>JAQQTP010000077.1:43782500-46751581 GCA_029884605.1 Ormosia emarginata | reverse complement strand
TACCTTGGAACGCTAAATTGATTACAAGAATTTATTTTGAGCATAAACCTTAAGAAAGGAAATAAACTCTAAGTTAGGATTCGTAATGAACCTAATGATGCATCCATTGGCTTGGTATTTATATTATGTTGTTGTGGGTCTATGTGAGTGACCATATATATATTGATGCTTATATTGGCCTAATGAGGCATATTATGGGATTGTATGAGATTGTGGATCATACATGTGCATGCATAGTATCTTATGCATTGTGATTATCCTTGTGGACTGTTGTAAGGCCTAGTTGCCTAGGAGATTGAACACACCTTAGTGCGGGTGCGAATAGACAAGTGTAGGTCATTGGTGACCTTGGGGCGTCGGGCGCGGGTTCCTCGCAATGGGAGGTTGGTAGCTCTCCTGCCCGTGGGGTAGACCGATGCAAACGCACCGACGATCCGGACCGAGACACTGTCCTATATCGTGATCTAGTGTAGAATGTCTGTACAATGCCATGATTGTGCACGAGAATATTATTGATAGCACTGGCCTCGGCAGCCGAGTTACAGACATGTCTCCTGATCTTTCTCTCCGATTGTTTGAGTCTAGCTCCATGGAGTAGGTATTAGGAAAGCATGCATGTGAATCATGATATACACTGTCATCATAAATTCTTATTTTCTGCAACTATAATTGATTTAATTGTTAATATGATTATTATCTACCTGGAACTGTTTATTTGCTTATCGTGGAATTACTGCTTATTATTTAAGTATGTTGTTTCTGAATTGCTATTTGGGCGCGTGGCGCCGTTCTGTTTCTAGCATGCTATAATTGGTAATGATGTAGGATGTCTTACCTCTTTCTGTGTTTTCTTTTATTTGTTGTCTGTATATATATAAATATATTGCATCTACCGAAGACGACGGCAACGAGTTAGAAGCCCCTGACTTCCCTGGCTTTTGGGCCGAACGTGATTAGTACCTGCTGTTGACGATGGGGACGCGTATGCGAGGATTTCTGGGTGACGTGCGTCTGACCTTCCTCGAAGGGCCAGAGTGCTGGCACATCAACCTGAACTCTGACCGTTGCGTCTACTTGGGAGACGTGTCCATCGCCATTGCCTGGAGACGACATAAGGCACCCGTGATCACCTGCCACGTCAGCCTACGATTAGAGTTTTATTTGCCCATCCGTGAGATGTGGGGCGACCGCTACTACACTCCACGGGAGGACTCCTTTGATTCCACCGCTCAGGCCCCGTCCCGTGCTTCTGTGGTTCCAATGGAGGTTTCCTCGGAAGAGGAAGATCCCGCTGAGGATCCTGACACGGTTCCTCCTCATCTGAGGGATTGATGTCACTGGTGGCTACTGATGGTGCCGTGTTTTTATTTTTGGGGCCTGATGTATTACTTTTGGTAGGCTGTATATTTTGTATATGCATGATGGATATATATGCATGATTACCTTGGGTTGGGTATAGTTTTTGCTTTTTGGAGATGTCCAGGCTTGTATTTAAAATATAGTCATACTTCAATATATAAGTGTATGTGTTATTCAGGTATAAATTCTGTTTACTATTTTATTCTTTACTTTCATTCACATTCCGCATATTTAATTTAAAAAAAAATATACTGTCATTTTTCCCACGTATTAAAGTATCAAGTTGGTTAAAATTTAATTAACTGAACCAGGTCTTAATTGACTAATTATTTAATTTCCGCATTTTATTTTTTTTGACAATGTGATGTTCCCTCCCAAAAAGGGGCGTTACAGCAAGTTGGTATCAGAGCCCCGGTTTATGTTTTCTTTGGATCTTGTGTATGTGTCTGTCTTGTTTGTGCTGTGTGAAATCTCTGTGGTTTGTATTTTGAATGAATTTTTCTAACCTTCCTTGTGATTTTCAGTTAACCTGAGTTAAAAAAGAGTAAGATGGCTAGAGGTGAGGAAATTACAGCTGTTGTTGAGGCAATGCAGCGGATGGCGGAAGTCATCGCGCAGCAAAATGAGCGTGCTGCTCAACAACAAGAACGAGCTACTCAGCAACTCGAGGCGACTGCTATTGCACATAACTTAGCAGAGTTTCGTCGTCACAACCCTCCTCAGTTTAAGGGAGAATTTGATCCTGACAAGGCTAATCTATGGATCAAGGAGCTGGAAAAGGTCTTCCGTGGCATGAACTATGCCGAAGACAAGAAGGTGAACTATGAAACCTTTATGCTTGTGGGCAATGCCGAAGACTGGTGGAACGAAGCTCAGAAAGCGTTAGAAGCCGAAGGAGCTGAGGTCACTTGGGATTTGTTCAAGGAGAAATTCTTGGGCAAATATTTTCCTGCTAATGCGAGGCATGCGAAAGAGCTAGAGTTTCTCAACCTGAGACAGTGGAACATGACTGTCGGTGAATACGCAGCCAAGTTTGAGAACTTGGAGAAATTTTTGACACACTACCAGCATCAGACTGATGAAGCTTGGAAATGTTGGAAATTCACCGAAGGGTTGAGATATGAGGTGAAGAAAGCTGTGATTACCCTGAAGATGAAGGTATTCTCAGAGTTGTTGGATACCTGCTGTGAGGTTGAAGCCTTGGAACAGGCTAGAGACTCGAGAAACAGGGACTTTGGGCCTGTACGGTCCCAAAGAGGTGGAGGCAGTGGTTCTAACCGCTTCCAAAAGAAGCCCTATTCCCGACCAACGGGAAATCAACAACATATTGGTGGAGGTTCTATTGGGAACCGAACTGGTCAGAATACGGCATATCCTCCTAAATGCCAGAAATGTGGGAAAGATCATCTCACAAGAGATTGCCCGATCAAGGGGATTATTTGCTTTAGATGTGGCAAACCGGGCCATGTATCCAGAGACTGCAACCAAGCAAAGGCTGAGCCTTCAGTCAATGCGACTCGAGCCAAGAAACCACAAGCCGGAGGTCGAGTTTACACTATGAGCGGAGCTGAAGCTTCGAATCTGAAGACTTGATTCAAGGAGAAGGCACCATAGGAGGTAATCTTTTAAAAGTACTGTATGACTCTGGGGCAACCCATTCTTTCATATCATATGACTGTGTGCTACGACTTGGATTACCTGTGTCTGAACTACCTTTTGAGTTGACTGTTTCAACCCCTACTGATAAACCCGTAGTTACTACCAAATTCTGTCTTAAATGTCCTTTGATTGTTGAAGGTCGAGTTTTTTCTGTTGATCTAATCTGTTTACCTTTGTCACAGTTAGACATAATCCTAGGGATGGACTGGTTATCTTCCAACCATGTTCTGTTAGATTGTTCTAGTAAAACCATAGTCTTTCCTGTGGATGAGAATTCTAGATACTTGACGGCCAACCAAGCACGAGCTTTCTTGAAAGAAGGAGCTCAGGGGTACATGCTACTATCTTCTTTGAAAGTCGAGAGTGAGGCTGACTTGAGCACTATTCCGGTTGTGAAGGAATTTCCTGAAATCTTCCCTGAAGAAGTACCTGGTTTACCACCGGCACGTGAGATCGAGTTTGCTATTGATCTAGTACCAGGAGCTGGTCCCATGTCTATAGCGCCTTATCGGATGTCGCCAACGGAATTAGAAGAGCTCAAGAAACAACTAGAAGAGCTTTTGGAGAAACAGTTTGTTAGGCCGAGTGTGTCACCGTGGGGAGCACCGGTGTTGTTAGTTCGGAAAAAGGACGGTACCTCACGATTGTGTGTGGATTACAGGCAATTGAACAAGTTGACAATCAAGAACAAGTATCCTCTCCCAAGAATTGACGACTTGATGGATCAACTAAAGGGAGCAGCGGTGTTTTCGAAGATCGACTTGAGATCTGGGTATCATCAGATAAGAGTGAAAACAGAGGATATACCCAAGACTGCTTTTCGTACCCGATACGGTCATTATGAGTACCTTGTAATGCCGTTTGGTGTTACGAATGCACCTGCTATCTTCATGGACTACATGAACAGGATCTTTCGTCCTTACTTGGACAAGTTTGTTGTCGTCTTCATTGACGATATCCTGATATACTCCCAGAATCAGGAGGATCATGCTGAACACCTCAGCATTGTTCTTCAAATTTTGAGGGAGAAAGAACTGTATGCCAAACTGTCGAAGTGTGAGTTCTGGCTTGATGAGGTGAAGTTTTTGGGTCATGTGATCTCAAAAGAATGAATTGCGGTAGATCCGTCAAAAGTAGAGGCAAGATTACAAAGGGGAACAACCGAAGTCGTTGACGGAAGTTCGTAGTTTTGTGGGTTTAGCCGATATTACCGGAGGTTCATTGAAGGATTTTCCAAGATTGCCGGACCACTCACCCAATTGACAAAGAAGAATCAGACTTTTGAATGGACTGATAGCTGCGAGCAGAGTTTCCAAGAGTTGAAGAAGCGACTGACTACCTCACCCTTGTTGGTGTTACCTGATCCGAATGAACCGTTCGAGGTGTACTGTGACGCTTCGTATCAAGGATTGGGATCTGTTCTTATGCAACACAGAAAAGTGGTGGCCTATGCTTCGCGACAGTTGCGAATGCATGAGAAGAATTACCCGACTCATGATTTGGAGTTGGCAGCTGTGGTTTTTGCTCTGAAGATATGGAGACATTTCCTTTATGGAGCGACGTTCAACATCTTCAGTGACCACAAGAGCTTGAAGTACTTGTATGACCAGAAAGAGTTGAATATGAGACAGCGAAGGTGGCTGGAATTTTTGAAGGATTATGATTTCCAGTTGTTGTACCACCCTGGCAAGGCGAACGTTGTAGCGGATGCTTTGAGCAGAAAGACTATCAGTGCTTCTGCCTTGATGATCAAGGAAAGAGACCTCATAGAACAGTTTCGGGATGTATGGTCGTTTGTTAAGTTGGAACTCGGAAGGATTTGTATGAATATGGTTACCATCTCAAGTGAACTAATGGATGACATACGGGAAAAGCAGAAGGTCGATGAATTCTTGCAAGGGATAAGAGAACAAATGAAACAAGGCGAGAAAACAGAGTTCGAAGAAGGGACGGATGGAATTATGAGATTCCGAGGTAGAGTTTGTATTCCCCGGGACCAAGAGCTTAGGCGATATATTGTGGAACATGCTCACACCAGTAAGTTGAGTATACACCCAGGAATAACTAAGATGTATCAAGATCTAAAGAAATTGTTCTGGTGGCATGGAATGAAGAGCGACGTCACTAGATGTGTGTCGACTTGTTTAGTTTGTCAAAAAGCTAAGGTGGAACATCGACGACCTGCAGGATTGTTGCAACCATTGTCTATTCCTGAATGGAAGTGGGACAGCATCGCAATGAACTTTGTTGTGGGATTGCCAAGGACAAGGATAGGACATGACTCGATTTGGGTAATAGTTGATCGACTTACGAAATCGGCTCATTTCCTCCCGATCAATATAAAATACAGTTTGGAAAAGCTGACCCGACTGTATATTGGAGAGATTGTTAGACTGCATGGTGTGCCTACGAGTATAGTTTCGGATAGGGATCCGAGATTTACTTCAAAGTTTTGGCAGAGTTTACTGGCATCGTTGGGAACGAAATTGAGCCTGAGTTCGGCATATCATCCCCAAACCGATGGTCAATTGGAAAGGACGATCCAATCTCTAGAGGACTTGCTTAGAGCTTGTACTATTGAACAGACAGGGAGTTGGGATCAGATCTTGCCATTGATAGAGTTCACTTACAACAACAGCTACCATTCGAGTATAGGGATGGCACCCTATGAAGCTCTGTATGGAAGACGGTGTCGAACATCATTATGTTGGTACCAAGAAGGTGAGCGTCTTACGATTGGACCAGATATTATCCAGCAGACGACTGAGAAGGTCAAAATGATCCAGGAAAAGATGAAGACTGCTCAGAGCCGACAAAAGAGTTATGCAGATAAGAGGAGAAAGCCTCTTGAGTTTGAATAAGGTGAACATTTATTCTTGAAAGTCACACCCACGACTAGGGTCGGCCGAGCTTTGAAATCTAGAAAACTCACTCCAAAATTCCTTGGACCTTACCAAATTCTTCGCCGGATAGGTCCAGTAGCTTACCAGATAGCCTTACCCCTTACTCTTTCAAACTTACATAATGTCTTCCATGTGTCACAACTTCGTAAGTATTTACCTTATCCAAGTCATGTTATAGCACCGGACACAGTACAGTTA
Source organism: Ormosia emarginata (assembly GCA_029884605.1). Taxonomy (NCBI): domain Eukaryota; kingdom Viridiplantae; phylum Streptophyta; class Magnoliopsida; order Fabales; family Fabaceae; genus Ormosia; species Ormosia emarginata. The sequence goes on along the minus strand of JAQQTP010000077.1, from coordinate 46,745,462 downwards.
AAAGAGAACTTAACCTATGAGACGCCTCCTGCGAGAATCGAGGACCGACGGATAAAGCAACTAAGAGGAAAGGAGATACCATTGGTGAAAGTAATCTGGAATGAGACAACTGGTGATGCAACTTGGGAACCAGAGGACAAAATGAAGGAGCAACATTCAGAGTTGTTTTGAGGTACGTAAATTTCGAGGACGAAATTCCTTTTTAGTTGGGGAGTGTTGTAACATCCCGAAAAATATCTAATTGATCATAAATATTCATTTTATATTATTCTTGATTTTTAAGAATTTTTTAGAATTTTATGAAAACGTCGAATATTTTAATATATTCTTCGTTTTGCGTACACATTGAGCTGAGAATTGCTGAGATCAGTGTAGCACTCAGAAAATTGATTATTTCGCCACGAATAGTCATTTTCCAATATTTGTGATTTATATGAATTCTTTCGGAATTATCCGAGAACGACGAATATTTTAATATATTTCTCGTTTTGCGTGAATATTGAGCAGAGTCGTGAAAATGACTGTAATGCTTCAAAAATTGGAAATTTATATGACGGATAGTCGTTTCATAATATTTGCAATTTTTGAGAATTTTCTAGGAATTTTCCGGAAACATCGAATATTACAGTATATTCCTCGTTTGCGTGCGCGTTGAGCGAAACTGGGAAAACGCGATGTTTTCTCCGCGAACCTTGAACTATGGATAAGTTGACGGGGGATCTTACTAAACCCGAGACTTGACACAGTTTACGAGGTTTCACAATTTTTGAGAAAATATTAACAGATAAAATAAATCAATACAGCAAAAAATTCATCTGTCAGATTAATTAAATACTGACTTCTGTCAACTGTAACTATTATCCATTGGGTAATAGTGTGTAATAAAAATACTATCACATTATCCTAATGCAATCCACTTTATGTCCAATTAAGTCACTTTAATTCAAATTTAATGTTTAAAAATCAAAGTTTCTTTGAGAAGCTTTGACCAAATATTGACCCAAATACCCTTAGCTTCTCTTGGAAGCCAATTTCCCCACTCTCTCTTCTCTCTCCACACGGCTGGAAGCAGCCCCAAGAAAGGAGAATTATCACATTTCATTAATTCATTTTATCACTTTAATTCATTAATTTCCAAAAACATTTTCTCTCTCATCCTTTCTTCTTCTTCTTCCTTGAATTTTCTCTCTTCCTTCTCTCCACCATAGCCACACGGCCAGCAGCCTCTCAACCACCAAATCTTCACAAAAATTTCATCTAGCTACATTTCTTGAATCCTCTCAACATTCTAAACACTTTTTCTTCTTGGAGTTTCTTGAAAATCCTCCATTTTCATCATCTTCTTCAAGCTCCAACTTTGAGCATTTTGGGTAAGTTTCATGACCACTCTCCCTCTTCTCTTATTTTCGTGGTTGTGGTCTTCTTATTGGTCATCCATGGTTGATTTTTCAAGCCTTGATGTTGTTTTAACAAAGTTGAATTTTTAGGGTTTTTTGGAGAAGTGCAATCCGAAAATTCAAGAAGCTTCCTTGGTGTTCTTCTTGTTTTCTACACATTGGTAAGAGGAAGACACTCCTCTTCAACCTCTCTTAGCATCTAGGAACCTTGATTGTATGATTTGTGGAAAAACCCTAATGAGGGTTGTTCTTGAATTTGATGATTAATTATGTTTATGCATTGGTTTTGTGATAATTGTGACCTTGGATTGATTTATTATGTACAATGGAATGTTGGAATGGATTGAATGATTTAACATGGATGAAAAATGATTGAATACCCTACATGGAGTGCCACGGTTTTGGAGTGGAAAAATTGGATGATTTATGGTTAATGTGTAACAAGTGTAAGACTTAGATTAATCAATGTAGTAAATGGAATTTAATGGATGAAAAATTTGGAATGGAAACCACCATGAGGGCTACGGTTTTGAAGCCAAGAATTTAGAGTTTTTGGTGAGTTAATTTAACAAGTGAACAATTTAAAGAATCAAGGGAATGGTGTACAAGATGATGACTTGAAAGGATTTGAAATTGGATCCATTAGGAGGCGACGGCCTCTAGGGCATTATTAGGTGAAAGTGTGGTTTTAGTGTTTGGAAACATAAGTAATTAGGTAATTAGGGATCTATGTAAGGAAATGGACAATTTCTAAATTAGAAGAATTTATCATAGTTAAGACTCCATAAATTTTAAAGGACCGAGAGTGAATTCATCATAAGACTTAAGGTGATTCTAAGTGGGTAAAGAACATGAGAGTGAGGCTTGAGAGCTCAAATGAAATGTAAGTTATAGGAGATTGAATTACCTTGGAACGCTAAATTGATTACAAGAATTTATTTTGAGCATAAACCTTAAGAAAGGAAATAAACTCTAAGTTAGGATTCGTAATGAACCTAATGATGCATCCATTGGCTTGGTATTTATATTATGTTGTTGTGGGTCTATGTGAGTGACCATATATATATTGATGCTTATATTGGCCTAATGTGGCATATTATGGGATTGTATGAGATTGTGGATCATACATGTGCATGCATAGTGTCTTATGCATTGTGATTATCGTTGTGGACATTGTAAGGCCTAGTTGCCTAGGAGATTGAACACACCTTAGTGCGGGTGCGAATAGACAAGTGTAGGTCATTGGTGACCTTGGGGGCGTCGGGCGCGGGTTCCTCGCAATGGGAGGTTGGTAGCTCTCCTGCCCGTGGGGTAGACCGATGCAAACGCACCGACGATCCGGACCGAGACACTGTCCTATATCGTGATCTAGTGTAGAATGTCTGTACAATGCCATGATTGTGCACGAGAATATTATTGATAGCACTGGCCTCGGTAGCTTAGTTACAGACATGTCTCCTGATCTTTCTCTCCGATTGTTTGAGTCTAGCTCCATGGAGTAGGTATTAGGAAAGCATGCATGTGAATCATGATATACACTGTCATCATAAATTCTTATTTTCTGCAACTATAATTGATTTAATTGTTAATATGATGATTATCTGCCTGGAACTGTTTATTTGCTTACCGTGGAATTACTGCTTATTATTTAAGTATGCTGTTTCTGAATTGCTATTTGGGCGCGTGGCGCCGTTCTGTTTCTAGCATGCTATAATTGGTAATGATGTAGGATGTCTTACCTCTTTCTGTGTTTTCTTTTATCTGTTGTCTGTATATATATAAATATATTGCATCTACCGAAGACGACGGCAACGAGTTAGAAGCCCCTGACTTCCCTGGCTTCTGGCCCGAACGTGATTAGTACCTGCTGTTGACGATGGGGACGCGTATGCGAGGATTTCTGGGTGACGTGCGTCTGACCTTCCTCGGAGGGCCAGAGTGCTGGCACATCAACCTGAACTCTGACCGTTGCGTCTACTTGGGAGACGTGTCCATCGCCCTTGCCTGGAGACGACATGAGGCACCCGTGATCACCTGCCACGTCAGCCTACGATTAGAGTTTTATTTGCCCATCCGTGAGATGTGGGGCGACCGCTACTACACTCCACGGGAGGACTCCTTTGATTCCACCGCTCGGGCCCCGTCCCGTGCTTCTGTGGTTCCAATGGAGGTTTCCTCGGAAGAGGAAGATCCCGCTGAGGATCCTGACACGGTTCCTCCTCATCTGAGGGATTGATGTCACTGGTGGCTACTGATGGCTGCCAGTGTTTTTATTTTTGGGGCCTGATGTATTACTTTTGGTGGGCTGTATATTTTGTATATGCATGATGGATATATATGCATGATTACCTTGGGTTGGGTATAGTTTTTGCTTTTTGGAGATGTCCAGGCTTGTATTTAAAATATAGTCATACTTCAATATATAAGTGTATGTGTTATTCAGGTATAAATTCTGTTTACTGTTTTATTCTTTACTTTCATTCACATTCCGTATATTTAATTTAAAAAAAAATTATACTACCATTTTTCCCACGTATTAAAGTATCAAGTTGGTTAAAATTTAATTAACTGAACCGGGTCTTAATTGACTAATTATTTAATTTCCGTATTTTATTTTATTTGACAATGTGACGTTCCCTCCCAAAAAGGGGCGTTACAGTCTTTGTCTTTTCTACCAAGCTTTTTACTTTTGATATTGAGTGGGATATGATTTTAATTGAAAAGTGGTTAATAAATGGTATATTGACGTTCTTGTGGATTTTAACTTGAGCATATGTTGAATCCTTGATGATATTTTGACTACAATTAAAAAGAAATGAGTTACTCTAAAATTTTGGTATTAATTGTGAGAATATTGTGTCTTAGGACCTATGCTAGTTGTTGAAAAGCATTTGATAATCAAATATTGAAATTAGTAATCAATTATTAGCTTATAAAAAGATGTTACTGGATGATGGTAATCGATTATTAGATAATGATAATCGATTAGTAGGTTACAGAATTGAGATACAAGATGGTGCTGATCGATTACTAGCCATGGTAATCAATTACCAAGTTACAAAATTGAAATAAAGGTTTATGGTAATCAATTATCAGATTATGACAATCAATTACTAAGTTCTAGATTTGAGACAAATGTTTATGGTAATCGATTATCAGATTATGATAATCGATTACCAAGTTATAAAATAATATAAAACATTGTTGATAATTGATTACCAACCATGATAATCGATTATCAATCCCTTGTTTTAACCAAATAGAGTTCTCTACTACATGAAATCCAAATTGGATACATATATACTGTGTGATGTGATGAAATTTGATTAAGTTCACTAAGTAAGGTGACATATGCCAATGTATGTTCATTTGATATACTTATGAGATGATGATAATGTGCACTTGCTATACTTATGAGATGAATTATGATGTGATCCTTTAGAATGTTAAAGTTGAGCTAATAATTGAATTGAATTGTAAAGTGCTCAAAGCTTAAAAGATATTGGACATGATCCTCGTACCTGGAGGTGATCCTTAGATGTTATTCCCTTATGAAGGGTAGCTTATTGATTGTTTTGGGCAATGATTGATGTTGGAAATAATCCTTATACCTGGGGATAATCCTAGACATTTGGTAGATTGAGGAGGTGACATACCCTTTATAATTATGATTCTAGATTGACGAGGTGACATTCCTCTCTAGATTTAGCCAGGGTTACCTGAGATAGTACTGTATAATGAATGGCTGTCACATATAGGCTGAGTGCATCAGCCTGAGAAGTAGACTATCACCAAGTGATTGGTAGTGTGAGGATGCAACATTCCTTCCCTACTAGGGGAGTGTGAGGAGGCAAAATTCCCTCCATACCTATTTGAAATAAAAGGACATGAGTCTGGGGAATAAGCTGAGAAGGATAATAATTAATAAGAACTAAACGAAAAATTATTGGCATTGCTTGAATATTTGCACATCTTCTAGGACTTTATATATAAATCATAGATTTGATAATGAATATTTGTATTATGAGCTAATTGTAGATATTCTAAGGATAATGTGAGATGATTTATATGTTGATATATTCTTGATAAGTTCTATGATTTATTGGTTGATGTGCTTGTAAATCTATATACTATCTAAATATATGATTATTGTTCAACGATTAAAAATTAAACTTCTACTATCAGGAAGAGAAAGGAAATAATTTGGCATTTGCCACCTTTCTATGAAACACTTTAAAAATGATTGAATCCCTTGAAGCAGCTGAAATTATTGTGATGATATACGTTTACTAGAATTTCTTATAATTTCTATAATTCTCACCCTATTATTTTCTTTTCCATGATAACTCCAACATGTGATCTACCTTCTGCGTAAGAATACAAATACTAACATAGCATTAAGAGACTTTATATTTTGATATCTGTAGTGACTATTGTCCTTTGTGATGTTATTTTTTTTACCATTGCTATATATTTATATTTATGCAGTGGTTGTACATAGGTTATATTTATGCCTACAAAGGCTTGATATGTAAAACTTTGATACTATTGTACTGGATTATGTAGATTACAAATGATAGTGTGATATATATATATATATATATATATATTGTGGACTACTGGTATATGTTGATATTTTGGATTAGTATATGTAATTCTTTTGATACCCAATTAGATTAATATATAAATTCCTAGAGTTCTATCAGGAGGATTCAAAGGACACTAAACATACTGTAAGGGAAGAAATAATAAATTTGAATGGTAAATTAGTAAAGGTATTTGACCATGCTTTTCATTTGAGTGAAATTCACCTTCACCAGGCTCGAATAATAGATACAATTGGTATAATTAATTTCCATAATGAGTAAAAAGTTTAGTCATGATGTGCCTAAGCCTAAACATTTCAGTGTAATCTGGATATACACGAAATAATTAGTCTTGGGGTGTTACACCTTTTGGTTCCTATTGCCCCCTCTGGTTTGCTAATAAGGGGGTGCCATAGAATTTTTACTGCTATCTTATTTACATTTTGCATAATCAACAGTGTAATACAACATACATCCTATTATGGACTGAGATTAGAAGGTGTCCTCTTGTCTTGATCAATACGATGATTCACAGTTGTGCTTCCCTTGTAATGGTGTAGCAAGGGTGTAGTGTACCTATAAAACACTTCAACGCTCAAGTTAGGATTTCTATAAAGAAGTAGAGTATGAGTGAAAAGATCCCTACCTTAGAGATCATATTCCTAAATTATAGAATGGGCTTAATAAGGGGTAGATTTGTCATTCCCCCTTTCTCTTGGTCCCCAATCCATAGGAATTTTGGTACAATTTCCCCTTATGGTATACTAGCCAATCATTGGTATTTATAAGGGAATATTCCTCTATTGGGGATAAGGATGGTGACTCCTTTAAAGGCTAACATGACCAGTCCTTTATTAGGTGGGGCTTGGCCCTTTTAGGCCTAAAGCCATAATCTAGTCTAAAACATTGCCCCTATCACAATGCTCTGATAGGCATCTGAGTGACAAACTCCCTGTTAACTTGGGATCTTGGAGTTTGGCCATGTTGGTCCAGTTGACTTGTGCTTTGGTATGTACCTAAAAGATGAACTCCGCTTTGGCAAGAGATCTCGGAGCTTAGCCATATCAGTTTAGTCAAGTTTTCAATGGGTGTCGCGACTGTCCCGAAGGGGAAGTCGTGCTGGGAGAAGGCAACTCAAAATTAACTTAAATTTGAGAGTCTCCACCAATTGCTTTATCCATTAAAATAGAATAGTGCAATTGGACACCTTAAAAGATATGTTTTATGTTCTAGAGAATAAGTTCGAGCGTTGATTATAGATAGGAAATGTACTAGCACCCTACACCGCCCGTTCAAAAAATGGTTACATATTTCATTTAATGTTATCTACTAACTTAGTTAAATTGTTCTTATCTATTCAAAACAATTTTTTTATTTTTTTAAATGTCCTATTTTGTCTGGCATGTTATCAAAAAAATGATAAATGACTATGACTATGACAGAAAATGAGTGGTTAAATAACTATTATTTTATAGAACAAATTAAGTCTTACAATATCTTATATGAAAGTGGTGAATTAAAAAAATATATTCTCAAGAAGATAATTTATAAAAAAGGGTCAAACAAAATTTTAATTTAAAATATAAAAAAAGTGATTTTGAAATGATTTCACAACAGGTTTTCATTAAAAAGAAATCACCACAATCATAAGGCTAGGGATATATGAATTTGCTAATGTTTATTTTATTATTATTTTTTACCAAATATATTTATTTATTTATTTAATTATGTAAATTAGACCCAACCAATGCTTTTGGCTAAATCTAATAATAATAGCATCAAGAGTATGTGGAAGAGTCTAACAATCGTCACTTCGATCATTTCCAAATGTTTCCATCATCGGCTAAGATTTAAAAGTTAGTATTTGTAGTGTAAGATAGCAAACATTAAAATTAATTCAAATAACGTTTGGAATAAGATTATATTGGAGATCGACTAAGTATTCGTTCCTGCTTTCAACGAGACTTTCTTAGCTGTATCAGCTTATAAAACCCTTGTAGAGTTCCCCAACAGCATAGAGCTTGGGAAGCTCGGACCCGGTCAAGATCCGAACAACAAGGAGCACTCCACTACTAGTCTAGTCGTTTTTTTTCTATTAGTTGCGATGCGAACAGGTGTTTACTTATGAGATTCGTTGAGTAGGCTTGCTTTAGTTGTCTGCTATAAGATAGCTAGTTTTGGGGCTTTCGACATAAATAAAAAAGCCTATCCGGCTTGGCTTCGCTATCGCTCATGACTTGTATTGTAGTCGGCCCGGAATGCCTTTGTAGTCTTTTTAATGCTAATGCCTTCTTCCTTCATTCATTTTCTTTTAGTTGCGGCAGCTTCCGCGCCAGCAAGATACGGACGGCGAAGCCAAAGCAATACTAAACAAGCGAGAAAAGCCCTATATCTTCTATTAGTCAAGCCTAAACTTATTGAAAACTAAAGCGCTAACGAGCAAGAAAACGGGAAGGTTGGTTCGAGGACCCGTTGGTCAAAGGAAAGGGGAGGTCCTTCTTCCGGGACGGAGCCGTATGACGCGAGAGTCTCACGTACGGTTCCTTTGAGAAGGGTGTGATACCACCACCTATCAGGCCCGACGAGCGGTCCACGGAGCTGCATCCCTACTCACCTGGTCCATGCACATCGCTCTCTCCAGGAGGTTGGCCGCCTATCCTAGATCTTCCCATTTTCAAGAGGATCCCGGGCTCGATCTGGTTTAGTATATTTGAAACAATATTTCTGAATATTGTTATTGCTTGAATTTCAATTGTACATGTATGATTTACATTATATAGACTTATGTCAATAACTACTTGCTTAGAATAAAACTAAATTACAGGAAATAAATATGCCTTAATACAAGAATCAAATATGTCCTAATAACGAAAATAAGAAATAAATCAAATATGTCTTAATAAGGGAAGTAAGGAAATAAATTTGTTCAAAGAATCTGTACAATAAAGCTCAACAAGTATCAAGGTGATTCTTTTTCTGTTTCTATATATATGGGTCCGCGCAGCATTTCCACGATATCGTTATGATCAATTAATGGGACTTGGCCGGAAAGTGTTCTTGCCTCTATCATTAGCTCGGGTAGTCGCCGTTTCTGGTGTTTCAGTCACCTTTCCATGGCTCCCTTAATTATGTGCTAGGAATTTCCCTCTTGCTTGAGTTGAGTAATGGCTAGTCCCCGAAAATGCCCGTCCTCACCATAGGAAAGTCAAAAATTTTGCTATCACTTCAACTAATTATGGTTATTCTGTTGTTGGGGGTCTTAATCCATAACATTTAAAGAAATAAGATGTCAAAAAAAGTATGAGAGAATATTTTTATAGGAGATCAATTAGGACCCCACCAACATTTCTGGTAAAATCTAAGAGATCTCCTCACTTCTAGAAAGTTAAGAATTTTGCTATCACTTCAGCTAATTTTGGGTATTCCATTGTCAGAAGTTTTAATCCATGACAAAACTATGATCAATCATTCAAATGTATCAATATAAAAAAATGAAAAAAAATGGTGCATAGAACCAATTTGAAACGCTAGAATTTTCCAAGCTAATGGGAGCAACACAGCCCACATAAGTTAGAAATTAGAGAAGGAGAATGTTAATGACTCTAAAAAATAAATTGAAGAAATTAACAGAGAATTAAAACCAATAAATATAAGAAAATACATAAAAGGCAAGAAAAGACAAAGAATTGCGGTGCGTCACGTGAATCCATACACTAAACAACAAAGGTAAAGGATATTATAAAACAAATTAAAATGAAGATGGAATGACTAGAGAATTAAACAAATTTAAAATAAAGTAAGAGAAAAGGAGCAGCAGAGGTGGGTAATTCTCTCACCTCATGAAAATATTCGCTCACTCCTCTCTCTCTCTCTCTCTCTCTTAATGTGACTATCATGGTTGTATGATTTCCAATTCTGCTCTCCGAATATGTGCTTAGTGACTCCTTTATGTTTATATTTTAAGCCAATAGTAGCTAGTGTGAGCCCTATTAAGATGGCCAACTCAACAATTTCTATTTCTATTTCTATTTCAACTCTATCTTTTCCTTATCATTAGGCTTAACTATTTCTCATCTCTAAACTTTTTTATGAGATCCCATGAAATATGTCCTCTCTCTTTTAATCTCTCTTAGCATCTCTTCAAATTTTATAAATTCATTTCCTATCACTTTTTTTATTTTTTAATATTTTTGAATGATTGGGATGTATATTTTACATTTTAGAAATGACCCATACAAATCTGGGAGTTGATAGCAGCCCCCTTGCTTATTCTTTTAAGTAGAAAGGATAAAACAAATTAAAAGAACCCACTTTTGTGTTCAAATTTTAACAATAATTTAAAACTTGGGAATCAACAAGTTTCTTGATAATCCAAAAATCAATGTGTTCAAATATCCATAATTAACAAGTAATTTGAACTCAAAAATCAACAAGTTCAAATACCCAAAACATAAATCAATAGGTAGTTTGAACCCAGAAATCAACAGGTTCTAATACTTGGGACATAAAGAAAATCAATAGGTTATTCGAATCCAGAGGTCAATAGGTTCAAGTAACCAAAATGTCAAGAAAATCAACAGATAGTTCAAACATAAAAATCAACAAGTTCGACTATCTAGAGCTAAAAGAAAATCAACAGGTGATTTGAACCCATAAATCAGTAGGTTCGAAAACCCAAAACTAGCAAACTAGACGACTTGAGGCCTAGCAACAATATCAGGTTATTCAAAAACCCAAAAGCTAATAAACTAAACAACTCAAGGTCTAATAATGAAACGTTGGGTAATTCAAAACCCAAAAACAAAAAGTTAGGCAACTCAAGGCCAAACAACTAACACTGGGCTATTCAAAAGCCTAGACAAACTTCAAGTTGTTCCAAAACTCGAAATATGCAAACTAGACTATTCAAAAGCCTAGTAATGGATCATCGAGTTGTTCAAAAATTCAAAATATGCAAATTAGACTGTTAAAAAACTTTTAATATGAAAATCATGTTGTTCAAAAAATGATAATGGACTTCAAGATCAATATGTGGAGAAAGTGAAAAACTTGAAAAATTTCATATTTAAAGTATTCTTCATGCTAAAAATGCACAATTTCAAAATTCAATATCTCGCATATGCAAGATTTTAATTGATAGAAAAATTTATTTCAAATTCAAAATCCAAGAGAAATCCAAATGAGAAAGCATTTCCCATAATTTTCCAAAAGCATTCACCATTACATCACAACACTTGCTTATTTGCTTGAGGTTGATTAAGATGGTTTTAAAGTTGGCAGGAAAAGAAAAGAATCTTTGTATAAGTAACAATACAGACAAGGCATTTTGAGGCAAGCCCCCAAGCATAACAGTCCAACATTTTTTGATTCCTTTCAAAGTGAAAGGCTTTCAATGTAGCCCCAAGTTAAGACTCTAATATTCACAAAATCTTTAGGATTTTGACATGTAGATCCTTTTCAAGCCTTTGTCATTGTTGCTTCAAACTTTTAGTGAATTATCTAAGCTTTGTCTCTACCAAGAAGGTATTTCAAATGTCTCATTATTTGGATTATTTTTCCATCTTTATTCATCATTTTTTCTTCTTTTTTTTAATTCACTTTTTCCTCTCTTTTTTTTTAGCAATGAACTAACAACTTGAAGGAGTAAGAAATATTTTGTTGCAAAATTAATGTGTCTTTTTTTAAATGGAAGCAATCACTTAATAATCAGAATTAACTTTATAAAGCTTGTAACGTGACCATCATTAAAGGTTATCAAAAAAGTATATAAATGCCTACACAAGTGTTTAAGGGTTAATTGGGATAAAGAATTTTTAACTTAACATCATAAGGTACCCTACCAATTGCCCTTTTTACTTTCCAGAACAATAATCCTCTTTCATTTTGGGCCTAAATCCTTTTTCTTATTTTCTCTTTCTTTTTTTGTTTTTCTTCTTTTGCTTTTTCAAACATTCACTTTGTTGTGATATCCTTTTTTAAATTATTTTCCACTTTTTATCTTTTTTTTTCCTTTTGCAATTGGCATCACAAAACTACGCAACAGCAAAATAACAAATATCAACATTCATTCTAATTAGCCCCTGGTGTGTGGGTGATCCTTGTCCAAAGTTCAATTGAAAGAAAAAGCTTTTAGACTCAAATAGGGGTGACAAGGGATATTGATTTTTTTTTCAAGATAGAGAAAGATGGTCAAACCTTACTTCAAATCGTGATTGCTTATTTTCAAAAAAAAATTAATCTTAAGACAAAACATTACGACTAATGTATTTCAAAATTTTGTTCAATGGCTCCTTCACCTTTTTCTTATTTTTTTTTGGGTGAAATGGTGATATCTCATGAGACAACAGAATATGAACGAATGATAACTTTATTATTGAAAGAAAATTACATCAACGTATTCGAAATGAATGCAAAGTTAAACACAAATACTAAATAAAAAAAAAAGCTAGAACACAATAACAAAGAAAAATAAGATCAACTTCCTCAACATAACAAGCTCGGTCTTCCTTAGGCCACATGATTAATCAGTGGATTAGTCTCAACACTTGGCCTTGCATTCTGTCCACCAACACCCTGAAAATTTAACTTGTTAGCATTTCTCAACTTTTACACTCGGAGCTTGAATGTCAAGCATTTTTCAATTGAATGCCCTGTTAGTCATAGCAAACATCACCCAAGAGGAGTGTGAATTAAGTGATCACAAATTTTTAAAGTAACTTTGAGAAATTATACATTTTGATATTTTCAATCAACACATGCAGTGGAATAAATCTAACAAAGATACAACTATTGTAGATTACTCAAATACAACTTGAGTTATAGGATAAATAGACCAAATAAGCTAGATATCAAGTTCTTAAAATCAAAACATCAAGATGATAAGATATGCAATAAATAAGTATATTGTACCAAATATTGAAATTAAAAAGTGTATGAAAGAGATAATCAAACTCAAGAATTTATCTTGGTTTAGCCACCAACCACTTGTGACCTACAACAAGTCCCTAAGCTTAACTTGAGATTTTCTTCAATATCTCATAGAGTTCAAGGGTGCTATGAAGACCTATGTACAAAGAAGAGCACTCCTCACACCTTGGGACCCTCCACTCTTATGCTAAAGCATCCAACTCTTCAAGCTTTACAGGTGCTTGAAAAACCTTTACAATATTTGAGCTCTTCTTACACTTCAAGGATCATCCATCTCTATGTGTAAAAGCCTGTTTTGTTTCCTAAATAAATTCTCCACCCTCTAAAGTGTTTACAATATAGATTGAATTGAAATAAGCTCTCTTAAAAAGTAGATAATACAAATTGAAAATCTATGAAGCTCTCAAAGATATCTTGAAGTGTTGAAAAACAAAGCAATATGAATGAATGAATTAAATCACAAATTAAATGTTTGGGAATGAGTTTTCAGATTGTCAAGAGTTAGCATTAAGTGTCCCAAGACTTGTATTTATAGCCATCAATGAAAATAGATCCTTGTTGCAACATTAAATGCATATAAAATTAGTCGTTGCTAGTTTTAGAGGTGTGGTATTCGATTATTGGAAAATGGTAATCGATTACCATTCATTAAAGCACATTTCGGGCTTTGGAAATGACTTGGTAATCGATTACCAGCTTTCAAAAGAGTGTTTCTGGGCTCGTGGTAATCAATTACAATAGGTGGTAATCGATTAACAAGCATATGTTTGTTGAGAGAAGCTTGTGGTAATCGATTACCAAGCTCCTGACTTGTGAAAAACAAGTTCTCGTATGCTTGTAATCGATTACAAGTTTCCAAAATGCTTGTAATTGATTACTAAGTTCTTTTTGGAAACTACAATCATCCTAGAACCAATTTTTGACTCCAAACTAGCTTGGTAAACATTTCCAACTCAAAGATTCAAACATGATTTTCATAATCCAAGGTTAAAACATGATTTTGTCAAAATTTTCCCAAATTTATTAAACACAACAATCACCAACAAAAAGGATTTCATGATGGATTTTTCAAAAATATTTTAAAACATTTTGAGATATCTAAGTTACTTCTCACATAAAGATCCTATGTCCTATAAAACTATTTCATTTGAGCTTCCATTGGACTTGGTCTTTGACATAGTTTTGTTGTTATCAAAACCTTCATAAAATAGGCATTCGCATTCTCCTTGAGTTGAGTATAATTGAGAGCTTTTACTTTCTTGTTGCAATGTTAACTCTTGGTACTTGGACTATCATACAAAGTATTGTTTACTTAAAATATAGTTAGTCCAAACTCATAATTCAATATCTTCATATGCATGATTCATAAATGTATAAAACTAGTTAGTCTAACATACATATAAGACTAAATTTCATAGACATATCCAAATAAGACATTTATCAATTACTAATAGATATGCTCTATATTAGATGCAACAAAGAACACTTTGCATATTTTCATTTAAATTGAGTCAAATTCAATATTAATTTAATACAACTCATATAACATATTATTTGATATATTCTTTAAAAGATGCTATAAAGAATATGCATGACTCTTTTATGAAATATAACAAGATGGAGTACATGATCATCCATGATCCAATATATCTTGTTAAGCACATCTATGTAACAATATATCTTGTTAAGCACATCTATGTAACAATATATCTTGTTAAGCACATCTATGTAACAAAGTCATCATTCTTTTGGTCTTGTATTTGTCATCATCAAGACTTAATATATTAAACCATTGGGGCAAACTTATTTCCATAATCTCCTCCTTCTTGATGATGACAAATCACCAAAGAAAAATATGTTGAGCAATATAGAAGAATAGATATTCATGTAGGCATATCAAATAATAAGCACAAGAACATATTTTTCTTTCCGATTCTCACTTCCCTTATTTGACATCAACAATAAGGCTTAGGAAGGAAAGATAATATTTTCTCTCCCCCTATTTTTCATAGATAAAAGTCATGTTACCAAAAAGAATAGGATCATCAAAACTTTAATTCTATTATGTTTTTATAATCATCTTCCCTTATTTGATTGTGTATAAGATTCAAGCATAGAGAGATGCAACAAGCATGCTTTCAAGATATAAAAGATTATTATTGCAATGCTTGTCATATTTTGATAAATCAACATTTAGCATATGATAACAATAAAACATTTTATGTCAAATAAGGATATAAGTCAAGAGATACAAGCAACAACTTAAGAGCGAGACTCCCCCTCATTGAGGCACAAGATGGATAAAGAGAAATATATATGTCAAGATCATGTAAGCATATTACCATAAAGTAAGGCAAGGAAAAGATGCTTATTTTTAATCCATTAAACAAAAATCATTTTAAAACTTCTTTCCCTTTCAAAAAGAATTTTACAATAACACATTACATTTTCAAAAGCATTTTAGAATAGTAGAGAGCTTTTTTTTTATTAAAACCACATATTCCTTGAGAGTAATCAAACCCAAGTCAAAAGAACACCTGAAAGTACATCTCTTATCTTTCTCATTGAATAAGAGCCTTGAGAAAATAAAATACTTAGAAAACAATATGATTGAACATGCGCTATGCATGCACTATGCATGGCTAAGAGGTATATTTCTATCCAATTAGTGAATCAACACATCCCGCCATTGGAATGAAATCGAACATGAATCAACCATACATATGATCTCAAACCCAAAGTCCTATGTCTGCGCTCATTAGATTTTATCAAATCAGCTTCAATGAAGATCAAGCATTCAAGAGCATTAAGAAAAATATGATTGAATAAAATCATACATCCATACAAACTCAGAGGAGAACAAAATCATTTATA
Organism: Ormosia emarginata; assembly: GCA_029884605.1. Lineage (NCBI taxonomy): Eukaryota > Viridiplantae > Streptophyta > Magnoliopsida > Fabales > Fabaceae > Ormosia > Ormosia emarginata. Next base: position 46,729,678 of record JAQQTP010000077.1, on the reverse strand, counting down.
TTAATAAAAAGGATTCAAAGCATTCCCTAAAATAGCTACTGCATCATTGAAGATGAAAATTGAATCACAAAATACATGTTCAAGATCAGAGAAGAGAAGAAAACAAACGGAGAAAGGAGGAAAGACTTATGGATGTTGCCATTGATGCTTGAATCTCCCGCCATAAGGAAGATAGCCTCCAACCTTGGCTCCCCAAGCCTTCTTCAGCCTCAAAATTGAAGAACCAGCGCAGCTTCTCTAAACTCTAAACGACCATCCCCACAAAAATCTAATAAAATAGTATTTATAGGCTCAGTTTACCGCCTCACACCGAGGCGTGACATGCCTTGCGCCATAGCGTGCATGCCTCAGGTGCAAGAATGTGAATTCTAATGATGCGCATTGCACCGCGGTGTGCCATGCCTTGCATCGTGGCGTGCTTTGCTGGAATGCTCACTTGGCTTTCTTTTGAGCTTTTGAGTCTTGAGGTGCTTTATTTCATATGTTTTGAGCCCATCCTTCAATAGAGAAATCACCAAGTCAAATACAAGTTTTAAATCCACTTAATCACTCAAAGAATATGCATAAATGCTTAAGATCATATAGGAAGATATCAATATTGCAAGTTGACAAATATAAGCCTAAAACCTTCCAAATTTGCATAAATACAAGGACTAAACAATCTATGAAACACATATATAAGGCACAAATAACTACATTTCATGAAGTTATCACACCCACAAACCTAAGTTTTTGCTAGTCCTCGAGCAAAACAAAGTATGACTAAGTAAACTTTCATTGACAAATCATGCACACATGCATTCAACCATTATGATAAATTCAATTTTCTTTTAACCCCAACTAGTGCACAATGATTGTATCATCCCTCAAATAATGTTATGCCTCATAATTAAGCTGAACACATACACAATTCTTATCATGCTAACAATCAAGCTTCCTACTATGCAAATCACATCTCCCACAAACATGCAAGCCAAACTTATCTTTTTCAAATCATACTCATCCGGATAAGTTTATGAGCATACACATGGATACAAATCAAAGAATCCACAAAATTGTAATCCAACTCTCTCTCCACTAATGTAAATCACACACAATTGAGGATCAAAAGGGTCTTCAATAGCTTGTAATGTAAGGCCAAGGTTATGGGGTGAAGAACAAAGGGGAAAGGATACAACACAAACATTGAGAAACATAACATGACATTTCAAGACTTGAGCCACTACAACAAGGGTATGCAAAATGAAATAATAACACTCTCCAGAACCACTCAATGTTTTTTCACTTTATCTTTCTTTCTTTTGCTTTTTTTCTTTTTCTTTTCTTTTTCTTTTCTTTTTATTTGAACAAAACAATTTCTTGTAAAACAAATGGTTCCTTTAAGCGATTTTTGTATTGAACAACATAAATACCCTACTCATTGGAGTCAAGTAAAGAAATAACATATCATGCACTCAACAAACATAGAGGGGAGGAAAGGAATGCAATGCTTTCGCATGCATAAGAAAGGTTACATGGGGTTATGAAAATGAAGGTGATGAAAAACATATAAGGCCAAACATTTAAAAAGCTTCAAAAGGAGACCTATGGATATAATCATGTAAAGGTAAGCTTTTTAGGCTCAATCGGTCTAAACAATGCCCTAATAATTTCCTCAATCATGCACAATCTAGGATTTCGCTTCAAGAGAGTTGCAAAACAACTTCAAGGATAGTAGAAAACTTCCACATGTACAAATCACAAACATTCTTTAGATAAGTACTCAAATCCTTTCAAAGTTACACGAGCATGTAAGTAAAAAACACATCATGCATAAAAACAAACTAGATTGCTTCAACATGCTTCAAAGATCGCATATGGATTCACAAAAGAATTGAGGTTAAATCGCATCTATATTTATCATTGAAAAACCATCATACACTAGCAAGTGACAATAACATGCATTCAAAAGATTCATCCTTTTCAATTCAAGCATGCATAACATCATGTGTAGAATATTGAAAATTGAAAATTTGTATCAACAGTGCATCAGTAATAGCCAAAGCAAGATATAATGATGAAAGTATGATGACTATCACTACTATATACTTTTAAATATCAAAACATGTTATACATTAAGCGTCAAAGTAGAAAAAACATGTAATGATACTCCCCCAAACTAAAATGAAGATGTGTCATTGCTGTTCATGGTCTATAGGGTACCTGAACTTGTCAAAATAACAGCTATATTAGAACTGAGCATTAATAAATAAAGAAAAATACATAAAATAAACAAAAAAATGCAAAAACAAGGATCACGTCGTGGCATGAACATTCTTGTGCCACGGTATGAACATTCCTGTGCTGCGGCGATGAGCCCTCAGGTGCAAAACCCTAATATGGCAGAGACAAGAGCGCCACAGCGTGAGAGGTCAAACTGTAGAATTCTGCAACAGACCCTATATTGCTGCCAAATTTGCTTCATTGTGGCCTCCAACACCTGCAAAAGTTATTTAAAAGCTTAATTTACAGAATTTACAACAAAAATATATTAAAACCATAAAAATCAAACTTACTATATATTTATGCAAAACAATAACAAACATAAAAACTAAAGGACTACAACTTGTCCAAATGAACTTATTGAATTGAACTAAAATAAAATTTGAATTAGAACTATATAAACTTGTTCTCAATATTAGCAATACAGAAATAATCCCTTATCCCAGGCAACAGCGCCAAAAACTTGTTTGTCCCAAAATAGGCCGCAAGTGCATGAGTCGTACAAGTAATAAAATGAAGAGTAAAGATCATTCTCTCGAGGATAAGTTTACTTCCAATGCTAAGTATTAACCAATAGCTTATATAATTCTATTCAAGAACATAAAAATTTGGAAAAGAAACATAAACTAAAAAAAAAGTGGTAAGGATAATTGTTAGAGCTTAGGGAAATCCTTCTTCACCCCTTACTTCAACCAATAACATGCAATCCTCTTCATAAATATGAATGCAATGATTAGCTTAGCTTGAGACTCTTCATTAGCTAAAAGCCTATGTCTAGGTCATCTAACCATGATTTCAATTGCCTAACTCGTTATGTTTCCATGAGAGCTAATATAAAATCCACTCTTCAATATCTATTCTCAAACACGTGCTATGCATGGGTAAGAGGTATATTTCTATCCAATTAGCCAATCAACACATCTTGCTATTGGAATGGAATCGAACATGCATCAATCATACATATGATCTTAAACCCAAAGTCCTATGTCTAGGCTCATTAGATTTTATCAAATCGGCTTCAATGATGATCAGGCATTCAAGAGCATTAAGAACAATATGATTGAACAAAACCATACATCCATACAAACTCAGAGGAGAACAAAATCATTAATATTCATAAAAAGGATTCAAAGCATTCCCTAAAACAGCTGCTACATCATTGAACACGAAAATAGAATCACAAAATACATGTTCAAGATCAGAGAAGAGAAGAAAACAAACGGAGAAAGGGGGAAAAGTTGATGGATTTTGTCATTGATACTTGAATCTCCCTTCATAAGGAAGATAGCCTCCAACCTTGGCTCCCCAGGCCACCTTTAGCCTTAGAAACGAAGAACCAGCGCAGCTTCTCTAAATGCTAAACGACCATCCCCACAAAAATCTAATAAAATAGTATTTATAGGCTCAATTTGTTGCCTCACGCCGTGTCATGACAGGTCTTGTGCTGCGGCACACATGCCTCGGGTGTAAGTATGTGAATTCTAATGATGCGCATTGCGCCGCGGCGTGCCATGCCTTGCACCGCCGTATGCTCTATTGGAATGCTCACTTAGCTTTCTCTTGAGCTTTTGAGCCTTGAGTTGCTTTATTTTATTAGTTTTGAGCTCATCCTACAATAGAGAAATCACTAAGTCAAATACAAGTTGTAAATCCACTTAATCACTCAAAGAATATGCCTAAATGCTTAAGATCGTATAGGAAAATATCAATATTGCAAGTTGACAAATATAAGCCTAAAACCTTCTAAATATGCATAAATACAAGGAATAAACAATCAATGAAGCACAAATATAGGGCACAAATAACTACATTTCAAGAAATTATCACACCCTCAAACCTAAGTTTTTACTAGTCCTCGAGCAAAACAAAGTATGACTAAGTAAACTTCCATTGACAAATCATGCACACATGCATTCAACCATTATGATAAATTCAATTTTCTTTAACCACAACTAGTGCACAATAATTGTATCAGCCCTTAATTAATGCTCATGCCTCATAATTAAGTTGAACACATACACAATTCTTATCATGCTAACAATCAAGCTTCCTACCATGCAAGTCACATCTCCCACAAATATGCAAGCCAAACTTATATTTTTCAAATCATACTCATCTGGATAAGTTTACGAGCATACACATGGATACAAATCAAAGAATCCACAAAATTGTAATCTAACTCTCTCTCCGCTAATGTAAATCACACACAATTGAGGATCAAAAGGGTCTTCAATAGCTTATAATGTAAGGCCAAGGTTATGGGGTGAAGAACAAAGGGGAAATGATGCAACACAAACATTAAGAAACATAACATGACATTTCAAGACTTGAGCCACTTTAAAAAGGGTATTCAAAATGAAATAAATAACACTCTCCAGAACCACTCAATGCTTTTTCACATTTTCTTTCTTTCTTTCTTTTGTTTTTCTTCTTTTTCTTTTCTTTTTCTTTTCTTTTTATTTGAACAAAACAATTTCTTGTAAAGCAAATGGTTCCTTCAAGCGACTTTTGTATTGAACAACATAAATACCCTACTCATTGGAGTCCACTGAAGAAATAACATATCATGCACTTAACAAACATAGAGGGAAGGAAAGGAATGCAATGCTTTTGCATGCATAAGAAAGGTTACATGGGGCTAGGAAAATGAAAGTGATGAAAAACATATAAGGCCAAACATTTAAAAAGCTTCAAAAAGGGACCTATGGATATAATCATGTAAAGGTAAGCTTTTTAGGCTCAATCGGTTCAAATAATGCTCTAATCATTTCCTCAATCATGCACAATCTAGGATTTCGCTTCAAGAGAGTTGTAAAACAATTTCAAGGATAGTAGAAAACTTTCACATGTACAAATCATAAACATTCTCTAGATAAGTACTCAAATCCTTTCAAAGTTATACGAGCATGCAAGTAGAAAATACATCATGCATAAAAACAAACTAGATTGTTTCAACATGCTTCAAAAGTCACATATGGATTCACAAAAGAATTGAGGTTAAATCGCATCCGTATTTATCATTGGACAACCATTACACACTAGCAAGTGGCAATAACATGCATTCAAAAGATTCATCCTTTTTAATTCATGCATACATAACATCGTGTGTAGAATATTGAAAATTAAAAACTTGTATCAACAACGCATCAGTAATAGCCAAAGCAAGGTATAATGATGAAAGTATGATGACTATCATTACTGCATACTTTAAATATCAAAACATGTTATACATTAAGCGTCCAAGTAGAAAAAACATGTAATGATACTCCCCTAAACCAAAATGAAGATGTGTCCTTGCTGTTCATGGTCTATCGGGTACCTGAGCTTGTCAAAATAGCAGCTATATTAGAACTGAGCATTACTAAATAAAGAAAATATGTAAAATAAACAAAAAAAAATGCAAAAACAATGGTCACACCGCGACATGAACATTCCTGTGCCACTACGTTCAGCCCTCGGGTGCAAAAACCCTGATATGGCAGAGACGAGAGCGTCGCGGCGTGAGAGGTGAGACTGCAGAATTCTGCAGTAGACCCCATGTTGTTTCCAAATTTGCTTCATTGTGGCCTCCAACACCTACAAAAGTTGTTTAAAAGCTTAATTTACAGAATGTACAACAAAAATATATTAAAACCAGAAAAATCAAACTTACTATATATTTATACTAAATAATAACAAACATAAAAACTAAAGGTCCATAACTTGTCCAAATGAACTTAATGAATTGAACTAAAATAAAACTTGAATTAGAACTACAGAAACTCGTTGTCAATCTTAGTAATACAAAAATAATGCCTTATCCCCAGCAACGGCGCCAAAAACTTGTTTGTCCCAAAATGGGTGCAAGTGCACAAGTCGTACAAGTAATAAAATGAAAAGTAAAGATCGTTTCCTTGAGGATTAGTTTATGATAATCACATACTTTATACATTAATAAACCATCATTTTTAGTCATTTACACTCTTCATGTACTTAATTGATTAAGTCTGGTTATGTTTTGTAAGTTTGGACTCAAATTGGACTTAATTAATTTTTTTAGCACTATTTTTATCTTACACAATTTCTGTATTTTGGTCATATCTTGAGTTTTACATGTCTTATAATTATGTATCTTACCTTGTAGGAAAGATAAGAGAGAGCTCTACAACTTTCATGAGAGCTCCAGGGCTTAATCGAACATCTAGTGGAGCTAAATGGGCTTAGAATTCAGAACACAGGTTTTGTGACTAGAACCTGAACAGTGTGCAGTAATCTGAGCATAACTCGGCCTGTAGGAACTTTCTTGGGCTGAAATTTGGATACTTGAAAGTTAAGATCCATATCTATAACTTTTAAGAAGAACACAAAACTCAGATCGGATGTTTTGATGGTAATATTAGGCTTTGAAGTCAGAACAGAGGTGTTGTACTTAGACCTAAACACTGTTTAGTAATTAGGTCATATCTCGGGCTATAGGTGGCCTTTAGAGCTAAAACCGGTGCCATTGGAAAGATAAGACAAAATGTTACAACTTTCATGCAAACCATGTTTTATAAATCTGATTGCATCCATGAGATTAGCACTGAATGATTTCAGAGACAAAGAATCTCAATAATTTTTCACTCACCAACTCACTATTTAGCATTTTCCACTCATCCACCCACTCCTCACCCACTCATTAATCCGCCCCCTTGTCATTGTGTATCTCTAATCCTCTATAAAAGACTCCATTGGCTGATCATTTAGGAGACTTTGGTGTTAGGCTTAGTTTTTAGAAGTTATGGTCATGCTTGTTTATTATTTTCCTTTGTTGTAATTTTCTCTTGCTCTAAATTGAAGCTACGTTCATCTTTCTCTTCTTCCTCTCTTTTTTTCTTCTTGTCTATGAGTAACTAATTTTCATTTTGCTTGGGTAAAAAAGTGAAGCTCTTGGCAATGAAATAAGGTTAGATTATTCTATTTCTTGTGCTTAAATATATATTATCAAGTGGATATTATATGTGTTGTATTTTGTTTCCAATCAATTTAGAAACCTTCTTTGTATAATGGAGATCTTGATTTATTGTAGACAAGAGGATTGACACAGTGAATGTTTGAACTCATTTACAAATGTTGGTAGATAATTAAAGGAATCATAATATGATTGCATATGTAATTAAACTTTGAATGTTATATTTTTTGATTGAAACTTCCTTTATGTGTAGATTTCAATTGAGTTATAAAGAGAAATAATCTTGCCTTTAATTTATTACCAAGAGTGGATCTCCTAACCCAAGCAAATCTTTTTTCATCTGTAAATAACTTTTATTAACTTTGGTGTTGTGACAAATCATTTTCTTACCTCAAATAATTTCTCTTCATCAATTCCCTGTGGATCAACTTCGAACTCCCGAGAAATTTATTACTTGAGATAACCTGCACTTGGGTTTGCATCCTTTAACCTGCATGAAGTTTTTGGCGTCGTTGCTGGGGACTTGATTTAAAGTTTTAATTTATTGAGGTTCTCATACTTTAATAAAATCTATTATCTCTTCTCCCTCACTGGAGCAAAAGATCAGCTTGTCGATCCTTCGGTTTCTTTACTAACTCTCTAACTTACTAACTTGCTAACATACTAACTCTCTAACTTTTATATTTATGTCATTTATTTATGCATACTAACTTTTATTTTTTGCTTTCTAACTTTTTATTTATGTCATTTATTTTTGCATACTAACTTTGATTTTCTTCTCTCTAACTTTTAATTTACGTCATTTATTTTCTCGATCTCTAACTTTTTAATTTCTATTATTTATTATTGCTTTCTAATGTAACGAAATAATCTTTCTTCTTCTCTTCTCTTTCACCGGCTCGTGGGGCTCGCCTCTCTCGCTTTTCATATTTTAATTTTACTTTCTGTAATTTACTTTTTATACTTTATTTTTTGTATTTTACTTTCTGTACTTTCTAACTTACTAATTATTAACTCTCTAATTATCTAACTTTTTAATTTATCAGTTATCTAACTTTTTACTTTATCAGTTATCTAACTTTTTACTTATTAATATTTATTGGGTGGTTAGTTTATACCACATCATTGTTAATATTTAATGGCTAGTGTAAACCGCTAACTTGTATATTATTTTTTCTATTTTAAGTCAGTTATTTATGCTTAATTGGTATCGTGATTCAAATTCTGGTCGTTTGGTTAAAATTAATCATAGTACTTTATATATTGATTTGTTTGAATCACAATTTAAGCCTATCCCTTGAGAAAGCATTTTCCTTCTCTCCCTCAAAATGCTCTGACAAAAATCTACAAAGTTTGATGTAAAAAATTAAGATTGTTAATGCACAAGGGTATGTTAGAAGATGTACGCTAGATAATTGAAGCAAAGGTCCGTCTAGCAGGTGAGTCTTCAATTTCATTTGACTCATACATGCCAGGTCTTGGTAAAAGTTCGTATTCTCAAAGGAGAAGAGCAAAAAGGTTACAAGTTTGTCACAAATATGCACGATGAAATTGTAACAAGCAATGTCATTCTTTGGGATGATTTTTGCAAACAGAGAAGATAAAATTTTCTTTATTAAGAATGGACTCTTGAGATGCATTCTTGTGGATTTGTGTATCGTGAACTTCTTAATTTGTGGAATCTCTTCAAGGATGAAGAAAAATGCTACAGTCTTGGGAATCTGACTCTAAAAGACCCTGTTTGCCAATTTATAAGAAAATTAGATGGGAAGCTTATCCTCAACTCATAGAAGGCATTTAAGCCGTTACTAGACGTTAAACCAGAGGCAGATGTGAGCCATATCCATAACAACTTGTACATATTATCTTCTTCTTCTTCATGTTCTTCTTAAAAAAAAACAAAACAAAAGAAAAAAAAAGAAAATTTTTTTTTCTTTTGAACAAGGGCAATCCGGAAGGAGTACCATGGCTTTAATTAGTTGTGGAGCCCCAGCCTTTGCCTAACCTATCATTGACTCGGGTGGACCTTTGCACATTGGTCCTTAAAAAAGATTCGTGTACCATGCTCTGTAGAGAGCCGCACTCCATAACCCAATGTTTACCATCTAGGCATTGTGGAGTTGATAGACAGACAGAAGCGTCCCACTCTGGTTATTAGTGAGAAGTAACTTGCGGTTGCTAAAGTGTATGAGGCATCTGAGCTTGATCCTCTCTTTTATTAGAAAGGGCTCTCAGCACCCTGGGATGGGACGTTCTGGATCTTAAACATTACGGGTTTCAAATTTTAGCATCTTTATTGATGTTACGAGCCCAAGTGTGAGCAATCCATGTTCTAGACCCAAGATGGAAACCCACGATGGTTTTTTCTTTCTCTTTTCTTTGAATAAATGGACGTGAATGTCTACTATACTAGTGACACACAATATAAAAATATGCCACTACTGCACTCATGATGCGCAATATAAAGATACGCCATGAAAACTGTACATAAATGTATGTCATTATTTGCTATTATATTTCTTTTATCTTTATATGATTTTACTATATTTTAGTTTTGGACAGACGATCCTTTGAGCAGGGTCTTTCAGGGGTTTCTAGACTTCTTTACCCTGATGGTTTTCTTGAAGTAAAAAAAACAAACAAACAAACAAACAAAAACAAAAACAAAAAAAACAAAACAAAACAAAACAAAAAGAGATTCTGTGTTTCTTAATTTCAAACTTTTTTGACAACAACCAGCCTACCCTTATAGGTGTTATTATTACCCTTTCCATTCTTTTTCCTATTTAAACACTCTGTTTTCTCCACTTTCCTCTAACTCAGAATCATTCAAAGAGAAATGTGAGTATAGAAATAGAAAGTGTTTCTATTCGTCAACTTAAAAATATCTGTGCATTTTGTGGGTCTAAGTATGGGAAGGGTTTAGAGTTTGTAAATGCAGCTAATAGTCTTGGGTGATCACTTGCTGCGAGAAATATACATCTTGTATATGGGGGAAGTTGTTGTGGGTTAATGGGGGTTGTATCACTTGCTGCATATATAGGAGGCAGTCAGGTTTTAGGTATCATTCCTGAACTTTTAGCTCAACAGAACATCACTGGAAAGACAATTAGGGAGGAACTTAAGGTATCATCAATGCATGAACGAACGAAGATAATGCTTAACAACTCTAATGCATTCATTGCCTTACTAGGTGATTTTGGCACCTTGGAAGAAGTTTTTCAAATTGTCTCTTGGGTCCAACTGAACATCCACCATAAACCCATATGTTAGTTGAATGTAAATAATTTTTTTGATATTTTGTTACTTTTTCTTGACAATGCTGTGGAATAGAAATTTATCATACCTTCGGCAAGACAACTTCTTATCTCTGCTTCTATTATTGATGAGTTGATTGATAAATTAGAAACTTTTGTTCATAAACCTGACCCAGCAATAGCTCAGATAGATTGGTCAGCGGGAAGTAGTGAGGGAAACAAGATGAAAAGAAAGCCAGATTTGACACTTTGTTTATAACTTTTCTTTACTTTTGATTTTATTTATCGTATTTTGTTTCTGTTTAAATTTGTGCCAGATTTCTATAACAGATAATATCTTTTATCCTTTACTCATCTATATTTTAACATTGAGGAATGTTATGATCTGGTTGGGGGGAAGGATAGTTGACCAAAAAAAAATTCTTTTTTGAGAAGTATGATATGATTGTCATGGACTTATTAAACTAATGAATGATGGTAGAGTAAGGAGTAATTTTACTCCTGAGACACATCTAAATTGAGAAGTGTGTTTAGTGATATGACTATCAGAAACCTATTTGTAGTAAAACCAATTAAGAATGGTAGAGTAAGGAGTAAATTTTGCCTTGGAGGTAAGTTTACTCTTGAGACGTATCTTAGTTGAGTAAATAATTATTTTGTGTAGAAGTAGTAAATGGATTCTTGGATCTTAGCATAAATTGTCTTCTTTCTTAAAAATCACAAGCTTGGATATGAATGTTGATATGGTGGATTGAGAATGATAGAAATATGCCTTATGATATTTTGAGTCTATTGATGAATGAATTGAACATTTGTATCATTCTCTTCTTTCTTGTGTGATTTTCATTCATGGAATTGTTACTCTATAACTTATTTTGATTCTTTTTGAGGCTACATTTTCACATGCATACATAAATATGATTGAGACATTTTGAAATAGCTACTTTGATCAAATAGTTATCCTTGTATATTTTTCCTTGTGTAACCCCTTTGAGCTTATTTGACCATTCCTTATTTTTAGCTCATTACGTGCCTTAAAAAAAAAAACATGTTTTTACCCAACCTTAGGGAATAAGAGAGCATTGGCCTTGTTCTTGAATAAATGTGGAGGCGTGTGTGCAAAATGATTAAAAAAAAGAAAGAGCTGACCACCGCTATAATCAAAGGATTATCAGAGTCCCCTGATACATCATGTGACATATCTATACCTAGAGTAAAGATGAATGCTTGGAAACAATAGGAAGGGAAGGAGAAGGTTCAGACTTGACAATGAATTCAATTCATCAATTTGGGATTGATCTTCAACAAAACATTAGTCAAATATTGGTCATTATCCTTTATGATGAATGTTCTCAAACATCTTCTCCACTCTAACTGTACCATAATGCTCTTTTATTCTATTTGGTATTTATCTTCTCATATCCATATTATCTCATCTCCTTTACCATGGCTCCATTACAACCTTGAATAAAGTCCTCTTGATTTTTGTATGCATGTGTTCTGAGTAATGGAGAAGTAGAAGATAAGCAAACTTACGGTAGTGCAATTGTTCATGGGTTGAATAGAGTGAAATACATACCTTTTAAACACTTGAGAGATTGAGAGTGAACTCTATGAGGATATATTATTCTTGATTCATTCTTTTCAACTGAAGTTTCCTTGCTTGTTAGTTTGAGATGTGAAGAAATGTTACCTCATTAATGCTTTGATCCCTTGAATTTCTAGTTGCTCTTCTTGTTTCATCAAGTCTTTTAGAGTTTTTAACTTTTGAGTTTATGTCGTTTTTCTTTTTTTTCTAGCTTTGGTCTTATGTGTTTTGCCCAGGAGTGCAAAAAGCTAAGTGTGTGGGAATTTGATAATCATATATTTATATACATTAATAAACCCTCATTTTTAGTTATTTACACTCTTCATGTACTTAATTGATTAAGCATGGTTATGTTTTATAAGTTTGGACTTAAATTGGACTTAATTGATTTTTTCAGCACTATTTTGGTCTTATACTGTTTCTGTATTTTGGCCATATCTTGAGTTCTACATGTCTTATAATTATGTATCTTACCTTGTAGGAAAGTTAAGAGAGAGCTCTACAACTTTCATGAGAGCTCCAGGGCTCAATCGGACATTTAGTGGAGCTAAATGAGCTTGGAAATCAGAACATAGGTTTTGTGACTAGAACCTGAACAGTGTGCAGTAATCTGAGCATAACTCAGGCTGTAGGAACTTCTATGGGCTGAAATTTGGATATTTGAAAGTTAAGACTCATATCTACAACTTTCATGAAGAACACAAAACTCAGATCGGAATCCTTGAAGGTGATATTGGGCTTTGAAGTCAGAATAGAGGTGTTGTACTTGGACCTGAATACTGTTCAGTAATTGGGTCCTATCTTGGGCTGTAGGTGGCCTTTGGAGCTGAAACTGGTGCCATTGAAAAGATAAGATAGAATGCTACAACTTTCATGAAAACTATGTTTTATAAATCTGATGGCATCCATGAGATCAGCACTAAATGATTTCAGAGACAAAGAATCTCAATAATTTTCCACTCACCAACTCACCATTTGGCATTTTCCACTCATCCACCCACTCCTCACCCACTCATTAATCAGTCCCCTTGTCATTTTGCATCTCTAATCCTCTATAAAAGGCTCCGTTAGCTGATCATTTAGGAGACTTTGGTGTTAGGCTTAGTTTTTAGAAGTTATAATCATGCTTGTTTATTGTTTTCCTTTGTTATAATTTTCTTTTTCTCTAAATTGAAGTTATATTCATTTTTCTCTTCTTCTCTCTTTCTTTCTTCTTATCTATGAGTAACTAATTTTCATTTTGCTTAGGTGAAAGAGTGAAGTTCTTGGTAATGAAATAAGGTTAGATTATTCTATTTCTTGTGCTTAAATGATATATTATCAAGTGGACATTATATGTGTTGTATTTTGTTTCCAATCAATTTGGAAACCTTCTTTGTATAATGGAGATCTTAATTTATTGTAGATAAGAGGATTGATATAGTGAATGCTTAAACTCATTTACAAATGTTAGTAAATAATTAAAAGAATCATAATATGATTGCATATATAATTGAACTTTGAATGTTATATTTTCTGATTGGAACTTCCTTTATGTGTAGATTTCAATTGAGTTATAAAGAGAAATAATCTTATCTTTAATTTATTACCAAGAGTAGATCTCCTAACCCAAGCAAATCCTTTTTCATATGTGAACAAGTTTTTTTACCTTTGGTGTTGTGACAAATCCTTTTCTTACCTCAAATAATTTATCTTCATCAATTCCTTGTGAATCGACCTCGGACTTCCGAGAAATTTATTACTTGAGATAACTTGTACTTGGGTTTGCATCCTTTAATCCGCATCAGTTTACTTCAAATGCTAAGTATTAACTAATAGCTTATATAATTCTATTCAAGAACATAAAAATTTGGAAAAAAACATAAACTAAAAAACTAAAAGGAAGTGGTAAAGATAATGGTTAGAGCTTAGGGAAATCCTTCTTTACCCCTTATTTCAACCAACAACATGCAATCCTCTTCATAAATATGAATGTAATGATTAGGTTAGCTTGAGAATCTTCATTAGCTAAAAGCCTATATCTAGGTCATCTAACCATGGTTTCAATTGCCCAACTCATTATGTTTCCATGAGAGTTAATACAAAATCCACTCTTTAAGATCTATTCTCAAACACACGCTATGCATAGCTAAGATGTATATTTCTATCCAATTAACAAATTAACACATTCTGCCATTAGAATGGAATCGAACATGTGTCAACCTTACATATGATCTCAAACCCAAAGTCCTATGTCTAGGCTCATTAGATTTTATCAAATCAGCTTAAATGATGATAAGAAATTCAAGAGCATTAAGAACAATATGATTGAACAAAATCATACATCCATACAAACTCAGAGCAGAACAAAATCATTAATATTCATAAAAGAGGATTCAAAGCATTCCCCTAAATAGTTACATCATTGAACACAAAAATAGAATCACAAAATATATGTTCAAGATCAGAGAAGAGAAGAAAACAAAGGGAGAAAGGAGGAAAGGCTTATGGATGTTGCCATTGATGCTTGAATCTCTCTCCATAAGGAAGATAACCTCCAACCTCGGCTCCCCAAGCCTCCTTCAGCCTCAGAAACGAAGAACCAGCGCAGCTTCTCTAAACCCTAAACGGCCATCGCCACAAAAATCTAATAAAATAGTATTTATATGCTCAGTTTGCCGCCTCACGCCATGGCGTGGCATGTCTTGCGCCGCAACACGCATGCCTCAGATGTAAGTATGTGAATTCTAATGATGTGCATTATGCTGCGGCGTGCCATGCCTTCTGTCGCAGCGTGCTCTGCTGGAATGCTCACTTGGATTTCTCTTGAGCTTTTGAGCCTTGAGTTGCTTTATTTCGTTAGTTTTGAGCCCATCCTACAATAGAGAACTCACCAAGTCAAATACAAATTGTAAATCCACTTAATCACTCAGAGAATATGCACAAATGCTTAAGATCATATAGGAAGATATCAATATTGCAAGTTGACAAATATAAGCCTAAAACCTTCTAAATATGCATAAATACTAAGACTAAACAATCTATGAAGCACAGATATAGGGCACAAATAACTACATTTCGTGAAGTTATTATCTTCCTTATTTTAATTGATTTGATCTTCTTTTTTCCATAATGGTTTTTCAATGTTCAACGTATTATTGTTCCTTTTCTGCACCCTTTGCAGAGTTTATCAACAATATTGAGCACAGTAATATAAAAAAAATGACAATAGTGAAAAATTGAACAAAATGTTTAATGAAAATATATGATAAACAACAACAACAACAACCAAGCCTTTTCCCACTAGGCGGGGTCGGCTACATGGATCAAACGATGCCATTGTATCCTATCATAAACCAAGTCTTCAGAAATGTCATTCAAATTTAAATCTTTTTTAATAGTTTCATCTATAGTCTTTCTTGGTCTCCCTCTACCTCTAGCTATTGGGCTATCCTCTACCTGATTTACTCTTCTTACCGGGGCTTCTAAGGGTCTTCTCCTTACATGTCCAAACTACCTAAGGCGAGATTCTACCATCTTTTCCACAATAGGTGTTAACCCTGCTTTCTCTCTAATGCATTCATTCTTAATCTTATCTTTTCTTGCATGGCCACACATCCAGCGCAACATCCTCATCTCCGCGACACTGATCTTATGCTCTTGCTGGTTTTTTACCGCCTAACATTCAGTACCATATAACATCGCGTGCCTTATAGTTGTGCGGTAAAATTTACCCTTAAGCTCGAGATGTACTTTTCTATCACAAATCACTCGTGAAACACTCCTCCATTTCATCCATCCAACTTGAATCCTATGATTTACATCTCCCTCTATCTCTCTGTCATTTTGTATGATAAATCTAAGATACATAAACCGTGTGACTTATGGTATGGTGTGGTCCCCAATTTTCACCGCTAAGCTAGTATTAGCACGCTTCTTACTGAACTTACATTCCATATTCCATATACTTCGTCTTACACGACTTGACGTACTCTAGCTTTCCATTTATTTCCTTTCTTGACTCTCCAACTAAGACTATATCATCTGCAAAAAGCATGCATTGTGGCACCGACTCTTGGATATGTGCAGTAAGCACATCCAAGACTAAGCTAAAAAGATATGGACTCAAAATTGACCCTTGGTGCAGTCCTATAGTTATAAAAAAATCTTTTGTAACCCCTCCTTGTATTCTCACAAAAGTTTTAGCCTCATCATACATATCTTGGATTACTCGAATATAAGCAATACGAAATCCTTTCTTCTCCAGATCCTTCCTCAAGACCTCTCTCGATACCCTATTGTAGGCTTTTTCCAGATCAAGGAAAATCATGTATAGATCTTTTTGCTTCCTCCGATACCTCTCCATCAGTCTTCGTAGAAGATAGATTGCTTCCATGGTTGACCTCCCAAGCATAAAATTGAATTGATTCTCTGAAATATGAGTTTCTTGTCTTAATCTCTGTTCAATTACTCTTTTCCATAACTTCATGGTATGACTCATGAGCTTAATCCCTCTGCAATTTGCACAGTTTTGTATATCTCCCTTGTTCTTATAAATAGGAATTAAAGTGCTTCTCCTCCATTCATTTGGCATTTTCTTAGATCTTATTATCTCGTTAAATAGCTTTGTGAGACAGCTTATACCTTTCTCTCCTAGGCACTTCTACACCTCGATAGGTATATTATCTAGTCCGATCGCTTTTCTATTTTCCATCCTCTTCAAAGCTTCTTTTACCTCGAATTCCTGAATTCTATGATAAAAAGTTTTATTTTGGTCCTCCTCTCTAGTGTTTAGAATGTCCAAGTCCCCTAACATCTCATGTCCCTCATTAAATAGCTTGTGAAAATATCTCTTCCATCGATCCTTGATGGCTTGTTCCGTAACCAAGACTTTACCCTTTTCATCCTTAATTCATTTTACTAGATCCAAGTCTCTTGTCTTCTTTTCCCTACTTTTAGCAAGCCTGTAAATATTCCTTTCTCCATCTTTGGTGCCCAAAGATTGATATAACTCATTGAATGCTTTAGTTTTCGCCTCGCTCACCGCCTTCTTAGTATATTTTTAAGCTGCCTTATATTTTTCCTAATTTTTAACGTTTTTACACACGTGCAAAGCTTTATAACATTCCATTTTAACCTTAATATTATCTTGTACACTTGCATCCCACCACCAAAATTCTTTATCCTTGGGTCTAAAGCCTCTTGATTCACCGAGTGACTCTTTTGCTACCTTCCTAATCCCTTTAGCCACTTTGTCATACATATCATTTGCACTCCCTTGTACCTCCCAAATTTCTTCCTCTATAATCCTTCTTAAAGAGCATTTGTTTTCCTCTCTTTAGTTGCCACCATTTGATCCTTGGGACTCTGTCTCGATAATTTCTCCTTACTCTCATATTGACCTGTACATCCATAACCAAAACCCTGTGTTGGGTAGTCAAGCTCTCTCCAAGGATGACTTGCAATCCATACAAAGCTTTCTATCCGATTTTCTTATAAGAAAATAATCAATTTGAGAATAAGAACTCCCGCTTCTGTACGTGATAAGATGCTCTTCCCGCTTCCTAAAACAAGTGTTAGCTATTGTAAAATCAAAAGCTACCGAAAAATCTAGAATCGCTTTGCCCTCTGCATTAGCTACTCCTAGACCATACTCTCCATGCAAACCCTTAAACCCCCTAGATTCACTCCCTACATGACCATTTAGGTCCCCTCCTAGAAAAATATTCTCTTCTAAAGGTATTCCTTAAATTAAACCTTCTAAATCCTCCCAAAATTTTATCTTGTAGTGCTCGTCTAAACCTACTTGGGGTCCATACGCACTGATAACATTAAAAGTCTCTTGTTCTACAACAAACTTCAAAGCTATGATCCTATCTCCGAGCTTCTCACTTCCACAACATTTTTCTTCCAATTCTTATCTACTATTATGCCTACCTCATTTCTAGATTTTACCTTATCGGTGTATCAAAGCTTAAAACCTGAAGTGACGAGTTCTTTTGCTTTTTCTCCCACCTACTTAGTTTCTTGTAGGCACATAAAATTAATCTTCCTCCTAATCATGGTATCAACTATTTTCATAGATTTACCTATAAGAGTGCCTATATTCCAAGTACCAAAACACATCCTACTCTTGTGAACTAGCTTCTTTACCCCTACCTGTTCACAAAATGTGGGAACCATTGCTTATTTTTCACTGCACCCAGGCGGTGATGCAGTGACTGTAGCTCATTTGACACTGTACTGGAGTTATACAATGCTTTGCTTAGGGGAAACGACCTAGCATTAACACAATCACATCTTTGATCCATGTCATAAAGATTCGACAATGTTTTACGTTAGTTGTCGACTGCCTAACACAACCCTCCTCTTTTTTCCGGGCTTGGGACCAACTATGTAAAAGGATTTGCAACAAAGCTCACACATAGGCAGAGTTAAAATAATATATAATAAATAAAACAAAATTAATTATTTCACTATATTAAATTGATTATTTTTTAGCAGCTCTAGCTTGTAGCATTCTAACTTGCTAGTATTGATTAATTATTGTCGCCAAATATTGTTTCTGACCACATTGTGTTGCCCTGTAGCCACAAATCCAATGCATATATTAACTTAAAGTAATGACTTGTTCAATATTTAACTTATCTGTATATAATTTTCATGATTCAATCTTTAACACAAATTATTTGACATGACTTCTTACGCAGAATGAGCTCTTGCAACAACAGATGAAGAATCTGATAAGGAAGGTCATATAATAACTATTTTTCTCTCACTTACACACACAAAAAAACCCCACCATTAACCTTTAATAGACACGTATCCATATTTAATCTATTTTGCTGTAATTTTGGAAAGAATGTTGGGAGATGAAAACAGCAATATGTCCCTTTGGGTAAGTACATGTACAAACTAATTTAACTGTTGTTTGAAATTTGGATTCATAAATTAAATTAAGTATCCCAGCTTAATAGATTACTATTAGCACATAATTTGTTATAGAAAGATGATGATTTTTGTCTGTTAACACTCACCAAGATTCATGAGCACCACACAGTTTTGGAGTTTCAGAAGGCTGTAGTGGAAGCAAATAAACTAATGCAGCATCAGCAAGTAACAGATCATTTCCTAATTTTTCAAGAGCAATCTGCTGGTAGCATCCTTCAACTTACTGCCCCTGTCTTTCCACACCTTCCCCCATATCTTTAGCTGGCTCAGCCCAATATAGAGGCAGAATATTATCCTTTGCATAAATCAGAGCCTTGATAACCTTCATTGTTGTCAAGGTGGAGCATCCTAAATAGAATTGGTTGAGCATTTCATAAGCTTTAGCATCCATCTTTATTAACTAGCTAGCTTTATATATAGTCCATATTAATAGACTTGCAGTATTGTTATTAGGGATATATATATATATATATATATATATATATATATTACATCTATATGAACATATGATAATTATATATTTAAATGGCTTTCCAATATGTCTGCTGCAACTATCCACTTGCTTCTTGAGATGGTCCAGTATAGTTCTGAGCTTGTGATTCAATTTGGATAGCTCCTAAGCTTTAGTAGTTGACATCGTGTGCCTAAAACCATTGTTGCTATCATTTGTGTGTCAAATTAAACCTGATGAGCTATGAACATACTCAAATTGCCTAATTCCCTAGTCACACTCAACTTCTTAAATTTTAAAGAGGTAAGTTCACCCACTACACTAAAATGTTGTGGTTTCAATTTTTCAGCAAACCACACATAAAGACCAAATACCAAAACTCAAATTGCTTACTATCAAACAACCATACTTGTGTGCATATGTTATATCTAAAATTCTAAAAATTAAAATAAAATACAAGTTACCCCAAGAATTTCTTAAGATTGAAATGGCCTTCAGAAAACCAAAATTCTTCTCTCCTTTGTGTCTTCCTTTCTCCAATTTTTCTTTTCTTCTTCATTGCCCTCTCCACTTCCATCTGATTTCACCCCCTTTTTCTCACTTTGCTGAACTCCCCGTGAAGCAAAACCCCTTTTTTTCCTTCTTCGTGTCAAACCCTTATCTTCCTATCTCTACCCGGTTCCCCTTTTTATAATTGCTAAGGTTCCTTGTGTCTTGGACAAGGGTAACGTACGGGGGTCAGGAAAAGCACAGTGAAGTGGGTGGGTTTCATATTTGTATAGAAGAATGGTGTGGTGCAGCAATAGGCAAGGTGTAGAAAATAGTATACAGTGGTTGAATCGATGGAGGAGATGGGGTTTAGTGATTCGTGAGTATATAAGATAAGGGATGAGACAACTTACTTGCAGGGTTATCGATCACTTGGATCGCATCGCTGTCATGCTCAGAAGGAGGGGAAGGGAGTGGGTGAGCGGCAACAGTCGTCATCGTATGGCTGCGTGCTCAGATGGAGGGGAAGGCTGTGGGTGGGAATGAGCTATGGATAGGAAATTCTAACCTAAAGTTTGTTTTAGCTCTTAATTTACTGAGCAGGCTCTTATTCACCATAGGCGCAGGCTCTTTTTTTAGCGAAGGAAATAATCCCTTGCAATTCCCTCGCACATTTTAGCTAAGGAAATTATTCACTTGTTATTCCCTTACTAATTTTAGCGAGGGAATAAATCCCTCGTAATTCTCTCGCTAATTTTAGCAAGGGAAACAATTTCTCACAATGTCGTTGCTAAAGAATATGCATGATTCTTATATGAAATATAACAATATGGAGTACATGATCATGCATGATCCAATATATCTCGTTAAGCACATCTATGTAACATAATCATCATTCTTTTTGTCTTATATTTATCATCATCAAAACTTAATATATTAAACCATTGGGACAAACTTATTTCCACATGCCCTAGCGCTCTTATGTGATACTTGTAATTTTCACTAGGATTGTATCATTTAGGAACTGGATCTGAGATAGGCTCTGGCACTTTTGGGCTAATTAGATTTGCTTTCAACAAAGCACCATAAAGTTCAGCATAAGGTAATGACACTAGATCTATTTTTGGCCTATCTTTTCTTGGCTTGTCAAACGCAGTATTGGTGGGGACACTTTATGGAGTGATTGAGAGTGTTACGTTATTTAGAGGGAAAAGAGTGGAATTTCCATCGTGTGATGGACTCGAAGGATATAGTGTGGAGTGATTTAGAGGGTAAAAAGGTTACAGGTAAAATGTTGGCATAAGATATGAGGAAGGCCAGTTGACAGGTTGATTTTCAGGATTTATCATATAAACCTCTCCTTCTTTCTTTAGAAAGCTGGACTTCTTGGACCTATCTTGATGCCCAGTTGGCCCACTCAGCTTTCCTTCTCTAATGGCATCTTCTACTTGCTTCCCAGCTATAACCACATCAAAAAAATGATTGGTAATACAATCTAATAATTTCTTAAAATAAGCTCCATCCAGTGTCTTGACAAAAAGCTTGATAATTTCTTTTTCATTAAGCGGAGATTGAACTTAAGAAGTCTTCTCCCTCCACCTTTGTGCATATTTCCTTAATGTTTCTGTCTCTGCTTTTCTTATCCTTTACAATTCAAACCTATCTGGGGCAATGTCAGTAACAAACTGGTATTGCTTCTCAAAAAGTTCAGCCAATCCTAGCCAAGTTTTTACTTGGTTTTTATCAAGTTGCAAGAACCAAGTCAAGGCAACACTCACCAAACTATGCTGAAAATAGTGAATCATTAGCTCTTCATTCTTATGATAAGCAATCATGCTACATGTGTACATGGTTAACTGGATCATAGGATTTGTCTTCCCATCAAACATCGCAAAGTCAAGGACTTTAAATTTCACAAGTATCTTAATGTTAGGGATTAGGCAGAAGTCTTACATATTCAATTTTCCATAACCTTCTAAGCCTTGAATGGCTCTCATATTCTCCTCTAATTATTCCACTTTATTCAACATCCTAGCATCTACCTATTTATTTTGATAATCAGAAACGGTCTTGCCTGGGGTGAGATGTCATTCCTTGTGCCCTTTAGGAGTGATAATCACAACACCAGATGTACCCTTAGTCTTAGTTTTTGATGCAGAATAATTAGATTGGTCTTGCTGAGTTTGGTCTTAATTATCATCGAACCTAAATGCGCCTTTGTTCGATGTCAAACTTATCAACATTCCCAAAACTTGGCTCACATCTCCCTCTAGTTTGCTCAACATTTCTACCATGGAGGCATTAGGGGTCATAATAGTCTCCAAATTATTAGCCATTGATGAATCAAGGATTGATTGAAGGTGTGAATGAGAGCGGGTTTGAATTGGGCTGCAAACAAACTTGCGTTGTGGTGCAATGGTGACTTCTAAAAAATTGAAAACCATTAGTGATGGGAAATATAATTTCTCAAAACTTTCTTTCACTTATTTCTCATGCAATAATGGATGCAAAAAGAAAAAAAGAAAAAGATTTTTTTTCAGGGAAAGAATGAAATTATGTAAAAAAGCAACTTAACATCAATTTGAAAAACAAACAAATAGAATGCGAAAAGCCAATGGTGGAAATAATTCCACAATGAGTCATATGAAAGGACAAACCTAGGTTCGACACTATCGTAAAAGATAATTCTCATAAACTACGGTAGTTCAAGGGTCATTCCAATAAGTGAAGGCTTGAGTTCCATGACTCCTAGTAAATAAAAAGTCCCCAAATTGCCCCTACTGTCACTAACACTTTGGCTAACAAGGGTTCCTAATCCTCGTCCATCATAAGCTACAATAAAAAAAGGTTCAATTTGAGTGACGGGGGTTTCGTGGGCCTATACAGAGATTGAAAGTCTCTCAAGGCAACACTACTTAACCCTTTATCTAAGCCTACAAGGTATCAAGACGGGGTATAAGGCTTTACTAGTGCAAGTGTAGTGCAAATGCGTGAGCAAAGGAACATACAAACCAATTCACACAAATCACAAACATGTAATGTGTAGATACAAAAGCATATGAAGAATAAAACAAAAAAAAATAACAAGGACCAATAATTAAATATACAGATAACAAGAGATCAAAATTACCACTTAACCTACTACTTTCCCTAGTGGATTTTCCAATTGTCGTAATCGTTACGAAGGGGAAGTCGTGTTAGGAGAAGGAAACTCAAAATTAACTTAAATTTGGGGGTCGCCACCAATTGTTTTATCTATTCAAATAGAATAGTGCAATTAGACACTTTAAAAGATATGGTCTGCATTTTAGAGTATAGGTTCGGGGGTTGATTACAGATAGACAATGTATTAGCACCCTATACCGTCTATTCAAAAAATAGTTACTTATTTAATCTAATGTTATTCGCTAACTTAGATAAATTGGTCTTATCTATTCAAAACAATTTTTTTTTTGTTTTTAAATGTCCTATTTTGTCGGACATGTTATCAAAAATGATAAATGACTATGACAAGAAATAGGTGCCTAAATAATCATTATTTTATAGAACAAATTTAAATCCCACAATAGGTTATATGAAAGTGGTGAATTAAAAAAGTAAGTTTACAAGAAAATGATTTATAAAAAAGGTTCAAACAAAATTTTAATTTAAAATATAAAAAAAAGTGATTTTGAAATGATTTTACAAAAGGTTTTCATTTAAAAAAATTCACCACAATCACAAGGCTGGAGATATATGAATTTGCTCACATTTATTTTATTATTATTTTTTACCAAAATTATTTATTTATTTTAATTGTGAAAATTAGACACAACCAGTGCTTTTGGCTGAATCTAATAATAATAGTCTTAAGAGTATTGAGAAAAATTTAACGATTATCATTTCGATAATCTCTCAATTTTTTTAATCGTCGACCAAATTTTAAAAGTTAATATTTGTAGAGTAAGATAACAAACATTAAAATAAATCCAAATAATCTTTGGAATAAGATTATAATGGAAATTGACTAAGGGCCCATTAGTGCTTCTGACAAAACCTAAGTGATGGTCCTCACTTTAGGAAAGTCAAAAATTTTGCCATCACTTTAGCTAATTATGGTTATTCCATTATTAGAATTTTAATTTATAACATTTAAATAAATAAGATGACAAAAAAAAGTATGGGAAGATATTTTTATAGGAGATCAACTAGGACCTTGCCAACACTTCTCGTAAAATCTAAGAGATCTCCTCACCTTCGAAAAGTCAAGAATTTTTTCATCACTTTGGCTAATTTTAGATATTACATTGTTAGAAGTTTTAAAATATGACAAAACTATGGTCAATGATTCAAATGTATCAATATAAAAAAAATAAAAATAAAAACAAAAAAAAGTGGTGCACAGAACCAATTTATAACACTGAAATTTCCCAAGCTAATGGGAGCATCAGAGTCCACGTAAGTTAGAAACAAGAGAAGGAATGGTAATGACTCTAGAAAATAAATTGATGAAATTAAAAGAGAATTAAAACCAATAAATATAATAAAATACACAAAAGGCAAGAAAAGATAAAGAATTGCATTATTGCTTCACGTGAATCCAGCTACTAAACAACAAAGCTAAAGGATATTATAAAACAAAATAAAATGAAGATGGAGAGACTAAATAATTAAACAAGTTTAAAATGAAATAAGAGAAAAAGAGTAGCAGAGATGGATATTTCTCTCACCTAATGAAAACGTTCGCTCACTATCCCCTCTCTCTCTCTTATTCTTTCTCAATGTGAATGTCACAGTTGTATGCTTTCCAATTCTACTCTCCGAATTTGTGTTTAGTGACTCCCTTATGTTTATATTTATAAACTAATAGTAATTATTGTGAACCCTATCAAGATGGTCATCTCAACAAATTATGTTTCTATTTCAACTCTATCTTTTCCTTATCTTTAGGCTTAACTATTCCTCATCTCTAAACTTTCTAACGAGATCCCACAAGATATGTTCTGTCTCTTCTAACCTCTTTTAACATCTCTTCAAATTTTAAAAATTCACTTCCTATCATCTTTTTCTTTTTAATATATTTTTGAATTGTTGGGTTGTATATTTTACATTTTAGAAATAACTTAGACAAAATTAAGTGCTAACAAAAGGTATTATCTTTGTCGACTTGAGGTTGGGGTACGAGTTCATCGAAATTATCTATGGTAACTCATTTTCTCACCTCGAGTTTGGTAAACTCCCGAGACGGTTGACTGACATGACTGTTGGCTTGCTCTAATGCTTTGCTTGGTGTCATGATGTCCTTTAGCTTGTGCACCAGTGAGCTTGTGCCACATGTTAAGTAGGGGTGCATTCATGCATAGCCGTTACTTGATATTTGTATTGTGTAATCATTTTGTATTTAAAGCATTGTGATTCTTTTACCCTCTTGTATAGGTGGCAATTGGCATTATTCACCCCCTATAGATAGGGGAAAATAGGAACAAATTTTTTCCTTTTTTTTATTTTGTTTCATTTTTCTAGATGCTCATTTTCTTCCTCTTGCAATTTCTAGTAGCTTTGTGTGGTGTTATCTCACGGTGGTTTCAAACCATTTTTGGTGGTTGTCTGCCCTTTGCTTTTGCATTTTCTCTTCTCTAGTGATTCTCTGGTAGCATCCTCCTATTCTTCATCAGTCTTTTCTCCCTCATGTACTCCCATCTTGCTATTCTTTTTTCATCAGTCTTCTCTAGAGATTCAGCCTACACCGTCATCTTCTTCGCACTATGAGTGGTAGAGTAGAGCCCCAAGGAGCATCCCTGCTTATGGGGTGCAAGGCTGCCCACACTTACCAAGATCCATGCTGAAAGTAGTAGGCAATTCAGGCTTATAGGCTTAATGTTGCTCTTAAAGGGCATCACTTATTTTCTAATATCCGAGCTAATGTAGAAAAGGATATTAGGCTTTGCAGTAGTGACATTGATGATAGTTCGGCTTGTGTACATTCAACTTTGGGTTCTATAGCTATTGCTAATATGGCACACCAAAAAGTGATGACTGATCCCCAGAAAGGACTATCCCCTTCATCTTGACACAAATTTGTACAAAAGGGGTGGACTGAGAGCTACTAGCTAGGAACATGTTTCGTTGTCTGAGATATTGAGAATATGGCTGCCTTGCAATATTGCATGGAACTGGCCCTAGGTGGATCCTAAGATCATGAGTTTGTTTGTCAATCATGTCATATGGATGATGGTATCTGCAACATGAGGACACGTGGGAGTCCTCACTTCATGTTTATGTTTGAGACTTTCTTCACGAGATTGGGGATTTGTCTCCCATTTACGCCATCCCAAACTAAGGTGCTTATGAGGATGGAAGCGACTCCCTCCCAACTTTATTCAAACATCTTGGTATTCCTTCAAACCTTTGAGATAAATATGCAAGCATTCATGGAGCGACAAAGATGGTGCTAGAGCTTGAAGTTGTGTGGCATCTGGACAACAAACCATGTATGGGGAGTAGGGGTGCCTCGACTTGAGCTTGGCTCTCTGACAAAGGTCTCTACCTCATCACACTTGTAGTCTTAGTTTTCTTTCATGTGTTTGCCATGGTGATGGTAGGAGTGAGAGTTTACCTTTCCCCACAAACAATACCAATGTTCTGGATCGAGATGAGAAGGTGTCCTCTTGTCTTGATCAAGACAGTGGTTCACCACTATGCTTACTTTCTAACGATGAAATAAAAGGGTCGTATACCTATAAGGCACTTCAACGCTCAAGTTAGGGTTTGTATAAAGATATAGAGTGTAAGTGAAATGATCTCCACCTTAGAGGCCATGTTCCCTATTTATAGTGTAAGATTATTTGGAGAGCAAGTGGCCTTGCTTGGAGGTAAAGTTGTCATTGCCTTGCTTGGAGGTAAAGTTGTCATTCTCCTTTGCCTTGGTCCCCAACCATAGGAATTCTAGTACAATTTTCTCTTATGATGTAATCATTGGCATTTAGGGAATATTCCTTGATCAGGGATAAGGATGGTGGTTCCTTTAAAGGATGGCATGGCCTATCCTTTATTTGGTGGGGCTTGGCTCTTTTGGGACTAAAGCCATAGTCCAGTCTGAAACACATCCATTAATAAAACAATTTTTTGTAAAGAGCCCAAGTCTTGACACTATTTTTTAGTTTGATAAAAACCATACAATCATAAGGGTTTGTCGTTTTCATGATATGCCATTTGAAAGAATAACTACTTGTAAATTGTAATCTAATTTAGAGATGTTAGGGTTTTAGGATGAAAGAAAAACCTCAATCTTTATAAAATGTTACAGTTTATTAAGGATTGAGCATTGGCTATCTCTTTGAGTTGAACTAGTATAACTCGTGATGTTCAA
Organism: Ormosia emarginata; assembly: GCA_029884605.1. NCBI lineage: Eukaryota > Viridiplantae > Streptophyta > Magnoliopsida > Fabales > Fabaceae > Ormosia > Ormosia emarginata. Next base: position 46,702,423 of record JAQQTP010000077.1, on the reverse strand, counting down.
ACTTCTCTCACTCTCAACTCTTTACTTTCAGCTTCTATACTTTCTTATTCAAATTTTTTATTATTTATTTTCAAGTTTTAGTAAGTTTTTGCTTAATGGGTGTTCTTGCCTGGGGTTTGGGTAGCTATTTACAATGGTTTGCATGCTAAGTCACTCAAACAATCAACTAAGTCCATGCATGAGGTACTTAGAGGGAGTATTAAGGCTAAAAAGAGAATATAACTTGAAAAATGGTGGAATTATTACTATTTATAGGCCTTAAAGGTGATAGGTTCAGAGGGATGTGTAGTGCACTCCATCCCATGATTGCAATGATTAGGATAAGATATTATGTTATTCAGCTTTTCTATTTTGGAGTGGCACGTATCTATTTTGTTACAATATGGGATATTCTAGAATCAGACAAAGGAAGGTTGGGCCTAGACACAAGTGACTTAGATGGTTTTGCTAGGTTGATTGGATAGGCTAGATGGACCGGATGGAGCAAGATAAGGCATAGAGGACCAGGTAGATCAGAAGAGATAGGTAAGGTGTATCGGTAGGCTAGATGGATCGGGGTTTGGTTGCTAGGCTAAGTTGGGTTGCTTCCTAGGTACGAACTAAAGGCTATTGTGCTTATGATTACTCTTGTGTGTCAGCTACCTTGTCCGGGGGAGGTGGTTTTAGTTTGGATGATGCTGGGTCGTGGCCGATGAACCATATTTCTTTATGCTCGAGTTACGGTCCAATGGTTATCAAGTTTACGGTTCATATTCAAGTCTGTCAAACTTATTAACTTTTACTCTGTGTTGTTTTATAATCTCTCTACTTTGTTCAAGTAATCTTTTTTCGCTAAACTAGAAGTTGTTTTATCATTTTGTTTTTCTTGCACATTTTTTTTGGCACATTTATGATTCTTTAACCAGTTGTTGTTTAAAATTGTTGTTGGTATGCAAATTTGTCTTTTAACAATTTAGCTTCTATTTCAAATAATTTTCTAGTATACTTGTTATTTCTCTATTTCCTTTAAGCTTAAAACTAGTTTTTGAAGTGTTAAAGGCTTTTTTTTTTAAGAGAAAAAAAAAAGTCATTGAGAATGAATTTCAATGACACTTACAAATCAGAAAAAATATATCAAATTTAAAAAGGAAAAAAAAACAAATGTAGTCTATACTCTAAAGTAATCAAGGATGCGTAGTTTTGCTCTTTGTCTAAAAAATTATTGATGTTTAAACATATTTTCACAAAAGAGATCAACACTTGCAGGATCTTTAAGATAGGAACAACCACAAGTGAATAGATAAAAGACACCATAAAAATAAAAAATCAAAACATTCATAAAAGAAACAATAAGTCATAAAATCTGCTATCGAGAAAAATAAATATGAACAACCGTATTCAAGATTTAATAGATTTAAGTAAATTATTATATAATACACAAGGTAAAAAAAAAAAAAAACAACAGTGGGACTGTTATCAAGGAAACCCTACTCCTACAATCTTTAGAAAGGAAAGCTCAAAACAAAGAGAAAGATAAATAACAGAATGAGGCATTGAGGCTAACACTAATATTGTAAAAGATTTCCCTTAGTAATACAACTCAACCCTTATTTTTATATCTTTTACCGTCAATAATAATTATCAATGCTCATATTTAGCTCATATTTAAAAACTGAGAAACAAACTCATCAATTTATTATAATATATTTTAGTCCTTAATTCAAGCAGTAAAAAAGATACCACCTACCATGTATAAAGAGGGAAAGTAAGAATAACAGAAGGGCTTTTCATTCGCTTTCACCGAAAAGACAAACATTATTATTGTTTGGAAACTGTCAATCGATCAAGAGTAAGACGAGCAAATATAATTGCACTTTAGAACATTAAAATTCTTTTGAAAAATATATCGGACCAAATGCTGTGATAATATGATATGTATAGAGAGAGGGAAAGTGATATATGATAGGTTGTTTCGTGTGAAGCATATTTCTTTTCCAACATTTCTAACTTCCAATGGATGGCGCGAATATTATGCCCAAAAATGTCTCTTTACTTATAAATATTTTTTTAATAAGAAATGTTAAGAATATATTTTTTTTATAGTATTTTTAATATTTTTTTTTATTAAATCACGTTGTACACTTAATTTCAATTAATATATAATTAATTTAATTAATGTATAATTAATTTAATTAATTTGAGAGATGTCATAAAATAAAATATATTAAAAAGAATGTGATAAAAAATATATTTTTAATACTCTTTTTTTTAATTAAGCTTTGCCCATATAATGGGAAATGAGGTTCACACGCTGCAACAAGTGTGGCCGCCATGGCCAAATTGGTGGGTGTTTGGTGGAAAGTTTGAGCATTTAAGAGAGGAATAGTAATGAGTTTGTTGGATTAAGAAACTGTCTCCAAGAGTGCCATTAAACTTGGGCACGCATTCTAGAGAGAGAGAGAGAGAAAGAGAGAGCCTGAGAGGCGACTTGTTTGAAGTCAAACGGTTTACACCGCACACTTGTGACTATTCCAATCCTAAGTTTGAATGAGTCATCGAACACACTTAGAATGAGTTATTTATTTATTTTTTATTTCCTCAATTATTTTTTATCATTGAAATAATATTAGTTTTAAAAAATAATTTAATAATTTTAATTTTTAAAAAATAATAAAAAGTATTGTTCTTTAAAAAAGAAAGAATGTAATTGTTCAATAAAAAAAGTGATAAGAAAGATAAAAAAATTAGATGAGTAAATAGTAAAAAAATTAGGAATTAAATAATTAATAAAAAAAAAAAATAAGAATAGAATTAATATAAAATAATTAATTCTCTATTGAAATTTTAAAATGATATCTAATATAGAACATAAAAAAATTCTAAAACAACAGATTAAAAGAAATAGAGGGTGTACATATTCTTTCTGTCACTTTTCAAAACCTATTTTATTTTAAATTATCTGTTACTTTTAAAGAATAAAAAATATTTGTTGTTTATTTTTAATTTTATCCTTCTTTATTGTTATCTTCATTAATAACTTTCTTTTTCTTTCATATTAGTTACTTTTTATTCTCTTAATATTAATTTTGTCAAATATCAATTTTTTTAAAAAAATTAAATCATTTAATTAAGTTTTTAATTAATATACTTAAATCTTAAGTAACTATTATTTAAGAACAGGGAGTATTTATTTATGATTTTGATATGAAAGAATGGTGTAAATGCAAAATAAATATCAGTAAAGTAATAAGTTGACTATTCCTCATTATTAAAACTTTCGAGATCTGGTTTTCGTATAGCTACTAGTCATGCTTCTGATTTTAAGATCATTAACTAGTACAGATCACAGATGGGTTCCTCAATAATGGTTTTTGAAAGAAACCCTAGCTTGAAGCAGAAAGAGTACAAAGCCAACTTATATGGTAGTAAATGGCAATAACTCAGTTGAATAAAAGGCACAGAAATTTAGGACAAAAGAAAACATAGAGTACCAGAACAAGTTGAGCAAGTTACAGGGATTTAGTATGTCAAAAAAAAAAAAAAGGTTACAAGGATTTAGAGCCAAAGAAATATAATGCAGAAATAACACGGTTTTTAATTTAAAATTAATTAATATTAAGTGAAATAATTTAATAAATATATAATTCGTATTTAAAATATTGAGATAGATAATATAAAATTTTTTATATACTTAAATTTTTTTATTTTTTATTTTTTCTTTTTATTAATTATCTCCTTTTCTTTTTAATTTTTATTGCATTATATTCGTCTTTAAAACTTCTATACATATTTAAATGTAGATTAACAAAACAGAATTGGATCACTCCTATAATCTCTAAGCTGCTGTCCCTTCAACAAAGTATGATAGCAAATTCACTTCAGCAGAGCTTAGAGATTGTACAATCAACCTTTTGGTAATCTTTTTGATAAAGGGGGTCGATAACTTCTTTCAATTTTTTTAGAAAGAGTATGTTAATATTTTTTATCTTTTACTTTTTAGCAAAAAATTCATTTTCTCTATTTAAAATAATTTTAATTTGAGAGAGTATTCCTTCAGTTCTTCTTTTATTTGTCTTTTTAGAAAATCTATTTTATTTATTTTTTATTTGTTATTTTAGTAAATTAATGGAACATTAATTATTATTTTTCTAACTTTACTTCTTGTATTAATAAGTAAAGAGAAAAAATTAAGAAAAATGCTAATAACATTCATTTCTACACACATTTCTTTCACTTTTGTATATGTGGCCGAGTCAAAGTATAAGTGTGCAGAAAATGAAATGAATCCAATTATAATTAGATCGTGAATACTATTCAGATGTGAGATAATATGTGTGTAAATTTGTATGAGTAGTATTGTTAGAAGATCAATAGAGAAAATAAAATTTTGAATATTTCAATAATAAAAATTTAGTCAAATAAGAAAAATTATAACATGTTCTTGGAGAACATTTAATACATGATACAAGAAAAATCTCTATAATTGATTTTAAACAATTTATATAAATTTTAAGTCATCAATTTGAAAGTAATGGTGGAGATCTATCATTTACATATATATTTATTATGCTTCAGAAGCATGCGATAACTTCTTGTCAAATAATGTTACTTTTGCTTATAATTGAGATTATTAATGACTTTCTTAATTTTTGTGTAAGAACTTAAAAAGATGACAGATAAAAAAGAATGGAGTAAATAAAATAATAATAGAGACTCATTTCAAGGGCATAGTAAAACTCTAATATCAATATTTAATTCAAACTTCAATATTTAATAAAGAAAGAGAGTGGACAACCACTTCTGAATGCCATGGTGAAGGCATTTTCGGATGAAATCTTTATACCTATCCCAAGCTTCATGAAGTGACTCAAGGTCGTACTACACAAACAAAGTGATATCATTGCGTATCTTCGCTATCTTCGTTGTAGGGAAATACTTGGCAAGAAACTTGTGGTCCACATCATCCTATGTTGTAATAGACCCTGCCGGTAGACAGTTAAGCCAACTCTTGGCCTTGTCCCTCAGAGAAAATATAAACAACCTCAATCTGATAGCATCTCTAGAGACTCCATTATGCATGAAGGTGTCACAAATCTCCAAATCATCATTAGGCAAGTCTCCAAATTGTACTGATGCTTGAATCATCTGGATGATGGCTGACTTGATTTCAAAGTTATTAGCTTGTATAGCCGGCCTCTTGATGCTAGAATGTAAGTCTTGAACATAAGAGGCTATAAAGTCCATCAATGACCGAGTGTGGTCTTCTTTGTTTGTCATAGTGGTACTCTTCGAAGTTTGAGCTCTTTCCTTCACAAGCTTATGAAAAGTCCATTCAATCTTTGGGTCAAACGGAAGAAGCTCAAAACTTTGTGAAAGTCGCATACAATGAGAAAAGGTACCTGAAATTAAAGACAAATAGCTCGATATTAATATTAACACAAAAATTGAAAAAAAATCTCCGGCAACGGCGCCAAAAACTTGTTGCCCGTTTAGCTAGACTACGCAAGCACATGTGTCGACAAGCACATGTGTCGATAAGTATCGTTCCCATGAGAACTGTATTAAAAATTATGCTAATTATTAACCAATTGCTACTTGCTCTGTATTCCAGGAAATCGAATTGATTTAATTTGGTGATTAAATGATAAAACAAAATAAATTAACAAATTTTAAAATAGCATAAAAACAAATAAAGAAGAAACAATGGGTTGGAAATCTAAGGTCTAACTTCACTTATTATTTAATTTGATTTCATGCAATCCTTTCACTACTCTTGATCATAATTTGGTTATGCTAGCTAACATGTTTATGCATTTACAAGCCTCTTTCGCTGGTCTTGTAAAACTATAGAACTTAATCAAAACACTATATGTCTATGTGAACCATGCATTGAGAACAAACATCAAACACTTGTTATGCATGATTGATAGGTATATTTCTATTCTATTGGCAAATCAACTCATCAAAACAATTGAATTACATTGAACACGCATTTTCTAATTCCAAGGTTCAACATCCAAATCCTTATTTCTAGTTCAAATGGTTCACCAAGATAACACAAATAATGGCCAGTCAAATGTGCACATTAAGCATAGAATTAGAAAATCATAACCAGAATTATCATAAGAGCATGAAAGGATTACAATCAATTCAAATTACATAAAAAAATTCATTAGACCTTAGAAAAGGAAATTAGAACATCATATTTACAAAGTAAACAATATCAGAAGATAACAACATAGACATCATAATAAATGAAAAGAAGATGAAAGAAAAAACTAGGCATCTTGACGGATGTATGGAGTTGTGTCCAGCTTCTCTAATCCTTCATCCACACCTTGCTCTCCCCCTAAATTGCTCTCATGTTGCTTGTCTAATCTACTCTGCGTTCTCCTCTTTCCAAAATAGTTCTCCAAAAAAAAAAACTCTCCCAATCAAAAGCCAATTTTCCATTTAAAACAACGTTGTGCCTTCTGAAAAGAGAAGTCGCGACACACAATTATGGGAGTGCCGCGGAACTTGGTAAGTGGAAGGTCGTGCTAGGCTATAAGTGAAGTTGTGGCATACATTGTGGAAGTGTCGTGACTCTTGGTGATTACATTTTCATGTCTTGGTCATTACGGGGAGTCGCAGTGTAAATTTGTGCAAGTGTCACGACACCTAATATTTCAAAAGTCATGGCATATACTTGAAGAAGTATTGTGGCACTAAATTTGTGAAGTCGTGGCACTTGATTTTGGAAGTGCCTTGGCTTAAATGCCTTCATCCATTGTGAGCTCCCCTTTTGCTTCTTTGCAAGCTCTTGAAAATGAGCAAATACCAAATTCGTCAAATATATATTGAAAGCAAGATAAAACTTAAGGATCTAGCCTATGAATGCATCAGAAAATGCTTGTGCAATAACTCTATTTTGCAGAGTTATTAACTTTCTTCTAGTGTAATGGAATGAAGTACTCAAAGGAAGAAAGCTCAAAATTAAAGGACCAAGAAATAAAGAGCATCACTCTCTATCTAACTCAATAAGTATCTCTAAAACTAAGTTATTGTGATATTCTATATGCTATGGATTGTATGATACTTTATAATAAATTGATCTTAAATAATTAGATGTTTTCCTTACATGAGAAGTATGCTTAGCATTAACAAAGTGCTTAATTGTATATTAACTTGCTAATTTTGTCATCGCATATAGGGTGAATGATATTAGTTCTATACATGCTTTGATCCCTATAACAAATTTCATCAAGGTGAATGTTTGATATCTATGATTCTCTTAATCTATGGTTTCTTAGTAGTATAACACCTATGGGAATCATGCTTTTGTTTTGAAAAGAGTTTTTGGTTCGATTAAAAAGTTTTTTAAAGAAAAATCTCTTATCATATTTGAAAGAAGCTTTTCAAGTTCTATATCCTTGAGAAACTTTTGAACTTATCTTAAGACTTTGAAAGTATTTTCACCTCCTAATTGTCTTGAAAATTTGGAAATCATTGAATATGTGCTATAAATGTAGAACTCTCTTCTTTTGCTTTAAAAAGTTTTATTAAATCTTGAGAGAATGTTTAAGAAAGCTTCCAAATAAATCTTTTGAAATGTTTTATAGAGCCTATCTTGATACTTCAAAAGATAAGCATTGCTTTTCAAAGTACTCTATTTTCTCAAGACTCTTGATCAATGAGAAAGAAAGGAGATGTACTTTCAGATGTTCCTTTAACTTGGGTTTGATCACTCTCAAAGAATATGTGGTTTTAATATAAAACATCTCTACCCTTCTAAAATGCTTTTGAAAATATATTGTATTCTTGTAAAATTCTTTTTGAAAGGGGAGAAGTTTTAAAATGGTTTTTGATTGATAGATTAAGAATAAGTATCTTTTACCTTGCTTTACTTTATGGTAATGTTTTTACATGGTCTTGGCTTACATATTTTTCTTTATCCATCTTGTGCTTCAATGAGGGGAGCCTAGCTCTTAAGTTGTTTATATCTCTTGCCTTACATCCTTGTTTGATTACATAAAGTGTTTTATTGCTATCATATGCTAAATGTTGATGTACCAAAATATGACAAGCATTGCATGAATAATCTTTTATATCTTGAAAGCATGCTTGTTTTATCTCTCTATTCTTGAATCATATGTAGAATCAAATAAGGGGAGATAGTTATGTTTTGAATAACTTAAAGAAGTTTTTGATTTTGATGATCCTACTCTTTTTGGAAACATGAGTTTTATCTATAGGGGGAGTGAAAATATTATCTTAATTTCCTTCTTAAGCCTTTTTGTTGATGTCAAACAAGGGGAGTGAGAATTAGAAAGAAAAATATGTTCTTGTGCTTATTGTTTGATATACTTACACGAATATCTATTCTTCTATATTGCTCAACATATTTTCCTTTAGTGATTTGTTATCATCAAAAAGGGGGAGATTGAAGAAGTAAGTTTTCTCCAATGGTTTAATATATTAAGTTTTGATGATGATAAATACAAGACAAAAAGAATGCTATTTATACTATATAGATATGCTTAATAGATTATATTGGATCATGCATGATCACATACTCCATCTTGTTATATTTCATATAAGAATCATGCATATTCTTTAGAGAATCTTTTATAGAATACATCAAATAATATGTTATATGAGTTGTATTAAATTAATATTGGATTTGACTCTATTTAAATGAAAATGTACAAAGTGTTCTTTTTTGCATCATATATAGAGCATATCTATTAGTAATTGATAAATGTCTTATTTGGATGTGTCTATGAAAGTCTTATTATATGGATGTTAGACTAACTAGAGTTATACATTTATGAATCATGCATATGAAGATATTGAATTATGAATTTGGATCAACTATGTTTGTTTTAAGTGAACAATACTTTGTATAATAATCCAAGTCCCAATAGTAAGCATTGCAACAAGAAAGCAAAAGATCACAATTATGCTAAACTCAAGAATAATGAGAATGATAAGATGTTCTAAGCATTTATAATATTTGAAGAGAATAAATTTTTGGAAGCTTGGATTACATCAAGAAACCTAAGGATTAAAATTGGTATATTTTTTCTTTTAGGCTTTCTCATGTATAAAGATAGAGGTTTTATATGAAAAGAGCTCAAATATGTTTTTAAATTTTTACAAATGGTTCTTACATGCTAAAATGCCTAACAAATATGTTTTGAAAAGCTAGTCTTGGTGGTAGTTAAAAATTATGAAAAATAGTCAAGTTTGAGTTTTGAAAAGTTGATACTTAGTTATTCTTTTTATCATAACTTTCACAATACATTAATTTTTGTCCTAATTTTAAAATAGACTTAAAGATCTTTCCAATGAGTGGTCTTTTGCTTTAAACGGATGAGAAATGAAGAAGTTATGACCATTTAAAGTCAGTTTTCGAAACTAAGGTGCAATAATTAATTATCCACTTGGCTTATTCGCATAAGACATGTAATTATTCAAATAAAACACATTAAAATGCGCTTCAAACAGCTATAAATGACTAGTTTTAAAAAAAATCATTTCTAAACACTACCAGCGACTATTTTATCAGTTAGGCACTATATATAAGTGATGTTTGAAGCTTTTACATCTCTTGAACACTTGATTTGATCCTTGAATCATCAAAATCATATTTTTTTAGCTCTTTATTGCAAAATTCTTTTATTCCTTTGTTCTTTAACTTGTATATATACTCTTGTGATAGTTTCTAATTTTTCTCTTCATGTTAAAGTCATTGTAAGATGGTGAGATATTCCTTAAGAGAGAAAATGGTAAGGTATCCCTTATAGTGAGGCTCAAACACAAAGGGAGAAGTATCCCACAGGTGTTGTGAGTGATCTTGAATGTAAAGTTTTTCAAGCACCTGTGAAGCTTGAAGAGTTGGAGGATCTAACACAAGGGTGAGGTATCTCGAGGTGTGAGGAATGCTCTTACTTATACAAAGGTTTTCCTAACACCCATGAAGTCTAGGAGATAGTGAAGAAAATCTTAAGTTAAGCTTGGGGACTAGATGTAAACCACAAGTGGTTAGTGGCTTAACTAGGATAAATTCTTGAGTTTAATTTTCACTTCCCTACACTCTTTATTTTCTATATTAACTTAATTTATGCATGTTCTGCTATATTTATTAATTGAGTATACTTAATTTTTTAATATTATTTTAAAAGTTTGTGATCACCCAATTCACCCCCCGCTTAAGTGATAGTTTCCATGACTAACACACATCTCTGCTCGAGTCCATTCTGTAGTTATAGCTTCATAGGTAGCTTCCTTCATTTTTTTTTTATTTTTGCCTTCTTTACCATAGCCTTAGTGGCCTAATATGATTTTATTATTTTGATTCACTTTCCTAGACCACCAGTTAAGAGCCACAAGGCACATCCAAGAAGCACTCTAAATCCAACAAAAGAAGATTGGTCGTTTCTCCAACCAAATCCAAAGTTTCTGCCCTTCCTGCTACTAAAAAATTGATACCCCATATATATGCTGCCTATGTGGCTCTTAAGCCACTTGCCATAATACCATTTCACTCTGCTCCCAATTCCATAAAAGAGAAAATAAGGAAATACTTTACTGAGAGGAAGCCTCTAACTTTTCTAAAGCTCTCTAAACTCCCAATTCCTACAGATGTCCAAAGGAATCTACAACTAGTTGAGGATCTCCTTGACTCCCCTTTTGCACGACAGTCTCCAGAATAGGACTCTTTCGATTCGGCCCTCAAATACTTAATCACTTTGGAATAACCATTAGGCCTAAGCAAAGAAGTCTAGGAGTTATTTTCTAAACTTTCGGCCAAGTTCAATAATCTATAATTGAAAATAAAGCTGGCCTTCAATTAGAAGAATGCAGCAGAAAAAGAACTGCAGAATTTGCAGAAGCTATCAATCCACTCAAAAGCCATTGTAAAAAGATATTATGAGATTAAAGCTTCAGACCAAGCTTTCTTGAGCCAAATTGCTACATCTAAGTAGCAATTAGCTAAAAAAAAGATACAAAATGAGTAGCTTCAAGCTGAGGTTAACCTTCTGGAGCCACATCTTAATTCTATGCAGTTCAACTGAAACTAATTTCAAGATGAAGTGCATCAGATGTTCTTAGAAAACCAGACCATTGAAGCTTACTTAGTCCATCCGCAATAGAATAAGGTCTTTTATGAGCAAAAAAAGGAGCTTGGGGAAGCAAATCTGGCTAAAGTGGAGAAAGCCTAGAGCGAGTTAAAAGAAGATCTTCTATAAGTGAAAGCGGTTCAAAAGACTAAAGAAAGGCTTGCTTTGGAGGCAGGGCAAGCAAGCACTATGATTGAAACTGCAACTCAAATGGAAGAGGATGAGCTAAGAACTGTTGAGCTTGTCAAGGACATTGTTCAATTCGTAGGAAACATGATCGGAGCCGATGTTATATCTCAACCTAAAGAGCCCCGTAAAGCCTAGCTTAGCTTGCCATTTTCTATTTCTGTTATTGGAGTAATGTTAGTTTTTTGGCTTTTAATTCTGCGACCGGCCTATGACCGCAATTAGTTAGGATTTGGAAATGCTTTTGACTAAGTAATTGCCATTTTGGTTTATATTTAATCGACTACCTACATTTTGATCTACTTTAGCTTTTATGATCCATTTCTTTCCTCTCACATGGAAGGGTAATAAAACTTTATTTTCCATTGATGCTTTTATGTGTTCTTCTTCATTAAAATTAATTAACTCGTAAGCACTAGTGGCTAACACTTGGATAACTTGGAATGGACCTTCCCAATTAGTTAATCATTTTCGAAATCCTTGCACTTTTGCTCTAATAAGCAAGATAGCATCCCACACCAAATCGCCTTCCTTGAACTTGCCTGGCTTTACCTTTCTATAGTAACTTGAAGCAACTTGTAACTTGTTAGAACTAGTTCTTTCTAAAGTTAGGAGTTGATCGACACCTATCTGATCTAGCTCCATGTGCATTGCTTGCAAGTATTCTTCTGAACTTAAATCATTTTGTTTAGCTATTTGCATAGGCTATGCGGCTATTTCAAGTGAGATTACTGCATCGTGGGCATAGGCCAACCTAAAGAGTGTAGCTATAGTAGCAATTCTTTTGGAAGTTCTATATGCCCAAAGGGCTTCTAACAAAGTCTCATGCTAATCTCTTTGCTTATTTTCAATGTGCTTTTTGATCAAGCCAATAATGAATTTATTAGTAGGTTTGGCCTAGCTATTGGCTTGAGCATAATAAGAGGAAGAATAAAGCATTTTAATTCCAAATTGTTCCACACAGGCCAACACTTTTTCACCGATAAACATTGTACCTTGATCGACTATAATCATTTGTAGAGTGCCAAATATTCAACTAAATTGACACCAAAGTGCCTTTTGAGGATATTTGTAATTTGGTTAGGTTTAATATTCAAGGCTAGGATTGCTTCTAAAACCTCTAAGAGTTAGAGTGTAATATGGTGTCTGGCTATACCCCAATGCGATCGTTGGAACATAAGGCCTTGCACCATGAGTCCCTCATGGATGAGGCATAGCAAAAAGGTTGAACATAAGTATATGGTTGTGTGGTAGGCTGGTAGGAATTATAAGCATCAGCCATAGGCTGCGAAGGAGGTGTGTTGCCTCTAAAATTCACCATAGGATTTGGCTGAGGAGCTGAAGCATCATTAAGATTGGTTGGATTTGTCGAGCACCTATGAGTAATGTGTACTTGTTCATAGTCAACAGTGATATCACAGGTCTCGACCCTGTTGAAGCAGCATAATTAGGCTATCCGGTCGGTATTTGGAAGGGTTGAGCACTTCCTAAAACTGTTATCTGCTGCCATGGCGCCGTGGTAGTTATGGCTGCTGGAGAACCGTCCATAGTATCTGTTTGCCACATTATCGAAGTAGGGTAAGCTATTGGTGGTAGAATTGAATAAGCATTTCTCGCCACTAGGTAGCTATACTGAGGAAAAGGTCATTGGCTCATGTCCTTGGCCTCTTTCTCTTTGTGCTTCTTTGAATTTAGTTTACAATGAGAGGCCACACCACTTCGAGTATTTCAGTCGTTATCGAAGGGACAATCTCACTTACACTTTCGTCAATTTGGAGCCACATCAAGGAAGTATTATCATCTTGTACTACAATATTAGCTATTAGCTATGTTTTCCACACCAATAGTGTTACCCGCGGTGTGAGTGGCAACAACATGAGCATTAGCTTTAACATTTGCCCTCAAGTGACCAAAGGTAGGAACAATGACATTTCTTCTTGGGAAAACATAGCTGCAACACATCCTAATCTCAATCGCATGAGCTCAAAACACTGGACAAGCTCAAGAACACCTAGAGATCTTGAGGATCCTGAATCTAGGAGTGCCACTGAGCGTGCCAAAAAGATGTTGGTGTGGAAAAACTAAGCTAGCTTCTGCTTATGATGAAAAATCAAACTCCACACTCTCATTGTTATCCCAATAGAGAATCAGCTTCGCATAAGTAAACTCCTATAAGGGAGTACTTGCCCTTCAGCGTGGGTTCCTAAGGTAACTATGCGAATTCCCTCGAAACAATTAACCCAAGTTTATGACATACCCAAAAATATATAATAAGTTATAGGGTTACATTGAAAAGGTGTCGATGAGGTTGTTATGATTGAAACCTTTAAAAATGATCTCGATGAGGGAGAGATACTATTCTTATCCCACAGTAGTCGCTCACGCGTCAGTATCAATGTGGTAACTACATACATTAGAGTGACTAGGAATAAGAGTCTCTCTTTGTATATATAGAATAATTAAAATGTGCTTAACTTACCTACTATAATAAACTCATATACAAGACCAATAAACAAAAATTACATATGAGCAATATTTTAACAATAATAAGACCAATAACAATACTGATCACAATTTAGGCACAACAAAATGCTCTAATAATGTTGACATCTAATTAGTATGAGTTTTATAAAATTATAATATGACTTATGCTAGTCCATAAAAAATTCTAACAAACTAAAGAAACTCCCTTGCTTAGGATCCAAAGTAAATAACTTGCAAATGTAAGAGAAACTGAATTGCATTAATAACTTGAATCCAACAAACATTAAAATGAAGTTGAAATACAAAGGAAATAACTTATGCCCTGAAATACAAAGCAAAGTAAGTTATATAAGATAAACTTGAAAGCTATAAAGAAGTGATATAAACTTGTTGAAAATGTAAAGAAAAGTAATAAGTGGGTAAAAAAGCAAAGGAAAAGCTATAAAATGCTGAAGAAATAAAGGTGAAATGACTGAAACATAGATGATTTTTGGTGTGATGATTCTGGAATCCTTTCTCTAATGCCTTGGAGGCCTATTTATAGAGGTAGAGTTGAAAAATTGCACCCTTGTTGATGTTTTAGGCCGCAAAGCAGTTCTCTTACATTTTAGAAACTTGAAATCCATTTCCCTTAATGAGTTCTGGCTATAACTGGATTATGAGAACTCCTTGAAGAGGTTTACAGCATGCTTCACTTCTTAAAACAACCCAAAAACATTCATGCACGCATCTCTTTTTACTTGGACTTTAAAAGATAACAACCCTTAATATTATTTCTATTTTCATGCACTAAAGAAAATGTGTATTACCGGCGGCCTTTTTTTAGCAGATTTTAATTCAATGATAATTATCCTATTTCTAGCAACCCAATCCACCAGAAAATAAAATAAAAAAATATTTTTTCCTATGTAACTGTTACTTTCTGGCGGCCTAATTCATTGGAAAATAACAGAATTAAAAATTTAATTTTTATAATTTAAATACTTTATAGTGGCTATAACTGCCATAAACTTTATGGAAAAATAAATAAACAAATAACAAAAAAATAAAAAAGGGAAAATTTATTAATGGCTCAGTAGATTAGTTTATCGGAAACTATAATTTCAGGCTGACTAATCTACCAAAAATTTTCAAAAAAAAATAATAACAAAGAAATTAAAGAGAATTTTTTTTAAAAAATAAAATTTTATTAATTTTTGGTGGATTGGCTACTGAAAATAATTTTTAGTTGACCAATGATGTTGTTTGTGCCTCGTTTCGATGGATTTTTGAACGAAAATTTTAAAAAATCTGCTGGAAAAGTTTCCGTCGAATTTGGCTGACGGATGTAACATCCTCCCTTCCAACTTACTTAGATAACTATTAAACTAGTCAGTAACTTGCTACTTAATCTGTTTATATTTTTACGTGCATGCATATGCTCGTACATGCATGACAATAATAACTTAATGAGCAAGTTAAGTTCTAAAAATAATTAAATTAATTTTAAAAGTTAATAAATAATCAAGAATACTAACTATAAATTAATATTTACAAGCTTAAAGGTGAGTTTAGCTAATTTTAGAATTTTGGAAATAATAGAAATGATAATTATAAATTAATTATAGCATGTAAATTAAATAAATAAATAAGATATTATGAAAAATAATTTAATTAGGTAAACAATTAATTTAGATAAAAATGGTATTTTTATAATTACCTAAGAGCTAACAAAAATGCATGTAAGCAGGATTGGACAATCACTTAAGCTCATATTAGATTAAAATAAGAGAATTAAGTAATGACTACTTTTTCACTAATAGAATTACAAATAAATAAGTAAAGCACTTAGCCTAAATTTCATTGGTTTTTAATTCAAAAGATTATTATTAGTTGCTCTAAAATTAGATTTTCTTTAGGACCTGTTAGATTTCATATAAGTAATTTGAGCATCAATTTATCAACTCATAAGTTACAATTAGGACATAATAATTACCAAAGAGTTTACATTAGGTCCTAATTCAATCATAATATATCCTTAAATATATTTGACAAGCATATTTCATAAAATTGGATATCTAAATCGTACACACTTAAACTAGTAACTTACTACAATTCCTATATTCATACATCACTTTTCAACACCACTTTTTATATCTGGTTAGTGATGTACAAATTCATGATTAATCACGTGTATTGGTTGGTTAACGAGTAAATCCAAGCTTTAATCCTAAACTATAGATTTACTTATTAACCAACCAATACACGTGATTAACTACAAACTTGTATATCATTAACCAAGTGCAGAAAGTGGTGTTAAAAAATGATGTAAGATGATTATTTCTCAACTTACTAACTCAACTTAGCTCCTAAGTTTTTCCCTCTGCACTTTTAATATATGCACCCTTAGCTATTAAGTTATCCTATTCTCTCTCTCTCTCTGTTAATTCCTCCACGCGCTCACTCACCATAACACAAACACACATTTTGCATGCTCTCTTACTTATTTCACTGTCACCCACTCACTTGCACTCAAGCAAACACTCACAGTTTTCACAATGAAAGAGTAAGGAAAACATTTAGAAATAAGAGGGGGGTAGCAGAGAGAATAAAGAAAGAAGGAAACTATGGGTTTCAACTTTATCTCTTGCATGGTGGTGAAAGAACCTTCAAATCACTTGGCTCTAGTTAGGAAAAATCTTCATCTCATCGAGTTCTTCCTCTTGACACCAAGAAATCAATGATCTGCCACCTTTGTCCCTAACTCCTTCCTTGCTAAGGCATCTAGGTAGGAGTCCTTGATTGATGATGGCAATGCTTATGGTTGTTGATGAAGGAAAACTCTCAATTCATGAAGGGATTTTGTAACCTCTAGTGAGGGGTTTAGAGCTAAAATCTCCATGTTATGATGGTTGATTGAGTGCTTAATCCTAAGTTAGTTTTGGTAATCACTTAAGACAGGAAGAAATTGCTTATGGAGCCATTTTGGCCGTGAGTGGTGGAGGAGAATTATCCTCAAATTGTTGTCAAGTTTTTTGCTAAATATGTTAATTAAATTGTGGTTATATGGTAAATTAAATGAAATCTAGTTAAGGAGGATGTAAATTCAGTTATGGAATAGCCATTGAAGTTGAGGCTTGACCTTGAATAATCTTCAAGGTTTAATTACTCTAATCTTAATTTTGTTGGTGAATTATGTGATTAAGAGTTAATTAGATATTGATTTGAACAATTGTGGCTAATTATGTTTAATTGATGACAAATTGAGGTACTATGAAATTTTGATAAAATCCTAATGCTTGGATTTTGTATGGGCCAAATGTAATGGATAGAGATTCCCTTTTGTTGTTGTTGTTATGTGGTTCAAGTTACCTTGAGAATTATATGATTCATTGTGTTAAATTGTAAATTGGTAACTTGCATGCTCATGAGATATTTTATGATGCACTGAGAATTTATGTTCATATAAATGTTAATGATGGGTCAAGAATAATGAGGCAGAGGAGTGAGGAAAGCACTTTGTTAAGGGTAAAGAAGTGAGAAAAGCACTTTGCTGAGAATAATGATGCAAGGGAGTGAGAAAAGCACCTTTTCAGGGTAAAGGAGTAAGAAAAACACTTGCCAAGAATAATGACACAAGGGAGTGAGAAAACCACCTTGTCAGGGCAAAGAAATGAGAAAAACACTTCGCCAAGAGAAAAGGAGTGAGAAAAACACTTTGTCAAGGATAGGTTCAGTGTGGTGCAATTAGTCATGTATAGATTGAGCTCATGTCTAATAAGTAAACCATCACAAGGGTTGACTTTGGTCCCTAATTATGATATATAGATGGAAAATTCTATAGAGATAAGCAAAGTGAAAGACAAAAAGTTTAAATAAGCATTATATAATGATTGCATTGCATCTAGATAGCTTGTTTATGCTTATGTTAGTATTCTGTTACTTCGTGTCATACTCTACTAATATTCTGCTTATTTCTACTAAATGTTATGAGATGTCTGTATACTTCTGACTATGCTCTGCTTGCTTTATGAGAAGTCTATTTATGTAAAGCATGTATGATGATATTACTACTAAAATGAATCTATGCCTCGGGAATAAAAGTTGTTTTTGGCTTCTGCCACTTTTATGAGAATTTTTGTAAGATTTTCGAAGCAGCTGGAACTATCATGATGACACCTGTTTGTCATAACTACTAGGAATTCTTAGAATTCTCACCTTGTTTATCAATTCCATGATATTTTAGGTATTGAGCTGGAAGCAACTTAGTATTGATTGTTGTGGTTGCCTAATAGTGGGATGCTCTATCTGCTTTGAGAAAGCCCTAGGATTTTCATATGTTTAGTTTTGATTTATCTGTATTATATTTGGGATTGTACTATCTATGAAGTGCTTATCCAAACTTAACCATGTATTTATTAGATTGGTGTATGTACCTATGATACAAATACATATGATGTATTAGTCATTCTGGATGTATGTTGATTAGTTAGTAAGATCCTTGTATAGTACTCTTGATTCACATGCCATCAGATAATAATTAAGGAGCTCCACCAAGAAGAACTCCCAAAAAGTAATAAGAAATAGCAAGGTAGAGTTAAAATACACTAAGCATTTTACAGGCTTTTGGCCTAGCTCACTAAGAGAGCTAAACAACTCTCAATAGACTTGGGAAGGAAACAAATCTGAAACATAAGATGGTAAAAAGAAAATTTTTCTTAAGTCAAGTTAAGAAACAAAGAATAAGAAATTGTAGCAAACTTTAATCTATCTAGCCCTCTAATGACTAGTCTAAGAGAACTATATAGGTTAGTGGGTGTTACAATGGAAACTTTGGAGATATTTGAGCAAGTATTCTTCCATTCTCTCATTCCCCATTATCATTTCCCATTTTCATTCCTTTTCCCTTCTTTTCTCCTCTTGCTGCCATTGGTCTCCCTCTCGTACACTGTTGATCTCCCTCTCGCACACTGTCTCCTCATTTCCTCTTCTCCATTTCCCATCTTTTCTCGCACACTGTCGAATCCTTTCTAGCGCACCACCTCCTCCTTGCCGCCGGTCACTAACGCTTGTTACTGCAAAGCCGCTGCCAGTCCCTGATGTCTTCCATTGAAAAACTGTGTCTTGTGGCTGTTGTCGCCTCCTCTTTTAGTATCAAACATTATTATCAATATTCTCTCACTTGGTAGTTGGTCAACTGGGTTAATATGCTCATTGAATTTTGTTCCATGCATCGTGTTTGTAGATTTTGAGTTTTGCTTTCAAGCATTTTATCATTTTCGTTCTAAGTTTTCAATGCATCATTGTGCTTGACATAATGATTTTAGAGGCTTAAATATGAGAATTTTGTGGTATGAAGAATTGGGATCTCTTCCTTTCAATTATGGGTATTGACTAGTATAGAATAACTTACAGTTAGATTGAGTTTTATGTTAATTTTGGGATATTATGTATTGGGCTGATTACTTAAACATTTTTTTGAAAATTTGAGGCAACTTAGTTCTTAGTCAATAGTTTAGATTTCTTGCTAATGTGTGCTATCTTCTCACTTCCCAGTAAAAGTAAATGTTTGTACTTTGAAGTATGGACAATGAAGATTATTGAATGATTCAAATACTAAAATTAAGCATATTGCAATTCACATAAAATGTTTTGAAACATAATAAGAAAAAAATTATATAAATTCTTTGAGGCTTATGTAGAAATAACTATTTATCAAACTTCTTTATTTTTGCCCATCCTAGTTACCGTTGGACATAGAGAGTTACTATACATGTTCAAATAAGTGAATAACTATTAGACATGTGTTAACTAATTAACTTAAAAGAAAATGTAAGTATGAGATTACTGAATAGGGAACTCCATAGAGATTAAGCATTAAAAATGGACCCATTATGAAGGACAGATAGAGAAGCACAAAAAGCGTGATAGCCTAACATAGGGTTGAAGTTAGCATTTCTTTTCTCTTACTAGGGGAGAACAAGTTGTTGTAGCGGTTGAAGTGAGAGCCTTCTTTTCTTGGGTGATGTACTTGATAATCACATATTTTATACATTAATAAATCCTAATTTTTAATCATTTACACTCTCCATGTACTTAAATTATTGAGCTTAGTCATGTTTTGTAAGTTTGGACTCAAATTAGACTTAATTGATCTTTTCCAACATTATTGAGATTTTACACTGTTTCTATATTTCGGTCATATCTTGAGTTCTAGATATCTAAACATTATGAATTTTACCATGTAGAAAAGTTGAGAGAAAGCTCTACAACTTTGATAAGAGCTTGAAGTCTCAATCAGACATCTAGTAGAGCTAATTGGGCCTGGAAGTCAGAAAATGGGTTTTGTCATTGGAACCCGAGCAATGTACACTAATCAGGGCATAACTTGGGCTGTAGGAGTTGGATTGGGTTGAAACTTGTGGCATTGGAAAACTAAGATAAAATCTTTCAACTCTTATGAAGACCACTTTTCCAGAAAATGACATTTTAATAGAGTTATAATCATGTGAAGATAGTTGAATTAGTTAGTACAAGTGGAAAGACAAGCATGATAATCATTCACTGCTCATTAATCATCCACCCAATCATTAATTAACTTCATTGTCATTTTTCACTCATCCACCCATCATATACCCATTCATTAATCAACTCCATTGTCATCTTCCACTCATCCATCCATCATCCACCCACTCATTAGTCATCTTTCACTTATTAATCATCCACCTACTTATTAAATAACTTCATTATCATTTTGTACTCCTCAAGCTCTAAAAAAGGGAGCATTGACTGATCATCTTGGGCATCTTGGCTTAGAGATCAAGATCATGCTATTGTGTTATTTGTTTCTCTTGTTGTAGTTTTCTTTTGTTCTAAATTGAAGTTATGTTCATCTTTTTCTTCTTCTCTCTTTCTTTCTTCTTGTTCATGAGTAACTAATTTTCATTTTGCTTGGGTGAAAGGGTGAAGCTTTTAGTAATAAATTAAGGTTAGATTAATTTCTTTCTTGTGCTTGAATGATATATTATCAAGTGGTCATTATATATGTTATATTTTATTTCCAATCAATTTAGAAACCCTCATTGTAAAGTGGAGATCTTGATTCATTATAGACAAGAGGTTGACACAATGAATTCTTGAGTCCATTTACAAGTGTTGGCATTAGTGGATAATTAAAGGAACCATAATATAATTAAATATATAATCTTAATTGAACTTTGAATGTTGTATTTTCCGATTGAAACCTCCATTATGTGTGGATTTCAATTGAGTTATAAAAAGAAATAATCTTGTTTTTAATTTATTACCAATAGTGGATCTCCTAGCCCAAGCAAAACATTTTTCATTTGTGAACAACTTTCATCACCTTTATTGTTGTGACAAATCTTTTTCTTACCTCAGAATTTTTTCTTCATCAATTCCCTGTGGATCGACCTCGGACTCCCGAGAATTTATTACTTCAAATAACCTGCACTTTGGTTTGCATCTTTTAATTCAAATCAAGTTTTTGGCACTGTTGTCGAGGAACTGATTTGAAGTTTAATTTATTGAGGTTCTCTTTCTTTAAGTAAACTTCACTATCTGGTATACTATTTCTCTACTCTTTTAATTTTCTAATTTACTGACTTTCTAACTTACTAACTTGTTAACTTTCTAACTTTTAAACTTGCTAACTTATTAACTTATTAATTTATTAACTTACTAATTTACTAACTTGTTAATATTTTAATGGCTGGTTTATACAACTTACTTGTGCATTATTTTTTATTTTAAGATATTTATTTATGCTTAATTGGTATTGTAATTCAAATTCTAGTCATTTGGTTAAAATTAATTTTGGTACTTTATATATTGATTTGTTTGAATCACAATCACACACAATTAACACAATGGCTAAAAATGAAAGTATACATGATGAACATGAAAATCAATCATTGCGAACCATGCATAAATATTTGCAAACACCTCGAAATTCTAGTCCATCACGTTTTATATTTCCACTCAATGCTAACAATTTTAGATTTAAGCCAGGTATAATTTCATTACTTCCTAATTTCCATGGTTAAGAATCTGAAAACCCGTATTTACATCTAAAAGAATTTGAGGAACTATGTATCACTTTCATTGATCAAAATTACACTGAAGATATTGTTAAGCTTAAATTACTTCCTTTTTCTTTGAAAGATAAAGCAAAAACTTGGCTTAATGCGTTGAAACCAAGATCAATTGGTACATGGCAAGAAATACAAAGTGAGTTCTTAAAGAAATTTTTTCTAACATATAAAACCAATGCTTTGAAAAGACAAATCCAAAATTTTTCCTAAAATTCAAATGAAGCATATTTTCAATGTTGGGAACGTTTTAAAGATTTGTTAAATTCTTGCCCACATCATGGTTTTGAAAAATGACGCTCTATAAGCTTCTTTTATGAAGGATTAACACCTGAAACTAAACAATTTGTAGTAACAATGTGCAATTGTGAGTTTCTTAATAAAAAACCTGAAGAAGCTTTAGCATATTTAGACCATTTGGCTGAGAATTCTCAATCTTGGCATAGTATTAATCCTTCTAAAAATTCAATTCGATCTAACCTTGCATGTAAAGGAAAATACTACTTTAGTCAAGAAGAAGATCTAAATGCTAGGGTCGCCAGTTTGACTAGAAAGGTTGAAGCCATGGAATTAAGAAAAGTGAAAGAAATCAAATGTGTGCAAATGAAGAAATTTGTGGCATTTGTGATGAATTAGGACACTCAACACATGAATGTCATAAGATTCCTATTTTTAAAGAAGTTGTACATGAGCAAGTAAATGCAATAAATAATTTTAAAAAGTCATTTACTTCTTCTTTTTCAGATTCATACAATCTGGGATGGAGAAATCACCCGAACTTCAGTTGGAAGAATAATAATCAAGCACAGTTTATGCAACCACCACCTCCTCAAGAACAATAGGGCTCTTAAAATTCTTAAGGATATGCACCTTATGTCCCACCATATAAGAAAAACCTTAAAGGAACATTGTATTCATTCATGGAAAAGCAAGAGGCCATTAATAAACAAAACACTAAAACCATGATTGACATAAAAGAAATTCTTGCTAAATTTGCTTATGCACTCACCATTCACAAGAAAGAAAAATTTTCTTCTCAACCTTAATCGAATTCCAAGGGTCAGTACAGTCTAAATGATGGTAGTTTAGAAAATCAACAAATAGATCAAGTCAAGTCAGTGATAACTCTTAAGAGTAGAAAAGTTGTTGAAAAAAAAATCTTGAACCTTGTGAGAGAGATGATGAATCAATCCTCCAAGATAAGGAAGAGGTTGATAAGCCATCTGGCCAAAATGAGACCAAACTCTCGCCTTTACTCTAATTTCCTCAAGCATTAAGCAATTTAAGGAAATTAAACCACAACACTAAAATTTTTGAAATTTTTAAACAAGTGAAAGTTAATATTCTGTTGTTAAATGTTATCAAACAGGTTCCTTCTTATGCTAAATTTTTGAAGGACTTATGCATTGTTAAAAGGAAATTAAATGTAAAAAAGAAGACACTTTTGGCTGAACAGGTAAGCTTCATTATTCAGAGCAATAATGTTTTGAAACATAAAGACCCTAGTCGTCCTACGGTTTCATGCATAATTAGAGAACATAAAATTGAACAAGCTTTACTTGATCTTGGTGCTAGTGTTAATTTGCTTCCATATTCAGTTTATCAGCAACTCAACCTAGATGAGTTAAAACGAACTTCTGTAACTCTTCTACTTACCGATAGATCAATTAAAATTTCAAAAGGAATAGTGGAAGATGTGTTGTTACAAGTTGATAAATTCATATATCCTTTGGATTTTAATGTCTTGGAAACTGAACCTGTAGTTAATAGTTGCAAGTCAATTCCTGTTATTTTAGGTCGTCCATTTTTAGCAACATCTAATACTTTGATAAATTACAGAAATAGAGTGATGAAACTAACATTTGGAAACATGACACTGGAGCTTAATGTTTTCAACATGTGCAAGTAACCATAGGAAGTCCATGACGAAAAGGAGGAAGCTGACGAGATTGAGACCATTGTAGATGATCATCTTCAATCGAGGAGTTCTTCTGACCCATTAGAAATGTGTTTAATTAATTCATTTGATTTAGATACACAATTAGATGATGATATTTCTGAAATATGTTCTTTGCTTGATTGTACACAGGTAATGGAATACAAGGGATGGAAGCCGAGATTCGAAGAGCTAAAATCCATGAATGATAATGCCCATGAAGAAGTATCCACACTGGAACTAAAGTCATTACCTGTTGGGTTGAAATACACATTTTTTGGAGAAGAACAAAGCCTTCCAGTGGTAATTTCCTCGACCCTTACTGAAGATCAAGAATGTATGTTAATAGAAGCACTTAAAAGACATAAAAGTGCAATTGGATGGACATTAAAGGATATAAAAGACATTAATTCATTAATTTATACACATAGAATACATTTAGAGGATAATGCTAAACCATCTTAATAACTTCAAAGAAGATTAAATCCACACAAGAAAGAGGTAGTTAGAGCTGAAGTTCTTAAATTACTTGATGTCGAAATTATCTATCATATCTCTGATAGCCAGTGGGTAAGCCCTAAACAAGTTGTGCCTAAGAAATCTGGAATAACAATGGTTGAAAATGAAAAAGGTGAATTAATACCTATGTGAGTCTCATCCAGTTGGCGTATGTGTATTGATTTTAGAAAATTAAATGCAACCACTAGGAAAAATCATTTCCCCTTGTCATTTCTTGATCAAATTCTAGAAAGAGTAGCAGGACATCCCTACTATTATTTTCTTGATGGTTATTTGGGATATAATTAAATACCAATTGCATTAGAGGATCAAGAAAAGACCACTTTTACGTGCCCCTTTGGCACTTTTGCATATAGAAGAATGCCTTTTGGCCTTTGTAATGTTCTGGAAACTTTCCAAATATGCATGCTAAGTATTTTTAGTGAGATGATTGTGCATTATTTAGAGGTTTTCATGGAAGACCTAACAATTTTTGGAAATTTTTTTGAAAATTATCTTAATAATTTGGAAAAAGTTCTTAAAAGATGCGAAGAAAAAAGTTTTGTGTTAAACTGGGAAAAATGTCATTATATGGTTACCTCAGGAATTGTGTTAGGTCATGTGATATATTCTAAAGGAATTGAAGTTGATAAGGCCAAAGTTGACTTAATTGCTTATTTGCTTTCCCCAAAAATAGTCTGAGAAGTTTGTGCCTTTTTAGGACATGTAGGATTCTACAGAAGATTCATTAAGGACTTTAGTACCATATCTAGACCATTATGTAATCTTTTGATGAGAGATGCACCATTTGATTGGACTCAAGAATGTCATAAATCTTTTGAAAAATTAATCGGTCTTCTGACATCTGCTCCTATCATGCAATCCCTTGACTAGTCTTTGCCTTTTGAGTTGATGTGTGATGCTAGTGATTTTGTTGTTGGCGTTGTTTTAGGTCAAAGAAAGGAAGGTAAGCCTCATGTAATTTATTACGCAAGTCAAACTTTGAATAGTGCACAAATGAATTACACCACTACTAAGAAAGAATTACTTGCTGTAATTTTTATATTAGATAAATTTTGAACTTATTTAATTAGTTCTTCTACTGTTATTTTCACCGATCATGCTGCTATTAGATATTTAATGTCTAAGCAGGATGTCAAACTTAGGTTGATACGGTGGATCTTGTTGCTTCAAGAATTCAACATCATAATAAAAGATAAGAAAAAGCTGAAAATGTTGTTGCATATTATTTATCCAGACTTACAACAAGCTCACCTTTTGATATCACACTTATCAATGATTCTTTTCTCGATGAATTTTTATTTTTTGTCAATTTCATGGCTTGGTTTGCTAACATAGTCAACTTTCTTGTAATAGGAAAGATGTTGCCTCAATGGACACACCAAGACAAAAGAAAATTTTTAACTAAGATGAAAAAATTTTATTGGGATGAACCATATTTGTTTAGATATTGTCTAGATAAAATGTTTTGGAGATGTGTGCCCAACAGTGAGGTAGGTAGTGTCATTAAATTTTGTCATTCAAAAGCATGTGGAGGTTGATAACAATGTATTTTATTCATTTTATAATCCTCTCACTAGGCTTCTTAAGGTTCGATTTGGCTTAATTAAGTTAATTTTGTCATATTTTATGAAATTAAGCTTAATTGGATCATTGACGAAATTATTGCTTGAATTATCATTAATTTGGGTGATTGCATTCTTAAGTAAAGTGGCCACAATTTGAGTTACAGTTATCTGATTAATGTGATACTGGTCTTGTTAGAAAGTTAAGATAATTTCCTAATAACTATTCACTTGATACTAAGAGCCACATTGATAGCAATATATTTCATTCATTGTATAATCTTCTCACTTGGATTTTTCAGTAAACTGGCTATAAGTTGAGTTACAAATATCCGATGGGTGTGATTTTGGTCTTGTTTTAAAGTTACGATAAATTTCTACAACTTTCATGAAGGCCTCAAGACTGGGAACACACGTTTGGATAACTCAAATTAGAGTTGAAGCAAAATCTAGAGTTTTGAACCTGACAGCTTGACCTCTATGAAACTCGTTAAGCTATATCTCGGGCTATAGGAGTTCAATAATTCTAAAATTTTGATAGTGGAAGGTTAAGACCTATATCTATAACTTTCATAAAGAACACAAAAGTTAGATTGGAAGTTTTGAAGGAGATATTGGGCTTGGAAGTTAGAACAGAAGAACTAAAGTTGGGCCTGACCCATGAGTAGTAATTGGGCCATATCTCGGGCTGTAGGTGGTGGATTTGGATGAAACTGGAGGCTATGGAAAGCTAAGACAATTTCCTAGAACTTTCATGAAGACCACCTGGCCAGCAAATGATGCATGCCATGAGTTCAGAAGTGAAACATTTTAGAGACAAGAATCCACCCATTCATCATCATCAAACAACTACTTTGGCATTTTGTTGTCATCATCCATAAACTCCTTTGGCATTTTATGTTCCTCTAGCTCTATCAAAGGGAGCAATGGTTGATCATTTCGTGGTGTTAGCTTAGAGTTAACTTTCATGCTTGTATATTAATTATTTCCTTTATGTAGTTTTCTATTGTTCTTAATTGAAGTTATGTTCATCATCTTCTTCTTCTCTCTTTCTTTCTTCTTGATTCATGAGTAACTAATTTTCATTTTGCTTGGGTGAAAGGGTGAAGCTCTTGGTAATAAGTTGAGGTTAGATTAATTTCCTTCTTATGCTTAAATGATATATTTTTATGTGATCTTTATATGTGTTGTATGTTTTCGATCAATTTAGAAACCCTTCCTATATAATGAATATCTTGATTCATTGTAGACAAGACATTGGCACAGTAGATGCTTGAGATCATTTAAAAATATTGGTAAATAATTAATAGAACCATAATATGATTACATATATAATTTTAATTGAACTTTGAATGTTGAATCTTCCGATTGAAACCTTTATTATGTATGATTTCAATTGAGTTATATAAAGAAATAATATTGTTTCTAATTTATTGCCAAAAGTGGATATCCTAACCCAAGCAAATCATTTTCATCTTCGAACAACTTATATCATCTTTATTGTTATGACAAATTTTCTCTTTACCTCAAAGAATTTTTCTTCATCAATTCCCTGTGGATCGACCTTGGACTCCCGAGAATTTACTACTTTAAACAACCTACACTTGGATTTGAAACTGTAACACCCCAAATTTCCTAATTGTTTGACAGTAATTTTGACAGTTAACAGAATTCTACTGTTTAGTGATTTTTGTGTGCTGTAAAATTATTTTGAGTATTCCGTCAGCGTATTTGATCGTTTTGAGTGATTTACTCCGTGTCAAAAAAATAATAATTTTCGGGCCGGGAAAAATCTTTATGTATTTATTTCTCTTGATTGTTAATTATTTTTAACAATCTGATTTGATTTTCATACGTTTTCTAATATTTGTGATTTTTGTGGATGATTATAAATTTTTATATTTATCATATTGTTTTTGGGCTATTTGTGGGCCCAAGTAGTCCTTACGTGGGCTAAGGTGGGTCCCACAAAGTGAAAATTTTTCTAAGTATAGAAAAATTTGTAATGTTTAGACGGAGATGGGGGATCTTACTAAACCTGAATCCGGAAACAATTTTTAAAATTTTCTTTTACTGTGTTTTGTACTGTATTTATTTATCGGGCGATAAAAATACAGTAAATGTATTCTTTCGTGGGGTTATAGCAGATAAAAAATAAATATTGTACTACTTAGTCAATAATAATGGTTATAACAACTTTTGACGGGCCAATAGGAAGCAAGTTTAATTTTTGAAGCTTTGAATATCAACCGTCGATTTAATCAATGGTGTAGAATCGGTCTAATAAAATGGCTATAAACATTTATAACCATTGGATGAAGAATTAATCAAGGGTGGAGATTTGATCTTATAAAGTGGCTAGGACCATTTGTGACCGTTGGATTTGGATTTAATCAACGGTGGAGATAGATCATTTATGACCATTGGATTTGGATTTAATCAATGGTGGAGATTTAGTCTTCTAAAATGGCTATGACTAATTATGACCCTTGGATTTAAAGTTTGAAGGAGTAATCTTGACCCTTCATTTTGGAGATGCATCTAATGGCTAGGATTTCAAGCAGAAATATCTAATGGCCTAGATTAAGTCTTCTAATCAAAAGTCTACCTTAATCCTAGCCATTGAATTAATTAATGGCTAGAAATGCTTAAAATGGTGGCTAATTATTATGGTCATTTATTAGATGCATAAGGAGAAGCATGAAGAGGGGGGACGATTTTGGAGGAGCTTAAGAGCTTAGCAAAGTTGAAGACCACATTATTGCTATCATAATTCATCTTTGTCTTCTCGAAAAAGCCAAGACTTCATCAAATATTTTCTCCCCTTCTTTCTCCATGCATGTTTTGGCTAAAGCACCCAAGAATGCCTTCCATCACTCAAAAATTTCATACAACCTAGTTTCTTGAATCCTTACCTTATTCTAAGAACATCTCTAGTTATGAGTTTTCACAAAATCATTCATCTTGAGTTTCAAATCCAAGCTTCAAGTTTCTATCAAAAAGGGTAAAGTTCATATTTCTCCACTCAATCTTTTAGTTTTGATTTTCTAAGCCATGCTTGAACCATGGTTTACCTATTTCTACACTTGTTATTGATTTTAACATTTATTTATGATTTTTAGGGATTTTTCCATGGAGATCCACAAAATTGGTGGAAGGAAAACTAAGTGTTTTCACTTCATGCTTTATCTTAACCAAGTCTAAAAAGCCTTTCTTTCACAAAAATCAAAAACTTCATCCTTGTTCTTCAAGAGGAATTTCGGCCATACCACCCAAAATCACCATCCAATCTCTTTTAATTTTATCCAACCATAGATGTTGAATCTACATGATATTCTAAGCAACTTTCATGTTGGAGACTTTCTCTAAATCATTCATCTTCAACCTTGTTCTTCAAGCTAAAGATTGAAGCTTTATTGATGAAGTTTATTAATCTTCACTTTTCTTTTGATTTTCAAGGCTCTAAGCTATGTTTGATCCATGGTTTATCTTGTTCAAGCTTGATTTACTAATAAATATATGTTTTGTTTTGTATTTGAGAAGCCCTTGGTGGTGAAGGACTTGGAAAAAGAAGCAAAACAAGGAGCTTTTGAGGATCTTCAAGAGGTAAGAGGGAGATTCATCTCACCAACCAAGTATGGTGGTGAGAGATGGTTTTGTATTTGATGGATGGTGAATCCATGTGAGGATTTATATCCATGGTCATGTAATTATTTGTGGGTGTTATGTGCTTTGATTATTTGCCTATGCTTGGTATGATTTGCATGATTTATTGCTTTGATTATGGCATGCTTGTGATATATATGTTGATTATATGTGTTGTATGCCATAAAAATTGTTGGAAAGGAAAACAAATTTTGGTTCCAAAGACCATGAGGATTTCGGCCTCAACATCTCAAAATAGGTGTTCACAAATTAATATTTTCATGAATGATAAAATTGGATGATTAGAAAAGCAAGGAAAATAAACAAAGGGTTTGTTTTTCAAGAAGTAGTGTTTACAGTTTTGAGAAGAATTTTTATTGATTTATTTTGTGTAAAAACAAGAATGGAATTTAATGGAACTCAAGGACATTTTTGAATAAAAATATTCTAAGTATTTTACAAATCATGAGTTTTAAATGAAAAGAGCAATGAGTTGTTAATTTTAAGGATTTGCAAAGAAAGTGAAAAATGAAAATGAATAAATGAATTAGTTTTTAAGACTATGAGTCTCACGGTTTTGTTAAAGAATTTTTAATGGTTTTGTTTGTGTAAAACCATATCAATTTAGAAGAAAAAATGTTTGATGGTTTCAATGGTCAAGTACCACGGTTTTGAAGGTTTGTAATACCTTGGTTTTATGAAACAAAGTGATTTTGAAAATAGAAAGATGATTTGATTTAGTACAAGAATTTTTGAAAAATGAATCAGAGTGTTTTATCACTTGAGAAATGGGATTTTCGTATGTGAATAGAAAAGAGAGGTTGAAAGTGTTTGAACCTCAATTTATTTTGAAGAGAATTGATTTTGGAATTGATTTGAGAAAAATGGAGAATATAATAGTGATTTAAAACTTACTAACGTAAAACTCATCCTTTGGGTTTTGGAGTGCATTAAGACATTTTAAATGAGAAACATTGATTTAATTCCATGAACTGATGAATTTGTGGAATAAATTGTGAAATGGATTTTCTTGAGTAAGAAAATGTTAAAAATAATGTGAGTAGTCATATTATTTTGAGAAAGGTTAAAATAGAATTTTTGAAGGTTGAGAAATATTTTTCGTAATAGAATTATGGTGAAAAATGATGTACGTAACTTAAAAACGTGATTTTTAAGCTACGCGATTTGAAAAATGTTTAAATATTTTCACGTGATTTGAAAAATGTTGAAATATTTCTATGCAATTTAGAAAGCGTTTAAATATTTTACGCGTTTGAGATATTGTGGAAAAATCACTACGCGATTTAAAAGTGGTGGAATATTTTTACGTGATTGATGAAAACGTTGAAAAATCAATATGTGATTTGAAAACGTTGTGAAAACATAACAGAAATGTTACAAAATTGTGAAAACGCGACAAAAGTGTTTAATTACTATAAAAACGCGATAACATGATTTTACGATTAAATATACAGTATGATTACTATTGGGCCAGTGTATGGACCCTGATTATGAGATTATGAAATTAAACTGAGAATGGGCCAATGTGTGGACCCTGAATATGAAATTGTGAATTTTGCCTGTGATTGGCATTGGTGCATTGAACATGCATTAGAAATGATGAATTTTGCCTGTGATTGGTATTGGTGCATTGAATATGCATTGGAAAAATATGCATTGTGGCATATGAGGAAATTGAACAAAATTTCATTGAGATATTGGTGCATTTGAACAAAAATTTGATAGCTGATGCTATTGTGACCCTTGTGGTTGAAGAGAGAATGTGATTTGATAGTGAGGTTTGTGATGGATCTTGGGGGCGTCAAGGCGCGGCGGTCGACCAGTGGATATCTGTCTGTGAGCTAAGGCTGGACCATATGCTACTTGGCGATGCGGTCCATTGCAACGCATTGACGATACCCGACAATAATGATTCTTTTCAAAAGCTGGACATTTGTCTGTGGGCTAAGGCTGGGCATTGTCTGTGGGCTAATCTAGAAGATTGTCTTTAGGCTAAGGCTGAGAATTAACAGAGCATTCTTCTCAAAATTGTGAAAACCTCCATGGAGTAGGACATTGAGTCTACATGCATAACATATGCATCATTATTGAGCATTGGTTATGATAATTGAACTATTGAATACCTGCATAATGTTGAGGACATCATCGTGAATATTGAATGATATTTGAACTGATAATAATTGGATGATGATAGTTGATTAATGTTGAGTGCATTATTGGAATTATGGTATGATATATTTGTATGATATGTTGTTTGTATTATCTCTGTGCTACCATGTTAGTATTGGCGTAGGTAATCTCACCTCTTTGTTATATTGTTTTGCTGTGTTTGTATTATTAAAATTAAATAGTAGATGGTACGAGTTTCTTAGACGTGACGGGAAGTAAATATTCTGAGTCCGGTGACAACATCGAGGAGTAATCAACCCGGATTGGTTAGTGTGCAGTTTTGAGGAGGAACAGATACATGGTACATCAAGATGGATACAAGAAGGAATAAGTATGTTAAGTTTTCTCATTAGTGTTTTATCGTGCTATTAAGTAGGACCCGTCATGGGGTTTGCTACTGTTAAAAAGAGAGTCTGTTAGTTTTATATTTCTCTTTAAATTGTTAAATATTAATTGGTGTCAATATTGTATATTAATCAGTTTAAATTTATTTTTCAATATTACTTATAAATTTCAGTAAGTTTACGTTTCAGCGAGAAGTAATTTTAAAACCCTTATTTTATAACTCAAACCTTTTATGAACTGATTTTCAGATTAGGAGTTGGTAGTCGGAAATATGATACCCTAAGGAGGGTGTTACAGAAACTTTCAATTATCCCATCAAGTTTTTGGCGTCATTGCTGGGGACTTGATTTGAAGTTCTAATTTATTGAGGTTCTCTTTCTGTAAGTAAACTTCACTATCAGGTATAATCTTCCTCTACTCTTTTAATTTTTTTTAATTTACTAATTTACTAACTAACTTACTAATTAACTTACTAACTTACAAATTTTTTAACTAACTTTTATATTTATGTAATCTATTTATGCTTTTTAACTTCCTAACTTTTATATTTATGTCATTTATTTTTGCTTTTAAATTTTTTTTATTTATTTACGTCATTTATTTACTTTTTTTTAATTTTATTTATTTATTTTCATGTTTTAAATTTTTTTATTTATGCTTTCTGCTTTTATTTTTTTTATTTACGCTTTATGCTTACTAACTTACTAGCTATATATTTATGTCATTTATTTATGCTATCTAACCTTTTAATTAAGTCATTTATTTACGTTATCTAACTTTTTAATTTATGTCATTTATTTTTGCTTTCTGACTTACTAACTTGTACATTATTTTTTTATTTTAAGTCATTAATTTTTGCTTAATATTTAACGGCCGGTTTATATCGCCTACTTGTACATTATTTTTATTTTACGTCACTTATTTATGCTTAACTGATATCGTGATTCAAATTCTGGTCGTTTGCTTAAAATTAATCCTGGTACTTTATATATTGATTTGTTTGAATCACAATCACATACAATTGACATAATAGCTGAAATTGAAGGTGCACATGTTGAACATGAAAATCAAGCACAACAAGCTGAAAATGAAAGTGTACATGATGAATAGGAAAATCAACTGTTGCGAACTATGCGTGCATATTTGCAACCACCTCGAAATTCTAGTTCATCATGTTTTATCTTTCCACTCACTACTAATAATTTTAGATTTAAGCTGAGTATGATTTCTTTACTTCATAATTTACATGGTTTAAAATCTGAAAGCCCATATTTACATCTAAAAAAATTTGAGGAAGTCTGTATTGCTTTCAATGATCAAAATTACACTGAAGAGATTGTTAAGCTTAAATTGTTTCCTTTTTCTTTTAAAGACAAAGCAAAAACTTGGCTTAACGCTTTGAAACCAAGATCAATTAGCACATGGCAAGAAATGCACGGTGAGTTTTTAAAGAAATTTTTTCCAACACATAAAACTAATGCTTTGAAAAGACAAATCCAAAATTTTTCCCAAAATTCAAATAAAGCGTATTTTCAAAGTTGAGAACATTTTAAAGATTTGTTAAATTTTTGCCCACATCATGGTTTTGAAAAATGACACACTATAAGCTTCTTTTATGAAGGTTTAACACCTGAAACCAAACAATTAGTGGAAATATTATGCAATGGCGAGTTTCTTGATAAAGAACATGAAGATGCTTTAGATTATTTAAACCATTTGGCTGAAAATTCTCAATCTTGACATGATACTAATCCTTCTGAAAATTCAATTAGATATAACCTTGCAAATGTTGGTAAGAGAAAATATCATCTTAGTTAAGAAGAAGATCTAAATGCAAGGTACGCTAGTTTGGTTAGAAAGGTTGAATCCATGGAATTAGGGGAAATAAAAGAAGTCAAATTTGTGCAAAATATAAAAATTTGTGGCATTTGTGATGAATTAGGACACTCGACAAATGAATGTCCTAATATTCCTATTTTTAAAGAAGCTGTGCATGAGTAAGTAAATGTAACGAACAATTTTAAAAAGTCATTCACCTCTTCTTTTTCAAATTCTTACAATTTGAGATAAAGAAATCACCCGAACTTCAGCTGGAGGAATAATAATCAAGCACAATTTATACAACCACCGCCTCCTCAGGAACAATAAGATTCTCAAGGATATGCACCTTATGTCCCACCATATAGGAAAAACCTTGAAGGAACATTGAATGCATTCATAGAAAAGCAAGAGGTCATTAATAAACAAAACACTCAAATCATGATTGACATAAAAGACACTATTTTCAAACTTACTTCTGCACTCACCATTCACAAGAAAGGAAAATTTCCTTCTCAACCTCAACCAAATCCCAAAGATCAATATAGTGTAAATGAGGGTAGTTCAAAAAACTAACAAATAAATCAAGTCAATTTTGTGATAACTCTTAGGAGTGGAAAAGTTGTTGAAAAAGAAATTTCTGAATCTTGTGAGAAATATGGTGAATCAATTCCCCAAGATAAGGAAGAGGTTAATAAGCCATCTGGTCAAAATAAGACTAAACTCTCGTCTCATCCACCCCCATTTCCTTAAGCATTAAGCAAACCAAGGAAATTGGACCACCAAACTGAAATATTTGAAATTTTTAAATAAGTGAAGGTCAATATTCCGTTGTTATATGCTATTAAACAAGTTCCTTCTTATGCTAAATTTTTGAAGAACTTATGCACTGTTAAAAGGAAATTAAATGTGAAAAAGAATGCCTTTTTAATCGAACAGGTAAGTTCCATTATTCAAAGCAATAATGTTTTGAAACATAAAGACCCTGGTTGTCCTACGGTTTCATGCATTATTGGAGAACATAAAATTGAACAAGCTTTACTTGATCTTGGTGCTAGTGTTAATTTGCCTCCATATTCAGTTTATCAATAACTCGATCTGGGTGAGTTAAAACTAACTTCTGTTACTCTTCTACTTGCTGATAGATCAATTAAAATTCCAAAAGGAATAATGGAAGATGTGTTGGTACAAGTTGATAAATTCATTTATCCTATGGATTTTATTGTCTTGGAAACTGAACCTATGGTTAATAGTTCTAAGTTAATTCCTGTTATTTTAGGTCGTCCATTTTTAGCAACATCTAATGCTTTAATAAATTTAAGAAATGGAGTGATGAAGCTAACATTTAGAAATATGATACTTGAGCTTAATGTTTTCAACATATGCAAGCAACCACATGAAGTCAATGATGAAAATGAGGAAGCTGACGGGATTGAGGCCACTGTAGATGATTATCTTCTAAAAGGGAGTTCTTCTAACCCATTAGAAATTTGTTTAATTAATTCATTTGATTCAGGTACGCAAGTAGATGGTGATATTTCTGAAATATACTCTTTGCTTGATTGTACACAGGTAATGAAATGCAAGGGATGAAAACTAAGATTTGAATAGCTATAACCCATAAATGATAATATTCATAAAGAAGTACCCACACTGGAACTAAAGTCATTATCTGTTGGGTTGAAGTACACATTTTTGGGAGAAGAACAAAGTTTTTCAGTAGTAATTTCATCAATCCTTACTGAAGAACAAGAAAATATATTGATAAAAGTACTTAAAAGGCATAAAAGTGCAATTGGATAGACATTAACAGATATAAAAGGCATTAATCCATTAATTTGTACACATAGAATACATTTAGAGGATAATGCTAAAACATCACAAGAACCTCAAAGAAGATTAAATTTATACATAAAAAAGGTAGTTAGGGCTGAAGTTCTTAAATTACTTGATGCTGGAATTATTTACCCTATTTTCGATAGCTAGTGGGTAAGCCCTACACAAGTTATGCCTAAGAAATTTGGAATAACAGTGGTTGAAAATGAAAAAAGGTGAGTTAATACCTACGCGAGCTTCATCCAGTTAGCGTATATGTATTGATTTTAGAAAATTGAATGCAACCACTAGGAAAAATCATTTCCCCTTACCATTTCTTGATCAAATTCTAGAAAGAGTAGCAGGACATCCCTACTATTGTTTTCTTGATGATTATTCGGGGTATAATCAAATACCAATTGCATTAAATGATCAAGAAAAGACCACTTTTACGTGCTCTTTTGGCACTTTTGCATATAGAAGAATGCCTTTCAGCCTTTGTAATGCTCCAACAACTTTTCAAAGATGCATGTTAAGTATTTTTAGTGACATGATTGAGCATTATTTAGAGATTTTCATGGATGATCTGACAGTTTTTGGAAATTCTTTTGAAAATTGTCTTGATAATTTAGATAAAGTTCTTAAAAGATGTGAAGAAAAAGGATTTATTTTAAATTAGGAAAAATATCATTACATGGTTACTTCATGAATCAGGTTAGGTCATGTGATATCTTCTGAAGGAATTGAAGTTGATAAGGTTAAAGTTGAATTAATTGCTTATTTGTCTCCCCCAAAAACAGTCAGAGAAGTTCGTTCCTTTTTAGGACATGCAGGATTCTATCAAAGATTTATTAAGGACTTTAGTGTCATATCTAGATCATTATGCAATCTTCTCATAAAAGATGCTCCATTTGATTGGAATCAAGAATGCTAAAAATCTTTTGAAAAATTAATTGGTCTTTTGACATCGGCTCCTATCATGCAATTCCTTGATTGGTCTTTACCTTTTGAATTAATGTGTGATGCAACTGATTTTGCTATTGGCGCTATTTTAGGCCAAAGAAAGGAAGGTATGCCTTATGTGATTTGTTACGCAAGTAGAACTTTAAATAGTGCACAAATGAATTATACCACTACTGAAAAAGAACTGTTTGCTGTAATTTTTGCATTGGACAAATTTCAAGCTCATTTAATTGATTCTTCTACTGTTGTTTTCATTGATCATGTTGTTGTTAGATATTTAATGTCTAAGCAGGATGCCAAACCTAGGTTGATACGGTGGATCTTATTGCTTCAAGAATTCAACATCACAATAAAAGATAAGAAAAGAGTCGAAAATATTTTTGCAGATCATTTGTCCAGACTTACAACAGGCTCACATTTTAATAGCATACCTATCAATGATTCTTTTCCTAATGAATTTTTGTTTTCTGTCAATTCCATGCCTTGGTTTGCTAACATAGTCAATTTTCTTGTAACAGGAAAGATGTCGCGTCAGTGGTCACACCAAGACAGAAAAAAGTTTTTGAATGAGGTGAAAAAATTTTATTAGGATGACTCATATTTGTTCAAATATTGTCCTGATCAAATCCTTCGATGATATATACCCGATAATGAGGTAGGTAGTGTCGTTAAATTTTGTCACTCAGAAGCATGTGAAGGACATTTTTCTTCAAAGAAAACTGATGCGAAAATCTTGCAGTGTGGATTTTATTGTCTCACTTTATTTAAGGACAGTTATACCTTTTACAAAAGTTGAGAAAATTGTCAAAAATTAGGTTCCATTTCTAAAAGAAATATAATGCCTCTGAACCCTATCATTGTAATTAAAATTTTTGATTGTTGGGAAATTGATTTCATGAGTCCATTTCCATCCTCATTTGGATTTATGTATTTTTTTGTTGCAGTTAATTATGTCTCAAAATGGATTGAGGTGATTCCATGTTGACAAAATGATCATAAAACTATTCTCAAATTTTTAAAAGAAAATGTCTTAAGTCAATTTGGAATCCCTCGAGCTATCATCAAAGATGGGGGAACACATTTTTACATTAAACCATTTGAATCTTTAATGAAGAAATATGGTATTACCCATAAAGTTACCACCCCTTATCACCTTCAGATAAGTGGATAAGTAGAATTAGCAAATAGAAAAATTAAACAAATTTTGAAAAAAACGGTTAACCCAAATCATAAAGATTGGTCTTTAAGACTAAACGATGCACTTTGGGCTTACTATAGTGCTTTTAAAATGTCTTTAGGCATGTCACCCTATCGGTTAGTCAATGGAAAACCTTGTCACTTGCCTGTAGAACTGGAGCATAAAGCATTTTGGGCCATTAAAGCTTTTAATTTAAATCTTGATGATGCTTGTTGTGGTGTCTCGGGCCCGACGAGGGTGGGGAGTGGACGTCGGTGTAAGAGAAGCACGTACAAGGAGCGGCTCCTGGCAGGCTTCTAGGCGAAGGGTCCTATGAATGAACTGAATACGCACCAGAATAAGAGGGATTCAAAGACTGTGCAGGTATAAGACTGCATAGTTGAGGATGCCTTAAAGGAATTGATTAGGCGTAGCCATATCAACAAATTGTAATTTCTTTTCGGGAGCCTAGATCATAAGAACTCTATGGTTAAGCGTGCTTGACCTGGAGCAATGGTGGGATAGGTGATCTCCTGGGAGGTTTCCTAGGATGCGTGTGAGTGAGGACAAAGCACGCTGAAAAGACTCGTGTTGGTTTGTGGAGACACTCATCAATCCTACAGGCAGTCTCGGGATGTTACAAATGGTATCAAAGACGGGACCTCTCCCAGTACGGTGTGGTTCGGGGATGAACCAAGTGGAAGTTGGTGGGCATGTGGTATCCCGAGGCTGACGAGGGTGGGGAGTGGACGCTGGTGTAAGAGAAGCACGTACAAGGAACGGCTCCTGGCAGGCTTCTAGGCGAGGGTCCTATGAATGAACTGAATACATACCAGAATGAGAGGGATTCAGAGACTGTGCAAGTATGAGACTGCATAATTAAGGATGGCTTAAAGGAATTGATTAGGCGTAGCCATATCAACAAGTTGCAATTTCTTTTCGGGAGCCTAGAACATAAGAACTTCATGGTTAAGCGTGTTTGACCTGGAGTAATTATGGGATGGGTGACCTCTTGGGAAGTTTCCTAGGATACGTGTGAGTAAGGACAAAGCACGCTGAAAAGACCCATGTTGGTTTGTTGAGACACTCATCAATCCTACAAGCAGTCTTGGGATGTTACACTTGCAGACTACGCAAATTGCAAATAAATGAACTTGAGGAATTGAGAAATGATGCATATGAAAACTCAAAAATTTATAAAGAAAGAACAAAAGCTTTTCATGACAAATCTATTTTGAGAAAATCTTTTGAAATTGGTCAAAAAGTTCTGCTTTGTAACTTTTGTCTTCACCTATTCCCTGGAAAATTGAGATCTAGGTAGACTGACCCTTTTATTGTCAAACATGTATATCTTTATGGGGCCATAGACATTGAGAATCCTAGGAATGGTAATGTGTTTAAGGTCAATAGACAAAGACTTAAACCATTTCTGGAAAATCAAGCTGCTGAGGTAGAATTTATTTCCCTTTTTTATCCTTGTTATGAGAAAAATTTACTCTAATT
Organism: Ormosia emarginata; assembly: GCA_029884605.1. Taxonomy (NCBI): domain Eukaryota; kingdom Viridiplantae; phylum Streptophyta; class Magnoliopsida; order Fabales; family Fabaceae; genus Ormosia; species Ormosia emarginata. The sequence goes on along the minus strand of JAQQTP010000077.1, from coordinate 46,663,103 downwards.
TTGTGGCTTTATTTGGTTTTGCAGTTCTTTGTGTTCCCGGTTAAATGGCAGATGACGGTACTCCGTGACTCTCAAGTCGGTTTATTTTATTCAATTTTTCAAAATAACTGATTTCTTCTCCTTTAAAATGGATATCATTCTCTCTAACCTAAGAAAATATTTTCCTTCTCTTCCTCGAAATGCTCTAACAAAAATTTACGAAGTTAGATGTGAAAGATTGATATTGTTAATGCACAAGGGTATGCCAGAAGATGTACATTGGATAATCGAAGTAAAGGTCTGACTAGCAGGTGAGTTTTCAATTTCATTTGACTCATACATACCAGGTCTTGGTAGAAGTTCATATTCTAAAAGGAAAAGAGCAAAGATTAGAAGTCTATTACAAATGTGCACGATGGAATTGCAACAAACGATGTTATTCTTTAGGGATGGTTTTCGCAAATAGAGAAGATAAAATTTTTCTTCATTAAGAATGGACTGAGTAAGAAGTCATTAGATGATATCTTATTGACTTTTGATACGCATTCTTATGGTTATGTGCATCGTGAACTTCTTAACTTGTGGAATCTCTTCAAGGAGGAACAAAAACATTACAATCTTGGGAACCTGACTATAAAAGACCCTGTTTGCCAATTTATTAGAAAATTAGATGGGAAGCTTATCATCGACTCATAGAAGGCATTTAAGCCGTTTCTGGATGTGAAACTAGAGGTAGATATGAGCCACATCCATAACAACATGTACATATTTTCTTCTTCTTGTTCTTCATCTTTTTAAAGAGAAAAAAAAAAGAAAAAAAAAAGAAAAAAGAAAAAAAGTATGTATACATCTTGTGTTTGGCTTTGGTAACATAAAATGTGAATGGGGAAATGCACGAATCCTGATGCAGCCTTCTTAATTTAAAAGCAAAGTAAGTAGATTGTGTCTCACATGTGAGGCAGCCAGTCGCATTATGACCACTTGTCCCTTTTGGGAGCCCTATGTTGTGTTGATCTTGAATAGGTCTAATATTGATCAACAATGCTTTGACACAAAACTGAAAGAGCATACTACCTCCATCCTAATCTTAAGTGAGTATACACTCACCTTTCATCAGGTTTCTAACAACTTGAAAAAAAAAGAGGACAAAACTACGGTTGTACTTGGTCTTTAATTAGGAGCCTCGGGCAGATAACATGTCCTGTCATAGACTCAAGAAGAGACCTTTACACGCCAGTATGTACATAAGGTTCATGTGTCATGCTCTGTAGAGAGCCGTGTGCTACATTTCCAATTCTTTGAACGAAGGTTCTGTAGCGCTGATGGACAGAAAGAAGCGTCCTGTCTTTACAGTGAACGAAAACTGTTAATTGAGCCGTATACTTACTTTAATTAGTAAGCCTCTATGGCGAGTTCTGATTGGCTGTGGTCAAGTACCATCTTCTTATAATACAGGTCTTTAATTAGGTTTGTAGGAAGATAGAGAGTTGTTATTTCGTAAGCAGGACGGAAAGGATTCAAATGTTCTTGTTGTCAGTTCGGTAATCCTTGTAAAGTTCTTATGTTGCACTGGTGACACGCAACTCAAAGACATGCCACTACTGCACTCATGACGCGCAGTATAAAGATACGCCATGAAACTGTACACATAGGTATGTCCTCATTTGTTATTATATTTCTTTTATCTTTGTATAATTTTGTTGTATTTTAGTTTTTGGACAGACGATCCTTTGAGTAGGGTCCTTCAGGGGTTTTTAGACTTCTTTATCCTGATCGTTTTCTTAAAGTAAAAAAAAACAAAAAAAAACACAAAATAATAAAAAAAAAGATTCTGAGTTTCTTAATTTTAAACTTTTTTGACAACAGCCAACCTACCCTTATAGGTGTTATCATTACATTTTTCATTCTTTTCCCTATTTAAACACTTCATTTTCTCCACTTTCCTCCAACTCATAACCATTCAAAGGGAGGAAGAGTATAGAAATGGGACCTTCTATTCGTAACCTTAAAAATGTCTGTGTTTTTTGTGGGTCAAGTTATGAGAAGGGTTTAGAGTTTGTAAATGCAGCAAGTGCTCTTGGTCGAACACTTGCTGCAAGGAATATTCATGTTGTATATGGGGGAGATTGCCGTGGGTTAATGGGGGTTGTATCACTTACTAATTTTATAGGAGGCAGTCAGGTTTTAGGTGTCATTCCTAGACCTTTAACTCAAAAGAACATCACTGGAAAGAAAGTTGGAGAAGAAATTCAGGTATCATCTATGCATGGACGAATGAAAACAATACTTGACAACTTTGATGTATTCATTGCCTTACCAGGTGATTTTGGTACTTTGGAAGAAATTTTTCAAATTGTCTCTTGGGCCCAACTGAACATCCACCATAAACCCATTGGTTTGTTGAATGTTAATAACTTCTTTGATTTTTTGTTATTTTTTCTTGATAAAGCTGTGGAACAGAAATTTATCACACCTTCGGTAAGATAACTTATTATATCTGGTTCCACTATTGATGAGCTGATTGATAAATTAGAAGCTTTTGTTTATGAACCTGATAAAGCAATAGCTCAGATAGATTAGTCTGCAGCAAACAGTGAGGGAAACAACATGCAAAGAAAGCCAGATTTGATACTTCATCTTTAATTTTCTTTTACTTTTAGTTTTATTTAGTGTACTTTGTTTCTGTTTAAATTGTGTCAGATTTCTCTAATAGGTACTATCTCTTATCATTTACTCATCTATATTTTAACATTGCAGACAATGTTGTGATTTAGTTGGGGGGAATGATAGTTTAAAAAAAGTATAGAAGTATGATATGATTGTCATGAACTTACTAAACCAATGAATAATGACAGAGTAAGGAGTAATTTTACTCCTGAGATGCATTTAAATTGAAAAGTATGTTTAGTGAGATGACTGTTAGAAACCTACAACAAAACTAATTAAGGATGGTAGAGTAAGGAGTAAATTTTGCCCTAGAGGTAATTTTACTCTTGAGAGGCATCTTAGTTGAGGAAATAATTATTTTAGAAGTAGCAAAAAGCATATCTTGGGTCATAGTATAAATTTTTTTCTTTCTTAAAAATCACATGCTTGGATATGAATATTGAATTGATGGATTGAGAATGATAGAAATATGTCTTGTGAGATTTTGAGCCTATTGATAAATAGATTGAACATTTGTACTATTCTTTTCTTTCTTATGTGATTTTCACTCATGAAATTATTACTCTAGAACTTGCTTTGATTCTTTTTTAGGCTACATTTTCACATGCATACATAAATATGATTGAGGCATTTTGAAATAGCTACTTTGACCAAATAACCATCCTTGTATATTTTCCCTTGTATAACCCCTTTGAGCTTATTTGACCATTTCTTATTTTTAACTCATTACGTGCCTTTAAAAAAATATGTTTTTACCCAACCTTAGGGAATAAGAGAGCATTGGCCTTGTTCTTGAACAAGTGTGAGGGTGTGTGCAAAATGTTAAAAAAAAAGAAAAAAAATAAAGAAAAAGCTGACCACCATTGCAATCAAATGATTATCAGAGTCTTCTGATACACCATGTGACATATCCATACCTAGAATAAAGATGGATGCTTAGAAACAACAGGAAGAGAAAGAGAAGGTTCATGCCTAACTGTGAATTTAACTCATCAATTTGAGATTGATCTTCAACAAAACATTAGTCAAATATTAGTCATTGTCCTTTATGATGAATGTTCTTAAATATCTTCTCCACTCTAACTGTACCATAATGCTTTTTTATTTTCTTTGGTATTTATTTTCTCATATCCATATTATCCCTTCTTTACCTTAACCCCATTACAACCTTGAATAAAGTTCTCATGATTTTTGTATGCATGTGTTCTGAGTAGTGGAAAAGTAGAAGATAAGCAAGCTTATGGTAGTACAATTTTTCATGGGTTGAATTGAGTGAAATACTTACCTTTTTAATGCTTGAAAGATTAAAAGTGAATCTTGTGAGGATTTTTCATTCTTGATTCGTTCTTTTTAACTGAAGTTTCCTTACTTGATGGTTTTAGATGTGAAGAAATATTACCTCATCAATGCTTTGATCTCTTGAATGACTGGTTGCTCTTCTTGTTTCATTAAATCTTTTAGAGTTTTTAGCTTTTGAATCTATGTCATTTTTCTTTGTTCCCTAGTTTTTTCTTTTATGTTTTGTCCGGGAGTGCAAAAGTTTAGTGTAAGGGAATTTGATAACAATGTATTTTATTCATTTTATAATCCTCTTACTAGGCTTCTTAAGGTTCAATTTGGCTTAATTAAGTTAATTTTGTCACATTTTATGAAATTAAGCTTAATTGGATCATTGAAGAAATTATTGCTTGAATTATCATTAATTTTGGTGATTGCATTCTTAAGTAAAGTGGCCACAATTTGAGTTACAATTATCTGATTAATGTAATTCTGGTCTTGTTGGAAAGTTAAGATAATTCCCTAATAACTATTCACTTGATACCAAGAGCCACATTGATAGCAATATATTTCATTCATTGCATAATCTTTTCACTTAGCTTTTTCAGTAAACTGGCTATAATTTGAGTTACAAATATCTGATGGATGTGATTTTGGTTTTGTTTTAAAGCTAAGACAAATTTCTACAACTTTCATGAAGGCCCCAAGACCGGGAACACACGTTTGGATAACTCAAATTGGAGTTGAAGCAAAATCTAGAGTTTTGAACTTGACAACTTGACCTCTATGAACTTGTTAGGCTATATCTCGGGCTATAGGAGCTCAACAATTCTAAAATTTTGACAGTGGAAGGTTAAGACCCATATCTACAACTTTCATGAAGAACACAAAAGTTAGATCGGAAGTTTTGAAGGAGATATTGGGCCAGTGGCTATGGAAAGCTAAGACAATTTCCTAAAACTTTCATGAAGACCACCTGGCCAGCAAATGACGCATGTCATGAGTTCAGAAGTGAAACATTTCAGAGACAAGAATCCACCCATTCATCATCATCAAACAACTATTTTGGCATTTTGTTCTCATCATCCATCAACTCCTTTAGCATTTTATGTTCCTCTAGCTCTATAAAAAGGAGCAAGGGCTGATCATTTCATGGTGTTAGCTTAGAGTTTACTTTCATGCGTGTATGTTAATTATTTCCTTTGTATAGTTTTCTATTGTTCTTAATTGAAGTTATGTTGATCATCTTCTTCTTCTCTCTTTCTTTCTTCTTGATTCATGAGTAACTAATTTTTATTTTGCTTGGGTGAAAGGGTGAAGCTCTTGGTAATAAGTTGAGGTTAGATTAATTTCATTCTTGTGCTTAAATGATATATTTTTATGTGATCATTATATGTGTTGTATGTTGTTTCTGATCAATTTAGAAACCCTTCTTGTATAATGAATATCTTGATTCATTGTAAACAAGACATTGACACGGTGGATACTTGAGATCATTTACAAGTATTAGTAGATAATTAATGGAACCGTAATATGATTACATGTATAATTTTAATTGAACTTTGAATGTTAAATCTTCCGATTGGAACCTTCATTATGTATGATTTCAATTGAGTTATAAAAAGAAATAATCTTGTTTCTAATTTATTACCAAAAGCGGATATCCTAACCCAAGCAAATCCTTTTCATCTTCGAACAACTTATATCATCCTTATTGTTGTGACAAATCTTCTCTTTACCTTAGAATTTTTCTTCATCAATTCCTTGTGGATCGACCTCGAACTCCTGAGAATTTACTACTTGAAATAACCTGCACTTGGGTTTGAAACTTTTAATTATCCTATCAAAGGTCACTTTTCTTCAAAGAAAATAGCTGTGAAAATCTTACAGTGTGATTTTATTGGCCCCTTCTATTTAAGGACAACTATACCGTTTGCAAAAGTTATGAAAACTGTCATAAATTAAGTTCCATTTCTAAAAGAAACATGATGCCTCTGAACCCTATCCTTGTCATTGAAATTTTTTATTGTTGTAGAATTGATTTCGTGGGTCCATTTCTATCCTCATTCGGATTTGTGTATATTTTGGTTGCAGTTGATTATGTCTCAAAATGGACTGAGGCGATTCCATTGCGACACAATGATCATAAAATTGTTCTTAAATTTTTTTAAAAAAATATCTTGAGTTAATTTGGAATCCCTCGAGTGATCATCAATGATGGGGGAACACATTTTGCAATAAACCATTTGAATCCTTAATGAAGAAATATAGCATTACCCATAAAATTGCTACCCCTTATCACCCTCAGACAAGTGGACAAGTAGAATTAGCAAATAGCGAGATTAAACAAATTCTGAAAAAATGGTTAACCCAAATCATAAAGATTGGTCTTTAAGATTAAGCGATGCATTTTGGGCTTACTGTACTACTTTCAAAACATCCTTAGGTGTGTCACTTTATCGGTTAGTCTATGGAAAACCTTGTCACTTGCCTGTAGAACTAGAGCATAAAGTATTTTGGGCTATTAAAGCTTTCAACCTAAACCTTGATGATGCTTGCAGGATACGCAAATTGCAATTAAATGAACTTGAGGAATTGAAAAATGATGCATATGAAAACTCAAAAATTTATAAAGCTAGAACAAAAACTTTTCATGACAAATAAATTTTGAGAAAATCTTTTGAAATTTGTCAAAAAATTCTGCTTTATAATTCTCGTCTTCACCTATTCCCTAGAAAATTGAGATCTAGGTGGACTAGTCCTTTTATTGTCAAACATGTGTATCCTTATTGGGCCATAGACATTAAGAATCCTAGGAATGATAATATGTTTAAAGTCAATGGGCAAAAACTCAAACCATTTCTGGAAAACCTAGTTGTTAAAGTAGAATTCATTTCCCTTTCTAATCCTTGTTATGAAAAGAATTTATTCTAATTTTTGCTTTCTTTTTGCAGTTCTTTGTATTCCCAATTAAGTGACAGATAATGGTACTCCGTGGCTCTTAAGTCATTTTATTTTCAATTTTCCATAATAACTGAATCCTTCTCCTTTAAAATGGATGCCATTCTCTCAAATTTAAGAAAGTATTTTCCTTCTCTTCCTCAAAATGCTCTAACAAAAATCTACAAAGGTAGATGTGAAAGATTAAGACTGTTAATGTACAAGGGTATGCCAGAAGATGTACGCTGGATAATCGAAGCAAAGGTCTGTCTAGCAGGTGAGTCTTCAATTTCAATTAACTCATACATGCCAAGTCTTGATAAAAGTTTGTATTCTAAAACGAGAAGAGAAAAAAGGTTACAAGTCTATCACAAATGTGCACGATATAATTCTAACAAGCGATGTTATTTTTTGGGAATAGTTTTCATAAACCGAGAAGATAAAATATTTTTCATTAAGAATAGACTGAGTAAAGAGTCATTAAATGATATCTTATTGACTCTTGAGACACATTCTTGTGAATTTGTGCATCGTGAACTTCTTAATTTGTAAAATCTCTTCAAGGATGAACAAAAATGTTACAGTTTTGGGAATCTGACTCTAAAAGATCCTGTTTGTTAATTTATAAGAAAATTAGATAGGAAGCTTACCGTCGACTCATAGAAGGTGTTTAAGCTGTTATTGGACGTAAAACCAGAGGAATATGTGAGCAACAATCACAACAACATGTATATATTATCTTGTTCTTCTTCTTCTTTAAAAAAAAATTGAATAAGGACGATCCGGAAGGAGTACCTTGACTTTAATTAGTTGTGGAGCCCCAACTTTTGACTGACCTAATATTGACTTGGGTTTAGACCTTCGCACTCTAGTCTTTAAATAAGGATAGTGTGTCATGCTCTATAGATAGTTGTTCTCAGTGTCCTAAAGTTTACCTTTTAGGTAAGCTGAGATGATGCGCAAATAGAAGTGCCCCATGTTAGCATACTCACATGACTATGCAACTGAGCTGGATCTTGTAATTTCAGGCCATAGGCTCTCCAACGACCTCTCACTGGCCGTGGTCCTCAGTGGTGGCTGTCAGATTTACGTATTTTAATTAGTTGCATCATAGCTTAATCCAAAATATCCCACAAGCGGGAGGAAGAAGAATTCCAAGATTGACTGATCCGTCTTAGTATTACTGCACTGGTGACACACAGTATAAATATATACAACCTTGTATATAGCTGTTGAGTGAATGATCTCTTTGGCGAGGTCCTTTTGGGGTTTCTAAGTTTCTTTACCGAAATGGTTTCTTTGAAGCTATAAAAAAAATGTGTTTCTTAATTTCAAATTTTTCTTACAACAGTCAGCCTACCCAAATAGGAGTTATCATTACATTTTCCATTCCTTTCCTTATTTAAACATTCTATTTTCTTCACTTTCCTCCAACTCATAATCATTCAAAGGGAGGGTGAGTATAGAAATGGAGGGAGCTTCTGTTCATAGACTTACAAATATCTGTGTTTTTTGTGAGTCAAGTTATGGAAAGAGTTTAGAGTTTGTAAACACACCAAGCACTCTTAATCGAACACTTACTACGAGGAATATTCGCGTAGTATATGGGGGAGGTAGCATTGGGTCAATGGGGTTGTATCACTCTCTGCACATCTAAGAGGCGGTCAAATTTTAGGTATCATTCCTGGACCTTTAAATCAAAAGAACATCACTGGAAAAACAATTGGGCTGAAACTTAAAGTATTATCTATGCATGGATGAATGAGAGCTATGCTTGAAAAATCTGATGTGTTCATTGCCTTACCGGAGAGTTTTGGTACTTTGGAAGAAGTTTTTCAAATCGTCTCTTGGGCCCAACTGAACATCTACCATAAACCCATAAGTTTATTGAATGTTAATACTTTCTTTAATAATTTGTTATCTTTTCTTGACCATGCTGTGGAACATAACTTTATCACACTTTCGGTAAGACAACTCCTTATCTCTGCTTCCACTGTTGATGAGTTAATTGATAAATTATAAGCTTTTGTTTATGAACCTGATCCAGCAATAGCTCATATAGATTGCTCAGAAGGAAGCAGTGAGGGAAGGTGCTTGAAACACAAATTTGATCTGACATTTCATCTATAATTTTCATTTACTTTTAGTTTTATTCATCGTACTTTGTTTCTATTTAAATATGTGTCAGGTTTCTCTTTTCAATAATTGTCGCATCAAGTAATGTCTTCTATCCTTTACTCATTTATATTTTAACATTGCCCACAATGTTGTGATCTGGCTGGGGGGAAGGATAGTTGACATTTAAAAAAAAAAACTAGGAAGTATGATATGATTTTTAGCAACTTACTAAACTAATTAAGGATGACAGAGTAATGAGTAAATTTTACTCTTAAGACACATCTAAATTGGGAAAATATGATTATTGATATGATTCTCAAAAACCAACAAAACTAATTAAGGATGACATAGTAAGGAGTAAATTTTACTCTTGAAGTGATTTTGCTCTTGAGACACATTTTAATTGAAGAAGTAACTATTTTGTAGAAATAGCAAATGGATTCATGGATCATAACATAAATTGTATTCTTTCTTAAAAATCACATACTTGGATATGAATGTTGAATTAGTGGATTGAGAACGATAAAAATATGCCTTGTGAGATTTTGAGCCTATTGATGAATGGATTGAACATTTGAACCATTCTCTTCTTTCTTGTGTGATTTTCACTCATGGAATTGATACTCTAGAACTTGCTTTAATTCTTTTTTAGGCTACATTTTCACATGCATATATAAACATGATTGAGGTATTTTTCTTGCAATAACTACTTTAACCAAATAGTCAACCTTTCATATTTTCCTTTGCTTAACCCCTTTAAGCTAATTTGATCATTCCTAGTTTCTAGCTCATTACGTGCCTTAAATGAAAAACTATGTTTTGACCCAACCTTAGGGAATAAGAGAATATTAGCTTTGTTGTTGGATGAGTTCTTGAACAAGTGTGAGGATGTGTGTGTGCAAAATGGTTGGTGAAAAAGGAAAGAGTGGTTAATTGAAAAAAATGTGTATATTTATATTCCAAAAAAAAAAAACAACAAATGTGTAAAGAAGGACCAACAAGGCAAAAAGGGAAGGAAAAATAATACGTAAAGGGAATTTGTATTAGGTGGAGTTGAGATGAACTTTTATGCTTGTTAATTGAACTTTGCTCTCATGCTCTTTTATTCTCTTTGGTTTTTAACTTGTCATATTCATATTACCTCCCTCCTTTACCTCGACCTAATTACAACTTTGAATAAAGTCCTCTTGATTTGTGTGTGCATGTATTTTGAGTAGTGGAGAAATAGAAGATAAGCAAGCTTATGATAGTACAATTTTTCATTGGTTGAATTGAATGAAATACCTACCTTTTTAATAAGGGTGTGCAAAAAATCCAAAAGAACTAAACCAAACCTTAAACTGAACCAAACTACTCCATAAATAATCATATTTTTCTAAACCAAATTTATAACCTGAACTGACTTTTTTTAAAGTGGTTCGGTGAACCGTTTTTCAATCCAATTTGGTTCACTGTTAATAACCAAACCACTCCACTTTTTAGAATCAATCTCACTTTTCACTTTTCTCTCATAGTTCTCACTTTTCAGAAATTTCTCTCAAAATTTATGAACTCTACCCCCAATTTACTGAACCCTAACCCTAAATTGAGCACCACGAATTGCTCAGTTGGAGACACCTTCAGTCTTCAAGAGTGGTCACTACTCACTACATCAGTTACTTCGGGCCGATTTGCTTGCAAGTTGCGATGATTCACTACGTCTTCATCTCTTTGCATCGATATGCATCTTCATCTCTCTACCTCGATCTACGTCTTCTCTCTGCGTCGATCTTCATCGATTTCCTTCTGTTGTGTCTTCATCGAGTCGCGTGGGGGGTGCTGCTCAGTGTCATTGCTCGTGCGATTGGCTTCTACTGGTGCGGATCTTTATTTTTCTGGTGAGTGGTGATTTCTTCTCCAACCTAAACCCTTGATTTTTTTTTTTGGATCTTACATTTACATTTACATTTTTTAATTTGAGTTTTTTGTTTGTTGTTTTTCGAGCTTCACGCAACCCTGATTGCTTGATTCTTCTCTTGGGATTGATTGTTGGATTGAGTTGTTTTCTAGAGAACAAATATAACTGATAAAAAAAACGAATATAAGTTCTTCTTAGTTAAAATGCATGTTTTTCTATATTGGTTCTATTACTTGGCTTTAATCTTGTCCTTTATAGATGGGAAAATCAATTATATCCCTCATAAATAGAGGAATTAGTTATAAGAGATAACAATCTCATTAAATTCTTATCATAATTAATAGTATTTAATCCAGATTGAATTATGATTCTTATCAACTAAGACGCTTTTATAAATATCACTCAAATAGCAAAAATATGCATCTAATTTCAAACATTACTCATATTTTGTATAGTCTAACTTAAATATCGGAGTATCTTTTGCATGTACCATCACTTTGCACCACCATTACAACCATTGTATATCAAAAAAGTCTACTTTTGTTAACTTTATTTAAGTATTCATCTGAACTTCATTTAGACTCATGATTATTAAGAGTTACTTATCACATATTTGTGAAGAAAAAAAATACTATTATTCGTTTATAAAAGTTGCCTGCGTCGATCTTTCAAAACGTGTTTTGAATGACATGTTTCTCTGAATTTATTTTTGCTAAAAACATATCTTCAACATTACGGAAATGAAAAGATGTTTGTCTTAGTATAAGAATTAGGCCAAGAAAAAGATGGCAGGAAACTTAACAAAGCAAACAACTTTTTTAACAAAATCAGAGCCGAGTGAAGGGTGAAGCCACCCAAGCCATTGCTTAACCCCATTATTTCATAGTTCTCATAATTTTATAATAATATATTAATTATAATTTATATTGAAATATAAAAAGTTAAAATAATTAATAAAATATTTACATATTTTCTCACTTTTATAATACATTGGTATTAATTCTCAATTATTTCTATCATTTTTAAATTTTATATTTAAAATGTGCAAAAATCAAAATAATAATAAAATGCCCGCATTTAATTAAGTGCCTACTAAATCTTTCGTTTTTCACATTTCCCATAAATATGACTCTTATTACTTCTATTTACAGATAAAAAGTAAAGTCACTAGACAATATAATTGGAAAGAATATTACCATAACAAAAATGTAATTTTATTTAAAAAATTTTTACGAAAATTGAAGAACAGTCCAATTGACATAATCATATATGGTTATGCATAAGAAAAAATATCATAAAGGTCTTTTGTAAATGCATAATTGCTTTTATGATAACGTTAACGATTCCAGGAAGGATTGCTATATCATAATAAGATTTTTTTGAGTTGAACATAATGAGATTTTTAAAAAATAAAATTTAATAAAATCTTATTTACGACCAATAATGTAAATAAATTGGCTATATCATCGTAAAATAAATATTGGAAGCACTTGTTTTAAAATTTTAATTAAGAATTTTGAATCTCAAATCTCAGAACAGTAAAATTATTGTAAAAGATTTTTCGTAAATTTTAATGAAATACCTTATTTTAATATTCAGCTTTAAGCCTCTATACTTGTTCCCCGCCCCTGCATAAGATAAGGAATTAAAGAAGAAATTAATTTCTTAAGTTTTTTTTATGTCCATGTTACACAACAATATCATCAAAAGCAAAATGTTATAGTTAATGAATGTTGGTTTAACTGGCAGGATTAAAAGCTTGTTTAGATGTGCTATTTTGGATAAAAAAATATCTTTTTTTTTAAAGCATACTTTTAAATAGTATAACCTCCTTTTTCTTAAATTTTCTCTAAAAGAAAAAACAAAATGAAAAGAACACAAATCTCTGGTTAGGAGTGACCAAGGGAGGCTTTGTTTTTGAAACAAAATCGGAAAGGAAGAGGAAAAGAGTAAAGAAAACAGAAGCAAAGCTGCATATACATTATTTATTTATAGTTCACCAATCACCAACTTATGGTTTTGACCCAAAAACAGGTGGTCATACCAATTTAACATGCATGTATGTGCGTTGCTTGAGAAATACACTGCAATAAGTGGCACACCAGCAATAATAAGGAGTAACAAGGTCAAATTCCTGAATAAGAAACCCGCTATTTTCCCGGTTGGCGAATTCAATGCCCCTGCATGTTATCAATTAAAAGTTCGTTGGGGTAGTTGTATCGACTATCCTCCTTACCCATCTCATTCTCTCTCTCTTCCAAGGTACACCCCTTTTAAAACCCTACCATCTTCCATAATTTTGCATCCCATTTTGATCTTCTCCCCATCTGTTTCTCATTCATATTTTAGGCAAACAAATATTGCTCTTTTTCAAAGTTGAGGATCTTTTTCTACCAGAAAGTTTTTCCATTGTTAACCAAAACCCAAATCCCCACGCCTTTGATTCTATATCATTATTATTATTTGTTTTCTTTTCTTTTGGGTATTGACATATTGTGTCCCTTTCTTTATACAAGCTCAATAAGCTCACCGTCTCAAACACCCTATAGTTTCGCAAGTGTTCCCCCTTAAACCTCATCATGGCAGATCCGAAGAATGAAAACCAAGATTCCGGAACCATTTCTATTGAAGCTCCACATGAAAGAATGAATAAACTCCCAAACTTTCTGCTATCTGTGAGACTCAAGTATGTTAAGCTTGGGTACCACTACTTAATCTCCAATGCTATGTACCTTGTGCTCATACCCCTTCTTGGCGTAGCTTCAGCTCATTTATCAACTCTTTCCATCCAACACCTTGTCCAGTTATGGGAAAACCTCAAGTTCAATCTTGTCTCAGTGACTCTATGTTCCAGTCTTATAGTGTTTCTTGCCACCCTTTACTTCATGAGCCGTCCACGAGGTGTGTACTTGGTGGATTTTTCATGTTACAAGCCACAGCCAGATTGCACGTGCACAAGAGAGATTTTCATGGAAAGGTCTGGTCTGACAGGGTCCTTCTCAGAGGAGAACCTGTCCTTTCAGAAGAAGATACTTGAGAGGTCTGGTTTGGGACAGAAGACTTACTTGCCCCAAGCAATTTTGAGGGTACCACCAAACCCATGTATGGCTGAGGCAAGGAAAGAAGCAGAGGAAGTGATGTTTGGAGTCATTGACCAGCTTCTGGCAAAAACTGGGGTGAAGGCTAAGGATATTGGGATTTTGGTGGTAAATTGCAGCTTGTTCAACCCCACACCATCTCTTTCTGCCATGATTGTGAATCACTACAAGTTAAGAGGGAATATCCAAAGTTATAATCTTGGTGGCATGGGTTGCAGTGCTGGCCTTATCTCTATAGACCTTGCCAAAAAGCTCCTCCAGGTTTGCACTTCTCTTCTAATCTTTCAAATTTTCAAAAGCCAAAACTATAGTACACTATTCTCTCTTGGTTTATACTATGATGCCAAGATCAATAATTTTAGAAATCCATTCCAGAAATAATAAGGACCCCAAGCCTATATCATGGAATACGCAGTGCCTAAATAGGCATTTGCTGTTTTGCAAATAAATTTTTACGTCATAAACCCCATTTCACCAATTTAAGTTCATATATATTCTTTTTGCAATTCAGTGACTTCCCAGCTATTATGTGTTTATTACTTTGGAGCCCATTTATATGATATCTCTCTATATCTTCTTGTGGACAAATTAAAATTCAAATGGGAGCCTTTAGTTGGATGTTCAAACCACCCTGTGGGACACATGTGGGCTCTCCATGCATAGATGCTCATTGATGGCAACTGTAGTACCAGTTGTCCACATTTCCAGCTGGTCCATATTCACAGTCCAGGTTGCTGGCAGTATTTTTAGGTTAGCCAACCTAATTAATACCCTCCCAAGTTCCAAGCGAAAATATCCCAAAGATATGGACCCTTTTTTATGTATATATGCCTTACCAGTTGTCCACATGTCCAATTGGGGAAACGATGAAATTAATGATTTGTTAATCATTACCTTAATATGCCAACAAATCCATTTATATATAATAATGCTATATCCTCCTACAAGTTCCTCCTAATAATCCTCCTAATACTAAATGAAAAAAGTTTTAAATGAAAAAATAAATACATCAAATGTTTTGGAAACATAAAAAACATTTAATATTTTCTTCATTTAGTAATTAGGAGGATTAGTAGGAAGATTGAGAAAGAGGATAAAATATTTCTCATTTATATATAAGAGTTTTGCTATATCCTCTTATAAGTTTCTCATAATAATTCTCTTAATATTAAATAAAAAAATATTAAATAAAAAAAATAAATACATTTAATGTCTTGAAAACATAAAAAATATTTAATATTTTTTTTATTTAGTAATTAAGATGATTAATAAGAGGATTGAGAAAGAGGTTTTAAAATTATTTTATACATAATCATACCAGATCCATAATCCATATTAATAACTGTATCAAAAGGTTTTCCATTAATGGTTTTGTTCATGACATGTGATTTTATGTTCTTTATGGTTATCATAGTATTACTCTGCTGCAAAATTTAAGAGCTAAGCTAACTATTATTCGCACTCCATGATAAATATATAGGTACATCCCAACTCTTATGCCTTAGTGGTGAGCATGGAGAACATCACTCTGAACTGGTATTTTGGCAACAACAGATCAATGCTAGTCTCAAATTGTCTCTTCAGAATGGGTGGAGCTGCAATCCTCCTCTCCAACCGGTCTTCTGATTGCCGCCGAGCCAAATACCAATTGGTCCATACTGTGCGTACCCATAAAGGTGCAGATGACAAATCTTACGGTTGTGTCTTCCAAGAAGAAGATGAAACAAAAAGGATTGGGGTGGCACTCTCAAAAGACTTAATGGCTGTTGCTGGAGAAGCCCTCAAGACCAATATCACAACACTTGGACCACTAGTCCTTCCTATGTCAGAGCAGCTCCTATTTTTTGCTACTTTGGTTGCTAGAAAAGTGTTCAAGATGAAGATAAAGCCATACATCCCAGATTTTAAGTTAGCTTTTGAGCACTTTTGCATTCATGCCGGAGGAAGAGCGGTGTTGGATGAGTTGGAGAAAAATCTTGAGCTCACTGATTGGCATATGGAGCCTTCAAGGATGACCCTGTACAGGTTTGGTAACACTTCTAGCAGTTCCTTGTGGTATGAATTGGCCTACACTGAAGCGAAGGGGAGGATCAGGAAGGGTGACAGGACATGGCAGATTGCATTTGGTTCTGGGTTTAAGTGTAACAGTGCTGTGTGGCGTGCATTGAGGACCATTAATCCAGCAAAGGAGAAGAATCCTTGGATGGATGAGATTCATGAGTTCCCTGTTCATGTGCCTAAAGTGGCAACAATTGGTTCCTAAATTAAACCTCCTTTTAAAGGGAGTGGTTAAAATGGTAGAAACATATTTAATGTCTTATAGTTAATCTTAGGAGATCTGCAAAAATAGAAGACAAGATTACTCCTAGTGGCTTTGCCAATTTCTTTGTTCTTGTAATAGTGTGTTGAAGTTAGAAGAGTGTGCATACAATTGTTGCCCTTATTGAACATTTAATAATAATATAAATGAAATATTATTATATATTAATATTAGTATTATAATTTTTATATTTTTTATTTGAATATTCAAAAATTAAAAAAAAAATTAAAAAATAATAATAAATAATAAATATTAATTAACTATTTTAATTATTTAATATAATTCATCATTATTATATATATAAATTATTATTATATAATTATATATATTTTCATTTTTTATAATATATCTCATATTTAATATTTTATTATATAATTTATATAATATAATTATATATAATTATATTATTTTTAGAATATATATAATTAGAATATACAATTATTAATTTTAATATTAATGTATTTTCAATGTAAAGTTTTTTTTTATCAAATAATTATACAATATCATATGTGTGACTTTTGAGTTAGTTATGAAAATTAAACATTTTTAATAATGTAACAATGCATGATTAGATGATAATGTAAAATTTGTTTATACTGACTGTGCATTAAATGTATCAATTGACCATTCAGAGGTACATGGAAATTGATTTTGCAATTGTGTTTGTTTTCTAAAAAACTATTCTCAATTTAATATGACCTACGCATTCAAATAGTGGCCTAAACATCAAACGTTGACCCTTTTATGTTCAAGAAGAAAGAGAGATCTAAATTTTGTCGTTATTTTATTTGGTGTCAAAATTAGTTTCTATATTGTGTATTTGTAAGATCGAGAGTAGATATTCAATTTGAATAGTGTGTGATTGTGTTTAGTATAAATTGAATATCAAAGAAAAGTGTTGGGTGTATCATTTAATAACAAGTATTGCAAAAAAGATAATTGATTTGAACTTGAAAACACTTACAGTTTCATTTTAAGTATAAGTTGTTGAACAAGTTATGAACTACTTCTACTCCTAAAAGCAGAGAAAAATCTCTTATCTAGAAAAGAAAAATAAAGCGGGTGGTTACTGGTAACTTGTCTTCTTATTATGAGTGAGGAGTGTAGAGTGTTTAGGATCTTTTGGAATGTTACCGGACCTTCCTATTATAAGCAAAATATGGTAATGAACCGCTCTCAGCATTCAATGATTATGCAAAAAATCTGATGTTTCTCAATATTGCACCATGTGTCCTTGGCGGTTACTCCTTCTTCTCCATCAGCACATTACTCCAGATAATGTGTATGTGTGGCACTTCATGCATTTGAATGAATTTAATAGAGACAACTTCTCAATCTTGGGTAGTTAACGCTATGTAGCCAAAGATCTTCTAGAAAGTCACATGTGTGTTACATGCTCCATTAAGTCAAGCCTTGCTGTGAACCTTAACGACAACATTAGTATTGTTGCTATGCAACATTACAAGTCATGTTCTAAGGACTTAGTTTTGGAGTTATCTACAACAACATCAGTATTACTACTATACAAACTTTAGTTCCAAACTTCAATAACTCCTGGTCAACTAAGCTGAAATGGTGTCGACCTTATGGTAATATTAGTATTACCATCTTTTGCTCTTTTAATAGCATTGGCACTATGAAGGAGCATGAAATATCATCAGTACTATTTAAATAAGTAACTTCAATATTACTAGAAATTGCTCATCCACTTGATAGATAATGACAATACTTAAGCTATTTCTCTTCAATGCTTATAGACATTAGTAATTCCTTTGCTCAACAGCCTCAACACTATCGAATAGTAGACTAAGTTCCACCTAACGCCTTCTTACTAGCTTCAGTACTGCTACATGTCACATACTTATATGTGCAAGTTTATAGCACATGTGCCATAATAAGTTTTTTTATAATGTTTCCAATAGATGCCCCCTAAGTATGGTTGTAGAGTAGTTGAACAAAATAACCATACTAATGAATGTTTTGTAGAAAAATGTTGTGTCCCTTTACTCCTAATTAGGTTCAAAGCATACATATTTTGAATACATTCGCTTCAAGTACACATTTTTATTTTCACATTTATTTTGAAACCTTTGGTTAGTTTAATAGGTGTTCAACCTTTCTTCTATATAAAGAACTCAAAATTGACTCTTTTTCCTTCAACAAAAATAGCGATGAGTTCACTATTCTTTTCTTTTCAATTTCTTTTCTTCTTCCTTAAAATACCTTCATAACATGGTTCAAGACTTTCAAACCTCTTAATATGGTTCCCCCTTAGCTATGCTTATTCATTGGCTAAGGCCAATGCCTTCTCTAAAGATTCCTTGCTGATGGCCATTGTCAACCCAAGCTACTCCTCTTGCTATGCATACGAGGGTTTGGCCATGCCTGAGCTGGTGTAGCAACTTGCTAGCCTATATCGGATAAATTCCTCTATTCAGTATGGTCTGTGTGCTTCCCTCCAATTCCTTTAATTAACACGGGAGTCAATGCACCCTAAATCAACAGCGGGAGTGGAGAAAAGAGCTGGGGACTTAGAACAGAATCACCCTAATCGGCGGCCTCACTTACTTCCACCTCCTTAGTTCCCCTTCAAATCAGCAAGGGCGGTGGGGAAGGGTTGGAGTCTTAGTAAAGAAATCTTTTCTTGCCTCTGCTTCACTAGCTAGGTTAGCCTAGTGGGTTATAGAATTTAGCCTTTGGAAATACTCCATCAAAAACTCAAGATTATAGTCTTAGGAACAAAGCCTTAATTTTTTTGTATAAGTTATTTGTATTCTCATATTCCTTTGTGATTTGTCGACATATCATTGAAATTTATTTCCTATATCTTTTGTGTCAAACAAGTCAGACTACAATCATATGAATGAAGTAATTAATTGCTTTACTTAACTATTTTGTTATGGCCAAATTAATGGAAATAATTTATCCCAAAATAATCAAGCATAGATTTTAAGGTCTTTAACTAATTTGTAACTACAACAAATGTCTAGGTCAACAGTCGACGAGATGACCTCAAAACTTAGCCACAAAAAAGAAAAATGGCCTAGTTAAGCAATTAACCCATATAAAATTTTCTTTCTACCAAGAATCAACTAAGAATTGATCGAATAGCCAATGGTCGACCAACTTTGAAGTGGTCAAAAGGTCAAAGGTTAATTTTAATATTAAGGCAAAATAAGTTTGCCTAAGATTTGGAAAACAAGCCCATTTAAATTGACATTCTAAAATGATAGGTGTCACTTCCTAAGTAGTTCTTTTAAACTAGTACCACTAATTCAAATTTTGCGCTAAGAAAGTTATCCTCTTCCATTGATAAAGGAACTAAAGTATTTTGAAAATTTAAATTGATCACTAGCCATGCAAAAGGTATTTTTAGCAACATACCTTAATCTTTCTTTTTTTTTTCCTCTTTCTATTGATTTCTCTTCTCTTAGAATCCCAACTCTTCTAACACTACTAAAAAAATATGATTTAGAGACAAAATTTAGAGACGAATTTTTTTTTTGTCTCTAATAGAGACAAAAACTGTAACACCCCGATATAGGGCGTCACATTTACGACAAATTAAAATAAAAACCTTCCCAAGTTATAAATCGTTTGATAATAAGTACAACACGAGTTGTAAAATTTTAATTATGTATTCCAAGAAGATCAATAATCATCCTATACAAATCCAATCATCTTCCATTATTGTTTCAACCTTCGTCCTATGGCCATTTCTTCTTGCGGAAAACATTACTAAATAAAATAAAAACAGAACATGAAATAAAATACATTATTACACACATACTATAATATCCATATGATTTTGTTTTAAAAAAATAATTAAAAATTAACTCATAAACCGTTTGACACAAAAGAGTAGATAACAGACTTGCTTAAGTCCAACAGACTAAGAAAACCCAAAAAAATATAGTACAGACATAATCAAAACAAAACAATCAAGCCAACCAGTAAGGATGATCCAACAGCTCGCCTCCTTCGTGCTGGTCCTCGGATTGCTGCTTCTCTCACGAAAAATTAAGAGGTTGATCATCTTCACCATCTTTACCGTACATAATAATAACACATAAATACATACAAAGAGGTGAGACAATCTGTCATCATTACCATCAGGCAGTATAGAAAATGATAAATACAAACAGATATGTCATCAAAACATGTTATTACAACATATATAACATTTCATAGAATATATCAGAATAATATAATATGCAGACTCATAATGCACATGTACACGACACAAACCTACTTCCATGGAGCTAAACACAACCAATCGAGGGAATGATCCCGAAGAACCTCCTGTCATTAACCTACTTGCAGGCCACGTGCGTTACACACGGTCAAATTCGTCATGGCTCACACAAGACACAAATCAATTTCATCGTGTACTACAGGCATTCTACAAGACCGTCCCCAACAAGATCATGATTAAGAATAGTACTTTGTCAAGATCACTAGTGTGTCATACCTGGTACCACGGCCCAAAGGAGCTACCAACTGTCCATATGTGGAATTTTCGCACACCAATGCTTCCAAGTTCAATAAATGAACAACACTATGCCTATTGCACTCAAACAGGGGTGTAATTCATCCTCTTAGGTATAACTCGTCAATGACACCAAAAACAGCATATACCTCAACGCATGGTGTAAGACTAAAAAATTTACATATATCATAATATTATCAAATCACATGGTCAAGTGCCATAACTCGGCAGTACCACTTTTCAATATAACCGGGTCCAACGCGACAACATATCGCTGTTATTTTCAATCGCGTAAATATTTTACCACATTTTTCACGATCTCATGATTATTTTCCAACGTTTTCAAATTGTGTAGGTATTTTCCTATGTTTTTAAAATCATTTTCTCATTCGCGTAACATTTTTAAATCATCTTCTCAATCACGTAACATTTTTAAATCATTTTCTCAATCGCGTAATTTAAACATCATTATTTTAAATATGCGTAAAGTATTTCTACAATTTTTCACCGTATAAAATATTTCTTGACGTTCTAAATTAATTTTTGAAAACTTTTCGAAAATAAAATACTTAGAGCACTAAATCAATTTTAAAACGTATTCTCCATTATCATAATAAAAATTACTAAATTGAGTTCTTGTTAAATAAATCTTTTAAAACTACCTTTAAGAAAATATATATATATATATATATTTTATATATATATATATTTTAATCTAAACACCAATACTTGTTGGCCCAAAATTAATTTATTTTCCATAACCAAATATATAATCATTTCCTATTTCATTTTCCTTTGTAAAAATCTTTAATCCAATTATTTGTTACTTAATCCTCTAAAATCTATACTTGAAAAATAATTTTAGATTAAAAGTATATTGAATGGCATGTGATCGAAATTTACTATGTCTTCAACAAATCAAACATTTGAAAATACATACATCAAAATTAATCATACAACAAAGTAAAACCATAAACAATCAAGTAAATGAATCCTCATGGATTCTGCACCACACACAATCCATTTTCATACTACCAAAATAGTTGATGAGATTAAATCTCCTCTTACCTCAAGACTATCCTTCTTGAAAGCTTCCTTAGAGAATTTTGTGTGGCTTCAAGAAAATACCTATCAAGCTTAAACAATTTACAAAATACAAAACTAAGCTTGAGAAAGAATAACCATGGATCAAACATGGCTTAGAAATTTAAAAACAAATTTAGAAATAGGAAACAAGGATTTTACCTAATAGGGTAGAAATTTCAACCTTGATTTCCAAGCTCAAGATGGTTGATGTTGAAAAAAATCACAACATGAAAGATGTTTGGAATGGTGTTTAGCTTTAGGAAATGAGATTGGATAAAATTATTGAAGAGTGGAAGTGTGATTTGGGAGTGGTGGCCGAATAGCTCAAGAAATGGAGAAAAGATGAAGTTGTTCTTTGTGTTCTTGTGTTCTTGAAGAAAAAGAATGGAGAGAATAGATAGGAGTGATGGAAAATGAAGTGGAGAGGTCTCCTACACTATATATAGCCATGTGGTGCATTGGAGGAGTGGGTGGAATGATTTGTGATAATTGCTTGGTGGAGCACTCAAGGAGACAAGGTGGTGCATGCTAGCTCACTAAAGTGTATGATTAAGTGTGATGGAATCAAAATGATAGCCTAAAAATCATGTGCATTGCCTTGGAGTTACATGGAGTGAATGGATAGAAATTCATTGAATATTTGAGTGGGAGACAAGGTAGTTGAAGGATGACTAAACTCCAAGTGATCATAAATGATAGAATGCATTATTATGCATTATTTGAAGAATCATTTACCTTCTTGATGGACATGGCCATGTGGCCTTGGTGGAATTCACCAACAAAAGAATCTCATTCCATGTTATAATGAAGTGCATGAGTTGTACGTGGGTCAAAGTGTTTTGGTTTCTACATTAAACATACTAGGTCCACTAACATGATTATAAAATCTAGGTAAATAGAAAACTTAATTACTAGGGCTAGGTAATTAGGTTTATGATTTCACCTATGGTAAGTAGATTTATAACATTAGCTTAAGGTAAATTGATTTATGACTTTAACCTAGGGTAACTAAATTTTATAACTTTAACTGACGATAAATAAATTTACAACTTTAACCTAATGTAAATAGGTTTATAACTTTAACCTAAAGTGAATAGATTTATAATTTACCTAAGGTAAATAGATTTATGATTTTACCTACGTCTATTTGTCTACGTAGATTTTAACCGGTAGTTAACTTCGAATTGACAAAAATTACTGTGGTAAAAACTAATTTTTACTGTCTAAAATTTACTATGGTAAAAATTAAATTTTTACTGTGGTTCAATAATAATGCGTATCTAGATAAATTTTCAAGCAACGAAGATTTTCGAATACTATTTCTGGTTTCGGGTTTAGTAAGATCCCCCGACCCCACGTGAACAGTTCAAAAATTCATCCGGGCTGGGAAAATTATTATTTTCCTGACTCGGAGTAATTCATACACAAAGATCAAAAACATTCACAGAACAATTAAAATAAATTTACGGCACACAGAAATCACAAAAATAGTATAATTTAGTCATTACTGTAATTTATCAAAAATTGGGGTGTTACAACTCTCCCCCACTAACAGAAATTTTGTCCCCGAAATTTACCGTACCTTAGAAAAGATGTGGGTATTGCTCCTTCATTTTATCTTCAACTTCCTAAGTCGGATCACGTGTTGCTGCATTCCAGATAACCTTCACCAATATAATCTCTTTTCTCCAAAGTTGCTTTACTCTCCTGTCCTCAATCTTAATAAGAAGTGTCTCATAAGTCAAATTTTCTTTTAGTTGTACTTCATCGGGCTGTAAGACATGAGTTGGATCGGGAATATATTTTCTTAACTGAGACACATGGAATACACTATGAAGGTTGGAAAGAAAGGGTGGTAAAGCTATTTGGTAGGCTACTGGACCTATCCGACGAATAATTTGGTAAGGTCCAATGAATCTAGGAGTGAGTTTTCTGGATTTAATAACTCTTCCAACACCAGTCGTGGGTGTCACTCGCAAGAATACGTGTTCATCTTCCTCAAATTCAAGAGGTCTTCTTCTCTTGTCTGCATAAGTTTTCTGACGGCTCTGAGTCATCCTCATCTTTTCCTGAATCATCTTCACTTTTTCCGTTGTTTGTTGCACGAGATCATGTCCAATGGTCATGCTCTCTCCATCTTGATACCAACACAAAGGTGTTCGGCATCGTCGTCCATACAGTGCTTCGTAGGGTGCCATCCCTGTGCTTGAGTGGAAACTATTGTTGTAGGTGAATTCTATCAGAGACAAGAATTCATCCCAACTCCCATTTTGTTCTAACACACAAGCTCTCAGAAGATCCTCCAATGACTGGATAGTCTTTTTCGTCTGACCATCTGTCTGCGGATGGTAAGCAGAACTCAGACGTAATTTTGTCCCCATAGCTTCTTGCAAGCTTTGCCAAAACCTCGAGGTAAACCTTGGGTCTCTATCAGAAACTATACAAGAGGGTACACCGTGAAGTCTAACAATTTCACTAATGTACACTTGGGTTAATCGGTCCATTGAATACTTGATATTGATTAGCAAGAAGTGTGTAGACTTCGTAAGCCTATCAACTATAACCCATATAGCATCATGACCCTTCTTTGTTCTTGGCAAACCGGTAACAAAATCCATTGATATACTATCCTATTTCCATTCTAGAATAGCCAAAGGTTGTAACATACCGGTAGGTCTTTGATGTTCAACCTTTGCCTTTTGACAGACTAGACAAGACGTAACTCGATCCGCAACATCTCTCTTCATCCTTGGCCACCAAAACATCCGCTTTAAATCTTGATACATCTTAGTCATTCCTGGATGTATACTTAATCTACTAGTATGTGCTTCATCAAGAATCGCTTTCTTCAGGTCAGGATCGTTAGGTATACAAATCCTACCCTTGAACCTTAAGACTCCGTCAGATCCTTCTTCAACAGTTGTTGGATGACCTTGCTTTAAGAATTCCTTCTCGTTCTGTAAAAACGGATCATCATCTTGTTTCTTTTGGATTTCCTCCAACAAGTCATTCAAAACAGTAACCTTACTCAGACGAATCCTTCCTGGTGCCAATTCCACAGATAGTCTCATATCCCTAAACTGTGTTATCAATTCTTCTTCCTTTATCATCATAGCTGAGACACTGATTACCTTCCTACTTAAGGCATCTGCCACAACGTTTGCTTTTCCTGGATGATATTGAAGTTGAAAATCATAATCTTTTAAGAACTCTAACCAATGTCTCTGCCTCATGTTCAATTCCTTTTGATTGAACAGGTATTTTAAACTCTTGTGGTCACTGAAGACATCGAATATAGCCCCATAAAGAAAATGCCTCCATATCTTTAATGCAAAAACTACTACGGCTAACTCCAAATCATGCGTTGGGTAGTTCCTTTCATGTATCTTCAGTTGTCTTGAAGCATAAGCTACCACATTTCTATTCTGCATCAGCACACATCCTAATCCCTGGTAAGATGCGTCGCAATACACCTCAAAAGACTTGCTTGGATCTGGTAAAGTCAACACTAATGCAGTCGTCAATCTTTTCTTCAACTCTTGGAAACTTTCTTTGCATTTGTCTGTCCAAACAAAAGCTTGATTCTTCCTCGTGAGTTGTGTAAGAGGTCCGGCTATTTTGGGGAAATCTGTAATAAACCTTCGATAATATCCAGCTAACCCAACAAAGCTCCGAATCTCAGTCACCATCTTGGGCCTTTCCCATTGTAGAATTGTTTCCACCTTTGATGGATCCACTGCAATTCCATCCTTAGAAATCACGTGACAAAAAAATTGCACTTCTTTTAACCAAAATTCGCACTTTGACAACTTTGCAAATAGCTTCTTTTCTTTCAGGATCTGAAGAACTATGCTGAGATGTTCAGCGTGCTCTTTAGGACTTTGAGAGTAGATCAGAATGTCATCGATAAAGACAATGACAAATCTGTCTAGGTATAGAAGAAAGATCTTATTCATGTAATCCATGAATATTGTAGGAGCATTTGTCACATCAAATGGCATCACTTGATATTCATAATGCCCATAGCAAGCTCGGAAAGCTGTTTTAGGCATATCCTCTACCTTGACACGAATTTGATGGTAACTTGATTGCAAATCTATCTTGGAGAAAATCGTTGCTCCCTTTAGTTGATCCATTAAATCATCAATTCTTAGAAGTGGATACTTGTTCTTTATCATAACCTTGTTCAATTGGCGATAGTCCACACAAAGACGAGAAGTCCCATCTTTCTTTTTCACTAACAGCACCGGAGCTCCCCATGGCGACACACTCAGTCGTATAAACTATTTTTCCAACAGTTCCTCTAATTGCTTCTTCAATTCTACTAATTCTGAAGGCGACATCCGATACGGCGCAATCGAAATAGGACCTGCTCTTGGTACAAGATCGATAGAAAACTCTATCTCTCTTTCCGGTGGTAAACCGGGTACATCATCGGGAAACACTTTAGGAAACTCGTCGACGACAAAAATAACATTCACATCCTTTTTGCTCTTGACTTCTAAAGAAGACAACAACATGTATCCTTGAGCTCCATCCCTCAATAATGATTTGACTTTAGCGGTAGTTAAAAATCCAAAATTCTCATTCCTAGGAAAAATTAAGGTCTTATTGGAACAGTCTAATAGGATATGGCTAGAAGATAATCAATCCATTCCTAAGATTATATCTATGTCAACAAGGGGTAAACAAATTAAATCAATAGAAAAGACTCGATCATGAATGCCAACAGGACAATTCAAACATACTTTAGAAGTAACAAAAGGCTTGGCAGTTGGTGTAGAAACAATCAATTGAAAACTCAGAGAAGACACAGACAAACCCAACCGATCCACACAGTCATATGCAATAAATGAGCGAGTTGCACCCGAATCATATAGTACAGTTAAAAGATTACCTGTTATGACACCTTCTCCCTTGATAAGATCTTCAGACTGGGAGGCTTCAGCCCCGCTCATCGTATATACTCGCCTCCCGGCTTATGGTTGAGCAAAGACGAACGTTACTCAGTGATGGCTCCTTCTTTGGCTGGTCGCATTCCCTATAAGAATGCCCAGGCTTTCCACATCGGAAGCAAATAAGTCCCTTGATTGAACAATCTCTGGGCATATGACCACTCTTGTTACACTTGAAACATTTTGGAGTAAATGCCACTACTTGCCCCACCTTGTTACCACTAGAACTTCCCCCAAAAGATTGATGTTGGGGTTGGTTCCCTGGTGGTCTCGTATACGGCTTCCACTAAAACCGGTTGTTGTTGTTGTTTCCTCTTTTTTGGAATCTAGTCAGTCCAAAGTTCCGGTTCCTCGTATCCCTTGACGGCTCTAGCTCCTCGAGTCGTCGACAAGTATCTATCAATGCTGGGAATTGATTTATTCGCATCGGCAGCACACCTCGTTTCAATTCCACTCGTAATCCTTCCTTGAACTTGCGACATTTCCAAACCTCATCAGGTTGGATCTGGAAGTACCTCGAGAACTTAAACAAGCTCTCAAATTTTGCAGCATATTCACTCACTGACATGCTACCTTGACATAAGCCAAGAAATTCCATTTCTTTGGCATGTCGCGTACTTTCCGAAAAATATTTTTCCAAAAATACTTCGTAGAATACTTCCCACGTGATTGCTCTTCCCTCGGCTTGCAGTAGCCTCCTAGTTCCTTTCCACCAATTCTCGCCATCACCTATCAGCATGAATGTGGCGTAAGTCATCTTTTGATCATCGGGACATCCTATCCCTTCAAATATCTTCTCCAGCTCTTGAATCCATAGACTAGCCTTCTCCGGATCAAACTCGCCCCGAAACTGCGGCGGGTTATTGCATCGGAACTCAGATAGGTTATGAGCATCAATATTTATTTCTTGGCGATTGGCTACTTGTCGGTTCTGTTGTACTATAACCTCGGCTATTCTTTGGATAGCCTCAACAGCTGCAGTCATCGCGTCCGTGTCACGTCCCGTATTCACGTGTGTTCCTTTTCCACGAGACATGTCGTTCTTCAACAAGTCAAATCAGACAAAATAAAAGTTAGATGTGTCCTTTCGGAACAAATCACAGAGAATCACACAACACAAGCAAAACAGACCTAACCACAAACCCCAAAAGACTCTAACTTGGGCTCTGATACCAACTAATGTAACACCCCGATGTAGGGCGTCACATTTACGACAAATTAAAATAAAAACCTTCCCAAGTGATAAATCGTTTCATAATAAGTATAACATGAGTTGTAAAATTTAAGTTATGTATTTTAAGAAGAATAATAATCATCCTATACAAATCCAATCATCTTCCATTATTGTTTCAACCTTCGTCCTATGGCCATTTCTTCTTGCGGAAAACATTACTAAATAAAATAAAAACAGAACATGAAATAAAATACATTATTACATACATACCATAATATCCATATGGTTTTGTTTTAGAAAAAATAATTAAAAATTAACTCATAAACTGTTTGACACAAAAGAGTAGATAACAGACTTGCCCAAGTCTAGCAGACTAAGAAAACCCAAAAAAAATACAGTACAGACATAACCAAAACAAAACAATCAAGCCAACCAATAATGATGATCCAACGACTCGCCTCCTTTGTCTTTGGTCCCTGATTGTCAGCTTCTCTCTCACGAAAAATTAAGAGGTTGATCCTCTTCACCGTCTTTACCGTACATAATAATAACACATAAATACATACAAAGGTGAGACAATCTGTCATCATTACCATCAAGCAATATAGAAAACGATAAATACAAACAGATATGTCATCAAAACATGTTATTACAACATATATAACATTTCATAGAATATATCAGAATAATATAATATACAGACTCATAATGCACATATACACGACACAAACCTACTCCATGGAGCTAAACACAACCAATCAGAGGGAATGATCCTGGAAGAACCTGCCTGTCAACTCGGCTACTGCGGGCCACGTGCTACATAGTCAAATTCGTCATGGCTCACACAGTACGTAGTCAAATTCATCGTGTACTACATGCATTCTACAAGACCGTCCCCAACAAGATCGTGATTAAGAATAGTGCTTTGTCAAGATCACTAGTGTGTCATGCCCGGTACCACGGCCTAGAGGAGCTACCAACTGTCCACATGTGGAATTTCCACACACCAATGCTTCCAAGTTCAATAAATGAACAACACTACGCCTATCGCACCCAAACAGGGGTGTAATTCATCCTCTTAGGTATAACTCGTCAATGACACAAAAAACAGCATATACCTCAATGCATGGTGCCAGACTAAAAAATTTACATATATCATAATATTATCAAATCACATGGTCAAGTGCCATAACTCGGCAGTACCACTTTTCAATATAACCGGGTCCAACACGACAACATATCGCTGTTATTTTCAATCGCGTAAATATTTTACCGCATTTTTCATGATCTCATGATTATTTTCCAATGTTTTCAAATTGCGTAGGTATTTTCCTATGTTTTTAAAATCATTTTCTCATTCGCGTAACATTTTTAAATCATCTTCTCAATCACATAACGTTTTTAAATCATTTTCTCAATCGTGTAATTTAAACATTATTATTTTAAATATGCGTAAAGTATTTCTATAATTTTTCACCGTATAAAATATTTCTTGACGTTCTAAATTAATTTTTGAAAACTTTCTGAAAATAAAATACTTAGAGCACTAAATCAATTTTAAAACGTATTCTCCATTATCATAATAAAAATTACTAAATTGAGTTCTTGTTAAATAAATCTTTTAAAACTACCTTTAAGAAAATATATATATATATATATATTTTTTAATCTAAACACCAATACTTGTTGGCCCAAAATTAATTTATTTTCCATAACCAAATATATAATCATTTCCTATTTCATTTTCCTTTGTAAAAATCTTTAATCCAATTATTTGTTACTTAATCCTCTAAAATCTATACTTGAAAAATAATTTTAGATTAAAAGTATATTGAATGGCATGTGACCGAAATTTACTATGTCTTCAACAAATCAAACATTTGAAAATACATACATCAAAATTAATCATACAACAAAGTAAAACCATAAACAATCAAGTAAATGAATCCTCATGGATTCTTCACCACACACAATCCATTTTCATACTACCAAAATAGTTGATGAGATTAAATCTCCCTCTTACCTCTTGAAGACTATCCTTCTTGAAAGCTTCCTTAGAGAATTTTGTGTGGCTTCAAGAAAATACCTATCAAGCTTAAACAATTTACAAAATACAAAACTAAGCTTGAGAAAGAATAACCATGGATCAAACATGACTTAGAAATTTAAAAACAAATTTAGAAATAGGAAACAAGGATTTTACCTAATAGGGTAGAAATTTCAACCTTGATTTCCAAGCTCAAGATGGTTGATGTTGAAGAAAATCACAACATGAAAGATGTTTGGAATGGTGTTTAGCTTTAGGAAATGGGATTGGATAAAATTATTGAAGAGTGGAAGTGTGATTTGGGAGTGGTGGCCGAATAGCTCAAGAAATGGAGAAAAGATGAAGTTGTTCTTTGTGTTCTTGTGTTCTTGAAGAAAAAGAATGGAGAGAATAGATAGGAGTGATGGAAAATGAAGTGGAGAGGTCTCCTACACTATATATAGCCATGTGGTGCATTGGAGGAGTAAGTGGAATGATTTGTGATAATTGCTTGGTGGAGCACTCAAGGAGACAAGGTGGTGCATGCTAGCTCACTAAAGTGTATGATTAAGTGTGATGGAATCAAAATGATAGCCTAAAAATCATGTGCATTGCCTTGGAGTTACATGGAGTGAATGGATAGAAATTCATTGAATATTTGAGTGGGAGACAAGGTAGTTGAAGGATGACTAAACTCCAAGTGATCATAAATGATAGAATGCATTATTATGCATTATTTGAAGAATCATTTACCTTCTTGATGGACATGGCCATGTGGCCTTGGTGGAATTCACCAACAAAAGAATCTCATTCCATGTTATAATGAAGTGCATGAGTTGTACGTGGGTCAAAGTGTTTTGGTTTCTACATTAAACATACTAGGTCCACTAACATGATTATAAAATCTAGGTAAATAGAAAACTTAATTACTAGGGCTAGGTAATTAGGTTTATGATTTCACCTATGGTAAGTAGATTTATAACATTAGCTTAAGGTAAATAGATTTATGACTTTAACCTAGGGTAACTAAATTTTATAACTTTAACTGACGATAAATAAATTTACAACTTTAACCTAATGTAAATAGGTTTATAACTTTAACCTAAGGTGAATAGATTTATAATTTACCTAAGGTAAATAGATTTATGATTTTACCTACGTCTATTTCTCTACGTAGATTTTAACCGGTAGTTAACTTCGAATTGACAAAAGTTACTGTGGTAAAAACTAATTTTTACTGTCTAAAATTTACTATGGAAAAAATTAAATTTTTACTGTGGTTCAATAATAATGCGTATCTAGATAAATTTTCAAGCAACGAAGATTTTTGAATACTGTTTCTAGTTTCGGGTTTAGTAAAATCCCTCGACCCCACATGAACAGTTCAAAAATTCATCCGGGCTGGGAAAATTATTATTTTCCTGACTTGGAATAATTCATACACAAAGATCAAAAACATTCACAGAACAATTAAAATAAATTTACGGCACACAGAAATCACAAAAATAGTATAATTTAGTCATTACTGTAATTTATCAAAAATTGGGATGTTACAACTCTCCCCCACTAATAGAAATTTTGTCCCCGAAATTTACCGTACCTTAGAAAAGATGTGGGTATTGCTCCTTCATTTTATCTTCAACTTCCTAAGTCGGATCACGTGTTGCTGCATTCCAGATAACCTTCACCAATATAATCTCTTTTCTCCAAAGTTACTTTACTCTCCTGTCCTCAATCTTAACAAGAAGTGTCTCATAAGTCAAATTTTCTTTTAGTTGTACTTCATCGGGCTGTAAGACATGAGTTGGATCGGGAATATATTTTCTCAACTGAGACACATGGAATACACTATGAAGGTTGGAAAGAAAGGGTGGTAAAGCTATTTGGTAGGCTACTGGACCTATCCGACGAATAATTTGGTAAGGTCCAATGAATCTAGGAGTGAGTTTTCTGGATTTAATAACTCTTCCAACACCAGTCGTGGGTGTCACTCGCAAGAATACGTGTTCATCTTCCTCAAATTCAAGAGGTCTTCTTCTCTTGTCTGCATAAG
Source organism: Ormosia emarginata (assembly GCA_029884605.1). Taxonomy (NCBI): domain Eukaryota; kingdom Viridiplantae; phylum Streptophyta; class Magnoliopsida; order Fabales; family Fabaceae; genus Ormosia; species Ormosia emarginata. Next base: position 46,631,023 of record JAQQTP010000077.1, on the reverse strand, counting down.
TTTTCTGACGGCTCTGAGTCATCCTCATCTTTTCCTGAATCATCTTCACTTTTTCCGTTGTTTGTTGCACGAGATCATGTCCAATGGTCATGCTCTCTCCATCTTGATACCAACACAAAGGTGTTCGGCATCGTCGTCCATACAGTGCTTCGTAGGGTGCCATCCCTATGCTTGAGTGGAAACTATTGTTGTAGGTGAATTCTATCAGAGACAAGAATTCATCCCAACTCCCATTTTGTTCTAACACACAAGCTCTCAGAAGATCCTCCAATGACTGGATAGTCTTTTCCGTCTGACCATCTGTCTGCGGATGATAAGCAGAACTCAGACGTAATTTTGTCCCCATAGCTTCTTGCAAGCTTTGCCAAAACCTCAAGGTAAACCTTGGTTCTCTATCAGAAACTATACAAGAGGGTACACCGTGAAGTCTAACAATTTCACTAATGTACACTTGGGTTAATCGTTCCATTGAATACTTGATATTGATTAGCAAGAAGTGTGTAGACTTCGTAAGCCTATCAACTATAACCCATATAGCATCATGACCCTTCTTTGTTCTTGGCAAACCGGTAACAAAATCCATTGATATACTATCCCATTTCCATTCTAGAATAGCCAAAGGTTGTAACATACCGGTAGGTCTTTGATGTTCAACCTTTGCCTTTTGACAGACTAGACAAGACGTAACTCGATCCGCAACATCTCTCTTCATCCTTGGCCACCAAAACATCCGCTTTAAATCTTGATACATCTTAGTCATTCCTGGATGCATACTTAATCTACTAGTATGTGCTTCATCAAGAATCGCTTTCTTCAGGTCAGGATCATTAGGTATACAAATCCTACCCTTGAACCTTAAGACTCCGTCAGATCCTTCTTCAACAGTTGCTGGATGACCTTGCTTTAAGAATTCCTTCTCGTTCTGTAAAAACGGATCATCATCTTGTTTCTTTCAGATTTCCTCCAACAAGTCATTCAAAACAGTAACCTTACTCAGACGAATCCTTCCTGGTGCCAATTCCACAGATAGTCTCATATCCCTAAACTGTGTTATCAATTCTTCTTCCTTTATCATCCTAGCTGAGACACTGATTACCTTCCTACTTAAGGCATCTGCCACAACGTTTGCTTTTCCTGGATGATATTGAAGTTGAAAATCATAATTTTTTAAGAACTCTAACCAACGTCTCTGCCTCATGTTCAATTCCTTTTGATTGAACAGGTATTTTAAACTCTTGTGGTCACTGAAGACATCGAATGTAGCCCCATAAAGAAAATGCCTCCATATCTTTAATGCAAAAACTACTGCGGCTAACTCCAAATCATGCGTTGGGTAGTTCCTTTCATGTATCTTCAGTTGTCTTGAAGCATAAGCTACCACATTTCTATTCTGCATCAGCACACATCCTAATCCCTGGTAAGATGCGTCGCAATACACCTCAAAAGACTTGCTTGGATCTGGTAAAGTCAACACTAATGCAGTCGTCAATCTTTTCTTCAACTCTTGGAAACTTTCTTCGCATTTGTCTGTCTAAACAAAAGCTTGATTCTTCCTCGTGAGTTGTGTAAGAGGTCCAGCTATTTTGGAGAAATCTGTAATAAACCTTCGATAATATCCAGCTAACCCAACAAAGCTCCGAATCTCAGTCACCATCTTGGGCCTTTCCCATTGTAGAATTGTTTCCACCTTTGATGGATCCACTGCAATTCCATCCTTAGAAATCACGTGACCAAAAAATTGCACTTCTTCTAACCAAAATTCGCACTTTGACAACTTTGCAAACAGCTTCTTTTCTTTCAGGATCTGAAGAACTATGCTGAGATGTTCAGCGTGCTCTTTAGGACTTTGAGAGTAGATCAGAATGTCATCGATAAAGACAATGACAAATCTGTCTAGGTATAGATGAAAGATCCTATTCATGTAATCCATGAATATTGTAGGAGCATTCGTCACACCAAACGGCATCCCTTGATATTCATAATGCCCATAGCGAGCTCGGAAAGCTGTTTTAGGTATATCCTCTACCTTGACACGAATTTGATGGTAACCTGATCGCAAATCTATCTTGGAGAAAATCGCTGCTCCCTTTAGTTGATCCATTAAATCATCAATTCTTGGAAATGGATACTTGTTCTTTATCGTAACCTTGTTCAATTGGCGATAGTCCACACAAAGACGAGAAGTCCCATCTTTCTTTTTCACTAACAGCACCGGAGCTCCCCATGGTGACACACTCGGTCGTATAAACTATTTTTCCAATAGTTCCTCTAATTGCTTCTTCAATTCTACTAATTCTGAAGGCGACATCCGATACGGCGCAATCGAAATAGGACCTACTCTTGGTATAAGATCGATAGAAAACTCTATCTCTCTTTCCGGTGGTAAACCGGGTACATCATCGGGAAAAACTTTAGGAAACTCGTCGACGACAGAAATAACATTCACATCCTTTTCACTCTTGACTTCTAAAGAAGACAGCAGCATGTATCCTTGAGCTCCATCCCTCAATAATGATTTGACTTTAGCGGTAGTTAAAAATCCAAAATTCTCATTCCTAGGAAAAATTAAGGTCTTATTGGAATAGTCTAATAGGATATGATTAGATGATAATCAATCCATTCCTAAGATTATATCTATGTCAACAAGGGGTAAACAAATTAAATCAATAGAAAAGACTCGATCATGAATGCCAACAGGACAATTCAAACATACTTTAGAAGTAACAATAGGCTTGGCAGTTGGTGTAGAAACAATCAATTGAAAACTCAGAGAAGACACAGACAAACCCAACCGATCCACACAGTCATATACAATAAATGAGCGAGTTGCACCCGAATCATATAGTACACTTAAAAGATTACCTGTTATGACACCTTCTCCCTTGATAAGAACTTCAGACTGGGAGGCTTCAGCTCCGCTCATCGTATATACTCGCCTCCACTTTTATGGTTGAGCAAAGACGAACGTTACTCAGTGATGGCTCCTTCTTTAGCTGGTCGCATTCCCTATAAGAATGCCCAGGCTTTCCACATCGGAAGCAAATAAGTCCCTTGATTGAACAATCTCTGGACATATGACCACTCTTGTTACACTTGAAACATTTTGGAGTAAATGCCACTGCTTGCCCCACCTTGTTACCACTAGAACTTCCCCCAAAAGATTGATGTTGGGGGTGGTTCCTTGGTGGTCTCGTATACGGCTTCCACTAAAACCGGTTGTTGTTGTTGTTTCCTCTTTTTTGGATTCTAGTCAGTCCAAAGTTCCGGTTCCTCGTATCCCTTGACGGCTCTAGCTCCTCGAGTCGTCGACAAGTATCTATCAATGCTGGGAATTGATTTATTCGCATCGGCAGCACACCTCGTTTCAATTCCACTCGTAATCCTTCCTTGAACTTGCGACATTTCCAAACCTCATCAGGTTGGATCTGGAAGTACCTCGAGAACTTAGACAAGCTCTCAAATTTTGTAGCATATTCACTCACTGACATGCTACCTTGACATAAGCCAAGAAATTCCATTTCTTTGGCATGTCGCGTACTTTCTGAAAAATATTTTTCCAAAAATACTTCGTAGAATACTTCCCACGTGATTGCTCTTCCCTCGGCTTGCAGTAGCCTCCTAGTTCCTTTCCACCAATTCTCGCCATCACATATCAGCATGAATGTGCCGTAAGTCATCTTTTGATCATCGGGACATCCTATCCCTTCAAATATCTTCTCCAGCTCTTGAATCCATAGACTAGCCTTCTCCGGATCAAACTCGCCCCGAAACTGCGGCAGGTTATTGCGTCGGAACTCAGACAGGTTATGAGCATCAATATTTATTTCTTGGCGATTGGCTGCTTGTCGGTTCTGTTGTACTATAACCTCGGCTATTCTTTGGATAGCCTCAACAGCTGCAGTCATCGCGTCCGTGTCACGTCCCGTATTCACGTGTGTTCCTCTTCCACGAGACATGTCGTTCTTCAACAAGTCAAATCAGACAAAATAAAAGTTAGATGTGTCCTTTCGGAACAAATCACAGAGAATCACACAACACAAGCAAAACAGACCTAACCACAAACCCCAAAAGACTCTAACTTGGGCTCTGATACCAACTAATGTAACACCCCGATGTAGGGCGTCACATTTACGACAAATTAAAATAAAAACCTTCCCAAGTGATAAATCGTTTCATAATAAGTACAACATGAGTTGTAAAATTTTAGTTATGTATTTTAAGAAGATAAATAATCATCCTATACAAATCCAATCATCTTCCATTATTGTTTCAACCTTCGTCCTATGGCCATTTCTTCTTGCGGAAAACATTACTAAATAAAATAAAAACAGAACATGAAATAAAATACATTATTACATACATACCATAATATCCATATGGTTTTGTTTTAGAAAAAATAATTAAAAATTAACTCATAAACTGTTTGACACAAAAGAGTAGATAACAGACTTGCCCAAGTCTAGCGATTGCTAAGAAAACCCAAAAAAATACAAGATGACATAACCAAAACAAAACAATCAAGCCAACCAATAAGGATGATCCAACGACTCGCCTCCTTTGTGCTGGTCCTCGGATTGCTGCTTCTCTCACGAAAAATTAAGAGGTTGATCCTCTTCACCGTCTTTACCGTACATAATAATAACACATAAATACATACAAAGAGGTGAGACAATCTGTCATCATTACCATCAGGCAGTATAGAAAACGATAAATACAAACAGATATGTCATCAAAACATGTTATTACAACATATATAACATTTCATAGAATATATCAGAATAATATAATATACAGACTCATAATGCACATATACACGACACAAACCTACTCCATGGAGCTAAACACAACCAATCAGAGGGAATGATCCTGGAAGAACCTGCCTGTCAACTCGGCTACTGCGGGCCACGTGCTACATAGTCAAATTCGTCATGGCTCACACAGTACATAGTCAAATTCATCGTGTACTACAAGCATTCTACAAGACCGTCCCCAACAAGATCGTGATTAAGAATAGTGCTTTGTCAAGATCACTAGTGTGTCATGCCCGGTACCACGGCCCAGAGGAGCTACCAACTGTCCACATGTGAAATTTCCACACACCAATGCCTCCAAGTTCAATAAATGAACAACACTACGCCTATCGCACCCAAACAGGGGTGTAATTCATCCTCTTAGGTATTACTCGTCAATGACACCAAAAACAGCATATACCTCAATGCATGGTGCCAGACTAAAAAATTTACATATGTCATAATATTATCAAATCACATGGTCAAGTGCCATAACTCGGCAGTACCACTTTTCAATATAACCGGGTCCAACACGACAACATATCGCTGTTATTTTCAATCGCGTAAATATTTTACCGCATTTTTCATGATCTCATGATTATTTTCCAATGTTTTCAAATTGCGTAGGTATTTTCCTATGTTTTTAAAATCATTTTCTCATTCGCGTAACATTTTTAAATCATCTTCTCAATCACATAACGTTTTTAAATCATTTTCTCAATCGCGTAATTTAAACATTATTATTTTAAATATGCGTAAAGTATTTCTACAATTTTTCACCGTATAAAATATTTCTTGACGTTCTAAATTAATTTTTGAAAACTTTCTGAAAATAAAATACTTAGAGCACTAAATCAATTTTAAAACGTATTCTCCATTATCATAATAAAAATTACTAAATTGAGTTCTTGTTAAATAAATCTTTTAAAACTACCTTTAAGAAAATATATATATATATATTTTTAATCTAAACACCAATACTTGTTGGCCCAAAATCAATTTATTTTCCATAACCAAATATATAATCATTTCCTATTTCATTTTCCTTTGTAAAAATCTTTAATCCAATTATTTGTTACTTAATCCTCTAAAATCTATACTTGAAAAATAATTTTAGATTAAAAGTATATTGAATGGCATGTGACCAAAATTTACTATGTCTTCAACAAATCAAACATTTGAAAATACATACATCAAAATTAATCATACAACAAAGTAAAACCATAAACAATCAAGTAAATGAATCCTCATGGATTCTTCACCACACACAATCCATTTTCATACTACCAAAATAGTTGATGAGATTAAATCTCCCTCTTACCTCTTGAAGACTATCCTTCTTGAAAGCTTCCTTAGAGAATTTTGTATGGCTTCAAGAAAATACCTATCAAGCTTAAACAATTTACAAAATACAAAACTAAGCTTGAGAAAGAATAACCATGGATCAAACATGGCTTAGAAATTTAAAAACAAATTTAGAAATAGGAAACAAGGATTTTACCTAATAGGGTAGAAATTTCAACCTTGATTTCCAAGCTCAAGATGGTTGATGTCGAAGAAAATCACAACATGAAAGATGTTTGGAATGGTGTTTAGCTTTAGGAAATGAGATTGGATAAAATTATTGAAGAGTGGAAGTGTGTTTTGGGAGTGGTGGCCGAATAGCTCAAGAAATGGAGAAAAGATGAAGTTGTTCTTTGTGTTCTTGAAGAAAAAGAATGGAGAGAATAGATAGGAGTGATGGAAAATGAAGTGGAGAGGTCTCCTACACTATATATAGCCATGTGGTGCATTGGAGGAGTAAGTGGAATGATTTGTGATAATTGCTTGGTGGAGCACTCAAGGAGACAAGGTGGTGCATGCTAGCTCACTAAAGTGTATGATTAAGTGTGATGGAATCAAAATGATAGCCTAAAAATCATGTGCATTGCCTTGAAGTTACATGGAGTGAATGGATAGAAATTCATTGAATATTTGAGTAGGAGACAAGGTAGTTGAAGGATGACTAAACTCCAAGTGATCATAAATGATAGAATGCATTATTATGCATTATTTGAAGAATCATTTACCTTCTTGATGGACATGGCCATGTGGCCTTGGTGGAATTCACCAACAAAAGAATCTTATTCCATGTTATAATGAAGTGCATGAGTTGTACGTGGGTCAAAGTGTTTTACCTCTTTGGTTTCTACATTAAACATACTAGGTCCACTAACATGATTATAAAATCTAGGTAAATAGAAAACTTAATTACTAGGGCTAGGTAATTAGGTTTATGATTTCACCTATGGTAAGTAGATTTATAACATTAACTTAAGGTAAATAGATTTATGACTTTAACCTAGGGTAACTAAATTTTATAACTTTAACCGACGATAAATAAATTTACAACTTTAACCTAATGTAAATAGGTTTATAACTTTAACCTAAGGTGAATAGATTTATAATTTACCTAAGGTAAATAGATTTATGATTTTACCTACGTCTATTTCTCTACGTAGATTTTAACCGGTAGTTAATTTCGAATTGACAAAAATTACTGTGGTAAAAACTAATTTTTACTGTCTAAAATTTACTGTGGTAAAAATTAAATTTTTACTGTGGTTCAATAATAATGCGTATCTAGATAAATTTTCAAACAACGAAGATTTTCGAATACTGTTTCTGGTTTCGGGTTTAGTAAGATCCCCCGACCCCACGTGAATAGTTCAAAAATTCGTTCGAGCTGGGAAAATTATTATTTTCCTCACTCGGAGTAATTCATACACAAAGATCAAAAACATTCATAGAACAATTAAAATAAATTTACAGCACACAGAAATCACAAAAATAGTATAATTTAGTCATTATTGTAATTTATCAAAAATTAGAGTGTTATAAAAACAGAGACATATTTGATGAATTGGAGAGGGAAAATAAAATTTAAGACTTAGAGACGAAATTGATCCGTCTCCAAATTTTTCGTTTCTAATTTCGTCTCTATTTAGTCAATTTAAAGTCAAATATGAAGAGGTGAAATTTAGATACAGAATTTACCCGTCTTAGATTATTTTCATCTCTAATTCTATCTCTATTCGGTCAATGTAATATTTTAAAAAGTCAATATGTTTAGAGGTGAAATTTAAATTTCGTCTCTAAATTTTCTGTTTCTAATTATGTGTCTATGCTATCTCTAACTAATTTATATAATTTAGTTAATATTTTTTTAAAAGATAGAGACTGATTCCATCTCTAATTCTTCAAAATAAAATGTTAATAATTAGCTTTAGAAACCCTTGATCCCATAGTAGACCACCCAAACCCTTTCAGCAACCCAGCACCCACTACCTACCAGACAACCATCACCCAGTCCATCACCCACAATGGCAACCCACCACCGTCCTTGAGCTTGACCTTCGCCAGCGGTAAAACACCCTCCACCACTGTGTCATCATCGTTCCAAACCGCGAGCCACCAGTCCCATGCTACCGATGAAACATTGTTCTCGCTGCTGCACATCCAATCACGCACCAATTGCAAGCCACCATACTCCACCGTTCAAATCCAATCATGACCCAAAACTCTGCACTATAGTTGTGCCTCCCTCTACCTAGATCTGCTCCAACCTCTGCCTAACAGCCACATCGGATCTGCCATCACCTTGCGACAGCCACCGCCCCTATACGTCCAACAGCCACAACCCAGATCCATGAGCCACCACTACGCGCCGTCACGACCTAGGTCCGTATGCTTTATTTACTCTTGGATTTGTTATGTCTCTATCTACTGGCCTTGCTAATGTCAGCTTGAAGTATAATAGGTAAACCAACCATTCATATTTTTATTTAAAGTACTTGTTTTATACTCATAATTTAATTTCTATATCTTCAGCATTGGTTTCTATCATATGGCAAAAATTGCAGTAAAGTTTGTCTTCAGCATTGGTTTATAATTTGGTCATGCAGTTCACCTCATTGACACAAGGTTTGTACTTATTATCTTGTTGTTTAGTAAAGTTTTGAGTTGTTAGATTCAGCAAATTGAGATTAGATAAATACATTGGTCAAATGTGTGGCTAGATAGCTTTTTAACTTTTATCAGCTGCTCCCTTGCTTGTGTGATATTGCCTAATACCACTTGTGGCAAAGTGTTTTGCTGAAGCTCCTCTCCTCTGGATTTTGATTTTTAGTAGGAAATCTGTTATGGAAAGTTTAAGAGTGCTGACACTGACACGTGATAGTGAATAAGTTATTCGACATTGACATTGTTTGGAGCTTTGCTTCATACGAATATCAGACCATTTTATCCTATAAGAAGAATTCTGTATAAGTACTAGTGTTGACTGCTATTGGACCTCATGTCCATGGGAATTTCAATAATTGAGCATATTTGACTTTTATATAATCCTACAACCCTCTTTCTCTCTCTCATCATTCTTTCTTTTTGTTTCCCTCTTCTAATTTATTGTTATCAGTAATTTAATTTGATTTAATTCTATATCAATTTCAATTTGGAGCTTTGGATGTTTTTCAGTCCGTTAACCATCTATGTATAACGTAGTACATCATTATTTTTTTTACGACCATCTGAATTAATAATCTCTTATCAGATTTATTTTGCAACTTTTATCTTTCCATGGATTGGAGGTTTTCTAGGTGCTTGCTTATGGCTACATTTTTTACCATTTTGTCATATGGCCTTTTAGATGGTATGCTACTGCTTATGGTCTTTCTTGGTAGTGATTCTAGTGAAGGTTTCCTTGCACAATGGAGCTTCTGGATTGTTCCTAATCACTGATTACTTTTATAATTACCATCTATTCTTGTCATGCTGCATTGTTTCTTACTATATCTTGTCATTTGTTAATTTTACCCAGGAGGACATTATACTTGTGAGCCATTTTATGCAAATAATTGACTTATTCAATTGCTTTTAGTAACTTTATTTCTTTTTTGGAGAAGACATTTGGAATGAGTTTGGGACTTGCTTTCAAATTTTCTTTCTATGCGCTATGAAGAGATAAAAACTTTCAAGTAACATGTTCGGTTTAAATTAATTTTTAGGAAAAATCGCTTTTGTTCAAAAGCTCTCTCCGAAAGATTTTGATTATAAGTTGTTTTGAACAAAAAATAAGTTAATCTAAATACACATTATGCTTTTTCTTTTAAACTTTTGCTGCTTATAAGACACATGTATCTGTCCCTACTGAAGCACCTCAACTAATTTTATTTTAAAGTAGAATCTTGTCTCTGCGCCTCCTTATAATTCCATCAAAGCCTTGTACCATGCTTAGAAATTGATCTCATATATAAATGTGGATTCTAAAGCCTCTCCTGGGTGTGCTGTATAATATAAGGCATACCCTTCAGTCACGTTGTTTGTGTTGACATAGTAATTTTATTTCCAACGTTTTGTATTTAGGAACATTTATCAGAAGATGATGAAATTCCATACTATGAATGCAAACACATATTAATGAATCTCATTTGATGCAGTGCACTCCCAACACAAAATTTTCACCACAGATCTTGGAAACTTTTCCCAACAAGACAAGCTTTGATCCTATGATTCCTAATCCTGACATGACCAAAAAGATAATTGGCAGTGGCCATTCTTTCAAAATGTCATAATGTTCCTCTAATCCCAAAAGCTTCAACCCCAGAAGGTGTTTTGGTTTTGATTAATTTTGTCTTTACTTTTTTATTATTTTATTGTGGTGGTGGTGGAGAATAAAAATTATATGTTGTGCATGTGCTTGTTTGTTTTTCTGTATTATAGATATCAATATGAAGTTTTTGAAGTTACAAAGTGGAGGAATACTATTGTAGTGCTGGATATTGGTGCTGGAAAGACAATGATTATCGTGATGCTTATTAGACATATTAGTCAATATATCAAGTCCACTGACCAAAAGAGATTGATTGTTTTCTTGGCTGCCACCGTCCATCTTGTCAATCAGGCATGTGCTTTTTTCCATCATTGTTAACTATTTGATCCTTAAACCACTCTTCTTTTCATTATTTACAAAAGAATGAAGGACACTTCAACATTTTAGCATTTTATGGCTCATAGATATTGAGCAAGTGGTCTTTCTAAGTGCAATAATTTGAGGCTTCAGAGACCACAGATTTGGCAGTGGAAGAATATTATGGAGCCAAAGGAATAGATGATTGAAATTCAAGTTGCTGGGAAAAGGAAATTGAAGAGCATGATGTAAGCTTTTGCTTACAGTTGAAAATTATTGATAATAAAAGACCAATTATATGTTGAAGTTTTTCTGTATGCTTAATTAATCCATAAACAACTTCATTGTGACTTAGATCTGATTCTTCAATATTCTTTTTTCTGCTATGAATCAATATATTTCCTCTTGCTTTCTTACTTTTTTCCTTTGTTTCTCTAGTCTAAGGTCCCATTAGAAAGAAGATAGGATTGAAAAAACAAAGAAAGAAAGGGAGAATCAGGTTTAGACAAACACCTTAATCTTATTTATCTTATAAATATTTTCTTCTTTGTCTCTCATTTCTTCTTAATCAGTCAGCTTATTACATGATGTCATGATTCGATATTTATTCTTATCAGCACTTCTTTGTGTTCGATCTTTCTTTTTCAAAAGTCTTGTGCAAGTTTGGGCTGGATAAACTTATTAGTATTACACTATGAAGATCTTTTTCGGTTAAGGGAACAAAATCTCTTAAATGACAATGTGTTTTCAAATCTCTAGTTTTCAAATTAGTCTACTGTGTTGGATTTCTTTTTTTCTTTTTTTTTTCCCGGTACAATGCTATGTTAGAATATTGCTAAGTGTTAATAGTGCATGCCTCATACTGTAATCATACAGGTAATGGTTATGACACCACAAATTCTCTTGGATAACCTTAGAAAGGCATTCTTCAAGATGAAAATAGAATTTTTTTAATAAAATGAAGGCATCTAGTTATGGCAAATCCCAACTAGATGCCTAATCTTTTTTAATATTTTTCAAAATATTAGAGATGGATTTAGAAACGAGAAAATCCGTCTCTAATTTAGATACGAAAATAGAGACGAATTTTTTTTGTCTCTAATTAAAGAAATAAGACGAATCTTATAACTGAATAGCAACAAAATTTTAAAATTTAGAGATGGAAAAAATTTCTCTAAATTAGAGACAAAATTAAATTTTTTGTCTCTAACAATCAGAGATGTCACTTTTAGCAATGGATGAATTTTCATCTCTAATTCCGTCTCTAAATATTTAGAGACAGAATTTTGCACATTTAAAGGCAAAATTTTTCCGTCTCTAAATCTGAAATTTCTAATAGTATAAATCCTTTACTTCCCAAAGTTCTTCCATTCAAAATGGCTCGTGATCGTCGTTTATCTTCCACTAGATCATCTTCCTCGCCTTCTTCAGGAGTCTCTAGGAGTCAAGTTCGTGAAACTCCTAACACTCAAGTCACAATGTTAGAGAGAGTTGAAAAAGTTCTTCAGGACCCATCTCTTGAAGCAAGTCAAGCCAAGTTACTTCATTCCCAAGTACTGGTTCCTTTTGATCTCACTTTTGGTTTTTACTTTCATGACTCATTTGGTTTTTTGACGGACTATCTCAAGGAAAGCTATTATCCTTTTAATAAAGAATGTCAACCTTTATTTACCAAACCCTAAATTTCAGTATACCCCTAGACAAATAAAAGAGTCATTCTGACTTTCTAGCAAGTCTCTGAGGATTACACTAGCTGGCTTGATAGGATTCAAGCTATTAAAGCCAAATAGTGGAAAATAAAAGAGATTTATAGTATTATTCACATTTCTAGATATGAAATCCAAGATATTTAGCCTATGATAGGAGTGGCCATAACCTTATGGAATCCCACTACCAGTGGATTCATTTTTCCCCATAGGTTTATGAGCCTTACTTTGTTTAATGTGGTGGCCATTATTGATTTTTGGCCTAATGCTACTACCATTCTTCCCATTTCCAAGCCATTGGAAAAGTTTACCACTATCCTAGAAAAATTAAGGTTTGAAAGAAAAGACAACAACTATTCTCAATGGATTAATCATTTCATAGGTAAAGAATGAGAACCTATTATTGACAGGGATTACATGGCCTTCTTGACCTTATGGCTCTGCAAGAACATATTTTACCCCTCCAGTCTTAAGATTGTACTTGGTGTAATTCCAGTGGCTGCATTATTGATGGATCCATAAGAATATAGCCTCGCTTATTTGTTATTGGCCAACCTGTATTTGCTACTAAATGCAATTTGTTCAAACCTTCGTTTTGGATAATGAGTCAATAATCTAAGTGGTTATATATGGTTACTTCAACTATGGTTAAATGGTTTGTTTATAGATTTCCTCCAGTTCAAGCTTCCAATAGAGGTCAAACAATGCTATTATTGGGTTAGGTTAGCCTATATGCAATACATTGGAAGAGATTCCAAGGATGCACACCTACGTATATTCTTTAAATTTTTATATTCCCTAAATGAATATGAGAATCCACGGCTTTTGTACCATTTTGCTTAGAGAGCATTAGTTGCCTGTTGTTTAGAGGACCTCATAGATCTACAAGTGAAAGAACAAGCGGCCATTTGGAAAGTATTTGGGCTCATTTTCTATGTCCTTAACACTTATTTTTTGATTGCCTAGGGCAGACATAAATTATTTTTGTTGCCCATAATGCATGCTTCATGTCTAGGCAATTTGGTTTGGTCCAAATTGTTCCTAAAAATTACAAAAGTGCTTTTCCAGTGCTACTGAAAAAAATACTATGAAAGAGTTGAGTTTGGTGTCAGAAATTTTGACGCCAATCTCAGAAAAGATTTTGCTCTAGTCAAGTTTAAGCCATGTTATTTGGCTACCTCTCAATTCAAGACTTAGCGGACTTATTTTACTGCACATTAGTTCAATCATTCTAGCACAGAACTGATCAAATCTTTTTCTTCTGTGTAGACAGGTAATCCTTCTCTCAAATCAAACATAATACATTGTCAGAAGATTACTGATTTCCAAGCTTACTATCTCACTTGATGGGACCATCGTGACATAGTGGTAACAATATAGAGAGCTTATCCTATGTTATTAGAGCATAGGAGAAAGCATTTTGAGAACTACATAAAGAGATGACATAGAGCCAGGCAATCAAATGCCTCACGCGACTTATTATCTTTTCTCAAGCGTTTTAACCCTAAGCCTTTCCTAGATAATGGTCTCCTTCTTTTCTTTTGCATTTCTAATAAACACACTCTACCTTTAATTCTAAATTGTTGGTTTCTTATAACATAGCGAGTTGGAGAAGCCATTCCTCATCAACTAGAGGAAGAAGAACAATTTGATAGAAATGGAAGGCCCCTAAGGCCTCTGCAGACCACAAGTTCAACTCGACAACTCGTCGACTAGGGCAAACTATGCATACATAGGTAATTTTACCTTGGTATGTGCTTTTATCAATCAGACTGATATATCTGATGTATTTTCTTTTTGTAATACATGGTAAGCGAATCCTTTCATCATCCTCCACTTCCCTCGAAACCTCACTAGTAAGAAACTCTTCTAGTGATTTACCTTTTAATGCTTCTCCTTTAGAGGATATTCAATCCAAGAAGGCTACTAAAGCTAGAGTAAGATGCATTCTTTTTTTTTTCTTACCTCTATCTCTTTTTAGGGATAAAGAAAAAATTGAAGAAGCAGTCAAAGACCCTATAGTCCCCCCAGGAAGTTTCGTTAGAGGAGTAGTGATTATAAGTAAATCCTACCCCCAAATATAAGGCATTCTTCCTTTGCTATGACATTATCACTTATCGGGTTCATTTCATGCCTTAGGTAAAGAAACAAAGGGTGGTTGAAGAAAAGTCAGATAATAGCGATGACTCACTAGAGCCACCACCTGCACATTTGATGACTGAAGGCCAGTCCTCTTTTACTGCTACTCTGCAACCAACACCTGTTGCCCCTAAGTGCCTGTTGAAACAATTCCTCAAACTGAAAGAGTAGAATAGGAAAACATACCTGCACAGGATGCTACTGTAACATCCTCCCTAACCTATTAGTATTAATGCTTAATATAATAGCTTATTAACACTTGTATTAGTTGCTCATTAAATTCTGGTAATGTTTTGAGTTAGTTTGGGCATAATACTATAACATAGGATGTGGAAAATAACTCATATTAGCTCAGAACTTAGCATAAACTGCTTAGATGGTGGAAATAAATATGAAAAATTTATTTCTAGGTTACAAATAAATAGAATGAGTTGTGGAAAATTATAGAGAATTAACTAAATTAGTTTGACATTTTTAATAACATAGGATGAGTGTTTGAAGGCTAAATCAAATAAGAAAGTAGCTTGGAAAATCATGAGATTTTGTGGAGATGTCAAATAGAGGAAAGTTATTCTGGAAATAATTACAGGTTAAGGCAGATACATGTAAGCTTATTAGTTTAACTCCTTAGGTTTATCTTAACTCAAGGAAGAGCAATAGAGCTTAATGACTGTTCTATCAATGGTGTGTACAGATAACTATTAAATAATGAGTATAAGAACTGAATGAAGTCCTAGAATTTTCTATAACACCTATGGAAGTTAGAAAACTCATCAATGAAAGATCAAAGTATCCTTAAGAGATAAGTTTCTTCCACCTGACGATGACAGTTCATTTCCTTTTTATTTCATTCTTATCTCTCCATTCCATCATCTTTGACCACTAAAACACACACACTCACATTCCTTTTTCATTTTTCCTCGGTTAGCAGTAGAAGAAAAAAGATAAGAGATAAAGAAAAAAGAAAGTAGAAAGACCATCACTAACAAGAAGATAGGGAGGAACCAAGGAGCGAAAAGAAGCATCATCAATAAGGTAGTTAAGCTAGGGGTTTAACGCATCTCTACCTTACTCTTATCTCTCCTTATTTTCTCAAATCTTATATAAATGAATTGGTTTGGGGATTTTCTTGTGAAGTTCATATAGTATTGATAGCATATATACATGATTAATGAACTTAAGGTTGTTTATAAACCTTTGAGAATTCTTAAGGTTATTGATATTATGGATTGATCATTATTGTTAAACCTTAAGAGTTTGGTTTGATAATATATATAGACATGATGATACTTTGAATTGTAAATGAAAGGGGAAGTATACTTTTGAGATTGCCATGCTTAAAAAAGGGAATTCTGGTTGTGGTGATGCACTTGATAATCATTCATAAGTCTCCAAAATGTTATATTCGAATGTGATAAATGATAATCGATTATCAATTTTCTAGAAAGTCATGTTTATGAGTGATAATCGATTAGAAAAGGTGCTAATCAATTTTCGACTTCCAGAATGTTATGTTTTTGAGTGATATTCAATTAGACAAAGGTGCTAATTAATTATCAAATTCCAGAATGCTATGTCTGTGGGTGATAATCGATTATCCAAAGGTGCTAATCGATTACCAACTTACAAAATGTTATTCCTATTAGTAATAATCGATTATCAAAATATGATAATTGATTATTGGTTCCTTGTTTTGAGCAAATAGAGCTCTCTACTACATGAAAACTTAAAGGAATACCTTTTATATATATATATATATATATATATATATATATATATATATATATATATATATATATATATATATATATATATATATATATATATATATATATATATATATATATAAAAGATGAGATAAATTGAAATGTACACTTGCTATGTTTATGAGGTGTACTAGAAATTGATTTGCTACTTTAGAATATTAAAGTTGATCTAGTATTGAATAATGAATTAATAATTGCTCTTTTAAAATGTTAAAGTTAACCTAGTATTGAATTAACATGTATAGTGCTCAAAGCTAAAAGACATTGGACATGATTCTCAAATAGGGGTGATCCTTAGTTGCTATTCCCTTAGTATGAGTAGCCCATTTGAGATCACATCCAATATCTTTTAGCTTTGAGCACTATACATGTTAATTCAATATTAGCTCAACTTTAACATTGGTATTTAGGTGACCAATATTGAATTTTGGAAATGATCCTCGTAAAGGGGGCGGGAGGGGTGATATTAAATTCTTAGTTATGAATTTTGGAAATAATCATCGATGGAGAAGGTGATCCTAAATTCTTAGATGTAATTCCTCACTAGTTTCCTCATTAGTTTTGGTTAGGGTTGCCAATAGTGTGAAGATGCAACATTCCCTCCCTACTTAGTGATATAAAAGGACATAGATCTTGAGAATATGCTTAGAAAGATGCTAATTAATGAGTACTAATGAAAGATTTATACATGTTTGGACATATCCACATCATCATGTGCATAGTATTTGTTTAAATTTTTAAATCATAGAATTGATAATGAATGTTTGCATCATGAGAGAATGTAAATATTCTAGTGATAGTGAGTTATAGACTACACTTGATATATTCTTGGTGGAATCTATGGTTTATTGATAAGAACTTCTTATGAAATTGTGAATAAGCTAGCTCAAATTGCTTCTGGGTATAAAGTGTCGAGTGCAACCTTGACCTAGTTGATTAAGGCTGAAACTTCATTGTCACCTTTAAATTACAAGGAAGTAAATATGATCAAGGTAGACAACGATATGGATTTGGATGACTAGAGAATACCATTGATAAGATACTTAGAGAATCCAAATCCATAATCTAAATGAAAGTTAAGACTAAGGGCCCTTAACTTCATGCTTGTTGACGGAATTCTATGTTGCAAGTCAGTCAATGGTAGTATATTGTCCTATTTGAATGAGAACGAAGCTTATAATATTATGGCAGAAGTTCATGAAGGAATCGATGGAGCTCATCATGTAGGAAACAAGATGAATTAGCTACTAAGTCGATGAGGATACTTTTGGCCTTCCAAGTGGAAAGGTTTTGTTGAATATGCTAAATTGTGTCTAGAATGCCAAAAGTATGGCCCGATACAACATCTATCTATAGACCAATTGCATGCAATCATCAAGTTGTGGCCATTTAGGGGATGGCCTATGGATATCATTCGTCATGTTCATCCGCCTTTGTCTAAAAAAGCATAAATATATCTTGGTAATAGTTGATTATTTTACTAAATAAGTGGAAGTTACGCCCATGAAAGAGATTACTTAAAATGATGTGGTCAACTTCATTATGAAGAATATAATTTGTCATTTTAGGATACCAGATACTATTACAACTAACCAAGACACGATGTTCATAGGAAAGAAGGTGTCAAAGTATGCACAGTCAAGAGGAATACAGATGTTAACCTCTACACCTTATTATGCACAAGAAAATGGCTAGGCAAAGGCCATGAACAAGATTCTTACCAATCTTTTGAAGAAACACATTAGTCAACATCCAAGAAGCTAACATGAGGTTTTAAACCAAGTGTTATGGGCTTGTCAAATGTTGCCCAGAGAATCGATAGGTGTGCCCTCATATAAGCTGGTTTATGATAAAGAGGCCAATCTCTAGTAAAAATAAACATACAATCCTTGAGGTTACAAAAGTAGATTTGCCTTCAGAATGCTATTGAAATAAAATTTATGATGAATTGAATGATCTACCTGAAGAGCGCTCGATGGTGTTGGACCATATTATGCAAAATAAAAACAAGGTCGCTCAAGTGTATAACAAGAAGATTAAGAGTCAGAGCTTTATGATAGGTGATCTAGTCTAGAAGGTAATCCTACTTGTCGATCACTGCAGCTGATCTTACAGATAATGGAGTCCTCATTAAGAAAAACCATTTAAGGTAATATGATGCTACTTCGATAATGCTTATTAATTGCAAGACAAGCAAATAGGTCAAATTACTAATTCTGTTAATGGAAAATATATGAAGCAGTATAGACTAGAAGTGCATGAGTTAAAAATACCACTGTAGTAATAATAAAGGTAAAAAATATGGCCATCTAGTTCAAAAATTATATATATATATATATATATGTTCATTAACAGATCCCCTTTTAACCTTATCAATCTCCTGCAACATTTTCATAAATCTTGTGATCCTTATAGAACTTAAGTTGAACTGCTTGCCCAGTGGATTTGAGGTGATCTTGTTCAGCATGGGCATCTTTAAGCTCCATATATATGCCAAAATGCTTGGCGTGAAGAGAGGCCAGTGATTGCTATAATGAGGAGGCTACTTCTGAATAAGCCTTTTCTTTCTCCTCAACTTCTTGGCTGATTAACTCCTCATCTTAGAGCAGACCTCTTAGCCGCTTTGCTTCTTCTTCTTTCTACTACAAGATAGCTTGTATTTCTGTGATCTCTTGGTCAAAGTTCGATCAAGCGTTCTTTTCCTTCAATTAACTAAGCTATCTTCCAACAACCAGCCTTGAATGCTTCATAGTTGGCATGAATTTGTTTCTTCAAGGCCTAACTCTAGCTATAATACTCATTAAGGTGAGTAATGGCCTCTTGAGTAGCGCCATATGAATTGAAGATCAAACAACACTGAGCAATAAGATACATCATTGACTTATGACTCTGCAAGGCAGAAGTTCATCTTCAACATTGTTAAGATAATCGAAACAACCAAGCAGGTTTACCTGTGCATCAGGATCATTAGCAATGTTGTCTAAAGGTTTTAGAAATAAGAGGATCATATCTCTAATGAACCTTAGTTGATGGATTTGGTTGAAAATAGACCTAGCTATTGGGGAGTCCTCAAGCCCTGCACTCCATATTTCCTAGAATGGATATTCAATAGTCACATCCTTCTTCAATATGCTACTAGAGAAGTATGATTCTACAACAAATGAGCCTTCAAAGGAAGAACTGCTTTCTGCACCCTCTTCTCTTATTTCTTCCTAGCCAGTTGGGGCCGGAGACAGTTGTCCTTCTTTATTTGTTTTTTTACTAGATAAAAGAATAGCCGCAATTTTTCATTTTATCATTGTAAGGAACGAATAAAGACATGAACTTGAATTTTGTTTGGGAATGCATAAGATGATACAAAAAATAATACGAGAATAATAAAATACGATGAGCCTATGTGCTTAAAAGTAAATGACAAGAATTTAAAAATGCATGGAGTTGATGCACTCAAAATAGAAGATAAAAATTTAAAATGCATGGAGCCGATGCACTCAAAAGAATTTAAAATACAGAGAGCCGATGCACTCAAAATACATGACAGAAATTTAAAATGCATGGAGCCAATACTCAAATTAAATGATAGAAATTTAAAATACATAGAGTCGATGCGCTTAAAAGAATTTAAAATGCATGGAGGTTATGTGCTCAAAATACAAGACAAAAATTTAAAATACATGGAGCCGATGTGCTCAAAAGAATTTAAAATGTAAGGAGTCGATGTGCTCAAAATAAATGATAGAAATTTAAAATGCATGGAGCCAATGAGCTCAAAAGAATTTGAAATGCAAGGAGTCGATCTGCTCAAAATAAATGATAGAAATTTAAAATGCATGAGCCAATGCACTCAAAAGAATTGAAAGTGCATGAGCCGATGTATTCAAAAGAATTTAAAATTCATGGAGTCAATGTGCTCAAGAATTTAAAATGCAGGGAGTCAATGCGCTCAAAATAAATGACCAAAATTTAAAATACATGGAGTCGATGCACTCAAAAGAATTTAAAATGCATGGAGGTTATGCGCTCAAAATACATGACAAAAATTCCGATGTGCTCAAAAGAATTTAAAATGTAAGGAGTCGATGTGCTCAAAATAAATGATAAAAATTTAAAATGTATGAAGCCAATGAGCTCAAAAGAATTTAAAATGCAGGGAGTCGATCTGCTCAAAATAAATGATAGAAATTTAAAATGCATGAGCCAATGTACTCAAAAGAATTGAAAGTGCATGAGCCGATGCGCTCAAAAGAATTTAAAATTCATGGAGTCAATGTGCTTAAGAATTTAAAATGCAGGGAGTCAATGAGCTCAAAATAAATGACCAAAATTTAAAATGTATGGAGCCGGTATGCTTAAAAGAATTTAAAATGCAGGAAGCCGATGCGCTCAATATAAATTTAAAAATGCAGGGAGTCGATGCACTCAAAAGAATTGACAGAAATTTAAAATGCATGGAGCCGATACGCTCAAAAGAATTTAAAATGCATTGAGTCAATGCGATCAAAAGAATTTAAAATGCAGGGAGCTGATGCACTCAAAATAAATGACAGAAGTTTAAAATGTATAGAGCCGATGCGCTCAAAGGAATTTACAATGCATAGAGTCGATGCGCTCAAAAGAATTTAATGTAGAGAGTTGATGCGCTCAAAATAAATGATATGAATATAAAATGTAAGGAGCTGATGCGCTTAAATGAATGACATGAATAATTTGTGTAAGTTAGACATGGACTTAAAAAACATTTAAACCAATTTAAAACTCTGGAAAGCTTTGACCAATCAAACTTTTTGTTCATATGCTTTTCTTCATTAGACCCTTCGGTTGGATTGGAATCCTCTTGACTTGCTCATTTCTCTTCTTCATTTCTTCATTTTTTTTACTTCGACTCCCCTTTTATTCTTGGCAACGAAAGCTTACGTGGCCCATATGGTAATCATTCCCAACAAATGCTGCATTGCAATATGTGTTTTGAGCTCCTGAGATCTTTTAATCCAACTAAATCATTGAAGGATTACTATAGAATTGTCAAATCAAACTGTTGACCTTAAATTTATCTTATTTGACACATAACTTAATGAGTAAACATGCATTCATGAATGGATAGAAATTCATTGAATGAACAAACTTCTTTTCATTACTTTGGTAATCTAATCGTATACGAACTTTAGGTAAGGCACATACTTGAAAAATGAAAATGAAAAAACAACAGAAAGTTGCAATGATTTTTATAAAAAATTTGCCCTAAAATTGGTTCCTTGTCCCTCATGCAATTGATTTCCTGCAACTGCATGATAACTCAACTATTGTTTTTGTTGCTACTTTCTTCAGTACATCTTCTCCTTAATCCTTTAGAAATTTTGCCCCAGTATGACCAATTAAATGTATACAAAGTTGTCCCTGTGTAGCCAATTAGACGCAAATAAAAATTGCCCCAATTTGGTGAACCCTTCAAGGAGTTTCAGGCCATCTTTCTTTGAGATTTTGCCTATTTATTTGCCTTACTTTTTGCTTAGGCCACTATTTTGGGTTTTCAAGCTAACAATTTTTATTTCTTTTTTTTTTTTTTTTTTTTTTTTTTAGCAAGGAATTGAAAACTCAGAAGAGCATGAACCTTTTGTCTCAAAATTAAAGTTAATGAAAATGATAATAACCCTTCATTGATCAGAATGGGCTTTTTGAGTCTTGTAACGTAGCCAAGGTTAAGGGTTATGAAAGGAAGGATATAAGGCTTAAACAAGTATTTAAGGGTTGAATAGGACCAAGGATCTTTAGTGTGCTTTGGCATTATCAAGATTTCTAACACTTTTTGCTCACTTTTATATTCTCTTCTTTTTCTTCACTTCATCATTTACTTTTTCTATGAGCTGTTTCATTTTTCATAATTTTTTTCTTTTTCTTCTTTTTTTTCTTCTTTCCCCATTTTTTCACAAAAATCAACCTTTTTAATCTATGCTAACCCCTAGTGTAGTGCTGATCCTTGTCCAAGGTTCTTTGAAGAATTTTTTCAAGCTCAAAAGGGGTAACAAGGGATAATAAAGATGATGAAATTTTGTAAGGGATTGAGAAAGATGGTCAATCTTCATTTTTAAATCATGATTGCTTATTTTTAAAACTTTAATTTTGAGATAAAAAAATAGTACACACCAAGTGATTACTTATTTGTTTCTTTTCAAACGTCTTGTTTCCAATTGCTTGGTGACTTCTTCCTTGATCTTCAGGGATATATCAAGATGCAATCTCTTTAACTTCTGCTTTTTTGCCTTAACATTTATGTTGATCACGTTTGCTACCTTGCCATTCAAGTCAAATCCTTTATTTGAATATTCCAATAATTTTGCAAATTTCTTTACAACTTCTTCCTTTTCACCAAATCCAGGGTCTTCTTCATCAAACATTGCAGGGGAATCAGTTCATAGTTTCCGAGGTCCCTTTCATGAGGCAAACTTTCTACAAGACTCAAATCCTTGGAAAGTAATTTTGTTTGGAATTGGAAAGGCAAAATAGAGTAGGAATGATAAAGCAAGAATTAAATAAATGGACCAACAACAAGATATTATATAGAAATGTAAAAAGAAAACTAATGAATGCAAAAGGACAAGCCAAAGGTACAACGAGGAGGAATGATGAATATGTTGGGAATTATGGATACATCACGCAATGGAAAAACAAAATTCCTACTAAGGATCCATGTGAAAAGAGGACCATAATATGTGTTAATGAGTTTACCTCTTGAAGCGAGATGGAAAAACGATTAAGCAAATCATAAACACCACAACAACGATGATGCCTCTACGTTATCCACACGAACAGACTTACAAAATGTCCAACGTTCGTAGTCTTGGAGTCTGACCTCTCTGCCACAGTGCTAGCTGCAAAAAGAAAAGAAACTTGTCACTCTTCTACTCACTGTTTCTGTCAAGTGCAACTAGGATTTGTAATCCGTGCCTTGACAACCCCTTAGTAGTGCTATTTATAATAGCTGCTGCCTTATGCGAGTGAGAGCTGCAGCAAGGTAAACTGTGCAACCCTAGACTCATTTGTTATGAGTCTAGCCCACGATTGAATCCCAGTCTAACTTGGATCCTTATTGCTCTAACTAAGTCTATTATAAGTGTGCAACCCTATAGGTTCTCATGATGTTAGCATCAATATTAAAATCTCATTTTAATATTACAAGTAGTGAGTGGTATCTAGCAACATATCGTTGCTACCTAAGTAATGAGAATGTTAGTGATTTGACATAACATATTCGTGATCAATGTTATCGTGTAGTTTACTCCCTTTGTCCAGATATCTAAATTGAACACAAGGTATGGAATGTGTCACCCTTGTATTTTCAATCTTTTATTTCCTGATACTCGAATAGACGTAGTAATAACAAATAAGATTAATATCTCATATTGACTCATTTGAGCATGGTCATGCATTTCGTAGTCTCACTTAATCAAGGGATCCGAAGATATCACTCATGTTATGTAGGAGGGACAAATCTCGTCTAGGTCACTCACATCCCTCCATATGATTTGCATTATGTCTAACAACCAACTGTATAATCACCTTGTTATAGATGACATTTGATGGTATTAAAACATACAACTCCTCATGTAGGAATCATAGTGATTTCAGGTCAAAGGACCACATACACCATTATCAGTACGAGAATCGCTTATGACACTCACGTAATGATCCACGTAGCATTCTCATGGCGGGTCAGTCCAATACATCAATACTCTAATATGTACCTATGTGAAGGCTTGATATCTCATATCCATGACCCATGAGATGTGGCTATCAGTTTACGCACATACTAGTCTCAATACATTATTGTCGTCCTGATTAACAATAATACTTGACTAAGGACATTTAAGAATAATGTTCTGTTTATCCAATAGGATGTCATGATTAAGTCATCCACTTGATGTCTTATGACATAAAACTTACTATTCTAAGGATTTTATTATGTATATCATAAATAACACAATAAATGAAATGCCTCATATATTAAATAAATAGCATAATACAGTATAAGCTAGTGCGATCAAAATAAATTAGCCTCTAGGGTATACACTAACAATCTCCCACTTGCACTAGAGTCAATCAAGCATATGTCTAATGCCTAAAGATCTAGTGTGACCCTCATGTTTTTGCTATGCAAGAGGCTTTATCAATGGATCTGCGATGTTATCATCTATTGGTACTCTACATATCTTCACATCTCTTCTATCGATGATCTCACGAATGAGAAGGAAACACCTAAGTATATGTTTAGATCGCTAGTGAGATCTAAGCTTCTTAGCTTGTGCAATGGCTCCATTATTATCACAATAAAGGTCCACTAGGTCCATAATGTTAGGAACTACACCAAGCTCAGTAATATACTTCCTGATCCAAACGGCCTCCTTTGCTGCATTAGATGCAGCAATATACTCAGCCTCTATGGTAGAATCGACGACTCTCTCTTTCTTTGAGCTATTCTAGCTCATAACCCTACCATTCAGGCAATAAACAAAACCCGATTATGATTTGGAGTCATCCTTATTGGTCTAGAAGCTAGCATTAGTGTAACCCTTTACAACTAGCTCTTCCTCGGCTCTATATACCAAGAACGAATCCTTAGTCTTTCCCAAGTACTTAAGGATATTCTTGACAACAGTCAAGTGACTCTTACCGGGATCAGATTGGTACCTACTCGTCATGCTTAAAGCATTCGATATGTCTGGTCAAGTACATAACATGGTACACATGCATGATAAATCCAGTTGTAAATTCATATGGAATCTTGCTCATGCGATCCCTCTCGTCCTGGATGGAGGGAGATTGAGCCTTAGATAGGCTTACCGCATGTGACATAGGCAAGAGTCCTTTCTTAGATTTGTCCATGTTAATCTATCTTAACAGTTTGTCTATGTATGTACTCTGACTTAGGCCAAGCAATCTTTGTGATCTATCTCTATAGATCTTGATACCTAATACATAGGTGGTTTCGCCTAAGTCCTTCATGGAAAAGCATTTCCCTAACCAAGTCTTTATAGACTATAGGGTAGGGATGTAATTTCTAATGAGTAGTATGTCATCTGCATACAACACTAGAAAGACAATTGTGCTCCCATTAACCTTTTTGTAGACACAAGATTTTTCTTCATTCTTGATGAAACTAAATTATTTTACTGTATCATCAAAATGAAGAAGCTTGCTTGAATCCATAAATAGAGCGTTGCAACTTGCACACCTTTCTAACACTTTATGGAGTGTCAAAACTCTCAGGTTGTGTCATGTACACATCCTTGAGAAGATTTCCATTAAGGAAAGCAGTTTTGACATCTATTTGCCAGATTTCATAATCGTGGTATGCTGCAATAGAAAGCAAGATCCGAATGGATTTAAGCATAGCAATTGGAGAAAAAGTCTCATCATAGTCTACACCATGAATTTGCATGAAAACTTTAGCCACCAATCGCGCCTTAAAGGTATGCATATTACCATCCATGTCAGTTTTCTTTTTGAAAACCCACTTGCACCCAATGGATTTTACCCCTTCAGGTGGGTCAACCAAGGTCCATACCTGGTTGGCATATAGGGATTCTATTTCAGATCTCATGGCTTCAAGTCATTTCTCATATTCTGGGCCAATTATGGCTTCTTAGTAAGTCACAGGCTCATCTTGATTCATGAGCAATACGTCACCTTGTTGGGTCATGAGAAATCCATATCTCTCTGGTTGATGACATATCTTGTTAGATCTATGCGGGTATTGTGCTACTAGAGCAGGTTATGATTCCACAATGATTTGTGGAGGTTGCTCTATTTTCATCACTAGTTTGCTGCTACTCTGTGAACTTTGAATTTCTTCAAGTTCTATTTTCCTCTCACTAGTTCTTTTAGAGATAAACTCTTTTTCTAGGAACATAGCAGTTCATGCGATAAATACTTTGCCTTTGGTTGAATTATAGAAATAGTATCCCTTGGTTTCCTTGGGATACCCCACAAAGAAGCATTTATTTGATTTGGGCCCAAGCTTATCAGAAACTTGATATTTCAAATAAGCTTCGCAACCCCAAATCTTCATGACTCCCAGTCTATATCATATAGTGTCTTTTGAACTGTTTTAGATGGAACATGATTAAGTATGAAAGTTGCTGCTAATAGAGCAAGTCTCCAGAAAGAGTTTGGAAGATCTGTATGACTCATCATAGATCGAACTATGTCCAACAAGGCTCGGTTCCTCCTTTTAGAAACATCATTCCATTGTGGTGTTCGAAGAGGAGTGAGTTGAGATATTATCCCACACTCTTTTAGATGACCATCAAAGCTATTGGCTTAAGTATTCACCATCTTAATTTGATCGAAGGACTTTAATACTCCTACCAAGTTAGCTTTGTACTTCATTCTTTATTTCCTTGAACTTTTCAAAGGATTCTGATTTGTATTTCATAAGATACACAAACTCATATATATTGAAATCATCAGTAAATGTAATGAAGTATTGAAAATCACCTCTAGCCAATATGTTTAGGGGTCTATATACATCACTATGTATGAGGCCCAAAAGATCACTAGCCCTTTCACATTGTCCAGTGAATGGGCCTTTAGTCATCTTCCCCAATGAATAAGACTCACATATCTCATATGATTCAAAATCAAATAAGTCCAAAAATTCATCTTTATAGAGTTTGGAGATGTGTTTCTCATTTATGTGGCTCAAATGACAATGTCAAAGGTAAGTTGGGTTCATATTATTTGATTTGAACCTTTTAGTATTTATGTTATAGATGGGCATTTCGAGAGCAATGACATAAAGTCCGTTACTTGGTTGTGCACTACAGTAAAAAATATCATTCAAATAAACAGAACAACTTTTGTCCTTTATTATAAAAGTAAAACCTTTCTTGTCCAAACAAAAACAAAAATTATATTCCTACTAATACCAGACACAAAATAACAGTTCTTGAACTCAATAACAAGCCCAGTGGGCAAAGATAATAAATAAGTCCATACGGCTAAAGTAGCAATTTTTGCTCCATTTCCAACACGTAGGTCGACTTCACCCTTAGCCAATGGTCTACTCCTTTTTCGATCTTGCACATTTACACAAATGTGAGACCTACATCCATTATCTAATACCCATGATGTAGAAGTAGATAAATTGACTTCAATAACAAAAATACCTGAAGTGGAAGTCTCACTTCCCTTCTTCTTAAGTCCTCCAAGTACTTGCCACAGTTCGTCTTCCAATGTTCAGTCTAACTATAGTTGAAGCACACACCTTCCTTAGCCACTTCGCCCGTAGTTTTCAAGCTGGAAGTGCTAGGCTTGGATTTCTTCTTGTCCTTGCCTTTCCATTTGTCTTTGGACTTCTTCAGCTGGTTTTTGTCCTTAGCCTTTTGGACCATCATAATGGCCTTTCCTTTTCCTTTATTAATGTTTTGCTTAGTAATTCTCAACATGCTTAGCAGCTCTGGTAGAGATTTGTCAATTTCGTTTATGTTGTAATTCATGACAAATTGATTGAAACTTTTCAGCATCGATTGTAGGACTAGATCAATAGCCAACTCTTGACCTAATGGGAAACCAAGCCTCTCTAGGTTTTCAATATACCTAATCATTTTGAGCACATGAGCACCAACAGGGCTTCCCTCTACTAGTTTACATTGAAAAAAGTGCCTTAGAGACTTCAAATCTCATATACCTAGCTTGCTCTTGATAAAGCTTCTTTAAGTGCACGATCATATCGTAAGCATCCATGTTCTTATATTGCTTCTGAAGCTCAGAGTTCATGGTGGCGACATTTGACATTTAAGGCGTCATCTTGATGCTTCTTATAAGCATCCTTTTCAGCTCTAGGGGCATTTGTAGCTGGCGGCTTAGGAATAGGCTGCTTAGGAATAGGCTGCTTAAGAACATACGACTTTTTCTCATGTTTGAGGATAATCATCGTATTCTTGTACCAGTCTAGGAAATTTGTCCCAGATAATTTGTCCTTCTCAAGGACAAATCGCAATAATAAGTTTTTTGAAGTGTTGGTTGCCATGGTAATCTATCAACAAAAATATGCAAAGTATAAGTATCATGCCATAAACATATTTAACAAGATCTTTAATTAAATATGCCTCCCACTAATTTATTCAAATCAATGACCCTCAATATTGACTCAGAAAATCCCATAATAAGATTTCCTAGGGGGCTAAGATCTATATTTTACCTAGCTTTGAGTCAACTTTGGCTGATCACTCAAAATTTCGTTATTTAGATAGAAAATATTTTTCAATTACATCACATGCAACTCTTGGATAATTGGGTGAAAAACACTTATTCTAATCCATCTAATGGGCTAAATCCCAACTCTATGCCTTTAAGCCTCCAATCCTATTGAAATGACCTAGTTAAGTCAGACCCAATGGTTGATAGTTGGATATTACCTTTATCCTATCGCATCTTACTAATATAGATAAAGGCATCCTGTTCTGATAGACCTACACTTAATCAATACTAGCCTTGACGAGTGACACGCATTGGAAGGCATCACACAATGATGTGATATTTTCTTTGAGGGAATTTTATAATTATTATTAGATCTCACCATTTATTAAACTATTTAACATACCATAAACATCCATGCATCTCATACATGTAAAGCATAAAAAGAATGTGACATGGTTATAGCCCTTAAAGCATTGATTCTCCCAAGCCAATGAGAGTATCAAAAACTAAACCTAGGGAGCGAACCAGCTTCATCAAGCGTCTCCCACCAACATCCTCATTTGATGTCATCTTCTTGCCTCTACTTCAAGATTACATTACATAGAAACCTTGTTTTACATATGAGGGGAGTTAAGTGAGAAGAGAATGTACTATTAGAATGTAAAGAGAAAGACACGACATGCAAGCCATATTTAAAAATAACCAAAAGAGTATAAAAAGAGGACTAAGGTCATAACCATGCACCATATACCATAAAGAACATATAAAATCAAAACAATAATACATTGTTATTTTGTGAGTTACAAAAAAAGAATTGAATATCATGCTTTCAAATAACAGACACTATGCAACGGGGGTCAAGGGGAGGCCGCCCCTTGTGGGGTGTAGGGCAGCGGCCCGACCAAAACATTTGAATCGTAAACAAGAGCTGAACCTCTTGCGCCTCCTTGATGGCTCGAGTATCAACACTTGAACCCTCATTGCCACGAAGACTGATAATCACATATTTTATACATTAATAAACCCTCATTTTTAGTCATTTACACTTTCCATGTATTTAATTGATTGAGCTTTGTTATGTTTTGTAAGTTTGAGCTCAAAATAGGCTTAATTGATCCTTTCCAGCTTTATTGAGATTTTACACTATTTCTATATTTCGGACATATATTGAGTTCTAGATGTTTAAAAATTATGTATCTTACCTTGTATGAAAGATGAGAGAGAACTCTATAACTTTCATAAGAGCTCTAGGGCTAATTCAGACATCTAATGGAGCTAATTAGGTCTGGAAGTCAGAACACGAGTTTTGTCAGTGGAATTCGAGCAGTGTGCACTAATTAGGGCATAACTTGGGCTATAGATGCGATCTGTGCCTGAAACTGGTGGCATTTGGAAGCTAAGACATATATCTCCAATTCATATGAAGACCATTTTTCCAAACTACAATGTTTTGATGGAGTTTTCATCCCTTGAATTCAACTAATGAAATCAGAGACCATTTGAGAATGATTTATCCATAACTTGAGTTGTA
The DNA here is from genome assembly GCA_029884605.1 of Ormosia emarginata. NCBI lineage: Eukaryota > Viridiplantae > Streptophyta > Magnoliopsida > Fabales > Fabaceae > Ormosia > Ormosia emarginata. Next base: position 46,600,952 of record JAQQTP010000077.1, on the reverse strand, counting down.
GACCTCCAATTAATATGAGGTTTGGGCCCAATTGCTCATAAATGACCCAACTTTGTACCCATCAGGTTTCCAATGGTGTAAGGCCAAAAGAGGGGTTAGATATAGGGGGTAAGGGTAGAAATCCAAGATCACCTTTCATTATACACTTCTCACCTTATTTCTAGATTTTTCTCTCTTCTTCTCCCTTCTTTCTCAAGCTCCTTCACGGTGATAACTATGGAGGGCTAAAATTCTGTAATCAATTCAGAGATTCTTGAAGAAATTATGGTTTAGATTCTTGAGATCTTGGTTTTGCTTTTATGTTAAATTGAATTTGGATTCTTCTTCTTTTTCTTGATCTTGAATGCATGAATGGTGATTATGTTTATGTTTGATTTGATTAGGTCTTGATTTAAGATTGAGAATTATGATGGATTTAAGATTGATTGATCTAAATTAATTACAAAATTACAAAGGTTAGGTTACTGATTTGTGCCTAGGTTAATTGAATTCGGTTATCAAATTAACATAAATCTAACATGAGTTATGCGATTACAAATTTGTGTGTCAATTGTTAATTGAATTCTAGATGATTATCTAGTACGAATTCTGGATTTAATGCAGAAATTTCAGTTAAATCCAAATTAACCATTCAAACGCACTTCAACTGTTTAATGAAAGATCTATGATGGAATCAACCTAATTTCGGATAGGTTTCTGAATTGATTGCTCTTTTAATTGAATTTCTCACTTTAATTCTATTATTTACATTTTGAGTTCTTATATTCCTTCCCCCAATCTTTGTTGCTTGATCTGATCAAATTGCATTTAAAATCCTTGAGAGACGATCTGGTGTTGTTTCCTATACTATAAGCTATAGGTATAACTCGGTTATAATTTTGATTGAGTTCGGTGCTCGGTCAACGACAAGAACAGTTTATGTCGCGGGAAAACCACAAATGTTGTTGTTGTGTTGTCTAGAAACTAGGTTTGCTTGACATCAACACATAATGCCACTGCAGACCAAGACAAGGTTTCCAGAACCCTTACGCCACGCCGTTGTCCAGAAACAAGGTTTGCTTGACATCAACTTTTGTTGCCGCCACAGACCAAAAACAAGGTTCCCAGATACCTTGCGCTACACCGCTATATATATCTCATATATATACTAGAAAACTTCGCAAAGGCATACAAAAATATAAAAACACATGAACATGTTCACATCTTCGAAAACATCATCATGGTTTTGAATACAATATGTCAAACATAATATGTTTTCGCAAAGGATTCATTCGTTTTATGAAATAACATATTAAAAATCATAGCTTTTACCAAAATGAGAACAACTAATCATATTATTTCATACAACACATAAATAGCAAAGATCGAATCATGGTTTCGCAAGTGTCTTTGATAACACTATTGGGAATTGCGAATACATCATATAGTGAAAAAACAAAATTCCCACCAAGGATCCATGCGAAAAAAGGACCATAATCCATGTTTTTGAGTTTACCTCTTGAAGTGAGATGGAAAAATGATTAAGCAAATCACAACCACTGCAACAACAACAGACTTGCAAAACGTCCAACGTCCGCAGTCTTGAAGTTTAACTTCTCTACCACAGTGCTAGCTGCGAAGAGAAAAGAAACTTGTCGCTCTCTCACTCACTATTTTTGTCAAGTGCGGTTAGGATTTGTAATGCTTGCCTTGACAGCCCCTTAGCAGTTCTATTTATAATAGCTACTGCCTTATGCGAGTGAGAGCAACAACAAGGTAAACTGTGCAACCCTAGACTCATCTGCTATGAGTCTGGCCCATGATTGAATCCCAGTCTAACTTAGATCCTTATTACTTCAACTAAGTCTATTCTAAGTGTGCGACCTTATAGGTTCTCATGATGGCAGCAATATTAAAATCTCTTTTTAATATTACGAGCAGTGAGTGGTATCTAGCAACACATCGCTGCTACCCAAGTAATAAAAATGTCAGTGATTTGACATAACCTTTCTGCGATTAATATTACAGTGTAGCTTAGTCCCTTTGTCCAGATATCTAGATTGAACACAAGACATGGAACGTTTCACCCTTGTATAGTTTAATCTTTCGTTTCTTGATACTCGAGTAGATGTAGTAATAACAAATGAGATCAATATCTCATATTAACTCATTTCGCGCCATTGTCAGGGATTGCTAACTGCAATATGATTATATTAAGTGACCATACTAACTCTTTTTCTTACTAACAATTAACTTTTATTGATCATTCTGCTGCATTGCATTACATTCTTGTACATTGGTTACTGTTACTATTACTGTTACATTGGCTGTTGTTATTGTTGATCATTCTTTTGCCGCCCTTATTGATAATTGCATTGCAAGATTTCCTTATAAGTGTCCTTCAATCATTTTGGACATGTTCCTAACTGCTTAACACTATTTCATACCCATCTAGCACTTTTTCACATAGTTTCTGATTTTTTCTAGTGCATGGGGAGACAAGTGTTGATCTAATTGTAGAGTTTAGAGCTGAGACTTACTCCCCAAGGTTAAATCATCATTTTGAGCAAAGGGATCTAAGATCATCCCCTCAGATTTTAGCCAAATTCCATCATCTGATAGGGTTTTTGAGATAATTGGAGACATAACAATAATTAAAGTAATTGTTTTAGCAACTCAAAATGACCTAATTTTTTGCCAGTTGCTAGAAAAAAAATCAATAACCTCGGCCAATCATGCCTTTTAGGCAACATATGCTTCTTTTTCCCAAAATCCATCGTTTAGACCATTTTTTCAATTTTTGAACTATTTTTTTTACATGATAATTATCTAAATTAGTATAGTTTTCATTTTGTGGCGGTCCCATGATTTTTAAAATTCATTTGATGTGTTTTTTTTTGTTTTTTTAAATCCATTTTTGTAGTGTATATTTGTGTATTTTTGTGTTTTTAGCATTCTAACACCTCTATAGCCCTAATTGGTGCATGACTAGGCCTAATCCTGATAACTTGTTTGATTTTGATCCTGAGATTGATAGGACCTTGCATAGGTTGATTAGAGATCATAGGCTAAGTGCAAGAATTACTTATGAACTTGATTTTGATCTTGAATTTGAGAGTGAACATAAGATCTTAAGTAATTTTACAACTATGGGTGATAACATGCAGAATAGGACCCTTAAGGAACTTATTGCCCCTGATGTAACTTACCAGCCTTTGTGTATTTAATACCCTGATCTTAATGCTAACTTTGAATTAAAATATGGATTGATACACTTGTTGCCCAAGTTTCATGGACTTGCAGGTGAGGATCCCCACAAGCATTTGATGGAGTTCCATGTTGTGTGTTCAACCATGAGACCTCAAGGCATCCATGAAGAACACATCAAGTTGAGAGCATTCCCCCTCTCCCTTGCTGATGTAGCCAAGGACTAGATTTATTATCTTTCACCAGGCTTTGTGCCTTGCTGGAATGATATGAAGAAACTATTTTCAGAGAAGTTTTTCCTTGCCTCTAGAGTTGCTGCAATTAGGAAAGACATATGTGGTATCAAACAGATTTCTAGTGAAACTTTGCATAAGTACTGGGAGAGATTTAAGAAGTTGTGTTCAAGTTGTCCACACCACTAAATCAGTGATCAATTGTTGATCTATGAGGGACTAATACCAATGGACAGAAGCATGATTGATGCTGCCAGTGGAGGAGCTTTGGTGAATAAGACCCTTACTGTTGCTAGAGACTTGATCACTAACAAGGCTGCCAATACATAACAATTTGGGACAAGAATGGTAACTCCATGTAGAGGAGTAAATGAGATCCATATGGCTCAGGCAGACCAGAAGAGGATAGAAAACAGGCTTAATGAGTTAACGTCACTAGTGCGGCAATTAGAAGTGGGACAACGTGTACCAATTTCTATACAAGGGTTTGTGGGATTCGCTATTATCTATCTCATCCTACAGATTCCTCTCCAACACTTCAGGAAGATAATTTTGCCACCCAAGCCTATCTTGTTACTGCAGTAGGCATTTTTCTTGGTTGACCCCAATATCAACAACAACAACAACAGCAACAACAGTAATTTAGATACCAAGCTGTAGGTCCTAGCAACTAATATCAACGACCTGTATTCAGACAGCAACAACCTATGCAGGAGTCTATCCAAGCCACTCCAGTCAAGCCATCATTGGAAGCTTTAATGAAACAAGTGGCCACAAATAACATTCAGTTCTAGCAGAATGTCAATGCCACCATTCAGAATCTATAGACTCAAATTGGGCAATTGGCAACCATTGTGAGTGAGCTAAATAGTCAAAGGTCAAGCCAATTGCCTTCATAAACAGTCAATAACCCAAGAAGCAATGTAAGTGATATTACTACCATGAGAAGTGGCAGAGAAGTTGATGGTCCTAGTCTACCACAACCAGAGCTACCAGTGCAGCAGTCAGAGAGTGGCCAGAAACAACAAAATTTACAGAAAATAAATAGCTCAGTTCAGAAATCCATGGCACAAAAAAAATGTGCAAAGAATTTAGACTTGGCCATTCCACTACCTTTCCCAAATAGGGTCACACAGTACAAGTAGACAACGCAAGCAGAAATGGAAAAAGAAGTCATGGAGACATTCAGGAAAGTGGAAATCAATATCCCCCTCCTAGATGCAATCAAGCAGATACCAAAGTATGCCAAATTCTTGAAAGAGATGTGCACTCATAAGAGAAGGTTGAAAGGAAATGAGAAAGTGAGCATGGGAAGAAATGTTTCTGCCTTGATCCAACCAAATATGCCTTCTAAATGCAAGGATCCTGAAACATTCACCATTCCATGCATAATAGGCAACAAGCAATTTACTCATGCAATGTTGGATTTGGGTGCTTCGATTAATGTGATGCCAAAATCAGTTTTTGATTCTTTGCGACTTGGAGAATTGAAGCCAACCAGAGTAATCATTTAACTAGCAAATAGGAGCACAACTCATCCTGCTGGATTGCTTGAGGATGTTTTGGTAAGGGTAAATGAGTTAATATTTGCAGTAGTGATAATCACATATTTTATACATTAATAAATCCTCATTTTTAGTCATTTACACTCTTTATGTACTTAATTGATTAAGCCTGGTTATGTTTTGTAAGATTGGACTCAAATTGGACTTAATTGATTTTTTCAGCATTATTTGGGTCTTACACTATTTCTGTATTTTCGTCATATCTTGAGTTCTAGATGTCTAGAAATTATGAATTTTACCTTGCAAGAAAGCTGAGATAAAGCTTACAACTTTGATGAAGAGCTCAAAGTCTCAATCAGACATCAAGTGGAGCTAATTGGGCTTGGAAGACAGAACACGAGTTTTGTATCTGGAACCTGAATAGTGTACAGTAATCAGAGCATAACTCGGGCTGTAGAAATTATCTTGGGCTAAAATTTGGACATTTGAAAGTTAAGACCCAGATCTACATCTTTCATGCAGAACACAAGAGCTCATTCGGATAGGTTGGAGGTGATATTGGGTCTGGAAGTCAAAACAGAGGTGCTGAAACTGGGCCTAAACAATCTGCAGTAATTGGGTCATATCTTGGGCTGTAGGATGAATTTTTGGATGATTTCGGTGCCATTGGAAAGCTAAGACAAAATGCTACAGCTTTCATGAAGACATATTGCTTCATTTCGATGGCATCCATGAGATCAACAATGAATGATTTCAGAGACAAAGAATCTCAATAATCCAACCACTCAACCAATCATCCAACCACTCCACCCACTCATCCACCTACTCTTAATCAGCCCCATTGTCATTTTGTATCCCTAATCCTCTATAAAAGGCACCATTGGCTGATCATTTGGTGCACTTGGTGTTAGGCTTAGTTTTTACAAGTTATGGTTATGCTTGTTTCTTGTTTTACTTTGTTGTAATTTTCTCTTGTTCTAAAGTGAAGCTATGTTCATCTTTCTCTTCTTCTCTCTTTCTTTATTCTTATCTATGAGTAACTAAATCTCATCTTGCTTGGATGAAAGAGTGAAGCTCTTGGTAATGAAATAAGGTTAGATTATTCTATTTCTTGTGCTTAAAAGATATATTATAAAATGGACATTATATGTGTTGTATTTTATTTCCAATTAATTTAGAAACCTTCTTTGTATAATGGAGATCTTGATTTATTGTAGACAATAAGATTTACATAGTGAATGCTTGAACTCATTTACAAATGTCGGTAGATAATTAAAGGAATCATAATATGATTGCATATATAATTGAACTTTGAATGTTATATTTTTCGATTGGAACCTCCGTTGTGTGTGGATTTCAATTGAGTTATAAAGAGAAATAATCTTGCCTTTAATTTATTACCAAGAGTGGATCTTCTAACCCAAGCAAGTTCTTAAATTCATTTGTGAACATCTTCTATTACTTTTGGTGTTGTGACAAATCCTTTCCTACCTCAATTAATTTTTCTTCATCAATTCCCTGTGGATCAACCTCAGACTCCTGAGAAATTTACTACTTGAGACAACCTGCACTTGAGTTTGCATCCTTAAATTCCGCAGTCAAGTAGATTTTTATATTCTGAACATGAAAGATGAATTTGCATTTAGTCAGCCACCATTGATTTTAGGTATACCCTTTTTGAAAATTGCCAAGACTAAGATTGATGTACATGCTGGTACTCTTTCCATAGAATTTGGGGATAATAGTTCAATTTAACATCTTTGATGCCATGCAATATCATTTAGAAAGGCATTGTGTTTTTCAATTAGATGTTAATGATTTACTTGCTAATGATATGCATGTTGATATGCTAGTTGGATTTCCATATACTGGTAGATTTCTAGATAGTGTTGATTTTTCTAGATGTTCTGGATATGTTGTTATTGTTTGTGATAAGACCAGTATGTGTACTACATGTTCTGAGATTTTTGTATGTATAGGAGGAGATGATACTAAATTTTCTGAATTTCCTTCCTTTATGAGATATTATCATGCTATTTTGGAAGATTGTACAAAGATTATAGGTGGTGCTGTAGTTAAATCAACAAAATTAATTTATCCAATCAGATTGATACCTTCAGTGCAGCAATCACCTACCCTTGAGCTGAAGCCATTAACCGAACACTTGATGTATGTATACTTGGTGAATAATGAACAACTTCCTGTGTTCGTGGCCAAGAACCTCCATGCTGAACAGGAGGAGAGATTACTACAAATTCCGAGAGAGCATAAGCAAGCTTGGGATCCCGGTAATAGCACTTGGGTGAATCCCAAGGGAATTAAAGAGGGCCAATAGGATCCCGATGGAAGCTCTCATGCCTTCATGCATAAGTTGGTCATTATACTTTTGCCAATAGGATCCTGGTGGAAGTATCTTCTTCTACCCTATTTGATAAGGATGTTTTTTTTTCTTTCCCTCTCTTTTATTTTACTTGTCCGTTATTAATTGATGGTTTTGATGGATGTTGTTTTTCTTTTGAGCTTTACATTAAGGACAATGTAGAATTTAAGTGTGGGCGAAGAATTTACATTCTGTTTTACTATTTTTGTTTTTCTATTTTTGAAAAAAAATAATAAAATTTTGTATTTTTAATTGCTTTCCAATGATATTTTGGGATTTATGAAATTTACGAGTTTGAAGCAATTGAAATTCAAGGTTCATAGTATGATTGAATAAATTTTCTTCCTTCTTGAATTTGACATGCTTGGTTTTGGATGTTTGGTTGATGGATTGAGTTTGATAGATGCATACCTTGTGAGAATTTCAGCTTATTGACGGATGGATTTAGCATTTATGTCATTCTCTTCTTTCTTATGTGATTTTCACTCATGAAAATTGATCACTCTAGAACTTGCTTTGATTCATTTTAGGCTATAATTTTCACTTGCATGCATGAACATGATTGAGGTATTCTTTCTTGAATTAGTTACTTTGGCCAAATAGCCAACCATCATTTCCTTTTGATTAACTCCCTTGAGCCTATTTACCTATTCTTTGTCTTAGCTCATTATATGCCTTATGTGAAAAATCATGTTTTTACCTTATCTTAGGGATTGGGAGAGTATTGGTTCATTTTTAATTTGAGGAGCTCTTTTGCTTGTGGGCAATTAATAGTTCAAGTGTGGGGGTTGTGCGAATTGATGTGTAATATGTAAGGTGATTGGTGAAATAAAAAAAACAAAAATCATAAAAAAATGAAAAGAAAAAGAATAAATGCAAGAAAGGTTGTGATAGAAAAGAAATACAAATAAATAAATAAATAAATAAGATAAGGAATATGTAAAGAGAATGTGCATAATATGGAATTGGAGTAAAATTTTATACTTGTCACTTGTCAATTGAGTTCCTCCCCAATGATCTTTTATTCTCTTAGGTACTTAGCTTGTCATATCCATATTATTTCATTCCCTTACCTTGACTCCATTACAACCTTGAATAAAGTCATATTGATTTATGTATGCATGTGTTTTGAGTAGTAGAGAAGTAGAAGATAAGCAAGCTTATGGTAGTGTAATTGTTCATCAGTTGAATTGAGTGAAATAGCTACCATTTAAACACTTGAGGGATTCATAGTGTATCTTCTGAGGATCTATCATTCTTAATTCAAGTTTTTCAAATTGAAGATACCTTGCTTGTTGGTTTAAGATGCGAAGAAATGTTACCTCATGAATATTTTGATCTCTTGAAGCTTTGATTGCTCTTCTTGCTTATAAAATTTTGCATATTTGAATATTATTAGAAATTGAGTCTTTTAGAGTTTTTAGCTTTTGAATGTTTTGTTTTTCCTTGTTCCCTAGTTTTGGTCTTATGTGAATTGCCCATAAGTGCAAAAAGCTAAGTGTGGGAGAATTTGATAATCACATATTTTATACATAATAAATCCCTATTTTTAGTCATTCACACTCTCTATGAACTCAATTGATTGAGCTTGTCATGTTTTGTAAGTTCGGGCTCAAATTGGGCTTAATTGATCTTTTCTAGCATTATTGAGATTTTACATTGTTTCTGTATTTTGACCATATCTTGAATTCTAGATGTTTAAAATTATATATTTAACCTTGTATCAAATATGAGAGAGAACTCTACAACTTTCGTGAAGAGTTCCAAGGCTAATTCAGACATCTAGCGAAGCTAATTGGGCTTGGAAGTTGTAACATGGGTTTTGTCGGTGAACCCTAGCAGTGTGCACTAATCAGGGCATAATTTGGTTTATAGATGTGATGTAACACCCCAAATTTTTTAACTATTTGACAGTAATTTTGACAGTTAACAGAATTTTACTATTTAATAATTTCTGTGTACTGTAAAATTATTTTGAGTATTCTGTCAGCATATTTGATCATTTTGAATGATTTGCTCCGTGTCAAGAAAATAATAATTTTCGGGCCGGGGAAAATTTTATGTAATTTAATTATTACTATTAAGTCTTAATTATTTTACATAATCTGATTTGATATTTGTACGTTTTCTAATATTTGTGATTTTTATGGATGATTATAAATTTTTATATTTTTCTGATCGTTTTTGGACTGTTTATGGGCCCCAGTGGTCGTACGTGGGCCTGGGTTGAGTCCCAAAACGTGAAAATTTTTCTACGCATAGAAAAATTCGTACTGTTTAGACGGAGACAGGGGATCTTACTAAACCTGAATCCAGACACAGTTTTAGAAAATTTTATTGTACTGTATTTTGTACTGTATTTAATTATCGGGCGATAAAAATACAGTAAATATATTCTTTCATGGGGTTTTAGCAGATAAAAATAGAAATTATACTGCTTAAGTCAACAATAGTGGTTATGACAACTCTTGACGGACCAATAGGAAGCAAGTTTAATGCTTTTGACGGACCAATAGGAAGCAAGTTATTGAAGACTTTGATATCTACCGTCGATTTAATCAACGGTGTAGGATTAATCTAAGAAAATGGCTATGACCATTTATAACCATTGGATTTAGATTTAAATCAAGGGTGGAGATTTGATCTTATAAAGTGGCTAGGACCATTTGTAACTGTTGGATTTGGATTTAATCAACGGTGGAGATGGATTATTTATGACCATTGGATGTGGATTTAATCAATGGTGGAGATTTGGTATTCTAAAATGACTATGACTAATTATGACCATTGGATGAAAAGTTTGAAGGAGTAATCTTGACCCTTCATTTTGGAAATGCATCTAATGGCTAGGATTTCAAGGAGGAAAGATCTAATGGCCTAGATTAAGTCTTCTAATTAAAAGTCTACCTTAATCCTAATCATTGAATTAATCAATGGCTAGAAATGCTTAAAATGGTGGCTAATTATTATGGTCATTTATTGAATGCATAAGAGAAGCATGAAGAGGGGGGGACGGTTTTGGAGGAGCTTAAGAGCTTAGCAAAGTTGAAAACCACATTATTGTTATCATAATTCATCTTTGTCTTCTCCAAAAAGCCAAGACTTCATCAAATATTTTCTCTCCTTCTTTCTCTATGCATGTTTCGGCCAAAGCACCCAAGAATGCCTTCTATCACTCAAAAATTTCATACAACCTAATTTCTTGAATCCTTACCTTATTCTAAGAACATCTCTAGTTATGAGTTTTCACAAAATCATTCATCTTAAGCTTCAAATCCAAGCTTCAAGTTTCTATCATAAAGGGTAAAGTTCATATTTCTTCACCCAATCTTTTAGTTTTGATTTTCTAAGCCATGCTTGAACCATGGTTTATCTATTTTTACACTTGTTATTGATTATAACATTTGTTTATGATTTTTAGGGATTTTCCAAGGAGCTCTACGAAATTGGTGGAAGGAAAACTAAGTGTTTTCACTTCATTCTTTACCTTAACCAAGTCTAAGAAGTCTTTCTTTTACAAAAATCAAAAATTCCATCTTTGTTCTTCAAGAGGAATTTCGGCCAAGACATCCAAAATCACCATCCAATCTCTTTTAATTTCATCCAACCATAGATCTTGAATCTACATGATATTCTAAGCAACTTTCATGTTGGAGACTTTCTCTAAATCATTCATCTTCAACCTTGTTCTTCAAGCTAAAGATTAAAGCTTTATTGGTGAAGTTTGTTAATCTTCACTTTTCTTTTGATTTTCAAAGTTCTAAGCCATGTTTGATCCATGGTTCCCCTAGTTCAAACTTAATATACTAATAAACTTGTGTTTTGTTATGCATTTAAGAAACTTTTGGTGGTGAAGGACTTGGAAAAAGAAGCAAAACAAGGAGTTTTTGAGGATCTTCAAGAGGTAAGAGGGAGATTCATCTCACCAACCAAGTATGGTGGTGAGAGATGATTTGTGTATTTGATGGATGGTGAATCCATGCGAGGATTCATATCCATGGTCATGTAATTATTTATGTGTGTTTATGTGCTTTGATTATTTGCCTATGCTTGGTATAATTTGCATGATCTATTGCTTTGATTATGGCATGCTTATGATATTTATGATGAAGTATATGTATATCATGATGTAATGATGAAAAGGAAAAAAATTTTGATTCCAAAGAATCATAGAGGCACACGACCTCAAGGGTGTTTTTGAACAAAAAGGTCTAAGTATTTTACTAATCATGAGTTTTAGATGAAAAGAGCAATGTTGATTTTAAGGATTTGCAAAGAAAGTGAAAATGAAAAATTAACAAATGATTTGATTTCAAAGACCAAGTACTCACGATTTTTGTGAAGAATTTTTAATGGTTTTGTTTGTGTAAAACCATATTGACTTAGAAGGAAAAATGTTTTGATGATTTCAATAGTCATGTCCACGTTTTTGAAGGCTTGTAATGCCTTGATTTTATGGAAACAAAGTGGAAATATAGTTTGATTTAGTACAAGGAAATTGGAAAGGGAATCAGAGTGTTTTAACACTTAAGAAAATGGGGTTTTCGTATGAAAATGGAAAAGAGAGGTTGAAAGTGTTTGAACCTCAATTTATTTTGAAGAGAATTGATTTTAGAATTGATTTGAAAAAATGGATAATATAATAGTGATTTGATATTTTCTAACGTGTAACTTATCCTTTGGGTTTTGGAAAGCGTTAGTAATTTTTAAAGTTAGAAACATTGATTTAATTCAATGGAATTGTGAATTTGTGGAATAAATTGCGAAAAGAATTTTCTTGAGTAAGAAAATGTGAAAAATAATGTGAGTAGTCATATTATTTTGAGAAAGGTTGAAATGTGATTTTTGAAGGTTGACAAATATTTTTCGTAATGGAAAAATGATGTTAGAAATGATATTGATATGTTTGGAATATTGAGGAATATTTTACGTGGTTGTAAAATGGTGAAAAATGTTTTACGTATCTTAAAAACATAATTTTTAAGCTACGCGATTTGAAAAACGTTGAAATATTTCTACGTGATTTGGAAAGCGTTTAAATATTTTGAAAATGATGGAAAATGGTTTACGCGACTTAAAAGAATGATTTTTAAGTTACGCGATTGTGAAAAATAGTGGAAAATCGCTACGCGATTTGAGAAATGTGTAAATATTTTTACATGATTGAGAAAACGTTGTAAAATCAATACGTAATTTGAAAATGCAACAGAAGTATTGTGGAATTGTGAAAACGTAACGGAAATGTTGCGCAATTGTAAAAACACGACAAAAGTGTTTTGTGACTATGAAAACGCAATAATATGATTTCGCAATGAAAAATACAATAAAGATACTGTTGGGCCAATGTGTGGACCCTGATTATGAGATTATGAAATTAAACTGAGAATGAGCCAATGTGTGGACCCTGAATATGAAATGGTGAATTTTGCCTGTGATTGGCATTGATGCATTTTATATACATGAACTAGTGTATGAACACTATATGAGAAAATGATGAATTTTGCCTATGATTGGCATTAGTGCATTGAACATGCATTGGAAAGGTCCGATGGACTGTATGAGGCTATTTGCCTAAGAGAGACGTACACCTCTTGAGTGGGTGCGATATGCGTAGTGTAAGTCACTTGTTGACCCTAGGGGCATCGGGGTGCGGGTTGCTTATATAGGAGGTTGGTCGCGCTTCTTCCCGTAGGTTAGACCGATGCAACACATCGATGATCCTGACCGAGACACTATTCTTAATCATGATCTGATAAAGATTGTCGTGTATATACTAGATGTGCAAAATTAAAATGAGGATTATAGCACGTGGTCTGAGGCATGTGGTACCGACAGATCTTTTCGATCGACTTCTCTGAACTGAGTATTAGCTCCATGGAGTAGAACATTGAGTCTATGTGCGCATGCATGAAACTGAGCATTTATACTAATGTGATATATTAATTGAGGAATATTGGCTATGACAATTATTCTGTTGAGAAATAATGGATGATGATGATGATAAATAATGTTGATGCCATTATTGTTATTATCGTATGATTTGAATTGATGAATATTTGGATATTGTTGAGGACATCATCGTGAATATGGAATGATATTTGAACTGATAAATATTTGAATGATGATAGTTGATTAATGCTGAGTGCATTATTGGAATTATGGTATGATATATCTGTGTGGTATGCTGGTTGTGTTATCTCTATGCTACCATGTTGGTATTAGCGTAGGTGATCTCACCTCTTTGTTATATTGTTTTGCTGTGTTTGTATTATTAAAATTGAATAGTAGATGGAACGAGTTGTCTTAGACATACGGGTGATAAATACTCTGAGATCGGAGACAAATTAGAGAATGACCATTCGAGATTTGATAGCGTGCAGTGTTGACAAGGAACAGATGTCTGATGCATCAAGATGGATACAAGAAAGAATAAGTATGCTAAGTTTTCTCGTTAGTGTTGTACCGTGCTATTAAGTAGGACCCGTGATGGGGTTTGCTCTTTGTTAAAAAGAGAGAGTCTGTTAGTTTTATATTTCTCTTTAAATTGTTAAATATTAATTAGTATCAATATTGTATATTAAACAGTTTAAATTTAATTTTCAGTATTACTTATAAATATCAGTAAGATTATGTTTCCGTCTTCAGCAAGAAAAGGAAATTTTAAAACTCACCTTTTATAACTCAAACCTTTTATGTACTGATTTTCAGATTGGGAGTTGGTAGTCAGAAATGTGATGCCCTGAGGGGGGTGTTACATGTGATATAGACCTGAAACCACTAGCATTTGGAAGCTAAGACATATATCTCTAATTCATATGAAGAGTACATTTATAAACTATGACGTTTTGATAGAGTTTTCATCCCTTGAAGTCAGCCAACGGAATCAGAGACCCTTTGAGAATGATTTGTCCATAACTTGAGTTGTAGACATCTAATTAACATGAGGTTTAGACCCAATTACTCATAAATGACCAAACTTTGTACCCATCAGGTTTCCAAGGGTGTAAGGCCAAAATATAGGTTAGATATAGGGGGTGAGGGCAAAAATCTAAGATTACCTTTCATTCTACACTTCTCACATTCTTTCTAGATTTTTCTCTCTTCTTCTCCCTTCTTCCTCAAGCTCCTTCATGGTGATAACTGTGGAGGGCTAAACTTTTGTAATCAGTTCAGAGATTCTTGAATAAATTATGGTTTGGATTCTTGATATTTTGGTTTTGTTTTTGTGTTGAACTGCATTTGGAATCCTCTTCTTCTTTTTCTTCTTGATCTGAATACATGAATAGTGATTCTATTTATGTTTGATCTGATTGGGTTTTGATTTAAGATTGAGAATTGTGATGGATTTAAGATTGATTGATCTAAATTAATCACAAAATTACGGAGGTTAGGTTACTTATTTGTGCATAGGTTAATTGAATTCGGTTATCAAATTAACATAGATCTAACATGAGTTGTGCAATTATAAATTTGTGTGTCAATTTTTAATTGAATTATAGATGATTATCTAGTATAAATTCTGGATTTAATGAAAAGATTTTAGTTAAATCCAAATTAATCATTCAAATGCACTTTAATTGTTTGATGAAAGATCTAGGATGGAATCAACCCAATTTCGAATAGGATTCTGAATTGATTGCTCTTTTAATTGAATTTCTCACTTTAATTCTGTTATTTACATTTTTTGAGTTCTCATATCCCTTCCCCAATCTTTGTTACTTGATCTGATCAAATTGCATTTAAAATCATTGAAAGACGATTCAGTGTTGTTTCTTATACTGCAAGTTATAGGTATAGCCCATTTACAATTTTGATTGAGTTTGGCGCTCGGTCAAGGACATGAACACATCATGTCGCGGGAAAACCCCTAATGCTGCTGCTATGTTGTCTAGAAACTAGGTTTGCTTGACATCAACACTTGATGCCGCCATAGACCAACACAAGGTTTCTAGAACCCTTTCGCCATGCCGTTGTCCAAAACCCTTATGCCATGCCGTTGTCCAGAAACAAGGTTTACTTGACATCAACGTTTGATGCCACCACAAACCAAAAATAAGGTTTCCAGATACCTTACGCTACGCCGCTGTATATATCACATATATATAACAGAAAACTTCGCAAAGATATACAGACATATAAAAACACATGAACATGTTCACATCTTCAAAAACATCATCATGATTTTGAATATAATATGTCAAATAGAATATGTTTTCGCAAAGGATTCATTTGTTTTCTGAAATAACATATTAAAGATTATACAATTTACCAAAATGGGAACAACTAATCATGTTATTTCATACAACACGTAAACAACAAAGACCAAATCATGGTTTTGTAAGTGTCTTTGATACCACTGTTGGAATTATGAATACATCATGCAGCGAAAAAATAAAATTCTCACCAAGGATTCATGCGAAAAGAAGACCATAATTCGTGTTTTTGAATTTGCCTCTTAAAGCGAGATGAAACAACGATCAAGCAAATCATAAGCACTGCAACAACAACAGACTTACAAAGCATCCAACATCTATAGTCTTGGAGTACGACCTCTCGACCACAATGCTAGCTGCGAAGAGAAGAAAAACATGTCACACTCTCATTCACTGTTTCTGTCAAGTGCGGTTAGGGTTTGTAATACGTGCCTTGACAGCCTTTTAGCAGTGCTATTTATAATAGCTACTGTCTTATACGAGTGAGAGCAGTAACAAGGTAAGCTGTGCAACCTTAGGCTCATGTGTTATGAGTCTAGCCCACGATTGATCCTAATCTAACTTGGATCCTTATTACTCCAATTAAGTTTGTTCTAAGCGTGCGACCCTATAGGTTCTCATGACGGTTGCAACAATATTAAAATCTCATTTTAATATTACAAGCAGTGAACGATATCTAGCAATACATCACTGCTACCCAAGTAATGAAAATGTCAGTGATTTGACATAATCTTTTTGCGATCAATGTTACCGTATAATTTAGTCCCTTTGTCCAAATATCTAGATTGACACAAGGCATGAAACATGTCACCCTTGTATAGTTCAATCTTTTGTTTCCTGATACTCGAGTAGACATAATAATAACAAATGAGATCAATACCTCATATTGACTTATTTGAGCATGGCCATGCATTTTGTAGTCTCACTCAATCAGGGCCCCCGAAGATATTATTCTTGTTATATAGGAGGGACAAATCTTATCTAGGTCATTCATATCCCTCTGCATCATTTGCGTTATGTCTAATAATTAACTTTATAATCACCTTATTACAGATGACATTTGATAGCATTAAAACATACAACTCCTTATGTCGGAATCGTAGTGATTTCAGGTCAAAGGACCACATACACCATTATCACTATAAGAATCACTTATGACACTCACGTAATGATCCACGCAGCATTCTCATGGCTGGTCAATCCAATACATCATTACTCTAATATATACTCATGTGATGACTTGAGATCTCATATCCATGACCCATGAGATTTTGCCATTAGTCTACGCACATACTAGTCTCAATGCATTATTGTCGTCCTAATTAACAATAATACTTGACTAGGAACATTTAAGAATAGTGTTCTGTTTCTATTCAATAGGATCTCAAGATCAAGTCATCCACTTCATGTCCTATGGCATAAAACTTACTATTCTAAGGACTTTATTATGTATATCATAAATAACATAATAAATGAAATGTCTCATATATTAAATAAATAGCATAATACAATATAAGCTAGTACGATTAAAATAAATTGGCCTCTAGGGCATACACCAATAGAATATTCATGCAAATTCATTAAGTCAATGTCTCAAATAACATAAATATAAGCTCAAAACATATTTAATCTTAAATATCTACTTAGTACAGTATAACCAAACAATTATTTGGAAACAATCACATAAATTATTGGTTTAGATTGCCAGTTCTTCAATGGTTCCTCATCCGTAAAAGGACGGATTGCCTTCTGGACCTTCTTTATGCAACACATTAATAGTGAGATGGCATCAGGAACAAATGACTTCTTCAAATATGATTATCTTAGATGATGCTGAGAATGTTTCCCTCAGGTGATGAATGTGCTTTATGTTGCCCTTATCATTCTTTTTTCCAAGAGTCATACTCCCTATTCTTTCCTTTAACTTTACATTGAACTCTTCAGAGGAAGCTACCTCTTTTCTAGCTTGTATTACTCCTAAAGTGAGCAATCCCTGGATTCGAACCTTAAAATCCAAACAGTTCTCGATATCATGTGTCATTTCCCCACAATGATAAGTATAACTTGACTCTTTTTCTTACATCTCTTTTTTTATTATGGCAGCTGGTGTAGTGATACTATAACCTACCTTCTTCAAACCCTCGAATATTTCAGTCATTGGCATACGCAAGCTCATGACCTTTCTTACTGGTGATCCTTCTATCTTTAAAGCATTTACCGTATTCCTTCCACTATAACTAGGAATTGGGTTATTAACAATACTGGTTCGACCTCTTCTTGAATGTTAAGCTTTCCATAAGCAATTAGCCTCCTTACTACGGTCTTGAAAAATTCATAATCTTCAATTGAATGCGCCGAGATGTCCATGTGGTATTTACAAGTTAAATTCGAGTTATACTATGTTGGGAATGGTGGTTTTAAGGAATGTACAGTATTTCCTGAGATGAAGTGAGCATCAAATAGACTTTGAAATAAGTTTGCATTTGAAATAGATAGTTTTGGGAAATGGGGTAGGTTTTAGGGGTGGAAGCGACCTTGGTTTTGGAAGTTTGGCCGAGGTTGTGGGTGGTTTGGGTAATTTTGAGGAAGTGCAGGTGGATATCAGGTATAGGTCAGGTGAGTTGGTACATATGGTTGTGGTGTAGGAACATTATTGATTTGGAACTGTGGAATTGGGGTGATGTTTGTGGTTGGCACACTTTCGTGGGGTAGGTAATAAGGAGGAGTTGGTGTTTGGTATGGAAAGTTAAGGTTAGGGTTGTATGGTGGTTGATGACTTAGGTATTGTATGGAATATCAAGGTTTGAAGGTCCGTTGGTGTTGGACATAATTCACTTCGGGTTCTTTCTTTCTCGGCAGGAATATCTTATTAAGAGCGGTATCCTCTGTATTTCTCATTGGCAACTTCCTAGCTTTGGCAAAAATCTCAATCCTTTCTCTTGCAGTGATTAAGTCAGCAAAATCTTTATAGGCTGCTTTGGTCATTACCAAGGGTTCCTAAGAAATATGAACACATCTCAGACAGTGTTAACGGGGGTTGAACTTGAGCGGCCAAAGCTTCCAACCTTGCTTGGGTCTCAGACATCTCATTCATCTGCCCTTTTATTTCTTCAACTTCCTTGCTCAAATTTCTCCATGCCTCAAGATCACTAGCAGCCATTCTAGTCCGAGATCTGGTATTGTGAACTCAAGTTTGATTAGTCTCTTCTTTCCTAGGTTGCACAATGGTTCCTGAACAAGTTTGATTTGTTAAAACACTATAACATTAAACAAAGAATAAGATGAAATGAATGAGATGCATAAGATGAATGAACTTTGTGATAAAAACATTTTCTTTTCTTCCTCTTTGTTTTTTTTTAAAGGATAAGGATGAAAATGCAAGATGATGTATTTTTTTCTTTTAAAAATGCTAAGAATGAAAATGCAAGATGATGTATATATTTTATTTTTTATTTTAAAAAAAAAAGTGCTAGGAATGTTATGAAAATGCAAGATGATATATTTTTTTTTATGCTGGTTTTTTTTTAAAAAAAGAATGCAAGAATGAATGACATAAGAAATTGATAGATAAATAAAAAGTATGCTCCTTTCATGTCCTAGTCAGGTGAAACCTAAGGGTTGGATTTCCTTAAGATTATGACTCTAATTTTGGCAGTCTTTATGTTCAATCTATCAGTGCAATATTTTTTAGGACAGATCGAAACTTCTAAAAAAGTCGTGGTCCCTAGATTGCCTTTATCTCGAAAGACAATGACCTAATTCATGAATTAATCACAAGTAGGGATAAACCCTCTCAACATGACTAGTCCTACTGGTAACAATATGAGTGGTGTCTCAACAAATGTCAAGTGAGCACAAGGCCCTTCAATAATAAAAGTCGAGACCCCTCCTATTCCTCGAGTTCGCACAGACTCATGTATAGAGCCTAAAAAGTGTGTGAGGTAAGTGATAGTGATGTGTGTGAGAAAGCATACAAACCTGTACAAAAATTAAAAAAGATAAAACTACCCCCAACCTGCAAAATCATATATACAACAATCAACCAGCAATCACCTATCCTAGGGTTTCAACAATTAAGCACAAAATATTAAAAAAAATGTACAAGTAAATCATGTCAAAATAAACACAAGATAATGTTATTTATATAAAAGTACTAGATAAAATCTATTTACAAACAAATAAGAAAACAAAAACAAAGACAAAAAAGTAAAATAAATAAATAGAAATTATTAATAATTTACAAAACTATTAACAACATGCTTGACTCTCCAAGTATCCCAAGTAGAGTCGCCATCTATAGAGACTGAGAGATCTGCGACGGGAGCGGCGAACAAAATGTGATAAAAATTAAAAATGGAGTTGCCACTAATTTTATTTGAATTAGAAAAAATTAAAAAATATTTCTAGAAAATAGTCTTTGAAACTAGATTAGATTCAGGAGTCGATTATGTATAACGAAGGGTGAAAACTTAATCCCACAGCACTCTTAACACACCCGTGTTGAGACAGTACCTTAAGTCAGTTGTGCAAAACTTGATAATCCCAAATATATTTATTTTACTCCTCTTAAAAACATTATAAATATTTTTTTAAAAAAAAGAAACAAAATGCAAAAGTTTAATTTTTGACTTGACGGAAATGAATTCTTGCTTCTACATATCCTCAGGTGCAATGAGAAGCTCAAAGTCATGTCGTTCTTTAAAAAATAATTACGGGTTGGTTAATTTTAATTAAAAAAATTGAAAAAGAATTTTGTTTGAAAACAAATTCATTCTTACACAGAGTTCAAGTTAGCATCAGGCTACTCAATAAACCCTTATGATCCAAATGACATTAAAGATAACATCTGCTATTCAATCAATGTCATTGGTCAATGCGTGAATTAAAAGAAAGTTTTTTTTTGTAAAAAAAAATAGCTTCATTTAACAATTTTTTTGAAATTTATTTTTCAATAGCTAAAAAAACAGAAATATACACTACAATAAACTAACAACCAAAAATTAAAATTAACAATAAGTTTAAAAATGACCCAAATGGATGTCACCCACCCAACCTAAAAAAAGATAGATTTAAAATTAAACTAAATAAAAATAAAAAGATAATAATAATAATAATAATAATAATAATAATAATAATAATAATAATAAAACAAAATAAAATAAAAAGGGTTTTAAAACAAAACAAAAAAATGTAGAAGCAGAAAAACAAAACCTGGTCTTCAACGGAGCAAACAGTGCAAAGGACGGCTTGGCCAGATCGTGACGTGTGTTGGCTGGATTATGACTCGGTTCCTCGGATCTAGCGCGCTGGCATGATGGTCTTTCTTTGTTTGCGGTGGAGTTGTCTCGTGTTTGGCAGTGGAGTGGCGCGACTGCTGCTCCACGGATCTGGTGCAAGGATCTGTGGAGGTTCGAGGATGGTTGTTGCTAGTTCGCACGGTGCATGTGGAGGAAAGACTGTCTAGTGCAAGGTCTTCACGGTGGTGGCGCAGTGGCAGCAACCTAGTTTTCGTGGGTGATGGATCTGGTGCGTGGAGGGTCATAGGTTGGTTTAGTGATAGGGGCTGCTGTTGCTAGTTTTTGATCGCGTGGCAGGGGTTCTGTAGGGTATTTTGTTTATAGTGTTAATGTTGTTTTGGAATGGTGGTTGTTTGGGTAAGGTGTGACTACGGTTTGGGTCTTGTTGAAGGGAGATAGTGGTCTCACGGTGGTGGCTTGGGGACAAAGACGATGAGGGGGTCACGGTGGTCTTGTTTGGTGTGGGTGGACGACTCGAAGGTGTTTGAAGTGGTTAAGGGTTAATGGTGGTGTGCCTTGGTTTTAGGCTGCTATTATGACGTGGTTTGGGTGGCTGGTTGTTGGTGGAGGTTTGGGTGGTTTGGATGGTGGTTTGTAGTGGCTGGTTTGTATTTAGTGGCGGGGTGATGAGGTTAAGGTGACGATAGGTATGGCTTGTGTTGGTGGTTTGTGGTGATGAAGATGAAGGTGAAGATGGGTATGGCTCACGGTGGTGAAGGTTAATGAAGATAGTGAGTCACGGTGGTGACTTGTCGTTGATAGGTTTAGGTTGTGGTGACTATTTTCACGGTGGCTGGTTTCGGGCTGTGTGGTGGTGAAATGATGAAGTTGGTTATGGAGGGATGGATGGGTTGTTGTGTGGTGGTGTGTTTTTTGTGGAGCAAGGTGGTTATAGAGGTTTTGGTTGTGGAGAACATGGATGAAAGCTATGATGCGTTGACTTTGGTGGAGTAGGTGGTGGCTATGGTGGTGAGGATGACTTAGTGGTTGTTCAAGGGTGGATGGAGGTTGAAGATGGTGAGTGGTTTTGGAGGTTGAAGATGGTTGGGTTGTGAGGAAGGAGGCTGCGTGAATGGAAAAAAATATGGCTAAGGTGTTAGGCTGTGAGTGTAAACTTATGTTTGATTTTTGTCTATATTTACTGTGTGAATTTTTGTCTCTTTGTTATGGATTTTTATAGGAGGGATTATGGTTTGGAGAGTGATGGTGACTAGGGTTTGGGATGAGTAATGGGTGTCTGCTAGGGTTTCTTTAGGTGTTAAGTGGCAAATGGGTTATGGGTTGAATAATGGGTCGATAGGTTAGGTTATGAGACATGAGTTTATGCAAGAAAATTAGGTCATATTTATTTATTATATTTTATTAATTTATTTTATTTCTTGTTAATTTTTAATTTTAATTTTAATTTTTTAATTTATATTATTTATTTAGATTTTTTATTTTTTTATGAATGTAAAAGTCTTAATAACCCGAACAAAATTAAGTGTTCACACTTAACCACGATTGATTAGGTGGATGTTGTTGCTCCAGGAGTTTGACATTGAGATTCGAGATAAGAGTGGAGCAAAGGACCTAGTGACTGATCACCTGAGCAGGATTGAGAGAGCCTCGGATCTCCTTCCCATCCATGATTCTTTTCCTGATGAGTAGCTTTTACAATTGCAAGGTAAGATCATCTCTCCTTGGTTTGCAGATATGGTCAATTTCTTGGTTGCTAGTGTTTTTCCTACATTTTTTACTAGGGCTCAGAATGATAAATTGAAAAGTGAGTCTAAGTATTATGTGTAGGATGATCCCTACCTGTGGAGATTTTGTAGTGACCAAGTTATTAGGAGATGTATAGATGATCATGAGTTCCAGTTTGTTCTTAATTTTTGCCATGCATTTGCATATGGTGGGCATTTTGGGCCTCAACGTACATCTAGGAAAGTCTTGGACTCTGGATTGTATTGGTCTACCCTATTTCATGATGCATACATGTTTTGTAAGTCTTGTGAACAATTCCAAAGAACAGGGAATATTTCTCGTAGAAATAAGATGCACCAACAGCTTTTGCTATTTTGTGAGATTTTTTTATGTATGGGGTATTGACTTTATGAGACATTTTCCTGTTTCTTTTGGTTTTGTTTACATATTGTTGGTTGTTGGTTATGTATCTAAATGGGTGGAGGCAAAAGCCACTCGGACTGATGATTCTAAAGTTGTTATAGATTTTGTTATATCACACATTTTCTGGAGATTTGGCATTCCGAGGGCTATCATAAGTGATCAGAGTTCACACTTCTGCAACTGTAGCATGGAGGCTTTGATGAGAAAATATGGAGTCTTGCATAAGGTTTCCATGCCTTACCACCCTTAAACAAATGGGCAAGCTGAAGTCTCAACCACAGAGATTAAGCAAATCTTGGAGAAAACTGTCCAACCTAACAGGAAGGATTGGAGCTTGAGGCTTGAGGATGCTCTTTAGGCTTACAGGATTGCCTTTAAGACACTTATTGGGATGTCTGTAACACCCTTTTTTGAGGAGGGAACATCACACCTAACACCACAATCCGAAAAATAAATCATAAATTAAGACCTGATTCATTATAATATAGATAAGCCTGTTCATTTGTAAACGTATAATAATTTGGCAAATTCTTTTTTTTTGTTGTGAATAGTAAAATATAATTATAGTAGAAGTTAAAACGAGAAGTATACCATACATTCATACACCATATATATGTATGTATATATATATATATACACACACACACACACACACACACACATATATATACACACACACACACATACTTGTTAGTTACATCAATAGATATACAAAAATAAGCAAAAGCTTTATCCGCCCCAAAATGATTACACATATACAACCTACCAAAAAGACAAAACATCAGCCCTCCCAACACGAGAAGTAAACCATACATTCATACACACACACATACACACACACACACATATATATATACACACACCATAATTGTTAGTTACATCAATAGATATACAAAAATAAGCAAAAGCTTTACCCACCCCAAAATGATTACACATATACAGCCCACTAAAAAGACAAAATATCAGGCTTCCCAAAAGATTTACAGATAGCCATCAGTAGCTACCAACAGTATCAGCCCCTAAAACTAAAGAGAAGGAACAATGGTTGGCTTCTCCTCGGGGTCTTCCTCGTCAGAAGAAATCCTCATCGGAGCAACCGAGTTACGAGCGAGGGCTCGTGTAGAGGATAAAAACGAATCCTGTTGCGGAGTGCAGTTAGGATCACCCCACATATCACGAATGGGCAAGTAAAACTCTAAATAAACAAGTGCATTGAAATTAAAGACAGGTGGATCATAATGACCTCATGCCAGAGACACCGCCACGTCCCCATGGTAGACACAATAGTCCGTGCTCAAGTTGATGTGCCAGCAGTCCGGACCTCCATGAAATGTCAGCCTAACATACCCCAAAATTCCACGTGGATGGGACCTCATGTTCCAAATAGGTGCTAATGAAAGTCAGGTCAAAAGCCAGGGAATTCGTGCACTTCCCTTTCTTCACCAATGTCTTCAGAGAAACATATAAATAAACAGAATAACAGAGATACATAAAAAAGGTGAGACATCCTATATTCAGTACCAATTATAGCAGTAAAGAAACAAAATAGCGCAAGACGCCCACGTAACATAGCAGAAATAATAATTAGCATCCAGATTCAAATAATAAACAACTTAACAAATTCAGGTAGTTATAACATCAATAAAACAACAGTTCCATCATCATGTGAATAAATGCCAAATATTATGTTAACTCACTATGTATATGCACATAGTACCAAAATCCAACATTTGGTACTACAAATCCTACTCCATGGAGCTAGACACAAACATTAGAGAGAATGATCAAGGAGATATATCAACATCTCGTCAGCCTAAAATCAAGTGCTTTCCAAAAAAAAATTTAATTACTTGCACAATAAGGCTTTATACAACGACATTCTCACAAGATCACGATATAGGACAGTGTCTCAGTTCGGATCGTTGGTGCGTTTGCATCGGTCTATCCCACGGCCCAGAGGAGCTACCAACTGTCCATTCGTGAGACACCCGCACCCCGACGCCCCCAAGGTCAACGATATGACCTATACTAGTCTATTCGCACCCGCACTAAGGTGTGATTCAATCTCCTAGGCATATAGCCTTACAACAGAGTCCACCGAATTTTCACAATGCATGATGACTTAATGCATATACATGTATATTGAACAATAATATAATTTTCCATGACATGCCACAATTTGACCAAGATAAACATCAACACATTCTTGGTCCCACTCATGGACCTACAATAACATATTAAATTCTCAAATGTGATAATACACTTTTAAGGTTTATTATAAAGTTTCACTTAAATTAACATTTCTTATGGAATCTTTATCTAGAGGAATTCTCTTGGTTAGCTAAGTTCTCTACTTTAAGTTTATTCATACTCACTTAGAAAATTATTCTAAGGCTCTTCAAGTCTCACACACTTTCTTGTTCTTTTCTTAAGTCCAAAATTGTTCAAAGTTATAGGATAAAGTCTTATTCTTTATTCTTCCTATTTTATGAACTTCTAATAAATTTCTAATTTTCTAATTAACTAAGTCTCCACTTTAACATTACATTTTTGGCATTTTCACCTTAAGAGGCTGTGAGCCTCAAGGAAATTAGGAGTTCTAGATTTTTATTTCTCCATTTATTATTATTCACTTGATTAGTTATCTTTCTAACTTGTTACAAAATTTTAACCATGAACACCCTATTAAAGGGGTTATGGCCGTGAGCCTCCATAGGGAAAGCAAGGAACTTTTACTTCAAATTCATATTTCCAATCCATCATAATCAATCCAAGATCATCAACATAGACAAATACAACCAATAAAACCACATATGAGAAAATCAATACAATGATCATTAGAAAATCCATAAATTCAAGAGAGCAACCCTAACATGGGTTTCTCAAAATCAACACACAACAAGCTTCCACTACCAATAGAGGTTGAAGTGGATAGTCTCCCTCTTACCAAGAGAAATAACAAGGAAAGCAAGCTCCTTTTTATTTGGGAATTTCGTCCTCCACCTTCAAGAAAACCCTAAGGATATCAAACTCATAAGAATCACAATCAAAGCTTGAAAAAGGCATCCATGATCACCAAAGTGACCATGGATCATGAAAATGAGATGGAAAAATGAGAAAGCTATGAACTTTTACCTTAAAGTCTCCAACTTTAAAGCTTGATGGAGGAAAACAAAAATGGTGGATTTTGGTGATGGTCACAAAAGAGAAAATGTTTTTGGTGATGAGAAAAGGTAGAAAATGAGGTTGATTAAATGAAAAGCTTAGATGGCCCAAAAATGGAGTCTTTGGCCATAAGGGGGTGAGAAAAATAGAGGGGAAAATGTTGAGTTTTTGAAGATAATCACCAAAGAGAAAAGCCTTAGGATGATGAGAGGAAGCAAGAAATGGAAGTAGTTTTAGCAAGCTAGTGGAGATGATCTCCAATGGTGTTGGTGCCGCGGAGAGGAGAAGAGAAGAGGAAGAGAAGAGCTTGAGAGAAAAATGAGAGGAGAGAAAGTGGAAAGAGGAAGTGATAGCTTTTGATGTTTTCAAAATTAGAATGAAATGATAAAGTGAAAAGCTAACTTTTTGGCTCCAAAAATTGGCCATTGTCATGGAACAAGAGAGAGAGCGAGAGAGAGAGAAAGAGAGAGAAGGGAAAATGTTCTAGAAGCTTAAGGAAAGCTTACTTGAGAAGTTTGATACAAAGCTTCTTTGAGAAACTTTGTTAAATTTTTGAGAAAGTCAACATGATGTGACATAAAGTGGATAATTTTAAAAATATGACAAGCATTCTTAATACAAGTTATTATCCAATTGACAAATGTTACAGTTAATAGAAATCAGTATTTATTGTCCAATGGATAATAAATTGTACATTGATTTTTATTTATCAGATAAAAATCTCAAAAAACGTGAACCTCATAAACTGTGTGCGACCTCGAGTTTAGTAAGATCCCTCATTGACGTTTCCAAAGTTTAAGGTTTACCAGCCTCGAGAACAATACTTCATTTTTCCGACTCCGCTTAGTACACACGTAAAATGAAAAATATATTAAAATATTCAACGTTTCCGAAAAAATCCACAAAAATTCACAAAAATCACAAATATTATAAAATGATTATCTATCATGAAATTAGAAATTTTCGAGGTGTTACAACTCTCCCCTTATAAAAGAAATTTCGCCCTCGAAATTTTTATACCTTAGAATAGTTGTGGATGTTGCTCTTTCATCTTGTCTTCTAACTCCCACGTTGCATCTCCGACTGTGTCATTCCAGATTACTTTTACCAACGGGATCTCCTTCCCTCTAAGTTGCTTTATTCTCTTATCCTCAATCCTTATAAGAGGTGCCTCAATGGTTAAGTTCTCTTTCAATTGTGTTACCAAGTGGCTTCCAGTACTCAAGACGGAGGGGGTGAATTGAGAAATAAAAACTTTTCGCAAAAGCATAAATGAATTAAATATGCTCAGAATAAAATGTTTAAAAGGCATGAAAATAAAAGAAGAGAAGAAGAATATACAATAAGTAAATTGCAAGAGATAATAAAATAAATGCAGATAAATAAAAAGATTAAGGATAAGAAAAGCAGGCATGATATTTATCCTGATTCGACCACCAACCACTTGTGGCCTACATCTAGTCCTTGAAACACAATTCAAGATTTTTCACTATTCAAGACAAGCTTAACGTAGGTGCTTGTGACCTTTACAATCTAGAGCACTTTTCATAAACAAAAAAACTCTACCCTTGTGCTAAAGCCTCAAACAGTCAGGGATACCTCACCCTTACACAAACCTTCAAGGGATACCTCACCCTTGTTACAAAGCCTTTGAGGGATACCTCACCCTCTCAGAAATATAGCAGAAAATAGATGAAAAATAAACTCTCACAAAGAGTAAATATCATAAGTTGAAGCACTATAGAGCTCTCTAAGGATATCTCAGAATTTTGTTAAAAGAGCACAAAAAATATGAGAGAAAATTGTAAACCACATTTTAGCACAAGCAAAATAAGTTCAGATTGTCCGGGACTTGCAGAAGTGACCCAAGGTCTCTATTTATAGAGCCTTTGAGCACAAATGCCCGTTAGAAGCATTTAATATGATAATTAATGCTAAAACGTTTACGTATGAATTCAAAATTCAAAACAGAGTCTTGTGGGTTATTCGAATACCAGCATGGGGTATTCGAATACCACTGTTTTCATCTCTTATAAAAAACAGTTCAGAATCAGGTTATTCGAATACCACAAGGGTGGATTCGAATACCTATATTTTAAACACATTGTAAAAATTGTTTAGAATGATGTTATTTGAATAACTACAAGGTTATTCGAATACCTCTATTTAAAACTAACATTCTGTAATTAGGTGTATTCGAATACCATATGGGTTATTCGAATACCTCTTATGAAAACATGAAAACGTATTGAAAAAGGAGTAGGTTATTCGAATACCTCAATAGGTTATTCGAACACCTCTGTTGAAAATTATTTAAAAACACTTTAGAAAACAGATTAGGTGATTTCTGAAATTCCACAAACCTTTTGATTTTTCAAAGCCATATTAAAACTTTAATTTAGTTTGTAAGAAAACATGTTTTTAGATCTTTTAAGTCAAACAATGAGATATCCTATAAAAGCTCTGTACAAGAGAGATCCTAAGTCCTAAAACTAATCTTGAAGATCTTGGACTCGGTCTTCTCATCATCTTCATGTTTGTTATCATCAAAACTCATCTTCATTATCGCATGGTAATCACATTCTCCCCCTTTTGATGATGACAAACTATCATTGAGAAAAGCATTAGTTCATATAAATTGGAATTTAAAAAGATAGGTTACGAGACTTACTCTCCTCTTTTTCAAAAGAAGTAATTTAATATCAACCTTACTTTTGGAATCCAATAGCTAGTGTTAATCCAGTTTAACCTGTCTT
This sequence comes from Ormosia emarginata, assembly GCA_029884605.1. Taxonomy (NCBI): domain Eukaryota; kingdom Viridiplantae; phylum Streptophyta; class Magnoliopsida; order Fabales; family Fabaceae; genus Ormosia; species Ormosia emarginata. Next base: position 46,572,108 of record JAQQTP010000077.1, on the reverse strand, counting down.
TTCTCAAATAGAAGTGATTTATTTTCTCCCCCTTTTGGCATGATCAAAAAGGATATATAGATGTAATAATAATCATGCAATAGAGAAATGAGATATTTGTGATTTTCTAGAATTTTTTTGGAATTTTCTGAGAATGCGGAATATTTTAATATATTTCTCGTTTTACGTATATACTGAGCGAAACTAGAGAAATGAGATATTTTTTCCGAAAGCCTTGAACTATGGAAACGTAGATGGGGGATCTTACTAAACCCGAGACCGGACACAGTTTACAAGGTTTTACGTTTTTTGAGAAATTTTTAACAGATAAAATAATAAAACATTGCGAAGAAACTACCTGTCAGATTTGTTAATGTTGACTTCTGCCAACTGTAATTATTGTCCAATAAATAATAACATGTATTAAAAATGTTATCCAAAAATTTACCTTGTGTCAAGCCCCTTTAGCCTTATTTTCAAAATAAAAATAGAGTTAATTAAAAGCCCATTATAGGAAGCTTCCAAGAAGTTTCCTTGTGGACACATTTCTCTCTCTCTTCCCTCCTCACTCTTTTCCACGGCAGAGGCAATATTGGAACCCAATATTCACTTTCATCTTCCTAATATTTTCTCTCTTCTCATTCTCTTCAAACACCATTTCTTCTCCTCTTCTTTTTCTTCTCCACCGTGCACCTACCCATTGGAAGACCATCTCCATGATTTGTTAAATCAAACCCATTTCTACTCATCTTCCACCATTCCAAGTTCTCTTTTGTGCCCATCCTTTGGTTCTTCTTCTTCTTCTTCTTCCATTATCCACCATTGAAGCTAAAGCTTTGAGCTTGGAGGTAAAGTCTTCACCTTTCTTTCACTTTCTTCTCATTTTCAATTTTCTTGGTCACCTATGAGATCAAGAACTCATTTTTCCATGGTTTGAGTGGACATTATGGAAATCACTCACATTGGTGTTCTTCTTGAAGGGGAAAACGAAAATCTAGGGCAAGAAGAGGTAACACCTTGTGTTATCTTCCAAATAGGTAAGAGGGAGATGATCCTCTTCAACTAATCTTGGTAGTAAGGGAATGTCTTGTATGTGTGTTGTTATTGATTTCTGAATCCATGTATAAAGTTCTCTCATTTTTATGTTGTTCTTCATGATAGTGCATTTTGTTGGGTTTGTATGATTTATTGATGCCTCTTACATGATTTGAAGATATATTTGAGTAACTTGTTTAATAAATATGATAATGATTGGTTTGGTTTGAGTTAAAGGACCTGGAGAACTCTGTTTTTTGCAAGTTTACGCGTGGTAATCGATTACACGGGGCTTGTAATCGATTACTAAGCTCTTAAGGATACGAAATCGTGATTAAAAATCTGCAATCGATTACATCTTGTGTGTAATCGATTACAGAGATTCTGTCTAGCTTGTAATCGATTACTAGAGTGGTGTAATCGATTACCAAGCCTCGATGTCACGAAATGGTGCTTCAATCACGTAATCGATTACAACTTGTGGGTAATCGATTACGGAGGTTCTGTCCAATTGGTAATCGATTACCAAGGCTGTGTAATCGATTACCAGGTCCTTGAAGTTACGAATCGTGGTTCTGGGAATCACGTAATCGATTACAATGATATTGTAATCGATTACAGAGATTCTGTTATCTGTAATCGATTACAGGGTGATTAATCGATTACCAAGACCCAAAAATGAGATTTTTGAGCTAGAAATGATTGAAATTATGGTTCTTTGCCCTTTGTAACTCAAACATAACCTAAAAACCCTGGATTCAAGGATTTTACTTTACTTAAATGCGATAGGAATATGTATTCATACCGATAGAGAAGAAATGATTTTGAAAATGGAATTCTTGGATCCATGACATGGAAATTGTCGTATGCGTGTAATAAGGAACATATATTGAAACTGAGAATCATTGATGCAAGTGTGATTCCCTATGTGGGTTATGCACTTATTGATTTAGTACTCTATGAGATAAGAATGATGATATGCCATTGAGGTAATGTTTTTAATAGATGTATTGTTGACATGTCATGTTAGACATTGAATAATGCTTATGTGCCATTGAGGCAATACTTATGTTGAATGCATCATTGATGAACATACATGATTGAACATTGTGTCATCATGCATGCGTGTTATCCGTTGGACAGTGTTGAGAAGGCCTGTTGCCTAGGAGTTTGAATAACACCTTTGTGTGGGTGCGAGTAGAGTAAGCGTAGGTGTCATATGTTGTTGACCCTGGGGGCGTTGGAGCCGTAGGATAGACCAATGCGACACACCAACGATCCTACCTGAGACGCTGTCCTATATTGCGATTAACTGTTGAGGTACCATGTATGAGCCATTGCGCAAACAATTTTATGAAAGAAAGCACACTATATTTTAAGGCTACTGATATACTGATATTACTCCTTGATCATTCACTCCGAAAATGTTTACGTCTAGCTCCATGGAGTAGGAACTTTGGTACCCTTGTTGCATTGTGAGTTGTCAGTCACATGGTCCATTGAAAATTTATAATTGGATAATGTGTTTACTATTATGACTGCGATATTTATTTGACTCTTGGTAATGCTAATGTTGCTAGCTGGCTATGGATAATGTTAACTATTGTTCTTTGCTGCTTTACTCTCGTTAATTGTTTTCGGGTATTACTGCATTTGTATGTATTAACTGTGTCTTATGTGGGCATTCGACGCCGCTTATTTTCTTGCTGCCATGTTGGTACTGAAAGCTGGGAATCTCACCTCTTTTCTATATTTGTGCATTTCTATTTTACATTTATATTTGATAAAAGATCGTGAGGAAGATAAAGAGGGACTATACCTTGGTTGATTGACTTGAGCATCTGGACAAGATTTCATCGACTACGTAAGAGTGCAGCCGCGGGGTGGCATTGATGCCTGTCGTGTCAACTGGGATGCCGTGTGTCACGTGCATATGGGGTTGCGGCCTTGTCTGCTGGTAGTACCCATCCCTGGGTTACTACTCTTCCCCTTTAATGTTTTTATTCCCGCTGTATTTTATTTGACTCTGTAATTATTATATTCTATGTTATCAGTGATTCGTGTAAATTGGCTATAAACTATATATATATATATATAAGGAACGTGATTTCATTCCAATGGTTGTATTAAGGGTTGAATACATTTATATTTCATTCATGGCTCGTATTTTCTACTTATGCATAAATGCGAAAAATAAACTCGTCAATTTGGAAACTACTGTTATCATGACTGTGACACACCTGGATTTAGTAACTCGTGGTGTAATGACGATTGCTGCAAGCTGCTTGATTGATATATTTAGGTGTGTTACATTAGGTGGTATCAGCGCAGTTCATCCTGTTGAGTCGGGGTATGGACTTGCTATGTTTAGGCATATTAGAATTTGGTCTGTTGTGCACTTCCTTGTCTCTTGATTGAGATGATGGGAAAGGAATGCATGGCTTACCGTAGGTTGAATGTTGATGGCTACTGTTATACAGTTGCATGATATTGAGGACTGGCCTACTCAATATGTAATGTTTTGTGTGTACAGGAAGCTATGACGTCACCTAGGCATACTGTGTTGGGAAAATAGGATTTCTTTTGTGAGGAGATCAAAAGGTTTTGAAAAATCGATCTTCTGGAGAAAGAAATAGTTGGTGTAAACTAGATTCGAGAAGCAGTTTGGAAGTTGACGGCTTACGAGGGATTACGCTGTGGAAGCAGAATGAAGAAGTTCGAGCTGGAGATTGTTAGGATGTATGGAATTGAACTTGTCTTACTTGAATTGTATGAATTGTGTGACTCTCTGTATTTGGTTTTCATAGGGAGATAAACGCTGTTTGAAGTAATTTTGTGTTTGTTGTATTTATGTCCGTCTTCAGAGAGATTAAATGGCTCGCAGTAGACATGCAAGGGCGATGGCTCGTGACAGACGTATACATGTGAGTGCGGGATAAGACAATAGGAGTATGACTGCGACTGCAGAAGAAAGGCAAATGATAGCTGAGGTGACAACTCGCCAGGATCGGAGGGCCACGCAACAACGGGAATTGGAAGTTGAGGTCCAGAATCTGTTGGAGGAAAGTTGGCTTTGGGGCAAACTTGGGCTACCTAGATTCCAAAAGAGGAATAATAGAAAAGTTAACCAGTGTAAGCGGAAACCATACACACGGGTATCAGGGAAACAACAACAACAACCAACCCCTGGACAAAGTACTAGTGGTGGTGTATCCAGTCAAACCCCGACATCTTCGCCAAGATGTATGAAATGCAGAAAGGAACACTTCACGAGGGAGTGTAAGATCAAAGGGATAATCTGTTTTAAATGTGGAAAGCCTAGACACGTCTCCCGCAACTGCGACCAAGCAAAGGCAAATTCTTTAGTCAATGCTGTAAGGGCTGTGGAATCACAAGCAGAAGTCAGAACTTATACCCTGGGAGGTGCTGAGACTTCTAAATTTGGAGATATAAACAAGGGAAGTTATGCCTCAAACGACGACCTTGTAATCGTACTGTATAATTTTAGGGGTAACCCCTCCTTTTACCAGTGGTAATCGCATGGATCATTTGGATTCATTTGTATCTTTCTTATCTTTAACTTAAGTTATTTCCATTTCTGTTACTAAGACTTGTCGTTGATACCTAAGTTGTGTAATCTATCCTATTTCTACTAAAGATTGAGTCTTTTGTTGACTTATCTTGCTTACCTCGAGTCATATCTATTCGAGTTCATGATTTTAGAAATTGATCGGTAGTTTTCTGATTATTGTCGGCTAGGTCGTTCCGATAAAAACCTTAGAGATTTTTGAAACTAAGACTTTTAAACTCGTAACGGCCAACATGGTCTAAGCCTCATAAAAGAAAGGAGCCTGAGGGTACATGTAACGTTTTCCGTAGAGAACCAAGAGTAAAGGGAATATAAATGCCACTCTAATAGCCAAAGAGTTCCGCATGTTGAGCTAAGATGCTGTCGGTTAAGAAGAAGAATAAAATTTCTCGATGATACATGGACTATCACCAGTTAAACAAGATTATGATCAAAGATGAGTATTCTCGGAGGAAGGTAAATGATTTGATGGATCAGCGAGAAGGAAATCGTTGTTCTCTCCAAGATAGATGTATGTCCTGGCCACCGATGGATTTGTGGAAATAGAGAATGTCCCCAAGATGATTTTTTGAGCGTGCTTTCAACGTTATGGGTATCCCGTGATGTCAACCGGAGTGACAAATGCTCCTGTTGTATTCTTGGACAACATGAATTGTATTTTCTATCCTTACCTAGAACAGAATCGTCGTTGTCATTAATGATGACATTCTGATCTATTCTCGAAGATATGGGGAGATACGTTGGACATCTCGGTATAGTTTTCCTGACTTTAAAGAAGAGAAAGTAAATGCCAAAGTATCAGAGTGTGAATTCTCATTTAAGAAGGTTCCATTTTGGAACATGGAACTCCAAAGGGAGGAAGTGTTGTGGATTCAAAAAAAAAGGGGAGGGGTTGAAGCAGTTCTTCAAAAGGAAAGATCGGAAACCATGAGGGAGGTTCATAGCTAGTGGGATCAGTTAGTTTTATCGAAGGAGTATCGACAGATTCTAGAAGATAGTAGGACAACTTGCTCCGATTACAAAAGGAGATTCAAAACTTTTACGGACCATCACGGGCGGAGAAAGTTTTTCAAAGATTGAGCGAATATTCCGATTTCGATACTGCCCGATCCCAGTGAACCATTCGAAGTGTTTTGGGATGCTTGACATCAAGGTTTAGGATGTGTGTTCATGCAAAGTTGAGAAGTTATAACTTATGCCTCGAGCTTGTTGAAGGTGCGTTGGGAATTGTCGACTCACGAACTGGTGTTAGCCGCGGTTATATCGGCTCTAAGAATATAGAGACACTTTTTATATGGAGCAATATTCAATGCCCTTCGCTGTCACATGAACCTGAAGTATTTATTCGATGAGAAGGAACCAAACATGAGGCAGAGAAGTGACTAAAGATTTTGAAGGAACATGATCTCTAACTTTAGAGTCATCTCGGAAAAGAAACGCCATGGCGGACGCTTTGATCCCAAAAACGCCTAATACTTTCATTACCTGGATGATGGTAAAACGGTTCTCTCTAGACCGACTTGATCCAAAAGAAAAACGCTTATAAAATCATATCTCAAGATGTAATAATGGAGATGGGGTGAAATTTGGATAGTTGATATTCAAGATCCAAATAAACAACTTTCATGAAGAACACTTTTGAAAAAATGAAGTCAGTAGGTCAGTTTGAGCTTGCAAGTCGGAACAGAGGTGATGGTCGGAAGATCCAAAAAAGCCTAATACCTTCATTAGAGATGGTCGAGAAGAAATTTTCGAATAATTAGAGTAATTCGAGGACATTGTGGGTCATTTCATTAGAAATGACACTGGATGAGGTATGTCCGGATATAGTCGCTATTTCGAATGATTTGTTGGGAAGGATTCAAGAGAAGTAGAATAGTGACCAATTTCTACAAGACGAGAAGAAGCTACTAAGACAAAGCATGGTGTCAGAATGTGAGAAAGGAACTCGATGGAATCTTAATGTTCATAAGTGAAGGTTGCAATACCAGATGATCAAGGGGTCGTGGGATAGACCAATGCGACACACCAATGATCCTACCTGAGACGCTTTCCTATATCGCGATTAACTGTTGAGGTACCATGTATGAGCCATTGCGCAAACAATTTTATGAAAGAAAGCACACTGTATTTTAAGGCTACTGATATACTGATATTACTCCTTGATCATTCACTCCGAAAATGTTTACGTCTAGCTCCATGGAGTAGGAACTTTGGTACCCTTATTGCATTGTGAGTTGTCAGTCACATGGTCCATTGAGCATTTATAACTGGATAATATGTTTACTATTATGACTGCGATATTTATTTGACTCTTGGTAATGCTAATGTTGCTAGCTGGCTATGGATAATGTTAACTATTGTTCTTTGCTGCTTTACTCTCGTTAATTACTTTCGGGTATTACTGCATTTGTATGTATTAACTGTGTCTTATGTGGGCGTTCGACGCCATTTATTTTCTTGCTGCCATGTTGGTACTGAAAGCTGGGAATCTCACCTCTTTCCTATATTTGTGCATTTCTGTTTTACATTTATATTTGATAAAAGATCATGAGGAAGATAAAGAGGGACTATACCTTGGTTGATTGACTTGAGCATCTGGACAAGATTTCATCGACTACGTAAGAGTGTAGCCGCGAGGTGGCATTGATGCCTGTCGTGTCAACTGGGACGCCGTGTGTCACGTGCATAGGAGGTTGCGGCCTTGTCTGCTGGTAGTACCCATCCCTGGGTTACTACTCCTCCCCTTTAATGTTTTTATTCCCACTGTATTTTATTTGACTCTGTAATTATTATATTCTATGTTATCAGTGATTCGTGTAAATTGGCTATAAACTATATATATATATAAGGAACGTGATTTCATTCTAATGGTTGTATTAAGGGTTGAATACATTTATATTTCATTCATGGCTCGTATTTTCTACTTATGCATAAATGTAAAAAATAAACTCGTCAATTTGGAAACTACTGTTATAATGACTGTGACACACTTGGATTTAGTAACTGTGGTGTAATGATGATTGCACTGCAGTTGGTATATTTAGGTGCGTTACAACATGTATCACATAATTTATCTTTTTTAAAATTAAGCTTGGGTAGTCCAATTACTAGTTCTTTGGAAACCAACTTTTTAAAGTGGTCCATGTGAATGTGAGCAATTCTCCTATGCCACAACCAAGACTCATCTTCCTTACTTAAAAAGCATTTCACATCATTTGAAGATATATCATCAAGACTAATCATATAAATGTTATTAACTCTATGACCAATAAACTTAACATGTTTGTCATTTTTATCTTCACTTATGCAATAATTTGAATCAAATATAACTTTATTTCTTTTATCACATAATTGACTAATACTAAGCAAGTTATATTTCAAACCTTCGACAAGCAATACATTATCAATAGAGGAGTTATGATTCTTACTGACTTTGCCGACTCCAAGAATATTTCCTTTGTTGTTATCTCCATAGGTTACATATCCACGAGTTTTGGGAACAAGGAAAGAGAATTTTGAGTTGTCTCCGGTCATGTGCTTGGAGCATCCACTATCGAGGTACCAATTTGAGCTCTTTGCCTTCAAGCACACCTACAACACAAATTTAATTTTTAACCTTTGGTACCCAAATTTTCTTGGGTCCTTGAATGTTAGTTGTGGGTATTGTTCTCTTAGGAACCCAAACCATTTTTGTTCTAACCTTTGTATTAATATTTTTCCTTACATTGCAAGTTGATACATTGTGACCCTTCTTCCTACAATAGAAACATTTAATAAATGGGCTACTAGAAGTACTTGAATAAACAAAAAAAAAATTATAAGATTTGTGCTGATTTTTCAGGTTATAACCAATTCCAGCTTTTTCAAAAACAACTCTTTGTTTTCCTAATATGATATTTAAATTATCTCTTCCAAAGGTAAATTTTGCAAGGGTGTTGTTTAAATCTTCAATTTCTTTTTCAAGTATATGACATAAAGAACAAGAAGAAGAAGTAGAAGCATGCAAAGAATGAGATGTGCATGCATCAATAATTCCCAAAGTTTCATTTTTAAATTTTAATTCTTTAATTTTTTTATTTAAAATAAGAATTTGATTTTCTAGAGAAGAAATTGTTTTCTTAGAAGAAGAGATTAATTTAGTGAGCCTTAGTGATTTATCATGTAGTTCTTCAAAGGCATCTTGTAATTTATTATAAGAAGGAAATAAATCAGACTTTACCTCGTTGTCGCTTTCTTCTTCTTCTTCTCCTTTGGCCATAAGACATAGATGGGCTTCTTTGCTATCTTAACTATCAGTTGAGTCCATGTCGTTGTTATCCCATGCTATGTAGGTTCTTCTTCTCTTTTTTTCCTTGAAGGGTTTCTTTTCAAATTTCTCCATCTTCTTTTAGTAAAATGGACACTCCATTTTCATGTGTCTATATTTTCCACACTCGTAGCAAGTTGGAGTTGAAGTCGTTCCTTCCCCCTTATGATGAGTTTTCTTTAGTGGAAAAGGTGGTCTTCTTTGGTTTCCTTTCTTTCTGAGAAACTTACAGAATTTCTTAACCTTAAGGCTAAGGTTTTCTTCATTTAGTTCAATATTTCTGGTGTTTTCTCCATCCTCATCATTATCTTCATCAATTGCTGAGGCAGTGGCTTTGAGGGCTATGCCTTTTTTTTCTTTTTATCGCTTTCTTCACGTTGGCTTAGTCTATTCAGCTCCAGTTCATGTTCAGGGAGTTTTTCAAAAAGAGTAGCTAATGTCATAGTCGACAAGTCCCTTGATTCTGATATGGCTGTAACGTTAGGTTGCCAAATCCTGTTTAAACATCTTAGCACTTTGTTAATTAAATCTTCGTTAGAAAAATTCTTTCCTAAAGATGCAAGATGATTTATGATGTTGGTGAACCTCTTTTGCATTTCTTGAATGCTTTCTCCTTGGTTCATTCTAAATAATTCGTATTCATGAGTAAGAATTAATTCTCGACCTCTTAACTTCACTAGTACCCTTATGGGTAACTTGTAAAGTGTCCCACATCTCTTTTGTAGTTTTGTAATTTGAAATCTGAAAAAATTAATCATACCCCAAGGCAGTGGTAATGATATTTTTAGCTTTTAAATTATGTTGAACTTTCCTTTTATCATCATCAGACTATTCATTCCTTGGAGTTTCAATCTTTACACCATCGATCATTTTTGTAGGTATAAATGTGCTGTTTTCGACAGCATCCCACACATCTAGATCAATAGCTTCGATGAAAATTTTCATTCTTTCCTTCCAATATGCATAACCATCCCCATTGAAAATAGGTGGTCGGTTTATGGAAGATCCCTATGAAAAGCCATTTGAGGAAGCCATGTTCTCTTGAAGCAGCTAAGCTCTTTATACAAGAATCTAACTCTGATATCACTTGTTACCAAGTGGCTACCAGTACTCAAGAGGGGGGTGAATTGAGAATTAAAAACTTTTCACAAAAGCATAAACGAATTAAATATGCTTAGAATAAAATGTTAAAAAGGCATGAAAATAAAAGAAGAGAAGAAGAATAGACAATAAGTAAATTGCAAGAGATAATAAAATAAATACAGATAAATAAAAAGATTAAGGATAAGGAAAGCAGGCACGATATTTATCCTGGTTCGACCAGCAACCACTTATGGCCTACGTCCAGTCCTTGAAACACAGTTCAAGATTTTTTACTATTCAAGACAAGCTTAAAGCAGGTGCTTGTGACCTTTACAATCTAGAGCACTTTTCACACATAGGAAAACTCTATCCTTATGCTAAAGCCTCAAACAGTCAGGGATACCTCACCCTTACATAAACCTTCAAGGGATACCTCACCCTTGTTACAAAGCCTTTGAGGGATACCTCACCCTCTCAGAAATACAGCAGAAAATAAATGAAAAATAAACTCTCACAAAGAGTAAATATCACAAGTTGAAGCACTATAGAGCTCTCTAAGGATATCTCAGAATTTTGGCAAAAGAGCACAGAAAATAAAAGAGAAAATTGTAAACCACGTTTTAGCACAAGCAAAATAAGTTCAGATTATTCGGGACTTGCAGAAGTGACCCAAGGTCTCTATTTATAGAGCCTTTGAGCACAAATGCCCGTTGAAAGCATTTAATATGATAATTAATGCTAAAACGTTTACGTATGAATTCAAAATTCAAAATAGAGTCTCGTGGGTTATTCGAATACTAGCATGGGGTATTCGAATACCACTGTTTTCATCTCTTATAAAAAACAGTTCAGAATCAGGTTATTCGAATACCATAAGGGTGTATTTGAATACCTATATTTTAAACACATTGTAAAAACTATTTAGAATGATGTTATTTGAATAACTACAAGGTTATTCGAATACCTCTGTTTAAAACCAATATTATGTAATTAGGTGTATTCGAATGCCACATGGGTTATTCGAATACCTCTTATGAAAACATGAAAACGTATTGAAAAAGGAGCAGGTTATTCGAATGCCTTAATAGGTTATTCGAATAACTCTGTTGAAAGTTATTTAAAAACACTTTAGAAAACAGATCGGGTGATTTATGAAATTCCACAAACCTTTTGATTTTTCAAAGCCATATTAAAACTTTAATTTAGTTTCTAAGAAAACATGTTTTTAGATCTTTTAAGTCAAACAATGAGATATCCTATAAAAGCTCTGTACAAGAGAGATCCTAAGTCCTAAAGCTAATCTTGAAGATCTTGGACTCAGTCTTCTCATCATCTTCATGTTTGTTATCATCAAAACTCATTTTCATTATCGCATGGTAATCATAAATTATACTGTGTCAGGTGCTATGATATGGCTCGGGTCAAAAATATATTTTCGCAATTGCGATACTTGGAAAGCATTGTGAAGGTTAGAAAGAAAAGGTGGTAAAGCTATTTGGTAAGCTACTAGACCTATCCGGCGAAGAATTTGGTAAGGTCCAAGGAATTTGGGAGTAAGTTTTCTAGATTTCAGAACTCGGCCTACCTCAGTCGTAGGCATCACTTTCAAAAACACGTTCTCGCTTTCCTCAAACTCAAGAGGCTTTCTTCTTTTGTCGGCATAGCTCTTCTGTCGACTCTGAGTCATCCTCATCTTTCCTTGAATTATCTTGACCTTCTTAATCGTTTGTTGTATAAGATCAGGTCCAATAGTAAGGCACTCATCATCTTGGTACCAACACAAAGGTGTTCTGCACCATCGTCCATATAGAGCCTCATAGGGTGCCATCCCTATGCTCCAATGAAAATTGTTGTTGTAGGTGAAATCTACCAAGGGTAAAACTTCAACCCAACTTCTAGTTTGTTCCAAAGCGCAAGCTCTAAGCAAATCTTCCAATGATTGAATCGTCTTTTCCAATTGACCATCGATTTGAGGATGATAAGTAGAACTCAACCGAAGTTTAGGTCCCCAACGCTCCTTGCAAACTTTGCCAGAACTTTGATGTGAACCTTGAATCTCTATCGAAAATAATACTGGTAGGCACACCATGCAGCCTAACGATTTCACCAATATACAGCCGAGTCAACTTCTCCATGTTGTACCTTATATTGATTGGTAAGAAATGTACTGATTTTGTGAGCCGATCAACGATTACCTATATTGAATCGTAACCTTTTCTGGTCTTTGGCAGTCCAACCACAAAATCCATCACAATACTATCTAACTTCCATTTGGGAATAACTAGGGGTTGCAACATTCTAGAAGGTCATTGGTGTTCAACCTTTGTTTTCTAGCGAACCAGACAAGACGACACATATTTGGCAATATCATTCTTCATTCCGTGCCACCAAAATAACCGTTTTAGGTCTTAGTACATCTTGGTTATTCCTGGATGCATACTCAACTGGCTCATATGAGCGTGTTCGAGAATATACTTCCTGAGTTCTTGATCCTTGGGTACACAAACTCTACCTCTGAACCTTAGAATTCCATCAGTTCCTTCCTCTAATGTTATCATACCGCCTTGCTTCATCAGCTCCCTTTCTTCTTGCAAAAACTTGTCAACTTTCTGTTTTTCTCGAATGTCTTCCATTAAGTCATTTGAAATAGTGACCATATTTATACAAATCTTCCCCGATGTCAATTCCACAAAGGACCATACATCCCTGAATTGCTCTATCAAATCCTTTTCCTTGACCATCATAGCAGAGATACTGAGCATCTTTCTACTTAAAGTGTCTGCCACTACGTTTGCCTTTCTAGGGTGATACAGTAGTTGAAAATCATAATATTTCAAAAATTCCAACCACTTTCGTTGTCTCATATTCAACTCCTTTTGGTCATACAAGTACTTCAAGCTCTTGTGGTCGCTAAAGACATTGAACGTCGCCCCATAAAGAAAGTGCCTCCATATCTTTAAAGCGAATACCATAGCTGCTAACTCTAAGTCATATGTTGGGTAGTTCTACTCATGCACTCGCAACTATCTCAAAGCGTAAGCCAGCACTTTTCTATTTTGCATAAGCACACATCCTAATCCTTGGTATAAAGCATCGCAATACACTTCGAAGGGTTCACTTGGATCAGGTAGAACTAACACCGGTGAAGTAGTGAGTCATTTCTTCAATTCTTGGAAACTTTCTTTGCAAGCATCAGTCCACTCAAAGGCTTGATTCTTTCTCATGAGCTGAGTAAGAGGCCCTGCTATCTTAGAGTATCTCTCAATGACTCTCTGAAAATATCTAGCTAATCCCACAAAGCTCTGAATTTTTGTCATTGTCTTCGGTCTTTCCCATTGCAGAATTGCTTCCACCTTTGACGAATTTACTGCAATCCCTTCTTTAGAGATTACATGGCCTAAAAACTTGACTTCTTCTAGCCAGAACTCACACTTCGACAGCTTAGCGTACAACTTCTTCTCCTTCAAAATTTGGAGAACTATACTGAGATGTTCAACATGATCCTCCTGATTTTAAGAGTAGATCAGAATGTCGTCGATGAAGACTACGACAAATCTATCCAAGTAAGGACGAAAGATTCTATTCATGTAATCCATGAATATGGCAGGTGCATTTGTCACACCAAACAACATCACAAGATATTCCTAATGACCGTAATGGGTAAGAAAAACTGTCTTGGGAATATCTTCCACCTTTACTCGAATCTGATGGTAGCCCGATCGCACATCGATCTTTGAGAACACTGCTGCTCCTTTCAGTTGATCCATCAAGTCATCTATCCTCGGAAGTGGATACTTACTCTTGATCGTGACCTTATTCAGCTGGCGATAGTCCACACATAATCGTGAAGTCCCATCCTTCTTTTTGGCTAGCAACACTGGTGCTCCCCATGGTGACACACTGGTTCTAACAAACTGTTTCTCCAAGAGTTCTTCTAACTGCTTCTTGAGCTCAACTAACTCTGATGGTGACATCTTGTAGGGTGCTATAGAAATAGGACCAGATCCAAGCATAAGATCAATGATGAACTCTATCTCCCGCTCCGGCGGTAGACCAGGTACATTGTAACACCCTCCGTAGGGCATCACATTTCTGACTACAAGCTCATAATCTGAAAATTAGTTCATAAAAGGTTTAAGTTATAAAGCATGGGTTTCAAAATTTCTTTTCGCGAAAACATAAACTTATTGATATTTATAAGTAATACTAAAAAATAGATTTAAATTGATTAAAACTCATATAACAGACACCACTTAATATTTAACAATTATTCAAAAAATATAAAACTTACAGACTCAATTTTAAACAGTAGCAAACCCCATGACGGGTCCTACTTAATAGCACGGTAAAATACTAACTAGAAAACTCAACATACTTATTTTGTCTTGTATCTATCTTGATGTGCCATGTATCTGTTACTTCTCAAATCTGTACACTAACCAGTCCGGGATGGTCACTCCTTGATGTTGTCACCGAACTCAGAATTTCTACCTCCCGTCACGTCTAAGAAACTCGTTCCATCTACTATATAATTTGTAACAATACGAGCACAACAAAACAATATAACAAAGAGGTGAGATCACCTACGCCAATACCAACATGGTAGTATAGAGATAACACAAACAGCACACCATACAGGTATATCATACCATAATTACAATCATGCCCTCAACATTATCATCATCACACAGATACAATAATTATAATCATGCCCTCAATCATTATTTTTCACAACAAATATAATAAATAATAATTACCATCATGTCATTAACATTATTCAAATCACATGATAATTATAATAATACCACCAACATTATTTATCATCATCATCATCCAACATTCCTTAATTATTATATCACACAGATATAAATATTTAATATTTATGATAATGTCCTCAACATTATCTAGGTATTCAACAGTTCAATTATCATAACCAATACTCAATAATTATGCATGTGCACATAGACTCAATTTCCTACTCCATGGAGGTTTTCACAATTTCGAGAAGAATGCTTTGGTTAATTGCCCAGCCTTAGCCCACAGACAATCTCCAGTCTTCGAAAAGAATCATGTTCTTGTCGGGTATCGTCAATGCGTTGCAACGGACTGCGTCGCCATGTGGCACAGGGTACTCGCCATTGCCCACTGGATCGACTGCTGCGCCTTGACGCCCCCAAGATCCATCATAGACCTCACTTTTCAATTCTCATTCTCTCTTCGACCATAAAGGCTACAATAACTATCAACTATATATTTTCGTTTAATGCACGAATATCTCAATGCAATTCTGTTCAATTTCATCATATGCCTCTCTGCATATTTTTCAATTTCATCATATGCCTCAATGCATATTTTTCAATTTCATCATATGCCTCACTGCATATCTTTCCAATGCATGTATAATGCACCAAATGTCAATCACAAGCTAATTTCATCATTTTCTCACATAGTATCCATACACTGGTTCATGCATGTAAAATGCACCAATGCCAATCGCAGGCAAAACTCATCATTTTCTTATATAGTGTCCATACACTGGTTCAACAGCAATCATACTGTATATTCAATAGCGAAATCATATTATCGCATTTTTATAGTCGCGAAACACTTTTGTCGCATTTTCACAATCGCGCAACACTTCTATTACATTTTCACAAATTCGCAACATTTCCGTTGTGTTTTCAAATCGCGTAGCGATGTTCCATCGTTTCTCAATCACGTAAAAATATTCCATCATGTTTCAATCACATAGTGATTTTTCAACGTTTTCTCAATCACGTAAAAATATTCCACTATTTTTAAATTGCGTAGCAATTTTTCAACAATATCTCAAACGTGTAAAAATATTTAAACGCTTTCCAAATTGCGTAGAAATATTTCAATGTTTTTCAAATCGCGTGAAAATATTTAAACGTTTTTCAAATCGCATAGCTTAAAAATCACGTTTTTAAGTTACGTAAATCATTTGTCACCATTTTACAATCACGTAAAATATTCCTCAATATTCCAAACATTATTTTGGACTTTCAAACAAGTCAATGTCATTTCCAACATCATTTTTCACATTTTCTCCTTTAAGAAATCCTTTCCTCAAAATAATATGACTTCTCACATTATTTTCCATATTTTCTTACTTAAGAAAATCTTTTTTTTTTTGCAAAATATTCCACAAATTCACCATCTCATTGAATTAAGTCAATGTTTCTCACTTAAAATTTCCTAATGCGCTCCAAAACCCTAAGGATGAGTTTTACGTTAGAAATTTTCAAGTTACCAACGTATTTTCCATAATTCATGAATCAATTCTAAAACTTAGTTTTCTTTAAAATAAATTGAGGTTCAAACACTTTCAACCTCTCTTTTCCATTCATATACAAAAATTTCATTTTTCAAGTGTCAAAACACTTTGTTTCCATTTCTTTAATCCTTGTACTTCATCAATTATTTTTCCACTTTGAAATCACTTTATTTCATAAAATCAAGGCATTCACAAACCTTCAAAACTGTGGTACTTGGCCATTGAAACCATCAAATATTTTTCCTTCTAAATCAATTAAGTACCATTCTTGTTTTGACACAAACAAAACCATTAAAATTTCCTTCAAAAACTGTGAACACTTGGTCTTTAAAATCAAAACATTTATTCATTTCCTTGCTTCTCTAAACATCCAATTTTACCATTCATGAAAATATTAATTTGTGAACACCTATTTTGAGGTGTCTTGACCGAAATCCTCATGGTCTTTAGCACCAAAAATTGTTTTCCTTTCCATCATCAAATCATGGCATACATATACATATTCATCATATATATCACAAGCATGCCATAAACAAAAGCAATAAATCATGCAAATCATATCTAGCATAAGCAAATAATCAAAACACATAAACACCCACAAATAATTACATGGCCATGGATATGAATCCTCACATGGATTCACTATCCATCAAATACAAAATCATCTCTCACCACCATACTTAGTTGGTGAAATGGATCTCCCTCTTACCTCTTGAAGAACCTCAAAAGCTCCTTACTTTGCTTCTTTTTCCAAGTCCTTCACCACCAAAAACTTCTCAAATACAAAACAAAACACAAATTTATTAGCATATTAAGCTTGAACAAGAGGAACCATGGATCAAACATGGCTTAGAACATGAAAAAGAGATAAGAAATGAAGTTTCCTTACACTTCACCTCAAATAGCCTATAACTTTGGTCTTGAAGAAAGTCCTTGAAGATGATGGATTTAGAACTTGCTCCAAACTACAAAGCGTCTTAGATTGAGGTATAGATTCAAGAAATAAGGTTGTTTAAAAGTTTTTAAGAGTGATGGTGTGTTCTATGGGTCATGGCCGTGAGCTAGCTTGAAGGGAAAGGAGAGAAAATTTTTGATGTGCTTAGCTTTTTGGAATGATCAAGAATGAGTAATAATGGTGTCTTGAACTTTGCTATACCCTTAAGCTTCACCAAAACTGTCCCCCCCCTCCTTATGCATTCAATAAGTGACTATCTTTACTAGCCACCATTTAAAGCATTATTAACCAATGATTATATCAATGGTTAGGATTAATGTAGATTCTAGGTTTAGCCTTTAGATTAGAAGACTTAATCTAGGCCATTGGATCTTTGTCCTTGAAATCCTAGCCATTAAATGTATCTCCAAAATGAAGGGTTAAGATCACTCCTTCATACTTTCCATCCAATGGTTATAAATGGTCCTAGCCATTTTATAATACCAAATCTCCACCGTTGATTAAATCGATGGTGGATATCCAAAGTCTTCAACATTAAGCTTGCTTCCTATTGGTCCGTCATAAAGTCGTCATAACCACTAATGTTGACTATGCAGTACAATATTTATTTTTATCTGCTATAACCCTACGAATAATATTTTTACTGTATTTTTATCATCCGATAATTAAATACAATACAAAACATAGTAAAAGAAAATCTCAAAAACTGTTTCTAGATTCAGGTTTAGTAAGATCCCCCGTCTCCATCTCAATAGTACAAAATTTTCGAGCTACAGAAAAATTTTCACTTTTTTAGACCCACCTAGGCCCACATACAGCCCCCTTGGGCCCACAAACGGCCCACGGATAATACTAAAATAATCAGAGAAATATAAAAATTTTATAATCATCCAGAAAATCACAAAAATTATAAAACTTATGAAAATCAAATCAAATTACGTAAAATAATTAAGACTTAATAGTAATAATTAAATTACGTAAGATTTTTTCTGGTCCGAAAATTATTATTTTTCTAACACGGAGTAAATCACACAAAACGATCAAATGTATTCACAGAATACTCAAAATAATTTTACAGTACACAGAAATCACTAAACAGTATAATTCTGTTAACTATCAAAATTACTGTCAAATAGTTAGGAAATTTGGGGTGTTACATACATCATCAAGAAAGATTTCGGGAAACTCATTAACCATTGGAATTGCATTCACATCTGCCTCGCCCTTAACTTTTAAGGAAGACAATAGCACGTATCCCTGAGCTCCTTCTTTCAAGAAAGCTTGAACTTGGTTGGCCATCAGAAATCTAGGAACTTCATCCATAGGGAAAACTATGGTCTTACTAGAATAGTCTAACAGGATATGGTTAGAAGACAACCAATCCATTCCTAAAATTATGTCTAATTGGGAAAGAGGTAAACAGATTAAATCAACAGAAAAGATTCGACCTTTAACAATTAAAGGACAATCTAAACAAACTTTGGTGGTAATAACAAGTTTAGTTGTAGGGGTAGAAACAGTCAAGCCAAAAGGTAAAGAAGACACAGGTAAACTAAGTCGTCGCACACAGTCACAAGAAATGAAAGAGTGGATTGCCCTAGAGTCATACAGTACAGTCAAAAGATTACCTCCTATGGTACCCTCTCCTTGTATCAGATCTTTAGATTCAGAGGCTTCCGCTCCACTCATGGTATAGACTCGACCTCCCGCTTGTGGTTTTGTAGCTCGTGCAGTGTTGGTCGAAGGCTCTGCCTTAGCTTGGTTGCAGCCACGAGAGATATGCCCAGACTTTTCGCATCAAAAACAGATGATTCCTTTGATGGTGCAATCCCTCGTTAAGTGATCCTTCCCGCACTTCATACACTTCGTCATAGATGCCACATTCTGACCAGTTCGATTTCCACCAGAACCTCTGCTAGGACCTCCACCAGGTGACTATTGCTGACCTCCCGGTGGTCGGGAATAAGGTTTCTTCTTAAAGCGGTTTGCATTGTTGCCACCTCCTCTTTGGAACCTAGTAGGTCCAAAGTTCAGTTCCTCGTGTCCCACACCTGATCCAAATCTTCCACTCGGTGACATGTGTCCAACAACACTGAAAACTGGTTGATCCTCAAGGTCATGACCGCACTTTTCATGTTATGCCTCAATCCTTCTTCAAATTTCAGACACTTCCACACCTTATCCAACTGATGTTGGAAATATGTTGAAAATTTGGATAAGCTCTCGAACCTCGCAGCATACTCGCTGACAGTCATGTTCCCTTGTCTCAAATTGAGGAACTTCGTATCTTTGGCATGTCTTGCACTTGCTAGGAAATACTTCTCCAAGAATCTATCCTTGAATACCTCCCAGGTGATTACTCGACCTTCAGCTTATAGTAGTCTCTGCACTCCGTTCCACCAATCTTTCGCGTCTCTGATCAGCATGAAGGCAACATAGGTTACCTTCTTGTCATCAACATAATTCATGCCCTTGAAAATTTTCTCCAGCTCATTTATCCAAAGACTAGCCTTCTCTGGATCAAATTTCTCCTTAAACTATGGAGGGTTGTTACGACGGAACTCCAATAGATTTTGAGCATCAGCAGATGCTTCCAACTGTTGTGCAGCCCTTTCCTGCTGTTGAGCAACTCTTTCAGTTTGTTGTGCAATAATGTCCATCATTCATTGCATGGCTTCAATAGCTGCAACAATACCTCCACCGCGTGCCATTTCACTTTTTCAAGGTCGAACTGAATAAAACACAAAGAAGAATTAGATGTATCCTTTCGGAATACCAAACACAGAGAATCACATAGTACAACTAAGACAGACCTAACCACAAAGACCCAAAAGAAAACTTAAACCGGGGCTCTGATACCAAACTAGTGTAACACCCCTTTTTGAGGAGGGAACGTCACACCAAACACCACAATGCGGAAAATAAATCATAAATTAAGACCCGGTTCATTATAATATAGATAAGCCTGTTCATTTGTAGACATATAATAATTTGATGAATTCTTTTTTTTGTGTGAATAGTAAAATATAATTATAGCAAAAGTTAACACGAGAAGTAAACTATACATTCATACACCACACACACACACACACACACACACACACACACACACACACACACACACACACGGTTTACATATATATATACCATGCTTATTAGTTACATCAACAGATATACAAAAATAACTAAAAGCTTTAAGTTGATCCCAAATATGATTATACATATACAAAAATAACTAAAAGCTTTACCTGTCCCAAAATGATTATACATATACAGCCCACCAAAAAGACAAAACATCAGGCCTCCCAAAAGATTTACAGATAACCATCAGTAGCCACCAATAGTATCAGCCCCTAAAACTAAAGAGAAGGAACCATGGTTGGGTCCTTCTCGAGGTCTTCCTCATTAGAGGAAATCCTCATCGGAGCAACCGAGTTACGAGCGGGGGCTCGTGGAGAGGATAAAAACAAATCCTCTTGCGGAGTGTAGTCAGGATCACCCCACGTATCACAAATGGGCAAGTAAAACTCTAAATAAACATGTGCATTGAAATTAAAGACAGATGAATCATAACGACCCCATGCCAGAGACACTATCACATCTCTGTGGCAGACACAACGATTCGTGCTCAAGTTGATGTGCTAGCAGTCTGGACCTCTATGAAATGTCAGCCTAACATACCCCAAGAATCCACGTGGATGGGACGTCATGTTCCAAACAGGTGCTAATCAAAGTCAGGCCAAAAGCCAGGGAATTCGTACACTTCCCCTTCTTCACCAATGTATTTAGAGAAACACATAAAAGAGGTGAGACATCCTACATTCAGTACCAATTATGGTAGTAAAGAAACAGAATAGCGCAAGACGCCAACATAACATAACAGAAATAATAATCAGCATCCAGATTCAAATAATAAACAACTTAACAAATTCAGGCGGTTATAACATCAATAAAACAGCAGTTCCATCATCATGCGAATAAATGCCAAATATTATTTTGACTCACTATGCATGTGCACATGGTACCAAAATCCAACATTCAGTACTACAAATCCTACTCCATGGAGCTAGACATAAACATCAGATAAAATGATCAAGGAGACATGCCAGCATCTCGTCAGCATAAAATCAAGTATTTTCTAGAAAAAAAAATCAATCATTTGTACAACAAGGCTTTATATAGTGGCATTCTGACAGGATCGCGATATAAGACAAAGTCTCAGTCTGGATCGTCAGTGTGTTTGCATCGGTCTATCCCACGGCCCAGAGGAGCTACCAACTGTCCATTCGTGAGACACCCGCACCCCGACGCCCCCAAGGTCAACGATATGACCTACACTAGTTTATTCACACCTGCACTAAGGTGTGATTCAATCTCCTAGGCATACATCCCTACAACAGAGTCCACCGGACTTTCACAATGTATAATGACTCAATGCATATACATATATATTGAACAATAATATACTTTTCCATAATATGCCACAATTTGACCAAGATAAACATCAACACATTCTTGGTCCCACTCATGGAGCCACAATAACATATCATCAAATTCTCAGATGTGATAATACACTTTTAAGGTTTATTATGAAGTTTCACTTACATTAACATTTCTTATGGAATCTTTCTCTAGAGGAATTCTCTTGGTTAGCTAAGTTCTCTACTTTAAGTTTATTCATACTCACTTAGAAAATTATTCTAAGGTTCTCCAAGTCTTACACACTCTCTTGTTCTTTTCTTAAGTCCAAAATTGTTCTAAGTTATATGATAAAGTCTTATTCTTTATTCTTCCCATTTTATGAACTTCTAATAAATCTCTAATTTTCTAATTAAATAAGTCTCCACTTTAACATTACATTTTTGGCATTTTCACCTTAAGAGGCCATGAGCCTCAAGGAAATTAGGGGTTCTAGATTTTTATTTCTCTATTGATTATTATTCACTTGATTAGTTATCTTTCTAACTTGTTACAAAATTTTAACCATGAACACCCTATTAAAGGGGTTATGGTCGTGAGCCTCCATAAGGAAAGTAAGGAACTTTTGCTTCAAATTCATATTTCCAATCCATCACAATCAATCCAAGATCATCAACAAAGATAAATACAACCAATAAAAGCACAGGAGAAAATCAATACAATGATCATTAGAAAATCCATAAAATCAAGAGAGTAACCCTAACATGGGTTTCTCAAAATCAACACACAACAAGCTTACCACTACCAATAGAGGTTGAAGTGGATAGTCTCCCTTTTACTAAGAGAAATAACAAGGAAAACAAGCTCCTTTTTCTTTGGGAATTTTTGTCCTCCACCTTCAAGAAATTCCTAAGGATATCAAACTCATAAGAATCATAATCAAATCTTGAAAAAGGCATCCATGATCACCAAAGTAACCATGGATCACGAAAATGAGATGGAAAAATGAGAAAGCTATGAACTTTTACCTTAAAGTCTTCAACTTTAAAGCTTGATGGAGGAAAACGAAAATGGTGGATTTTGGTGATGGTCACAAAAGAGAAAATGTTCTAGGTGATGAGAAAATGTAGGAAATGAGGTTGGTTAAATGAAAAGCTTGGATGGCCCAAAAATGGAGTCTTTGGCCTTGAGGGGGGTGAGAAAAATGGAGGGTAAAATGTTGAGTTTTTTAAGATGATCACCAAAGAGAAAAGCCTTAGGATGATGATAGGAAGCAAGAAATGGAAGTAGTTTTAGCAAGCTAGTGAAGATGATCTCCAATGGTGTTGGTGCCATGGAGAGGAGAAGAGAAGAGGAAGAGAAGAACTTGAAAGAAAAATAAGAGAAGAGAAAGTGGAAAGGGAAAGTTATAACTTTTGATGTTTTCAAAATTAGAATGAAATGATAAAGTGAAAAGCTAAGTTTTTGGCTCCAAAAATTGGCCATTGTCGTGGAACAAGAGAGAGAGAGAAAAGGGAAAATGATCTAGAAGTTTAAGGAAAGCTTACTTGAGAAGTTTGATACAAAGCTTCTTCGAGAAGCTTTGTTAAATTTTTTAAAAAGTCAACATGATGTGACATAAAATTGACACTTTTGAAAATGTGACAAGCATTATTAATACAAGCTATTATCCAATGAATAAATGTTACAGTTAACAGAAATTAATATTTATTGTCCAACGAATAATAAATTGTACAACGATTTTTATTTATCAGATAAAAATCTCGAAAAATATGAACCTCATAAACTATGTCCGGCCTCTAGTTTAGTAAGATTCCCCATTGATGTTTCCATAGTTCAAGGTTTACCAACCTTGGGAAAAATATTTTATTTTCCTGACTCCGCTCAATGCGCACGTAAAATGAAGAATATATTAAAATATTTAACATTTCTGAAAAAATCCACAAAATTCACAAAAATCACAAATATTATAAAATGACTATTTATCATGAAATTACCAATTTTTGGAGTGTTACAATGTCTACAAGATAGTCTTTGATAAGGCATGCCACATTCCAGTGGAGATTGAACACAAGGCATATTGGGCGGTAAAGAAGTGCAATCTAGACTTTAACCAAATCGGTTTCCAAAGAAAGCTTTAACTCCAAGAACTTGAAGAGCTTCGGTTAGAAGCTTATGAGAACTCCTGGATCTACAAGGAAAAGACCATGCTTCTTCATGATAAGATGTTAATAAAGAAGGAGTTCTTAATTGGCCATAAAGTTCTCCTCTATAACTCCCACCTCAAGCTCATGCCCAGAAAGCTTCGTTCTAGGTGACTTGGTCCGTTTGTAGTCACTAAGGTCTTTCCTTATAGTGCGGTGGAGATTACAAGTGAGGCCACTAACAAAGCTTTCAAAGTCAATGGACACCGCCTCAAGCCATTCCTTGAGGGAGCTCAAGAGGACATATTGGAGGAAGTCCACTTACAAGAAGCCATCGACCTCACTTGATAAAGATGTTTCTTTTCTCTCTCTTTTATTTTACTGGTCCTAGATTAATTGATGATAACTGAGGGATGTAGTTTTTTTTTTTAGCTTTACATTGAGGATAATGTAGAATTTAAATTTAAGTATAGGAGAGGAATTTACATTCTGTTTTCTATTTTATTTCTATTTTCTGTGTTTAATTTCATTTCTGTTTTAATTTTCTATTTTACTATTACTTGTTTTGATTTTGTTATTCTATTTTTTTCTGTTTTTGAAAAAAAAAATATGTGTTTTTAATTGCCTTCTAATGATGTTTTGAGATTTGTGAAGTTTGTGAGCTTGATGCAATTGGAATTCAAGATTTATAGTATGATTGAATAAATTATCTTTCTTCCTGAATTTTACATGTTTGGTTTTGGATGTTGGATTAGTGGATTGAGTTTGATAGATACATACCTTGTGAGATTTTGAGCCTATTGATGGATGAGTTTAGCATTTGTGTCATTCTCTTCTTTCTTGTGTGATTTTCACTCATGACAATTGATCACTCTAGAACTTACTTTGATTCTTTTTTAAGCTACATTTTCACTTGCATACATAAACATGATTGTGGCATTCTTTATTAAATTAGCTACATTGGCCAAATAGCCAACCTTGCATCATTTCTCTTTAATTAACCCCCTCGAACCTATTTACCTATCCTTTCTCTTAGCTCATTATATGTCTTATGTGAGAAATCATGTTTTTACCTTACCTCAGGGAATAGGAGAACATTGGTTCATTTTTATTAGAGGAGTTTTTTTGTTTATGGGCAATTACTAGTACAAGTGTGTGGGTTGTGCAAATTGATGTGCAATATGCAAAGTGTTTGGTAGAAGAAAAAGAAAAAAAAAAAGAGCCAATTGAAAAAAAGAAAAAGAAAGGAATATGTAAAGAGAATGGGCATTATAAGGAAATAGGGGTAAAATTTCATGTTTTTCATTTGAGTTCCTCCCCAGTACTCTTTTTTTCTCTTGGGTATGTAGCTTATCAAATCCATATTGTTTCCTTCTTTTACCTTGACCCTATTACAACCTTGATTAAAGTCTTCTTGATTTGTGTGTACATGTGTTTGAGTAGTGGAGAAGTAGAAGATAAGCAAGCTTATGGTAATATAATTTTTCATGGGTTGAATTGAGTGAAATACCTACCTTTTAAACACTTAAGGGATTGTGAGTGTATCTTGTGAGGACCTATCATTCTTGATTCATGCTTTTCAAATTGAAGCTACCTTACTTTTTGGATTGAGATGTGAATAAATGTTAGCTCATGAATGTTTTGATCCCTTGAATCTTTAGTTGCTCTTCTTGCTTATAAACTTTTGCATTCTTGAATATCATTGGAAATTGAGTCTTTTTGAGTTTGTAACTTTTGAGTTTGTATTGTTTTTCCTTGTTCCCTGATTTTGGTCTTATGTGTAACTTTTGAGTTTGATTTATTTTTCCTTATTCTCTAGTTTTTGTCTTATGTGTTTTGCCCAAGAGTGCAAAAGTTAAGTGTGGGAAAATTTGATAGCAATATATTTTATTCATTTAATGATCCTCTCACTAGGTTTCTTAAGGTTCAATTTAACTTAATTAAGTTGATTTTGTCATATTTTATGATATTGAGTCTAATTGGATCATTGAAGGAATTATTATATGAATTAGCCTTAATTTGTCTATTTGGTAGTGTTAAGTAATTTGGTTATAATCTGAGTTTCAAATATTTGATTGATTTCTGGTCTTGTAGGAAAGTTACGACAAATCTCTACAAGTTTCATAAAGACCTCAGGAGCTGGATCATACATTTGGATAATTTAAATTAAAGTTTAAGCAAGAGCTAGAATACTAATCCTGACAGCTTGACCTATGCGCACTCATTAGCCCATATCTTAAGTTATAGGAGTTTAATGGATGTCAAACCAAGCCCAAATAGAAACTATGACACAAAGATACAACTCTTATGAAGACTCATAAGTTTAACTTCATCATTTTTGGCATGCAATTAAAGATGGAAAACAGAGGCGAGTGGTTGACGAGTTAGGCCACTTAATTAAGCATAACTTGTGTTTTAGGCCTCTAAATGACATGAGACATAGGCCCAATGATTTCTAATTGACCCAACTTTGTATCTATTAGAATTCTAATCATGTAAAGCCAAATTAGGAGTTAGGTTTTAAGAGGTTAGAGTAGCAGAACAAAAAATCATTTTCTCATTCAGCACATTTCATTATCTCTCTTCCTCTCCCTTCTTTCTAGGTTTTTCTCTCTTTTTCTATAATTATTCCCTCTCATTCATAGAACGCTATAATCTTTAATCAATCCTAGGGATTGATAATCTTGATGCTTAATTCTGAGATTCTATTTTAATTATTCTACATCCAATTATTAAACAAGTTTCTTTCCTTCCTATTTGTTAAATTTTGATTGAGTTGCTTAATTTTATTGGGATGTTCATATGATAATTGCGTAATTACCATGTATTAAGGGAGTATTGTAGAGACTAAACAAGGCATCAAAGGTGTTTGATGAATTGTTTAGCTTGGTATTCTGGTTTTTAGGTTAATTTGGGATTAAATGGATGCTTAATTTGTCTAACCTTGATTGATCGAATTATGGATGCTTACCTAGTAGAGGATCCATGAATCATCTTGAGGCTTCTTGATGTGATCTAAGACCAAGATTTTGATTTGTAATTGAATGGATCCATAGTGATTAAGGATGGATTAAAATCTAGATTGGTTAATTCCCTTGGATTGGTTGTTTTCTTAATTTTGTCTACCATTTTAATTGCTTTCTATTGATTAATCTTGCAAACCCTTCCCCTTATTTGGTAACCTCTTAATTTCATTGCATAATTAGAGTGATCTAAGGGCTTGACCCTGTGTTACCTTATACTGCTAGTAGTTTTGGTGAATTGGTTATAAATTGATATAATTTGATAGCATCGGCAGTTATCAATCATTGCTTTGGCGGCTCAAATGAGGTGGAGGATTTATCAACTTAATGTAAAGTCCGCTTTCCTTAATGGTTATCTAGAAGATGAGGTATATGTTGAGCAACCAATTGGCTTTGTGGGAGAAGGGCATGAAGATAAAGTCTCGAGATTGAAGAAGACATTATATGGCTAGAAGTAAGCACTAAGAGCATGGAATAGTCGTATCAACAAACATTTTCAAGATAATGACTTTGTTTGATGAATATGCTCTTTATGTTAAAGCATATGAGACATTTTGCTTGTTTGTCTTTATGTTGATGATCTTATTTTCATCAGAACTAATCCTACTTTGTTTGAAGGATTCAAGAAGGCTTTGGCACATGAATTTGAGATGACTGATATTAGGCTCATGTCATACTATTTAAGCCCAGAGGTGAAGCTAATGGAGGATGAGATTTTTATTTCTCAAGAAGCCTATGCAAAGGAGATTTTGAAGAAGTTCAACATGTTTGATTGTAACTCCGTGAACACACCCATGGAATGTGGAGTTAAATTGTCAAAGTTTGATGATTGAGTGAAAGAAGATCTCACCATTTTCAAAAGCCTTGTGGAAAACTTGAGATACTTGACTTCGACAAGACCCGACATTCTTTTTGCGGTTGACATAGTGAGTCCTACATGGAATCACCTACTTCTACCCACATGAAAGTTGCTCAGAGGATTCTTCGTTACTTAAAAGGTACAATTGATTTGGGCTATTTTATGCATTTTCTAATTATTTCAAGCTTGTGAGATATTGTGATAATGATTTTGCGGGAGATGTTGATGATAGAAAGAGCACTACCGGTTTTGTATTCTTTATGGGAGATTGTGCTATTTCATGGAGTTCTAAAAATAATCAATTGTCACACTTTTAACTTGTGAGTCTAAGTATGTCGTAACTTCTTGCACTTGTCATGCTATATGGCTTAGAAAGTTATTGAAAGAAATTTATTTTCCACAAGAGGAAGCAACAAAGATTTGTAATGATAACAAGTCTGCACTATCTCTTGCTAAAAATCCCATGATTGAAGCAAGTACATAGACACAACATTCTATTTTATTAGAGAGTATGTTGACAACAAGGTGATTAAGCCTAAATATGTAAAGACACAAGATCAAATTGCTGATATTTTTACTAAACCTCTCAAGTTTGAATAATTTCAAAAATTGTAAGCAAAGATTGGAATGAAGAAAAAGACTTCAAATTAAGGGGGAATGCTGATTAAAAACAATATTAATTTGAAGTTAATAGAATTTTGGTGGTTATGAGACCTTTAATGTAGTAGCTATTGTGCGTTATAAAAGATATGAGAGTTATGCTGAGTAATGAAGAATTATAGTGTGTTATATGTCATTAGAAAAAATTATTTTATTAGAGTTATGTAGTTATAAGATAATTTATTTCATGAGTTAAAGAAAAATTACTATTGTTAATTAGGGATAATTATAAAATATATAAGGTCTCCTTCACTTCTATAAATATCTTATATACTTTGGAGTTTGTGAAATTAAAAAAAATTTTACAAATTATATCTTCTATTATTCTTCCACTCTAACTTGAAGTCATTGATGCCATAAAGTCCAATTGAGGCATCATGCCCCAGCATGGTGTCATGTGCTAATGCTGTAGCCATTGCGGCTCACGACTCTTTTGTAATTATGAGTTCAAAATGAATACATATTCTAATCACTAATTTTTCGAGACTTTAGTACTAATTTTCTGAACAAATCTGAATATTAGTTGCTTCACAAAAGGGTCCTTAAGAATTTATTTGTTTTGTTGGTTTTTTGTTTTAAATCTGCAGCTTAGAAGGCCTTATTTGAAGGTTAAACTTGGGAGAAGGGATTTCGACAGCCAGCATCTCTGCTGCTGGCAGTGGTGTGATCCCTCCTCCATTTTCTACCCTTAGCAACCGTATCTCAAGGTCTTGAGCTCAAGGATTCTTTGCCAAGGACTTGGTTGCGTTCTTTTTGATTTTTTTCTAATTTGGTCCCTCTTTATCTCTTACATTATGTGACACAATCTTTTTCTATTTATTGAGATGAGACAATTTGAAGATGATTCTCTATATATAATCCTATGGCTTTTCCTAATAATATTCATATAGTAGACCAGGATGTGACATTGAAACAACGACGTACATTGCATGTCATGCCCTGTTTTCCCAGGTAAAAGCCACGTCACTTATATTTAAAAAAAAAAAAACGCCAAGTGAAAAGAAAAGCATGTTTATCCAATTGAGAAAATATATGGCATTGTGGATTTGTTATGTTTCAATGTGTCCGGGGGTAAATAAGTATTATGCAATAAGTATTACAAGTAGTTGATTTATAGAATTTTATAATACAAGAAGTTTACAAGTTAAATGTATACTCTCAAAGACAAGCCATTTTACCTACGATGTGAAGCAACTAAAATCCATTTATCACTTTTTTATTTGAAACCAATTTTTTTTTTCTGAAGAAAATCACACTTTCCCATCTGACTACTCCTCACCTTTATTTGTGGTGGCTTATTAGCCCAAGAAGGATTTTCCCTCCATGCTTGCAGCTGCTCAATCAGTTCAGTTTCAGAGGAACTAAAAAGCCTATTCCCATTTCTCTGGATAGAAAATAATTAATAAAGGTAAAATCCAGGTTCTTAATAGATTTTCATCCATAGTATAGGTGATTGACCTTAATAATATTTTGAAGCTTTTTTATGCAAAAAATTTTAGAGTGAGGGAAGGCTCTCTATATTCTAAGGCCAGGAAAAATCACCAATAATAATATTAAACTGCACAAAAAATGTAGATATTGCAGGATCCAGTCCCTTCGGAACCCTTCTTTTTAACATTTAATCGTGAAAAAAACTATGAATCATGGATACTTCAAAAAATAAGTTGTGTCCAAATGATGATGACCAATTGAGCTTTATGTTTTCTGTAACACCCTCCTTAGGGTATCACATGTCTGACTTCCAACTCATAATCTGAAAAGAAATTCGCACAAAGTTTGAGTTATAAAGAGTGGGTTTTAAAATTTCTTCTTTACTGAAACATAAATTTACTGAAAATATTAGGTAATATTGAAAATCATATTTCAACTATTCATTATGCAATATTAACACTAATTAATATTTCATAATTTAAAAGGAAATATCAAACTAACAGACTCTTTTTTTTTAAAGAAGTAAAATACCCCATGACGGGTCCTACTTAATAGCACGGTACAACACTAACGTTAAAACTTAACATACTCATTCTTTATCTTGTATTCAGCTTGTTGCATCAGAACTCTACTCCTTGTCTACTCAAAACACCTTCGAACTTGAGACAGGATCACTCTTCAATGTTTTCATCAATCTACGAGTATCTATCACCCTAGTATGTCTAAGACAACTCATTCCTTCTACTCGTATAATTTTAACAATACGATTACACGGAAAACAACATAACAAAGAGGTGAGATCACCTACGTCAATACCAACATGGCAGCACAGAGATAACACAAGCAGCATATCATACAGATAGATTATATCACAATTATGAACATTAATCAACTATCATCATCATCATTCAAGTATTCAAAACAATTGTCATACCAATATTCCTCAATTAATATATCACACAGATATAAATGTCAGATTATGCATGTGCACAAAGACTCAGTTTTTCAAAAAAATAACTCCATGGAGGTTTTCATAATTTTGAGGAGAATGCTCTGTCAATTGTCAGCCTTAGCCCAAAGACAATCTTCCAGTTGTTGAAAAGAATCGTGTTCTTGTCGAGTATCGTCAATACGTTGCAACGGACTGCATCGCCAAGTGACACAGGGTATTTTGCTACCGTCCACTTGGTCGATTCGCCACTTGCGCCTTTTCGCCCCAGATCCATCATAGACCTCACTATGAATTCTCATTCCCTCTTCAACCACAAGGGCCATATATACAATGCATCTAATATACCAACCTTGCATCAAGTCCAACCCCAAAGGGCCAAATCTTTTCAATTTCATTTGTTCAATGTATCATATGCCTCAACGCATATTTTTTTTCCCAATGCATGTATAATGCACTAAATCCAATCACAAGCATCTCTTTCCAATGCATATAAATGCACCAAATTATAAAAAGAGCTTGTATTTTCAACAAAAAAAATCATGTTATCACATTTTCATAGTTATAAAACACTTTCATCGTGTTTTCAAAATTGCGTAATATTTCCGTTTCATTTTCACAATTCCAAAACGCGTTTACGTTACGTTTTCACAATTCCAAAATGTTTATATTACGTTTTCAAAATATCGTAACACTTATGCTACGTTTTCAAAATTAAACGTTTATCAATACCGCGACACTTCATTACATTTTCACAATACAATAACATTTCTGTTACATTTTCAAAATACCGCAACTCTTCTGTTGCACTTTTAAAACACGTACTAATTTTTTAACATTTTTCTTAATCGCGTAAAAATATACGTTTCTCAAAATCGCATAGTATTTTTTCACTGTTTCAAAATCGTGTAACTTAAAAATCATTCTTTTAAGTCGCATAAATCATTTTTCGTCATTCTCAAAATATTTAAAAAACTTTTCAAATCACATAACGATTTTTCGCTATTTTCACAATCACGTAAAAATAATTCATCACTTTTCCATCACGTAGTGATTTTTCAATGGTAATTCAGATTACGTAAAATATTTAAACGTAATTCAAATCGCGTAGAAATATTTTAACGTATTCAAAATCGCGTAAAAATATTTTTCCATATTACGTAACTTAAAAATCACATTTTTAAGATACGTAAATAATTTTTCACCACAATTTCATTACAGAAAATATTTCTTGACCTTTAAAAATTTATTTTTAAGTTTTCTCAAAATAATATAACTTTACACTTCATTTAATATATTTTCTTACTTCAAGACAATATTTTTTGACAGCTTTCTTACTCAAGAAATTAAGCTCACAAAATCACTTTTTCATTGATGTAAATCAACGTTTCAAAACTTAACATTTTCTAACGTATTTCAAAACTTGAAAATAAGTTATACGTTAGTAAATTTTCAAAACACCATTATATTCTCCATTTTTTCCAAATCAATTCTAAAATTAATTCTTTTCAAAAAAATTAAGATTCAAACACTTTGCAACTTTTCTTTTTCATTTTCATATGAAAGTTCATTTCTCAGTGATAAAATACTTTGATTTCTTTTTTCCAAAATCCTTATCTTAAAACATTTTGTTCAAATATTTTGTTTCCACTTTAAAATTACTTTGTTTCGTAAAACCAAAATTATTCCAACCTCCAAAAATCGTAGAGTCTTTGGCCATTGAAGTCATCAAATATTTTTCTCCTAAATTGATATGGTTTTACACAAACAAAACCATTAAAAATTCTTTATTTTCAAAACCGAAATACCAATGGTCATAAAAACCGAACCCATTTGTTCAAATTCATTTTTTACTTTCCTTACAAATCCTTTTTCACTTTCTTTGCAAATCCTTAAAATTATCATTGCTATTTTCATTTAAATCTCATATTTAGTAAAACACTTAGAAACTTTTTACACAAAATAAATCAATAAAAATCCTTCTAAAACCGTATTCATGTACTTGAAAAATAAATTCTTTGTTTATTTTCCTTACTTTTCTAAACATCCATTTTCATCATTCAAGAAAATATTAATTTTGTGAACACCTATCTTGAGGTGTCTTGTTCAAAATCCACCATGTTTAAGTACTCAAAAATCAATTCTTTTGTTCTTGAAAATTTTCAACATGAACCCTAATCAAGGGCATCAAAACCGTAGCTTTTCCTTGGCTTATTGGAGCCAAAAATTAATTTCCTTTCCACCATCAAGTCATGGCATATATACATATATATTTCATCATAAATAATATATAAGCATACCATCAAAGCTTTGTTATAGCATATCAAGCATATCATCAAAGCTATAAAATCATGCAAAGCATATCAAGCATAGAAAATTAATCAAAGCTCATAAACACCCACAAATTAATTACATGACCATGGATATGAATCCTCACATGGATTCTACATCCATCAAATAAAATACCATCTCTCACCACCATGCTTGGTTGGTGAGATGGATCTCCCTCTTACCTCTTGAAGATCCTCCAAAGCTTCTTGATTTGTTTCTTTTTCCAAGTCCTTCACCACCAAGGGCTTCTCAAATACAAAACAAAACACAAGTTAATTAACATATTAAGCTTGATTAAGAGGAACCATGGATCAAACATGGTTTAGATCATGAAAAAGAGAGAAGAAAATGAAGTTTCCTTATACTTTACCTCAAAAACCCAATAACTTTGATCTTGAAGAAACTCCTTGAAGATGAATGATTTAGAAGAAGTCTTCAACATGAAAGTTGCTTAGAATATCATGGAGATTCAAGATCTAAGGTTGGATGAA
Source organism: Ormosia emarginata (assembly GCA_029884605.1). Taxonomy (NCBI): domain Eukaryota; kingdom Viridiplantae; phylum Streptophyta; class Magnoliopsida; order Fabales; family Fabaceae; genus Ormosia; species Ormosia emarginata. The sequence continues at coordinate 46,538,553 of JAQQTP010000077.1, read as the reverse complement.
ATTAAAAGAGCTTGGATGGTGATTTTGAGTGTCTTGACCGAATGATTTCTCTTGAAGCACAAAGATGGAATTTTTTTGATTTTTGATAGAAACTTGAAGCTTGAATTTGAAGATCAAGATGAATGATTTTGGAAAAACTCATAACTAGAGATGTTCTTAGAATGATGTTTAGGTTTAGAAAATCAAGTTGGATGAAATTTTTGAGTGATGGAAGGTGCTCTTGGAGGGCTTGGCAGTTATAAATCTAGAGAGAAAGGAGATGGAGAGAAAATTTTCTAAGTTTGAAAAATGAATCAATGAAAGCAGTTAGGAAATAATAATGACTAAAGCATTACAATTATATTGGTCTTCCAAACTCCTTCATGCAGCACCAAAACCGTGCCCCCTTCAAGCATTCTCCTTGGAGTGCAAAATCAAAAGTAAAATTACATTATGATGTCTAACTTGACTAAGACGTTGAAAAAAAGACATAAAGGCATTGTCTTTTTGTCTTCTAAACACTCCAAAACTATCACCTTCTCTTCATAATTTCAATAAAGTTGTCTTCATTATTTGCTAATCACCATTTGAAGCATTTCTAGCCATTGATTAATTCAATGGTTAGGATTTAGGTAGATTTTTAATTTTAGAAACTAAATCTAGTTTTGTTGGATTTTTCTCCTTTAAATTCTAGCCCTTAGATGTGTCTCCAAAAATAAATGGTCAAGATTACTCCTTCAAACTTTTAATCCAAGGGTCATAATTAGTCTTTGCTACTTTTTAAGACTAAATCTTCACCATTGATTAAATCTAAATCCAATGGTCATAAATGGTCTTTGTTACTTTACAAGACCAATTCTATACCTTTGATTACATCTATGGTTGATATCAAAGCCTTCCTAACTAAATCCTATGCTTTTCTCACACCATTAATTAAATCAATGGTTATTATCCAAGACGTACTTTATTAAGTTTGTTTCTTAACCTTTGATTAAATCAATGGTTAATATTCAAACTAAGTATTCTCATCCAAGGGTATAAATCAAGTCAAGCTCTCTTTGTTGATACACAATAATATTTATTCTTATGTCCTACAAATAATATTTTTACTATATTTTTATTATCCGATAATTAAATACAAGAAGTTTAAAACCATAAATCAATAAAATTTTCTAAAAGTTTCCTAGGATTCGGGTTTAGTAAGATCCTGTCTCTGTTTAAACAACCAAATTTTTTTTTTCTATGCGTAAAATTTTTTTCACTTTGTGGGACCCACAGGCCCACATATGGCCACCTCGAGCCCACATACACCTCGTGGGACCCACAAACCATAAAAATTTCAAAATCACACATAAAATCACAAAAATTAGAAAATTACAAATATCCAATCGATTACGTAAATTAATTACCTAACGGTAAAAATTAAATTACGTAAAGTTTTCCCTACCAAAAAATTTTTATTTTCTCTATATTCACGGAGTAAATCACTCAAAATGATCAAATATCTTAACGGAATAATCAAATTAATTTTACAGGATAGCTTCGAAAATCACTAAACTTTTTAAATTTAATCGTCAAAATTCCTGTTTAAGAGATTGAAAATTTTGGGGTGTTACATTTTCCTTTGTGATCTTCTAACCAATGAAAATTCAGTGGCCTCTAAGTCAGTTTTGAAGTGTCTGAGCTTAGCATATGGTGTACTTGCTCTACTCTAGTCCAATTTCTCTAGTCAGTACAACTCTAGTCCAATTAGAACAAATTTGATTTATTTTCTTATTTTCGTTATTAGGACAAATTTGATTTATTTTCTTATTTTTGTTATTAGGATAGATTAGATTCTTGTATTAGAATATATTTATTTCTTATAACTTAGCTCTATTCTAAGCAAGTAGTTATTGACATAAGCCTATATAATGTAAATCATACCTATACAATTGAAATTCAAGCAATAACAATATTCAGAAATATTCTTTTAAGTTGGTATTAGAGCTCGCGATCTCAGAGCTTCTGTTGTTTCTGCTACAACTAACTTTCATTGCTGATCAGACCAGCTTTCATCACTAAGTTTAGAGTCAGCCTTCATTGCTTGGTTTCAATCAGCCTTCATCGCTATGGATTATCACCTGCAAACTCTTATTGACTTTCTCAGTAAGCCTTTTGGATCTTGTTCTCTGACCATGACTGGTAAGAATTTATGTTTTCAATCTTTTAATGCTTCTGGTACTAAGAATTTATGGATTATGGATTTTGGTGCAACTGACCATATGATCTTTTATTCTTCACATATGTTATCTTGTAAACCCTTTTCTAGTAAGTATCATATAACCGTAGTTGATGGATCTCATATCTTAGTTATGGGTTCTGATACTATTGAACTCCAGCTCTCCCTACACTTAAACAATGTGCTTCATGTTCCCAAACTTTGCAATAATCTTATTTCCATTCATAAGCTTACTAAAGACAATAATTGTGTTGTAACATTTTTTCATTCTCATTATGTCTTTCAGGATCTTGTCACAGGGAGGACAATTAGAGTTTCTAAGGAATAGAGAAGGTTGTACTATTTCCTTAATATGCAAGATGATGGAGGTCCTGATCAAAAGTTGCTACTTTCATGTCATTAATCTTATTTTGAGTATTTTGCTTCTCAAATTTACCTACAGCACAAGCATCTTGGACATTCTCCATTTTCTTTGCTTACTTCTATGTTTCTGTCTTTATTTTTAAAAGAATTTGATAAGTCTTTTCATTGTGATATTTTTGAGTTTGCTAAACACCATCGTACAACTTTTTCACCTATTTCTAATAAAAGTGTTGAGCCTTTTGCACTTATCAATTCTAATGTTTAGGGTCCAACATTTATTTCTAACATGTTTTACAGTAAATAGTTTGTTTCATTCATTGATGATTATACTAGAGTAGCTTGACTTTTCCTAATGAAAGACAAATTATATGTGTTTCAATTGTTTATTCAGTCTTACCACATGATTCAGACACAATTTGGAAAGTCTATTAAATGCTTGCATTCTAATAATGGTAAGAAGTATGTCAACCAAAATTTCTCTAAATGTATTAAAGAGCATGGTATTGTGCATGAGCTTACATGTGTTGATACTTCTCAATAAAATTATGTTGTAGAAAGAAAAAATCGTCATTTACTTGAAATCACTAGAGCTTTACTATTTCAAATGTCTATTTCTAGCTCATAGTGGGGGGGGAGGGGGAAGCTATTTTAATTGCTGCATATTTAATCAATCAGTTACCATCTCGTCTCCTAGGTAATGTAAGTCCAGTCCAACTCATGACCTATCACTTTTTTTCAGTTCCTATTATGCAGAGTCTACAGTTTCGTGTTTTTGGTTGTGTGGCATTTGTCCATGTACATCGTCAACATCGCAGTAAACTTGATCCCCATGCTGTCAAATGTGTTTTTATGGGTTATGTTGTTGACAAGAAGGGGTACAAATGCTATTACCCTTCAAGTTGTCATTTTTTCATCTAAATGAATGTCACTTTTTATTAATATAAGTCATTTTTTACTCAAACTCAGCTTCAAGGGGAGAGAACACTTAGGAAGTTGAGTCTTTCTCTCTTGAGTCCTTCCTTCCTTTATTGTCTGACTCTACACAGGAATTGACATCATCTTCTAATGCCTCGCCTGAACTAGCTAAGGTCAAGGCCAATGCCAGCACACCAAAAGGGAAACTCAAACTGGCCCAATAGAAACTTCAGGCGTCCAAACCAACAGTAAGTACTAAAGATACAAGTTATCCTATCTCTGAACCTCCTATTTCCAAAACTAATAACATTCCTTTGAGTACTTGTGAACCTGGCCTAGATAATACTATTTTTGAACCTGATAACATGTTTTTGAACAATTGTAAACCTAACCCATATGACTTACCCATTGTATTGAGGAAAGGGAAATGGTATTGTCCCAAGTGTAACATCCCGAAAAGTGTTTATTTAATTACAAATGATCATTTTATAATATTTTAGATTTTTGGAAATTTTTCTGGATTTTTCCGGAAACATCGAATATTTTAATATTATTCTTCATTTTACGTACATACTGAGCGGAACCGGAGAAATGAGATGTTCTCTCCGAGAACCTTGAACTATGGAAACGTCGATGGGGGATCTTACTAAACCCGAGGCCGGACACAGTTTACAAGGTTTTACGTTTTTTGAGAAATTTTAATAGATAAAATAATAAAATACTGCGAAGAAATTATCTATTAGATTTGTTAATGCTGACTTCTGCCAACTATAACTATTGTCCAATAAATAATATCATGTAATAAAAATCTTATCACATTATTCAAAATTTACCTTGTGTCAAATCCCTTTAGCCTTATTTTCAAAATAAAAATAGAGTTAATTGAAAGCCCATTGTAGGAAGCTTCCAAGAAGTTTCCTATTGGACACATTTTCTCTCTCTTCCCTCCTAACTCTTCTCCACGGCAGAGGCAATATTAGAGCCCAATATTCACTTTCATCTTCCTAATATTTTCTCTCTTCTCATTCTCTTCAAACACCATTTCTTCTCCTCTTCTTTTTCCTTCTCTACCGTGCACCTACCCTTTGGAAGACCATTTCCATGATTTGCTAAATCAAACCCATTTCCAGTCACCTTCCACCACTCCAAGTTCTCTTTTGTTAATATCTCCTTGGTTCTTCTTCTTCTTCCTCTTCCATTTTTCCACCATTGAAGCTAAAGCTTGGAGCTTTAAGGTAAAGTCTTCAACTTTCTCCCATTTTTCTTGCTATTCTCATTTCTCTTGGTCCCCTAGGTGACCAAGAATCCATTTTTCATGGTTTGAGTGGACATTGTGGAAGTCACTCACATTTGAGTTTTTCTTGAAGGGAGAAAACGAAAACTTAGGGCAAGAAGGAGTACCACCATTGTGTTGTCTTCCAAATAGGTAAGAGGAAGATGATCCTCCTCAACCAATCTTGGTTAAGGGAATGTCTTGTGTGTTGTTGTAGATGAGGGAATCCATATTGGATTACTCTCCTTGTCATATTGTGTTATTTCCATGATTTTGTAGTTGTTTGATTTGTGTGATTATATAGATTTGTAATGTGTGTTTTGGTGACATAAACCATGCTTTGGATTGTTAGTAAATGATTGTAAAACCTTGAGATTGGATGGGCCACAGTTCTGCAGAAATGGATTTCGCGAGAACCCTTGTTAATGCACTAGCGCTCGAGTGCTTTGTGCATGAGCGTCTAGGCGCTCATTGCCCAGAGAATTTTTCCTGTAACGCGGCTTGGTTAGTGCTCAGGCGCTTCGTGTTCAGCGCTTAGGCGCTCAACCAGCGCCCAGGCGCTATAGATATGGCGCCTAGGCGCTCATAGCAGGATCAGTTGGATAATTGTGAAATGATGCTAAGACTTCCATATGATGATATTACAAAAAAACAGAGGGGTAAATAATAAAATAAAGTAAGGAACTAGATTTGCTAAGGGAATTCCTCTAGAAAGAGAAATTTTATGAGAATAGACTACGTTAGGAAATTCAATCGATTATGGAAACTTACTTAGTGATGGATACTTGTAAGAATGGCAAATCTTGAATAAGAGTGCATAATGGACCTTGAAAATGTATTACCATATTTGATTTCAATATTATGATGTTGTGGGACCATATGAATGACCAATGTGGTGTTGATGCTTATTTGAGCCAATTGTGGCATATTATGGAATAGTATGTGATGTTGACCAAGCATGTTCATGCATAGGGCCTTATGCATTGTGAATGTCCTGTGGACTGTTGTAAGGCCGAGTTGCCTAGGAGATTGAACACACATTAGTGCGGGTGCGAATAGACTAGTGTAGGTCGTGTTATGACCTTAGGGGCGTCGGGGTGCGGGTCCCTCACAGTGGGCAGTTGGTAGCTCTTCTATCCGTGGGGCAAACCGATGTAAACACATCGACGATCCGGACCGAGACACTGTCCTATATCGTGATCGAGCGTGGACTGTCTGTACAATGCCTGTATGTGCACGTAGAAAACTGTTGTGTTTTAGCACCTTGGCCTCGGCAGCCACGTTACAGACACGTCTTCTGATCTTTCTCTCCGAATGTTTGAGTCTAGCTCCATGGAGTAAGAAATTTGAATATCGTATGCATGTGCATCATGAGATATTTTACTGTTAATGACTACTACCTTATGTGAATTGGAACTGTTTACTTGCTTATAGATGTACTATCTGCCTATTATTATTGTTATTATTTTTTGGACTGTTATATGGGCGCTATGCGCCGTATTATTCCTGGCTGCCATAGTTGGTAATGATGGTAGGATGTCTTACCTCTTTTCTGTGTTTCTATTATTTGCTGCCTATGCGTATGTTGCATCTACCGAATATGACGGCACGGAAGCTGAAGCTCCCAATTTTCTTGGCTTTTGGCCCAAGCAAGACTAGTATCTATTGTGGAGCATGGAGGCACGCATGCGCAGATTTCTGGGCGACGTGCGTCTGACCTTCCTCGGAGGGCCAGAGTGTTGGCACATCAACCTGAGTTCTGACCGCTGTGTCTATATGGGAGATGTATCGATTTCCCTTGCCTGGAGACGTCATAAGGCACCGATTCTCACCTGCCATGTCAGCCTACGGCTGGAGTTCTACTTACCCATTCGAGAGATGTGGGGTGACCGTTACTACACCCCTTAGGAGGACTCTTTTGATTCTACTGCTCGGGCTCCTGCCCATGGTTCCGTGGTTCCCATGGAGGTTTCCTCTGAAGAGAAGGATCCTGCTGAGGACCGGGATACGGTCCCTCCTCATCTGAGGGACTGATGTTACTGGTAGCTGCTGATGGCTGTCAGTGTTTTATTTTGGGGGCCTGATGTATTACTTTTGGTGGGCTGTATATTTTGATATTTTTGGTGGATGTATATGTAAAATCCATAGGCAGGTATAGTTTTGCTTTTTGGAAATTTCCAGGCTGTATCTAAATTATATTTGGCATTTAAATATTTATGTACATGTACGTTATTCAGATGTAGGTTTCTGTTTACCATTTTGTTCTTTACCGTTTTTCATATTCCGCATTGTTAAAAAGGAAAAAAAAATATACTGCTAATTTTTCTCACGTATTAAAGTACTAAGCAAGTTAATGTTAAACTAAATGAACCGGGTCTTAATTGTTTAAAAAAAATTATTTTCCGCATTTCCTTTTGATTTGACAATGTGACGTTCCCTCCCAAAAAGGGGCGTTACATTTCAGTTGGTATCAGAGCCCTGGTTTATGTTTCTTTGGGTCTTGTGTGTGAGTCTGTCTTGTTTGTGCTGTGTGAATCTCTGTGATTGGTATTCTGAATGAATCACTCTGACTTTCCTTATGTTTTTCAGTAATTTGATTTAAGAGAAAAGCAAGATGGCAAGAGGTGAAGAAATAGTAGCCGCTATAGAAGCGATGCAGAGGATGGTGGAAGTCATCGCGCAAGAAAATGAACGTGCTGCTCAGCAACAAGAGAGAGCTGCTCAACAGCTCGAGGCGACTGCCGATGCACAGAACTTAGCAGAGTTTCGTCACCACAACTCTCCACAATTCAAGGGAGAATTTGATCCAAACAAGGCTAGTCTGTGGATCAAAGAGCTGGAGAAAGTTTTTCGGGGCATGAACTGTGCCGAAGACAAGAAGGTAAACTATGCTACCTTCATGCTTGTGGGTAACGCCGAAGACTAGTGGAATGGAGCTCAGAGAGCACTAGAAGCCGAAGGAACTGACGTCACGTGGAACGTGTTCAAGAACAAATTCTTGGATAAGTACTTTCCTGCAAATGCGAGACATGCGAAAGAAATGGAGTTTCTAAACCTGAAACAGGGAAACATGACTGTTAGTGAGTATGCGGCCAAGTTTGAGAACTTGAAAAAGTTTTCGACGCATTATCAGCATCAAACCGATGAAGTTTGGCAGTGCTGGAAGTTCACTAAGGGACTAAGATATGAAGTGAAGAAGGCCGTGATCACCCTAAAAATGAAGGTGTTTTCGGAACTGTTGGATACGTGCTGTGAAGTTGAGGCCTTGTGATCTGTCGATTATTTTCATATCTTGAGTGTCTTATATTTGATCTAATTGGACTTCATGTGTGTTTAATTGTTAACTTTTAGCTAAGTTTCTGAATATGAAGTTTAATCGGATCTTTATTGTGAAACTATGCTTAAGTGTGTTTATAAGCACTCATAATTGCATTGTGTTTTTCAAGAGATCAATATCACCCCTAGAAGCAAAGAAAGAGAGAAGAATTTAAAGAAAGTAAGTGACACGGCCCGTGTCACATGACACGTGTCCATGTCCTTCTCTGGATTTTCAACATGGACCTGACCAACAACACGGCCCGTGTCATATGACACGGGGTAGGCCGTGTACATCTCTGTCTTCACAAGAGGATCCAGTTTTGAGCATTGACAATAAACACGGCCCGTGTCAAATGACACGGGGTGGGCCGTGTTTCTCTCTGACTTGCAAAACACTTGAATTTGTGTTACCAGAACCTGACACGGGGTAGGCCGTGTCAAATGACACGGCCCGTGTCATCGCATCAGAACATTAGATACGAATTCTAATGATGTGTTAGGTATCCAAAAATATAAATAGGGTTGCCTAGGGTTATAAAAAGAGAGTCTGGACTGGGAACTGCCAAGAGGCTAAGGAGAAGACCAAGAACAAGGGAGAAGGAGATTGGATCGAAGATTGGAGTCTCAGGTTCGAGCAATTGGAGATCAATCATCCCCAACCTTTGGAAACTAGTTTGATCTTTAGTTTTCTTCTGCACTTCTATTCTTGACAATGTTTTTTTTTTCTGTTATTCTTTTATTTTTGAATTTGCCATGTGTGGCTAAACTTCTTGATTGGTTAAGGGAAGATGAAACCCTAGTTTTGATTATGTGATTCTTGCATATTTTCTTATATCAATACAATTGTGTTTTTATTCATATGTTTCTGTTCTTAATTTAGTATAAAGGTTTTTATACTCTTTGCCAATTTCAAAAGTGGTAAAACTAGGATTGCTATGCGCGGTTGTGGTGGTAGGACTAATGAGGCATATGATCTAAGTAATTTAATCTCGGTGTGAGATTGGATCTTAGTGTGATGGGTTTTCTAAATAATGCAATCAATAAGTAGGTGTAAGAGCAGTTGCTTTACAAATAATTATTGATTAGGGATTGATTTGAGCGGTTGCTGAATTAACCAAAACTTAAGGAAAACAGAGAATTAATCTCACAATCACATAAAAACATAATTGACCATATTGGTATAAAGGATATGTGGGTTAGCATAATCATATAAATCTAGTGGTGGATTCCATCTCTTAACCATTGTCTTTTAATTGATTTTCCAAATTATATTTACTGTTTTTGTTTTGGATTCAATTTCTGTTTTTAATTTCAACAAACAAAACCCCCGTTTTATTGTTTACTATTTTTGAGTGTTTAAATTAGGATTCAAATTATAGTGTTAATTGAATTAGTTCTCTGTGGATTGACCCTTGCTAACTACAACTGGTTGCAAGGTTTTTATTTTTGGTGGAACTTGGCAACTGATTTTCATTCTAAATTTTAATCTTAATCCACACCACACCACCTTGGAACAGGCTAGAGACTCGAGGAGCAAGAACTTTGAGCCTGCGAGGTTCCAAAGAGGTGGAAGCAGTGGTTCAAACCGCTTCCAAAAGAAGCCCTATTCCCGACCGACGGGCAGTCAACAACAAACCGGTGGAAGTTCTGGTGAAGGTTCTACTGGGAACTAAATTGGTCAAAATGTGGTATATCCCTCGAGATACATAAAGTGTGGAAAAGACCATCACACGAGAGACTGCACGCTCAAGGGATTTATCTGCTTCAGATGTGGCAAACCGGGCCACGTGTCTAGAGATTACAACCAAGCAAAGGCTGAACCTTCAATCAATGTAACTCAAGCCAAGAAACCGTAAACTGGAGGTCGAGTCTACACCATGAGCGGAGCTGAAGCCTCCGAATCCGAAGACTTGATTCAAGGAGAAGGCACCATAGAAGGTAATCTTTTAAAAGTACTATATGACTCTAGGGCAACCCATTCTTTCATCTCATATGACTGTGTGCTACGACTTGGCTTACCTGTGTCTGAACTACCCTTTGATTTGACTGCTTCAACCCCTATTGACAAACCAGTAGTTACTACCAAAGTCTGTTTGAAGTGTCCCCTAATCATTGAAGGTCGAATCTTTTTTGTCGATTTGATCTGTTTACCTCTTTCACAATTAGATATAATCTTGGGGATGGACTGGTTATCTTCTAACCATGTTCTATTAGATTGCTCTAGAAAAACCATAGTCTTTCCTGTGGATGAAGATTCTAGATACTTGACGGCCAACCAAGCACGAGCTTTCTTGAAAGAAGGAGCTCAAGGATACATGCTACTATCTTCTTTGAAAGTCGAGAGCGAGGCTAATCTGAGCACTATTTCTGTGGTGAAGGAATTTCCTGAAATCTTCCCCGAAGAGGTACCTGGTTTACCACCAACACGTGAGGTAGAGTTTACTATTGACCTTGTACCGGGAGCTGGCCCCGTGTCTATAGCACCTTACCGGATGTCACCGATGGAATTGGCAGAACTTAAGAAGCAGCTAGAGGAGCTTTTGGAGAAACAGTTCGCCAGACCAAGTGTATCACCGTGGGGAGCGCCAGTGTTGTTAGTTCGGAAGAAGGACGGTACCTCACGATTGTGTGTGGACTATAGGCAGTTGAACAAGTTGACAATAAAGAACAAATATCCACTCGCAAGAATTGACGACCTAATGGACCAACTGAAGGGAGCAGCAGTGTTTTCAAAGATCGATTTGAGATCTGGATACCATCAGATAAAGGCGAAGATGGAAGATATACCCAAGACTGCTTTTCGTACCCGATACGGTCATTACGAATACCTTGTGATGTCGTTTGGTGTAACGAATGCACCTGCTATCTTTATGGACTACATGAACCGGATCTTTCGTCCTTACTTGGACAAGTTTGTTGTCATTTTCATTGATGACATCCTGATATATTCCCAGAATCAGGAGGATCATGTCGAGCACTTCAGTATAGTTCTCCGTACTCTAAAGGAGAAAGAACTGTATGCCAAACTGTTGAAATGTGAGTTTTGGCTTGATGAGGTTAAGTTTTTAGGCCATGTGATCTCAAAGAAAGGAGTTGCGGTAGATCCGTCAAAAGTGGAGGCAGTGTTACAGTGGGAACAACTGAAGTCAGTGACAGAGATTTGTAACTTCGTGGGTTTAGCTGGATATTACCGAAGGTTCATAGAAGGATTTTCCAAAATTACTGGACCGCTCACTCAGCTGACAAAGAAGAATCAAGCTTTTGAATGGACTAATAGCTGCGAGCAAAGTTTCCAAGAGTTGAAGAAACGACTAACCACCTCACCAGTGTTGGTACTGCCTGATCCGAATGAACCATTCGAGGTGTACTATGACGCTTAATACCAAGGATTGGGGTCTGTTCTTATGCAACACAGAAGAGTGGTAGCTTATGCTTCGCGACAGTTGCGAGTGCATGAGAAGAACTATCTGACACATGATTTGGAACTAGCAGCTGTGGTTTTTGCCCTGAAGATATGGAGACATTTTCTCTATGGAGCAACGTTCAGCATTTTCAGTGACCACAAAAGTTTGAAGTACTTGTATGACCAGAAGGAGCTTAACATGAGGCAACGAAGATGGTTAGAATTCCTAAAAGACTACGATTTTCAGTTGTTATACCACCCTGGCAAGGCGAATGTCGTGGCTGACGCCTTGAGTAGAAAGGCTGTCAGTGTTTCTGCCCTGATGATCAAGTAAAGAGAACTTATCGAACAGTTTAGAGATACTTGGTCATTTGTTAAGTTGGAACCTGGAAGAATTTGTATGAATATGGTCACCATCTCAAGTGAGCTAATGGGGGACATACGAGAAAAGCATAAAGTTGACAAATTCTTGCAAGAAGTAAGAGAGCAAATGAAGCAAGGCAAGGAGACGGAATTCGAGGAAGGAACAGATAGGATTTTGAGATTCTGGAGTAGAGTTTGTATTCCCCGTAACCAAGAGCTTAAAAGATATATTGTGGATCATGCTCACACCAACAAGCTGAATATGCACCCAGGCATAACGAAGATGTACTAAGACTTGAAGAAGTTGTTCTAGTGGCATGGGATGAAGAGCGATGTCACTAGATGCGTATCGACTTGTCTAGTTTGTCAAAAAGCTAAAGTGGAACATCAAAGACCTGCAGGATTGCTGCAACCATTGTCTGTTCTTGAATGGAAATGAGACAGTATTGCAATGGATTTTGTTGTGGGTTTGCCAAGGACAAAGAAAGGACACGACTCGATTTGGGTAATAGTGGATCGACTCACAAAGTCAACTCATTTCCTTCCGATCAACATAAGGTACAGTCCGGAGAAGTTAACCCAACTGTACATTGGAGAGATCGTTAGACTGCATGGTGTGCCTACGAGTATTGTTTCGGATATAGATTCGAGGTTTACTTCAAAATTTTGGCAGAGTCTACAGGCATCGTTAGGAACAAGGTTACGTCTAAGTTCAGCGTACCACCCACAAACCGATGGTCAATTTGAAAGAACGATCCAATCTCTAGAAGATTTGCTTAGAGCTTGTACTATAGAACAAACTGGAAGTTAGGATGACGTTCTACCATTGATAGAATTCACCTACAATAACAGTTACCATTCGAGTATTGGGATGGCACCCTATGAAGCTCTGTATGGACGACGGTGTTGGACTCCCTTGTGTTGGTACCAAGACGGCGAACGTCTCGCGATTGGACCGAATATCATTCAACAGACGATTGAGAAGGTTAAGATGATTCAACAGAAGATGAGAGCTGCTCAGAGCTGGCAAAAGAGGTATGCGGATAAGAGGAGAAAGCCTCTTGAGTTTAAGGAAGGTGAGCATGTATTCTTGAAAGTCACACCCACGACTGGGGTCGGTCGGGCTTTGAAATCTAGGAAACTCACTCCAAAATTCCTTGGACCTTACCAAATTTTTCGCCAATAGGTCCAGTAGCCTACCAGATAGCCTTGCCCCCTTTTCTTTTCAACATACACATTGTCTTCCATGTGTCATAACTTCGCAAGTATTTGCCTGATCCAAGTCATGTCATAGCACCAGACACAGTATAGCTAAAAGAGAACCTGACCTATGAGGTGCTTCCTGCGAGAATCGAGGATCGACGAATAAAGCAACTTAGAGGCAAGGAGATTCCATTGGTAAAGGTGATCTTGAATGAGATGACTAGTGACGCAACCTAGGAACTGGAGGACAAGATGAAGGAGCAACATCCATATCTTTTCTAGGGTAAGTAAATTTCGAGGACAAAATTTCTTTTTAGTTAGGGAGTGTTGTAACATCCCGAAAAGTGTTTATTTAATTACAAATGATCATTTTATAGTATTTCATATTTTTGGAAATTTTTTTGGATTTTTTCGGAAATGTCGAATATTTTAATATTATTCCTCGTTTTACGTATGTACTGAGCAGAACCGGAGAAATGAGATGTTCTCTCCGAGATCCTTGAATTATGGAAATATCGACGGGGGATCTTACTAAACCCGAGGCCGGACACAGTTTACAAGGTTTTACATTTTTTGAGAAATTTTAATAGATAAAATAATAAAACACTGCGAAGAAATTATCTGTCAGATTTGTTAATGCTGACTTCTGCCAACTATAACTATTATCCAATAAATAATATCATGTAATAAAAATCTTATCACATTATTCAAAATTTACCTTGTGTCAAACCCCTTTAGCCTTATTTTCAAAATAAAAATAGAGTTAATTGAAAGCCCATTGTAGGAAGATTCCAAGAAATTTCCTATTGGACACATTTTCTCTCTCTTCCCTCCTCACTCTTCTCCACGGCAGAGGCAATATTGGAGCCCAATATTCATTTTCATCTTCCTAATATTTTCTCTCTTCTCATTCTCTTCAAACACCATTTCTTCTCCTCTTCTTTTTCCTTCTCTCACCGTGCACCTACCCTTTGGAAGACCATTTCCATGATTTGCTAAATCAAACCCATTTCCACTCACCTTCCACCACTCCAAGTTCTCTTTTGTTGATATCTCCTTAGTTCTTCTTCTTCTTCCTCTTCCATTTTTCCACCATTGAAGCTAAAGCTTGGAGCTTTATGGTAAAGTCTTCAACTTTCTCCCATTTTTCTTGCTATTCTCGTTTCTCTCTGGTCCCTAGGTGACCAAGAACCCATTTTTCATGGTTTGAGTGGACATTGTGGAAGTCACTCACATTTGAGTTTTTCTTGAAGGGGAAAACGAAAACTTAGGGCAAGAAGGAGTACCACCATTGTGTTGTCTTCCAAATAGGTAAGAGGAAGATGATCCTCCTCAGCCAATCTTGGTTAAGGGAATGTCTTGTGTGTTGTTGTAGATGAGGGAATCCATGTTGGATTACTCTCCTTGTCATATTGTGTTATTTCCATGATTTTGTAGTTGTTTGATTTATATGATTATATGGATTTGTAATGTGTGTTTTGGTGACATAAACCATGCTTTGGATTGTTGGTAAATGATTGCAAAACCTTGAGATTGGATGGGCCACGGTTCTGCAAAAATGGATTCTGCAGAACCCTTGTTAATGCACTAGCGCTTAGGCACTGTGTATAGAGTGTCTAGGCGCTCATTGCCCAGAGAATTTTTCCTGTAATGCGGCTTGGTTAGTGCTCAGGCGCTTCGTGTTCAGCGCTTAGGCGCTCAACCAGCGCCCAGGCGCTACAGATATGGCGCCTAGGCGCCCATAGCAGGATCAACTGGATAATTGTGAAATGATGCTAAGACTTCCATATGATGATATTACAAAAAAAAAGGGGTAAATAATAAAATAAAGTAAGGAACTGGATTTGCTAAGGGAATTCCTCTAGAAAGAGAAATTTTATGAGAATAGACTACGTTAGGAAATTCAATCAATTATGGAAACTTACTTAGTGATGGATACTTGTAAGAATGACAAATCTTGAATAAGAGTGCATAATGGACCTTGAAAATGTATTACCTTATTTGATTTCAATATTATGATATTGTGGGACCATATGAATGACCAATGTGGTGTTGATGCTTATTTGAGCCAATTGTGGCATATTACGGAATAGTATGTGATGTTGACCATGCATGTTCATGCATAAGGTCTTATGCATTGTGAATGTCCTGTGGACTGTTGTAAGGCCGAGTTGCCTAGGAGATTGAACATACCTTGGTGCGAGTACGAATAGACTAGTGTAAGTCGTGTTATGACCTTGGGGGTGTCGGGGTGCGAGTCCCTCACAGTGGGCAGTTGGTAGCTCTTCTGTCCGTGGGGCAAACCGATGCAAACGCACCGACAATCCGGACCGAGACACTGTCTTATGTCGTGATCGAGCGTGGACTGTCTATACAATGCATGTATATGCACGTAGAAAACTGTTAAGTTTTAGCACCTTGGCCTCGACAGTCGTGTTACAGACACGTCTCCTGATCTTTCTCTCCGACTGTTTGAGTCTAGCTCCCTGGAGTAGGAAATTTGAATATCATATGCATGTGCATCATGAGATATTTTACTGTTAATGACTACTACCCTATGTGAATTGGAACTGTTTACTTGCTTACAGATGTACTATCTGCCTATTATTGTTGTTATTATTTTTGGGACTGTTATATGGGCGCTATGCGCCGTATTATTCCTGGCTGCCATAATTAGTAATGATGGTAGGATGTCTTACCTCTTTTCTGTGTTTCCATTATTTGCTGCCTGTGCGTATATTGCATCTACCGAAGACGACGGCACGGAAGCTGAAGCTCCCGATTTTCCTGGCTTCTGGCCTGAGCAAGACTAGTATCTATTGTGGAGCATGGAGGCATGCATGCGCAGATTTCTGGGCGACGTACGTCTAACCTTCCTCGGAGGGCCAGAGTGCTGGCACATCAACCTGAGCTCTGACCGCTGTGTCTATATGGGAGATGTATCGAATTCCCTTACCTGGAGACGTCATGAGGCGCCAATTCTCACCTGTCATGTCATCCTGCGGCTGGAGTTCTACTTACCTATCCGAGAGATGTGGGGTGACCGTTGCCACACCCCTTGGGAGGACTCTTTTGATTCTACTGCTCGGGCTCCTGCCCGTGGTTCCGTGGTTCCCATGGAGGTTTCCTCTGAAGAGGAGGATCCTGCTGAGGACCCGGATACGGTCCCTCCTCATCTGAGGGACTGATGTTACTGGTAGCTGCTGATGGCTGCCAGTGTTTTATTTTGGGGGCCTGATGTATTACTTTTGGTGGGCTGTATATTTTGATATTTCTGGTGGATGTATATGTAAAATCCATAGGCAGGTATAGTTTTGCTTTTTGGAAATTTCCAGGCTGTATCTAAATTATATTTGGCATCTAAATATTTATGTACATGTACGTTATTCAGATGTGGGTTTCTGTTTACCGTTTTGTTCTTTACCGTTTTTCATATTCCGCATTGTTAAAAAGGAAAAAAAAATATACCGCCAATTTTTCTCACGTATTAAAGTACTAAGCAAGTTAATGTTAAACTAAATGAACAGGGTCTTAATTGTTTAAAAAAATTTATTTTTCGCATTTCCTTTTGATTTGACAATGTGACGTTCCCTCCCAAAAAGGGGCGTTACACCAAGTACCCTATTTCTCAGGTTGTCTCTTCTAAACATCTTTCCCTACACCACCAAAGTTTCATTTCAGCCATAGATTCTATCAAAATCCCAACATCAGTACAAGAAGCATTGAAGGATAAGAACTGGATTCAAGTCATGAATGAGCAGATAAGTGCGTTGGAAAAAATTGGAACATAAGAGATTATTGAGAGACTAGGTGACAAAAGGCTAGAATATCGATCTGATGGTACACTAGACCAGTATAAAGCAAGGTTAGTGGCAAAAGAATACACTCAGACTTATGGAATTGACTATAAGGAGACATTTAATCCAGTAGCCAAGATGAATGCTGTAAGAATATTATTCTCCCTTGCTGCCCACTTTGGGTGGGAATTACACTAATTTGATGTTAAAAATGTCTTTCTTTATGGAGACTTAGAGGATGAAGTTTATATGTAAATTCTCCCCAGATACGATTCCACTAGTGGAAGGAGCAATGTGTACAAGTTAAAGAAGGTTTAATACAGGTTGAAACAGTCTCTCGGTGCTTGGTTTGGAAGATTCATAAAAACAATAGTGTCCCTAGGATACAGACAAAGTCAAGGTGATCATACTCTCTTTTTTAAACATTCACAAGAAGGTAAACTCACAGTTCTACTTATGCATGTTAATGATATCATTATATCAAGTGATGACCTACTTGAGAAGCAACTCTTAAAGGAGAAATTAGTAGCTGGATTTGAAATGAAAGATCTTAGAAGACTAAAATACTTCCTTGGGATTGAAGTTGCCTACTCTAAGCAAGGTATCTTCATTTCTTAAAGGAAATACGTCCTAGATCTTCTCAAAGAGACCAGAAAGCTCAGGTGTAAGGCTACTGATATACCCATTGAGCAGAATCACAAAATAGGAAGTGAAGAAGAGAGCCCCAAGGTGGATAAAGCTCAATATCAGAGGCTAGTAGGGAAACTGATATACTTGGCACATACTAGACCATACTGATAAGCCTGTATTTTATAGTTATAAAATGGATGAATTATGATGATTTGATTATGATTATTAATGAATTTGAAATGGATTCTTATTAATTATCTTCATTTCTACAGAATAAGAGAGATTTAACACATTTAAAGTGAAAGCAGGTGAAGATATCTCATTTTTAGAGCAAAAGAGGACAATTTTAGCTAAAATAGGGCTCTGTGTCAACTCAGAAGCAATTTAGGAGTTAGAAATGACCCTGTCTAACTTGAAGTAAGCTTCTGATTAGGAGACACGGTTGTGTGTCTTGGTCATATGGCCGTGTCTCCCCCCCCAACATTGAAGTTATGCAATTCTGGTAAGAAACACGACCTTGTCTTAACCTAACACATAACTGTGTCTCACTTAAAGTATTGAGATGTAATTTTCAGAGGACACGACTATGTCGAAGGGAGACACGGTCGTATGGGTCCCCCTGACATGAAAAAAAATGAAATTTTGTCCCTACATTATTATAAATTGGGCAAAAACACCAAACCTAAAGGGATTTTTGGCTAAAGACTTGTGTGACGGCAAGTTTTGAGAGGAGAGGCGCAAGGATTCAAAGACGAATGTTTGAAGGCAAGATCAAGAGTCTTTGAAGATCAACCATTGAAGTTTCTTTCTTCATCTTCATCCTCTCCATTTTTTCTTTTTGTTTATCAATCATGTTTGTTTCTGTAATCCTTATTCTTGTTTGTGTTACAATTATCATGAGCGGTAAATCTTTTTTCTAGGATTAGGATGAAACTCTATTTCCTTATTATGAATTATTAATTTGATTCTTTGTTAATGAAATTATTATTTTTGATTTATTCTTGGTATGCTTAATGTTTGTGGTATGTTGCGCGCCATATTTACATGATCTTAGGATTTAAGTGAAGAATCGAAAGATAAAATCTAATTGCTTAATAATCCAAGAATTGAACTTAGGAATTGAGACCTAGACATAGACTTAAATCCTTTGAGGGTTAAATGATTGTCATAAAACTTAATGGATTGGAGCTTGTATTAATTGCCATGAGAATCAGATTGATGAAGTTTTAGTATGTTTTTAGTGCCAAGAAACTAGGCTTTAAATAATTTAGGACAAATCGCCTTCAAATTGAACATTAACAAAGATAGGATTACAATTTATTGTAGAGAGTAGTGTAATGGATTCTGAATCTTAAGCCTTTAAATCTTTGTTGAATCTCATCTTTTCGAGTTTCAATTATTTACTTTATTACTTTATTCTTCGTATTAATTTTAATTGAACCTTTTTTATTGATTTTACTCGCTTAAATAATCAAAATAGTCATAAGAGTTAGTAATCAATCTATCCTTATGGGAACGATCTTATTTTACTACTTGTATGATCAGTGTGCTTGTGCAAAATTCAAAACAAGTTTTTGGCGCCATCACTAGGGATCATGTTGATATTAACATGACCGTCAATTTGGTTGATTTAAGCAATTTTTATTTTATTTTATTTCAATTTTTTATGTTATTTTATTTTAACTTTCTTTTATTTTTCTTTGAATTTTCAGGTGTTGTTTCTTTCTTATGCGTAGAACAAGGAGTCAAGGAAATTTTATTATTCCTATTGATCTTGAGATTGAGAGGACACTTTGTAATATTAGAAGAGAAAAAAGAACACATGGATTTAAAGAAGATAACATGGCAGACAACACTAACCAAGTCACTAATCCAGAGCGAAGGCTAAGGGATTATGGAACTCCTAATACTAATGCTCGTTAGTCTTCCATTGTTTGACCACGGATAGAGGCCAACAACTTTGAGATCAAGACGTCATTAATCCAGATGGTCTAACAATTGCAATTCAACGAGTCACCAACTGAAGACCCAAATTAGCATTTGTATAAGTTCTTGGAGTTATGTGACACTATAAAGATTAATGAGGTTTCAACGGATACTATACGGATCAAACTTTTTCCCTTTTCTCTTAGGGGAAAAGCCAAGAAGTGGATTCACTTAGAGGCCCCAAATTCACTTACCACCTAAAACTTGATGGAGCAGGCTTTCTTGGATAAGTATTATCCGATTGGAAAGACAATCAAGCTCCGCCAAGACATCACTACCTTCTCTGAAAAGGAAGATGAATCTCTTTATGAAACACGAGAGGTATAATGATCTCATTTGTTAGTATCCACATCATGGCCTACAAGATTTTGTTGTCATCCAAACATTATATGCTGGATTGACTTTCTCTACAAAGGCAGCTCTTGATGCTACAACTAGCGGTGCTTTGATGGCCAAGACTCTAACCCAGGCAAAGACTTTGATCAATGAAATGGCTTCAAATATTTATTTATGGCCAGGTGAGAGATCGACTTCAAATAAATAACATGGAATGATAGAGCTTGATAAGATTACCATGATGAATGCCAAGTTTGATGTCAAGTTTGACGCCTTGACTAAGTCACCTGAGAAGCTAAATGTCAATGCTATCACTACTCCTAGCATAGCTTGTGAAACATATGGATGATGGCATTTGACTTCAGAATGCAACGCAGTGAAAACATATTCTCAAGACCTGTCATTGGAGCAAGTGAGTTATGTGCAAAATAACAATTTTAAGGCCTAAGGTAACCCCTTCTCCAACACGTATAATCCAGGATGGAGGAACCACCCTAATTTCTCCTATCGTAAGTAGCAAAATAAAGGGGCTCCATCCAACAATAGACCAGCACCCGAATTCCAACAACCCCAACAAGTTTTGCTTGGTGCAAAGTCCAATTTAGAAGCTCTTATGGAGACTTTTGTAGTTATACAAAAGGAGCAAAATCAAACCATTCAAGCTCAAGTGCAACAACATGGGGAGTCCATCAAGTAAATCCATACTCGCCTAGATCAAATGGCCACTCACTCTAAGATGCTTGAAACTCAAACAGCCCAACAAGCAAGCTTGTTCAACATGGTTTAAGGGTGAATCCCAAGTCAACTGAAGGCTAACCCAAGGGAACACGTTCTAGTAATTTCATTGAGAAGTGGTAAGCAACTTGAAGGCCCCACAAGAGAAGAAAAGCTTGAAGCTAAGGACACTAATGAGAAGGAAGAGAAGCAAGAGAAGAGCGAGGACTAAGAAGGAGAAGAACGAAGCACTAAAATGTATGTTATGACATATTTGATTGATTTTCTTATTTTTGTTATTAGGACAGATTAGATTCCTATATTAAGACAGTTTTATTTCCTATAATTTCACTCTATTCTAAGCAAGTTGTTATTGACATCAACTTATATAATGTAAATCATACTTGTACAATTGAAATTTAAGCAATAACAATATTTAGAAATAATCTTTCAAGTGAAACTTATTTTTCAATAGATCCCTTTTTGTTCTTTAGATTGATTTCACATTATACTTACATTTGAATACTCAATGTAATCATTTAAAAATACAATCAACTTATTATATGCATCTAATTCAATTATAATATATAAAAAATTAAAATTGTTATTTTTAATATATGTTTCTATATTTCTCAATTGTAATTAAATTTAGAATATAATTTCTTTATTCTAATAAACTTATCTTCTATTCAGATTTTAATTTAAAGTTATAAAAAACAAAAAAATTATTTTATTGTATTTGTATTATTTTTACTTTGAATTTGCACGGCACAGGGATCAAACACTAGTTAAAATGACTGTTCGACTTGATTTTACGTTAATGTCAATGAAGGTCAAAAGTTTTATTTTAATTAAATTTTTAAATATAATTTTTTCCAATATACATATAGATTAAAATGTTATAAATAAATTTAGAAGATAATAAATGAAATTTCAGAAAATAAAAAGATTATTACGTCTTTTATCCTCAAATCTTTCATGATTACAAGAAGCATTAATATAGGGTTTACCCACAGAAAATGATTATTGGTATAGGTTTTATACACAGATTTTGATATTTTTCCAAAATTGTCACTAAAGCCTATAGTAACAAGAGGAGAACTGTGGGTAAATATTTTTGTGTTTTAGAGATGGGTTAGTATAGTGTCACTAAAGTCTATTGTGACGGAAGAAAAACTGTAGGTATAGTGAATCAAATCTCAATAGAAAAAATGTTCATGGGCAAATGTCTTGCCGTAATTGTTGGTCATTTTGACCATGATTTAAATCTCAAACTATTTTGTTAACCTAGGGGCATAGCAAGCCTTTCTAGCTTTGTTAGTTTTGTGGTGGTTGAGTTGGTTTAATTGGCATAGTTGTATTGTTGTAGCATATTGATAGACGACTTTTGAGTTATGTCCAGTGTATGATGAAGCATATCTCTAATACTAAGATTTTAGGAGAAGAAAGATAAGAAAAAATTGATGATAGTTAAAATAATGGCATGATTTTATTATTAATATTTTGATGATGATAATAAGTTTTTTTCTGCACCGTGATCCGGGATCATATCTCATGGACTAACTTGGCCCACAATAGGCCGTGGTCCGACATTGATACCCTCAATTGACTCGCTTACGGGAGCCCGACCCTATACATATAAGACCACGCCATTTGGTAGTGAAGACATTATAGCAAGACTTGCACAATGAATAAATCCTGAGAATATCTGTCATTGTCAATCATGATCTGATCATGATCTTGTTGAATAATAGCATCCATAACTACCCATGATTACTATATCAACGTTTCGATAATAAAGGGATCCTCAACAACTAACAATGGAACGTATCTCATCCGGTAACTATTACGGGAGCGTATTCCTCCAACCTCTATAAATACCAAGTTTATTCACCTCTATAGGTAACTTACCACTCATTGCGTAAACCCTACTTGTGCACAAGCTGACTTGAGCGTTGGAGTCCCTTTGCAAGTACTAACCCCCTGGTTCAACATGTTCTACCCTTGTTGCGCAAGGAGGAAACCACTGTGATATTCCTATCTCAGATATACCTCTGAATCTACTTCAAAACATTGGCGCAATTTGTGGGAAATCATAAATTTCTATTCTCACTCAACCATGGTGAACACAAGATAACACTTAAAGAAAAGAGAGGTTGTGCAAACCTCTGCGGCTTGAAGATGAGGACCAATGGCACAACATCTTCTTCCTCTCCCTATCCCACCACTAGTTATCAAGGCTCATGCAGCGAAAAACCAGGTACCTAACGATGAGGTTCTACACAATGGGCACAGAACTTCACTTTCCGACTAGTGCCCACACCCATCGCATAAGGTCTCCGTAAGGGATAAACTTGGTAACCATGTGTGGGTGGCTAATCCTAACGTTCAAGGATCTAGAATCCCAATCCATCAACACCTGGAATTCCCAAATAGAACTGAAGAAGATCACGCGTCCCATCAAGAAGGAACAACCATGCCTGACGCGTCCAAAAATCATCGTATGGACTCACTACAATGACAAATTAAGGAACAACGTCACAGACTAGAAGATTTAGAGCAGTCCATGAATAACGGCCAGCCTGAATCACACCATACTGATAGAAGGAGGAGCGTTGGTAATAACCAGAGAAGACAGAGCGCTGATGTTAGAGGTCCTATGTTGTCAAAAACAACCTGGGCCCCGGCGATCAGGAGCAACCCTTTTCTGCCCAACTCAGGGAATATAGAGTCCCAAGAAATTTCAAATCCCCATTATTCTAGGGAGACCATTCTTAGCCATTTCTGGAGCCATGTTTGATGTGAAGCTCAAAAAAATAACTCTTAAGGTTGGTGAAGAAGTTACTGAATTCAATTTGTTTCAAGCCTCAAAGCGACTAGTCGTTGTTGATTCTTGTTTGAGGGTTGATGTGGAAGAAAAGCTTATTTGAGAGGTGCACACATAAAGTCACCAACAAAACCATTTAGAAAAAGTGTTTGGTGCACAATGGTGACACAAACAATGAAGATGAGGAGGTGGCAACCTATGCTCAAATTTTGGACGTATGCCCAACTATTTCCCCTTCTCAAAATAATAAGTTCAAAGAACTTAAGGGCGTCTCAACCAAAGATCCTTCACTTAAAGACAAGGAGGCCCCAAAGGTAAACCTCTTCCACTCATGCTAAGGTACGCATTTCTTGGTCCTAATTCTACATATCCTATCATTATAAATGCAAATCTTAGTAATGATGAGGTTAATAAATTGTTGAAGGGACATAGGGTACACCATTGATGATATTAAAGTAATTAGTCCTTCTATTTGCGTGCATTATATCTTAATGGAAGATGGTTGTAAACCTTTCATAGAGCATCAAAGAAGACTTAACCCAAATATGCAAGAAGTTATATATATAAAAAAAGTGGTTTTCAAACTCTTAGATGTCGGGATTATTTACCTAATCTCAAATAGTCCATGGGTGAGTCCAGTGCATGTTGTTCCTAAAAAGGATGGTATGATTGTGATAAAGAATGAAAAGAATAAGTTAATTCCAACTAGGACAGTCACGGGTTGCATGATGCGTATTGATTATAGGAAGTTGAATAGTGCAACTCAGAAAGACCGTTTCCCTCTTCCCTTTATTGATCAAATGCTTTAGAGGTTAATTAGACACTCTTTCTTTTGCTATTTGGATGGTTATTCTAGTTTCTTTCAAATTCCTATTCATCCTAATGGCCAGGATAAAATCACCTTTACTTGTCCTTATAGTACTTATGCTTACAGACATATGCCTTTTGGATTTTATAATGCACCTGCTACTTTTCAATGTTACATGATGACAATTTTTATTTTATTTTATTGAAAATGTTATGGAAGTATTCATGGATGATTTCTTCGTTTATAGCATTACTTTTGATAATTATTTGACTAACTTGTCTCAAGTTTTGCAAAGATGTGAGGAAGCTAACCTTGTTTTGAATTAGGAGAAATGTCATTTTATGATGTGTGAAGGCATTGTTTTAGGACACTTAGTGTCATAGAGGGGCATTGAGGTGGATAAAGCAAAGATTGAGGCAATTGAGAGGCTACCACCACCAAACTTGGTCAAAGCTATCAGGAACTTTTTGGGTCATATCGGGTTCTACCGACAGTTTATAAAGGATTTTTCTAATGTTGTAAAACCCTTATCTAATTTTCTTAATAAAGATGTGCTTT
The DNA here is from genome assembly GCA_029884605.1 of Ormosia emarginata. Lineage (NCBI taxonomy): Eukaryota > Viridiplantae > Streptophyta > Magnoliopsida > Fabales > Fabaceae > Ormosia > Ormosia emarginata. The sequence continues at coordinate 46,513,859 of JAQQTP010000077.1, read as the reverse complement.
TTGTATTTGACCAATCTTGCATGGATACTTTTTGTAGGTTAAAGGAGGCACTAATCTCTGTTCCCATTATGCAATCACAGGATTGGGAATTACCATTCGAGTTTATGTATAATGCAAGTGATATTGCAATTGGAACCGTGTTAGAGCAAAGGAAGGATAACAAACTCCGTGCCGTCTACTATGCTAGCAAGACCTTGGATGATGCACAACTAAATTATGCTACAACCGAGAAAGAGCTCTTAGTGGTAGTGTTTGCCTTTGAGAAGTTCCGTTCTTACCTAGTTGGCTCGAAAGTGATAGTCTACACTTACTTTGCTACTCTCAAATATCTTTTGAGCAAGAAGGACACAAAGCCTAGGTTGAACTGATGAGTTTTGTTGTTGCAAGAATTCGACTTAGAGATTCGAGACAAGAAAGGAGCTAAGAATTTTGCCATATAACATTTCTCTTGAATTCCACAAGAGAAGGAAACAGGATGTATTGAGCTCCCTATTGATAATAGTCTTCCAGATGAGCAGTTCTTCTCCATGATGATGACGCCTTGGTATGCTGACTTTGTCAATTACTTAGTTTATGGAATTACACCATCCGATGTTTCATATCAAAAGAAGAAGAAGTTTCTCTCTAACGTGAAGCATTACTTTTGGGAAGAACCTTTGCTTTATAAAAATGTGTGGATGGTATCAAACGATGATGTATTCCTGAAGATGAAATTGTAAGCGTCCTTTCCCATTGCCATTCCTCCCCATATAGAGGCCATTTTAGTTCCTCAAAGACAATGGCTAAGGTACTTTAATGTGGTTTCTATTGGCCTGCTCTGTTTCATGATGCCTAAAACTTTGTGTTTGCATGTGATCAATGTCAAAGGACAGGGAAAACCTCGAGAAGGAATGAAATGCCTTTGAACAACATTTTAGAGGTTGAGCTTTTCGATGTTTGGGGCATTGACTTTATGGAACCTTTCTCCATTTCATTTAGTTACAAGTTCATCTTGGTTAGAGTGGATTATGTGTCAAAGTGGGTTGAAACCATTGCATCTCCAACAAATAACGCGAAGGTTGTGGTGAAGTTCCTTAAATGAAATATCTTTTCAAGGTTTGGTACACCATGAGCTATCATCAGTGACGGCAGTTCGCACTTTTACAATCGTCAATTTGAGGATTTGTTGAAGAAATATGGGGTGACTCATCATATTGCAACACCATACCACCCCCAAACAAGTGACCAAGTAGAGATCTCTAACCAGGAAATCAAGCAGATTCTTGAAAAGACGGTAACCAAGTCTCATAAGGATTGGTCTTTGAAGCTTGATAATGCTTTATGGGCTTACCGAACAGCTTTTACGACTCCAATTGGAACCACATCATTCTGATTAGTCAATGGTAAATCATGTCACTTACCAGTTAAGCTCGAACACAAGGCTTTTTGGGCAATTCGGATGCTGAATTTTGACATAAAGGACGCTGGAGCTCAACATCTTCTACAAATTAATGAGTTGAGCTAATTACGCCTTGATGCTTTTGAGAGTGCACAGATTAACAAGGATAGAACCAAGCGTTAGCATGACAAGCATATCTTGCACCAAGAGTTCCAAGAAGGAGAGTTAATCCTCTTATTCAACTCATGCTTGAAGCTTTCTCGTAAGAAGTTGAAATCTCGGTGGTCAGGCCCTTTTAAGGTGCTTGAGGTGTTTCCTCATGGAGTCGTTGAGGTTTGGAGTAAAGACAATGGAGCTATCAAAGTCAATGGTCAATGATTGAAGCCTTACTTCATTGGGAATCCTATTGAGAAGAGAGTTACTTAACCTCTTTCTGATCCTTCACCTGTTGAGAATTGTGGATACATCACACAGCGGAATAAAAAAATTCCCTCACAGGATTTATGCGAAAATGCCATAATTTGAGTTTTAAAATTGTTTACCTCTTGAAGCATGATCAAAACAAGTGTCATGAATTACCAACATCGTAACAACGATGACATCTCTACGGTATCCACATGAACAGACTCACGAGCATCCAACGTCCGTAAATAGGAGTCACGCCTCTCACACACAGTGCTAGCTACGAAGAGAAGAGAAGAAACCTGTCACTCTCTCACTTACTGTTTCTGTCAAGTGCAACTAGGGTTTGTAATGCATGCCTTGGAAGTCGCTTAGTAGTGCTATTTATAATAGCTGCTACTTTATGCGAGTGAGAGCAGTAGCAAGGTAAGCTGTGTAATCCTAGCCTCATCTGTTATGAGTCTGACCCACAATTGAATCTAAGTCCAACTTGGATCCTAATTATTCCAATTTAGTCTGCTCTATGTGTGTGACCTTACAGGTTCTCATAACATTGGTAGTAATATTAAAATCTCATTTTAATATTACAAGCAGTGAGCACTATCTAGCAACATATTACTGCCACTCAAGTAATGAGAATGTCAGTGATTTGACATAACCTTTCCATTACTAATGTTTCCATGTAGTTTAGTCCTTTTGTCCAAATATCTAGATTAAACACAAGGCATGGAATGTGTCACCTTTGTATAGTTCAATCCTTCGTTTCTTGATATTCGAGTAGACTTAATAACAACAAATGAGATCAATATCTCATATCGACTCATTTGAGTATGGTCATGCATTTCGCAGTCTCACTCAATCAGGGGGCCCGAAGATATCGCTCCTGTTATATAAGAGGGACACATCTCATCTAGATTACTCACATCTCTCCACATGATTCGCAGTATATCCAATAACTAACTTTATAATCACCTTGTTATAGATGATGTTTGACGGCATTAAAACATAACTCCTCATGTAGGAATCGTAATGATTTTAGGTCAAAGGACCATATACACCATTATCACTATGAGCATCGCTTATGACACTCACGTAATGATCCATATAGCATTCTCATGGCGGGTCTGTCCAGTACATTATTACTCTAATATATATCCATGTGAAGACTTGATATCTCATATCCATGACCTGTGAGATGTGGCCATCAGTCTACGTATATACTAGTCTCAATGCATTATTGTTGTCCTAATTAACAATAATACTTGACCAGGGACATTTAAGAATAGTATTTTATCCAATAGGATCTTACGATCAAGTCATCCACTTGATGTCCTACGACATCAAACTTACTATTCTAAGGACTTTATTATGTTTATAAAAAGGAACATAATAAATGAAATGCCTCATATATATATATATATATATATATATATATATATATATATATATATAATACAACGTATGTAAAGCTAAGGACCTTAAATTAGCGCTTCGCATGAGGCAACCTGTGTTTCTATCTCTTCTTATGCTTTTCTTTTAGTTCCTTTTTGCATTCTTAGTTATTACACTTAGTTTTTCTAGTCATTACTTCATTTTTCCACTTCCAGAGGCAATTCAAGAGTTAGACACAGTCGTGTCTAACTTCCAGAACACTTTTGTTTGAACTTTGGTAGGAGACACGGCCGTGTCTCAATGACACATGACCATGTGACCATCACAGAAACGTTGAGGGTGTTAGACATGGCCATGTCAAACAACCCTAACGCTTCTATTTAATTTCTAGGCAGAGACTTGGTCGTGTCTCTATTCGACACGACCGTGTCCTTTTTAAAAATCTGGAAAAAAAAATTAGATTTTTTTTAAAAAAAATTACCCACATGCGTCCCCTTCCCTACTCAAAACCCTTTCCCCCCGTTCTCTCTATCTCGCCCTCAAAGAACCCCTTCTCTCTATCCCCCATCTCATTCCACTTCCATTCCTATCACTATCCCAAATACACCTACCACACTACACCCCTCAAACCCGTAGCCACCACCATCCCCCAATCCCTTCCCTCCCCACTGTATCTCACCACCATGCCATAACCCCAAGCACCCTTTAGATTGTATTTTGTAATTTATGCTACTATTTGCCTGCTACCAAGTTATTATTTGCTTTGCCAATTGCCCTGAATGCCATGTTGGAATGCCTTATTGCTGTTTTTAGTTATTCTTGCCTGTGAATTATTGGATTTTGGCCTGTCCATTATTCTACATGCCACCGTTCATCTTGCATGCTAATTGTTTTCACTTTGTTGTAGCCTTGTCCATACTTGTCTGATCATACTGATTGTTGTTTATACTGATTGTTCTATGTCTGCCTGCTCATGATTGGTCGTTTTCAATATGTTGTGGTCATGCTGCTCAAATTTTGTGCATACTAGCATTTTTCTGATTGGAATATTTTGTGCCATTTTGGTTACTATTTACCTCGACATTATTTCTGGTTCCCATGCTTTTAGTGCTTGACTGCTTTATTTCTCAAACTCTGATTTCATGTCATTGCTGATATTTTCATTCATCTTTTTCAAGTACCATGGCCCCAAAATGCCAAAAACCTGGTGGCAACTTTATTCCCTCTCATTCAACGTTGGAAGTTGCTCGCCTCCTCCAGTTTGACTCTCAAGCTCATCGCCAGAAATATGAGCAGTTTAGCTAGTACTCTATCATTGCCAACAAATATCTGGACCATGACACGATGGTAGAGTTTGGTGTTCTAGAGACCATTCACACTCTTTTGGCTCGAGCTGGGTGGAAGTTGTTTGCATCCATCTGTTGTGATGCTTATTTGGAGCCGACACTTGAGTTCCTCTCTACACTCTCGGTCTCTTATGAGTATCAGACCATTGACCAACTGGGTACCATTGAGTTCAAACTTAACCAGCGTCACTTTGCCATGTCCTTGAACAAGTTTAATGTTGCTATGGGCTTCGAGACCATTGTGTCCATTCAGTCCCCCGCTTACCAGAACACATATCTAGATTATCAGTGCACATTCGTTGACAGCGAATTCTGAGGCGAGATTCGATAGGTACCCAACCCCTACAACCCCAGTATTTCCAAATCTTCTTCTCTCTATGACCCCGTTTTATGGTGGATCCACCACTTCATATCTCATAGCATCTCGAGGCAGTTTCACAGCACTGGGTTTGTCACAAAAAATGACCTTTTTTCTTTTTGTGGTGCTTGGTGCACGACTACCATTGCAACATTGGTTATTGGTTCCTTCAACATGTTTTGAAGATTGATAAGGCTAGGGGAAAGGCCAAATAGATGTACATTCTTATGGGCTCTTACATTACAAACCTAGCCTAGAACCTTGATACACTTCATCCTAGTGCCCATCTCGCAAAGCCGATGGCGTCGATTGATCAAGATATGCTGATCCGCTTGGACCTTGTTTACGAGGTTGCACTAGGCCATTGGGCACTCCGTGACAGACCTATTCCAGATCCACCTTCTCCATCACCAGAGGATGATGTTGCTACTGTCGCTGCTAATCCTGCTCCTGTTGATGGTCCTCCTCCTACTGCAGTTGATGCTCCATAATTGCCTCCTCATATACTGGTTGACCTAAGTGACTGCCTTGCTCGTATGGAGGCTGGTTAGGTTGACTTTCACCAGCGTGTCCATGATGATTTGAGTCTTATGGTAGCTGAGCAGACTAGTTTTCGAGATCATGTGACTGCCCAGTTAGACTAGCTTTTTGCATTCTTGGCCTCTAGATTCCCTCAGGATCCACCACCCTCACCCCCTGCAAGATGTCATTCCTATGTTATTTTCAGGGAAGTTTCTGTTATTTTGTTTCTTTCATTGTCATCTGATATTGCTTTTCTTATTACTTTACCTTTTACATTGAGGACAATGTAAATCTCAAGTGTGTGGCAATGCATTTAAATTCTGATGTACTTAATTAATGATTTTGCATATTTAATGAAACTTGAGTATTGCACTAAATTAAGCTTGATATTTAGTATTATTTTATTGATTATTTCTAAGGTGATCGAAATATGTTTGAGAGGGAAATCCACTGCTAATGAACTGATTTTTGTGCAAGGTAATCTTTTTTAATTGAATGTTGGAAAATTTAGCATTTTATTTGGGAAATTAACTATGTCTGCTTGTAATTTATTCTCTTTACTAACTTAAGTCAGAAAGTGAGTTTTAAGCCCTTAATGATTGGATTTTTCATACACAAAATCTTATTTTTTTCTAGAGTGAATTTTCTCTTGATATATATGTGCTAGAACTTGATTTAATATCTTGTTGAGACTTTATTGATTCACTTACATTCTTGAACATGATTAAGGCACTTAGGCTTAATTCTTTCATGACTTCTAGAGTTGCATTCATAAATAATCCCTTAGTTACCTCATTTAAGCCTGAAATTGATTTTCTTGGATACCTTATTGATTAATCAGGTAGAATTTCTTCTGAGCAGCTGATGTGGTGATTGAGAAGTCATAAAAAGATTGTTTTTATCCTCAAGGGTTAATTAAAAAAATGAATAAAATGATGAAAAGGAAGAAATAAAAAGGGATTGTTGGTGCAGAATTATGAGAATAATTTGGTTGAAAGTGAGAATGACCTTGTGCATTATGTTCTATTAATCATCTTTTCAACTTGATTCTGCTTTGTATAGTTTTATCCATAAACTTTCTTTACCTTTATTCATCTTTTTTCTACCATTTATGGTACCTTTGCTCTCATTACAACCAATGGAAGTCCTTTTATTTCTTGTTATGTATGTGAACTTGAAAATGGAGATGAGATTAATAATCAAGCTTATGGTCATGCATTTGTTAAGGGAAATTTAAGTGATCTCTTTGCCCTTAAACACTTGAGAGATGGAAATGTTTGATAGAGAGAAGAGGTGCAAGCTGGACTCAAGCTTCTAATTGTATTAAGTGCTAGACTTTCTTGTTTGATTAGATTTGATTGTTGAGCATTCATTAAAATTTTTAAATTGTGGAGTTTCCCTTGATTCTTATTTCTTGATACTCAGTTTAATCTTGATTTTGATTCATATTCTTTGCTTGAGGACAAGCAATGTTCAAGTGTGTGAGAATTTGATAAATTTGTATTTTATAGTTATAAAATGGATGAATTATGATGATTTGATTATGATTATTGATGAATTTTGAATGGATTCTTATTAATTATCATCGTTTTTGTAGAATGAGAGGGATTTAACATATTTAAAGTGAAAGCAAGCGAAGATATCTCATTTTCAGAGCAAAAAAAGACAATTTTAGTTTAGAAGCGATGTAGGAGTTAGACACGACCCTGTCTAACTTGAAGAAAGCTTCTGACTAGGAGGCACGACCGTGTCTCTTGGTCACACGGCCGTGTCTCCCCCCCAACGATGAAGTTATGCAATTCTAGTAAGAGACACGGGCCTGTCTTAACCCAATGAAACTTCTGACTTTGAGACATAGTCGTGTCTCTATTGGGAATCGCAGATATATCACGCAACAAAAAATAGAATTCCCACCAAGGATCCATGCAAAAAAGTGATAATTCGAGTTTTTAAAATTGTTTACCTCTTGAAGCGTGATCAAAACAAGTGGCGTGAATCACCAACACCATAACAGCAACGATATCTCTGCGGTATCCACACGAATAAACTCACGAACGTCCAACGTCTCTCTCACACAATGCTAGCCACAAAGAGAAAAGAAGAAACCTGTCACTCTCTCACTCACTGTTGCAGTTAAATGCGGTCAGAGTTTGTAATGCATGCCTTAACAACCCTTTAGCAGTGCTATTTATAATAAATGACTGCTTTAAGTAAGTGAAAGTAATAGCAATACACTCATATGTTATGAGTCTGGACCATAATTGAATCCATGTCCAACTTGGATCCTTATTGCTCCAATTTAGTCTGCTCTAAGTGTGCGACCGTGCAAGTTCTCATGACATTGGCAGTAATATTAAAATCTCATTTTAATATTACAAACAGTGAGCGATATCTAGAAACACATCACTGCTACCCAAGTAATGAGAATGTCAGTAATTTGACATAACCTTTTCATGATCAATGTTACCATGTAGTTTAATCCCTTTGTCCAGATATCCAGATTGAACACAAGGCATGGAATGCATCACCCTTGTATAGTTCAATCCTTCGTTTCCCGATACCCAAGTAGACTTAATAATAACAAATGAGATCGAAATCTTATATCGACTTATTTGAGCATGGTCATGCATTTCACAATCTCACTCAATCAAGGGGCCCGAAGATATCGTTTCTATTATGTAGGAAGGACAAATCCCATCTGGATCACTCACATCCCTCCACATGATTCGCGATATGTTTAATAACTGACTTTATAATCACCTTATTATAGATTATGTTTGACGGCATTAAAACACACAAGTTCTCATGTAGGAATCGTAGTGATTTCAGGTTAAAGGACCACATACACCATTATTACCATGAGAATCGCTTATGACACTCACATAACGATCCATGTAGCTTTCTCATGGCGGGTCTATCCAGTATATTATTACTCTAATATGTACCCATGTGAAGACTTGATATCTCATATCCATGACCCGTGAGATGTGACTATCAGTCTATGCACATACTAGTCTCAAAGCATTATTGTTGTCCTAATTAACAATAATACTTGACTAAGGACATTTAAGAATAATGTTTTATTTAATAGGATCTCATGATCAAGTCATCCACTTGATGTTCTACGGCATCAAACTTACTATTCTAAGTACTTTATTATATTTATCAAAAAGAACACAAGAAATAAAATGTCTTATATAATGTATGTGAATACAGACAAAATGTATCGGCCTCTAGGGCATACCCCAACAATCTCAATGAAACACGGTTGTGTCCACTTACAGTACTGAGATGCAGTTTTCAAACGACATGGCCATGTCGAAGGGAGACATGACCGTGTGTGTCCCTCTAATGTGAAAAATAGGAAAATTTGCCCCTGAATCATTATAAATTGGGCAGAAACACCAAACCTAAAGGGACTTTTGGCTAAAGACTTGTGTGACAACAAGTTTTATGAGAAGAGGCGCAAGGATTCAGAGGCGAAGGCTATGAAGGCAAGATCAAGAGTCTTTGAAGATCAACCATTGAAGTTTCTTTCTCCATCTTTATCTTCTCCGTCTGTTCTTTTTGTTTATTAATCATGGTTGTCTCTTTAATCCTTGTTCTTGTTTGTGTTACAATTGCCATGAGTGGCTAAACCCTTTTTTCTAGAATTATGATGAAACTCTCTATTTCCCTATTATGAATTGTTAATTTGATTCTTTGTTAATGAAATTATTGTTCTTGATTCATTCTTGGTATGCTTAATGCTTGTGGTATGTTGCGCGTCATATTTATATGATCTTAGGCTTTAGGTGAAGGATCGAAAGATGAAATATAATTGCTTGATAATCTGAGAATTGAACTTAGGAATTGAGACCTAGACATAGGTGACGAGCGCCGAACTCAATCAAAATTATAACCGAAGTTATTACCTAAACTTGTAGTATAGTGAACAACACCGGATCGTCTCCTCAAGGATCATAGATGCAATTTGATCAAATCAAGTGATAGTTAGAAAAAGGGGGGTTTTGATGGTTCAAGGATCGCAGTGACAAGATTTAAAGAGAAATAACAATTAGAAGAACAGTCAATTCAGAAATCTATCCGAGATTGGGTGGATTCAATCATAGACCTTTCAACAAACACCTGAAATACATTTGAATGGTTAACTTGGATCTAACCGAGATCTCTGCATCAGATCCAGAATTCATACTAGACAATCGTCCAGAATTCAATTGACAAGTGATAAACACAAATCTGCAATCGCACCATTCATGTAAATATATGTCAATTTAAGCACCGAATTCAATTAACCTAGGCACAAATCAGTAACCTAACCTCTTCAATTACGTGATTAGTTTAGATCAATCAGCTCTAAATTTCATCACAATTCTTAATCTTAAACCAAGATCAAATCGATCAAACATAAACAGAATCACCATTCATGCATTCAAGATCAAGAGAACAAGAAGAAGAAGAAGAGGAATTCAAATATAAATCAAATACATTACATAACCAAGGTCTCAAGAATCCAAGCCACAATCTCTTCAAGAGTCCCGAATTGACTAGAAGTGACTTAGCTCTCCATTACAACGAAGGAAAAATATACAAGAACTATGAAAAGCTATTTCTAACACCAAGTGTATGTTATTCCTAGAGCTCTCCACATGCTTCCTTTTATAGAGGATTCAGAGTAGTAGTAGATGGGTAGATGATATTAGTAGGTGGAATTAGTAGGTGAGCTTGGTAGGTGAGATTGGTAGGTGAGCTTGGTAGGTGAACTTGGTAGGTGAGCTTCCTTGTCTCCGAAAGTATTCATTGCTGAACTCATTGATTTCGTCATTTCTGAGCCAAGTGGTCTTCATGAAAGTTCTAGGAAATTGTCTAAGCTTTCCAATGGCTCTAGAAGCACCCAAAAATTCGTCCTACAGCCCAAGATATGACCCAATTACTACAGACTGTTCAGGACCAGTTTCAGCACCTCTGTTTTGACTTTCAGACCCAATATCTCCATCAAGGAGCCCGAATCAAGTTTTGTGTTTGTCATGAAAGTTGTACATATGGGTCTTAAATTTCAGATTACAAATTTTCAGCCCATTCTATAAACCCAAACTCGAATTATGTTCTGGTTACTACACACTGTTCGGGTTCCAAATACAAATCCCGTATTCTGATTTCCATGCCCAATTAGCTCCACTAGATGTCTGAAATTGACTTTGAGCTCTTCATCAAAGTTGTAGAGCTCTCTCTTATCTTTCCTACAAGGTAAAATTCATAATTATCAGACATTTAGAACTCAAGATATGGCTAAAATACAGAAACAGTGTAAGACCCGAATAATGCTGAAAAAATCAATTAAGTCCGATTCGAGTTCAAACTTACAAAACATAATCAAATTCAATCAATTAAGTATGAAGAGTGTAAATAACTAAACATAAGGGTTTCTTAATAAATAAAATATGTGATTATCAAATTCCCCACACTTAGCTTTTTGCACTCCCAGGGCAAAACATATAAAACTAAAGTTAGAAGACAAAGACAAACGACACAAACTTAAAAGCTAAAAACTCTAAAGGACTCAATGAAGCAAGAAGAGCAACAAGAAATTCAAGGGATCAAAGCATAAATGAGGTAACATTTCTTCACATCTCAAACCAACAAGCAAGGAAACTTCCATTGAAAAGAATGAATTAAGAATGATGGATCTTCACAAGATTCCCTCTCAATCTCTCAAGTGTTTAAAAGGTAGATATTTCACTCAATTCAACCCATGAAAATTGCACTACCATAAGCTTGCTTATCTTCTACTTCTCCACTACTCAAAACACATGCACACACAAATCATGAGGACTTTATTCAAGGTTGTAGTGAGGTCAAGGTAACAGAAGAGGATAAAATGGATATGGGAAGATAAATACCAAAGAGAATAAAAGAAATGAGAAATGAGTTCAAATAACGAGCATAAAAGTTCATCTCAACTCTAATGTATATCCCTTTACATATTCATTTCCCAATCCTTTTCTCTCTTTTTTTTTTTATATATATATGAACATAACTATATACATACATTTTTCTTTTTTTTTTTTTCTAGGCACTCTTTCTTTTTTTTTTTTTTTTTCAACAACCATTTTGTACACACACCCCCACACTTGTTCAAAAACTCATCAATTAACTATGCTAATGTTCTTTTATTCCCTAAGGTACAGTAAGAACACGATTTTTCATTTAAGGCACATAATGAGCTAGAAACAAGGAATGGTCAAATAAGCTCAAAGGGGTTAAGCAAAGGAAAATATACAAGGTTGGCAGGAATCAGAGAATTTTCGAGAGGTCAAAAGAGTGCTTGATATCATATTGAAAACAAGGTTGGCTATTTGGTTAAACTAGCTAAGAAAGAGGGCCTCAATCATGTTCATGCATGCAAGTGAAATGTAGCCTCAAAAAGAATCAAAGCAAGTTCTAGAGTGGTCATTAACATGAGTGAAAATCACACAAGAAAGAAGAGAATGGCATAAATGTTGAATCCATCCATTAGGCTCAAAATCTCACAAGGTATGCATCCATCAAACTCAATTCATCAATTCAATCATCCATCACCAAGCATATCAGTTCAAGAAGGGAGAAAAATTATTCAATCATGCAATGAACCCCTTTTTTTTATTTTTTATTTTTTAACAAAAAAGAAACATGCTAAAATCTTTCCCCCACACTTAATATAGACATTGTCCTCAATGTGAAAGTGATAAATAAAACGGAAAGAAAAGAGCAACACAACCTGATGAGGGCCGAGATAATGGCAAGCGAGAAAAGATGCGTAAGAATCAAAGCACAATGAACCCGAAAACTCACAAAACAAATGAATAAAATGTAAAATCAAAATAACATGACTGGAATAATATAAAATTAAAGAGGAAATGTGGGTCTTTTAGAGTCAGATTCCCAAGACTGTAACACTTCTGTTCATCTCTGAAGAGATTCCACAATTAAGAAGTTCATGATGTATCAGGCCACAAGAATGCGTCTCAAGAGTCAATAAGGTATAACTTACTGACTCCTTACTCAGCCATTCAAAGTGAAGTATGTTTTTATCTTCTCAGATTGCGAAAACCATCCCCAAAGATCTTGAAAATAAATCTAGTTGGGTTGCCTCCCAATAAGCGCTTGTTTAACGTCATTAGCTCGACGTTGGAACACTTCTTAGTGATCTTTATAATGTGGATGGTAAAAGCCCACCACTTTCACTTCCACATTTTTCGGCTTGAGATGGTGTCCATTGGTCTTATTAAGTGAGGTTGGTGAAAAGACTCCACCAGGATCCCATTAGTTGAAACGTGATGACCAAGTTATGGTTGACACAACATGATAGCTTTCACTAGGGTCCCATTGGTTGAAGTGTAATGACCAAGTTAAGCTTGAAGCATGAGGGCTCCCATTGGGGTCCCATTGGTCTTTCTTAATTTCCTTGACTTCACCAATGACATGCAACACGTGTAATTTGGCAATTCTGCGTTCATTGATTATGCTGGACCATGGCCTAAAAACAAAATCCACTTCAGTAGTTACTAGCATCTGCTGACTTTCCTCTTTCTTTGAAAATTCCTCAATGGCCTTCAACTCCACCTCCCTATATGTTTCAGATTCTGCAACTACATTATTGATAGACCCTTCTATATCATTAGATCCTGCGTAAACAGAATCATTAGTTTTCAAATATGCAGAAATTTTAGCACACACAACACATTTTATATCACCATCATGATCAGCACATGAGTTGCAATTGATAGAATCATCAAAACCAATTAAATCGGGAAATTCAGCACACAACTCATCATGAGTTTCCTCAACTAAGTCTGCATGTAAATCAATATGACAATTAGAATGCAGGGGAGTTGGGAATTGTTTGGGAAAGAGTTGGCCTCGACTCTTGACATCTCAATTCATTAACAAGTGGTTGTCAACCTGGTCAATTTGGGTTGTTAAATCCCGAATAGTGGCGTGAAATTTTTTGGAACTCAATTTGGGTTTTCATCAAGTCCTCCCATGAAGGCTTAAGTTTTGTGGTTGATGGACTTGTTATACCGCCGGAATGGTGCTCATATTGAAATGATTGTTCTTTGTAGTGATGCCGTATTGCCATATCCCGCATTCGGATAGTATTCCCACTAGGGTTGTATGTGTTGAAGAAGAGGTCATAACTCTGTTCTTCTGCCTTTTGAACTGTGGTTCATCGGAAAATAACCAGTTGCTGCAACAAATTGATCTGAAAAAACAGAACTACCATACTGAAGTGTAGGGCATGCATATGTGGGGTGAGATGAACAAAAACAAATGTTACACACAAGTGTAGCTTCCTGCACAGGTGATTGTTGTCTCACTACTATATGTCTTACCAAAGAAGTCAACTCCTCAAGTTTTGACTCCATTATGCATGGTCCATTGTATCCTTAAAATGCAACAGAATGCAACAAAATGATAATGAAAGAAAAAGAAAAAAAATTAAAAAGAAAGAGTTAGTATGGGATCAACACTCAAAATATGCAAAAATAAATCTAGTTAATGTATCTAAACATTTTTAAAATTTATGGGAGCAACACAGGACAAAATTTACATAAAAATGAAACTAGAAAATGCAAAAAAAATAATAAAAAATTAAAAAAAGTGGTCTAAATGATAGAATTTCGAAAAACTAGGGGTGACCTCACAGTTTATTGTGAGTCTTGTTTATCAGGATGTTTTCCTTCAACTGACCAAGTTTTAGCTCATTCTGGGCATGTTGCAGTTCGAAAATTGCAATAGTTACCGTAATCACATGTTTTCCGTCTTTCCTAAATCGAAAAATTCAAACGCTAGGATAAAAATGTTAGTATGGTATGAACAATGTTAGTAAATGAAAAATAACTATTAGAATAGGTAAGAAAGAACAAAAATTAGTAAGGTTACTCAAAATGAAAAGATTACACCTACGAGCTCCCCGGCAACGCCAAAATTTTGACGAGCGCCGAACTCAATCAAAATTATAACCGAAGTTATTACCTAAACTTGTAGTATAGTGAACAACACCGGATCGTCTCCTCAAGGATCATAGATGCAATTTGATCAAATCAAGTGATAGTTAGAAAAAGGGGGGTTTTGATGGTTCAAGGATCGCAGTGACAAGATTTAAAGAGAAATAACAATTAGAAGAACAATCAATTTAGAAATCTATCCGAGATTGGGTGGATTCAATCATAGACCTTTCAACAAACACCTGAAATACATTTGAATGGTTAACTTGGAACTAACCGAGATCTCTGCATCGATCCAGAATTCATACTAGACAATCGTCTAGAATTCAATTGACAAGTGATAAACACAAATCTGCAATCGCACCATTCATGTAAATATATGTCAATTTAAGCACCGAATTCAATTAACCTAGGCACAAATCAGTAACCTAACCTCTTCAATTACGTGATTAGTTTAGATCAATCAGTTCTAAATTTCATCACAATTCTTAATCTTAAACCAAGATCAAATCGATCAAACATAAACATCACCATTCATGCATTCAAGATCAAGAGAACAGAAGAAGAAGAGAAGAGGAATTCAAATATAAATCAAATACATTACATAACCAAGGTCTCAAGAATCCAAGCCACAATCTCTTCAAGAGTCCCGAATTGACTAGAAGTGACTTAGCTCTCCATTACAACGAAGGAAAAATATACAAGAACTATGAAAAGCTATTTCTAACACCAAGTGTATGTTATTCCTAGAGCTCTCCACATGCTTCCTTTTATAGAGGATTCAGAGTAGTAGTAGATGGGTAGATGATATTAGTAGGTGGAATTAGTAGGTGAGCTTGGTAGGTGAGATTGGTAGGTGAGCTTGGTAGGTGAACTTGGTAGGTGAGCTTCCTTGTCTCCGAAAGTATTCATTGCTGAACTCATTGATTTCGTCATTTGTGAGCCAAGTGGTCTTCATTAAAGTTCTAGGAAATTGTCTAAGCTTTCCAATGGCTCTGGAAGCACCCAAAAATTCGTCCTACAGCCCAAGATATGACCCAATTACTACAGACTGTTCAGGACCAGTTTCAGCACCTCTGTTTTGACTTTCAGACCCAATATCTCCATCAAGGAGCCCGAATCAAGTTTTGTGTTTGTCATGAAAGTTGTACATATGGGTCTTAAATTTCAGATTACAAATTTTCAGCCCATTCTATAAACCCAAACTCGAATTATGTTCTGGTTACTACACACTGTTCGGGTTCCAGTCACAAATCCCGTATTCTGATTTCCATGCCCAATTAGCTCCACTAGATGTCTGAAATTGACTTTGAGCTCTTCATCAAAGTTGTAGAGCTCTCTCTTATCTTTCCTACAAGGTAAAATTCATAATTATCAGACATTTAGAACTCAAGATATGGCTAAAATACAGAAACAGTGTAAGACCCGAATAATGCTGAAAAAATCAATTAAGTCTGATTCGAGTTCAAACTTACAAAACATAATCAAATTCAGTCAATTAAGTACATGAAGAGTGTAAATAACTAAACATAAGGGTTTCTTAATAAATAAAATATGTGATTATCAATAGGCTTAAATCCTTCGATGGTTAAACGATTGTCATAAAACTTAATGGGTTGGAACTTGGATTAATTACCATGAGAATGAGATTGATGAAGTTTTAGAACGTTTTTAGAGCCAAGAAATTGGACTTTAAATAATTTAAGACAAATTGTCTTCAAGAACATAATTGAATATTAATAAAGATATGATTACAATTTATTGTAGGGGGTAGTGTAGTGGATTTCAAATCCTAGGCCTTTAAATCTTTGTTGAATCTCATCTTTTCTAATTTCAATTATTTACTTTATTGCTTTGTGCTTTGTATTAATTTTAATTGAACATTTTCTATTAATTTCACTTGCTTAAATAATCAAAATAGTCGTAAGAGCTAGTAATCAATCGATTCTCGTGGGAACAATCTTATTTTACTACTTATACAATTCGTGCACTTACGAAAAATTCACAACACATACCTAGAGTATGCTGTCAGTATTGTTAGCCAATTCATGCATGATCTGCGAGAGAGACACATGCAAGTTGTGGATCAAATTATACAATATCTTAAAACTACGTCTAGAAGAGGATTACTATTTAGAAAGAGGGAAACATATCCTTGGAATTGTACACAGATGCTAACTATGTAGGTTCAGTTACTGATAGGAGGTCAACATCAAGTTATTGTATGTTTCTGGGTAGAAATATAGTGATATGGAGAAGTAAGAAACAGAACGTAGTAGCACAGTCAAGTGCAGAAGCTGAGTTTCGAGTTATGGCACAAGGAGTTTGTGAGTTGCTATGGATTAAGATCATATTAGATGATTTGAGACTAAAGCATGAAGCACCTATGAAGCTGTTTTGCGACAGCAAATCAACCATTATCATTGTACATAATCCAGTTCAACATGACAAGACAAAACACATTGAGATAGACCGAAACTTTATTAAGGAGAAATTGGATAGTGGACTCATAACTACATCATATGATAAATATCAGCTGGTAGATGTACATATTTAACTAAGAGACTACCTACAAAGCGCTTTTAGGATCTTACTAGTAAGCTGAGAATGATAAATATTCATTCACTAGTTTGAAGGGGAGTGTTGAGCTTTATTTTACAGATTCTTTGTATAGATTTATTTCTTTATTTCTGTTATTAGGACAGATTGGATTTATTTCCAATATTATGAAAAATTTGATTTATTTTTTTATTTATGTTATTAGGACAGATTAGATTCTTATATTGAGACAAATTTATTCTGTGTAATTTAACTCTATTCTAAGCAAGTTATTATTGACATAAATCTATATAATATAAATCATACTTGTACAATTGAAATTCAAGCAATAAAAATATTTAGAAATATTCTTTCAAGTGAAACTTATTTTTTAATAGATCCCTTTTTGTTCTTTAGATTGATTTCACATTATATTTAAATTTGAATACTCAATGTAATCATTTAAAAATACAATCAACTTATTATATTCATCTAATTCAATTATAATATAAAAAAATTTTAAAATTGTTATTTTTTATATATGTTTCTATATTTCTCAATTGTAATTAAATTTAGAATATAATTTTTTATTCTAATAAACTTATCTTCTATTCAGATTTTAATTTAAAGTTATAAAAAACAAAAAAATATATATTTTATTGTATTTGTATTATTTTTACTTTGAATTTGCACGGTCACAGGATCAAACACTAGTTAAAATGATTGTTCGACTTGATTTTACCTTAATGTCAATGAAGGTAAAAAAGTTTTATTTTAATTAAATTTTTAAATATAATTTTTTCCAATATACATATAGATTAAAATGTTATAAATAAATTTAGAAGATAATAAATGAAATTTCAGAAAATAAGAAAGATTATTACGTCTTTTATCCTCAAATCTTTCATGATTACAAGAGGCATTAATATAGGGTTTACCCACGGAAAATGATTATTGGTATAGGTTTTATGCACGGATTTTGATATTTTTCCAAAATTGTCACTAAAGCCTATAGTAACAAGAGGAGAACTGTGGGTAAATATTTTTGTGTTTTAGAGATGCGTTACTATAGCGTCACTAAGTCTATTGTGACGGACGAAAAACTGTAGGTATAGTGAATCAAATCTCAATGGAAAAAATGTTCATGGGCAAATGTCTTGCTGTAATTGTTGGTCATTTTGAACATGATTTAAATCTCAAACTATTTTGTTAACCTACAGGCATTGCAAGCCTTTCTAGCTTTGTTAGTTTTGTGGTGGTTGAGTTGGTTTAATTGGCTTAGTTGTATTGTTGTGGCAAATTGATAGAGGACTTTTGAGTTATGTCCAGTGTATGACGAAGCATATCTCTAATACTAAGATTTTAGGAGAATAAAGATGAGAAAAAATTGATGATAGTTAAAATAATGGCATGATTTTATTATTAATATTTTGATGATCATAAGTTTTGTTCTGCACCGTGATTCGGGATCATATCTCATGAACTGACTCGTCCGGTAGTAGGCCATGGTGCAACATTGATACCCCCAACTGATCCACTTATGAGACCCTGGCCCTATTCATATTAGACCACGCCATTGGGTAGAGAAGACATTATAGCAAGACTTGCACAATAGATAAATCTTGAGAATATTTGTCATTGTCAATCATGATCTGATCATGATCTTGCTGAATAATAGCATCCATAACTGCCCATGATTACTATATCAATGTTCCGATAATATAGGGATCCTCAGTAACTAACAAGGAAACGTATCTCATCCTGCAACTGTTACAGGAGCGTATCTCTCCAACCTCTATAAATACTAGGTTTATTCACCTCTACAGGTAACTTACCACTCATTGTGTAAACCTTACTTATGCACAACCTGACTTGAGCGTTGGAGTCCCTTTGCAAGTACCAACCCCCCCCGGTTTAACACGCTCTATCACTGCTATGCAAAGAGGAAACCACCGTGACGTGCCAATCTTAGATATACCTCTGAATCCATTTCAGAATATTGGTGCAGTTTATGAGAAATCAGTGAAAATCTGCTAGATTATCTATTTTTTCCAAAGCCTTTTGAGTGGATTTCACCGCTCTAGCCCAACTTTTGACGTTGTTTTGACCTCAAGACAGTTTTATTTTGTCTTTTGAGTTGATCCATTTCAATTTTTCAGATTGAGTTCATTTTGATTGGAATTATCAGTGCTCTAGCTCAATTGTTGTGGTTTTGATTGTAGGCACTAAGGGAAACACTCAGGATAAGATGACTGAAAGCCTTAAAGGAAGATCAAGGGCTTGTTTTCTGGATGCTCAGCGCCCAGGCACTCCAGAAGCAGCGCCCAGGCGCCCTAGAAGAACTCAGCAGGCATTCCCTGGAGGCTGAGCGCCCAAGCACTCAAGACGAAGTGCCTAGGCGCTTTAGATCATGAAGAAGAAAAAAACGTACTGGGTGTATAGCGCCTAGGCACTCTAGATGCAGCGCCTAGGCGCCCATAACAGACTATAAGATCCTATTTCTGACCTAATTGGAGGAAGTCAGGCAGTCAGCAGAGTCAGGGGAAGAGACGAACCAGCCCTGTTCTAGAGAGTTTTGGGGTATTCTAAAGAGAAGAAATCATGGAAACGAATCAGATCTTCACTTGCCTATGGAGTTTTCTCTATTCTCTTCCCTATTTCTAGTCTTTATCATTGTTGCCATGTATAGCTAAACTTCCTTCTATTGGGATTAGGTGGATTTTGATGATCTTATTTGCTCTTGATTTTGGATTCAATTAATACAAGTTTCTATTTCTATTTTGAGTTTACAATCTCTTCTCTTCATGCTTTCCAAGGATGGATTTTCTTTGGAATGAGTTTAGAATTATATGTTGAATGGAAGTTTGATGTGTAATTGTGCTATGAAATTATGAACCTTGCCTATCTCTACATTAGGAATAGTCATTGATTTGCTTGTTACCTCTTTGAATTCTAAACTGTAATGCTTGTTTTCTCTTAGATTCATCTAAGGAATTAGGGTTTTTAATTGGGAACAAAGGGTCAATCGCCTAAGGAATTAGGATTTGATTAAATTAGAGAATTCGGTGACAAAATAAGAATAGTAGCTTGTATTAGTTCCAATTGATATGCAACAAGTGAAATTAAATGAAACTTGATCCCAACTCTTTCATTAACTGAATTTCAGTCGTTTTGCATTCAGGGTGTTTGTTAATTTGCCAATTATAAAAATCCAAAAATATTGTCATTGCATGAGTTCATGTGTTTCTCTTATTTTGTTATTAGAGCTCACTTTGATCCAAATCTTAGTTTAAATAGTAGCTAATTTTGTGAATTGGTATTTGGCCATCGATCTCTGAGAATGATATCCGGTTTCTTACCATTTTTATTACTTGACGAACCGGTACACTTGTCGTGGTAACATCAAGTTTTTGGCGCCATTACCGGGGATCGATTTTACCAATATCGGTAATATCAAAGGTAGCCACTAGTTTAAACAAATTCTCTTTTGTTTATTCATTTTAGTGTTTTGTTCATTTAGATTATTTATTTCATTGAGTTATTTTTGTTCTGATATTGTGTCTCTAGTGTATGCGAGGTATCATTCATCCAGACAACCTTCTTTTTGACTCTGAAATTGAAAGACCTGCAAGAGCTTTGAGAAAGCAAACTAGAGAAAGAAGAAGAAATTTGGGTGGCACTCAAGCAGTTGTTGAAGACAAGGCAGACAATGGAGAAAATGTAGATCCTTCACCACCACAACCACCTGTTTGGACTCTTATGGATTATTCTATTTCTAACATAGATGGGTGTGGAGCAAGCATAACAAGACCTCCAGTTCAGGCAAATAATTTTGAATTGAAGCCAGCTCTACCCCATTTGGCTCAGAACAATCAATTTGGAGGATTTGACAATGAGGATCCACATGCACATATTGCGGGGTTCTTGCAAATTTGTGATACTGTGAAGCTGAACGGGGTGAGCGAGGATGCTATTCGTTTAAGGTTGTTCCATTTCTCCTTGAGGGACAAAGCTAAGAACTGGTTGGACTTATTGGCTAGGGGAAGCATTACACTTGGGCTATCTTGGTACAGAAATTTCTAACAAGATATTTTCCTCCGTCCAAAGCTGCAAAGTTAAGAAGCGAGATCACTTCATTCAGACAGCATGATGGGGAATCTCTCAGTGAGGCTTGGGACAGATATAATGAAATACTGAGGAAGTGTCTACATCACTATTTTGTCTTTTGGATCCAAGTGCAGAGTTTCTATAATGGCATACTACCTTAAACCAGAGCCATGGTTAATGCTGCAGCAGGTGGGGCATTGAATTATAAGACCCCAGAGGAAGCTTGGGAGTTGTTTGAGATGATGGCCAATAATGACTACCAGAGGAATGGGGAAAGAGCTATAGTCAAGAAAGGGTACTTGGAGATTAATTCCATGAATGCACTGTTGGCTCAAAACAAGATTTTGACTCAACAACTTGAGAATCTCACAAAAAAGGTTGACACTCTTAGTGTGAATGCGGTGAGCAATGCTCCTTTGGCTTGTGATTTCTATGGAGGTGAACACGGGAGTGTGGATTGTCCAGGAAATATGTTTGGACCTCCAGCTCAAGAGCAAGTGAACTTCATGAACAATCCTCCAAGGCAACAGAATAATCCCTACTCCAACACGTACAACCCAGGGTGGAGGAATCACCCAAATTTTTCATAGAGTAATCAAGGAAATCAAGCTTAACCAAGACAACAGATGAGATATCAAGGACACCCTTAACAGTCATCATATCAAGGTCCTTCATCATCCTAACCTCAGTCTAATGAGAAGAAGGCTTCTTGGGAGTTAGCCTTAGAGAAATTGGCTACACAAACTTCGTCTTTTGTTAAAATCACTACTGATTTTATGGAGGAGACAAGAGCTGGGATTAGAAATTAGGATTCTTCAATCCGTAATCTAGAAACTCAGGTAGGCCAGCTTGCAAAACAACTTTCAAAGAGACCTCCAGGTTCCTTGCCAAGTGACATGGTCCCAAACCCTAGAGGAAATGAGCATGTGAAAGTCATAACAACTAAGAGTGGGAAAGTAATTGAGCCTCAACCTCATAAGGAGAAGAACAGTGAAGGTAAAGTTGAGGAACCTAGTGTAGATGTGACTCATGAGGAAGTTGAAGTATCTCAAGGTGCTTTGTCCAATGACTCTAATGAAAAGGAGTCACAAAAGGGACAAGAAATGAAAATGCCACCGCCAACTATCAAGTTTCCATTCCCCCAAAGAATCAAGAAGGAGCATGATAAAAAATAGTTTGAGAAGTTTCTAGAGGTGTTCAACAAGTTACAAATCAACATCCTATTTGCTGAAACTCTGGAACAAATGCCCTCCTATGTGAAATTCATGAAGGAGTTATTGTCTAAGAAGAGAAGGATTGGGAATGAAGAGACCATTATGCTTACGGAGGAGTGCAGTGTAATTTTACAAAAGAAACTTCCTTCTAAGCTTAAGGATCCTGGAAGTTTCTCAATTCCATGTACTATTGGTGATAGAACATTTGGGAAGGCTTTATGTGATCTTGGTGTAAGCATAAGTCTCATGCCATTGTCCATTTTCAAGCAGTTGTGGATTGAACAAATAAAACCTACCATGGTGACTCTTCAATTTGCAAATAGGTCGATGAAGCATCCATATGGAGTGGTTGAAGACGTCTTGGTGAAAGTGGACAAATTTATCTTCCCGGTGGATTTTATTGTTCTAGACATGGAAGAGGATGGAGACATTCCATTGATATTGGGTTGACCATTCCTTGCAACCGGGAGATCTATTATTGATGTAGCGAATGCAACTTTGACTTTGAAGGTCCAAGATGAAGCTGTCACTTTTAATGTGTTTGAGGCTATGAAGCATTTGAGAAATAGAGAAGGATGTTTTAGTATCGATGTACTTGAATCTCTTATCTCCAAGTCATGTAGGGAAAACAACCCCTCTTTGCCTCTTGAAAAAGTTCTTGTTGATTCAAAGGAAGGAGTTGAAGAAAAGGATGACTCATTGGTGAGAGAAGTAATTGGCTTGTTGGAAGCCTTATCTCCCTATCCTATGACTGCATAACCGGAATGAGAAGAATTAGTGAGAGGAAAAGAGGAAGCCAACCAGAAGAAAAATGAAGCACCGAAGGTTGAACTCAAGTCATTGCCCACACATTTGAAATACTATTTTCTCAATGAGCAAAACTCTTATCCTATCATCATTAGCTCCGAGTTGAGTAAATTATAGGAGGAAAAACTGTTGAGAATGTCGTGGGATCATAGGGAAGCTATTGGATTGTCAATCGAAGATTTAAAAGGGATAAGCCCTTCTTTATGTATGCACAAAATTCTCATGGAGGAGAACCATAAAACAGTCATGCAGCCACAAAGGAGGCTTAATCCGGCAATGAAGGAGGTGGTTCGGAAGGAAATCTTCAAGCTTCTTGATGCTGGTCTTATATACCCATTTTGGACAGTCCGTGGGTTAGTCCTGTCCAAGTGGTGCCTAAGAAGGGTGGGACAATAGTGATCAAGAATGAAAATAATGACTTGATTCCCACTAGGACTATGACTGGATGGAGGGTGTGCATTGATTATAGGAAGTTGAATGATGCTACAAGGAAGGATCACTTCCCTCTTCCTTTCATTGACCAGATGTTGGAACGATTGGCTGGCCATGAGTACTATTACTTTTTAGATGGATATTCCGGCTACAACCAGATTCCAGTGGCACCCGAAGATCAAGAGAAGACTGCTTTTACATGCCCTTATGGAGTGTTTGCCTACAGAAGGATGCCCTTCGGACTTTGCAATGCACCGGCCACATTTCAAAGGTGTATGATGTCTATATTCTCCGATATGATTGAAAAACATATCGAAGTTTTTATGGATGATTTCTCTGTCTTTGGCTTTTCTTTTCATAATTGCTTGCATAACTTATCATTAGTGTTGAAAAGATGTGAAGAGTCGAATTTGGTTTTAAATTGGGAGAAATGTCATTTCATGGTGAGAAAGGGAATTGTCTTAGGGCACTATATCTTTGTTAAAAGGATAGAGGTTGATCATGCCAAGATTGAAGTTATTGAAAAACTTCCCCCTCCCACCAATGTAAAGGGCATTCGTAGTTTTTTAGGACATACTGGCTTTTACAGGAGATTCATAAAAATTGCTAAACCTCTTAGTGATCTCCTTGTAAAAAATGCCCCCTTCTTCTTTAATGATGCTTGCATGTTAGCTTTTAACATTTTAAAGCATAAACTGACCACTGCACCTGATTAGGATTTGCCATTTGAAATTATGTGCGATGCTAGTGACACTATTGTAGGTGCAGTTTTAGGCCAAAGGAAAAATAAGTTGCTGCATGTAATTTACTATGCAAGTCATGTTTTGAATGTTGCACAACTTAATTATGCAACCACTGAAAAAGAATTATTGGCTATTGTTTATGCATTTGACAAATTTCGTTCTTACTTGGTAGGCTCTAAAGTGATTGTGTATACAAACCATGCAGCTATCAAGTATTTGGTTGCTAAGCAAGATTCGAAACCAAGGCTCATCTGGTGGATCTTATTGCTCCAAGAATTTGATTTGGAGATAAGGGATAGGAAAGGAACTGATAATCCTGTGGCAGATCACTTGTCTCAGTTAGAAAGTGCAGAAGAAAGTGAAGAAAAAAGGCCAATCAATGACCAATTCTATGATGAGCAGTTGTTGTCCATGGCGAATCTGCCATGGTATGCGGATTTGGCCAACTACAAAGTGGGAAAGGTGCTGCCAGCGGATTTTACTGCACAACAGCAAAAAAAGTTCCTCCATGAAGCTAGATTGTATGTATGGGATGAACCTTTCTTGTACAAGTGAGGTGTTGATGGATTGTTAAGGAGATGTGTGCCAGAAGAGGAACAAGAACAGATTCTATGGCATTGTCATGATTCCGGGTATGGTGGGCATTTTAGCGAAGATAGAACAGTAGCGAAGGTCTTACAATCCAGATTGTTTTGGCCATCATTATTTAAAGATGCGTTTGCATATGTCAAGAGGTGTGATAGGTGTCAAAGGACTGGAAACATCTCAAAGAGGAATGAGATGCCCCCAAAATCCCATCTTAGAAGTTGAAATGTTTGATGTTTGGGGTATCGACTTCATGGGCCCTTTTCCTTCTTCATACTCTAAGGTATACATCTTGGTGGCTGTGGATTATGTTTCAAAATAGGTGGAAGCCACCGCTGTTCAGACCAATGATGCCAATGTTGTGATTGGGTTCTTGAAGAAGTAAATATTCTCAAGGTTTAGGGTGCCCCGAGCCCTAATAAGTGATGAGGGTACCCATTTCTGCAATAGGAAGCTTGAGACTTTGTTGAGAAAATACAATGTTCATCATAGAGTCGCCACTCCCTATCACCAGTAGGCAAGCAGCCAAGTTGAGGTGTCTAACCATCAATTGAAGCAAATCTTGGAAAAAACGGTGAACTCTTCTAGGAAGAATTGGGCAATGAAGTTGGATGATGCTCTATGGGCATATGGAACAGCCTTTAAAACTTCGATTAGTATATCTCCATTCCAATTGGTTTATGGCAAAGCTTGCCATTTGCCCCTTGAGCTGGAACATAAGGCGTTATGGGCAACAAAGTATTTGAACTTTGATTTGGCCAAAGTGAGTGAGTCAAGGATCCTGCAGCTTCATGAACTTGAAGAATTTCAGAATTTTGCCTATGAAAATGTCAAGATCTACAAGGAAAACACAAAGAGATAGCATGACAAGAGGATTGTGCGAAAAAACTTCCAAGAAGGACAATTAGTGCTCTTATTCAATTCAAGGTTGAAGTTGTTTCCTGGAAAGCTCAAGTCTAGGTGGTCTGGCCCTTTTGTGATCAAGCAAATATTCCCTAATGGTTTAGTGGAAGTGAAGGATCCGAACTCGGATAGAAACTTCAAGGTGAATGGGCAAAGGCTCAAACCCTACTTTGGTGGAGATGTTGAGCGGAGAAGGGAGTCTATCAACTTGATATCCACTTAAAGTAGCTAAACATCAGGCTCGAGACGTTAAACAAGCATTCTTGGGAGGCAACCCAAGCTTGGTTTTGTTTTCTTTCATTCTTGTTACATTTTACTATTTTGCTTTTGATTAATTGTTACGGGTTGGATATGATTTAGATTTGTGACCCTATTTTTATTAATTGATGATGGTTGAAATGGTTTAGAGTGGAAAACAGGTGAAGAAGAACTGGGTTGGGGAACTTTTACTGAGAATCAGGGGGCAGAAACAGGTTTACAGAAGTTTCAATCTTCCAGTAAGAGCGCCCAGGCGCTTCAGAGAGTAAGCACCTAGGCGCTATTAACAAGGATAATGACTTTCTTCTCTGCCTATATAGCACCCAGGTGCTGTAAATAGGGCGCCTAGGGGCCCTTGGCACGTCCTTCCTGGCACACCGACGTCTAGACGTTATTATTTTAGTGTCTAGGCGCTAGTTTTAAAAATAAAATAAAGTAAAATATAAAAATAGAAAAGAAAAAAAATGAAAAAAGGGCTCAGCGCCTAGATGCTGCGTACATAGCGCCTAGGCACCCATATCAGGTTCTGCATTTTAAAACGCAGAACCCTTCCCTTCCCCCTTCAATTTTTTTTCCTAATCTCCCTCTTCCCTCCTTACGCCCCACTACCCGAACCCTACACCTCTCCTAACTCTTTCTCTCTCTCTCTCTCTCTCTCTTTTTCCTCTCCCAATCACCCTCTCCATTGTAACTCACACCCATATTCTCCCTCATTTCTCCCTTCACTCTTTCTCTTTCTCTCTCATATCTATTTCTCCGTATTACCCACATTTTTATTCTCCTTTGTTTTCCCCCTCTCGTTTGATTTCTACAAATCAAGGTATGGCAATTTCATTTTCCCTCTCTTGATGCTTCATTTTACATGCCTTAGGTACTCTTAATTTCTATTTTTCGAATTGTTTATCTTTAATTATCCCAATATCTTTTTGGGGCAAAAATAGGGGCTAGGAGGAGGGGAAGCTTGTATTCTGTTTGACTATTTGGCGAAAGAATTGTTGAATAGGTTGAATTTATTGCTCGAAAATCTGCTTGCCTATGAGACGTTTACTTCGTATGTGATCATTTAGTTGAATTTGGTTGATTTGTTTTGATTACATATGTTAAAGGTTGGATCTTACCGTCAATGGCCTGTTCCATTTCTAGCATAGGTCATTTTTTGTTTTATTGGTTTAATTGAAATATGTATGTCGTATTAATTAGGACTGCAAACACTGCCACCCACATTGATATCTTCTGCATTCTCTGCTTTGATGCATTTTTTATGTATTGTTATCCTATGGTTAGTAAGTAACATGATAGTGCTGGGTAATTTATCCTGCTTGATCTATTCTAAAATCCTGGATTATACACTCACGCTATCTCTGTTTCATTTGCAGATTCATGGCACCCAAGCTCCAACCTACGCGCAAATGCAAGACCTAGGCTAAGAGCTCACGCCAGCAAGCAACGTTTAATGCTGATTTATTTCTTTCTGCTGAGCATGAGAAATGCTTAAATGAAGTCCTCTGTAACTGGGGATTTGTATTCGAAAGAGGTATATTTTTGGGGAATGGTGAATGTGATGAGTTCTTCAACCAAATCCTAAGGAGGAATTGGTCCAAGCTTTGCAAATTACCGGTTGATGGGTCTATTTCCATTGTCCGAGAATTCTATGCAAATGCATTTCAGTCAAAGGATGATGACCGTAACAAATTTGAGTCATACGTCCGGGGTCATCGCATTCTATTTGATGCGTGCACTCTGGACCGATTTCTGGAGACACCTGAAGAAGTGGGCAATTGTGGGTACACAAAGCTGAAGAAAGAGACATTAAACCCTGACCTAGTCCTGCGAACCATATGCAAGCAGTGGGCACAGTGGGAACTTGACTCGGGAGGCTACCGTAAATTTCTGAAGAAGTCTGATTTGCTCTTAATTCCTAAGGCTTGGTGCACGTTTTTTGAGGCAGGATTCTTCCCCAACTCTCACCATCAAGAGGTGACAAGAGACCGGGCACTACTGATTTTCGCCATTGTTACTGGAAGATCAATGGATGTGGGCTTACTGATCTCTCATAACATTCAAACTCTAGCACAAAGTAGGACCCGACGGTCTTGATTATGGTACCCCAGCCTTATCACGCAGCTTTGCCGGGCAGCTGGGGTGGAGATCAGTGGTGATGTCTCAATCAAGCCAGCTCTAACTGTGGACATGGCCATGATCAACCGGTACTTGCAAGAGGACGATCCCACTCAGATTCCTCCAGCTGCTCGAGCCCGTGCAGCTAGACCACCTCGTCCATGCCCTGAACCTTCCTCCAATGGAGTTGAGTGTCGCCTCCGACGAATCGAGAACTATATAGTTCAGTCCAGCCAAGCACTAGAAACGATGCTGAGGAACTTGGCGGTCTAGCTCAATGTTGATCCAAATGCCCTAGGCAGCATTCCACTTCCAGAAGAGGACTCAGAGAGTGAAGATGGAGCTAAACCTAGTGGAGACGACAATGAAAGCAGCGATGATTGATCTTCAAGGGGGAGCTTCTTTTTTTCATTTTCTTTTATTTTTATTGTTTTACATTTTCATTAATCTTACATTTTCATGCGTCAAGCCAATGTTGAACTATTTGGAATTTACTTTTATGGGTTCCCATGTTTGACAGTATCATTGTAAGGTGATTCAACCATGCATACACTACCTGTTAAGACAACTTGACAGCTTTGGGAATGTATTTGTTAGATTGTGGTACTTGAATGAGGATTATGACTTCCATGTATGAATCTTATAGCTTGTTGTTAATGTATTTGGTGATTTTTGTGATTGGATTTCATAATTAATCCTTGGGAATTCTTTTGAGACTTCAATAATTTTGCTTTGATGAGAGGTTGCTTGTGAGTTTCTATTCTCCTAGCTTTGCTTGAATCTCATTTGCATGTCGTGATTTGCACAATGCATCGACATGATAAAGGCAGTTTTGTTGTTAAGCCAGATAGCCAGATAGCCAACCAAATGATGTTTGTTTCCTTTGTGTTGCCCCTTTGAGCCTAATACACTGAATTCTTTATTTGACCTATACAGCATGCCATTGCCTAAATAATGAGTGTCTTATCCACATGAAAGGAGTAATGGAGCATTGAATTTATTGAAGGTGTGGGTTAGTAATTTACTAAGTTTGGGGTGGCTGTTGTTGAGTTAAAAAAAAAGTTGGCTTATTGAATAGGAACCCTTTTGAGATTGATGGGTTACTGGGGAAATACTTGACTCAATGATCAGGTACCCTTTTGAGACCATGTAGGTTACTGGAGAAATATAAAAGAAAGAGAGAACGTGAAAGGTATTCGATTTGTGAATTGAAGATTTGTTAGAAGTACCAATGCTCACTTGCTCTCTAGGGTAGCAGTTTTTATGTTCATTTTATCTACCTTGTACCTTGACACCAAAGCGACCTTAAATAAAGTCCTTTTGATTATTGCATTTGTGAGTGGCGTGCATGCATGTTTGAGATGAAGAGCAAATCCAAGGAGGGTGAGCTCAATAAGTGATGACTAAGAGAAACACAAGCCCAAATACAAGAGTTTAAGTGACCTAATCATCAGGTGTATTACGCTGCCATGTTCATTAGATCTCAAGCTGCTATTGATCAATGCATGGTTGTGATGATCCTTATTTTTGACCCTCTGAGTTTCAGCTACATAGTTAAGAGTTCTACTTTCAAGAATGCATATATGAATTGATTTGCTGTGACTTTGATGTTTTTGAGTTATGGGACACTCTTGGTTTATTTTATTCAGTTCAGCGTTGGTGTTTGAGTTGTAGAGTTGTCATTTTATTTAACTTATTTGTTGTTTTGTTTTGCTTGAGGACAAGCAAAGTTTTAAGTATGGGGTGGTGATAATCTGCTAGATTATCTATTTTTTCCAAAGCCTTTTGAGTGGATTTCACCGCTCAAGCCCAACTTTTGATATTGTTTTAACTTTAAGACAGCTTTATTTTGTCTTTTGAGTCAATCTATTTCAATTTTTTAGATTGAGTTCATTTTGATTGGAATTATCGGTGCTCTAGCTCAATTGTTGTGGTTTTGATTATAGGCACCAAGGGAAACACTCAGGATAAGATGACTGAAAGCCATGAAGGAAGATTAAGAGCTTGTTTTCTGGATGCTCAATGCCCAGGCACCCTAGAAGAACTCAGTAGGCATTCCCTGGAGGCTGAGCGCCCAAGCGCTCAAGACGAAGTGCCTAGGCGCTGTAGATCATGAAGAAGAAAAAACGTACTGGTTGTATAGTGCCTAGGCGCTCCAGACGCAATGCCTAGGCGCCCATAACAGACTATAAGTTCCTATTTCTGACCTAATTAGAGGAAGTCAGGCAGTTAGCAGAGTCAAGAGAAGAGACGAACCAGCCCTATTCTAGAGAGTTCTGGGGTATTCTGAAGAGAAGAAATCGTGGAAATGAATCAGATCTTCACTTGCCTATGGAGTTTTCTCTATTCTCTTCCCTATTTCTAGTCTTTATCATTGTTGCCATGTATAGCTAAACTTCCCTCTATTGGTATTAGGTGGATTTTGATGATCTTGTTTGCTCTTGATTTTGGATTCAATTAATACAAGTTTCTATTTCTATTTTGAGTTTACAATCTCTTCTCTTCATGCTTTCCAAGGATGGATTTTCTTTGGAATGAGTTTAGAATTATATGTTGAATGGAAGTTTGATGTGTAATTGTGCTATGAAATTGTGAACATTGCCTATCTCTAGATTAGGAATAGTCATTGATTTGCTTGTTACCTCTTTGAATTCTAAACCGTAATACTTGTTTTCTCTTAGATTCACCTAAGGAATTAGGGTTTTTAATTGGGAACAAAGGGTCAATCACCTAAAGAATTAGGGTTTGATTAAATTAGAGAATTCAGTGACAAAATAAGAATAGTAGCTTGTATTAGTTCCAATTGATATGCAACAAGTGAAATCAAATGAAGCTTGATCCCAACTCTTTCATAAACTGAATTTCAACCGTTTTGCATTCAAGGTGTTTGTTAATTTGCCAATTATAAAAATCCAAATATATTGTTATTGCATGAGTTCATGTGTTTCTCTTATTTTGTTATTAGAGCTCACTTTGATCAAAATCTTGGTTTAAATAATAGCTAATTTCATGAATTGGTACTTGGCCATCGATCCCTGAGAACGATATCCGATTTCTTACCATTTTTATTACTTGACGAACCGGTACACTTGTTGTGGTCACATCAATCATAAATTTTTATTCTCACTCAACCATGGTGAACATGAGACAGCACTCGAAGAAAGGAGAGGCTATACAAACCTCTGCGGCTCGAAGAAGAGGACCAATGGCACAACCTCTTCCTCCTCCCCGCATCCCACCACCAGTTATCAAGGCTTGTGCAACAGAAAACTAGGTACCCAATGATGAGGTTCTACACAATGGGCACCTAACTTCACTTTCCGACGAAAGCCCACACTCATCACGTAAGGTCTCCATAAGGGAAAAAAACTTGGAAACCGTGTGTGGGTGGCTAATCCTAATGTTCAAGGATCTAGAATTCTAATCCATCGACACCTAGAATTCTCAAATGGCACTACAGAAGATCGTGCATCCCATCAAGAAGGAACAATCACGTCTGACATGTCCAGAAATCACCGTATAGACTTACTGTGACGACAAATTGAGGAACAACGTCGCAGACTAGAAAATCTAGAGTTGTCCATGAATAACAGCCAGTCCGAATCACACCATACCGACAGGAGGAGGAGCATTAATAATAACCAGAGAAGACAACACACTAACATCAAAGGTCCAATGATGTCAAAAGCAACCCAAGCCCCGGCGATTAGGAGCAACCCTTCTCTGCCCGACTTATGGAATATAGAGTCCCAAGAAATTTCAAATTCTCAGCCAATTTGGAGCTTTATGATAGGACCACAAACCCTCAGGAACTTATAGATGTTTACGTCCAATCTATGTGCTTTTTCGGGGGATCTTCACAGTTTATATGTCGTGCTTTCTCTCTATCCCTGAAGAAATGAGCCCTCTGATGGTTTGTGACTTTAGAACGGGGATCCGTCGTCAACTGGCCGGACCTCAAACAACGTTTCTTGCTCTAGTACACTAATAGCAAGGAATAACCCAAATCGATTAAGTCTTTATCTAACATTTTCCAAGGGTGTGAAGAGCCCCTTCATGAATACATTAAAAGGTTCAATAAAGCCTGCATTAACGTGGAGAATTTTGATGATAGAATTGTCCTTTATTATGCTAGGAGCAGACTCCAAGCTAGTTCCAAGTTCTTTGCATCTTTAGCAAAGAAAAAGCCAGAGAACATGCAAGAATTTTGGCAATGATCTCAAAAGTATATAAACCTTGAAGAAGCAACTGAGGATTAGATGAGATTGGAGAAAGGTGAGCTCTCTCACCAAGAACCCAACCATAATCCCTCACGGTCACGGAGCTCTAAAGATAGCCCACCCTGGGGTAAATACTCCAATTACACACCTCTGAACACTGCCCGAGAAACCATCTTGAGGGATGTGTTATAGATAGAGTTCTAGGACATCAAGAGGCTACCCTCTATAAAGAACCATAAGCAGAAGGATCATTCTAAACATTGTTCATGGCACAAAACCTATGGACATGAAATTGAGGATTGCTATCAACTCTGTGAAGCAATTGTGTTCTTGATCCGGGAAGGACCATTGGAACAATATGTCGGTTGTGCTCAAGACAAGGAACACTGTGGTAGACAAAAAGAAGGGAGACGCAGCCCTCACTGAAGCTTACCTCCAAGCTAAAGAAGGAGAACTCAAAGCCCTAGGAGAAGATCCTAGAGTCCACCTCGCTATGATATAAACAATCGGCAGGACAAAAAATAGGGACGTTCCATTTGATGACAACGACGACCGCAATGCCCAGCCCAATAGAACTATTAACACTATCATTGGTGGATTTGTCAGCGGTGGTTCGTCCAAAGGTGCCCGCAAGAAAGCCCTCAGGATGGCAGTGTTGAGTGTCTCTCACTCCAAACCCAACTCACGGGGCAAAGAACGAAGGACACCCCCATCACTTTTTCCAACACCGAAGTCTGGCATATTTTCGTGGATCAAGGAAGTTCGACATATATCATGTTTATAGACCTTTACCAAAAGTTGGAACTCCCGTGTACAAAGCTAACTCCCTATGATAGAGAGCTTACTACATTCACCAGTGAGAAGATCACCCTGATAAGATATTATGAGACCCACTTAACCCTGGGGTCCCCCAAACTCGTCAGGACAGTCAAGGTAAGGCTTCTAGTTGTGAACTGCCCTTTAGCCTATAACATCATCTTAGCCCACCCCGCCTTAAATGCATTTGGCACTGTAGTATCCACGACCTACTTGGTCATGAAGTCCCCCAGTAAAAATGATGAAGTTGTCACAGTAAAAGGTAACCAAATTGCAGGTTGGAAATGCTATAACGAGAGCCTTAGAATTTGCAGGGTTCCCAAGAAAGCTAAAGCAAGCACATCTAGCCCTGTCTTGGATCAGGTCAACATCCTTATAACCAAGCTAGATGTTTAAGAAGAGACCTGTAGTACTAAACCCTAGTCAGAAGGTGAACTACAACCCATCTAACTTGGTACCAAGTCAGACCAGGTCACCAAGATTGGAATAAACCTAGAAGATGAAGAGAGATGCCTACTAATTGAGCTCTTACTAAAAAACAAAGACCTTTTTCCTAGGCATTCTCAAACATGTCTAGGCTTGACCCCGCTTTCATTTATCATCACTTGTCTATCAGGGAAGATGTGAGGTCGGTCTCCTAGAGGAAAAGAAAAGTGGGTCTAGAAAGATAGTATGTTATTGATGAAGAGGTGAAGGAGCTACTCAGTGCCGGCTTCATTAGGGAAGTATCGTATACCACATGGTTATCCAACATGGTCCTGATGAAGAAGTCAAATGGGAAGTAGAGAATCTGCGTCAATTACACAGACTTAAACAAAGTCTGCCCTAAAGATCCATACCCATTCCCCAATGTAGACAAATTGGTGGACAACTCCTTAGGTTTTCGTCTACTATCATTCATAGATGCATACTCTGGCTATAATCAGATTCCAATATAACCTGAAGATGAAGACAAGACCGCCTTCATCACTGATAAGGTGAGCTACTGCTGTAAGGTTATGCCCTTTGATTTGAAAAATGCAGGGGCCACTTACTAAAGAATGATGAACAGGATCTTTAAAGACCAAGTGGGGAAGATACTGGAAGTTTACATTGATGACATGATAGTGAAGATCCCACAAGGCGAATCTTATACTGTGGACCTCAAATAAGTGTTTGCATAACTACTGAAGTATAACATGAGACTTAACCAGGAGAAGTGCGCTTTTGGAGTCTGGATTGGTAAATTTCTAGGCTTTATGTTGACTCACCGCAGAATTGAGACTAATCCAAATAAATGCCAAGCAACTCTCAACATGTGTAGCCCTTAGAGTATCAAAGAGGTACAGTAACTGACTAATCGAATTACTGTTCTTACACGTTTTTTTTCCAAAGCTACTCATAAATCCCTCTGTTTGTTCAGACTGCTAAAAAAATAGAAGGATTTTGAGTGGACCTAGGAGTGTGAACATGCATTTTCCTCATTGAAAAACCTCTTATCCTCTCCCATTGACGAGGTTGGAACTTGGTGAGACATTGTATTTGTACCTTTCAGTTCATGGAGAAGCTATAAGCTCAATGCTAATCCGAGAGACGGGTGAGTGACAAAAGATGGTCTACTTTGTAAGCAAGGTTTTGCAAGGGCTAGAACTACGATACCAAAAGATTGAAAATGTCACTTTTGCACTTATCACCATAGCTATGAGACTCTAGTAATACTTTCAATGTCACCTCATGGTAGTAAGGACGGACCAACCTATACATCAGGTACTACACAAATCAGACTTGGCAGGAAGAATGATTGCTTGGTCTATTGAACTTTCTGAGTTCAGAATTGCATATGAGCCTCGATTGGCAATAAAACCCAGGCACTCTCCGATTTTCTAGCAGAACTAACATCGGATCCTAACGCACTCGAAGGAATTTCTTGGACCATATATGTTGATGGTTCCTCGAACCCCAAAGGAAGTGGTAGTGTTGGGGTGATTTTGGAAAATTCTAAATAAGTAACAATGGAAAGCTCCCTGAAGTTTGAATTCACAATATCAAACAATCAGGCAGAGTATGATGCATCTATTGTCAGACTGGCGATGGCCAAGGACATGGGAGTAGATAAAATCACACTTTGCAATGACTCCTAACTTGTAACCTCCCAAGTCCGAGGTGATTATCAGGCTAAGGAACCCCTCTTTTAGAGATACTTATCCAAAGTGTAAGAGCTCCTTAAAAGCTTCCACGATGTTAAAATAGAATATATTCCTAGGGAACAAAACTCCAGAGCTAACCTCTTGTCCAAACTGGTCAGTACTAAAAGTCCAGGCAACAACCATTCTGTGATCTAATAGACCCTTTCGCAACCCTCCATCATGGATGTATTCATTCTCCAGGTAGAAGGGGAAGAGCGTACCTGGATCACTCCAATCATAGAGTATCTGCAATTCAAAGGCAGACCCACTGATACAAAGGAAGCCTCTAGATTGATCAGAACCGCAATTAGGTACACCATCTATGATGGGCAGTTATACTGACATAGATTCTCCTCACCTCTCCTCAAGTGCCTCACGCCAAAGGAAGCAAAATATGTAGTGACAGAGGTTCACGAAGGGAGCTGTGGACACCACTTAGGAGATAAAGCCCTAGCTTTAAAGGCACTTAGGGTGAGATAATATTGGCTAACGATGAAAGCAGATTCTCATGCATATGTTCGGGTCTATGGTAAATGTCAATGCCACTCATACCATTATCAAGCTCCTTCAGATGAGTTATCCACGATGTTGGTACCCTGGCTTTTCTATAGATAGGGTATGGATATCTTAGGTCTGTTCCCCCAAGCACCTGGCCAATTAAAATACATGGTGGTAACAGTAGATTATTTTACAAAATGGATTAAGGCAAAACCCTTAGTCACGATAACCTCTGCCCGAAATCAAAAGTTCACTTGGTGCCACATCATCACCAGGTTTGGGATACCAGAGTCCATTGTAACAGACAACGGAACCTAATTCAAAGATAAAGGGTTCGAAGAGATGCTTGCCGATCTGAAAATCAAACATCATTGCAGTTTCGTAGAAAACCCCAGACCAAACGGGCAAGCTGAAGCCGCCAACCGAGTTATTGTTTGTGGAATTAAAAGAAGGTTAGACGAAACTAAGGGAAACTAGTCTGAATAACTAGATCATGTCCTTTAGGCCTATTGAGACTATGCCCTACTCTACAAAAGGTGAGACTCCCTTCAAACTCACTTATGGGTGTGAAGCTATGATCCCGGTGGAAATAGGGGAACCAAGTTGGTGTCTCTAACAGTTTTTTCCTAATAATAACCCCAGACTGATTAGAGAAGACTTGGATCTTTTGGAGGAAAAAAGTGTGTTGCTCATATACGCGACGCCGCCATCAAGCAAAGAACAACAATTAGGTATAATTTGAAGGTTGTCCCAAGAAAGTTCAAATCGGGGGATTTAGTGCTCCGGAGAGCGGACATCAGAGGTAGGAATGCCTTCCAAGGGAAATTGGCCCCTAACTGGGAAGGCCCCTACCGCATCGTAATCAGCATTGGCAAGGGAGCTTACACTCTGGAGATATTAATAGGTAAGTTGATCAAGAATTATTGAAATGTATATAAACTTAGAAAGTACTTCAGCTAAATGCCCTTCAAGGTATAGTCTTAGTTCACTTCACATTTGATTTGCCCCAATTTATAGTGAGCATATTGTTGGTGTATGCCCTAGTGGCCAATACATTTTGTTTGTATTTACATACATTATATTATGTTATTTTATATGAGGCATTTCATTTATTGTGTTCTTTTTGGTAGACATAATAAAGTCCTTAGAATAGTAAGTTTGATACCATAGGACATCAAGTGGATGACTTGATCGTGAGATCCTATTGGATAAAATACTATTCTTAAATGTCCCTAGTCAAGTATTATTGTTATTTAGGACAACAATAATACATTGAGGCTAGTATGTGCGTAGACTGATGACCACATCTCACGGGTCATGGATATGAGATATCAAGTCTACATATGGATACATATTAGAGTAATGATGTATTGACAGCCCGCCATGAGAACGCTACGTGGATCGTTACGTGAGTGTCATAAGCGATTCTCATAGTGATAATGGTGTATGTGGTCCTTTGACCCGAAATCACTACGATTCCTACATGAGGAGTTGTGTGTTTTAATGCCATCAAACGTCATCTCGTAACAAGATGATCATAACGTTGGTTATTAAACATGCCGCAATACATGTGGAGGAATGTGAGTGACCTAGATGGGATTTGTCCCTCCTACATAACAGAGCGATATCTTCGGGCCCCCGATTGAGTGAGACTACGAAATGCATGGCCATGCTCAAATAAGTCAATATGAGATATTGATCTTATTTGCTATTACTATGTCTACTCTAGAATCGGAAAACCGAAGATTGAACTAAACAAGGGTGACACATTCCATGCCTTGTGTTCAATCTGGATATCTGGACAAAGGGACTAAACTACACGGAAACATTGGTCACAGATAGGTTATGTCAAATCACTGACATTCTCATTACTTGGGTAGTAGTAATGTGTTGCTAGATACCGCTCACTGTTTGTAATATTAAAATGAGATTTTAATATTACTACCAACGTCATGAGAACCTGCAAGGTCGCACACTTAGAACAGACTAAATTGGAGTAATCAGAATCCAAGTTGGACTCGGATTCAACGTGGGCCTAACTCATGACATATGGGTTTAGGGTTGCACCACTTACCTGTGCTACGCTCACACTCACTTAAGGCAGCCTTTGTTATAAATAATACTGCTAAGGGGGCTGCTACTAGGTTACTTCACAACCCTAGCCGCACCTACAGAAAGTGAGTGAGAGATAGTAAGGTCTTATTCTCCTCTCTTCGCAGCTAGCACTATGAAAACAGAGGCATGACTCCTTTTGCAAGTCTGTTTGTGTGGATACCGCAGAAACATCGTCGTTATTACGGTGTTGGTGATTCACCTCGCTTGTGTCTATCACGCTTCAAGAGGTAAAAAAATTTAAAAACTCGGATTATGGATTTTTCGCATGGATCCTGTGAGGGAATTCTGTTATTCCGCTACGAGACTTTTGATCCGCAAATTCCCAACACATATACTATGTATGAACTTCTATCCCCAAATTACTCAATAAAACGGAGTTATTCAAATACCATCATGCATATTTAAAGTCTCAAGGCCCTCAAGCTAGAAAACACCTTGAGACTGCCTTGAGCCCATCCCCATGGGACTTAACAGTCCAGGTTAAGAGGATTAATAACCAACAAAATCGATTTGAGTGTTTTGGTCAAAAGTTATGGGTCTACACCCAATCCTCAACACTTGGCCATAACCATTTTGTGGTTATCAAATAAAGTGCCAATGCAGATTACGACATCTATGGTCCACCATCAGGTATCCACCGAAAATTTCTTATGTCAAACAGGTTCTAAAGTCGAAAATTCCTAAGTGAGGCAATTTTTTGCTGTAAACCATAAATATTAAAGACCACGGTTATGGATCACCTTAAATTATGCCTAAGCCAAGTGGGATCCTAAGTGTTAAGACATTTTGGACGTTGGACCCTAGGCTAAAGTCTTGATTTCAAATTATACTTAAGGCAAATGGGATCTTAAATGCCAATACATTTTGGACGTTGGACCCTGGGCTAAGGTCTTGATTTTAAATTATGCCTAAGTCAAGTGGAATTTCGAATGCTTAATATTTTGAGCATTGGACCTCGGACCAAGGTTTTAATTAAACAAATAATCCTAAGTCCTTCAAGTGGCCAATAAATGCATATTTTTAATGGGTGTTGGACCGAATACAAACCATGGAAAAGAAGTAAATACAAAGTAAAAAATTAAAACATCCTACTAATCGAGGTAATTATCTTATTAAAAAATGCCCCTCACAAGGGGCAAAAAATTAAAAAGGGCAGGCTAAGAGGCATTCCTTGAGTCCTCGGCAACATCTGGGTCCTGGACGACAGTGATGGAGGGCTCGACATTACCTTGATCATTTGAAGCTTGACTTGGAGAAACTAGATGACCGTCTTACATCACCCTTCCAGGGTCCAATGCGTCCAACACCAAGGCCACCCTATGATTGAAAAGTTGGACTGGATCAACTGTATTTTGGAATTGCTCCCCACTGATCTTCGTACATATCGTAATCAGTTGTTGAACATCCTCTTGCAGTCGTGCTACTCCAGTCTGGAGGTCTTAGTTCTTAATACGGAGATTTTCATTCTTAATAGGATGAACGGTGACTTCCCTCTTAATCTCCACTGAACTAGCCTTTTCCTACTCTAGGTTGTCTTTTGAGGCCGCCAACTCCTCCTCCAGTTCTTTGGCCTTAGCTTCAGCATCCTTTTTGGCCTTCTCAACCTTCTCTTTGGCTGTGAAGGCCCAATTTCTGCCCTCCTCTACCACGTCACCTTCTATGCCATATACAAATTATATTCTTCATAGTTCCTCTCTAGAAATCGAGATTCAGTAGTAAGGCAGAGGGTGTAAGTTTGAAATAATGACAGGATCTTTGTTGTCCTACGCTAAGCAACATAATTTGTGACTTGGTCGTCCATAAGGTTGAAGTCGATGAAATCCCCAAGATCTTATTCCTTATGATACAAACTAATCGAGTCGGAGACCTCTTCAACTGCCACCATCTTTCCTCGATCGTCCACCCTACCGTCCTCAATGACCCTCCTCTTCCATATTTGAAGTGGTGGCAGAGACTCCTCTAGTTGAATTGCCCCTCTCGATCACCAAATCCTCAACTGGAGGGGCCAGAGCAATGACCACGAAAGCATTAGAAGGTCCAGCTGCATTCCTAGCTCTTAAGGCCTCAAGTGTTGGGAGAGCATTGCCTGACGCCATCAAAGCCAAGCTTACTACAAAATACAACAAGGGTCAGATAACAGAAACACGTAAAGAAATTACCATACACATAAAATTTAGTACGGACTATGGACTATGCCACCTAAAATAGCCAGGAGAGTTGCATCATCTGGGGCATCCAACATATCTTTAGATGAAATGGGGCCTACTCACTCAACCTACATGGTAATACTCCATGCCACCTAGGTCTAGTATAGATGAAACTTTGGCTCCCTATTGGCTTCCAAATAGAAAGGGAGGGTCCCTAAGACCACCCTCAGTTTGAAGAACTTCTCCTTAAAATCCTTGTAACTCTCTTAAATAATCCAAAAGATATTTTGACTGGGTCTTGATCAGACTGTGAACCAAGTCTTTTGAGCAGCACCACCGCCTTAAAGACTCCACCGAGTATGGAAGTAAAAGAATGCCTTCTCCGAGTGTCGCAATTCGATCAACCGGCAATTCCTTTCGAAGGCAAGGATGTTTGCCCAACTGTTAGGATGAATCTGGGTTAGAGCCACATTAAGAGTATAGAGGACTATGAGTTGAAAATCATTGAAAGGGATTCAGAGTCCAAGTCAGACAAAGAAATCCTTGTTCATGAATATATAATGTGCACCCGCCTCTCGGGATGAGCACACTCTTTCATTCTCTGGGGATAGGATTTCGAACTTGCAATCCCTTGCGCCTTTCTCTATCAACAAAAAGTAGCCTTTGAGTTTATCAAGTTCATCCCCAGGTTGGAATATGGACACTCGATCATAGGTGTCATCCCTTGCCCTCGGATACACCAGCCCTAGACTGCGAGCAATCACTATGGGGTCCTCTATAGCCGATATCCAGACTTTTGGAGCCGACACTTGGGGCCTACCTGCTCTTCTCCTGGCCATTAAGTCCTTTGAAACACCCACAGAGGCCGGTGAGTAATTGTCAGAATCAATTAACTTATAAATTCACACCCGCAAACTAACCTTCGCACTCACTAAAGCTTAAACCTCAAAGGGACACCTTCGCCACACATGGCGCGGCAGAAAAAGGGTTCCACAGAGTAACGCCATTAAAGGGACCTAGAAACAATGGTCGCCTAATTCGTCTTATTAAAAGGAAAATGGAATGCACCCCAAAAAAAGGAGTAAAGCCACTTTGTGACGATAAAAACAGCAGAAATAGAAGAGGGAAAGGAGAAATACCTTGAAAAAATAGGGAAAAACTAACAACTAAAAAGTTAAACTGCTGAAAATAGCTTGAAACTGCACTCCTCAACTAGTAAAAGCCGCTGAAAATTGCCTCAGGCTGCCAAAATTCTAAAAAGAACAGTAAAAATGAAGGAAGGGAGTCTTAACCCCTATTTATTGAGGCCAGACAGTTAAAGGGAAATTCTGTCCCATCTCCTTAGATTTTGAAGACTATTCATAATGGCACGTAGAACCCTAACCATGTTCACCCAGTTGAAAGGTAGCACGTGGATCCCCCAGCTATCATAGCAGTTGAAGGGACAGTTGCACAGCAAACCAAGTGTCACGTAACCTTTGCATTTGAGTCCAGATTTTTTCCACAGATCTCGTATTTTTTCTACAGACCCCGGCTACACCAAGAGCTTCCATATGATCAAATGATGTAGAGTCAGTTCAGACCACAACACTCCCAGAAAGGTTAAATGGCTTAAACGTCTACAGGATAAAATTTAACCCCACATATTAACACGGACTACGGCTTCAAGTAAAGCTCGAGTACCACCACCCGGGGGCACAGAGGCCCTTTTATCTTGCTACTTCGCTATATTAGCCAAGCACTAAGCTGGCACAACATAACTATCATTACAAGATGAGTGTTAGACTCACCTCGGTGAAAAAGAAAAAGATGGATAACAAAATGGAAAATAGAAGATACAAAGTTTAGAAAAATAAATTTTATTATTATTCTCATTCCATATATTGTTAGCTCTAACAAAAAGAAAAAAGAAAAGGAATACATAGTTTCCTCTAAGACAAAAGAAAGTAAAGAACACCCATTGGCAAAAACCAAAAAGGAAGTCAAACGTCATTGACGATGATGGCCACCGGTCACTGCCACCTCCAGGTCCTTCCAAAAATGAGCACCCACCTATTCGTTACTAGCCAACAAGAGATTGATCCACATCAGAAGATTGTTTTACCTGAACTGCAGCAAGCTTCACAATCACTCCAAGTTGCTTCAAATCACCTTGAGTTACTGATAAACATGATTTTTATACATTAGTTAACCATCATATTTAGTCTCTTTGACATCTTATATGCTTAAATGATTAGTTTTGCCCACAATTTATAAGTTTGGGCTCAAATTGGGCTTAATTGATCTTTTCAACATTATTAGGATTTTACATTATTTCTATATTTTGGTCATATCATGATTTTTAGATATCTAAAAATTATGAATTCTACCTTGTAGGAAAGCTTAGATAAATCTCTACAACGTTGATGAAAAGCTCAAAGTCTAAATCAGATGTTTATTAGGTCATATTGGGCCACCAAGTCAGAACACAGTGTTGTTGCTGAGCAACGTGTACTAATTGGTCCATAACTTGGGTTGTAGGTGTGATATGGACTTGAAACTAGTGGCACTGGAAATCTTACACACAAATATCAAACCTTTATGAATACCACAAATTGAAACTACAACATTTTGATGGCATTTCACCCCTGTGAAGTCGGATGACGGGATCAGAGACTTGTTAAGAGTGAATTGGGCATAACTTTCTCATCTAAAGCCCAAATCAAGTGATTTTGGTGGCCAAGGAAAGCTAAGAAGCAGAGGATTAACTTTAACCTATGGGTAAATTAGGATT
Source organism: Ormosia emarginata (assembly GCA_029884605.1). NCBI lineage: Eukaryota > Viridiplantae > Streptophyta > Magnoliopsida > Fabales > Fabaceae > Ormosia > Ormosia emarginata. Next base: position 46,471,035 of record JAQQTP010000077.1, on the reverse strand, counting down.
CTTAATTTTTAAGTTAGTTATTTTGTTATAAATAAGGAACCCGAGATAGACAGAAACCCTAGCCATTCTTACTTGATTCTTTTTCCTAGAGTTTTCTCTCTTCTCTTTAGGTTTTCATTTTGTTCTCTTCTTTTTCTGAGTTCTTCCCTCCTATTCTTGGAGGGGTAGAACTTTTAATCTATCCAAGGGACATTCTTGATGCTTAATCTTGAAATTCTGATTTAATTGTTTTATATTTAATTATTAATCAAGTTTCTCTCATTCATCTTTGCTTAATTCTGATTGAGTTGCTTAATTTGATTGAGTTATTTTTTTTATAGACAAGGAATTGATAGAATTCCAAATGGAGTTGGAATTACAAGTTTTTTAATGGGAGAAACTATCAAATATGTGGGGGTGGACGAATTTCTTCGTATATTTTATTTTTTTTTTATTTTTTTATTAATCTTTTTAGTAATTTGTTATTTTTTTTTATTCAATTAATATATTGAATGAATATATAGATTGAACTTGGTAAAAAAAAGGGGTTTAATAACTGAAAAATAAGATTATTAAAGAATATTCTTTGAATGCTAAAATTACGTATTGAATTTTGATTCTTGTATCCATAATTCAAAAAGGGTTTGTGATTATTGCCGAAGAAATGAAATAAAAGATACGGTAGAGCTATGACAGTTATTGTATAAGGTCTACCCAATGCTAGATGCAAAGGCGCATAATAGATCGATAGGAACATCATGAGCTGTCCCGTAATAAACCCAGTTGTTGCTGATACTTTCTTCTCGGTCCCCTCTTCCATAACCCGAGCTCGAAGAAGGAAGAGATAAGAGGGCCCTATGGAGAATGTGGTCAGAAATCCATAATAGAGTCCGACCACAACGACCGAATTCATTATCTTCATGCATAAGGATACTAGATTATCCAGTATAAAAGATTGAAAAATCATCGCAAACCTCTCTTTTTCTTTTCTATTGCAATTTCTGGATTATTATATAATGATTTTTCAACTTTCCATATATATATAGATATATATATAGAAATAGAAAGAGAAAGAGATAGACTAGAAATCTAGTAGAAGATCCATGCTTCATTTTGAAGTGTCTTGATATGATATAAGACTAAGGATTCAATTGATAATTGAATGGACCTATAGTAATTAAGGATTGATTAAAATCAAGATTAGTTAATTCTCTTGGATTAGTTGTTTTCCTAATTCTGTTTACTTCTTTTATTTTAATTGCTTTCTATTTTTGTTGTTTAATATCACAAACAACAAGTTATTTCCCTTTTTTTACTAACATCTTAATTTAATTTTATGATCATAATCAGAGTGATCTGTGGGCTCGACCCGATGTTACCATATATTACAAGTTATTTTGGTAAACTGGATATAAATTGATTTAAATTTGGTAGCCTCAGCAGTTATCAAATTTTTGGCGTCGTTGCCGGGGATCATTCAGACCTTAATTAATTATATTAGGAGTTTATCTGGCCACTAACCCCTCACTAACTCTTTTGTTTAATTTAACATTTTTTATGCTATGAAGCATCCCATAGATGATCATTATGTTTTTCATATTAATTTAATTGCTAATTTAGTTGAGGAAACTTATGATGAGTTGTGTGATGAATTTCCTGATTTAATTGATTTTAATGATTCTATTCATTGTCACTCATGTATTGATTGTGATGGTGATATTATATGTGTTATTTGTGCCGAGATTTCTGCATTCTTAAGAGATGATGATTCTATTTCTACAGATTACGTAGCAACTGATGGTATTGAAGGGTCTACCAGTAATGTTCTTGATGTAGTTGCGGAATCTAAAACACATAGGGCGGTGGAGTTAAAGCCCATTGAAGAATTTTCAGAGAAAGGAGAATAGCATCGGATGGCAGTCACTACTATGATAAATTTTGTTTTTGGACCATGGTCCAACATAACCAATGAAAATGGAGTTGATAAATTAAACATACTGTATTCCAGTGGTAAAGCCAAGGGAATTAAGGAAGGCCAATGGGACCCCAGTGGAAGCTCTTGTGCTTCAAGCTTAACTTAGTCACTACACTTCAAACAATGGGACTCTGGTGGAAGTCTCTTCACTTGATAAGGATGTTTATTCTTTCTTTTATTTTACTTATCCTAGATTAATTGATGTTTATTGAGGGATGTTTATTTCTTTAGCGCTTTTCATTGTGGACAATGTAGAATTTAAGTATTGGGGAGAAAATTACATTTTGTTTTCTGTTTTAATTCTATTTTTTGTTTCATTTCTATTTTTTGTGTTTAATTTCATTTCTGTTTTTAAGTTTTTATTTTTTGCTATTTTTTGCTATTTCTGATTTACTATTTCTGATTCTATTTTTTTATTTCTATTTTTAATTTTTTGTTACTTGATTTTTGTTGTTTCTATTACTTTGCCATTACTATTTCTATTTTCTAATTTTAATTCTATTTTTGTTTTTAATTTTGTTTTCTATTTTTAAAGAAGAAAAAAAATGTGTGTTTTTAATTACTTTCCATTGACGTTTTAAGATTTGTGAGTTTAAAGCAATTAAAGTTCAAAGTTCATAGCATGATTGAATAAATTTTCTTCCTTCTTGATTTTGGATGTTGAATTGGTGGATTGAGTTTGATAGATGTATACCTTGTGAGATTTTGAGTCTTTTGATGGATGGATTTAGTATATATGCCATTCTCCTCTTTCTTTTGTGATTTTCACTCATGTCAATTGATCACTCTAGAACTTGATTTGATTTTTTGTAGGCTACATTTTCACTTGTATGCATAAACATGATCGAGGCCTTCTTTCTTGAATTAGTTACTTTTGCCAAATAGGCAACCTTGCATCATTTCCCTTTGATTAACCTCTTTGAGCATATTTACCTATCTTTTGTCTTAGCTCATTATATGCCTTACATGAAAAATTATGTTTTTACCTTACCTTAGGGAATAGGAGAGCATTAGTTAATTTTCATTGGAAGAGCTATTTTGCTTGTAGGCAATTTATAGTACAAGTGTGGGGGTTGTGCAATTTGATGTGCAATATGCAAAGTGTTTGGTGGAAGAAAAGGAAAGAAAAAGATTCAATAAAAAAATGAAAAGAAAAAGAATAAATTTAAGAAGGTTGTGAAATATATATATATATATATATATATATATATATATATATATATATATATATATATATAAAGGAAAGGAATATGTAAAGAGAATGCTCATCATATAGAATTAGGGGTAAAATTTCATGCTTGTCATTTGAGTTCCTCACCAATGCTTGTCATATCCCCATCATATGTCATTTGAATTCTTTCATGCTTGTCATATCCATATTATTTCTTTCCCCTACCTTGACCCCATTATAACTTATGCGAATTAAAAGTTGCAAAGCCAAGTGTAGGTTGTTTCAAGTAATAAATTCTCTGGAGTCCGAGGTCAATCCACAGGAAATTGATAAAGAAAAAATTTGTAAGGAAAAGATTTGTCACAACAATAAAGGTGATAAAAGTTGTTCACAAATAAAAAAAAAGCTATGTTTGGGTTAAGAGATCCACTCTTGATAATAAATTAAAGACAATATTATTTCTTTTTATAACTTAATTGAAATCCACACATAATGGAGGTTCCAATCAAAAAATACAACATTCAAAGTTCATTTAAGATTATATGTAATTATATTATGGCTCCTTTAATTATCCACTAACACCAACACTTATAAATGGGCTCAAGAATTCATTGTGTCAACCTCTTGTTTACAATGAATCAAGATCTCCACTTTACAAGGAGGGTTTGTAAATTGATTAGAAACAAAATACAACACATATAATGTGTAACACCCTGAGTTCCATTTTTTTCTGAATAAATATGAGCTTTATAATTTTTGTGATTTTTTAGAATTTTTGTGGATTTTTCTGAAATTGTGATTATTTTAATATTATTTTGGGCTGTATGTGGGCATGGGGCAGGCTTGGAAAAAATAAAAAAATTTCGAAACCGAAAAATTTTGGACTGTTGATTCGAGGCCGGGGAGCTTACTAAACTCGAAACCAAAAATAATTTTCGAGATTTTCTTTTACAGTAAATTTGTGTTGTTTTATTATCTATTGGACAATATTATTATCCACTGAGTAAAGCTATTATCCATTGGTTAAAGTATACCAAAAAATATCTTATTTGCACCAATAGGAAGAAAACTTAAAGGCTAAGCAAAGTAGTGGTCAAATGTGATAGTTATGACATCTTTATGATGAACTAATTAGAAGCTAGTCTCCTTAAAATGAACCAATTAGAACTAGTCTCATATAATGGCTTTGACTTCTCCTTAACCACCAATAGGAAGCAAGATGTTAGCCACCCAGCTAATAGGAAACAAGCTTGTTCAGCAAGGTTGGTGAAAGTCTACAAAGATGGCTTTGACTACATATAAAGAACCAATGGAAAGCTAGCTTTATAGTTAAGTTTGGAGGTTTGAACTTGGACACCCTTGGAGGCTAAGGGGACTCACCGCCAAGGCTTCAAGGAGAGGCCAAAAGGTGACTCTAGATTATTCAACACATTTCTATCATCTTCCTAAAGCAAAGCAAAGCCAAAAACTCTCTCACTTTCTCTCTGCCATAGCCCACGGCCAAGAGGCCAAAAACACACTTCCAAACCTCAATAATTCTAACCAACCTCACTTCTTGAATCATTATACCATACTAAGACACTTTGTAGTTGTAACCAAGATCTAGTTGTATCAACTTCTATCTTTGCTTTAAGCTTAAAGTTTGAAGGTTTTTGAGGTGAAGTCTTTGATCTTCATTTTTAATCTTGTTTCAAAGTTCTAAACCATGATTTGAGCCATGGTTATCTTAGTTTAAAGCCTTGGATGTTAATATTGATTGTTTTCTTTGTTTTAAGTTCAAGTTGGTGGTGACAGCTTGGAGCAAGAAGTCAACCAAGGAGCCTTAGACATCATCCAAGGTAAGAGGGAGATTTAACCTTATCAACCATTCATGGTGATGAGGGATGAAACTTGTGATTTGTTAGTAGGAAATCTATGTGAGGATTTGTTCACCTTGTGGTGTAAATTAATTATTTGTGTTTGCTTTGGTTATGAGCTTTTATGATTTATGCTTGTTTTATGGTATGTGATTTTATAGCTTTGATATTATGCATGAAATTGTTAGAATAGATTATTGATGATTGATGTATATGATAGGATGTGATTCATGTTGGAAAGGAAACAATTTTTGGTCTTCAATGGACCATGAGGCTCACGGCCTCCATGCCCCAAAATAGATATACCAAGTTAAAATTATTTTATGAATAATGAAGTTGGATGATTAGGAAGTAAGGAAAAGAAATTAAAAGGGATTTTGGTTTCAAAGACCACTTGACTCACGGCCATGAGGCTTAATTTTGATAACCTAGTGCAAAAATGATGTATTAATGGTAAACCTAGTTGATTAGGTGAAATGAAATAAATGAAAGTTTTATAAAATGTTAAAATGTAAACAAGAAATAAATAAATTTTATTATTTCACAAATGATAATTTTCAGCAATAATGTTAGAAATTAGGATTTTAAAGTGAAGTAGTAATTTGAGGTTTTTGGTTAAAAAAGGATTGTTAGAAAAATATATGGAAAAGATTTTATTAAATTAAAGTAATCTGATTTTGAGAAAAACTACAGAAAATATTATTTAGATGTATTTTATTGAGAAAAATGAGAATTTGAAGTCCAAATTATGTTTTATACTTAGAAAGTTTCAAAATTAAATTTAGAACATCAAGAAATATTTTATACAGTAAAAAATAGTAGAAAAACCTTACACGTTTCAAAAATGTGAATTTTTGAACTACGCAATTTAGGAAACGTCAAAATATTTTTACGCGATTGAGAAAATGTTAGAAAATATTTATGCAATTCAAAAACATGATAAAAAATATTGTGCAATCGTGAAAATGAGATAAAATGGCTACACTATTAAAAATGCAATAGGATTACTGTTGGGCCAACACATGGGACCCCGAATTATGAATTATGACTTTGGCTTGTGAGTGGCTTGTTATGCATTAATCATGCATTGTGAAAGTCCGGTAGAATATGTAAGGCTAATGGCCTAGGAGTTGAATTACATCTTAGTGCGGATGCGATAGGCATAGCGTAGGTCACTTGTTGACCTTGGGAGCATTGGGGTGCAGGTTTTCCACAATGGGCAGTTGGTAGCCCCACTATACCGTAGATCAGACCGATGCAACGTACCGACGATCCGGACTGAGACACTATTCTTAATCAAGATCTGATGTAGATTGTCTTGTGTAATGCCTGATGTGCACAATTGATAAAAATTTATAGCACTTGGTCTGAGGCAGCCGAGATACAGACAGATCTTCTAGGTCATTCTCTCTGACTTGTGTTTAGCTCCATGGAGTAAGAAACTAGTTCATTATGCATGTGCATAGTCTGTCTACATATTATTGCGGTAATTTATATTTGTTAAGAATTGATTGATACTTGATGCCATGACTATATTCATTGTTTGCTATATTTGTATGACATTACTGTCATTTCTGTCTCTCTACTTGTAACACCCCAAATTTCCTAACTATTTGACAGTAATTTTGACAGTTAACAGAATTCTACTGTTTAGTGATTTCTGTGTACTGTAAAATTATTTTGAGTATTCTGTCAATACATTTGATCGTTTTGTGTGATTTACTCCGTGTCAAGAAAATAATAATTTTCGGGCTGGGAAAAATTTTATGTAATTTAATTATTACTGTTAAGTCTTAATTATTTTACGTAATCAGATTTAATTTTTATAAGTTTTATAACTTTTATGATTTTTTGGATGATTATGATATTTTTATATTTCTCTGATTATTTTAATATTATCCATGGGCTGTTTGTGGCCCAAGGGGCTGTACGTGGGCCTAGGTGGGTCCTAAAAAGTAAAAAATTTTCTGTAACTAGAAAATTTTGTACTGTTAAGAAGGGGGATCTTACTAAACTCGAAACCGAAAACAGTTTTTAAAATTTTCTTTTACTTTGTTTTGTACTGTATTTAATTATCAGACAATAAAAATATAGTAAAAATATTGTTCAAAGGGTAATAGCAGATAAAAATAAATAATATATTGCTTAGTCAACATTAATGGTTATGACAGCTTTATGACGGACCAATAGGAAACAAGCTTAATGTTGAAGCCTTGGATATCCACCATCGATTTAATCAACGGCAAAGATTTGGTCTTATAAAATGGCTAGAACCATTTATGACCATTGGATGGAAAGTATGAAGGAGTGATCTTGACCCTTCATTTTGGAGATACATTTAATGGCTAGGATTTCAAGGAGAAAGATCCAATGAGCTAGATTAAGTCTTCTAATCTAAAGGCTATACCTAGAATCTACCTTAATCCTAACCATTGATCTAATCAATGGCTAAGAATGCTTATAATGGTGGCTAGTGAAATTGGTCACTCTTTGAGAGTGCAAGAAGGAGGGATGGTTTTGTGATGGTTTAAGGTCATAGTCAAGTTTGAAGACACCATTATTGCTATTCTTGATCATTCTTAATCTTTCCAAATAAGCAAAGCTCTTCAAATTTTTTTCTCCATTTCTCTTCTTCTCTAGTTTCGGCCAAGACATCTACAACCACCTTCCATCACTCAAAAATTTTAAACAACCTTACTTCTTGAATCTATACCTCATTCTAAGACACTTTGTAGTTTAGGCCAAGTTCTAAATCCATCATCTTCAAGGACTTTCTTCAAGAGCAAAGTTCTAGGGTTTTTAAGGTGAAGTGTAAAGAAACTTCACATCTTATCTCTTTTCATGTCCTAAGCCATGTTTGATCCATGGTTCTTCTTGTTCAAGCTTGATATGCTAATAAACTTGTGTTTTGTTTTGTGTTTGAGAAGCTCTTGGTGGTGAAGGACTTGGAAAAAGAAGCAAAACAAGGAGCTTGAGAGGTTTTTCAAGAGGTAAGAGGGAGATCCATCTCACCAACCAAGTATGGTGGTGAGAGATGAATTTGTATTTGGTGGATGGTGAATCCATGTGAGGATTCATATCCATGGTTGTGTAATTATTTGTGAGTATTTATGTGGTTTATGTGTTTTGCATGGTTTATTTATGCTTACATGCTTGGTATGATTTTTATTGCTTTGTTTATGGCATGCTTGTGATATATATTATGAATATGTATATGTATGCCATGATTTGATGATGGAAAGGAAAAAGAATTTTGGTTCCAAGGACCATGTGAATTTCGGCCAAGACACCTCAAAATAGGTGTTTACAAATTAATATTTTCATGAATTGTAAAATTAGAGGACTTGAAGAGCAACGAAAATGAACAAATGAATTGGTTTTTAAGACCATGAATCTCACGGTTTTTGAAGGAAATTTTAATGGTTTTGTTTGTGTAAAACCATGAATGGAACTTAGTTGATTTAGAAGGAAAAATATTTGATGGTTTTCAATGGCTATGTATCAAAGTTTTGAAGGCTTGTAATGCCTTGGTTTTATGAAACAAAGTGATTTTCAAAGTGGAAATATAATTGATTTAGTCCAAGGATTTTGGAATTAGAAACAAAGTGTTTTATCACTTAAGAAATAGAAATTTCGGTTATGAAAGGAAAATAGAGGTTGTAATGGTTTGAATCTCAGATTATTTTGGAAGAGGATTGAATTTGAGAATTTATTTTGAATTATAAAGGAAACATTGATGACTTAAAATTGACTAACATAAAACTCATCCTTTGGGTTTTGGAGCGCATTAGGAAATTTTAAGTGAGAAACATTGATTTAATTCAATGAAATGGTGAATTTGTAGAATATATTGCAAAAAGAATTTTCTTGAGTAAGAAAATGTGAAAAATAATGTGAGAAGTCATATTATTTTGAGAAAGGTTGAATTGAAAATTTTGAAATATTGAGGAATATTTAACGAGGTTGTAAAATGGTGAAAAATGATTTACGTAACTTAAAAACGTGATTTTTTTAAGCTACGCGATTTGGAAAAATGTTTAAATATTTTTACGCTATTTGGAAAGCGTTTAAATATTTTTACGCGATTGAAATATTGTTTGAAAATTACTATGTGATTGAAAAATGATGGGATATTTTTACGTGATTGAGAAAATGATGGAAAATCGCTACGCTGGTTTGATAACGCAACAAGAACGTTGTGAAATTGTGAAAACGTAACAGAAATGTTGCGCGATTGTGAAAATGCAGCAAAAGTGTTGTGCGACGATGAAAACACAATAATATGATTTCGCGACTAAATAAACAGTAGGATTACTGTTGGACTAGTGTATGGACACTGTATGAGAAAATGATGAATTTAACAGTAGGATTACTATTGGAATAGTGTATGGACACTGTATGAGAAAATGATGAGTTTTGCCTGTGATTGGCATTGGTGCATTGAACATGCATTGGAAAAGTCCAATGGATTGGATAAGGCTATTTGCCTAGGAGAGACGTACACCTCTTGAGTGGGTGCGATATGCGTAGTGTAAGTCACTTGTTGACTTTGGGGCATCGGGGTGCGGGTTGCCTACAATGGGCAGTTGGTAGCTCTTCTATACTGTGGGTTAGACCGATGCAACGCACCGATGATCCTGACCGAGACACTATTCTTAATCAAGATCTAGTAAAGACTGTCATGTATATGCTAGATGTGTAAACACATATGAGAATTATGGCACGTGATCTGAGGCATATTGGTACAGACAGATCTTTCGGATCAATTTCTCCGACTTGAGTATTAACTCCATGGAGCAGGAAATTGAGTCTATGTGCACATGCATAATTATTGAGTATTGGTTATGATAATTGAATTGTTGAATACTTGGATAATGTTGAAGGCATTATCGTAAATATTGAATATTTATATGTGTGATATAATAATTGAGGAATGTTGGATGATAATAATGATAAATAATGTTAATGGCATTATTATAATTATCGTGTGATTTGAATAATGTATATGGCATGATGGTAATTATTATTTATTATATTTGTTGTGATAAATAATAATTGAGGGCATGATTGTAATTATTGTATCTGTTATGATAAATAATGTTGAGGGCATTATTGTAATTATGGTATGATATATCTGTATGGTATATTATTTGTGTTATCTCTGTGCTACCATGTTAGTATTGGCGTAGGTGATCTCACCTCTTTGTATGCCTATTTTGTACTGTATTTATATTGTAAAGATGCTAAACAAAGAATTGAACAAGAGGGTGAAGAAGAGCAGATTCCTGTAGAGGAAGTTGAGTTTTGATCGGATGGCATCCCGGTCAAGTTTCTTCGGATGCGTGAGATTGCAGTTCCACAACGGAGCCGGCGCTTGGAGGTTGAGTCCCAATGAGGAGGGACTGATTTATCAGGGACTGTTAACGATCATCATGAGCAGGATTTTTCATGGTGACTCGTTCTTTTCTGTAACTATATATGTACATGTTGAATTTTCGCTGTCAATTAGACAGTATTGGGGCGGTAGATTTCACGTTCCAAAGGAAATTAGTATCGTGTCGTCTGCACGGACACTTGTTCGTAAGACATCACGTCAAGTTGGATTCCTACCTGCTGAGGAATTTGAGGAGGACCCGACTGAGGGTTTTGTTGTCTAGTCATACTTGGGCAAGTATGCTAGTTTTAAATAATATCAAATACTTTTGAGAACCTGGTCTGTATCTAAATAATTTTGATAGTACTTGTATAATGTAAATGATGTAAATTATTTGTGATGATGCTTTAATATTTTTATTTTCTGCTAAGTTTATTTTATCGACATCAAGAAATTTTACAACTCGTATTTATGTTACAAAACATATTTTATAATGGAAGGGGTAATTCGATAATAATAACGTTTAAATGTGGTATCCTATGGTGGGTGTTACACTACTGCTATGATGGTATTGGTGTAGGTGATCTCACCTCTTTGTATGTTATTCCTATGTTGTATTTATGATTGGTAAAGAATGTGAGGAAGAACAGCATCCATATTGTTTGTGTTGATTTCTGAGTTAGTATGGCATCGGGACGCGAACTGATTAGTTTTGTGAGGGTACAATTTAATGATGACAGTAGTTCATGGAACTTCAATTGGGAAGCAGAACGTGTGACATACCGAGGAGATGCGTCTGTGTTTGTTAGCAGGACCCGGTAGGAGGTCGTTGTTTTTACTTTTACTGTTAGTTTATGTTTAGAGTTTAACATGCCTCTTAAAGATCTCTGGGGTGATATCTATTATATCCCAAGAGGACTCTGAGATCTCATCCACTCGGACTCCTTTTCGTCCAGTCTTACCCCATCTGAGGGATTTGACTAATGAGGAATCTGAGGAAGAGGAGGAGGATCCATTTGAGGACCCAACTCCCTAGGCATGAACTTAGGCTAGCCTATAGATACAGTAGTAGTTGTATATATTTATTTTGAGAACTTCAGTCTTATGTATTAAAGTTTATCCCTAACTAATATTATGTACATGATGTATATTATTTAGTGATGTTGTCTGGTATTTTGATATTCGGATAAGTTTACATTATAAGTAAAAAAAGAAATTTTATAACTCATATTATTACATTAAATAATAATAAACAATTTACAACTTGGGAATGTTTTAATTATAAATTGTTAAAAATGTGATACCCTACGGTGGGTGTTACATAATGAGCACTTGATAATACATCATTTAAGCATAAAAAAAAAATTAATCAAACCTTAATTTATTACCAAAGCTTCACCTTTTCACCTAAGCAAAATGAAAATTAGTTACTCATGAACAAGAAGAAAGAAAGAGATAAAAAGAAAAAGATAATATAACTTCAATTTACAAAAAAAAAATACAACAAAAGAAACAAATAACACAATAGCTTGATCTTGATCTCTAAGCCAAGATGTCTAAATGATCATCCAATGCTCCCTTTTATAGAGCTTAAGGAGTACAAAATGACAATGAAGTGATTTGATAATGAGTGGAAAATGCCAAGGGAGTTGTTTGATAATTGTGAATGAGTGAAAAATTATAGAGATTCTTGTCTCTGAAATGTTTCAGCACTAAACTTATGGCTGCCATCATTTTATGGAAAATGGTCTTTATGAAAGTTGTAGGTTTTTGTCTTAGCTTTCCAATGCCACCGATTTCAGCCCAAAGTGAATCCTATAGCTCAAATTCCAACCCAATCACTGCACACTGCTCAAGCCCAACTACAGCTCCTCTGTTCTAACTTCTAAGCCCAATATGACCTCCAAGCCATCCTGACTGGCTTTTGTAGTCTTCATAAAAGTTTTAAATTTAGGTCTTAACTTTCAAATGGAATCGTTTCAGTCCAAAACCTCTCTTATAGCTCAAGATATGGTCTGATGAGTAAGCATAGGTCAAGCTGTCAGGTTCAAACCTCTAGATCTTGTTTCAAGTCCAATTTAAATTATCCAAACGTGTGATCTGACTCTTGAGGTCTTCATGAAAGTTGTAGAGAATTGTCTTAGCTTTCCTACAAGACCATAATCATATCAATCAAGTATTTGCAACTCAAATTATAGCCAGTTTACTGAACGATGCCAAATAGACAAATTAAGGTCAATTCAAGAAATAATTTCTTCAATGATCCAATTAAGCTCAATATCATAAAATGTGACAAAACTAACTTAATTAAGCCTAATTGAACCTTAAGAAGCCTAGTAAGAGGATTATAAAATGAATAAAATATATTGCTATCAAATTTCCCCATACTTGACTTTTGCACTCCCAGGCAAAACACATAAGACAAAAACTCAGGAACAAAGAAAAATGACACAGACTCAAAAGCTAAAAACTCTAAAAAAACTCAATGAATCAAGAAAAACAACTAGAGATTCAAAGGATCAAAACATTAATGAGGTAGCATTTCTTCACATCTCAAACAAATAAGCAAGGAAACTTCAATTGAAAAGAATGAATAAAAAATGACAGATCCTCACAAGATTCACTCTCAATCCTTCAAGCGTTAAAAAGGTAGGTATTTCACTCAATTCAACCCATGAAAAATTACACTACCATAAGCTTGCTTATCTTCTACTTCTCCACTACTCAAAACACATGCACACACAAATCAAGAGCACTTTATTCAAGGTTGTAATAGGGTCAAGGTAAATAAGGGAGGTAATATGGTAATGACAAGTTAAAAACCAAAGAGAATAAAAGAGCGTGAGAACTGAGTTCAATTAACAAGCATGAAAGTTCATCCTAACTCCACCTAATGCAAATTCCCTTTACATATTCTTTTTCCCTTCCCTTTTTGCCTTGTTGACCATTCTTTACACATTTGTTTTTTTTTAATATAAATATACACTTTTTTTTAAAATAACCACTCTTTCCTTTTTCACCAACCATTTTGCACACACACCCCCACACTTGTTCAAGAACTCATCCAATGACAAAGCTAATGTTCTCTTATTCCCTAAGGTCAGGTAAGAACATGATTTTTCATTTAAGGCACATAATGAGCTAGAAATAAGGAATGGTCAAATAAGCTCAAAGGGGTTAAGCAAAGGAAAATATGCAAGGTTGGCTATTTGGTTAAAGTAGCTATTTCAAGAAAAATGCCTCAATCATGTTTATGTATGCATGTGAAAATATAGCCTAAAAAAGAATCAAATTAAGTTCTAGAGTAACAATTCCATGAGTGAAAATCACATAAGAAAGAAGAGAATGGTGCAAATGTTCAATCCATTCATCAATAGGCTCAAAATCTCCCAAGGTATATTTCTATCATTCTCAATCCACCATTTCAACATTCATATCCAAGCATGTGATTTTTAAGAAAGAAGCCAATTTATGCTATGATCCAAGAATCCATTTGCTACTTCTACACAAAATAATTACTTCATCAACTAAGATGCATCTAATAGTAAAATTACTTCCAGCGAAAAATTTACTCCTTACTCTACCATCCTTAATTAGTTTTACTATGAGTAGGTTTCTAACAATCATACTAATAAACATACTTCCCCAATTAAGCTACGTCTCAAGAGTAAAACTACTCTTTATTTTGTCATCATTAATTAGTTTAGTAAGTTGTTGACAATCATATCATACTTCCCATTTTTTTGTCAATTATCCTTCCCCCTCCTCAACTAGATCACAACATTGTCCATAATGTTACAATATATAGATGAATAAATGATAGAAGATAGTACCTGTTGTGGCAATTATTGAAAAGAGAGACCTGACACAAATTTATACAGAAACAAAGTACGATAAATAAAATCAAAGGTAAAGGAAAGTTATAGATGAAGTGTCAGATCTAGCTTGCGTTTCATGTTACTTCCCTCACTGCTTCCTTCTAACCAATCTATCTGAGTTATTACTAGATCAGGTATATAAACAAAAGCTTCTACTTTATCAATTAACTCATCAACAGTGGAAGCAGATATAAGGAGTTGTCTTGTCGAAGGTGTGCTAAAGTTCTGTTCCACAGCATGGTCAAGAAAATATAACAAAAGATCAAAGAAATTATTAACATTCAACAAACCTATGGGTTTATGGTGGATGTTCAGTTAGGCCCAAGAGACAATTTGAAATATTTCTTCCAAAGTACCAAAATCACCTGGTAAGGCAATGAATGCATCAAAGTTTTCAAACATTGTCATCATTCGTCCATGCATAGATGATACTTAAAGTTGATGCCTAATTATATGTCCAGTTATGTTCTTTTGAGTTAAAAGTTCAGGAATGACATCTAAAACTTGACCGCCTCTTATATGTGCAGAGAGTGATATAGCCCCTATTAACCCAATGTTACCTCTCCCATATACTACACGAATGTTTCTCGCAGCAAGTGTTCAACCAAGAGTGCTTGCTACATTTATAAACTTGAAACCCTTCCCATAATTTGACCCACAAAAAACATAGATATTTATAAGTCTACGAATAGAAGGTCCTATTTCTATACTCACCCTCCCTTTGAATGATTATGAGCTAGAGGAAAGTGAAGAAAATGAAGTGTTTAAATAAGAAAAAGAATGAAAAAAAGTAATGATAGCACCAATATTGGTAGGTTGGCTATTGTCAGAAAAGTTTGAAATTAAGAAACATTAATTTTTTTTTGTTTGAACTTCAAGAAAACCATTAAGGTAAAGAAGTCTAGAAACTCCTAAATGACCCTGCTCAAAGGATCGTCTGTCTGAAACCAAAATACAACAAAGTCATCCAAAGATAAAAGAAATATAATAACAAATGAGGGCATACATTTATGTACAGTTTTAATGACATATATGTATACTACGCGTCATGAGTACAGTAGTGGTATATCTTTGAATTGCGTGTCACCAGCGCAACATGAGAACTCCAAAAGGATTGCCGAAACTGGATACAAGAACCTTTGAGCCTTTTTTGTCCCCCTTACGAAATAACAGTCCTCTATCTTCCTGCAACCTAATTAAAGGCATGTATTCTAAGAAGATGGTACCTGACTGTAGCTAGTCAAAACTCGCCATAGAGGCCTACTAATTAAAGTAAGTATACGGCTCAGTGGCAGTTTCACATGCACTATAAAGACGGGACAGTTCTATCTGTCCATCAGCACTACAGAGTCTTGGTTCCAAGAATTAGGAATGTAGCACATGGCTCTCTACAGAGCATAACACACAAACCTTATTTACATACCGGTGTGTGAAGGTCTCCTTCTGAATCTATGTACCAAGTAAAATCGAAGTTTTGCCCTTTTTTTTCTTTTTCTTTTCATTTTTTTTTGTAAAAAAGATAAAGAAGAAGAAGATAATATGTACATATTGTTATGATTGTGGCTCAAGATAACTCCAAAATTTGTAGTTATTTGTGCCTCATATCTTTGCTATATTGATTGCTTAGTCCTTGTTTTGATGCATGAATGGAAGACTTTAGCTTCATATTCATATAATTCAATTTCGATGTCTTCTATCATGATTCTAAGAAACTGTTTCAGATCCTTTGATAGATTGAGTACAATTGCACTAATTATTGAATTGGTAATTTCTCTATGACAGGTAGGATTCCAACCAAATTGAAACTCAGCAGATTTGGACCAGCATTGTAAGAGAAAGTCAAGAGCAAGGATCAGCTTGTTATGTCGCGGCGTGGGCATATTAATACCGCAGTGTGGGGTATCCCCTACTTCAGACAGAGAGCTACGCAATTTGCATGTTGTGGCGCAAGGGAATTAATGCCACAGCGTGGTGACATAAAATATACACGCGTCGCAGCGTGGGAAGTTGAATTCCGCGACGTGACTCTGTTTTCTGAGCCTTATAAATACTGTTGCGTTAATTTTCAAAAGGAGTTAGGTTATTTTTAGACAGTAGCTGCTAGGTTTTCACGTTTTACACTGCAAGGAAGCAGAAATGGTCAATTTTGGAGTTCATCTTCACCTTGGAGGGAAATTCAAGCTTGGAGGATCATCACCTTTAAGCTTTGTTCTTCCATTGCTTCTCCTTTCTCATTTCTATCTCCATGAACATGATTTATTATGACATATTCTTAGGTTTCGTGGCTAGCTAAGCTATTGATAGGGTTTTCTTTGGATCCTCCTATGGATATTGAATAATATTGTAATCCTTTGAGTTTATATACATGATTTGATTTTGTTCAATCATATAATGCTTAATGCTCTTAATTGTTTGATCAGCTTTTAAGTGATTTCACTACAAGAATTTTATAAATTAGCTACCAAATTTAGCTACAAAAATTTTCCGTAGCTAATTAGCTACGGATTAGCTACGGAATAAAATTTCGTAGCTAAATTTCAAATGTAGGTTGCTAAAAATTTTATCAAATAAATAGCTACAGATTAGCTACAATTTAGCTGTGAAATTTAGCTACAAAAAGTTTGGTAGCTAAGTCATAGCAAATTAGCTACAGATTAGCTACAAAATAAAATCCTAAAGCTAAATTTCGAATACACAAAAAAAAATTTTATCAAGCAAATAGCTACGGAATTGCTACAATTTAGCTACGGAATTTAGTTAGGAAAATTTATTTGGTAGCTAATCCGTAGTTAATCCGTAGTTAATCCGTAGCTAATTAGCTACGGATTTGCTACAAAATAATTCCATAGCTAAATTTTGAATACAAGAAGCTAATTTTTTTATCAAACAAATAGCTACTAATAAATTTAGCTACGAAAAATCTTGGTAGCTAATCCATAGCAAATTATCTACGAATTAGCTATGATATAAAATTCCTAGCTAAATTTTGAATTTAGAAAAAAAAAATTTATTAAGCAAATAACTACAGAATTGCTACAATTTAATTACAAAATTTAGTTATAAAAATTTATTTTATAGCTAATTCGTAGTTAATTCATAGTTAATTCATAGTTAATTCACAGCAAATTAACTACGAATTCGCTACTAAAATTGTCCATAGTTAAATTTCAATTGCATAAAAAATTTGTTGAAATCTAATGAACCTAGACATAGGAATTTGGATTTGAGATCATATGTATGCTTGATGCATGTTCTATTTCATTCAATTGGTTTGGATGCGATGATTCATTAACAGGATAGAAATATACCTATTGGACATGTATAGTTACTATTGGGAATAAATCTTAATGAGTGGATTTACACTAGTTCTCATGGAAACATAGTGAATTAGGTAACTGAAGCATGGTTGATTGACCTAGACATAGGCTTTTAACTATTTTAGATTCTCAAGATAATCTAATCATTTCATTTATATTACTTGTAAGGATTACTTGTTATCAATGGAAGTAGGAGGTGAAAAAGGATTCCCTAATCTCTAATCATCAACTTAATTCAATTTTATAGTTTTTAAGTTCTTTTAATTAGTTTAAACATACATTTTCTCAATTTATATGTTCTTGAATAGAAACTCTTAAGCTTTTGGTTTATACTTAGCACTGATTTTAACCATAGTCCTAGTGGGAACGATATCCGACTCCTAGCTATATTATGAGGGCGACCCGTGCACTTGCGGTAAGCAAGAGAGCGAACAACTCACATTTTCCTCTGGTTTTACATCCAGAAACGACTTAAATGCCTTCTATGAGTCGATGATAAGTTTCTCATCCAATTTTCTTATAAATTAACAAATAGGATCTTTTAGAGTCAAATTCCCAAGATTGTAATATTTTTGTTCGTCTTTGAAAAGATTCCACAAGTTAAGAAGTTAAGAAGTTCACGATGCACATATCCATAAAAGTGCGTATCAAGAGTCAATAAGATATCATCTAATGACTCCTTACTCAGTTCATTCTTAATGAAGAAAATTTTATCTTCTCTATTTATGGAAACCATCCCCAAAGAATGACATCATTTGTTACAATTCCATCGTGTACATTTGTGACAAACTTGTAACCTCTTTGCTATTCTCTTTTTAGAATACAAACTTCTACCAAGACCTAGCATGTATGAGTCAAATGAAATTGAAGACTCACCTGCTAGACAGACTTTTGCTTCAATTATCCAGCGTACATCTTCCGGCATACCCTTGTGCATTAAGAGTCTCAATCTTTCACATCTAGCTTTGTAAATTTTTGTTAGAGCATTTTAAGGAAGAGAAAAAAAATGCTTTCTTAAATTTGAGAGAATGACACCCATTTTAAAGGAGAAAGAATCAATTATTATGGAAAATAGAAAAACAAACCAACTTAAGAGCCATGGAGTACCATTATCCACCACTTAACTGGGAACACAAAGAACTGCAAAAAGAAAGTAACAAAATTAGAATAAATTCTTCTCATAACAAGGATTAGAAAGGGAAATAAACTCTACATCAATAACTTGGTTTTCCAGAAATGATTTGAGTCTTTATCCATTGACCTTAAACACATTACCATTCCTAGAATTCTCAATATCTATGGGCCCATAAGGATACACTTTTGACAATAAAAGGGTCAATCCACCTAGATCTCAATTTTCTAGGGAATAGGTGAAGACGAGAATTATAACACAAAACTTTTTGACTAATTTCAAAATATTTTCTCAAAATTAATTTGTCATGAAAAGCTTTTGTTATATCTTTATAAATTTTTGAGTTTTCATATGCATCATTTCTCAATTCCTCAAGTTCATTTAGTTGCAATTGCGTAACCTGCAAGCATCATCAAGATTTAAATTGAAAGCTTTAATGGTCCAAAATGCTTTATGATCCAGTTCTACAGGAAAGTGACAAGGTTTTTCATAGACTAACCGATAGGGTGACATGCCTAAAGATGTTTTGAAAGCAGTACGGTAAGCCCAAAGTGCATCGTTTAATCTTAAAGACTAATCTTTACGATTTGGTTTAACCATTTTTTTCAAAATTTGTTCAATCTCCTCATTTGCTAATTCTACTTGTCTACTTGTCTGAGGGTGATAAGGGGTGACAATTTTGTGGGTAATACCATATTTCTTCATTAAAGATTCAAATGGTTTATTGCAAAAATGTGTTCCCTCATCACTGATGATAGCTCGAGGGATTCCAAATTGACTCAAGACATTTTCTTTTAAAAATTTGAGAACAATTTTATGATCATTGTGTCGATATGGAATCACCTCAATCCATTTGAGATATAATCAACTGCAACCAAAATATACATAAATCCAAATGAGGATGGAAATGGACCCATGAAATTAATTCCCCAACAATAAAAAGTTTCAATAACAAGGATAGGGTTCAGAGGCATCATATTTCTTTTATAAATGGAACATAATTTCTGGCAATTTTTGTAACTTTTACAAAAGGTATACATGTCTTTAAATAAAGTGGGCCAATAAAATCTACACTGTAAGATTTTCACAGTTGTTTTCTTTGAAGAAAAATGACCTCCATGTCCTTTTGAGTGACAAAATTTAATGACACTACCTACCTCACTGTTGAGCACACATCTCTAAAAGATTTAATCATGACAATATTTGAATAAATATGGGCATCCCAATAAAAAAATTTCACCTCAGTCAAAAACTTGTTCTGTCTTGGTGTGACCACTGAGGCGGTATCTTTCTTGTTACAAGAAAATTAACTTTGTTAGCAAACCAAGGCATGAAATTGACAAAAAATAAAAATTCATTAGGAAAAGAATCATTGATAGGTGTGCTATCAAAAGGTGAGCCTGTGGTAAGTCTGGACAAATGATCTGCAACAACATTTTCAGCTTCTTTCTTATCTTTTATTGTGATGTTGAATTATTGAAGGAACAAGATCCACTGTATCAATCTAGGTTTGGCATCCTGCTTAGATATTAAATATCTAACAGCAGCATGATCGGTGAAAACAATAGTAGAAGAACTAATTAAATAGGCTTTAAATTTGTCCAATGCAAAAATTACAGTAAGTAGTTCTTTTTCAGTAGTGGTGTAATTCATTTGTGTACTATTTAAAGTTCTACTTGCGTAACAAATTACATAAGGTTTACCTTCCTTTCTTTGGCCTAAAACAGCATTAACAGCAAAATCACTAGCATCACACATCAACTCAAAAGGTAAAGACCAGTTAGGGAATTGCACGATAGGAGCAAATGTCAGAAGACCGATTAATTTTTCAAAAGATTTTTGACATTCTTGAGTCCAATCAAATAGTGCATCTTTTATTAGAAGATTGCATAATGGTCTAGATATGGCACTAAAGTCCTTAATGAATCTTTGATAGAGTCCTGCATGTCCTAAAAAGGAATGAACTTCTCTGACTGTTTTTGGGGAAGGCAAATGAGCAATTAATTCAACTTTGGCCTTATCAACTTCAATTTCTTAAGAAGATATCACATGACCTAACACAATTCCTGAGGTAACCATGTAATAACATTTTTTCCAATTTAATACAAATCATTTTTCTTCGCATCTTTTAAGAACTTTATCCAAATTATCAAGATAATTTTCAAAAGAATTTCCAAAAACTATCAGGTCATCCATAAAATCCTCTAAATAATGCTCAATCTTGTCACTAAAAATACTTAGCATGCATCTTTGGAAAGTTGTCAGAGCATTACAAAGGCCAAAAGACATTCTTTTATATGTAAAAGTACCAAAAGGGCACGTAAAAATGGTCTTTTCTTAATCCTCTAATACAATTGGTATTTGATTATACCTCAAATAACCATCAAGAAAATAGTAGTAAGGATGTCTTGCTACTCTTTCCAGAATTTTCTTAGTGGCTGCATTTAGTTTTCTAAAATCAATACATATACGCCAACTAGATGAGACTCGTGTAGGTATTAATTCACCTTTTTCATTTTCAACCATTGTTATTCCAGATTTCTTAGGCACAACTTGTGTGGAGCTTACCCACTGGCTATCGGAGATAGGGTAGATAATTCCACCATTAAGTAATTTAAGAACTTCAACTCTAACTACTTCTTTCATGTGTGGATTTAATCTTCTTTGAGGTTGTTGTGATGTTTTAGTATTATCTTTTAAATGTATTCTATGTGTACAAATTAATGGATTAATGCCTTTTATGTCCTTTAATGTCCATCCAATTACACTTTTATGCCTTTTAAGTACTTCTATCAACATACATTCTTGTTCTCCAGTAAGGGTCAAGAAAATTACCACTAGAAAGCTTGGTTCTTCCCCCAAAAATGTGTTCTTCAACCCAGCATGTAATGACTTTAGTTCTAGTGTAGGTACTTCTTCATGGGCATTATCATTCATGGCTTTTAACTCTTCGAATTTTCGTTTCCATCCCTTGTATTCCATTATCTGTGTACAATCAAGCAATAAGCATATTTCAGAAGCATCATTATCTACTTGCATACCTGAATCAAATGAATTAATTAAATAAACTTCTAATGGGTCAGAAGAACTCCTTTTTAGAATATGATAATCTACAATGGCCTCAATCCCGTCAGCTTCCTCCTTTTCATCATGGACTTCCTGTGGTTGCTTGTATATATTGGAAACATTAAGCTCTAGTATCATATTTCCAAATGTTAGTTTCATCACTCTATTTCTGTAATTTATCAAAGCATTATATGTTGCTAAAAATGGGTGACCTAAAATAACAGGAATTGACTTGGGACTATTAACCATAGGTCCAGTTTCCAAGACAATAAAATCCACAAGATATATGAATTTTTCAACTTGTACTAATACATCTTCCACTATTCCTTTTGGAATTTTAATTAATCTATCAGCAAGTAGAAGAGTTACAGAAGTAGGTTTTAACTTACCCAGGTTGAGTTGATGATAAACTAAATATGGAAGCAAATTAACACTAGCACCAAGATCAAGTAAAGTTTATTCAATTTTATGTTCTCCAATAATGAATGAAACTGTAGGACAATCAAGGTCTTTATGTTTCAAAACATTATTACTCTGAATAATGGAACTTACCTGTTTAGTCAAAAAGACATTCTTTTTCACATTTAATTTCCTTTTAACAGTGCATAAGTCCTTAAAAATTTTAGTATAAGAAGGAATCTGTTTAATAGCATGTAACAACGGACTATTAACCTTCACTTGTTTAAAAATTTCAAAAATTTTAGTGGTTTTTCTATTTCCTTGAATTGCTTAATGCTTGAGGAAATGGGGGTGGAGGAGATGAGAGTTTGGTCTCATTTTGGTCAGATGACTTATCAACCTCTTCCTTATCTTAGGGGATTGATTCATCATCTCTCTCACAAGGTTCAGAAATTTGTTTTTCAACAACTTTTCCACTCCTAAGAGTTATCACTGACTTGACTTGATCTATTTGTTGGTTTTCTGAACTACCCTCATTTAGACTGTACTGACCCTTGGGATTCGGTTGAGGTTGAGAAAGAAATTTTCCTTTCTCGTGAATGGTGAGTGCAGAAGCAAATTTAGCAAGAGTTTCTTTTATGTCAATCATGGTTTGAGTGCTTTGTTTATTAATGGTCTCTTGTTTTTCCATAAATGCATGCAATGTTCTTTCAAGGTTTTTCCTATATGGTGGGACATAAGGTGCATATCCTTGAGAATTTTGTGAATCCTGTTATTCTTGAGGAGGCGGTGGTTGCATAAACTGTGCTTGATTATTATTCCTCCAACTGAAGTGCGAGTGATTTCTCTATCCCGGATTGTATAAATCTGAAAAAGAAAAAGTAAATGGCTTTTTAAAATTGTTCATTACATTTACTTACTCATGTACAACTTCTTTAAAAGCATGTATCTTTGGATATTCATTTCTTGAGTGTCCTAAGTCATCACAAATGCCATAATTTTTTTTATTTTGCCCATATTTGACTTCTTTCACTTTCCCTAATTTCATGGATTCAACCTTTCTAGCCAAACTGGCGTACCTAGCATTTAGATCTTCTTCTTGACTAAGATGATATTTTCCTTTACTAGCATTTGCAAGGTTATATCTAATTGAATTTTTAGAAGAATTAGTACCATGTTAAGATTAAGAATTTTTAGCCAAATAATTTAAATAATCTAAAGCTTCTTTAGGTTCTTTATCAAGAAACTTACCATTGCACATTATTTTCACAAATTGTTTAGTTTCATGTGTTAAACTTTCATAAAAGAAGCTTATAGTGTGCCGTTTTTCAAAATCATGATGTGGGCAAGCATTTAACAAATCTTTAAAATGTTTCCAACATTGAAAATATGCTTCATTTGAATTTTGGGAAAAATTTTGGATTTGTCTTTTCAAAGCATTGGTTTTATATGTTGGAAAAAATTTCTTTAAAAACTCACCTTGCATTTCTTGCCATGTGCCAATTGATCTTGGTTTCAAAGTGTTAAACCAAGTTTTTGCTTTATTTTTCAATGAAAAAGGAAACAATTTAAGATTAATAATCTCTTCAGTGCAAGTTTGGTCATTAAAAGTGATACATACTTCATCAAATTCTTTTAGATGTAAATATGGGCTTTCAGATTCTAAACCATGGAAATTAAGAAGTAAAGAAAGCATACTCGGCTTAAATCTAAAATTGTTAGTAATGAGTGGAAAGATAAAACATGATGGACTAGAATTTTGAGGTGATTGCAAAATATGCACGCATAGTTCACAACGGTTGATTTTCATGTTCATCATGTATACTTTCATTTTCAGCTCGCAATGGTTGATTTTCATTGTTCATTATGTATACCTTCATTTTCGGTTATTGTGTCAATTATGTGTGATTGTGATTCAAACAAATTAATATATAAAGTACCAAGATTAATTTTAACCAAATGACCAGAATTTGAATCACGATACCAATTAAACATAAATAAGTGACTTAAAAATAAAAAAAATAATGTACAAGTCGGTGGTGATAATCACATATTTTATATATTAATAAACCCTCATTTTTAATTATTTACATTTTTCATGTACTTAATTGATTGAGCTTGGTCATGATTTGTAAGTTTGGGTTCAAATTAGGCTTAATTGATATTTTTTAGCATTGTTGAGATTTTACATTGTTTCTGTATTACGACCATATCTTGAGTTCTAGATGTCTAGAAGTTATGAATTTTACCTTGTAGGAAAATTGAGAAAAAGCTCTATAACTTTGATGAAGAGCTGGAAGTCTCAATCGCAAATCTAGTGGAGCTAATTGGGCTTGGAAGTCAGAACATGGGTTTTGTGATTGGAACATGAACAATGTGCAATAATCAGGGCATAACTTGGGATGTAGGTAGTCTTTTAAGCTGAAACTAGTGGCATTAGAAAGCTAAGACAAAACTCTTCAACTCTCATGAAGACCACTTTTCGATATTATGACGTTATGATAGACTCATGGTCATGTGAAGACAACTGATTGGTTGAGTAGGGAGACAAGCATGATAATATCCAACCACTCAACCATTCATCCAACTACTCATTAATCAGCCCTCTTGTCACTTTGTATCCTTCATACTCTATAAATAGCACCATTGACTACTCATTGGGAGAGTTAGTTTTGGAGAAGTTAGTTTAGAATTATTAATCTTAGTTTTAGATCAAGATCATGTTATTATATTATTTACTTGTTGTAATTTTATTTTGTTATTTATTTGCTTGGGTGAAGGGGTAAAGCTTTTGGTAATAAAATAAGGTTAGATTAATTTATTTCTTGTGCTTAAATGATATATTATCAAGTGGTCATTATATGTGTTGTATTTTGTTTCCAATCAATTTAGAAACCCTCCTTGTAAAGTGGAGTTCTTGATTCATTGTAGACAAGTGGTTTGGCATAATGAATGCTTGAACCCATTTACAAGTGTTGGTGTTGGTAAATAATTCCTCATTGTAAAGTGGAGTTCTTGATTCATTGTAGACAAGTGGTTTGATTCAATGAATGCTTGAACTCATTTACAAGTGTTGGTGTTGATAAATAATTAAAGGAACCATAATATAACTACGTATATAATTCTAAATGGACTTTGAATGTTTTATTTTTCGATTGGAATGTTTTATTTTTCGATTGGAACCTCCGTTGTGCGTCGATTTCAATTAAATTATAAAAAAAATTAATCATGTCCTTAAATTATTATCAAAAGTGGATCTCCTAACTCAAATAAGTTCTTTAATTTAATTGTGAACAAGTTTTATTATCTTTGTTGTTGTGATAAAGTCTTTCCTTACCTCAATGAATTTTTCTTCATCAATTTCCTGTGGATCGACCTCGGACTCCCGAGAAATTTATTACTTGAGACAACCTGCACTTGGGTTTGTAACCTTTAATCCGCATTAGGCGGTATAAACCAACCATTAAATATTAAGCATAAATAATAAAAAAAATAATGTACAAGATTGTAAGTCAAAAAGTAAAAATAAATGACATAAATAAATAAGTTAGTAAGTTAGTAAGTCAGAAAGCAAAAATAAATAAGTTACAAAGCGTAAATAAATGACATAAATAAATAAGTTAGAAAGTTAGTAAATCAGAAAGCAAAAATAAATAAGTTAGTAAGCAAAAATAAATGACATAAATAAATACATTAGTAAGTTAATAAGTCAAAAAGCAAAAATAAATGACATAAGTAAATAAGTTAGTTAGTAAGTCAGTAAGTTAGAAAGTTAGTAAGTTAGTAAGTTAAAAAGTTAAAAGAGTAGAGAAAGAATATACCTGATGGTGAATTTTACTTAAAGAAAGAGAACCTTGATAAATTAAAACTTCAAATTAAGTCTCCGGCAACAACGCCAAAAACTTGATGTGAATTAAAAGTTGTAAACTCAAGTGTAGGTTGTTTCAAGTAATAAATTATCAGGAGTCCGAGGTCGATCCACAGGGTATTGATGAAGAATAAATTCTTTGAGGTAAGGAAAAGATTTGTCACAACAATAAAGATGATAAAAGTTATTTACAAATAAAAAAACTATACTTGGGTTAGGAGATCCACTCTTGGTAATAAATTAAAGATAATATTATTTCTTTTTATAACTCAATTAAAATCCACACATAATGTAGGTTCCAATCGGAAAATACAACATTCAAAGTTTATTTAAGATTATATATGTAATTATATTATGGTTCCTAATTATTCACTAACACCAACACTTATAAATGGGCTCAAGAATTCATTGTGCAAACCTCTTATCTACAATGAATCAAGATCTCCACTTTACAAAGAGGGTTTCTAAATTGATTGGAAACAAAATACAACACATATAATGATCACTTGATAATACATTATTCAAGCACAATAAAAAATTAATCAAACCTTAATTTATTACCAAAAGCTTCACCCTTTCACATAAGCAAAATGAAAATTAGTTACTCATGAACAAGAAGAAAGAAAGAGATAAGAAGAAAAAGATGAGCATAACTTCAATTTTAAAAAAAAAATACAACAAGAGAAACAAATAATACAATAGCTTGATCTTCATCTCTAAGCCAAGATGTCAAAATGATCATCCAATGCTCCCTTTTATAGAGCTTGAGGAGTACAAAATGACAATGAAGTGATTTGATAATGAGTGGAAAATGCCAAGGGAGTTGTTTGATAATTGTGAATGAGTGGAAAATTATAGAGATTCTTGTCTCTGAAATGTTTCAGCACTGAACTTATGGCCGCCATCATTTTATGGAAAATGGTCTTTATGAAAGTTGTAGGTTTTTGTCTTAGCTTTCCAATGCCACCGATTTCAGCCCAAAGTGAATCCTATAGCTCAAATTCCAACCCAATCACTGCACACTGCTCAAGCCCAGCTACAGCTCCTCTGTTCTAACTTCTAAGCCCAATATGACCTCCAAGTCATCCTAATTGGCTTTTGTAGTCTTCATGAAAGTTGTAGATTTAGGTCTTAAATTTCAAATGGAATTGTTTCAGTCCAAAACCTCTCCTATAGCTCAAGATATGGTCTGATGAGTACGCATAGGTCAAGCTGTCAGGTTCAGAACTCTAGATCTTGTTTCAACTCTAATTTAAATTATCCAAACATATGATCAGTGTAACATCCCGAAAAATATCTGTTTAAGTATAAATGATCATTTTATATTATTCTTGATTTTTAAGAATTTTTCTAGAATTTTTCGGAAACGATGAATATTTTAATATATTCCTCGTTTTACGTGCACACTGAGCTGAGAATTGCTGAGGTCAGTGTAACACTCCGAAAATTAATTATTTCACCACCAATAGTCATTTTCTAATATTTGTGATTTATGTGAATTTTTCTAGAATTTTTCAGAAACGATGAATATTTTAATATATTCCTCGTTTTGCACGAAACTTGAGTAGAGTCGGGAAAACGACTGTAATGCTTCAAATATTAGAAAATTATATGACGAATAGTCGTTTTATAATATTTACAATTTTTGAGAATTTTTTGAGAATTTTCTGGAAACGTCGAATATTTTAGTATATTCCTCATTTTGCGTGCGCGCTGAGCAGAACCGGAGAAACGCGATGTTCCCTCTATGAACCTTGGACTATGGACATGTCGACGGGGGATCTTACTAAACCCGAGACTTGACACAGTTTACGAGGTTTCACGATTTTTGAGAAATTTTAACAGATAAAATAAATCAATATCAAAAAAATTTATCTGTCAGATTAATTAAATACTGACTTCTGTCAACTGTAACTATTATCCATTAGATAATAGTGTGTAATGAAAATCCTATCACATTATCCAAATGAAATCCGCTTTATGTCTAATCAATCCACTTTAATTCAAATTTAATGTTAAATAATCAAAGCTTCTTTGAGAAGCTTTGACCAAACATTGACTCAAATGCCCTTGGCTTCTCTTGGAAGCCAACTCTCCCCTCTCTCTTCTCTCTCTACATGGCTGGAAGCAGCCCTTGGGTAAGGGAAATTGTTTCAATTCATTAATTCCATTTATCTCACAAATTCCATAATTAACCAAAAACACTTTCTCTCTCATCCTTTCTTCTTCTTCTTCATTTTGAGTTTTCTCTCCCTTCTCTCCACATGCTCTACGGCCAGCAGCCCCTTCCCCTACCCAATCTTCACAAAAATTTAAACTAAACACATTTTCTTAATCATCTCACCATTCTAAGCATTTTTTCTTCTTGGAGTTTCTTGAAATTCCTTCATTTTCACCATCTTCTCCAAGCTCCAAGCTTTGAGCTTTTTGGGTAAGTTTCAAGACTCCTCTTCTTTCTCCTCCATTTTCGTAGTCATGGTCTTCATGTTGGCCATCCATGCTTCATTTTCCAAGCCATTATGCTATTCTAACAAAGTCACCATTTTTAGGGTTTTTGGAGGTCAAATTCAAAAATTGCAAGAAGCTTTCTTGGAGTTCTCTTGATTTCTTCATTTGGGTAAGAGGAAGACACTCCTCCTCAACCTCTATTAGCATCTAGGAACCTTGGTTGTGTTGTTGATGGAAGAACCCTAATGAGGGTTATTCTTTGATTTTGTGATTAATGTGCTAGTGTAGTGATTTTAATTGATTTATGCTATTGGGTTGAATTGTTGTATACAATGTTATATTGGATTGGATTATGTGATTGGAAATGGAAGAAAAACCTTTGAGAACTCCTCTTGGAGGGTCACGGTTTTAGGCTAGGAATTTAGGTAAATTGGTGATTAAATTGTAACTTGCATAAGACTTAAATTAATCAATGGATAACATAGAATTTAGTGGAAGAAAAATTTGGAATGGAAACTCCTATGAGGGCTACGATTTTGGGGCCAAGAAATGAGGGTTTTTGGTGAACTAATTTGACAAGTGAACCATTTAAAGAACAAAGAGAATGGTATGCAAGATGATGACTTGAAAGGATTTGAAATTGGAGCCATTGTGAGGCCACGGCCTCTAGGGCATTTTTAGGTGTAGGTAGGTGATTTTGGTTAGTTGGGAGCATAAGCAATTATGTGATTAAAAACTTATGTAATAGGATAGTTAATTGATGAATTGGAAGAATTTAATAAAATCAAGACTTCATAAATCTTAAAGGACTAAGAGTAAAAGTATCATAAGATTTAAGGTAATTCTAAGTGAGTGAAGAACTTGAGAGTGTGAGGCCTAAGAGCTTAAACAAATTGCAAGTTATGGGAAATTGAATTGCCTTGGAATATTAAATTGATTACAAGAATTGATTTTGAACATGAACCTTGAAAAGGGAAACAAATTCTAAGTTAGGATTCATAATGAACCTAATGACGCATCAATTGACTTGATCTTTATATTATGATGTTATGGGTCCATGTAAGTGACCATTTGTATATTGATGCTTATATTGGCCTAATATGGCATGTTGTGGAATTGTATTAGATTGTGGATCATACATGTTCATGCATAGTATCTTATGCATTGTGAATGTCCTTGTGGACTGTTGTAAGGCCAAGTTGCCTAGGAGATTGAACACACCTTAGTGCGGGTGCGAGTAGACAAATGTGGGTTATGTTATGACCTTGGGGGCGTCAGGGTGCGGGTCCTTCACAAGAGGCAGTTGGTAGCTCTTCTGCCTGTGGGGCAAACCGATACAAACGCACCGACGATCCGGACTTGACACTATCCTATATCATGATCTAGTGTAGAATGTCTGTACAATGCAATGATTGTGCACGAGAAAATTTATTGATAGCATTCGTGAGGAAGTTACTACATGTCTCCCCGATCTTTCTCTCCGACTGTTTGGGTTTAGCTCCATGGAGTAGGAATTTGGGAAAGCATGCATGTGAGTCATGATATACATTGTCATTGTTAATATTTATTTTCCATATCTATGACTGATTTGGTTATTACTGTGATGACTATATGCCTAGAACTGTTTATTTGCTTACCGTCGGAATTACTGCTTATTAGTTGAATATGATATTCTGAATTGCTATTTGGGCACGTGGCGCCGTGCTGTTTCTAGCTGCTATAATTGGTAATGATGGTAGGATGTCTTACCTCTTTCTTGTATCTCTATTACTTGCTGTATGTGTGTATACTGTATTGATCGAAGACGATGGTAAGGAGGCGGAAGATCCCGATTTTCCCGGCTTCTGGCCCGAACGAGACTAGCTTCTACTGAGACGATGGCGGCACGTATGCACGGATTTCTTGGTGATGTGCATCTGACCTTCCTCGGAGGGCCAGAGTGCTGGCACATTAACTTAAATTCCGATCGCTGCGTCTACTTGGGAGATGTGTTGATTGCCCTAGCCTGGAGACGTCATGAGGCGCCTGTCCTCACCTGCCATGTCAGCCTGCGGCTAGAGTTCTACCTACCCATCAGAGAGATGTGGGGTGACCGTTACTACACCCCTTGGGAGGACTCTTTTGATTCTACTGCTCGGGCTCCTGCCCGTGGTTCTGTGGTTCCCATGGAGGTTTCCTCTGAAGATGAGGATCCTGCTGAGGACCCGGATATGGTCCCTCCTCATCTGAGAGACTGAGTCTACTAGTAGCTACTGATGGCTACCAGTGTTTTATTTTGGGGCCTGATGTATTTTTTTGTGGGTTGTATATTTTGGTATCTCTGGGGCATATTTGTATAATCCTTTGGAGCAGGTATAGTTTTGCTTTTTGGATAATTCAGGCTTGTATCTAAGTATAAATGATGTCGCACATTATATATATATATATATATATATATATATATATATATATATATATATATATCTATATGCATGTTATTCAGATGTGAATTTTGTCTACTATTTTATTCTTCACCATCATTTATATTCCGCATGGTTAAAATGATTATCAAAAAAAAAATATTTCTGCTATTTTGGCTCGCGTATTTAAGAATTGAACAAGTTAAACTTAAATGAATGAACTGGGTCTTGAAATGTTAAAACCTTACTTTTTCGCATTTTCTTTTAGTTGACAATGTGACGTTCCCTCCCAAAAAGGGGCATTACAATCAGACTCTTAAGGTCTTCATGAAAGTTGTAGAGAATTGTCTTAGCTTTCCTACAAGACCATAATCATATCAATCAGATATTTGCAACTTAAATTATAGCCAGTTTACTGAACGCTGCCAAATAGACAAATTAAGGTCAATTCAAGAAATAATTTCTTCAATGATTCAATTAAGTTCAATATCATAAAATGTGACAAAACTAACTTAATTAAGCCTAAATGAACCTTAAGAAGC
Organism: Ormosia emarginata; assembly: GCA_029884605.1. Taxonomy (NCBI): domain Eukaryota; kingdom Viridiplantae; phylum Streptophyta; class Magnoliopsida; order Fabales; family Fabaceae; genus Ormosia; species Ormosia emarginata. The sequence continues at coordinate 46,439,631 of JAQQTP010000077.1, read as the reverse complement.
CTAGTAATAAGATTATAAAATAAATAAAATATATTGCTATCAATAACCTTGAATAAAGTCCTCTTGATTTGTGTATGCATGCGTATAGAATAGTGGAGAAGTAGAAGATAAGCAAGTTTATGGTAATGTAATTTTCATAAGTTGGTTTGAATGAAATACCTACCTTTTAAACACTTAAGGGATTGAGAATGTATCTTGTGAGGATCTATCATTCTTAATTCATGCTTTTCAATTTGAAACTACCTTGCTTGTTAGTTTGATATGTGAAGAAATGTTACTTCATGATTATTTTGATTCCTTAAATATTTTCTTGCTCTTCTTGCTTTCAAACTTTTACATTCTTGAAGGTCATTGGAAAGTGAATCTCTTTGAGTTTTAGTTTTTGAGTTTTTGTGTTTCTTATCCCTTAGTTTGAATCTTTAGTTTGCCTAGGACGTGCAAAAGTTAAGTATGTAGGAATTTGATAAACATGATTTTCATACATTAGTTAACCCTCATATTTAGTCTCTTGGATTCCTTATATGCTTAATTGATTGGTTTTGGCCACAATTTATAAGTCTAGGGCCAATTGGGCTTAATTGATCTTTCCAGCATTATTTTACTATTTCTGTATTTCGGTCATATCTTAAGTTCTAGATATCTAAAATTAGGAATTTTATCTTGTAGGAAAGTTTAGAGAAATCTCTACAACTTTGATGAAGAGGTCAAAGTCTAAATCGGATGTCTATTAGGTCATATTGGGCCACGCAGTCAGAACATGGTGCTGTCGCTGGAACCCAAGCAACGTGCACTAATTGGTCCATAACTTGGGCTGTAGGTGTGATATGGACATGAAACCAGTGGCATTGGAAATCTTACACACAAATATCAAACTCTTATGAAGACCACAAATTACAACATTTTGATGGCATTTCATCCTTGTGAAGTCAGATGACAGGATTAGAGACCTTTTAAGAATGAATTAGGCATAACTTTCTCATCTAAAGCCCAAATCAAGTGATTTTGGTGGACAAGGAAAGCTAAGAGGCAAAGGATTAACTTTAACCTAGGGCCAAATTAGGATTCTTAATTTTTAAGTCAGTTATTTTATTATAAATAAAGAATCTGAGATAGATAGAAACCCTAGTCATTCTTACTTAGATTCTTCTTCCTAGAGTTTTCTCTCTTCTCTTTAAGTTTTCATTTTGTTCTCTTTTTCTTGAGTTATTCCCTCCCATTCATGGAGAGGTAGAACCTTTAATCAATCTAAGGGATTGGCATTCTTGATACTTAATCTTGAGATTCTGTTTTAATTGTTTTACATTCAATTATTAATCAAGTTTCTCTCCTTTATCTTTGTTTAATTCTGATTGAGTTGCTTAATTTGATTGGGTTATTCATACGATAATTATATAATTACCGTGTGACATACGAATTGTAGAGACTAAACAAGACATTAAAGGTGTTTGATAAAATGTTTAGCTTGGTTGAATCTTGGTTTTTAAGTTAATTCGGGTTTTGGATGAATGCTTAATTTGTCTAACCTCAATTAATTGAATTATGGATGCATATCTAGTAGAAGATCCATGGATCATTTGAGGCGTCTTGATATGATCTAAGACCAATGATTCAGTTGATAATTGAATGGACTTATAGTAATCACGGATGGATTAAAATCAAGATTGGTTAATTCTCTTGGATTAGTTGTTTTCCTAATTCTGTTTACTTCTTTTATTTTAATTGCTTCATATTTCTATTGTTTAATCGCACAAACCCCTTCCCCCTATTTACTAACATCTTAATTTGATTTCGTAATCATAATTAGAGTGATATATGGACTCAACCTCGAGTTACCATATATTACAAGTTATTTCGGTAAACTGGTTATAAATTAATTTAAATTTGGTAGCTTCGAAAGTTATGACTTGCTCGAAGAGATTTTTTCCAAACTTGGAACCCTCTTACATATCCCATTGCACTTAGGAAGAGAAAACTTGGAAGCAATGGAAGAACTTGGACAAGTGCCTCCACAACAGTCGAGAAAGGAGAAAGAAGGAGTACAGAGCACCTCCATGCGTCACAAGAACTACACAAGAAGCAGCAAACCTCCCCGGCATACACAGAAGGATTGTAGAATCCCATGTACACCGGAAGAGAAAGGCTTCTTCTGCCCAGATGCATGTTGGCCAGCCCACGTAGAGCGGTTACTTGGTCCTTACCAAGCTATTACGCCGAGAAAGAAAGACCTCCACCGGAGGGATTGGCAGGAATAGAGAAAACGCTTTCAAAGACTTTGGAAAGAATAGGGAGATAATTTCATAAGGGGGCAAAGCTCTCCATACACGAGCAAGAAATGAAAGAGAACTCATCCTCTAAAAAATGATTGTTTCAAAAAACAGAATGAATACCAACCTCAACGCAAACGTTCCCTATTTATAAAGAAAATAGCGTTCTGATTGGCTAGTAGAATGATGATTCGGTTGCATGTTGAAAGCCTGCATTTAATACTCCCTCTTTTTGATTGGTTGTGGCAGTAGTAAGAAGTTGAGACACAACATGAAACTACTATCCTCTTTTAAGGGATCTTTAATTCTCAATGAAGTCAAAACAACAGTTTCCTAAATAAACTCAGATTGTTACGAACTGCATAGTAAAGCTACATGAAAGGACGAAGACCCCGTGAACCATACATGGGGGCAACCAAAGATATACCTCAGATTCTGAAATGGAAACGTGAGCTGAACGATCCGCCTCAGATCCTAGTCTTACATGTCAACCCCGAAGGTATTCAATAAATGCACAATGGACACCAGCCTTTTGGAAAACATTGTGAAAAACTTACATTGATTGACTTAGATCCCTTTGTCCATTGCACATTGTGTGCTCCTATTAAACTTAGTATATTGACACTTAGTTGTCCCATCTAAGTGTCAAGTTGGGGGCAACTGTTCTGATCCATGATCTAAGATCATATCCCATGGACCAACCCGACCCATAATAGGCTGTGGTCCGTCGTTGATACCCTCGGCTGGACCTGCTTACGAGAGCCTGACCCTATACATATCGGATCAGGGCATTGGGTAGCAAAGACATTACAACAAGACCTACGCAATGGATAAATCCTGAGAATATCTGTCATTGCCAATCATGATCTGATCATGATCTTGCTGAATAATAGCATTCATAACTACCCATGATTACTATATCAATGTTTCGATAATATAAGCATCCTCAACAACTAACAAGGTAACGTATCTCAATGACTATTACGGGAGTGTATCCCTTCAACCTCTATAAATACTAGGCTTATTCATCTTTGCAGATAACTTATCACTCATTGCGTAAACCCTACTTGTGCACAGTCTGACTTGAGCGTTGGAGTCCTTTTGCAGATACCAACCCCCTCGGTTCAACAAGCTTTACCACTGCTATGCAAGGAAAAAATCATTATGACGTATCTATTTCAAATACACCTCTAAATCCACTTTAGAACAAGTTTGATGGATTAAAGATAAAAAAGAACTTATTATTTCTTCTCTTCCTGTGCCACACCCACCTTACTTACAAATATATGACTTTATTGTGTGGTCGTTTTTCTATATATATATATATATATCAAGGTTCTAAATTGCGGTCCCCATCACTTGATGCGGCATCAGACCGCAATTGCATTGTGAACCAAAATCATGTAAACCAGCTACAACGTAACGGTGTTGCGGCCGCAATGTAACGATGTTGCAATTGGATCGGGCCGCATCGAGCCGCAACCACAGAGTCATCAGAATAGATCTCAGTGATGAACTTACCTTTCATTATTCAAGCTTGGTCAATGTGGTCGTGGGGCGATTGGGCTGAGAGGGGGAGGTGGGCAACGCCGCGATGGTGTCTGGCTCTCTACAGGGGCGCGATTCTGTGCGCGAATCAGAGAGGAAGGGGAAGCATAGAGGAGGATGGTGGGGGGCACGCGGAAGAGATGGGCTGCGGCCATGGGTGGAGGATCGCGCACGAAAGAATGGGTTGCGGCCATGGAGAAACGAAGATGGAGATGGAGATGGAGAGAGATCGAGAAAGAGAGAGAGAAAAGTGGGTTGCGGGAGAAAGGAAGATGGAGATGTCCGAGACAAGAGAGAAAGAAAGAGTCCTTTTGGGAAAAGGGAAAATGATTGGGTTGGCTATATGGGAAAGTGGGCTTTGGGTTTCAGAGGGATTTGAGGCAGAGGGGGAAATTGGAGGAAATTAGGAAAAAAATTTGTGAAGAAGAGAGTGAGAACAATTGGGAAGGCGGAAATTAAAAAAAAAAAAGTGTGAAATAGGATATTGTTTTTTTGCATAATTAGTGACATAATTAAATTTGTAACTAGTTGTATTCTTTTAAGTAAGTTAGATTTTTTTATTAGTGTAAAAAATATTACATATTTTCATGAAATTTATTTGAAATTTATTTAAGTTTATATATTAATGAAAATTCAAATTTTAAACTATTTATAATAAATTAAAACTTTTAAAATTTGAATTATGTAATAATATATTAATATTAATGAACTATGTATAAAAAAGATATTAATGAAGATTCAAATTTTAAATTGTTTGTCATAATATAGTAATTGAAATTTTAATTTTAATTTTTGTAATAATAATTTATTATGCATGACACTTGGCATAGAAAAATTATAACACATGTCAAAACTTGGGTGACACATTACTATCACAAGCTAAAATTGGATTTTTTTACCAAACTGTCCTTAATGACAAACTATTTATCAAGATGTCACTCTTTTGAAAATATATACTAAACTGCAACCCTTTTGTCCTGCGTAACATTTTTTATTATTTTTTATTCCATGTGAAAAACACCAAACAAGATGGCACCTCCACGTGGAAAACGCCAAAAAGCTTGACGTTTTCCATGGGGTTGTGTCACTCTCTTTGGTGCATTTCACATGGAAACGTTATCCTACATGACGTTTTTATAAAAAAAAAATGCCAAACATGCCTGACGTATTGAAGGCAAAAGCACTATTTCACTTGGCGTTTCCAGGGTATATATAATAACTCCATCGAGGTTCCAACTGAGTCATCCTCTTCATTTTCTCAATTTTCACTCTCTTTCTCTCTAAACTCTCTTAACTCTCTCTCACCTAATAATTCATTTGGCAGTTGCTGCTAGAAGTGGTGTTTGAATCTCCTGTTTGATCATATTAAGATATTATTCCTTATATGTAAATATTTATTATAATGTTTGAATTTTTTTAATAACTTGTTGGTTGTTTTTTTATTATATTAATGTTAATATATATTTATGTTAGTTTATACATTATTTTTCATATTCCCACATTAATTATTATTGTTGTTTGGCATATAACGTGACAGATGACATTCCGTGTAAACTCAGGCCCAGAGGATGGCTCAGTTTTGGAGTTATAGGAGTATCATGTTTCTAAGCATATGGTAGGGACATAAGAACTGACACTTGTGTGTGCGCAGATTCATCTATATCTGGAGTAGGTTGGCTTCTTGGGGTTACCCATATGGGCTATTGCAATATTGACCACTCATTGATTACTGTGTTAGTAGAGAGATGATACCCAGAGACACATACATTTCACATACCCACCGGAGAGTGCACCATAACGTTGGAGGACATCAATATCATATCGGGTCTTCCTATTGACGGCACTGCTATTACTGGCCTTACGCATCGAACTAATTGGCTCAATCTGTGTGATCAGTTGTTAGGGATTGATGAGACTCTGTCGCTCATATCAAGTGCACGCATTGATATGACATATCTATGACAGCCAGCTCTTACAGAGCTCATGGACGATGATGAAGACAATTACGTGCAACAACGTCCACGACATTACATACTTAGGTTGCTTGGGGGGTTTATGCCCTGTTCATTCTGGCAAGTATGTGCATTTGATGTTCTTTTCACTGTTTGAGGACTTTGTTGTTGCGGGGACATACAATTGGGGCTCTTCAGTCTTAGCGTACTTGAATAGATAGCTTTGCAAAGCTATGGACTACAAGGTGTTTGGAGGAATACTGCATCCCCATTTCAATCTTTCGTGGGAATATCACATCCTTGTCAATCTCTTTAGGAAATACCACATCTCCTTCTACATAACATGTAATAAATATTAGCAATTGGAAAAAAATATCACACTAATCACACATAAGGTTTAACATGGTTCGACTAATATGCCTATATCTATGGCTGAGAAGAGTCAAATCTACTATCAAAATAAATCTAGCCTACAGGCCTTACAAGACAATCTCTCTTAGACTCCCATTCTCACTCTCATAACTCTACCAATTCCCAAATACAAGTATTTATAACTCATCTTTCCTAGTTTCCTATTATAAACAAATCTCTCACAAATCTTATTCATATCTCATAAATCTCAACATATTTTTCAATTTTTTTAAAAAATATTTAACATATCTTCATATATCTCTTCATATCTTTCATATTTTCACAAATCTTTACAAAATAGAAAACTGGCGATAACAATCTTTAATACAATTTGGGTCAAACCTAACAATCTCCACCTTGATCCAAATTCCATCATCATCTCTAACAAAACAATCTTCAAATCTTCAAACCTTCAAATTTATCGTTGTCAATGGAACACGTCGCTTGACCTCAATGCCAAGACTTTTGACAACACCTGCCACCATTCATAACACTCAATCTTCCAAATCTTCAAATCAAATCTTCATGCTTGCACCATCGTTATATGGAACACGTCGCTTGACCTCGATGTCAAAAAGACTTTTGACACATCAGTCACATCTACCACCATTATAACGAGGCACTCCACTTGACCTCCACTATTAAGCAAACTTTCAACACAAGGGACCAAGGGACTATACCATCACCTACATCCTCAAACCATTGGCTCTGATACCACTTGTTGGGCCATAGGAGGAGCCCAAGAGCAGGGGAGATCTTCATTAATGAGCTAAGTGAAGAACCACATAATTGACACCACATCTTAACCCAAATCCTTAAGAAATTAGGTCTATGGGTCTTTTCCACTTATATAGTCTTTAACTTGCTCATTCTTTACCAATGTGAGACTTCAATACTCACACTTGAATTTCCAACATTGTCGCCCTCAAGTGTGAGTCCTTCACACACGGTCACTCTCCCTCAAGCAAAAGTCTTTCAAGTATTAGACGGTGTCACTAAGAGAGCCTAGCCCGCATCCAAGAGTCTCATCTCCTCCAGATCGGGCTACACACGCTCTTTTTCATACTTATACTTTCGCCGTCTATCATTTACAATGGAACATGCCACCTAGCCTCTACATCACTAGGAATACTTTTGAAACAAGGGACCCTTCACATGGATTCACCAACCACCATCGTTCACACCAATACTTGTTCAAGCCAAACCATTATCTCTGATACCACTGTTGGGGGGAATACTACATATCCATTTCAATCTTTCATGGGAATACCACATTTCCTTTTACACAACATGTAATAAATATTAGTAATTGGAAAAAGCATCAAACAAATTACGCACAAGGTTTAACGTGGTTCGACTAATATGCCTACATCCACGGATGAGAAAAGTCAAATCTACTATTAAAATAAATCAAGCCTGCAGGCCTTACAAGACAATCTCTCTTAGACTCTTATTCTCACTCTCATAACTCTACCAATTCCCAAATACAAGTATTTATAACTTATCCTTCCTAGTTTCCTATTATAAATAAATCTCTCATAAATATTATTCATATCCCATAAATCTCTAACATATTTTTTAATTTTTTTTTAACAAATCTTTAACATATCTTCATATATCTCTTCATATCTTTCATATTTTCACAAATCTTCACAAAATAAGAAACTAACGATAACAATCTTTAATAGAATTTGGGTCAAACCTAACACAAGGCGCATGAGATCAAAGAGGCTTGCATCTTATTGCAGTATTAGGCATAGTACAAATTCCCCTGGCTTGCCCTTACTACGATCATAGGCTAATTTCCAAGACAACACTAGCAACATGGACTTACCTCCTACAATCATAGGCCAATTTTCCTCCTACGATCACAGGCCAATTTCTAAGGTAAGACTAGCAACATGGACCTACCTCCTACTATCATGGGCCGATTTACAAGGCAACACTAACAACTGCCACTCTTTAACATTCCACTCTATAAAATACCGAGTGGGTTTGTGTAGTGGTGAGTCTTTTGGCTAGTGCGCATTCAGTTAGGCAAAGAAGATAGTAAAGAAGGAGTGGAGGCATATGAGAAGATTCGTGGCCCTCAAAACACCAAACGTGTTGGCATGTTTAAGTAAAAAAAACGTCATCCAACATAGTGCATCCACATGAAAAACGTCATCTTACATAGTATTTCCACATGGATGCATAATCATCTTTGACGTTTTCTACGTAGAATATAAAATAATAAAAAGTGTCACATTAGACAAAAAGGTAGTAGTTTGGTATATAATTTCAAATGAGTGATATTTTGATAAATAGTTTTGTCATCTAAAAACATTTTGGTAAAAAAATCGCTAAAAGTGTCTCTTGCTAGAATTTCAAAATCCAATTCTCTTTTTTATATATTATATTAATTATATTGATTTATAGTTATTATATTAATATTGATGAATATCAATGATTGATTAAGATGATTGATTGATTGTTAGTGCATTAGCGATGCATATGTAGGAGAGGGGGAATGATGGTTTAGTGAATGATAAAACCTTTGAAATCAACATCACACCCCATGATTATAAACTGTGATCGGTGCTGGTTGAGCCGAAAGCTCGTTAACAAATTCAAAAATCATTTTATTAGTGTGTCGATTGAATTTGTGTGTACAATCTTTCCTTAGGTGTTCTCTTCCTTTTAAAACATATTTCTTGCTATATTTTTGTAACCCAATGCTGCAATATACATACATTCAGAAAAACTTCAGACGATCATCGGTTTTCGGCCTCAACAGTCAACACAATAGTAAAACCAATATTGTCGACACAACTGATGCATACGAATTCAATTTTGATGCCGCAAAGCCAATATTGTCTGTGCCCATCGGTTTTCTATAAAATTCTTCCTTCTTGTCTTGCCTTTGCTTTCCCTTTCATTTTATAAGATCCAAGTTTGGTTCATATTAAACTCCTCACTAGATTTGAAACTTTTTAAATTTTTGCATCCTAAAATATGACACCAAAAATAATGCTAAGTGGTAGAAATTACTTTTCACGAAAATAAATACAAACGAGTTGGCACTTACGTTCTTTTTTTTACTTAACAGTTACAATCCAAATTTTTACCATATGGTTACTACTTTGAATTGGATGAATCGGATCGTATCAGGTATGCCATCCTTGCTTCCTGTTCAGAACATTCGGATTAGGTATACCATTCTTGATTCCCATTCAGAACAGTTATTGGTCACAGCCAATTCGTAACAAGTTTCATACAAATATTTTTGTACCGAATAGCTTTGCAAAAATATTTTTGCCACGCCCATGTTCATTAAAGACTTCGACCTCAGTGATGAAGTCACCGTGCATGAATCATAAGGATGGGAAGCGTAGGAAAATTCTTCATGGATGTAAAACCTAGATTAATGGAAATAGATCCAAATGTAGTTTAAATTCCAAACTATCGATTGAAATTTTTAACGTTCTTCGGCTACACATATTAAAGAGGAAGATGATCACTGACAATGTGTATCTTGGGGGATGATGGTACTGTCTGGTTGATAGACATGCTTTACTCCATGTTTTTATGTGTAATTAATATGAAATTATTTTTGTATATTGTCTGTTAAATGTTAAGCATGACTCTGGTTATAATGTCACGAAACACGTACCTATAAGTTAGATGTTAAGGGTCAGCAACCTACTTATATGGAGACATAAGAGATTGAAGAGGATGATAAGAAAAGTAGAAGTGGATGTTATTTTTGAAGACATGGATTACGAAACCAATCCTTTCAGGTGAATGCCCATTCCCTCATTCCATGAATTGGGCATTCCCATTCAGAAGGTGCTACTACACTTCCCATCCACCCATTCCATCTAACTAAAGTTTCTTTTTTTATTTTTTTTCGGGTATTGCGGTAAAGTGATGTCTCGACCAGCTTGCGCAAATTTTAACTAATCCACCTCGTCAGTCTGGTCAAAGACAAGTCATCTACATCGAGACTAAGAGATTCACAAAGATATTCCTTTCGGCCTGAATCCAAGAAATTAATGTAGTTAAAATTTAAACCTGTGACCATGCACCTATTCACACATCACATGCTCGTCTATTGTTGGCGCCAACCCCTTGGAGTTTAACTAAAGTTTCTAATCTTCTCATCATCTTAAGCATAATGTCAACGAAAATGATTTGTCATCATACAACTTTGCGTGTACTCATAGTATTGTACACTCGTAGACTGAAGACATACATTTTGAATCTATAAATGTACCAGTCATCCGAATGCTATCCAAGTAACATAGCCACATCACATATCACCAATTGTATGGTTTAAAGTTACATACCCCAGATGCCACGAGCTGTTGCCACTTTGTTATTTGGTCTGGATGTTAGTTCATACAATATCCTTGCAAACGTATCAGAATATCTGCCATCTGTGAAAAGTATCTCAGCAAAAGCATTCTCATAGGCTAGCAACAAAGTTCTGTTTTGTGGCTCAGAAACAAGACTCTCCAATATCATGGCAGCTTTCCGGCAAACTTCTGGAACAGGATGTGGCGTCTTTATCACTTTAAGCAATCGATCTATTGCCCTGAGTTTGAGGAATTTTGAACAGTTACTGTTTCAATTTATTGACAAGTTTCCTCATGACAATATAAAAGAAAATTACCCTATCATGATTTTATCTTTCCACAGAACAAAAAATATCTTCAAATTTTTTCTTTTTTTTAAAAAAAAGGAATAAAGAGCTCACCATCTCTCGCTAGCAATCTTCAACCTGCAGTCCATATTAACTTCAGCAAGGTTATACAGTGCACCTATAGCAGCTGCCTGTGCATCTAATGCTGGTAAGCTGATAAGATCAATTAAACGCTTGTGTATCTGCAGTGATAAATCAGTGGTGATTATATATTTTTGGTGCATGAAAAAAATTAACAAGAACATGCACTGAAGAAGTTTAACCTGTGGAAAAAATGGAAGCAAGAAAGGCTCATTGTCAGGATTAATAATCAAACGCCCAAGTAATTCAGCAGCAGCACAATGCCAGGCTTTAACTGTAGATTCCAGCATACCCATGATGGCCTGAACTGCACGTTTCTCTCTGCAATGAATATAACAATTTATTAATCAGTAACAAAGAGAAATACAATAGCATGCAAAAAGAACATTAAAAGTAGATCAAATCACTTACGTTATTTTAATAAATGATGGCTTGGATGAGCTAAATATTCGAAGGTCCAGTAGAGGAGCCAAGTTAACAATTGTCTCTAGAGCATTTGTGACAAGTTCTTCATCCTCTATCAACATTATGAACATTTTAGAGACAATTCTATAGCAAAACACTGCACAAACTCTTTTAATGTTGTGGAAACAGATGATTGAATGATGGTATAAAAATACTTTACACTGACAATGAATCAAAATTAAATCCTTTTGGAAACTACGGAGACCAAACGTGTTTTTAAGCCTTTGTTTTTTCATAGAGATATATTAGAAACAACTTTTTGAGACTTATTATAGTAGTAATTGGTTTGGACTAGGTGTAACTAGGTTTCAAACCACCCAACCCTGAACCAAACCACAAATATATATATATATATATATATATATATAAAATCAGAAAATGGACCTAAACTCACCCATTACACTCCTAAGTCCTAAATACCAAACCAATCCAATGAGTTTTGCTCGGTTGGTCAAAGGATTAGTTCGGGTTTTGAATAGGTCCAGAAGATTTTAAACAGGGGGCGGGGGGCGTTGTAGATATTGGTACTTATGTTTTTGTCCTACCAATAAATGCAACAAATATAAATCATAACTATTTCCCAATCTTAAAACCATAAGCACGCATAAGAAAATAGAATGCTCACTCTGGAAATCTCAGACATATGACTGTTAACCATATCCAAGCCAACCACCGATTAGTAATATATTCCAAATAACTTTTATTCATCAAGGATAACTTCAAGCATTTAATAACCATACACTTCTGCTGTTCGTAAAAAATCAGAGCACTCATACTAAAACGGTCCATCTGCCTTTAAGTAGTGCAGAGAAGCATTTTATTTCCCAGTCAAGATCCTCATATACTAGGTCTCCTTAGTTGTCTCAAAAAAATAGCTAAGCAATTAAACAAGATCATATTTACATCAGCCATGATAATGCAAATTCCATGCAAACATGCTATATCATCACAGATCTAAAACAATAACATAATGAATTTGTTGACTTTGCCATCAATATCATAATCACATCCATATTCACCCACCAACCAAGTCTGGATTAGGGTCTTAGAAATTTCTATATAGTATTGCAAATCAACAAAAAAGAGTATAGCCTAGACAATGTAGGTATTATTATCATTAGAACCATATATGGAAAAATTAAAACAGACATGTAAGATTCATTCAGCAACAATTCTCACCTATGATGTGATCTTCTATGCATTGGAAGACTGTTTCCAAGCAATGACGATGTTGGGCCATTATAACTTCATTATCTGGCATAAAAGAGAAGTTCCTGATGATATTTGAAGCAGCAACAGCGCACTACTATTTTTCTACTCGCTCTTCATCATCTGAATTAAACAAACTATCTTCATCAAACCACAACTCAGAAAAATGAGATTTTGTCACACCATTCTGCTGTGTTGATTCTAAACTAGTAGAGCCAGATACTATGCTGCATTAAGAGCATTATCCTACAATCAGATTCATTTTCTCTGCCAGCCCACTCCCAAAAAGAAAACATATAATCCATCGAAAATCAAAAGCTAAAAAACAAAGATGACGTTCAAGCACAAAAGGTTTACCCAGGGCAGTGGAGAGTACCAGTTGAACCTAATGCCTTATACTCATTCCCAAATCCAGTTACAACAGAATTTGCACCTAATGACCTGACCATTGATGTCTTAACTAGTTCCTTTGGAAGTGCTATGTCACGCCAGTCATCTATCTGTTCCAATTTAAAAAGAGAGAATGAAACAACAATAGAGTATTAAAAAGGAGAATAATGTGATAAGAAATATAGTAAGAACTTCGACATTTCTCCAAACATTTTTATACAACAATGACAAATGCAAGCAGTAGATTAAAAACAAGATTGGTAGCACATACAAAGTGAAGAAGTGCATCAAGCAAACTGGGAATTTTCGCAAGGGGAGTTGCATCTTTGCGCACATCATCCTTTTCTTTAAACGAGAGCAATGTAAGAGTATTCAATGCCCAGGTGAACTCACTCTTCAGACCACTTTGAAGAGCCAAAACAATTCTTTTATTGTTTTGATCTGGAAAAGAAGGAAAAATTAAATGAAAAATGAACAGAAAAGTTAATATGTTATTGTAAACAACATGCTGCCAGAGACTAAGAAAAACAATATTTGCCCCTATTGTCCTTACCAAAAGCAAATTTCATACACTATAGCTTCCTGTCTTATGTTTGGATGGAGTTTTGAGGGAAAGAGATGGAAAGAATAATTTTCATTTCAAAATTAAGAGAATGATAAAATGTTTATAAAAATGAATACGGGGTGATTGGAAGGTTTCATGATAATCTCTCAATTTTAAAAAATTCTAAAATAAGGGGAGTTTTACTTAAAATGAAAAATTTTCTCCTCCCCTCCCCTCCTCTTCAAACTCCTCCATCCAAACAAACTCTAAGGGTCTCCATGAGGACTAACTTTAGCAAAAGAACTAAGAACCTATAGATGTGGAATCATAATTATCCTGCCATTTCCAATGGCATTTTGAAGTTCTGCAGTAAAACAATATTGCAGCTCTAACCTATATAACGACAAATGAGTCACTAGCCATGCAGCCATCCCACCTAAAGAGTAATTAGAAATTGTGTTCATGATATTGCATCCACAGTAGTCCTCATTCCTCAAGCATCTTCTAACTTCAAATTAAATGTGTGTTTGGACAGCTTATAATCAAATCTTACTGAAGAGCTTAAAAAACTAAAAAAGCAATTTTTTTCCCTAAAAATTAATCTAATCCAAACATACTCTAAGTGGTCCATCAAGTAATTAATTAATCACTTGGTTGTTAAATCGATCTCGTTACTCCTTTATATGTAGGTTTCAGCTATATAACAAATGGATGTTTTGTGCCAGTGTGTGTTAAATTTTGGCTTATTCAAACAAAATCTCCGTCTTAAAGAGAAAATTCAGAGCAAAAGATAACATTAACTAGCAAAGCAATTGATGCCAAACAATCTCAAAGTCAGTGTAAAGGAACTGTTTGGAACCAGAAGAACCATCCAACGGAAGGAAATTGGGCTATGAAATTTTTTCATACACTAACCGGCAAAGGAGCTATGAACGTGAAGGGAAGGACCGAGCAGGGTAGACGGAGCCGCCGAATCGGCAGCGGCGGCGGCGGCGGCGGCACTGTTGTTACTGCTACCGAATGGCCGGCCTCTCTTTGCCGGTGGCGCAGCGCCGCCTCCGGCGGCTCCGCCGGACTTGCCCTGCTCCCTCTTCTGCATTTCTCTCTCTCTCTCTCTCGTGTTCTGCTATAGTGATTTGATTTTCGAGTTTGTTATGCGATTTCGATCTGCTTCGCTTTCTTTCTATTTTTCTTTTTTCTTTAGGGGTGTTAGATGGGCTTCATTTTGGACCGCTGACCCATGAGACTTGATGCGAGTCAGGCCCAAGTAGTTTTGCGCTTATGAAAATTTTCTTGGGCTCACCTTTATGCGCCCTGGTTCAAGACATGCACTTATTATATGTCGGCCTTATCGATGCCGCCAAGAACAAGTGTCCTACTCCTATAATTTGCTCCCTCTGAAGCATGGGACTGGTACTAGGTACTAGGTACTAGGTACTTGGTACTAGGTACATGTCAAGTATACACGGTACATACTCAAATTTTTTAAAAAAAATTTAGAGTTTGGGAACAACTCTAGTGCGACTGGGTATGACTCCGGTGCGGCGTGGGTATTGCTCCACCAATTCTCTGCCAAAACACGGTCATTTCACTTCAATAAAATGAGTATTTTGTTTCACGAAGTTTTCACTGTTGTCCCCTAACTCATTCGACCACTCTCATCTCTACTTTTATCCCAAGCGTCGCTCCAAGGACCCAGCTCCGGTGACTGCAGCTCCAACAACCGACGACTTCGTGTGCTAAGCTTCAATGACCTTGCGTGCTAAGCTCCGGCGACTTGCAGCATGGGTTGGACATTTTTAGTTCGTTCTCTGCCATCTCTTCAATCCATTCTCTGGACGTTTTGAGTTGTGCTATGATATTATTCCATTTATTTTCACAAGTCTCTCCTAGTGTTGGTGGATGTTGTCATGGTTGAACAATTTAAGTTCCTTTCTATGTTTTATGTTAAAATTTATGTATTTTAATTTTTATGTTATGTTGTCATATTTTATTATGTGAGATTTTAGTTTATTTTATATATATATAAGATCTTACTCTGGTGAGAGAAGTGTTTATTGTAAGAGATGAGAAGAATAAATGTTGACTATTAGATCTTACATGAATGGTCAAGATTAGAACATAAATGCATGTGACTTTTTTAACTTTTTTAAGTAATCACATAACCTTTAAGTAACTTTTAATCTTGACCATCTATGTATGGTTATATGGTCAAGATTTACTCATCTCATCCTCTCACAATAAAAACTTCTCTCACTAAATATGTCTCATATATATATATATATATATATATATATATATATATATACACACACACACATACCTATACTCTAGTTATTTGAACATTTTTGTATCTCGTACCCGTATTTGTATCGGATACTAGTACCGTACCTATGCAATGTAATTTGCTCCCTCTTCTATACTCTAGACTAAAAAAAGTCACCTTTATAATTTTTTTTTTCAGCAAACACTCATTTTGATTTTATAAAAATAGAAATGTCATTAATTTGGTCTTATAAGTAAATACAATAAAATCATCCTTCAATTGCAAATTTTGATCACAAATTAGTTTTTCAATGTCATTCTTTTTATCAAACTAGATTTTGCACCATGCGATACACAAGATAAATGTAATTGGCTATTAACCTTTGAAGACTTTGTTTTGATTATAACAAACATGAAGATGTTGCAAGATCAAGTTCAAGACTTTTAAGAATAACTTTAGAACTTAGATCATTGTGTAAAGGTATAAAATGGTTCACATTAATGCTCTAAAACTTGTTTTTAAAGAACTCAAATAGCACATATGTTTTCAAGGCTTCAAAATGGCTATTAGTTTGTCAAGAAACAACTACTAAGTGCACAAAAGCTTGTTAGATCATTTAAAATCAATTAGCAATGTTTAAGAGCTGTATGAAATATTTTTCAAATGGTTTATTCGAATAAAGGATCCCTTATTCGAATAACCAAAGTCAGAGGAGCCAAGAATTTCATCTGGTTAAGCTTTATTCGAATAAAGGTTTAAATAAGCCATTGACGCTTCAGATTTTAAATGGTTTATTCGAATAACCAAGTTGTTATTCAAATAACATGTTTTTCATACAATAGTCTTTAAATGGTTTTATTTGAATAACCAAGTTGCTATTTGAATAACACATTTTTTAGAAAACAATTTTTAAAAGGTTTATTCGAATAACGTAAGTGTTATTCAAATAACACATTCCAGAGACAAATTTTCCTACGTGCTATTTGAAGCTTTATTCGAATAACAAAGTTGTTATTCGAATAAATGTGTATACTAAAAACAGAAATAAACGACTAGTTGATAGCATTTAATGCTCTCAACCACCTCCAACGGCTCTTTAATGCTTTGGGTTATAAATACAAGTTCTTGGGCATTAAAAGGGGTTAGGAAAACAATCTGAAAATCTTGGTTGAGCATTAATATGAGTTTTCACATCCATTTTATTTAATCCTCTGTTTTGAGCTTTAAAGTGTAAATCCATATACCCATCAAGTTTCAATTTGTATTATCCACTCTTGAGAGAGTTCCATTTCATTCGTACTCTATTTATCTTGTAAAGAATGTGAGATATCTCTCAAAGTTGTAAGGGTGAGATATCCCTTGAAGGTTGAGGCTCAAGCACAAAGGGTGAGGTATTCCAAGATATTGTTGAGTGTTCGATCTATTGTGTAAAGGTAGTAAGTATATGTTCAAACTTAAAGTTTTAGTGAAAAATTTTAAGTGATTTCTTGAGGACTAGACGTAGATCACAAAGAGTGACTGAACCAAAATAAATCTTGTGTTTGATCTTCTAAACTCTATTATTTTACTTTTGTGCATTAGTTTTATTTGCTTGCTTGAATACTATCTTCTTTGGTTATTTTATTTGTCAGTGAAAGTATTCAATCTTCTTTATTCATTCATCTCTATCAATCAATAACTTAAACGAAACTTGATAATCAAGTATTTTGCAACAGATTTATGAAAATATTTTATAAACTCAATTCACTCTTCTTCTTAAGTATTGAGGTCACTTAGTAACAATAAATTAAGAATTAAATGATAAAAATAAATATAATTATATAAAAAATAAAATTATTAAATAAAATATATATAATAATTTATCAAGAAAATAAATTTTATAAGTTTAGCTTAAAAATACATAAAATATAATTTTTATTATATTTTTATGAAAAAATTTCACTCTAATATAAATTGTTATAAAACAACCTATAAGAAGAATATTTATAATATAAGAAAAATCTTTGTCTTCTAAATGAATAATTTAATCCAATAATTTTATAAAAAAAATTTAATAAATTAACTTGACTGAAAATTACATATAAATTAATTTAATTTATATAAGTCGAGTAATAAGCAGTTTTAAGATGACAAAATCTCCTTGCATTTGGGGATCCTCGTGGGAATTGCTCCATTTAGGGACCTGAATTTAGGATATTTGTAATAATTTTATTTGTACTTGTATGATGCATTTGATATAATTTAGTAAGTTGAACAACTAATAAAAATATTTAATAATTTTAGAAAATAATATTCAAATGGAATATAAAAAAAAATTGAAAAAAAATATATATAGAATTTGGAATATAAGTTATATTATTTTTAACCACATATCAATGATATATTAAAATCATCTTAGAAAAAAAATTATAAAAAAATATGAAAATATATTCCTTAGCATTGACAATTTGTAACATTACTTTACTCTTCTGCCTTACCTTGAAACAACCATGATCATGGTCATGGAGCCACTATAGCCAAGCTGGTCAAAGTCTCAACCTGTGGCCTTTGTAACATCCCGAAAAATATTTGTTTAAGTATAAATGATCATTTTATATTATTCTTGATTTTTAATAATTTTTCTGGAATTTTTCGAAAACGATGAATATTTTAATATATTCCTCGTTTTACGTACACACTGAGCTGAGAATTGCTGAGGTCAGTGTAACACTTCGGAAATTAATTATTTCACCACCAATAGTCATTTTCTAATATTTGTGATTTATGTGAATTTTTCTGGAATTTTTCGGAAATGATGAATATTTTAATATATTTCTCGTTTTACGCAAAACTTGAGCAGAGTCGGGAAAACGACTGTAATGCTTCAAAAATTAGAAAATTATATGACGAATAGTCGTTTTACAATATTTGCAATTTTTGAGAATTTTCTGGGAATTTTCCAGAAACGTCGAATATTTTAATATATTCCTCGTTTTATGTGCACATTGGGCAGAATCGGAGAAACGCGATGTTTCCTCCGCGAACCTTGAACTATGGACATATCGACGGGGGATCTTACTAAACCCGAGACTTGACACAGTTTACGAGGTTTCATAATTTTAGAGAAATTCTAACAGATAAAATAAAACAATACTGCGAAAAATTTATCTGTCAGATTAATTAAATACTGACTTCTATCAACTGTAATTGTTATCCATTGGATAATAGTATGTAATAAAAACTCTATCACATTATATAAATGAAATCTACTTTATGTCTAATCCATCCGCTTTAATTCAAATTTAATGATTAAATAATCAGAGCTTCTTTGAGAAGCTTTGACCAAGTAATGACCAAATGGCCCTTGGCTTCCAAGAGAAGCTAACTCTCCCTCTCTCTCTTCTCTCTTCACGACTGGAAGCAGCCCATGCAAGGGAAAAATTGCAATTCAATTATTCATTTTACCACACAAATTTCATAATTTCCAAAAACACTCTCTCTCATCCTTTCTTCTTCTTCTTCATTTTTCTTTCTCTCTTCCTTCTCTCTACCCTCACCTCACGGCAGCCCCTCCCTCTCCCCACTCATCCAACACAAAAATTTAAACTAAACACATTTTCTTAATCCTCTCATCATTCTAAACATCTTTTCTTCTTGGAGTTTTTTGAAATTCCTCCATTTTCACCATCTTCTCCAAGCTCCAAGCTTTGAGCTTTTTGGGTAAGTTTCAAGACCATTCTTCTTGTCCCTTCATTTTCGTGGTTATGGTCTTTATGTTGGCTATCCATGGCTTATTTTTCAAGCCTTGGTATTGATTTAACAAAGTCAAAATTTCTAGGATTCTTGGAGAGAGCAATCTGAAATTACAAAGAAGAATTCTTGGTGTTTTTCTTTTGTTTTCTTCATTAAGGTAAAAGGAAGACACTCCTCCTCAATCTCTCTTAGCATCTAGGAACTTTGATTTGGTTGTTTGTGGAAAAACCCTAAAGAGGGTTATTCTTTGATTTGGTAATTAGTATGCTTGTGTATTGAGTTTTATTTTGTTTATGCACTTGGATTGATTTGTTGTATGTAATGATATATTGGATTGGATTATGTGATTGATAATGGAAGAAAATCATTTGAGAACCTCTCTTGGTGGCCATAGTTTTAGGCTTAGTAAATGGTGTGAATTGTGAACAAATTGTAACAAGCATAAGACTTGAATTAATTAAGAGATAAAATGGGATTAATGGGAGAAAACTTGAGATTGGAACTCTTGGGGTGGCCACGGTTTTGAGCCCAAAATTAGGGCTATTGGTAAGCTAATGTAACAAGTAAAGATTAAGTGAATTTAGAATGTAACCTATAAAGTGATGAATTGGAAAGAATTAGGAATTGAATTCCTAGAGAGGCCACGGCCTCTAAGGCCCTTTGGGACCTAATTATGTAACTTTGGCAAATTGGGAAGCATGAGTGACTAGGTAATTAGAAACCTATGCAATGAGTGGATAATTGATAAATTGGAAGGATTTAGTAGAATTAGAGATTTCATGAATCTTAAAGGACTAAGAGTGAGATTGTCATAAGACTTGAAGTAATTATAAGTGAGTGAAGAACAAGAGAGTGTGAGACCTAAGAACTTGAACAATTTACAAATTGTATGAAAATTAAATTACCTTGGAAGATTTGTTTAATTGTAAGAATTGGATTTGACATGAACCTTGAAAGGGAAATAAATTCTAAGTTAGGATTCATAATGAACCTAAAAATGTACAAGTTGACTTGATCCTTATATTATGATGTTATGGGTCCATGTGAGTGACCATTTGCATATTGATGCTTATCTTGGCCAATTGTGGCTGATTATGGAATTGTATGAAATGGTGAATCATACATATTCATGCATAGTATCTTATGCATTGTGATGTCCTGTGGACTATTGTAAGGCCAAGTTGCCTAGGAGATTGAACACACCTTTGTGCGGGTGCGAGTAGACAAGTGTGGGTCTTGTTATGACCTCGGGGGCGTCGGGGTGCGAGTCCTCCACAATGGGTAGTTGGTAGCTCCTCTGCCTGTGGGGCAAACTGATGCAAACGCACCGACGATCCGGACTTGACACTGTCCTATATCGTGATCGAGCGTAGACTGTCCGTACAATGCCTGATGTGCACGTGAAAATTGTTGATGTATAGCACTTTGGCCACAGCAGCCGAGTTGTGGACACGTCTCCTGATCTTTCTCTCCGACTGTTTGAGTCTAGCTCCATGGAGTAAGAATTGGGGAAACATGCATTTGTATCATGACATAATCTGTTATCATGAATTATTGATTTATGTAAATATGACTTGTTTGATTATTACTGTATTGAATATCTGCCTGGAACTATTTATCTGATTACTATGGAATTTACTGTTCATTATTGGGATATACTGTTCTTGAATTGCTACTTGGGCGCATTGCGCCGTTTTGTTTCTGGCTGCTATAATTGGTAATGATGGTAGGATGTCTTGCCTCTTTCTGTGTTTCCATTATTTGCTGCCTGTGCGTGCACTGTATTGGTCGAAGATAACGGTAAGGAGGCGGAAGATCTCGAGTTTTTCGACTTCTGGCCCGAACAAGATTAGTTTCTACTGAGACGATGGCGGCACGTATGCGCGGATTTTTAGGTGATGTGCGTCTGACCTCCCTCGGAGGGCCAGAGTGCTGGCACATCAACTTGAATTCCGATCGCTGCGTCTACTTGGGAGATGTGTCGATTGCCCTAGCCTGGAGACGTCATGAGGCGCCTGTCCTCACCTGCCATGTTAGCCTGCGGCTGGAGTTCTACCTACCCATCAGAGAGATGTGGGGTGACCGTTACTATACCCCTTGGGAGGACTCTTTTGATTCTACTGCTCGGGCTCCTGCCCGCGGTTCTGTGGTTCCCATAGAGGTTTCCTCTGAAGAGGAGGATCCTGCTGAGGACCAGGATACGGTCCTTCCTCATCTGAGAGTCGATTTCTTGGTAGCTACCGATGGCTACCGGTGTTTTATTTTGGGCCCGATGTATTATTTTTGGTGGATTTGTAAATATATTTTAGTATTTCTGGGGTATATTTGTATAATCCTTTGGGGCAGGTATAGTTTTGCTTTTTGGATATCTCAAGCTTGTATCTGTGTGTACAAATGATGTCAGCACATTATATATATATATCTAAATGCTTGTTATTCAGATGTGAATTTTGTCTACTATTTTCTTCTTCACCGTCATTTATATTCCGCATGGTTAAAATGATCATAAAAAAAAAAATATTCTGCTATTTTGCTCACATATTTAAGCATCAAACAAGTTAAACTTAAACTAATGAACCGGGTCTTGAATTGTTAAAACTTTACTTTTCTGCATTTTCTTTTATTTGACAATGTGACGTTTCCTCCCAAAAAGGGGCGTTACATTAAGTTGGTATCAGAGCCTCGGTTTATGTTTTCTTTGGGTCTTGTGTGTGAGTCTGTCTTGTTTGTGCTGTGTGAAATCTCTATGGTATGTGTTTTGAAATGAATTCCTCTAACTTACCTTGTGGTTTTCAGTCAACCTGATTTGAGAAAGAGTAAGATGGCGAGAAGTGGAGAAATTGCAATTTCTTTGTAGAAGCGATGCAGAGGATGGCGGAAGTCATCGCCCAACAGAACGAACGTGCTGCTCAACAACAAGAGAGAGCTGCTCAACAGCTCGAGGCGACTGCCGATGCACAGAACTTAGCAGAGTTTCGTCGCCACAACCCTCCATAATTTAAGGGAGAATTCGATCCAGACAAGGCTAGTCTGTGGATCAAGGAATTAGAGAAAGTCTTTCGTGGCATGAACTGTGCCGAAGACAAGAAGGTGAATTATGCTACTTTCATGCTTGTGGGCAACGCCGAGAACTGGTGGAACGGAGCTCAGAGAGCATTGGAAGCCGAAGGAACTGACATCACATGGGATGTGTTCAAGAACAAGTTCTTGGACAAATATTTTCCTGCTAATGCGAGACATGCAAAAGAGCTGGAATTCCTCAACCTGAGGCAATGGAACATGACCGTTAGCGAGTACGCAGCCAAATTTGAGAACCTGGAGAAGTTCTCAACACACTACCAAAGACATCGGGCCAGATGAAGCCGGAAATATTGGAAGTTCACCGAGGGATTGAGGTATGAGGTGAAGAAAGCTGTGATCACCCTAAAGATGAAGGTATTCTCAGAACTGTTAGACACTTGCTGTGAAGTTAAAGCCTTGGAACAGGCTAGAGACTCGAGAAACAGGAGCTTTGGGCCTGTACGGTCCCAAAGAGGTGGAGGCAGTGGTTCAAACCGCTTCCAAAAGAAGCCTTATTCCCGACCAGCGGGAAGTCAGCAGTAACCCGGCCGAAGTTCTGGTAGAGGTTCTTCTGGGAACCAGACTGGCCAGAATGCGACATATCCTTCTAAATGCCTGAAATGTGGGAAAGATCATCTCACGAGAGATTGCACGATCAAGGGAATCATCTACTTCAGGTGTGGCAAACCGGGCCACATGTCCAGAGACTGCAATCAAGCAAAGGTTAAACCCTCAGTCAATGCGACTCGAGCCAAGAAATCGCAAGCCGGAGGTCGAGTTTACACTATGAGCGGAGCTGAAGCCTCCGAATCCGAAGACTTGATTCAAGGAGAAGGCACCATAGAAGGTAATCTTTTAAAAGTACTGTATGACTCTGGGGCAACCCATTCTTTCATATCACATGACTGTGTGCTACGACTTGGCTTACCTGTGTCTGAACTACCTTTTGAATTGACTGTTTCAACCCCCACTGTAACACCCTAACTTTTGGGTGAATGACCGTTATGTCCCGATTTTACTGTTTCTTGCTTTTCTGTATGAAATACAAGTATATTTTACAGGCTCTAATTTTATTTAGTCGTTTTGCGTAATTTACTTCGAGACAGTAAAATAAAAATTTTGTCAAACTACTGTTTTAAATTTTTCTGTGTGAAATACAAATATATAATACTGTCTGTAATTTTATTTGAGCGTTTTAAGTGATTTGCTTTGTGATGGGGAAAAATAGGAAAATAACCATTACGTCCCGAATGTACTGTTTTAAATTTTTTTGTATGATACAGTGTCTTATATTACTGTCTGTGATTTTATTTGGGTGTTTTATGTGATTTGCTCCGGGATAGGAAAATAATAATTTTCTGGACCGGGCAAATTTTATTATTATCCGGAGCCGAGGGAGCTTACTAAACCCGAAATCGGAGACAGTTTTTGAAGTTTTATTTTTCTGCGATTTTATCTGACAAATAAAATCGGGGTATGTTTTATTATCTGCTGGATGATATTTTTCTTGAAAAATATCTAGTGGATGATGACTCATCGCAATGGGCCAATAGAAACTCGACACGTGGCGTGACACCTCAGCACCATGACTCAGCAGATTCCAGAAGGTTCCAGAAGCGGTGACTCGTCCTGTGACTCACCGTAGTGACTCACCTGTTCCAGAAGCTTCTATGATGACTCAGCTGATGACTCAGCACTGTGACTCACCGTTGATGATGCAGTTGATGACTCAGTCAGTGACTCAGCACGCTGACTCGCCATGCTGACTCACCTACTCTAGAAAATATCTACGCTGACTCGCCATGCTGACTCACCCATTCTAGACAGTTCCACAATGACTCATCATACTGACTCATCGTAGTGAGTCACATGTTCTAGAAATTTTTCTTTGATGACTCGCTTTATGACTCATCAAGGGCAATCAGTAGAAAAATGATCAATAATAATTGCTGCTCTGCTAGTATAAGATAAAAATCTATGTATATTTTATTATCCATTAGACAATAAACACTGACTTTATAAACAATAATTATTGTTCATTGGTTAAAGTATACTATAAAATATACAGTGTGCACCAATAGAAATTGGTCAACAAAAATAGCAACCAATAGGAATCAAGTTTGTAAAAATTCAACCAATAGAAATTGGTCAAGAATAATAGCTTGACTCTTTAAGGACCAATAGAAAGCAAGCTATTAAACAAATATTGGACTTCTTAAAGTTGTTGGTCTACGGTGAAGGAGAAGAGAAATTGCTCTAATAGCTAATTCACAAAGTGAATTCACGTAGAAGACTTAAGTTAAACCAAATAAAGATTAGTCAACATTGGTTTCTTCTCTTTGATTTCATTCTACGGCAAAGCAACTTTTGTGAAGCCAATATTACAATTCAATTTTTGCTATCTCTCAATTAAATTAACCAAGTAAGACCAAGTCAATTTTAGTGGCTTCTCTTCATGCTTCTACGACAATTGCATGCCTTTAGAAAGACAATTCCAACACTCCAATTCACTTTCACTCTCTATGCATTTACGGCCATGCATAATAAAAGGTGATAGGTTTAGTTTCAATTTCATAAAGCTAGTCAATTTTGGTGGCTCTCCATTTGGCTTCTACGGCTACTCACATTTGGTGAAAGGAATTATCCTATATTTAGCTATCTCAAATTATATTCATTCTTCCTATCTCTTAAGAAAAGCTCCCAAATTTCCTTCTCCTTTTCTTCTTCAACCTCACGGCCTCTTCACCCTATTCCATCACTCACTCTTCTATAATTCTAAACTACCTTATTTCTTACTTCCTTACTTCATTTCAAGACACTTTGTAGTTGAAACCTAAGCTTAAATCATCCTTTTTCTATCTTGTTCTTCAAAGCTTAAGTTTGAAGCCTTGAAGGTAGGGTTCTTTAATCTTCATGTTTCTATCTATTTTAAAGTTCTAATCATGATTTTAATCCATGATTATTTTAGTTTAGAGCCTTAGGTATTAATATTACATGTTTTCTTTGTTTTTCAAGAAGCTCTTGGTGGAGAAAATTTGCTTGAAGGAGACATACAAGGAGCTTTGGAGGTTCTTCAAGAGGTAAGAGGGAGATTACCCTCATCAACCATGTGTTGGTGGTGAGGAATGTATGTGTTTGTGGTGAAGGATCCATAAGGATTCATTCACTTGATTGTTTATAGTCTTTCCTAATTGTGATTGATTATATGTGAAAGCATGTCAAATAGCTTTAATATTTTGTATGTGTTTTATGGTTGTTTTAATCTATGGTATGTGTACATATATGCATGATAATTATTGTAGCATGTAAATAACATACAAGGATTTGCATGAGTGTTCCAAAGAACACAAATCCAAGCTCACGGCCTCAAGGCAAAGAGGAGAACCAAAATGTTCTCATCAATTTTCTAAAAGTGGAATTTAATTAACCTAGAAAAATTGACAAATTACAAATTGATTTAAAGCAAGAAAGATGAATTTAAAGATCAAATGGCAACTATGTATATTTCGGCCAACATGCCTAAGTTGAATGTTTTGATTTCTAAAACTATTTTCTAAAACAATGATTTAATGAATTTAGGTGATACAATGAATTGGAATTGATTTAGAAGATGAAAAATAATTTAAGGATCAAATGCAAAGACTTTGTTAAATTTGGCCAACATGCCACATACCTTTGATCCAAATTTATTTTCTAACTATTGACTAGATAATTTAATAACAATAAATTAGATCAAGAGTTTTATAAGAGATTAAATGTATGGAAATAATTAGGAATGAATTATAAAGCATAGAATGATTTTCGGCCAAAATGCCAAATTTAAATGTTTTTGATTTATAGAATTATTTTCAATTAAGGTTAAGTAATAAATGCCAAAAGGATTTTATTACAATGAGTTTTGAAGAAATAAATTGATTAAAATTAAGTTTAAGAAGTTTAAACAAATGATTTTTTTTACTGTTAGAAGAAAATACAGTAACTTTTGTAAATTGCTAACATATGGCTCATATTATATTTTGAAGCATGTTAGTGGTTTTCAAAAAGTTTAATTATATGGTTAAAAAAAATTAAGTAAATGGAATTTTTACAGAAAAGTTAGGAAACCATTATTATTAATTTTCTAAGTAAGATACTGTCAGTTTTTATTAAAAACGGACAAATAAGATAGAAAAGATGTTCAAAAGACAGTATATGGTATGAAAAATATTCTACGTAGTTTAAACGTATTAAATATTATTTCTGTTTGTTTTAAATAGTGATTTTTAAGAAATTCGGATAAGAAAATGATTTAAAAATCTTACGCGATTGAGAAAACGTATTAAAAACTCTACGCGATTTTAAAAACAGAAAAAAAAATTTACGCGATTTAAAAACGTTTATAAAAACGATGAGATTGTGAAAATGCGATAAAATTTCTACGCGATTGACCGAAACTGTATATTTTATACTATTGAGAGTATTTTGTATATTTTTTCTGCTGTCGGGCTATGAGGTGAACCCGTACAGGCTTTGGAACAATATTTGTCCGGTGGGACTTACTGTGTATTTTTATCTTTGAGGGTATTTTGAGAATCTATATTTCTGGACATCTATTGAGTTGATGCCAATTTTGGTGGATTGATTGACGAGGTGAATCACATCGTATTGTCGATGCGATAAGCGTAGTGTGGTTCGATTTTGAATGAACTTGGAGACGTTAGTGTGCATAATTCCATATGTGGACAGTTGGTTGCTCTTTTGGGCCGTGATAACTGGTAACACACTAATGGACTCGACACACACTATACTTAATCGAGATCTTGTAAAGTCTAATAGTACATTGCCTGTAGTGCTACAACGTGAGACCGTGAACTACACCACGCCTTGGACAATGGGTTCCATGTGACGTGGGGCTATAGACGCAACGTGTGACAGCGCAATAGTTTGGTTGGGCAGCCGTGGTACTAATAGATTTTGAGGATCATTCGCTCTCTGATGTCTATATGTTTTTAGCTCCATGGAGTAGGATTGTGTCATATTGCACATGTATCTGTGTTGTTATTTATTATATTTTTATCTGTGATCTTTTATCTGTGATCTTTTATCTGTGATATTATATGTTTATATGTTGTATTTTGTCTGTACATTATTATCTTTTATCTCTGATATTATATGTTGTTATTGCATTTAATAGTTATTTTATATTGTTATGATTCTTGTTATGGCATTTTATATTGTATGAATTGTTATATCTATCCTAGTAATGTTATTGTAGTTTATTTTATTATGATATATGCTTATTTAAATTAATTGTAAATTGGTAACATGGTTGTATTTGCATTATCTGTGTGTATGGAATGACTTTGTCATTCGTATTATTCTTTGCTGCCGTACTAGTATTGGTGAAAGGGGATCTCACCTCTTTGCTGTATTGTTTTTGTTGTGTTTGTATTGTTAAATTTGTATAGTAGACGAAGGAAGTTTCTTAGACCTACTGGAGGCTATGTTCTGAAGATGGTGACAGCGTCAAGGTGTAATCTTCCAAGTTTCAACAGGATGCAGTTGGTGAAGAAACGGAACTTGTAGGTTGGGTTTTTCTCGTTAGTGTTGTTACCATGCTATTAGTAGTAACCTTCTTTGGGTTTGGTACTATTTCTCCGAGTCTGTAAATGTTATGTTTTAATTTGTTGTTGAATATTTTGTGGAATATATAATATGTGTATTAATCAATTCAATCTAATTTCTGTTTTACTTATAATTTTTGGTAAGTTTATATTTCCGCAAAAAGATATTTTAAAATTTATCTTTTAAAACTCAAAGCTTTTATAAAATGATTTTATTTGATTTTATGTTTTATTTAAAAATGTGACGCCCTACGGAGGGTGTTACACCCACTGATAAACCGGTAGTTACTACCAAAGTCTATTTGAAGTGTCCCTTAATTGTTGAAGGTCGAATCTTTTTTGTCGATTTGATCTGTTTGCCTCTTTCACAGTTAGATATAATCCTAGGGATAGACTGGTTATCTTCCAACCATGTTCTGTTAGATTGTTCCAGAAAAATCATAGTTTTCCCTGTGGATGAGGATTTTAGATACTTGACGGCCAACCAAGCACGAGCTTTCTTGAAAGAAGGAGCTCAGGGATACATGCTACTATCTTCTTTGAAAATCGAGAGCGAGGCTGATCTGAACACTATTCCGGTAGTGAAGGAGTTCTCTGAAGTCTTTCCAGAAGAAATACCTGGTTTACCACCGACACATGAGATCGAGTTTGCTATTGATCTAGTACCGGGAGTTGGTCCCGTGTCTATAGCACCTTATCGGATGTCGCCAACGGAATTGGCAGAGCTCAAGAAACAGCTAGAAGAGCTTTTGGAGAAACAGTTTGTTAGACCGAGTGTGTCACCGTGGGGAGCACCAGTATTGTTAGTTCGAGAAAAAGACGGTACCTCAAGATTGTGTGTGGATTATAGGCAATTGAACAAGCTGACGATCAAGAACAAGTATCCACTCCCAAGAATTGATGATTTGATGGATGAACTGAAGGGAGCAGCAGTGTTTTCGAAGATCGATTTGAGATCTGGGTACCATCAGATAAGAGTGAAAACAGAGGATGTGCCCAAGACTGCTTTTCGTACCCGATACGGTCATTACGAGTACCTTGTGATGCTATTTGGTGTCACGAATGCACCTGCTATCTTCATAGACTACATGAATAGGATCTTTCGTCCTTACTTGGACAAGTTTGTTGTCGTCTTCATTGACGACATCCTGATATATTCCCAGAATCAGGAGGATCATGCTGAACACCTCAGCATAGTCCTTCAGATTCTAAAGGAGAAAGAACTGTATGCCAAACTGTCGAAGTGTGAGTTCTGGCTTGATGAGGTGAAGTTTTTAGGCCATGTGATCTCCAAGGAAGGGTTTACAGTGGATCCGTCGAAAGTAGAGGCAGTATTATAGTGGGAACAACCGAAGTCAGTGACGGAAGTTCGTAGCTTCGTGGGTTTAGCCGGATACTACAGAAGATTCATCGAAGGGTTTTCCAAGATTGCTGGTCCGCTCACTCAACTGACGAGGAAGAATCAAGCTTTTGACTGGACTGATAGCTGCGAGCAGAGTTTTCAAGAGTTGAAGAAACGGCTGACTACCTCACCCGTATTGGTGTTACCTGATCTGAATGAGCCATTTGAGGTGTACTGTGACGCTTCGTATCAAGGATTGGGATCTGTTCTTATGCAACACCGAAGAGTGGTAGCTTATGCTTCGCGACAGTTGTGAGTACACGAAAAGAACTACCCTACACATGATTTGGAACTTGCAGCTGTGGTCTTTGCTCTAAAGATATGGAGGCATTTTCTCTATGGAGCAACATTCAACATCCTCAGCAACCACAAGAGCTTGAAGTATTTGTATGACTAGAAAGAGCTGAACATGAGGCAGCGGAGATGGCTGGAATTCCTAAAGGATTATGATTTCCAACTGTTGTACCACCTTGGCAAGGCGAACGTCGTGGCTGACGCCTTGAGCAGAAAGACTATCAGTGCTTCTGTCTTGATGATCAAGGACAGAGACCTCATAGAACAGTTTAGAGATGTATGGTCGTTTGTTAAGTTGGAACCCGGAAGGATTTATATGAATATGGTCACCATCTCAAGTGAGCTAATGGATGACATACGGGAAAAGCAGAAAACCGATGAATTCTTGCAAGAAGCGAGAGAACTAATAAGGCAAGGCAAAGAGACGGAATTTGAAGAAGGAACGGATGGAATTCTGAGATTCCGAGGTAGAGTTTGTATTCCCCATGACCAAGAGCTTAGGCGATATATTGTGGAACATGCTCACACCAGCAAGCTGAGTATACACCCAGGCATAACTAAGATGTACCAAGATCTGAAGAAATTATTCTGGTAGCATGGAATGAAGAGCGACGTCACTAGATGTGTGTCGACTTGTTTAGTTTGTCAGAAAGCTAAAGTGAAACATCAAAGACCAGCAGGATTGCTACAACCATTGTCTATTCTTGAATGGAAATGGGACAACATTGCAATGGATTTTGTTCTGGGTTTGCCAAAGACAAAGAAAGGACACAATTCGATATGGGTAATAGTGGATCGACTCACAAAGTCAACCCATTTTCTCCCAATCAACATAAGGTACAGTTTGGAGAAGTTAACCCAGCTTTATATTAGAGAGATCGTTAGGCTGTATGGTGTGCCTACGAGTATTGTTTCGGATAGGGATCCGAGGTTTACTTCAAAATTTTGGCAGAGTTTGCAAGCATCGTTGGGAACAAAGTTACATTTGAGTTCAGCGTACCACCCACAAACCGATGGTCAATCGGAAATGACGATCCAATCTTTAGAAGATTTGCTTAGAGCTTGTTCTATGGAACAGACTGGATGTTGGGATGAAGTTCTACCACTGATAGAGTTCACCTACAACAACAGTTATCATTCGAGTATAGGGATGGCGCCCTATGAAGCTCTATATGGATGACGGTGTCGAACACCATTGTGTTGGTACCAAGACGGTGAGCGTCTTACGATTGGACCAGATATCATTCAGCAGACAACTGAGAAGGTCAAGATGATTCAAGAGAAGATTAGAATTGCTCAGAGCCGGCAAAAGAGTTATGCATATAAGAGGAGAAAGCCTCTTGAGTTTGAGGAAGGTGAGCATGTATTCTTGAAAGTCACACCCACGACTGGGGTCGGCCGGGCTTTGAAATCTAGAAAACTGACTCCAAAATTTCTTGGACCTTATCAAATTCTTCGCCGGATAGGTCTAGTAGCCTACCAGATAGCCTTATCCCCTTTTTCTTTCCAACATACACAATGTCTTCCATGTGTCACAACTTCGTAAGTATTCGTCTGATCCAAGTCATGTCATAGCATCGGACACGGTACAATTAAAAGAGAACTTGACCTATGAGGCGCCTCCTGCAAGAATCGAGGACCGACGGATAAAATAGCTTAGAGGAAAGGAAATCTCATTGGTAAAGGTGATTTGGAATGAGACAACTGGTGACGCAACTTGGGAGCCAGAAGACAAGATGAGAGAGCAATATCCAGAACTATTCTAAGGTATGCAAATTTCGAGGACGAAATTCCTTTTAGTAGGGGAGTGTTGCAATATCCCAAAAAATATCTATTTAAGTATAAATGATCATTTTATATTATTCTTGATTTTTAGGAATTTTTCTAGAATTTTTCAGAAATGACGAATATTTTAATATATTCCTCGTTTTGCGTGCACACTGAGCTGAGAATTGCTGAGGTCAGTGTAACGCTCCGTAAATTAAATATTTCACCACCAATAGTCATTTTCTAATATTTGTGATTTATGTGAATTTTTCTGGAATTTTTCGGAAATGATGAATATTTTAATATATTTTTTGTTTTACGTGAAACTTGAGCAGAGTCGGGAAAACGACTGTAATGGTTCAAAAATTGAAAAATTATATGACGAATAGTCGTTTTATAATATTTACAATTTTTGAGAATTTTCTGAGAATTTTCCGAAAATGTCGAATATTTTAATATATTTCTCGTTTTACGTGTGCACTAGGCAGAACCGGAGAAACGCGATGTTTCTTTCGCGAACCTTGAACTATAGACATGTCGACGGGGGATCTTACTAAACCCGAGACTTGACACAGTTTACGAGGTTTCACAATTTTAGAGAAATTCTAACAGATAAAATAAAATAATACTGCAAAAAATTTATCTGTCAGATTAATTAAATACTGACTTCTGTCAACTATAACTGTTATCCATTGGATAATAGCATGTAATAAAAATCCTATTACATTATTCAAATAAAATTTACTTTATGTCTAATCCATCCGCTTTAATTTAAATTTAATGATTAAATAATCAAAGCTTCTTTGAGAAGCTTTGATCAAGCAATGACCAAATGGCCCTTGGCTTCCAAGAGAAGCCAACTCTCCCTCTCTCTCTTCTCTCTCTTCACGGCTGGAAGCAGCCCATGCAAGGGAAAAATTGCAATTCAATTATTCATTTTACCACACAAATTTCATAATTTCCAAAAACACTTTCTCTCTCATCCTTTCTTCTTCTTCTTCATTTTTCTTTCTCTCTTCCTTCTCTCTACCCTCACCTCATGGCAGCCCCTCCCTCTCCCCACTCATCCATCACAAAAATTTAAACTAAACACATTTTCTTAATCCTCTCATCATTCTAAACATCTTTTCTTCTTGGAGTTTCTTGAAATTCCTCCATTTTCACCATCTTCTCCAAGTTCCAAGCTTTGAGCTTTTTGGGTAAGTTTCAAGACCATTCTTCTTTTCCCTTCATTTTCATGGTTATGGTCTTTATGTTGGCTATCCATGGCTTATTTTTCAAGCCTTGGTATTGATTTAACAAAGTTAAAATTTCTAGGGTTCTTGGAGAGAGCAATCCAAAATTACAAAGAAGAATTCTTGGTGTTTTTCTTTTGTTTTCTTCATTAAGGTAAGAGGAAGACACTCTTCCTCCACCTCTCTTAGCATCTAGGAACTTTGATTTGGTTGTTTGTGGAAAAACCCTAAAGAGGGTTATTCTTTGATTTGGTAATTAGTATGCTTGTGTATTGAATTTTATTTTGTTTATGCACTTGGATTGATTTGTTGTATGTAATGATATATTGGATTGGATTATGTGATTGATAATGGAAGAAAATCATTTGAGAACCTCTCTTGGTGGCCACGGTTTTTGGCTTAGTAAATGGTGTGAATAGTGAACAAATTGTAACAAGCATAAGACTTGAATTAATCAAGAGATAAAATGGGATTAATGGGAGAAAACTTGAGATTGGAACTCTTGGGGTGGCCACTGTTTTGAGCCCAAAATTGGGGCTATTGGTAAGCTAATGTAACAAGTAAAGATTAAGTGAATTTAGAATGTAACCTATAATGTGATGAATTGGAAAGAATTAGGAATTGAATTCCTAGAGAGGCCACGGCCTATAAGGCCCTTTGGGACCTAATTATGTAACTTTGGCAAATTGGGAAGCATGAGTGACTAGGTAATTAGAAACCTATGCAATGAGTGGATAATTGATAAATTGGAAGGATTTAGTAGAATTAGAGATTTCATGAATCTTAAAGGACTAAGAGTGAGATTGTCATAAGACTTGAAGTAATTATAAGTGAGTGAAGAACAAGAGAGTGTGAGACCTAAGAACTTGAACAATTTACAAATTGTATGAAAATTAAATTACCTTGGAAGATTTGTTTAATTGTAAGAATTGGATTTGACATGAACCTTGAAAGGGAAATAAATTCTAAGTTAGGATTCATAATGAACCTAAAAATGTACAAGTTGACTTGATCCTTATATTATGATGTTATGGGTCCATGTGAGTGACAATTTGCATATTGATGCTTATCTTGGCCAATTGTGGCTCATTATGGAATCGTATGAAATGGTGAATCATACTTGTTCATGCATAGTGTGTTATGCATTGTGATGTCCTGTGGACTGTTGTAAGGCCAAGTTGCCTAGGAGATTGAACACACCTTTGTGCGGGTGCGAGTAGACAAGTGTGGGTCTTGTTATGACCTCGGGGGCGTCGGGGTGCAGGTCCTCCACAATGGGTAGTTGGTAGCTCCTCTGCCTGTGGGGCAAACCGATGCAAACGCACCGACGATCCGGACTTGACACTGTCCTATATCATGATCGAGCGTGGACTGTCCGTACAATGCCTGATGTGCACGTGAAAATTGTTGATGTATAGCACTTTGGCCACGGCAGCCGAGTTGCGGACACGTCTCCCTATCTTTCTCTCCGACTGTTTGAGTCTAGCTCCATGGAGTAGGAATTGGGGAAACATGCATTTGTATCATGACATACTCTATCATCGTGAATTATTGATTTATGTAAATATGACTTGTTTAATTATTACTGTATTGAATATCTGCCTGGAACTGTTTATCTGATTACTATGGAATTTACTGTTCATTATTGGGATATACTATTCTTGAATTGCTACTTGGGCGCGTTGCGCCGTTTTGTTTCTAGCTGCTAGAATTGGTAATGATGGTAGGATGTCTTACCTCTTTCTGTGTTTCCATTATTTGCTGCTGTGCCTGCACTGTATTGGTCGAAGACGACGGTAAGGAGGCGGAAGATTCCGAGTTTCCCGGCTTCTAGCTCGAGCAAGATTAGTTTCTACTAAGACGATGGCGGCACGTATGCACGGATTTTTAGGTGATGTGCGTCTGACCTTCCTCGGAGGGCCAGAGTGCTGGCACATCAACTTGAATTCCGATCGCTGCGTCTACTTGGGAGATGTGTCGATTGCCCTAGCCTGGAGACACCATGAGGCGCCTGTCCTCACCTGCCATGTCAGCCTGCGGCTGGAGTTCTACCTACCCATCAAAGAGATGTGGGGTGACCGTTACTACACCCCTTGGGAGGACTCTTTTGATTCTACTGATCGGGCTCCTACCCGCGGTTCTGTGGTTCCCATGGAGGTTTCCTCTGAAGAGGAGGATCCTGCTGAGGACCCGGATACGGTCCCTCCTCATCTGAGAGACTGATTTTATTGGTAGCTACTGATGGCTACCGGTGTTTTATTTTGGGGCCTGATGTATTATTTTTGGTGGACTGTATATTTTAGTATTTCTGGGGTATATTTGTATAATCCTTTGGGGCAGGTATAGTTTTACTTTTTGGATATCTCAGGCTTGTATCTGTGTGTACAAATGATGTCAGCACATTATATATATATCTATATGCGTGTTATTCAGATGTGAATTTTGTCTACTATTTTCTTCTTCACCATTATTTATATTCCGCATGGTTAAAATGATCATCAAAAAAAAAATATTCTGCTATTTTGCTCACGTATTTAGGCATCGAACAAGTTAAACTTAAACTAATGAACTGGGTCTTGAATTGTTAAAACTTTACTTTTTCGCATTTTCTTTTATTTGACAATGTGACGTTCCCTCCCAAAAAGAGACGTTACAGCCTTCAAGGCC
Source organism: Ormosia emarginata (assembly GCA_029884605.1). NCBI lineage: Eukaryota > Viridiplantae > Streptophyta > Magnoliopsida > Fabales > Fabaceae > Ormosia > Ormosia emarginata. The sequence continues at coordinate 46,404,057 of JAQQTP010000077.1, read as the reverse complement.
ATTCCCATTGCCAATGAGCCATTCCCTCATTTAAATCAACACAACCAACATCATCAATCAAGAATCGAAATGAGGAAAAGGCAAAAACCCTACCTCTCTTCCTATGCTCGCAGGGATGGTAGTGATAGGTGGTTGGTGGTGGTTCTTGGTGTAACTTGGGGAAAATGAAGACAAGATGGTCGAGTTGGGTCTTCCTTCACTTGATCTCGGTTGGACTGGTGGCGGCTCCACCTTGTAAGGCTTCAGGTGACAGTAGTTTTCTCTTCCCTCTCTAACCTTTGCTCTCCCCTCTCTCTAGCTCCTTCTCTCTTGCTCTCTTTCTCTCTATCCCTTAAGAAACTGTGTGCTTGTGTGTTGTGTGAGGGATAAGAAGTGGTTTTGTGTGTTGTGTTAGCTAAGTGGCAATGAGTTGAGTGACTAGAGTGCATTTGTTGTGTGGGTGAGTTCCATAGGAGATAGTCTAGGTAGCTAAGGCGCTAAGTTATCGCCATACGGTTAGTTTATGAGCATATCAAGTAGTTCAGGGTCTTAGGTAGTGGTTTAGGTAGATTTTAGCTACCTTAGGGTAAGTTATTTAGAACTTGCTCTTACCCTAGATCGTAGTAGGGTTTTCTAAAGTTTCTATACAAATCTTATGCCCCTTGTGCACTAACCCTAACTACTAAAATTGCACCAAAGAGCTTTGAGCTTTTCCTATTGCATGCAATTTAATAAGTTTTAGGATCAAATCACTTTTAAAACTTTATAATTACTCTAAAAATCCCTAAGCCACTAGAAATAAAGTTTAGTGCTTATTGGCCTTGCATGTAATTCTATTGCCTATTTCATATTCATTACCTTAATATAATAATAATAATAATAATAATAATAATAATAATTCTAATTATTCTTAATTAATCTAATTATATAAGCTCCAAAGCCCTTTCGTGCTTTACAATGCATATTATGTTTTGATGATAACAACTATATTAAAAATTAAGTTTGAATCTTCGTAAGTGCTTAAATGTTTTAACATAATCTTTGCGGAGTAGTTCCTACTGTTGTTAATCTTTTTCATGATTAAACAAGGTTCAATGAAGCTTTCTAGATAAATAAAAAGGGCTAAGAAGATCAATTTATGACTTGAGAAAGTTCAAGTGGAATCTAAGAAAGTTCCTAAAGAACATGAGAAAGTTCAACATGAGAAGGTCCTGAGAAGACATTAAGAAAGTTCAAGAAAATGAAGAACCTCCACTTTGATTAATCATGAGAGGATTTCAAACCAGCAAGATAAGTGTTTACTATCAGAATCCTCATGAAGAATCAACTAAAAGATGGTGAATGAAAAAAGATAAGAAGATTAAAGTCCTTCAAGCTTGAGAATGTTGGATGAGAAAGTTAGCTGAGAAGGTTCAGTGAGAAGCTTGGTATTAAGAACGTTCATAAGAAGGTTGGCTATGAAAAAGTTGCTCAACCTTCTCACTTAAAGCTGACACGTTAACTTAACAGGAAAATGACAAAATAACAATTACATGCAAAAAATAAGCACAATTACCGTTTGAATCATCCAACAGTCACATTTTTGAAGCCTATAAAAGGACCCAATCTTAAAGATCATAAGGTTATGAACTTTGAAGATGATCTAAGTAAGTGATCTATGAACTGAACCTTCTTATCCCTATCTATTGTTTCTAAAATCTGAAAAACCTTAGTAGGTGTTGTTGTTAAGCTTTTTTAAGTGTTTGTATCCACTCTTAGAGTGTTTCCGAGAGGCACCCAACTGTAACAAACACTACATTTCATCTCTTGATTCTTATTTTTCTTGAATGAGCTTGTAGGTTGTACAAGTCACTTGATTCTGAAGTGTTGAGCCTGAAGAGGTTGTGTTAAAGAATACTTGTTATTTCACCTGAAGAAGTTGTGTCAAAGAATTCTTGGTGTGACTCTGAAAATGCTATTTTTAAAGAATACTTTATTTGAAGCTTGAAGAGGCTTGTTTGTATAAGAATACTTGAAGATAGTGGAAAATCCTAGTTATTGCTAGGTATTGGACATAGCCCTACGTGATTTACGGGTAAACCAGTATAAATCTTTGTGTGAAGCTATTCTTCCTTTAGCTCTTTATCTATTTTATTAGTTAAAATTAAGCCACAAAGTTGAAATCAAAATCTAAATCTATTTTGACAAAACCTTTACTGATAGTCTCAAAAACAATAAGTGTAATATGAAGTTTTGAACTGATTTCTAAGCTTGTTAATTTTGTGTTTACTGTAGAAATAAGTTGTCATGACTAACATTTATCTCAAGAAAAGTTTTTTATTTTATTTTAGTTTCATTTGTTAAGAACAATTTTTAGAGATAAGAAGGTTGTTTTTGGCTTAAGTGTGTGTTTGGATTGTAGTTGGGATTTCTAAAAGTGAGTTAGGATGCCTCGAACGTAGTGCAATGTTGTTTGGGTTGTTTTTTTCTCAGTTGGCTCAACATACTTTTCCTTCCAAAAGTAAGTTAGGATCAAAGCAACATTTTTTTGCTTTTGTGTTCAGTTGAGCCTAAAAACAATCTTTCAAACTCACTTTTGAAACAAAAGTTTCCAAACATAAATTAGTTACTGCAAACTCACTTTCAACCAAACTTAAGTTTGCAAACACACTTTCAACTAAACTTAAGTTTACCAACTACAATCCAAACACACACTAACTAGTTAGCCTTCTCACCTTTGACAAACAACTATCTTATGAACTTTCTCACTAATAATTTGTTTAAGTCTAATCCTTCTCATCACAAAGTCTGAGCAACTTGAGAAAGTTGCGAGAAGGTTGATTTTCAGGAAAAAGAGAAACACAATTCAACCATCTTTCTTGTGTTACTGACAACTCAAATTACACCATTAGTCCTTATTTACTATAATATAATATTCTAATTACTTTAATTACTTATTTACTTAATTTAATTAGATTAATATCTATTTTATTTAATTCTCTATTATTCATAAAAAAACTAATTTATATCATAATAATTATAAATAATTTATTTATAATTATTTTAGCTTATTTCCATAACTTGAATAATCAAAATATTCACTATAAATTTATTCTCACTTATTTATTAATTTTTTATAATTATTCTAATTAATTTGAATAGATAACTTATTTGCTAAGTTCTCTACCTACGTTCACATACAACAAAGAAAACATAAAATATGCAAATATATTAACAGCAGCTAAGTACCTCTATAAGCAAGGTAGAAAAGAGAATGTTAGAGGTTTCATGTCCCTTTTAGTATTTTTATACTTAAAAGTGATTTTACTATATACCATCCAAATAAAAATCAATTCTTTTAAACTTACTTTTAAAATATCATTCTCAACACAGATGAATTCTTTTAACATCAATTATTTTAAAATTAATTCTTTCAATTTCAATTCTATTTAAAATCAATCGTATCAAAATCTAAACCAAACAGACCCTTAGATAACCAACCTACTGATCTAAGTTACGGATTTGAATTCTGTAAATTAACTTTAAAGTAAATAAATATCTATCAACTATTAATAGATGAGTAAACCCATTTATTAATAGTTAATAAATACTTACTTACTCTAAAATTACTTTAGAGGATCCTTCTCCTTAAGTTACATTCTTAGTAATAATAAAAAAAAAATAGTGCAATAAAGGAAATTGACACATTCGACCCACATTCGACCAGCCAATCGTAGACAGATATTTAGTGCGTGTTTGGAATAATTGTGAAAGCTTGATTATTTAAATAATCGATTATGTTTGAATATGTTAACTGAAAAGTAATTTTAAGCTAATCTGTTTCGTTTAGATAGTATAAAAAAATCACCTTTATGCGTTAAATTACTAAAATAGGTATAAAATAATTTAAAAAAACTATTTGATTGATTAAAAAAATTATTTGATTGAGGACAAAATAATATTTACATATCACTATTAAAACTAATCTAACAACTTTTCTAAATAATGCTCAAAATTTTGCTTCTCCGTCAAGAGCTTTTTTTCCTAAAAAAAAGTTATGATTATTTTTTCTATCAAACCCAAACATAATAACTCGTGCACCTAACAATTTTTTTACCAAAAAATGATGTTGGACGTTCGGAATAATCCAAAACAAACAGACGCTTAGCAGAAATAAATGAAAGCATTAAAATATAAAATGGCACTAGCCAGTGTTCAAAAGACAGTTAAAAGGGGCCGAAAGGCCCTATCAAGTTACAAAGTCAAGCAAGGGCAGTCCCCTAATCTTCCTCGCCACTGCCTACTTGACCAGGCCCCAGTAAACTCACCATCAGCCTAAGCATTCAAGCCGTAAATTTCATTCTCAACAACATCCTTCCAAAACCAAGAAATGAAACATCAAGGACGGATTCCTTAACTTGAGAAGCGTTACTGCTCGGTTGGAATCCTAATTTGTACTGAGCAGCAACGTCATCTTTATAACTCTTCAGCTTCTTCAGGCTTTCCCCTGTGCTTTCAACCTCGGCCAGTTTCGCCTTATAGGCCTTAAGCTCGGACAAGCGCTAGCTCGGCTCAGACTCTCATAAGTCATAAGCTATGCTGCCTCACCATCTTTTTCATATATATATATATATATATATATATGACTCTTATATTTAATCTTTTATTATTTAATTTATTCTAATCAAATAAATCAAAATAATTTAATTAATTGAAGAAAGAGAAAATAACTTTTTACATTAAAAAGAAGAAAGAATAATAAAATATGATTTTACTAATAAAAAATAAATTTTAATTATTAAGTATATTTATTAACTTAAAAAATAATATTTATTAAAAATATGTGAAAGTCATATGAGTTTCAACTTCATTGTATAAAGAAAAACAGAAGAGTTGCCATTTTAAAGAAAAAAATTGAATGCATCAATTTGGAAATGAAACAGGATTTTCAAATGCACTAGATAGTTAAAAACTAAGCACGCATTAAAGTAAAGTTAAAATAGAATCATATCGACATTTGACAACAAGAGATGCGTTAGTTAAACACCAAGATGATCGCAAAGATTGATCGCTAAGAGTGTTTGGGGTAAGAATTGAACATGTCTGATCCAGGCTTCCAGGCCAGCTTATATAGAAGTCCGAAGATTAGCTTATTGGATTCTTACCGTTCAAGCTATTTGAGGCCCTGATCGTTACGATTACATTATGTTCGGTTTGAATGGCGTGAAACCGTTTCTGAACATTGGCCATCAACGGCCTATGACTGTTGATGACAAAGCACATGATGCAAAGGATCAACCGCTCGGATCAACCACTCGGCTCAATCCCAGTCGGTCCAATAAGGTTCGCTTTCTACTATGTTGACCCTGCTATTGGTCTAGGACAACTTACAACCGAGTTTGTAAATGGCCCAATGATAATTGGGCCAAGACGATTCACAACCATACAACTCAGTTAATCGTTGAGATTGGCCAAGCTTTGGAATAGGCCCAATGAAAATTGGGTCATGATATTCCACAACCCCCTACCTCGATGAATGTTAAGATTGGCCGAGCTTTAGAGTGGGCCCGATGAAAATTAGGCCATAACGTTCCACAGCCCCCTAGCTCAGTCAATCGTTGAGATTGGTCGAGCTTTGAAGTAGGCCCAATGATAATTGTGCCAGGACGGTCCACAAACTTATGAGTGGCTTAAACTTGAGCAGTTAGGAAAAGTGTGTTAATGCCCCTCTCCCTAACTGGATGTTTCATGGTTCATGAAGTCGTTCTTGCATTGAAAGTCATGTGCAGACTGCCACGCATCATACATGCATCAACCAAGTGTCAGTTCCATCATTTCGCAACTAATGCACTTGTTACTTGGTTTCATCAATGATGTTGATTTTTGACTCTTGAAAACCCACCATTGGATGTATCTAACAGTCCATCTTGAGGCTTTTCATTTTCCCTGATTCATGACTGTTGAATCTAGCGATTTGCTTTATTTAAAACCTTCCCCTTTGAAGTATGCTTCTATTTACTCTTATCCCTTCTTTCTTTGCGCTGCAACTTGGCCTTATTCCCCATCTTTTTCTATAGTGCCATCTTTTTTCCTATACGAGTACTTCATCAACACGCCCCCTCTTTTCCCATTCACAGCATACTTCAGGTAACATCTCAAATTCATGTTGTTTATTCTATTTGCAATTTGTTTCAATTTCTAAAAATGATGGATGAGTAACTGAAAATTTTTGAACCATTTTGAACATAGTCTTCTCCTCCAATCAGGGTTCTACAGGGGTACTTTTCTAGAATTATGGTACTATATGAGTAATAGCCAGTAATAACCCTTTAGCACCATAGATTTTGGACTCGGGTATAATTGCACCATACTTCTGCCTATAGAATTTTAGACCTGCACTTGGAAAACTTAGAAAATAGGTTTGATATTAAGAACACGTGTAGGACTCGGGACATTTGATCAACCGATGGGTGACACATTTGTTAACGGAGAATGGTCGGCTAGAGGAGAACCGATACGGACTTTCAATTGGGTTGAGAGCATCGACATGCTTCGAAGACAAATATTTCCATGTAGAGATGATGAAACTCAGTTTATCTATTTCCCATGCCGAAATGATGAACAAGTGTATATGTCACCCAGTACCGATGACCAAGTCAACTAGGTATATATGTATGACACTTTTTTCCTCCGTATACACTTGAAGCTACCTTTCATAGACTTTCAGTGTTCTATACTCGATTGACTAAACGTTGCTTCAACCTAACTTCAACCCAATAGTTGGGCATTTGTGAGAGCGTTTGAAATTTTGATGAATTTCCTCTGTAGAACTCTGAGCGTAGAAGTTTTCTTCTTTTTCTTTCAATGTAAGGGGGTCGGTAAGGGTGGATGGGATTTACTCAACAGTCATCCTTGTAAGAAGCTTTTTTCCCCTTTTGACACATAGTATATGAATTTTAAAAACAATTTTTTTGGAGTTAGCACTAGACTAAGGGACATACCTTTTTATTCCAACTGATTTGGAGTAGAAAAATTCCCACTTTACTAGAGAGAAGAGCCAACCTCAATATTGAGTGTAGATACCAGAGTATTCGTTTGACCGACTGAGAAATAATTGACTTCATGGAGGATTGTCCTTTACTAGACATTAGTTCATTCATCAAATTCGGCGATTATCCAAACGAAATGGCGAACGACCTTTTAACGTTGGTTGGATTAACTGTCTTTCTGTTTTGTAAGTTGAAAATCGACTAATATACCGAATGGGGAATGGTTTACTTGGAATTTAATGGAGTTATGTTGCAAATGAGAAGAAAAAGGTTGAAGAAGATCTGAAAAAAGAGACAGAAGATGCTGAGAGACAAAAAAAGGGAAACTGACCATGCTCTGGAAGAAGAAACGACTGAATAGAGAATTGCTGGCTTTGAATATGGTCTTCAGCAAGCTAAACTTTTTAATCCTGATGGAGTTTTTGACGACTGACTAGGAGAAGTTGGTCCCTTTAAAATCATAGCTGATGGTCGTATTGTTGATCCTCCAGAGGAAGAAGCCGAAGATGAAGAAGCATGAGAATCTTCCATTCATCGACTTACCACTTAGAGTCGCCTTTCAATGCGGTGTGATTAGCCTGGTTACATTGCATTGCCCGGTTACTTGGCTCGGGTCATTCATCGGGACTTTTCATGTTGGTCGTTTTTCTCGTTTTGCATCGAAATCGACTAATAACGGCGACTAAGATCTGATTACTTGGCTCGGGGCCATTCATTAGTATTGTGTCAGCATCCGTCGGTTACTTGGCTCAGGGCCATTCATTAACTTTGGACTGACATTGGCTGGTTACATTCCATCAGTCGATTACTTGGCTTGGGGCCATTCATAAGTTTTGTGCTGACCGTTAATTTTTTTGTGAAACATGCAATCCAGTTGGTGAGAATAAAGTTAGACTCATTATCTCCATTATGGCCTTCCAGTTATCCGGATTGGCCTCAATTCCTCTGTTGGTGAGAATAAAGTTAAGGAACTTTCTAGCCTGAACCCCAAATACACATTTCTTTGGGTTCAACCTCATGTTGTATTTTCTTAATTGGGCGAAGATTTTAGACAGGTCAGAACAATGATTTCTACTGACCGGAGTCTTTGTTACCATATCATTGACATAAACCTCAATGTTCCTGCTGATCTGCTCCTCAGAAATTTTATTCATCAATCGTTGATAAGTCGCCCCAGCATTTTTTAAGCCAAAAGTCGTGACTCGGTAACAAAAGTTTCCGAAATCAGTGATAAAAGCAGTTCCTCTTCATCGTTCGGGTACATTCGAATTTGGTTGTATCCTGAGTAGGCATCCATAAAACTAAGAAATTGATATCCAGAGGCTCCGTCAACCAACCGATCTATACTGGGTAGTTGATATGAATTCTTTGGATAGGCCTTGTTGAGGTCGATAAAGTCTGTACACATCCTCAACTTTCTTGATGACTTTTTAACCATAACTACATTAGACAACCATGTAGATATTCTACCTCCCTAATAAAACTTGCTTCCTAAAGTTTTTTCATTTCTTTTGTCGCAGTTTTCTACCTTTCAGCCTCGAGCTTTCTCTTTTTTTTAGCAACAGGTTTTATTTTTTGATTTAGAGAAAGTTTGTGCGTGATATTCTCTGGGTCAATCCTCAGTATATCTGTTGTAGTCCAAACAAATAAATTTGAATTCTTCATTAATAATTATTCTAACTCACGCTTTGCGTCAGTCGGTAAGTTGGCCCTAGTATGTGTTAACTGACCAGGCTTCGGTCCTACTCATCACTCCTTGGATCTAACTTGGCCATGTTGACATGGATTGATTGTTTGCTGGAACTAATCGGTTGGCTAACTCCTTTGGTTTCGACTTTAAGCTTTCATTGTAGCAGATCCTAGCTTCCTTTTGATTTGCATGAACCACTCCAACCTCGCTTTTGGATATGGGAAAGTTCATTGTTAAATGCAGAGTTGAAACTACAACTCTAAGAGAATTGTGAGAAGGTCTTCCAAGAATAACATTATATGGAGTATGGCAATTAATAACTAAAAATTTAATTGGAACTATTTTTAAAAGTGTACATATACCAAAGGTCATTCAGAGTTCAATGTACCCCTTCACATTTACCTATTCTCCGGAAAAGTCGATTAAGCTCTCATTGAAGGGGGTTAACTTGTCCTCCGGAATATGTAATCTACGGAGAGTGGACATGTAGAGTATATTTTTTGAACTTCCCTGGTCGACTAAAACCCTCCTTATTTGGAAGTTTCTAGCAATAATGGATATCATCATCGGATCATCTAAATTCTAATCAAGACCAGTAAAGTCTTTATTTGAAAATGAAATAATTGGCTCATCCTCCTGTTTTAGAATTTGAGATGGGGAAGGATGACTTACCAACATGATAGCTCAGAGATGTCACTTCCGAGATGAATTTGAGCTTCCTCCTCCAGCAAATCCTCTGGCTATAGAGTCGATCACTCCTCTAATCACGTGATCTTGAGAATCGAAAATAGTAGCAACAACTTTGCCCTTTTCTCCTGGGCTCGAGCTCCTCGATTTGGATTGATTTCCCTTTCTAGCTTCTCTATTCTGACTTCTGCGTCGGTACACTTACTTCCCGAGATGACCTTATCAGATAAGTTGCTCAATCTTATCTTTCAATGTAATGCACTCCTCAATAAAATGTCAATACATTTTTTGAAACTCATACCTCTTAATTTTATCGATATTAGCTAGAATCTTTTATTTCCCCGCATTCCTTGGAATCCGAATTAAGCCAGTATTATAGATTTCTCAAAATATCTTATCCTGTGGGGTATTTAGTAGGGTATATTTATCGAACCCAAGTCGATATCTCTCATACATCATCCGAGGATTTTGATTGAATTTATTAGACCGATCATCTGCCCACATTGGTCTGCCACTTGGATTTTGTCATCCTCCCTGGTATCGATCTTGAGACATTGGTTAGATGGATATGTGTGGATTATTCTTACTTCCTGCTACTTTCGGCTCAGAGAATCGTTGTTCCATTTGTTTTCTAGCAAGGGCGATTTCCTCCATGTTTATATATCCATTAGACTTGTCCCTCAAATCATCCAAATTCAAAGGCAGCTTACTGGCTAGGGAATCTGCGAATGGTCCCAAATGTAAGCCACGCATGAAGGGATACCGCAGGGTTAAGATCCCTTATTTGAACTGCTTCCTCTTTGAATCTCCGCATAAAATTGTTAAGAGATTATCTCAGCCTTGCCACAAATTGATATGGCTAGCTGAGGTCTTCTAGTGTGTCCTACTCATAGAAAAATGTAAGAAACTTAATTGATAATTCAGAAAAGTCATAAATGCTTCAAGGCATGAAAACCAAAGTAGTGTCGATTTCTTTAAAGTTGTTGGGAAGGCTCTAGATTTGATTGATTCGGATCCATCGTTCAATAGCATCATGGAATTGAACATCGTGAGATATTACTGTCAGTCATTCCATCGTAAAGCTCCATCATCGGAAGTTGGAAGCCATTCGGTAAAGGAATCGACATTATAAAATTAGAGAAAGGATGATTAGCAACAAGTGGGGGTACTTTGTCTGTCGATGAGCCTTTTGGTCGATCATCTAGACCAAACTTGGCTATCGATGGGATTCTCTAGTTGAAATGTCTTCTTCAATTGTTCTTTCCACCTTTCTTTCTGGCTCTAATCTATGTTGATTCCTACTAGACATTTGATCAAATCGATCAATTTGGCTGTTTATGTCCCTGATGGCTTGCATAAGCATTTCCAAAGGATTGGATTTAGAACTTCTAGGGTTTGCTCCATTAGGAATGTTGCTTTCATTGGTTGGTCAGAATAATGGTTGATTGCAGTTGGTTAATTATGGAGTAAGAAAGTTTTACTTGATCCCATTGTGGGCACCAAATGTTCTGAATTTTGACAAGGACCTAGATTGGGAAGGAGGGAGCTCACTAGAGACCTACGAAAAAAGCAACAGTAAGGCTCTATCTATCTAGGAAGGTTAGCAAAATGATCACAAAGTTTGATTGCTAAGAGTGTTTGGGGTAAAAATGGAACATGTTTGACCTAGGCATCCAGGTCAGCTTATATAGAAGTCCAAAGAATAGCCCATCAGATTCTTACCGATCAAGTCATTTAAGGCCCCGATTGTTACGATTACATTATGTTCGGTTTGAATGGTGTGAAGCCGTTTCTGAACCTTGGCCATCAATGGCTTGTGACAGTTGATGACAAAGCACGTTTTGAAAAGGATTAACCGCTCGGGTCAATCCCGCTCAGGTCAATCCCGCTCAGGTCAATCCCGGTCAGTCCAATAAGGTTTACTTTCGGTTATGGTAACCCTGTTATTGGTCTAAGACAACTTACAACCGAGTTTGTAAATGGCTCAATGATAATTGGGCTAGGATGGTTCACAACCATACAACTCGGTTAATCGTTGAAATTTGCTGAGCTTTAGAATGGGCCCGATGAAAATTGGGCTATGACGGTCCAAAAAGTAAGTGAAAGGAAGGGTAACATGAATCCAAGTAAAAATAGTTTCATACAAGTAGAATAATCGACCTTGTGAGTCAGCTGGTAAACCCATGCACACCCTCAAAAGGGTTGTCAGGAAAGAAGAGATATCAGTCATGACTCCCATCACTAGCTATCTACAACCCATTACAAACATCCACAATGCTATCCACTGAAAAGCATTTAGAGCGTAGCTTCATTACCATATCGGAAGCCAAACAACACAAGAAGCTTGGGAAAAGAGATGGTCGTAGCCTCAGTACCATCATTTGGGTTAAGCTTTCTATCCAAGACACTAGATAAACCTATATTGCTTGAGGATGAATTATTAGCTGACGAAGAAGATACTAGACCCAGTGTCTGGTTAAAGTATAAATAACCACACAAATCCTCCATGTGCCTAAACTTTAGAGCTACATGAACCTCCCAAGACCTTGTTCAACCTCTCTTGATAAGAAAGAACCTGATCTAAAGGTATCAGATTCCTGTACAAACAACTATCTCGTGAGCTCGAGGGAACAGTTCCCCCATAATTTGATTGAACTGTCATTAACCTCACCATCACTTTGCTTTCTGTTCCATCCTCTACCTAAGGGGTAGTCGCCAGAGAGACCCCGATTGATTATCCAGTAGTTCGTTAGTCGAAGAGGAGGTGGAATTCCCACTAAAACACTCTGACCAATCCGTCTTGGAGTTAAAATAGTACTAAAGGTATAAATAATGAAAAGTGAACATGCATAGATTTTGCTGCTAGGTGTGCTTAAATAGGAGTCTTGGGTGCCGATTAGGCTCACTGAGTTTATTGGGCCTATGTAGGTTAATCAATTGGGGCAAGGCCAACGAATTTACTTAAGTTCATTGGGCTTGGACGGTCCATAACCCCTCAGCTTGGGCAATCAGTGATGATAGCCCGAGCTTGTGTTAGCAATGTTTAGACTTATTCGAGCTTATTGGGTCTAGACGGTTCACAACCCCCCAGCTTGGGCAATTATAAGGTGAATGGTTGTGCTTTTCCGAGCTCTTCGTAATTTTTTAGCTTCATCCCTAAGTAATCTTCCGAGTTAAATGGTGAGGTCTTTTGTGCATGTATTTTTCTAGGACTTAGGTAAATTTCCTAAGAAATTGAGGCTTTTCATGCTTGTGTTTCCCAGTACTTAGGTTATTAAAGATGTTCCTAGATATCCCTCTCCAATCCGAGGTTATATTGGCCTCTAGTCCAATGTTTTTTGCCTTTAATTTGAGGTATTTTATCTTTAATCCAAGGTGAGGTTTTTTTTTTTAAATCTGAGGTCTTCCAAGCTAGGCCGATATTGTATGAGCATCATGGGTTAATTATGACCTTGAACTTTTTCGAGCTGGGCCAATCAAGTATTAGGCATCATTGAATTTCCATAACCTCAAAATTACTGACCTTTGGCCAATCAAGGATTAGGCATTATGGAATTTTCATGACCTTGGATTTTTACCATAATATCAGAATTACCGAGTTTTGACCGACCATAAGGTGGGCATCATGGATTGAACATGACTTCGAATTTTCCAAACTAGGCCTTTCTTATAGGGGCATTATGGATTGACCATGACCTCAGACTTTCCCGAGCTGGACCTTTCTTAGAGGGGCTTCATAGCTGAGCCTTTCTTAGAGGGGCTTCATAGATTGACCATGACCTCGAAATTTCTTGAGGTGGGCCTTTCTTGGAGGGGCATCATGGATTGATCGTGACCTCAGACTTTCCTGAGGTAGGCCTTTCTTAGAGGGGCATCATGGATTGACAATGACCTCGTACTTTCCCAAGCTGGGCCAATCATAAGGTGGGCATCATGGATTGACCATGACCTCATATTTTTCTGAGCTGGGCCTTTTATCATCCTAATTTTTCAAGGCCTTCACCTAGACTTTCCCAAGGTTTTCTTCATCTCGAGTTTTAGGGGCCTTCATCTAGAATTTTCTAAGAATTTGTTGGGAGTTTAATTTAGCTTATCTTGATCCTGCTATATGAATAATTCTAATAATAATATGCAATTAAAATTAACATAACTAGATTTTCAAGCAATTGAAATAAACATAACTAGATTTTTATACCTCGATAAAGTTAGTGTATTAAGGTGTGATGAGATTGTATCGTAAGGTTATGTTTGATGTTATTTAACAACAATTTTTAATGAACGCCATCCCTTCCATGGCTAGTGAATGCAAATTAAATAGATTATGGTAAAAGAAAAGAATGGTAATTAAACACAGTTAGGAATGTCAATTAAATTGTGGGAGCAGTATTACGTTGAAGTCTTACCTTTTCCTAAGAAGGAAAATATCGATGTCTAGTGAATGAATTTTCAATCAATTAATTGATGATAATGGAAATGAGTTGAATTAAATATGACTATAAATATCAATTAAATAGCTAAGAAATTACATGTTAATTGTAAAGAAAAAATGTCAATTTATGATTAGTAATGAGTCTAATGGCAATAAAAATAATTCAATAACTAAATGAGTCATCAAATAGGTTAGTCTAGAGGTATCTTTCTCTTTAAATACATGGTTATTACCATCTTCAAATAATATAAACAATAGTAATTGATTAAATCCATGACTATTAAATTGCACAATTTTGAACATTGAGCAAGCAAATAGGCTAATGAAGAACAAAAAATGATCATATTATGCATAAAGCCATAATTTATAACGATCAAATAGTCTAATCAAATCTCTACATCAATGTCAATAGGAACATGGAAAAAATATTTTGTGGCAATAAATTGTGAAAATATGATATTAATTAAGAAGGTGTTACTTGTCATGAGCATTAGATGTAAATAAATGAGTAAATAAATTGTGAGAATATGATATTAACCAATGAATATTATTATTAAAATATCAATTAATATTGAATTAATGTTCCACCAATAACATGTCAGGCAATCAATCAATAGCCAATTAATTCCAAGATATCATAAAATGACAATAAAACATATCAATATCATTTACTATCATGCCATATATGTTTTCTAATTAATAATAAAAGATAATAATATATAAAATAATGGTCATCAATGTGATAAAATTAAATAGAGAATAAATTATTGACTTGAAAGTCTTGTCTATAGAGTATACATCTTACCTTATGAATTAATATTTGAATGTGTAACCAACAATCAATTATGCATTTTAAAATAGGTGGAAATTACATAAATTAATAAAAATTAATACAATAATTAATCATATGATAATTATTGTCTTTGGATTCCTATTAATGAATATGAAGAAAATAATTTTTATGGTGAACTAACTAAAAGGCCAAAAAAATAATTAATCATACAATAATTTTTACGGAACATTATCCAAATCCAAATAAAACAAATAACAGAAGAAGAAGAAAAAAGAATGAGGGTCGAGGTCAGGCCCCACAATATTAAATTCTGAAATTTATGATTACAATAAAATTAAAAATAAAATAAATGTGGAAAATGAAATTAAAGCAGTGGTAGAAAGAGATATTTATAAATACAATATAATAAAGACAAATCATTTTTAACACAATAAACTTATTATTATGTTTCCACATCAAAGTGAGATATTCTACTTCATTCTTTTTTTCCATTTAATGCCTATTGGTGTTCCAAAAGTACCCTTTCGAAGGGCAACATAGCATTAGCTTCAATTGAACAAGCTCAACCTTGAAAAAGAAAGGTGGTAGGCCGAAGAACCGTTGAACGCTTCAACTTGGCCACTGAAGAAGGCGAAGGCTGGGCAAGAGACTAGGCCAACTTACTGCTGACTGCCATGCCATGGTTTAAGCTTTAAGCTCCATAGACGGCACTTTTTTTTAGGTATTAGGGAGGGGAGGACACCACTCAGCACCTGCATTTTTATTTTTTATTTTTATTTTTTATTTATTTATTTTCTTCCATCATTCCGTAAGTTCCACATGTTTGATCTTGTAGAATCTAACCCATTTTCTCATTGAACGAAAGGTACGAAATCAATCAAATTGATTTTTCGATCAAAAGTACTATGTGACATCATACTTTCATTCCAGTATTTTTTTTTATCATAAGATTAACATAGCAACAACCTTAAACAGACGTGATATACCATCTCAAATGATCCTAAATCAACAAACTTCAATCCAACATCAACAATAAAGTAGAATTTGAGTTATAAGCATGTAAGAGCTGAAAAATTGGTTAACTCAAGATGGAGTGCGAGAATCAATACAGAACCATTAGAGTCATTGTTCCACATCAATTTAAATGGAAAACTAGTTAACTAGGAACCATGAAAACTCATTACAAATGGCTTATTGTTCAATAACAGAAACAAAGGAATGATCTTATTACCCCAAGCTTGGCATGCCAAAACAAGCAATGAAATGAGCATTCAAAACCCACCCATTATACATTACTTCTTATCTGCCATCCAGACATCATAACCTAAGAAAGCTTTTTCTAGTTTTACTCCTCATTTCTAAAGACCAGACAATATAAAATCATGGCAAACCATGATCAACTGATGCGAATTAAAAGATACAAATTCAAGTGCAGGTTGTCTTAAGTAATAAATTTCTCAGGAGTTCGAGGTTGATCCACAAGGAATTGATGAAGAAAAAATTCTTTGAGGTAAGGGAAAACTTTGTCACAACAATAAAGATAATAAAACTTATTTACAATTAAATTAAAGAACTTGTTTGGGTTAGGAGATCCACTTTTGGTAATAAATTAAGGACAAGATTATTTCTTTTTATAACTCAACTAAAATTCACACACAACAGAGGTTCCGATCGGAGAATAAAACATTCAAAGTCCATTTAGAATTATATACGTAGTTATATTATGATTCCTTTAATTATTTACTAACACCTACACTTATAAATGAGTTCAAGCATTCATTGTGCCAAACCACTTATCTATAATGAATCAAGAACTTCACTTTACAAGGAGGAATTATTTACCAACACCAACACTTATAAATGGGTTCAAGCATTCATTGTGCCAAATCACTTGTCTACAATGAATCAAGAACTCCATATTACAAGGAGGGTTTTTAAATTGATTGGAAATAAAATACAACACGTATAATGATCACTTGATAATATATCATTTAAGCACAAGAAGGAAATTATTCTAACATTATTTTTATTACCAAAAGCTTCACTCCTTCACCTAAGCAAGATAAAGATTTAGTTACCCATAAACAAGAAGAAAGAAAGAGAGTAGAAGAAAAAGATGAACATGATTTCAAATGATCTGCCTATGGTATCTTTTATAGAGGATTAGGAATACAAAATGACAAAGGAATTGATTAATGAGTGAGTGGATGAGTGGGTGGATGAGTGAAAAATGCCAAAGAACTTTTGTGAGTGGAAAATTATTAAAATTTCTTGTCTCTGAAATCATTTAGTGATGAACTAATGGATAACATCAAAATGAAGTAAAGTGGTATTCATGAAAATTCTAAGAAATTGTCTCAGCTTTCCAATGCCACCAAAATCATCTAAAAATTCATCATACAACTCAATATATGACACAATTACTATAGACTATTCCGGCCCAGTTTCAGCACCTCTGTTTTACCTTCCAGACCCAATATGACCTCTAAGCTGTCTGATTGAACTCTTGTATTTTTTATGAAAGTTGTAGATATGGGTCTTAACTTTCAGATGCCAAATTTTCAGCATATTTCAGTTCCGTAAACTCGAATTATGCAATGATTACTGTACACTGTTTGGGTTACAGTAACAAAACTCGTGTTCTGACTTCCAAATCCAATTAGCTCCACTAGATGTCCGATTTTTCCCTGGAGCTCTTCATGAAAGTTGTAGAGCTCTCTCTTATCTTTCTTACAAGATAAGATACATCATTATAAGACATCTAGAACTCAATATATGGCCAAAATACAAAAACAGTGTAAGACTAAAATAGTGCTGAAAAAATCAATTAAGTCAAATTTGAGTCCAAACTTACAAAACATAACCAGACTTAATCAATTAAGTACACAAAGAGTGTAAATGACTAAAAATGAGGGTTTATTAATGTATAAAATATGTGATTATCATCAACCATCAACAAGTTTCATGAGTCAAGTTCAACATGTTCTTAATATTAAATGGCAAGACAAAATGTTATGGCAAAATAGTAAGCTAAAGGAAAGAAGATCAAGTGGGAAGAGTTAATATCTTCGCACATAGGTAAACATGGTATCATCAGCAGCAACAACAAATTCAAAGAGTCATTCTATCAAACACAGAGAAGGCAACAAAAACAAAAACAAAACCAAAAGGGAAGATTTATACATTAGAAGCCAAAATTTGCAGATTTTCATACAAAATCAGACTAAGAACAAAATATGGTGACGTTCATTCATTCAATACTCTCAAATGTAATACAACTGTGACAGAAGAGAAAATAAGAAGAAAAAGAAAATACCAAATGAGGATTTTTCCAAATAGTTGAGTACAACAACAACTTTAATCCCCTTTTGATCTTCCAATCTTTCAATTTTCCTTTCTTAATTTCTCTAATGCTCTCTGAAATTACATGATAAAAAGCCCTTCTCTGATTTTCATCTTCTATATTTATAGTAGCTAGTTGGGTGAAAATGGCAGTTGCCTGTGGTTCTCGTGTTATAGAGCTCTCGTCTTCTCATATCTTCCATTTTTGTGCTTCTTTTCTCTGCTCCACGCAAAATCCAGCTTCTAACCCCTGCAATCTACCCAAAAATGGCATTGTAACACCCTCCCTAGGGTATCACATGTCTGATTTCCGACTCATAATCTGAAAATGTTTTCATAAAAGGTTTGAGTTAAAAACGTGGGTTTAAAAAAAATTTCTTTCTTGCTGAAATATAAACTTACTGTAATCCATAAGTATTACTGAAAATATATTTAAACTAATTCATATACAACATTGACACCAATTAATATTTCACAATTTAAAGAGAAATATAAAATTAACAGACTTTTTTTGTTTTTTAATAGTAGCAAACCCCATGAGGGGTCCTACTAAATAGCACGGTATAACACTAACGATAAAACTTAACATACTCATTCCTTATCTTGTATCCAGCTTGTTGCATCAGAACTCTACTCCTTGTCTACTCAGAACACCTTCGAACTTGAGACAGCCACTCTTCAATGTTTTCATCAATCTCTGAGTGTCCATCGCCCGTTATGTCTAAGACAACTCATTCTTTCTACTGTTTAATTTTAACAATACAGACACAGCAAGACAACATAACAAAGAGGTGAGATCACCTACGCCAATACCAACATGGCAGCACAGAGATAACACAAGCAGCAATATCATACAGGGATATCATATCAAACTTCCAATAATATATTCAATATTAATCAACTATCATCATCAAATCATTTATCAATTCAATTATCATAAACAACAATTACGATAATGTCCTAATTATCATCATCATCATCCAAGTATTCAAAACAATTGTCATAGCCAATATTCCTCAATTAATATTCACACGATATAAATGTTCGATTATGCATGTACACAAGACTCGATTTCCTACTCCATGGAGCTAAAACTCGGGTCGGACAAAATGATCGAAAAAATCTGCTCGGTACCACATGCCTCGGACCACGTGCTATAATCCTCATTTTGATTTTGCACATCTAGCATATACACAACGATCTTTATCGATCTTGATTAAGAATAGTGTCTCATCAGATCATCGGTGTGTTGCATCGGTCTCACCTACGGGAAGAAGCGCGACCAACCACCCGTGTAGGCAACCCGCACCCCGATGCCCCCAAGGTCAACAAGTGACATACACTACGCATATCGCACCCACTCAAGAGGTGTGTTTCTCCTAGGCAATCAGCCATATCCAAATCCTCATCGGACCATTCCAATGCATGTATAATGCACCAAATCCAATCATAGACAAATATGTCATTTTCTCACAAACAAGTATGGACACTTGGTTCAACAAGAATCATCTTCAGTACTTTCAACAAATAAAAATCATGTTATCACATTTTCATAGTTGTAAAACACTTTTACCGTATTTTCACAATTGCGCAACAACATTTACATTACGTTTTCACAATCCAAAAACTTTTCATTTATGTTTTCACAATACCATAACACTTCTTTTTATATTTTCACAATACCGTAACACTTTCGTTACGTTTTAAAATTCCAAAACATTTTTATTACGTTTTTAAATCCGTAACACTCTCATTACGTTTACAAAATTTCGTAACATTTCATTACGTTTTCAAAATGTTGCAACTCTTCTGTTGCACTTTTAAACCACGTACTAATTTTTTTAACATTTTTCTCAATCGCGTAAAAACATACGTTTCTCAAATCGCATGGTATTTTTCCACTGTTTCAAAATTGCGTAACTTAAAAGTCATTCTTTTAAGTCGCATAAATCATTTCCGTCATTCTCAAAATATTTAAAACACTTTTCAAATCACATAACGATTTTTTTTGCTATTTTCACAATCATGTAAAAATAATTCATCATTTTTCCATCACGTAGTGATTTTTCAATAGTAATTCAGATTACGTAAAATATTTAAACATACTTCAAATCGCGTAGAAATATTTTAACATATTTAAAATCGCGTAGAAATATTTTTCCATATTACGTAACTTAAAAATCACATTTTTAAGATACGTAAATAATTTTTCACCATAATTTCATTACGAAAAATATTTCTTGACCTTTAAAAATTCCTTTTTAACTTTTCTCAAAATAATATAACTTTACACTTCATTTACTATATTTTCTTACTCAAGAAAATATTTTTCCACAGTTCTTTACTCAAGAAATTCTTTTCAAAATATAATTCACAAAATCACTTTTTCATTGATGTAAATCAACGTTTCAAAACTTAACATTTTCTAACGTATTTCAAAACTTGAAAATAAGTTATACGTTAGTAAATTTTCAAAACACCATTATATTCTCCATTTTTTCCAAATCATTTCCAAACACAACCTTCTTCAAAATAAATTGAAGTTCGAAAACATTTTCGTTTATAAAAACTTGATTTTATCAAGTGATAAACGCTCTGATTCCCTTTCCAAAATCCTTGTATTAAATCCATTACGTTTCCACTTTGAAATTCACTTTGTTCATAAAAATCAAGGCATTACAAGCCTTAAAAAACGCGATGGACATGACTATTGAAACCATCAAATATTTTTCCTTTTAAATTGATATGGTTTTACACAAACAAAACCATTAAAAATCCTTTACAAAAACGTAAGACTCATAGTCTTTGAAAATCAAATCATTTGTTCATTTTCAATTTCTCACTTTCTTTGCAAATCCATTTTCACTTTCTTTACAAATCCTTTTTCACTTTTTTGCAAATCCTTAAAATCATCATTGCTATTTTCATTTAAATCTCATGTTTAGTTAAACACTTAGAAACTTTTTACACAAAATAAATTAATAAAAATCCTTCTAAAAACCGTGTTCTTGTTCTCTTTCTTGAAAAACAAACCCTTTGTTTATTTTCCAAATTCTTCAAATCATACGTTTTCATCATTCATGAAAATCTTAAGTTATAAACACCTATGTTGAGGTGTCTTGTTCGAAATCCACCATGTTCTAAGTACTCAAAAAAATCAATTCTTTTGTTCTTGAAAATTTTCAACATGAACCCTAATCAAGGGCATCAAAACCGTAGCTCTTCCTTGGCTATTGGAGCCAAAAATCAATTTCCTTTCCACCATCAAGTCATGGCATATACATATATATTTCATCATAAATAATATAAGCATACCATTAAAGCCATAAAAGCATGTATAGCATATCAAGCATATCATCAAAGCTATAAAATCATGCAAAGCATATCAAGCATAGAAAATTAATCAAAGCTCATAAACACCCACAAATTAATTACATGACCATGGATATGAATCCTCACATGGATTCCACATCCATCAAATAAAATACCATCTCTCACCACCATGCTTGGTTGGTGAGATGATCTCCTCTTACCTCTTGAAGATCCTCAAAAGCTCCTTGTTTTGCTTCTTTTTCCAAGTCCTTCACCACCAAGGGCTTCTCAAATACAAAACAAAATACATAGAAATTAGTATACTAAGCTTGATTAAGAGGAACCATGGATCAAACATGGTTTAGATCATGAAAAAGAGAGAAGAAAATGAAGTTTCCTTATACTTCACCTAAAAAACCCAATAACTTTGATCTTGAAGAAAGTCCATGAAGATGAATGATTTAGAGAAAATCTTCAACATGAAAGTTGCTTAGAACATCATGTAGATTCAAAATCTATGGTTGGATGAAATTAAAAGAGATTGGATGGTGATTTTAGGGTAGATAACCGAATGATATCTCTTGAAGAACAAAGATGAAATTTTTGATTTTTGATAGAAACTTGAAGCTTGAATTTGAAGATCAAGATGAATGATTTTGGAAAAACTCATAACTAGAGATGTTCTTAGAATGATGTTTAGGTTTAGAAAATCAAGTTGGATGAAATTAAAAAGTGATGGAAGAGGGAATTGGAGTGCTTGGCCGAATGGTCTTCATAAGGAGAGAAAATGGAGTTTTCTT
Source organism: Ormosia emarginata (assembly GCA_029884605.1). NCBI lineage: Eukaryota > Viridiplantae > Streptophyta > Magnoliopsida > Fabales > Fabaceae > Ormosia > Ormosia emarginata. The sequence goes on along the minus strand of JAQQTP010000077.1, from coordinate 46,381,997 downwards.
GGTTTGGTTTTCTTGAAACTTAAGTGAAAAGTGAAGAAATGATATTATGAAGTATAGAAATGAATTCTTTTGGTCTTCAAGAGAATGCATTGCCGTAGCATGCATTAGAAAGAATGAAAAGTGAAGTTTGACAAACATGATCATTAATGATCAATAGTAAAACAATTAATGGTCAATGACACTTGGTTTTGTTTTTTCTTTCTTTTTTTTTTTAAAAAGCCTATTCTAAAAGGTCTCTTTCTTCCTTGCTTCTTCAACCGTCCCCCTCCAAGAAGTCTCCTAAGGAAGCAAACAAAGCAATAAAGAAACCAAAATTGACTAAAGAAAAGTAAAATTGACATAAAGTATCAATTAATGCATTGAAACTTTTTCTTTGTCTTCAAAAACATGCAAAATCGTAGCCCCCTCCATGCATGCATTAAATCATGTTGTCATCTTTTCTAACCATTATTTAAATTAATTCTAGCCATTGATAAATTCAATGGTTAAGATTTTGGTAAACTTTTAATTTTAGAAACTAAATCTGGTATTGGATTTTTCTCCTTTAAATTCTAACCATTAGATGTGTCACCAAAATTAATGGTTAAGATTGCTCCTTCTAACTTTTAATCCAAGGGTCATAATTAGTCTTTGTCACTTTTTAAGACTAAATCTTCACCATTAATTAAATTTACATCCAATGGTCATAAATGGTCCTTTATTACTTTACAAGACCAAATCTCCACCTTGATTAATTCTTCATCCAATGGTCATAAATGGCTTTGTCACTTTTTGAGACTAAATCTTCATCCTTGATCAATTCTAAATCCAATGGTTATAAATTAGTCATAGCCATTTTATTAAACTTATCCTACACCGTTGATTAAATCAAGATCAAGTCTTTACCATTGATTAAATCTACGGTTGATATTCAAGTCTTCAATATTAGAAGACTTGCTTCTTATTGGTCCGTCAAAAGTTGTCATAACCACTAATGTTGACTTAACAGAATAATATTTATTTTTATCTGCTAAAAACCCCACAAAAGATTATATTTACTGTATTTTTATCATCCGATAAATTTAATACAGTATAAAATATAGTACAAGAAATTTAAAAAAACTGTTTCCGGATTCAAGTTTAGTAAGATCCCCTGTCTCCGTCTAAACAATACAAATTTTTCTATGCGTAGAAAAATTTTTTTCACTTTGGGACCCACTTTTGGCCCACATACTTTTGGGGGCCCACAGACAGAAAAAATTTCAAAATCATCCATAAAATCACAAAAATTATAAAATGCATAAATATCAAATCGATTACGTAAAATAATTACCTAACGGTAAAAATTAAATTACGTAAAGTTTTCCCTACCAAAATTTTTATTTTCCGACGCAGAGTAAATCACTCAAAACGATCAAATACGCTGACGGAATAATCAAATTAATTTTACAAATAGAAATCACTAAACAAATGAAATTCTATTAATCAAAAATTACTTGTTTAAGAGATACGGAAATTTGGGATGTTACAATACTCCTTTTTACGTAAATTTCGTCCTCGAAATTTCATGACCATGATTTCACACCCTTCTCGAATAATAATGACATTATTCCTTTATCTTTCTTCGCCTTCCATGTAGTTTCACCTCTTACGTTATTCCAAACGATTCTAAACAATTGAAAGTTCTTTATCTCTTGTTCACTTCTCTTGATCAAACAAATATCTTAATAATTTTTTTTTCTACGGTTTTCCATTACCGTCTTAACTTTTTCCATAGACAGACTTCTTCAATTTTTTGAAGAATCCACCACGCTTCTACTGCGTCACTTTGATACTCTGACCTGGATATAAATAAGAATATTCTCTCTTGCAAGATATTCCTTCAATTGCAGTAGATGAAAGAAAACATCATGGAAAAGAACAAAATGAATCGAATATGTTATCGAACATATCCAGCAAAGAATTGAATGTAGCTCAATCTTCAAGAATGAATTCTCTGATACCAACTAATGTAATGTATTACTTAAAATTTTCTTATCCTCATATCACTTTATTCTCCAACTTTAGCTTCTTTAATAGGAAACGTCTCACTAACCGAGTTCTCCTTTCAACCGCATTATATACCAGATACTATGACATGGATTTTAAATAGGAATATCCTTTCTTGCAAAATATTCTTTCTTGCAAATGCAATATATGAAAGAACATTATAAAGGTTTAGGAAGAAAAGGTAGCGAAGTGATCTGATATGTTACCAAACATATTCAACAAGAATTTGATTTTGCCTGATTTTCAGGAATGAGTTTTTTTTTTTTTTGAAATACTAACACTGTATTGAGACAATCTCATAGGATATGGTTGGAAAATAACCAATCCATTTTCAAAGATCATGTCTATTTATGAAACAAATCAAACTAACACAAAAATTTTGAACGACAGATCAAACTAACACAAAGATTTGATCTATAACAATGATTTGAATAACTTGAGTAGCTTGATCGGCTAAGAATAGAAACAGAAGTAAACAAATAAGAGGATTACAAATAACTCTAACATATAATTGATCTACTCAATCATATGCCACACAGAATAAGTTGTTCACAGAAATATTCCGTATGGTTTACAGGATTAGCTTCAATGACACAATCTCTATTGTTTAAACCTTCCGCTCCGAACGCTTCCTACTACCTGAGATTTTACTAACAAAAAACTCTATTTTCATTGGAACTCTATTTTCAAATATTGTGTTCCAAACTTTTCGCACTTAAAACAAATTATTTCCTTAACGTACAATCTTTCGTTAAGTGCTCCTTTCCACACTTCTTACATTTCGGTGTAGATGTCACAGTCAAACTAAACCTGTCATTACTAGTATTTTCTCCACAAGATTGTTGTTGTTGTTGACTTCTTGGAGATTGCAAGTACGTTTTCTGTTGGAATCGCTTGACCTTACGATTTCCCCTTTTTCGTAACCAATATGGTCTAACGTTACAGGTCTCTCATCCTGAGATTGATTTAACTCTAACAAAATCTTAGCTTAAGAAATCAATTCTTCTTTGAACAATCTTCGAGTTTGTCTTTGTATAATTGCTTCAGCCACTATTTGTATTACTTCCAAAGTTGCAGTCATATCACCACCATTATGTCTCGCTTTCACACGCGTACTTCTATCACGAGTCATTTCTTTTCTTCAAAGATGGACGAATCAAAATAAAATGGAAACCAGATGTAATCATTTCAAATAGACGTTTGTTTTCTTGACGTACATTCCTTCATTAAGTACCTTCTTTCACATCAGTTACTGCCTTTGGTTTCCTCAATGGTTGTAAATACATTTTCTGTTGAAATCAATCACTTTCCAAATATCCCTAAGAAGAAATACCAGATTCCAAAATTACGAAATCTTATATTCCAAGACTGATTCTCTTCCATCAGATCCTGAACCTCAACTTTCATTTCTTCCCCATTGAACAGCGGTCCTTTGTTCCTGCAATCATCCTTCCACGTTGCTCCCGTTGCTTTCCCGCCGTATTATGCTCTTAGTTCAACCGTTTTAGGCATTACTAGTGACATGTCCCACTTCCACACAAGTACAACTATCCCGAGCCATTTCTTTTTTTTTTCTCGAGGCGTGCGGATCGAAATACAATGGATCTGATATCCATTATAAACAACATTGTTTCCTTTCGAAAAACAATAACACAGAGAACACAACACAAGCAAAATAGACCTAACCACAAACCCCAAAAGACTCAAACCGTGCTCTGATACCAACTAATGTAACACCCTCCCTAGGGTATCACATGTCTGACTTCCGACTCATAATCTGAAAATGTTTTCATAAAAGGTTTGAGTTAAAAACGTGGGTTTAAAAAAATTTCTTTCTTCTTTGAAATATAAACTTACTTGTAATCCATAAGTATTACTGAAAATATATTTAAACTAATTCATATACAACATTGACACCAATTAATATTTCACAATTTAAAGAGAAATATAAAATTAACAGACTTTTTTGTTTTTAACAGTAGCAAACCCCATGACGGGTCCTACTAAATAACGGTATAACACTAACGATAAAACTTAACATACTCATTCCTTATCTTGTATCCAAATTGTTGCATCGAAACTCTACTCCTTGTCTACTCGAACACCTTCGAACTTGAGACAATGCCACTCTTCAATGTTTTCATCAATCTCTCGAGTGTCCATCGCCTTATGTCTAAGACAACTCATTCTTTCTACTTTGTTTAATTTTAACAATACGACATTAAAGAAGACAACATAACAAAGAGGTGAGATCACCTATGCCAATACCAACATGGCAAGACAGAGAGATAACACAAGCAAAATATCATACAGGGATATCATATCAAACTTCCAATAATATATTCAATATTAATCAACTATCATCATCAAATCATTTATCAATTCAATTATCATAAACAACAATTACGATAATGTCCTAATTATCATCATCATCATCCAAGTATTCAAAACAATTGTCATAGCCAATATTCCTCAATTAATATATCACACGATATAAATGTTCGATTATGCATGTACACAAGACTCGATTTCCTACTCCATGGAGCTAAAACTCAGGTCGGACAAAATGATCGAAAAAATCTGTCGGTACCACATGCCTCAGACCACGTGCTATAATCCTCATTTTGATTTTGCACATCTAGCATATACACAAAATTTCTTTATCGATCTTGATTAAGAATAGTGTCTCGGTCCAGATCATCGGTGTGTTGCATCGGTCTCACCTACGGAAGAAGCGCGACCAACCACCCGTGTAGGCAACCCGCACCCCGATGCCCCCAAGGTCAACAAGTGACATACACTACGCATATCGCACCCACTCAAGAGGTGTGTTTCTCTAGGCAATCACCATATCCAAATTCTCATCGGACCATTCCAATGCATGTATAATGCACCAAATCCAATCATAGACAAATATGTCATTTTCTCACAAACAGGTGTATGGACATAAATGGTTCAACAATAATCATCTCGTACTTTCAACAAAAAAATTATGTTATCACATTTTCATAGTTGTAAAACACTTTTACCGTATTTTCACAATTGCGCAACATTTCTGTTACGTTTTCACAATCCAAAAACTTTTTTGTTATGTTTTCACAATACCATAACACTTCTTTTATATTTTCACAATACCGTAACACTTTCGTTACGTTTTTAAAATTCCAAAACATTTTTATTACGTTTTTACAATACCGTAACACTACTGTTACGTTTACAAAATTTCGTAACATTTCTGTTACGTTTTCAAAATGTTGCAACTCTTCACAGCACTTTTAAACCACGTACTAATTTTTTAACATTTTTCTCAATCGCGTAAAAATACGTTTCTCAAATCGCATATATTTTTCCACTATTTCAAAATTGCGTAACTTAAAAGTCATTCTTTTAAGTCGCATTCTTTTAAGTCGCATAAATCATTTCCGTCATTCTCAAAATATTTAAAACACTTTTCAAATCACATAACGATTTTTTTCAATGCTATTTTCACAATCATGTAAAAATAATTCATCATTTTTCCATCAATCGTGATTTTTAAATAGTAATTTTCACGTAAAATATTTAAACATAAATTCAAATCGCGTAGAAATATTTTAACATATTTAAAATCGCGTAGAAATATTTTTTTTATATTAAATAACTTAAAAATCACATTTTTAAGATACGTAAATAATTTTTCACCACAATTTCATTACGTAAAATATTTCTTGACCTTTAAAAATTTCTTTTTAACTTTTCTCAAAATAATATAACTTTACACTTCATTTACTATATTTTCTTACTCAAGAAAATATTTTTCCACAGCTTCTTTACTCAAGAAATTCTTTTCAAAATATAATTCACAAAATCACTTTTTCATTGATGTAAATCAACGTTTCAAAACTTAACATTTTTAACGTATTTCAAAACTTGAAAATAAGTTATACGTTAAAATTTTCAAAACACCATTATATTCTCCATTTTTCCCAAATCATTTCCAAACACAACCTTCTTCAAAATAAATTGAAGTTCAAAACATTTTCGTTTACAAAAACTTGATTTTATCAAGTGATAAACGCCTGATTCCCTTTCCAAAATCCTTGTATTAAATCCAGATTCACGTTTCCACTTTGAAATTCACTTTGTTCATAAAAATCAAGGCATTACAAGCCTTAAAAAAAACGTGACATGACTATTGAAACCATCAAATATTTTTCCTTTTAAATTGATATGGTTTTACACAAACAAAACCATTAAAAATCCTTTACAAAAACGTAAGACTCATAGTCTTTGAAAATCAAATCATTTGTTCATTTTCAATTTCTCACTTTCTTTGCAAATCCATTTTCACTTTCTTTACAAATCCTTTTTCACTTTCTTTGCAAATCCTTAAAATCATCATTCTTATTTCATTTAAATCTCATGTTTAGTTAAACACTTAGAAACTTTTTACACAAAATAAATTAATAAAAATCCTTCTAAAAATCGTGTTCTTGTTCTCTTGAAAAACAAACCCTTTGTTTATTTTCCAAATTCTTCAAATCATACGTTTTCATCATTCATGAAAATCTTAAGTTATAAACACCTATGTTGAGGTGTCTTGTTCGAAATCCACCATGTTCTAAGTACTCAAAAAAATCAATTCTTTTGTTCTTGAAAATTTTCAACATGAACCCTAATCAAGGGCATCAAAACCGTAGATCTTCCTTGGCTATTGGAGCCAAAAATCAATTTCCTTTCCACCATCAAGTCATGGCATATACATATATATTTCATCATAAATAATATAAGCATATCATTAAAGCCATAAAAGCATGTATAGCATATCAAGCATATCATCAAAGCTATAAAATCATGCAAAGCATATCAAGCATAGAAAATTAATCAAAGCTCATAAACACCCACAAATTAATTACATGACCATGGATATGAATCCTCACATGGATTCCACATCCATCAAATAAAATATCATCTCTCACCACCATGCTTGGTTGGTGAGATGGATCTCCCTCTTACCTCTTGAAGATCCTCAAAAAACTCCTTGTTTTGCTTCTTTTTCCAAGTCCTTCACCACCAAGGGCTTCTCAAATACAAAACAAAATACATAGAAATTAGTATACTAAGCTTGATTAAGAGGAACCATGGATCAAACATGGTTTAGATCATGAAAAAGAGAGAAGAAAATGAAGTTTCCTTATACTTCACCTAAAAACCCAATAACTTTGATCTTGAAGAAAGTCCATGAAGATGAATGATTTAGAGAAAATCTTCAACATGAAAGTTGCTTAGAACATCATGTAGATTCAAAATCTATGGTTGGATGAAATTAAAAGAGATTGGATGGTGATTTTAGGGTAGATAACCGAATGAAATCTCTTGAAGAACAAAGATGAAATTTTTGATTTTTGATAGAAACTTGAAGCTTGAATTTGAAGATCAAGATGAATGATTTTGGAAAAAACTCATAACTAAAGATGTTCTTAGAATGATGTTTAGGTTTAGAAAATCAAGTTGGATGAAATTAAAAAGTGATGGAAGAGGGAATTGGAGTGCTTGGCCGAATGGTCTTCATAAGGAGAGAAAATGGAGTTTTCTTGGTTTGGTTTTCTTGAAACTTAAGTGAAAAGTGAAGAAATGATATTATGAAGTATAGAAATGAATTCTTTTGATCTTCAAGAGAATGCATTGCCGTAGCATGCATTAGAAAGAATGAAAAGTGAAGTTTGACAAACATGATCATTAATGATCAATAGTAAAACAATTAATGGTCATGACACTTGGTTTTGTTTTTCTTTCTTTTTTTTTTGGCCTAAAAAGCCTATTCTAAAAGGTCTCCTTTCTTCCTTGCTTCTTCAACCGTCCCCCCCTCCAAGAAGTCTCCTAAGGAAGCAAACAAAGCAATAAAGAAACCAAAATTGACTAAAGAAAAGTAAAATTGACATAAAGTATCAATTAATGCGTTGAAAACTTTTTCTTTGTCTTCAAAAACATGCAAAACCGTAGCCCTCCATGCATGCATTAAATCACGTTGTCATCTTTTCTAACCATTATTTAAATTAATTCTAGCCATTGATAAATTCAATGGTTAAGATTTTGATAAACTTTTAATTTTAGAAGACTAAATCTGGCCATCGGATTTTTCTCTTTAAATTCTAACCATTAGATGTGTCTCCAAAATTAATGGTTAAGATTGCTCTTCTAACTTTTAATCCAAGGGTCATAATTAGTCTTTGTCACTTTTTAAGACTAAATCTTCACCATTAATTAAATTTACATCCAATTACTCAAAATGGTCTTTATTCTTTACAAGACCAAATCTCCATCTGATTAATTCTTCATCCAATGGTCATAAATGGTCTTTCATGCTTTTTTGAGACTAAATCTTCATCCTTGATCAATTAAAATCCAATGGTTATATATAATGGTATACCATTTTATTAAACTTATCCTACACCGTTGATTAAATCAAGATCAAGTCTTTCCATTGATTAAATCTACGGTTGATATTCAAGTCTTCAATATTAGAAGACTTGCTTCTTATTGGTCCGTCAAAAGTTGTCATAAACCACTAATGTTGACTTAACAGAATAATATTTATTTTTATCCGCTAAAAACCCCACAAAAGATTATATTTATCGTATTTTTATCATCCGATAAATTTAATACATAAAAATATAAGACTAAGAAATTTAAAAAAAGCTGTTTCCTGGATTCAAGTTTAGTAAGATCTCCTACTCCGTCTAAACAATACAAATTTTTCTACATGCGTAGAAAAATTTTTTCACTTTGTGGGACCCACCTAGGCCCACATACTTTAATGGGCCCACAGACAGAAAAATTTCAAAATCATCCATAAAATCACAAAAATTATAAAATGCACAAATATCAAATCGACACGTAAAATAATTACCTAACGGTAAAAATTAAATTACGTAAAGTTTTCCTCACCGAAAATTTTTATTTTTCTCGACGCGGGTAAATCACTCAAAACGATCAAATACGGTTCTCGATCGAATAATCAAATTAATTTTACAAATTCCAGAAATCACTAAACAAATAAATTACGTTAATCAAAATTACTGTTTAAGAGATACGGAAATTTAGGGTGTTACAGGCATCCTCGCGTCTTGAGCTCCGTCAGAACGGAAGTAGTGGTTGCTAGTAGTTCTCCTGTTGCAAAGCTCGAATCCCTCTTAAATCTTCCATTTTGTGCTTCTTTTCTGTGCTCCACGCAAAATCCAGCTTCTAACTCTTGCAATCTACCCAAAAATGGCATCATCATGCCTTGAGCTTCATCAAAACGGAAGTGGCGGTTGCTGAATGCTGTTGCCATGGCGAGTTGGAGCTCGTGATACAGACTGGTCGCGTGAGGGAGTAGTAGTGGTGGTTGGCAGAACTTTGAGCCTTGTGAGGTAGAGCAAGGTACGACTGCTGGGGTTTGGAGGGGAAGGAGCAGTAGCAAGAATAAGGGTCATGTGTGGATCCAGGTTATGGGTGGAGGATCCAGGTTTAATGGATCTTGGGTCATGGGTGGAGGATCCGAGTTTAGTGGATCTTGGACTAGAAAGGATGAATAAGTTCAATAGAGATGGATCAGACCCGAATCTTTCTCTTTCTTTTTTAGTTGTCCTTCATTTTTTTTTCAAAAATGTTTTATTTATTATTTTTTATTGTTATTACTTTTTATTTTATTAATAGAAGCAAAGTTAACTAATTTTTTTCCTTTGATCATCTATAATCTTCATTTTTTTTTATCTAGACAAAATTGGATGTTCACACCTATCATGTTGCTTCTATTTTGAGCTTAGAGTTTGTAGGCTTCGTAAACTTCTTCTAGTAAAGAGCATCGTTCTTGAGTTTTGACTAGATTTTACTTTGACAGCTTTTCTTCAGATTTAAGACCTGAAACAAAAAGCGTTTTTTGTAGATTTCAGAGGAGCTTTTCGTTTTAAGAGCTTTTCTTTTGAGTAATGTGCATATCCATGTAGATTCCTTTTGCACTTAGGCTTCAAGACCTTGTTAGAATTGTGAATTCTTGTTGATTCTGAATGTTTCTGGAGTAAGGCTCTTAGCTCATTGCACAGCGTGAGACCTTCGAATCATCTTTTTGTTCTTTGATAACAATTGAAGATATTCATTAGTAATTGAAAAATCTAAGTCTAAGTTTGTTGATCATCAAAACTTAAAAAGATTTAAAAAATCTCAAGAGAACTTAAGACTTCTATAAAAAGCTTTAGAGCTTACATTCTCCCCTTTTCAAATGGTGACAAATTATACTTATATTTTTAAAGAATAATCTAGGCTTTAACAACTTAAATTCGTAATATAAGAAGTTTGATATGAACAAGTATACATATATTTTCTAGTAAACAAGAATAATTATCAGAGTGAGAAATATCAAAGCGAGAATCAGCTAGAAAATATACATTAAAATTTCTCTTAAGATTTCAAGAACAAAAAATATTCGCAATGTACTCATGGTGTTCATAAAATGCATGTCATAAATGCTCAATGCTCCCCTAAAATTTAGGCTTAATTTCTCTTTTTCTCCTTTACTCCCCCTTTGGGCATCAGCAAAAAGTGTAGTGAAGAATTGGAGCATCATCAAGTGCTAAAAAATGAGAGTCATATCAGAAGGGTCTTGATCGCTTCTTAATGTCCTTAGGAATCAATTACGTCCTCAAATTTCTCAACCCACCATTCTTCAAAGCGAGCAAACTTTGCCGAAAAGCAGGCAAGGGTAGAATTAATCTCAGCAAAACGATTCTAAACATCATTCTTTAGAATTTGAACTTGATGCCCAAGATGCTCAAACGATCTTCAATCGATTGATTCTTTCTTCTTTCATATCAATAAGCAGGGTGTAGTGATGAGAAGTGTGTAATGGTTCTGGATGAGGGGCTCTCTTCAAGTTTCTTCTTCAGATCAGGTGACATCTAAAGGAAAGGAACATATTCAGCACTTGAATCATTATCTCGATAGCCTTTACTTTTATCTTCTTATTCCAGCTCAATAACCTCAGTATAAGGTGTTTCAACTTGTCAAGTTTGACCTTCAAGATAAGGTTTTGTTTGTTGAGGTTTAGATTGATTGAAGAGTGGTTTTTCCATGGTTGGTGAAGTAGATAGCTTAGAGTCAGACAGAGTAGGTTTCTCAGCAAATGGAGTAGATGGTTCTGTAGAGGGTTTAGGATCAGAAAAGCTAATTGATTCAAAATCAATTGGTTGCTTCTGTGGGTGTTCATATTTAGTATCAAAAGTCTCAATAGTCATCTGAGATTCTTGCCTTTCATCCTTCTAAGCATCAAAAGGTTTCAACTTTGCTTTTTCTCAAACCATCTTGTGAAGAGTTTCTTTCTCATATTGAGTGACTTCAGCCAGCAAATCATTTACCTTAATATCTTCTTTTCTAACAATTAGGAATGGCAAAAGGTTCTCTTCAAAAGGTTTCCCATATAGTTTCTTAAACACATCAACAATTGTGCTTGTCAGCATCTCACTTTGCTTTGCTTTGGAAAGGATAGGAGAAAGAAACTAAATTTGTGAAATTCTGAGCCACCAGCTCCTTTCTCTTCATCCTTCCTTATGATTTTTATTGTAGCGTCGATATCTTGAATGTTGATGTCTTCATCATCTTTCCTCTCTTCTTTTTCTTCCTCCTCTATCTTTTCTTATCCTTTTCTATTTATTTCTTCTTCTTTCTTTTCTTCTTTTTCTTCTTCTGATTTTCCATCTTCTTTTTCTAACTATTTTTCTTCATTGCCTTGTTTTTATTTTTCTAACTTTTCTTTTCCTTCCTTTTATTCTTCTTCGTTCTCATTAGGAATTTTCAGAAACGAGGGGCTTTGGAGCAGGATTCTTCATAATTTTCTCTTCAAAAATAGTAACAGTGTCTTCTTTCTTCTATTTTTTAACCTTTTAGCAGTAGTTTCAACTGCTTCAACAACAATTTCAACTGCTTCAACAGCTTCCTTCTTCTTTTGCTTGGGTTTCACCTTGATTCCCAAAGTAGTGAGATGCTTAAGTGAGAATTCAAGACCAACTTCCATAAAGGATTCTTCCCCAAGGTCTATCTGATAGTGACAAAAGTCCTTGGTGAGAAGCATTCCATATGGCAAACCAGAAGTTTTCTTAGGGGCTTGCAAGGCAGTCATCATGAAATGAAGAATTAGATGGTGCAGGTTCAACAGTTTTGAATTGAAGGTGGCAACAACATGAGAAGGGAGTGTTGAATTGTGCTTCCAACTTTCTCAACTTTACTGTCAAATCAGAAACTTCCCAAGTATTTCAACTTGGATAGATTAGATGTTAGGATAAAAAACTTAGATAGGAGAGAAATAATTGTTAAAGATGAGTAAAGATAGATTCAAATTGTAACTTCAAAACTCTTCTTAAACCTTAGACAGTTCAGTTATAAGTTCCAAAGATAATATTCAAATTTTAGAATATATAAGAGATTAAGTAGAAGAATTCAGAAGATAGCACACATAATTTATATTGGTTCGACCAAACATCGTGCCTACATCCAGTCCTTAGCTAGCAACCTAGATTTTGCATTCAACCAAAGTATTCTTTCTTTAACCATAGCTTTGTCAAGCTAGATTACAAGTAATCTTTGTTTTACCCTAGCCTCTCCAAGCTAGAATCTCATAATGATCGCTACTGTATTAGGTTACAAGATTTTGATAAGTGTTTAGGCTATCTCTCAGCACCATAAGAGTGGATTTGTGCAAATACAAAATAGAGAAATACAACTTCTCACTTGGAATATAAATTAGAAAATGATTTATAGAGTAGAAACTGAGTTCAGAAGCAAGAGAGTATGGTTCAGACGATGATCAGAAGTTTGGCAATATAATAGTGTATCTCCATCTTTGAATTTAAAGCTTCTAGTATTTTTTATATGTTCAAGACTAGCTGTTGCAGCTTCTAACATTCTCCTGCTTCAAGGAAATTGTCGTTTTTTTTCAAATATTTTGCCTTTTTGATAGACAGAAGTTTGCAACTTTTGAAGCTTTCTACTTTTTTTTCTTCTGATTGAAGATTTCTCTTTTGAGTTTCGATACTTCTGAACTTATCTTTCTTCTGAGTTATAAGGATTTTGAGTTTCTTTCTTTTCGGTTGGACAAGCTTATGAGTTACTTTTCTTCTAGTTTCAAAAGCGTAAAACTTCAGTGACTAACGAGAAGTGTTTTCTTCGAATCTACAAAAGGCCTTTCTCCTCGGAGTGTTAAGTATGACTTGATAGCTCATTTAGCCAAAGGACTTATTCAGAAAATGCAAAGTCACTTATGATTCTTAGAGTTCTCAAGATAGAATTTATGTGCAGCAAGTTCTAGGAATCATTTTATCTATTCTTGATACACTTAAAATAGTTCATTAGAAACATGGAAATATAAGTGTAAGTTTGTTGATCATTAAAACTCATGAAGTTTTAAAGAACTTCAGCAAGTCCTGCTAAGTTTTGAAGGGCTTTGGAGCTTACAATCTTCCTTTTTTATTATGATGACAAATTATACTTAGATTTTTTTAATAAAAGATTATGCCAAAAAGAGATAAGAGTTTAGATATAAGAAAATTCATAAGGCAACTATGATAAATTTAGAAGACATTCATATTTTTATAAGGATTGCATAGAAATAGTACATAAATATGAATGCTTAATGTTCAAAACACCCCTCAGGAATATGCCTAAAGATTTTCTTTTCTTTTTTGTTAATTCTCCTTCTTTTGACATCAACAAATAACGGGGTGGAGAAATTTGTTATCGCATCCTTCTGAGTTCAGAAGTTAGACTGATCAGAAGGGTCCTGGCCGTCTATTTGGATCATCAGGAATAACAATATTTTCAAACTTCTACACCCACCAATCTTCAAACTGGGCAAATTTTGCCAAGAAGGATGTCAGGGTAGCATTTATTTCAGTAAAGCCACTTTGAATATTATTTTTCAGAATCTGAACTTCATTGCTTAAGGAGTCCAAATGGTCTTCAACAAATTGATGAAATTTCATTTCTTGCCAACAGGTAGGATGTAGAGCAGAGATGCAAGTAATTGTTCACGATGAGGGAGTAGTTTCAAAGACTTTCTTCGATTCAACAGATTTATGAAGGAATGCAACAACTTCAACACTAGAAGTCTTTTACAGATTCCCAATACTCTTTCCCTTATATTCAAAAGCTCATGAACCTCATATTGAAGAGGCTTAACAAAAGTAGTATGGGCTTCGGGAATAGGTTATGTTCGTTGAGGCTCAGAGAGATCAAAGAAAGGTGTTCCCATTGCTGGTGGAGTTGATGGTTTAGAATCAGATGGATCAGATTTCTTGACAAGTGGAGTGGTTGATCAGAAGACTAAGGTTTAGAAGCAGAGGGTTCCTTCTGTTGGTTTTTAGCATGGGCTTCAGAAGCTTCAATAGTCTTTTGAGCTTTATTCTTTTCCCGCTCTTCTTTTTCTTCTTTCTACCTCATCAGCTCCTTCTCATACTCCTCTACGTTAGCAAATAAGTCTTTTGTTTTCATGTCATGCTAGGTGACTGTTAGGATAGGTAGAGGATTATCTTCAGAAGGTTTACCGTACAACTTTTCAATTATTTTAGCAATCATGTTTGTCAGTATCTTACTTTGTTCAATGAGAGAAAGTGCTGAGAAAGTATTTTTCTAAGACTTAAAGTCTCCATCTCCTTTCCTTTTCTTTTTCTTTCTTCTTCAATTTTCTCTTTTGGGATTTTTTCTTCTTTACTTGTTTCTTTTTCTTCTTCTTCTTCTTCTTCTTCTTCTTCCACTTCCTTGTCAGAAATTTCAATTATGTCTTCTTCTTCATTTCTTCTTCCATTAAAAACAGAGGGCATTGGAGCTTTCTTTTCAGCCTTCCATTTGTGAGCAATAGTAGCAGCATCTTTTTTCCTTTTCAGTCTTCTTTCCAATCTCTCAATAATAGATTCAAGAACTTTTGTTGCATCTTGCTCCTTCTGTTAATGGGGCTTTACATTGATGCCCATAACTGTGAGGTTTTTCACCAAGAACTCTGGGCCGGCTTCCAGAGTTATTTCTCCTTCTAGGTTGATGTTGAAGTGAAGGAAAACTTTAGCGAGAAGCATTCCGTATGGTTATTCTGCGGTCTTCTTTAGAGCTTGTAAAGTGGCAATCATGAAGTTTAGGATTAGATGATGAAGAATCAACAATTGTTTGTTCTCAAGTGGTATAGCACCAGGAGATCCATTTTATAAACTACGTTGAAATTTCCAGACCTTGGAAAGATGATGTATTGGATCAGAGAATGTAGAAATCTGGTCACAGGGTTCAGCTTCTTTGCTACAATGGTTGTCTTAGAGGAATTGGCGAGAAGAGTTTAGAACTGTGTCATGTGTGATTGCGTACTCCTGCCACCACTTGTCTCAAAAAATAGGGACCTTTCTCTAGCCTTGACCATAGTGATTTTTAGTAGAGCTTCTTTATCTAGAACAATCTCGATACCTTTGACGACGCTAATGATCTTCAGAGGATTAAGAAAGATGTGTGCTACAACATAGAGTGCTCGTGCCAACCTAGGATAGATGACATCATTCAGCTTTAGAGACTTTCTCTAGTGTTAAAAGCTTACGAGGTTTTCCACGTCCATTCCCTGCTCAGCATTCTTTTCAATACTAACAAATCTTACTTGTACAACAAGTCTTTCCATGAGAGAAAAAAAAAAAAACAAAGGATGAGGAAGAGACTGAATTTGTTTATGAAGATTGACGAAATATCAGAGATTATGAGAGAAGAACTGACTATGTTTAGGTTAGGTCTCTCAATACCAACAAAAGGGCACGTGGTTTTACTTATTAGCTAATGCACCTAGAAGTGAACTGCAGAGCATCCTTTTGTCTACTGAATAAAAATATGAATCATGTGAGTTCTACTTTGTTAACCAATACGACAAAAAAATAATTTGCCAAAAAGCAAACTTCGCGATGACAATAGAAGAAACATTGAGAAAGTTTAAGTATACAATTCAGTAAATTGAAGAAGACTCACCATCTGAAACATAGTAAAACATTGGGTGATTCATTGATTTTGTTTGATAATCATTATGGATCAAGCTCACTACTGCTTTTGCATATAGTGTTGCAAAAGCCTGTACAAGCAAGTGATGAATCTTGGTGGAGCAAGTGAGGGGGGCATTATTAGCCCTAATACAAATTGGAGGAGAACAATTATTGGAAAAATTCTTGAGAAGTGGTTAATACTTTCAATTGTATTTATACCTGTTTTAAGGTTTCTAACTTGACCTAACTTGTATTGAAAATATGGAAGACAATAAAATACAATGAATATAACAAATGAAGTTTGTTTAATGCAATAATGAAATTTAATTTTAAAAATAAAGTCAATTTCTCTTTATTCATTGAATTCAATTTTTTTTATCTCTAACTCTCTTCCTTCATAAATAAAGGTTTCACTATTCTGTCTATTCATTGAAGACATATTTCATTATTTTCTTTGTTAAATTCAATAATTTTAAACCATTACATTAAAAATATTAATGGTCTGATATAGGTGTAAGAGTTTAAATCTTTGTAAATGATTTTGACCAACAATGCATAGGAGTAGGACTCATACACCAACTTTTTAAATTTATTTTTAAGTTACATTTTGATTTTATTTTATTTTAAGCTCCAAGAAATCTTGGGCTTGAATTCACAAAATAAAATTGGGATGAACGCAACTATTGGCCCTACCAGAATATATTTTTCCTTAACAAAGTTTCCATTACATTTGTTTTGTAAATATACATTTGACCTAATTTTTGGTGTAGAACCAAATTAAAGAATAGATGTTGTTTGGGCCTTCAAATGACTTTTTTTATTTTTTTTGCGTATATGTTAGTACCCAAATTTCTAACCTTAAGACAAATACAAAGAAATCTATTTTTCTCAAAGGTGTGGTGTTTACTTTTGCTTGTTTACCTAAATGTTGATGCATTTGGAATTGGATTTAGATCCACCTTAGCAGCTTTTAGAGGTGGCGCTTTCCTTTTGATGGTTTGGGTATAAATCGAAATCTTAACAATTTCGTCTTACATGCTCTAATTATCAAGATCCGATTCTTCTAAAAATTTAAATTCTTAGGTCGAGGTTATTTATGGCATCAAGTGCATATAAACGATTCAATAGGAAGACATAAAGCTCATTTGGTAGCTTAGGTATGCACCTGTCTAGATTATAATCAAACCTTCTCTCCACTTGTTAAGACTACAACAATTAGAACCATACTCTGGTTAGGACTTTCATGGCAATGAGAACTTGGACAACAAAATGTCAAAAATTTATATATACATGGTCATCCTCAAGAAGTCTTTTACTAAAAACAACCACTTGCTTCTAGTTCTAATCCTAGTTATGTCTTATAAACTACAAAATCAACTTATGGATTAAAATAGGCCCTAAGGGCTTGGTTCCATAAGTTCGTATATATCTAATCCGCATCAAATTGGTCTTGTGGATTGCAAATCTGACAATTCAAAATTTTGTACTTCATCGTCATCAGTATACTGCAATTTTAGTTCATCTTCACCAACATTACAAGGAGTGCAAGCATAAAGTGTAGGATTTTCATTTACATGCAGATAGTAGACACTTGACCGATTCTGCTTCAGGTCCAGTGCAGAACATGCAAGTTAAGATGAAACACTTGAAGCACTACCATTGCTGAAATATCTGAATACACAGTTCATCATAATAATATATAAGCTAGAAACAAGCATAATTTCGATAGATTGAAAAATCAATTTATAAACTATGTATGCAAAAGTTCGCTGGTAGAAGACTTACCAAGCAAGCAGAATCTAATCATTTGGTAATTCGTTGATTTGATGTGATGGTGATCTACAAAGATCATTTTCATGGCTTTCTTGCACATGGCAGAGAAAAGGTGTGGTAGGTAAGAAAAGAATTTTGATGGAAAATATGATGGCCACTGTTCTGAAGTGGATTCAGAAGGTACCTGGAGTCGGTACGTATGCGGTGGTTCCTTCCTCGCGCAGCTGCAGCCAGGAGCACGAAGTCCAGGGGGGTGGGTACCTGCAATGGGACTCCAACGCTCAAGTCGCAGGCACCGAAGGTTAAAGCTAATGGAATAGTAGTAAGGTTCCGATCCCCTCTCAGGGTAACTTAGCCTGGTATATATTGAGAGCGTGATTTGAATCCTCATGCACTCCACGCAGGACAGAGGTACCTTAGGATCGTGTCATGGCAGGGAATTCAGCCCATGATCGTTGAGGTCCGTCTCTGACATTGTCGGGACTGTTCCACTATCATTGAGGTCCGCTTCGACATTGTCGACCGTTCCACGATCGTTGAGGCTCGTCTCTGCATTCTTTGGGGGCTGTCTTTCCTTTAATGGCCAATCCTTGTACGCAGGCTGTCGTGGTCCCCATTACTGAGAATAGGGAGATGACTGCTACGATCCAAGGTCGCGAGGCCGAAGTGGGGGCGTAGTTGGCGGAGTTTGGTGGTTCATATGCCGGGTCGATCTTTCAAGACGGGATCCCGGACCACGGTCCAGAACAGTTGCCCCCAGCTTGGCGCTTGGACGAGGCCCAAGTGTCAAGGTACCATCGTGCTCAAAGTGGGCGGTATCCTGGCTTTGAGGTCGGGCTTCGTGGTCTTTCACGTTGGCCGGGGCCCGTGATTTCTGAACATGAGACGACTCGGCGGTTGGGATGTGGTTTGGAGGCCGAGGTGGGTCCTTACCTATGTCGCCAACCCGTAGTCTCGTGGTTTTCCTTCAACTGCCCCCTGGACGTAGTTCTCGGGGTCTTTTGACTTGCCGCAGCATTCTTCATTGATCTCGAATCGTTGGATCCCTTGGAAAACGCCGCTTTGACCTCCTTGAGAATAAGCGAGTCTTTAATGGGGAGCGTCAACTTCGTGCAGTTTGCAACCGTCCGCTGCTCTTGCGACCAATGGGGAATGAGGGGCATTGAATGCGGATTTATGGTTTGACAGGTTCTTCAATGCAAAGGGCTAATCAAGGCGTTCCGTTTTCTCTATAAATAGGGGGTTTCTGCGTTTGATCATGGCATTCCTCTTTGCATCTTTGTTTTGAGATGGCTTATCTCAGAGAAATGATTCTTCCTTCTCCTATGCATTACTGGAGAGTGTTGCCTCTTTCCAGAGTTTTCTTCTTGATCTTTCCCAAATTTCTAAAACTTGGTCGTTTTCGTGTGGAAGGCTTCTTGAGTAGATGTCTCACTTTCTCAGCGTATTAGCGACAGATGTCTCACTTTCCCAGCGTACTGTGATTGCTTCTTTGATATTTCTCGTCGCTGGGAAAGCTTGAGGTATTTTCCACTTTAGACGGAGGCAACCGAAGGGGTGGGCCCAAATTTGCTCTCCTTTCCAGCCGTTTCTAAGAGCAGTTGGATATGCAGGAGGGACTATTGGGGCTGCTCTTCGGCTTTACAGCTGCTTGAGGTGATTAAGGTTCCCGGCGGAACGATCTCCTCACGAGAAAGCTGTGCCTCGTCTATCAAAGGAGAGTGCGCCCCGGTCTCTTCCTGCCTGGCGAGGAAGGGAGTGAAGAAAAGTGGTGGGTACCGAGGTTCGAAAGTGGTGTTCCGTTCCGGGTTTCGAAGCCTATCCACTTTTTCAAGATACTGCTTCGGGAGGAGAAGGCCGGTGCTAGCTCTTGGAGGAAATATGGATGCGACATGGTCCGGGATGCCAATGATGTTAATGGCGGTTCGCACCTCCAGGGTTTCTTTCATTATATTTTCCATGTCTCTGTACTCTCTTTTCCTTCTTTTTGTTATAAGGTGATGTATGGAATGAGAAATTTAATAAAATTGTTCCTTTTCCTTTGAATTCTGTGCCTTCTGCTTTCCTTTACTTGAGCTGTGGTAATTATACTATACCGGGGTGAGTCCAACGCTCACCCTGACTGCGCGGTATGTTAAGTTGCCCCCAGCTTGGTACTTAGTCGAGACCGGCGAAGTGCCAAGTTTAGATACCTGGTTCCGGGGTCTATGTACCTTGGGCTATTACCGGGGCAACATAATCCCGGGGTGCGAGCGGGTTTCCCGAGCTCTTTGACCCTGCGGTTGCGTGTCCTTTAACTTGCTGGATAACCGTAACGTGAGCTGCCATTACGGCCGCGTGGGCCACGTGGCGCGCTCGGGTTGAAAAGACGTGCGTTGTGCTCCGCGCGCTATAATGGGTGCCTTTTCAAATGTGAGGTATCTGGACAAAATTACCCTCTAACTGTAACCCCTATAAATAGGGTGTCAGCTTTTTGGCTTTGTTTCGTTCGACTTTTATCAGAAACGTTGAGACTTGTGGGTGGTTTCTGACGGTCGTTGCGGCGGTGCGAGACGATCTTGCTGGACTTCACAGGAGTGACCTCTTGCTTCTTTTCTTTTGTTACGGTAAAAACTGATTT
This sequence comes from Ormosia emarginata, assembly GCA_029884605.1. Taxonomy (NCBI): domain Eukaryota; kingdom Viridiplantae; phylum Streptophyta; class Magnoliopsida; order Fabales; family Fabaceae; genus Ormosia; species Ormosia emarginata. Next base: position 46,361,570 of record JAQQTP010000077.1, on the reverse strand, counting down.
CTTCCTTTGCTTCTTATTCATCTGGTTTTTCTTGCTGTTTTGAGAAAAAGGTGAGGGGGTTGGGGAAGTGTGCTTTCCCTTCCGTTAATGGCGTTTGCCCTCCTGGAGCACCTCCTCCGTCGCGCCGCGTGTGGCGAAGGTGTCCTTCTGAGGCTTTTTGCCTTGGCGGGTGCGGGGGCCAGAACATTTGGATCTCTGAACTTGGACTGGTTCTGACCCTGAGCCTCTGTGTGTCTTCCAGGAATTCGAATCGCTAGGAGAAGGGTGTTGAGAGTTGAGGAGCCCAACCCGGATCCCGAAGCTCGCGAGCCGGGGGGTCAGGAAGCCGTAGATGAGTTAGTGCGTGTTCGCCGGGGGCCGGGATTACCTTACGCCTGGGTTGCGGACGATGCTTTTGATAGGATCTCACGCTACGAGATCGGGTCCGAATTGGACAAATTGAAAGATTACTTGGAGCTTACCGCAGGAGGTCTCCGGGATGGTGAGTTCCTGATCCTGTCCCCGGGAAGAGAGCGCATGTGTTCGACACGTGGCTTTTAACCACGTGGTCGTGGGTTCGATCCCCACAGACGGCGCCAATGTTCTGAAGTGGATTCAGAAGGTACCTGGAGTCGGTACGTATGCGGTGGTTCCTTCCTCGCGCAGCTGCAGCCAGGAGCACGAAGTCCAGGAGGGTGGGTACCTGCAATGGGACTCCAACGCTCAAGTCAGGCAGTGCACCAGAAGGTTAAAGCTAATGGAATAGTAGTAAGGTTCCGATCCCCTCTCAGGGTAACTTAGCCTGGTATATATTGAGAGCGTGATTTGAATCCTCATGCACTCCACGCAGAGACGGTACCTTAGATCGTGTCATGGCAAGGAATTCAGCCCATGATCGTTGAGGTCCGTCTCTCGACATTGTCGGGACCGTTCCACTATCGTTGAGGTCCGCTTCGACATTGTCGGGACCGTTCCCACGATCGTTGAGGCTCGTCTCGTTCGCTAGGGCCGTCTTTCCTTTAATGGCCAATCCTTGTACGCGGTGCTGTCGTGGTCCCCATTACTGAGAATAGGGAGATGACTGCTACGATCCAAGGTCGCGAGGCCGAAGTGGGAGCGTAGTTGGCAGAGTTTGGTGGTTCATATGCCGGGTCGATCTTTCAAGACGGGATCTCGGACCACGGTCCAGAACAGCTACATAAGTCCTCAAGGGATACGGAATGAACACAGCATGAGAAATATATTTCATGAGAAGGCTGATCCCTAGAAGAGTATTTATATACCCATTTAATGGCTCGAATAATTTACTATTAATATTATGAGAATAGATGCATGTATATATTTATTGTAATATTGGAATAATTTAGATCTTTGCATTTATTAAGATACTAAAATTATAAGATATCTGATCATCTGTATCTCACCCCTATAAAATTAAGAGAGATTCTTACCTAAACTATGGACATCCAGTTAGGTACACTAAGTCATTCAGAACTTAATATTTTCATAGATTTTTGTGTTTCACAATTAATTTCATAGTGTTCTATGAAAATATCAAATCTTAATTAACTTAGTGTACTCAACTATCATACACCATGTTTAGATAAGAATTTCTCTTCCAAATAACAAATCTTCCAAATAGCAACCCTTCCAAATAACAACTTAGATCCATGCATTTATTAAGTTACTAAAATTACAAGATAACCAATCACCTTTATCTCATCCCCACGAAATTAAAAGGAAAAGTACTGAACCTCCCTTCCAAATAGCAATTCCTTACTCGTGCATGATTTTTAGGCTTATTGAGTGTATTTATTTGTTGTAAGACTAGGAGTTTAATAACTTTGGAAACAGCTTTTGATTGTCGAAGATTACATCCATTGTCTTGATCAATTAAATTGATTCTTGTACCGATAAGGGGATATGCGCAATGATAAAGGAACTGTGCTGTTATGGGAGGACAAAGTTTCGAGCCATTAAAATGTTACTTGTGAGAACGGTCTAACTATATTGTTTTGTATCTCGAAAAATTAATTTCATATATGAATCCAGGAAACCAAAAAAAGGTTGACTTTTTGTAAACGTAAAAAAATAATAATTGTGTAGATGATATCAATGAATTACTATCGATCACTTAGTTACAATTATAAGCAACCTGACCATATTAGAAAATAAAATTGTCTAGGTGAATGTAAGCAAGCATTATTTCTAGGGATTTGGCTTCTCTCCAGCAGGAGCTATCCTGCAGCTCTCTCCAGAAAATTTGGGTCATTAATTTTTAATTTAATGGTCTAAATTTTGATCAGTATTAATTTAATATTTTTAATATTAAAAAATAAAAAAAATCTGGGCCATTAGATTAAAAATCAATGGCTCAAATTTTGCTAGAGAGAGCTACAGGATAACTCCTATTGGAGAGAAGCCAAATCCTATTTCTAGGGATGTCTTTCATAGTTATATAGCACACCATATTTAACAAAAAAAAAAACTTTTATGTTCTATTTTGATTAAGTTGTGTTTTTACAGAATTAAAAAGTTTCTACAGTAAAATCAGTGCCATACTATTACTAATGAAAAATTAAAAACTGATTTTAAGGGTGCGGTTATTGAAATCCTAATTGACACTCTCACTAATTAATTTTAATTATAGTTGCACAAAATATCTTTTATAAAATAATATTATATTAATTTTAAACTTAATTATATTTGTCTATTTATATTTAACTAAATATAATTTAAAATTATGATTAAAAATAATTAATGAAGAGCACAGTTGGAAGTGACCTGTCTATTCACAAATTGATATTAAGTAATGGAGATATATTAATGGAAATAACTGATATTAAGTGAAATATATAATACTGTAATAAATAAATATTATTTCCAAAAAAGTAAAGAAATATTTTATTACTTAATAATTTAAATAAATATATTATATGTTATAAAATAATTTCAATAACCTCCTATATATGTTCTAAATATTTTCATCACTATTTATTGCTTCATAATTTTGGATAGAAAAAATGAAAAAAAAAAAAAAGATACACAGAAAGATCGCCTAATACCACAATACAGTAGAGATCAAATAATAGTAGATAGGTTAAGAACAGATCAATTTGTCCCTAGTTATGAAATCATTTATATATAGTTTAGTAGATGGGAAATCTTTTAAATACTATCTAGAAAGATAGGATTAAAGGAAGCACTTGAACCATTTTAATAGACATAAATCAACCTACCGTAGTATCTCTCTCTTGAACTCTTGGAAAGTTTGACCCGTAATTTTTTTTTTTTATGTCTAATTAGGATTTAACTCCTACATTAAGTGATAGTATATAAACTAGTAAGCCATATATCAACATTTTAAGTCATTAGATGTAAGCTAATCAAAAAGAGTTTTGAGTATCAAAAGTTAAAATGTCTGTGTCACCATTATACTAAAGAAAATACCTGTTCAAAACTGGTTTTGAGGATTACCTGAGAAGGTAGGATATACTGAGTTCCTCTAAGGCATAGCACTGCAGTCATGGAACAAGGGGGAAGTACTTGCAAAAAGTAGTCACAAGCTCAAATCAGTAGCTACACAAGGAAGATAGTGTATAATAAGATTAATGCACACATTTATCCTCTTGTTTAGCCCTTATATATAGACATATAAGCGTGTAAGAAGTATAAGGAATCTGAGTGTTTCAGTGCGTATTATATGTTGTCTCCTGATAGTGCGAGAAATCGTTAAGTGGATGAGTTGCTTCCTACGCATAGCACATCTAAGGGCCAGCCTAGCAGGTCTGGTTGCTCCAATCCTCTGGGCCCATACCCAATCCAGAATAGTTGCCCCTAACTTAGCACTTTGATAGATCAACTAAGTGTCAAGGTATAAGTTTGACAAAGCACACGATACGCAATAGATAAAGGGATTCAAGTCATAGTGTTTATGCTAGATCTCTCGATGTTTTCTCAAAAAGGTTGAGGTTTGTGATATACCATGAGGAGTTCCCAGGGTATATGAGTAAGGTCAGGTTCCAGCTTGGATTGCTCTGCTCACATCATCATTCCGAAGTCCGAGGTATATAGTTAGTTGCCCCTATGCAATGTGGGGTTGTAGTGTAATCTTGGACCGAGATCCAGGGTGTTGTTTCACAGCGAGACTTTACTAAGGGTCTGACGTTCAGCTTAGCGTCTCTTCTTGGTTCCACGCATCGCTTCGATTTTGAACATTCTGAACAATGTTCTTTCAGTTTCCTTCATTCAGAGATGGTACAACACATGGTTGAAAAGTTGTGGATGTCATCGTTTGGGGTTCGAAAAGCCATGATGAGCCGCTTTTAAATTTCAAAAAGTGGGCGTCATGATAGAGTATTTCGAACGACACATCTTATCTATATCGAAATGGCATACCCGCCCCTATTGAGGTGGCAGTTTGGGGATGACTTTCCATGCCTACAAATAAGGGCAGAATGAAGTTTTTCCTACTTTTCACTCAAACTTGCATCCCAAAATAGCATTCCAGACATTTGTATTTTCACTTTCTTTCTCCGGTGACTCAGGTAGGCTATTTTTAACATCAATCGTGGTGGTCACTGGTGTTTCAAATCCTTTTCAAATCTCTTATCATCGTTCGAGCTTCCCTTTCTCCCAAAAATCAAGATATTCTTTGTTTTTCTCCCATTTCATTTTTTCCCTTTTCTTTGAGCATTTGGTGAGAAAAATGTTCGAGAATGAGGGGACAGTGCAGAATAATGGCCTGCCTTTGAGCTTCTGACAACGTTATAGGACTTGAGTGACTATTTTGAATTTAACTCTAATGTGCCCTCTATAGGTATGACGAGAACCCAGAGGGTTACTCCTGCCAAACGAGGGAGAGCCATTCCCGCAGAGTGGAAGAAGTTCGTTTTCCCTTGAGATGTTGACAAATACCAGTGGGTGGACTAAGAGGTTTTGGGCACTCCTTCTGACGTGAGCACTACAGAGGACGTCTTGGAGAAGCAATAGTACCTACAGCTAATTGTGGGGGGATTTAGAGACTAAGAGTTCGCGATCCGGTGCCCATTAGAGGAAGATAGGGTGTGCTCGACCTATACAGAAGGCGAACATTTCATGTACATGTACGAGGCTCTCTTTACTCGAATTTGGGTGTGATTACCATTTAATGAATTCGAGATGGGGATTCTTAATCACCTACAGGTGGCGCCCACTCAACTTCATCTGAATGCTTGGGGGTTTATTTGGGCATTCGAGTTGGTTTGTCGAGTCTTCGATTGGTTGTACTCGGTCAAGTCTTTCTTTTATCTTTTTTTCTCGGTTGACTGCCTCTGGGAGTACCCAGACTAAAGGATGGGTTACCCGTTGCGTGTAGAGTGGGCATGTGGTTTTGAAAGCCTACCAAGAGTCTTTCAAAAAGTTTAGAAAAAGACTTCTTCAAAGTAGAAGAGATTCCGGGCAAGGCATCCTTTTTGTCACCTTGGAAGGTGAGTTGCACTTCCAATTGTACTGGACTGAGATCGGTTGAGGGTGGAGTAACAAGGAGTTGGAGACTCTGTATTCCAAGATCCCTTTTATTGAGGCCTGGGTCATGGACTTTTTGATTGATTGAACCGAGGAGAAAGGGGTCATCTTTTGTAATGACATCTTGGATGAGCTCGTCAATCTTATGAAGGTCTTGCTGAGTATCTCATCTGTAGATTTTCTTTTTCGTATTCAAATTTACCCAAGTGTTGATACTTTTCCTTTCTTCTTTTGTTTGCAAAAAGCATGGCTCCACCAAGTGGACTTCGGCTCTTAGTAGAGAAACTGGCAGCTCAAGGGGTGATGCATCAGGATCTCGGGCTTTAGTGTTAGCTCAAGGGGTGACAATTGTTGTTCCTGTGTTTTCGCGCAATACGATCCCTATTCCTGCGACTGTGGTGATTTCCACATCTCCCTCACACGTTGAGATTTGAAATGCCAAGCTGCATTCCCTTGTGCCACCGCTATGATCCCAGAAAAGGTAGGTCGTGGGCAGTAGAGGCGACAGGGGGAAAAAGCCAGCAATTGAGGACATTCCAGAGTATCCTAAAATGTTTGAGGCCTATATTGGAGCAGAGTCTGAGGATGTTCCTTTGGGTCTCCGCTGGTGTCGGTGTGGAATCGAGCAATTGATCCCTCTGACTTCATCGATGGTGCCTTATTTAGTCAGGTTGAGGCCAAGGCGTTAGTCCAGCATGATATATCGGAGCTCTTCAGTAGGGCTCAACTTGGGAACTTGTGCCTCGCCTGTTTCCTTCGATTTGTGGAGGAGTCTTGCAGTTCCTTCCAAGAAGTTGTCAGCCTAGAGAGGGAGCTTAATACTCTTCGAGGGGAAGCAGAAGCTGGAGGTGGATCTTGCCAAGAAATATAAGTTGCTTCGCTGCCATGGAGGTTGATAATCTTCGAGCTGAGGTTGCCCTTCTTATCGCAGTTGCTAGCGAGGTCCCTTTTCTTTGGGCTCAACTTGTTGAGGTTGAGTCTCTAAGAGTCAAGGTAGCCGAGGTGGATGAGCTTTGGGCCGAACTTGGTGAAACAGCGGCTCAAGAGGATGTGCTGAAGCAGAATCTAGCCTCGACTGAGTCCGCCCTTGCTGATGTTGTAGGTCAACACGAACTTCTGAAAGGAGAACTTGACTAGACGATCGAGGGACAATTAAGGTCTGTGGACGAGACATTTGAGAACGCCCTAAACCAACTTCATCTCCTCAACTGTGGTCTTAATAAGGAAGGGGTTGGTGCATTGAAGGAGGTTCGGGATGGTCGGATTATGGACATGGCGGTTTTGGTGGTTGCTCCAAATGACCAAGTGGACCAGGGTGTGGATGACGGAGAAGCGGTGTCGGGGGCTGGTTGAGGAGAGATTGGTGTTGCTGCAGCTAACAGGGTACAAGCCGAAGCAGTGAAGTCTGAGGTAGCGATGGAGATCCTGGAGGAGCAGAGCGCTACCTTCTGATGCCCATGCTTTTGATTTTCATGCCCTTTGTGTGGGGTTTAATCTTTGTACTTGGACAAGTCCCAGTCTTGGGCACCTCTACGTGAATAACATATTTTGTTACCTTCATGTTTGTTTTTCCTTCACCGAGATGAGTCCAATGCTCAATTTCAGTTCCTCCTTAGTGCTTGTTTAGCTTTTGTTCCTTCTATGCCGAGATGGATTTGACACTCAATCTCAGTGTTGGATTTAAGCATTTTACGCCCACGATTCCACTAGATGGGTCCAAAGGTCCATCTTGATGGCAAAACTTTATTTCCCTTAGGATTTGATGTTCTTTTAGCAGCCTTTACTCTGCGACTTGTAGCAGTCTATGCCTGCTTGGGAACCATAGCTTTGAATTTATTAGGAATTTAAGCTGCTTTAAAGGTAATGGCAGCTTTATTATTTGTTTCCAAACTACCTGCTACTCTAGTGGCCAATTGCAGTAGAGGAACATTTAAGCGCAACTTTGAATATGCCATCGATTTTCCCCTATAAATAGGGAACGTTTGGAGTATAGTTGTCACTCGTTCTCTTCTTTTGCTTTTCTTTCCAGAGGGTGGGTCCTTTGCACTTTTGCGATCACGTTGAAGGTTGCATTCTTTTTTAGGACTACCTTGCATTTCTCCCCCAATTTTTTTTAATGGTGTTCCCCTTTTCGCTTACTCTCTTGGTAGGGGGTTCTCTTTTCGGGTGTGGCTCTATAAAGGTCAAGTAACTTCCCTACGTGGCTTGGTCAATGCGCCGCCAGATAGCATAGGTTTTTCCTTTCTAGCGTACAAGCGAAAAGGTGGAGTCCTTACTCTTGCTGGGAGGGTTTATGACTGCTGTTGAACTTCCAGTGCAGTATGGAGGGGTTTTGCTAATGTCTCTTCATTGCCCTCTTGACTCCCTTCCATGATGTTCACCTTGGTTGTGCAAGAGTGTCTTTTAGTGAAGCAATCTCCTTACATTGACCAAGAAGGAACACAAGGGATGCTCTCATCTTGAGGGGCCATTGGGGTGATCAGTGCTTGATTATCATCATCATCACATTTGGTTTCCTTTCTAGCTCTTTCAAGTAGGAACCTTTCTAGGTCCTCTTTGTAAAATTTCTTTATAACACAGGTGATGTTTGGAATGAGGATAAAGACTTGTTTTTCTTAATATTCTGCTTTTTATTGTACTGTGTAGTTATATATGTTCCAACGTCGAATCTTGGTGCTTTATTTGCTTGATGAACACTCGTTTTGCCAACTGGGATGAGTCCAAAGATCGATCTCAATAGTTGGGCTCGCTTGATTTGGACAAACACTCATTTGCTCCGCCGAGATGAGAGCGAAACTCGATCTCAGGGGTTGGATTCGTTTGATTGGACGAACACTTATTTGTCCTACTGAGATGAGTGTGAAACTCTACCTCAGGGGTTAGGTTCATTTGATTGGAGGAGCATTCGCTTCACCAAACTGAGATGAGTGCACAATGCGACCTCAGTGGTAGGGTTCGTTTGATTGGACGAACATTCAGTTCACTAAATCGAGATAAGTGCGCAACTCAACCTCGATGGTTGGGTTCGTTTGATTGGATGGACATTCACTCCACTAAACCGAGATGAGCGCAAAACTTGACCTTAGTAATAAGGTTCATTTGATTGGATGAAAATTCACTTCACTAAATTGAGATGAGTGTGCAACTCAATGTCAGTGGTAGAGTTCGTTTGTTAGGACGAACACTGTTGTTCCCGCTGAGATGAGTATGAAACTCGATCTCGGGGGTTGGGTTCATTTGATTGGATGAACATTCATTTCACTAAACCGAGATAAGAGTGAAACTCGACCTCGATGGTAGGGTTTATTTAATTTGGATGCAGTAACCCTGTGGCATAGAGTCCACTATCTCGGGTTATGATCGATTTTCCTTAACCACTACTAACCCCATCAGTTGATGCTTAAGGTATGGCTCAAATAGGTGATGTGCAGGATTAAAGGATGCAAACCCAAATGCAGGTTATCTCAAGTAATAAATTTCTCGGGAGTCCGAGGTCGATCCACAGGGAATTGATGAAGAAAAATTAATTGAGGTAGGAAGAGGATTTGTCACAATAATAAAAATAACAAAACTTGTTCACAATTAAATTTAAGAACTTGCTTGGGTTATGAGATCCACTCTTGGTAATAAATTAAAGGTAAGATTATTTCTCTTTATAACTCAATTGAAATCCACACACAACGGAGGTTCCAATCGGAAAATATAGCATTCAAAGTTTAATTATATATGCAATTATATTATGATTCCTTTAATTATTTACCAACATTTGTAAATAAGTTCAAGCATTCACTGTGTCAATCCTATTGTCTACAATAAATCAAGATCTCCATTAACAAAGAAGGTTTCTAAATTGATTGGAAACAAAATACAATACATATAATGTCCATTTGATAATATATCATTTAAGCACAAAAAAATAGAATAATCTAACCTTATTTCATTACCAAGAGCTTCACTCTTTCACCCAAGCAAGATGAAGATTTAGTTACTCATAGATAAGAAGAAAGAAAGAGAGAAGAAGAGAAAGATGAACATAGCTTCACTTTAGAACAAGAGAAAATTACAACAAAGTAAAACAAGAAACAAGCATAACCATAACTTGTAAAAACTAAGCCTCCCCCCAAGTGCTTAACACTTGAGTGCCTTTTATAGAAGAGTAGGGATACAAAATGACAAGGAGAATGATTAAGAGTAGATGGATTAGTGGGTGGAGTGGGTGGATGATTGGTTAGGTGGTTGGATTATTGAATTAGTGGTTGGATTATTGAGATTCTTTGTCTCTGAAATCACTCATTGCTTAACTCATTGATTCCGTCATTTTTGAGCTAAGTGGTCTTCATGAAAGTTCTAGGAAATTGTCTAAGCTTTCCAATGGCTCTGGAATCACCCAAAAATTCGTCCTACAGCCCAAGATATGACCCAATTACTACAGACTATTCAGACCCAGTTTCAGCACCTCTATTTTGACTTTCAGACCCAATATCACCATCAAGGAGCCCGAATCAAGTTTTGTGTTCAACATGAAAGTTGTAGATATGAGTCTTAACTTTCAGATTCCAAATTTTCAGCCCATTTTATATGCCCAAACTCAAATTATGCTATGATTACTGTACATTGTTCAGGTTTCAGACACAAAACTCGTGTTCTGTCTTCCAAGCCCAATTAGCTCTACTAGATGTATGATTGAGACTTTGAGCTCTCATCAAAGTTGTAGAGCTCTCTCTTATCTTTCCTACAAGGTAAAATTCATAATTATCAGATATTTAGAACTCAAGATATGGCCGAAATACAGAAATAGCGTAAGACCAAAATAGTGCTAAAAAAATCAATTAAGTCCAATTTGAGTCCAAACTTACAAAACATTACTAGACTTAATCAATTAAGTACATAGAGAGTGTAAATGACTAAAAATGAGGGTTTATTAATGTATAAAATATGTAATCATCAAATTCCTCCACACTTAGCTTTTTGCACTCCTGGGCAAAATACATAAGACCAAAGTTAGGAGACAAAGAAAAATGACACAGACTCAGAAGCTAAAAACTCTAAAAGACTTGATGAAGCAAGAAGAGCAACAAGAAATTCAAGGGATCAAAGCATAAATGAGGTAACATTTCTTCACATCTCAAATCAACAAGCAAGGAAGCTTCCGTTGAAAAGAATGAATCAAGAATGATAGATTCTCATAAAATTCACTCTCAATCTCTCAAGTGTTTAAAAGGTAAGTATTTCACTTTATTCAACCCATGAACAATTGCACTACCATAAGCTTGCTTATCTTCTACTTCTCCGCTACTCAAAACACATGCATACAAAAATCAAGAGGACTTTATTCAAGGTTGTAATGGGGTCATGGTAAAGGAGAGGAGATAATATGGATATGAAAAGATAAATACCAAAGAGAATAAAAGAGCATTATGGTACAGTTAGAGTGAAGAAAATGTTTGAGAACATTCATCATAAAGGACAATCACCAATATTTGACTAATGTTTTGTTAAATATCAATCCCAAATTGGTGAATTGAATTCATTGTTAGACTTGAACATTCTCCTTTTCTTCCTGTTGTTTCCAAGCATCCACCTTTATTCTGATAATCCTTTGATTGCAACGGTGGTCAATAAATTTTTTTTGATCATTTTGCACACACACCCCCACACTTATTCAAGAACAAGGTCAATGCTCTCTTATTCCCTGAGGTTGGGTAAAAACATGTTTTTTTTCTTTTTTTTTTTGAAGGATGAAATGAGGTTAAAACAAGGAATGGTCAAACAAGTTTAAATGGGTTACACAATAGAAAATATACAAGGATGGCTATTTGATCAAAGTAGCTATTTCAAAATGCCTCAATCATATTAATGTATGCATGTGAAAATGTAGCCTCAAAAAGAATCAAAGCAAGTTCTAGAGTAACAATTCCATGAGTGAAAATCACACAAGAAAGAAGAGAATGACATAGATATTCAATCTATTCATCATAGGCTCAAAATCTCACAAGGCATATTTCTATCATTCTCAATCCACCAATTCAACATCCATAACCAAGCATATGAAATTTAAGAAAGAAGATAATTTATTCAATCATGCTATGATTCCTGAATTTCAATTGCTTCCAAGGCTGTGAGAGTGCATTCGCTTGAATCTTTCTAAGGAAATCAAAAGACAAAAACTTTGTTACTTCCATAAATCAATACTAATTAATTACTACCTAAAAACTCCTTACTCTGTCACCAATTAAGATGCGTCTCAGAAGTAAAATTACTCCTTACTCTGCTATCACTAATTGGTTTAGTAAGTCCATGACAATCATATCATACTTCCCAAACAAAACAAAACAATTTATTTTTTTGGGTCAACTATCCTTCCCCCCAACTAGATCACAACATTATCCTCAATGTTAAAATATAGATGAGTAAATGATAGAAGATATTACCTGTTAGAGAAAACTGACACAAATTTAAATAAAAACAAAGTATGATAAATCCAAAGTAAAGGAAAGCTTTAAACGAAGTGTCAAATCTGGCTCATTTTTCATCCTGTTTCCCTCACTGCCTCCTGCTGACCAATCTATCTGAGTTATTGCTGGATCAGGATCAAAGATTAAAGGTAAAGGATTTTTTTTTTTGTGACTTCAAGAAAACCATCAGGGTAAAGAAGTCTAGAAACCCCCGAAGGACCCCGCTCAAAGGATCGTCTCATCCAAAACCAAAATACAAAGAAAATCATACAAAGATAAAAGAGATATAATAGCAAATGATGACATACCAGTATGTACAAATTTCATGGCGTATCTTTATACTACGCGCGTCATGAGTGCAAAGGGCATATCTTTATACTTTGCATGTCTCCAAAGGCAAGAGACACTCACGAACTTTTTTTAAAAAAAAAACGTGCAAAGGTCCACCCGAGTCAATGACGGGTCAGCCAAAGGCTAGGGCTTCACAACTAATTAAAGCCATGGTACTCCTTTCCGATCGCCCTTGTTCAAACATTTTTTTCTTTTTTTTTTTTTTCTTTTTTTTTTGAATTTTTTTCTCTTTTTTTTTTAAAGATTACATGAAGAAGAAGAAGATGATATGTACAGATTGTTGTGGATATGGCTCATATCTGCCTCTAGTTTAACGTCCAATAATGGCTTAAACGTCATCTATGAGTCGAGGATAAGCTTCCCATCCAATTTTCTTATAAATTGGCAAACAGGATCTTTTAGAGTCAGATTCCCAAGACTGTAGCGTTTTTCTTCATCCTTGAAGAGATTCCACAAATTAAGAATTTCACCCTGCATCAATCTATAAGAACACGTCTCAAGAGTCAATAAGATATCATCTAATGACTCCTTACTCAGTCCATTCTTAATGAAGGATCTATTTACGGAAACCATCCCCAAAGAACGACATTGTATGTTACAATTCCATCGTCCACATTTGTAACAGACTTGTAACTTTTTTGCTCTTCTCCTTTTAGAATACGAACTTCTTCCAAGACCTGGCATGTATGAGTCAAATGAAATTTGAAGACTCACCTGCTAGTCGGACCTTTGCTTCAATTATCCAACGTACATCTTCTGGCATACCTTTGTGCATTAACAGTCTCAATCTTTCACATCGAACTTTGTAAATTTTTTTCAAAGCATTTTGAGGGAGAGAAGGAAAATATTTTCTCAGGTTTGAAAGAATGACATCCATTTTAAAGAAGAAGAAGGATTCAGTTATTTTGGAAAACTGAAAAACAAACCGACTTAAGAGTCACGGAGTACTTAACCAGCAACACAAAGAACTCATCAACTTGGTTTTTTCAGAAATGGTTTGAGCCTTTGTCCATTAACTTTAAACACATTACCATTCCTAGGATTCACAATATCTACGGCCCCATGAGGATACACGTGTTTGACAACAAAAAGACCACTCCGGCTAGATCTCAATTTTCTAGGGAATAGGTGCAGGCGAGAATCATAAAGCAGAACTTTTTGACTAATTTTAAAAGATTTTCTCAAAATTGTCTTGATTGTGGATTTTATTGGATTTGTCTTTTGACAATTTTCACAACTTTTGCAAAAAGTATAGCAGTCCTTAAATAAAGTGGGCCAATAAAATTCACACTGCAAGATTTTCGCAGCTATTTTCTTTGAAGAAAAGTGACCTCCACATGCTTCTGAGTGACAAAATTTAATGACACTGCCTACCTCACTGTTGGGCACGCATCTTTAAAAAATTTGGTCAGGACAATGTTTGAACAAGTATGGGTCATCCCAATAAAAAATTTTCACCTTTGTCAGAAATTTTCTTCTATCTTGGTGCGTCCATTGAGGCGACATCTTTCCTTCTTGTTCTTCAGTAAGAGAAGAGGAAATTACCACAGGAAAGCTTTGCTTTTCTCCCAAAAATGTGTACTTCAACCTAGCAGGTAATGACTTTAGTTCCGGTGTGGGTACTTCTTCATAAGCATTATCATTCATGGGTTTTAGCTCTTCGAATTTTGGCTTTCTTCCTTTGTATTCTATTTCCTCTGTACAGTCAAGCAAATCAAATGAATTAATTAAACAAACTTCTAATGGGTCAGAAGAACTCCCTTTTTGTAGATGATCATTTATAATGGCTTCAATTCCTTCAACTTCCTCATTTTCATCAAGGACTTCCTGTGGTTGCTTGCACATGTTAAAAACATTGAGATCTAGTGTCATGTTTCCAAATGTTAGCTTCACCACTCCATTTCTGCAATTTATCAAAGCATTAGATGTTGCTAAAAATAGACGGCCTAAAATAACAGGAATTGACTTGCAACTATCAACTTGAGGTTCAGTATTCAAGACAATGAAATCCACAGGATATATGAATTTATCAACTTGAACCAACACATCTTCCACTATTCCTCTTGAAATTTTAATTGATCTATCTGTAAGTAGAAGAGTTACAGAAGTTAGTTTTAACTCACTTAAGTTGAGTTGCTGATAAACTGAATATGGAAGCAAATTGACACTAGCACCAAGATCAAGTAAAGCTTTTTCAATTTTATGTTCTCCAATAATGCATGAAACTATAGGACAACCAGGGTCTTTATATTTCAACGCATTATTATTTTGAAGAATGGAGCTTACCTGTTCTGCCAAAAATGTTTTCTTTTTCACATTTAATTTCCTTTTAACAGTGCACAAGTCTTTCAAATATTTGGCATAAGAAGGAATTTGTTTGATAGCATCTAACAGAGAAATATTAATTTTCACTTGTTTCAAAATTTCAAAAATTCCAGTGTTATGGTCCAATTTCTTTGGATTTTTTCAATGCTTGAAGAAATGGGGGTGAAGGCGAGAGAGTTTGGTCTCCTTTTAGTCAACTTCTTCATTTTCTTGGGGAATTGGCTCATCTTCTTTCTCACAAGATTTGAGAATTTGTTTTTCAACAACCTTTCTACTCCTAAGAGTTATCACTGACTTGACTTAGTCCATTTGTTGGTTTTCTAAACTCCCCTCATTTAGACTGTACTGACCCTTGGGATTTGGTTGAGGTTGAGAAGGAAATTTTCCTTTCTCATGAATGATGAGTGCAGAAGAAAGTTTAGCAAGAGTGTCTTTTATGTCATTCATGGTTTGATTGTTTTGTTTATTAATGGCATCTTACTTTTCTATGAATGCATGCAGTGTTTCTTCAAGGTTTTTCATATATGGTGGGACATAAGGTGCATATCCTTGAGAATTTTGAGAGTCCTGTTGTGCCTGAGGAGGTGGTGGTTCCACAAATTATGACTGATTATTATTCCTCCAGTTGAAGTTCGGGTGATTTCTCCATCCCGGATTGTATGTATCTGAAAAAGAAGAAGTAAATGGCTTTTTAAAATTATTCATTGCATTTACTTGCTCATGTACAACTTCTTTAAAAATAGGAATGTTAGGACATTCATGTGTTGAGTGTCCTAAGTCATCACAAATACCACAAATTTCTTCATTTTGCACAGATTTGATTTCTTTTGCTTTTCTTAATTCCATGGCTTTAACCTTTCTAGTTAAACTGGCAAATCTAGCATTTAGATCTTCCTCTTGACTAAGGTGATATTTTTCTTTATTAGCACTTGCAAGATTAGATCTAATTGAATTTTCAGAAATATTAGTACTATGCCAAGATTAAGAATTTTCAGCCAACTGGTTCAAATAGTCTAAAGCTTCATCAGGTTCTTTATTAAGAAACTCACCATTGCACATTGTTTCCACAAATTGTTTAGTTTCAGGAGTTAAACCTTCATAAAAAAAGCTTATAGTGCACCATTTTTCAAAACCATGATGTGGGCAAGAATTTAACAAATCTTTAAATCGTTCCCAACATTGAAAATATGCTTCATTTGAATTTTGGAAAAAATTTTGGATTTATCTTTTCATAGAATTGGTTTTATGTGTTGAAAAAATTTTCTTCAAGAACTCACCGTGCATTTCTTGCCATGTGCCAATTAATCTTGGATTCAAAGTGTTAAGACAAGATTTTGCTTTATCTTTTAAAGAAAAAGGAAACAATTTAAGCTTAACAATCTCTTCAGTGCAATTTTGATCATTGAAGGCAATACATACTTCTTCAAATTCTTTCAGATGTAAATATGGACTTTCAGATTCTAAACCATGAAAATTAGGAAGTAAAGAAATCATACCTGGTTTGAATCTAAAATTATTGGCATTGAGTGGAAAGATAAAACATGATGGACTGGAATTTCGAGGTGGTTGCAAATATTCATGCATGGTTCACAACGGTTGATTTTTCGATTCATCATGTACACTTTCACTGTCAGCCGTTGTGTCAATTGTGTGTGATTGTGATTCAAACAAGTCAATATATAAAGTACTCGAATTAATTTTAACTAAACGACCAGAATTTAAATCACGATACCAATTAAGCATAAATACATAAATAACTAAAAATAAATAAACAAAAAAATAATATACAAGTCAACGTGTCACCCACCATTAAATATTAACAGGGATGGGGTAATAAACCAACCACCCAAAAATAAAAATAAAGTGCAGAAAGTAAATTTAAATATGAAAACCTAGAGTAACAGAGCCCCACAGAGTCAAGAAAGAGAAGAGAAGAAGAAATAATATTTTATTAAGTTAGATTGCAGAAAAATAAATAATGAGAAAAGTAAAAGGGAGGTTTCCCCACTAAGTTAGTGCGTAAAATAAAAGGGAGAGTTACCCCCATCGACGAAAAAAAATGATGAAAATAAAAAAAAATTAAAAAACAAAAATAAATGACATAAATATAAAAGTTAGAAAGTTAGTATGTTAGCAAGTTAGTAAGTTAGATTTAGATAGTTAGAAAGTTAGAGAGTTAGTAAAGAAACCGAAGGATCGGCAAGCCAATCTTTTGCTCCGGTGAGGGAGAAGAGAGAATAGATTTTATTAAAGAAAACAAACCTCAATAAATCAAAACTTCAAATCAAGTCCTCGGCAACGGTGCTAAAAACTTGATGTGTGGGATTAAAGGATGCAAACCCAACTGCAAGTTGTCTCAAGTAATAAATTTCTCGGGAGTCCGAGATCGATCCATAGGGAATTGATGAAGAAAAATTAATTGAGGTAGGAAGAGGATTTGTCACAATAATAAAAATAACAAAACTTGTTCACAATTAAATTTAAGAACTTGCTTGGGTTAAGAGATCCACTCTTAGTAATAAGTTAAAGGTAAGATTATTTCTCTTTATAACTCAATTGAAATCCACACACAACGGAGGTTCCAATCGAAAAATATAGCATTCAAAGTTTAATTATATATGCAATTATATTATGATTCCTTTAATTATTTACCAACATTTGTAAATGAGTTCAAGCATTCACTGTGCCAATCCTATTGTCTACAATAAATCAAGATCTCCATTAACAAAGAAGGTTTCTAAATTGATTGGAAACAAAATACAACACATATAATGTCCATTTGATAATATATCATTTAAGCACAAAAAAATAGAATAATCTAACCTTATTTCATTACCAAGAGCTTCACTCTTTCACCCAAGCAAGATGAAGATTTAGTTACTCATAGATAAGAAGAAAGAAAGAGAGAAGAAGAGAAAGATGAACATAGCTTCACTTTAGAACAAGAGAAAATTACAACAAAGTAAAACAAGAAACAAGCATAACCATAACTTGTAAAAACTAAGCCTCCCCCCAAGTGCTTAACACTTGAGTGCCTTTTATAGAAGAGTAGGGATACAAAATGACAAGAAGAATGATTAAGAGTAGGTGGATTAGTGGGTGGAGTGGTTGGATGATTGGTTAGGTGGTTGGATTATTGAATTAGTGGTTGGATTATTGAGATTCTTTGTCTCCGAAATCATTCATTGCTTAACTCATTGATTCTGTTATTTTTTAGCCAAGTGATCTTCATGAAAGTTCTAGGAAATTTTCTAAGCTTTCCAATGGCTTTGGAATCACCCAAAAATTCGTCCTACAGCCCAAGATATGACCCAATTACTACAGACTGTTCAGGCCTAGTTTCAACACCTCTATTTTGACTTTCAGACCCAATATCACCATCAAGGAGCCCAAATCAAGTTTTGTGTTCAACATGAAAGTTGTAGATATAGGTCTTAACTTTCAGATTCCAAATTTTCAGCCCATTTTATATGCCCAAACTCAAATTATGCTCTGATTACTGTATACTGTTCAGGTTTCAGACACAAAACTCGTGTTCTATCTTCCAAGCCCAATTAGCTCTACTAGATGTCTGATTGAGACTTTGAGCTCTACATCAAAGTTGTAGAGCTCTCTCTTATCTTTCCTACAAGGTAAAATTCATAATGACCAGATATTTAGAACTCAAGATATGGCCGAAATACAGAAATAGCGTAAGACCAAAATAGTGCTAATAAAATCAATTAAGTCCAATTTGAGTCCAAACTTACAAAACATAACTAGACTTAATAAATTAAGTACATAGAGAGTGTAAATGACTAAAAATGAGGGTTTATTAATGTATGAAATATGTGATCATCAATAGGCACGAGTTAAGACCCTCGATCGCGCTGCTTGACCCCGACCCCGACCCCGACCCCGACCCCGACCCCGAAGGGTGTTCAAATGGCATCCCCAGTTTGATCGTCTTACGTAGATGTTGGAATAACTAATCCTTTTCGGACATTGTATTCCTTGGACCTTGCCAAGGTGTGGTGACCTTGGGGGATGTGATGCGCCGGGGTACTCATGGACTCAAGGTCGCGGCCAAAGTACTAGCTTCATGTAAGACAGAAGTTGGAAAGAGTTGAATTATTGATATCCAAAGATGTTTACACCATTGAAGTGGTAATTACATAATATTATGTGATCGTCCGAATTACATCAACGTAGTGGTGACTATCCTCTTAGTTATCACGTCGAGGTTGTGCCTTGTCTTGATTTATGGCATTAACCTGAGGTGATCGTGGCTAGGATTCTCATTCTTTGCTGGGGAACGTCTTCTTTGGACGGGGGAGAGGGACTCCAAGGGCTATAGCTTCGTTTCCTATAGTGCCCCTCCCTTTAGTCGTTGTTGCGGTTTTGGCGCACATATCGACCAAAATTTCTATCCCGGATGAGGGAATCGATGGCATCGTGTAGGTTAGTACAATCCTCTGTCCTATGACCATGGTTGTTGTGCCAAGCGCAAAACTTGGCTATGTCTTTTGACTTATTTATAGAGGGTGGTCTTTGTGCATCTCAGAGCTCAGTGTTCATGACCTCCTGGTAGATTTGAGCTTGATGCGTGTTGAGGAGGCATAACTCTTGAACTTCCCCTTGAGAATAGGTCTCAAATTCCAGCCCTATTGATTGGATTGTTCCCCAGGTTTGGATTTGACATCTTCTTTTTTGAGATTATTCTTAGTCTAAGAACATCTTCGACATTGATGTACTTATTGGCACGAGCGCGAAACTTGTCCATGGTCTTAGGCTTCTTTTTTGCCAGTGAAAAGGAGAAATATCCTGCACGAAGCCTTTCTCTGATATAGAACAATCCGAGTCTTTCATCCCAATCTCATGTGTTTACGATCTCCTTGTTAAATTGGGATATAAAGTCTCAGAGAGACTCCTCCTTTCCTTGCTTGATCAGAGCGAGGCAGTATATGGATTTAGGTTGTACTTTGCTAGTGATGAAGTGTAGCAAAAATCTCAAGGATAGACCTTCCCAGTTAGCGATAGGCCTTGGGGCTAAAGTGGTAAATCATCTCAAGGTGGCTTTCTTCAGTGACAGAGGGAAAACTCGACATATTAGAGAGTCACAACCCCCAATGAACAAGTGTGCGGGAATGTAGGCATCTAGATGTTCCTAAGGGTCCGAGGTCCTATCATAGGATTCAATGTTGGTGGGATACTTGAACCGCTTGGGGGTCTCGTACACTATCAGTTCATCAGAGAATGACTGGTTTTGGGAAACCAAGCTCCTGGCTCTAAGTTCTTGCTCTCTTGCCTAGGCTTGCCCAACATTGTGACCAACATCCATGATCCTCGAATTCTCAAGGAGGTAGTCATCTGCATGGAGTCCTTTGTCATCTCCACAATCCCTTCTGGGAGATCGATTTTTGTCGCCATGGTCATGGTTAGTTGCTCGCACCAGGTTGCAGAGTCTTTCATCTTGGCACTGGATCTGCTCATCCTAGAGTCTGACCAAGGAAAGTAGTTTTGCCCTGGATAGCTCTTGGTAGTTGATTCCAGTGGGGTGAGACTGAGCTTTATTGTCTATGCAATCACCAAGACAATGCAGCACTAATACACATTGTCCAGCATCTTTAGAAGGTGCCCTTTGCAAACAAAGACATTGCCGCCTCGAAACTCTCTATGGAGGAGGGGGGAGATCCTCTCCAGTGAAAAAAGTCTCATGTCCGTTCTACTCAAGTTCTAGTCGGGGTACTATTGGTCCATGAGCAGCAGGGACTGATGTTGGATAGTGGTTCACTGCAAGGGAGTTGCGCACTGCAGAAGCTCGGTTCTGGTTTGTTGGAGTCTATCTCCTCCTTGTGTTCACCATTGTGGTGGCGGTAGGGGAAGTCTTGAATGTGGTGTTAGGAGAAGAAATTTATCGTTTCCCACAAATGACGTCAATGTTCAGAACTGGGTTCTGAGGATTACTTGAGAATGTAAGATGCACTGAGTTCCTCCAAGGCACAACACCACAATCGTGGAGCAAGGGAGGATACCTGCAAAAGTCACTCTGACGCTTAAGTCAATAGCTGCACAAGGAGGATAGTATGTAATGAGATTAGTACAAACATTTGTCTTCTTGTTTAACCCTTATATATAGACGTGTGATCGTGTAAAAAGTGTGGGGGATCTGAGCATTTCAGTGCATATTGTACATTGTTTCTTGGTAGTGCGGGAAATCGTTATTCCGTATGATCTGTCCCCTCCATCTGAGTGGAGTGGTGTCTTCTCTTTCTTGTCGGGAAGGGGGGACAAGCTCTGTAGATGAATTGCTTCATGTGCATAACATGTCTAAGAACCAACCTGGCAGATCGAGTTGCTCCAATTCTATGGGCCCATACCCGGTCTAGAACAATACCATTATTCCAAACTATAATTTTTGTTTATCACTACTCAGATATAATTGTCATCATTAATTATCAACTAGTTATTTGTTGTAAGATTTAACAAAAAAAATATGCTCAAAATAAAGAATAGGAAAATTGCTACCACATTAATTTATGGTCAAATTTGTGTAAATTCTGTTGTGGTAAGTAACATTTCTATATAAGTAAAGAAACGAGACAGATAATGATACAATATAAATTGAACATTATGTTATACTGACACAAAGTAATATTGAATATGAATTTATCAATATGATGGGATATAATTATATTTAAAAGTTTCAAACCCAAGTGTAGGTTGTCTCAAGTAATAAATTCTCGGGAGTCCGAGGTCGATCCACAGGGAATTGATGAAGGAAAACTAATTAATTGAGGTAAAGAGAAAATGTGTCACAAGATTAAAGGTGATATAAGTTGTTTACAAATGAAAAGGATTTGCTTGGGTTAGGAGATCCACTCTTGGTAATAAATTAAAAATAAGATTATTTCGTTTTATAACTCAATTGAAATCATGCATAATGAAGATTCCAATCTAAGATTTAACATTTAAAGTTCAATCATGTAATCATATTATGGTTCCAATAATTATCTACTAATACTTGTAAATCGTCGAAGCATCCAATGTGCCAATCCTATTGTCTACAATGGATCAAGATATTCATTATACAAGAAGAGTTTCTAAATTAATTGGAAACAACATACAACACATATTATATTTGCTTAATAATATATCATTTAAGTACAAGAAAGAAATTAATCTAACCTTAATTTATTACCAAGAGTTTCACCTTTTTACCCAAGCAAGATGAAGATTAGTTACACATGAGAAAGAAGAAAAGAAAAAGGAAAACAACATAACGCTCCGAACGCCCCCCCCAACCTTCAGAATTTGATTGCCTATTTATAGGTAAATTTACTACAGGCGCTACAGTGCTACAGTGATGCTACAGTGACGTTACGTGATGCTGCAGTGCTACAGTGCAAACTACAGTGATGATTGTTGACATCATCCATGACATCATGCTTACATCATTCCTGACATCATCCATGACATCATGCTACAGTACTTGATGCTATAGTTATTTTTTTTAAAAAAAAAAATCTTCTATGCAATCAACTCCATTCTTCGATCCTTTGCATTTACCTAACAACAATACATAGAAATAAATAATTACAACACAATTTAAAATACTAAAAATATAACAAAACTCAAGAACAAACCCAATTAAAAAGATTAAAAAGAATGAAAAACACACACAATGAACCATAAAAATTATAAGTTTTGCGGTTCATCACACCCCACACTTGAGCTTTTGCACTCCTGGGCAAAATATATAAGACCAAAGCTAAGAAACAAAGAAAAACGACATAGACTCAAAAGCTAAAAACTCTAAAAGATTTAATAAAATAAGAAGAGCAACTAGTCATTCAAGGGAACAAAGCATTTTTTTTTAATATTTCTTCACATCTCAAATCATCAAGCAAGGAAACTTCAGTTAAAAAATATGAATCAAGAATGAAATATCCTCACAAGATTCACTCTCAATCCCTCTAGTGTTTAAAATGGTAGATATTTCACTCAATTCAACCCATGAAAAATGGCACTACCATAAGCTTGCTTATCTTCTACTTCTCCACTACTCAGAACACATGCACACAAAAATCAAGAGGACTTTATTCAAGGTTGTAACAGGGTCATGGTAAAGGAAAATGGATAATATGGACATAAGAAGATAAATACCGAAGAAAATAAAAGAGCATTATGGTACAGTTAGAGTGAAAAAGATATTTGAGAACATTCATCAATAAGGACAATGACCAATATTTGACTAATGTTTTGTTGAAGATCAATCCCAAATTAATGAGTTGAATTCATTGTTAGGCATAAACCTTCTCCTTCTTTTCCTGTTGTTTCAAAGCATCAATCTTTATTCTAGATATGTTTATGTCACATAGTGTATCAGATGGTCAGCTTTTTCTTTCTTTTCTTTTTTTTTCTTTTTTTTTCTTTTCCTTTTTTTTTTACACACACACACCCCCACACTTGTTTAAGAACAAAGTCAATGCTCTCTTATTCCCTAAGGTCAAGTAAAAACATGTTCTTTTTTTTTTAAGGCACGTAATAAGCTAAAAACAAGAACTAGCCAAATAAGCTCAAAGGGGTTATACAAGGAAAAATATACAAGGATGACTATTTAGTCAAAGTAACTATTTTAAAATGCCTCAATCATATTTAAGTATGCATGTGAAAATGTAGCTTCAAAAAGAATCAAAGTAAGTTCTAGAGTAACAATTTCACGAGTGAAAATCACACAAGAAAGAAGATAATGGTATAAATGTTCAATCCATTCATCAGTAAGCTCAAAATCTCACAAGGCATGTTTCTATCATTCTCAATTCATCAATTTAACATTCAAATCCAAACATGTGATTTTTAAGAAAGAAGAAAATTTATGTTATGACCCAAGATATGCTTTTTGCTACTTCTAAAACCATTTTTTTTAACTATGATGCGTCTCAAAAGTAAAATTACCTCTTCGGCAAAATTTACCCCTTACTCTGGCATCCTTAATTGATTTTGTTGTAGGTTTCTGACAGTCATCTCACTAAACATACTTTCCAATTTAAATGCGTCTCAGAAGTTAAATTACTCCTTACTCGGCCAATATTCATCGGTTTAGCAAGTTCATGAAAATCATATCATACTTCCCTAAATTTTTTTTTAAACTATCCTTTCCCCCCAACCAGATCACAACATTGTCCGCAATGTTAAAATATAGATGAGTAAAGGATAGAAGATAGTACCTACTGGAGAAATCTGACATAAATTAAAACAGAAACAAAGGACGATAAATAAAATCAAACCCATTAAAGGTGAAGTGTCAGATCTGGCTTCCTTTTCTTGCTGTTTCCCTCACTGCTTCCTGATGACCAATCTATCTGAGCTAGGACTTTATCAGGTTCATAAACAAAAGCTTCTAATTTGTCAATCAGCTCATCAATAGTGGAGGCAGAGATAAGAAGTTTTCTTGCCGAAGGAGTGATAAATTTCTATTCCCCAGCTTTATCAAGAAAAAATAACAAAAGATCAAAGAAATTATTAACATTCAACAAACCAATGGGTTTATGGTGGATGTTTAGTTCGGCCTATGAGACAATTTGAAAAATATCTTCCAAAGTATCAAAACCACCTGGTAAGGCAATGAATGCATCAGAGTTGTCAAGCATTTTTTTCATTCGTCCATGCATAGATGATACCTGAATTTCTTCTCCAACTGTCTTTCCAGTAATGTTATTTTGAGCTAAAGGTTTAGGGATGACACCTAAAACCTGACTGCCTCCTACAAATGTAGAGAGTAATACAGCCCCCATTAACCCATGACAACCACCCCCATATACAACATGAATATTTCTCGCAGCAAGTGTTCGACCAAGAGCGCTTACCACATTTACAAACTCTAAACGCTTCCCATAACTTGACCCACAAAAAACACAGACATTTTTAATGTTACGAACAGGAGGTCCCATAATTTCACCTTCCCTTAGAATGATTATGAGTTGGAGGAAAGTGAAGAGAATGGAGTGTTTAAATAGGAAAAAGAAGGAAAAAGTAATCATAGCACCATATGGGTAGGTTGGTCATTTGTCGAAAAGTTTGAAAGTAAGAAACACGAAATCTTTTTTTTTTCTTCACTGTTTTTGTTTTTGTTTTTTTTTTTTAACTTCAAGAAAACCATCAGGGTAAAGAAGTCTAGAAACCCCTGAAGGACCCTGCTCAAAGGATCGTCTGTTCAAAAACCAAAATACAACAGAATCATACAAAGATAAAAGAAATATAATAATAAATGAGGACATACCTGTATGTACAGTTTTCATGGCGTATCTTTATACTGCGTGTCATGAATGCAATAGTAGCATGTATTTGAGTTGCGTGTCACCAGTGCAACATATGAATTCCGCCCTGGGCTCCTAATCTAATTAAAGACTAAGTACAACTGAATTTTTTTTTTTCAAGTTGTTAGAAGCCTGATGAAAGATGGGTGTATACTCACTTGAGATTGGGATGGAGGTAGTCTGCTCTTTCGGCTTTGTGCCAAAGCATTGTTGACCAGTATTAGACACATTCAAGACCAGCGCATAGGGCTCCCAAAAGGGACAAGTGGCCATAATACGACCGGGTCGCTCACATGTGGGATACAATCTACTTTCTTTATTTTTCAATTAAGAAGGTTTGGATCAGATGCATGCATTTCCCCATTCACATTGTGTGTTACCAAAGCCAAACCCAAGAAGTATACATACATACTTTTTTTTTCATTTTTTTTTCATTTTTTTCTCTTTTTTTTTTTGAACATGAAGAAGAAGAAGAAGAAAATATGTACATGTTGTTGTGGATGTGGCTCACATCTGCCTCTGGTTTCACGTCCAGAAATGGCTTAAACGCCTTCTATGAGTCGAGGATAAGCTTCCCATCCAATTTTCTTATAAATTGGCAAACAGGGTCTTTTAGAGTCAGATTCCCAAGATTATATTGCTTTTGTTCATCCTTGAAAAGATTCCACAAATTAAGAAGTTCACGATGCACAAGACCACAAGAATGCGTATCTAGAGTAAATAAGATATCATCTAATGACTCCTTACTCAGTCCATTCTTAATGAAGAAAATTTTATCTTCTCTGTTTTTAGAAACCATCCCCAAAGAACGACATCGCTTGTTACAATTCCATCGTCCACATATGTGACAGACTTGTAATCTTTTTGCTCTTCTCCTTTTAGAATATGAACTTCTACCAAGACCTGGCATGTATAAGTCAAATGAAATTGAAGACTCACCTGCGAATCGGACCTTTGCTTCGATTATCCAATGTAAATCTTCTGGTATACCTTTGTGCATTAACAATCTCAATCTTTCACATTTAGCCTTGTAAATTTTTGTTAGAGCATTTTGAGGAAAAGAAGGAAAATGTTTTCTCAGGTTTGAGAGAATGATATCCATGTTGAAGAAGAAGAAATCAGTTATTTTGGAAAACTGAAAGAGAGCAAACCGACTTGAGAGTCACGGAGTACCGTCATCTGCCATTTAACCGGGAAGCTAAAGAACTACAAAACATAATAAAATCACAAAATTAGAGTAAATTTTTCTCATAACAAGGATCAGTTTTCCTGTGGTAATTTCCTCGTCTCTTACTGAAGAACAAGAAGGAAAGATGTCGCCTCAATGGACGCACCAAGATAGGAAGAAATTTTTAACAGAGGTGAAAAACTTTTATTAGGATGACCCATACTTGTTCAAACATTGTCCTGACTAAATTTTTTAGAGATGTATGCCCAACAGTGAGGTAGGTAGTGTCATTAAATTTTGTCGCTCAGAAGCATGTGGAGGTCACTTTTCCTCAAAGAAAATAGTTGTGAAAATCTTGCAGTGCGGATTTTATTGGCCCACTTTATTTAAGGACTGCTATATTTTTTTCAAAAGTTATGAAAATTGTCAAAAGACAAATCCAATAAAATCCACAGTCAAGACAATTTTGAAAAAATCTTTTGAAATTGGCTAAAAAGTTCTGCTTTATGATTCTTGCCTGCACCTATTCCCTAGAAAATTGAGATCTAGGTGGAGTGGTCCTTTTGTTGTCAAACACGTGTATTCTTATGGGGCCATAGATATTGCGAATCCTAGGAATGGTAATGTGTCTAAGGTCAATGGACAAAGACTTAAACCATTTCTAGAAAATCAAGCTGCTGAGGTAGAATTCATTTCTCTTTCTTTGCTTTTCTCCCAAAAATGTGTACTTCAACCTAGCAGGTAATGACTTTAGTTCCGGTGTGGGTACTTCTTCATAAGCATTATCATTCATGGGTTTTAGCTCTTCGAATTTTGGCTTTCTTCCTTTGTATTCTATTTCCTCTGTACAATCAAGCAAATCAAATGAATTAATTAAACAAACTTCTAATGGGTCAGAAGAACTCCCTTTTTGAAGATGATCATCTATAATGGTTTCAATTCCTTCAACTTCCTCATTTTCATCAAGGACTTCCTGTGGTTGCTTGCACATGTTAAAAACATTGAGATCCAGTGTCATGTTTCCAAATGTTAGCTTCACCACTCCATTTCTGCAATTTATTAAAGCATTAGATGTTGCTAAAAATGGACGGCCTAAAATAACAAGAATTGACTTACAACTATCAACTATAGGTTCAGTATCCAAGACAATAAAATCCACAGGATATATGAATTTATCAACTTGAACCAACACATCTTCCACTATTCTTCTTGGAATTTTAATTGATCTATCGGTAAGTAGAAGAGTTACAGAAGTTAGTTTTAACTCACCCAAGTTGAGTTGCTGATAAACTGAATATGGAAACAAATTGACACTAGCACCAAGATCAAGTAAAGCTTTTTTAATTTTATGTTCTCCAATAATGCATGAAACTGTAGGACAACCAGGGTCTTTATATTTCAACGCATTATTATTCTGAAGAATGGAACTTACTTGTTCAGCCAAAAATACTTTCTTTTTCATATTTAATTTCCTTTTAACATTGCACAAGTCCTTCAAATATTTGGCATAAGAAGGAATCTGTTTGATAGCATCTAACAAAGGAATATTGACTTTCACTTGTTTCAAAATTTCAAAAATTCCAGTGTTATGGTCCAATTTCTTTGGATTATTCAATGCTTGAGGAAATAGGGGTGAAGGTGAGAGTTTAATCTCCTTTTGGTCAACTTCTTGATTTTCTTGGGGAATTGGTTCATCTTCTTTCTCACAAGATTCAGGGATTTGTTTTTCAACAACCTTTCCACTCCTAAGAGTTATCACTGACTGGACTTGGTCCATTTGTTAGTTTTCTGAACTCCCCTCATTTAGACTGTGCTGACCTTTGGGATTTGGTTGAGGTTGAGAAGGAAATTTTCCTTTCTCATGAATGGTGAGAGTAGAAGTAAGTTTGGCAAGAGTTTCTTTTATGTCAATCATGGTTTGATTGTTTTGTTTATTAATGGCATCTTGCTTTTCTATGAATGCACTCAATGTTCCTTCAAGGTTTTTCCTATATGGTGGGACATAAGGTACATATCCTTGAGGATTTTGAGAATCTTGTTGTTCCTGAGGAGGTGGTGGTTGCATAAATTGTGCTTGATTATTATTCCTCCAACTGAAGTTCGGATGATTTCTCCATCCTGAATTGTAAGAATTGGAAAAAGAAGAGGTGAATGGCTTTTTAAAATTGTTCATTGCATTTACTTGCTCATGCACAACTTCTTTAAAAATAAGAATATTAGGACATTCATTTGTCGAGTGTCCTAATTCATCACAAATGCCACAAATTTCTTCATTTTGCACAGATTTGACTTCTTTTACTTTTCTTAATTCCATGGCTTCAACCTTTTTAGCCAAACTGGCAAATCTAGCATTTAGATCTTCCTCTTGACTAAGGTGATATTTTCCTTTATTAGCACTTGCAAGATTAGATCTAATTGAATTTTCAGAAATATTAGTACTATGCCAAGATTGAGAATTTTCAGCCAACTAGTTCAAATAGTCTAAAGCTTCTTCGGGTTCTTTATCAAGAAACTCGCCATTACACATTATTTCCACAAATTGTTTAGTTTCAAGTGTTAAACCTTCATAAAAGAAGCATATAGTCCGCCATTTTTCAAAACCATGATGTGGACAAGAATTTAACAAATCTTTAAAACGTTCCCAACTTTGAAAATACGCTTCATTTGAATTTTGAAAAAAAATTTGGATTTGTCTTTTCAAAGCATTGGTTTTATGTGTTAGAAAAAATTTCTTTAAAAACTCACCTTGCATTTCTTGCCATGTGTCAATTGATCTTGGTTTCAAAGCATTAAGCCAAGTTTTTGCTTTATCTTTCAAAGAAAAAGGAAACAATTTAAGCTTAACAATTTTTTCAGTGCAATTTTGATCATTGAAAGCAATACAGACTTCTTCAAATTCTTTTAGATGTAAATATGGGCTTTCATTTTCTAAACCATGAAAATTGGGAAGTAAAGAAATCATACCTGACTTAAATCTAAAATTATTAGCAGTAAGTGAAAAGATAAAACATGATGGACTAGAATTTCGAGGTGGTTGCAAATATGCACGCATAGTTCGCAATGGTTGATTTCCTTGTTCATTATGTATACTTTCATTTTCAGCTTGTTGTGTTTGATTATCATGTTCAACATGTGCACCTTCAAATTCAGCCATTGTGTTAATTGTGCGATTGTGATTCAAACAAATCAATATATAAAGTACTAGGATTGATTTTAACCAAACGACTAGAATTTGAATCACGATACCAGTTAAGCATAAATAAGTGACATAAAATGAAAATAATATACAAGTAGGTGGTATACACCGGCTGTTAAATATTAGGTAGGAGGTATACACCGGCCGTTAAATATTAAGTAGGATGTGATATAAACCAGCCACCCAAAAATAAAAATACAGAAATTAAAATATAGAAAATAAAGTGCAAAAAAATAAATGACAGAATTTAAAAGTTAGATTGCTAAAAAATAAATGATGAATTTAAAAGTTAGATTGCAAAAAAATAAATAACAGAATTTAAAAGTTAGATTGCATAAAATAAATAAAAAAATGTTTACAAAGATAGGGTAATAATGGACAAGTAGGCGGTATAAACCAAATAGTTAAATATTAAGAAGGATGGGGTAATAAACCAGCCACCAAATAAAAATAAAAAATACAAAAAAATAAATTACAGAAAGTAAAAGGAGAATTACCCCCACTAAATTAGTACGTAAAAATAAAAGAGAGAATTAACCCCACTTGAATTAATATATACAAAAGGTAAAAAAAAATTTATTTTTTATTATTTTTTATTATTTTTACTATTCACTATCACTATTTACTATTCACTATTCACGTTACTATTTATATTACTATTCATATACTATTTACGTACTATTCATATTACTATTCACATAAAAAAAATATACTAGTTAGTGTGTTAGTAAATAGATAAATAAAAATGAAAAGAGTAGAGGAAGAATATACCTGATAGTGAAGTTTACTTACGAAAAGAGAACCTCAATATATTAGAATTTTAAATCAAGTCCCCAAAGAATGGCAATGCAAAAACTTGATGAGATATAATTATATTTAAAAGTTTCAAACCCAAGTGTAGGTTGTCTCAAGTAATAAATTCTCGAAGTCAGGGTCGATCCACGGGAATTGATGAAGGAAAACTAATTAATTGAGGTAAAGAGAAGATGTGTCACAAGATAAAAGGTGATATAAGTTGTTCACAAATGAAAAGGATTTGCTTGGGTTAGAGATCCACTCTTTGTAATAAATTAAAAATAAGATTATTTCGCTTTTATAACTCAATTGAAATCATGCATAATGAATATTCCAATCTAAGATTTAACATTTAAAGTTCAATCATGTAATCATATTATGGTTCTAATAATTATCTACTAATACTTGTAAATCGTCAAAAGCATCCAATATGCCAATCCTATTGTCTACAATGGATCAAGATATTCATTATACAAGAAGAGTTTCTAAATTAATTGGAAACAACATACAACACATATTATATTTGCTTAATAATATATCATTTAAGTACAAGAAAGAAATTAATCTAACCTTAATTTATTACCAAAAGCTTCTCCTTTTTACCCAAGCAAGATGAAGATTAGTTACACATGAGAAAAAAGAAAAGAAAAAGAAAAAAGAAAACAACAGAACGCTCCGAACGCCCCCCCAAACCTTCAGAATTTGATTGCCTATTTATAAGCAAATTTGCTACAGAGCTACTGATCTACAAGGTGATGCTACAGTGGCGTGACGTTACGTGATGCTTTGCGGTATACTGATGCAAGCTACTGATGTGACGATTGTTGACATCATCCATGACATCATACTTACATCATTCCTGACATCATCCATGACATCATGCTTACATCATTCCTGACATCATCTATGACATCATGCTACAAGATTGATGCTACGCTTGTTTTTTTTTTTTTAAAATCTTCTATGCAATCAACTTCATTCTTCGATCCTCTGCATTTACCTAACAACAATACATAGAAATACATAATTACAATACAATTTAAAATACTAAAAATATATCAAAACTCAAGAACAAACCCAATTAAAAAGATTAAAAAGAATGAAAAACACACACAATGAACCATAAAAATTATAAGTTTTGCAGGTTCATCACAATAATAATAACATATGTTTCGGTAGAATATTTGAATTAAGCATATAATGTTCCATTTTTTCATTTGAAAGAAAGTAAAGCACAATAGAAATATTGAAAAAATGTCATCTAAAGAATAACAATAAAAACACAAACTAATTCCACTGATATGGCTAATGCAAATAGTAAACAACCAAACAACAACTTTGTGCATATTATGGCATATTTCATATAAACTCCATATGCACATCTTCTTGCATGGAAGGACAAATGTATGCCTGAACTAACACAATAGTTAATAGTAAACTCAAGTCTCCCTCTATTCTTTTTTGGTCCGTATTGTCCTTATTCTTTCTCTCAACCACACAAACATAATATATTTAGTTTAGCGATTGATTTAGAGACTGATTTTTCGATTTCTAAAAATTAGCCACTATTTCGATCTTTAACTGACTTTTTTCTTAAAAAAAAAAAAAGGGACCAAAATTTAACCAAAATTAACAACTAATTTTTTTTAATTATTTGGTTGCTAAATATTAGTGATGAAGAGTTTGGCGATCGATTAGTTTTTAGATTCTAGCGACCAATTTTTTGGTCGCTAAAGGACCATTTTCTAGTAGTGTATAATCAATTAATAGACAGAGATTTGTATTCAAATATAAATGCCACAATACACACAAGCTAATTAATATTCTGAATTGTATGTGTTTGGAACAACTTATTTTGTGTTCAACACAGCTTATGATCAAAACTTTAACAAGCTTTTGAAAAGTAAGATTATTTTCCTAGAAATAATTTAATCCAAACACACTATTAATCCCATGAATCAAATTTTAACTCTAATAAGTTAATGAGTCTAATGGTGCCCTAAAATTCATGAACTTTAAAGCCATCTTGTTCCTCTCCCATTGCTTAATGCATCCCAATACTGTACAAACCTTCCTCCCTCACTCACTAAGAGCACCGTGAGAACTACCACAGAGTACAGTCAACAAGTAAGGCATGGAACCAGGAAGCACTTCATTTTTTGACCTTGGCACTGAAACCCAGAAACTCCTATCCTGCTTCTGGAACATGATATCTAGAAGCTGCTTGGACTTTGTTACTAAGTGGTTTCAAACTCAAGAGGGGAGTGAATTGAGTTTATAAAAGAGTTTTACAAACCTTTTACAAAACACTTGTTTGTCAATTTTTGTTGAAGCTATTAATTGATTTAGGTGAATAGATAGATGAGATTGAATACTTTACTCACAAATGAACTAACCAAGATGAAGAGAATTCAAGTAAGCAAACAAATGTAAAGCACAAAAGTAACTGAGTTAGAGTAGAGAAGAGCAAACTCGAGATTTTTCCTGGTTCAGCCACCTCTTGTCACTATAAGAAATTTGCAAATTAGCCAGGAAAATTTCTCTTGCTAATCCCTCGCAAAATATTTTTGTGAGGGATTAACAAGGGATTAATGAAGGATACGTCCGTCGATTTTTTTTCATCACTAAGAAGTGATAGAATAATTCCCTCGCTAATTTGTCACCAATCTATCGCTAATCCCTCACAAATTTTAAAAAAATGGCGCTTATGTTCCCTTGTAAATCAACAAGGGAAATTCCATCACTATCCCATCGCCATAGTTTAGAAATTTTAGATCTAAAATCCGTCGCTAATCCCTCGCTATTCCCTCATAAATCTCTCGGTAATCTCAGTCACAGCAAGAAAAAAATTTTGGATCTAATATCCGTCGTAATCCCTTGCTAATTTTTCTCGTTAATTCCTCACTAATTTCCCTTGCAAATCCCTTTTTAATTTCCCTCGCTATTCCCTCCAAATCCCTCGATATTCCCTCGCCAATCTCTCTCTAATCCGAGTTACAGCAGAAAAAAAAATGAAAGAAAAAAAAGTAAAAGCCACCATATTTCTAGCTAAACATGAAATGGAAATAGTACATTATGAAGGTAAAAGTGTCGAATAATAATAAAACAAGGCCCAAACTAAAGAAAACAGTAATCCTACACATAAATTCTTTCTCCAAACTTAATAAAATTGTGAGCTTCCTGTATTGTTAATTGTGTTTGGCCAGTAGCCAAGAGCACCTTGATGTGTTACCAGTTACCACCACATATCCACCTCAGTGTTCTGATTTTCATCATATCATTTATATATGTAATCTCTTAATACTCCTTGTTGATTCTTCTATTCTTCTACATTAAGTGGCAATTTTACTTTTCAATTTTTGAAATCCAAAGTTATACAGTTTTGAATATGAAGAATTAACAAACATTCATAAATTTTTAAATTTTTAATACCATAGCAAAAAGTTACTGAAATAATTATCCAACACAATTGAACCTTTGTAGGAAAAGAAAAAGTATTCTAAATTTAAGGAAAAAGAGTTTTATACACTATCATGGCACTAATCCATTTATACGTTCTATAAACTATACCTCAACAATTAAAGGCTCTAATTTATCTTTTATTGGCATCTATATATATCAATTAAAATATGAAAGAATCATAAAACAGGACACAATAAACAATATGCTTATTATTTGAGCAAGAAAATAGTAAAAAAAATTATTGAGACTAAATCAAGAGACCTAAAATCCAATAATACACATTGCACATACCAAAAAATGTTAGAGTTTCCAACATAAAAGGCATATCCCAAAACCCACAATCTGGTAATAAAATTTGGGTATATTATAAAACTTAATCTCTCAACAAAAGAATTCAAGCCAACACCTTAAGCATGGAATTAAATTTTGACACTGTGAACAATTTCATCAAACTAATTGTATGAGCAAGCAGGTGAAGCATGCAGAAAACAAAGGTTAGAATCATAAACTAAAGCCAAAGTTCTAAATAACATCAACTCAAGACCCAGTACACTTACCTATTAGCCAAAGAATAGCTAATGTATTAGCCAAAGAACTATCAAATTAAAGTAGATAGTAAAGAAGAGGCAATGACAACCTTGATTATTTCACACAAAATGACGAACGAGACAAGAACACCAAATATGGGAAAAATATGTTGACAACAAGACGATTTTGGGAATTTAATCAACTAAACAAAATGATGAGGAAAGATGACTTGAAATCAAATTACAAAACTTGATGACAATAACGACAAATGTTTCATAAAAGCATAAAGCATTATAGCATCACCATTTTTTATAGAAAATGATATTTTACATGAGGGAAATTAAGTGGTAAAACTAAGGGGAGGACTACACATCTTCAAAAATAGAAAAAGAAAAGTACAAGGATTATAGAACTAATTTTTTGTCACGACACGAACTATTAAGTAAAAGACAGTCACATTAAATAATGCAATAGATACTTACATAAGTTGCAAACTTGAAGATGCTAAACTATCAGGTTTAGAGCCCATTAACTGATTGTTGGATAAATCCCCACAACATACATTACAAAGAAAATAAATAGATAAGTAAAGTCTGCCCACATAGAGCTTAGTTTACCAGCTGATCTACACCTCATGGTTAAGTTAGATTATTTTTAAATTTTAGTATAGATGAGATGGATGCATCATAATATTACAAATGACTTCAAAATTTAAATGGTATGCATTTTAAGCTAACAAAGAATTGTGCAAGAAAAACATATACACTATAAATATATACCATATTCAGTATATGATGACAAAAGTAAATGCATGAAAACTCTTATAAAATATGACTTTTCAATGGGTTAAAAATATTAAAAACTGATGACCAAACTAATAAAAAAAAAGGCGCAAGGAACTAAGGAAGAAAATGGGATTGTGATAATATATAGCATGAGAAAGATTTGTGTCTATGGATAGTTACTTATGCCATATTAAAAACTAGTTCCTTCTCTTGAGATGCAAAGGCCAACATAGGCAGAAAAGAAAATGGCTAGAATAGTTTGATCCAAGGGAGGGATTTTCTTAAGAGGAAAGAAAAATTGCTAATTGGTAATGGGAAATCAATAGACATGTGGAGGGATAATTGGCTAAGTGGAGAGACTAGCTTCCAGAGACCAACCATGCAGTCAGAGCAAATGTTAGATATTTTATTAGACCAAAATAGTAGAAAATTTCCCAAACTTAGGCAAATCCTACCCCTAGAGATGGCAATCAGGGTAGTGCAAATGCTAATAAGAGTTTATGAAGCTCCAAACTCCCTAATTTGACCTTACAACAGATAAAGGGACTACTCTGTTAAGACTGGATACCATGTGGCAAAGGGAGAAGCTGTGACAGAGGTAATTTCTCAATCCTCTTCGACAGGTATGCCTAAAGATCTATGGAATCTTATAGAGGAAAAGGGAAGTACAAAGTCATTTTAACAGGCAATAGAACATGATATTAAAATAACATCATACTAAGAATTAAAACAAACATAACAAAAATAGGAATCACCTTAGTCTGCGGTAGTATGGGGCAAGAGAAGCCCATTCTTGTTTCTTGCAAAATAATAAAAAAGGTAAGTTAATTAGGTCCAATAAAATAGTAATGAATAAATAGAAGAAATCGATGTATCCATCTCTTTCTTTGTTAACTAAAAGAAGAAAATTTATTACTAACAAAGAAAGAAAGAGGATGAAGCCATTTTTGCCATGATATAGACTAATACTCCTTGAGAAACCAAGAGAATAAATGAGGGAAAAGAAAAACTTTACTAGCATAAAGACAACCAATAATACGAGTGCCACCAATGGATGTTTTGACCACAGGGATAACATCTGCTAACTCAGCTTCAAATACACTGTATCAAGCAACATATTAATTAATCCATTAAGAGAAACATCATAGCAATTTCAAACCATTTGAAACCAAATACAAATAACTTATAATAACTTAAATCCATTGGGGAATATATTTTCACTAGTCCAAAAAGAATGAAAACTTGTAGAAGTTCTCGGAGCCTCCAATGGCTACCAAACAATAGGCATTGGTAAGTTTAGAAAGCACTCCAACTTCACAAGAATTCTCAAACTGAAATCTTGCAGGACACCCTTAATCATTCAATATATTATTTTTAAAAGTAAAATGGATTTCCACCAAAGAAGACCATAAAGTAATAAATACATTAAAAAATAACAAATATGAACAAACTCCTTAAAAACTGCAGATTAAACAATAGGAAAAATAAATATGTCTCACTTACTAATTGCCATGACTGAGATTAATAGAAATCTTTGGCCCAAGTAATCAAATGGAAGATCTGTGGTATTAGAATTCTAATTAGAAAAACAAAACAAACGAATCATGTTGCATATAGAAATAAATTTAAACAATGATATTAATATGCACCTAATATATGATCACTTATAAACCTTGCATACTCAAACTGTGAGCTACAGGTCTTCACCTTACATTTAAGGTTTTGGAATTTGATTGTTAAGACAGAACCTTAAAAAAACAAAAACTAGAATGGATCTACAGATTTGGGGACAAGTACCAGACATTCCGCGAAGCTAAAGAGAATCTGAGGGTCAACATGGCTCTAATTGCAAATATCCTATACGAGATATGGAAGGGGATGACTGAAACCATTTTTCAAAGTAAAGACCCTAATCCTAGCTTCACAATTACAAAAGCCCTAACACTTACTTTCCAATATATTCAACAAAACCATTGCTCAACAAACAAGGTAATACAAAATAATGCAAAAGGGAAAGGAATTACCTAATAGAGGAAACTGCCACTGGAATTTGTAAAATGCAATACAGACACTGCTTTTGATGCAAGAAGTGGAAAGGTTTCAGCAGCAACCATATTTAGAGATGAGCAAAGGTGTGTAGTCTATGGTTTTACCTCTAAGCTCCATGCTTGGTCCAATTTGGTAGCTGAAGCAACAACAATACATGAACAACATGGGTTTTGAGAATATCTTGATCGAGTTGAACAATTTAGAGGTTGTTCAAGCTTGTAGGAGGCAGCCATTTGATGGGAAATAGCTGCCATAGTTAAAGATGTTAATATTTTGAAAGAGATCTTCCATCGTTGTGGGTTTATATGGATGAAAAGAGAAGAAAATGAACATATATCATAATTAATTTAATTGATAGAATAAATTTTATGGACATACCTGTGGAGGAGGAGTAGCAATGTCGCGGATGGTGAAGCATCGTCACAGCCTGGACGTAGAGCGGTAGAGGTATGGGTTTTGCAATCATGAACTCAAAATTCCCTTAAACCCAAAATCAAAGTCCTCATGAACATAGAATCAGCAGTAGTCGAAGATTCTAGCCTCCTCTGCCACAACGATGAGCTCAACACATGGGTTTTGGAATCAACACAGCCACCCAGATTCCACGCCTCAATCCCCTGCTGGAATGCGCTCTTTTCACAAAGCCACCTAGATTCCAACAACAGTCGAAGTCGTTGCACTCGACGATGCGCTCGAGGATGAAGGATACGGTTGGGTAGGGTTTGGATGAGGGTAGTGCGACATTTGGGATTTGGGTTTTGCTAGATCTATTAGTGCGAGTTCTGGTGAGGGTTTGGGTTTTGCTAGATCTAAGATTTGGGTTTGGATGAGGGTTGTCACAACAAGGAAATGAGTCACGAGATCTGGTGGTTCAGTTAGGTAGTTGTTGGGTTGGCTTCGACGGTGGGGGTGGTGGTCGTTCTGAAGCTCACGACGGTGGTAGTGGTGGGTGTGGATGGTGCATGATTCTGAGTGGGCTTCTACGATGGGGATGATGGTCATTTTGTGGCTCACGACAATGGTGGGTGGTGATGGTCAAAAGTTTAAAGAGAAAGAGTGGTAAAGGAAAAAATGATTCGAATTTTTTAAGAGATTTTGGTATAATTTACAAAAGTTATAAAAAAATCAGTTATTTAGTTTACAGTTTTAAAATTTTATCAGGATTTGTGAGGGAAATTATCCCTCGCAATTCTCTCACTAATTTTAGTGAGGGAACTTATCCCTCGCAATTCCCTCTCTAAAATTAGCAATGAAAATTATCTCTCGTAATTTCTTTGCTAATTTTAGAGAGAAAAATTATCATTCGTTATTTTTCCTTTGAATTTATTTTTGAAATTTAGCGAGGGATCAGTTTTCCCTCGCTAATCCCTCGTTAATTAGGAAGGAATTACGAGGAAAATTTTCCCTCGCAAAATTCTATCGCTAAATCATGAATTTCTTATAGTGTGTGACTTATGTCCAATACTCAAGTGATTCACCTGAGATTTTTCACTAAAACTTCAAGATTCAACAGATGCTTGCAACCTTTACAACCAAGAGTACTCAACACATCTTGAGATGTCTCACCCTTTGAGTTTGAACCTCAAAAACAAGGGATATCTCACCCTTATAACTTTTGAGGGATACCTCATCCTCTTACACAGGAAATCAAAGTATATTTGAATGGGAAACTCTTACAAGAGTAGATAATACAAGTTGAAATTCAATGGGCAGAATGATGATGACACTTTTTAAGCTCAAAACAGAATGTTAAAGTTTAAAGCTGGTATAACTCATATTAAATACTCAACAAGATGTTTTAGAATGATTTCCTTGCTCTCTAAAGTCCCAAATGACTTGTATTTAAAGCCCAAATCATTAAAGAGTCATTGGGGTTAGTTCGGAGCAGTAAATGTAGCTTACTAGTTGTTTATTTCTACTATTGGAAACCTAGATAATCGATTATGACAACTGCCTAATTGATTAAATAGCACAACAAAGATTGAGTTTCTGGAACTCAATAATCGATTATGGTCAAGCCTAATCAATTATTGGCTTTTAAAACTAAATGCGCGAAATGCCTTTTAAGTGCTCTACTTGATTATATGCCCTGTTCTAATTGATTATGGCTTGATGTAACTAAATCCTTGGCGTTCTGATTTTTGCTAATCGATTAGGGAATCCCATAATCGATTATGGCCTTTGAAAAAATAGTTTAAACAACTTTGAAACTTAGTCAAATGCCATTAGGAGTTCCAACAACCTTTTAGACACTTAAAAGTCATTCCTTATGAATTCCAAACTCATTTTAATATCTTGGAAAACATGTGTGCTATTTTGAGTTATTGAAAAACATATTTGAAACTTAAGTGTAAACTCTTTTTCCTTTACAATTGATTTAAGTCCTAATAATAGTCTTGAAAGATCTTAGACTTCATCTTGTCATCATCTTCTTATTTATTATCAGTAAAACTATCTTCAATAGCCAATTACAGACTTGACGCCAGCAACCACCGCTAACTCTTCATCCCACAAGCCACACACTCTTCACACAACCACTCGTCGAGGCTTGCCACATGGCCGTTGCTGCGAATTTCAACACTGTTGAGGAGGAAGCTACGCTCGCAGCCGTTGTAGACGGGAACGTGTCCGCCACAAGGCTCAAGCTTGCCATAGGCGGAGTAGGAGGGGAGTCGCGAGACAAGTGGTGGGTCCGTAGAGCGGAAGGACAATCTAGTTTGTCAAGATCGGTGGTGCTTCCTCCTTCCCCCTCCACGACCACAAACCTCTGCACAACATCCTTTTTCATTGCTTCCCTAAACCCTAACAGATTAAAAAGATGAGTCTGGGATTTTGGGATTTGATTAAAACCAAATTACGCCCTTGTTAGCAATTTCCAAACTCAGAAATTTTACATTTTTTCAGACAATTTTTGTAATTTAAAAGTTACCTGCTACACAAGTTGTCAGTAATACATACGGGTTCTTGATCAAATTTTATGCCAAGTCAAGGGCTTCATATGCAAGGTGCATCCATGCACCATAATAAGCTGGATACATGTTAGACGCAGCCAGAAAAGAATGGCACTTGCACCTTATGGTTACAAGCACGACGAACAAACAAGTGGTTCAACCAATCAAGAACTCCACAACTAGATAAGTTTTAAGGTTTTGCTGAGGTAGTTGATCATAGAGGATCTTTATTTGGTTTTATTGTTGTTGTGGATATATTTGAACACTGAAAATAATAATCCTTTAGTTTAGTCACTAGTTGCTTCTTTTAGTACTTTATTTATTCTGGCAAACTTTGTCTAGTGTTGTTCTTTACTTTTGTACCTCTGATTCAAGGGTTGGTAATTTGATATCAATTGGTTTTGTTGTGGACTACCCATTCTGTGATATTCTCTGGTATGATTGAGCTTAAGGCAGACACCGATAGTTGGGTTTGGACACTTTTGCCTTTAGTTACTCAGAAATGACAAAATAGGTACACAGTATTAATGTCAGCTAGGCTGCAGGGTGTAAGCTCTAGTTCAATGAACCCAAAGGAGCACAATACTCTAGCTTTCTGGCTCAACAGGATCCTGCTTAAGGCTATAAGTGAAGTTATAAATTCATTTTGGTTTTTCCTCCAAATTTTAATGGTGGGTCCTCAGTTTTTAACCTTATTAACGTTGCTTTTTATGAACTGGAATTCCAAAACTCGTGAGGGAGAACATTAGTGTTTTAATACTGTCTAATGGCCTAGATAGGAGGACCTGAAAGAGGACACGGTGCAGATTTCCTGTTTCTTTCCATCATTTTCTTAGGAACGTTGCCCATTCAGCTACTAACTCCAGGAGTAAATGAGGGAAATAAAAGAAGGATGATCTTTTCGGCAATAATCTGGACCACTTATTTGTTTGTTAATCTTGAAATAGCCAAATATAATGTACGTACTTATTGCGATGTTCTGCAATCTTAATTACACAAAAGATATTCCCCACTGCCAGTAGATGGGCCAGCTGGTATGCTCGTATAACCTGTGCCTTTATCTAATGTTGATTAATGTTTTCTGCAAAAGGTGCTTTCCTTGACCCTGCCTATCTTGTGGCATTGGCTGTTCCAATATGTTATACTTCATATATATATCACTGCATTTTTGCTGTTAATAATTCACAATAATGAGCTTTATATTAAAGCAAATATTTTAAGGGGAGTTCACAACTACCTTGTTCTTATCTTATCTATATCAGTTTTTGTATGATGGGTGGGGTATTGTAGTAATTATCTTTAATCATAAAACCTTTTAAGTTGAAAACTAAAGGTAATCTGATTTTAAAATAAAAGGTACTAGTTGGGAGAAAAATTCTCTTGGCTAATTTAAGGTATTGCTGCACAATAATACATATAAATTCTAGTACATATTGGATTATTCAAATTTAAAATGTTGATCACAATATGTATTCACCTAACCACTAGAATTTAGTGGCTCTTACACTGTAAAATATTGCTCGATTTATATTAATAATTTTAATATTTTTATCACAAATAATATATATATATTTTTTTATATTTTATTTAATATTATTTATCATATTTTTTTTTATTATTTTTCTT
This sequence comes from Ormosia emarginata, assembly GCA_029884605.1. Lineage (NCBI taxonomy): Eukaryota > Viridiplantae > Streptophyta > Magnoliopsida > Fabales > Fabaceae > Ormosia > Ormosia emarginata. Next base: position 46,320,097 of record JAQQTP010000077.1, on the reverse strand, counting down.
ATTTAATTATATACTTTTAAAAAATATATGTATAATACTTATACTTTTTTTTTAAAAATATAAGAGTATCTTTTTCATTATACTAAAGGCAATCAACAGCAAAATCTATCTTGAATTGGTTGGAATCAAAACATGAGCATTTGCTATTGAGTCTTTGGTTTACTGGTCACCCATTTGATAACTATGTGTTTTTTCTAACCTGATTTGAGTTCAAATTCTAAATATATAAATCTCCCTTTAATTCTTAAAATTGAGTATGAAATTAGAGTTTAGAATTAAAATTAGATTTCTTAATTTTAATTTTTATATTTAGAATACCATTTAGAATTAAAATTATAATTCTATAAACTAATTTCATAGAATTAAAAATAACTAAGCTAAATATTTCTCAATTCTTAGTATATATTTTAAGAATTACTAATTCAATGACTTAAAAATTAAATTCTCTATCTCTCTCACATTTATTTATAAACAATCATATTTATTGAGATTCTATATTTATATAAAAAAATTATTTTTATATTTATATAAAAATTATTATAATAGCTATTTATTTATTTTTCTAAAAAATTCATGAAAAATTTCTTTATGAAAAAAATATGACTATTATAGTATAAAAATATTATTGTATGAATATTTTTATTAATTTTAATTTTGTAAATAATTTTTTAATGTTTTAGATCATATCTTTAAACAATAAAATTATAATTGAATTTAAAATTATAATTTTTTATCCTAATTCTTTGACAATCCCAAAAATAAAATTTAAGATTTTGGACCAAGTCTAATTCTAAAGAATTAGAATTGAAATTAAAATGTTATATTTCAATTCCAATTATACTATCCAAACGAACCCTAAAAGAAAAAAAAAAACCAATTTTTTTCTACAAAATGCAATCAACTACAAATTCATCTTGAATTGTTTGGAATCAAGCATGGGAACTTTTGCAATTTTCAAATTTCAATATTTTCCCATGAAACTATAATGTATGAACAAGCTTGTCTGGTTCTTCTGCATCCCAAGGTTTTGGTTATAGTTTTTGGTGGTATATTCCATTGTTCCACAGTTAAATAATGCTGTGAAATGAAATGATTGTGGGGCTTAATTATATTTGGTTTACATAAACTTTTGATTCCCATACTTTCACTCAATTTGGATTTTAACCCTTATAATTTATGTTTTTGGATTTTGATCCCTATATTTTTACTTTTTTAAATTTTGGTCCTATTATTATGGTATTGATCTCTATATTTTTTACTTGTTTGAGTTTTAATCCTTATAATTTTTGTTTATTAAGGTGTTGACTTCTATTTTCCATTAGAAATTGATCCTTAAAGTTTCAAATTATTAAAATATTGGTTCCCGAGATCTCAAAATCTAAATTAGTGAAATTATAAAGACCAAATTTCATAAAAATAAATTATAAAAATCAAAATTCAAATTGCGTAAAATATAAGGAGCAAAAATTTATTTAAACCTTTATATTTTTAGTAAGTAAAGATGAAAAGGAGGTCCGACCACAAATGCATGGAGAGGGATGAAATAGTTTAGTTTAAACTTCAAACTCAACAGCGAGAACATATTATTTAAGGTTGATTCCACCTTGTTAAATCGCTTTCAATTATATAAAATAAAATAATAATGTTGATTTTTAAGTTGGAACTTTTATCTCTTCTACTGCTGGTCTTTATATGGAAATTCAACCCATCTAGAACCTTTCTTCATGGTCAGTTTAATGTTAAATAATTGGTTTAAGAGAAAACATTCATTTTAATTTTTTAAAGATATAAATGTCAATAGTTTAGTTCTCCAATTATAAATATTTTAAAACCAATTTGATGTTAAAAATTAATATTAAAAAAATGTTTTAATTTATTTTATCATTAAAAAACCAAACTGATAAGACTTGTATATTTAGATGCCTAAAATGAATATTAACTCTAAGCTTAACCATCTCACACAACATAGTTTAATCAGATAGAGATAAGTGAACCAATTACATCTTAACATCACTTAAGCAGAGCCTCAAGCATAATTTCTCTATCAAAATGTATCATTTCATGTACAATTACTCGGTTTAAGGTCAGATACCAGACTGATTTTTCCAAATCTAAGCTTCCCTAGGGAGCACTTATCTTCCACTCTGATTTTATTTTATTTTATTTATTTTTTTATTTCAAGGGTGGCATACTGTTGGCAGAAAAATAAACAACGCCCCCTATATATGATGATGTCCAACTAGTGACAAATTAGAAGCTTAGCCAATTGTTGATTAGATAATTGGTTTAATTCTGTGTGTGGGACACTCCAATCTTTGTTATCTTATCAAATCTCAGTATCAATGCCAGCACCCGAAAAGGTAACCACATAACATAACATAATAGGAGCTGCAGAGTAACTCTGATCTGTGTCAATGTAACATGACTGCTGCTTTGGCATATTCCCAGTAGCAGAAAATAGATTCTTCATGAGCCAAATGGAATGGGAAAAAAAAGGCAATGGGCCTAAACTACGAAAGTGATAACAAGATAATGGTCATTTCATTATGGCAAACATGTTAAAGGCAGTGCAAACAGACAACCACAATGGAAGCACTAGCACTATGCCAATGACACAGGCTGTAGTACAAATATGTATAAAGCAATCAATTAAGAGGAGTGAAAATCTGGACCCAAAAAAAAAGGAGTGAAAATCTTTATTTTTCCATATGACCTTTAATTTCTCACTGGTCGTCTGCAAATATCATTTATTGTATTAAGATCACACCACTGGTGTTCTATATTGAGTTTCAGTTTAGGAATAATTTGACTCATTAAAATTAGATTTTAGATATTTATAAATATTATTAGATAAATAAATATTTTTATTTATTAATAATAAATATTTAACAAATTTATTTATAGATAAAAAAATTAATTATATCATTTATAAATAAAAAATTAATTATAAAATATAATAATTTTATTAAATTTTTATTTTAATTAATAATATTTAATAAATTTAATTATAATTTTTATTTATCAAAATATTACTATAAATATTACAAAAAATAATAAAGATATATATTTAATTTTAAATACTATTTATATTGTGTATAATTTAATTTAAAAATCAGAATAAAAAATATTCACTCTTTACATCGCTGTCAGAATCATCGTATATCAAAAAAAAAATTATCTACACCAACTTTATTCAGATAATTCTTTAAATCTCGTTCAAAACAATTGATTTCTAGGATTCCTTCGACTAGAGCAACAAAACTTGAAAGGCAAGCATCACATGCAGAAGCTCATGACCCAAGTGAGCCTAAGGCTAATTACTTCTTTTTCTCCTGGTTGTTTCTGATTCCTGTGATATACTTTCCCGAAGCAGTGATGCAAGCTGTCCTCTACTCAATAAGTTAACGAATCTTCTGTTATTTACTTCATGATGTTGATGATAAGTATTGCTTTACCACACTAACTACACATAAGAATAACTGATGACCCAATGGCAGACAGATAAACATAAGCATTGAATTTTCTCAAAGGGTAACAACAAGTAATATCTGCAAACTCAAAAAGCCCTATTTCATCTAATTAATAATTACATGAAAGCAAATCTCACTTTCCTCCCTTTTTTTACGTTCTCTCGTTCATTTCATTACATTTAGAAAGCAACATTTACCAAATGCAACTCATTGGTTAGAGTTTCTCAATGGTGGTTTTTGTACATTATGAATGAGTTTAAGAGAATTATTTGAATAAAGTTGAAAAAGGTAATTTTTTTTATGTATGGTAGTTACGACGGTGGTACGAAGAGTAGATACTTGTAAAAAATATTTTGATATTCAAGTTAAACTATACATAAAATAAGTAATATTTGAAAATAGATGTATATCTTTGTGACCTTATGTGGTATTTATAGGAATTTCTTATTATATAAGAATCATGTTTAAATATGTATTAAATGTTGTTAATTAGAATAATAATTCAATAAGATTATTATATCTTATAATAGATTCTTTTATTTATGAGAATTCTATTCAAAATTTACTTCTCATAAATAGGCATATTTACTTATCCAATTACACTCATATATATTTAGGATCACACTTTAACAAGTCAGGTTGCTCTTAAACCACTAACTCGAAACTCGGTCCAGAACAGTTGTCCCAACTTAGCGCTTAGATGTGATAGCTAAGTGTCAAGGTATCCGAGATTATTAGGAGTAAACGACACGCATGGGACAAAGAGATTCAAGTCATGATATAGATGCTGGATCTCGTGATGTCTTTAATCATAGGCCAAAGTTCGTGACAAAAATAAAAATCAGGATGCCACTAGTATTAATTAATTTGGTCGAGATCAGGTACAGATCACTCCGCCCTAAGTCGATACGTCATTGTCTAAGATTCATATTGAGTTTCTCCTATTCCAATTCAAGTAATGAGACTCATTGTTAATTCTAAAGATTACCTAAAGATGAAGTCGTAATCCGTATTAGGAATTTATAGTGACATCATGATGTTAGTCTGTGATCCAACATGTATATCATCTTGCTCTATCATGCGTCGTTTCAATTATGACCGCAGTCTTTTTAGCTACTGTGTCAGGCACATTTTGCCATTTGGCAAAAAGGTATTAGAAGTCATCATTTGATCTTCGTACCACCATAATTGTTGTTTTCAAATTTAATACAAAATTTCAAATTTAATGTGAAAAAGGTCATTTTACCCCTGTAGTGGTTGTTGGGGGTTACCCTCGCGCTTATAAATAGGAATGGGGTTCCCTCCCCCCAACTTTTACTTTCTCTCTCATTTTTGCTCTTTACCTCTGGCAAAATTGGAGATTTCGACAACTCTCAACAACAATTTTTGGTGGTTTTTGCTTTCTTCAACCTTTCTCACCCCACATTCTCAAGATATTCTTCTGAAGATTACCTGAAGATGAAGTTGTAATCCATATTAGGAATTTATAGTGACATCATGGTGTTAGTATGTGATCCAACACGTATATCATCTTGCTCTATCATGCGTCGTTTCAATTATGACCGCAGTCTTTTTAGCTACTGTGTCAGGTACGTTTTGCCACGTAGCAAAAATGTATTAGAAGTCGTCATTTGATCTTCATACTGTCATAATTGTTATTTTCAAATTCAATGCAGAATTTTAAATTTAATGTGAAAAAGGTCATTTTACCCCTGTAGTGGTTGTTGGGGGTTACCCTCGCGCTTATAAATAGGAGTGGAGTTCCCCCCCCAACTTTTACTTTCTCTCTTATGTTTGCTCTTTACCTCTGACAAAATTGGAGAGTTTGACAACTCTCAACGACAGTTTTTGGTGGTTTTTGCTTTCTTCAACCTTTCTCACCCCACATTCTGAAGGTATTCTCATTTCTCCCTCTGTTTTTCTTCTATAAATATCATGGTAAGGGTGAGAAAACTAAAAGTAGCGATGGAGAGAGTAGCTCTCTAGAGATTTTGAGTGGTCCGCTGCCTCCGTCGCCTTAAGCGCAACGGAGACATCCTCCTCATGGTGGAGGTACTGGTAGAGGACTGAGACTGCTATCCGGGATGGATGTCCTGGAAATGATACGGAGGGTGGACACAGCCAGAGAACTTGCAAGGCAAAGACCATCACATCTGCTCTCCATACTCGTGAGGGAGTTAGAGAGTTATGTTGAAACATCTTTTGATTCTAACATTAGTGCGACCTTTGTAGGTAACGCTAGTGACTTAAAGATGGGATGAAGGAGAGTGACTACTTCTGAGCTAAAAGAATATATCTTTCCAAGGGATGTTTGCCTATACCAGTGGGTCGGCTAAGAAGTATTGGCACTCTATCTAGCGTCGAGATCTCGGACGATGCCAAAGCTAAATAGGAATATCTTCATCTAACTGAAGATTGGCTGAGGGATAACGAATACATCATCCAGGCTCCGTCAAACCAAGAACATGTTTGTTCAACCAGAACAGAGGGTAACCACTTCATTTATATGTATAATGCACTATTCACTCAGATCGAAGTTCGCCTTCCATTCTTCGACTTCAAAATTGGAGTCTTAAATCATTTACAAGTGGCTTTAACATAGCTTTATCCGAATGCCTGAGACTTTATTCGAACCTACAAGCTAATCTGTAAAGTTTTTGGTTGGTTGTATTTGATAGAAGCCCTATATTTCCTTTTCACTCGGCTTTCATCCTCTGGAAATAGCTTCCAATAAGGGTAGGTCACCTTGCGTGCTCAGGCAGGGTGAAAAGTGTTCAATCCCTATCAAGAATCTTTCAAAAAATTTAAGAAAGATTTCTTCAAAATAAAAAGGGCTTAGGGGACGACGCCTTTTTATGTTACCACAGAGGGTGTATTAAGGATGTACATGTACTGGATGCAGTCAGTATTGGACTAGAGCCAAGAAGAAATAGAGACTCCATTATCCACTTTAACAGAGAGTGAGGCTGACGTCCTCAACTTTTTAGTTGAGTGAGTTGATAAACATGAGGTCATCTATTGTAAAGATGTTTTGGATGAGCCTTCGAATTCTTTAAGACCACTTTTAGGTATTCAAATTTGAATATGTTGATGAATTTATGTTTCATAATTTCTTCTAAGTGTAATAACATATTTGTTTCCTTTTTGTAGAGAGCGTGGCACCACTTAGAGGTCTCGAAGCTCTGGCCCTACGCTTGGCTCAAAGGAAAGTTGGGGCGTCGGGCTCCGCATCACAACCAGCGGCCCTAGTCCCCCCACCTCAATCTCAACCTCAGGAGGTGGATCCCAAATTTCCTGCTCAACCACTCTGACCACACAAGAGGAAGGGAGATGGACGGCGGGAGCCAAAAGGGAAAAGACCTGTGACTAAGGTGGCACCTATTGACTTTACACTCGGCTACGAGACTGAAATTCAGAGGGTGCCCCTCTCTAGTTCGCTGCCAAGTCCATTTGGGGCAGAAGGTCGACCCGGGGCAAATCATTGACAGCGCCCTCTTGACCCAAGCTAATCAAAATGTCTTGATCAAGCAGGACTTAGTTGAAATTATCAGGGATATTCCTAGGTCTAGGCTCTTCATAATACTTTGGTGCTCTAGTTCTTAGAGTCTGCTTTCGATTCTGTTCGTCAGACTCGTGACTTAGAGAAGGAGCTAGACACCCTCCAGGGTGAAAAAAAAGAGCTAGAGATGGCGTTGGCTCAAAAGGATGGGCAATTGTCCCAAGTGAGGGAGGATTTTGGTCTGCGCAAGGCCGAGATAATTAGGCTTTAGAAGAAGGTCGCAGAGGGCGAATCTCGAGAGAAGAATTTAAAAGATCAAATTTCCTCAACTGAGTTTACCCTGACTATGCTCCGTGCTGAGAACGAGATCCTGTTGTAGTCTGAGGCGAAGCCGAAGAATGGCGTCCTATATCTTGAGGATGAGTGGGCTACTTTAGTGGACGACTACTTTGCTAATATGCTCACCCAACTACGCCTCTTGAACCTGGACCTCGTTACCATATGGACTAGTTCACGGAAGGTGGTCCAAGATGGTTACATTGTGGATGCCATCTCTAAGGCCACTCTAGTGAGCTAGGTTCTGCCTACGGATGGCGGCAAAGAAGAGGGCGAGGAGAGTGAAGAAGGTGGCTAGGCCGAAGAAGCCAAGGTGGAAGAGGTTGACCAAGGAGACCCCAATCTGGATGCCTGATCTCAATCTTTTTGTTTTTGTTATGCCCCTTACGTGGGGTTAACTTTTAATTGTATGGTCAAGTCCTGAATTTCAGGCATAAATTTTAATACTTAGAATATTTTCTACTTGTACTTTCATATTACCTTTATACTTTTTTGCCAAGATGGGTCTAACGTTCTATCTCGGTGGTTTTTCAATTGACACTTAGCGAATTTTCATTTGTTTAATCGTATGGCAACCTATTTTCTAGGTTCAGCCTTTGTTACATATCGTATTTTGGATCGTACTCTTCATTAGAGTCTTTTGACACTTAGCTAAATTTTTATGTGTGAAATTTCTATGTGTGATTTTGACGTAAAAGCCTCTTGAGGTGGTATCCTTTTTCGGACACCAGCAAATGTTATTGCCTTATCCCAGGCATAGGTCAGATACTCTTAACCTCTTTAAATCTGCTTTAAGTTTATGGGTTAAGGTCAGACTCATTAGGATATGTGTTAACACCCTTGAACTCACTTCTTGACCATGGAGTACAGTCAATTAGGTTGCCATTTTTTACCAATCTCCTTGGTATCACTTTGGAATTGTATCAGGCTGCAATCCTCTGTTTGACAGTGGCTTCACCAATGTGGGCAATGTGACGTTGTTCTTTCAACAAATCTAAGTTATGGCAAATGAGGTTTGGGTTGACCTCTTTAGAGAAATTATGCCTCCCCAGCTCATTTCTCCTATCTCGACCAGAATCATAGCCTCACAACCATATGTTAACTTAAAGGGAGTTTTTCCTGTTGAGGAATGAGGTGTGGTCTGATATGTCCATAGGATGTGACCGAGTTATTTCACCCATTTTTTTAGCTACATCAAGTCTCTTTTTGATCCCGCGGAGTATAACTCAATTGGCGGCCTCAGCTTGTCCATTAGTCTTTGGGTGCTCTACCAAGGTAAAATGTTGTTTAATCTTGAGCCCGGCTAGGAGATCCTAGAACTTTTGGTCATTAAACTATGTTCCGTTATCTTAACAATGGATTCTGGCACACCAAATCTATTGATAATGTTCTTGTAGGTGAATTTCTGTATCCATGCCGAGGTGATGGTGGACAATAATTTTACCTCAATCCACTTGGTGAAGTAGTCCATGGCTACCACTAAGTACTTAACCTATCTTGGGGCCTGGGGAAAGGGACCTAGGATATCCACCCCCACTAATAGAAAGGCTAAGGAACAGACATAGTAGATAGCTCCTTTGGTAGGGCCGCATAGATGTCCAAGAACCGTTGACATTTATCACATTTATGGACATGTTCCATACTGTCAGATTCTATGCTAGGCCAATAGTACCCAACCCTTAGCGCTTTCCGTGCTAGGGACTTTCCTCCAAGGTGATGGCCACAACTTCCTTCATGGATTTTGGCCAAAATATACTCTGCTTCTTTTTGACCAAGGCACTTAAGGAGATGAGAAGAAAACCTGCGACGATATAGTTGGTTATCTATGATGGTATACCATGTCGCTGTCTATACTATTTTCTGGGCTTCATTCTGGTTTTTAGGAAATGTGCCATTACGGAGATAGGTAACTAAGGGTGCGATCCAGGTTTCATCATCTTCTAGTAGGAGGACTTCGGAGTCCGTAATATTGGGTGCGAGTAGTGTCTACGAACCTATTGTTGGTGGGGCTTTTGGTACTAGCGAGTTTTGACAGAATGTTGGCTCTTGAGTTTTGTTCTATAGGAATGTGGTCCACCTTAATGTTGTCGAAGCTCTCAATTAGCTTTTTTACTTTAGCTAGGTACTTTTGTAGCAGGACTTCTTTGGCCTAGTAATAACCACAGATCTAGGATGTTGCTAGTTGTGAATCATTGGCAAAGGACTACATCTGTGGCTCACATCTCTTTTGCCATTGTGAAACCCACTATACATGCTTCATACTTCGTCTCGTTATTTGAAGTTGGGAGCTTTAACCTTAAAGAATGTTCCAAAGTGAGCCTGACTCCATTTTTCAATATGACCCTGACACCACTCCCTTTGGGATTCGAGGGTTCATCAACATAAATGGTCTAGGAATTCATTTTAGGGTGGCCGGAATCCGGTGTAAGCTCCACCAAAAATTCGGATAAAACTTGAGCCTTTATAGCTTGACTTGGCTCATAAGTGATACCGAATTCAGATAGCTCCATTGACTAGGTGATCATCCTCCCGACAAGGTCTGACTTGTACAATACCTGACAGATTGGTAGATTCGTCTTAACATTCACAGGATGGATTTGACAGTATTGTTGTAATCGTCTAGCACTGGTTAACAACGTTATAGCTAGTTTCCCGATCTTCTGATATCGGAATTTGGGGCCTTGTAGGACCTTACTCACAAAATAAATCAACCTTTGACCTTCAACAATTTCCCTTATCAAGATTGAACTAATCACTTCGTTGCTAACTGAGAGGTATACATATAAAGTCTCTCTAAGATCCAGCCTCATTAGGATTGGTAGTATTGCTAGCATCTTCTTCAACTCCTAAAATGTTGCCTCATACTCTGGGCTCCACTCAAAGTCTTTCCCTTTTTTTTTAGATTTTTGAATAAAGTAAGGGACTTTTGAGCGGCCTTATCTAGGAAGGGAGTGAGGGTCACTATCTGTCCTGTCAATTGTTGCACTTATTTAATGGATTGTGGACTATGCATATTAAGAATGCTATGACATTTTTCCAGGTTAGTTTCAATGCCTTTATTTGTCAATAAAACCCTTAGAAATGTACCTGCTTGTACTCCAAAAGTGCATTTCTCATGATTCAACCTCATATTATGCTTTTGTATTTGAGCGAACACTTCTTCCAAGTTTTTCACATGGTTCCCGGTCTTTGTCATCTTAACAATCATGTCATCGATATAAACTTCCATCATTTTTTTGATTTGTTCTTCAAAAACTTTATTCATCATTCGTTGGTAAGTTGTGCCTGCATTTTTTAACCCCAAATGGTGTAATACGACATTAATAGCTTCCCAAATCAGTTATAAATGCAATCTTGTCTTCATCATTCGGGTTTATAAGAAGTTGGTTGTATCCAAAATAGGGGTCCATAAAAGAGAAATGCTAGAATCTGGATGAATTATCAACCAGCTTATCAATATTAGGGAACGGGTAAGGGTTCTTTGGACATGCCTTATTCAGGTTAGTATAGTCAATGCACATATGCCACTTCCCATTTGCCTTTTTTACTAGGACCATGTTGGACATCCATTTGGTTTAAGAAACTTCTCTAATGAACTCAGCATCTAGAAGCTCTTTGGCCTGCTTTTGTATTACCTTTTGTTTATCTGGTCTGACTTTTCTTTTTCTTTGAGCCACCGACTTTGCATCATTTTTTATAGAAAGTCGGTGACAAATAAACTCTAGATCCAACCTTGGCATATCGACAGATATCCACGCGAAGAGATCTTTGTTTTTCTCAAGGAATTCGATTAGTTGGGATCTTTCAACTTGACCTAACTGTCCTCCAATCTTGGTTACCTGATCCGGCATGGTGTCAAGTTGAAGGAGTTAAAGTTCTCCTTTAGGTTAGGGACGTGTATCATGGATCTCTTCACGAACATCCAGTTTAGTCAAGAGGACATTGACGTGGTCCGTAGTACTTAGGCTGAATTGTTTCGCTAGTCCATTGTCTGCGGTCTCTTTGCAATCTTTAGGCTCTCATTGTAGTATTTTTGAGTCGTTAGCTAGTCTCCTTTAACCGTGATGACCTTGTCATGCTGGTCAAGGAACTTCATAACCAAACACCTTCTCCTAATGCATAGTCTTACTTGAGTGTCGGAGTGTCTTTACAAGTACACAACCCCTCAACTCTGTTGTTGCACCAAAGAGCAAAACACTATATTCCACTCATCGAAAATTCTTTTTAGTGACTACTTTTAAACCTTCGAGACAATATATATATATATATATATATATATATATATATATATATATATATATATATATATATATATATATATATATATATATATAAAAGGGATTATCTATTTTGGTGTCTATTTTTTGTTTTTTCTAAATTATTATTATTAATTACTTATTTAAAACTTTAAAAATAAATATAAAAGATGATAAAATTGTAATCATATCTTATTATTCATTTAAAGATTTTAAAATAAATATGAAGAATATAAGATTATAAATACATTTTATTATCTACTTAAATATTTAAAGTTAAGACTGCCAAAAAATATTTTTAAAGATAAATAAAAAATAAAATTCAAATAATCTTTATTATTATTTACTTTTTACCTTAACAAAAATAAGAGTACGAATTGATAGGGACATAGTGCTGGTCAATATGCTAGTGTATATATATATATATATATATATATATAAAGGGACATCTCCACTTTGTTATCTAATTTTTGTTTTTCTAAAATTTTCATTATTAATTACTAATATAGAATATAAATTCAAAGATAAATACAAAAAAGGATAAAATTGTAATTATATATTATTACTAATTAAAATATTTAAATATAAATATAAAGAAAATAAGATTATAAATATATCTTATTACCCTTTTTCTTTTATACAAGTAATTGTTTTCACAATTTTGAGTTGAAGTAATTAAATCAAATTCTTCTCAAAATAACAACTCTAAAATTTAAACCCTTAACATTGCAGGAAAGGACTTTGGAATGTAATTCATTTTCACTTTAACCAATCATTGTTGGGTATCTTATTACATATTTAAATTATTAAAAATAAATACAAAAATAAAATTCAAATAATTTTCATCATTATTTATTTTTATCTAAATAAAAAAAAATACAAATTGTTAGGTACGTAATCTCAGTCAATACGCTAGTAATATATAATTACACATCTTGTATGTACATTATTTTGACAAATAGAAACACTCGATTTTCATAAACAATTGAGTCATTTTTATATAAATATAGTGTTTCTATTTATGAAAATGATGTGCATTCAGTATATGAAATAATTATTCACAAAATATATGTGAAATAATAATTTTTCATTTATATTCCTTCTTAATCTAAACAGTTAATGTACCCAAAAAAATCTAAACAATTATATAGTAATTTATAAAGTTTTGTAAACATGTATTCTTAAGATACATGTTAAAGAATAAAAAATAAAAATTATTAAATAAAAAATATGAATATTTAATATCATAAAATTAAAAAAAATATTTAATATTTCTTTAAATAACTTTAAATTAATAACAAATATTATTTTGATTCTTTAAAATGTACTAAAGAGGCGCACCTTAAAGAAAACCTAATTTATGTGTTCACCTTTTACGTAGTTTCAATTTTAAATGTAGACCATTTTTAATTTACACTTAAGTCATCATAGTTATTGATTATGTTAAAAAATATATCAATGCCTATCATTAAAGACCTACAACTTGTTATACTATTCACCAATGGGGCTATATTACTATTCATCACCAAGCTGAAAGTACTATTTACTGACTGCTTGTGGGACTGTTCATCACCGGTGACACTGTTTACCACTGATCGACCACCATTTTACCATTGCCGACAATTACTGTTCACTATCGACAATACTGTTCACATCCCCTCGATGATACTGTCCACTCTCAACAATACTGTTCACACCCCCTGCAGCACTATTCACCTCCGGTAGCCACCACTGATTCTGGTTAAATTGCTAAATTTTTTTAAAAATTATATAATTACGTAAATAATACTAATTAGAATAATATCAATTAAAATTATATTAATTTTTATATTTTTTATAAATAATTATGCATATTAAAAATTTTATAAATTTTATTATGTATAAATATTATTAATTAAAATTAATAAAATTTTTAATATACATAATTATTTATAAAAAATATAAAAAATAATATTATTTTAATTATATTATTTATATAATTATACAATTTAAAAAAATATAATTTAAAAAAAGTAGTGATCAACGTACGTTGGTCAGTTAGTGATGGACGATTGCCAGTAAACAACAATAGTAGTAGTGATCTACAAAAAAAAGTATAAAACAAAAAAAAAATTACTAAAAAAAATTTGCTACTGCAAATAAATTAAATAATGTATTATACACCTTAAAATAATAAAGTGTATAATAACAATGGCATTGAATGTAATGTACATTCAAATCTGACGTGGGATAATTTATCATAAAGCACACGCAAACGTGTTAAGAGAAGGCTCCTTTTTTTTTTGTCGTGACTAAATTATTTGACTTGTTATCAATAAGCTGTTTATCTTGATTGATGAGAAACCTCAGCATCCTATGGAGTTGTTTGTTTAGTTTACTAAAATATTACATTATCTACATTTATTAATCAAGAAATTTCTACTAGAAAAAGATATTTTTGTCGGTAATGTTATTACAAGTACGCAATAAATAGTAAAATTAGTGATCATTAAATTTTTTGACAAGAGTGATCATCAAATTTGAAGCCTAGATCTTAAAAACATTATAATTATAATCTTATATATAAGCGGGTACGTGACCACTAATTAAGCTGTGTTATTTTAATGCAAGCAAACTATTGGTATATATCACTTCAGTTTTGTAAGTTTAGATGTATTGCGTGGTTTGATATACTAAACTTGTGTTTGCTTGACGCAATAAATGTAGAATTCTTTTTATAAGTCTTTTTCTTAGAACATGCCTTGTAGTTCATTTGTGCAACTAGGAAGGAGCAAGATAACTGCAAAATTAGGTTTTTATTGATGAACTATGAAGGACAATGCTATAACATGAAAATGATCAGTTTTCTTTAAGAATTGGAAACACCATTTTCATCCTTTATTTTGCTTTATACTTTGGATAAACCATTATATAATTGCAAGCAACTTAAAGATAATCCCAACATATATAATCTCCCCGCGGATTTGACCTTGTAAAAGTCATCTACTTATATGACCAAAAATCATTGGCACACTAGCGCATATTTTCTTCAATGTACAACAACTTAAAGCAATATTAAAGCAATCTGATAAGCTAAAATCATGGTCTACTTTTTCATAATTACTGTTGTATAAAATACACCTCACAAGTCACAAGAATGAAGTTGAAAGTTTAATTAATTAATGGTAGTATTTCTCCAAAATTAAGAAGAGAAAGGAAAGAAAATTATAAAAGAAAAGGCATTGAACAGGAAGAGGCCCACATGTCAGGTAATGCATAGGGCCTTGTCAGAACGGATCGTTATCATATCAGTAGTCAGTAGTAATAAACAAAGAAAACACTCTCCTCCTTACAGTCCTGACTCCTCCAAACAAAACAGACATGTCAAATCACAATTGGATAAAGGCTCTACACTTTGCTTTTCTTTTTCTGGAACTCCCACTCTCTCTCTCTCGATCGATTAAGTACATTCCTCAACATTTGTGCCAGACTC
This sequence comes from Ormosia emarginata, assembly GCA_029884605.1. Lineage (NCBI taxonomy): Eukaryota > Viridiplantae > Streptophyta > Magnoliopsida > Fabales > Fabaceae > Ormosia > Ormosia emarginata. Next base: position 46,305,064 of record JAQQTP010000077.1, on the reverse strand, counting down.
CATAAAAGGTGAATAGTAAATACTTCATTATGATTGTTATTTTTCATATTTTCAAATAAGTAAATTACGATCTTCTTGTGCTGGTTTTCGTGTGGGTTGGGCAAGGCGAAAATCAAATGTCCTCCTCTTAAGCAAATCTCTTCTCCACATCGAAACGGTAATAAATAAATAAATTAATATAAAAAAAGGATTACTGCTACGTTAGAGGTTAGGTGCGGAGGTTGCTTTTACGAGGCTATTATTGTAATAATAATTTATTATTACAAAACTTAAAGAAAATAACTTTACTTCTTAACTTTTTTTATATTTATTTACTAGAAGGAAAATGACCCACATTTTTATTCTAACAAGAGAGCTTTGTCATTGGCCCTACACACTTTATAATAAAATTAATGATTTTTTGAATAGTTATTTCCTAGAACATTATCTTATACTTTGCATAGCACAATAAATTATAAGAGGCCCACCGCAATGATTATGAATTATTTATGTTTAATATATATTATCATAAACCTATTAAAAAAAGCAGCAAATTATCCAAAATTATATAGTTCACATATTAAAAAAATATTAAGCCATTACCAAAGCTATGTACAGCATGTTGTTAGTTTGTATGGTGTCGGTTATGTGAGTTTGGTGTGCTTTATAACATTTTTTTTAACTCAACCTGTTTATTAGAGTAATTAGTTAAGTTAGGTTGATTTTTTTTTTAATTTGACTCACTTTTTTAAGAGTGAATTAAATTAGGTCTAACTAGTGAATCTGACATTTGTTTTAAATTTTTTGTTAAAAAAGTTAATATAAAATAAAAAATTTGTTATACATAATATATATTATATAAATATAATAAGTCACATATTAATTTAAATAATTAATTTTACACAAAAATAATAAATCTTAAATAAATTAAATATACATAAATACATAATAAATTAACAAGTCATATTAATTTAAGTATAAATAAATTAAACTAAACTAATAAGTTTCAATATTTATAAATAATAAATTACTCTAACTAATTGAAATAAATATCGTCACACATATAATATAAATTGACATAATCATTAATTTCACTTTCTATTTTTTCAAGACGCTAAAGTTCTTAAAATAGAAAGTTAGGGAATTAGATTTTTTATTTGAGAGATTAAAAATTTAGGAGTTAATGACCGAAATGGTGATTAATGAGAATGAGTGTACTATCTGCGTGTGAATGCTTTTGCCATCTGTTAAGTTTTAAAGTGGAACGTCATCATTCCATTAGATAAGCCTTTTTTTAAGTAATCATTTAGTCACAGTTAAAAACTACGACTAAATGACTTTTTAACCACAATTAAATTTTTTTTTCTTAATTTAAAAAAAAAGTGAGTGACTTAAGTATCCAAATTTTACACATTTCTAAACTTACTATACGACTCATAAACTACAAATTAAAATATTTTTCAACTCAATCTAACTTTTAAACCCGATCCACCATATATTTTATGAGTTAAATTAAATCAAAATCGATAGATTCATAAGTTGACACAATCTACTTAACAATCCTAATTTCAACTTCACCTAAAAAGAAGCCATGTACGACACCTTTAAGCGGGAAATTATTACATATTGTTAAAATATATAATAAATATATATTTTAATATATGTCTTTATTATTAATTTTAAATTAATAACATAAAATTTATATGAATTTATTTAAAATTAATAATATTTTTTTTATAAAACATACATTTATTATGCTCAAATAACAAGATAAAATTTCTCCTTTTAAGCACATTCCAGTCTTTGGCATGGGAAAATATAATATACTCTTACGACCATTCTTGATTTTGTGCCATTCAAGGCACCTTATTACAACTCTCACCTTCAGCCAATTTTCTCATGAGTCAAACAACTGTTTACACAATTAATAAATTAATTTAAATAGCTCCATAAAATATACGAGTTAAATTAATAAAAATAAATATAACACAATAAAATCTAACTTAAATTAGTATAGTTTGAATTCGAACTAATTCGCTTTGAACAGGCTAACTTGACAATCTGATTAACTTTTTTTTTTTTTTTTATGACCAGCAGAAAGCGTTGGGCACAGTTCTTGAATCTGGTATCAAGCTTCTCATACCCACGGGCAAGCTTTTTGCAGTGCCCACACCAAGGGTCATAGAACTCAAAGAGAGCTCCTCTGATTTGACGCACTTCCTTCTCCACGTTATTTTCTGAAAACGCAGGGGAACCAACTATAGAGGTGAAAAATGGCACTCCCTCCCTACTTCGTGCTTTTTCCAGACTAACCTTATTAAGGATTTTCACCCTTAATTCATCAGATTCAGCTTTAATACTTATTTTGGGCCATGGCCCGAACTCCATTATAAATGAAACAAAGCTTTTCCTACCACCATCAGCATTACATTTTCCTATTCTAGGGTCTAAGTTTCCTGACCCAGTATTGAGCTCACTGCTAACGCCCAACACATGACCATTAGCCACTGGCTTTCTTCTGCTTATCCCTCCAGAGCTTTATTTTTTTTCTTATTTCATTTTATTTGTTTATTTTTTACTGAGTTTATATATATATATATATATATATATATATATAGTGGACTAATGAATTAGCCTGTAACTTGCATATAACTTAGCTAGCTAACAAAACATCATTTTAAAACTCATGTACTTGATGTGATTCAACTCGAAAATAGTTTGATTCAAGTTAACCCAACATATTTTGATAGTCTTTACACATAATATGAGTTTTTTATTTTTTATTTTTTTATTAAATTCTATGAATTTTATGATACACAACCACATGTTTGTTTTATCGAAAACATATCTAGTTAAAATTTTTTTTATTGTAAAACAATAAAAAAATAAATCTTGATCATATAATTATATATAAATAATTAAAATTAAAAATTATTTAAAAATTATATAACTATTTTAAAAAATTACATATATTTATATTTTATTTTTAATTATTTATATAAAATTCAGTGATTAAATTTCACTATTCTCATAAAAAATATTTCAGTTACTAAATTCACTTTCTTATTTTACCAAGGGGATTAAAATTTGCTCCGTTATATTACTTATATTTCTTCGAAAAATGTAAGTGTACCTAAAAAATAAAATTAGGCACATTTTGTCAGGTTTCTTTTCTGGGACTTTGGTTTGATGAGAGAGAAAGGTGAAGTACAGATTTTCACTTTTTTCACTTTTTTTTTCTTTTACTTTTGCAGCAGTCCAAAAGTTTAAGATAAACTAAAAATAAAAGAAGTATTTTTAATAATAATTCTCTATAATCAAAATAAATAGTTAAAACAAGTATTGAATAATTTAAATCAACTATTAATTGATCCAACCATATTTACTTTATAATTTTTTAGTTCAAAATTATTTTGATATAATATTATTAAATAGCATTACACAAAATAATATAAATTAAATTTGCATATTTAAATTTACCCTCTTCTTGATCTTTGTCTTCCCAAAAGTTTGATATATAATTGAGAAATATAGAAAAATAAGTTTAAAGTAATTAATGTGGTGTTTATGAAAGATGCCAAGATTTGTGAAAGAAAGGTTTCATCCTCCATTTTCTCCTCTCAAGGGACCGTAGCACCGATGCTCACATCTTTTACGTATGAAATTGGGTGAAAAAAATTAAAATATAAGTATAAAAAATATATAAAACCTGCTATAATCAAGTAAAAATTATAAAATGTAAGAGTACATGTGCACATCTACGTAAACAAACCACCCCTTCAAATAAAATTCAAGGAAAAAATAAAAATAATTCAAAATCTTCTTTTTAAATACTTTTAAAAAGAATCATTAAAATAGAATCAAATTCAATAAATCAAATGTTAACCTTTAAACTTTAAAACCTTAAATAAAATAAATAATTGAATTATTAAAAATGAACAAAATATTATAAATGATTTGAATTGAACAAATTCGATCGACATTAATAATATACATTAAATCAAAATAAATTAAACTAAACCATTAAAATATATCAATCTAAAATTAACATAACTTTATATGATGAAATCCAAAAATAACTTAACCTAAAGTAGATCACACTAAAATCAAATTAACTTGTTTTTGATCGCTATACTTTTAATAATTATCTTAATTATTAAAAAATATTATTAAAAATATATTAAATATTTTTTATATTTTTTAGATATTAAATATATTTATTTTTTAAATATTTTTTATTTTATATTAAGAAGATTATTAAAATAATTTAAAAAAGGATAAAACAAAATTTATAAATAAACTACTATTCAAATTTATAAAGGAAAAAAATCCTGATCACAGCAGAGTTAGAGTACTGACGTTTGGGAAAACAGTACTGACGTTTGGGAAAACGAAGCAAAAACACACAGAATCTACCGTCTTTCAACCTCAGGTGTTTTTTTTTTCCTGAACTTTTTTTTTTCTTCTCCTCCCTCAACTTTAGAACACACAAGTGATAGAACTTTAGATTTTTGCAAATATCCTTTTTTTCAGGTATTTTATTTTATTACATAGATAATATATAGTAGCTTCTTAGTTCTTACAGAGTTCCCCTTGCAAACAAAAAACAAGGAAGGGAAAACTAAAACACTAAAAAAAAAGAGTCTTACTCTTATCCAAGATTTTTTCTTTATATTTTTAATTTTTTAATTCAGGAGTTAAAAAAGAAAAAAAATACAAAAAGCGCAAAATTTTGCTCTATGGTTTGTCCTTGAGGAGAGAGGCTAATCCGGTCACCACCTTGGCTCCTCTCTCAACACTCTTCGGTTTTACCGCCGGCGGTTTCCAAGCCGGCGTCGCCATCGCCGGCTCAGTCTTCATTCCTCCGGAATCATCCTCGGGCTCCGGTGGCGACGTTTTCTCGCTGAAAATCAGCTCCCACTCACCACAATCGCTCTCCTTCGTCACAGCATCGCCATCGCCGTCGTTACCCACGAAAGACACAGTTTCTGGCACAGCAGCTCCAGCGGCGACTTGGACGCAGGAGGACGGCGACGGGAGTTGCTTTGTCCTAACACATGACGGAGATAGCCACTTGGCGAGCATGTACTCCGCCTTCCTCCACGGCGGAAGATGCATCCCTTTCTTTTTCAAGCTATGCTTCGCCGCCTCCGACACGATCGAAACGATTTGCCCTAGCCGCTCCGATTTCCCGACGAAGATGAATGGCAGCGATTGAAGGATCGCCTTGTAGGTCCCCGTCGATCGAGCAATCTCGAACTCCGATCGAAAATCGACATCGATCAGGAACCTCTCGCCTTCAATGATCGCATCGATGAAATCATATTCACCTGAATCAAAACGCAAACACTCAGTTAATTGTGGTATTGGTGTGTATTTTATTTACTATTCAAAATAGTTTAGGATCAAAATGCTTTGAAGAAAAAGCAAATTTTTTCCCCCTAAAAATCAGTCAGAACCAAATTTGCATATAAAACTGGAATTCCTAATTCTAATTATCTTATTATTTATTAATTTAAACCTTATTTCCATTTTGGGTTGATTTCAGTGGAAAAAGTGAGAATCGGGAGAAGAAAAGGTACCAGCTGGGTAAGTTAAGGTTTTGTCCCATTTGGATTTGCAGATGGAGGAATCATAGCCAAGAGAGGAAAGGCCATCGGTGACGATCTTCTTCAGATCGTCTTTGCGTTTGTACACCTTGCTGTTCTTATCCACGATCTTCGAAGTGTCGGCTAAGAGGTTCCTCTCGGCAACACTCGCGCAAGGAATCAAGCTCTGCTAAGAAAAGGAAAAAATAAAAGAACTTATATATAGAATTGGTTTTGGCTTTGTTTGGTTGTGAGAAGGAGCGAGAAAATGTAAAGATACGGTTGAGAATTGGTTTTGCGTCGTTTATTCATTTACCTTGAGCAAGTCGGTGGTATCGGTGGTGGTTGATTCGGCTAAAACTCCTCCTCCAAAGACGTCGAGTTCCTCGTCGGAGCTGTCGTTAGTGTTGCTGTTGAAGCAGTTGCAGCGATTGCGACCGCATTTGGGGGCTGGTGGCTGCTGCTGCTTCTCGTTGCTTTCCTCCATGAAACTCTGAACCATTTTCGCCAAGCAAACTGAGCTCGGCTCAAACTCTGTTCCTCCTCCATCTTTGTTGTTGGACTGAGAAGCTTCGCCGGCGGCTATGGGCTTCTCCGACGAGGAAGAAGAAGTTCTCAGCACGCTCGGAAACTGCCGATCGAAGACGAACAGCCTTCTCAGCCGCGACTTTAGCACCGGCTTTGCCGAGTCGTTTCGAGTCACCGCCGCTTCCTTCAGCTTCTGTGAATCGATATCGATTGGTTGAATCTTCATTGGAGGCATGGCTGTGAAAATTGGAACAACATAAGTTCTCTCTCTCTTATTAGCTCTGCTCCATTTTCAGAGCTTAAAATCTCAGTCACTCACAGTTACAATTTACAAGTTAAAATCACAGGTTCTCATCAAAATTGAAAACATACTCTTCTGAAACTAACATCAAAGCCGTGTTAAAACACATTCATCACAGATTCAGCATGTTCTTTAGTGAAAAGAGATGAAAGTGAAAAAAAAAAAGGTCTATCAAAAAAGCTATGTGCAAAACAGTAAATAAATATGCTTTCTTCTAGGCTAAGCGAGTGAAGAAGGAAGAGGAGGAGATGGTTTCAGGGTCAGGGTTTTCGAGGAAAACGTGGCGGCGTTGATCGGAGAGACGGGCATTGTTCGTCGGCGGGGAAGATAAGTTCGCCGGATTGTTCATTTTTCCGGCGAGTCAGTGTCACCGGCGGAGGAAGAGGTTAGAGAGGTTTCTGTGGCTTTTGTGGTATTGTTTAGAGCGTTTTGGATTGGGTGTCTGCCGTCTGGGGCGGGTTTGGGGCTTATAAAGGGGTGTAGCTGTTGACGTGGATTTTTACGTGGCATGGATTGTTTGGACGATGTTGCTTTGCTTCCTTTTCGGTTCACACATTTTTATTGTAAATTAAAGTATTTACATTAAGTTAATTAGTATATAATATTTTTAAAAAAAATTATATTATATAATTAATTTTATAAAAATTTATTAAAATTTAAGTAATATTTTAAATTAATATAATATAATATTTTAAATTTAAATAAAAATTTTACTAAACGTATGTCTGAATTGGTGACACGTGCTGAGAGATTGATTGCTTTTTAAGCGGGTGAAATTACATTAGAGCTTTTTCCTATACATACGAATATTGAAAGTTACCTAACCACACCGCGCAACGAGTGTGCATTTGATTAATTGATTAATTTGATTATGAATTTGGGAATTTATGTGTTTTTTTTTAATTTTTTTCCTAGATATAATAAATAATAAAATAGATTACATTTTTAGTGAGAATCATTTAATTTTTTAAATTATTTTTTTCTAAAATTAACACATATTTTTTAACTTTTTTAAATTTTGAATTCAAATAATATTTTTAATTAATTATTCATTTCTTTTTTATAATTTTATTAATTTCAAATATTTTTTTCTTAATTCATTTGTTTAGATTCTATATGAATAAATTAATTATTTTAACTTTTTTACTATTTTAAATACTTTTTAAATTTGTATTTAAATTCTATCTTAATTTTAAAAACCCATATAATGTATGGAATATTTGTTATTATTTAAAATTTAAAATTAAAAAAGAAATCATAATTGTACAAAACTAAATCAGTCCAACCAATCTGATTGGAAAACTTGTGATCTTACCTTTGGATCGGCTCGATTCTTGGCTACAATGAATTTTTTGAGTGACCAAGTCAAACTCAGGTCAACTGGCCTGTGTTTTTACTTTTTAGAAAATGTTTTAAACTTCAAAAAAACATGTAAGATTTGAACATAGTACATAAAAAATATTTTTAATAAAATATATTTTTTCATTAAATTATATGTTCTTATTGGGTAGTATTCTTAGTTTTGTAATTTATATTATTATTTAATACATTAAATTTTTAAAAATTAAAGTTGGATACTTTTTATTATTATTTGGTTAAATCATTAGTACTTTTTTATATAATATTTTTTTTTCATATAAAGTACTTTTTATATAATATTTTTTTAAAGAAATTATATTTTGTCCAAATTTTCTAATTCAATTGCTTAACCTATAATTGGACTACTAACATGTTTACCCGACCTCAATTATACAATTATGAAAGAAACAAAAAGAAAAAGAAAAATAAAGCAAATAAGCTGAGAGAAAGAGATGTTTGTGGCATATGTACGAAGTCCATGCTGTTGATGTGTGCGCCCAAATTTTAAGACACGCGTAGGTAGATTTGGTGCCCAACGAATAATCAAATTATGTAGGGATGAACATGGGTCGGGTTGGGTCAGGTTTAGGAGAAAAATATCCAAACTAATTAGTTGAAGTCAGGTTGGGTTAAGTTGGTTTTGGGAAAAAAAATTTCAGGTAACCCGAATCGAACCAACCCGACTTATAAACGGGTTGGATCGGATTGGGTCATCGAGTTTGGAAGAAATGCCATGCCCAGATCCCTCTTCATCCGAACCCCATCAATTAACACTCCATCTGCACCCCTAACCCAAATCTTCTTCCTTTTCTAAATCAAAGGGTTCAGAAGATCAAATTGAAGGAGACCCAGCTCCAAAAATGAAGGGTTCAAGCCATTTCTTCACGATCAGGTTGGTGGCAGCATGGTACTCCTCCAACGTTGGGGGTACTCTTGTTGAGCAAGTACCTGCTCAGCAACTACGGGTTCAAGTACCCCATCTTCCTCACCATGTGCCACATGACCACATGCTCTTTGCTCATCTATGTTGCCATAGCGTGGTTAAAGGTGGTGCCTTTGCAGACCATTCGATCTCGGGGCCAGTTCTTCAAGACCTCTGCTCTTAGCCTCATCTTTTGCGTCTCTATCATCTTCAACAACGGGGAAGAAAGAGACGATACTTCTGCGTCTTCGTCATCTTCAGCAATGCGGAAGAAAGAAATGATAGAGACGATGAATAAGACCACTACACCAGCAAATCTGCTCAGATCTATTCAGATCAGCTCGTCGGAGAACCACCATGTTACCTCTATGCACCACTACACCAACAGATTTGCTCAGATCCCGCAGATCTCGCGCCACTGGCAATGATGGTGGCTGGGTCTGGGATGAAACGAAACGATGGTCAAATCTCGTGTCGTCGGTGGTGAGAGCAGAGCAGGAGCAAGCGAGCAACAATGGGTGAGAAGGTTCCCATTTTGGGATGAAATGAAGTGAGGAGAGAGGATCCTGGAAGGTGGAGGCTGAAAGTCTGGAAACATCGAGTTGAAAGAAACAGAAACGAAGGGAATATTTTGAATAATAAGCCAAGGCCCAAAACGACGTAGTATAGTGTATACTAGTAATCGGGTTGGGTCATCGAGTTAGTTTTTAAAACTCGTCACCCGAACCAACCATTGATCAGGTTAATTAGATTTGACCCGATGACCCGAACCAACCCGAAAATATAAAGTTGGGTTGGGTTGGTCAGGTTGATCGAGTTGGGTTGGTCAGGTTGATCGAGTTGGGTTGACCCGTGTGCAGCCCTAAAATTATGTACAAGATGAACATGAATTAAATAAAAGAATAAATAATTATAAATTGCTCAGAACTGAATTTTGATGGTTACTTGTATAGGTACGAAACGATGAGCTTCTTTGTAGCGCAACCACAACAGTGACGAGGGAGGGGATGGGTACCTGCAAAAGGTACTATGACGCTCAAGTCAATATGTGCACAAGGAGAGTATAGTGAGGTTTTGTGACTTAGCTCATACCTTGTTTCTCTTACTTACTATATTTGTATGATCATTTTAGGGTATGTGGTATCTGAGCATTCAGTGCGTGCATGCTGCTACTTGGGATCGTGGCGACACGATCATGGGAGGCAGGATCGTGGGGACAAGGTCGTGAAGACCGTTACTCTGTTGTCCTTACTCGCCTGCTTGTACAAGATATGGTCAAGATTTGTTCCTATCGTTAGACCTAGCGTTTAGGCTGCTTCATGCACACTGTGTGCTCAGGTGCTAGCTTGGAGGGTCGAGTTGCTCCATCTCTTTGGGCCCGTAACCTAGTCCAGAGCAGTTGCCCCTAGCTCGGCGCTTTGGTAGGATAGCAAAGTGTCGAGGTATGAATTTTTCTAGAGCACACGACGCACGATGGACAAAGGGATCTGAGTTATACTGTTGATATCAAATCTCATGATGTTTTTCTCAAAAGGCCGAGGTCTATGATGTATCATAACAGGCTCCTTAGGTTGACGAGTAAAACCGGGATTCAAGGTTGATTGCTCTATCAACATCATCGTTCCATTGAAATTTGGACTGAGGTTTGAGGTGTTGTTACACTATGGTGGTTCCTCAAGGGTCTAGGGTCCAGGTTAGGTGTTCTAGAACACCACACATAGCTTCAATTTCGAACGTTTTATGCATTATTCTTTCGGTTGCCTTTACTTAGCAGTTCACAATAGTCTGCGCTTACTTTGGGAACTGTTATCTTGTATTCATTGGGAATTAAATCACTTTGATGATAATAGCATTTTCATGCTATTTTCCAACTGCTCGTTGTCCTCGTAGCCAATCACAAAGGGGGAAGCATTTAAACGTGGCTTCAAACGTGCAGCTAGTTCACCTTTCTAGGAGTTAATTAGAATGATTTATTCCTTCTATAAATAGTGAATGCTTGTAGTAGGGCTATCATTTGTTTCTTTCATTCTCCAATTGTGCTTGAGAGTAGGTTTTCTCAAAGAATGGTCCCTTTTCCTCTTCTGGTGGGCGCATGGAGGGTCGTATCCCCTTCTAAGACCATCTTCTTTTTTTTTTTCACAAAGTCTCAAAGGTGTTTGCTTTTTTCTTTGCATATTCTTTTGGCGGAGACCTTTCTTTCCAAGTGTAATAGCCCAGTAAATGCCAAGTGACTGCTTGGTCAATGCGCCTCTGGATGACAGAAGCCTTTCTTTTTCGATGTATGCGGGATAGGACAAATTTTATACTCTTGTCGGGAGGTTCCATGACTTCTATTATAATTCGTGAGTTGTGGAGAGGTTTCACTGACGTCCTTCCTCTACTTCCGCGCTTTGGGTGCGTGTGTGTCCAATTGGACGCGCAGGAGCATCTTGGAGTGAAGCAATCTCCTGATGTTAGTTGAGGGGGGAGAGACGTGCACGTCATGGGGAGCCATTGAGGTGGCCATGGTTAGTATCTGATCATCATCATCTTTCCAGACTACCTTCTTATCTTTGTCTAGTAGGCATTATTGGTCAAGGGTAGCTCGTAGGTTCCCCTTGTAAAGTAGATAATGTATGAAATGTGAATAATGAAAAATTGTTTATCTTGAATATTCATTTTGTGTCTTGATCTTGGTAAATCTTTATTTTGTTTTCACGCTTCTGAGGTGGGTCCAAAGCCGGGCCTCAGAATTTGTCATAACGAAGGCTCGCTTTGCCTAGCCTGAATAAGTCCAAGACTAGATCTCGGAGGCAAAGTTCGTTGAATTTAATGAACACTCGTTTTGTCAGTTGAGATAAATCTAAAGCTCGAATCTCGGTGGTTGGCTTTGCTGAATTGGACAAACACTCCTTTTACCAACTGAGATGAGTCCAAAGCTCGAATTTCGGTGGTTGGGTTCACTGAATGCACGTGACATAGAAGCCTCTAGGTGTGGGGTCCATGATTCTGGGCAACCGTCGATTACACTTAACCATTGTAAATTGTGGTGGGTTAATAAGTTAAGGTGAGGCTGTAAGGGTACGCGTGAAAACCCTTGAATGCACTACTTGACCTCTGAGGCTATTCAAGTGGATTCCACTATCTAACCATCAAGTATAAATACCTTAACCTTTGTAAACTATGTTGGGTTTATGGATTAAGGTGAGGCTCAAATGGGTACGAGTGAAAAACCTTGAATACTTTGCTTGACCCCGAAGGGTGTTTAAGTGGATTCCCTAGTTTGGCGATCATCTAAGATGTCAGAATAGCTGATCCTTTTGGATCTTGTATTCTTCGTGCCTCACCATGGTGTGATGACCTTGTGGGTTGTGACAAGCCTAAGTATTTGGGGACTAAAGGTCATTGTTGAAATACTGGCTGTAGATGTTGATGAGCTAGAGTACCGGTGGAATGAAGGTTACGACCGAGGTATTAACCTTCAGATGAGACAATAGTTGTAAAGAGAAGATTGATTTATTGATGTCAGAATGTGCTTTTTACGTGGCGAGAGTGAAACTTAACACCATTCTCAAGTAAAATATTTTCTCAGCTTGTCAGCATTCCAGAAGTTTTTGATTGCCTTGTTGATAACTCTGTAAAATAAAGTTATTACTCAAGCATTTCATGATGCATTCATAGGCTAGATCCTTGGGTTATATCTTGATTTCAGTCAATTCTTCATAAAAGTGTATTAGGAATATTTATTCATACATCTTTATAAATGTCAATACACACATTAGCTTTTTCTGTGAATGCTTGACTAATTTGATATTTGCTTACTTCCAAGAGCTTTCAAAGAAGCAAGGGGGTGCTTAAGGAAGCAAGATAAATGAAGACATGTGAGAATTCTTCCCTACAAAGGGGAGGTTGTGACACTTCCTCACTAGGGCCACGACCTCCAACATTCTGGTAGCATGGCATGTTTTCCCAAGAGTAGGGAGTTGTGACACACCCACTTTATTGTGCCATGACTCCTCTTAAAGAACTAGTGATGCAGCTACCAAACAAATTAGGTGTTGCGACTCCTCTTGAGAACTGGTGTTGTGGCACACACAAACTAGGTGTTGCAACTCAAGCTTCTTGGTGCATCTCTTGTTTCCCAAGACTTAGACGTCGCGGCTGCACTTTCATTTGTGTCATGGCCTCCCCTGTGTACAGAAAAGCCTCGTATTTTAATGTCCAATGGGACATAATTTAAGGGGACTTTTGTTTTACTACATAATTTTCTGAGGGTTTGAGAGAGAGAGGCTAAGGGTTCTGAAGGGTTTTCTTGGAGAGAAGTAAGGAAGTGGTGAAGATTTAGAGAAGCTTGAAGAACCTTTGTTCATCCATCAAGACATCGAGTTCTTCCCTTCATCTTCTCTTTATTTTTGTGATGACTTTGTTGTTCTCTCTTGAGTTTGTTTTCTTTGTAACCATGATGTTTTAATTCTTTTTTCTAGGGCTCTAATAGATCTTATTATGTAGTTTGAATTGATTGTAATCCTTTCTTACTCTTGTGATGATCTTGGTTATGGTTTTCTAATTTTATGCTTAATGCTCACATTTGATTGGCTATTATTTGTGATGTCTTGGTGAACCCATTGAGCTAGACATAGGGATTTGAGTGTTGGACCATAGAATTAGATGATGCATGTTCAGTTACATTCAATTGTATGGATGAGTTGATTAGCTAATATGATAGAAATATACCTATTGGTCATGCATAGTAAGTGTTTGATGTTTGTTCTCAATGCATGGAACTTTGTCAATTGATGCAAATTAAAAGTTGTAAACCAAAGTGTAGGTTATTTCAAGTAGTAAATTCTCGGGAGTCCGAGGTCGATCCACAGGGAATTGATGAAGAAAAATTCTTCGAGGTAAAGAAAATATTTGTCATAACAATAAAGGCGATAAATGTAGTTCACAAATAAAAAAAAAAGATTTACTTAGACTAAGAAATTCACTCATGGTAATAAATTAAAGACAAGATTATTTCTTTTTATAACTCAATTGAAATCCACACATAATGAAGGTTTCAATCGGAAAATACAACATTCAAAGTTCATTTAAGATTATATATGTAATTATATTATGATTTCTTTAATTATCCACTAACACCATCACTTATAAATAGGCTCAAAAATTTATTGTGTCAATCTCTTATCTACAATGAATCAAGATCTTCACTTTACAAGGAGGGTTTCTATATTCATTGGAAACAAAATACAACACATATAATGACCACTTGATATTACGTCATTTAAGCACAAAAAAAAAATTAATCAAACCTTAATTTATTATCAAAAGCTTCATCATTTCACCCAAGCAAAATGAAAATTAGTTACTCATGAACAAGAAGAAAGAAAGAGTTAAGAAGAAAAAGATGAACATAACTTCAATTTAGAACAAAGAAAACTACAACAAGAGAAACAAATAATACAATAGTATAATCTAAGCTAAGATGATCAAATGATCAGCTAATGCTCCTTCTTATAGAGCTCAAGGAGTACAAAATAACAATGAAGTGGTTTGATGATGATAAGTAAATGCCAAAGGAGCTGTTTGATGAACATAAGTGAATGGAAATTATAAAGATTCTTGTCTTCAAAATGTTTCAGTTCTGAGCTCATGACATGCATCATTTTCTCATCAAGTGATCTTCATAAAAGTTGTAGAGAATTATCTTAGATTTCCAAAGCCGCTGGTTTCAGCTCAAAAGACCACCTATAACACAAGATATGACCTAATTACTACACACTGTTCAGGCACAATTACAACTCATCTGTTCTGACTTCCAAGCCCAATATCACCTTCAAGACGTCTTATCTGAATTTTGTGTTCTCATGAAAGTTGTAGATTTGGGTCTTAACTTTCAAATGACACCAGTTTTATTGCAAAAGATCTCTTATAGCCCGAGAGATAGCCCAATGAGTGCACAGAGGTCAAACTATCAAGTTCAGAACTCTAGATTTTGCTTCAACTCCAATTTGAGTTATCCAAACGTGTGTTCCAAATCCTCACAAGATTCACTCTCAATCTTTCAAGCATTAAAAAAGTAGGTATTTCACTCAATTCAACCCATGAAAAATTGAACTACCATAAGCTTGCTTATTTTCAACTTCTCCACTACTCAGAACACATGCATGTGAATGCTTATGTCTTGAAGCATATCAAATAAGTTTTTGATGATAACAAAGCCAAGAGAAGAAGACCAAGATCAAAGGAAAAGAACAAGACCAAGATCAAAGAGCATATCAAATAAGCTTTTGATGATAACAAAGTCAAGATGAAGTTCAAGATCAAAAGAAAAGATCAAGACCAAGAGAAGAAGACCAAGATCAAAAGAGGTATATTAGATATAGGTCTTAGAACATCAATGTGAAATGCTCTCAAGGTATCTCAATTATATTCAAATAGTTTTTCAAAGATCTCATAAATCAACTTGTTTTCAAAGTTCATATTTTAAAGAAATGTTGATTTCAATCTTGGATTATGGTAAACATTTGTAAATCTTGTTTTGTCCAAGTACCCAAATGATAAAAATGGCCTAGAGACTTAATTGGGATTGAAAAATGTGTTCAAAGTGGAAAGTAATCGATTACACTCTTGGTAATCGACCAAAAAGTCGATGACTTGTAATCGATTACATCCATGTAATCGATTACCATGTTCCCGTAAAATCCAAGAACACGCTCAAAGGGCCATGTAATCGATTACATTAATATTGTAATCGATTGCCGAAAAATCGAGGCGTGTAATCGATTACACAAGTCTTGTAATCGATTACCACAAACCCAGAAAGCCAAGAACACGTTCTAACTGTCATGTAATCGATTACCAGAACCCTGTAATCGATTACTAGCATTGTGACAAGCCCAACGACTATATTATTTGGCTTTTAATGTTGCCCATAAAAGCCCCCAACGGCTCTTTTGTTCCAATAACTTATAAATACTCATCTTGGGGCATCATTTGTGGTTGAACAACACTTGAGAAACATCTACCAATTGCTTTAATCCGAGAATCATCATTAAAATCTCCTTTGCTCTGTTTTTGTATATATTGTTGAGATATTCTTGAAGAGCATTATAGGGCTTCAATTTGTATCATCTACTCTTGTGAGAGTTTTCATTTTATAAACACTTTGATTCTTTGTAAAGGGGGTGAGGCATCCCTCTAGAGAAAAGAGAGTGAGGTATCTCTCAAAGTTTGTAAAGGGTGAGGTATCCCTTGTTGAAGGTGAGGCATCCTTCAAAGGTTGTAAAGAGGGTGAGGTATCCCTCTAGTGAAAAGGGTGAGGCATCCCAAGGAGTTGAGTGCTCTTTTGTGTAAAGGTTTTCAAGCACCCGTTCAAGCTTGAAGTTTAGTGGAAAATCTCGAGTGGTTTGCTTGAGGACTTTGGACGTAGAACACAAAGTGAATTGGTGGCTGAACCAGGATAAATCTTGTGTTTGTTCCTCTCAACTCTATCTCTTTACTTTGTGCTTTAATTATATATGCTTGAGTTGAGTTTGATATCTTGCTTTGCTTGAATTCTTTCTATCTTGGGTTGTTTATTTATGAGTGAAGTATTCAATCTCATTTATCCATTCACCTCAATCATCCAATAGCTTCAACGAAAATTGTCAATCAAACGTTTTGCGAAAGATTTACGAAAATATTTTACATACTCAATTCACCCCCCTCTTGAGTATTGAGGCCACTTGGTAACAATGCACACACAAATCATGAGGACTTTATTCAAGGTTGTAATGAGGTCAAGGTAAAAGAGGGTGGTAATATGGATAAGACAAGTTAAAAAACCAAATAGAATAAAAGAGCATGAGAGCTGAATTCAATTAACAAGCATTAAAGTTCATCCAACTCCACCTAATACAAATTCCCTTTACATATTCTTTTCCTTCCCCTTTTTGCCTTGTTGACCCTTCTTTACACATTTTTTTTTTTATAAATATACACACACATTTTTTTTAATTACCCACTCTTTCCTTTTTCACCAACCATTTTGCACACACACCCCCACACTTGTTTAAGAACTCATCCATTAACAAAATCAATTCTCTCTTATTCCCTAAGGTTGGGTAAGAACATGATTTTTCATTTAAGACACATAATGAACTAGAAACAAGGAATGATCAAATAAGTTCAAAGGGTGTAAGCAAGGGGAAATAGGTCATTTCCAATGCCTTACGTTAGCAGGAATAAGAGAATTTCTAAGAAGTCATAAGAGTGCTTGATATCATATTGAGATAATATCCTGCTAAGCAAGGCTGCTTATTTGTGCACCAATCATTCTTAGCTATTTAGTTAAAGTAGCTATTTCAAGAAAAATGCCTCAATCATGTTTATGTATGCATGTGAAAATGTAGCCTAAAAAAAGTCAAAGCAAGTTCTAGAGTAACAATTTCATGAGTGAAAATCATACAAAAAAGAAGAGAATAGTACAAATGTTCAATCCATTCATCAATAGGCTTAAAGTCTCTTAAGGAATATTTCTATCATTCTCAATCCACTATTTCAACATTCATATCCAAGCATGTGATTTTTAAGGAAAAAGACAATTTGTGCTAAGATCCAAGAATTCATTTTCTACTTCTACACAAAATAATTATTTCCTCAACTAAGATGCGTCTCAAGAGTAAAATTACACCAAGGCAAAATTTACTCCTTACTCTGCCATCCTTAATTGGTTTTACTATGAATAGGTTTCTGACAATCATATCAATAAACATACTTCCTCAATTAAGATGCGTCTCAAGAGTAAAATTTACTCCTTACTCTGCCATCCTTAATTAGTTTTGTAAGTTACTAACAATCATATCATACTTCCCCCCAATCAGATCACAACATTGTTTGCAATGTTAAAATATAGATGAGTAAAGGATAGAAGATAGTACTTGTTGGGGAAATTTGACACAAATTTAAACAAAAATAAAGTACGATAAATAAAATCAAAGGTAAAAGAAAGTTATAGATAAAGTGTCAGATCTAGCTTTTTTGGCATGCTCCTTCCCTCATTGCTTCCTGTTGACCAATCTATATGAGCTATTGCTTGATCAAGTTTATAAATAAAATCTTCTAATTTATCAGTCAACTCACCAATAGTGGAATCAAAGATAAGAAGTTGTCTTGCCGAAGGTGTGATGAATTTCTGCTCCACAGCTTTGTCAAGAAAAAATAACAAAAGATCAAAAATATTATTAACATTGAACAAATCAATGGGTTTATGGTGGATGTTCAGTTAGACCCAAGAGACAATTTGAAAAACTTCTTCGAAAGTACTAAAACCACCTAGTAAGGTAATGAATACATCAGAGTTGTCAAGCATTGTCTTCATTCTTGCATGTATAAATGATACCTTAAGTTCCTCCCCAATTGTCTTTCCAGTGATATTGTTTTGAGTTAAAGGTCCATGAATGACACATAAAACCTGACTACCTCCTATATAAGCAGCAAGTGATACAACCCCCATTAAACCACGACAACCTCCCCCATATACAACATGAATATTTAACGCAGCAAGTGTTCGACCAAGAATGCTTGCTGCATTTACAAACTCTAAACTATTCCTATAACTTGACCCACAAAAAAACACAGATATTTATAAGTCTATGAACTGGAGGTCCAATAATTTCACCCTCCCTTTGAATGATTATGAGTTGTAGGAAAGTGAAAAAAATGAAGTATTTAAATAGGAAAAGAATGGAACAAGTAATGATAACATCTATATGGGTAGACTGACTGTTGTCAGAAAAGTTTGAAATTAAGAATTTTTTTTTATTTTTTTTGTTTTTTGTTTTTTGTCTTTTGTTTTTTGGTTTTTGTTTTTTGTCTTTTGTTTTTTGGTTTTTGTTTTATTTATTTTTTTGAAGTTCAAGAAAACCATCAGGGTAAAGAAGTCTAGACCCCTGAAAGACCATGCTCAAAGGATCGTCTGTTCAAAACTAAAATACAACAAAATCATACAAAAAGAAATATATTTACAAATGAAGACATACTTTATGTACAGTTTTCATGTCGTATTTTTATACTGCGTGTCATGAGTATAGTAGTGGCATATCTTTGAGGTGTGTGTCACTGGTGCAACATAAGAACTCCATAAGGATTGTCAAACTGGCAACAAGAACCTTTGAGTCCTTTTCGTCCCGCTTGTGAAATAGCAGTCCTCTATCTTCCTGTAAATCTAATTAAAGGCCTGTATTCTAAGAAGATGGTACCTGACCACAACCAATTAGGACTCACCATAGAGGCCTACTAATTAAAGTAAGTATATGACTCAGTAATAGTTTCCGTTCACCGTAAAGACAGGATGCTTCTATCTGTCCATCAGCGCTACAAAGCCTTGGTTCCAAGAACTAAGAATGTAACACGTGGCTCTCTACAAAGCATGGCACATGAATCTTATTTACATACCAGTGTGTGAAGGTCTCCTCCTGAGTCTATGACAGGACGGGCATCCACCCGGGGCTCTTAATCTAATTAAAGATCAAGTACAACTGAAGTTTTGCCCTTAATTTTTTTTTGAAGAAGATAATATGTATATGTTGTTGTGGATGTGGCTCACATCTTCCTCTGGTTTAACATCTAGAAACGGCTTAAACGCCTTCTATGAGTCGATGATAAGCTTCCTATCCAATTTTCTTATAAATTGGCAAATAGGGTCTTTTAGAGTCAGATTCCCAAGACTGTAACGTTTTTGTTCATCCTTGAAGAGATTCCACAAGTTAAGAAGTTCACGATTCACATATCCACAATAATGAGTATCAAGAGTCAATAAGATATCATATAATGACTCCTTACTCAGTCTATTCTTAATGAAGAAAATTTATCTTCTCTGTTTGTAGAAACCATCCCCAAAGAACGACATCGCTTGTTACAATTCCATCGTACACATTTATGATAGACTTGTAACCTTTTTGCTCTTCTCTTTTTAGAATACAAACTTCTACTAAGACCTGACATGTATGAGTCAAATGAAATTGAAGACTCACCTGCTAGTCGAACCTTTACTTCGATTATCCAGTGTATATCTTCCGGTATACCCTTGTGCATTAACAATCTCAATCTTTCACATCTAGCTTCGTAAATTTTTGTTAGAGCATTTTGAGGAAGATAAGGAAAATGTTTTCTCAGGTTTGAAAGAATGACATCCATTTTAAAGGAGAATGAATCAATTATTTTGGAAAACTGAAAAATGAACTGACTTAAAAGTCACAGAGTACCGTTATCCGCCATTCAACCAGGAACACAAAGAATTGCAAAACAAAATAAAGCCACAAAATTAGAGTAAATTTTTTCTCATAACAAGGATCAGAAAGGGAAGTGAATTCTACCTCAGCAACTTGATTTTCCAGAAATGGTTTAAATCTTTGTCCATTGACCTTAAACACATTATCATTCATAGGATTCTCAATGTCTATGGCCCCATAAGGATAAACATGTTTGACAATAAAATGACCAGTCCACCTAGATCTCAATTTTCCAGGGAATAGGTGAAGACGATAATTATAAAACAGAACTTTTTGACCAATTTCAAAAGATTTTCTCAAAATTGATTTGTCATGAAAAGTTTTTGTTTTATCTTTATAAATCTTTGAGTTTTCATATGCATAATTTCTCAATTCCTCAAGTTCTTTTATTTGTAATTTGTGTAACTTGCAAGCATCACCAAGATTTAAATTGAAAGCTTTAATGACCCAAAATGCTTTATGCTCCAGTTCCACAGGCAAGTGACAAGGTTTTCCATAGACTAACCGATAGGGTGACATGCCTAAAGATGTTTTGAAAGTAGTACGGTAAGCCCAAAGTGCATCGTTTAGTCTTAAAGACCAATCTTTACGATTTGGGTTAATCTTTTTTTCAAAATTTGTTTAATCTCCGTATTTGCTAATTCTACTTGTCCATTTGTCTGAGGATGATAAGGGATGACAAATTTGTGGTTAATACCATATTTTTTTTATTAAAGATTCAAATAGTTTATTGCAAAAATGTGTTCCCCATCACTGATGATAGCTCGAGGGATTCCAAATCGACTCAAGACATTTTTTTTTAAAATTTAAGAATAATTTTATGATCATTGTGTCGACATAGAATTGCTTTAATCTATTTTGAGACATAATCAACTACAACCAAAATATACACAAATCCAAATGAGGATGAAAATGGAGACATGAAATCAATTTCCCAACAACAAAAAATTTCAATGTCCAAGATAGGGTTTAGAGGCATCATATTTCTTTTAGAAATGACACTTATTTCTGATAATTTTCATAACTTTTGTAAAAGGTATAGTTGTCCTTAAATAAAGTGGGCTAATAAAATCTACACTGCAAGATTTTTGCAACTATTTTCTTTGTAGAAAAATGACCTTCACATGCTTCTGAGTGATAAAATTTAATGACATTATCTACCTCATTGTCAGGTACACATCTTCGAAAAATTTGATCAGGACAATATTTGAACAAATATGGGTCATCCTAATAAAAAATTTTCACCTTAGTCAAAAACTTTTTTTTGCCTTGAAGTGTCCACTGAGGCGGCATCTTTCCTGTTATAAGAAAATTGACTATGTTAGCAAACTAAGGCATGAAATTAATAGAAAATAAAATATCATCAGGAAAAGAATTATTGATAGGTGTGCTATCGAAAGGTGAGCTTGTTGTAAGTCTGGACAAATGATCTGCAACAACATTTTCGGCTCCTTAATTATCTTTTATTGTGATGTTGAATTCTTGAAGCAACAAGATCCACTGTATCAATCTAGGTTTAGCATCCTGCTTGGACATTAAATATCTAACAATAACATGATCAGTGAAAACAACAGTAGAAGAACTAATTAAATGCGCTCGAAACTTGTCCAATGTAAAAATTACAACAAGTAGTTCTTTTTCAGTAGTGGTGTAATTCATTTGTGCACTATTTAAAGTTCTACTTACGTAACAAATCATATGAGGCTTACCTTCCTTTCTTTGGTCTAAAACAGTGCCAACAACAAAATCACTAGCATCACACATCAACTTAAAAGGTAAAGACCAGTCAGGGGATTGTATGATAGGAGCAGATATCAGAAGACCAATTAATTTTTCAAAATATTTTTGACATTCTTGAGTCCAATTAAATGGTGCATCTTTTATCAGAAGATTGCATAATGGTTTAGATATGACACTAAAGTCCTTAATGAATCTTTGATAGAATCCTGCATGTCCTAAAAAGGAACGAACTTCTCTGATTGTTTTTGAGGAAGATAAATAAGCAATTAATTCAACTTTGACCTTATTAACTTCAATTCCTTTAGAAGATATCACATGATTTAACACAATTCTTGAGGTAACCATGTAATGACATTTTTTTCAGTTTAAAACAATTTTTTTTTCACATCTTTTAAGAACTTTATCCAAATTATCAAGACAATTTTTAAAAGAATTTTCAAAAAATTGTCAGATCATCCATGAAAACTTCTAAGTAATGCTCAATCATGTCACTAAAAATACTTAGCATGCATAATTGAAAAGTTGTCGGAGCATTACAAAGTTCGAAACACATTCTTCTATATGCAAAAGTTCTAAAGGGGCACGTAATAATAGGGATGTCCTGCTACTCTTTCCAGAATTTGATCAAGAAATGGCAAGGGGAAATGATCTTTCCTAGTGGCTGCATTTAATTTTCTAAAATCAATACACATAAGCCAACTGGATAAAACTTGCATAGGTATTTAATCATCTTTTTCATTTTTAACCACTGTTATTCTAGATTTCTTAGGCACAACTTGAGTAGGGCTTACCCACTGACTATCAGAGATAGGGTAGATAATTCTAACATCAAGTAATTTAAGAACTTCAGCTATTACTACCTCTTTCATGTGTGGATTTAATCTTCTTTGAGGTTGTTGTGATGTTTTAGCATTATCCTCTAAATGTATTCTATGTGTACAAATTAATGGATTAATACATTTTATGTCCTTTAATGTTAATCCAATTGTACTTTTATGCCTTTTAAGTACTTCTATCAACTTACCTTCTTGTTCTCTAGTAAGGATTGATGAAATTACTATTGAAATATTTTGTTCTTCTCCCAAAAATGTGTACTTCAACCCAGCAGGTAATGGCTTTAGTTCCAGTGTGGGAACTTCTTCGTGAGTATTATCATTTATGGGTTTTAGCTCTTCAAATCTCAGCTTCCATCCCTTACATTCCATTACCTGTGTATAACCAAGAAGAGAACATATTTCAGAAATATCATCATCTACTTGCGTACCTGAATCAAATGAATTAATTAAACAAACTTCTAATGGGTCAGAAGAACTCCCTTTTAGAAGATGAGCATCTACAATGGCCTTAATCCCATTAGCTTCCTCATTTTCATCTTGGACTTCATGTGGTTGCTTGCATATGTTGAAAACATTAAGCTCCAGTATCATGTTTCCAAATGTTAGCTTCATCACTCCATTCTTATAATTTATCAAAGCATTAGATGTTGTTAAAAATGGGTGACCTAAAATAATAGGAATTGACTTGAAACTATTAACCATAGGTTCAGTTTCTAAGACAATAAAATCTACAGGATAAATGAATTTATCAACTTATACTAACACATCTTCCATTATTCCTTTTGGAATTTTAATTGATCTATCAGCAAGTAGAAGAGTTACAGAAGTTGGTTTTAACTCACCCAGATTGAGTTGTTAATAAACTGAATATGGAAGCAAATTAACACTAGCACCAAGATCAAGTAAAGCTTAATCAATTTTATGTTCTCTTATAATGCATGAAATCGTAGGACAACCAGGGTCTTTATGTTTCAAAACATTATTGCTCTGAATAATGGAACTTACCTGTTCAGTCAAAAATGCATTCATTTTCATATTTAATTTCCTTTTAACAATGCATAAGTCCTTCAAAAATTTGGTATAAGAAGGAACCTGTTTGATAGCATCTAACAACGAAATATTGACTTTTACTTGTTTGAAAATTTCAAAAATTTTAGTGTGGTGGTTCAATTTCCTTGAATTGCTTAACGCTTGAGGAAATGGGGGTGGAGGAGACGAGAGTTTGGTCTCATTTTGGCCAGATAGCTTATCAACCTCTTCCTTATCTTGGGGGTTTAATTCATCATCTTTCTCACAAGGTTCAAGAATTTCTTTTTCAACAACTTTACCACTCCTAAGAGTTATCACAAAATTGACTTAATTTATTTGTTGGTTTTTTTTAACTACCCTCATCTAGACTGTACTGATCCTTGGGATTCAGTTGAGGTTGAGAAGGAAATTTTCCTTTCTCGTGTATAGTGAGTGTAGAAGTAAGTTTAGCTAGAGTTTCTTTTATGTCAATCATGGTTTGAGTGTTTTGTTTATTAATGGCCTCTTGCTTTTCTATGAATGCATGCAGAGTTTCTTTAAGGTTTTTCCTATGTGGTGGAACATAAGGTGCATATCCTTGATAATGTTGAGAATCCTGTTATTCTTGAGGTGGCAGTGGTTGCATAAATTGTGCTTGATTATTATTCCTTCAGCTGAAGTTCGGGTGATTTTTCCATCCCGGATTGTAGGAATTTGAAAAAGAATAGATGAATGACTGTTTAAAATTGTTCATTGCATTTATTTGTTCATGCACAACTTCTTTAAAATAGGAATATTTTGACATTCATTTGTCGAGTATCCTAATTCGCTACAAATGCCATAAATTTCTTCATTTTGCACAGATTTGACTTCTTTCACTTTCCCTAATTTCATGGATTGCCAAATTGGAGTACCTAGCATTTAGATCTTCTTCTTGACTAAGATGATATTTTCCTTTACTAGCATTTGCAAGGTTAAATCTAGTTGAATTTTCAGAAGGATTAGTACCATGCCAAGATTGAGAATTTTCAGCCAAATGGTTTAAATAATCTAAAGCTTCTTTAGGTTCTTTATCAAGAAACTCACCATTGCACATTGTTTCCACAAATTGTTTAGTTTCAGGTGTTAAACCTTCATAAAAGAAACTTATAGTGCTCCATTTTTCAAAACCATGATGTGGGCAAGAATTTAACAAATCTTTAAAACATTCCCAACATTGAAAATATGCTTCATTTGAATTTTGGGAAAAGTTTTGGATTTATATTTTCGAAACATTGGTTTTATGTGTTGAAAAAAATTTCTTTAAAAACTCACCTTGCATTTCTTGCATGTGCCAATTGATCTCTGGATCTGAGTTCCTTGTTTCTCTGGTTCACTTCTTTAGTGCTATAGTTTCCTGTACCCACAGAAACAATACATATTGAGTTGCAATCTCAATATCATGTAACCGAGCAACAATAACTAATAACAACCAACTTAAAGCAAAACATGCAATTATAGCATCACATTTAACACATGAGACAAGAAATACATAACACTTAGCGGAAAAATACTAAACGTGTCTAAGCCTAGTGACGAGCGCCGAACTCAGTCAAAATTATAACCGAAGTTATTACCTAAGCTTGTAGCACAGTGACAACACCGGATCGTCTCCTTAAGGATCGTAGATGTAATTTAATCAAATCAAGTGAAAGTTAGCAAAGGGGGGTTTGACAGTTTAATATCGTACTTAACAAAATTAACGGAAGAAATGACAATTAAAGAGTAGTCAATTTAGAAACCTATCCAAGATTGGGTGGATTCAATCATAGACCCTTCATAAAACACTTGAAGCGCAATTGAATTGTTAATTTGGATCTAACCGAGATCTCTCGCATCAAATCCAGAATTCATACTAGACGATCGCCTAGAATTCAATTAACAAGTGATAAACATAAATCATGAATTGCACCATTCATGAAAATTTATGTTAATTTCAAGTACCGAATTCAATTAACTTAGGCACAAATCAGTAACCTAACCTCTTCAATTCTGTGATTAATTTAGATCAATCAGTTCTAAGTTTCATCACAAATCTCAATCTTCATTTATGTGATTAGTTTAGATCAATCAGTTCTAAGTTTCATCACAAATCTCAATCTTAAACCAAGATCAATCAGATCAACATAAATAGAATCACCATTCATGCATTTAAGATCAAGAAGAAGAAAAAGAAGAAGAAAGAGGAATTCAATTACAAATCAAATACAATACATAACCAAGGTCTCAAGAATCCAAACCACAATCTATTCAAGAGTTCTAAATTGACCAAAAGTAGCTTAGCCCTCCATTACCATGAAGGGGAGCATCAAAACATACAAAACTATGAGAAACTATGAAGAAGCAAGAAGAAACTTAGAGAGAAATGAAGGAGAATTACATGTTGTTCATGATAAATGGTGCCTTTTATAGAAGTCTAAGGTAACAAAATGACAAAGGGAAGTGGGTGGATGAGTGGGTGAGTGAGTGGAGTGTTTGAGTGGATGAATTAGTGGAAAAATGCCAAAGGACTTTTGGTGAGTAGGAAATTATGGACATGAATGGGTGAGTGGATGGATGAGTGGATGGATTAGTGGATGAGTGGGTGGAGTGGTTAAGTGGTTGGATTAGTGTATGAGTGGATGAGTGGGTGAGTTAGTGGATGAGTGGATTAGTGGATGGATGAGTGGATGGTTGAGGACGAAAATTTCGTGTCTGACTTGGAAGCCAAAAACGACCCACTATACTTCAGAATCACGAAAAGTGTTCTTCATTAAAGTTGTAGATCCTTGTCTTGGCTATAAAATGGATAGCTGGTTCGTCCAATTTGGCTTCCTTAAGCCCAAGATATGTCCCAAATACCGTAGGTTGCTCAAACCCAACTTCAGCACCTCTGTTCCGACTTGCAAGCTCAAAATGACCTACTAGACTTCTTTTTCTCAAAATGTGTTCTTCATGAAAGTTGTTTATTTGGATCTTGACTATCCAATGTCCAAATTTCAGCCCATCTCCATTATTACATCTTGAGATATGATTTTTTGAGTGCACACTGTTCGGATTCTATTGACAGAACCCGTATTCTGCCTTCCATGTCAACTTAGGTCCCTTAGACATCTGAATCAGACTTCGAGCTCTTCATCAAAGTTGTAGAGATTCTTCTTAGCTTTCCTACAAGGTAAAATTCATGTTCATCAGATATTAGGAACTCAAGTTATGGCCAAAATATAGAAACAGTGTCAAATCTCAATAATGCTGGAAATATTCAATTAGGACTAATTTGAGCTCAAACTCACAAAATCATACCAAACTCAATCAATTAAGAATATGGAGAGTGTAAATGACTAAACATAAGGGTTTCTTAATGAATAAAATATGTGATTATCAAATTCTCCCACACTTAGCTTTTTGCACTCCTCAAGGCAAAACTCAAGACCAAAATTTTACAATCAAGAAGAACAACCAAAGGTTCAAGGGATCAAAACATTCATGAGTTAACAATTCTCCACATCTCAAACCAACAAGCAAGGTATCTTCAACATGAGTCGAGAATGATAGATCTTCACAAGATTCCCTCTCAATCTCTCAAGTGTTTAAAGGGTAGGTATTTCACTCAATTCAACCCATGAAAATTGCACTACCATAAGCTTGCTTATCTTCTACTTCTCCACTACTCAAAACACATGCACACACAAATCATGAGGACTTTATTCAAGGTTGTAGTGAGGTCAAGGTAACAGGAGAGGATAAAATGGATATGAGAAGATAAATACTAAAGAGAATAAAAGCAAATAAGAGCTGAGTTCAAATAACAAGCATAAAAGTTCATCCCAACTCTAGTGTATATCCCTTTACATATTCATTTCCCAATCCTTTTTTTTTTTAAACACTTGGTTTTTTTTTTTTTTTTTTTTTTTTTTCTTTTTTTTTATATATATGAACATAACTATATACATACATTTTTTTTTCTTTTTGGGCACTCTTTTCTTTTTCAACAACCATTTTGTACACACACCCCCACACTTGTTCAAAAACTCATCCATTAACCAAGCTAATGTTCTTTTATTCCCTAAGGTAAAGTAAGAACACGATTTCTCTTTTGAGGCACATAATGAGCTAGAAACAAGGAATGGTCAAATAAGCTTAAAGGGGTTAAGCAAAGGAAAATATACAAAGTTGGCAAGAATCAGAGAATTTTCAAGAAGTCAAAAGAGTGCTTGATATCATATTGAAAACAAGGTTGTCTATTTGGTTAAACTAGCTAATTAAGAAAGAGGGCCTCAATCATATTCATGCATGCAAGTGAAATGTAGCCTCAAAAAAGAATCAAAGCAAGTTCTAGAATGGTCATTAACATGAGTGAAAATCACACAAGAAAGAAGAGAATGACATAAATGTTAAATCCATCCATTAGGCTCAAAATCTCACAAGGTATGCATCCATCAAACTCAATTCATCAATTCAATCATCCATCTCCAAGCATATCAGTTCAAGAAGGGAGAAAAGTTATTCAATCATGCAATGAACCCTTTCTTTTTTTTTTTTTAACAAAAAAGAAACATGCTAAAATCTCTCCCCCACACTTAATATAGACATTGTCCTCAATGTGAAAGTGATAAATAAAACGGAAAGAAAAGAGCAACACAACTGATGAGGAGTGAATCAACGCCAAGCGAGAAAAAGCACACCTTTGTCGATTACGCATCGGACTCGAAAAGAAATCAAACAAGAAAACGTTAGTACTTCCACAATTTAATACTAATTAATTACTACCTAAAAAACTCCTTACTCTTGCCACCAATTAAGATCGTCTCAAGAGTAAAATTACTCCTTACTCTGCCATCACTAATTGGTTTAATAAGTCCATGACAATCATAACATACTTTCCAAACAAAACAACAATTTTTTTTTTTAATAAAATCAAACCCATTAAAGAGAAAGTGTCAGAAAAAGTTGAAATTAAGAAACACAGAATCTTTTTTTTTTTTTGACTTTAAGAAAACCATCAAGGTAAAGAAGTCTAGAAACCCCTGAAGGACCCTGCTCAAAGGATCGTCCGTACAAAAATCAAAATACAACAAAATGATACAAAGATAAAAGAAATAGAAAATGGTGACATACACAGCATGTACGGTTTCCATGGCGTATCTTTATACTTGCGCTTGGCGTCATGAGTGCGGTAGACATCACGTCCTTTTTTTTTTTTTTTTTTTGAAATTGTTAGAAAAACTTGATGAAAGATGAGTGTGTACTTACTTAAGATTGGGATGGAGGTAGTCTGCTTTTTTCGGCTTTGTGCCAAAGCATTGTTGACCAAGATTCGATCCATTCAAGACCAACGTAACATAGGGCTCCCAAAAGGGACAAGTGGCCATAATACGATTTAAATGCCGCCTCACATGTGGAATACAATCTACCTTCTTTGTTTTTCAATTAAGAAGGCTGGATCAGGGATGCATGCATTTCCCCTTTCACGGTGTGTGTTACCAAAGCCAACCCTAAGAAGTATACATTTTTTTGTTTTTTTTTTTTTTTTTTGTTTTTTTTTTTTTTTAAGAGAGATGACATGAAGAAGAAGAAGAAGAAGAAGAAGATACGTATGTACAGATTGTTTGTGGATATGGCTCACATCTGCTCTCGGTTAAACGTCCGATGAACGGCTTAAACATCTTCTATGAGTCGAGGATAAGCTTCCCATCCAATTTTCTTATAAATTGGCAAACAGAAGTCTTTTAGAGTCGATTCCCAAGACTCAGTAGCGTTGTTCTCCATCCTTGAAGAGATTCCACAATTTAAGAATTTCACGATGCACCAATCCACAAGAATGCGTCTTAAGAGTCAATAAGATATCATCTAATGACTCCTTACTCAGTCCATTCTTAATGAAGAAAATTTTATCTTCTCTATTTGCGGAAACCATCCCCTTAGTACGACATCGCTTGTTACGGTTCCATCGTCCACATTTGTGACAGACTTGTAACCTTTTTGCTCTTCTCCTTTTAGAATATGAACTTCTTCCAAGACCTAGGGCATATATGAGTTAAATGAAATTGAGGACTCACCAAGCTAATCGGACCTTCGCTTCAATTATCCATCGTACATCTTCTCGGCATACCTTTGTGCATTAACGGTCTCAATCTTTCACATCGAACTTTGTAGATTTTTCTTAGAGCATTTTGAGGAAGAGAAGGAAAATGTTTTCTCGGGTTTGAAAGAATGACATCCATTTTGAAGGAGAAGAAGGATTCATTATTTTGGGAAACCGAAAAATAAACCGACTTGAGAGTCACGGAGTCCGTATCCGCCACTTAACCGCAACACAAAGAACTCAAGAACTTGGTTTTCCAGGGAATGGTTGAGTCTTTGTCCATTAACTTTAAGCGCATTACCATTCCTAGGATCCTCAATATCTTCGGCCCCGGAGGATACACGTGTTTGACAAAGACAAAGAACCGCGCCACCTAGATCTCAAATTTTCAAGGAGTAGGTGCGAGATGATAATCTCAAAGCAGAACCTTTTTGACCAATTTCCGAACTTTTGCAAAAGGTGTAACAGACCTT
The DNA here is from genome assembly GCA_029884605.1 of Ormosia emarginata. Lineage (NCBI taxonomy): Eukaryota > Viridiplantae > Streptophyta > Magnoliopsida > Fabales > Fabaceae > Ormosia > Ormosia emarginata. The sequence goes on along the minus strand of JAQQTP010000077.1, from coordinate 46,274,975 downwards.
GAATAAAGTGGGTCAATAAAATCCATACTGCAAGATTTTCGCTGTTGTTGTCGTTGAAGAAAAAGTGACCTCCACTTGCTTCCGAGTGACAAAATTGAATGGCACTACCTTCCTTCCTCATTGTCGGGCATACAACTATTTTTTTTTTTCTTTTCTTTTCTTTTTATTTTTTTTTTTTTTTCTTTTTCTTTTTTTTTTTTTTTTTTTTATTCATAATGCGGATGGAGAAGGTTCATCACCTCCACTTCGCATTCTCTGGAAGTTCATGATATCTTGTTTGAGGCGGTGTCCATTTACGATGAAAGCTTTGGCGGTGACCTCACTTTTAATCCGAACAAAGCACTGAAAGGAAAAACCTTAGTAACAATAAATGGTCCATCCCATCTAGACCTTAATTTGCCGGGCATGAATCGGAGGGGGAGTTATAGAGGAGAACTTTTTGACCAATCTCAAATGTTTTCCTCAGAATCAACTTATCATGGAAGGCTTTGGTCTTCTCCTTATAAAGTTTGGAACTTTCATAAGCCTCCAAGCGGATCTCCTCCAATTGCTTTGCGCACCGCGACTTCCTCTCCATACCTGCTTGATCTAGGTCCAAGTTGCACCTTTTCACCGCCCAGAATGCATGATGCTCAATTTCCACCGGCAGGTGGCAGGCTTTTCCAAAAATAATCCGATACGGAGACATCCCGATTGGTGTCTTATAAGCAGTCCGATAAGCCCATAAAGCATCCTCAAGCCTCTTGCTCCAGATCCTTTCGTTAGGTTGAACTGTCTTACGGAATATCTGCTTGATCTCCCTCATTGGAAATCTCGGCTTGCCCATTAGTTTGGGGATGGTAAGGTGTAGAAACTCGTGCAAGACCCCATACTTTTTCATCAAAGCTTCCATGCTTCGATTACAAAAATGTGAACCACGATCACCGATGATGGCCTTTGGAACTCCAAACCTGCAGAAAATACGTGATCTAACAAAATCCACAACAACTTTGGAATCATCAGTCCGAGTAACTTTCGCCTCCACCCACTTGGATACATAATCAACAACTAGCAAAATGTAAACAAAACCAAAAGAAACGAGGAAAGGGTCCCATAAAATCAATACCCCATACATCAAAAATCTCACGAGAACAATAAGGATTTACGGGGCATCTCATTCCTTCGAGAAGTGTTTCTGTTTTTTTCAGCGCATTGATCACAAGATTTACAAAACACATATGCATCATGAAATAGAGTGGGCCAATATAATCCAGATTCCAAAACTTTCCTAGCAGTCCTTTGGGGACCAAAATGACCGCCACATGCAAGTGTATGACAAAAGCTAAGAATAGAATGGAATTCATTATCGTGCACACATCTCCTAATGACTTGGTCACTACAAAATTTCCACGAGATAAGGGTCATCCCACACATAATATTTTGACTCACTTTTCAATTTATCAATGAGCCCTAATAAAATGTGCGGGAAAACACCAAAGAACTAAGAAATTTATCAAATCAAAAACCAAAGAGTGTTACCTTGCAGCTTGAAAAGCTGCTCATCATGAGAAGACATCATGGATAGGTAAAGTATCTGCCTCCTTTTCAATACGACTTAGGTGATCAGCCACTAAATTCTCTGCTCCACTTTTATCACGGATTTCAATATCGAACTCTTGGAGGAGCAAAATCCACCTAATCAATCTAGGCTTTGCATCAAGCTTCTTCAGGAGAAACTTGCTGTATGATCTGAAAACACAACCACTCTAGAACCAAGCAAATATGATCGAAATTTGTCTAAAGCAAAAACAATTGCTAAAAGTTCCTTTTCAGTGGTGGTGTAGTTGACTTGTGCAGGATCCAAAGTTCTTGAAGCATAAGAGATGACATGAGATATTTTACCGACCCTTTGTGCAAAACGACTCCCAAAGCATAATTAGAGACATCACACATGAGCTCAAATGGAAGTGTCCAATCTGGTGGCTGGATGATAGGTGTCTTGGTCAATGCTTGCTTCAAGTGATTGAAGGCATCCTTGCATTTCTGGTCAAAATGGAACTCCACTTCTTTTTGTAGTAAGTTGGATAGTGGAAGAGCAATTTTCTTTGAAATCTTTTATGAACACTTTGTAGAAACCTGCATGACCAGGAAAGAAGCGAACCTCCCGCACGCATGTGGGGTAAGATAAGCATGAAATAACATTTATTTTTGCGGGATCTACCTCGATACCCTTGCTAGATATTACATGTCCTAAAACTATACCTTGTTCTACCATGAAATGACATTTCTCAAAATTCGAACAAGGTTAGTTTCAATGCATCTATGTAAAACCCGAGCGGACTATCCAAGCATGCATCAAAGGAAGAACCATAGACAAGTAAAATCATCCATAAACACATCCATGCAATTCTCTAAAAAGTCAGAAAAGATACTTACCATACACCTTTGAAAGGTGCCCGGAGCATTGCATAGACCAAACGGCATCCTCCTGTATGAAAATGTGCCAAATGGACAAGTGAAAGTAGTCTTCTCTTGGTCTTCTGGGGCTATATGAATCTGAAAATAACCTGAATATCCATCCAGAAAACAATAATGTGACTTGCCGGCTAGCCTCTCCAACATCGATCAATGAAAGGTAGCGGAAAATGATCTTTTCGGTAGCCTGGTTAAGCCGCCTATAATCAATGCAAACCCGCCAACCGTTTCGAACTCTTGTGGGTAGAAGTTCGTTATTCTCATTCTCAACTACTTTGTGACCCCGCATTTCTTGGGAACAACACCGCACGGGGCTCACCCATTTACTTGTCGATATGGGATAAATAATGCCACCTTGAAGTAGCTTGGTCACTTCCTTCTTCACCACATCTAGAATCAAGGGGTTCGGTCTCCTTTGGGGTTGCCTTACTGGTTTCGTATCCTCTTCCAATAAAATCCTATGCATGCATGTGGAGGGACTAATACCAGGAAGATCTGCAGTGTCCATCCGATGGCTTGCTTATTACGCCTCAAAACCTGCGACAATTTTTCTTCTTGTTCGGGTTGCGATTCTTAGCAACAATCATTATGCACTTCTCACCATCTCCTAAATATGCATATTTAAGATGGTCCGGCAAAGTCTTCAACTCTAAGGATGGAGGTTTGTATAATGGAAGGCAAAGACAATCTATTTGAAACAACTAACTCAAAGAACACTAAATTCGTCATACTTCGACTCTCATTTTCACATGTTGTACCGTTCAAGTCGCCGACTACATCACCACTTATAATCGCATTAATCTCGGACATGCAAAGACATGGCTCAACATCACAAGCAACACATGTATCACAAGAAACGAATCCGAGAAAGTCAAGAATATCGGGGAATTCAAAGATATTAATCAAAGATAAACATCATCAACCAAAGATCTCAATCACATCAATATGAAAAACAGAATGCTCCTCCAGGGGGATGTCTCATGGCATCAAAAATGTTAAATCTGTACCAAATCATCGCCAAACTCCATAGAAAGGGTGCCGGCATGCACATCTATCTTGGTCTTGGCGGTCCCGAGGAATGGTCTCCGCCTAGAATTAATGGAGCATGGGTTCTTTGAAGACTCATCTTCCATGTCCAAGACGTAGAAGTCCGCTTTGGAAAAATTAAATCATTCACCCGAACTAACACATCTTCTAGTACTCTGCAGGATAAGCGGTGGTCCTATTTGCCAATTGAATCACTATACCAATGGGTTGTAAAGTGCCAATGTTCAAGGACCCGATAAATTGACATAGGCATGACATTAATCAAAGCACCCAAATCTAGCATTGCATGTTCAAATTTGGAGTTACCTATCGTGCAAGGAATTGTGAAAGTTCCGGGATCTTTGCATTTTTGTGGCATGCTTGGTAGAATCATTGCGAAACATTTCGCCCATGCTTATTTTCTCGGTACCCTTAAGTCTTCTCTTGTGAGTACACAACTCTTTGAGGAATTTGGCATACTTGGGAATCTCGCTTGATTGCATCAAGGAGGGGAATATTGATTTCCACCTTCCCGAATGTGTCCATGACTTCTCTTTCTATTTCGTTTGCGTAGTATGCTTGACCGTGTGACTCTGTGTGGAAAAGGTAGTGGAATAGCCATTTTGAATTCTCTGCACATTTCTTCTGTATCACAGATTTTTGGACTGAGCTATCCACTTTCTTCTGTTCCTGGTCACCTTCTAGTTGCTGCACTTGTAGTTCAGGTTATGGTGGAGTAGGACCGTCAACTTCTCTGCCACTTCTCAAGCTAATGGCACTTACATTGCCTCTTGGGTTGTTGACTGTTTGTGAAGGCAATTAGTTCGACCCTTGACTTTTCAGCTCACTCAGAGTGGTTGCCATCTGCCCAATTTGAGTTTGTAAATTCTAGATGGTGGCATTGACATTCTGCTGAAACTGTTTCATCAAGTCTTCGAAAGGTGGCTCACCGGGTAGTGGCTTTGGAACAGTAGGCGGAGGGGCTTTCTTGTATGGGTGGCGGCACGGGTTGTGCTTGCCTAAATGCAGTGGTTGGTACTTGTTGCTAGGGCCTGTAGCTTGGTATCTAAACCGTGGTTCTTCTTGTTGGTAGAGGTTTGTTGTTGTTGACCGAAATTTCCATATCTCGGGTTGGGATGGTCCCTCCAACGAGGGTTATAGGTATTAGAAAATGGATCATATCCGGGCTCATGTGTGATTGCGATATTGGGCTCTACCAGGAAAAAATACCAAATTTCAATGCATTGTTCGGAAAAATAGAACCACCATCCTGAAGTGTAGGGCATGCATCAGTAGGATGAGATGAACAAGAGCAAATGTCACACACAGTTGCAGCAATCTGCATTGGTGCTTGTTGTGCCACTGTTAACTGCCTCACCAAAGAAGTTAATTCATCAAGTCTATGTTCCATTCTCTGTTGGTCTACATGAGACGATTGAATTTCATTGACTCCTCTGGTTGAGGTAATAATTCGTGTGCCAAATTGTTGGGTGTTGGCTGCCATGTTTGCTATCAAATCTCTCGGCTTTTTGCAGGGTCTTGTCTACTAAGGCTCCTCCAGGCGGCATCCACCATGCTTCGTCATTTGGTAGCAAGCCTTCATAGAAATATTGAATTAAGAGCTGATCGGTGATTTGGTGGTGGGGGGACGGCTCGAGCACAACTTCTTGAATCTTTCCCAATATTCATGCAAAGTCTCCCCTGTCATTTGTCTTATGCCACATATATCTTTTCTAATGGCAAAACTCTAGAGCGAGGGAAAAATTTCTCTAAGAACAACCGCTTCATATCGGTCCAACTTGTTACTTGAACCTGGTGAAAGATAAAATAACCAATCCTTGGTCAGACATCGTAAGTGAGAAAGGAAATGCCCTCGGCTTGATGTGCTTTCTTCGAGATCCCATGTGGCTTCATGGTTGAACAAACCACATGGAACTCCTTTAGATGCTTATGGGGATCCTCACCGCAAAACCGTGAAACTTGGGCAACAAATGTATCAATCCAGATTTTAACTCAAAATCGGCATCAAGATCTGGGTATTGAATACACAAAGACCGGTTAGTTATATCGGGAGCACAAGTTCCTTAAGAGTTCTATTTTGCATGTTATCGGCCATGGTTTCGAATTATTCAAGATCTCAAGTTCACTCTCAATATTAAGATCAAATTCGAAAGCAATTCTTGCACTTAGCCTACGAGCTCTAATCAACCTATGCAAAGTTCTATCAATCTCGGGATCAAAGTCAACCAAGTTATCGAGGCTCGGACCTAGTCATGCATCACACAAAAACAAATAAATAAGCAAAATACACTAGACAATGGTTAAAAATGTTAGAAAAATTAATAAAAAGCAAAAGTTAGTAAAAACACTTCAAATGAAAAGATTACACTTACTAGTTCCCCGGCAACGGCGCCAAAATTTTGACGAGCGCCGAACTCAGTCAAAATTATAACCAAAGTTATTACCTAAGCTTGTAGCACAGTGACAACACCGGATCGTCTCCTCAAGGATCGTAGATGTAATTTAATCAAATCAAGTGAAAGTTAGCAAAGGGGGGTTTGACAGTTTAATATCGTACTTAACAAAATTAACGGAAGAAATGACAATTAAAGAGTAGTCAATTTAGAAATCTATCCAAGATTGGGTGGATTCAATCATAGACCCTTCATAAAACACTTGAAGTGCAATTGAATTGTTAATTTGGATCTAACCGAGATCTCTCGCATCAAATCCGAAATTCATACTAGACGATCGCCTAGAATTCAATTAACAAGTGATAAACACAAATCCGCAATCGCACCATTCATGAAAATCTATGTTAATTTCAAGTACCAAATTCAATTAACTTAGGCACAAATCAGTAACCTAACCTCTTCAATTCTGTGATTAATTTAGATCAATCAGTTCTAAGTTTCATCACAAATCTCAATCTTCATTTATGTGATTAGTTTAGATCAATCAGTTCTAAGTTTCATCACAAATCTCAATCTTAAACCAAGATCAATCAGATCAACATAAATAGAATCACCATTCATGCATTCAAGATCAAGAAGAAGAAAAAGAAGAAGAAAGAGGAATTCAATTACAAATCAAATACAATACATAACCAAGGTCTCAAGAATCCAAACCACAATCTCTTCAAGAGTTCTAAATTGACCCAAAGTAGCTTAGCCCTCCATTACCATGAAGGGGAGCATCAAAACATACAAAACTATGAGAAATTATGAAGAAGCAAGAAGAAACTTAGAGAGAAATGAAGGAGAATTACATGTTGTTCATGATAAATGGTGCCTTTTATAGAAGTCTAAGGTAACAAAATGACAAAGGGAAGTGGGTGGATGAGTGGGTGAGTGAGTGGAGTGTTTGAGTGGATGGATTAGTGGAAAATGCCAAAGGACTTTTGGTGAGTGGGAAATTATGGACATGAATGGGTGAGTGGATGGATGAGTAGATGGATTAGTGGATGAGTGGGTGGAGTGGTTAAGTGGTTGGATTAGTGTATGAGTGGATGAGTGGGTGAGTTAGTGGATGAGTGGATTAGTGGATGGATGAGTGGATGGTTGAGGACGAAAATTTCGTGTCTGACTTGGAAGCCAAAAACGACCCACTATACTTCAGAATCATGAAAAGTGTTCTTCATTAAAGTTGTAGATCCTTGTCTTGGCTATAAAATGGATAGCTGGTTCGTCCAATTTGGCTTCCTTAAGCCCAAGATATGTCCCAAATACCGTAGGTTGCTCAAACCCAACTTCAGCACCTCTGTTCCGACTTGCAAGCTCAAAATGACCTACTAGACTTCTTTTTCTCAAAATGTGTTCTTCATGAAAGTTGTTTGTTTGGATCTTGACTATCCAATGTCAAAATTTCAGCCCATCTCCATTATTACATCTTGAGATATGATTTTTTGAGTGCACACTGTTCGGATTCTACTGACAGAACCCGTATTCTGACTTCCATGTCAACTTAGGTCCCTTAGACATCTGAATCAGACTTCGAGCTCTTCATCAAAGTTGTAGAGCTTCTTCTTAGCTTTCCTACAAGGTAAAATTCATGTTCATCAGATATTAGGAACTCAAGTTATGGCCAAAATACAGAAACAGTGTCAAATCTCAATAATGCTAGAAATATTCAATTAGGACTAATTTGAGCTCAAACTCACAAAATCATACCAAACTCAATCAATTAAGAATATGGAGAGTGTAAATGACTAAACATAAGGGTTTTTTAATGAATAAAATATGTGATTATCACCTAGTCAGACCATACCCCGGCTCAACAGGATGAACTGCTCTAATAACCTAATGTAACACTCTAATACCGATAGCCTAGTATACCATGTGTATACCTGGATATACAATATTAGCTATACTACTTCTAACATAAACATCATACTATTCCATATTATTTAAACAAATAATAATGGAGAGCCTTGCGGAAACTAAAAGTTATACATATAACATTACCTCAAAAGAGCTCATTGTATACATAAACTTTTCTGAATAAACTAAAAGCAACATAAATATATACAAGCTTAAAAACTAAGCATAAAAACTATGCTAGTCTTCATACAATTTCTTCTTGCCCCTAGATGAACTTCCACCTGAAATTACATGGGAACAAATGGGGTGAAAAATCATATTTTTCAGTATAAGTTTACCAAAACCAGCAGTTTAAACTTTCGCAAAGAATAAACTATACTGAAACTAATAAACAGACTAATACTTCCTGCATAAGAAACAATTACAAACTTCCTCTCTATGTAACATTTCTAAGCAAACTATACTTTTGTTCTCATTACCAAAACCACGATGATATCAAATAATTGCCCATACAACTATTTGAAATCTTCAACCAGACAACCGCTCATACAGCTGTCACTGAAGGCACAAAGTAACAAATACACAACAATCACACAAAATATCCAAACAAAAGAAAATTTAATAATGTAATGATGAGATGATGTATGCTTAAAGAAAAGTGTATGCAATGTAAGTGTAGTGTCGTGATACTTAACTATTCCCCCTGGGTAGGGAGGTATTCTGCCATAATAACTTGTGACCTTTTGTTACTTTGACATGTATCCTTTTTAACCTACCAAGTAGTCTACTAAGTAGCCTACCTTAACTAGGTGGATATCGCCACCAAAACTGAGTGGATGCCTCTGCTAGCTTTTCTCTAGGAATAGCAAGTATGTGTGAAAGGTGATGTAAGTGTGTGAAAATGCGGAGTTATATCCTAACTCTAACATAACTACCACATAACCTTACACTAAGCTCACCTTTGCATTACTAGCTCTACCTCTTCTCCGTGAGAGTAATTCATGCACTACGACATTTAACCAATGCCAACTAAACTTGGTACACTACTATCTTTACATTACTAACTCTACTTCACTCTTGAAGAACTTTCACGCACTGTGGCATTCACCCTTACTAACTAGGGTCTATGGCACTCAACTTTTGCCATCTAGCTTCTTAACTCTCTTATCACCTCTCTTGTGACATCTGTGCAACTTTAGGTTGCTTAAGAAACTAAACTCTTGGTCTATGGCAATCCATATCCAATGGATGCACACCTTTTTCTTTACTTTCCCTTGTATGCCACTTGGTCTTTCTATCTAAGAAATGTCCCTTCTAGTGCTTCAACAATTTTTACTAGGTATAAACAAAGGATTTTATCAACTAAGGAACTCAAAACATCCAAAAAATAACATTTTGGATCTTCTGGGTCTCACGCCGCGACACAAAACTATGCACATTGTGACATCCTACTCTTTGGTGCAATTTCTGGGTAGAAAACTGCCCCACGCAGCGGCATGCAATTTTTCACGCCGCGGCATGCTCACTCCTAGGGCCACGCCGCGGCGTGCCTCACAGAACTCAGATTCTGCAGAAATCGTGCACTGTTCTATTAACTCTATCTTAGCTTCCAATCATCAAAAATTAGTTCCTAGGTGATTTCTATCTTCACCAACTTCTTCTAAACATATTGTAACACTTTTACGACCTATTAATTCTCTTATTATAGATCAAACACCAAAAATCACCCATTTGGTTGTTCATGACCTAGATTCATACTTAAGAACTATCTAGCTCCATAAATGGATAAATCCAACTATCTTATTATCATTAAATTGAAATAACCAATTCCATTCAATGAAAACAAGAATCAAGCTAAAGAAACTAGTTTTCATTCTTTGAAAACCTATCTACTCCATCTAAAAACCCAAGTTCTAGCGTAGAAAAGATAAAGAAAACAAAGATAGAAAACACCCCTACCTCTTGCTTTGAAGAAGATCTTGAAGCGTTGAACTTGCTCTTGAATCTTCCTCTTTACTTTGATCCTTAGTCCTCTAACTTTTCCTTATCTTTCTCTTCCTTTCTTCCTTTTTCTTTCTTTCCTCGGTTTCTCTTCTCTTTTCTTTCTTTTTCTCTCTTCTGTTTTTAGTTTCTGCCGTGAGTAGCAAAGTCTCACTTTACTACTTATAGCAAAATTCCCATACTGCTAAGAACACTTAGATTCTTCCAAATCTAGATTTCCAGCTTCTGATAAGTTTGAAATAAATCTTAAGATTCATTAAAAATCTTGTATCACCTTTTCTCTATTTTTCATATTTGTTGGAGGTCAATCCGGTATTAAAATGCATAACCAGTATGCCTAAAAAATATCAAACTAACTTCGATTATTCTCAAACTTTAACCACATCTTACCTAACTCAATTGTGACCTAGAAACAAATTATTCATATCTGTTTCCTTTCAAATAACAGTTTATGCTATTTTCTGAGTCATTTTAGGCCATTTACCATATTCTGTGCTGCACTAAAGTGCCTAAACTAACTCAGTTTGTCACAAAACTTCACTGACATATCAAACAAGTCATATGCTACCTTTGTACACATTTAAAAGTCTAATATGTTTTTTCAGATATTACATTTTCTCATCAAGTAGTCATCATAATAGTTATAGATAATTGTCTTAGCTTTCCAAAGCCGCTAGTTTTAGCTCAAAAGACCACCTATAACCCGAGATATGGCCCAATTACTGCACACTATTCAGGCCCAACTACAACTCCTCTGTTCTGACTTCCAAGCCCAATATCACCTTCAAGATGTCCGATCCGAATTTTTTGTTCTTCATGAAAGTTATAGATTTGGGTCTTAACTTTTAGATGGCACCAGTTTCATTCAAAAGACCTCATATAGCCCGAGAGATAGCCCAATGAGTGCACAGAGGTCAAACTGTCAAGTTCAGAACTCTAAATTTTGCATCAACTCCAATTTGAGTTATCCAAACATATGTTCCAGATCTTGAGTTCATGAAAGTTGTAGAGAATTGTCTTAGCTTTCCAACAAGACCAGAATCACACTAAACTGATATTTGTAACTCAAATTATAGCCAGTTTACTGAAAGATGCAGAAAAGCAAATTAAGGCCAAGTTAAGCAATAATTTCTTCAATGATCCAATAAGCCAGTCAAACAAATTATCCATATCTGTTTCCCTTCAAATAGCAGTTTATGTTATTTTCTGAGTCATTTTAGGCCATTTACCACATTTTATAATGCAACAAAGTGCCTAAACTAACTCAGTTTGTTACAAAACTTCACTGACATATCAAACAAGTCATATGCTACCTTTGTACACATTTAAAAGTCTAATATGTTTTTTCAGAATGTTACATTTTCTCATCAAGTGGACTTCATAATAGTTGTAGAGAATTGTCCTAGCTTTCGAAAGCCGTTGGTTTCAGCTCAAAAGACCACCTACAGCCTGAGATGTGGCCCAATTACTGTACACTATTCAGGCCTAACTACAACTCCTCTATTCTAACTTCCAAGCCCAATATCACCTTCAAGATGTTTGATCCGAATTTTGTATTCTTCATGAAAGTTGTAGATTTGGGTCTTAACTTTCAAATGGCACTAGTTTCATTCGAAAGACCTCTTATAGCTCAAGAGATAGCCCAATGAGTGCACAAAGGTCAAATTGTCAAGTTCAGAACTCTAGATTTTGCTTCAACTCCAATTTGAGTTATCCAAACGTGTGTTCCAAATCTTGAGGTCTTTATGAAAGTTGTAGAGAATTGTCTTAGCTTTTCAAAAAAACCAGAATCACACCAAACTGATATTTGTAACTCAAATTATAGCCACTTTACTGAAAGATGCAGAAAAGCAAATTAAGGCTAAGTCAAGCAATAATTTCTTCAATGATCTAATTAAGCTCAATATCATAAAATGTTACAAAACTAACTTAATTAAGCCTAACTGAACCATAAGAAGCCTAGTGAGAGGGTTGTAAAATATATAAAATATATTACTATCATCAATTCACATAGAAATATAGTGTTTTGATTAAGGTCTATATGTTTACAAGGCCATCGAAAGAGGTTTGTAAATGTATAAACACGTTGGCTAACATAACTAATTTATGATCAAGAGTAATGAAAGGTTGCATGAAGTCAAATGAAATAATAAGTGAAGTTAGACTCTAGATGCCCAAACCATTGTTTCTTCTCTGTTTTCTTCTATCTTATTTTGAAAACTTTCTTCTGTTTTTTATACTTTATTTGTTTTGTCATTTAATCACTCATAATAATTCGATTGCTTAGAATAAAGATTAAGTAGTGATTGGTTGATATTTAGCATAAATTTTAATATAATCCTCGTGGGATCGATACTTGATACTCATTTTTATTACTTGTCAACAAGTACGCTTGCATAGTCTAGCAAAATAGACAACAAGTTTTTGGCACCGTTGATAGGGATTGTTTTTGAAATTTTGTGTCAATATTAATATCGAACTGCCAATCTTTATTTTTAAGTACCAATTCTCAATGCATACAATGCTTACATAGTTTTGAGACTCTTCTTTTTGATCTGAAGATTGAAAAGACTTTTTGAAGGCTATTAAGGGAAAGAACTCAATCTTCAAGGAGTATCACCATGGCTAACGAAGAAGGCCACACACGGTCAATGAGGGACTTTATAGCACCTCAAGTTTAAGATTTACATTCAAGCATCAAGAGGCCAACTATACAAGCCAACAACTTTGAGATCAAGTCAACCATTATCCAGATGATTTAAGCATCAGTGCAATTCAGAGGCATGCCTAGTGACGATCCTTATGCACAACTTTCCAATTTCTTGGAGATTTGTGACACTTTTCGGCATAATGGAGTCTCTGAAGATGCCATTAGAGTGAGGCTATTCCCATTTTCTCTTAGGGACAAGGCCAAAAGTTAGCTAAACTCTTTACCGGCAGGGTCCATCAAAACATGGGATGATCTAGCCCACAAGTTCCTTGCCAAGTATTTCCCTTCGGCGAAGACAACAAAGATACGCAATGATATTACCTCTTTTATGAAATATGACTCTGAGTCACTATATGAAGCTTGGGATAGGTATAAAGATCTCATCCGAAGATGCCCTCATCATGGAATTCCGAAATGGTTGCAAGTGCAAAACTTCTACAATGAGTTGTTGGGCTATATTAGAGTGACCATCGAAGCAGCAGCCGGGGACACTCTCATGAGTAAGTCTATTGATGCTGCCTACGATCTTCTTGAGGAGATGGCCTCCAACAGTTACCAATGGCCTTCGTAGAGGTTCACACTTAAAAGAGTGGCAGGTATGCATGATGTTGATGCCCTTACTTCACTTTCGGCTCAAGTAGCCACCTTATCTAAAAAGCTTGACACTATAGGGGTTAATACCACTCAAAGCCTTTTTGTCTTGTGTCATCATTATGGAGAAGCACATGCAAGTGATAAGTGCCCATCAATTATGCAAAGTGCTCAATATGCAGGGAATTTCAGACAAAATAAAAATAATCCATATTCAAGCAACTATAATCTGGGATGGCAGAATCACCCCAATCTCTCGTGGGGAAACAATCAAGGATCTTCCTCTTATTATAAGCAAGCACCAAATTACCCTCCTGGGTTTCATCCTCAAGCTCAAATGCTAGTTTAAGAAAAGAAGCCACCATTAGAGGATATGTTCATGCAATTCATGGTGAAGACAAATTCTTATATGTCTAAGACCGATGCTCACCTTGCCAAAAATAATGCCATCTTGCAAAGCCAAAATGCTTGTTTGAGAAATCCAGAGATGCAAGTCGATCAATTGGCCAATGCTTTAAACAAATGGCCTCAAGGCACTTTGCCTAGCAACACTTAGAGCAATCCAAAAGGTGAACATCAAGAGCATTGCCAAGCTATCTCCCTTAGAAGTGGCAAGGATCTTGGCCAAAGTGCTTTGAAGAAAGATGATGAGACCTCAATGAAAGATGATAAGAGAGATGAAGGGGAGAAGAAAGTTCAAGAAAAGAAAAATGGTGACAAAGAGTTTGACCAAAGCAAAGAAGAAAAGTGATTTGTACCTCCTATTCCATTTCCCAGTAGATTTGCAAAGCAAAAGCTTGATCACCAATTTCAAAAGTTCCTAGAAGTTTTCAATAAGCTATATATTAACATACTATTTACGGAAGCTTTGGAGCAAATGTCAAGTTATGTGAAATTCATGAAAGATATCTTCCAAAGAAGAGGAAGCTTGGTGAATTTGAAATGGTTGCTCTTAAAGAGGAATGTAGTGCTATCTTGCAAAATAAACTTCCTCCTAAGCTCAAAGATCCTGGAAGCTTCACCATCCTTTGCACGAATGGTGAGAAATTCTTTGGTTGGGTATTATTTGATTTGGGAGTGAGTATAAATCTCATGCCTCTTTCAATATACCAAAGACTTGGTTTGGGGGAAGCTAAGTACATATAAGTTATCTTGCAACTTACAAATCGAACCTTGACCTATCCATGAGAAATAATGGAAGATGTGCTTGTAAAAGTGGATAAATTCATATTTCTGGTGGATGTCATTATCCTTGTTATAGAGAAAGATAGAGATGTCCCTCTCATCCTTAGAAGACCATTCCTTGCAACTGGAAGAACTCTCACTGATGTTCAAAAAGGGGAGCTCACCATGAGAATGCAAGATTAAGAGGTAACTTTTAATATTTTCAAAGCAATGAAATTTCCTTAAGATCTTGAAGAATGCTTTCATGTGAATGTGCTTGATGGGATGAGATCTAATGTATTTTGTGCAAGTGTCCTATGTGACCCCCTTGAAGCTTCTTTGATTTCTACTTGTGAAAGGAAAGATGAGGAATTGAGAGAGCTCATAAACTTATTGGATACTTCACCTAGATGGAATAGAGATCCCAAGTTTGAGCCGTTGGATCTTTCTAATAAAGTAGTCAATTCATTCAAATCATCTGTTAAGGAACTTCCGATCTTGGAGCTCAAACCTTTACCTTCTCATTTGCACTATGCCTATCTTGGTGATAAAGCTACTCTCCCGGTTGTCATTTCATCATCTCTCTCTCATGAGCAAGAAGATAAGCTACTTAGAGTACTTCGTGAGTATAAGTAAGTTTTGGGATGGTCCATTTCCAATCTCTTTAGAGAAAGTCTAGCCTAAGGGAGGCAACCCAAGTCCTTTACTTTCTCTTTATTTTGCTTTATTGATATTTCAGTTATCTATCTTCTTTGATTCTGTTGGGCATTTGATTTCTCGTTTATCTTAGTTTAAGTTTATGGTTTTTGTTTTGAGTATGTGCTATGGTTGTGGTTATTGTGTTTTGTTTTCTAATTTATTTTTCACTGTTGAGGTTGTCATGTTGCACCAATGCATGTTTTGTGTGCCTAACTGAGATAATTGATATGTCATTGATGCATGTATTTCCAATGAAGAAGCTATGTTAATGTGGAGCTATAAATTAAATACTAAATATTAATGTGGTTGACTTGATCTATGATATGTCTACTTATAGATCAAATGTTGATTCTAGGATATGATGCATGCCATTTGTAATTTAGTTGAGCCTTAGTGTTTCTTTGATGTGTAAATGTATTTCCCTTTTCATGATTGTGAATCCTAGAATAACAATAGTTGTGCCTATGTAAAGAAGGTTGTGACTTGTCCCAGACTTAGTTTATAAAAGAGTGTATGATTCTCTCTTGAGGAGAAGTCCTAGGCTATGCATGTTTAATGAAATGATTAGGGCATTTTTTGGATTGGTTTAGCCTTTCAAGCCTACCTATGTATTCATGAATATCCTTATCGTGTAGCCCTCAATTACAGTTTATCCACCATTGTCCATGTTGGGAACATAACTTGTAAATGCTTAATTAAGTCAGAAAAAACAAAAGGGCACTACCATAGACATGTTTGAGAACCCAACAAATTTGTGGTTTAAAAAGAAGGAAAATAAGATATTGCAATAAAAAGTTTGAAATGAAAGAAAGTCTAAAAAAAAAGTAAAGAAATAAGCTTTTGAGGTTCTTATGCTAGAAAATGTACATTGTGTAATAGTTGTTTGGCTCATTTAGGTCTTTTGTAAGATTATGTGTCCTAATGTTTGTTTTATCCTTCCTTTCATTTCTTTACTCATTGCCTTAGCCTTACACTACAAGGTTGAAAGACCCTCTTGTTCATTAATCATGCTTGGTTCTACATTAGTGGAGAAAGAGATGAAGGACATTTTTAAGGAAATATAAGATGGAGTTACTTGGCCATCATGATGAGTTTTCTTGGATGTGCATGCTAGAGTTAGGAAAGGGTCCTATAATCATTTTTTGGGAAGTCTTTTACATAAAAATTGAAGCATGACATAGTAAGCTAAAGTTTAGATGACATGTATGCTTGACATTGAATCAATTTTCAACCATTGAATATTAGATTTAGCATGATGCCACATTGTCATGAACATTTTGGGAATCAAAATTATTCGAATATGGATGAGAATATATAGATGCTTGATGTTGAAACTGAGAAGTTAAGACAATTTTGTGCTGTTTTGCTCGGGACTAGCAAAATTGTAGGTTTAGGGGTGTGATAACTCTGTGAAATAAAGTTACTACTCAAGCATTTCCTGATGCATTCATAGGCTAAATCCTTGGGTTATATCTTTATTTCAGTCAGTTCTTCATAAAAAGTGTATTGGGAATATTTATTCATACATCTTTATAAATGTTAATACACATACTAGCTTTTTATGTGAATGTTTGAATAATTTGATATTTGCTTACTTCCAGGAGCTTGCAAAGAAGCAAGGGGGTGTTTAAGGAAACAAGATATGTGAGAATTATTTCCTACAAAGGGGAGGTCGCGACACTTCCTCACTAGAGTCACGACCTCCAGCATTCAGGAAGCATGGTATGTTTTCTCGAGAGCAGGGAGCCGCGACACACCCACTCTCTTGTGCTGCGGCTCCTCTTAAAGAATTAATGCCACAACTGCCAAACAAATTAGGTGCCATGGCTCAAGCTTCTTGGTGTATCTTATGTTTTCCTGAGACTTAGGCATCACGGCTGCACTTTCATTTATGTCGTGGCCTCCCCTATGCGCGAAAAAGCCTCGTATTTTAGCATCTGATAGGACATAATTCGAGGGGACTTTTGTTTTTCTACGCAATTTTCTGAGGGTTTGAGAGAAAGAGTAGCTCAGGGTTCTGAAGGATTTTCTTGGAGAGAAGCAAGGGAGTGGTGAAGATTTAGATAAGCTTGAAGAACCTCTGTTCATCCATCAAGACAACGAGTTCTTCCCTTCATCTTCTCTTTATTTTCATGGTGACTTTGTTGTTCTCTCTTGAATTTGTTTCCTTTGTAACCATGATGTTCTAATTCTCTTTTCTAGGGCTCTAATGGATCTTATTATGTAGTTTGAATTGAATGTAATCTTTTCTTACTCCTGTGATGATTTTGGTTATGATTTTCTAATTCTATGCTTAATACTCACATTTGATTGGCCATTATTTGTGATATCTTGGTGAACCCATTGAACTAGACATAGGGATTTAGGTGTTGGACCATAGAAACAGATGAGTTGATTAGCCAATAAGATAGAAATATACCTATTGGTCATGCATAGCAAGTGTTTGATGTTTGTTCTCAATGCATGGAACTTTGTTAATTCACATAGAAATATATTGTTTTGATTAGGGTCCATAGGTTTACAAGGCCATCAAAAGAGGCCTGTAAATGTTTAAACACATTAGCTAACATAACCAATTTATGATCAAGAGCAATGAAAGGTTTACATGAAGTGCAATGAAATAATAAGTGAAGTTAGACCCTAGATGCCTAAACCATTGTTTTTTCTCTGTTTTCTTCTATCTTATTTTGAAAACTTTCTTCTATTTTTGATACTTTACTTGTTTGGTCATTTACTCACTCATAACAATTCAATTGCTTGGAATAAAGATTAAGTAGTGATTGGTTGAGACTGAGCATAACTTTTTATACAATCCTTGTGGGAACGATACTTGATACTCATTTTTATTACTTGTTGACACATGTGCTTGCGTAGTCTAGCAAAACTAACAACATTTGCCCGAGAGGGTTTCTAGAGTATAGGCTCCCGTGTTGGTTTTAGACGTATTCCTGTAGGGTCCTTCCCAGTTAGGAGCTAATTTCCCATCTCTTGCATTTCTCCCCCCGATGTTCACTCTGTGCAGCACGAGGTCGCCGAGGCTAAACTAGCACGAGATCACTTTGGAATTATACCTCGTGGCGATCCTCTGTTTAAAGGGTGCTTCCCTAACATGGGCAACACGACGTTGTTCTTCAAGTAGGTCGAGTTGTTGGTAGATGAGGTTTGTGTTGGTTTCCTTTGAGAAACTTTGCTTCCTCCAATTTAGCTCTCCTATTTCCACTAGAATCATGGCCTCACAGCTATAGGTTAACTTGAAGGGGGTTTCGCCTGTAATGGAATGTAGCATGGTCTGATATGCCCATAAGACATTATCGAGTTATTCCACCTAATTCTTTTTGGCATCATTGAGTCTCTTTTTAACTCCTCTAAGTATAACTCAGTTGGCAACCTCAGCTTGTTTCTTCTTTGTTTTCTTCTATCTTGTTTTGAAAACTTTCTTCTGTTTTTGATACTTTACTTGTTTGGTCATTTACTCACTCATAACAATTCGATTGCTTGGAATAAAGATTAAGTAGTGATTGGTTGATACTAAGCATAAATTTTTATACAATCCTTATGGGAACAATACTTGATACATATTTTTATTACTTGTTGACACATGTGCTTGCGTACTCTAGCAAAACTGACAACACTTGCCCGAGAGGGTTTCCAGAGTATAGGCTCCCGTGTTAGTTTTAGACGTAATCTTGTAGGGTCCTTCCCAGTTAGGAGCTAATTTCCCATCTCTTGCATTTCTCCCCCCGATGTCCGCTCTGTGCAGCACGAGGTCGCCGAGGTTAAACTAGCACGAGATCACTTTGGAATTATACCTCGTGGAGATCCTCTATTTAAGGGCTGCTTCCCTAACACGGGTGACACTGCGTTGTTCTTCAAGTAGGTCAAGTTATTGGTAGATGAGGTTCGGGTTGGTTTCCTTTGAGAAACTTTGCTTCCTCCAACTTAGCTCTCCTATTTCCATTAGGATCATGGCCTCGCAGCTATAGGTTAACTTGAAGGGGGTTTCGCCTGTAATGGATTGTAGCATGGTCCAATATGCCCATAAGACATTATCGAGTTGTTCCACCTAATTCTTTTTGGCATCGTTGAGTCTCTTTTTAACTCCTCTAAGTATAACTCAGTTGGCAACCTTAGCTTACATGTTGGTTTTTAGATGCTCAACCGAGGTGAAGTGCTGCTTGATTTTGAGTCTGGCCAAGAGATCTTTGAAGTTTTTTTTCAGTGAACTGCATTCTGTTGTCTATGACAATCGACTCCGGGACTCTAAATCTACTGATGATATTCTTGTGGGTGAACTTTTGGATTCACATGGAGGTGATTGTTGCTAACGGTTTTGCCTTGATCCATTTAGTGAAGTAATCGATAGCCACCACTAAGTATTTGACCTGTCTTGGTTCATGGGGGAAGGGGCTTAAGATGTCAATTCCCTACTAGCAGAAAGGCCAAGGTACTGATATTGCTGACAATTCTTCTAGTGGTGCCGCATAGACATCTCAATGACGTTGGCACTAGTCGCACTTTTGCACATGTTCTTTGCTATCAGCTTCCATGGTGGACCAATAATATCCCACCCTCAACGCTTTTCGAGCTAAGGTTTGCCCCCGAGGTAATGTCCTGAGATTCCTTCATGGATTTCAGCCAAGACATACTTTGCCTCTATGAGGCCAAGACATTTAAGTAGGGGAGAAGAAAACCCTTAGCGGTATAACTGATTATCATAGATAGTATACCAAGCCGTTGTTCATACTATCTTTTAGGCTTCACAACAAGAATTTTACACATTAGCTACGGAAAAATCCGTAGCTAATCCGTAGCGAATCCATAGCTAAATTTATTAGCTACAGAATAGCTACGGATTGGTCCGTAGTTAAAATATGGTAGCTAATTAGCTACCAAAAAATTTCGTAGCTAATCCGTAGCTAATTTTTAAATTTCCGTAGCTAATCCGAAGCTAATCTGTAGCTAATTTTCATTTAGAACTTCTTCCATTTCCGTAGATAATTAGCTACGGAAAATTTTGTAGCAATTTTGTAGCTAATTTTAACAATCTGTAGCAATTCCATAGCTATTTCCTAGCTATTATGTTACCAAATCCACAGTTATTCCGTAGCTAATCTGTAGTAATTATTCCTAGCAATTCTGTAGCTATTTCCTAGCTATGATAGTACTAAATCCATAGCAATTCCATAACTAATCCGTAGCAATTCCGTAGTTATTCCCTAGCTAACCAAAATTAATTTGATAATAATAATTAGTATATTTTAAAATTATACCTATATAAATATTTCAATCCAAACAGAAAAACCCAACAAATAAGTTGTACAAAGTACAAAATATCATAATTGCATTAGTAAATTCAGAACATGTTCTACAAAGAAAGGATAACTAATCAATAAGTTTAAGTTAATACAAATAGTTCTAAACAAATTAGCCCTATCATCAATAAACACAACTAATCAATCCAAGTTAGCTTCATGATCATCCCCAACTGCATCGCTTTGTGATGGTGTCTGCAGCACACCACTTCCTGCTTCGGAGCCAACATGAAGGTAGGCTAATATGGAGTCATCCAAGTTTCTTTGCCTTCCAGTAGGAGGACTTCATTGTCCGTGATACTGGGGAATGGCAAGGTGTCCTAGATCATTGACTTGTTATTGCTTGGGCCCTTGGTGCTAGCAAGTTTCGATAGGATGTCGACTTTGGAGTTCTGTTCCTTTGGGATATGCTCCACCTTGACATTGTCAAAATTCTCTATTAGCTTTTTAACTCTGGCTAAGTACTTCTACAGTAGGGGTTCTTTGGCTTGATAATCCCCTTTTATTTAAGCTGTTGTCAGCTGCGAATCATTACTTAGGACTATGTCGTTGGCTTCCATCTCTTTGGCCAATTTAATTCTAGTTATGCACACTTTGTATTCGGCCTAGTTGTTGGATGTAGGAAACTCGAACCTTAATAAATGTTCTAGTATGAGGTCGGCTTTGCTTTTCAAAATGAGCCTAGCTCCACTCCCTTTGGGATTCGAGGATCCATTAACGTAGATAGTCCATAATATGCTCTAGCATGACTGGAGTCTGGGGTGAGCTCAACCAAGAAGTCGGATAGTACCTGAGCCTTTATAGTCAGTTTTGGCTTGTAGGTGATCCTAAACTCAGAGATTTCTACCGACCAGACGATCATTCTTCTTGCGAAATCTAGCTTCTTACCTAATTGGTTGATCTGTCTTTATTATAATGGGGTGACATTGGAAGTATTGTCTCATCCTTCTAGAAATGATTACTAATGCCAAAGCTACCTTTTCAATTTTTTTGGTAATGGGTTTTGGGGCCTTGGAGGAATTTGCTAATGAAGTAAACCTGCCTCTGACCTTTTTCAGTCTCTCTGATCAAAGCTGAGTTGATCGCCTCGTTGTTGATAGAGAGGTAGATGTATAGTGTTTCGCCGGGGTCAGTCTTATCAGAATGGGTCAAGTGGACAACATCTTCTTCAACTCTTGGAACGTGACCTCACATTCTGGGGTCCACTCGAAGTTCTTTTCTTTTTTTAAAGTTTCAAAGAAAAGGAGAGATTTCTGGGCTGCTTCATCTAGGAAACGTGTTAGGGCAACAATCCGCCTTATGAGCTGCTGCACTTCCTTTGTAGATTGAGGGCTACGCATATCGAGCACGACTTGACATTTTTCTGAGTTGACCTTAATTCCACGGTTTGTCAGTAGGAACCCTAGAAATCTGCCAGCTTGCACTCCAAAAGTGCATTTCTCTGGGTTCAATCACATTTTGTGCTTTTGAACCTCGACGAATACTTCCTCCAAGCCCTTAATGTGACTACCGGCGTGCGCCGTTTTAACTATCATATCGTTAATGTATATCTCCAGCATCTTACCAAGATGCCCTTCAAAGACTTTGTTCTTCATCCTTTGATAAGTTGCCTTGGCATTTCTAAGTCTGAATGACATGACCCGGTAGTAGTAGGTCCCCATCTCAGTGATGAAAGCAATCTTTTCTTCATCTTTTGGGTTCATAGGGATTTGATTGTATTTGGAGTAGGCATCCATAAAGCAGAGCAGCCTAAATCTGGATGAGTTGTTAACCAGCTTATCAATGTTGGGAAACGGGTAAGGGTCTTTTGGACAAACCTTGTTTAGGTTGGTGTAATCGATGCACATACGCCACTTCCCACTGGCTTTCTTGACCAAGACGACATTAGAGAGCCATGTGGTGTAGGAGACTTTTCTGATGAATCCGGCGTCTGGAAGTTCCTTCATTTGTTTTTGGATTACCTCTTGCCTTTTAGGTCTGACTTTCTTTTTGTGTTGGGCCACTAATTTTTCATCTTTCTCAATAGAGAGTCAGTGGAAGATAAAGTCTGGGTCTAGAACTGGCATGTCTGCAGAAGTCCAAGCGAACAAGTCTTTGTTTTTTGTCAAGATCTCGATCAACTGAGACCTATCCTCTTCACTATGTTGTCCTTCAATCTTGGTTACTTGGTCTGACTTGGTACTAAGTTGAAGGGATTAGAGGCTCACCATTAGGTTATGGGCGCGTACCTCGGATTTCCTTGCATATGTCCAATTCGGTCAAAAGGATATTGGTCGTGTCCGTAGTGACTGGGGTCGAATCGTTACATCGGTTCGTGGTGCGTGGTTTCTTGGTGATTTTCAGGCTTTCATTATAGCATTTTCTCGTCGTAGCTTGGTCTCCTTTGATGGTCACGACCCTGTCTTACTGGTCCAAGAACTTCATGGTCAAGTGGGGGGGTGGAGATTACAGCCCTAAAGGCGTTGAGTGAAGGACGAGCCAATAAGACATTGTAAGCTGAAGGGCAATCAACCACTAGGAGATTTACCTTGACAATTTTGAAAAGGGGGCCTTTCCCTAGAGTCAGGTGAACTTTAATGTATCTAACTAGGGAGATCTTGTTGCCTATGAACCCGATTAGTTCTTTGGTGTACGTGATCAATTCTTTTTTTGGTAGTTTTAGCTTGTTGAACAAGTCCAGGAATATGATATCTGCTGAGTTCCCTTGATGCACAAACATCTTGCAGACCTTGGAGTTGATGACGATTCCAGTAATAACCATGGGATCTTCATGGTCCAGGATGGTGTTTTCATAGTCCTTATCGAAAAACGAGATCGGCGGGGACTTTTTTTTGACTTTCTGCCCATCTTAGTTTCTATGAGGGAAGTTACACTCATCATTTCCCAGAGTGCCTTTTTCCTGGCATTCGCAGAGTCACCGCTGCTTGCGAAACCTCCCGAGATGGTGTTTACTATTCAGGTTAGTTTGAAGTAAGTATTCTCATCCTCTACTCAGTTTTTGAGGCGTTGTGGCACTAAGGTACGCTGCTCAACCTCCCTAGAAGATGTTCTCTGATGATTCCAACGTCGCCTCATCGAAACTCACGGGGCAGGAGGGGCGAGGTTCCCTCCGATGGAGGAAGCCTCTGGCCCATTCTGCTTGGGTTCCAGATGGGTTACAACTGATTTTAGGTGCGGTTCGCGAGTGGCAAAGGGGAATGCTGGGTAACAATTTGTAACGGATAAGGTCTGGGGCTGAACTTCGTTTTCCAACCAGTCAACAAGGTGCTGCAATGTCGACACCTATTGTCCTGCGTCCCAGTAGGTGCTCTCTGAGGGCCAATGCATTGCCTCTCCAGAATCCTCAAGGAAGGAGGGGGAGATTCTCTCTAGCAAAAGAAGTCTCTTGCCCGTCCTGTCTGGGTTCCAAGAAGGCTACGATCGGCTCCACAACTGGCTGATGAGCCGCAGGGTTAGTGTTGGTGTATGCCCTAGAGGCCATTACATTTTGTCTGTCTTTACATACATTATATTATGCTATTTTTTGATATATGAGGCATTTTATTTATTGTGTTATTTTTGGTAGACATAATAAAGTCCTTAGAATAGTAAGTTTGATACCATAGGACATCAAGTGGATGACTTGATCGTGAGATCCTATTGGATAGAGCACTATTCTTAAAATGTCCCTAGTCAAGTATTATTGTCAAATAGGACAACGATAATGCATTGAGACTAGTACGTGCGTAGACTGATGACCACATCTCACGGGTCATGGATATGAGATATCAAGTCTACACATGGATACATATTAGAGTAATGATGTATTGGACAGACCCTCCATGAGAACGCTACGTCGATCGTTACATGAGTGTCATAAGCGATTCTCATAGTGATAATGGTGTATGTGGTCCTTTGACCTGAAATCACTACGATTCTAACATGAGGAGTTGTGTGTTTTAATGCCATCAAATGTCATCTGTAACAAGATGATTATAAAGTTAGTTATTAGACATACCGTGATACATGTGGAGGGGTGCGAGTGACCTAGATGAAATTTGTCCCTCCTACCTAACAGGAGTGATATCTTCGGGCCCCTGATTGAGTGAGACTACGAAATGCATGGCCATGCTCAAATGAGTCAGTATGAGATATTGATCTCATTTGTTATTACTATGTCTACTCGGGAATCAGGAAACTGAAGATTGAACTAAACAAGGGTGACACATTCCATGCCTTGTGTTCAATCTGGATATCTGGACAAAGGGACTAAACTACACGGAAACATTGGTCACGGATAGGCTATGTCAAATCACTGACATTCTCATTACTTGGGTAGCAGTGATGTGTTGCTAGATACCGCTCACTGTTTATAATATTAAAATAAGATTTTAATATTACTACCAACATCATGAGAACCTGCAGGGTCGCATGTTGGGAATTGCGAATCAAAAGTCTCGCAGCGGAATAATAGAATTCCCTCACAAGATCCATGCGAAAAAGTCCATAATCTGAGTTTTTTTTAAATTTACCTCTTGAAGCGTGATAATCACAAGCGAGGTGAATCACCAACACTGTAAGAGTGACGATGTCTCTGCGGTATCCACACGAACAGACTTGCAAAAAGGAGTCACGCCTCTGTTTCGTAGTGCTAGCGCGAAAAGAAGAGAAGAAAACCTCACTAACTCTCACTCACTTTCTTGTAGGTGCGGCTAGGGTTATGATGTAACTTAGTAGCAGCCCCTTAGCGTATTATTTATAACAAAGGCTGCCTTAAGTGAGTGTGAGCGGTAGCAAGGTAAGTGGTGCAACCCTAAACCCATCTGTCATGAGTTAGGCCCACAATTGAATCCGAGTCCAACTTGGATTCTGATTACTCCAATTTAATCTGTTCTAAGTGTGCGACCCTACAGGTTCTCATGACGTTGGTAGTAATATTAAAATCCCATTTTAATATTACAAACAGTGAGCGGTATCTAGCAACACATCACTGCTACCCAAGTAATGAGAATGTCAGTGATTTGACATAGCCTATCCGTGACCAATATTTCCGTGTAGTTTAGTCCCTTTGTCCAGATATCCAGATTGAACACAAGGCATGGAATGTGTCACCCTTGTTTAGTTCAATCTTCGGATTCCCGAGTAGACATAGTAATAACAAATGAGATCAATATCTCATATTGACTCATTTAAGCATGGCCATGCATTTCGTAGTCTCACTCAATCGTGGGCCCCAAGATATCACTCTGTTATGTAGGAGGGACAAATCCCATCTAGGTCACTCACATCCCTCCACATGTATCGCGGTATGTCTAATAACCAACTTTATAATCATCTTGTTACGGATGACGTTTGATGGCATTAAAACACACAACTCCTCATGTAGGAATCGTAGTGATTTCAGTGTCAAAGGACCACATACACCATTATCACTATGAGAATCACTTATGACACTCACGTAACGATCCACGTAGCGTTCTCATGGCGGGTCTATCCAATACATCATTACTCTAATATGTATCCATGTGTAGACTTGATATCTCATATCCATGACCCGTGAGATGTGGTCATCAGTCTATGCACATACTAGTCTCAATGCATTATTGTTGTCCTAATTAACAATAATACTTGACTAGGGACATTTAAGAATAGTGTTTTATCCAATAGGATCTCACGATCAAGTCATCCACTTGATGTCCTATGGTATCAAACTTACTATTCTAAGGACTTTATTATGTCTACCAAAAAGAACACAATAAATGAAATGCCTCATATAAAATAACATAATATAATGTATGTAAATACAAACAAAATGTATTGGCCACTAGGGCATACACCAACATCGCACACTTAGAACAAACTAGATTGGAGTAATAAGGATCCAAGTTGGACTCAGATTCATTTGTGGGCCTAACTCATGACAGATGGGTTCAGGGTTGCACAACTTACCTTGCTACTACTCACACTCACTTAAGGCAGCCACTATTATAAATAGTACTGCTAAGGGGGCTGCTACTAGGTTACAACACAACCCTAGCCGCACCTACAGAAAGTGAGTGAGAGATAGTGAGGTCTTCTTCTCCTCTCTTCGCAGCTAGCACTACAAAAATAGAGGCGTGACTCCCTTTTGCAAGTCTGTTCGTGTGGATACCGCAGAGACATCGTTACTATTACGGTGTTGGTGATTTACCTCGCTTGTGATTATCACGCTTTAAGAGGTAATTTTTAAAACTCGGATTATGGACTTTTTCGCATGGATCCTGTGAGGAAATTCTATTATTCCACTGCGAGACTTTTGATCCGTAATTCCCAACAGTTAGACGCCAGGCGGTGATTTGAAGAAGGAAGGTTACGTGCAGCGGAGCCCCAGTTCTGGTTGGTTGATGTGTATCTCCTTCCCGTGTTCACCATGATGGTGGTGGTAGGGGGAGTTTTTGAAGGTGGTATTAGGAGTAGAAATTTATCTTTTCTCACAGATAGCGCCAATGTTCATAACTGGATTCTGAGAGTTACCTGTATAGGTACAAAATGATGAGCTCCTCCATAGCATAACCACAACAACGACGAACAAGCAAAGGGGGTACATGCAAAAAGCACTTTGATACTCAAATCAGTATGTGTGAAATGAGAGTATGGTGAGGTTTTGGGACTTAGCTCATATATTGTTTCTCTTGCTTACTGTATTTATATGAGCGTTTTAGGGTATATGGTGTCTAAGCATTCAGTGCGTGCCAAATGTTGTTATCTAGGATCATGGCGACATGATCATGGGAGGCAGTATTGTGGAGACCGCTACTCCTTTGTCCTTACTCATCTACATGTATGGGATATGATTAGGATTTGTTCCTGTCCTTATGCCTAGCGTTTAGGCTACTTCATGTGCACTGTACACTCGGGTGCCAGCCTAGCAGGTCAGGTTGTTCTAGCTCATTGGGCCTGTAACCCAGTCCAAAACATAAAAAAAAAGTAATAAAAGTAATAATATTAAATAAAATATATGAATTACAATTTTATAAATCTATAAATATGATTATAACTACAATAGTAACATAGTAACAAATACTAACAACAATTTATATTGCATAACTCTATGGATAACAAAGAGTTTGAGAAAATTAACATGTAATGAAATTAAGACAAAAGACAATTCATGTAATGAAGCAATCACTTTTATATATTATAATAAATAATAGATAAAATAAAAAGAAGGCAAAACAGGAAAATACAGATCATATAAGAAGCCTTAATCAAAATTGTTTGTAGATGTATTGACATGCAACATGACTGCACATATATAGGTTGATGGTATGATGTGTCCAAAATATGAGTTATTATGATTTGGAAATAACACAATCAACATAATTAGATATAAGAATCACATAATAACTTTCTATGTTTGAATCCAATGGAGATCAATTCGAATTAATTTAAATTGAAGATTGAAGATAGTCAGCATATGTATCAATTATCAAATATCAAGTATAACACATAATATAATATATATATTTTTAATTTAAAGCAGATATTCATATTTGAAATTTTATATTTGACAAAATTAGCTATAGGAAGCACACATTAACTTTTCATGTTTGAAACAAATGGAAAACATTTCAAATTTATTTAAATTGAAGATATTCAACATAAGTATGAATTATCAAAAGTTATATTGATTATAGCAAAAAAATCAAAATAAATTATAATTTAAACAAGATATTGAGAATTGGAAATAACATAATTGATATAATTAAATATGAGAATCACATAAAAACTTATCATATTTGAAAGAAATAGAAATGAATTCAAATTTGTTTAGATTGATAGTAGTCAGTAACTTTATTATCAATCAATCAATTATAACACAAATCAATTATTATAACAAATCATAAAACATTTTACCTAATACATTTCCATTTCCATATTTGACAATAATTTTAATTTAGACAAAAAAAGGAAATTAGTATGATTGATCCAAAAAACCAACGTATGTAGACACAGAGGGTACCTGGTTGTCGAAACTCCATCGACATTGGTCCCAAAATGCAGTAGAGAATGCCACTGTTGCATCCAAAATGGTACTAGAACTTGAGTAGTTCCAAAGCATGACCACTAAAACAAAGCATTGGGTGAAAAAGGACCAAGCATGACCACTGAAACATTAATAAAGACACTGCCTCAATTTAAGTTACAATAGAATTTTAAATCAAAAGGGAAAATAACTTGGAATTCTGATTTTAAGTTGCAATGAAGTCCTCAATTTGAGTTACATTGACAAAGATACTTACTCAAATTAAGTTAAAATGAAGCTTTTGAGGAGTTGAAGGTAAAAGAAATAAAAAATAGACATGTTCTGGACCATAATCTGGGATCTTGTCCCATAAGTCAACCTGACATGCATTTAACCTAAGTCTGTCATTGACACCCCAATAGACATTTATGGTACATTGCTGAGATCCCACCACAATAGATATCGGACCATAACATTGGGTAGCAGTAACATTACCATGAGATTTGTGCAATGAATAAATCCTACGAGTATCCATAATTGTCAATCATGATCTTGCGTAATAATAACAACCATAACCACCTTTGATTGTTCATAACTGCAATATCAACATTATGATATTATAGGGATCCTCTGTAACTATTATTGGAGCGTATCTCCTAATCTAACCTTTATAAATATCAGGCTCACTCACCTTCTAGAGGTAACCTATTGCTCTGAGTATAAACCCTAATTGTGTACAGTCTGACTTGAGCATTAGCGTCCCTTTGCAGATATAATCCCCTTGATTTGAGTGCCAAGCTCAACCAAATAACAAAATTCCAGTTCTACCGATAACATGTAGCACAAGGTAGCGAACTAAGTCATTTCTTGAGGATCAAGATACCAATCAAACCAAATCAAGGTCAAACAGGGGGGACTGGGTATGTAGAATGTAAATGTAATAATTTAATGTAAGAAAAATCAAATTGTAAAGCAACCAATCCACGAAACCATCAGAAACCTAGTTGGTTTGTCATCGATCACTAAACATGCATATGGATTGAATTAATTGATTAATCTATGATTGACCGAAATCTCTGAATCAAACATGTAGAATTCAGCACTAGATAATCACCTAGAATTTAACTAACAAATGATTCATACACTTGCGATAGCTAAATTCATGCAACCTATGTTAGTTTAACAATTAGAATTCAATTAATCTAGATTAAGAAATTTACCAAGCTAACCATCTTAAGTCATGTGACTAAACCACAATTAATCAATCATAATTTAATCACAAATCTCAATTAGGATTAAGGATCCAATCAGATCACATCACACAACAGAAATCTCTAATCTTGCAATTCAAAATCCAAATCAAGAGAGGAAGAAGATAATTAATTCAATTCAAAATCAAAATTATGTACAAAATCTCAAAGCCAAAACAGAATTTCCTCAAGATCCTTGGATAGATCTCAATTGTTTAGCTCTCCATGGCTGCAAACACAATTTGCAAAAGAAAAGAGAAAATTCTAGGTAGAAGAATCAAGTAGTACAGATTAGGGTTTCTATCTATCCCAAGTCCCTTATTTATACAAAAAAAAAAGACTTAAAAATTAAGAACCCTAATTTACCCAAAGGTTAAAATTAATCATTTGCCTCTTAGCTTTCTTTGGCCACCAAAATCACTTGAATTAGGCTTAAGATGAGAGAATTATGCCTAAATCACTCTCAATGGGTCTTTAGACTCATCAACCGACTTCAATAGGGGTAGAATAACATCAAAACGTTGTAGTTTCAATTAGTGTTCTTCATAAAAGTTTGATCCTTGTGTGAAAGGTTTCCAATGACATTAGTTGTAGCTCTAAAAGACCCCTACAACCCATGTTATGGACTAATTAGTGCACACTACTCGGGTTCTAGCGATAACACCCTTGTTCTGACTTTCAAGCCCAATTCGGTCTACTAAATATCCGATTCAGCTCTGGGCCTCTTCATGAAAGTTGTAGAGATTTATCTTACATTTCCTACAAGGTAAGATACATAATTTTTTGATATCTAGAACTCAAGATATGACTGAAATATGGAAATAATGTAAAATTCTAATAATGCTAGAAAAATCAGTTAAGTCTAATTTGAGCTCAAACTTACAAAATATGGCCAAACCTAATCAATTAAGTACATGGAGAGTGTAAAGGGTTAAAAATTGAGGTTTATTAATGTATGAAATATATGATTATCAAATTCTCCCACACTTAGCCTTTGCATGTCTTGGCCAAACTAAAGATTCAAACTAAGGGACAAGGAACACAAAAACTCAAAAACCCAAAGTAAAAAATATTCACTTTCCAATGACCTTCAAGAATGTAAAAGTTTACAAGTAAGGATAGCACCCAAGAAGTTTAAGGGATCAAAACATTTGTGAAGTGACATTTCTTTACATCTCAAATTAATAAGCAAATTAATTTCAATTGAAAAGCTTAAACCAATAATGATAGACTCTCACAAGATATACTCTCATTCCCTCAAGTGTTTAGTGTTAGAAATGTCTAGAAGGTAAGTGTTTCATTCAACTCAATTCATGAAAATTTACATTACGATAAACTTGCTTATCTTCTAGTTCTCCATTATTCTATACACATGCATTCACAAATCAAGAGGGTTTTATTAAAGGTTGTAATGGGACCAAGGTAAGGGATGAGAATGATAAGGATATAACAAACTAAAAACTAAAGAGAATAAAAGAACATTGGAGATGAATTCTAAGAACAAGCATGAAAGTTTAATGCTATTTCATATGATGCAAATTATTCACTTCATATATATTCCCTCTTCTTGTTTTTTTTTTTGCATAACAATTTGGCACAACATTTTCACACCACCCACACCTAAACCTTGCTTGTCCTCAAGCAAGACCAAACAACAATAACAATTTAAGATTCCCCTATACTTGCTCATGAGCTTATCCAAGAATAATTACAATGCTCTCCTATTCTTTAAGGTAAAGGGACACCATGATTTTTTTTCACTAAGGGTATGTAATGAGCTAAGAACAACAAATAATAGGAAAATAAGTTCAAGGGGATTAATCAATGGGAAATATGTAAGGTTGGCTATTTGGCTAAAGTAGCCAATGCAAGGAAAGAATGCCTCATTCATGTTCATGAAATGTAGCCCAAAAAAGAATTAAAGCAAGTTCTACAGTGATCAAAATCCATGAGTGAAAATCATGCAAGAAGGAAGGGAATGGTACAATTACTTAATCCATTCATCAATAAGCACAAATTCTCACATGGTATAAGTCTATCAAACTTAGTTTACCAATTCAGTTTTTATTACTAGACAAGTCAAATTCAAGATGAAAGACAATTCATTCACTTATGTCATGAACCTCTAATTCTCAGTTTATCCAAACTCACAACTTCAACACATTTCAAGAGCCATTGGAAAGCAATTTAAAACTAAAAACAAGAAGCACACAATTTTTTTTTCAAAAATATCAAAACATAATTTAAAAACAAAATAAAAATAGAATTGAACAACAGAAAAATAGAAAATAAAATTGACAGAAAAATAGAAACAATGACAGAAATTAAAATGGAAAATAGAAATAAAAAAAACAAAAACAACAAGCAAAAACAGAAAATAGAAAACAAAAAATAGCAGACATAAAAATAAATAGACATAAAAATAAAAAAATAGATTAAAAATAGAAAAATAGAAATAGAAAATAAACAAGTAAGGAAAGGAAACTCCCTCTTTCATGTTGGATAAGTAGCATCAAGCAAGGCCACCTCCTTCATGGTATGCTGTTAGAAACCATCACAAAAGTGCTTGAGTCTATGCCTATTAGCCTTGAAGCTCCTATTTGTAGTGACATTGAAGTTCAACTACACCATAAAGAAAAACATTAGTAATAATAAAATGACATTCCTACCTAGATCTTAATTTTTCGGGCATCAATTTAAGACGAGAATTATGTAAAAGTACTTTTTCACCAATCTCAAATGTTTTTCTCATAATCATCTTATCATGGAAGGCTTTGGTCTTCTCTTTATAAAGTTTGGAACTTTTATATGCCTCCAAGCGGATCTCCTCCAATTCATGCAACTGTAACTTCCTCTCTATGCCTACTTGACTTAGGTCTAGGTTGCACCTCTTCACTGCCCAAAATGCGAGATGCTCAATTTCCACCAGTAGGTGGCATGCATTGCCAAAGACAACATGATAAAGGGACATCCCAATCGGTGTCTTATGGGCAGTCCGTTAAGCCCATAAAGCACCTTCAAACCTCTTGCTTAAGTCCTTTCTATTAGGTTGGATAGTCTTATGAAGTATTTGCTTGATCTCTTTATTGAAAACCTCGGCTTGTCCATTGGTCTGGGGGTGGTAAGGTGTAGAAATTTTGTACATGAGTCCATACTTCTTCATCAAAGCCTCCATGCTCCGATTACAGAAATATGAACCCTGATAACTAATGATGACCCTCGCGACTCTAAACCTGCAGAAAATCTGTGATCTAACAAAATCCACAACAATTTTGGAATCATCAGTCCAAGTGGCTTTTGCCTCCACCCACTTAGATACATAATCAACAACTTGCAAAATGTAAACAAAACTAAAAGAAATAGGAAAATGTCTCATAAAATTAATACCACATACATAAAAAATTTCACAAAACAACAAAGGTTTTTTGGGGCATCTTATTCTTGCGAGAAATGTTCCTTGCTTTCTGGCACTGTTCACAAGACTTACAGAACAAGTGTGCATCATAGAATAAGGTAGGCCAATATAAACTAGACTTCAAGACTTTCCTAGTTGTACGTTTAGGTCTAAAATGTCCACCACATGCAAATGCATAACAAAAACTAAGAACATAATCAAGCTTACGATCGGGTATGCATCTCCTAATTACTTGGTCACTACAAAATCTCCACAGATAAGGATCATCCCATACATAATACTTAGACTTACTCTTTAACTAATCAATCTGAGCTTTAGTGAAATATGCAGGCTATGCACCAGCAACCAAGTAATTAACTAAGTCACCAAACCAAGGAGAGGTAGTCTTACCTTGCAACTGTAAAAACTGCTCATCTGGGAAGGAGTCATGGATGGCCAGAGGCTCTGAAGCTTTCTCAATTCTGCTTAAATGATCTGTCACCAGGTTTTCTGCTCTACTCTTATCCTAGATTTCAACATCAAACTCCTAGAGCAGCATCATCCACCTAATTAGTCGTGGTTTCGCTTCAGGTTTCTTCAGAAGAAACTTCAACACTGCATGATTAGAAAACACAACTACTTTAGAACTAGATAGATAGAATCTAAATTTGTCGAAAGCAAATACAATGGCTAAGACAACTCCCACTTTGAGCAGTGTCCAAAGTTCTGGAGGCATAGTAGATCATATAAGGATCCTTCCCTACTCTTTGTGCCAGGATAACTCCCACTGCATAATTGGAGGCATCACACATAAGCTCAAATAGAAGTGTCCAGTCAGGTGGCTGAATGATGGGAGTGTTGGTCAATGGCTTCTTTAAATTATCAAAGGCTCCTAGTATTTCTGGTCAAAGATGAACTCCACATCCTTTTGCAGCAAATTAGATAGTGGACGAGCAATCTTGCTAAAATCTCGGTTGAAGCACTTGCAAAATCTGCATATCCCAAAAAAGAACACACCTTCTACACGCACGTGGGATAAAATAAATAGATAATGACATCTATTTTAGTATGATCTACTTCAATGCCTTTATTAGAGACTACATGGCCTAAAATTATACCCTATGCTACCATAAAATGACATTTTTCAAAATTTAAAACAAGGTTAATTTCAATGCATCTATTCACTACCTTAGCCAGACTATCCAAACAATAATCAAAAGAAGAGCCATAAACAATAAAATCATCCATGAATACCTCTATGCACTCTTCTAAAAAGTCATGCTCACGGTACACCATTAGAAGATGCCAAGGGCATTGCAAAGGTCAAATAGCATTCGTCTATAAGTGAAGGTGCCGAAGGGACCGGTAAATGTGGTCTTCTCTTGGTCTTCAGGTGCAATGTGGATATGGAATTATCCAGTGTAATCGTCTAAGAAGCAATAGTGTAACTTGCCAGCCAACTGCTTTAGCATCTGGTTTATGAATGGAAGGGGGTAATGGTCCTTCTAAGTAGCATGATTAAGCCTTCTATAATAAATGCAGACTCTCTAGTTATTCTGTACAGTGGTAGGAGTCAGCTCATTATTCTGATTGGCCATAATAGCCACTTCAAATTTCTTGGGGATAACTTGCACCAGGCTCATCCATTGACTGTCAGAGATAGGATATATAATGTCAGCCTGTAGTAACTTGGTCACCTCTTTCTTCACCACATCCAAAATTAAAGAATTCAATCTCCTCTAGGGCTGCCTCATTGGTTTAGCTCCATACTCATGTAAAATTCTATGCATCATGTGGAAGGGCTAATGCCAGGAATATCTACCAGTGTCCATCCGATTGTGTAACACCCTGAAATTTGCTATTCCTCAGTAAATACCTGATTTTACTGTTTTGTGGTTTCTGTACGCTGTAAATTTATTTTGACTATTCTGTGACTATTTTTGATCTTTGTGTGTGATTTACTTCGAGTTCTTAAAATAAAAATTTTCGGGTCAGGGAAAATCTTCGATGATTTATTTGGAGCCGGAGGAGTTTACTAAACCTGAATCGGAGAAACACAGTTCTTAATCTTTTTATTTTTAGAATTTATCTGTCTAATAAACATTGTTCGTATTTTATTATCTAGTGGACGATACCTACTGACTTGTGAGCAGTAGCTTCTACCCATTGGGTAATAGATCCTGTAACTATTATCCATTGGACAATAGCCTTTAGAAAAAGTTTTGATGACTTGTTTTGTGAACTAATTAGAAGGCTTGAATCTTAGAGTAAACCAATAGAAATTGGTCAACAAAAATGGCTAGGAGACTTAGTCATGAAACTAGACGAACTAACTAAGTTAACTTAAGCCTAAGTAGTAACTAAATGGAACAAACTTGGTTAGCGTCCTCTATTGAGTTCCACGGCCAAGGAGGTTCTTGCACCTTCTAGGGTGTGTGATTTATGCCTTGACTCATTAAGCTTAAACCAATAGAAAATCAAGTGATCAAAGCATGATCACTTGGTGACATTAACCATGTGCTTGATTTCATCTTAATAGATTAAGCATTAACTCTCCTATTCTATTGCACTCCACGGCCAAGCACATGCAAAAGGAGATATTTCATTTTATCTTCATCATACTTTATGATCAGGAAGCCTTTTTCTTCATTCTCTCTCTTCCTAACTCAACAAACTCCATTCTTTTCCTTCATGAACCTCTCGGCTAGCCACCCAAGAAGCACCATCCAAGCTTTCAAAATTCTATCTAACCTCATTTCCTTAACCTATACACTATTCTAAGACCTTTTCATGTTGTGAACTTAGCCTAGTTCTTCCATTTACAACCTTGAAAATCAAGCTAGAGTTTTCTATTCTACAAGGTAAAATTCATGTTCTTGTTTCTAAGTTTGATTCTTGAGTTTCTAAACCATGATTGATCCATGGTTTCTTATTTTTAAGCTTTATTTGCGACTTTGGTTTGGTTTAAGTTTGTTAGGATTTTCTTGTAGTGATTCACGAAATCCATAGGAGGCCAAATAAGAAGGATTTTTGTCTTCCTTGAGGTAAGAGGGAGATTAACCTCATCAACCATGTGTGGTGGTGAGGAAATGAAATTGTTTGTGGTGAAAAATTCATAAGAATTTATTCACTTGATTGTTTAAGCTTTTATTATTTGTGATGGTTTTAATTGTTATGCTTTATAGCTTTGATTATATGCTTGAATATGTGATTATGAAAGTATGTTGATTATTGTATAAAGTAGGATGTGATTCACATGATAAAGAAATGTATGAAGGTTCTAAAGAACCCTAGGGGCTCACGGCCTCAACATCAAATTTTGGAGCAAAATGTTCTAAATTATTTTACGAATATGGATTAAGTGATTTAATGACAAGAAATTAGATTAAAGGTTTTTATAAAGAACAATGAGATAGAAAATAAATAAATATCATTTATGAAATGATGAGATATAATTATATTTAAAAGTTTCAAACCCAAGTGTAGGTTGTCTCAAGTAATAAATTCTCGGGAGTCCGAGGTCGATCCACAGGGAATTGATGAAGGAAAACTAATTAATTGAGGTAAAGAGAAGATGTGTCACAAAATTAAAGATGATATGAGTTGTTCACAAATGAAAAGGATTTGCTTGGGTTAGGATATCCACTCTTGATAATAAATTAAAGATAAGATTATTTCTTTTTATAACTCAATTGAAATCATGCATAATGAAGATTTCAATCGGAAGATTTAACATTCAAAGTTCAATCATGTAATCATATTATGGTTCCAATAATTATCTACCAATACTTATAAATCGTCAAAAGCATCTAATGTGCCAATCCTATTGTCTACAATGGATCAAGATATTCATTATACAAGAAGAGTTTCTAAATTAATTGGAAACAACATACAACACATATTATATTTGCTTAATAATATATCATTTAAGCACAAGAAAGAAATTAATCTAACCTTAACTTATTACCAAGAGCGTCACCTTTTCACCCAAGTAAGATGAAGATTAATTACACATGAGAAAGAAGAAAAGAAAAGAAAAAGGAAAAGGAAAAGGAGAACAACAGAACGTAGGGAAATTCTCTGCTTCCGAACGCTCCTCCTTCAGAATTTGATTGCCTATTTATAGGCAAATTTGCTACAGGAGCTACAGTGCTACAGTGATGCTACAGTGACGCTACGTGATGCTGCAGTGCTACAGTGCAAGCTACAGTGACGATTTGTTGACATCATCCATGACATCATCCATCAAGTATTTTTTTTTTTTACAAATCTTCTATGCAATCACCTCCATTCTTCGATCCTTTGCATTTACCTAACAAAAATACATAGAAATACATAATTACAACACAATTTAAAATACTAAAAATATAACAAAACTCAAGAACAAACCCAATTAAAAAGATTAAAAAGAATGAAAAACACACACAATGAACCGTAAAAATTATAAGTTTTGCAGGTTCATCACACCCCCACACTTGAGCTTTTGCACTCCTGGGCAAAATATATAAGACCCAAGCTAGGAAATGACACTGAACTAAAAAAACTAAAAATTCTAAAAGATTTAATGAAACAAGAAGAGCAACTAGTCATTCAAGGGAACAAAGCATTTTTTTTTTAATATTTCTTCACATCTCAAACCATCAAGCAAGGAAATTTCAGTTTAAAAAGAATGAATCAAGATTGAAAGATCTTCACAGGATTTACTCTCAATCCCTCTAGTGTTTAAAATGGCAGATATTTTACTCAATTCAACCCATGAAAAATTGCACTGCCATAAGCTTGCTTATCTTCTACTTCTCCACTACTCAGAACACATGCACACAAAAATCAAGAGGACTTTATTCAAGGTTGTAACAGGGTCATGGTAAAGGAAAATTGATAATATGGACATGAGAAGATAAATACCAAAGAGAATAAAAGAGCATTATAGTACAGTTAGAGTGAAAAAGATATTTGAGAACATTCATCATAAAGGACAATGACCAATATTTGACTAATGTTTTGTTGAAGATCAATCCCAAATTGATGAGTTGAATTCATTGTTAGGCATAAACCTTCTCCTTCTCTTCCTGTTGTTTCAAAGCATCAATCTTTATTCTAGATATGGATATGTCACATAGTGTATCAGATGGTTAGCTCTTTCTTTCTTTTCTTTTTTTTTTTTTTTTTTATTTTTTCTTCTTTTCTTTTTTTTTTTACACACACACCCCCACACTTGTTTAAGAACAAAGTCAATGCTCTCTTATTCCCTAAGGTCAAGTAAAAACATGTTCCTTTTTTTTTTAAAGGCACGTAATAAGCTAAAAACAAGAACTGGCCAAATAAGCTCAAAGGGGTTACACAAGGGAAAATATACAAGAATGGTTATTTAGTCAAAGTAGCTATTTTAAAATGCCTCAATCATATTTAAGTATGCATGTGAAAATGTAGCCTTAAAAAGAATCAAAGCAAGTTCTAGAGTAACAATTTCATGAATGAAAATCACACAAAAAAGAAGAGAATGGTACAAATGTTCAATCCATTCATCAATAGGCTCAAAATCTTACAAGGCATATTTTTATCATTCTCAATTCATCAATTCAACATTCAAATCCAAGCATGTGATTTTTAATAAAGAAGAAAAAATTTATGCTTTCATGATATGATCCCTGATTTCAATTGCTTAAAAGGATGTGAAAGTGCATTCACTTGATTTTTTTTTCAAAGGAATTTAAAAGACAAAAACTTTGTTACTTCCACAAATTAACACTAATTAAATACTAACTAAAAACTCCTTACTCTGCCACCAATTAAGATGCGTCTCAAGAGTAAATCACCGCAAGGGCAAAACTACTCCTTACTCTACCACCCTTCATTAGTTTAGTAAGTTACTGACAATCATATCAAACATTCCACAGCTGTAATTTCTTTTTTTTTTTTTATAAAACTATCCTTCCCCCCAACCAAATCACAACATTATCCGCAATGTTAAAATATAGATGAGTAAGGATAGAAAATAGTATCTGTTGGAGAAATTTGACATAAATTAAAACAGAAACAAATGACGATAAATAAAATCAAACCCATTAAAGATGAAGTGTCAGATCTGGCTTTCTTTTTTTATTGCTTTCCTCGCTCCTTCCTGCTGACCAATCTATCTGAGCTATTACTTTATCAGGTTCATACTCGAAAGCTTCTAATTTATCAATGAGCTCATCAATAGTGGAGGCAGAGATAAGAAGTTTTCTTGCCGAAGGAGTGATAAATTTCTGTTCCACAGCTTTGTCAAGAAAAAATAACAAAAGATCAAAGAAATTATTAACATTCAACAAGCCAATGGGTTTATGGTGGATGTTTAGTTCGGCCCAAGAGACAATTTGAAAAATTTCTTCTAAAGTACCAAAACCACCTGGTAAGGCAATGAATGCATCAGAGTTGTCAAGCATTTTTTTCATTCGTCCATGCATAGATGTTACTTGAATTTCTTCTCCAACTGTCTTTCCAGTAATGTTATTTTAAGCTAAAGGTTTAGGAATGACACCTAAAACCCGACTGCCTCCTACAAATGCAGAGAGTGATACAGCCCCCATTAACCCACGACAACCTCCCTCATATATAACATGAATATTCCTCGCAACAAGTGTTCGACCAAGAACGGTAGCTGCGTTTGCAAACTCTAAACCCTTCCCATAACTTGACCCACAAAAAACACAGACATTTTTTAGGTTATGAACAGGAGATCCTATAATTTCACTTTCCCTCTGAATGATTATGAGTTAGAGGAAAGTGAAGAAAATGGAGTGTTTAAATAGGAAAAAGAAGGGAAAAAGTTATCATAACGCCTACAAGGGTAGGTTGGCTGTTGTCAGAAAAGTTTGAAACTAAGAAACACAGATTTTTTTTTAATTAATTTTTTTTAACTTCAAGAAAACCATTAGGGTAAAGAAGTTTAGAAACCCCTGAAGGATCCTACTCAAAGGATCGTCTATCCAAAAATCAAAATACAACAAAATCATACAAAGATAAAAGAAATATAATAATAAACAAGGACATACCTGTATGTACAGTTTTCATAGCGTATCTTTATACTGCGTGTTATGAATGTAGTAGTGGTGTGTATTTAAGTTGCATGTCACCAGTGCAACATATGAATTCCACAAGGATTGCCGAACCGACAACAAGAACCTTTGAATCCTTTCCGTCCTGCTTACGGAAGAACAACTCTCTATCTTCCTGCAAACCTAATTAAATGCCTGTATTCTAAGAAGATGGCACCTGACCGCAGCCAGTCAGAACTCGCCATAGAGACCTACTAATTAAAGTAAGTATATAGCTCAGTTAACAGTTTCCGTTCACTGTAAAGACAGGACGTTTCTTTCTATCCATCAGCACTACAGAGCCTTGGTTCCAAGAACTGCGAATGTAGCACACGGCTCTCTATAGAGCATGGCACACGAACTTTATTTACATACTGGCGTGTGAAGGTCTCCTCCTGAGTCTATGATAGGACGATTCGCCCGGGGCTCCTAATCTAATTAAAGACCAAGTATAACCGTAGTTTCGCCCTCTATTTTTTTTTCAAGTTGTTAGAAACCTAATGAAAGATGGGTGTATACTCACTTGAGATTGGGATAGAGGTAGTCTGCTCTTTTGCCTTTGTGCCAAAGCATTGTTGACCAGTATTAGACCTATTCAAGACCAGCGTAACATAGGGCTCCCAAAAGGGACAAGTGGCCATAATACAACTGGCTGCCTCACATGTGGGATACAATCTACTTTGTTTTTCAATTAAGAAGGCTGGATCAGGATGCATGTATTTTTCCATTCACGTTTTATGTTACCAAAGCCAAATCCAAGATGTATATATACTTTTTTTTGTGTTGTTATTTTTTTTTAGGCCGACAATATTTACATCCCCATACAAAGGCTCCGAAATCTGGGAGGCACTTAAGCCAACTCAAAAACACAAACGAAATATTAAAAACTTACCTCAGCTTTGGTAGACCGGATCTTCTACCAAAGTCTCGACTACATTTGGATCTTTCAACTCAAGTTATGGCTTCAACTGCTGACCATTTACCTTCCTCCAATTTAATTTCATGAGAACAGACTAGAGGACGACCGCATTTTTTATCAGGAAAACTCCAACCTTTATTAAGCAACTCCTTAAACTTTGGACTCCATCCCTAAGTGTCATGATCCTGAGTTAAATAAAAGTTAGTACAATTATCAAATATATTAGATGGATTACTGATAAAATTAAACTCAGAATTAACAAGAAGATTCTCAAAGGGATTAGAATCAAAGGTTGTAGAAAGTTCCTTCTCCATGATTAAGTCAATCATGTATGTTTGGTGACCCTTATCTTTATTTTCTGGCTTAACAGGATTCTTTGTCACCTCAGGTTCCTTGGGTAACTCGACATCACTATTATCTTGATTCTTTTTTACATCTTCTCACTCATTCACACTTAAAGAGTTCATCATTCTGAACACTTGGCTTTTTATCTCCTTACTTTCTTCAACAACCTTTCCATTCCTAAGAGTTATTACCGAATTGACTTGATATATTTGTTTGCTTTTAGAACAACCCTCATTTAGACTATATTGACCTTTGGGATTCAGTTGGGGTTGAGAAGGAAATTTTCCTTTCTCGTGAATGGTGAGCGCAGACGTAAGTTTAGCAATAGTGTCTTTTATGTTAATCATGGTTTGAGTGTTTTGTTCATTAATGACATCTTGCTTTTCTATAAATGCATGCAAAGTTCCTTCAAGGTTTTTCCTATATGATGGGACATAAGGTGTATATCTTTGAGAATTTTGAGAATCTTGTTGTGCCTGAGGAGGTGGTGGTTGCATAAATTGTGCTTGATTATTATTCCTCCAACTGAAGTTCGGGTGATTTCTCCATCCTAGATTGTAAGAATTTGAAAAAGAAGAGGTGAATGGCTTTTTAAAATTGTTCATTGCATTTACTTGCTCATGAACAACTTCTTTAAAAATAGGAATATTAGGACATTCATTTGTTGAGTGTCCTAATTCATCACAAATGCCACAAATTTTTTTACTTTGCACAAATTTGACTTCTTTTACTTTCGCTAATTCCATTGCTTCAATTTTTCTAGCCAAAGTAACAATCCTAGCATTTATATCTTCTTCTTGATTAAGATTATATTTTCCTTTATTAGCATTTGCAAGGTTAGATCTAATATTAGTATCATGCCAAGATTGAGAATTTTCAGCCAACTAGTCTAAATAATCTAAAGCTTCTTCAGGTTCTTTATCAAGAAACTCGTCATTACACATTATTTTCATAAATTGTTTGGTTTCAGGTGTTAAACCTTCATAAAAGAAGCTTATAGTCCGCCATTTTTCAAAACCATGATGTGGGCAAGAATTTAACAAATCTTTAAAACGTTCCCAACTTTGAAAATACACTTCATTTGAATTTTGGGAAAAATTTTGGATTTGTCTTTTCAAAGCATTGGTTTTATGTGTTGAAAAAAATTTCTTTAAAAACTCACCTTGCATTTCTTACCATGTGCCAATTGATCTTGGTTTCAAAGTGTTAAACCAAGTTTTTGCTTTATCTTTCAAAGAAAAAGGAAACAGTTTAAGCATAACAATCTCTTCAGTGCACTTTTGATCATTGAAAGCAATACAGACTTCCTCAAATTCTTTTAGATATAAATATGGCCATATAATGTCATGCCTATGTCAATATATCAGTCCTTGAACATTGGCACTTTGCAACCTACTGGTATAGTGATTCAGTTGGCAAATAGGACCACTGCTCATCCTGCAGGAGTGCTAGAAGATGTGTTAGTTCGGGTGAATGAGCTAATTTTCCCAGCAGACTTCTATATTCTGAACATGGAAGATGAGTCTTCAACAAACCATGCTCCATTGATCCTAGGCAGACCTTTCCTCAAGACAGCCAAGACCAAGATAGATGTGCATGCTGGCACCCTTTCCATGGAATTTGGCGACGATGTGGTACAATTTAACATTTTTGAGGCCATGAGACATCCCCTAGAGGAGCATTCTGTTTTTCATGTTGATGTGATTGATATGCTAGTTGACGATGCTTATGCTGATATTTATGCTGAATTTCTTGATATTACTGATTTTCTAGATTCTCATTACACCGTGAAACATGTGGCCGGCTTGTTTGTGATATTGTACCATGTGCTGCATCTGCTGAGATTTATGCAGTTATGAGTGGTGATGTAGCTGCTGACTTGAATGATGCAGCATGTGAAAATGAGAGTCAGAAGTATGTTGAATTTAGTGTTCTTTGAGTTAGTTGTTTCAAACAAATTTGCGCCGCTTCATTGTCTGACCTCCATCCTTAGAATTAAAGATTTTGCCGGACCATCTTAAATATGCATATTTGGAAGATGGTGAGAAGCTGCTTGTGATTATTGCTAAAAATTTGCAACCTGATCAAGAAGAAAAATTACTGCAGGTTTTGAGGGAAAATAAACAAGCCATCGGATGGACACTTGCAGATCTTCCTGGTATCAGTCCCTCCACATGCATGCATAGGATTTTGTTGGAGGAAGATACTAAACCAGTACGGTAGCCCCAAAGGAGACTGAACCCCCTGACTCTGGATGTGGTAAAGAAGGAAGTTACCAAGCTACTGCAAGCTGGCATTATTTATCCCATATCTGATAGTAAATGGGTGAGCCCCGTGCAGGTTGTTCCAAAGAAATCTGGGGTCACATTAGTTGAAAATTAGAACAATGAGCTATTACCCACAAGAATTCAAAACAGCTGGCGGGTTTGCATTGATTACAGACGACTTAACCAAGCCACCAGGAAAGATCATTTCCCATTACCTTTCATTGATCAGATGTTAGAGAGACTAGCTGGCAAGTCGCATTACTGTTTCTTGGATGGATATTCGGGTTATTTTCAGATCCATATAGCCCCAGAAGACCAAGATAAAACTACTTTCACTTGCCCATTTGGCACATTTGCATACAGAAGGATGCCTTTTGGTCTGTGCTACGCTCCAGGCACCTTTCAAAGGTGTATGGTAAGTATATTTTCTGACCTTTTAGAAAATTGCATGGATGTATTCATGGATGACTTTACTGTCTATGGCTCTTCCTTTGATGCATGTTTGGATAGTTTGACTCAGGTTTTGCATAAATGCATTAAGACTAACCTTGTTCTGAATTTTGAGAAATGTCATTTCATGGTGGAGCGAGGCATAGTTTTAGGGCATATAATATCTAGCAAGGGTATTGAGGTAGATCCTACGAAAATAGATGTTATTTCATGCCTATCTTACCCCACATGCGTGCGGGAGGTTCATTCTTTCCTTGGTTATGCAGGTTTCTATAGGCGATTCATAAAAGATTTCAGCAAAATTGCTCTTCCACTATCCAACTTGCTACAAAAAGAAGTGGAGTTCCATTTTGACCAGAAATGCAAGGATGCCTTCAATCATTTGAAGTAAGCATTGACCAGTACACCTATCATCCAGCCACCCGATTGGACACTCCCATTTGAGCTCATGTGTGATGCCTCTAATTATGCCTTGGGAGCTGTTCTTGCACAAAGGGTCGGCAAAATATCTCATGTCATCTCCTATGCTTCAAGAACTTTAGATCCTGCACAAGTCAACTACACCACCACTGAAAAGGAACTTTTAGCAATTGTTTTTGCTTTAGACAAATTTCGATCATATTTGCTTGGTTCTAGAGTGGTTGTGTTTTCAGATCATACACTCAAGTTTCTCCTGAAGAAGCTTGATGCAAAGCCTAGGTTGATTAGGTGGATTTTGCTCCTCCAAGAGTTCGATATTGAAATCCGTGATAAAAGTGGAGCGGAGAATTTAGTGGCTGATCACCTAAGCCGGATTGAAAGGGAGGCAGATACTTTTCCTATCCATGATGTCTTCCCTGATGAGCAGCTTTTCAAGCTGCAAGGTAACATTCCTTGGTTTGCTGATTTGATAAATTTCTTAGTTGCTGGTGTTTTC
This sequence comes from Ormosia emarginata, assembly GCA_029884605.1. Taxonomy (NCBI): domain Eukaryota; kingdom Viridiplantae; phylum Streptophyta; class Magnoliopsida; order Fabales; family Fabaceae; genus Ormosia; species Ormosia emarginata. Next base: position 46,230,098 of record JAQQTP010000077.1, on the reverse strand, counting down.
CCTACACATTTTACTAGGTCTCAGATTAATAAATTGAAGAGTGAGTCAAAATATTATATGTGGGATGACCCTTATCTATGGAAATTTTGTAGTGACCAAGTCATTAGGAGATGCGTGCCTGATAATGAATTCCATTCTATTCTTAGTTTTTGTCATACACTTGCATGTGGCGGTCATTTTGGTCCCCAAAGGACTGCTTGGAAAGTTTTGGAATCTGGATTATATTGGCCCACTCTATTTCATGATGCATATGTATTTTGTAAATCTTGTGACCAATGCCAAAGAATAGGAAACACTTCTCGAAGGAATGAGATGCCCCAGAAATCCTTATTGTTCTGTGAGATTTTTGATGTATGGGGTATTGATTTTATGGGACCCTTTCCTGTTTCTTTTGGTTTTGTTTACATTTTGCTAGCTGTTGATTATGTATCCAAGTGGGTGGAGGCGAAAGCTACTCGGACTGAAAATTCCAAAGTTGTTGTGGATTTTGTTAGATCATAGATTTTCTGCAGGTTTGGAGTTCCGAAGGCCATCATCAGTGATCAGGGTTCACATTTTTGTAATCGAAGCATGGAAGCTTTGATCAAAAAGTATGGGGTCTTGCACATAGTTTCTACACCTTACTATCCCCAAACTAATGGGCAAGCCGAGATTTGGAACAGGGAGATCAAGCAGATACTCCAGAAGACAGTTCAACCTAACAGAAAGGACTGGAGCAAGAGGCTTGAGGATGCTTCATGGGCTTACCGGACTGCTTATAAGACACCAATCGGGATGTCTCCGTATCGGATTGTTTTTGGAAAAGCCTGCCACCTGCCGATGGAAATTGAGCATCGTGCATTCTGGGCGGTGAAGAGGTGCAACTTGGACCTAGATCAAGCAGGTATGGAGAGGAAGGCTGCAGTACTGCAGCAATTGGAGGAGATCCGCTTGGAGGCTTATAAAAGTTCCAAACTTTATAAGGAGAAGACCAAAGCCTTCCATGATAAGTTAATTCTGAGGAAAACATTTGAGATTGGTCAAAAAGTTCTCCTCTATAACTCCCGCCTCCGACTCATGCCTGGCAAATTAAGGTCTAGACGGGATGAACCATTTATTGTTACTAAGGTTTTTCCTTCTGGTGCTGTTCAGATTAAAAGTGAGGTCACTGCCAAAGCTTTCATCGTAAATAGACACCTCCTCAAACAGTATCATGAACTTCTAGAGAATGCAAAAGTGGAGGTGATGAACCTTCTCCATCAGCATTATGAATAAAAAAAAGGAAAAAAAAAACAGCTGTGTGCCCGACAATGAGGTAGGTAGTGCCATTAAATTTTGTCACTCGGAAGCATGTGAAGGTCATTTTTTTTCAGCGACAACAACTGCGAAAATCTTGCAGTATGGATTTTATTGGCCTACTTTATTCAAGGTTTGTTACATCTTTTGCAAAAGCTGCGAAAATTGGTAAAAAAAGTTCTGCTTTGAGATTATCATCTGCACCTACTCCTTGGAAAATTGAGATCTAGGTGGCACAGTTCTTTTGTTGTCAAACACGTGTATCCTCTGGGGCCGTAGATATTGAGGATCCTAGGAATGGTACTGCACTTAAAGTTAATGGACAAAGACTCAACCATTCCTGGAAAACCAAGTTCTTGAGTTCTTTGTGTTGCCGGTTATGTGGCGGATACGGTACTCCGTGACTCTCAAGCCGGTTTATTTTTCAGTTTCCCAAAATAACTGAGCCATTCTTCTCCTTCAAAATGGATGTCATTCTTTCAAACCTGAGAAAATATTTTCCAGCTCTTCCTCAAAATGCTCTGAGAAAAATCTACAAAGTTCGATGTGAAAGATTGAGACTGTTAATGCACAAAGGTATGCCAGAAGATGTACGCTGGATAATTGAAGCAAAGGTCCGATTAGCAGGTGAGTCCTCAATTTCATTTGACTCATATATGCTCGGTCTTGGAAGAAGTTCATATTCTAAAAGGAGAAGAGCAAAAAGGTTACAAGTCTGTCATAAATGTGGACGATGGAACTGTAACAAGCGATGTCATACTTTGGGGATGGTTTTCGCAAATAGAGAAGATAAAATTTTCTTCATTAAGAATGGACTGAGTAAGGAGTCATTAGATGATATCTTATTGACTCTTGAGACGCATTCTTGTGGATTGGTGCATCGTGAAATTCTTAAATTGTGGAATCTCTTCAAGGATGAAGAAAAATGCTACAGTCTTGGGAATCTGACTCTAAAAGACCCTGTTTGCCAATTTATAAGAAAATTGGATGGGAAGCTTATCCTCGACTCATAGAAGACGTTTAAGCCGTTACTGGACGTTAAACCAGAGGCAGATGTGAGCCATATCCACAAACAATCTGTACATATCATCCTCTTCTTCTTCTTCATGTCATCTTTCAAACAAAAAAAAAAAAAAAAAAAAAAAAAAAAAAAAATAAAAAAAAAATTATGTATACGTCTTAGGGTTGGCTTTGGTAACACAAACCGTGAATGGGGAAATGCATGCATCCTGATCCAGCCTTCTTAATTGAAAAACAAAGAAGGTAGATTGTATCCTACATGTGAGGCAGCCAGTCGTATTATGGCCACTTGTCCCTTTTGGGAGCCCTATGTTGCGCTGGTCTTGAATGGGTCGAATACTGGTCAACAATGCTTTGGCACAAAGCCGAAAGAGCAGACTACCTCCATCCCAATCTTAAGTAAGTATACACTCATCTTTCATCAAGTTTTTCTAACAATTTCCAAAAAAAAAAAAAAGATTCTGTGTTTCTTAATTTCAACTTTTTCTGACAACAGCTAATCTACCCTTATAGGTGCAATTATTTCCCTTTCCATTCTTTTTCTTATTTAAACACTCCATTTCCTCCATTTTCCTTCAACTCAGAAACACTCAAAGGGAGGAAAAGTATAGAATGGGGCCTTCTATTCGTAACCTCAAAAATGTCTGTGTTTTTTGTGGGTCGAGTTATAGGAAGGGATTAGAGTTTGTAAACGCAGCTAGCACTCTTGGTCGATCACTTGCTGCGAGGAATATTCATCTTGTATATGGGGGAGGTTTTCGTGGGTTAATGGGGGCTGTATCACTTGCTGCTTTTATAGGAGGCAGTCAGGTTTTAGGTGTTATTCCTAAACCTTTAGCTGAAAATAACATCACTGGAAAGACAGTTGGAGAAGAAATTCAGGTAACCTCTATGCATGGACGAATGAAAATAATGGTTGACAACTCTGATGCATTTCTTGTCTTACCGGGTGATTTTGGTACTTTGGAAGAAATTTTTCAAATTGTCTCTTGGGCCGAACTGAACATCCACCATAAACCCATTGGTTTGTTGAATGTTAATAATTTCTTTGATCTTTTGTTATTTTTTCTTGACAAAGATGTGGAACATAAATTTATCACTCCTTCGGCAAGACAACTTCTTATCTCTGCCTCCACTATTGATGAGCTCATTGATAAATTAGAAGCTTTTGAGTATGTACCTGATCAGGCATTAGCTCAGATAGATTGGTCAACAGGAAGCAGCAAAGGAAGTAACAAGAAAAAAAAGCTAGATCTGAAACTTTCTCTTTAATGGGTTTGATTTTATTGTACTTTGTTTCTGTTTAAATTTGTGTCAGCTTTCTCTAACGGGTAATATCTTCTATCCTTTCCTCATCTATATTTTAACATTGAGGACAACGTTGTGATCTAGTTGGGGGGGAAGGATAGTTGACCCAAAAAAAAAAATGTTGTTTTGTTTGGAAAGTATGATATGATTGTCATGTACTTATTAAACTAATTAGTGATGGCAGAGTAAGGAGTAATTTTACTCTTGAGACGCATCTCAATTGGTGGCAGAGTAAGGAGTTTTTTTTTAGGTAGTAATTAATTAGTACTAAAGTTTTATTGTTTGATTTCTTTTCAGGGTCTGATGCGGCACTGACAGTGTGTTTCATTTCTTCTTGGCGTTGATTCACTTCTTATCAGGTTGTGTTGCTCTTTTCTATATCTCTCTTTCACATTGAATGCAATGTTATATTAAGTGTGGGGGAGAGATTTCAGCATGTTCTTTTGGTAAAAAAAATCAAAAAAATCAAAAATAAAAAAATAAAAAAAGGGGTTCATTACAGGATTGAATAACTTTTCTCCCTTCTTGAACTGATATGCTTGGTGATGGATGATTGAATTGATGAATTGAGTTTGATGGATGCATACCTTGTGAGATTTTGAGCGTAATGGATGGATTCAACATTTATGTCATTCTCTTCTTTCTTGTGTGATTTTCACTCATGTTAATGACCACTCTAGAACTTGCTTTGATTCTTTTTGAGGCTACATTTCACTTGCATGCATGAACATGATTGAGTCCCTCTTTCTTAATTAGCTAGTTTGACCAAATAGCTAACCTTGTTTCCAAAATGATATCAAGCACTCTTTAGATTTCTTGAAAATTTTCTGATTCCTGCCAACCTTGTATATTTTCCTTTTCTTAACCCCTTTGAGCTTATTTGACCATTCCTTGTTTCTAGCTCATTATGTGCTTTAAATGAAAAATCGTGTTCTTACTTTACCTTAGGGAATAAAAGAACATTAGCTTGGTTAATGGATGAGTTTTTGAACAAGTGTGGGGGTGTGTGTACAAAATGGTTGTTGAAAAAGAAAAGAGTGCCTAAAAAAAAGTGTATGTATATAGTTATATTCATATTAAAAAAAAAGAAAAGGATTGGGAAATGAATATGTAAAGGGATGAACTTTTATGCTTGTTATTTAAACTCAGCTCTCATTTGCTTTTATTCTCTTTGGTATTTATCTTCTTATATCCATTTTATGATCTTCTGTTACCTTGACCTCACTACAACCTTGAATAAAGTCCTCATGATTTGTGTGTGCATGTGTTTTGAGTAGTGGAGAAGTAGAAGATAAGCAAGCTTATGGTAGTGCAATTTTCATGGGTTGAATTGAGTGAAATACCTACCTTTTAAACACTTGAGAGATTGAGAGGGAATCTTGTGAAGATCTATCATTCTCAATTCATGTTGAAGATACCTTGCTTTTTGGTTTGAGATGTGGAGAATTGTTGATTCATGAATGTTTTGATCCCTTGAACCTTTGGTTGTTCTTCTTGATTGTAAAATTTTGGGCTCTTGAATATCGTTGGAATTTAAATTTTTGTTAATCTCTTATGTCCTTGTTTTGGTCTTGAGTTTTGCCCAGGAGTGCAAAAAGCTAAGTGTGGGAGAATTTGATAATCACATATTTTATTCATTAAGAAACCCTTATGTTTAGTCATTTACACTCTCCATATTCTTAATTGATTGAGTTTGGTATGATTTTGTGAGTTTGAGCTCAAATTGGTCCTAATTGAATATTTTCAGCATTATTGAGATTTGACACTGTTTCTGTATTTTAGCCATAACTTGAGTTCCTGATATCTGATAATCATGAATTTTACCTTGTAGGAAAGCTAGGAGGAAGCTCTACAACTTTGATGAAGAGCTCGAAGTCCAATACAGATGTCTAAGGGACCTAAGTTTACATGGAAGTCAAAATACGGGTTCTGTCACTAGAATCCGAACGGTGTGCACTCATAAAATCATATCTCAAGCTGTAATAATGGAGATGGGCTGAACTTTGGATAGTTCATAGTTAAGACCCAAATAAACAACTTTCATGAAGAACACTTTTTGAAAAAATGAAGTCTAATGGGTCAGTTTGAGCTTGCAAGTCGGAACAGAGGTGCTGAAGTTTGGTTTGAGCAATGTGCGGTATTTGGGTCATATCTTGGGCTGTAGGAAGCCAAATTGGACGATCCAGATATGCATGTTATAGCCAAGACAAAGATATACAACTTTCATGAAGAGTACTTTTCATGAATCTGAAGTATCGTTAGTCGTTTTTGGCTTCCAAGTCAGGCGTGAAATTTTCATCCTCAACCACTCCTCTCACCAACCCACTCAACCACTCCTCTCACCAACCCATTCATCCACCCACTCCCCTTTGTCATTTTGTTACCCTACTTCTATAAAAGGGCACCATTGGTTATCATGAACAACAAGTTATATTCTCCTTCATTTCTCTCATAGTTTCTTCTTGTTTCTTCATAGTTTCTCATAGCTTTTGTATATTTTGATGCTCCCCTTCATGGTAATGGAGGGCTAAGCTACTTTCGGACAATTTGGGACTCTTGAAGAGATTGTGGTTTGGGTTCTTGAGACCTTGGTTATGTGATGTATTTGATTTATATTTGAATTCCTCTCCTCTTCTTCTTCTTCTTCTTCTTCTTCTTCTTCTTCTTCTTCTTAATCTTGAATGCATGAATGGTGATTCTGTTTATGTTTGATCTGATTTGATCTTGATTTAAGATTTAGATTTGTGATGAAACTTAGAACTGATTGATCTAAACTAATCACATGACTGAAGATTGAGATTTGTGATGAAGCTTGGAACTGATTGATCTAAACTAATCACGTAATTGAAGAGGTTAGGTTACTGATTGGAGCCTAGGTTAATTGAATTCGGTGCTTAAATTGACATATATCTACATGAATGGTGCGATTGCAGATTTGTGTTTATCACTTGTCAATTGAATTCTGGACGATTGTCTAGTGTGAATTCTGATCTAATGCTGAGATCTCGGTTAGATCCAAGTTAACCATTCAAATGTGCTTCAAGTGTTTGTTGAAAGGTTTATGATTGAATCCACCCAATCTCGGATAGATTTCTGAATTGACTGTTCTTCTAATTGTTATTTCTCTTTAAATCTTGTCACTGTGATCCTTGAACCATCAAAACCCCCCTTTTTCTAACTTTCACTTGATTTGATCAAATTGCATCTACGATCCTTGAGGAGACGATCTGGTGTTGTTCACTATACTACAAGTTTAGGTAATAACTTCGGTTATAATATTGACTGAGTTCGGCGCTCGTCAGTTATCCCCACTGAGTTAATATATACAAAAGGTTAATTTTTTTATATTATTATCTTTTTATTTTTATTTTTTTACTATTCACATTACTATGTACTATTCATATTACTATTTATGTACTATTCATGTTACTATTCTATTTACGTATTATTCATATTACTATTCATATACTATTTACACACAAAAAAATTTACTAGTTAGTGCGTTAGTAAATAGATAAATAAAAATAAAAAGAGTAGAGGAGGAATATACCTGATAGTGAAGTTTACTTACAGAAAGACAACCTCAATATATTAGAATTTCAAATCAAGTCCCCGGCAACGGCGCCAAAAACTTGATGGGAGATAATTATATTTAAAAGTTTCAAACCCAAGTGTAGGTTGTCTCAAGTAATAAATTCTCGGGAGTCTGAGTTCGATCCACAGGGAATTGATGAAGGAAAACTAATTAATTGAGGTAAAGAGAAGATGTGTCACAAAATTAAAGATGATATGAGTTGTTCACAAATGAAAAGAATTTGCTTGGGTTAGGAGATCCACTCTTGATAATAAATTAAAGATAAGATTATTTTTTTTTATAACTCAATTGAAATCATGCATAATGAAGATTCCAATTAGAAGATTTAACATTCAAAGTTCAATCATGTAATCATATTATGGTTCCAATAATTATCTACCAATACTTGTAAATCGTCAAAAACATCCAATGTGCCAATCCTATTGTCTACAACGGATCAAGATATTTATTATACAAGAAGAGTTTCTAAATTAATTGGAAACAACATACAACACATATTATATTTGCTTAATAATATATCATTTAAGCACAAGAAAGAAATTAATCTAACATTAACTTATTACCAAGAGCTTCACCTTTTCACCCAAGCAACAGAACGTAGGGAAATTCTCTGCTTCCGAACGCGCCTTCTTCAGAATTTGATTGCCTATTTATAGGCAAATTTGCTACAGGAGCTACGGTGCTACAGTGACGCTACGTGATGCTGCAGTGCTACAGTGCAAGCTACAGTGACGATTTGTTGACATCATCCATGACATCATCCATCAAGTATTTTTTTTTTTTACAAATCTTCTATGCAATCACCTCCATTCTTTGATCCTTTGCATTTACCTAACAAAAATACATAGAAATACATAATTACAACATAATTTAAAATACTAAAAATATAACAAAACTCAAGAACAAACCCAATTAAAAAGATTAAAAAGAATGAAAAACACACACAATGAACCGTAAAAATTATAAGTTTTTCCTTGTGTTTACTTTTATGGCAGCGAGGCATCAGGTGCTTGGTTTTGTTAGAGTACAGTTCCATGGGGGAACTGATGCATGGAGGTTTGATATGGGTAATGAGCATTTTATGTATACCAAGGATTTGACTTTGAATCTTAGTGGGACTGGTGATGGGGTTCCAGTTATGTCAATGAATGTATCTATTCATTTGGAGTTCTCAATGCCTATTCGAGAGCTTTGGGGTGGTAGTGTCTATACTCCACAAGAGGATTCAATGGTGTCATCTTCTAGGACGTCAGCCCGGCGACGGATGTATCTGCCGGGGTTTATTGATGATGATACTGAGGAGGAGGAGGTTCCTTCTAAGGGCCCAAATCCTTAGTCTTTAGAAGTTCTAGTTAAGCAGTTTATGTTTCGATGTATATGTCGTACATATTTATCTTTTGGAGTACAATGTATTTATGTAAATTATTTGTGAACATGGTTTCAGTATCTATGTATATTATGGTGAGTTTTTATTCAGTTACAATATTGTACTCATGTTTTATTTATCTTCAGTTATCCTCAAATGAAATTTTGAAATCAATGTTTTTACAAGATTAATTCTTTTACAACTTGGGTAAGTTATATTAGCATTAGTCTTAAATATGATATCCTACTGTGGGTGTTAGAAATTGCCTTCTTATTCTCTCTCAAAACCTGTAGCAATCCCGCCTCCTATTCAATAGGGAGGTTTCTCTGGCTACAATCACCAGAAGTTGCTCATTATTTGCTTAGTATGCATACTTCAGGTGCTCGGGTAACAACTTTAGTTTCAATTTCGGTGGCTGCACTATAAAAGGTAATAATCTAATGGGTTGTAGCTGCTTTACTTCTGCTGCTTGAACCTCTGCATATATATCACATGTTGTATAATCTACTAACACAGGAATAGATTCATCATATTCCAAAGATGCAAAATTTCGGAACATACAGAACACAACTTATCACCATCACAATTAGCATACAAATCACCACACATAAAGTCACCAAAATCAACAATCTCAAGAAACTCCTCATATAAGTCAGGATATGAATTATTAACCAAATCATTAATTAAATCAATATCAAATCATCAATTAAATTAATATGAAAAATAGAATGTTCTTCCATGGGATGTTTCATAGCATTAAGAATATTAAACCTCACAATAGAATCTCCAAACTCTATGGATAGAACTCCTGCATACACATCAATCTTTGTTCGTGCTATTTTGAGGAAAAGTTTCCCTAGAATAAGGGGAGTCTTGTTGGATGACGACTCTCCCTCCATCTCCAAAATGTATAAGTCAGTTGGGAATATCAGCTTATTCACCCATACTAGCGCATCCTCCACCAAACCAGTTGGGTAAGCATTACTCCTATTAGGTAGTTGGATCACCACACCTGTAGCCTGCAAAGGGCCAAGTTCAAGAGAATTAAAAATAGACATAGACATTACATTAATGGAAGCACCTAAGTCTAACATGGCATTATTAAATCTACGATTTCCTATTATACAAGGAATTTATGTGGCATAAGCTAGATGAGGGCTGAAACATTCTGTGCCACGTTGATTCTCTCATTGCCCTTCAGCCTCCTTTTGTATGTACACAGTTCTTTCAAGAACTTGGCATACTTCAGTATCTACTTGATTGCATCCAATAGTGGGATGTTTACTTTAACTTTCCTAAAAGTCTCAAGCAGCTCTTTGTCTTTCTTGGCATCTTTTATTTTTATGGAGTATGGCTCTTTGTAGAAAAGGAAGAGCTATGACAAGTTGAGGTTTCTATTTTGCTCAAGCAGTTGCTTTCTCATCATCATTACCAGATTTCTGGGCTGGTGCACCAGAATCAGGTGTGGCTACTGTTGATGGCTTGTGCAGTTGTTTGTTCATTGTTGGTTAGAAATCCACCTCCACTATTTTTCCAGATCTCAGCAAAATGGAACTCACATTCCCTTTTAGATTGGGAATTGTTTAGGAAGGGAGTTGGTCAGATCCTTGATTCTGCAATTGACTCAGAGTAGAAGCTAACTGTCTAATTTGAATTTCTAAGTTTTGAATTGCAGCGTCTGTCCTATATTGAAATGGTATGTTATTAGTGGCCATCTGCTTCATTAAATCCTCCAAAGTAGGCTCAAATTTTGTGGCTGCTGGACCTTATGGTTGTTGCTAGAAGGATGATCTGCTTGGCCATCTAGCCTGTTGTTGAAATTATTGCTGTCTCAGTAGCTGTTGGAAGAGCTACTTGTATTGTTGCTGTGGTGATGTATTCCCATATCTCACTTTAGGATGATCTTTCCAGCCAGGATTGTATGTGTTGGAAAATGGATCATATCCTTGTTACTGCTACTGGAATTGTTGTTTACCAAGAAAGACACATGTTGTAGCAACAAATTAGTCTTGGAATGCAGAATTGTCATCCTAAAGTGTATGGCATGCATCTGTGGGGTGTGAAGGACAAGAATAGATACTGTACACTCGAGCAAGTCCTTGTACAGATAGTTGGTTCCTCTTTACTGCCAATTGTCTCATCAAAGAGGTCAACTTATTAAGTCTATGTTCTAGTCTTTGTTGATAAGCATTACAAAGCTGGACTTCATTGACTCATTTGGTTGAAGTTATCATTCTGATACCAAATTGTTGTGAGTTGGCAGCCATATTTACAATCAAGTCTCTGGAAGCCACTGGGGTTTTATCAACTAAGACACCTCCACGCACAGCATCCACTATGCTTCTATCCATTAGCAGCAAGCCTTCATAAAAGTATTGGATCAACAACTGATCACTAATATAGTGGTATAGGTAGCTTGCACATATTTTCTTGAATCTTTCCCAGTATTCATACAAGGTCTCACCACTTATCTGTCTGATCCCACACATATCCTTTTTGATTGCAGCAACTCTTGATGCAGAGAAAAACTTCTCTAGAAATAGTCTTTTCATGTCATTCTAGCAAGTGATAGCTCTTAGTTGCAAGTAGTATAACTAGTCATTAGCTTTACTATCTAATGAAAAGGGAAATACTCTCAACTTGATGTGTACTTTTGCAATTCCATGTGGTTTCATGGTGGAGCAGACTGCATGGAACTCCTTTAAATACTTGTGAGGGTCCTCTCCTATAAGGCCATGAAACTTAGGCAGCAAGTGAATTAAACCAAACTTAAGTTCAAAATCATCATTCAAATCAGGATATTGAATTTACAATGGTTGATAGTTTACATCAGGTGTAGCTAGTTTCTTTAAGGTCCTATTTTGCATGTTATCAGCCATAGGTGTAGTGTTATCTATATGCTCACCTTCAGTTTCAAATTCAATGTCAATCTCAACCTTAGATGTTATTCTTTCACTAATCCTATGAGTTTTATTTAATACATGCAAGGTTCTTTCAATTTCAGGATCAATGTCAAATATATTACTATCATAAGACCTAGTCATGCATCTGATAGCACTATAGGGACTCAAAATTGACTCAAAACACAAAAACACAAACAATGGTAAAAATCACACAAAAACTCAATAGAAACTATATCTTTTTAAAAATTATGGAACCACCACAAGGTGAAAACTGGTAAAAAATACTGCTAAATAGTAAAATAAAAAATCTTTAAAAAAAATGAAAAAGTGGTTTAATCGTTGGAATTTGGGCAAACCAGGGGTGACCTTATAGCAAAGCAGTAAGCCTTGTTTATTAGGCCATTCTCCTTCAACTGACAAAGTTTCAACTTATTCTAAGCACGTTTGTATGTACAAAATTCATAAAAATAACTTGTAATCACCCATTTTTGCTTGAAACTCTACAAGAATTTTACAAATTTGCTACCAAAATTAGCTACAGAATTTTTGGTAGCTAAATTTTGAATGCACAAATTTTTTTTTATCAAGCAAATAGCTACATAATAACTACAATTTAGCTACGGAAATTTTTGGTAGCTAATCCGTAGCTAATTAGCTATGGATTAGCTATGAAATAAATTTTCGTAGCTAAATTTTGAATACACAAAAAAAGAAAATTATCAAGCAAATAACTACAACGTAACTACTAAATTTAGCTAAGAAAACGTATGTTGTAGCTAATCCATAACTAATCCGTAGCTAATTAACTATAGATTAGCTACCAAAAATTCTGTAGCTAACTTTTTATTGAATAACATATATAACTTTACCAAATTTATACCCATCTTTATGCACCTAGCCCTTCCCTCCACTTTCCCAAAATATCTCAAACCCCTCCCTCCTTTTTACGCTTTTGCTGCAACAATTGTGCCTAGCCCCTCCCTCCACTTTCCCACACCATCTCTTCCGACCACACAAAGCCCACACCGCGTCCTCCACCCAAATACCCACCATTGCCTCCCGGTCCGAGCCACCGTCAACTTCATCGAGCCAACCATAACACTGCTTTCATCTCCTCTGTCGGTCTGATCTCTCTCATCTCTTCTTCTCGCACTTCGTACTTTGCTATTTTTTCTCTTCTTTTCCATTTTGCTAGCTTTTATCTTTTTGATTTTCGTACTTGATTTCTTGTTTGTGATTTTGTTGTTGATTTTCTTCTAGATTTTGTGACTGAGCAAAGGTAATTTTGGATAACCTATTTTAGCCAACCTATTGCCAAGAAGAACAAGATCTCGACCTTAATATCATTACTCAAGTCTGGTTCAACTTCTTCGTCTCTACATGCTTTTCTTCATTTTCCTTTATTAGTAGGTTTCATTCATTGATTTGTGTTTAATTTTCCTAGTAGATAGCTATAAGCGTTATTGCTTGTTGTTTATTAGTAGATTGGTGGTGAATTTTTTTATTTTATATTTTTATGCAAACATTTGATTTTCTCAATGTGGGGTTCCATGTTTGCGAAGTGACTCAAATCCCAACTAGTTGGCTGCGTAGTTTGGAGTAATACAGTGGCAACAATGCAAATGCAGTATGATAAAAGACAAAGTGAAGTAGATTTCACTTTCATTGTTTTCCCCAATTAAGTGTTATATAGCATCACTTAAAAAAATAATCTTTCCTAACTATGTATAAGAAGGTTTTCAAGAAAGCAGGAAAATTCTCCTTTTGATATTCTCCCATTATAATAGTAAGTTGACTAGGTAGAAATTTTCGCTTGTGAGTGGTAGTCAATAGTAATGACTTGTTTGGCAGTAACCCCTTAGGCCCCCCATCCCATGCATTGCCTTTTTTTTTTAGTTAAAGGGAGGGTCTCACTATTGGGTTGGTTCTAGGAAGAGCCCACAGAAGGCCAAGGAAAAGTAGACGAGAAATAGGACAAAGTGTACGAGGAAAGATGAACTCCACACATTGTATAATTTCAAAAGTTACTGATTGTACTTTCAAAGACAAATAAGAGTTACTAAATTTCAAAACTATTGAATAGTTATCTACTAAAACTGAATGCACTTTCAAAGACAAATAAGAGTTACTAAATTTCAAAACTATTGAATAAAGACTCCTTATCAGTGGGAATAAAATAATCAAATTAATCAAATATTTGAGCTGCATGGACATGGTTGACTTGATGACTATATGCTGACTTTATACCAGTCATTCAAAAATGCTAAATTTGGTTATTATGGTTAAGTTGAATGATCATATGGAAGGATTGAAACCTGTTTGCTTGTTGGTTAATCTTAATTGTGTGTTGTTAGTTCTATTAGTTATTAATTGTTAGTATTCCCCTTTCATATTAGTTGGTTTGTGCATAAATGCATGTTTTCATTATGACCATGTTATATTTTGTTAAATCCTTGATTACTAAGTCATTTTGTCATTTTTCATGTTCTTAGTATGTCTCTTGTTGCTTCTGCCCTTGACTATTTGAGGTAACTTTTGGACGATTTAGCTGAGTTAGACACCTCAACTAAGAATGGGAAGCCCTTTTTCTGCTGATTTTGCATGAGATGCCCTACTTTTGGTTTTGCTTGTTCATAGTTGGAGTTAAGCCTATACTTTTGAGTGTCATTTTCCTTGTTAGGTACCTAGGACCTAAAGCTTTCAATTATATGAATATTAGGATTGAGCTTTTGCCTATTAAGGATTTGTTTGTTTAAATTCAGGTCTTATTTGCATAATTATCTTGAGCATACCTTGTTCTTTTTTTTTAAGCTATAAGTGAATGAGTAATAAATGAATTGCTAAGTGAAAATGAAAATGAATTGCCAAGTGAAAATGACATGGTTTACACGAACGGGTTCCTATTTTGGGTCCTTAAATAAGTTTCCTTTTCTTTTGGGATTATGCATTTGATCTTTACATTGAAGGTTAAATGATGTTTTCTTTTGAATATATAGTATTTGCATATTCTTCAAAGTAGTTTGCTCTAAGTTTTGAATATTCATCATCCCAAATAAGGATTTGTTTTGTAGGGACTGATCTTTCAAAGTATAAATATATGAATCTGATCTTTGTATTCAATCAGATTATATGTGCCTTCGGAGAGTATAAATTAGCATGTCCAGGGATTTGGTCCTATTGTGTTGTTTGTGTTATCTCCCCATGTAGTGCATATTTAGTGTAGTAGAGGTAGCCCCTGTGTCGTAGTAATTAATTGATTAATAAGTACTTATAAAGGGAAGCAACCACATAAATTGGTCCTATTTGAAAGATCTTGAACTTATTTCTTATTAACTCATAATAATACACATTATAAAGCCAATCCTTATTCAACTTTTCTACAGTAGGAATATTATAATGTGGAAACTACTCCCATTTGCATCATACACAAAACTTCATGTAGTACAATGTGCACAACTCTCTCACTCTAATATATTCCCACCCCTTCATAGAAGTCAAGTCAAATAATCCCATTTAAGATCCTTAAAGCATAAACAACTATTTCTATCGAAACAACAACAACATTTGCAACTTGAGCACAAATAGGATCACCCAACTCAGAGATATACAACTTCCAAAGTGCATAAAGAGTAATAAAAGTATCCTCAAACAATATGTGTTTTAAAAAGAAACACAGAACCTTTTTTGTCTACCTAAGAAATGTGACAGATGCTAGTTTTTATATATATATATATATATATATATATATATATATATATATATATATATATATATATATATATATCTATGTATGAAGAGTGAGATCAAAGATTGCAACTTTGAACTCCCAAATGCGTATGATTGAATGTTAGGTCAATATTAATAACTATCTAGTAAGTGACCAACGAAAAATATACTGAATATAGTACCAAAATGTTTGAAACCAAAACTTATACTAAACCAAAAAGGAATTGCAGGTTGATATTCTTTCATTTAATATTTATATTTATATCTTATAGAGACCTATATTGCCTTATTATTGATGCAGAACCAAGTTCTTTTTTAATTGAGGTTTGGTCAGAAACAAATTTGCAAACTGAACAGCATTTATAAGCTGTGTTTAGCAGAAAACATTAAAATAGAAGAAGTTAGAATCAGATGTGTCCGATGGCATTATAACGTGTCACCAAAAATATTAAAAAATTTCAACTTAACATGATGATAAACGTTATTTAATTGTTTTCTAATCCAAGCTTTTTAAAACTAATCACTTGGAGGATAAAGAAAATCCTTTTTAATTTCGATGCTGCTATGGTTAACAAGTGTGCATGCATGCTTTGATAAATACAAAAAACAAGTTGATAAAATAAATAAGAAAATGATAATGCCACCTAGCTACATGAAATTGCATGAAGAATAAAAATGATGTGAGTGCTTTTCATTTCATGTACTGGTAGATGCACTTCATGTTTTGTGGAAATAGTTTTGTTGATGTGAAGTAAGATGGATGGTGTTGATGGAGTAGAATCCCCCAGAGGGAGAGGGGGATTTGCTAGAATGAAAAGTTAGAACAAGACGAGGCAGAGAAAAGCATATTATCTTAATTTTATTAAGATAATTGTTAAATTACTTTATAATTCAAATTATCTTAATGTACTTGCTATTTTCTCTCTTTTTCTTAAACTAAATATTTGATAAGCCTGTTTAATTTCATTTGACATGTTATCTCATACTGTTGCACACAAAATTGAACTTATGACTTAATTATTGAACTGTTATAGCATCCCTTGATCTATGAGAACAATTTACTTGTTCCATATGATTAGAGATTATATGATTAGAAATCAAATAAAAACCACAATGGATGTCCAAATATTTACCCTATTGGACAGTATTATGTTTTGCACTCTTACTCATATAACTAACTCATCTCAAGCCCATCCATATGTAATTAAAGGGTTTAGGAGATCTTAGCAGACACAAGTTCAAGGAACTAATATGGCATTAATCAAAACTTTTGAGTGAGGGTCCTTGGTCAATGTTCCTCTCTTGTTTAGTCCTTAATTTTCTTTTTTGGTATCCTTGGTCAATTTTAAATAGCATGTTAACATCATCTAAGATGGCATTTGTTGTCAACATGATACACTTAAAATCTTGTTTTCTTGTAGAGGCAATGCCATATGCTTTCCCACCTTAAAAGATAATGAATATATTGATTTGTTTCTTCTTGTAGTGGTACTGTTATGCCTTCATGGTTTGACATTCATGAGATTCCTGTGACAGTTATAAGTTTAGCTTTCTTTTCTTTCTTTGATTGTTTGTTGTAGGTAGCAAGTACCATTCATTTTACTGTACTACTAGCTTAGTGAGGGGAATAAAAAAAAACGTTTATTTATCAAAATTTCCTAATAAGTTTTCATGATCTACGTATGCATAGTTATGTCATGAACTGAACTATAGTTTTGGACTATTTTAGGACTCTTGTTTATACTATGTAGTTCTTATAATTGAGTCAATATTACTTTTGTGTATACTGTTGAGAATTTAGTTTATTTTTTATAGCATTCTATCATATATTTGATGTAATAGGTAAATCATATTGGTGAGTAAAGCCTTAGTTTTTCATTCGAGATTTAATATTAGTGAGCACATGTACTTTTTGAAGGTACTGCTCATTGTATTGAATATTGAATTGTCTAAGTTGGACAGTTTAGGAAAAAACTTTTCCTTCATTTGATTATAGTTACTCATTAAATCTCATATCATATACTTGATGAAATTTTGTTGTGCAATATTTCCTTTTGTTCTCTGGGTGCACACTTGATCGTGGTAGATGTTACCACTTTCTACTTGTACACTTGGAGACCAATAGGAAATGCTGCTGAAATTTCATCAAGTATAAGATGTGTGATTTTTGTTAGTACTATCAACCAAGTGCTGAAAAAGTGTCTTCTCGAATGGGATAGGGCCATACCATGTTAAGAAAGATGAGGATTTTGGAAATAATAGTACTAATGTGTTAAATCAACTTCAGCAATCATGAAATCTGATCGAAGTTGGATGTTACGAAGAAAGGATCACACTAACCTTGTAAGTGAAGAATTCAAGAATGAAGTTGATGATTTCATTAAGGTCACCAAAGGACACCCGATGGTTTCTGATGCATTAAGCCACATTCCTTGTCCATGTGCAAAATGTAAGAACCATGCTAGAATGAAGTCATTTTCAGTAGAGAACCATCTGTATAAGTATGGATTTGTGGAGGGTTATGTAAATTAGACCATTCATGATGAGGGCGAATAGGGGGATAGTGGTTCAACTTCCATTGTCCATGATGATGAAGTGGAGACTAGGAATCCATATGTGGATATGGTTATGGATGCTGCGGGTGATATATTAAATCTAGAAGTTCAAGATTTGAAAAAGGATCTAAATCCCTCGACTTCAAAGTTTTATGATTTGTTGAGAGACGCTGACGACCTTTATGGGATGGTTGCCACAAGCACATGAAATTGTCAGTTGTAACTCAACTCTTGAATCTGAAGTCAGAGTTCAACATGAGTGAGAGTTGTTATAATTGAATGATTGTCATAATTAAGAGCATGCTTCCAGAGTCAGAAATGTTACCCGAAAATTATTATAGATCGAAGAGAATAGTTAATGAGTTAGGATTATGATATGAGAAGATGGATGCATGTCCTAATCATTGCATGTTGTATTATGGAGAGTACATGGATAAGAGTGTTTACTCAGTGTGCTTAGTATATGGACACCCGCGATTGAAACCGAAGGTGAGACATTCTAAAAATCAGAAGGATGTGCCATTCTCAGTGTTGCAATGTTTTCCCATTATTTTGAGACTTCAACGCCTGTTTACGTCCAAAAGACTGCACAATATATGCGCTGGCATGCGGATGGAGTACGTCAAGATAAATCAGTGATCATGCATCCAGCTGACGCTGAGGCTTTGAAACATTTTGACACCATCCATTTGACATTTGCCCTGGAAACTCGAAATGTTAGGCTTGACCTTTGTACAGACTGTTTTAATCCATTTAGTGGTTCAACTACTTCATACTCATGCTGGCATATTTTTGTCACACTTTATAATTTCCCCACAAATATGTGTATGAGAAGGGAATACATATTCCTTTCTCTTATGATTCTTGGACCGAAGTTACCAGGTAAAAGTTTAGGATATGTTTAGTGCGTCGTATAAGGAGGATCTGATAGTATAAGTTAATACTATCAGATTTTATCAGACGTTTGATATATCCACTTGATAGGATAGTCAAATCCGGTCAAAAATTTTTATCCCACTCTAATAGTATAACACTATCTTCCTTTTGACCCCATGATAAAACTTAATAAAATTTTCCTTTCACCACTACCCTCCACTTTTAATATTATTAAATTCGTAATTATTTATTATTATTATTAAATCATGTAATTATTATTATTATTATATTACATTCAAATTATTATTATTATTTTTAAATTCATAATTATTATTATTATTCAATTCATTATTATTATTATTATTATTATTATTATTATTATTATTATTATTATTATTATTATTTCATTGGTGGTTTGACAAGCAAAAGGTGATGGTAAAAAATGTTAAGGATAATATAGTCATAGTAAATAATTATATATACTATCAAGTTATTTATACTAAATGCACCAAATGCTTGATATTATAAGAACTTATCTGCTTGTTTATACTATCAGACCTTATCCTATTGTCTTATACTATCATGTTTTATACTATCATGTGTACCAAACGCAACCTTAGATGTCTATCTTAGACCCTTGATTGATGACTTAAAGATTTTGTGGAGCAATGGGGTGAACACTTTTGATGCGTGGAATAAGCAAAACTTTAATATGAAAGCAACTTTGTTGTGGACAATAAGCAACTTTCCAGCTTATGGAATGCTAAGTGGATGGAGCACTCATAGAAAACTTGCTTGTCCCTACTATATGGAGAACAATAAGTCATTTGTATTGAAGCATGGTAGGGAGTGTTGCTGGTTTGATTGCCATCATCAATATCTGCCACCTGAACATTTGTTTGGTCGTGATCAATACTCTTTTAAGAAGAATTCAACAGTGCAAAGTTTTCTACTGCCACAACAATTGAGTGGGACAAATGTCTTGAATAAAGTGACTCAGCTTGAGGAAGTCATTTTTGGCTTGAATTCACATTACCAAAAACAACGTTGCTTTGGCTAGTTTCACAACTGGGTGAAAAAGAGCATATTTTGGAAATTGCCATATTGGTCCACTAATCTAATACAACATAATTTGGATGTCATGCATGTTAAGAAGAATGTGTTTGAGAATAACTTCAACATTATTATGGACATAAAGGGCAAGACAAAAGACAATGCAAATGCAAGAGAAGATTTGAAGATGATATGCAAACGTCCCATCTTAGAACTGATTGTTGAGAATGGCAAATATAAAAAACCAAAGGCAACTTGTGTGTTAAATGCCAATCAAAGAAGGATAGTGTGTGAATGGATAAAACAATTGAAATTTCCTAATGGGTATGCGTCAGACATTGCACATTGCATCAATTTAGATGATGTGAAGATATATGGAATGAAAAGTCACGATTGTCATGTTTTTATGCAAAGGTTAATTCCTCTGACATTTCGTAATATGTTACCAAAACCTATATAGGGAGCACTAACAAAGCTTAGCTTGTTCTTTAAAGAAATTTGTGCAACTGAAATACGTACTTCCATTATGGAGAATACAAAACTTTCCATTATTGAAACAGTTTGCAAGTTATAGAAGATTTTTTTACCAGCATTCTTTGACGTGATGGAACATCTAGTTATGCATCTCCCCTATGAAGCTAAGGTTGAGGACTGTGCAATATAGATGGATGTATCCATTTGAGAAGTGTATGCTGTACTTGAAAAAGAAGGTTCAAAATAAGGCGAGACATGAAGGGTCTATCTGTGAAGCATATAATTTAGAAGAAATTTCTAATTTTGCTTTCATGTATTTTGATCCACAAATACAGACAAGGCAAGGCGGGGAAGATATGACTAATGAATGCTTGTTTATTTTTAAACATCCATGTCGCCCTAACGGAAGAGGTCGTAATAGGTTCTTGACGAATGTGGAGCTTCCAATTGCTGAGACTTATGTGCTTGTAAATTATAGAGAAGTAGAACCCTATCTCCAGTATGTCTACTCACTAACTTAGCTATTTAATAAATTTATAATTACATTATGTTCAATATTCATTATCGTATTGATTAGACAATTCGAGGATTCGCTAAGGGAGACAAATTCTAGTATCTCTGAAGATCAAATATTAGAACTTGGAGATAAGGACTTTAGTAGGTGGCTAAAACATCTAGTGAGTCCTTTCATCCATAATCATATATATTATATAAAAAATAATGTTCGTTATACTAATACTAAATGTTACAACTATCTGTTCTCTTTGTAATGATTTGCAGGTACATATAAGTCAAATTGAGGATCGAATGATTCGACAAATGAGTTATGGTCCATCCAAGTCTGTTACTTCTTATAATGACTTAATAGTTAACGGGTATAGGTTCCATACTAAGGAGTACGAACAAAATAAAGCTACTATGAATAGTAAAGTTTACGTTAGAGGAAGTATATATGGAAAGAATGACTTAGACTATTATGACATCATTGAAGAGATATTGGAATTGTCATATCTAGGTCAAAACAAGCTATTTCTTTTACGATGCTATTGGTTTGACCCAATTAATGGAGTCAATGTTGATGAGAGATATGAATTGATTGATGTCAGGCACAAATCGAGGCTTCACTCAAATAAGCCATTTGTATTAGCTGAACAAGCACAACAAGTATACTATACAGTATACCCACAACGTGGGGGTCAAGCTAGTGGGGAATAGTGGGCAGCTTGTAAGGTTAGAGCAAGACTCTTTGTGGCTGAAACATTCAATGATAAATGTGATGGATCGAATAAGCTAGTTGTTATCAATTACTACCAAGATGATGGATCCTTGAGAACACCTAATATTATCACTGATGATGGAGTGATTTCCTTGTTTGATGCACATGCCCTAATGGAAGAAGTGGACATAAATGAAATACATAATCCAAATGATGTTCCGTTTGTTGACCAATTCATTGATGACAACGAAGAAGATAAAAATACCGAGTTCATAGATAAAGATGAGGAACTATATGATTCAAGCTCAAGTAATAGCAGTTGAACTTTGTTTATGGTATTTACACTAAAATGTCATTTTTATATTTTATGAAATTCTTGACAATATTGATGTATATAGTTTGTTTTATAATATGTTCCATTATTGTAGACATTTATCATGGTAATCTGAGGTAGGGGTAATGGACATGGTCGAGGGAAAGGCCGCAACAATCCACCCGAGTGTTCTCAATCGCACACTGGTTCACCACCACAGCAGCCTTCTTCGCGCTCCCCAGGTATAGCTATATAATAATCTTTTTATTGTTAACTCTTGATTTATATGTATTTATGAATTTAGATTACCTATAATTATGTTAGGTGTTATTTTAGCTACTAGCCTCTTGACCACTGGTAACCCATCAACTGTTGTCCCACCCTCCACTACTATCCCTGTCCCACCCCCACTGTCGCTTTCTCTGTCCCACCCCCCACTTTGCCTCTAACTAGCAACCCAATTTCGATGCCTTCAAGTGGAGCATCCTAAATAGAAATTGATAGAAGACCAGTTATATCTGTGGAGGATATCTCTCAATTGTGAGTAATAGTGAATGTTATGTTTATTACATTTATTTTTTTTAGAGTATTAACATATCTTGGACTTATAGGACGAGGTTTGTCCTGCAGTCTATGACCCGTGAGATTATGGCCACTGTGATCACACGGATGCCCATTCCCGCTGAAAAATGGAAAAATTATCTTGTGAACATGACGGATGAACTATTTCAGGATTTTATGGCAAGTAATTATGTTTCTAGCCTCATTGTATTATACAATTATCAATATAGAGAAATATATATGATCTTTGCATAGCAAGAACTCTTTGGGAAAGAACATGCATGGATTGCTATTCAGATGATTTAAAGAATCATAGAAAAACAATCATAAAAAAGTTGAGAACATCAAACATAGCTGACCTTAAGGGCCATGCCCCCCAACTTTGAAGTCAGAAGTGTGGGATGGCCTAGTTGACATTTGGTTGACACTAGAGTGGCAAAAAAAGTCTGTTGCCAGTCGAAGCAACAAAGCTACTGTGCCTGATGCTATGTTGCACACTGCAGGCTCAATAAGCTTCGATCAACATAAGAAGAATATAGTAATATAGAATTTCTTATGTGTTTGTTGTTCCATTCTAACAATTCTATCTTATACTATTGTATAATTATAGTACAAATGAGTTAAGGTCCTAGCAAGTTGTATGTTTTGTGTTATAGCTGTATGAATCTAAATTGCATGAGGTTAGTCCCATTTTATAGATAAGACAAAAGGTTCTTTCCATCATCTTCCTTGATGCCTTATGGAAAGTTAAATATAGTTTAGTTTGAAAACATTCTATGCCAGAGTAAAATTAGAGTTTCATAGTTTTGAAAACATTCTATGCAAAAGTAAAATTAGAGTTCTAGAGTTTTTGTGAGCCTGAAAATGTTGAATCTGCATTTCATATTATTTTGAATGGGAAGGGAATAAATTTTACTCTCTATGATAGGAATGGGTCTGAGCATTTACCTCTATCAACCAATGACTTCACAGGGCATACTTTAAGTTCATCACATCTCTACACTTGACCAAGTTAATGATTTATTGACAAAGTATTTTTTATAGACCAATTCAAACTTTGAACCTATACGTACTTGGTTCCTAACCAAGCACAAATGGAGGGAAATGTAGAGATAACAAATAAAACTATTTGTTAATTATTAATTATAAAATTTGAATATTTTATTTAATTATCTCAGTTTCTAGTCTAATTTTCTTAAAAAAAATGTAACAAATCCAGTCATGTATATATCATTATAATACCTTAGGAATGAATATAGACTCATGCTTTTAATGCTTCATTCATCTATTAATTTTCTATAATTTGTGTAGTTATGTTTACTTGATGTATATCCACGAGATTTCTGTTGACCTAAACAACATGAGACTGAGATTTGCACTCAATCACACCCTTATGGAAAGTTGAATACAGTTTAGTTTGAAAACATTCTATGCTAGAGTAAAATTAGAGTTCCAGAGTTTTTATGAACCTGAAATTGTTGAATCTGCATTTCCTTTTATTTCAATGGGGAAAGGAATAAATTTTATTGTCTAAGATGGGATTGGGTCTAAGCATTTAATTTTCCCTCTTTTGACACTTTGAGGTGTTTTCAAATGTTCATATGATTGTCTCCCCCCTTACCCTCTGGTTCCTCCTTTCCAAAGTGTTAAGAGTGTTCTATTTGTGTTTTATGTTTAGTAAGTTACAGAAGCTTTTGTCCTCCTCCCCTACTAGTTGCTTCAATCTATGTAAAGGTAGTGAACTTTATTTGGTAGCTTTAGCTAGTATTTGGAGCAGGTCATGACAATTCTTTTTTATTTGAAATCTTATATATATTTTTTCTCCTATCATGTGGATAGCAAAATTCTTGCATTTGTGTAGACTTTGCTAAACTAACATTGCTAGGCTGATTCTGCTATCAATGTCTGTTGTTAACTTAACTTTTACATTCCTTATCGAAATGTTGAACTCTCATTTTTACTGAAGATGCTAAAATATCTATTTTTAGTGCATTATTTACGTAGTGATTTTTTATGATAGGGTACAATAATATCATTTGATCCATGTAGCCAACCCTACTTAGTGAGAAAATGCTTAGTTGTTGTTGTTGTTGTATATTCTAATAGATGTTGATTACAAGAGGCAGAGTTGAATCGTCCAGTCCTTTTCAGAGATTTGTATGAAAGGGTTCATAAGTGGAAAAATGGAGAATATGTCACTCAACGCTTGAAGAATTTCATTGTAGGTGTTTTTAAAATTTAAACTAATCATATTTGTTAAGTTGTTAATTGTTTTGATAAAGTTTTCTACATTTTTCGTTTCAAGACTCTTATGACACCATGATGTTAGACAAGTATGGAGGAAACTCTTCACTACATCCTATGGTAGATCAGGAGGTGTGGATAGAAGTGACGAGTCCCAACAAGAAGGGATGGGTCCATAGCATGAGTCAAAGTTTAGGTATTGACATTCATGGATCTAGTTCAACTTCACAGGTTGGTGCTTCCTCCTGCATTGTTCCGACACAAGGCATAAAGGAAGCTGTTAATGAAGCGATGACTTCTTTTGTCCAGACACAGTTGATGCCCATCCTTCATGAGATTGTTGGCTCCCAAGCTCCTAGTGGTGTGCCGCAGGCAACATCTTGGGGATGATCATGAGGCTAACTTAGATTGATTAGTTGTGTTTATTGATGAAAGGGTTAATTTGTTTAGAACTATTTATATTAACATAGATTTATTGATTTGTTATCCTTTCTTTGTAGAACATGTTTTGAACTTATTAATGCAATTATGATATTTTGTTGCTTTGTACAACTTATTTGTTGGGTTTTTCCTGTTGGGATTGAAATATTATTGTACAGGTATAATTTTAAAAAATATTAATTATTTTTATGAAATTAATTTTGGTTATGGAAAATTGTTGCGGATAATTGTTATGGATCAGATACGGAATTGTTATGGAATTAGCAACATAATAGCTAGGAAATAACTACAAAATTGCTATAGATTTAGTAACATAATAGCTAGGAAATAACTACAGAATTGCTACAGATATTTTCTATGGATTAGCTATGGAATTGCTATGGATTTAGCAAAAAAATAGCTAGGAAATAGTTACAAAATTACTACAGATATTTACTATAGATTAGCTACGAAATTACTACGGATTTAGCAGCATAATAACTAAGAAATAGCTATGAAATTGCCACAGATTAGTTATGAAATTGCTACGGATTTAGCAACATAATAGCTAGGAAATAACTACGAAATTGCTACGAATTGTTAAAATTAGCTACAAAATTGCTACAAAATTGCTAAAATTTTACGTAGCTAATTACCTATGGAAACGAAGGAAGTTCTAAACAAAAATTAGCTACATATTAACTACGGATTAGCTATAGAGATTTAAAAATTAGCTACGGATTAGTTACGGAATTTTTTCATAACTAATAATTAGCTATGAGAATTTGACTATGGGCCAATCTGTAGCTATTCCGTAACTAATCCGTAACTAATAAATTTAGCTACGGATTAGCTACGAATTTTTTCGTAGCTAATTTATAAATTTAGCTATGGACCAATTAGAGCACCTTCCTTGGGTTCCAATGACAACACCTTATTCTAACTTCCAAGCCTAATTCGGTCTACTAGATATCCGAGTCAACTCTGGGGCTCTTCATGAAAGTTGTAAAGCTTTCTCTTATCTTTCCTACAAAGTAAGATACATAATTTTTAGATATCTAGAACTCAATATATGACCGAAATACAAAAATAGTATAAAATCCTAATAATGCTGGAAAAATTAATTAAGCATAATTTGAGCTCAAACTTACAAAACATGACCTGCTCAGTCAATTAAGTAGATAGAGAGTGTTAATGACTAAATATGAAGGTTTATTAATATATGAAATCTGTGATTATCACCCCCATTTCAACACGCTCTGTTGCTGCAGCGCAAAGAGGAAATCGCCAAAATGTGTCGTTCTAGGTACAACTTAGTATCCACAATTGAAAATTGGCGTTGTGTGTAGGAAAACGATAAAATTATATTCCCACTCACTCAACCATGATGAACTTGAGACGTAACTCAAGTAGAGGATAGGTTTCACAAACCTCTATAGGCCAAAGGCGAAGACTAGTTACACATCATCCCCCTCATCCTGTTCCACCACCAGTTGCTGAAACCGTAGCCACGAGGTACCACGCACCCAACACAGAACCTCTACTAAATGGGCATGAAACTTCACTTTCTGACGAAAGGCCACACCCACCGCGCAGGGTATTTGCGATGGATAGACTTGGTCCTTGCGTACATGGAACCAACCCTGACATTCAAGGGCCCAGAATCTCAGTGCTCCAGCGCTTGGGACCTAGGAATGAGGATGCAGAAGATCGTATGTCCCCTCCAGAGGGAACGATCCAACTTGAAATCATATCATGGACTTAATGCAATGACAAACAGCGATACTTGAGGAGTAGCTTCCCAGAGTGAAAAATTTGGAGCGATCCATGCATGAGGGCCATTCCAAACCTCATCGTGATGACAGAAGGCAGAGTGTGGCTAATGATTAGAGACGAATGTTGCACACTGACATCAAATTGTCCAATGTTATTAATAACAACCCAGACCTCAACAATCAGGAGCAGTCCTTCTCTTCCCAAGTCATGGAATATAGATTTTGTTGTAATATTAGCAGGTGCATCAAATGGAAAAAGTAATAAATGATGAGTAAGAGTATCGTCCCATAAAGATTATTTTGTCAATTACTAAATTCGTTAATTTGACACTAGTTAGACTATTGAAATATGATAGTTAACAAGAATGTAAATAAAAGAAAACACTAACAAGAAAATATTCAAAATTAATAAGAGTAAAAAAAATTTCAATTAGGCAAAAGATGAAAGATAATGAAATCAAAGTGCTAGGGTTCAGATTTCACCTGAACTCTTTTGATGCAAATTCAAAAATTAGTTTAACTAAGTTCTGTTCTATAATTCATGATCAAATTCCCAAAATTAATTAATATCTAATCCCTTGGTATATAATCCTTTTCAAACTGCTTTAGGTTAACCAATCCTTTAGTATCACCCTAAATAGAGAAGGTATTTATCACAAGTTCTTATACATGAAATTGAGGTATTTATCACAAGTCCTAGGTTCGTGCATAATTTTCTCAAATTATACATGAACCCTAAAATGATTCCAAGAATGACCAAATCAAGAAAAGCATTAAGAGAAGAGATGAACACATAAATCATGAAATAGAAACTTAGATTAAAGACAAAAATGGATTCACATCATCTAAGAATAAGATTCATCATCACCATAACTAGAGAAGTTTAGCTACACATGGAGCAAGAAGAAAACAAAGGAGAAATTCGAACAAACTTCATGGAAGATAAGTGGAAAGGTTGAGAAAAACTCCTAATCTTTAAGCCTAGATGCTCCCACCTCAAATTAGGGTTATTACCTCAGCTTCTCTCTCTGAATATCTGCCCAAAAACATAACTTTTCCTATTATAGACAGAAAAATGCACTAGAATATGTATTGAGCGCTAGAGCGCTCAATTTTTGGGTGCTTAATCACGTTGTATGCTGCATTTTGTGTTCCACCAATTGAGCACTTAGAAATTGGTTGCTTAAGCACGCATCAATTCCTTCTCTGTGCTTGGGCGCTTTAGTGGTGGAAAGTTAGGCGCTTAAGCGCCCAACACCGACAACTTCATTTCTGCCTTTTTTGCTCCTTGTTCAAGCATCCAGTCTTCTTCCATGTGTAAATACCTAACAAAAACAAATAAAACATGTAATGAGAACAAAGTTTAAAATAATAAAAACATGAAAAAAATTTGAGAGTAAAACTCAATCAAAAGGGATTGGAAGAGGGTGAAAACCAAGATTTTAACATGGAAAAAAAGAGTTTTTACAGTTTCATCAGAGTTCTAAGAAACTTTAAATTTCCTGCCAATATGGAGCTCTATGACGGGACTACGGATCCCCAAGAACGCATAGACGTCTACGTTCAATCTATGTGCTTTCATGAGAGATCTTCCCAGTTACTTTGTCATGCATTTCCCCTTTCCTTGAAGAAGGGTGCTCTCAGATGGTTTGTGACCTTACCACGGGGATGTTGGTGTATGCCCTAGTGGTCAATACATTTTGTTTGTATTTACATACATTATATTATGTTATTTTATATAAGGCATTTCATTTATTGTGTTCTTTTTGGTAGACATAATAAAGTCCTTAGAATAGTAAGTTTGATACCATAGGACATCAAGTGGATGACTTGATCGTGAGATCCTATTGGATAAAACACTATTCTTAAATGTCCCTAGTCAAGTATTATTGTTAATTAGGACAACAATAATACATTGAGGCTAGTATGTGCGTAGAGACCGATGACCACATCTCACGGGTCATGGATATGAGATATCAAGTCTACACATGGATACATATTAGAGTAATGATGTATTGGACAAACCCGCCATGAGAACGCTACGTGGATCGTTACGTGAGTGTCATGCGATTCTCATAGTGATAATGGTGTATGTGGTCCTTTGACCTGAAATCACTACGATTCCTACATGAGGAGTTGTGTGTTTTAATGCCATCAAACGTCATCTGTAACAAGATGATTATAACGTTGGTTATTAGACATGCCGCAATACATGTGGAGGGGTATGAGTGACCTAGATGGGATTTGTCCCTCCTACATAACAGGAGCGATATCTTCGGACCCCCTGATTGAGTGAGACTACGAAATGCATGGCCATGCTCAAATGAGTCAATATGAGATATTGATCTTATTTGTTATTACTATGTCTACTCGGGAATCGAAACGAAGATTGAACTAAACAAGGGTGACACATTCTATGCCTTGTGTTCAATGGGATATCTAGACAAAGGGACTAAACTACACGAAACATTGGTCACAGATAGGTTATGTCAAATCACCGACATTCTCATTACTTGGGTAAAGCAAGATGTGTTGCTAGATACCGACTCGTTTGTAATATTAAAATGAGATTTTAATATTACTACCAACGTTATGAGAACCTCGAGGTCACACACTTAGAACAGACTAAATTGGAGTAATCGTAATCCAAGTTGGACTCGGATTCAACTCGTGGGCCTAACTCATGACGATGGGTTTAGGGTTGCGCCACTTACCTTGCTACACGCTCACACTCACTTAAGGCAGCCACCGTTATAAATAGTCTTGCTAAGGGGCTGCTACTAGGTTACATCACAACCCTAGCCGCACCTACGGAAAGTGAGTGAGAGATAGTGAGGTCTTCTTCTCCTCTCTTCGCAGCTAGCACTACGAAAACAGAGGCGTGACTCCTTTTGCAAGTCTGTTCGTGTGGATACCGCAGAAACATCGTCGCTATTACGGTGTTGGTGATTCACTTCGCTTGTGTCTATCACGCTTCAAGAGGTAAAAAAATTTAAAAACTCGAATTATGGATTTTTCGCATAGATCCTGTGAGGGAATTCTGTTATTCCGCTGCGAGACTTTTGATCCGCAAATTCCCAACAGGGGATCCATCCTTAACTAGCTAGACCTCAGATAGCATTTCTTACTACACTACACCACTAGCAAGGAGTAACCCAAGTCTATGGAGTCTCTCTCCGAGATTTGCCAAGGGTGTGATCAGGCACATTGTTAATACCTTAAGAGATTCAACATGACGTGCATCAATATGGAGAACTTCGACGAAAAGATCGCTCTCCACTATATAAGGAGCAACCTCTAAAATGACTCTTAGTTTTTCCAATCTTTGGTGAAAAAGAAGCCAGAGAATATGGAAGAATTTTGAGCTCTGTCCCTGAAGTATATTAACTTGGAAAGGGCTTCTAGGGCGAAGAGAAGCTTTGAAAAGGGCGAGTCTTCTCATTAGAAAGGTAACCAGAATTCCTCTTAGCCCCAAAACTCCTCCAAAAACGATACGCCTCGACCTAGGTACCCAAATTACACTCCCCTGAACACTCCACGAGAAACAATTATGAGATAAATGTTTTTGACTGAGTTCTTGGATATAAAGAGGCTGGCTCCATTGAAGAAACATGCACAAAAGGATCGCACAAACCACTGCTCACGGCACAAGAGCTACAACCATGAAACAGAAGACTACTTCCAACTCTGCGACGCTATCGAGTCCTTAATGAGGCCAGGATGGCTGGATCAACACATCAGTCATGTCCAAAGTGATGGATGCCATAGAGGACAGAAAGAAATGAGATTCAACCCTTATCGAAGCCTATCTCCATGCTAGAGAAGAAAAACCCGGAGTCCACCTCGCCGCGATACTAATAATCGGCAGGATCAGAACCAAGACACTCTCCTTGATGACAATGACGACTGCCAATCTCATCCCAACTAAACCATCAACATTATTGCTGGTGGGTTTACTGGTGGTGGGTCATCCAACTGTGCCCCGAAGAAAGCACTCAAGATGGAAGTGTTGAGGATTTCCCACTCTGGACCCAAATCAAGGGTCGGAGAACGGAGAGCCCCCCCATCACCTTTTTAGATGAGAACTACGACAGAATTATCCCAGATCATGATGATATGCCAGTTATCTCGGGAGAAATTCCAATGCCGAGGTCAGGCGCATCTTCGTTGATAAGGGAGCTCAACGGATATTATGTTTATGGACCTATACCAAAAATAGAAAGTTCCACGCTCAAAGGTAACTCCCTATGATGGCGAACTTACTAGTTTCATTGGTGAGAAAATCACTCCGGTAAGATACTTTGAGACCCACATGACCCTAGGGATCTCTAAGCTCTTCAAGATGATCAAGGTCAGATTTTTGGTTGTGGACTGCCCCTTGACTTACAATATCATCTTGGGTCGTCCTGCTCTGAATGCTCTTAGCATTGTGGTATCCACTACCTACTTGGCCATGAAATTTCTCAGCAAGAATAATAAGGTTGCTACGGTCAAGGGAGATCAAGTTATGACACATAAATGCTACAATGAGAGCCTCAAGATAAACCGAACAACCAAGAAAACAAAAATTGACACATCTAAACCAGTTTTGGACCAAGTTAACAT
The DNA here is from genome assembly GCA_029884605.1 of Ormosia emarginata. Classification (NCBI taxonomy): domain Eukaryota; kingdom Viridiplantae; phylum Streptophyta; class Magnoliopsida; order Fabales; family Fabaceae; genus Ormosia; species Ormosia emarginata. Next base: position 46,198,813 of record JAQQTP010000077.1, on the reverse strand, counting down.
TCTTATGACTGAGTTAGATGTGTGAGAGGAAATCTGGTGTACTAGGCCCTAGCCAGAAGGAGAATTACTATCGCTCCAACTTGGTGCTCAACAAGATTAGGTCACCAAGATTGGAGTGAATTTGGAAGAAGAAGAGAGATGCCAGTTGACCGAGCTCATGTATAAAAACAAAGACCTCTTTGCTTGGATGTCCTCCGATATGTCTGGGCTTGACCTTACCTTTATCTGCCATCACCTATCTATTAGGAAGGATGCAAGGTCAGTCTCCTAGAAGAAAAGAAAAGTTAGCCTAGAAAGACAATAACTTATTGAAGAACAGGTTAAAGGGCTGCTCAATGTCGGCTTCATCCAGGAAATATCTTACATCATATGGCTGTCTAACGTGGTCCTGGTGAATAAGTCAAATGGGAAGTAGAGAATGTGCATGGACTACACAAACTTGAACAAGGTCTGCCCTAAAGATCCGTACCCACTTTCCAATGTGGATAAACTGGTTAACAACTTCTCTAGATTCCACTTATTGTCTTTCATGGATGCTTACTTATGTTACAATAAGATCCAAATGTATCCCAGAGATGAAGAGAATACCACCTTCATCACTGATAGGGCAAGCTACTGCTACAGGGTTATGCCCTTTGGTCTAAAATGCAAGAGCCACCTACTAGAAAATGATGAATAAAGTCTTTGAAGACCAGGTAGGGAGGATGTTAAAGGTCTACATTGATGACATGATAGTGAAGACCCCACAATACGGATCACACATTGCATACCTTAAAGAGGTATTTGCATAGCTTTGAAAATATAACATGAGGCTTAATTTGAAAATGTACGCCTTTGGGGTCCAAGCAAGCAAGTTATTGGGCTTTATGATGATTAATCACAGGATTGAGGAAGACCTAGATAAATGCCAAGCAGTGCTCAACATATGTAGCCTATAAAGTGTCAAAGAAGTGCAGCAGCTGATTGGCCGGAGTGTAGCCCTCACACGTTTCCTTGCTAAAGCTGCTCATAAATCCCTTCTTTTCTTCAGACTGCTTAGAAAAAGGAAAGATTTTGAGTATACTCAAAAGTGTGAGGATGTTTTTACTTTTTTGAAGAATCTTCTGTCCTCCCTCTATTTTGACAAGACCTTGTACTTGTACTTTTCAGTTCACGAAAAGGCTATAAGTTTAGTGCAAATCCGAGAAACGACGAAGGGATGTTGTGTGATTTTTCCGTAAGCGCACAGGTCATACAAGTCGTAAAAAAAATATCGTTCCCACGAGGATCGTTTGATTACCAACTCTTACGAAGATTTTGATTATTTAAGTGAATAAACAAAATGGTGAAAGCTAAATTAAAATCAAAATAAAATAAAATAGAAGTAATTAAACTAAGAAGAGTTGAGATTCAACCATGGATAAAGGCCTAGGATTAGGAATTCTACAACAATATTCTCTATGCTAAATTGTTCATGTTCTTGAAGGTGAGTTGTCCTAAATTATTTAAAGCCCAATGTCTTGGCACTAAAAATGTGTTAAAACTTCATCAATCTCATTCTCATGGCAATTAATCCAAGTTCTAACCCATTAAGATTCATAACAATCGTTTGACCCTCAAAGGATTTAACCCTATGTCTAAGTATTAATTCCTAAGTTCAATTCTTAGATTATTAAGCAATTAGTCTTCTTCTTTCGATCCTTCATCTAAAGCCTAAGATCATGTAAATATGACACGCAACATACCACAAGCATTAAGAATACTAAGAATGAATCAAGAACAATAATAATCAATTCAACATAAAAAAATAAAGAGTTTCATCCCAATCCTACATAAAGGGGTTTAGCCACTCATGGCAATTAAAGCACAAACAAGAATAGATATTAAAGAGACAACCATGATTCCAAAATAAAAGAAAAGATAAAGAAAAAGAACATCATTGGTTGATCTTCAATGACTCTTGATCTTGCCTCCCAAGCCCTTGCCTCAAATCCTTGTGCCTCTCAAACTCCTCTGCAACTAATCCACCATTTTTGCCCCAGAGTTTCCTCCTTTAGGCTTCCTCTCTTGGGGACCTTTCCCCTTAGGACTTTTCTCCCCTTTCTAGGATCTATCTTAGAGGTTTGTCACTCCCCTCTTTGGTTTTTCCCTTCCAAGGGACCTCCCTTGGTGTTTCAGCAATGTCTCCCCTTGCTCTCTATGTCTCCCCCCTTCTTGGAGGCTTCTAATGCCTCTAAATATTCAATCTGATGAGTTTTGGATGTTTTCTCACCCAAAAAGGACGGGCACGACCATGCCTATTAAACTCACCAAATCTATCAGAAAACGCGTCCAATTTGTCAAAATGTGTTTCAGAAGTTTTGCAGTGAGGCACGACGGTGCTTACTTTAGGCATGGTCGTGCCTCAAACTTAGAAGCTTCAAATGAGTTAGACACGGGCGTGTAAGGGTCCAGGATGCGAAATTCCAATTTTAGGGGAAGGCATGGTCATGCCTAAATCTTTTTCTTAACTTTCCAAGCACATCTAATTTGCCTCGTTTTGACCTCTGTAGCTCAAGTTATTCTCATTGTATCACACAAAGGTCAAAAACTCTGTGATTTTCAGCATATAAATTCCTAGCTTAACTCCATTGCAAAGGATCCATCCAAAACTTCATAGAGTCATGTCAAAACACCTCTTTTGGACCTAAAAATATAGAGAAGAACAATTATGAGATAACAAGGATAAATAGATTAAATGTGACATAAATTCCAACATAAATCAATCAAAGAATCACAATTTATCCAATTTAAGGCTGTAAAATACGAGCATAACAAATTCCCTCACACTAGAACTTTGCTTGTCCTCAAGCAAAGAATATGAATCAAAGTCAAGATCAAACTAAGCATCAAGAAATAAGAATCAAAGGGCAATCCTCCATTTAAAAATAAAATAAAATTCAATTAAACAAGGCAATCGAATCCAATTAAATAAGAACATTCAGCACTTAATACAATTAGAGGTTTGAGTCTAGCATGCATCTCTTCTCTCTACCAAACAATTGAGATCACTCATTTTTCCATCTCTCAAGTGTTTAAGGGCAAAAAGATCACTCTAATTTCTCTCAACAAATGCATGACTATATTCTTGATTATCAATCTCACCTCTACTTTCAATATCACATACAAAACAAGAATCAGAAGGACTTCACCTAGTTGTAATGGGGCCAAGGGTAAAATAAATGGAAGGAAAAATAAATGAATATAAAGAATATTTATGGGTGAAGCTATACAAAGTAGAATTAGGTTGAAAAGATTATCAATATAGCAATATACACAAGGTCATTCTAACTAATTCTCATTATTCTTCACCAAAAATATATACATTTTTTTCTCTTTTATTTTCAACCTTTGAAAACAGAAGTGACCTTTCAAGACTTTTCAATTAACACATTAGATGCTCCAAAGAATCCAACCTGATTAATCAACTAGATTTTCAAAGAAATCAATTTTAGGCTCAAAAGAGACAACTAATGGATTATTTTAAAATGCAACTCTGGAAGTCAAGAAAGAATTAAACCTAATTACCTTCATCATGCCCAAGAATGCATGTGAACCATTAAAGTCTCAACAAGATATTAAAGCAAGTTCTAGCATACAAAAATCAAGAGAAAACTCACTCCAAAAAGAAAATAGGATTCAGTTTATGATAAATCCAATCAATAAAGGCTCAAAACTCACTTTCTGGCTTAAGTTAGCAGAGAAAAAAAATGCAAGCAGATATGGCTAATTTCCCAAATAAAGTGCTAAACTTTTCAACATTTAATTGAAAAAGATTGTCATGCACAAAAATAGTTCAAAATAGTAGTGGATTTCCCTCTCAAACAAATTCCTATCAGCTCAGAAATAATCAAGAAATTAAAACACAACTCCCGCATTATTCAATGTAATAAGCAAGTTAAAACGATCCCCCCCACACTTGAAAGAAACATTACCCTTAATGTTTAAATAAGAAAAATAATAGTACAAAGGACAACGAAACTTCCCTAGAAATGTGAACTCAAATTTATATAGGTGGTGGGAAAGAGTGGGGAAGGAGGCATGTAGCCATAAACTCGAACAACTGGTCTTCATGAGTAGCGACATGGTCTGAAACTGCATAAGAAAAATAAACCAAAAATTGAAAAACAAACCAAAAACTGAAAACAATCAAACTAAAAACTGAAAATCAATCAAACCAAAAACTGAAAAACAAACCAAGAAAGAAAAAAATGCAAGAATTAAATGCAAAGATAAATAAATTAAATGAAAGAGAAGAAAAAAAAAATTTTTTTTGTGGCCGATAGCTATATACATTCCCGTACAAAGGCTCCGAACTCAGGGAGGCACTTAAGCCGACACAACATTGGCTAACTGCAAAATAAAAACAGGAAAATGTTAATATCAAATTAAAAATGCTTAAATTAATCAAATTACCGCTCGTGTTAATATCAAAACGATCCCCAACAATGACGCCAAAAACTTATTGTGTGATTTTTCCACAGGCGCACGGGTCATACAAGTAGTAAAATAAATATCATTCCCACGAGGATCGTTTGATTACCAACTCTTACGATGATTTCAATTATTTAAGGGAATAAACAAAATGGTGAAAGCTAAATTAAAATCAAAATAAAATAAAATAAAAGTAATTAAACTAAGAAGAGTTGAGATTCAACCATGGATAAAGACCTAGGATTAGGAATTCTACTACAATATTCTCTATGCTAAATTGTTCATGTTCTTGAAGGCGAGTTGTCCTAAATTATTTAAAGCCCAATGTCTTGGCACTAAAAACGTGCTAAAACTTCATCAATCTTATTCTCATGGCAATTAATTCAAGTTCTAACCCATTAAGATTCATGACAATCGTTTAACCCTTGAAGGATTTAACCCTATGTCTAAGCATTAATTCCTAAGTTCAATTCTTAAATTATCAAGCAATTAGACTTTTTCTTTTGATCCTTCATCTAAAGCATAAGATCATGTAAATATGGCGTGCAACATACCACAAACATTAAGAATACTAAGAATGAATCAAGAACAACCATAATCAATTCAACATAAAGAAATAAAGAGTTTAATCCCAATCCTATATAAAGGTGTTTAGCCACTCATGGCAATTAAAGTACAAACAAGAATAGAGATTAAAGAGACAACTATGATTCCAAAATAAAAGAAAAGATAAAGAAAAAGAACATCATTGGTTAATCTTCAATGGCTCTTGATCTTGCCTCCTAAGCCCTTGCCTCAAATCTTTTTGCCTCTCAAACTCCTCTGCAACTAATTCACCATTTCTGCCCCAGAGTTTCCTCCTTTGGGCTTCCTCTCTTAGGGACCTCTCCCCTTAGGACTTTTCTCCCCTTTCCAGGATCTACCTTAGAGGTCTGTCACTCCCTTCTTTAGTTTCTCCCTTCCAGGGGACCTCCCTTGGTGTTTCAGCAGTCTCTTCCCTTGCTCTCTACGTCTCCCCCCTTCTTGGAGGCTCCCAATGCCTCTAAATATCCAATCTGATGAGTTTTGGATGTTTTCTCACGTAAAAAGGACAAGCACAATCGTGCATCCCTTAGCCACGACTGTGCCTATTTGACAAAGTCACCAAATCTATCAGAAAACACGTTCAATTTGTCAAAACGTGTTTCAAAAGTTTTGCAGTGAGGTTCGACCATGCTTAACTTAGGCATGGTCGTGCCTCAAACTCAGAAGCTTCAAATGAGTTAGACACGGGCGTGTGAGGGTTCAGGATGTGAAATTCTAATTTTGGGGGAAGACACGGTCGTGTCTCTATGAATTTCACAAAGAAGCCTTCATAAAAGTTGTAGATCTTTTTTTTTAGCTTTCCAAGGATGCCTAATTCGCCTCATTTCAACCTCTGTAGCTCAAGTTATGCTCATTTTATCACACAAAGGTCAAAAACTCTATGATTCTCAGCATGTAAATTCCTAGCTCAACTCTATTGCAAAGGATCCATCCAAAACTTCATAAAGTGATGTCAAAACACCTCTTTTGGACCTAAAAACATAGAGAAAGAGCAATTATGAGATAACAAGGATAAATAGATTAAATGTGACATAAATTCTAATATAAATTAATCAAAGCATCACAATTTATCCAATTTAAGGTTATAAAATACGAGCATAACAAGGGATAGAAGCCAGTCTACTTCATGAGTAAGGTTTTGCGAGGCCCACAGCTTCGCTACTAGAAGATTGAAAAGGTTGCCTTTGCACTTATCACCACTGTCAGAAGACTAAAACAATATTTTCAGTACCATCTTGTGGTGGTGAGGACAGACCAACCTATTCGTCAGGTACTGCATAAGCTAGATTTAGCAAGAAGAATGATTTCCTGGTCCATCGAGCTTTGAGAGTTTGGAATTGTATATGAGCCTTGGCTAGCAACAAAGGCTAAGGCGCTCTTTGACTTTCTAGCAGAACTCATATCAGACGCCGGTGACCCCGAGGGAATTTCTTGGACCATATTCGTTGATGAATCCTCGAACCCCAAGGGAAATTGTGTTGGAGTAATATTGGAGAATTCTGAAGGATTAATAGTTGAGAGTTCCCTAAAGTTCAAGTTTCCTACCTCCAACAACTAGGTAGTGTATGAAGCAGGCATCGTCGGACTGGTAATGGCTAAGGACATAGGAGCAGGTAAGATCATACTTTGCAGCGACTCCCAACTTGTGACCTACCAGATTCAAGGTGACTATTAGGCTAATGAGCCCCTTCTTTAGAGATACTTAGCTAAAGTCTAAGGGTTCCTCAAACATTTCGAAACTGCTAAGATAGAGCACATCCACAAGGAGTAAAACTCTAGAGCTGACCTCCTATCTAAACTGGCTAGCACTAAGAGCCCAGATAATAACCGCTTCGTGGTCCAAGAAACCCTCTCTTAACCTTCAATAATGGATGTAGCCATTTTCCAAGTAGAAGGAGAAGAGCGATCTTTGATCACCTGAATCATAGAGTATCTTCAGTTTGGAGCCAGGCTCGATGATCCAAAGGAAGCCTCCAAATTGATGAGAACTGTAGTCAAGTACACCATCTATGTCAGGAAACTATACTAATGTAGGTTCTCTTTACCTCTCCTTAAATGCTACACTCAAAAGGAAGTAGAATATGTACTAGCCGAGGTTCACGAGGGGAGTTGAGGACACCACTTGGGATGCAAAGTCTTAGCATTAAAAGCACTTAGGCCAGATACTGTTGGCCAACCATGGAAGTTGACTCCTTCGCATATGCTCGAGTCTGTGATACATGCCAGCGCCACTCAGACCATTACTAGGCCCCCTATAGGAACTATCCACGATGTCTGTACCCTGACCATTCTACAAATGGGGTATGTATATCCTGGGTCCATTTTCTTAAGCATTTGGACAATTAAAATTCTTGGTAGTGGTCGTGGACTACTTTACTAAATGGATTGAGGCAGAACTCTTAGTCATAATCACTTTTGCCCAAATCCAAAAGTTCACTTTGCGTCACATCATCACCAGGTTTGGAGTTCCAGAGTCCATTGTGATGGGCAACGGGACCTAATTTAAAGATAAGGATTTTAAAGAGCTGCTTGTCGGGTTAAAAAATCAAGCACCATTGCAGTGCAGTTGAGAATCCTAAAACGAATGGACAAGCTGAAGCTGCCAACTGAGTTATTGTCCGAGGAATTGAAAGAAGGTTAGACGAAGCCAAGGGAAACTAGGTCGAGCAACTCGACCATGTCTTCTTGGCCTACCAGACTATACCTCACTCTATAACAGGCAAAACCCCTTTTAAAATTACTTATAGGTGTAAGGCTATGATCCTGGTGGAGATAGGGGAACCTAGCTGGTGTCTCCAATAGTTCTTTCCAAACTCCAACCCCAGAGTAATCAAAGACGACTTAGACCTTCTGGAAGAAAGAAGGCACGTCGCTAATATATACGACATCACCTTAAAACAAAAGACGACAGCTCGCTATAACTTGAAGGTTGTCCCAAGGACATTTCGACCAGGAGACTTAGTGCTTTGGAGAGCAAACATCGATGGTAGGAATGCCTCCTAAGGGAAGTTGGCCCCTAATTGGGAAGACCCTTACCACGTTGAGATCAGCACTAGCAAGGGAGCTTACACCTTGGATACATTAACAGGCAAGCTAATAAAAACTATTGGAATACGGAAAAACTTAGAAAGTACTATAGTTAAGTGCCTTTTAAGGCCTAACCTTTTAGTTTACTTTGTTTGATCTGTACCAATTTGGGTAAAGCATACACTTTGTACAGACTTTAGTCCTTCGTTCAGTCAATAAAATGAAGTCATTTTCATGCATCTTCTTGCACTATCTAAAGTCTCAACGGACCCTAAAGTCGAATTCTAGCTTGAGAATGTCCATAGAGCCCGTTCCTTATGGGATCCAGAATTTCTTTTAATAATTCAAAGATGCTCAAGCCAAAAAATGTCTTGAGAATATCTAGAGCCCGTTCGTCATAGGATTTGAGGTCTCTTAGATCCCAAGTTAAAAGGAATAACCTACAAAACCTGTTTATACGTTTTGGTCGCGAGTTATGGGCACATGCCTAAATCCTCAACACTTGGCCATAACTATTTTATGGTTATGAAATTAACTTACATCATGGATTATGACATCCATTCTCCGTACCTGCTGTGAATGTCTTATGTTAAATTGGTTCTGAAGTCAAAAATTCCTAAGTACTTGGCGATTTTCCACACTAGACCATAAACATTAAAGATCCCGGTTATAGGTCACCTTAAATTTTAGCTATGTCTTGAGTGGAGTTCCAAGTGCTCAATGTTTTGGGCATTGGATCTCGGACCCAGGTTTTAATTCAATTGAAATTCTCTTAAGTCCTTAAACGGTTGACAAGTGCACATTTTTAATGGGTGTTGGACCCAGTACATACCATGACAAAGAAACACTTATGACATCAAGTTATAAAAGCAAAAGAAATGCATTCAATATACCCTGACTACCGGGGAATTTTATCTTCAGAAATAAAATGCCCCATGTAGGGGCAAAGGAATGCAATAAATAGAATGGAAAAGAAAAAAAAAAGGGCAAGTCAGGCTCCAGCTTCATCTTTGCTCGGGCTTTGGTGGTCCTCATCTGATGCTTCGACATCGCCCTCTAACCGACTGAACACACTGACTGAAGGCTCTGTAGTAGGAATCCCGCAGCTGCTTGATCCACCTCCATTGCCATCACTAAGCGTTTGCCCTGGATTACTATTTCAAAATTAAATCCTTCCATCGTCAAATTGATGTCAAGGTTGAAGTGTTGGACTTGGGCAACTGCATTATGGAATTGTTCACCATTAACATTTGTACAGATTACCTCTGGCTTTGCATTGTCTTTCTCTAATCGCACCATTCTAGCCTCAAGATCCTGGATTCGATCTTCGAGGTTGGTGTTGACCTTTTTAGACTTGACCTTCTCTCTATTGAATTTGGACTTGGAGTTTGCTAACTTCTTTTTAAACTCTTGGACTTGATTCAAGCTTCTAGGCTCCCTCTGCCTCGATTGCCTTCAGCTGATCGACAAACTTCCTCTAATATCCCCCCAAAGTCCTCTCAAGATAATGAGCTTTAGCAGCATCCCAGAGTGCGAAGCTTGGAATCTTGATAGGGTCTCCGACGAATTCCTCTAGGTTACATACTTCACTACCTCATTGCTAAAGAGTCGCTTATCGATAAACTCTGTAGGGTTCGCGTGCCTTGTGATCAAGGGCATTGGATCTTCCCTTTCCTCTCCATCCTCCTTCGTTGATATCCTCTTCTCGCAATCTTCCACCATAGTGGCCTCAGTTGCCTTGCTCCTTCCTTTGAAGAGGTTGTGCAAGAGAATCCAACTGATCATGAGCCACTTCTATAATAGGATCACGAGCAACAGAAGATTAGGCGATGGTTACGGGAGCATTGGAAGGTCAAACCCCCCTTTCCTCACCTTGAAAGCTTGAAGGGCGGCAATAGATGATCCAGATGCCATACTTTCTACAACAAAACATGAAAAGCAAACAAGTTAGAAGCAACAAGAAAGAAAATTTTGGAAGTAAAAGGTAAATACGAACTATGTACTACAACCCAATACCTACCTAATATAACCCCAAAATTTTCATCATCAGTGGCTTCCAAAAGATCCTTGTAAGGGATTAACCCAACTTCTCGAGCCTATAAGTTCATGAACTTGATGCTCTCACTGTCATCCTGGTCAAGATCACGTATCTCCTTCTCAATCAACCTAAGGGAGGTGCTCCATGCCTGGGTTATTTAATACAAGTGGGGTACCAGCTCCCCATTGGTATCCAGAAAGAACGGATGGGTGTTTGGTATTGCCATTAACTTGAAGAACTTCACCTTGAAGCCCTTAAAACTATCCTGGAAGACTCCAAACATTTTTCGTCCGGGCTGAGATCGGATTGTGAGCCAATTCTTTTGGTATGGCTTCTTAGAGTATAGACTTTCTCCAAACACTTTCTCCCTAGGGGCACCACCAGGTGAAGAGATAGAAGAATGGCTTCTTAGAGTATCATAGCTGACTACCCGGCGGAATCTCTCGAAGGCAAGAATATTTCCTTAACTATTGGGATGAAGTTGGGACGGATCCACATTGAGTGTTCGAAGGATCGCAATTTGAAAATTGGTGAACAGAACTCAAAGTCCCAGCTGAACGAAGAGATCCTCATACAAAAATGTGAAGTGTGTACCTGCCTCCTAGCCTGAACACACCCTTTCACTATCCATTAGAGATAGGACCTGGTACTCGTGATCCCTCTTACCACCTTCTATCAGCTCTAAGTAGTCTGTGAGTTCTTCAAGCTTCTTTATAGTCTGAAATTCGGACTCCTGGTTCCAGACGTCATCCCCTACTTAGGGGTATACGGTCCTCATGACGGCAAGCACTAGAGGCCCCTCAGTAACTGGCCTCATTTGTATTGCCGCTCTTCTCCTGGCCATGGAACTTTTGGAAACACACATAGAAACCGGTAAGTTATTTCTAGAAAGAAGAATATTGGCCAACAAATTTTGACATAGAAGGGGGCAAACCAAGGGAGGAACCAACAAAAGTTCACATCTGCATCCGCCCTCCATCTTAGGATCATAGATTCCGGCTTCCATGCCTACCAAGGTCTAACCTCAGATGGATACCTTTGTTGCTCACGACACGACAGAGAAAGTGCTCCATAGAGTGACAATATTAAAGGGACCCAAAAATGTAGGTATCCATACTCATTTCGAGAGAAAAAGAAAAGGAATACCCTAAGACAGAGAAGACAAAAACCCTCTATCTCAGAACGATGCTGAAAATAGTAACAACAGAAGGTAGAAGGCAACGTACCCTGAAGAAATAAAGAAAATAAGTATTTGAGGGGAGTTTAACTGTTGAAAACTACTTAAAACTGCAGTTGCTCGCTAAGAAAAGTTACCGGGAATCGCCTCAGGTCACTAGAGATTAGAGAGGAACAAAAAAAAGTGTGGAAGAAGCATCCTCAACCCTTATTTATAAAGGCAAGATAGTTGACGAGCGCCGAACTCACCCAATTTATAACCGAGTTATGCCTATGGCTTGTAGCATAGCATATAACATAGGATGGTCTCTTAAGAATTTTGAAATGCAATTTGATCAAATCAAGTTAGAAAAGGGGGTTTAGGCAAAATTACAAAAGTAAACAGAATAGAATTCGAATTGATAAAACAGAATTAACAAAACAATCAATCTAAGAAAATTGTCCAAACTTGATTTTAATCCATCCTTGATTACTAAAGGTCCATTCAAATATCAATCATATCCTTGGTCTTAGACCACATCAAGAAGCCTCTCAATGATTACAGATCTTAACTAGAAATGTTTCTAGAATTCAATTAATTAAGGTTAGACAAATTAAACATTCACCCAAACCGAAATCAACTTAAAAGCCAAGATCCAACCAAGTTAAACATTTCATCAAACACCTTCAATGTCTATTTTAATCTCTGAGTTTATCTCTTTGCACATGATAATTAAGCAATTAACATATGAAAATTCAAATTAAACAACCAGAATTAACAAAGAAGAAGAAGAAGAGAAACTTGATTAATAAATGAACTTAAACATTAAAAATGAAATCTCAAGATTAAAAACCAAGCATGTTCAATCTCTTGGATTGATCTAAAGGCTCCACCCCTCCATGAGAAGGGGAGAACTCAGAAAAATAAAAGAAGGAAGAGGAAAACCGAAAATTGGTGAGAAGGAAGAGAAGAAAGTTCTAGAGAGAAGGAGGAAAAATGTCAAATGAGAGGTGCCTCAGTTTCTAACTTCTAACCCTCTTAACTACCCCATATTTTGGCTTTACATAATTAAAAACTCATTAATTACAAAGTTGGGTCAGTTATGAACATTTGGACCTAAACCCCATGCAATTTGGAGGTCTTTAACTCAAGTTATGACCAAAACAACATCAAAGGGTCTCTAAACTCGTATTCTGACTTCCATGCAAAATTAGGCCCACTAGACATCTTATTGAGACTTTGAGTTCTTCATAAAAGTTGTAGAGCTTCCTCTTACCTTTCCTACAAGGTAAAATTCATGATTATCAGATATTTAGAATTCAAGTTATAGCCAAAATATAGAAACAATGTCAAAGTCCAATAATGCTAAAAAAATTCAATTAGGCCCAATTTGAATCCAAACTCACAAAACATGACTAAACTCAATCAATTAAGAATATAGAGAGTACAAATGAATAAACGTGAGGATTTATTAATAAATAAAATATGTGATTATCAATAGTTAGGGAGTGATTTTGTCCTAACACTTTAAATTTCAAAAGCCACTCATCATGGCGCATAGAACCCTAACCACAACTATTTAGTCAGAGCGCGCCACATGGACTTCACAACTGTCATTGCAGTTGAGGTGATGATTGCTCAGAAAATCAAACATCATGTAAGCCTAGCTGTTTTGAGGATGAATTTTTTCTACAAACCTGGTTTAACACTGGAATGTCCACCTATAGTCGCCTGACGCATGGACCTTTGCCAGACTGGAACGTGACTATGAATGACGTTTTCTCATTAACGCCTCCATATTAAAGCTTTAACCCTTTGGAGGCAACACGGACAATGACTTCACGTGAAGCACGGATTTCGTCACCCAGGTGCATAGAGAGTTACATTGATACTTCGTTGTTAGCCAAGCATCAAGTTGGGGGCAACATGAACATATTATACTATGGTGCGCATTGGACTCATCCTGAAGAAAAGGAAAAAAGTAGAAAATGGAAATGGAAAATAGAAGATATAAACCACAATTCAAAAAAAAAATTTTATTCACATTCTATACATCATCAACTCTAACAAAAAGAGTACATAAACTGCTCTAAGTCAAGAATGCCCACTGGAGAGAGTTAGAAAGGAAGCCGGACAAAGACAGTGATGATGACAATGACCACTAACCATGACCACTTCCACTGTTCTTCCAGATATCAGCATCCATTTCTTCCTTGTTGGTCAACACAAGGAGAATGCTTCACCCCAAGTTGCTACAAGAGATTGTTCCACTCTCTTGCATATCCAATTACACTTCAGAGTAAAACTAAGTGCCTCTAGAATAGTCAGGAAATGAGGAGGATAGAGTGCGGAGCATCTCCATGCCTCGTAGAAGCTAAAGGCCGAAACCATGGACCTTCCTGGCAAAGGAAGGGAGGATGCATGTTCCTACGTACACTGAGAAAGAAAGGCTTCTGTGGCCTAGAGGCGGGTTGACCCAGCCACATAAGGCAGTTACTTGGTCCTCACCAAGCCATTATGCCGAGGAAGAAAGGCCTCCATCGAAAAAACCAGTAGCAATAAAGAAAACACCTTTAAGGATTTTGGGAAGAACAAAAAAATAGTTTCAGGTGGGGGCACAACCCTCCACATGTTTACAAGAAATGAGAGAAAGGTCATTTTCTAAGAAAAGATCACTCTCAGAAACAATCATAGAACAAAAGGAATGTCAGCTTTAATGCAAACATTCCTTATTTATAGAGGAAATGAAGCATTTTGATTGGCCCTTGATGAAGGCAAACTGACTGCACGTTTGAGACCAGCTTTAATGCTCATTCTCCGTGATTGGCCATGAGAATAGCAGGTAGTTGGGAAACAACTTGAAACTGCTATCCTTTTTAAAAGGGTTTTTTAATTCCCAATAATGACAAAGCGACGATTCCCCGTGAAAGTTCAAATTACTACAAGCTACAAGAAAGACAGGACAGGTCCTGTGAACTACACATGGGGCAACATATGTCATACCTCAGACGACAGAATGAAGACGTGAACAGAAAGATCCTAGTCAGATCGCGGCCTTACACGTTAACCCCAAAGGCATATTATGCCGTATCATGGACCTTGGCCCTTTGGAAAAAAATATCGTGAGATCCGATGTTAACTCTGACTTGAATCTTTTTGTCCACTGCATGCTGTGTGCTCATACTAAACTTGGATACCTTGACACTTAGTTGTCTCAAATAAGCACCAAGTTATGGGCAATTGTTCTGGACCATGATCCGGGATCCTGTCCCATAGGTCAACCCGGCACGCGTGATAACAATGTATTTTATGCATTTTATAATCCTCTAACTAGGCTTCTTAAGGTTCAATTTGGCTTAATTAAGTTAATTTTATCACATTTTATAAAATTAAGCTTAATTGGATCATTGAAGAAATTATTGCTTGAATTATCATTAATTTAGGTGATTGCATTCTTAAGTAAAGTGGCCATAACTTGAGTTGTAATTATCTGATTAATGTGATTATGGTCTTGTTGGAAAGTTAAGATAATTCTCTAATAACTATTCACTTGATAGCAAGAGCCACATTAATAGCAATATATTTCATTCATTGTATAACCTTCTCACTTGCTTTTTCATAACTATAATTTGAGTTACAAATATCCAATGGATGTGATTTTGGTCTTGTTTTTAAGCTAAGATAAATTTCTACAACTTTCATGAATGCCTCAAGACTAGAAACACATGTTTGGATAACTCAAATTGGAGTTGAAGCAAAATCTAGCGTTTTGAACCTGACAGTTTGACCTTTATGCACTCATTAGGATATATCTCGGGGTATAGGAGTTCAGTAATTCTAAAATTTTGACAGTGGAAGTTAAGACCCATATCTACAACTTTCATGCAGAATACAAGAGCTAATTCGGATTCCTTGAAGGTGATATTGGGCTTGGAAGTCAAAACAGTTGACCCATGAGCCCATATCTCGGGCTTTGGTCATTAGATTTGGCTAAACTTTTCTCTGGTTTCCATAACTTTCATGAAGATCACTTGGCTCAATTCTGACGCATGCCATGAGCTAAGAGCAGAGACATTTTAGAGACAAGAAAGTCCATACTTTCAGCTCATTCATCATCTATTTTGATTTTACTTCTTATCATCAAACAACTCCATTGTCTTCTTACACTCCTTGAATTCTATAAAAGGAGGCAAAGGCTGAACATTTGGGGGTGTTAGTTAGCTTAGAGTTTAGTTTATGCTATTGTGTTATTAATTTTCCTTTGTGTAATTTTCTATTGTTCTTAATTGAAGTTATGTTCATCATCTTCTTCTTCTCTCTTTCTTTCTTCTTGTCTATGAGTAACTAAATTTTCATCTTGCTTGGGTGAAAAGGTGAAGCTCTTGGTAATAAGTTAAGGTTAGATTAATTTCTTTCTTGTGCTTTAAATGATATATTTTTATGTGATCTTTATATGAGTTGTATATTGTTTCCAATTAATTTAGAAACTCTTCTTGTATAATGAATATCTTGATCCATTGTAGACAATAGGATTGGCACAGTGGATGCTTGTGACGATTTATAAGTATTGGTAGATAATTATTGGAACCATTATATGATTACATGATTGAACTTTGAATGTTAAATCTTCCGATTGGAATCTTCATTATGCATGATTTCAATTGAGTTATAAAACGAAATAATCTTGTTTTTAATTTATTACCAAGAGTGGATCTTCTAACCCAAGCAAATCTTTTTCATCTGTGAACAACTTATATCATTTTTAGTATTGTGACAAATCTTCTCCGTACCTCAAATAATTTTCTCTTCATCAATTCCCTGTGGATCGACCTCGGACTCCCAAGAATTTACTACTTGAAATAACCTGCACTTGGGTTTGAAACTGTATAATTATATCCCATCAACGCATCTAGCCTGAGTCCGTCGTTGATGCCCCAACAGGCATTTATGGTATACTACTGAGATCCCACCACAACGGACATTAGACCACGACATTGGGTAGTAGTAACATTACCATAAGATTTGTGCAATGGATAAATCATACGAGTATCCATAATTGTCAATCATGATCTTGCATAATAATAGTACCCATAATCGCCTTTGACTGTTCATAACTGCAATATCAATATTCTGATATTATTGAGATCCGCTGCAACTATTATGGGAGTGTATCTCCTAATCCAACCTCTATAAATATTAACCTCACTCATCTTCTACAGGTAACTTATTGCTCTGAGCATAAACCCTAATTGTGCACAGCCTGACTTCAGCGTTGGAGTCCCTTTGCAGGTACCAACTCTCCCATTTCAACACGTTATGTTGTTTCTGCGCAAGAAGGAAACCACTAGAATGTTGCTTTCCAGGTTCAACTCAGTATCCACAATTGAACAATATACTTAATAATGATTGCCTGGGTAGGCTTTTACATGTAAGCAGCTCTGACGGGTAAAGATCCTGTGCAAAACCTTCTTGAGCACATCTCTGATCCTTTCCATAATAACTTGTTGGACTCACTCAACTAAATGGACATGAAAGAAAATGTAGGCCAACTAGAACCTAGCAATATGAGATTGGGGATGTAAGAAAATGTTTGTAAATAATTAAAATTATTTAGTTTTATTTTTTATTTAATTTAGCTTTATTTATGTTTTATTAATTTATTTTATATTTTTTGTACATGTGGTAGTTACCACATCATTTTACACTTGGAAAAAAATATCACTCAAATGACACGTGACAAAATTTTACCTATTATACTTGTCACACGTCAATAAACCAAAATATTTAGTTGTTAACTTGGAAGACGTATAACAACTTTTTAAGTCATATATCTTCATTTTCTATATTATATTGATTATTTTCAACCTTAGCAAAAATTTATTCATTGAACCCAGTACAAATATATAAACATGAATTTTGTATGTGATCAAATTGATTATTTTATTAACAAAAGTTTAAGTGACCCTTCTCTTTCTCAGGTGTAATGTGTGTGCGTTGATATGTACAAGAACTTCCTAAGTGAAAGTGTTTATTGGTTGAAATATGTAGAATTTCTCATATCTATTATCTCAGGCAAAAAAGAAATAATTATTTTATTACAATGATATATATTTTTTGCTGAATTAACAATGATAAATATGAAAAAAATAAACATAAAAAAGTGATTACTTGCATTATGTTAGATAGAAAATTTGGATACATAACTATTTTTTGTTGTTAAATGTCTATGTAATATTTTGGACTTTATTTAAAAACAATTATACATAGAGGTGTGAAAATAAGAAAGTTACACAAGTTAGCACAAAATTTTTTGTAAACAAAAAATAATTAGGATATTGTTATGAGTTAAATTCATGAGGAGAGTCCAACTCAAAAGACTAGTCTATTAGGTGAATTCATGACAGCAATCAATGCTTCATACTCCGCTTGGTTATTAGTTACTCAGAAGTTGAATTTCAGCAATTGCTCTACCACTAGGTCCTTGGACTGAAATACAGTTCATAGGTATAAGTTAAAAATATATAATTAGTTATCATAAGGCAGAAGTTCATTTTTAGCCAATTTTCTTCATATGATCAAGATTACATAAAGTTAGTAGTCATAAAGACCATCTATGCAGTATGAAATATAATGCTTCTGAGTCTGGTCGTTCAATTAACTTTTATGTTATTCCCATTTTTTTCTTTCTTATAAGGAAACATTTGTCCTCTGAGGGAGAATGACCCACTTCCATAAGATAGTATGCCTTTCAGATATCAGCTAACCCACTCTCAGTAGTCATACGTGTTACACAGAACCTATCTCTAGCATGGTGAATTCATTTCCTTGCTCTCTGTGGTAAGGTAAACCTTACACTCTTATTGGGAAATCATATTTTACATGAACAATTGTATAATTCACATAAATTAAAAGTAGTATAAGGTATACATAAACATTTTAAATAGTTACAGTCACCAACAAATAAGTTCACGCACGTACTCAAAGACTCGCTGAGTTAACTTGGTAACTAAGAAGCCTAACATTATTAACCTTCAACTCATAAAACTATATTATCATTATCATATAATCCCTATGAGGTCATAGCCTTAAGGATTAACTCGAAACTCATTCCTTAGTAGTCTTAGACCTAATCATCAATAAATAACTTTATGAAACGTGTCATTTATCATTAAGAGTCTAGTTAACCTTTAAGGTATCTAATTCCTCATCCTAGGAATATGGCCAAACCCAGTAATCAAGTACAACTTGAGTCATCTGATCACCTAGCCAGTTCAAGGCCAAAGGCCACCAAGCCTTGGTCGTGGCCTCTACCTTTAATCCTTCCTTAACCACATCGTGTGGTGGCCTTCCTTGGCCACCACCACCTTTCACCATTGTGGATGACCGCCTTTAAGGGCGGCCACCACCCTTACAACCCTAACTAATTAAAGGCATCAAAATCAAACCCTTATTAAACCCGTCTTGTGGTGGCCATCTGCGACCACCACCCTTCCACTGTTGTGGTTGGCCACCTCTAGGTGGCGGCCACCACCGTAAAAACCCAATAAAACTAAAGTCTCCTTCAAACCCCTAACAACAATGGCTATGTGGTGGCCAACCCAAGTCCACCACCACCATAACCTCCAAAGGCGGGCAACACCACCACTACTCTAATCTCACCTCAAAATACCTCTTACTCATAGAATCTGACGCCTTATGCTGGCCAAAAGGAACACTAAGGTCATGGTTTCCATGGCCATGACTGTGGTCTCCATGGCCTTTACATGACCAAAACAACAACTAACTCAACCCAAAATCATCAAACAACTTCAATCAAGGCAAGAGAACAAGGAAGAAAAAGGATCAACAACCCCTACCTCGGTTCCAAGAGCTTGCGGTGATGGGTGGGTGGTGGTGGTTGGTGGTGCAACTTAGAAGGGATGAAAAAGGTGAGATGGGGGTGGTCTTTCCTCACTTAGTTGAAGATGAATCTGGTGGCAATACTCACACGCAACTCTTCTAGGCACGATGGCTCCTCCTTCCTCAAGCTTGTTGTTCTCCTTTCTCTCTTACTATCTCAATTCTTTCTTTCTCTCACTACAAGTCATGTGTGTATGTGTGCGTGAGTGTGTGTATAAATGAGAGGTGAGAGGAATAATGTGCGTTAAGTGTTAGAGATTGGTGAGGCGATGAGTGCAGGTGAGATGAGAAAGTGTGTGTCGCGTAGGTGGATGGCCATGGAAGGTGGCCTAGGTAGCTTAGGCACTACATTATCATAATAGGAACTAGTTTAGGAATACACGAGTAAAATCGGGTCGTAGGTCGTGTTTTAAGTAGGGTTTAGCTACCCTAGTATATGTTATTTTGGACTTGTACTTTCCCTAGATTACCTTAGGGTTCTCTAAGAACACCATGCAAACCCTATAACTCTTGTGCATCAACCCTAATTACTAAAAATTGTACCAAAGAGCTCTATGTTCTTCTTATTGCATGTAATTTAATAAATTTAGAGTCAAACCACATAAAAAAAAAATCTCATCATTACTATAAAAATCTCTAAGCCACTAGAAATAGAGTTTAGTGTTTATTGGCCTTGCATGAAATTCTATTGGCCATTTCATAATCATTACCTTAATAAAATAACAATATTATATCAAATTAATCCTTAATTAATCTAATTATATCATTGATCCTTAGTTAATATAATAGGATATTCTAATTACTTAAAGTAATTTTTTACTTAATTAGTTTAATTACTAATTGATCTCTAATTATCTTTTTTACTTAATTCTTTATGACTCATAAAAGTTAATTTATATCATTATAATTATAAATAATTTATTTATAATTATTTTAACTGATTTTCATAACTTAGATAATAAAAATATTCATTATAAATTTACTCTCACTTATTTACTAATTTTGTAGAATTATTCTAATTAATTTTAATAGACAACTTATTTGCTATGTTATCTACCTACATGCACATACAATAGAAATGTACACTTAAAAACATACAAACTTAAAAACATACAATTACATCAGGTAGGAGCTTATGCCCTATATTAGCCTTATAAGCATGTTGGAAGGGAGAATGTTACTAAATTTGCCTTTATAATGGACATTACTAGAGGCAATCGCGGATTAGAATAGATCGTTTTTGAAAGAAAAAGTCATCTAATCAAATCTAATTGATTTTCTTATTTTATCATTTAATTGGTTTAGTTCAAAATGTAAATCTGTTCCAATCCAATCTAATCTAAATTGATTTGGATTGGAGTTTAGTTTTTTGTTATAATTTTTTTATACATAAATTTATCAAACTTATCAAAATATATAAATTCAAATTCATTAAAATATATCATATATAAGTCTAAACTAATTCATCAAAGTACAACTAATATAAGTTCAAACTAATTCATCAAAATATAAATCTAAATTATAAATACAAGTTCAAATTAATTTTTAATCCTATAATAAATTTTTAAATTCAAGAGAGATAATTAAGTTTAATTTGTGAAATAATAGGATAGTTCAAAACAAATATTATATTAAAAGATGTATATAAAATCTCACTTCGGTTTGAATTAGATCAATTTTAAATTTAAAATTCAATCCAATCTAATTAACTTTTTTTAATTTTTTTTATTTATTCAATTTTTCGACTCGATTTTATCGATTTTGATTAGATTAATTCAATTTTGAACACCCTATATTGCCATCGAATCATCCTGATCTTTATCCATTCCCTAGAAATCTTCATCAGAGAAAGAAATAACTAGTCCATTCTGATTCTTCTTTTATCCTCCATTGTCGGCCCTCCGACCATCATTACCAATCGTGCAGCTCTCAAGTGTTTTTTCTTAGCTAATTTTGACATTCTTCTCCTTGCAAATCCCCTTGAGATCGTGTTAATGGTCTCTTAGATTTTCCTTGGAAAGTTAGACTGATCCGCCATTATCCCCTTCTTTTTACGCTTAGTATGGTTATCTTTGTTCAAATTATAAGTCCCTTTATCAAAGTTGTTCATTCATAACCGAACTTCTGTCCTTCCATGCACGGATGACCCGCTCTTGTTTTTCTTTTATGGACAAATATAATTTCCTAGATGGCCATTAATAACTCATAAATATATTATTTTCAATACCGCTCTAATCTAATGAGTCTTTGTGCGCAAATCTTCAATTTTGTCCTTCTTCAATTGTCCTTCTAAACCACACAATCTCGCATTGTGTGTCTGCAAGTATGATAGAACTCACACTTCTTTGATTGATCTATATTAAGACCGGATGCAATAGGTGGCATTGGGAACTTTAGCAAGCTAATATTATATACCTCCTTCAGTATGGTTTCTCAATCCGCATTGAGAGTGGTATAGTCATCATATCGAGGTTTAAAAAATTATCTTGGTAGCAATCCTCTATTCATTGGGCCTGATCTTCCAAACCGGTGACCTCTCTTTCCTCTCCCAATCCCAAATTGCCTTGTTTGCAGAAGCTGAGGATCAAGTTTGGGTCTCTGTTCAATATTCTTCCTGGTTATCCCATTCACCGATCACTGTACTTCCTTTCTTGCTCGAGCGGCCTTTTCTATGTTGATATACCCCATTGATCTATCTCACAATTCATTAAGATTCACTAGTGATTTTTTCTTCTAATGAGTCAACGAAAGGCCCTAGTTTTATTCCTACCATGATAGCAAGTAATGCTACTATAGCATTCAAATTTTTGATCTAGATTGCCTCCCTATTGAAACGTCTTAAGAAATCTTTCAAAGACTCTAATCTACCTTGCCTGAGAGTTATGATATTGCCAGATGTTATTTTGACAATCTGAACTAGTTGAGAAATGATTTAAAAACCCTTCTGCTAGTTCATAGAAGTCATGAATCAATTGTGATTCGAGAGATGAGAACCAAAGTAGTCTTGACTTTTTCAAAGTACTAGCAAATGCCTTGCATCTGATTGGATTTGAGTCGGTTGTTAACAACATAGCTAAATTAAACATGTCCAAGTGTTCTTGAGGATCGGTCGATCCATCATAGAGTTCTAGCATAGTTTGTGTACAGAAAATTATGGGTAAGGGTACTAACATTATGAACTCTGTCAACGGATATGGAGAAAAGCCAAGGTTCTAATAAGATCCACTTGGACTACACTATACAAAGTGAGAGTAATGCGTTCACTCCTCTTCATTAGGTTATTCACTTTGGTATGTCTCCTTCATCTCTTGTGTAGGCTCATGATGGGATGGCTCTGTGTGAACTTGCCCTTCCTTGAGCCTAGCAATCTCATTTCGTTGCTCCTGAATTTGCCATTGCAGCTCTTGGATGATATGACAATCATGAGTTGTCACATCAGCATTGGTGGTACAGTTTTGTAGATGCCCTGTGGTGTTTTGACTCTTCATTCTCACCATTTCTTAAGTTTCCTGCATTCCTCAATCCCTAATAACAACAATAGAAACAAACTCCAATAGAAAACCGAGGCACCAACACCAAATAAAAGTAAAATGGTAGATCATCCCCCTATTCCTCAATCCCCTCATTCCTTTATCTAATAACTAAATCCTTCTTAGGTATTATTTTTGTGCCTCGGTGAGTTAATGTGTAGATCATCTTCAACTGTCTTGTTGGCACTTTTATTCCATTTACTTCAGTTCTTTAAGATGGCATAATCATGTGTCACTTAGCTTTCTTGTGGTGGAACATGGGTACCTCAATAGTTTGTGAATTACCATTAAGTGCTCAAGCAAGCTTGTGGGATTTCCACATGAGGACTAATCCAAGGAAATTGGTATCTTAATTACTTTTCATCAGTTGTTATTATTTTTCCTCAGTTATTGGTATCTTAACTACATGTGATGATCGGCATACCACTACGCGCACAAGTATTTTGTAACTTGCTTTCACTCATTTGCACTAAGTTGTTATCGCTTTGGTTGCTAATTACTTGCTGTCACACTTTGCAATCATTGCCATATTTCTGGTACTCCTGGCACATTTGCTATATCTTGCTTCATTGTGACACTCTGGCTCTGGAACTTTGACCTGCGCTTAATGATCATTGTTCTTTGTTACCTCTATTTCGAGATTAAGGCTTATGGTCAATCATTCTTAAACATGCCATGGTCGATGGTTCTTAAACATGCTATGATTGGTTGATCTTAAACATGCTAAGGTCGGTCATTCTTGAACTTGCTATAGTCTTCCCTATGTTCTCTTGAAATCATTCATGTTTCCGACATTTTATATATGTTAGATGGGGATTTTTTTATCATATCATGATTGGTGGAGTATATTGCATATCAAGCTGACTCTACCAAGTTATGTTGCTTGCACCTAACATGTTAGAACCAATCGAGTTTCTCCCTGTTTATGTTCAAAATGTTATTAATGAGATGGAAAGAGATATTGTTGCTTTTGTTAGTAAACTTGGACAATGTGCAAGATCTATTTGATTCTGTGAGGCCAATATTGATCATAATCACTACTGTTATATTACTCCTGACATTTCTTGTATTTCCTTCTTATGTTTTGGACAGATCATTACTACTGGCATCTTGGCATTATATGGTATATTTATACTCTAATTGCAAAAACTGCCTGGGCAGAAATGATTAGTTTCTATTGTTTTAATTTTGGAAATCATGAAATCCTGCTGAGATGTTGCCAAAATTCTAGCTAAATGCTTATGTTTTTTATAATGCCAGCGGAGAAAAGATTAGTGATTGCATAAGTACGGGGGAGCTTGCTTTAAACTTTTGCATGAAAATTTATTAACTCTATCTTGTGCATACATTACGGGAAAGAGTTGCGCTTAAATCTCTGATAAATAAATACAAATATTTCTCTTCTTTTCAATATTTATTTTGTCATCATCAAGAAAGGAGAGAATGTGAATGCTTATGTCTTGAAGCATATCAAATGGATTTTTGATTATAACAATGTCAAGATGAAGACCAAGATCAAAAGAAAATGACTAAGATCAAAAGAGGTATATTAGATATAGGTCTTAGGATATGAATGCGAAATGTTCTCAAGATATCTCAATTATCTTCAAATGATTTTTCAAGATCTTTTTAAATAAACTTGAAATTCAAAGTTCATGTTTTAAAGAAATGTTGATTTCAATCTTGGATTGTGTAAAACATATGTCAATCTTGTCAAATCCAAGTTTCTCAAAGTTAAAAATGGGTTGGATACCTAATTGGGCTTGCAAAATGTGTTCAAAGGACAAGATAATCGATTACACATGTGTTGTAATCAATTACAAGCTAAACAAAGGCCTTGTAATTTATTACATTGAGCATGTAATCGATTACAAGCATGGCAGAAGCCCTGTAATCGATTATACTAAGCCTATAATCGATTACAAGTCTAGTAGAGGCCATGTAATTGATTACACAAGGCTGGTAATCAATTACATCCTACCCAGAAAGCCAAGAACACGTTCAAACGGTCATGTATTCGATTATAGACAATGTGTAATCGATTACCAATGGTCTGACATTACCCAACGGCTATATTAGGTGCATTAAATGTTGGGCATTAAAGCCCCCAACGACTCTATTGATCAAATCTCTTGTAAATACTTGAGTCAGGGCTTCATTAATGGCTGACTTTGAACCTGAAACATATTTCCAACACTTTAATACGTGAATCAATCCTTGAAATCTCCTTTTGCTCTGTTTTTCTGAAAATCACTTGAGATATCTTTGAAGAGCATTCTAGAGCTTCAATTTGTATCAATCACTCTTGTGAGAGTTTCATTCTATCAATCTTGATTGTTTTGTGAAAGAGGGTGAGGCATCCCTCCAAATTGTAAAGGGTGAGGCATCCCTTATTTAAAAAGGCTCAATGACAAATGGTGAGGTATCCCAATGTGTTGAGGGCTCTAGTTTGTAAAAGTTGTCCAGCACCTATTAAAGCTTGAAGATATAGTGAAAAATCTGGAGTGATTGCTTGAGGACTAGACGTAGGTCACAAGTGATTTAGTTGCTGAACCAGGATAAACCATTGTGTTTGTTCTCTAAACCCTTCTCTTTACATTTGTGCATTAGTTTATTTGCTTACTTGATTATTTCTCTCTTGGTTGGTTCATTGGTGGGCAATATCTTTCTATCTTATCCATTCATTCATTTTTATCAATTAATAGCTTTAACAAAAATGGGTAATCAAGAATTTTTTGAAAGATTTGTGAAAAGTTTTTATAAACTCAATTCACCCCCTCTTAAGTCTTGAGGCCACTTGGTAACAACTGCTCAAGGGGTGATTGTTACTGTTCATACACCTTCGAGCAGTGCAGTCCCTCTTCCTACAGCTGTGATAATCCCTCCACCTTCCCAAACACTGAGGTCCAAGATACTGAACAGAGTTCTCCTACTCTGCAGTTGCAACCCTGGAAAAGGCAGGCTGAGAGTAGCAGGGATGCAAGAGGGAAAATGTTGATAATTGAGGACATCGCTAAGAAGCCTAAGGTGTTCGAGGTCTCAATCAATCCGAGATCTTGGGGTGCTTCGCTCTGCTTTTCATCTGGATCGGTGTGGACTCGATGGGTTGATCTTACTAACTTCATTGACTATACCTTATTAAGTCCCACTGAGATCGATGTACTGATTGAGCATAACATGGTAAAGGTCTTCCATGAGGCCCAACTTTGGGGTTTAAGCATCGTCTCTTTCGTTTAATTCATGGAAGATACTTGGGAGTCTATTATGAAGGCTTCTTATTTAGAGAGGGAGCTTCACGCCCTTTGGGGCGAAAAGCAAACTCTTGAGTTGGAAGTCGCACGGAAAGATGGGCAGCTAGCCTAGGCTGCCATGAAGGTCGCCCAGAAGGATGGGCAGCTAGCTCAGGCTATCAAAGAGCATAAGTAGTGTGACTCTGAGGTGGGTAGGCTCTAGGACGAGGTTGTTTGCCTCACTACATATGCTACCTAGGTCACTTTTCTCCGGGCTTAAGTGGCTGAGGTAGAGTCGCTCTAAGCTAAGGCAATTGAGGCCAACACATTTTGAATCCAACTTGGCAAAGCAACTACTCAGGAGAACAAGTTGAGAGAGAACCTAACCTCTAATGAGTCCAACTTTGCCAATGTCCAAGCCCAATGTGAATCTCTGCACCAGACCGAGACTAGGCTGAATGAAGAACTTTCACAAATAGTAGATGACTAGTCGAGGTTCGTGGTGGAATCGTTTAAGAATGCTCTTAACTAACTCTGCCTTCTTAACCTCGGTCTTAATGAAGAGGGGATGAGTGCACTTAGGGAGGTCTTGGATGGTCAAATTATAGATGTTGCTATTCTCGTGGTTACCCCAAATGATCAAGTAGGCCAAATGAGGGATGGTGGAAAGGGGACAAAAGCTACACCAGAGGCTAAACGAGAAGAGGCTTGGGCTGTTGTGGTCAAGGATGTGTAGATTGAGGTGGCACAGGTCGAGGCAGCACCATCAGAGGCCGCGATGGTGACTTTTGGAAGGTTTAAGCTCGACATTCTAATGCCATACTTTTTCAACTTCATCCCCCGTTCGTTGGGCTCTATTGTTGCATTTGGACAAGTCCTGACCTCAGGCATTTTTTTTAATTTTAATACTTGACATTTTCTTTATATTTACTTTTTTCTTTCACTAAGATTAGTCTGACGCTCAACCTTGGTGCCTCTTTTATACTTGTTTGAAGTTTAGCCTTTATAATGCAGAGATGAGTCTAATGCTCAATCTCGGTATTCATTTTGCACTTAGTAATTCGCTCGCGTAGTTAACCGAGACTGGTCCAACGCTCAATCTCAGTGGCAAGACTTGGGATTGTTAAAGCATTTAGGGATCCACATTCCTATTGGGGTTCATAGTCCGATATTCATAAGTTAATGTCCAATGTGTTCCTCCTTAGTATCTTTGATGATTGGTACTTAAAGGAGGACATGAACTTTATTACTCTTAAGGATCTAATGTCTCATCGATTTGTAGCAGCTTGTGCATGCTTGAGAATCGTTGCTTTGAATTTATTGAGAATTAAAGTCACTTTAATGATAATATCAGTCTTCCCCTCCATTTCTCAACTGCCTATTGCTCCTATAGCCAATCACAGGAGAAGAACAATTAAACGTGGCTTCAAATATGTAACTGGTTCACCTTTTTGGGAGCCAATCAGGGCGCATGACTCCCTTTATAAGAAAGGAATGTTTGCAGTGGAGTTATCATTTGTTCTTTTCTCCCATTTTCTAGTTATGTTTAAGATTGGGTCTTTTTCCGAGGGTGGCCCCTTCTTGCTTCTTATGAGCATGTTGAGGGCAATGTCCCTTTCTAAAATCTTCTTTCATTTCTTTCCTAAATTCTTAAAAGTGTTCCCTTTTTACCTACATATTTTACTGGGGGAGGCTTTTCTCTTCAAGCGTAATGGCTTAGTGATGGCCAAGTAACTGATCTATATGGCTTGGTCAACACGTCTCCGAATAACAAAAGTTTTTCTTCCTAGGCATATGCAGGAATGAAACAAGATCTTATTCTTGC
This sequence comes from Ormosia emarginata, assembly GCA_029884605.1. Taxonomy (NCBI): domain Eukaryota; kingdom Viridiplantae; phylum Streptophyta; class Magnoliopsida; order Fabales; family Fabaceae; genus Ormosia; species Ormosia emarginata. The sequence continues at coordinate 46,171,071 of JAQQTP010000077.1, read as the reverse complement.
CGGGAAGGCTCATAGTTTCCGTTGTAGTTCCTGCGAGCCATGGGGGGGTTTCACTGCTCTCCCTCCTCTGCTCCCCTGATTGTCACCAAAAGTGTTGACCATGTCTTGGGTGAGTAGGGGTGTTTAAAGGGTGTAGGATTGTGAAATCTTCTCCTCATGTTGATCAAGAGAGAAGAGACGAGTGCTCGTATCTTGAGGAACTGTTGAGGTGGTCATGGTCAATGCTTGATCATCATCACCGTCTCACCAAACTATCTTCTTGGCGTCTTTCATATGGGTACTTATTGCACGAGAGCAACTTATAGGTCCTCCTTGTAAAGTAGATGATGTTTGGAATATGAATAATAATAAATTTACTTTTTTGAATATTCTTAGTTATTATTCTGGGGTTGCGCCTTATTTTGATTTTGGGCGTTATCCATAGTTATCTTTTAAGTTGCTTTACTACTCCATGTCTTGATGACGAACACTCATTTTCCCAACCGAGATGAGTCCAAAGCTCGATCTAGGTCGTCAGGTTCGTTTAGGAATAGTTGACACTTAGTCGAACTTTAGGTGAGAGTGACACGAAAGCCTCTTGGCATGGAGTCCAAAGTCTTAGGTTGCAGTCAACTACGCTTAATCTCTGTAAACCTAGTTAGTTTATGGGTTAAGGTCAAGCCATATGGGTATTGGTGAAAACCCTTGAATGCGCTGCTTGACCATGGTTAATAGTCAAGTGCATTCCCCTGTTTGGCCATCATGTACAAATACACTTAACCTCTGTAAACTTGGCCGATTTATGGGTTAAGGTCAGACTCAAAAGGCTAAAACCCTTGACTATACTACTTGACCCCGGAGGGTAGTCAAGTGGATTCTCATGTTTGGTCATCATGTATAGATGTCAGAATAGTTAATCTTCTTTGGACCTTGTATTCCTCAGACCTCGCCAAGGTGTGGTAACCTTGTGGATTGTGTCAGGCCAACGTACTTCGTGGACTCAAAGTCATGGCCGAGGTACATGCTTTTAAATTCCAAAGTTTATCAAACAGAAAGATGGAAAATACATCCATACACAATTGAAACAATAGAGATAAATATAACTCATAGATTTTCATATGCTATCCCAAAAAAATCAAATCAATCCACAATTCAAGCAACATTGGATATTCAATTCAACACATCGGTATGCATATAATGACTCATAATTGAATATGGTGATGATAATAAAAACAAATAAAAACTAATTCAAAAATAAAATATTAAAGAAAGAAAAACTCTTTTTAGCGGCCAACAATTATATACATCCCCATACAAAAGCTCCAAACTCAGGGAGGCACTTAAGCCGACTCAACATTACCTTGAAAACAAAAAACAGAAAAATGTTAGTCAATAAAAATAAAATAAAAAAAAAAAAAAAAGTAAAAGAGAAAAAGAGAGAAAAATTAGGTTGCCTCCCAAAAAATGCTTGTTTAACGTCATTAGTTCGACGTTGCTGTTTATTTATGGTGGCTTAAAATAGGAGAAATAAGATGACGCCTTCCTTTTGTTAGATCTTTGCCTCCATACTCGGTCACTGGCCTTAGAATCTTCTCCCAAAACATTCTGAACTGGACTTGAACTTAATTGTCCAAAAGACACTTTAGCATTTGTAACTCCACTAGGCCATGATATTTTCAATTTATCAACAGGTAAAGCGTCATGTTTTATTTTGTCAGGAAATTCTAGATCCTTTTGTAATAAATTCTGAGAATTGGGAGGGCTTTTTTCCATTTCCACCATCTTGAAGGTACAAGAGTCAACATTAATCAATGGTGTAGAGTTCTTACTAGCTAACTCCTTTTAAGCTTTACCTTGGATGCAGTTAACAGGGGCATGAAGATTTGATGTTGGGACAGAGTTATCAAAGACATTTGATAATCCCTTGATCTCCATCCACCCTCAAAATAAGCTCTCCTCTAGGCACATCTATTAATGCTCCTGAAGTGGCTAAGAATGGTTTTCCAAGAATGAACGGGATACCAATATCCTTGTCCATATCTAGGACCACAAAATCTATTGGAAAGAAGAATTTGTCAACCTTCACTAGCACGTCTTCCACAATACCATATGGATGTTTGATAGATCGATTTGCTAATTAAAGAGAAATCATAGTAGGCTTAACCTCTCTAATTCTAAGCTTGTGCATGATAGATAGCAGCATGAGATTGACACTCGCCTCAAGATCACAAAGAGCTTTCTCAATGTTCAGCTTACTAATAGTGCAAGGAATGGAGAAATCACTTGGATCTTTCAATTTAGGTGGCAGTTTCCTCTGAATTATAGCACTGCACTCTTCAGTAAGTGCCACAGTCTCATCTTCTTTCAGTTCATTTTCTTTTGCAGCAAATCCTTCATGAATCAGGCATAAGATGACATTTGCTCAAGTGTCTCAATGAAAGGAATGTTAATTTGCAGCTTCTTAAACATATCTAGAAACTTTGAAAAATGTCTTTCTTGCTTTTCCTGAATGTCTTTCTTCAGTCTCTGTGGGAAGGGAGGCATAACATACAAAGAAGGATCAATAGGTATTTTCTGTTCATGTTCCTTCTTTTTTCTTAACCACTTCGATTGCACCTTTTTAGCTTCTTCATCCTCTGGAGCATTTTTTTCTTGATCATGAATTTGAGAAAGAGATAGTTCATTAACTTCATCTTCTTTCGGCTGAGGACTAATAACTTTTCCACTCCTCAAGGACATTGTCATACATTGCTCATTTGCATTAATCACTGTATCACTAGGTAAGGTGCCTAGAGGTCTCTCTGAGAGCTGTTTTGCTATCTGACCCACTTGATGCTCCAAATCTGAATTGCTACTCCTTGATTCTGAAAACTAGCTCTTATTTCCTCCATAAAAGTGCTGATGCTAAGAGCAAGTTTCTCAACAATACCTTCAAGTTTTGATAGCCTATCTTGTAGAGGTTGACAAGATGAAGACAACTGAGGTTGATGTAGTGGAGGTGGTGGTGGTCTCAGCTCATTCTGATTGGTCCATAAAAAGTTTGGATCCACCCTGAATTATATGTATTTGAATAAGGGTTACCTTGAGACCTTGCAAGATTACCCATGTAATTTACCTACTCTTAAGGAATGACACCCATATTGCTTGCTTCACATCCAGTATTGGCATGGTTACCTCCACATAAATCACAAATTAGAGCATGATCGTTCACTGAATTCACCTGTAAATTCCTAACTTGCTTGGTAAGGATAGTTAACTGATGCATCATACTTTTATTATGAGCAAGTAAGGCATCAAGAGTACCAAGCTCCATAACTCCCTATTTGATCACTGCTCTTCCACTAGGCAACTGATATTCGTTAGTGGCCATAGTCTCAAATAATTCATGCGCCTCTTCAGGAGTCTTAGTGTTCAATGATCCACTTGCAGATGCATCCACCATAAATCTCGTGGAATTATTAAAACCATTATAAAAGATTTGCACCTGCTGCCAAACTTCGAAAGCATGATGAGAACATTTTCTAAACAACTCTTTAAATCTTTCTTATGCTTCATAGAGAGATTCTCCCTGACTTTGAGTAAAGCAAGCAATCTTTCTCCTTATCTTCACGAACATTGACGGAGGAAATTACCGAGTAAGGAACTTACTAACCAAATCATCCCAAGTGGAGATGTTTCCTTGAGGCTGAGCTTGTAGCCAGCTCTTAGCTTTATTTCTCAAAGAAAATGAGAACAGTCGTAACCGAATGGCATCATCACTAGTTCCATTGTACTTGATAGTATCACAGAGTTGCAAAAAGTTAGCAATGTACAAGTTAGGATCTTCTATCTAACCTCCCCCAAACTGATTCTGTTGCATCAACTGTAGAAGAGCTGGTCTAATCTCAAAGTTATTTGCCTGAATAGCAAGGAACACAATACTTGTTGAAACATTCTCACCAGATGGAGTTGCATAATAACCCAACGTGCGTCTTTATACTCCATTAGTGTTCTCAGTCATCTTTTCTTCAATTCTTTTTCCTTCTCTGATTAATTTTCTGATTGCTCTTTATGTTCTCGTTATCTCTGGATCAAAAAGTAATATTTCTGACTCCAACGAACCTTACATAAATAAGCAAACAAGCACACCAAAGTGAAGTAAAGAAGAGAAAGTAAAAATAAAAATAAATGACTAATAAAATGAACAAAGAAAACAAAAATAAATAAAAATAAATCAAAAAGAAAATCAAATAAAGAAAAAGAAAATTGAATGAGAAAAATAATTATCTATATAATAAAAATGAATAAAATAAAACAAATTAAAATTAAAACTAAACAACTAAAATTAAAAATAAACAAAGAAAAATAAATACCTAAATTAGTGTTCTTTTAACTACTACTTAATATTGACAATTAATAATCCCATGCAATAGCACCAAAAACTTGATGTGTAAATCAGCAAGTGCACCGAATCGCAACAAGTAATAAAGTAGTGAAAAGAGTATCGTCTCACAAGGATTATATTATTAATTACCAATTTCATTAAACTAATACTATTTAGGCTTCACAAAAGGTGAGATTTAACAAAAGCAAGGATGAAACAATTAAAGAAAAGCAATTAAAATTAAACAAAGTAAATTGGAACAATTAAGCAAAGGTTGAAAACAATGATGGGAAAGTGTTAGGGTTCATACTTCACTTGAACTCGTCAGATGCAAATTAAAATAATGATTTAATTAAGTTCTATTTCATGATTTAAGATCAATTCCCCAAATTTAATCAATACCCAATCCCTTAGTATATTAATCCTCTTACACTGTTTGGAATTAACTAATCCCTTAATCTAATCCCAAATAGAAAGGCATTATCAAGAACGAGGGAATTAAAAGAAAGATCACGCAACCTACAACGTCTATTCCTAGCGATTGCAGAAATTGTAGTGTTTGTCACGTGTTCTAAGTTCATGCAAATTTTCTCAAATCATACATAAACCCAAAAATCATTCCCAAATTAATCAGGTTTAGAAAAGCATTAAGAATAGAGATAAACACATAAATCACAAAATAGAAACTTAAACTCATAAATCAATTCACATCATCAAAGAACAAGATCTATCGTCCCCCTAACGAGGGGAAGTTAGTTACACATGAAAAAAGAATAAAACAAAGAGAAGAATATAACAAACTTCATAGAAGGCTAGTGGAAAGGAAGAAGAAAATTCCTAATCTTCACTCTTGAATGCGCCTACACCAAACTAGGATTTGTTTCTGCTGAAAATTATCTCTGTATGTCACACTGTGTAAGTGTATGTCTTGCATCTGGCATAACTTATGAATATAAAACAAATTAATAGGTTCTATTACGTGGCCAGTGCTCAAGCGTTAGGTTTCTAGCGCTCAAGCATTGGCCCATTAAAACAATGTTGCAGTTTATGTTCTCAGCACTCAGGCGCTGGTGGCCCAGTGCTTAAGCGTTGAGTCACTTAAATGAATCATCCAATGCACGTTGCGTGCTTAAGCACTTCTGAATGGATTTTTTTTTCTTTTTTTGCTCTTCAAATGTCCAACCTTTTTCTATATACAATTACTAAAAAAAATACATAAAAATAAGTAATTAAAACACAATTTAAAATAATAAAAATATAATAAAACTTGAAAATAAAACTCAATAAAAAAGATTAAAAGAGAGTGAAAACCTAAGGTTTGAACCGTAAAAATATGAATTTTTGCAGGTTCATCAAGTTCCTTACTCTATGTTCCTGCTTCCTTGTAGGGACGGGTCCAGTATTATGACTGGGATCCGCAATCCTAAATTTTTTTGGAACCTCTTGAGCTCTGTCTCTATTTTCCCGATTCTATCTCGGAGATTGATTCTCACCTTCGTAGTCTCAGTTAGCATCTCTCTCTAGGTTATGAATTCTCTCTTCCTAAAGGTGAATTCCTTCATCTCGAAGTCTAACCAGGGGGAGTAATTCTTCTCTAGATAGCTCTTGATGATTAGATTCAGCATGGTGAGACCGAACTTCATTCTCCACTCAATCTTGGAGGTGTTGCTGTGTTGATAATCATTGTCTAGCTTCCCTAAAAGGTGCCCATTATGGACTAAGGCGTTGCCTCACCAGAACTCTTGGGGGAGGAGGAAAGAGATTCTCTCCAGTGAAAGAAATCTCCTACTCGTCCTGCCTGGGTTTTGATTGAGCTACTACCAGTTCCAAGACTGGTTCATAAGAAGCATGGACAAATGCTGGATGGCGATTTGTAGACGATGTGTTGCGCACAGTAGAAGCACGGTTCTCATTAGTTGAGGCTTGCCTCCTCCTTATGTTAACCAAGATAATGGTGGTGTTAGGAGTAGAAATTTATCTTTTCCCACAGACAGTGCCAAAGTTCAGAACTGGGTTTTGAGGGTTACTTAAGAAGATAGTGGTAAGTGGAAACCTCCGTGGCACAGCAACGACAACAATGTTGCAAGGGGGTAGATACCTGCAAAAGACACTTCGACGCTTAAGTCAATTTGTACGCAAGGAGGAAAATGTATAGAATTAAAGATTGGATCTGTACCTTTTTGCCTTGCAGGGTATATGTAAGAGCCTCTTAGGGCATTAAGAATTTGGGCATTCAATGCGGATTGAATGTGGTTGCATAAGATCCAGAGGACCATTATTCCTTGTGTCAGAATCCCTATTTATGTGGGATATGATTAACATTCATATCCCTTGAGGGAGTTACACCTAGCAAATAGGCAGTTATGAATGCACAGCAATGTTTGGGGTTCTATTCTGGCAAACCAAGTTTCTCTAAACCCATGGACCCAAAACCCAGTCCAAAACAGGCATATGATTTAGCCATCTTGCTATATTTTGACTCATATTGTTTACATTAGGTGTAACTTCACAAGCTTGAAAAACCTCCTTTGAATATCTACAATGCTAGATAATATGCCAAATTGTTTCTTCGCAATTACCATAAAAAATGTTAACATGATTTTAGTTATGTCTCATATTTTTATCATGTATTAATAGGCCTTGATTTTAGAGATTTAATAGGTTATTTTCTAGGACTTGATTCGTACAACCTTTATTACCTATATTCCAATAAATAGGGAGTAGACGCATGTATCAAATACACTTCAAGTAATACAATATATTTTTTGAAGCTTTTCTAAAATGGTATCAGAGCAGGTTCTTGGCATGCTCCTACTGTGCACTATTCTATCACCTGTTGATAGATATTCTTATAACAATTTTGGTTCCTCTTTCTTCTATCTCTATTTAAGAAATTCTTGTCCTTTTGTCTTTTGCATTTTCATTTTTTAATCCATATTTTTTCCTTTTCTTGTTGTAATCAATTCTTCCTACCATTCTAGTCTACTACTATAGAAAAAGTTGAAAGTTATTAACCCGTAGGGACCATTCTCGATGGTTCAAACTACAGCTTGTGGACTCAAAGCATGAAAAGTTTGTTTGATTGGAAAAAAACTTTGGCACATTGTCACTAGAGATATCACCATACCAATCCATGAAGAAAATGAAGCTGCCACCAAGTTTGCTGAACAACTTGAAGATTGGGACAACAAAAACCATCAAATTATTACCTAGTTTGCAATACTTCAGTACCATCTATTCATATTCAATTTGTTGAATTTGATACTGCAAAAGAAATTTGGGATTTCTTAGCTAACAGGTACAAGACGACTAGCCTTGCTCATTACTACCAAATGTGGACCACTCTTCATAGTATCAAGCAAGAACTTGGTCAATCAATCAATGATTTTCTTGCAAAAATACAACCAATTTGGCATCAGTTATCTCAAGCCAAAATCAGTGATGATAATCTTCATCTTATTCAGGTTCTTATGGCTCTTCACTCCAATTATGAGTCTGTCTGAGCCTCTCTTTTGCATCGTCATCCTCTTCTTACTCTAGATGATGCCGTGAAAGAACTAATTTTTGAAGAAACTCGACTTGGCTGTGTAAAACCTCATTTATCAGATATTACTTGTGCCACTCATCAATCTCAGCCACCGATGAACAAACAACAAGGATCCAATTTTTGTAGGTATTGCCGACAACATGGACATGTTCTTTCAAATTGTCCTACTAATGAGTGTAAATACTTCCATGAACGTGGTTATATTATTGAGAATTGCTCCAAGTAACCACCAAGGCCCAAAGGTGCTCTATCCAAGAGAGTAAGTCAATTTTTAAAGCAGGATCTTCCTCTGTCGCTATTGTTGCTGCCTCTATGGGAACTACTTCATCTATCATTAGCCTTAGTAATCTTGAATCCCTTCACAAACAAGTTATATCTTCAAATAGCTCTCATTATATTGCCTTATTTGTCATCCCAAGTAACTCCTCTTGGTTATTTAATTCAGCATATAATTATATGACCTCTAACTTATCCATTATGTCATCAAAATTACCATGTCATTCTCTTCTCATCATTCATACTGCAAATGGATCCCAAATGAAAGCTACTCATGTTGGTCATGTCTCTTATAATAATGTCAACTTTCTAAACACATATTTTGTCCTTCATTTAGCCTTGAACCTTATTTCTATTGGACAATTATGTGATCTTGAACTTTTGTGACTTTTTCCTCTAATGGTTGTCAGGTACAAAATCTACAGATGAGATAGATTCTTAGGACAGGGCATAAAGTTGAACGATTATTTGAGCTCATTTCCTTTCATATACCTTCTCAACAACTCATTTCTGCTGCACAATAGAGTCCCCTCTTTATCAATGGAATCTTCGTCTTAGTCATGCTTCTCTTTGTAAACTTCGTCCTTTAGTTTCTAGTGGTGAATTTGGTGAAATTAAAACTAACTTTTTTGATTGTTTACATTATAAACTTGCAAAACAACTAGCTTTGCCTTTTAAAAATAGTACTTCTACTTCTGATACTTTTTTTGGATTAATACATAATGATATTTGGGGTCCAACACCAAATTCTACTTTGGGTGGCGTTAGATATTTTGTTGTGTTTATTGATGATTATTCACGATTTACTTGGATCTATTTCCTTAAGCACAAATCAGAATTACCCAAAATTTACATTAATTTTGGTACAATAGCCAAAACTCAATTCTCCCACACCAAAAAAAACTATTTAGATAGGTAATACCATTGAATACAAAGACTTCACTCTATTACACTTTCTACATCAAGAAGGTACTCTTGTCTAGCGCTCATATCCTAGTACTTCTGAACAAAATGGTTGAGCATAAAGAAAGCATCGTCATATCTTAAATTTTGTTCGTTCCTTTCTCTTTTTTGCATCATGCCTAGAATCTTTTTGGGGATACGCAGCTTTAACTACAGTTTATATCACAAACCGCTTACATTCTTCTATTCTAGGTCATGTCTCTCGTTTTGAAAAATTATATAGTGAATCTCCTAGTTATACTCAACTCAAAGTTTTTGGATGTGGTTGTTTTGTTCTTTTGCTGTCTTATGAATACACAAAATTCGAGGTCGACTGTGTTATTTTCTTGGTTATAAAATTGAACACAAAGGTTATTGTTGTTTGGACCTAATTTCTAATCTGCTTCCTGTCTCTCGACATGTTACCTTTTGGGAACACACGATGTTATCCTCATTGTCCAAATTTCATTCCTCATTCTTCTCTTCTTCTCCTTTCTTTACTGACCCATTTTGTGAATTGTCTCCTGAGTCCACTCTATTATCCTCTAATGAGCTCAATACACCTTCTTCAATGGCATGTGCTCCATAAGATTCTTCAATGTATGCTTTTGAGAATTTCGAAAACAAAACGCAGTGAAAAAAAGAATTCCTACCAAGGATCCATGTAAAAAAGAGGACCATGACACGTGATTTTTTTAGTTTACCTCTTGAAGCCAGATGAATAAAATCAAAGAAAATCACCAACACCATTACATTGACGATGTCTCTACGGAATCCACACGTATAGACTCACACATCCAACATCCAATGTCCGCAATATTGGAGATCCATGTCTCTGACACAGTGCTAGCTGTGAAGAGAAGAGAAACATGTCACTCTCTCACTCACTGTTTCTGTATGTGTGGCTAGGATTTTGTTCTGCATGTGTTGGTAACCCCTTAGCAGTAATATTTATAATAGTGACTGGCTTAAGTGAGTGAGAGCAGCAGCAAGGTTACCTATGCAACCTTTGGACTCATTTGTTATGAGTTAGGCCCACGATGGAATCCTAGTCAACTTGGATTCTCATTGCTCCAATTTAGTATGCTCTATGTGTATGACCTTGCAGGTTCTCATGACGTTGGCAATAACATTAAAATTCTATTTTAATATTACAAGCAGTGAGCAATATCTAGCAACACATCGCTGCTATCCAAGTAATGAGAATGTTAGTGATTTGACATAACCTTTCCGTAATCAATGTTCCCATGTAGTTTAGTCCCTTTGTCCAGATATCTAGATTGAACACAAGGCATAGAACCTGTCACCCTTGTATGGTTCAATCTTTCATCTCTTGATACTCGAATAGACTTAGTAATGAAAAATGACATCAATATCTCATATTGACTCATTTGAGCATGGTCATACATTTCATAGTCTCATTCAATTTAAGGGCCCGAAAATATTGCTCCTATTATGTAGGAGGGACAAATTCCAAGTAGGTCACTCATATCCTTTCGCATGATTCGTGGTATGTCCAATAACTAACTTTATAATCACCTTATTACAGATGATGTTTGATGGAATTAAAACATACAATACCTCATGTAGGAATCATAGTGATTTCAGGTCAAAGGACTACATACACTATTGTCACTGTGAGAATCGCTTATGACACTCACATAACAATCCACGTAGCGCTCTCATGATGGGTCAGTCCAATACATTATTACTCTAACATATACCCATGTGAAAACTCGATATCTCATATCTATGACCCATGAGATGTGGCCATCAGTCTATGCACATACTAGTCTCAATGCATTATTATCGTCTTGATTAACAATAATACTTGACTAGGGACATTTAAGAATAGTGTTCTATTTCTATCCAATAGGATCTCACGATCAAGTCATCCACTTGATGTCCTATGGCATAAAACTTACCATTCTAAGGACTTTATTATATTTATTATAAATAACACAATAAATGAAATGCCTCATATATTAAATAAATAGAATAATACAATGTAATCTAGTATGGTCAAAATAAATCGGCCTTTAGGGCATACACCAACATTTGTTGATCCTGTTCCTGACACTACTGATGGTCATCCCATAGTTTGTCATTCTGATAAAGTAAGAGCACCTCTTTCTCATCTTGAAGACTTTCATTGCTTCTCTACTATTTTGACCTTGCATGAGTCTCACACTTATCGTGAGGCTAGTTCTGACCCTCTTTGGCAGCAAGTAGTGGAAGAAGAAATCCATGCTTTAGAGAAAACTCTCTTGGGATCTTATTGATTTCCCTCTAGCAAAACTTTAATTGGTTACAAATGGATTTACAAAATCAAAACTCATTTTGATGGATCCATTGAATGATATAAGGCACGACTTGTGGCTAAAGGGTACACCCAAGAATATAGTATTGATTACAAAGAGACATTTGCTCCTGTGGCTCGCCTAACATGTGTTTGAAATTTGATAGCTGTTGCAGGAATAAAAAGGTGGAAACTTTTTTAAATGGATGTTAAGAATGATTTCTCAATGGTGATTTAGAAGAAGATGTATATATACAACCTCTTCTAGGGTATTCTCATCCACCTAACAAAGTTTGCCATCTCAAAAGAGCTCTATATAGTCTAAAACAAGCTCCTCGAGCTTGGTTTGTAAAATTTAGCTCTACCATTTGCACAACTTGGTTTTAATTCTAGTTCGCATGACTCAGCCTTATTTATTCAAAGAACTAATGAAGGCATTGTTCTCCTCTTGCTATATGTTGATGATATGATCATTACAGAAGATGACAATTGGTATATCAGAATTGCAAAACTACCTTAGTCAACACTTTGAAATGAAGGATCTTGGCTCTCTCAGCTACTTTCTCAGTCTAGAGGTCACTTCCACACATGATGGATACACTCTTTCTCAAGGAAAATATACTTCTGATTTACTATCTCGGGCTGGTATTACTGACAGCAAAACTAGTTCAACTTTATTGGAGCCTAATGTCAAACTCAGTCCTCTGGATAAGAAACCACTTTTTGATCATACTTTATATTGCCAATTGGTTGGGAATTTAATTTACCTTACTGTCACTAGGCTAGACATAGCTTATGTTGTTCATCTTGTATGTCAATTTATGGCTACTCCTCGCTCCACTCATTTTGTTGTTGTCCTTCGAATTCTTCACTATGTCAAAGGAACACTATTACATGGGCTACATTTTTCTTGTCACTCTTCTCTTCTGTTGACTAGTTATTCTGATGCTAATTGGGCTGGTGATCCCACAAATCGTCATTCTACCACTGGATCTTGTTTATTTTTGGGTGATTCTCTTATTTCATGGTATAGCAAAAGGTAAACAATTACTACTAGTTCTAGTACAGAATCTGAGTATTGTGCTCTAATTGATGCTATATCTAAATTACTCTGGCTTTGATAATTACTAGAAGATATGGGTATTACACACTCCAGTGCTACTGTTGTTCATTGTGATAATAGGAATGTTATTCAAATAGCTCAAAATGACATTTTTTATGAGTGTACCAAATACATAGAGATTGACTGTTGCTTTGTTCGACAACATCTTGTACTTTGAACTATTCAACTAGTTTCTATTTTTTCACAAAATCAACTCGCTAATATCTTCACAAAAGCTCACTTCACCAAGCATTTCCTTGACTTATTACACAAACTCAAATTAGGATCTACTCTACCACCTTGAGTTTGAGGAGGGTGTTAACTTGATTTTAGTCATGTGTCACATTTTTATCATGTATCATGTTTTAGTCATGTATTAATAGGCCTTGATTTTAGAGCTTTAATTCTAGCTTATTTTTTAGGACTTGATTAACTTGTTTTTTAGGTCTTCATTTGTATAGCCTTTATTGCATGTATTCCTATAAATAGGGAGTAAATTCATGTATCAAACACAATATAATATATTTTCTAAAGCTTTTCTAATAAACAACCACCTTCCACATTAACTACTTTGAGGCATAGATGGTTCCTAGTGGGCGGAATATTTCTACACATTCTCCATAGGAATATGCGTGATTTGGGAGGCACCTAAACTTTCCAAACCTTCCTCTAAAGTTCTTTGAACATCAATAGTGAGGCATAGGAATTAGTATCACCTTCTACTCCCTGGTCGTTGACCACTAGTCTTCGAAACCAACCAATTTTGTAACCACTTTTAACAGAGCACATGTCTTTAGGATCGTGAGCCCAGACTAAAGAATCCTCATGTTGATGACTTGATAGTGGAATCTGGAGAATTGATTCAGCATCAGCTTGGTTGAAAACTGAAGGAACCAAAGTCCCATTCCAACACCGTTGCTCATGAAGAATAAGCTACTATACATGCTCTAAAGTAAGATCTATCACCTTTATGTAACCCACCCTGAAATTAAATTGTTTGGAATCCAGGGATTTGACCAAATTTTTGTAGAGAGCCCGTCACCAATACGCCATACCGTACCCATATTCAAGATCTTATGTCCCTCTATGATGCTTCTCCTGGTGAACGAATGGTTTGATTTAGGATATGCACTTAGGAAATCACACGTAGGAAAATATTTCATCTTCAGAATTCTGGAAACCAGTAAATATGGAAATGTCATAGTTCTCCACCCTTGCTTTTCTAGCATTGCAAGGTTAAAGGTATGAAGATATTGGAATCCCAATCCCCCAGCCTCCTTAGGCCAACACATTTTTGCCCAGCTAACCTAGTGAATTTTACGGTTGTCAGTTTGATCTCCCCTCCAAAACATACTCATCATCATCTCAAGTTCCTTGCATATGGATAACATAATTTTGAAGCAGACCATAAAATAAGTGGGAATGGCCTGACCCATCGCCTTAAAGAGAACCTTTTTGTCACCTTCAGATAGTAATTTTTCTTTCCATCCCTGAATTCTTTTCCAAACCCTATCCTTCAAAGATTGGAAAATGTAGTTTTTGTTATCTCCCCACCACAGAAGGTAACCCCATATAATTTTTAGAATAGACAACAGATTGAACATTGCAAGCTTGACAAATCTGATTCTTCAAATCTCTATTCACATTGGGGATAAATAGGATTGAAGACTTATCAAAATTAACACGCTGACTTGATGCTCCTCCATACACCCGGAGGATATCCAAGATGGTGTGACGGTCCTCCATAGTGGCTCTAGAGAAGATAAAGCTATCATCGGCAAAGAAGAGGTGGGATACCCTAGGAGCTGCTCTGCACACTCTCACCGCATAAAATTCATTAAGGTGCTCTGGTTTTTGCAACAAAGCTAAAAGGCCCTCTGCACATATAACGAACAAATATGACAAAAAGGGATCTCCTTGCCTCAAGCCCCTCTGTGGAGAAATTTTTTCACTTAGGTATCCATTCAGTAACGTAGAATAAGAGATAGAGGAAACATAGTGTATAATCAAATTAACCCATCGATCATTAAACCTCATTTTCCTCATAACAGCCTCTAAGAAAGTTCATTCCACCCTATCATATGCCTTGCTCATATCTAACTTCATGGCTAGAAAACCCTCCCTACCCGATCTTTTGTTTTTTAGAGCATGGACAAGCTCGTAAGCGATAAGGACATTATCCTAGATATGCCTATTCTGAATGAAAGCACTTTGAGATTCAGAAATGATACTAGGGAGAATAGTCTTTAATCTATTGGCTATGACCTTACTGATTTTCTTGTAAATCACATTTCAAAGAGAGATGGGCCTAAATTGAGTCATATTCTGAGGACCTTTTGTTTTGGATAACAGAACAATAAAAGTATGATTTATATCTTCAAGGGACTCACCTTCATTCAGAAAAGAAAGAAATGCCCTTGTCATTGCTTCCCAACCACGTCCCAATATTTCTAGAAGAAAAGAGCTGGCATTCAATCCGGTCCTACGGCTTTTGTAGGTCCTATTTGAAAAAAAGCTTCTCTGACTTCAAAGCCTATGAATGGCATGGAAATAAAATCATCCATGTCTATTGTGATTTTTTCTTGCACACCCTCCAAAGCTTCGGTAATACTCCTCGGGTTGGAGGACCCAAAAAGATTCAAGAAGTAACTATATGTTATAGTTTCCAAGTCAGCATAATCCTGAAACTATTTTCCATTTTCATCTTGTAGTCGAGTAATTTTATTCATTTTTTGTATCGTTGTACTCGCTTAAGGAAGAATTTGGTGTTCATATCCCCTTCTTTTAACCACTCAACTCTTGATCTCTGTCACAACATAATTTCTTGCCTTTAGAGTAACTCATTTAGATCCCCTTTCTTATTCTTTAAAGCTTGTAAATTCTCCTTTGTCGGATCTTTGTTTGCTAGAATAGATATCTTTTCCTACGCCTAATCATTCTACTTATTTATATTCCCAAACGAGGTCTACCTAAGTAATAGAATATGCCATGTCCATAATGGAAGAAATTTCACCCAATGATTCCCAGCCTCAATAATAATTTTCTTGCTCTCTAGATCACGAGACCACATTTTCTTGTAACGAAATGGTCTTTCCTTCTTTTGCTCCTGAACACCTGGGTTGTGGATGTTAAGGTCGAGTATAACTGGTCTGTGATCTTAATACGACGAGGAAAGTTGGGTGACTTGCCTATTTCTCTAGTTTTCTTACTAGTAGGAGTTTGCAAGGAATTGATCCAGTCTACACTGCACATTATGATCTCTTGCCCTCGTATTGCTCCAAATAAAAGGATACCCATTAAATCCTAAATCAAGAAGACCACAAAAATCAATCACTTCCTTGAAAGCTTGCATCTACCAGGAAGGTCTAGGTGGGCCTCCCTCTTTCTCCCTGGGATCTACTATCTCATTAAAATCCCCCTAACAACCATGGTGTGTTATCATTGGAATGTAAATTCTTCAAGGCCCTCCATGAAATGTGTCTATCTACTACTGTTGGGGCCACATAGAACCTTGTAAACCTCCAAATCTTCCCATCCTCTAGCAGTGATACATTAACATCAATGAAATACTTGGAATAAGATTGCAAAGATATGTCCAAGTCTTGTCTCCACAAAAGTTCCAACTCACCTTTACGATCTTCGTTGTCCACTCCAAAACCCAAAGGAAAACTAAGCCTCCACTTCACTCTTTCAAATTCATGTCTAGCTAATTTAGTCTCTGTTAAGAAGACTATTTTGGATTTACATTCCCTCACCAAGTGGTGAAGTGTTGGAATTGCCTATAGATTCATGAGACCATGACAATTCCATACTAACACCTTCATGGTGATCGACAGAGCTGCTGGGCCAACTTCACCGCTGAGATTGGTATTGGTTCTTGCACTGCTTCATGAATATTTTGCATCTTCTTAACCAGTGGGTCTTTCTCAATTTCCATATCTTCTGCACCCTGTATATAAGCTTCTAGTGACCTCTTCATCAGTATGGCCACTTTGCTTTCACCAGAAATGTTGAATTTTTCTTTAGCTCAGTACTTCTATTTCTTGTTGCCTTTCTCTCCACTACCTTTGTGTAATATGACACTTACACCAGAATGAGCCTCTGCATGGACCAAAGTCCTTTGAATTGTAGCATTCTCTAATCCCTATGAACCATCACATTCCACACCTAGATCACCATTTTCCGGCTAGAGACCTTTGACACGCTAAATGGACTACTAGCACACTTTTCAAAGCTTGAGGTTTCCTCCAAAGCGAGAACACCCCCCATACTTGGGCTGTTGAATGGGTTGTGACTCACTGAGTAGGAACCCTGTTTGAACCATACTTTGCTATTTGACCCCTTTGCCCTCATCCAATCCCCAAATTGATGATCCACCTCCTCCTCTTCTTCACGGTTTTCATAGTCATCAGTTGTGTGACCTAAAAGCCCACACCCATAATAGAAATTTGGCAATCTTCCAAATTGAATAGGAAACCACTGTGCTCCCACTTTTCTCTTCACCACCATCTTAACACCCCTTCTCAATGGTTTCCTAATATAAATCTTCACTTTCACTCTTATACTTATACCCTTCATCCTTCCTCTACCGTCTGAATCTACTTGTAAACATTCACCTATTGAGTTTCCAATCGTACACACCACATCATCTACCATCGCAGCTACTAGTATATTGATAATCACATATTTTATATATTAATAAATACCTATTTTTAGTCTTTTACACTCTTCATGTACTTAATTGATTGAACTTGACTATGTTTTATAAGTTTGGACTCAAATTGGTCTTAATTGATTTTCTCAGCATTATTAAGATTTTATACTATTTCTGTATTTTGATCATATATTGAGTTTTAGATATCTAACAATTATGTATCTTGTCTTGTAGGAAAGATAAGAGAGAACTTTACAACTTTCATGAAGAGCTCTGGAGCTAAATCAGATATCTAGTGGACTGAATTAGGCTTGGAAGTTAGAACTCAGGTTCTATCGTGTAACCCAAGTAGCGTGCACTATTTGGTCCATAATTCGAGCTATAGGCGTGATATGAAC
This sequence comes from Ormosia emarginata, assembly GCA_029884605.1. Taxonomy (NCBI): domain Eukaryota; kingdom Viridiplantae; phylum Streptophyta; class Magnoliopsida; order Fabales; family Fabaceae; genus Ormosia; species Ormosia emarginata. Next base: position 46,153,511 of record JAQQTP010000077.1, on the reverse strand, counting down.
TCGAAACTAGTGGCATTCGAAAGTTAAGACATAGATCTTCAATTCTTAGGAGACTACTTATCCAAAATGTGACGTTTTGATGGTGTTTTCATCTTTTTACGTCGATTGACAGGATCAGAGACCTGCTAAGAGTGATTTGGGCATAACTCTATCATCTTAAGTCGAATTCAAGTGATTCTGGTGGCCAACGAAAGCTAAGAGGCAGAGGATTAACTTTAACCTAGGGAAAAATTAGGATTCTTAATTTTTAGGTCAGTTATTTTTGTATAAATAGGGAACTCGAGATAGATAGTTGCAATAAGTCATATTATTTGTTTCTTCTACCTAGAGTTTTCTCTTTTCTTTTGCAAACCGTGTGTGGCATCCATTGAGAGTTAAATATCTTAGATCAATCCAAGGATCTTAAGAAAATTCTAGTTTGGCTTTGAGATTATGTTCCTAATTTTGATTTTGAGTTGAATTAATTATCTTCTTCTTTTCTTGATTTAGATTTTAAATTACATGATTAGAGATTTCTGTTGTGTGATGTAATCTGATTGAATCCTTAATCCTACTTAAGATTTGTGATTAAATTATGATTGATTAATTGTGATTTAGTCACATGAATTGAAGACAGTTAGGTTGACAAATTTGTTAGTCTTGGTTAATTGAATTCTGGTTGTTAAATTAACATAGGTTGCATGTTGTTTGTTAGTTTAATTTTAGGTGATTTTCTAGTGTTGAATTCAATGTGTTTGATGCAGAGATTTCAGCTAATCTACCAATCATATATTAACCAATTAATTCAATCCAGATGCATGTTAGTGATTGATTACAAGCCAACTAGGTTTTTGACAATTTCTTGGATTAGTTGCTTTGCAAATTATTTTTCTTTCTTACATTTAATTATTAGATTTACATTCTGCATAAAAAATCTCCCCTGTTTGATATTGATTTGGTTTGATTGGTATCTTGATCCTTGAGAGACGACTCAGTTCACTATCTTGTGCTACAAGTTTGGTAGAACTGGAATTTCGTTATTTGGTTGAGCTCGGCACTCGAATCAAATTTGGCATCATTGTCGAGGATCATTAGATGCTAATTAATCATATCAAGACTTTTACTAACCCTTCACTAATCTTTAAGGTCCTATTTTGCTTATGAGGTTTAATATTCTTGATGCTATGAAATATCCTATAGAAGAATATACTATCTTTCATATTGATTTAATTGATGACTTAATTGATAATTCGTATGCTGACTTGTGTATGGAGTTTCCTAAGATTGTTGATTTTGGTGACTCTATGTACGGTGATTTGTGTGCTAGTTGTGATTGTGGTAAGTTATGTTTTGTGTATTCTGAAATTTCTGTATTTTTGGGATATGATGAATCTGTTCCTATGTTAGTAGATTGTACAACAGGTGATATATATGCAGAGGTTCAAGCAACAGAAGCAGAGTAGCAGCAACCCATTAGATTATTACCCTCTATAGTGCTACCACCAAAATTGGAGCTTAAGCCTTTGCCTGCGCAACTGAAGTATGCATACTTAGCGGATGATGAGTAGCTTTCTGTGATCGTGGCCAAAAACCTACTTGCTGAATAGGAGAAGAGACTGCTACAAATTCTGAGAGAGCATAAGAAAGCCATCAGATGGACTCTAAGCTATGGACAACAAGAGTTTGGCTTTGTAGATAATGTTTGTAATGGTCCTAACTCATACATAATAGCCACAGGTGAATTTAATGACAGCTTGAAACTTTGGAGAATTTTTTGCATTAATAGTAAATTATTGAAGAATGTCAGAATATATTCCCAGCTGTTCTCCTTGTTGTTTCACATTATGGGAATTGAAGAATGTCTTTGGGATCCTGATCGAAGCCCTTGTGCTTCAACCATAACTTGGTCATCACGCTTCAAGCAATGGAATCCCGGTGGGAGTTTCTTTCTAGCTGTAATAGGACCTTAATGAATCTTCACCTTGATAAGGATGTTTCTTCTCTCTTTTTTATTGTACTTGTCCTAGATTAATTGATAATTATGGAATGTTATTTTCTTTTGAGTTTTACATTGAGGACAATGTAGAATTTAAGTGTGGGGAAAGAATTTACATTATGTTTTTTTGTTTTATTTCTATTTTTTGTTTTCAATGTTTAATTTTATTTCTGTTTTAATTTTCCGTCTTAATTTTATGTTTCTATTTTATTGTCACTGTTTTCATTCTATTTTTCTATTTTTGTTGTTAACTTTCTATTTCTGCTATTTTTTTTTTAAATTTTCTATTTATGTTGTTTTCTCGTTGTTTTTATTTTTGTTATATTTCTGTTTTTTATTTTGTTTTTTATTTTAATTCTCTTTTATGTTTTTAATTATGTTTCTATTTTTTGTTTTTGTTTTCAAATTATTTTCTGTTTTAATTTATGTTTTAATTTCTATTTTTCTTGAAAAAAATGTGTGTTTTTAATTGTATTCCAATAATGTTTTAGGATTTGTGAAATTTGTGAGTATGAATCAATTGAAATTCTAGGTTCATAGCATAATTGAATAAATTATCTTCCTTCTTAAGTTTGACACGCTCAATTTTGGATGTTTGATTAGAGGATTGAGTTTGATAGATGCATACATTGTAAGATTTTGAGCCTATTGATGGATGAATTTAGTATTTATATAATTCTATTATTTCTTGTATGATTTTCATTCATAGTAATTGATCACTCTAGAACTTGCTTTGATTCTTTTTTAGGCTACATGTTCACTTGCATACATGAACATAATTAAGGCATTCTTTCTTGAATTAGCTACTTTGACCAAATAGTCAACCTTACATCATTTCTCTTTTATTAACTCCCATTGAGCCTATGTACCTATCCTTTATCTTAGCTCATTATGAGTCTTATGTGAAAAATCATGTTTTTACCTTACCATAGGGAATGAGAAAGCATTGGTTCATTTTCATTGGAGGAGCTCTTTTGCTTGTAGGCAATTTATAGTACAAGTGTGTGGGTTGTGTAATTTGATGTGCAATAGAAAAAGAAAGAAAAAGAGCCAATTGAAAAAAGAAAAGAAAAGAAAAGAAAAAGAATAAAAGCAAGAAGGTTGTGAAAGAAAATAGATAAAAATAAATAAATAAATAATAAAAAAAGGAATATGTAAAGAGAATGCACATTATATGAAATTAGGGGTAAAATTCATGCTTGTCATTTGAGTTCCTCCCCAATGCTCTTTTATTCTCTTAGGTATTTAGGTTGTCATATTCATATTATTTCCTTCCCCTACCTTGACTACATTACAACCTTGAATAAAACCTTCTTGATTTGTGTATGCATGTATCTAGAATATTGGAAAAGTAGAAGATAAGCAAGCTTATGGTAGTATAAATTTTCATAAGTTGAATTGAGTGAAATACATAACTTTTAAACACTCGAGGGATTGAGAGTGTAGATTGTTAGAATCTATCATTCTTGATTCATGCTTTTCAAATTGAAGCTATCTTGCCTGTTGGTTTGAGATGTGAAGAAATGTTACCTCATGAATGTTTTGATCCCTTGAATCTTTGATTGCTTTTCTTGCTTAAAAACTTTTACATTCTTGAATATCATTGGAAAATGAATATCTTTGAGTTTTGAATTTTGAATTTTTGTGTTCCTTGTCCCCTAATTTGAATCTTTAATTTTCCCAGGACGTGCAAAAGTTAAGTGTGAGGGAATTTGATAATCACAGATTTCATACATTAATAAACCCTTATTTTTAGTCATTTACACTTTCCATGTACTTAATTGATTGAGCTTGGCCATGTTTTGTAAGTTTGAGCTCAAATTATACTTAATTGATTTTTCTAGCATTATTAGGATTTTACACTATTTTTGTATTTCAGTCATATCTTGAATTCTAGATATCTAAAAATTATGTATCTTGGCTTGTAGGGAAGATAAGAGAGTGCTCAACAATTTTTATGAGAGCCCCAGAGCTGAATCAGATATCTAGTAGACCCAATTGGGCTTGAAAGTCAGAACTCAAGTTTTGTCGCATAACCCGAGCAGCGTGCACTAACTAGTCCATAATTCGGGTTGTAGGTTTGATATGGACTTGAAACTGGTGATATTCAAAATCTAAGACATAGATATTCAATTCTTATGAAGACTACTTATACAAACTATGACGTTTGATGATGTTTTTATCCTTTTACGTCGGCTGACGAGATCAGAGACATGTTAAGGGTGATTTTGGCATAACGGTCTTATCTCAAGCCCAATTCAAGTGATTCCAGTGGCCAAGGAAAGCTAAGAGGCATAGGATTAACTTTTACTTAGGGGCAAATTATGATTCTTAATTTTTAGGTCAGCTATTTTTGTATAAATAGGGAACCATAGATAAATAATAGCAATAAGTTGTATTACTTGATTCTTCTACCTCGAGTTTGCTCCTTTCTTTTGCAAACTATGTGTGGCAGCCATGGAGAGCTAAATATCTGAGATCAATCCAAAGATCTTGAGGAAATTCTAGTTAGGCTTTGAGAATTTATTCCTAATTTTGATTTTGAATTGAATTAATTATCATCTCCTTTTTCTCTTGATTTGGTTTTTGAATTACATGATTAGGGATTTCTGTTGTGTGATGTGATCTGATTGAATCCTTAATCTTAATTGAGATTTGTGATTAAATTATGATTAATTAATTATGATTTTGTCACATGAATTGAAGACGGTTAGGTTGACAAATTTGTTAATCTAGGTTAATTGAATTCTGGTTGTTAAATTAGCATAGGTTATATGAATCTAGAGATTGCGGGTTTATGAATCATTTGTTAGTTAAATTTTAGGTGATTATCTAGTGTTAAATTCTATGTGTTTGATGTAGAAATTTTAGTCAATAATAGATTAACTAATTAATTCAATCCAGATGCATGTTTAGTAATCGATGACAAGCCAACTAGGTTTCTAACGGTTTCTTAGATTGGTTGCTTTGCAATTTAATTTTATTTCTTATATTTAATTATTATGTTTTTATTCTGCATACAAACTCCCTTCCTTGAATGATGATGCGGGATTAAAGGATGGAAACCTAAGTGCATGTTGTCTCAAGTAATAAATTCTTAGGAGTCCGAGGTCGATCTACAGGGAATTGATGAAGAAAAATTAATTGAGGCAAGAAAATGATTTGTCACAACACTAAAAGTAATAAAAATTATTCACAAATGGAAAAGGATTTACTTGGGTTAGGAGATCCACTCTTGGTAATAAATTAGAGGTAAGATTATTTCTCTTTAGTTCTAATCGGAAAATATAACATTCAAAATTCAATTATATATGCAATCATATTATGATTCCTTCAGTTATCTACCAACACTTGTAAGAGAGCTCAAGCATTCACTGTGTCAATCCTCTTATCTACAATCAATCAAGATCTCCATTATACAATGAAGGTTTCTAAATTGATTGGAAACAAAATACAACACATATAATATCCACTTTATAATATATCATTTAAGTACAAGAAATAGAATAATCTTACCTTATTTCATTACCAAGAGCTTCACTCTTTCACCCAAGCAAAATAAAAATTAAGTACTCATAATCAAGAAGAAAAAAAGAGTAGAAGAGAAAGATGAACATAACTTCAAATTAGAACAAAAGAAAATTACAACAAAGGAAGACAATATACAAGCATGAAATTTTTTTTTCCTAACCAAGCCTAAAACCAAAGTCTCCTAAATAATCAGCTAATGGAGCCTTTCATAGAGGATTAGAGATACAAAATGACAAGGGGGCTTATTAAGAGTAGGTGAGGAGTGGGTGGATAAATGGAAAATGCCAAATGGTGAGTTGGTGAGTGGAAAATTATTGAGATTCTTTGTCTCCGAAATCATTCAGTGCTGATCTCATAGATGCCATCAGAATAAAGCAACGTGGTCTTCATGAAAGTTGTAGCATTTTGTCTCAAATTTCCAATGCCATCAAAATCATCTAAAAATTCGTCCTACAGCCTAAGATATGACTCAATTACTACAGACTATGCAGGCCCAGTTTCATCACCTCCAAGGAGTCCGATCTGAGTTATGTGTTTTTCATGAAAGTTATAGATATGAGTCTTAACTTTAAAGTTTCCAAATTTCAACTCAAGGAAGTTCCTACAGCCCGAGTTATGCTTTGATTACTGCACACTGTTCAGGTTCCAATCACAAAACTCGTGTTTTGACTTCCAAGCCTATTTCGCTCTGCTAGATGTCCATATTTTACCTAGAGCTCTCATGAAAGTTGTAGAGCTCTCTCTTACCTTTCCTACATGATAAAATACATAATTATAAGACATCTAGAACTCAAGATATGACTGAAATACAGAAATAGTGTAAGACCAAAATAGTGCTAAAAAAATCAATTAAGTCAAATTTGAGTTCAAACTTACAAAACACAATCAGGCTTAATTAATTAAGTACATGAAAAGTGTAAATAACTAAAAATAAGAGTTTATTAATGTATAAAATATGTGATTATCAAATTCTCCCACACTTAGCTTTTTGTACTCCTGGGCAAAACACATAAGACTAAAGCTAGGAAACAAAGAAAAATGACATAGATTCAAAAGCTAAAAACTCTAAAAGACTCGATGAAACGAGAAGAGCAACTAGAAATTCAAGGGATCAAAGCATTAATGAGGTAACATTTCTTCACATCTCAAACCAACAAGTAAAGAAACTTTAGTTATAAAGAATGAATCAAGAATGATAGATCCTCACCGAATTCACTCTCAATCTCTCAAGTGTTTAAAAGGTAAGTATTTCACTCTATTCAACCCATGAACAATTGTACTACCATAAGCTTGCTTATCTTCTACTTCTCCGCTACTCAAAACACATGCATACAAAAATCAAGAGGACTTTATTTAAGGTTGTAATAGGGTCATGGTAAAGGAGAGGGGATAATATGGATATGAGAAGATAAATACCAAAGAGAATAAAAGAGCATTATGGTACAATTAGAGTTGAGAAGATGTTGAGAACATTCATCATAAAGGACAATGACCAATATTTGACTAATGTTTTGTTGAAGATCAATCCCAAATTGATTAATTGAATTCATTGTTAGGCCTGAACCTTCTCCTTCTCTTCTTATTGTTTCCAAGCATCCACCTTTATTCTAGACTTTGATATCCTTTGATTGCAAGGTAGTCAGTTCTTTCTTTTTTTTTTTGTTTTTTTTTGTTTTGTTTTTGTTTTTTTTAAGATCATTTTACACACACACCCCTACACTTATTCAAGAACAAGGTCAATGCTCTCTTTTTCCCTAAGGTTAGGTAAAACATGTTTTTTTTTCTTTTTTTCTATCTTTTTTTTGAAGGCATGTAATGAGCTAAAAACAAAGAATGGTTAAATAAGCTCAAAGGGATTATACAAGAGAAAATATACGAGGATGACTATTTGGTCAAAGTAACTACTTCAAAATGCTTCAATCATATTTATGTATGCATGTGAAAATATAGCCTAAAAAAGAATCAAAGCAAGTTCTAGAGTAACAATTCCATGAGTGAAAATCACACAAGAAAGAAGAGAATGATACAGATATTCAATCCATTCATTAATAGGCTCAAAATCTCACAAGACATATTTCTATCATTCTCAATCATCATATCAACATTCATATCCAAGCTTATGATTTTTAAGAAAGAAGACAATTTATGCTAAGATCCAAGAATCCATTTGTTACTTCTACACAAAATAATTATTTTCTCAACTAAGATGCGTCTCAAGAGTAAACTTACCTCCAAGGCAAAATTTAATCCTTACTCTGCCATCCTTAATTAGTTTTACTACGAATAAGTTTCTGACAGTCATATCACTAAACATATTTTTCAATTGAGATGCGTCTCAAGAGTAAAATTACTCTTTACTCTGCCATCATTCATTGTTTAGTAAGTCCATGACATTCATATCATACTTCCCAAAAAAGAAATTTTTTTTTGGTCAACTATCCTTCCCCACAACCAGATCACAACATTATCCTTAATGTTAAAATATAGATGAGTAAAGGATAGAAGATATTACCTATTGGAGAAATCTGACACAAATTTAAACATAAACAAAGTACGATAAATAAAATCAAAAGTAAAGGAAGGCTATAAATGAAGTGTCAAATCTGGTTTTCTTTTCATCCTGCTTCCCTCACTGCTTCTTGCTGACCAATTTATTAGAGCTATTGCTGAGTCAGGTTTATGAACAAAAGCTTCTAATTTATCAATCAATTCATCAATAGTGGAAGTAGAGATAAGAAGTTGTCTTGCCAAATGTGTGATAAATTTCTGTTCAACAGCATGGTCAAGAAAGAGTAACAAAATATCAAAGAAATTATTTACATTCAACAAACCTATGAGTTTATCGTGGATGTTCAGTTGCGCCCAAAAGACAATTTGAAAAACTTTTTCCAAGGTACCAAAATCACCTGGTAAGGTAATGAATGCATCAGAGTTGTCAAGTATTTTCTTCATTCGTTCATGCATTGATGATACCTTAAGTTCCTCCCTAATTGTCTTTCCAGTGATATTATGTTGAGCTAAAGGTTCAGGAATGACACCTAAAACCTGGCTGCCTCCTATATATGTAGTAAGTGATACAGCTCCCACTAACTCACGACAACCTCCCTCATATACAAGATCAATATTTCTCGCAACAAGTGATTGATCAAGAGTGTTAGTTGCATTTGCAAACTCTAAACCTTTCCCATACTTAGACCCACAAAATACATATATATTTTTAAGTCGACGAATAGAAACACCTTCCATTTCTATACTCACTTTTTTTTTTGAATGATTCTTAGTTAGAAGAAAGTGCAGAAAATGGAGTGTTTAAATAGGAAAAAGAATGGAAAGAGTAATAATAGCACCTACAAGGGTAGGTTGGTTGTTGTCAGAAAAGTTTAAAATTAAGAAACACAAAATCTTTTTTTTTATTTTTTTTTGTTTTGTTTTTGTTTTTGTTTTTTTTTACTTCAAGAAAACCATCAGGGTAAAGAAGTCTAGAAACTCCTGAAGGTTCCTGCTCAAAGAATTGTCTGTCCAAAACCAAAATACAGCAAAATCATACAAAGATAAATAAATATAATAGCAAATGATAACATACCTTTATGTACAGTTTTCATGGCGTATCTTTATGCTGCGCATCATGAGTGCAGTAGTGGCATATCTTTATACTGCGTGTCACCAGTGTAGTAGACACTCACGTCCGTTTATTCGAAGAAAAGATAAAGAAGAAACCATCGTGGGTTTCCATCCTGGGTCTAGAACTTGGAAAGCTCACACTTGGGCTCGTAATATCAACAAAGATGCTAAAATCTGAAACCCATAATGTCCAAGATCCAAAACGTCTCATCCCAAGGCGCTGAGAGCCCCTTCTAATAAAAGAGAGGATCAAGCTCAGATGCCTCATACTCTTTGGCAGCCATGAGTTGCTTCTTACTAATAACCAGAGTGGGACGCTTCTACCTGTCCATCAACTCCACAGTACCTAGATGGTAAACATTGGGTTATGGAGTATGGCTCTCTATAGAGCATAGTATACGAACTTTTTTAAGGACCAGCGTGCAAAGGTCCACCCAAGTCAATGACGGGTCAACCAAAGGCTGAGGCTCCAAAACTAATTAAAGTCATGGTACTCCTTCCAGATCGCCTTTTTCAAAAAAAAAAAATTTCTTTATTTTATTTTTTTAAAGAAAACATGAAGAAGAAGAAGATAATATATACAAATTGTTGTGGATATGACTTACATCTACTTCTGGTTTCACGTCCAGTAACAGCTTAAACACCTTCTATGAGTCGAGAATAAGCTTCCCATCTAATTTTCTTATAAATTGGCAAACAGGGTCTTTTAGAGTCAAATTCCCAAGACTGTAGCGTTTTTCTTCATCCTTGAAGAGATTCCACAAATTAAGAAGTTCACGATGCACAGATCCACAAGAATGCGTCTCAAGAGTCAATAAGATATCACCTAATGACTCCTTACTCAGTCCATTCTTAATGAAGAAAATTTTATCTTCTCTGTTTGCGGAAACCATCCCTAAAGAACGACATCGCTTGTTACAATTCCATCGTGCACATTTGTGACAGACTTGTAACATTTTACTCTTCTCCTTTTAGAATATGAAATTCTTCTAAGACCTGGCATGTATGAGTCAAATGAAATTGAAGACTCACATGCTAGTCAGACCTTTGCTTCAATTATCCAGCGTACATCTTCTGGCATACCTTTGTGCATTAACAGTTTCAATCTTTCACATCTAACTTTGTAGATTTTTGTCAGAGCATTTTGAGGGAGGAAAGGAAAATATTTTCTCAGGTTTGAAAGAATGACATACATTTTAAAGGAGAAGAAGGATTCAGTTATTTTGGAAAACTGAAAAACAAACCGACTTGAGAGTCACGGAGTACTGTTATCCGCCACTTAACTGGCAACATAAAGAATTGTAAAAAGAAGACAACAAAATTAGAATAAATTCTATTCATAACAAGGATAAAAAAGAAAGATGAATTCTACCTCATAAACTTGGTTTTCTAGAAATGGTTTGAATCTTTGTCCATTGACTTTAAACACATTACCATTCCTAGGATTCTCAATATCTATGACCCCATGAGGATACACATGTTTGACAACAAAAGGACCACTCCACCTAGATCTCAATTTTCCAGGGAATAGGTGCAAACGAGAATTATAAAGCAGAACTTTTTGACCAATTTCAAAATTTTTTCTCAAAATTGTCTTGTCATGAAAATCTTTTGTTCTGGCTTTATAAATCTTTGAGTTTTCATATGCATCATTTCTCAATTCTTCAAGTTCATTTAATTACAATTTTTAAGGGTGATCACTGGTCTGACCCGACCCGTGAACCTTACCAACCCGAACCGACCCGATATAATATATCCGGGTAGGGTCGAGTCATCGGGTTAGTTCGGGTCAAACCCGATTAACCCGATTTTTAATTGGTTCGGGTGATGGGTTGAGTAATTTAACTAGATGACCTGACCCGATGACTCGATTACCTGAGTAACGACGTCGTTTTGGGTAATTTCTATTAGGAAACCAACCCGACCACCCAACCCGACCAACCCGACCACCCAAAAATAGAAAAAAAAACTTTTTTGTTTGAAATTTAATCAACTCGATTACCTGAACCAACCCGATTACCATCGGGTCGAGTCGGGTCAGGTTATCAAAATTTTTTTTGCCTAAAATCGACCCGAACCGAATCGTGTGCACCCCTAGCAGTACGTTAAGCCTAAAGTGACAAGGTTTTCCACAAACTAACCGATAGGGTAACATGCCCAAAGATGTTTTGAAAGTAGTATGGTAAGCCTAAAGTGCATCGTTTAGTCTTTGAAATTTGAATTAACCATTTTTTCCAAAATTTGTTTAATCTCCCTATTTGCCAATTCAACTTGTCCACTTATCTGAGGGTGATAAGGGGTGACAATTTTGTGTATAATACCATATTTCTTTATTAAAGATTCAAATAGTTTATTACAAAAATGTGTTCCTATATCACTGATGATAGCTCAAGGGATTTTAAATCGACACAATATATTTTCTTTTAAAAATTTGAGAACAGTTTTATGATTATTGTGTCAGCATGGAATTGCCTCAATCCATTTTGAGACATAATCAACTGCAACTAAAATATACACAAATCCAAATGAAGATGGAAATGGGCCCATGAAATCAATTCCTCAACAATCAAAAATTTCAATGACAAGGATGGGGTTTATAGGCATCATGTTTCTTTTTGAAATTCAGCCGAATTTTTGACAATTTTCACAACTTTTGCAAAAAGTGTAGCAGTCCTTAAATAAAGTGGGCCAATAAAATCTGCACTGCAAGATTTTTGCAGCTATTTTCTTTGAAGAAAAGTGACCTCCACATGCTTCTGAGTGACAAAATTTAATGACACTACCTACCTTACTGTCGGGCATACATCTCTGAAAGATTTGGTCAGGACAATATTTGAACAAATATGGGTCATCTCAATAAAAAATTTTCACCTCTGTCAAGAATTTCGTTCTATCTTGGTGCATCCATTGAGGTGGCATCTTTCTTATTACAAGAAAGTTGATTATGTTAGCAAACCAAGGCATGAAATTAATGGAAAATAAAAATTCATCAGAAAAAGAATCATTGATGGGTGTGTTATCAAAAGGTGAGCCTGTTGTAAGTCTGGACAAATGATCAACAACAACATTTTTGGCTCTTTTCTTATCTTTTATTGTGATGTTGAATTCTTGAAGCAACAAGATCTACCATATCAATCTTGGTTTAGCATCTTACTTAGACATCAAATATCTAACAATAGCATGATTAGTAAAAATCATAATAGAAGAACCAATTAAGTAAGATCAAAATTTGCCCAGTACAAAAATTATAGCAAGTAGTTCTTTTTCAGTAGTAGTGTAATTCATTTGTGCACTATTTAAAGTTCTACTTGCATAACAAATCACATGAGGCTTACCTTCCTTTCTTTGGCCTAAAACAGCGCCAACAGCAAAATCACTAGCATCACACATCAACTCAAAAGGTAAAGACCAATCAGGAGATTGCATGATAGGAGCAGATGTCAGAAGACCAATTAATTTTTCAAAAGATTTTTGAAATTCTTGAGTCCAATCAAATGATGCATCTTTCAACAGAAGATTACATAATGGTCTAGATATGGCACTAAAGTCCTTAATAAATCTTCTGTAAAATCCTGCATGTCCTAAAAAGGAACGAATTTCTCTGACTATTTTTGGGGAAGGCAAATGGGCAATTAATTTAACTTTGGCCATATCAACTTCAATTCCTTTAGAAGATATCACATGACCTAACACTATTCCTGAGGTAAACATGTAATGACATTTTTCTCAATTTAACACAAATCATTTTTCTTCATATCTTTTCATAACTTTTTCCAAGTTATCAAGATAATTTTCAAATGAATCTCCAAAAACTGTCAAATCATCCATGAAAACCTCTAAATAATGCTCAATCATGTCACTGAAAATACTTAACATACATCTTTGGAATGTTACTAGAGCATTACAAAGGTCAAAAGGTATTCTTCTATATGCAAAAGTACCAAAGGGACATGTAAAAGTGGTCTTTTCTTGATCTTCCAATACAATTGATATTTGATTATAACCCAAATAACCATAAAAAAACAGTAGTATGGATATCCTGCTACCCTTTCCAGAATTTGATCAAGAAACAGAAAGGGAAAATGATCTTTCCTAGTAACAGCATTTAATTTTCTAAAATCAATAAACATACGCCAACTAGATGAGACTCACGTAGGTAGTAATTCACCCTTATCATTTTTAACCACTGTTATTCCAGATTTCTTAGGCACAACTTGTGTAGGGTTTACCCATTGGCTATCAGAGATAGAATAGATAATTCCAATATCAAGCAATTTAAGGACTTCAGCTCTAACTACCTCTTTCATGTGTGGATTTAATCTTCTTTGAAGTTGTTGAGAAGTTTTAGCATTATCCTCTAAATGTATTCTATGTGTACAAATTAATGGATTAATGTCTTTTATGTCTTTTAATGTCCATCTAATTATATTTTTATGCCTTTTAAGTACTTCTGTTAACATACCTTCTTGTTCTCCAGTAAGAGGCGAGGAAATTACCACTGGAAAGCTTTGCTCTTCTCCCAAAAATGTGTACTTTAACCCAGTAGGTAATGACTTTTGCTTCAGTGTGGGTACTTCTTCATGGGCATTATCATTCATAGGTATTAACTCTTCAAATCTTGGTTTCCATCCATTGTACTTCATTACCTGTGTACAATCAAGCAAAGAGCATATTTCAGAGATATCATCTTCTAATTGCATGTCTGAATCAAATGAATTGACTAAACAAATTTCTAATGGGTCAGAAGAACTCCTTGTTTGAAGATGATCATCTATAATGGTTTCAATTCCTTCAACTTCCTCATTTTCATTAAGAACTTTCGGTGGTTGCTTGCACATGTTAAAAACATTGAGTTTTAGTGTCATGTTTCCAAATGTTAGTTTCACCACTCCATTTCTGTAATTTATCAAAGCATTAGATGTTGCTAAAAATGGACGACCTAAAATAATAGGAGTTGACTTGCAACTATCAACTATAGGTTCAGTATCCAAGACAATAAAATCCATAGGATATATGAATTTATCAAATAGAACTAACACATCTTTCACTATTCCTCTTAGAATTTTAATTGATCTATTAGCAAGTAGAAGAGTTACAGAAGTTGGTTTTAACTCACCCAAGTTGAGTTACTGATAAACTGAATATGGAAGCAAATTGACACTAGCACCAAGATCAAGTAAAGCTTTTTCAATTTTATGTTCTCTAATAATGCATGATACTGTAGAACAACCAGGGTCTTTATATTTCAACGCATTATTATTCTGAAGAATGAAGCTTACCTGTTCAACCAAAAATTCTTTCTTTTTCACATTTAGTTTCCTTTTAATAGTGCACAAGTCCTTCAAATATTTGGCATAAGAAGGAATCTGTTTGATAACATTTAACAAAGGAATATTGACTTTCACTTGTTTCAAAATTTCAAAAATTTTAGTGTTATAGTTCAATTTCCTTGAATTGTTTAATGCTTGAGGAAATGGGGGTGCAGGTGAAAGTTTGGTCTTTTTTTGATCAACTTCTTCATTTTCTTAGGGAATTGGTTCATCTTCTTTCTCACAAGATTCTGGAATTTGTTTTTCAATAACTTTTTCACTCCTAAGAGTTATCACTGACTTGACTTGATCTATTTGTTAGTTTTCTGAACTCCCCTCATTTAGACTGTACTGACCCTTGGGATTTAGTTGAGGTTGAGAAGGAAATTTTCCTTTCTCGTGAATGGTGAGTGTAGAATAAAGTTTAGCAAGAGTTTCTTTTATGCCACTCATGCTTTGATTGTTTTGTTTATTAATGGCCTCTTGCTTTTCTATGAATACATGCAGTGTTTCTTCAAGGTTTTTCCTATATGGTGGGACATAAGGTGCATATCCTTGAGAATTTTGAGAGTCATGTTGTGCCTGAGGAGGTGGTGGTTGCACAATTGTTACTGATTATTATTCCTCCAGCTGAAGTTCGGGTGATTTCTCCATCCCGGATTGTATGTATCTGAAAAAGAAGAAATAAATGGCTTTTTAAAATTATTCATTGCATTTACTTGCTTATGTACAACTTCTTTAAAAACAAGAATCTTAGGACATTCATGTGTTGAGTGTCCTAAGTTATCACAAATGCCACAAATTTTTTCATTTTGTACAGATTCGATTCCTTTTGTTTTTCTTAATTCCATGGCTTCAACTTTTCTAGCCAAACTAGAAAACCTAACATTTAGATCTTCCTCTTGACTAAGGTGATATTTTTCTTTATTAGCACTTGCAAGGTTAGATCTAATTCAATTTTCAGAAGTGTTAGTACTATGTCAAGATTGAGAATTTTCAGTCAACTGGTTTAAATAGTCTAAAGTTTCATCTGGTTCTTTATCAAGAAACTTACCATTGCACATTGTTTCCACAAATTGTTTGGTTTCAGGTGTTAAACCTTCATAAAAGAAGCTTATAGTGCACTATTTTTAAAAACCATGATGTGGCCAAGAATTTAACAAATCTTTAAACCGTTCCCAACATTGAAAGTATGCTTCGTTTGAATTTTGGGAAAAAATTTAGATTTATCTTTTCATAGCATTAGTTTTATGTGTTGGGAAAAATTTCTTTAAGAACTCACCTTGCATTTCTTGCCATGTGCCAATTGATCTTGGTTTCAAAGTGTTAAGCCAAGTTTTTGCTTTATCTTTTAAAGAAAAAGGAAACAATTTAAGCTTAACAATCTTTTCAGTGTAATTTTGATCATTGAAGGCAATACATACTTCTTCAAATTCTTTCAGATGTAAATATGGGCTTTCAGACTCTAAACCATGAAAATTATGAAGTAAAGAAATCATACCTGGTTTAAATCTAAAATTAGGCATTAAGTGGAAAGATAAAACATGATGGACTAGAATTTCGAGGTTGTAACACCCTTGTGGGGATATCATATTTATGATGCAATAAAATAAAATCTACCCAAGTTGTAAAATATTTGTTACATAAATAATATGGGTTGTAAATTTTTTTTTCCTTTTATACAGAATATTACTAAATAAAATAACACGGAACATAAAGTAAAGCAAACTGTCATCACACACATAATATACATAGGATTTTGTTTTAAGTTATGCAAATAATTTACAACTACAAAATATTTAAAGAAAACAGTAAAGAGTTAATATATAATACAACATCATAAAGTGCCCAAGTGCACATCATAGATTTCTAATCCTCCGATGGATCATCGAACGATAGAAAATCCGGATGTCTCGCAGCTCTACGAACACGAGTCTGCGCTGTCGACATTATACTGATCTCACTAGGAATACGGAACATTCCTCTCCAGTGACGCCTCAGGTCCAACGGCATCTCCAACTATAGATACAAAGTCGTAGTAAAAGTAGGCTCAGCATCAAACTCTACTTGTAGAGACAAAGTCAAACATCCTAAGTAAATCACCGATCCTCGATCCTTTCGCAGACGCCAGGCCTCTGAACCTCCGTGAAACTCTAGTCTCACGAACCCAAGAAATCCCGGCAACGTCATACTCGCTGAATCAATCCAACGGATATGGATGATCGGAAGGTTGGCACTCGTCGAACTAATCCCCAGTCTGCTGCTGCTCCTCCTCCTCAGGATACTCTCAATCTAGAGGCTGTTCCTCTCCCTTAAACTCTTTTATAACATAAGTAATAATACAGAAAAATTATACATATAGAGAGGTGAGATAATCATACATCAATACTAGCATGGAAAATAAGAAAATGCCAGTACAACAGATATCGCAGTTTAATATAATAAAGCATAACATAACATCATAAATAATAATACAATTTAATACAAAAATTTTAATACAACAGTATCATACAATATCACAATTAATAATGTTATGATGCCTGACACAAATGTGAATGCAATACAACTAGGGGTGTCAAAATGGGCCAAGCCCGATGGGCCGACCCGAATAGCCCGACAAAATAGACGGGCTGGGCTAGCAAAATGCTAGCCCGAAACTTACATAGCCCAAATGGGCTAAGCCCAAATGGGCCGAGCTCGAATGGGTAGGGTCAGCCCGCTCTTTTAACACTACATAAGGCTAAATGGGCTGGGCTGGCAAAATACCAGCTCGAAATTTATATGGCCCGAATGGGCTGGCCCAAAAATGGCCCGAGCCCGAATAGGCCGGGCCGGCTCGTTTTGACACCCCTAAATATAACTCATTCTTACTCCATGGAGCTAGACACAGATATCAGATAGAATGACCTGTAAAGATCTATCAGTACCTCAGGCTGCCCAACTAAACTATTGTACTGTCTAACGTTGTGTCTATAGTCCACAGTCCAAACATCGTGTAGTAGCACACAGTCCAAACATCGTGTAACTACAGGCATTGTACTAAAATAGTCTTTACAAGATCTTGATTAAGTATAGTACGTGTCGAGATCACTAGTGTGTTGCCAGTTACCACGGCCTAGAGGAGCGACCAACTGTCCACATGTGAAATACTCCGCACATTAATGCCTCAAAGTCCACACAAAATGAACCACACTACGCTTATTACACCGACAACACGGTGCTATTCGCCTCGTCAATCAATCACCAATATCAACTAAATTGGCACAACTTAATGCATGAATAAAAATAAAAATTACTAAATTACCCTTAGTCTCAAAATATTCTTATATTTACAAAAATATCCTTGACCTCGGAATTCCAATATATAGTACGTCCCACCTGACAGTACCTCAAAATTTTAATATATAGTACGTCCCACCTGACAGTACCTCAATTTTAATATATAGTACGTCCCACCTGACAGTACCATATTTCCACATGTCTGGGTCCACCACTTTGGCCCAACAGTAAAATTTACTGTTCCAATTAATCGCGTAGAAATTTTATCGCATTTTCGCAATTCCATCATTTTTACAAACGTTTTTAAATCACATAAATATATTTTGCTATTTTTAAAATCGCATAGTATTTTTAAATCGTTTTCTCAATCGCGTAAGATTTTTAAATCGTTTTCTTGATCGAAAAGCTTTAAAATAAAGATTTTAAAACTGCGTAAGCTATTTCTAATACTTTCAAACTACGTAGCATAATTTCTTTACGTTATAAATATATTATAAAATGTTCTATTCCATTTGTCTATTTTTAATAAATTTTGACAGCATTTTGTCTATAAAATCTATTAAAAATATGCTTTCTACGTTTCTCCTCTAAAAATTCTTTTGTTTATTTTATTACCACTAAATGCACTTTGAAAAATTCAAGTTATACTTTTTAAACTCAAAGGTAAGTATTTTTCAAGAGTTTTGTTTATTTCTCTTCTATACTATATTTCTAGTAAAAATTTAATTTACTTCTTTAATTCTTGAAAATTCATTACAAATGCATTCTTTTTAGGTAAGACATCAAGTCTACACTTTAGAAAATAAATTTTGGATTGATTACACATTTACTAGGCATGGTAGCCGAAATTGCTAAAACATTGGTATTTGATCTTTGGATCATTTTCCATCTTCTAAATCATTTTAAAATTCATTAATTTACTTAATTCCATTAAATCCTTCCCTTAGAAAATGGTTGAGAACATTTTGGTTCTCTTTTCTTTGTTGAGGCCATGAGCCTCTCTTTGTGTTCTTTGGAACACTCATGCAAACCTTACATGTTATTCACATTCTAAGTAATAATCATGCATATATCACACATGCAATATATTTTAAAACTTGTAGACATGCATCCAAACAATATCAAACACAAATAGGAAAGCATTTAAACAATCAACACAAGTGAATCCTTGTGGATTCTTCACACACATACAATCCATTTTCTTATCACCACACATGGTTGATGAGATTAAATCTCCCTCTTACCTTTAAGGAAGATAAAATCTTTTACTCCTTCTCCTAGTGATTTCGTGATCTCCTTCAAGAAAACCTAACATACTCAAATCAATTTTCACAAGTTATAACCATAGGAGAAAAACATAAACCATGGATCAATCATGGCTTAGAACCTTAGAAATGAAGTTAGAAATGCAAAACAAAGATTTTCACCTTCTAGGAAAAACCTCCAAAGAAATTTTCTAAGCTTAAGATGATAGATTTTGGAATAACTCTCAACTAGAGATGTTCTTAGAATGGTGTTTAGGTTTGGAAAAATGAGTTAGATAAAATTTTTGAAGGTTGGATGATGGTATAAGGTGGTGTGGCCGAATGGTCTTCAAAGTGTAACAATGGTGGGTTTTGGTTTTTGGAAGAGAGAAAGTGTAAATCAAGTGATAGAAGATGAAGTGAAAAATTGCCTCCTAATGGTGCATGGCCATGGAGCTCACCCTAATGGAGGTGGCCACTTTGTTTGACCTCCAAGACTCCATCCAAGCCTTAGCTTTCATCAAGGGCTCACATGCAAAGCTTCTCCCCAAAGCTTGCTTCCTATTGGCTCATTCAAGCCTTGTCACATGCCTTGTCACATGTTCTTGAATGTTCTACCCTAATGGTAATCACTAATTAAGCTACTAATCCAGTTACTAGTCTCATTAAATTTCTATGCACACTTAATCTAGTTTAATTAGGTTAATTGGTTACATTACTAATTAATTAGCATTCTTGAAATCTAAGCTTCAAGAGCCATTGATTAAATCAAGGGTTGGCATTAGGTAGTAATATGATCAAATCTAAGCCATTAGATCTCATCTCCATGAAATCCAAGCCACTAGATTCATCTTCAAAAATAAAGGGTCAAGATCTTCTCTACATTCTTCACATCCAATGGTCACAAATGATTCTAACTACTTTTGTGAGACCAATCTCCACCGTACAATTGATCAACGGCGGATATCCAAAGCCTTCATTATTAAGCTTATCTTTACAACCATTGATTAGATCGACGGTTGATATTCAAAACTGAACGTCCTCATCCAACGGTGCAAATCAAGTCAAGCCCTCTTTGTTGACTTAATTTCTGTTGGCTTAAAATAAATCAAGCCACTAACGTTGACTACTTTATCTAAATGTGGGTTCCACAAAGTAATTGTGGGTCCTACAAACTAAAAGTGGATCCCATAGACTTTTTTGGGTTCATTGTCGTTTTATTTGTACTGACTAATAAAATAATATTATAATAATATAAAATTATTTTATTACACAGTTAAATCCTAAAAATTAAAAGATTGAGACACGTATCATTCAGAATTGGGTTTAGTAAGATCCCCCAGCTCCGAATAATTAAAATAAGATTTCTCTGACCTGAAAATTATTATTTTCCTGACTCGGAGCAAATCACACAATACACTCAAATATGAACACGAAACAGTCAAATAAATTTTATATCATGCAGAAAAACACAAAACAGCACAATCAGGACATAACGGTCATTTATCCTAAAGTTGGGGTGTTACAGAGGTGGTTGCAAATATTCATGCATGGTTTGCGATGGTTGATTTTCATGTTCATCATGTACATTTTTATTTTCAGTCATTGTATCAATTGTGCGTGATTGTAATTCAAACAAATTAATATATAAAGTACCAGGATTAATTTTAACTAAACGACCAGAATTTAAATCATGATACCAATTATGCATAAATAAATGACTTAAAATAGAAAAAATAATGTACAAGTTAGTAGTTTACACCAGCCGTTAAATATTAACAAGGATGTGGTATAAACCAACCATCTAATAAATATTAATAAGTAAAAAGTTAGATAACTGATAAATTAAAAGTTAGATAATTAGAGAGTTAATAATTAGTAAGTTAGAAAGTGCAGAAAGTAAAATATATAAAATAAAGTGCAGAAAGTAAATTGTAGAAAATAAATTCCAGAAAATAAATTTAAAATATGAAAACTGGAGAGAGCGAGCCCACTAGAGCCAACGAAAGAGAAGAGAAAAAAAGAAAGATTATTTCATTACGTTAGAAAGCAATAATAAATAACATAAATTAAAAAGTTAGAGAGCGAAAAATAAATGACATAAATTAAAAGTTAGAGTGCGAGAAAATAAAAGTTAGTAAGTAAAAATAAATGACGAGAAAATGAAAGTCAAGTAAACATAAATAAATGAAACATAAATAAATGACATAGTAAAAGTTAGAAAGTTAGTATGTTAGCAAGTTAGTAGGATAGTAAAGAAACCGAAGGATCGATAAGCCGATCTTTTGCTCCGGTAAGGGAGAAGAGAGAATAGATTTTATTAAATAAAAAGAACCTCAATAAATTAAAACTTCAAATCAAGTCCCTAGCAACGGCATCAAAAACTTGATGCGGGATTAAAGGATACAAACCCAAGTGCAGGTTGTCTCAAGTAATAAATTCTTGGGAGTCCGAGTCGATCCACAGGGAATTGATGAAGAAAAATTAATTAAGATAAGAAAATGATTTGTCACAAGACCAAAAGTAATAAAAACTGTTCACAAATGGAAAAGGATTTGCTTGGGTTAGAAGATCCACTCGTGGTAATAAATTAGAGGCAAGATTATTTCTTTTTATAACTCAATTGAAATCTATATGCAATCATATTATGATTCCTTCAATTATCTACCAACAATTGTAAGAGAGCTCAAGCATTCACTGTGTCAATCCTCTTGTCTACAATAAATCAAGATCTCCACTATACAATGAAGGTTTCTAAATTGATTGGAAACAAAATACAACACATATAATGTCTACTTTATAATATATCATTTAAGCACAAGAAATAGAATAATCTTATCTTATTTCATTACTAAGAGCTTCACTCTTTCACCCAAAGCAAAATGAAAATTAAGTACTCATAATCAAGAAGAAAGAAAGGGAGTAGAATAGAAAGATGAACATAAATTCAAATTAGAACAAAAGAAAATTACAACAAAGGAAGACAATATACAAGCATGAACATAATTTTTCCTAACCAAACCTAAAACCAAAGTCTCCTAAATAATCAGCCAATGGAGTCTTTTATAGAGGATTAGAGACAAGGGAGCTGATTAAGAGTAGGTGAGGAGTGGGTGGATGAGTGGAAAATGCCAAATGGTGAGTTGGTGAGTGAAAAATTATTGATATTCTTTGTCTCTAAAATCATTCAGTGCTAATCTCATAGATTCCATCAGAATGAAGTAACATGATCTTCATGAAAGTTGTAGCATTTTGTCTCAGCTTTCCAATGCCACCAAAATCATCCAAAAATTCATTCTACAGCCTAAGATATGACCCAATTACTTCAGACTGTTCAAGCCCAATTTCAGCACCTATGTTTTGACTTCCAGACCTAATATCACCTCCAAGGAGTCCAATCTGAGTTTTGTGTTCTTCGTAAAAGTTGTAGATATGGGTCTTAACTTTCAAGTATCTAAATTTCAGTCCAAGGAAGTTCCTACAGCTCGAGTTATGCTCTGATTACTGTACACTATTCAAGTTTCAATCATAAAACTCGTGTTCTGACTTCCAAGCCTATTTAGCTCAACTAGATGTCCATATTTTACCTAGAGCTCTTCATGAAAGTTGTAGAGCTTTCTCTTATCTTTCTTACAATGTAAGATACATAATTATAAGACATCTAGAACTCAAGATATGACCAAAATACAGAAATAGTATAAGACCAAAATAGTACTGAAAAAATCAATTAAGTCCAATTTGAGTCCAAACTTACAAAACATAACCAGACTTAATCAATTAAGTACATGAGAAGTGAAAATAACTAAAAATATGGGTTTATTAATATACAAAATATATGATTATCAATTGACCTTGATTTGGTGTGATTGGTACCTAGATCTTTGAGAGATGACTCGGTTCTTTATCTTGTTCTACAAGTTCAGTAGAACTGGAATTTCATTATTTGGTTGAGCTCGGCACTCGAATCACATATCTAGCACCCTGATCCATAATAGTGATTCAATAAAGGTGATATCAAATGACCTTTTCACTTCATCATACTCTTGGATAATCAACAGATATTTATCAAACGTCTACGGTCTTCTTGTAGGGATTCTATCAAAGTCCATCTGGATAGAGTTCAAAAAGGTATAATTCTCTCCTAGCTTTCGATACTCTATTCCCTTCCTTGGTCTCCATATTCTCTCTATGGTTCTTTCAAGGGTGTTCAGGTTGAATGGCCTAATTGATATATGTGAGCCAACCAACAAGAATGCAGCATTTGAACCTTCTCCACCCCCTAAAACTCCATCAACTGTGATCTTCTCTTCTTCTGTAAGTTTAAGATTTTTCCATTTATTCGTCAATTCTTTCCCCATCCTTGTCTTTCTTAAACTAGCACAACACCTCTCCTCACATCTTCCACACTAGAAGAAGAACTTCTCACTTAGGAAAAACCCACCACTGTCATTGTGTTTTCCACCCGCCAAACCCTAGCAAACCAAAATGACGTGAGAGAGAACTCATTTAAATTCTAAGTTCGACTTTAAAGAATTAAAAAATGATCAATTTATACTACTTTAAATTCTTAAGTTAAATTATAGGAATTATAATTCTAAGCATCAAATTAAACTTTAAAATAATATTTCATACTTTATTAATCATTATCTTTATTGCATCAATACTCTATTAACCATTACCGTAGCATATACTTCAGCAACCATCGTGCCAACAATTATCATTGATGGTGTACATTAGCTATGTTGTTGCTTGCATCCTTCATTCACCAATGTCATTGCATGTGCTTTAGCCTCGTTGCATTGGGCGTCTTCTAATCATCGTCGTTGCTCTAGACATGTTTTCATTAGCGTCCTGTGATTATTGTTGCCATTAGAATTCTTTGTCACCAAAGATGTATTTCAACAATCATAGACACCATTGTAATTTGGAAACTCAAACTCAATTAATTAAAGTGTTTGTTATAACAATTTTGTTCTATTCTAATGCTATTGGGCTAGTTGAGCCATAACCAGGTTCCTGCTAAGCGTCTTTCAAGCTTGGAGCTCTTAGAAATGGGGGTTTTGTACCTACAAAGACACACCAATGCTCAGATCAGTGTAATGAGTGCTAGGGTTTGTTATGAGTAGGAAAATATGCTTACCAACATCCTTAATATTGTTATTTATAGAGGAGATTCCTCTATCGTTGGTAGTGTGCAGGGAAGTTTAAGCCCTAAAGAGTTCTTACAGCATAGGCCCACCCAGACATACATATTGGAGCCTCATTGGTCCAACTAGAATTGCCCCCTTTGTATAGGGATAGAGGTGGCCCTGTAACTGTTAACAGGTATGGTCTTTAGGGGCCTAAAACCCTAGGATGGATTAATGTCCCCTAGTTGGTGCCTCGATGGCTATCAAGGTGCTAGGCTCTGATGTGGTTTCACTTTAGGCCCTTTGTTATGCCTGTATTGGATAAGTCATGCAAGGTCGGAGCAAGGCACGTGCTCCATGGCCCCTGCTCTAAATCGCGAGGCCTAAGGACGTCTGGAGTGATTATGGCTTATGGCTTGCTTGAAATGCTTCAATTATTGTACGCACGTCCTTTCGCCTATGCTTTAGCAGTTTTTTGGTCATATGTCACTAGCTGACTGATCTGCAAGTGCCCTTAGGCTTGGGATTACATGCCTTATCATTATTTCAAATTATAGGCCAAGGACTAATTTGCCCTCATTAGTGGGTGACAATTATTAAGCCTTTTTCTATAAATACTCGATCATCAGTAACTGTACCAATTTTTCCCATTCCTAATATTGTTTCATCGCTCTTTTTCTTCCATTTCTCCACCGAACTTCCAATCATCGTCGTTGCTCTAGACATGTTTTCATTAGCGTCCTGTGATTATTGTTGCCATTGGAATTCTTTGTCACCAAAGATGTATTTCAACAATCATAGACACCATTGTAATTTGGAAAGTCAAACTCAATTAATTGAAGTGTTTGTTATAACAATTTTGTTCTGTTCTAATGTTATTGGGCTAGTTGAGCCAGAACTAGGTTCCTACTAAGCATCTTTCAAGCTTGGAGCTCTTAGAAATAGGGGTTCTGTACCTACAAAGACACACCAATGCTCAAATCAGTGTAATGAGTGCTAGGGTTTGTTATGAGTAGGAAAATATGCTTACCAACATCTTTAATATTGTTATTTATAGAGGAGATTCCTCTATCGTTGGTAGTGTGCAGGGAAGTTTATGCCCTAATGAGTTCTTACAGCATGGGCCCACCCAGACATACATGTTGGAGCCTCATTGGTCCAACTAGAATTGCCCCTTTTGTATAGGGATAGAGGTGGCCCTGTAACTGTTAACAGGTATGGCCTTTAGGGGCTTAAAACCCTAGGATGGATTAATGTCCCCTGGTTGGTGCCTCGATGGCTATTAGGGTGCCAAGCTCTGATGTGGTTTCACTTTAGGCCCTTTGTTATGCCTGTATTGGATAAGTCATGCAAGGTCGGCTTAAGGACGTCTGGAGTGATTATGGCTTATTGCTTGCTTGAAATGCTTCAATTATTGTACGCACGTCCTTTCGCCTATGATTTAGCAGCTTTTTGGTCATATGTCGCTAGCTGACTGATCTGCAAGTGGCCTTAGGCTTGGGATTACATGCTTTATCATTATTTCAAATTATAGGCCAAGGACTAATTTGCCCTCATTAGTGGGTGACAATTATTAAGCCTCTTTCTATAAACACTCGATCATCAGTAATTGTACCAATTTTTCCCATTCCTACTATTGTTTCATCGTTCTTTTTCTTTCATTTCTCCACCGAACTTCCAATTGCTCATAGGGCTCTTTTGCGACAGCACGTTGTTTTCTATTAGCCACTCCTTTGCATGTTGCTCCTCCTCTTCCTTCAGAAGGTAACCCATTTTCCCTTTTCTTTCCTTTTTCAAAATCTTATTTTTGCAATTCAAAAATGTTGGGGGATGAAGGAGAAAAAGGTTCTTCTTTGGAAGTTTTGGAGAGGCTGCTATTTCCATTGCGCCTTACGCGGTAGAAACAGGTCCCTAGGAGTGCTTTCGCTTATAGGGGACAGAGACAGACGACCACCACCAAGTCCCCAGAGTGGTTAGAAAGGTGACTCACAAAAATCAATCTTGGGCGTCATTCAACCTCTGATATGGAGAGGGTTTTGGACAGGCTCATGGGGCCTATAAGTAGCTATTTTGATGGGTTTTCTACCTCTATATGTACTAAACAGGCTCCGAGTTCTGTTCCCATAACTAGAGCAAAGGTTTAAGTTGCTAAGTTTCGGGGGTAATCGTTAGTGCCCCCAACTAACAATGAGTTCTCCTGGCTTCACCACGAGCCTCAAGAGATCGCTTCTCACTTCGACTCTCATAGGGAAACTGTGAACCTCCGCACCTATATGTTTTTGACACATGGGGGGCCATCAGAGAAGGATTAGCTAGTGGATCCCTGTGATAAAGATGAGCACATTTCTAATCTGCCATAGCTCGAATCCCCTATACATACATGTACGAGACTTTCTTTACAAGCTTGGCTTGAGGATTTCGTTCTCCAAGTTTTGTGAGGATGTGTTGAATTAGATCAAGGCCACTCCTTCTCAACTTCACTTAAACAATTGGACATATATACAGTCTTTCGAGATCATATATCGCCACTTTAAAATAGAGCCAAGTGTCAATCTCTTTTTATATATGTTCGATGTACTGAGTTCAATTGGATGGAGTAAATTGGCCTGGGTTACCATTCGGAACCATATGCATAGGAAATTCTTCAAGTTGTATGACAAGTCATACAAGGATATCAAGGATGGTTTCTTCAAGCTCTGGGGTGTTGATGGTTGGGCTCCATTCTTTATCAATGAAGTGGGCAGGCCACTTTTTCCTTTGAGTTGGAATGAGCGCTTCAAACACAAGATGACACTCTAGACGAAGTAGGAAGAGGTGAGTGTGGCTAAACAGGCAAGCTTCAACTTCTTTGTCAATATGACAATGAAGGTTGAAAACTTCCAATGCTCGAAGTTGATTAATTGGAGTCCTCAGGAGGTTCAAAGCTACCTTAGTAAGTTTGAGACAGGTGCCGCCACCCGTCTTAGACGCTTTGTGTTTTTTCCAATTGTTTTTATTGTCATAACTCTATTATCTTTTCATTGCAGATAGCATGGTAGACTCTAGGGACATCAGAGAACTGATGAAGGCGCAGAGAAAGAACTAAAGCAAGCTAAGGAGTTCTATCGCTTTATGGGCTAAGTCATCCGCTACTAAATCTCAAGCCATGAGGGCTAATTCTAAGCTACGGAGACAGGCCAGCAGCCTTGCAACCAGCTTCAAAGGTGTCTCAGGGTCCAAGGCTCTCATCCCCAGGGATAAAAATTGTAAAAAGGTTGATGTAGCAGAGGAAAGCCATCATAGGAAAGCGACAGTGTAACACCCTAAGATAGATATCTCGATATAACTATAATACACCAAGATATTCAGTATTAGACATGTTACTTCTATACTATCTAATATTCTAATCCCATATCATTCACGAAAAATTAATATGGAGAGTCACGATAAACGAAAGTCATATATATATGTATACATCAAGAGCCTTCATGGCTATAGTAATATATATTCAACCCAAAAACTAACTCAAAGTAAAATATACATATACAAGAGTCGTGTAGAAAATATAAGCTAAACTATTTAATCTTGTAGCTCTATCTGCGTTTTCTTTTGACCCTTCGAGAAGTACTAACCTACTTTACCATAGATACACGAGAAAAGGGGTGAGAACATAATATTCCTCAGTAATATACAAGTATCTCATGACATTCATTAATATATATATACACATAAATTGAAACCACAACAACATTATACAACTGCTCATACAATTGTATAATGTATAGAAATCTAAATTATCTCAATATTACACAATCGTTCATACAATTGTATAACACCTCTAAACTTGGTAAATTGTCTTGCTCACAATTTTACCATCACAAGAAGCTTCTCTGGCTCTGTTGTCTCATAATGTCATCCTTATCAAAAAGTCTCACTCACTATTTTGCAACGTCAAGGGATTTAACTCACCCTTAATTAAGATAATTACATTATGGCTTAACTTTAACTGTTAAAGGAATCACTCTTGACTAACACTCAATTACAACCCAAATTAATGAGAGAAAAGAGCTTTAATCAAAGGACTTGCATGTATAACTCAATTCTTGTTTTCATAAGGTAAACAAAGCCTTCTTAACAAGTATATCTTACTCATCAAATTTGTGTCTGGCTTTCCTTACTATCACACCACAAATGATATTCTGCGCCACAATGTTGTGTTTAAGGTCCCAAACATCTTTTCTAAATAACTCATAACTTTTGAGAAGTTTAGAAACTCAACTTATTCATACTTGTTAGGTAATTATTTTCCTTGTGAAATGACCCTAAAAGTGTCTTAAGACACTTTAGGAAACATGTATAAATGATTCCATCTAGTCAAGAACTTGAAAACATCAAAAATAACATTTTGAAGATTTTGGACCAAAAACACAAGGCATGTCTGAAAACATCCCCTTGTCTCTTGCTCTGTTAGCACAGTTTCACGAGATTAACAGGTAGAGAGGGACATCCCCTCCCCCGGTGTCTTGAAACACAGGTCGTGTTTCATGACTAGACATTCTACAAAACTGAGTTAATGTTCCATTGGAATTTAATCTTTAATCAGCAACTCAAAGTTGGTTTCTCAGTGATTTCTAACATCACAATCAACTTTTAAATATATTGTAGTACTTAGTTTCATAATCATATTACTTAGGTAGGAATTTTTGATAAAAATCTCAGTTCCCTTAACCTAATTTCTAGGTTCAAACTTAATGAAGTAACCACCTTGTTTGACAATCAAAACCAATCCTCTTACATTCAATAAGCAAAACTAACTCAGTTAACTCAAAGAAAACAAGTACTAACAAGAAAAGAGATCTTTGCTCCTTAAAACTTATTTTCTCCATCTAATGACCTAACATCCAACTTAAGAGGGATGAAGGGAAAAAAATAAGTTTAGGTTAGAAACCCCTACCTCAAGATGGTGGTGATGATGCTTGATCAACCTTCAATCTTTGCCTTGCCCTAGTTCCTATTCTTCCTCCCTTCCTCTTCCTCATTTTCCTTTTGTTTTCCTTGGCTTTTTGCTGTTGTTTTTCCTTCTATGTTTGTGAGAGAAGATTGAGAGAAAGGAGATGAGAATTAAGTGAAATATCAAGTAAACAAAAATCAAATATAGGGGTTGTCATATAATGACTTGTTTTCGCTTAAATATAATACTGATACTTCCTGATCTGCTATGAACACTTAGATTTAGCTAAATCAAGTTTTTCAACTTCTAAAAACTTTAAAATAAATACTAAGATTCATTAAAAATGTCGTTTCACCATTATCCTAATTTTTCATATCTGCTGCTAGCCAATCGGGCATTAAATGCACAACTAGTATGCTTAAAAATATTAAACTAACTCTGAAATTTTAACTACATCATCGTCTGCCTTTTTGTGACTTGGAAATCAATTCTTTAGATTTATTTCCCTTTAAATAGCAACTTATGCTACTATCTGGGTCATTTTAAGTCATTTTACAACTTTTAGGTTGTAACTAAGGGCCTAAATGAACTCAGTTTATCACAATACTTATTTGACATATTATACAAGTATAATATTACCTCTGAAATCATATATAAGCCTAACATATTTCTCGGGATGTTACAGACGAAGGGAAGGTCTGTGCCCTCTGGTATCTTTTCAGGGCGTGCTTCAGACATCTATGAGTTCTCTACACACACCGTTGGAGGTCTTATTGATCTTACTACCACTTCTTTTACCTTTGATTGTGTCTGGGATAAGTCCTTCAATGTCCCAGAACACTCTAACGTCTTTTTCTATCATTATGTCGAGATAGAAAGGTTAAAGGTATGTTCGCCCACTAAACTTTACCCTAATCTCCAAAAGATTCAGTACCAAATGGCTTCCATCACCCGCTATCTAGAGAAGACCCTGGATGCTAAGCAGATATCTGTCCTAGAGTTGGATAACCGACATCTAGGTGAGAAAGTGTCTGAGCTCCAAGCAAAATAGGAGGATGTTGATAACTGAGTTGTAGATGCCGGCAATAGGGTTCATGCACTTGCTGGGTAGAAATTGGCAGACAAATAACATTATGAAAAGCTAAAGGAGAAAGCCAATCAAATTAAAAAATAAGGAGCTGGAGGAATCTATGAAGGGCCTGACTTCAGAGAAGGCAAAATTGGAGGCTAGTGTGAAAGAGTTAGAGGCAGAGGCCAAGGTCTAGGAGCAGGAAAAGGAGTCATTGGAGGTGAAGAAGCTGAAATACTTAAACAATTAAACTAACTCCATTAAGACATCTTTCTACAATACTCTAGCCTAAGTCTTTGTTTTTTATCCAGACATCATAGAGTTCCTCAGGGCGGACCATCTCAGTATGATGAGTGATGAGAAGATAGTCCCTATAGTGCTAGAGGATGCATATGAAGACGAACAGGGCGAACCCGATGCAGACAGTGCTGAGGGGGGTCCAAGTCCAAGTTGATGACGAGGGAAAGGAAGTAAAGGATGAGAATGACTGTTGTAACACCCTACCCCTAATACAGCCATATATTCACATTATACTAGAGTAAAAAGAGTTAAGCATGTCACTATCACTATAACAAAATGATAAAGATACCCATAATAACATACATGCTATTATAGAAAGCTAAGAGGGAAGAAAAGTTTAATATATACATCATTGGCCACCAAAGGGCTCATTGTCATGTACAAACTTTACCTAAAAATAAACAATATAAATAAATACATGCTTAGTTTCATAAGAAACAAAATAAACTACTCTAAGTCTTTTGTTTTTTCTCCTTCTTTCCCTTTTTAGGGTCTTGACCTGAATTTAGATGGAAACACAACGGGGTGAGAATTCACAAATTCTCAATATAAGTATTCTAAAACTAGCATTTATCCATTCACAAAGAATAAACAAAACCATAAACATCATATTATGTTCACAATAAATAAATGAGACTATACTCATTACTATAAGAATATATACATACTCACTATGTAATACTCATAAAACAATCATAAACTTAACACACAAATATCCAACCAGATATAAAACTACTTATAAAATTGTCAAATATGCAATGTTTAATATGTTATGTGAGTATGCCTAAGAAATGTCCTAAAAGTATGATTACGTAATGCTTGTGCAAGTTTTTGTTTCGGAAAACCATGATACTCACTTATTCCCAAGAACCGCATTCCGTTGCATTTGTCTGAGTAGGATAGGAAAAAGAGCCCTTACACTACTTGGTCATCGGTGGATTCCTTCCCCTCACAATAGTAAGAGTACCGCTACCACCTCATGTACTAGTAACCCTGACCATAATAGCTCTCCAGCTACGAGAATTTAGGACTAATCCTTATTCTCTGGTCAAATGATTGTGCACACTATATAAGGTCACAATATATTGGAACAAAAGTGTAAAAACATGCAAAGATACTTTCAAATCTCATTTGAAACATCACAAGGTTCACAACAACTAAGTAACAAAGTAATGCTAGTAACTTAAGACTCTAGTCGATCTTATCACATAACTAGCAAGATCTATGTCATTAGCACTCTTATATCTAGTACCTCACATCATCGCTTCTCAAGTAATTCCAAGGCAACCTCATGTGCTCAAGGTTCTAGACGATGTGCGGGGTTTAAGGATGCAAACCCAAGTGCAGGTTGTCTCAAGTAGTAAATTTCTCGGGAGTCCGAGGTCGATCCACAGGGAATTGATGAAGAAAAATTAATTGAGGTAAGAAGAGGATTTGTCACAACACTAAAAGTAATAAAACAAGTTCACAAATGAATTTAAGGGCTTGCTTGGGTTAGGAGATCCACTCTTGGTAATAAATTAAAGGTAAGATTATTTCTCTTTTTAACTCAATTGAAATCCACACACAACGGAGGTTCCAATCGGAAAATATAACATTCAAAGTTCAATTATATATGTAATCATATTATGATTCCTTTAATTATGTACCAACATTTGTAAATGAGTTCAAGCATTCACTGTGCCAATCCTATTGTCTACAATAAATCAAGATCTCCATTAACAAAGAAGGTTTCTAAATTGATTGGAAACAAAATACAACACATATAATGTTCATTTAATAATATATCATTTAAGCACAAGAAATAAAATAATCTAACCTTATTTCATTACCAAGAGCTTCACTCTTTCACCCAAGCAAGATGAAGATTTAGTTACTCATAGATAAGAAGAAAGAAAGAGAGAAGAAGAGAAAGATGAACATAGTTTCACTTTAGAACAAGAGAAAATTACAACAAAGTAAAACAACAAACAAGCATAACCACAAAAACTTGTAAAAACTAAGCCTAACACCCCACTAAGTACTTAACACTTGAGTGCCTTTTATAGAAGAGTAGGGATACAAAATGACAAGGAGAATGATTAAGAGTAGGTGGATTAGTGGGTGGAGTGGTTGGATGATTGGTTAGGTAGTTGGATTATTGAATTAGTGGTTGGATTATTGAGATTCTTTGTCTCTGAAATCATTCATTACTTAACTCATTGATTCCGTCGTTTTTGAGCCAAGTGGTCTTCATGAAAGTTCTAGGAAATTGTCTAAGCTTTCCAATGGCTCTAGAATCACCCAAAAATTCATCCTACAGCCCAAGAAATGACCCAATTACTACAGACTGTTCAGACCCAGTTTCAGCATCTCTATTTTGACTTTCAGACCCAAAATCACCATCAAGGAGCCCGAATCAAGTTTTGTGTTCAACATGAAAGTTGTAGATATTGGTCTTAACTTTCAGATTCCAAATTTTCAGCCCATTTTATAAGCCCAAACTCGAATTATGCTCTGATTACTATACACTGTTCAGGTTTCAGACACAAAACTCATGTTCTGTCTTCCAAGCCCAATTAGCTCTACTAGATGTCTGATTGAGACTTTGAGCTCTTCATCAAAGTTGTAGAGCTCTCTCTTATATTTCTACAAGGTAAAATTCATAATTATCAGACATTTATAACTCAAGATATGGCCGAAATACAGAAACAACGTAAGACCAAAATAGTGTTGAAAAAATCAATTAAGTCCAATTAGAGTCCAAACTTACAAAACATAACTAGGCTTAATCAATTAAGTACATGGAGAGTGTAAATGGCTAAAAATGAGGGTTTATTAATGTATAAAATATGTGATCATCAAATTCCCCCATACTTAGCATTTTGTACTCTTGGGCAAAACACATAAGACCAAAGTTAGGAGACAAAGAAAAATGACACAAACTCAAAAGTTAAAAACTCTAAAAGACTCGATGAAGCAAGAAAAGCAATAAGAAATTCAAGGGATCAAAGCATTAATGAGGTAACATTTCTTCACATCTCAAACCAACAAGCAAGGAAACTTCAGTTGAAAAGAATGAATCAAGAATGATAGATCCTCACAGAATTCACTCTCAATCTCTCAAGTGTTTAAAAGGTAAGTATTTCACTCTATTCAACCCATGAACAATTGCACTACCATAAGCTTGCTTATCTTCTACTTTTCCACTACTCAAAACACATGTATACAAAAATCAAGAGGACTTTATTCAAGGTTGTAATGGGGTCATGGTAAAGGAGAGGGGATAATATGGATATGAAAAGATAAATACCGAAGAGAATAAAAAAGTATTATGGTACAGTTAGAGTGGAGAAAATATTTGAGAACGTTCATCATAAAGGATAATCACTAACATTTGACTAATGTTTTGTTGAAGATCAATCCCAAATTGGTGAATTGAATTCATTGTTAGACTTGAACATTCTCCTTTTCTTCTTGTTGTTTCTAAGCATCCACCTTTATTCTGATAATCCTTTGATTGCAACGGTGTTCAATTTTTTTTTTTGGATCATTTTGCACACACACCCCCACACTTGTTCAAGAACAAGGTCAATGCTCTCTTATTCCCTAAGGTTGGGTAAAAACCTATTTTTTTTTAATTTTTTTCTTTTTTTTTGAAGGATGAAATGAGCTAAAAACAAGAATGGTCAAACAAGTTCAAAGGGGTTACACAATGGAAAATATACAAGGATGGCTATTTGGTCAAAGTAGCTATTTTAAAATGCCTCAATCATATTAATGTATGCATGTGAAAATGTAGCCTCAAAAAGAATCAAAGCAAGTTCTAGAGTAACAATTCCATGAGTGAAAATCACACAAGAAAGAAGAGAATGATACAAATATTCAATCCATTCATCAATAGGCTCAAAATCTCACAAGGCATATTTCTATCATTCTCTATCCGCCAATTCAACATCCATAACCAAGCATGTGAAATTTAAGAAAGAAGATAATTTATTCAATCATGCTATGATTCCTGAATTTCAATTGCTTCCAAGGATGTGAGAGTGCATTCGCTTGAATCTTTCAAAGGAAATCAAAAGACAAAAACTTTGTTACTTCCACAAATCAATAATAATTAATTACTACCTAAAAAACTTCTTACTTTGCCACCAATTATGATGCGTCTCAGAAGTAAAATTACTCCTTACTCTGCCATCACTAATTAGTTTAGTAAGTCCATGACAATCATATCATACTTCCCAAACAAAACAAAAAATTTTTTTTGTGAGTAAACTATCTTTCCCCCCCAATTAGATCACAACATTGTCCTCAATGTTAAAATATAGATGAGTAGAAGATATTACCTGTTAGAGAAAACTGACACAAATTTAAACAAAAACAAAGTATGATAAATCCAAAGTAAAGGAAAGCTTTAAACGAAGTGTCAAATCTGGCTGTCTTTTCATCCTGCTTCCCTCACTGCCTCCTGCTGACCAATCTATCTGAGTTATTGCTGGATCAGGATCAAAGATCAAAGGTAAAGGAATTTTTTTTTGTGACTTCAAGAAAACCATCAGGGTAAAGAAGTCTAGAAACCCCTGAAGGACCCTGCTCAAAGGATCGTCTGTCCAAAACCAAAATACAGCAAAATCATACAAAGATAAAAGAGATATAATAGCAAATGATGACATACCATGTATGTATGTACAGCTTTCATGGCGTATCTTTATCTTCACACGCGTCATGAGTGCAATAGTGGCATATCTTTATACTGCGTGTCACCAGTGCAGTAGACACTCACGAACTTTTTTTTTTAAAGACCAGCGTGCAAAGGTCCACCCGAGTCAATGACGGGTCAGCCAAAGGCTGGGACTCCACAACTAATTAAGGCCATGGTACTCCTTCCGGATCGCCCTTGTTCAAACATTTTTTTCTTTTTTTTCTTTTTCTTCTTTTTTTTTGAATTTTTTTTATAGAGAAAAGAAAACATGAAGAAGAAGAAGATAATATGTACAGATTATTGTGGATATGGCTCACATCTGCCTCTGGTTTCGCGTTCAGTAACGGCTTAAACGCCTTCTATGAGTCGACGATAAGCTTCCCATCCAATTTTCTTATAAATTGGCAAACAGGGTCTTTTAGAGTCAGATTCCCAAGACTGTAGCGTTTTTCTTCATCCTTGAAGAGATTCCACAAATTAAGAAGTTCACGATACACCAATCCACAAGAATGCGTCTCAAGAGTCAATAAGATATCATCTAATGACTCCTTACTCAGTCCATTCTTAATGAAGAAAATTTTATCTTCTCTGTTTGCGGAAACCATCCCCAAAGTATGACATCGCTTGTTACAGTTCCATCGTCCACATTTGTAACAGCCTTGTAACCTTTTTGCTCTTCTCCTTTTAGAATACGAACTTCTTCCAAGACCTGGCATGTATGAGTCAAATGAAATTGAAGACTCACCTGCTAGTCGGACCTTTGCTTCAATTATCCAAAGACATCTACATCTTACGGCATACCTTTGTGCATTAACAGTCTCAATCTTTCACATCAAACTTTGTAGATTTTTTTCAGAGCATTTTGAGGGAGAGAAGGAAAATGTTTTCTCAAGTTTGAAAGAATGACATCCATTTTAAAGGAAAAGAAGGATTCAGTTATTTTGGGAAACTAAAAAACAAACCGACTTGAGAGTCACGGAGTACCGTATTCGCCACTTAACTGGCAACACAAAGAACTCATCAACTTGGTTTTTTCAGAAATAGTTTGAGCCTTTGTCCATTAACTTTAAACATATAACCATTCCTAGGATTCACAATATCTACGGCCCCATGAGGATACACGTGTTTGACAACAAAAGGACCACTCCAGCTAGATCTCAATTTTCTAGGGAATAGGTGTAGGTGAGAATCATAAAGCAGAACTTTTTGACCAATTTCAAAAGATTTTCTCAAAATTGTCTGGATTGTGGATTTTATTGGATTTGTCTTTTGACAATTTTCACAACTTTTGCAAAAAGTATAGCAGTCCTTAAATAAAGTGGGCTAATAAAATCCGCACTGCAAGATTTTTGCACCTATTTTCTTTGAAGAAAAGTGACCTCCACATGCTTCTGAGTGACAAAATTTAATGACACTACCTACCTCACTGTCGGGCACGCATCTCTGAAAAAATTGGTCAGGACAATGTTTGAACAAGTATGAGTCATCCCAATAAAAAATTTTCACCTCTGTCAGAAATTTTCTTCTATCTTGGTGCGTCCATTGAGGCAACAACTTTCCTTCTTGTTCTTCAGTAAGAGACGAGGAAATTACTATAGGAAAGCTTTGCTTTTCTCCCAAAAATGTGTACTTCAACCCAGCAGGTAATGGCTTTAGTTCCAGTGTGGGTACTTCTTCATGAGCATTATCATTCATGGGTTTTAGCTCTTCGAATTTTGGCTTTCTTCCTTTGTATTCTATTTCCTTTGTACAATCAAGCAAATCAAATAAATTAATTAAACAAACTTCTAATGGGTCAGAAGAACTCCTTTTTTGAAGATGATCATCTATAATGGCTTCAATTCTTTCAACTTCCTCATTTTCATCAAGGACTTCCTGTGGTTGCTTGCACATGTTAAAAACATTGAGATCCAGTGTCATGTTTCCAAATGTTAGCTTCACCACTCCATTTATGCAATTTATCAAAGCATTAGATGTTGCTAAAAATGGACAGCCTAAAATAACAAGAATTGACTTGCAACTATCAACCAGAGGTTCAGTATCCAAGACAATGAAATCCACAGGATATATGAATTTATCAACTTGAACCAACATATCTTCCACTATTCCTCTTAGAATTTTAATTGATCTATCTGCAAGTAGAAGAGTTACAGAAGTTAGTTTTAACCCACCTAAGTTGAGTTGCTGATAAACTGAATATGGAAGCAAATTGACACTAGCACCAAGATCAAGTAAAGCTTTTTCAATTTTATGTTCTCCAATAATGCATGAAACTGTAGGATAACTAGGGTCTTTATATTTCAACTCATTATTATTTTGAAGAATGGAGCTTACCTGTTCTGCCAAAAATGCTTTCTTTTTCACATTTAATTTCCTTTTAACAGTGCACAAGTCCTTCAAATATTTGGCATAAGAAGGAATCTGTTTGATAGCATCTAACAAAGGAATATTAATTTTCACTTGTTTCAAAATTTCAAAAATTCCAGTGTTATGGTCCAATTTCTTTGGATTTTTCAATGCTTGAGAAAATGGGGATGAAGGCGAGAGTTTGGTCTCCTTTTGGTCAACTTTTTCATTTTCTTGGGGAATTGGCTCATCTTCTTTCTCACAAGATTTGAGGATTTGTTTTTCAACAACCTTTCCACTCCTAAGAGTTATCACTGACTGGACTTGGTCCATTTGTTGGTTTTCTGAACTCCCCTCATTTAGACTGTACTGACCCTTGGGATTTGGTTGAGGTTGAGAAGGAAATTTTCATTTCTCATGAATGATGAGTGCAGAAGAAAGTTTAGCAAGAGTGTCTTTTATGTCATTCATGGTTTGATTAGTTTGTTCATTAATGGCCTCTTGCTTTTCTATGAATGCACGCAGTGTTTCTTCAAGGTTTTTCCTATATGGTGGGACATAAGGTGCATATCCTTGAGAATTTTGAGAGTCTTGTTGTGCCTGAGGAGGTGGTGGTTGCACGACCGTACTGATATTATTCCTCCAAATTTGAAGTTTGGGTGATTTCTCCATCGCGAATTGTATGTATCTGAAAAAGAAGAAGTAAATGGCTTGTTAAAATTATTCATTGCATTTACTTGCTCATGTACAACTTCTTTAAAAACAGGAATCTTAGGACATTCATGTGTTGAGTGTCCTAAGTCATCACAAATGCCACAAATTTCTTCATTTTGCACAGATTTGATTTCTTTTGTTTTTCTTAATTCCATGACTTCAACCTTTCTAGCCAAACTAGCAAACTTGGCATTTAGATCTTCCTCTTGACTAAGGTGATATTTTCCTTTATTAGCACTTACAAGATTAGATCTAATTGAATTTTCAGAAATGTTAGTACTATGCCAAGATTGAGAATTTTCAGCCAACTAGTTCAAATAGTCTAAAGCGTCATCAGGTTCTTTATCCAGAAATTCACCATTGCACATTGTTTTCACAAATTGTTTGGTTTCAGGTGTTAAGCCTTCATAAAAGAAGCTTATAGTGCGCCATTTTTCAAAACCATGATGTAGGCAAGAATTTAACAAATCTTTAAATCGTTCCCAACATTGAAAATATGCTTCATTTGAATTTTGGAAAAAATTATGGATTTGTCTTTTCATAGCATTGGTTTTATGTGTTGAAAAAAATTTCTTTAAGAACTCACCTTGCATTTCTTGCCATGTGCCAATTGATCTTGGATTCAAAGTGTTAAGCCAAGATTTTGCTTTATCTTTTAAAGAAAAAGGAAACATTTTTAGCTTAACAATCTCTTCAGTGTAATTTTGATCATTGAAAGCAATACATACTTCCTCAAATTCTTTCAGATGTAAATATGGGCTTTCAGACTCTAAACCATAAAAATTGGGAAGTAAAGAAATCATACCTGGTTTGAATCTAAAATTATTGGCATTGAGTGGAAAGATAAAACATGATGGACTAGAATTTCGAGGTGATTGCAAATATTCACGCATGGTTCGCAACGGTTGATTTTTCGGTTCATCATGTACACTTTCATTATCAGTCATTGTGTCAATTGTGTGTGATTGTGATTCAAACAAGTCAATATATAAAGTACCAGAATTAATTTTAACTAAACGACCAGAATTTAAATCACGATACCAATTAAGCATAAATACATAAATAACTAAAAATAAATAAACAAAAAAATAATGTACAAGCTGGCGGTGTCACCCACCATTGAATATTAACAGGGATGTGGTATAAACCAACCACCCAAAAATAAAAATAAAAATAAAGTGCAGAAAATTAAAATACGAAAAATAAAGTGCAGAAAGTAAATTTAAATATGAAAATTTGGAGAGTGAGTGAGCCCCACAGAGCCGTGAAAGAGAATAGAAGAAGAATTATTATTTCATTAAGTTAGATTGCGAAAAATAAATAATAGAAAAGTAAAAGGGAGAGTTTCCCCACTAAGTTAGTGCGTAAAATAAAATGGAGAGTTACCCCACTTGATGAAAAAAAAATGACGAAAATAAAAAAATTAAAAAGCAAAAATAAATGACATAAATATAAAAGTTAGAAAGTTAGTATGTTAGCAAGTTAGTAAGTTAGAGTTAGATAGTTAGAAAGTTGGAGAGTTAGTAAAGAAATCGAAGGATCGGCAAGCCGATCTTTTGCTCCGGTGAGGGAGAAGAGAGAATAGATTTTATTAAAGAAAACAAACCTTAATAAATCAAAACTTCAAATCAAATCCCCGGCAACGGCGCCAAAAACTTGATGTGCGGGGTTTAAGGATGCAAACCCAAGTGCAGGTTGTCTCAAGTAGTAAATTTCTCGGGAGTCCGAGGTCGATCCACAGGGAATTGATGAAGAAAAATTAATTGAGGTAAGAAGAGGATTTGTCACAACACCAAAAGTAATAAAACAAGTTCACAAATGAATTTAAAGGCTTGCTTGGGTTAGGAGATCCACTCTTGGTAATAAATTAAAGGTAAGATTATTTCTCTTTTTAACTCAATTGAAATCCACACACAACGGAGGTTCCAATCGGAAAATATAACATTCAAAGTTCAATTATATATGTAATCATATTATGATTCCTTTAATTATGTACCAACATTTGTAAATGAGTTCAAGCATTCACTGTGTCAATCCTATTGTCTACAATAAATCAAGATCTCCATTAACAAAGAAGGTTTCTAAATTGATTGGAAACAAAATACAACACATATAATGTTCATTTAATAATATATTATTTAAGCACAAGAAAAAAAATAATCTAACCTTATTTCATTACCAAGAGCTTCACTCTTTCACCCAAGCAAGATGAAGATTTAGTTACTCATAGATAAGAAGAAAGAAAGAGAGAAGAAGAGAAAGATGAACATAGTTTCACTTTAGAACAAGAGAAAATTACAACAAAGTAAAACAACAAACAAGCATAACCACAAAAACTTGTAAAAACTAAGCCTAACACCCCACTAAGTACTTAACACTTGAGTGCCTTTTATAGAAGAGTAGGGATACAAAATGATAAGGAGAATGATTAAGAGTAGGTGGATTAGTGGGTTGAGTGGTTGGATGATTGGTTAGGTGGTTGGATTATTGAATTAGTGGTTAGATTATTGAGATTCTTTGTCTCCAAAATCATTCATTGCTTAACTTATTGATTCCGTCATTTTTGAGTCAAGTGGTCTTCATGAAAGTTCTAGGAAATTGTCTAAGCTTTCCAATGGCTCTAGAATCACCCAAAAATTCGTCATACAGCCTAAGATATGACCCAATTACTACAGACTGTTCAAGCCCAGTTTCAGCATCTCTATTTTGACTTTCAGACCCAATATCACCATCAAGAAGCGTGAATCAAGTTTTGTGTTCAACATGAAAGTTGTAGATATGGGTCTTAACTTTCAGATTCCAAATTTTCAGCCCATTTTATAATGCCAAACTCGAATTATGCTCTGATTACTGTACACTATTCAGGTTTCAGACACAAAACTCGTGTTCTGTCTTCCAAGCCCAATTAGCTCTACTAGATGTCTGATTGAGACTTTGAGCTCTCATCAAAGTTGTAGAGCTCTCTCTTATCTTTCCTATAAGGTAAAATTCATAATTATCAGACATTTAGAACTCAAGATATGGCTGAAATACAAAAACAGCGTAAGACCAAAATAGTGCTGAAAAAATCAATTAAGTCCAATTTGAGTCCAAACTTACAAAACATAACTAGGCTTAATCAATTAAGTACATGGAGAGTGTAAATGACTAAAAATGAGGGTTTATTAATGTGTAAAATATGTGATCATCACTAGACATTTATCATAATTCAACCTTAAACAACAAGAGAGCAAAACATGGTCCATATACCAATCAAGCTCAACTTCATATAAAAGGGAGCAACTAGTTCAACTTTAACACATAAAGAAGAAACTAGACTTCTTAGGCTCTTAACTTCCATAGACTAACTCAATTAGATCATTGATAACTAATACATAGTCTAACACATGTTAATCTTAGCCCAAATAGTACCAAACTCTGTTTTTCAAAGGTTACTAATCGACTATCCACTAGATTAATCAATTAGGACCCTTAAATTTCTGTTTTCAAGTAGTCCATAACCGGTTATCACTTTCTGGTAATCAGTTAGGACACTTTCCTTGTGTTTTCTGGTTGTTGGAATAATCAGTTAGTATGTCTGGCTAACCGATTATCATGTTACACAACTCTCTGCCATGAGTCAATTACCTGTTATGCTTATTGTATAACCAGTTATTGCTTAGCCTAAGTGTCTACCAAGGCTGGATAATCAGTTATGGCATTTCCCATAACTAGTTATCTGCTTCAACAATAACATAACTAACCCAGATAATTGGTTAGGCAACTGCTATAACCGGTTATCTATTGCATTTTCTATAGAAAACATATTTTTCCTACGTGAAAACTAAACCCAAAACATCCCTAAACTTAAAAACCACACTCCCCAACTCAAGTGCTAATAAAACAAGTTTAAAGGAGTTCCATGAACACAACTAAATCACCAAAATCTTGGATCTTATTCATCCAACTCAAACCATTGAGATAACTCTAAAAAAACAATTTTCAATGAACTATGCATACCCCATGTATCAAGAGTTTGAAAGAAAAAGATGAAGTTTCATGAACAAACACCCCTACCTCTAGTAGCAAGTATAATGATCAAGCTTGTGATTTGCCTTTAGTTTTCCTCTTCTTCCTTCTCTTTTTCTTCCTTTCTTTTCCTTTTGTTGGCTTTTCTTTCTCTCTTTGCTGCTGAAACATGAGAGATGAGATTGAGAACAAGAGAAAATATCAAAGAAAAGTCAAGAAAGTAGGCTAAAGTGTCGTGGAAGACTTAAGGCTTTAAGATATTTTGCAGAAACTTCATATTTGTTAAGAACATTTAAATGTCTCCAATTCTAGTTTTCTAACTTCCATAGGCATTAAAATAAATCCTAAGATTCATCTCAATCCTAATTTCACCATTTCCAAAAGTTTTCATATCTGTGATTCATCAATCTAGTACTTAAACACTCACTCAATGTACTTAAAAATATCAAACTAATTCAGTTATCTCTAAAAAATTAACCATATCACATTCCACACATTGGTGGCCTAGAAACAAATTCTCTATTTATTTCCATCAACTAAGTAGTTTATGTCATGTCATGAGCTAATAACAGTTATTTTTCACATACAGTATTATAGAAAACTGACTAAAATCACCCAGAAAGTCACAAAATTAAACATGCATGCTAAGCAGTATTATACTACCTCTATAATCATATACAAGTCTAACATGTTAAAGAGGATGTTACAACCCTCCTGTAACTTAAGTTTTCACTTTTTCTTTGCTTCTAGTATTTTTTGGTCCCCAGCTTAGGTTTTTATTTGTAAGGACATATTTTGGCCAAGCTTGGGGCCTTGACAATATTTTACCTTCTCCATTTTCCATTCAGTACTAATTCCTCTTTTTATTGTTTATTTTCCTCCATTCTGTGGTTCAAAGCCTTCGGGGGTTCGAATTTGAGTTTCTATACTTATGATTTTCGAAGTACGAACTCTCGCGATATTTAAGGGTCCAAGATCCTACACTCACAATCTGTCGTTTAAAAACTTAGCTAGTTGGGATCCGTGGTCTCATAAGGGTCGAGATCCATGGTTTCACAC
Organism: Ormosia emarginata; assembly: GCA_029884605.1. Taxonomy (NCBI): domain Eukaryota; kingdom Viridiplantae; phylum Streptophyta; class Magnoliopsida; order Fabales; family Fabaceae; genus Ormosia; species Ormosia emarginata. The sequence goes on along the minus strand of JAQQTP010000077.1, from coordinate 46,110,313 downwards.
TTAGCAAGTTGGGATTCATGATCTTGTAAAGGTTGAGATCTGTGGTTTTATCACTTGTAAGTGAACATATAGAAACTTGGTATTCAGGAACTTAGTAAGTTGGGGTCTGTGGTTCCATTGGTATTGAGATCTGTGATCTCATACTTGGCTTTTTATTATGCTTTAAAGATCCAACATCCCTTTAGAATTCTGCCTAAGTTGATATCTGTGATCCCATACTTGGCTTTTGTTATGCTTCAGGGATCCAACGTCCCTTTACCAATATTTGGTTGTTTTAGGGATCCGATGTCCCTTTAGTAATAACTAGTTGCTTTAGGGATCTAATGTCTCCTTAGCATAATGAATATTGCTTTAAGGATCCAATATTACTTTAGTAATTTTATTTTATTTTTTTGCTTTAGGGATCTGTTATCCCTTTAGCAATTTTTCTACTACTTTAGGGATCCAATGTCTCATTAGAAATTTTTCAAGATGAAGGAATTGGGAATGATCATAGTATTTGCTGAATTTCCCCTTTTCATTTAATGAAATCATTCTCTTTACAAGGCTTAGAAAAGGAAAAGATACAAATTGAAGTTCCTTAAATCAATTGTAGTATATTTTGAGGTTGACAACATTCAATGCTCAGGGAAGTTCTCTTCTAGATAGGTCAATGATCTTGTAGGCTCCTTTATCGAGAACCTTTGTGATCCGATAAGGGCCTTCCTAGTTAGCCGCGAGCTTCCTATCCTTGGTGTTTCATCCTCTAATGGCGGCTTTCTTAAGAATAAGGTCTCCTTCCTTGAACCGCCGTGGGAGCATTTTCCTGTTGTATCTTGAGGCAGTTCAAAGTTTGAAGCCAACTTCCCTAATATGGGTCATATTACGGTTTTCCTCATTCAAATCGAGTTCCTCTATCATGGAGTTGTCATTATTCTCCTCGGAGAAGTGCTCCCTTCTCCAGTTGGGCTCTCCAATTTTTATAAGGACCATATCTTCGCACCCATAAGTGAGTTTGAATGGAGTCTCCCTTGTGGTTGAATGGGGTGTCGTTTGATATGCCCATATAACATGTCTGAGTTGCTCCGTCCACTCACCTCCTTTTAAGTCCTCGTAAGATGACCCTGCTAGTAGCCTCAGCTTGGATATTGGCTTAAGGATGTTCTACCAAGGTGAAGTGTCACTTGATCTTTAGGTCGAGACACATATATCTAAACTTCTTATTCGTGAATTGGGTCCCGTTGTCCTTAATGATGGACTCAAGGATCTCGAACCTAAAGATAAGCTTTTTCAGGAACTTTTTGATCCTTTTCGTAGTGATGGTGGCTAAGGGTTATGCTTTTATCCATTTGGTGGAGTAGTCAACAGTGGCTATCAAGTATTTTAACTGTCTAGGAGCTTAGGGGAGGGGTCCCAATGAACCTAGTCCCCATTTGCAAAATGGCCACGAACCGAGATAGTGGATAGTTCTTCATAGGGTGCATTCTGGATGTCAACATGTTTTTGACACTTATTATAGCTTTGTACATAGGGTAAAGCATCTTCTGTCTTAGTTGGCTAGAAATATCTAAGGTTTTCCTTGTCAAGGCCTTTCCCCTTAAGTATTGGCCACAATATCCCTCGTGAATTTCAGCTAGGACATATTGGGTGTCCTCGAGAGTAAGGAACTTTAGCAATGGGAGGGAGAAGCCTCTACGATAGAGTTTGTCATAAAAAATCAGGTACCATGCTGCCTTTCTGGTTATCTTCTTAGCCTCTGATTAGTTAATGGGGAGCTCACTGTCTCAAAGATAGGCGATGATGGGTTTCATCCAGCTGTTGTCATCTGAATATCCATAACCTAATTTCCTTTCGAGATGCTGAGGATAGACAGCGTCTCCTAGATTATGGACCTATTATTCCTAGGGATTTTTGTGCTAACTAGTTTGGACAAGATGTCCACTTAGAATTCTTCTCTCGGAAAATATGGTCCACCTTTACCTCCGTAAAAGCCTCTATGAGCTTTTTTACCTTCAACAAATACCTTTGTAACTTGAGATCCTTTTCCTGGTATTTTCCTAGGACCTACAAAGTAACTAACTCGAAATCACTGCATACATGGACTTTAGATGCTCCGAGGTCTTTGGCCATAAGGAGTCCTGCAATCATAGCTTCGTATTTCGCTTAGTTATTTGAAGTGGGGAATTTGAATCACAATGACTGCTCAAGAGTGACCCTGTTGGCCTTTTCCAGAATTATTCTAGTTCTACTACCCTTAGGTTTGATGCTTCGTTAACGTATATTGCCCAGTCTCCTTCCTCGACAGGTTTTGGAGAATGAGAAAACTCTGCTATGAAGTCAGAGAGTGCCTGAGCTTTGATTGTTTGCCTTGATTTGTAACCTAGGCAAAACTCTAATAATTCTATAGATCATAATATCATCCATCCTGTTAGCTCCAGCTTGTGTAGTACTTGCTGAATAGACTGGTCTGTCCTCATCACTATGGGATAGCACTGGAAATATTGTCGCAACCTTCTGGTTGATACAAGCAGGGAAAAAACCTACTTTTCGATCTTCTTGTAGTTAACCTTGGGGCCCTATAGAACCTTGCTAACAAAGTAAACTGGCTTTTGAACCTCACTTGTTTCCCGAACCAAAAATAAACTTACGGCTTCTGCTAAAACTAAAAAGTACAAAAATAGAATTTCTCCTTCCATTAGCCTCGTTAGGATGGGAGACGTGGTGAGCGTATTCTTCAAGTTCTTGAAAGACTCTTCGCACTCCAAAGTCTACTCGAAGTCTTTGCCCTTCTTTAGAAGTATGAAGAAGGGGGGAGCTTTCTGAGCAGACTTAGAGATGAATCTGGTCAAAGCTACGATTCACCATGTTAGTTGCTAGATCTCTTTCAAGGTGCTGGGGCTTTTCATATTAATGATCTCCAGGCACTTATCAAGGTTAGCCTTGATCCCTCTATTAGTGAGCAGGAACCCTAGGAATTTTCCATCTTGGACATTGGAGGAGCATTTCTCGGAGTTCAGTTGTATATTTTGCTTTCTTAACTGTGATAAGACCTCATGAAGATTGTTAAAATGGTCACGGGTGTCCGGGCTCTTTACAATCATGTCATCTATGTATACCTCCATAATTTTTCCCACATGCTCCTCAAAGACTTTATTCATCATGCATTGGTATGTTGCACTAACGTTCTTAAGGTCAAATGGCATCACTTTATAACAGTATCTTGCTCTCTCTGAGATAAAGGCCATCCTCCCTTCGTCTTTGGGGTCCATAAGGATTGGTTATATCCAGAATAGGCGTCCATGAAAGAAAAGAGCTAATAACATGAGGAACCACCAACCAACTTGTCGATTTTAGGGAGAGGGTATAGGTCCTTAGGGAAAGCTTTATTGAGGTCTGTGTAATCTACATGCATACATCATTTCCTAGAGGACTTTTTGACCAAAACCACATTAGATAACCAAGTGGCATAGGATACTTCCCTAATGAATCCTACTTTCAATAATTCTTTGACTTGCTCCTCTATCACCTTTTGGCATTCAGGGCCCACTTTTCTCTTTCTTTATGAAATTGTCTTGACATCTGGATTAATAGAGAACTTGTGGCAAATGAAGCTTGGGTCGAGGTCGAGCATGTGTACAAATGTCCAAGTGAATAGATCTTTGTTCTATTAAAGGAACTTTGTCACCTTCCTTTGTTCTCCTTCTGAGAGGTTCGCTCCTATCTCGGCTACTTGATTAGGTAGGCTTCTGAGATTTACTGTGAGCAACTATCCTTTGGGCTATGGCCTTATGTCCTGGATGTCACCTCGGATATCGAGCTCTACCATCATCATGGAGTGTTTACTTTTCCCCCTGAGGTGGTAGAGACTAGTGTCTGGGGTTACAATTCGCGACTTCTAAGCTAGTGTTGTAACAACTCTTAGTTGTTGCTTTGTCCGCCTTGACGATAACCTCTTTGTCGTTGTCAGACAAAAACTTCATTGCAAGATATTGGGTGGAGATGATGGCCCCAAGGGAATTTAGGGAAGGCCTCCCTAGGATCACATTATATGTTAAAGGGCAGTCTACAACCAAGAATTTTACCATAACAGTTTTGCGCAGAGATTCTTCCCCAAGGGTCACGAATAGCTCGATGTACCCTTTTGGTCTGATCTTGCCCCCAAAGAAACCAATGAGGTCAATATCGAAGGATTTCATATTCGACACTAGGATCCCTATGTTTTTGAAGTATTTTAAAAACAAGATATTTGTCGAACTACCTTGGCCTACAAAGAACCTTTTCACTCTAGCATTTACCATCTTTATCGTAATCACCATAAGATCCTCTTTGCCAGGGATGACCCTTTCTTTATCCTTTTCTGTGAAGTTAATGATTGACATCCAAGATCCGCTTCTACGCTTCCTGACTGGTTGTGAAGCTACACTGAGTATTACTTTCAAGTGCCTTCAATGGGCTAACCTTGTCTACCCTCCTCCAGCGAGACCCCCAGCAATGGTATTGATGGTCCTTGTGACCTCATTGTCATGCCTATTTTCTCTATGGGGGGATATTGTTCTTCGACTTCTAAGGTTTTCCCTAGATGGGTAACGTTCGTTAGGTGACGAAGAATGATGGCACGTGGTGGGGCTCCTCCTTTCTTCTTTCCTCAGGTAACATCGAGAACTGCTACCCTTGGAACCTCAGACATAGTTCTGGCGGCATGCACATTAGAACAAGGTTTCTCTGGCGTCATGGAGATCCACGCACTCCTACCTTGTGTGCCTGTAACCGTGGTGGTAATTATAGTACTTGCTCTTATCAACCTGTCCTTATAGCCTCAATTGCTTAGGCTTTAGGAGGTTGTTGAGGTCCGTGTAGTAGACTTCTTGAAATATTGTGCTCCTAAGTACTTGAAGTGGGGTGTAGTCATTGAACTTTCCCCATGGTGGCCCCCTTGGATTGTTCTTTGGACCCTTGACCTTGGGCTTCTTCTCTTTCTTCTGTGGTCGGTCACGTTCTTTGTGAGCTTTGTTCATATCATTCAAAGTCTCCTCCATGTTCATATACTTCTTGGAGCGTTGTTTTAGCTCTTCAAGCATCTCTGGGCTCTTCTTAGCCAATGACTTTGCAAACTCTCCACGCTTCAATCCTCCTATGATTGCATGCATAGCGGCATCTTGGTTAAAATCACAGACCTTAAGGCAAGCTTTGTTGAACTAATGCATGTAATCACGAAGAGTTTCATCCCTCCCCTATCTAATACTAAACAGACTTTGAGTGGTTCTAGGCTGAGTCTTACTCATTGTAAAATGAGTAAGGAAACTTTGTGCTAACTCATTAAAGTTGTTTATCGACTGTGCTGGTAAGGCTATAAACTATGTGCTCAGCATTGTGTGGGGTCGGTTCCCCCCATGAGTAGCATGAAAGCCATGAAGGCATCCAGGTGCTCCTGGGGGTCCGTAGACCCATCGTAAGCCTTTATAACAAGTGGGTTAAAGCTTTTTGGTAACTGTACTCCCATAATAAAGTCGGAGAATGAGTGGCTGAAGGCGTAATGGGCCCTATATTAGTGTATAGGGCTAGAGGCAATGGAAGGCTCGTGCCTTCATTGCGGTTCACGGTGAGAGTAGGGCTATGATTGTGCCAACTCTCGGGCTCTGCGATCTATGTCTACCCCAGCATTATTCTCAGCCACGCATTCACGATTTCCATTTAGGGCTCGTAAGATTTCCACAAGCTGGTTTTGCCGACGATTGAGCATGGCGTACATTTGTTGGTTGGTGGAAGGCAAGCTTGGTGCTTGCCGCTCCTACATAACTAGAAAGGGAGCTCATTGAGCTGGGGTGGAAGCTTAGCGTTGTGGAGTGGGTTGGTCCACTCTTTGAATGACAAAACAAAACCGATGGGACGTAGCTGGCCTGCTAAGTGTGACAGAGGCTTCAGCTCCACCCCTCTGCTCCTGGTTCGTCGTCATGCGCTTCCGCGTAACAGCCATGGTGGAAGGGTGGGAATAGCCATTTACCATATTCTCACACATGGCGCTAATGTTTTGTCTTGATTCTGTGGGGCCAGTTGGGCCAGAACCAAGTTCTTGCTAAGTGTCCTTCAAGCTTGGAGGTCTTGAAAATGGGGGGTTGGGTACCTGCAAAGACACTCTAACACTCAAGTCAGTGTAGTGAGTTAGGGTTTGTTATGAGCAAGAAAAGATGCTTACCAACATCTTTAATGTTGTTATTTATAGAAGGGATTTCTTTGTCGTTAGCAGTGTGCAGAGAAGTTTAAGTCCTGAAGGATTCTTCTAACATGGACCCACCTAAACGTACCTGTTGGAGCATTATTGGTCCAGCTAGAATTGCCCCCTTTGTATAAGGATAGAAGTGACCCTATAACTGTTAACAAGCTTGGCCTTTACGGGTCCAAAACCCTAGGATGAATCAAATTTTAAACTCTTATTATTTACTAATTTAAACTTAATTAATTATATATTCTTCATAAATTATTTAAACATTAAAATTTAAGTTCAATTCAAAGTTATAATTTTATATATCAACTCTTTATTTATCTTGAACTTAAAAATTAACATTTCAGTTAATTTTAATTTGATAAAATTAAAATTAAAAATAATATTTTAAACTGTGATTTCATCTTTCATTCAAGCTCATCGATTACAGCTAGAATTAAGAGTGACTAATAAGTGTGCAATTTGTTGATCCTAGGAGAGAAAATGATGCCACCATTATAACTTAAAGTCTCGTATGCAAATGAATCTTGATATTATTTGAAATTGTGAGGAGTCTATTATGGACTCAACAAGTTTAAATTCATGGATGATTCTTTTATTTTTTTCATTTAATAGTATTTATATATAGATTTGTGTACATATAAAAATTATCAATTAAAATTTGTAAATTTTTTATTTACAATTATGTGTAAAAAAATAATTTGATTAAATTTTTATATAAATCTAAATATTATTAGTTAAAATGTGTAAAAATTTAATTTTTAATTTAGACTATTAATTTATTTTAATAATAAATCAATAGTTCAAACTAACTGATCCATCCATAAATCACTTACAAAGTAATCCATATTAAATTTTTTCTTGAAACCGAAGTAGCAAATTAAATTCAGTATGATTTTGCTAATGCGAGCTTGGAACCGTTGAAGAAACAATGACATGAGAGAAGAAAGGATCATCGAGTGGTTGGCCTACACAAGAGTGATGGTATACGAAACGATAATTATTGTTTTAATACATTTTTTTCTAATTATTACTAAAACATATTCCAAACTAAAATGGAAAAAAAAATAAACTTTTTTTTAAAATTAGGAATGAATGTAAGTGGTAATCTTTTATATTAAATGTTTAATAATATTTTTATACTATCTTTAATCATATTAAAAATATTGGATATTTTAGAAAATAAAAAAATAAATTCCGTTTTCATATGTAGTTTTAAATACATTGTAATCTTTGTTATTATAATAATAAATTATAAAGTCTACGACTGACTTTTCAAAATGCTGGATAAGCAAGGGATCAATTTTATAATTTATCGTTAACAATATTATAGCTTTTGACAGTGAACTAGAACTGTTTGAATTGACGGTATGCTTTTGTTTATTTAATTAATTAATTCGCTTTAACGGAATTTTATTTCTTAACTTTATTTCTTAACTGATTGATTAAAGGATGAACTAATCATAGATTAGCGGCGATCTCGAGTGACTCAATCATGGTCTGTTTTAACTTTTTGTCACTTCGATTATTGCATATAGGAAAAAATCTTAATTGTTTCTAGATTAAAAAAAAATCTTTCTCCACACTAATATAATATTGTATATTATTTCAATTATGTGAATTACTTTTCACTTTAACAGTATTTTTTATATTGAGATAATATAAATTTAATGATATAGATTAAAACTTAAATTTTATTAAAAAATATCCAATAGTTTCTTTAGCATATATATATATATAGTTAATTCATCAGTGTGCAAATGGTATTATAACAATCTTATTTATTGATATGTATGAACTTAGGGCCATTTTTAATATACATTTTTTAAAGGAAGGTGTATGGTATATCTTATAATTTAAGTCATTGATTTAATCATAAAAAATATTAATGGCTTAAATCAAGCATAAAAAATTTGTTAAGCAAGTTTTGGAGGTTTGATTCAAGGGTGACGGCTAGTGACAACAACGGTGACGGTCGACTGCAGCAGCCAATGGTGACAGCCAGCAGTGACAGTCGATGATGGTGGTTGTGGGGGTGGTGGTAGCAGTGGTGGCGGTAGTGGTAGTGGCGGGTGGCGGTGGTGGTGGCGGTAACAGCAGCCACAGTGGCGATGGCAGTGACAGCAACTAACGATGGCAGTGGTCGGCGATGGTCGTGGCTGACGGTGGTCGACAATAACAGTGGGCGACGGCGGGTGGTGATCAACGTTGACTGGCGATGGTAGTGGACAGTGGTAGGTGGTAGCCGACAGTGGATGGTGATGTGTGGTTGCCGACGGTGGTCGGTGGTAGGTGGCCAGCAGCCGATGGTGGCTAGCAACTGGCGATGATGGAGGTTGGCCGACAATTGCTGGCTGCGGTGGCTGGTGGTGCCGCAAAGAACGACGGACGATGGCCGACGTCATGGCGGTGGTGTGTAATATAGATATATCAAGAAACCTGTAAAAAAAAAATTGTTATTGTAAATAAATAAAAAAATATATTATATACCTGTATATTAGCAATGGCGATAAACTTAGTAATAAGTAGTAGAACCAAGCAACCAATTTTGTTTTACATTATCGAGGGTTACCTCTCTCTGTCTGATGAGGAAAAATAATAAAAAATGTAAGACTTTTGAAGCCAAAATTGATTTATCCAAAACTCCAAAATGTTGGCATCTAAATACTGTAAAGCTTTATTTAAAAAACTTAAATTCATACTTAGTAATTACTTATTTGATTTATTTCACTTTAAATTTGTGATGCATGTGTAATTTCTCATATTCATTTACAAATATCTCAAAATACAAATTACAGCATCTATTGACTATTGGGTCAATCTCTTTTCTTTTTTTTTGTATAAGTTAAACTCCAAAATGTTGGCATCTAAATACTGTAAAGCTTTATTTAAAAAACTTAAATTCATACTTAGTAATTACTTATTTGATTTATTTCACTTTAAATTTGTGATGCATGTGTAATTTCTCATATACACTTACAAATATCTCAAAATACAAATTACAGCATCTATTGACTACTGGATCAATCTCTCTTTTTTTTTTTTTTTGTATAAGTTGTCTTCAATTCCATTGATTTGTTTTATGTTATATTATGCTTACATTTCCTTGTTATGTACTAATACATTCTATTCTACAATAGAAAAATAAAAATAAAACTTCTTATTCTAATGTGCAATTGGACATTTACCCTTACTTTAACATTTTTATTTTTTTCAGCAAAAAGAAAAAAAAACATTTTTATTTTCAAATTTGTTGAAGTTAATTAAAATATTTACCTTTTCCTAAACTTGGATTTGAATCATCTCACATTATTTTTTCTCTCAAGTGGTTAAGTGAATAAAAGATAGACACAAATGAATTTATTAATAGGACTTAGTTAAAATTTGTGACATTTCTTTTATAACTTTTGTGTTTATATCTCCTCTACTTAACCACTTGAAAGAAAAAATGACATGAAAAAATCTAAATCCTCCTTATGTTGAAGCCTACAACTATTGACCCCCTCCTACATTTCCAATAAGACCCCCTAAAATTGATTTTTCTTGTAATAATGTATTGGTATAAAAATAACAATTTTCTATTCAAGAGATTTCGATGATCAGTTGAAGACCTACTTTGAAAACTTTACACGATTCTACTAGAATCAAAGGCGACAAGGTTATTAAGATAGCGTTTTTGATTTGGAAATTACCAAAATTGTAGTTTCGATTTGGTATCAGATTATACTTTCGACTTCATACCATAAGTGGTGATTTCGAGTAGGTCTCGAACATTGAGACCTTCGATTTCAGTGTTATTAAGTAGCTGTAATAAAGACTCGAAGTTATTAAAATGATAGTTTCAATTTGAAATCAAGAAAGGTCATTTCGATTTCATATAAAATGTTGTAATTCGAGTTAGAATCGAAATGGAGATTCGAAGAGTAACTACACTTAGCAAATTTCTGAACAAAAAAAAAAAGAAACAAGGGATCTCGATCAAAAGCCAACAAATATTTGAAGATTCAAGTTTAAATTCAAAAGAAAGGATTTGAATTTGAAGAAAAAGTTAGCAGCGGTTGCAAAAACAAGATCAAGACAATACAAGGATTGTTGACAAAGATTGAACAATTACTTGTAACACGAGGATTGTTGATAAAGATCAGGCAATTGCTTGACAAGGATCACTAATAATCATTAGGTAGTTATCTTTGTTTTAAACACATGTCAAGATTCTATACTCACAAACACTTGTAACTCACGCTATCACATCTTTGATATCTCTAGCAAACAATGCAAGTCTAATCTAGTATGTTTCCATCTACTTTCATTCCTGTAACCTTTACAAATTCAACGCAATTTTAAATTCAGTTTATTTATATTCCGTCATTTAACTTACTGCAAAATTCTTTTCTACTCCCAATCAAGTAGTTCTTTCAAGATCATTTGATTTTTTTTAATTGCTTTCATTTAAGTATTTTCTTTACTTTTCTACAAACTCTTTTCTACTCCAAACTGAGTGTTCTTTCAAAATCATTTGATTTCCTTTTTTTCTTGTTTTCCTTATTTTTATGCAAATTTACTTTTCTACACTTTACATACTTGCAAGTTTATTCTTTATTGTCTCTTTACATTGCTTTATTTTATTTCATACTCTTTAATCTCATGATTTTACATTATTTGTCACATTTCCTTAATTGTACTTTACTTCTGTTATTTACACTCAATGTTATTTAGCTTACTTTATTTATTGATTTTCTTATTTTTCCAAACAAAGTATCTTTTATTTCTACTTATTTCTACTAAGTTTTATATTACGCATAAACACTTCGATTTTAATTTACACAATCTATGTTTTATTCGAAATTAACTTTTGATATTCTTAATAAAAAAATCAGATTAAAAATTACAGAATCCCAAGATGAAGTGATTTTTTTTCTCTGAATTGAGATCGAGAATCAACTTTATTATTAAATAAAGGTTTACCCTAAATAAATTTAGACTAGTTAAAATATTTTGATAAACACAATGATGATAAGTATTTTATCATATAAACCATAATGGACTTCATTCATACTGTAATGATGGTCTAGGGTAGCTTTTGAGTCAATTTACCAGTCAGACGTTAATTTTTCATGAACTTGGAAAGTAAGTTGAAAGCAATTGAAATGATAATGAATTGTCGTTTATGAGAGTAAAAATAGTTAAAGCAAAAAATATACATTGAGGACGACTCTTCAATTGTACTCATGTTTGGTCATTTTTCTCAACATATTTACAGTAACGACATATCCCCTGTTATAATTTTGTGTGCGATCTCATGTACAATTTCCCCGGCCACAAGAACTCGTCTGATTTACAGGAGACAGGAGGAAAAATTAAAATCAACGTGTCAAGTAAATTTTGTTTATTTATAAATTATTTATCTCATCATTTAGAATCACATTACTCACATAAATGGAAGATTTTGATTTATGTGCCCTTCATCCATCAACACACAAAAAAAAAAAAAAACTGGTTAATTTGTGAATAATAGATGCAAGTAATGTATAAGTAGATGAACTTAATTTGAATTAGGAAAAAGAATTGGATGGAATCTCTTGGCCCAAACAAACAAACGAAAGAAATAAATAAAAAAGAAAAAGGGGAAAAAAAAAAAGAAAGATGAAAGGGATATTTCATTTTTCTTCTTGTAACACTTTGGTGTTGCATTTGGTGTGGCAAAAAGAGAACAAAAGGAGGATAAGCTAGAGGACGTAGTTGAAGATTTCAACATATGAATCTCTCAATTTCTCTTTTTTGTTTTGAAAACGAGAAAAAAGAAAGAATCGTTTAGGAGGTGAAGGAATTGAAGTCTTGCCTGCAAGATGCCAATATCTTTCCATAAGCGACTAAAATAATCAAAATTTGATGTGAAAAGGGGATTTCATTATTTATTTGTTTATAAGATTGAGAAAGTTTTCCATAACCTCAAACTTAAAATATATAGAACTAATTTGTTTCTTGTATGTTTATATATTTCTAATCGATAAAATTGTTCATATATGATTGTTTCTTATAGTGGAATGCATTTATGAACTTGTGATTGTGTTTACCAAAATATTTCAATTATAATTAATTAGGTTATGATAAATTCTTTGTCTGTAGACAAAGGTTGATTCTTGATCTCAATTCGATGAAAAGAATCACTTCCTCTTAAGATTCTTATCCTAAGACTAATTTCTTAAAGGGATGAAACAATGGATTTCGAATATAAAACAGATTTATGCAAATCCAAAATTGAATGTTTATGCATGGTGTTTAACTTAAAGAAAAATAAGCAGAAAAGTAATAGAAACTTTGTTTTCGAGAAATAAGATATTCAGTGCAAATAAAAAAATAAGTTAAATGTAATTGACAAAAATAAAAGTACATTTGAAATAAATATAACAGATAATGCAAATTGCAGAAAGTAAGGGCATGAAGTAAAGTAACTTAAAGTAAATGCAATGAAAAGTAAATATGCAAATATGTAATTTGCAAGAAAATAAATTGGCAGAAAAGTAATGAAAGCAAGTAAATAAAAGCAATAAAAAGAACTCAGATGATTTTTGGAAAAAAAAAACACTTGATCAGGAGTAGAAAAAAATTTACAATAAAGCAAAATGACTGAATGTAAATGGACTAAAATTAAACTTGCATTGAATTTGTGAAGTGTACAAGAATGAAAGTGGATAGAAACATATTGAACTAGGCTTGCACTGTGGCACGAGAAGTCAAGGATGTGAGAGCGTTAAGTGACAAGTGTTTGTGAGTTTTGAATTTCCAACTCCCAAATGTTTCCATCATTTTTACAAGATTTTGACATGTGTCTAAAACAAAGATAATTGTTAAATGATTGGTAATCTTTATCTAGTAACCACCAAATCCTTGTTAGTCATACTTGTACTACAAGTAACTGCTCAATCTTTATCAACAATCATTGTTCTGTCTTGATCTAGCATCTGCAACTACTGTTAACTTCTATTTCAAATTCAAAACCTTTCTTTTCGAATTCAAACTTGAATCTGCCATCATTTATTGGTTCCTTGGTTGAGATCTGCCATTTTTCCTACTCCTAAAATTTGTTAAGTGTGGCTACTCTTTGAATCTTGATTTCGATACAAAATTGAAATCACAATACTTGTCATAAAGTTAAAATGACCTCACCTGATTTCATATTCAGACTATCATCTTGACAATTTCGAGTTTTTACTATAACTCCAATAATCGCTGAAGTTTTCGATCTCCAAGATCCACTCGAAATTTTTTGCTCAGTTATGAAATCGAAAGTATTATATTTTAGCATCAAATTGAAACTAACACTTTAGTTTCATAATTTATCATCTCGATTTCAACTACCATCTTTCGATGGTCAATCAAAACTACTACTTTGGCAATTCCCAAATCGAACAATGCCATCTTAATGACTTTATTACCTTTAATTCTAACAGAATCATATAAAGTTACGAAATGACTTTTTGATATATCGTCGCAATCCCTTAAATCGAAAAAGTGTTATTTTTGTACCAACAGATGCCCCCGCAATATATATTCTTGAAGTACGAGAGAGAAATATTTTATTGTTTTGAGCATTTCTTTTTCGATTGTAACTGACTTTGAACCTTTTCCCACTTTATCAATTTTACATATTGCAAGCAAATGAAAGGTCAGATGGCATAATCTGTAATTTTGATCCAAATCTACACTAACCTATACATTCACTACGTGGTCACTCTCCCATTAACCAACTGTCTCCATTACTTGGGGAATTATAAAGCCAATGATGGCTTTTAATGGATGAAACGACTGCAGTCGTATCCCCATCATATCAACATTAAAGGAGTGTACGCACATTCTCCTTTTCCTTTCCTCTTATGTTTTTTGAAAAATCCCTATTTAAGGAGTGAAAAAATGTCTTCTCCCTTTTACTTCCTCTTTTTTTGCATTCTCTCTGAATCTTCTCTACCATTACTGAGTCCTAAAGCTTCCTTGCGAGCCCTTTGCCTTCTCTATTTTCCTCATAGAAAACTCCATACCCATAGAAGCTTTTATACATCAATGACCTCCTTTTCTTCTAAAACAACCTCAGCTCAAGCTTCTCACTCAAACTCTGAGACAGAAGAAATAATGGAGCTACCAAACGCTGCCACAGTAGCCACTCCATTGAAGAAACATAGAATCTCTTACACTCTAAACCCCTCTACTGATAACTCTGAGCTCTGGAAGACTCAGGTAATGATTCCCTTCACTATAGGCCCACAAAACTAGTATTTCTAGGACCTACCCTTCCCTTGGAAGAATATGAGTCTATTCAGTCTTTTTTCCCTCGTATCGAAGGAGAATCAATCCTAGCTTTTCATTCTTCCCTAAAAAATGATTTCTTTGACTATTTCCCAAAAATCTTTCAAAGTTCACCACCTACTAGTTCCTACACCAAATCTTTATACCTTTAGTGGTTAAATTGAGTCGAAGGTGCCAAACAGACTACCTAGGAACTAGCTGGTATTTTTTATTTCATATAGCTGAGTATGGAGTGTTTAGAATATAATGCCCCTATGTTGACTAGTTCCTTCTTTTTCTGGAATACTTCTACCAATTCTTTCCATGTCCCTTATAGGATGTTGACCCCTACCCTTTTCAACATAGTTGTCATTACTAGCCTTAAACCCATTGGCAAGGTAATTACCAGCACCATGAGTCCTATAACAACAGTCGAACCCAACTTATCGAAGTTAACCTATATTGCCTTCATCGAGAACAACTATCTCGAAACTGACGAAGTCTCTATTTAAAAGCATGTAGCATTCCTCATTTTTTGGCTTAGTGCTTTTGTTTTCTACACCAGGTCTCTCTAAATTCTAAAGTCTCTCCTTTCTTTAGCCATCTTTCTACATGAGGGCTCTCCTCGTTGTTTGGGTAAATTGATTCTTGCCTAACTCTATGCTTCGATGACTGAAGCAATTAACCTACTTCGATAAAAAACTAAACC
Source organism: Ormosia emarginata (assembly GCA_029884605.1). NCBI lineage: Eukaryota > Viridiplantae > Streptophyta > Magnoliopsida > Fabales > Fabaceae > Ormosia > Ormosia emarginata. Next base: position 46,095,125 of record JAQQTP010000077.1, on the reverse strand, counting down.
TCTTACCAATCTCGGAGGGCCTTTCTGGTTGTTGCAGTTTTTGTTCAATGCTATCCTCGAACCTCATATTTAGAGTTCAGCTACTTCAACCACTATTAGTACAATCAAAGGTCCTCGATTGTCTCAACTTTGTTATACCTTGAAACCAGGCAGGGAAGTTAAGGACTTTAAATTCTTTTTCTCTTTTCTCCCTTTACTCTTTTAAATTATGGCCTTGAATGGTTTCGATAACCATGCCTATGCTCAACTCCTGGGCCATAAGCTGAAAATCACAACATTTGGAGTAACATTCTCACCACTTTGATCCTTTCTCCTGGTTATCCAAAGTCGAAAGACTATAGCCTTCAAATCTATCTACCCTATTGTGCCTCTAGACAACTTAGATTTTCTCAATATATTCCTTCTCCTATCTCACTTAAAAATAAGCATTAAATTTGCGAGTCAAAAGCTAAAGATTTCAAACAATATAAACACTTTATGAAAAAGAATACTACCATGAGAGAATGGTTTAACCCTTTCGAGTGTAAGCCATCGTTCTTCTCCACTTTAGGATTCGAAAACTAGTAGGAAAAATATTATTCTCCACGTGAGCGTTCATTTGAAGATTACTTTCGATGATTTACTAATGCAGGCTCCTCTGTGTAGACTGGAGCTATTCACCAGAAAACAAAAGGTATGCACCTTAAAGAAATTTTCAAATTTGAGAAATTTTTTAAAGTCAAATACGATCCTCTAAACTTAAAACTAGTGGTTCGAGAGGCCAAGTGAGTCCTGAAACAAAAGAAAGCAAAACATCATCAATTATGTTATGCTCATTTCTATGTGCGTTGGTTTCAAATCCTTTAGGTTTGTTCGATCGATTCAAAACCCCACTAAAGTTTCCTCCACTTCCTAATGCTTCTTTTAGTATGGCTAATTGGTATCCAGACCCCAAAAGTGGAGCGTTGGATGTTGGCAAGGATTCGAAGAAACAAGAAGTAACTTTTGTCAATTGCTATCTGGACAACTGCCAAGTTCCAATTTATAAATACACTCAAGTAATAAAATACCCATCATATGGTAAAGTCTTAAGTCTTTACTTTTATTTCTTCGTTTTTGATTCGACTACTGATTACATTTATTATTGCAGTCTCTAAAAGAACTAATGGAGGATTCGCGTGAAGATGAAGACTGGGAGGATGAACCTTTGAGGCCAAGAAAAATCTAGAAAACTAATTCGAAAGTCTCGGTGAAGAAAACCTCTTCATCTCAACCTCCAAAGAAGCCTACCATAACACTTTCAAAAACATAAATTGCTAAGAAAAAGAAAAAGGTGATCGAATAGGCTACACTTGCTATCTCTCCACAATCTAAGGTAAAAGGTCATTTGAAACTTAAATTTACCAATTAACTTCTTTTACATTTCTGATTTCGATTCCTTTTTGTTTTAGGAAAAGGTTGTTGAAGAAAGCCCAGTGAAAATTGGGTGAGTAAAGCACACAATGTCGAAATAGCCACATATTATGACCTCTGACAGTTTTGAGCAGTCCTCTCAAGAGGAAAAAGAGCCAGTCTCTTCAAGGAGTGCTAAGTTAGCTTTAGCTACCCAAAGAATTGAACCCATACTGGTAATTTTTTTTAACTCCTTATATTTGAAACCTTTTCAACATGTTGCTCACTGTTTTGATTTTGAATAGGAATATTCCCCTTTAACGCACAAGGAAACTACTCCTGCACCCTCAAGAGTATTCAAAACTCCATAACCAATCCCTTCTCCTCCAAGGGATTCGAATCTTATTCCAGGTGTATTTACACCTAGGCCAGAAGCAACCTCAGCCTTAAGTTCTTGCTTCGACGGGTTATTTGATGCTAAAGCCCAAACTGAAAAGAAACTAGCACTGGGGCTCAAGACATCCCTATCGAAGCTAATGTCCAGGTTTGATATTTTCCTAAGTTAATTCAACTTTGTTTATCTCGAATGATTCTAATTTTATTCTTACTTCTTTTTAGGAAAACATAGTTCCTGAAGCTGAACCCACCTCAGTGGTCCCAATCATCGACACTGATGCTCAAGTTTGATATCTTCACCTTAAACCATTAAATATGATTATAAAGTTTTCACAAGAAAATCACCATCCTTATCTTTTTTAATGATACAGGCAAACATCAGTCCTTCGCACAAAATAAGCATCCCTGCTGAAGTTGAAGTTTCCATCTCGATTGAGACTATTCAGACTTCTGAAACTCCCTCTCAACTTCTTCTAAAGTCCATTTAGTGCAAATTGAGACCACTTTTGAAGAAGAGGTTGAAGCTATGTGTATTGATGATGATGAGGATGAAAATGATGTTATAAAATGTCTTGAAGTCATTCTATCTAAACGATCTCTATCCTCGAAATCTCATTATTCCACAACTCACTCGGAGGTTGAGGTCTAAAGCATATCTCCCCTCCCCCAACTACTGAAAGAGCTGGCTGATCTTTTAATCCTTGGTGGCTGCTGAGGACAGGAAGCAAAAATTGTTGGGCCTGCTTGACTAACTGACTCGAAACAAGCACCTTCTAAACTCGAATACCCAATCAGTTGTTCAAGAGTTGATAGGCCTAACAAAAGACTTACCCACCAAGCTTCTGAGTCTTGATCAAGTTATCACCAATAACTAACAATTGTTCAAGAAAAAGAGCTAATTGATGGTAAATGTTGCTAAGGCAAAAGAGAAACACTCGAAGCTCACTACTGTTCTTTCGACGACTCAACAAAACATCAGTCAGAATGAAGAGATAATTATTGATCTCAAGCAAGAACTACTAGTACTTAAAGAACAACAAAGTGAACTTCGAGCCCTTGCTGGGGATTATGCAAATCAAGAAAAACCTTTTACAAAAACTGCTAGCAGTGGAGTATCGAAGGCAGCCATATGAAGTAAGTCATTCAGGATTTGGCTCTGTCCTTCGAAGTGGGATCAACATGAAAGAAGAGAATAATAGATACTTAGGAATCTTTATGTTTGAGGCTTCAATGAATACTCTTTAAATATTTATTTTGTAATGGCACATTAAATTTCGATTGCTTGTTGACTTGAAATTCATATGATATTTATGATGAAATTTTAACTTCATGGATTGTTGGTCTATATAATTTCAAGTATTTTCCATTTGTCAAAGTAATTCTTTCATTAGAATCAATATTTGTAATCGAATAAGCATTACCTGAAAAAATGTTTTGGATTCAATCTGGCCTTTCCCAATTCGGGGATCATTTTCCAAATAACTTTGATTTTTTCTCTATGGGTAAAATAACCTTCCAAACTAAGTCACCTAAGTTAAACTTTTTTTTCTTAACTCAAAGATCATAGAATTTCGCAATTATTTCTTTTTGTCAAATCAAATTTTTAAGGGCAATTAACATTTTGTCATCTAAATTATTCAACTTATCAAACATCAAATCCCAATAATCTTAAGTAAGGATTTCATCTTGGCGCTATAATTTCATTGATTGAAGATTAATTTCGGTTGGCAATACTACATCATGACCATAAACCAAATGATATGGTGTAGTACTAACAGCTTCCTTAGGAGAATTTCAATAAGCTCATAGAATTTGGCTTAAAGTTTCATCCCAACTTCTTGGTTTTCGACCAACATGTTTCTTAATTAAACTAATTAAGATTTTATTAGATGCTTCAACTTGCCCAATAGCTTAAGTGTAATAAGGAGTCGAAGTAAGTAACTTGATATTCCTTGACTTGACAAATTTAGTAATATAACGACTAGTAAACACGATACCTTGGTCAGTACTTAAAGTTTGAAGAATACAAAATTTATGTATGATATTTTCTTCAACAAAATTTATAATGTCTTGTTGAGTAACATCCTTCAAAGGAATTACCTCGACCCATTTGTTAAATATTCTATGGCAACTAATACATACTTATGCCCTCTAGAAGATAGTGAATGGATTTGTCCTATCAAATCGAGAGTCCATCCTCGAAATGACCAAGGTTTAATGATCTAATATAAATCACTAGTAGGAACATGCTGAATGTTTCCATGCTTTTGACATTCTTTACAGGATTAGCATGTAAAAGACAATCTTTAGCCATTGTAGGCCAATAGACTCTCTGCCTATGCAGTATCTATTTCATTTTTTCACCAGCCTAATGAGCACCACAAATGCCTGCATGTACTTCTGTTAAGGTTGTGAATGCTTCTTTCTCACTTAGACAAGTCAATAAATTCCCATCTATTGACTTTTTGTATAATGAATATCTCATTATAACATAATGCAGGGCTCTATACTTTAATTTCATTTTGACTGATGAATTTGGATTTTGTAAATAATCAACAATTGATTTTCTTTAATCAGAATCATTTATATCTTCGATTAAACATACCTCTAAATTTTCAAATGGGTATAATTTCTCTTTAACTTCGATTAACTTTGTTAAAGTTGTACTTGAAATCTTATAACCTGAAGCTATTTGGGCAAGCTTATTAGGTTCATAAGTTTCCTCTCTTGGAATATGTTGTAATATAACTTCATCAAATTCTCATAACAACCTTGCTGCAAAAGGAAAGTATCTAAAAAAATTTTGGTTAATGCACTTATATTCTTGAGTCAGATGTTTAATAACTGATTAGAAATCACCCAAAACTTTAATATTTCTTGCCTTGAGTGAAATTAATGTTTGTAATCCAGCAACCAAAGCTTCATACTCAACTTCATTATTTGAACATTCATGTTTTGATTCAAATAAAGCCTTAGTTGGAGTTCTGATGGGTGAAACAATTAAAACTCCAAGACCAACACCCCTACTATGTTTCGATCCATCGAAATATAACTTCTATGGTTTTAAACCCACATAGTTATTATTTTCTTCGATATCAACTCAAGGATGCTCAGTCAAAAAGTCTGCCAACACTTGACATTTCATAGCCTTTAGTGGCACATATTTCAAAGAAAATTCAGTTAAAAAGAGTTGTAACATCCTAATACAGATATCTAGATATATCTTAGTTAAACAGAGATATATAAAGATAACAAGTACTAGAGACGTCACTTCTATACTACATACTAACATATATCTATAATCACAATTGAGTAATTATAAAAAGTCTTGAGAGATTGCGAAAAAACTTAAACCTTATACAAATATATACAAACTTTGCCATAAAAAGGCTTATTGTAATACATATAACATAAAACATACAGAACAAATATAAACTAATTACATAAGTTCTGTCTACTTAAAGCAATAAAAACTGCTCTAGTCTTCATGCTTTATCTTCTTACCCTTAACATGGTATGTACCTCTGTGCCTGTTCTTGTGCTTGTGTCTGGATTTACATGGAAGAACAACTGGGGTGAGAATTACCAATTCTCAGTAAAAGTAATTCCAATACCAGCTAACTATAACATTGTATATAACAATTACATAACAGATGCTATAATTCTAACTTAGGAGTTTCCTTCTCTTTTCTCATATCTACATACTACATAGTAGTGTGATATCAACTGATAGCCTACACACTATTAATATATACAACACCCATACAGCTGTAAATACCAATAGTGATGGATAATGCCCATTCAACTATCTATGAATGAAATGATAATGATATGTAATATGAATATGCCTAAGAAAATCCTAAGAGTATGTGGATGAAATGCATATGTTGGGTTTTATTTTAAAATACATGCAGAAGTTTATGTTAAACACAAAGAAGCTTGCTAGGAACTGGTTCAGTATATCATCCAGTGGTAAATAGAAGGAAAACTCATCCTCATATTATACATATCCTAATACACTGAGAAATTCGGGCTTCATCTTTGCTCAAAGGGTGTCTTTGGATTTTCCACTTATCTCCTTTGGCCTTGGCACTATCGAGACATCAGGGTTATATCCTTCTCAAAAGTCCTTCGGATACTCATCTATCTCCTTTTACCTCCATAAATGAAAATCAAAGGATACTCACCAAGATTAATACTACTTGACCAATTCGTAGACTTACATACATACTTATATACTTAGTTCCTTTACAACCTAAGCGTATTCTACTAGGAACTTTGGCTTCTTATGTTTACCCTTTGTTATGAGGAGAATCTATAACCTCATATTATATGTAACCTTAGCACTTGGTTAGAAATAGTTGTCCCTTTAGGAACTTCTCTGATTCCTTACCTTCTTAGCTAAATGACCTCGCATCATATAACATTACATTCTTAAGTAAACATTACCAGACCATTTCTCATACTTGTACCTAAACACCACCTCATCACTTATGTCTCTTAAGTGCTTTCTAACACAACACTATGTTGCTGAGGTGTTAGGTACTCACCTATGACAAACCACTAATCTTGGTTACACTAAGGTTCTTACTCTTCACTCACATACTAGATTAACTAACTAGTGTGTGAAAAGTATAGTGTTATGTTTATCTCTTACATAAACACCATCTTAACTTTCCTATAGACTCAACTTCTCCTAGTGAAAGAGTCTATTTTAGCTAATGCCTCATTCAACCTTACTTAAGGAAATGATGAGCATTTCACTATAACTTTGCATACTTAATGAATGTAACAAGCTTATAAGTCAACATTCATTCTATTGTGTATTCTACAATGCATAAGGTCTTAACTAGAGACTTAGTACATAAACATTCTATCTTTGGATCTGATACACCATCTCATCTTATCTCTACTCAAGCAATCTAACTCAAGTGTGATTCTTACTTATAACTCTTTGTTGTTCAAGGTCTTAGGTATCTTCCCAAGATAACCCACTACTCTTGGATATCCTAAGGTTCATACCTTTCTTATTCTCTACTAGAGTGAATACTATTATGCATACTAGTATATTTGTCTTCATTGCACCATCTCATCACATCTTAAGTGATATCTAATACAACACTAAGTTGCCTAAGGTGCTACATCATTACCTAAAGCAAACCTTTCCTTTAGGATGCTTAAAGGCCTATACTTTCTTATACTTGATAGGTAACAATTTTTCACTTGAAAATGTCCTTATTTGTGCCTTAACACACTTTATGCAACATATATAAACGATTCCATTTACTCTAGCACTTCAAAACATTCAAAAATAATATTTTGAAGCTTCAAGATCTCACGCCACGGCATGATGTTGCACACCGCGGCGCCCTGCTCTCGAGTGCTAATACTGGGCTGATTTTTTTTCTCATGCCGTGGCATGCCACCGCTTACGCCATGGCGCACTAAGCAAATAACCCTTACGCTGCGGCGTGACTTCCCCACACCGCAGCGTTCATAGCAGAAACCAGATTCTGCAGAGTTCTGCAGAACCATGGTACTATTCTATTGGTCAAATTCTCTCTTCCAATCACTCTTTGATCGGTTTTCTAGTGATTTCTAGTACCAATCTAGACCCCTAAACTTGTTGTAACTCAATTACAACTTATGGATTCTCTTAGGCATAGATCTAGGTCCAAATTACATAATTTCAACCATTGTCCAAATCCTAAAACCATGGATCCTAATGGTTGATCTTGAGCCATAAACGACTCTCTTAGCTTTACTAAGCTTAAACTAATCTTACTCAACTCTTAGAAACCAAGAATCAAGATAGGAACTCGGATTTGGCTCTCCAAATCCATTTCCCCCATCTCAAACCTTTACCCCTTTCAAGAGCAACAAAGCAAGGAAGAGATGGATAAAAACCCCTTACCTCTTGAAGACTCTTGATCTTGAAGCATTGAACTTGATCATTGATCTTCTTCCTCTCCTTCTTCCCTTCTTCCATTTTCTCCTATCTCCCCCTTCGTTTCTCCTCCCTTTCTTTCTTTCTTTTTTTCTCTATTTTTTCTTCATTCTGCCGAGAGAGAAGATAGAAATTGGGGTGGGACATGGAGGAAATTAAGGAAAAAGATCAACTTAAGTTTTTACACTGAAACTTATATCTGCTAAGGACACCCGAATTATGTTAATTCAAGTTTTCTAGCTTTCAACAATTTTAGAATAAATCATAGGATTCATCTAAATTATTGTTTCATAATTCTCATCATTTTCTATATCTGCTGCTAGTCATTTGATATTAAAAAGCACAACCAGTATGCCTAAAAATACCAAACTGACTCTGATTCTCTTGAAACTTTTACCACATCTTACTTGGCTTATTTGTAACCTAGAAACAAATTCTCTATGTTTATTTCCCCAAACTTAGAAACTTATGCTATTATCTGAGTCATTTTAAGCTACTTTTCAACTTCTGTGTTGCAACTAAGTGAGTAAACGAACTTAGTTTGTCACAAAACTTCACTGGCATGCTAAACAAGTCAAATGCTACATTTGGTAACTATTCACCAGTCTAACATGTGTTTAAGGGTATTACAAGAGCCCATTTTCCTATTCTACTGTGTAAGATAGGGTTGGATAACATGTACTTTATTATATCTGTCTTCGAAATGACAAGTACATTATGTGACTTTACATAGTACTTTAACTTAATGCAGGAGAAATATAAAGCTAAACATAGCTTCTTAATTGAACTATATCTAGTTTCAGCATTTATCAAAACCCTAGTAAAATAGTAAATGGATCTTTCGATTCCATTTTCATCTTCTTGGGCCAATATGCATCCAATGGTTTCATCTAATGCTGAGATATACAATTTCAAAGGACGCTCAGGGATTGAAGGCGTCATCACTGGAGGATTATGTTGGTGTATGCTCTAGAGGCCAATACATTACATACATTGTACTATGTTATTTTTAATATATAAGATATTTCATTTATTGTGTTCTTTTTTAATAAACATAATAAAGTCCTTAAATAGTAAGTTTGATACCATAGGACATCAAGTGGATGACTTGATCATAAGATCCTATTGCATAAAATACTATTCTTAAATTTTCCTAGTCAAGTATTATTGTTAATTGAGACAACAATAATGCATTGAGGCTAGTATGTGCGTAGACTGATGACCACATCTCACGAGTCATGGATATGAGATATCAAGTCTTCATATGGATACATATTAGAGTAATGATGTATTGGACAGACCCGCCATGAGAATGCTATGTGTATCGTTACGTGAGTGTCATAAGCGATTCTCATAGTGATAATGGTGTATGTGGTCCTTTGACCTAAAATCACTATGATTCTTATATGAGGAGTTATGTGTTTTAATGCCATCAAACGTCATCTATAACAAGATGATTATAAAGTTAGTTATTAGATATACTACGATTCATGTGGAGGGATGTGAGTGACCTAGATGGGATTTGTCCCTCCTACATAACAGAAGTGATATCTTCGGGCCCCTTGATTGAGTGAGACTACGAAATGCATAGTCATGCTCAAATAAGTCAATATGAGATATTAATTTCATTTGTTATTACTATGTCTACTTGAGAATCAGGAAACTGAAGATTGAACTAAACAAGGGTGACACGTTCCATGCCTTGTGTTCAATCTAGATATCTGGACAAAGGGACTAAACTACACAGAAACATTGGTCACGGATAGGTTATGTTAAATCACTGACATTCTCATTACTTAGGTAGCAGCGATGTGTTGCTAGATACCGCTCATTGTTTGTAATATTAAAATGAGATTTTAATATTACTACTAACGTTATGAGAACCTGCAGGGTCGCATACTTAGAGCAGACTAAATTGGAGCAATAAGAATCCAAGTTAGACTCGGATTCAATTGTGGGCCTAACTCATAACAGATGAGTTTAGGGTTGCACAGCTTACTTTGCTACTGCTCACACTCACTTAAGGCAGTCACTATTATATATAGTACTGCTAAGGGGGCTGCTATGTACGCAATACCATAACCCTAGTCGCACCTACAGAAAGTGAGTGAGAGACAGTAAAAGGTTTTTCTTCTCTTCGCAGCTAGCACTGCGAAATAGAGGCATGACTTCCTTTTGAAAGTCTGTTCGTGTGGATACCGCAGAGACATCGTCGCTATTATGGTGTTGGTCATTCACCTCGCTTGTGTTTATCACGCTTCAAGAGGTAAACCTTTAAAAACTCGGATTATAGCCTTTTCGCATGGATCCTGTGAGGGAATTTTTATTATTCTGCTGCGTGACTTTTGATCCTCAATTCCCAACAGATTAGCCAAATAATGCTTGATTTAGTCAAAAGCCTCTTAGTGCTCTTTCCCCCCATTGAAACTCTTCTTCTGTTTTGAACTTTAAGAGTGAGGAGAAAACTTTGGTCTTTCCAGATAGATTCGAAATGAATCTTCTCAAGAAATTAATCTTTCCTAACAAAGACTGGAGTTGCTTCTTATTTGAAGGAGGTGATGTCTTAAGTATAACCTTAGCCTTATTTTGATCAACCTCTACTCCTTTCTTTTGAACTAGGAATCCAATAAAATTTCTTACAGAAACACCAAAAGCACATTTAATAGGATTCATTTTTAATCCATGTTTTCTCATTCTTTCGAATGATTGCCTCAAATTCGAGAGATGCTCCTATTCTGATCTCAATTTGACTACCATATCATCAATGTACACCTCTATGAATTTTCTAAAAATATTATGAAAGATGGTATTCATGACTCTTTGATACGTGGCTCCTGCATTCTTCAATCTGAATAACATGACCACCCATTCATAAGTTCCAATTGCACTAGGACATCGAAAGGCAACATCTTCCTCTGCAATATAAATTTGATTATACCCAGAATATCCATCCATAAAACTTAGGATTTCATGGCCTGAAGCTGAGTCAATTAATATATCAACAATTGGCATAGGATATTCATCTTTAAGAGTAATAGAATTTAAATCTTGAAAATCAATGCATACTCACAACTTACCATTCTTTTTCATAAACGGGAACAACATTAGAAATTTAGTTAACATACCTAGCAGTTTGTATGAACGCGTCCTTTAGTAACCTTTCGACTTCTTCTTTAATCTCCAAGACCATTTTAGGGGCAAATCTCATTGGAACTTACTAGATTGGTCTTTATCTTGCTCGAATTAGCAGTCTGTGTTCTACCAAGTCTCGACTGAGTCCATGCATCTCTTCATACTCCCATGCAAAATAGTCTTTATATTCTTTGAGCAAGTGGACCAACTTATACTTGATACTGTCATTTATTAATCTACTTATAAAAGTAGGTTTATCTATTACATCATTCCCTAAATTAACTTCCTCCAAGGGATCTTGTACCTCTATTCTTTTAATTTCAAAAGATAGAGGGGATTGTTCAAATCATAAGGAGAAATCATCATAAATATAGTCCAAAAAATTTTTCAGCCACGTAGGCTAAAATTTGAGTCACATGACTCAAAAGTGCACTATTCATGTAATTTTCAACCATATAGGTTGCTATTTGAGTCATATGCCTCTCAAATTATGACATTATTATTATAACTCGAGGCCAAATACACTAGGTCTGGAATACTAAACAGGCTCCTATAGGCCCTAGAATTATTATAATTTCTAAGTTGAAATGAATCAGCTTTTGGTACTAAAAAGAAACATGTTGAGGTGAGGGCCATCATTTTGACTCCCTTCTTGTCCAAAGCTGATGAGTCCCAAATGCAGAAAGGTCTAACTCCTAGCATGTAAATCTATAGATCTGCATGATTCTGGTTGACATAACACAATGTGTCATCAGCTTCCACCCTTTCTAGTTCTCCCAACTGGTTCCAAAGGAACATCTGTTGGTGAACGATTGAAGGTACTGTCCCTACAACATGTATCCATTCTCTACCTAACAAGAGATTATAGTTATTTTTGGAGGGGACTACTATAAACAAAGTTGACCTCGTGACTGAGGCCACTTTGGCGTCAAGAGCAACAACCCCCTCTGATGTCGAAGATCTGCCATTAAAATCAGTTACCACCATGTTATGTGGTAACATGTCAGCCTTTAATTTGCCAAATTTCTTTAGCAAATTTTTAGGAAACAAATTAACGGCAGCTCCTCCATCAACCAACACCTTACCCACCAACTTACCATTCACAGTAGCTTTAATAAATAGTGGGTGTAAATGATTTTTCATCTCAAGGGTAGGAGTAATGAACATTGCAGAGTTTTCCATTACCTCAACTATTTCCTCTTTGATCATATACCAACCGGCCTCCTCCAACACTTCTTCTTTACCTGAAATGGTGTCTAAGTCATCTTTAAGTTCGGATTCGAATGAATCTGTAATAATATCCTCGTCCATTGGACTCAAAGGTTTTTGTTTTTTTTTTCTTCAAAGGTGGTCCTTGGACCACTTGGGCATAAGTCCTTTGCTGCAATTGTAGCTTGGCTAATGCTTGTTATTGTTGTAGTTGTTGTTATCGAAGCCTTTGGGCTTTGCGCCACTGGAACTTTGACAAATATGGGCTTAAACCTTGGTTCAACTTTAATCTTTCACCTCGAAACCAGGTATTTGGCCTCCCACCAAAAGGATGTGTGATCCCGTAATCAAATTTTGGCCAGAATGGCCTGTTATGGACTTTGTGGGCTTATGGAGTATTCTTTATCCACAGGTTGTGATGCACATTTAAGGGAGGTACCCTCATCTTCCCCTTCTTGTTCTTTTCAGAATCCTGCACTATAACTGCATTGTGGTTTGTTGGCTGATTATTTATGTTAATCGAGCCTCTAGTAGGGGTCTTAGCCTTCTGCTTCTGCTTCAAGGCTGCCTGAAAGGACTTGGCAGTCAATTTGTCAAAGACATCACTGTACCTTGGGCATAAAGAGACCTCTCTCTCATCCTTCTTTTTCCTTAGGAGGAATTCAACCAAAGTTTCTCCAGCTTTGGGGAAAACTTTCTCTTCATTGGCCTCAAATGCATCAAGGCTGCAGTTGGACGTGAGGACAGGGGCTGAATCCCCCACTTCGACCATGTTGGACCTTTTACACCTCCTTGACGGCTAGGTCATCAATGTTTAAACCCTCATAGCTACGTGGACATGAACACTTCATGTTACCAGAAAACCCCTAACTCCGCAGTCACCTGTCCAGAAACAAGGTTTGCTTGACATCAACACTTGATGCCGTTGTAGACTAAAATAAGGTTTACAGAAAGTTGTACATATCACATATCAAAAACAAGGTTTGCTTGACAGTAACACTTGATGTTGCCGCAGACCAAAACAAGGTTTCCAGAATCGATGTACATACATATCTCTCTCTCTCTCACACACACACATATATATACATACAAAACAAAACAAAATATATATACAAAACAAAACAAAATATATATACAAAATAATATATATATATATATATTAGAAAACATCGCAAAAATATATATACATACAAAACAAAATGTTTTTTCACAGTCTAAACATATTCATAGTTTCGAAAACATAATCACGGTTTCACATACAAAATATCAAACAGATTATGTTTTTGCAAAAGGTTCTTTCAATTTCTGAAATAACACATTAAAGATCATATCTTTTACCAAAAAAAGAACAACTAAACATGTTATTTCATACAACACATAAACTGAAAAGATCGAATCATGGTTTCGCAAGTGGCTCTGATACCATTGTTGGGAATTTTTTGAAATAAAAATAAAGTAGAAAAAGAATTCACACTAAGGATCCATGCGAAAAAGGGCAATGATACGTGATTTTTCAAGTTTACCTCTTGAAGCTATATAAAAAATAATTAATGTGAATCACCAGCATCGTAACAACGACAATGCCTCTGCAGTATCTACACGAACAGACTTATGAACGTCTAACATCCGCAATCTTGGAGTCTCACGTCTCTGACACAGTGCTAATTGCGAAGAGAAAAGAAACATGTCACTCTCTCACTCACTGTTTTTGTAAGTTGCGGCCAGGGATCGTTTTCCACGTATGGCAGCCCCCTTAGTAGTACTATTTATAATAGTGACTGCCTTATGCGAGTGAGAGTAGCAGCAGGGTTAACTGTGCAACCTTTGGACTCATCTGTTATGAGTTTGGCCCATGATGGAATCTAAATTCAACTTGGATTCTCATTGCTTCAATTCAGTTTGCTCTATGTGTGTGACCTTGCAGATTCTCATGACGTTGGAAATAATATTAAAATCCTATTTTAATATTATAAGCAGTGAGCGGTATCTAGCAACAAATTATTGCTACCCAAGTAATGAGAATGTAAGTGATTTGACATAACCTTTCTGTGATTAATGTTTTCGTGTAGTTTAGTCCCTTTGTCCAAATATTTACATTGAACACAAGGCATGGAACGTGTCACCCTTATATAGTTCAATCCTCTGTTTCTTGATACTTGAGTAGACTTAGTAATAACAAATGAGATCAATATTTTATATTGACTCATTTGAGTATGGCCAAGTATTTTGTAGTCTAACTCAATCAGGGAGCTCGAAGAAATTGCTTCTGTTATGTAGGAGAGACAAATCTCATTTAGGTCACTCGTATCCCTCTGTATGATTCGCGGTATTCTAATAACTAACTTTATAATCACCTTGTTACAGATGACGTTTGATGGTATTAAAACATACAAGTCTTCATATAGGAATCGTAGTGATTTTAGGTCAAAGAACCACATACATCATTATCACTGTGAGAATCGCTTATGATACTCACATCACGATCCATGCAGCGTTCTCATGATAGGTCAGTCCAATACATCATTACTCTAATATGTACCCATGTGAAGACTCGATATCATATATCCATGACCCGTGAGATGTGGCCATCAGTCTACGCACATATTAGTCTCAATGCATTCTTGTCATTATGATTAACAATAATACTTGACTAAGGGCATTTAAGAATAGTGTTCTAATTCTATCCAATAGGATCTCACAATCCAACCATCCATTTGACATCCTATGGCATAAAACTTATTATTCTAAGGACGTTATTATGTTTATTATAAATAACACAATAAATAAAATGCATCATATATTAAATAAATAACATAATACAATATAAGCTAGTAAAGTTAAAATAAATTGGCCTCTAGGGCATACACCAACATACAATGATAGCAAGCCACTTTGTTTGGCAGGCAATTCTGATAAAGCCAGCTCATAATAGCTTCTTAACTTCTTCTTTAATCTTTGGGATCAGCTCCAGTGTGAACTTATAGGCGGCCTGCCTACAAGGTTTAGCTCTAGGCTTAAGGGGTAACCGATGTTCAACTAAGCTGCGAGCAAGGTCGGGCATCTCGTGGTAGTCCCACACGAAGCAATCATTATACTTATGAAGTAGCTAAACCAGCTTCTTTCTAAAGCTATCTTCTAACAAGCTACTAACAAAATTGTTCTCTCCACAAACGAATCCTGAGTCTCCACAATCTTCACACCCTCCCGCAAAGGAGATTCAGTAAATATTGCTTCACTAACTTTAACTTCTTCAGGCGTAGCCGATGTTACCTTACTTTCTACATTGTATGTAGCTAGTCTATCTTGTAAATCTTTAATAGCTTCTATTTAAATAGTTTTAGTGGTTGAGACATCAGCCTTATGTTTCACCTTGAATCCTTCATTGGTCCATTCAATGGAGCTATCTACTACAAAGGACTCCTGCATCAAGTCAGACAAAGTTGTGACATAAAGGAAATAGAATTGAGCTTTAGTCATACCTACCTCGGCTACTGATTGGGGTGAAATCCGCAAGTGTACGGTTTCGTCGTCAAGTAATAAAAAGATCGAATCCACAGGGACTATGTCTATGAATACCAATTAATTAATTAATTCAATTAAATCAAACAAAAGGAATGTAATTGTGGAGTGATAAGAACATAGTAACCAAACAGTTAAATAAATAAAAATTAAAATGCAAGGTTGAGATCAAAAACAGAAATTGTTAAGGAAAAGATTTCAGATTCAAGAAAGCTTCCAGGATTGGGGTTAACCACAATGATACAAGACTCCTAATTGACAATCCTCTTATTAACACTTGAAATTCAATTGAAGGTGAATTACCCTAAATTAGTTAATGTTCCCTTTCAAGATACAAGAACCGTGCTCAATTAAACCAATTCCTACTCTCGTGGTAATTGAATCTAAATTGAACCCATTACGCTTTTTGGTAATTCATTAATCCTCGAAAAGCTAAACCTACTCTCGTGATTTAAACCTTAAGTTCAATTCTTATAGTTCCAACACCTAGGTTCACCTTTCAGTACGTCCCTAGATATCTATGAGATGCAAATAAGTGGCTAGCAAATTCACATGAATAATCGCAATAAGGATTGAATCAACAACATTCAAGATTAATAAAAGGGGTAAACAATATCAATTAATCATCATCAATGTATCAAAGGGCATTGCCCAATCCTAGAAACAAAAGGAACTACCCATACATGGAGAAGAAGAAAACAGAAATCAAGTTCCAAGAACATCCAAACCCGTAATCCTATAGAGAAGAGAGGAAGATGAAGATCAAGAGCCTCCAATGTGCCTCCTTTCAAACCCAAATTCGAACCCTAATGTTGTCTTCAGAACATCTATAAATACCCCATGTGTTAAAACTGGTTCAAGCCCATCAGAAAAGAGAAAAACAGGCTTAAAAATATGACACGCACCCCGAACCACGACCGTGGTGAGGACCACGGCCAGGCCGTGGTCAGTTCTGGACTTAGAGTTTTCAACCAGACTCTCAACCACGGCTGTGGTGGCCACCACGGCCAGGCCGTGGTTGTCTCTGGACTTCCCCTTTTGCTTTTTCACGTAGCTGCTCGATCCATGGCCGTGGTTCAGGCCACGGGCAGGCCGTGGAACTCTCTGGAATGAGCTTTTTGTCCCAATTTGCTACCCTTTAAGCTCCAACTTCAATTGTGCAAGCTTTCCATCCATTTCAAGGCCAATTAAGCACCAATCCTGCACAACAACACCAAAAATACCGCAATTATCCGAACTAAAGGGAAAAACAAACAAAAAGGGAAACTAAAATGCCTAGAATGTATAAAAATGCATGCAAACACATGAACAAAATATGATGTTGTTTCACACACATCAAAATACCCCTAAGCTTAAGATTTTGCTTGGCCCCAAGCAATAACTAAGACCAACTAAGAAATGGGATTATGAGACAATAATGAATGAGGAACCCGAGAAAACATCTAACCAAGCAATAGGCAAAGACAAACCAAGAATTAGAGAGGTAATCAAAATCAAGTCCAATTAGAGGCTAAAGTTCTCATCATGCTCCTCACTAAATTAGGATCACTCAACTAACACACTCAAAGTGTTTAAGGATGAAGACAATGCGCTCAATATTCCTCAAAGAAAATGCACTTCCATAAGCTTGATAAGAAACCAAATTTCCACTAATAATCGCATGAATGCAAGAATCACAAGGTCTTTCAAGGGATATAATGGGGCCATGGGAATGATGTCGGGAAGGATAAAGAAAGGAGGGTATGCAAGGGCTAACAACATTTTCAACAAGCACAAGAAACCTAATAGAACATACATGGAGCAAAGACAGCTTTTCAATCAAGGCATAATTCCACATTTTCTCCCTTTCTTTTTCAAGCTTTCATCTCAAGCTTTTCTTTTATTTTGTTTTCCCTTTTTCCTCATTTTTTTTTTAGAGGGGAGAGATATCATTTTCAAAACACTTGATTCCCAATACAACATTCAAACTCAGATTGCTCCATTCAATATTCTAAATGATCACCGACAATGTATCATCATAGGCATCAAGAAAACAATTATACAATAAGCTCAAAATGGGCAACTAGTGGATGAAAGTGTAACAAATTCAAAGGCCGAAAAAATACCTAAGATGCCTTAATCACATTCAAGCATGCAAACCAAGATTTCGCCTCAAAATGGTTTCAAATCAAGTTCTAGAGCACAAAATCAATGAGGAATGACCACTCAACACAAAGAATGGGATGAATAAATCATATAGTACATAAATCCCATACAAACTCAAAACTCACTTTTAGAGGTTCAAAAATCAATGAGAAGCACAAATTCAGAGAACATATGCTAATTATCAACTATCAAGAAATCACCTCCACTATCAATTAAAGACAATGCCTGTTGCCTACCACAAGAATCAATAAATTGGGTTCCAAATCAATTATCATATCAAAATCCCCAAAAGAGAGGGGGACAAGGTTCAACCAAAAAGCAGAAATATAAGATGGTGTGAAAATGCAACAAGAAAATGCAATGCAAAATGAGATATGGGAATGCATGATAATGAAAAATAAATACCCCCAAGCTTAGACCTTACATTGTCCCCAATGTAAAAATCTAAAACTATGGAAGGAATAAATGAAAAGAACTCACTGCGGTGGTGGAAAAAGGAGACGTATAACCATAAACTCGAACATCCGGTCTAAAACTCCATTTTTTTTTTGGCCGACAGCTATATACATCCCCCTACAAAGGCTCCGAACTCAAAGAGGCACCAAAGCCGACTCAACAATAGCTAACTAAGAAACAAAAATTAAAAAAAAAAGTGTTAATCAATAAAAATAAGAAAATAAAGGAAAAGAGATAGAATGTTGGGTTGCCTCCCAAGAAGCGCTAAGTTATAGTCATTAGCTTGACCGTGAGTTTGTTCTATGCTCGTGATGTCAATAGAGTGGTACTCGGTCCCACTCCATCTTCATAGTGTTGCACTCTCGGCCGTTTATTAGAAATGTCTTCGGCCTTCTATCTTCACCTCAAGCACACCATAGGATAAGACTCGAACAATCTCATATGGTCCAGACCATTTCGACCAAAACTTACCTGGACAGAAATGTATAAGCGAGTTATCAACAAGAACTTTATCCCCTGGCTTAAATTCACGCTTCTTGACACATTTGTCATCCCGCTTCTTTGGTCCTTTCTTGCAGGGCTTGACCTTCTCGAACTTGGAAGCAACCTTGGGCAAGGTCTCCTCTAACATAGCATGAGTCACAGATTCCTGCATATCTGAAAGTACAACTCTGTCCACATCATCAGTAGCATCTATGCGATTACATGAATTAGAGGAATTAAGATTTTTTTCAAAATTGAAAACATTAAAAACTACTTCCTCATTATTCAATCGCAAAGTCAATTTCCCTTTGTGGACATCAATAATTGCCCTTCCAGTGGCGAGGAATGGTCGCCCGAGTATGAGCGGCATTTTAGCATCTTCTTCCATGTCAAGCACAACAAAATCAACAGGTATAAAAAACTTACCCACTCTAATAGGAACATCTTCCAAGATGCCAACGGGGTACTTGACGGACCGATCCACCAACTGGAGTGAAATAGTTGTGGGTTTCAGCTCACCCACCTCCAACTTCTTGCATACAGAAAGGGGCATAAGACTGACACTAGCCCCTAAGTCACACAGAGCTTTATCAAAATTTGTGTTACCAATCAAGCAAGGAATAGAGAAGCTACCTGGATCTTTTAGCTTAGGAGGCAATTTATTTTGAATTAAAGCACTACACTCCTCAGTTAAAGCTACGGTCTCATATTCATCAAGCTTTCTCTTATTAGACAAAATGTCCTTAAGAAACTTAGCATAGGTAGGCATTTGTTTCAATGCCTCAGTGAAGGGTACATTAATGTACAATTTCTTAAGGACCTCTAGGAACTTCCCAAATTGCATATCTAGCTTGGCCTTAGCCAATCTTTGAGGGAATGGCACTGGGGGTTGGTATGGTTCAGGGGGTACATACTTAGACACCTTTTCATTAATTTCCTCTTCCTCTAAGGGTTGTGTCTTAGTGTCTTTTTCCTCATTCCCCTCATCTTTATCACTAACCTCCTTATCCTTGGGATCCTCTAGGTTCTTACCACTTCTCAAACTAACAGACATGCAATGTTCATTACCTGGATTCATTTCAAGCTGACCAGGAAATTTACCTTGTTGCCTTTGTGAAGTGCACATAGCAAGTCATAATCTGAGTTTCTAACAATTTATTATGAATGGCCAAATTTTCAACTTTAGATGACAACTCTCTAATGGCCTCAGTCACAACTTGCCCATGTTGCCTAAACTCCTCATTTTGCTTAGCTTGACTCTCAACAAAATTCTCAAGAAGAGACTCAAGTTTAGAGTTTTGTACCTGTTGGAGTCCAGAAGAGGGTTTAGCACTACCTTGCCCTGCTTGGTGTTGACTATTCTGGTAGGAGAAGTTGGGATGTGACTTCCAACTAGGGTTGTAAGTTTGAGAATATGGATCATTCCTCCCCTTTTGGTTGAAGTCATGGAAATTGTGGCATGATTCCACTTGCTCCACCGGTGCACCTTGTGAGGAGCCAATTCTAACTTGGCATTCAACACCTATGTGTCCCTGTGCTCCACAAATCTCACAAAAATTGTTAGAGGCACCTATGGCATTTACATGAGCCTTTTCAAGCATGTCAAAACGTTTATTCAAAGAATCAAATTTTGACATAATTAAATCAACTCCGTCTACCTCAAACTTACCTCCCGAGAGTTTTCTCGGGTTATTACCTCTTTCATTTGCCCATTGGTGATGATTTGTGGCAACACTCTCAATGATCTCATAGGCTTCTGTCAGTCTTCTATTCATCAAAGCTCCACCAGCTGCGGAGTCTAGAGATACCTTCGAAGAATATTCTAGCCCATTATAGAAGGTGTGGACGATCAACCATTTTTCTAACCCATGGTGTGGGCAGGCTTCCAGCAAAGCCTTATATCTATCCCAAGCTTCCGACAATGATTCACCATCTTTCTGAACAAAGCTTGTGATTTGGGTCCTCAGATGAGCAGTCTTGGATGGTGGAAAGAATTTGTTCAAGAAAGTTTGCTCCAATTAGTCCCAAGAAGTGATGGTCTCAGCGGGAATTGACCTCAACCAAGCCCTGGCTCTATCTTTCAATGATAATGGAAATAGGCGAAGGCGAATAGCATCAACAGAGGCACCTTCAATCTTGAGGGTCTCATAGAATTCCAAGAACATATCCACATGATCGTTTGGGTCCTCTGATGGCAATCCTCCAAACTGGTTCTGCCTTATCATGGTGAGTAAAACAGGTGGTATGGTGAACTGTCTAGCTTTAATATCTGGCCGAGCAATTCCAGAACGCAAACCCCGAGCATTAGGGGCTGCATACTCTTTAAGAGGTCTATTATCAGCAGGTGCAGCCATGACAAGCATTGGCTCAAGTTTATCTCTTGCTCTTTGGCTTTGTTGTCTTCTCCTTCTGCGAAAGGTTCTTTCAATTTCAGGATCAGCTTCTACAAGAGTCCCAAAACATCTAGTTCTTCGCATAAACAAGAGAATTACCTGTAGACACTCAAAGAGAAAACAAGAAAGTAGTAAAAAGGTTTAAAATAATTAAATTAAAAATTTAACTGATATTCAAGAAGAACACAGTCCCCGGCAACGACGCCAAAAACTTGATTGGGGTGAAATCCGCAAGTGTACGGTTTCGTCGTCAAGTAATAAAAAGATCGAATCCACAGGGACTATGTCTATGAATACCAATTAATTAATTAATTCAATTAAATTAAACAAAAGGAATGTAATTATGGAGTGATAAGAACGTAGTAACCAAACAGTTAAATAAATAAAAATTAAAATGCAAGGTTGAGATCAAAAACAGAAATTGTTAAGGAAAAGATTTCAGATTCAAGAAAGCTTCCAGGATTGGGGTTAACCACAATGATACAAGACTCCTAATTGACAATCCTCTTATTAACACTTGAAATTCAATTGAAGGTGAATTACCCTAAATTAGTTAATGTTCCCTTTCAAGATACAAGAACCGTGCCCAATTAAACCAATTCCTACTCTCGTGGTAATTGAATCTAAATTGAACCCATTACGCTTTTTGGTAATTCATTAATCCTCGAAAGGCTAAACCTACTCTCGTGATTTAAATCTTAAGTTCAATTCTTATAGTTCCAACACCTAGGTTTACCTTTCAGTACGTCCCTAGATATCTATGAGATGCAAATAAGTGGCCAGCAAATTCACATGAATAATCGCAATAAGGATTGAATCAACAACATTCAAGATTAATAAAAGGGGTAAACAATATCAATTAATCATCATCAATGTATCAAAGGGCATTGCCCAATCCTAGAAACAAAAAGAACTACTCAGACATGGAGAAGAAGAAACTAGAAATCAAGTTCCAAGAACATCCAAACCCGTAATCCTAGAGAGAAGAGAGGAAGATGAAGATCAAGAGCCTCCAATGTGCCTCCTTCCAAACCCAAATTCGAACCCTAATGTTGTGTTCAGAACATCTATAAATACCCTATGGGTTAAAACTGGTTCAAGCCCATCAGAAAAGAGAAAAACGGGCTTAAAAATCTGACACGCACCCCGAACCACGGCCGTGGTCGGTTACCGACTTAGAGTTCTCAACCAGGACTCTCAACCACGGCCGTGGTGGCCACCACAACAGGGCCGTGGTTGTCTCTGGACTTCCCTTTTGCTTTTCACGTAGTCGCTCGATCCATGGCCGTGGTTCAGGCCACGGGCAGGCCGTGGAACTCTCTCGGAATGAGCTTTTTGTCCTAATTTGCTACCCTTTAAGCTCTAACTTCAATTGTGCAAGCTTTCCATCCATTTCAAGGCCAATTAAGCATCAATCCCGCACAACAACACCAAAAACACCGCAGCTTATCCGAACTAAAGGGAATAACAAACAAAAAGGGAAACTAAAATGCCTAGAATGTATAAAAATGCATGCAAACACATGAACAAAATATGATATTGTTTCACACACATCAGCTACAAAAGGTTTGTCATCACCTTTCACAATTTCTACTATAAATGAGAGTGCACATCAATATAGCCTAATGAGTTTTGATGACAACAAACAATTTTGGAATTATTGACAAACGCAAAGATCAAGTCCAAGTTCTTCAATGCTAAATCTTATAGGATATAGATCTCATGTGAACGTATTAGGATTAACACATTTAAGCTCAAAGTTTCCAATATCTTAAAAATGTTTTTACATAGTCCTTACCTTTCTTAATTCGATGGTTAATATCTCCTAAATATGTTTGAAAATGGCTCCAAATGTTTTCTAGTTCCAACTTCTTTATTTTTAATCAATTAGCATAGAAACTCAATCAATCAAAGGCATCATAATTTTGTTTTTCTACATGCCTTAATTGATTAACATAATATACTAATTGGTTATGGTTGTTCGTGATGTATTTTTGAAGTTTGGAGCATGAATTAATTGATTAATGTGTTGCCTTAATTGATTAAAGGGTTGACCAGTAGCTCTCTTTCATGTTTTAATCAATTAAACATTCCTTTTAATCGATTAACATAGCTTTTAGAAACCTTTGTATCAAACTTTAATTGATTAATACTTAGTGTTAATCGATTAATAGTGTGTCAGAACACATTTGTAATAGCTATCATTGAATTAAATGCAATCCCAACCACCTTCAAACGACTATAATTCTTCATGGGCTATAAATATTTTCACTTGGAGACATTAATACACTAATAAAACAACTGAGCTAACTTGGTTTGAGCATTAAAATGATGATTTGATCATTTCTTAAATAATCCTCTATTCTTAAGCTATTTAGTGTGTTAATCCTTGATAACATTGGACTCCATGTTGTAATATTTTCGCTTGTGAGAGTTTTAATCTTCTTTTCATCTTATAAATCTTTGTAAGAGGGTGAGGTATCCCTTGTAATTGAGGCTTAAACACTAAGGGTGAGATTCCATTATTGTAATGGTACCAAGCACCTGTTGAAGCTTGGAAGATTAGTGGGAAATCTTAGGTATATCACTTAAGGACTGGACGTAGGTAACAAGGAATGACTAAATTAATATAAAATCAATGTTTGCAACCTCTTTTCCTTATCTCTTTTAAATTCTAGCAATTTATTTTATTGTAAAAACTTGTATTTTTTTACCTTGGCTGCTGGTTAGTATATTTTTGTGTGACAAGTGCTCCTTTTATTCTATCTATTCATTTCTTGCAATTAATAGCTTCAACAAAAATTGATAAACAAGTGTTTTAGGAAAAGTTTTCAAAAAATCTTTATAAATTCAATTCACCCCCCTCTTCAGTTTGAAGTCACTTGGTAATAAGTAGTATCAGAGCTCAACTCTTATATAAAGAGCTTAATAGATTCAATAGGAGAGATGGTTTCTTCAAATCCTTTTTCATCGAAGGGTGCTTCTATCAAAAGACCTCCCTTTTTCAATGGTGATGGATATGTATATTGGAAGGAACACATGAAAATTTTTATTGAAGTTATTGATTTAGATGTTTGGGATGTTATAGAAAATGGTACTTTTGTCCTTACACATCTAGTTGATAGTGTAAAGGTTGACAAACCAAGAAGTGATTGGACTGATGAGGATAAAAAAAAAAGTGCAATACAACTTGATAGCTAAAAATATCATTGCCAAAGCCTTAGAGTATGATGAATTCTTTAAAATCTCAAATTTTAAAACAACCCAAGAGATGTGGGACACTTTACAAGTAATCTATGAAGGTACTAGTGAAGTGAAAGGGTCAAGAATCAACACTTTTACACATGAATTTGAGCTTTTTAGAATAAATCAAGATGAAAGCATTCAAGAAATGCAAAAGAGATTTACTCATATTGTTAGTCATCTTGCTTCATTGGGAAAGACCTTTCCTAATGAAGATCTTATTAACAAAGTATTGAGGTATTTGAGTAGGCATTGGCAACCAAAGGTGACGGCCATTGCGGAATCAAGGAATCTTGTTACTATGACCATTGCTACATCTTTGGAAAGCTTCAAGAACATAAATTAGAGTTGAATAGACTCAATCAACATAGGGATCTTAATAAGAAGAAGAAAAGCATTTCTCTTAAGGTCATTTCCTCGACACTTGATGATGAAGATAATGATGGAGATGGCTTGGAGAATCTTGAGTTTAAATGAGGAGAATCTTAGTATACTTGTGAAGAAATTGGGGAAGCTCCTCACGAAGAAGGCAAACCAAAGAAGACCTCCTTTCCCACCAAAGAAGACTTACCTAAAGGGAAATGAACTTCATCCACTCTCACATATTATGAATGTAAAAAACTAAGACATATGAAGATGGAGTATCCAATCTGCCAAAAAAAAGTAGAAAAGTTTGAGAAGAGGCCTTTAAAGGAGAAAAAAGGTAGAAGAGCTTACATAGCATATGACGATAATGATATGGATTCAACGGATAGCTCTAACAATGACAAAGCTCATCTATGTCTCATGGCTAGAGGAAAAGAGGAAAAAAAAGATGGCATAGAGGTAGTATCTTCTAACCTTGACTCTTCCCCTTCTTATAATGAATTACAAGATGCATTTGAAGAATTACATGATGAATTCATGAGGCTTGCTAAACTAGTTTCCTCTTCCAATAAAACTATTTCTTCTCTAGAAAACAAGATTTCTATCTTGAACAAAGAAATTGAGGAACTCAAAATTGAAAATAAAACTCTTGGATTAATTGATGCTATCTATTCATGCATGACTTGTACTTCACATGAGCTTGCTTCTACATCCTTTAATTGCCCTTCATGTAAAGCTTTTGAAAAAGAAATTGAGGACTTGAAAAACACCTTTGCAAAGTTTACCTTTGGAAGAGATAACTTGAACATTTTGCTTGGGAAGCAAAGATATGTCTTTGAGAATGCTAGTTTAGGGTATAATCCCGAAAATCAACAAAAGCTCTATAAGAACTTCTTTGTTCCATCAAATACATCAATTAATCTTTTTATAAAACATTTTTATTGTGGCAAGAAATGACATAGTGCATCTACATACAATGCCAGAAAGAACATTAATGTAGGTTCTAGGAAGGTTTGGGTTCCCAATGGAACCTTACACAAAACTAACACTCAAGGACTCAAGAAAATTTGGGTACCTAAGGTTAAAAATTGAATATATGTTATAGGTGTGCTTGAAAACCAAGAGCTCGCAATGATATCTTGATAGTGGTTACTCCAAGCACATGACTGGAGATGCCTTTAAGTTCTCTTGGTCCCCAAAAAGCATGGAGATGTAACCTATGGAGACAATAATAAAGGAAATATTCTTGGTGTTAGTAAATTTGGTAAAACACCTTCCTCCTCTATTGATAATGTATTGCTTGTTGAAGGGCTCAAACATAACTTACTTAACATTAGTCAATTATGTGATAAAAGAAATAGAGTTATATTTTATTTAAATTATTGCATAATTGAATAAGTAAATGACAAGCAAGTTAAGTTTGTTAGTCATAGAGTGATAACATATATATAATTAGTCTTAATTATATATCCTCAAATGTTGCAAAATGTCTTATGAGTAAAGAAGATGATTCATGGCTTTGGCATAAAAAAAAATTGCATGCATTCATATGAATTACTTAAATAAGTTAGTTTCTAAAGAGCTAGTAATTGGACTACCTAAGCTCAAGTTTGAAAAAGATAAGTTATGTGATATATGTTAAAACCAAAAAACAAGTAAAGGTCTCTTTTAAAGCTAAAAATATTATTTCTACCTTTAGACTTTTACAACTTTTGTACATGGAATTTTTTGGACCCTCAAGAATAATGAGCTTTTGAGGGAATTACTATGCATTTGTGATTGTGGATGATTATTCTAGGTTTAGATGAACATTGTTCTTATCTTATAAAAATTATGATTTTCAAGCTTTTAAAAAACTTGCCAAAGTTATTCAAAATGAAAAGAGTTTTAAAATTGCATCTATTAGAAGTGATCATGGTAGAGAGTTTGAAAATCAAGATTTTGAAACCTTTAGCAATGAAAATGACATTAAGCATAATTTTCAACCTCTACAACTCCACAATTAAATGGAATTGTAGAGAGTAAAAATAAATCTTTGGAAGAAATGGCTAGAATTATGCTCAATGAATCTAATTTTCCTAAGTATTTTTTGCAGATGCGGTAAGTATCGCTTGTTGTGTAATGAATATGGTTCTAATAAGGCAAATTTTGAAGAAAATCCCCTAAGAATTAGACAAAGGAAGGAAACCAAGTATCTTCCACCTTCGTGTCTTTGGATGCAAATGATTTGTTTTGAATAATAGAAATGATAACTTAGGAAAATTTGGTGCAAAATTCGATGAGAGTATATTTCTTGGCTATTCTAGTAGTAATGAAACTTTTAGAGTTTATAACAAAAGAACTATGACCATAGAAAAGTCTATACATATTGCTTTTGATGAGACTAATCATATTGGACCGAGACAGGAATTTGTTGTAAAAAATTTAGCTAAAAATCACTTGGATGACAAGGAGAAAGAAGCAAAGAAGGAAGATGAAAGTTAAGTTGAACTCCTAAAATAAGAGGGATCATAAGTTATGGATCTTCCCATGGAATAAAGGACTTCAAGATATCTTCCTCTAGACAAAGTAATTTGGTGATGTATCAAAAGGGCTAACACCTCGAAACTCTCTTAGAGATGCATATGATCATATGGTCTTTGTTTCTCAAATTGAACCTAAAGACCTAGATGAAGTTGTTATTGATGAACATTAGATCTTGGCTATGCAATAAGAATTAAATCAATTTGAAAGAAATCAAGTTTGGAAACTTGTTTCAAGGCCCAATGATCATCCAATTATTAGCACAAAATAGGCTTTTAGGAACAAACTTGATGAAATAGGGATAATAAAAAGAAATAAAGTTAGGTTATTGCTAAAGGCTATAATCAAGAAGAAGGAATTGATTATGAAGAAACTTATCTTCCTATTGTGAGATTAGAAGTTATTATAATACTACTTGCCTTTGTATGCATCATGGATTTCAAGTTTACCAAATGGATGTAAAAAGTGTTTTTCTAAATGGTTTTATTCAAGAAGAAGTATATGTGGAGCAACCTCCTAGTTTTGAAAATTTTAAGTTGTCCAACCATGTTTTTAAATTGAAAAAAGCCTTTTATGGGTTAAAACAAGCTCTTAGAGCTTGGTATGAAAGGTTGAGCAAGTTCCTTTTAGAAAAAGTTTTTCAAGAAGCAAGGTTGACACTACACTCTTTATCAAAAACAAAAAAGCATGACATTCTCCTCGTGCAAATCTACGTTGATAATATTATATTTGGTGCTATTAATGAGTCCTTATGTAAGGAGTTTGCTAACTTCATACAAAGTGAATTTGAGATGTCAATGATCAGTGAGTTCAACTTCTTCTTTGGACTTCAAATCAAGGAAACAAATGATGGACATTCATAAGTCAAACCAAATATTGCAAAGAGTTTCTTAAGAGGTTTGGAATGGAAAATGCAAAGGAAATGACAACCCTAATGAGCAACTCTTGCTATTTGGACAAGGATGAATAAGGTAAATCCATATAAATTACTAAATATAGATGTATGATTGACTCACTCATTTACCTTACCGCAAGTAGGTTGGACATAATGTTTAGTGTTTGCATGTGTGCAAGATGTCGAAATAATCCTAAGGAATCTCACCTAAGTATTGTAAAAAAAAATCATAAAATATATTGTAGGCATAACACAAATAGGCTTGTGGTACCCTAAAGGTGCTTTACATACTTTAGTTGGTTATTTCGATTCTGGTTTTGCGGGATATAAAATAGATAGGAAAAATACTAGTGGGACATGTCACTTGTAACGTCCCACTTGTAACGTCCTATTCTAATTTTATTTTTTTATTTTTTTAAAATTCTAAATTAGAATAAGATGTTATAAAACAAACTACCACATTTTACATTAGTTCATTTGATATTTTACATAAGGGATTGACCCTTCAAAAGTTGGTTGGTACACATACAGCACACTTTCTAAGTTAGGCACCATTTCAACAAAATTAAGTTTTACTAGAGCCTTTAAGGTGCCACCACAGTCACTTTTTACATATTTACATATTTATAATTTATTTTTTTTACTCATCAAAGAGTAAAACTATTAAAAACAAATTTCGAAATTTGACATTAAAAACATAGTCTCCCAACTCCGGCATGTAAACTTGATCTACTTGGAAATCGATCATATCCCTAATCCTTGGCATTATCTGAAACATTTTACCACCAAAAAGAAGTGAGATAAAAATCTCAGTAAAAAAATACAAAAACATGTAATACAAATTTACCATCCATTCTTTATAATTCTTTATTTCTAAGATCATAACTGAAAGTCCAACTAATAAAATAGTAAAATAAATATAATGCAATTAATATTATAAAGTGAGAAATAGTAAATTTCATAAGTATCTAATTTGCTATTTCAAAATTCTTCATTATCTTTTTATTATCTCATTTCAATACTCTTAATCAAATATGTCTCATTCTCTTGATTAGGACGTCCCCTAATCCTCTCACTGTGACCACAATAATTTGATTAAGGCATCCATCAATCTTCTCACGATGATCATAATCATTAAAAATGATCAAGGCGTCCCTTAATCCTCTCATCATGGTCACAAAAATTTGACCAATATGTCCATTGATCCTCTCATCGTGGTCACAATAATAATCTCTGGTTGATTAAGGCGTCCCTTAATCCTCTCATTACGGCTGTAATAATTATCTCTTTGCACATTGATTCTTTTTTATCCATGAGACAACATTTAAGTGTGTATTGCATAGAAAAGAATTATTTCTAAATCGAAAATAGTTCCGATTCCAAATCAAAAGTGTTCTGATTTCAAATCGAAAATCGTTCAGATTCCAAATCGAAAATAGCTCCGATTAAAATCTTTCTGATTCCAAATCGAAAATAGCTTCAATTCCAAATTGAAAATAGCTTCGATTCCAAATTGTAAATCTTTTCGATTCCAAATCGAAAATAGCTCTGATTTCAAATAAAAAATCTTTTTGATCCCAAATCAAAAATCATTCCAATTCCCAATTGAAAATCGTTTTGATTCCACAAAATTTTCCTTTTGATATAATAACTAAATTTAGTAAAAATATGTTGATGAATAATATAAATATGGTAACAAACATTATTAAAATAATTAATATACTATAGTTATTATAGTATAATAGCAAAACTAAAGTAATATAGATAAGTAACAATAATTAATATAATATAATTATATTGATACAAGTCTGATGCAACTAAGTCAATAAAATGGAATAAAAGTATGAGTTTCATATAGAAAAAGTGGGTTTACGTTGAGAGACTTGTGAAAGCAATAGTTTATTCGAATAAAACTATATGTAACTCAAATGCTCTATGATGGGTTTATTTGAATAAGAAAATTCTTATTTGACTAACACAATCAAAATGTCATATTGCAAAAGATAGATTGCCACTGTTGCAATATTAGAAATACAGAGCAACGTAATCATGGTTGAAAAATAATGGACTAGGAGGTATGGGTGATAGAAATAAAGAACAAAAAATGATATTTTTGACACTTCTTACCTAATTATCAGAACTTGGATATGTGATGGCAAAGTTAAAGATGAGGGAAATGGAAATGGCATAGAAATAGAGGCTGTGTTTATGGCTTGGTTAAGTGTGCTTGGTGACGGGTTTGGGTGCTTAAAGAGGTATTTATAGAGTTGTTTCTGCTCCTATTATACGTATGAGAGTGAGGTAGAGATGATATCATGTGGTTTGCTTGGCAAAACAGGGTTCATTTTTCATAAAAATCCTTCCCCATAATCATGCATTTAATTTGATTTTTTATGCATGTATGGACATTTGTCTCCTCTTTATCCTTCAAATCCTGAATTTTCAAAGTTCTATAATGTTCCTGTTTTGCCTTTTGTCTTTGTTAATCATTTCCATGATTTTCTTAAGCTTCCCGTAAGAACACTTATCCCTGCTAAGATTATATGTTGAGTTCATCTTCGTTTAATGCATTAGAAACTTATTCCTCTAAGTATCTGGACATTTTACTGCTTGTTCAATTATTTTCTAGTACTTGTCATTATTAGTGCCAACCATTGACTACTTGGTCAAGTGCTTTCTTATCCTATCACATATGTATGTATAGAGTTTCTTAAGTATAATTTATTTCCTTCCTAAATCCAATTTCACGTATTCGCATATTTAACTACATTATTCATGTATTTAATATTTTATTCAAATAATTCATATGGCATTCTATTCTTGAATTCACGTTATCAGCTTTCTTATTATTACATGGGTTTATTCAAATAGCTTGCATAGCTATTCGAATAACTATTATTTTCCTTCAATTTCAACTTCACGTTTTACAGATTTTGTTTAAGTTATTCAAATATCATTTTAGTTATTTGAATAACCTTATTATTATTATTATTATTATTATTATTATTATTATTATTATTATTATTAGTGTATGAGAACATGTTTGTAACGACTATTATTGCATTAAATACAATCCCAACCTGTTCAAATGGCTATAATTCTTCAAGGGCTATAAATATTTTCACTTAGAGTCATTAATACACTGATGAAACAAATGAGCTAACTTGGTTTGAGCATTAAATTCGTGATTTGATCATTTCTCAAATAATCATCTATTCTTGAGCTATTTAGTGTGTTAATCCTTGATACTCATTGAACTTCAAGTTGTAATATTTGCTCTTGTGAGAGTTTCAATCTTTTTTTCATCTTATAAATCTTTATAAGAGGGCGAAGTATCTCTTAAGAGAGAAAAGAGTGAAGTATCTCTTGTAAGTGAGGCTCAAACACTAAGGGTGAGGAATCCCAAGAGTTTGAGGAGTGCTCTATTGTTGTAATGGTACCAAGCACCTATAGAAGCTTGGAAGATTAGTGAAAAATCTCAGGTATATCACTTAAGGATTGGACGTAAGTCACAAGGAGTGCTTGAACTAGTATAAAATTGATGCTTGCATCTTCTATTCATTATCTCTTTTAAATTCTAGCAATTTATTTAATTATGCAAACTTGTATTCTTTCAACTTAGCTGCTGGTTAGTATATTTTTGTGTGCAAGTGCTCTTTTTATTCTATCCATTCACTTCTTGCAATTAATAGCTTCAACAAAAATTAATAAACAACTGTTTTTGGAAAAGTTTGCAAAAAAATCTTTATAAACTCAATTCACCCATCCCTTCTTGAGTTTAAAGCCAATTGGTGACATCTACTTCATCATCATTCTAGCATATGAGAATTTGATGTAGAGAAGAAGGAATACACTAGTTGGCATGGTTCCAATCCTGTCCAAGAAGCAATGTATAAGTACTCTTAGCATCAACCACAAAGAAAGCAGTGGTAGTTATTCTACTTCCAACCATAAGCTCCACAAGGATTATGCATCTAGCCATTATGGCACCACCAATGAAGTTTATCATTTGCATGGTGGTAGAGATCAAATCAACTTCAGTTCTCCCCAGCTTTTTTAGTGTTGTTATTGACATTATGTTCAAAGCAATGTTTTTGTCAATAAAGACTCTTGCAATAGGCCTATCATTCATATAAGCCTTAATATATAGGGGCTTCAAGTGTCTAGCCATAACTTACCTAGGCTTTTCAAACACAGCTTTATTTACTTGCCTTGGGTATTCATCAGTGGACAAGGTGGCTTATTCAACTTTTGATGCTAATACATCGCCTTCCAAGCGGTTAGTTGGATTTCCTTTGGGTGAGAAATCAACAGGAAGCACACTAATCATGCTAATTGCCATTAGCTCCTACCATTAGCTCCTCTAGTATTCCCTGTAAGTCTGAATCATCTAAAATATCAAGGGGTTCTACTTTGTTCTCCAGTAGTTTCTGCAACTCCAAATCCAACAACTCCTCTTCAGTTAATGGCTTTGTCGGCTGAGGAATCAGCTGAAGCTACAACTGCCCTTCTACTTTTTCAGATTCATTTTCTACCATAATAACTTCATTGTGGGTTTTGCTAGGTCAGGTGGATCTGCTAGTTTTGCTTCTCCACAAGAAACTATTTCAATGTCTATTCTAACATTTGCTTATGGTTATTGGATTTTGTATCACTAATAGCAATCTCCTTGTTAATCCACCTCGGCTGATGTTTAGCTTCTTCCAGCACTTGGAATAGGTCCTTTTTTTTCTCTATTGCTTCTTTCGCTGCCAACTTCTTCTCTAGTTCTTAGTAAATCCTTGTTGTGGCTTGTTGATATTAATTCTCTGAGTAGTTTTTGGGTGTTGATTGAGGACCTACTCCTCAACTTTAACATTAGCTTTTGGTTTCACCATTCTGGGTGACCTTCTTTGTTATCAAAGGAATACGCAAGCTTGTTTTTCCATCGGCAATGGGGTATTCATGCACCTATCTTTCAACAAAAGACTCATCATCAACAATAACACAAGGTTGAAAACCTACCCTTCTGATCCTATTGCCTAAGGACTCATCATTTCTGAGCATAGCAGTAGTAGCAGGTCTATTAGCAATCCCCGAGCATTTGGGCACCCAGGTAAGCCTCGCTTTTTGCATTAATTCAGGCTATGGGTACATTGGTTCTCAGGTTAGGAAATGTTATCATGTTGATACTAGGCTACTTTGGAAAATGATCAATGTCAACAGCCATCTCTAAGGCTCCTTTGTCCAAGATCTTAAACCTTCCATCCTTAAGAGCTTTCTGTATTGCACTCTGGAACACAACACAATTATTAGTAAAATGACTATATGAGTTGTGCCACTTACAATATTTCTTGTCATTAATATCCTCTGGTCTTGGAATACGATGACCATCAAGAAGTCTAATATGTTTGTCTTTCAGCAAGAAATCAAAATTTCAGTCAGATTTGGAAATATCAAACAGATACTCCTCTTTAGTTTTTGCCCATTCTTTCGATTTAAATTTTGAGGCTTTCAAAGTTAGACAAGTATAAGCTGATCCTTTCATAATTTCTACTGCGTTGATCTCACCTTCTTCATCCCACATATACTCTTCATCAATAGGATATTCAGAATATCTAGGAAATGAAATAGCATGCGGGCCTCTATCAGCTTTTGAGGACCTCTTTCTTTCCTTGTCTTTGATCTATGTCTCATAAGCTAGCTGGAGCAAATCTGCAAAATCAGTCAAGATTAATCTTTCTTTTAAGATATCCAACATACTTTCTATAGCTAACTTTGCATATGCACTCTCAAGTAATGGGGATGACAAAGAGTTTTTGCTTCCCTAAACCTTTCCAGGTATTTGACAATCGGATTGTTTAGCTTTTACTTAATCATGGCTAGATCGGGTATTGAAAATTCTAGTTGTGTTTTGTAACATCCCGAAGAATACCTATTTGGTCATGAATCATCATTTTATAATATTCTTGATTTTTAAGAATTTTTCTGGCATTTTTCGGAAACGACGAATATTTTAATATATTCCTCGTTTTGCGTTTAGGTGAGAATTGCTTGAGGTCGTTAGCTCCGGAAATTAATTATTTCGCAATAGTCATTTTCTAATATTTGTGATTTATGTGAATTTTTCTGGAATTTTTCGGAAACGACGAATATTTTAATATATTTCTCGTTTTGCGTGAAACTCAAGCAGAGTCGGGAAAACGACTGTAGTGCCTCAAAAATTGGAAAATTATATGACGAATAGTCGTTTTATAATATTTGTAATTTTTGAAAATTTTCCGGAACCGTCGAATATTTTAATATATTCCTCGTTTTACGTGCACGCTGAGCAGAACCAGGGAAACGCGATATTTTCTCTGAGAACCTTGGACTATGGACATGTCGACGGGGGATCTTACTAAACCCGAGACTTGACACAGTTTACGAGGTTTTATAATTTTCGAAAAATTCTAACAGATAAAATAAATCAATACAGCGAGAAATTCATCATCGGATTTAATTAAATACTTGATCATCAGCTAACTATTATCCATTGGATAATAATGTATAATAAAAATCCTATCACATTATCCTAATGTAATCTACTTTATGTCAAATCTATCTACTTTAATTCAAATTTAATGGTTAAATAATCAAAGCTTCCTTAAGAAGCTTTGACCCAAACATTGACCCATGTGCTTTGGCTTCCTTTGGAAGCCAATTCCTCACCCACTCCTCTCTCTTTCACGTCGGACAGCAGACACTAGGAAGGGAAATGAATTGGTTTCACTTAACCAATTATACACTTTAATTCATTTCATCTAATACCCATTTCTCTCTCACATTTACGTTCTTCTTCTTCTTCTTCCTTTCTTCTTCTCCTCCATTTCTCTCCTACACCACACGGCCAGCCACATCCTCACCACCCTCATCCATCACAAAAAATTATTCTAAATACATTTTCTTACTCTCCTCACCATTCTAAACACCTTTCCCTCTTGGAGTTTCTTGAGATTCCATCATCTTCACCATTTTCTCCAAGCTCCAACTTTGAACATTTTTGGGTAAGTTCAAGAACACTCTCCCTCTCTTCTCATTTTCGTGTGGATGGTCCCTTCTATGACCATTCATGTTTCATTTTTCCAAGCCTTGGTACTTATTCTAACAAGTCACCATTTTTAGGGATTTTGGAGGCCAAATCCGAAAATACAAGGAGCATTCTTGGTGCTCATTTGATTTCTACACATTGGTAAGAGGAAGACACTCCTCTTCAACCTCTCTTAGCATCTAGGAACCTTGATTGTATGATTTGTGGAAAAACCCTAATGAGGGTTGTTCTTGGATTTGATGATTGATTATGTTTATGTGTTGATTTAGTGATAAATGTGACTTTGGATTGATTTGTTGTATATAATGGAATGTTGGAATGGATTGAATGATTTAGAATGGATGAAAAATGATTGAACACCCTCCTTGGAGTGCCACGGTTTTGGGTGGAAAAATTGGACAATTTGTGGTAAATGTGTAACAAGTATAAGACTAAGATTAATTAAGTAACAAGATGAGATTTAATGGAAAAAAAATTTGAAGTTGAAACTTCTATGGTGGCTACGGTTTTGAAGCCAAGAATATAGGGTTTTTGGTGAATTAATTTGACAAGTGAACAATTTAAAGAACCAAGAGAACAACATGTAGTAAGATGGCTAGCAGGAAATTGAAGTTGGAATTATTGTGAGGCCATGGCCTCTAGGCCATTTTTGAGAGTGTAAATATATGATTGTGGTAATTGGGAATCATAAGCAAGTAGGGAATTAGAGACCTAGGTAGTAGAATGGGTACTTAATAATTAGAAGAATTTAATATGATTAAGACTTCATAAATTTTAAAGGACTAAGAGTGAATTTATCATAAGACTTAAGGAAGTTCTAAGTGAGTGAAGAACATGAGAGTGTGAGGCCTAAGAGCTCAAATAAAATGTAAGTTATGGAAATTGAGTTGTCTTGGAATATTAAGTTGGCTATAAGAATTGATTTTTGAACATGAACCTTAGAAAGGGGAACAAAGTTTAAATTAGGATTCATAATGAACCTAATGACGCATTAATGAACTTGATACTTATATTATGTTGTTATGGGTCCATGTGAGTGACCATCTATATATTGATGCTTGAATTGGCCTAATGTGGCATATTATAAAATTGTATGAAGTTGTGAATCATACATATTCATGCATAGTGACTTATGCATTGTAGATGTCCTTGTGGACTGTTGTAAGGCCAAGTTGCCTAGGAGATTGAACACACCTTAGTGCGGGTGCGAGTAGACAAGTGTGGGTCGTGTTATGACCTTGGGGGCGTCGAGGTGCGGGTCCTTCACAATGGGCAGTTGGTAGCTCCTCTGTCTGTGGGGCAAACCGATGCAAACGCATCGACAATCCGGACTTGACACTATCTTATATCGTGATCTAGTGTAGAATGTCTGTACAATGCCATGATTGTGCACGTGAAAAAAATTATTGATAGCACAATCGGCGTGAAGTTACTGATCATGTCTCCCCGATCTTTCTCTCCGACCGATTGAGTCTAGCTCCATGGAGTAGGAATTTGGGAAAGCATGCATGTGAGTCATGATATACACTGTCATCATTAATTCTTCCTTTTGTAACTATACTTGATTCAATTGTTAGTATGATGATTATATGCCTAGAACTGTTTAATTACTTCTTTTGTTGGGATTACTGCTTATTAATAGAATATGATGTTTTGGATTGCTATTTGGGCGCGTGCGTGGTGCCGTTTGTTTCTAGCATGCTATAATTGGTAATGATGTAGGATGTCTTACCTCTTTTCTTGTATCTCATGACTTGTCATATGTGTGTACCCTATATTGATCGAAGACGACGGTAAGGAGACGGAAGATCCCGATTTCCCGGCTTCGGCCCGCACAAGATTGACTTCTACTTTGTGATTCGATGTCGGCACGTATGCGTGGATTTCAGGAGATGTGCGTCGACCTTCCTTGGGGGGCGAGTGCCACATCAACACGAACTCCGATCGCTGCGTTTACTTGGGAGATGTGTCGATAGCACTTGCCTGGAGACGTCATGAGGCACCTGTCCTCACCTGCCACCTCAGCTTACGTCTGGAGTTTTATCTGCCCATTAGGGAGATGTGGGGTGACCGTTATTACACCCCGCAGGAGGATTCCTTTGATTCCACCGCTCGGGCTCCGTCCCGTGCTTCTGTGGTTCCCATGGAAGTGTCCTCGGATGAGGAGGATCCCGCTGAGGATCCTGATACGGTTCCTCCTTTTCTGAGGGATTGATCTTACTGGTAGCTACTGATGGCTGCCAGTGGTTTTTATTTTTGGGGGCCTGATGTATTGCTTTTGGTGGGCTGTATATTTTGTATATGCATGATGGTTATATATGCATGATTTTCCTTGGGGCATGTATAATTTTGCTTTTTAGTGATGGCTAGGCTTGTACTTGCAAAACAATTGTATTAAAATATATATATATATGTATGCTATTCAGGTGCAAATTCTGTGTACTGTTTCATTCGTTACTTTTATTCACATTCCGCATTATTGTTATTAACAAAAAAAAAATATTGCCAATTTCGTTCATATAGTTAAACATCAACTAAATAAAATGAACCGGGTCTTAATCATTTGTTTATTTAATTTTCGCATTTTATTTTATTTGACAATGTGACGTTCCCTCCCAAAAAGGGGCGTTACATGTTTTATAGAAATAATCAAGAAATAGTTGTTCCATCTCATTTCAACTTTAAATTGAGCCATGTAGCAAATTTGTATACCACCTATGAGCTGATTTAGTTAATGAGAGTGAAAACAATTGCAGTTGGTAAAAATCATTTTGACTAAGCTCCCCACACTGGGCTAATATGTTCCAAAGTGGTATGACTATCTTCTCCATAAAACGTGGAGAATTCGGGGTACTTATAACCCATCAGCAGAGATGTTGCACAGTCAATCCACTCTGGATAGGGATTCTTGTACACTAGTCTCTCATTTAGCTTTAAACTGACCCCAAAATTTCATTTCAAGACATCTGCTATTTGATTTAGGTCATTATTAAAAGACAACCTAGCTTTAGAAGCCTAGCTATAATACGATGTTTGCCCTGGCCTAGCTTCCACAGTTGGAGCATAATAGGATGCCTGCCCTGGCCTAGCTTCTACGATAGGAGCATAAGAGTATGTTTGCCCTTATCCAAAACCTTGCATGGGTTTGAAGCCATAAAGTCCAATCGGGGGTGTTTCCCATGGCTAAGCTATGGCACCAGGAGGCACATATGGCTAAGAAGCTCGCTGATATAGCACATAAGTCTCAGTTGCTAGCTACCACACAAGTGTGGAGCCAAGCAAATTTGGCATAGCATTTGGCTGAATAGTCACTGCATTATTAATATTGCCAAGCTTTGCTAATGATTTTTGGGCTATCTGAACCTGACCGCATTGCAATGATTGTGCAGTTGGCCTTTGCACCAATTAAGTAGAATAATTATGTTGACTTGTCAACATTTGAATATGTGATGTACCCAAAGAAGCTCTTATTGGCTGCCACAGAGCCACTAGAGCTGTGTATACTAGGGTCCCGATCATAAGAATCATTTGTTACATTGCTAATGGAGAAAAAGCTGGTGATGGAAGCATAAAATAGGCATTCCCTACCACTAGTTGGTTATATTGAGTAAGAATTCCCTAAGCAACCTCCCTAGCCTCTCTTTCTCTACTTTCTACACTTTATTCACAATAAGAGACCTCACTACTTTGGTTATATGAGCCATCATCAGAGGAACAATCTTGCCCATGCTCTAATCAATTTGATACCGCATCAAGGCGAGATTATCACCTTGCGCCACTATATGATCGAAGCCCATAGTATTACCTATGGCTTGTGTGGCAATGGTATGAGCATGTGACTAGGTATTATGATGAATTATGATAATGTTATACACATGGGTTGAAAGAGTCATGGCTTATGATGAACTATGTGGGCCACTTAATGGGTTTACAAATCGGGCCCATTTATTACCATGCTAGCAATTATACAAAATTATTTTCCACAAAAAAACTTTTTTCTTGGATTTTCAAACCACCCATTTTAGAGCAAGTAAGAGATTACCTAAACAAAATAGTACGATAATATCAAAATATATAATAACAAACTATTAAAATTTAAGTTAGTGACTCTTTTTTTCTTTTTCATTTTTTATAGTAGGTAGTGACTCGTTTTAAAAATTATGAAATTATCAATCTATATAACAAAAAATTATTAATAAGAAAAAATAATAATCACAACAATAATATATAAAAATGGGGTGAAAATATCATCATTATCTAAAAAAATATCTTCTCACGTTTGGTGATCAGATATTCAGTTGAATGATCTTCGTGTGAAGATTTACTCACCAAACCCAACTAAGTATTAATTTGAAAACTATACAAGGACCTTATGTTGTCATTTGTCAGTGACCATAATAATGGGCAACGTAGCAGTTGTTATATGGTGCTTTCAAGTTCTCAAGTCCGCTTCTCAACTTTTGTCCAACTTGCATTTGCAAATGAGGGTCCACTTATAAATTATGGAATTGGAGTTCGATAGTTTGAGCCAATGTGTGGTAAGTTGAAAGCCACTTTGCTATGCAGTTTCAATTTATTGCACTTTTCTCTCTCACACATACGCAACAGTCTAGTTTCTACCCTATCTATTATCCAAAAGCAATAATTTTTGCTTAGATGGTGTGCAGAAAATAGGTTCAATATAAGTCTGGGGAGATGTTTTAAATACTTTTCAATAATTTTGGAGTATTGATGTCTCATAATTTATCAACATAGATTTTATTCTAAAAATAATCAAGGGTTAAGATTTTTTACTGGTAACTTGATTAACAGGTTTTTTTCCTCCCTTTCTCATAGTAACCTACCTCAGGGAGAGATCCAAAACCTGAATAGTTCTCCTTCCGATCACCTCTGCCACCACCAAGTCGAGCTTCCGATCGGCTCACCCATGAACCATAACGTCTCTGCCAGTAGATGATGCTTCTGCTTCTCGTGGCGATGGCAATGGTTTGGTTCCTCGGAAAATGGACTAGCCGGTGCTCCTGCTTCTCAGTGTTGATGTGGCTTCGACACAGGTGGATGAGGAATAAGAAGAGTTTTGGGGAATGCAGATTCGGGTCTGGCGGTGTGCATTGTACTCAGACCTGCGACACACGGCTTCGGGTCGTGCTGGTCGACGACTGGGTCACCAGTTCTGATTCTGGGTCGACCAATGCGTGGTGGACATGGATCTGCGACGCATGGCTTTGTGTCGTGCAAGGTCAACAGCTAGGTTACCGGTTCTGGTTTTGGCAGAGCGTAGCTATGCCGCTGTGGCGCAGAGGACAAACCGCAGGTTTGAGATTTGCTCGCTTGAGCTATTTCACGTCGCCGGAGGAAGAGTTGGAGAGGGAAAAAAAAAAGAGTCAAAGGTAAAAGTCTGTTAACAGGTCATTTGTATTGGAGCATTGATGTTCAAATTCTTAATAAGAGCATTTTAAAAGCCTCCTAAGTCACTTAAATTCATATGTTACTATAAGTTTGAGAGAAAATGTAACTAAGTTGATGTGAGAATAGTGTAACTATAAAAATGCACCTTATATGTTTTGTCTCCAACTTCACTAACAGATAATGCTAAATACACGGATGCATTGGATATACATGTCAAATTGTTGTGTAAATAGTCAATTTAATACTGAAATTATTCTTTATTTACAATTTAGTTCTTGAATTTTTATAGTTGGCCTTCAAATATATAAGACGCATATCAAGTTATTCTTTCATAAAAAGTAAAGTAAAGTACAATAACTGCTAATGTAATACGAATTTTATAATTTCAGAAGATAACAAACACATAAATAAATTAATATAATTCCAATTATTAAGTTACCTATTTACTCTTAAATTAATATACAAATAAGAAGCTTCTCCCTTTTATATTTTAGTTTTTTAAATGATGAGATCCCTTTTCTCTCTCCGTTTCTTTGATACTTTCTTCCCTAATACATGTGGTTTTTCTTTACTTTTCTTTTCTACTTTCTTTTATGTCTGTGTTTATATTCTTTCTAGGTTCAAGTTAAAGAGAAGAGAACAAGAAACAAGAAAACAAAAGGAGCAGTTGCAGCCCTCTTTAAATTTTGGTTCTAAAATGTTAAAGAGCTCCATCTCGAGTTCTAGTAGTAATTTGTTGCATCATAAAAGAATCTTTTAGTAATACTGCATGTATGACTTCTATTAATGTTGTGCCAAATTACCCAAAGCTCTTGACCATTTGAGGTCACACTTACACATCCGATGTCTTTTCTCACTCTTTTCTTTTTTTCCTTTTAGCCTTTTTGGGTGGGGTTGGCCTGGAAGACAAACAAGCCAAGGAAGGTACCTGTTCAAAGAATGAGAACTTAAAAACATGGTCAAAATTTTAGTTACTGACAGCAATTAAGTTCATTTATGAGTCAGATGACATTGGATTAGTACATTTATATTACAAGTTGGCCAATCCAACTTACCAAATGATCAATTTGATTAGGGATTTACCTCAGCTGCCCTTATTTGGATACTTTTTGCTTTTCCAATTTCTTTTTCTGTGAAGAGAGCTCTAGCACAACTTGCTTCTTATTTCAGACTTGTGAATCTTGAAAGATTTTAGACAAGTTTTTCTTGGGTAGTAAAGTGATAACAGACATTATGGCCTCATCTATTAATTTTGTGCTCATGTGGCATCATCGTCTATCTAGGTTTTTGCCATATATTTACTATGGTCTATGCGAGGTACATTCAAGAAAAAGAATTTTTTTAAAAAAGAAAAGTGAATGATACTATTCTTGTGTTCATATTGTTGGCACATATTATGCACAATTGTAGGGAGAATCTTCAATAAGAGAGTGTGAACATTGCCTTACCACTTTTGTGGAAGAATAAATTTTTCACACAAACTCTTTAAGGATAAGTTTAGTATTCCAGGAATGAGTTTCTCAACATTTTTCTATGTGAAACTCATCCATACAATGTTCACCTCCTAAGATATACATATTAGTCAAGTCGCAATTCTTTTTTACTTAAACCCATTAACAAATGTCATAATTTAATCTCACCTTGATTCTACATGAGCTTTGTAAAGGTAGGATATTGACCCACAACTAATAATCCATCCCTAGACTCCCAACACCTACTTCTTGGAGTTCGTGCTTTTTTTTTAAATCAAACCTCCAGTTTAATCTTACCTTTTGACTCCACCACATGGTCTTGCCAAGACAAGATATTTACCTACAATTAACAATTTATATCCTGGCACCTGTTAGTAGTCCTTGGCTCTTTGCCTTTTTGAAAATCGAACTGATGATTTTGACTCCAGTATCATTTGTTGGATTGAACACTTAATATTAGGCCAAAAGGTATAGTTGTTAATCAAGGTGTAACTCTTTCTTTTTTTTAAGCTCATTAGCAAGTAATATAGTTCGATCTGACTCTGAGTATAATTGAGTCTTGCCAAAGCAAGATAGTAACCCACAACCAACAAAACTTATCATTAAGGGGACAAAATTGCTGTCAAGTGTTACAATAGATTATAACTAGAGTTTACTTCTCTTTGCGGGTGAGCTAAAGAGTAAAAATTTGGAATTTCCTTAATTATTGAGTAACTTTGTGATATGCCTTCTAGTTTGACCACAAGGAACCAAATAAAAATAGAAGAAAGAAAAATTGAAATACATGAACTACAAACCTCAAACTCAGTTAGTCCAAGAGAATAGGAACAATGCAATTTTGCTCTAGAAAGGTTCTTTATTTCCCTTTCTCAATGGCTAATAGGAGCATCTTAAACTGCCAAAACCCACTATTGTCCAGAGAAGCAACTAAGAAAATGGCAATATGATACAAAGAGAAATTTGAGCATGAATACGTTATATATCTGACAAGGTCCTATATGTCATATTAGGAATGTACATGAAACGGGTTGAAATAAATTTAACTTGACTTGAACTCGATCTAATATTTTGATCAGGTCATTTTTTTATACTCAAATTCGATCCGATAATGACTGAGTCCAAATCAGACTAATTCGATATTTAGATATAATGTATAAATCTAAACATTATGTATAGTTAAATGATAAAATTATAAAAATAAGAAATTAAAACTAAAGTATATTTTATAATTTATATTTCAAAACAAATAATATCAATATAAATATATTATAATGTTATATATAAGTTATTAATTTAAGTCAAAAATTTTATTATTTATAATTAATATAAAAAAATATAATGTTTAAAATATTTAAAAAATTAAATTGAGTTAAAATAACTTAAAATATAATTTAAACTCAACTCAAAAATATACTAAATCTAATTTTTAAAATATAAACTATCCAAATTAAATTCTAATCGAGTCAAATTAGTAGGATAGACTGCATCATGAAGACTCCTATGTCATACTTATATATTTGACAAAATCCTATGTCATACTGTCAAATATTTCATCGAAATGTCACATTTTACTCAATCCAGATGTTGAAAGCCAATAAAATCATTATTTATTACTAATTAGATTACCTTTCTTTGTTATGTAACAAACTCTCTTTTAAATTCCTTTAAACCATTATTAATTGGAACATTTCTTTCTGATTAAATTCTCTTTCTAATTCACGTAAAAAAAATTCTCTAATTAAATTACAATAATAATATTTTCATCATATTTTTTATATCAATTTTTATATTATTTTTTACATAATTAATTACATCACTTTTTTTATCACTTTATCTTATTATAATTATTAAAAAATATAATAAAAAATAATATAAAATAAAAAGTATAATAAATTTTTTTTTCATTAAATAATGTGATTCTGCCACACGACACACTCTTCTTTCAATTCACTTTAAAATTTTCCCGTGCGCTATTACTTTTCAGTTCCGCCCACATACTCTGATTCCATTTCTTCTTTTTCCTAACGCGCTTTGTTTTTTGTCAACATTCGTTTTCTTCTTCTCTTTTGCTTTTTGTCAACAACTCAACATTCGTTTTCTTTTTCTATTTTATT
Source organism: Ormosia emarginata (assembly GCA_029884605.1). Classification (NCBI taxonomy): domain Eukaryota; kingdom Viridiplantae; phylum Streptophyta; class Magnoliopsida; order Fabales; family Fabaceae; genus Ormosia; species Ormosia emarginata. The sequence goes on along the minus strand of JAQQTP010000077.1, from coordinate 46,050,983 downwards.
TAATAAGCTTAAGCAACACACATCCATTTTCTTCATTTTTTTCTTTACAGCACAAATTAGTTTTCTTTCATATAATAATATATGTTCAATCAACTTCATTGATCGAGGAGTGCGCCTTCTCATAGCCCAAAGTCAAAATTAATTTGCTTTTCTCAACCACAACCTCATTAAATTATTAAATGTATATTAGTTCATATATTAATTATTATGTGTGTGATGGTAAAACTTAGAAAGATTTAATAAGAGTATGTGAAACTAATATAAAAATATAACAATTATTTTTTTAGAGTAAATATGTAATGTAATTCTTAAATATTTCGAAACATAACATTTTAGTTCTTACAAAAAAAATGATGCATAATTTAATCTTTAAAAATTTTAAAACCCTAATACATTAATCCTTTTTAAGAACTAAAGTATTATATTTTTTTATTGTAAAAGACTAAAGTGTTTGTTATTTTTTTAAGGACTAAAATATTATACTACAAAATATTCAAAAATTAAAGTGTATATATTTTTTTCATTTGAATACAGGAATGAAATTGAATAAAAATGTAATTCAACATTTTAATTTTATATCCCTCCAAGTAATATTATTTTACTACATGTTTGCTCGTTATTATTAAGCATATTTGTTTAGATTATTTTCTTTCAAATTTATTTATTGAATACTTTTCTTTCTCTTTTTTATAAATTGAAATTGCAATAATTATAGTTTTAATGAAAAAAAAAAGGGTATGTCATGTTAAATTTCCTTGTCAATTTGCTATCTAAAACCTTTTACTTGAGTTAAGCACGATAGTTATCTCACTTACTCAAAAGAGCTAAGGTTTGAAGGTCTTAAAATTTTATTTTTATGGATCTCATGTTTTTTGGTACATTGGAAAGAAAGAAACAAACTACTGACGAATGAAAGAAAACACCAATAGAATCAGCAAGAAGCAGAGGGCTTAGACTAGGAGGAGAGGCCTCCCAAAAAACCAGTTTCTCTGTTCCCCCAGCACCAATCTTAGCCAAGGTATCAACACAAAAATTAGCCTTGCGAAGAGCATGTGTGACCCTGGCATTCCAAGGTCTCTTGAGAAGAGCAATGAATGTTACAAGTAGCAGCTATGTAAGCATGAAAAGGAGGAGGAATTGGCATACTGGCAAGTCTAACAGCTTCCAAAGAGTTAGATTCTCGCACCGCGCATTTCTATAGCCAAGTTGCTAGGCAAATTTCAATATGTTCTTAATGGCCACTAGTTCAGCAAGGAGGATATCCGCAGTAGGTAGGTTCCCTAAACAACCAGAAATCCAAACCCCATCGCTATCTTGAAGCACACCACCAAAGCCAGTGCGCATGGGAGAGCCAAAACAACTACCATCAGTATTAATCTTAATCACCTCACGATCCGGCTTTTCCCACCAAATTTGACGAGTTTTGGGAGCATAGATTCGAGGAGGAAAAGACCTATACAAGTCCCTTTCCATGATTCTGATTCTAAGGATGACTAGCTCCTTGGACCATCAATCATTACTCAAAACATGGCTATTGCGCCATCTCCAAATCCACCACATAGTAGTGAGGAACAGAGAATTATGATATTTCCTTCCATAGCGGGAAAGCTATGAGCTACAGTCATAACTAAAGCAAGCAGGATCACAACCAAAATCCAATAATAGCCATATATCTCTAGGGTAGGTGCAATCATGCAAGTAGTGGGACACATCTTCTAATCCATTAGAACAATGGGTGCAAACCTGAGTTGCTGCTAAACCTCTTTGGTTTTTGAGCATGTTGGCTAGCAAGGCTTGATGAAGAGCAAGCCAGATGAGAAACTTGATTTTTTTTCTGGTGCATGGAATCTCCATAACCACGACCAGGATGTGTTAACATCAAAATCTCGTTGCATGGCTAAAAGCCACTTATACGAGGTGGTAGCAGAATATTCCCCAAACTTACAGCCATTCCAAATACAACAATCATTTGTATGACTGAACTCAGCAATAGGAATATTAGAAGTACTATCTCTTACATGTTGAGGGATGGCAGTAGATAAGGACACAAAGGACCACATACCATTCCACCATAAGTTAGAATTTAGAAACTTTCAACTCCACATCAATAATATGAACATAGTCAACAATGTGACAAAGTAATTCTTCACCAAACCACATATCAAACCAAAGTGATGTATTACCTGCTCCAAGTTGAAAAAGAAGCTTGTCTTTGAGAGCATTGGCAGCCTTGATGATACTACGCCAAACGAAATAAGCTTGAGAACTAGGAGGAGCATTTAGGATAAATTTGTTACGAAAATATTTATGGGATAAAACTTGAACCCAAAATCTATCTTTTTCAATCATAATCTTCCAAACCAATTTGTCCAAGAGAGAGGTATTTTTCATACGGGATTCCTTAATACCCAAACCACCAGAGCATCTTGGAGAGGTTAAAGTATGCCAATTTACCAGATTAAAACTTCTGGAATGACCCTCAGAGCTCCAGATGAAAGTTTTGGTCAACCTATCAATATGGTTATTACAAACACCTTGAGGAAACCACATGATTTGCATATTGTGGATAGGGATGGTGGCTAACACTGATTTAGCGAGGCAAACATGACTTGCTTTGTTGAGAAGTTTAGTTTTCCGGCTCGCCAATCTTCTCTGGACTTTCTCCATAATAGGATAGAAATCTTCCCTTTTTATCCTACTTCTCACAAGAGGAAACCCAAGGTATTTCCCCAAATTATTTGTGAACCAGATAGAAGTTATACTTGTGAAAGTCTCCTTCTTTCTGCTTGGTACAGAAGGGGAACACATGGTCCTAGATTTTTCCAGGTTGACTTTCAATCCAGAAGCTCTACAAAAACCATGAAGGATGGAGCTAATAAGACGTACCTAAGAAGTCTTGGCCTTACAAAACAATAAGACATCATCCGCGAAGAAAAGATGGGATATGCCAGGGCCACCCTTAGAGACCCAAATAGGCTGCCAATGTTAACTAGACACCTTCTGTTGAATCATAAGGGCCAATTTTTCCATGCAGAGAACAAATAAGTAAAGGGACAAAAGATCATCTCGCCACAGGCCTCTAGTAGGAGTAAAACCTTCTAATTTCAAACTATTCCAGAGAATAGAGAGCACAGAAAATTTAACACATCACATAATGAGTTTCACTAACTAATCAGGGAACCCAAAATCTAAGAGATTAATTCGAAGGAACTACCAATTGACCCGGTCATAAGCTTTCTCGAAGTTTATTTTAAATTCTATGGTTCCCTGTTTATTCTTAGACCTATGCATATATTGAAGGACCTTATGAGCAAGAATGGCATATATGTTGTTCCCTATTTAGGGATAAAAGAGGACTGAAGAGGTCCCATAATATCATCAAGAAAAGGCCAGATTTTGTTAACCAAAACTCTAGAGATGATCTTATATGCCACATTACATAAGCTAATTGGTTTGAATTCCGTTCGTTTGGATGGGTAGTATTGAGTGAAATGAAATAGAATGGAATGGAATAAAGATATATTGTATTGTTTGGTTATGTTAAAAAAGGATGGAATGAGATGGGAGTGGGAGGGATGGATTCCATCTCATCCTACCAGAAACTATCAATTTTCTTCCCCCCCTCCCTCCAATTTGGGAGGTATGGGATGGAATCATCTTTTTTAGTATGAATAACATCTCATCCCACCAAAAATCATCTACTTCCCAAACAATGGAATGGTAACTTTACTTCATTCTATCCTAAAATATCCAAACAATAGAATGATACTTTTTTCTCATTTCATCCCATTCCATCTCATCTCATCTCATCACATCCCATTTCATTCCATTCCATCACTTACTAAATATCCAAACATAGCCTAGAGTTGATGGGGTGATCCACTTTCGGAATTAGAACAATCAGAGTTTCAACAAGTTTAGGATCAAATCCCCCATCGGAGAAAGCAGCTTGCACCATCTTCCAAATGTCATTTCCCACAAGTTCCCAATAGCTTTTGAAAAAAGAAAAGTTGAAATCCATCCGGGCCAGGAGCTTTAAAAGAATTCATGCCAAGGGTTGCAATTCTAACTTCCTCCAAGGTAACAGGTTTAGTAAGAGTAATACTTGCCTCCTCACTTAGACTAGGACAATTGGAGATGTTGATAGCATCGGGATCAGTCCTAATATCCTCATAGAAAAATTTCTTATAAAACCTAACTGCTTCATCTTGGAGAATAGTCTTGTCATTGCACCACACACCATCATCTAAACAAAGACCATGAATTTTATTCCTACAATGACGAACGATAATTTGAGTATGGAAAAAGTATGTGTTTCTATCACCAAACCTGATCCATTGATCTCATCAAACTCCTGATGAAGATCCCTCTGAAGCTGCAATAAAGAACTTGATACACAACATTCCAAGCTACTCTAAATCCCTAATATTCTGGCTTCAATCCTCCTATTCCTCTTAAAGATGTTGCCAAAAACATCTTTGTTGAATCACTAGGCATCCCGTTGCACTTCCCACAAACCATCAACAATACTGTGACCACCACGTTTCCATGCTTCATGAACAATACCAACGAATTCTTGGTTGGTTGCCCATACTACCTGGAAATGAAATGGTCTAGACACATGAACCAAGTTTCTACCACCACACATCAGTAAAAGCAAAGCATGGTCAGAGTAGAAACGGAGAAGATATTCAACAACAGCTTCAGGGAATTGATTTCTCCAATCACAGGCTAAAGCACGGTCTAAGCGTTTAGAAATTGACCTTCCTCCCAAGTAAACCGGCCAACAGAACATCCCAAATCCAAAAGGTTGCAATTACCCATCATGTTGGCAAACAAATTGGCTCTAGCAAGAGAAAATGACCCACCTTGGACCTCAGAGGGGTGAATAATTTCATTAAAGTCTCCAATGAGAGCCCAAGGTGAGGAAAATGAGTTCCTTAACATAATTAAGCGGTCCTAAAGCAGCTCTCGTGTAACACCCTCCCTAGAGTATCACATGTCTGACTCTCAACTCAAAATCTGAAAATCAATTCGTAAAAGGTTTGAGTTATGAAAATATGGGTTTCAAAATTTCTTCTTTACTGAAACGTAAATTTACTGAAAATATTAGGTAATATTGAAAATCATATTTCAACTATTCATTATGCAATATTGACACTAATTAATATTTCACAATTTAAAGAGAAATATAAAATTAACAGACTCTTCTTTTTTTTTAACAGTAGCAAACCCTATGACGAGTCCTACTTAATAGCACGGTACAACACTAACGAGAAACTTTAACATACTTATTCCTTTTTCTGTCCATCTTGATGCATCATACATCTGTTCCTTTGTCAACACTGCACCCCTTCGAGTCCTGAATGTCCACTCCTTATTGTTGTCACCAATCTCAGAATATCCATCGCCCGTTATGACTAAGACAACTCGATCCTTCTATTCTTTGATTTTAACAGTACATACACAGTAAAACAACATAACAAAGAGGTGAGATCACCTACACCAATACCAACATGACAGCACAGAAATAACACAAACAGCAATATCATACAGGGATATCATACCAGACTTCCAATAATATATTTAATATTAATAAACTATCATCATCCAATCATATATCAATCCAAGTATTCAAAACAGTTGTCATAGCCAATATTCCTCAATTAATATATCATACAGATATAAATGTAATCATATAATGCATGTGCATTTAGACTCAATGTTCCTACTCCATGGAGCTAAAACTTAGGTCGGAGAAAATGATCGAAAAGACCTGTTGGTACCACGTGCCTCAGACCACGTGCTTTAATTCTCATTTCAATTTTTGCACATCTAGCACATACACGATAGTCTTTATCAGATCTTGATTAAGAATAGTGTCTCGGTCAGGATCATCGGTGTGTTGCATCGGTCTAACCTACGGGAAGAAGCGCGACCAACCACCCGTGTAAGCAACCCGCACCCCGATGCCCCCAAGGTCAACAAGTGACTTACACTACGCATATCGCACCCACTCAAGAGGTGTGTTTCTCCTAGGCAATTAGCCATATCCAGTCCTCATCGGACCATTCCAATGCATGTATAGTGCACCAAATACCAATCACAGGTATAATACTAATCACATGTATATCTCATAATTTCTCAGATATAGTTTATACAATGCACTAATATATCAATGCAAGTCCAACCACAAGGGTCATTCTTTTCAAATTTGTTTGTTCAATTAAATCATATGCCTCAACGTATATTTTTTTTTCCAATGCATCTAAAATGCACCACGTGCCAATAACAGGCAAAACTCGTTGTTTTCACAAACAATGTATGGACATTGGTTCAACAGTAATCATACTGTATTTTTCAATACCAAAATCATTTTATCATGTTTTCATAGTTATAAAACACTATTGTCGTGTTTTCACAAAATTACGCAACATTCCCGTTACGTTTTCACAATTCCACAACAATTCTGTTGCATTTTCAAAATATTGTAACACTTTTGTTATGTTTTTAAAATTCCAAAACGTTTTATTACGTTTTCACAATACCGTAACAATACTGTTACGTTTACAAAATTTCGTAACATTTCTGTTACGTTTTCAAAATACCGTAACTCTTCTGTTGCACTTTTAAACCACGTACAAATTTTTTAACGTTTTTCTCAATCGCGTAAAAACATACGTTTCTCAAATTGCATAGTATTTTTTCACTGTTTCAAAATCGCGTAACTTAAAAATCACTCTTTTAAGTCGCATAAATCATTTTCCATCATTCTCAAAATATTTAAAACACTTTCTAAATCACATAACGATTTTCCATCATTTTCACAATCACGTAAAAATATTCTATCACTTTTAAATCACATATTGATTTTTTAACAGTAGTTCAAATTACGTAAAATATTTAAACGTAATTCAAATCGTGTAGAAATATTTTAACGTATTCCAAATCACGTAGAATTATTTTACTGTATTTCAAATTGTTTTAAGATACGTAAAATGTTTTTCAACATTTTACAATCACGTAAAATATTCCTCAAAATTCCAAACATTATTTTAGACTTAAATAAATCAATATCATTTTTTAACACATTTTTCAAATTGCGTAGCTTAAAAATCACGTTTCTAAGTTACGTAAAACATTTTTTACCACAATTTCATTACAGAAAATATTTCTTAACCTTCAAAAATTTTTTTTTAACTTTTCTCAAAATAATATGACTTTGTATTTCATTTTTCACATTTTCTTACTCAAGAAAATCTTTGTCCACATTTCTTAACTCAAGAAATCCTTTTCCAAAATATAATCCACAAAAAATCACTTTTCCATTTATATAAATCAATGTTTCAAAACTTAACATTTTCTAAAGTATTTCAAAACTCAAAATAAGTTATACGTTAATAATTTTTCAAAACACCATTATATTCCCCATTTTTCCTAAATCATTTCCAAAATCAGTCTTTTTCAAAATAAATTGAAATTCAAACGTTTTCAACTTCTCTTTATTTTCCGTTACGAAAATTTCTATTCTTTCAAGTGATAAAACACTCGGATTCCCTTTTCACTTTCTTTGCAAATTCTTAAAATCAACGTTTGCCCGTTTCATTCAAAACTCATGTTTAGAAAAATACTTGGGATCTTTTTACACAAAATAAATCAATAAAAATCCCTTCAAAACCGTGTCTTGTTCTCTTGAAAAACAAACCCTTTATTTATTTTCCATATTCTTCAAATCATCCATTTTCATCATTCATGAAAATATTAATTTGTGAACACCTATTTTGAGGTGTCTTGGCCGAAATTCACCATGTTCTAGGGATCAAGAATTAATTCCCTTGTTCTTAAAAAATTTCAACATGAACCCTAATTAAGGGCATCAAAAACCGTAGCCTTCTCCCTTGGCCATTGGAGCCAAAAAATTGATTTTCTTTCCATATTCATATCATGGCACACACATATATATTTCATCATAAATACTACAAGCATGCCGTATACTTATCATACATATTTTAAGCATACTATCAAAGCCATAAAATCATGCATAGCATATCAAGCATAGGCAAATAATTAAAACACATAAATACCCACAAATAAATTACAAGACCATGGATATGAATCCTCACATGGATTCACCATCCATCAAATATAAGACCATCTCTCACCACCATACTTGGTTGGTGAGATGGATCTCCCTCTTACCTCTTGAAGATCCTCAAAAACTTCTTGTTTTGCTTCTTTTTTCAAGTTCTTCACCACCAAGGGCTTCTCAAATACAAGACAAAATACATAAAAATTAGTATACTAAGTTTGATTAAGAGAAACCATGGATCAAACATGGTTTAGATCATGAAAAAGAAGAGAAGAAATGAAGTTTCCTTACACTTCACCACAAATACCCTATAACTTTAATCTTGAAGGAATTCTATGAAGATGAATGATTTAGAGGAAATCTCTAACATGAAAGTTGCTTAGAATATTATGTAGATTCAAGATCTATGGTTGGATGAAATTAAAAAGTGATGGAAGGTGTTCTTGATGGTCATGGCCAAAACATAGAGGAGAAGAGAAAGGAGAGAAAATTTTGCTTCTTGAAAATGAACAATAATGGCCAAGAATGACCAAGACCACTAATAATGGTCTTCAAACTTTTTCCTATATCCTAAAGCCTCTCAAAACCGTAGCCCCCCTCCCATGCATTCTCCTAAGGGTGCAAAGAATCAATAATGATGCCAAATTGACTATGACATCTAATAATAGTCATCAAACTTTTGCTTTAGCTCCAAAAGACATGAAAAAACCGTAGCCATCCTTTGCATTATGTATGCAATAATGTTATCATCATTATTAGCCATCATCTAGAGCATTTCTAGCCATTGATTAATTCAATGGTTAGGATTTAAGTAGACTTTTAATTAGAAGACTTAATCTAGGCCATTAGATTTTTTCTTCTTAAAATCTAAGCCATTAAACGCATCTCCAAAATAAAGGGTCAAGATTACTCCTTCTTACTTTTAATCCAAGCGTCATAATTAGTCTTTGTCACTTTTTAAGACTAAATCTTCACCATTGATTAAATCTTCATCCAATAATCATAAATGGTCCTTGTTACTTTACAAGACCAAATATCCACCCTTAATCACTTCTAAATCCAATGGTTGTAAATGGTCATAGCCATTATATAAAACTAAATCTCTACCCTTGATTTAATCTCCATCTAACGGTTATAAATGATCTTATTCACTTTTAAGATCAAATCTCTACTGTTGATTAAATCAAGATCAAGTCTCCATCGTTAATTAAATCAATGGTGGACATCCAAACCACCAATGTTGACTTAAGCAGTATAATTTCTATTTTTATATGCTAAAACCCCACGAAAGAATATATTTATTGTATTTTTTTATCTCCCGATAATTAAATACAGTACAAAACACAGTACATGAAATTTTCTAAAATTGTTTTCGGATTCAGGTTTAGTAAGATCCCCTGTCTCCGTCTAAACAATACAAATTTTTCTATGCATAGAAAAATTTTCACTTTGCCGGACCTACCTGGGCCCACGTAAGGTCACCTGGGCCCACATAGGACCACCTAGGCCCACATACAGTCAAAAAAATTCATAATCATCCACAAAATCATAAATATTAGAAAACGTATGAAAATCAAGTCAGATTATTAAAAATAATTAACAGTCAAGAGAAATAAATATTTAAAGATTTTCTCCGGTTTGAAAATTATTATTTTCCTGACACGGAGTAAATCACTCAAAACGATCAAATACACTGATGGAATAAACAAAATAATTTTACAGTGCACAGAAATTATTAAACAGTAAAATTCTGCTAACTGTCAAAATTATTGTTTAAGAGATACGGAAATTTTGGGGTGTTAGATCTCGCATCGAAGGAATTGGACTGGCATAAATGGCCCTGCAAATCCATTTTTCCTCCCTTGGAGAACTCAACAACGCATTATTTATGGGTATCCAATATGTTGGCAGTGAAATCATCCCTTGAACAAAGCCCACAGATGTATTGCAAAATTATCCATACCTGCGGGAATTCGTGGAGATAACTTGTGACGGGGTAGGAGATGGGTATCCGTTTAATAAATGGAGGTGGACGGATACTCACAAACCCGTTAAGTATATTTTTTTTATTTAATATATATCATATATTATGATTTTTTTTAATTTTGAGATGAGATGAAAATATATTTTTTTTATTATTTTAAAATAATTTTTTATTGAATGAACTTATAATAATAAAACTTGTTGAAAAAATATATACTATTTATGTAATAATTATTTATGTAAATTGATTATTACAAAATATAATTGAATTTAATTTGTTATTTATAATATTCTTTTAATTTTATAAGAATTTTATATTGTTGAATAAAATTGTAGTATATTATGTTAAAGTTTATTTTATTTATATTTTTTTATAATTTTTAAAATTTTATTTTAAATTATTAATTACTCGCTCTAATCTATCCACAAAAATCATAAATAGATACTCGTGACAAGGGGAGGCAGGGGCGAGAAAAGCATTACCCGCCCCCGCCCCCATAGCCATATCCCTCCTGAATGGCCCTGCGCCTCTACGACAGCCACATCTTTAAATCCCAAGCTTTCCCAAAACTGTTGGGCATTAAAGCAAGTGGTATAAGTCTCCAACATAATAAAAACAGCTGGTTTAAACCTTCGAACTAATTCCTTTGCATGTCTTTGGCCATGAGCATTTATAGCACCACACACTTTCTAAGCAATAATATCAAATTCCTTAAATTCAATCATCATTAAGGAGATAAAATGGGAAAGAAAGGACCTGTAAAATCATACCCATCCATGTTCATAATAGCTTGGGTGGGGACCTCATTGTTAATAGCAACATCAACTTGCATGGACGAGCCTTGCATGGCAAGAGTTTCTGGCACAAACTTTAATAATGAGGCCTCGTTCTCTGCAACCATTGCTTCCTTAGTTGAAGGGTTACTAGTATCTCCTGGGTCTGGAGGCTGTTGTGGCTGGTCGTCTAGTATCTGAAAGTGGCACGTACTAACTTGACGCAAGTTCATAGTGGACTTGAACCCCTCTTTAGTCGCGACAGAGTTGGAAATAGATTGGTGTCCAATACTCACCATGCTATCATTTGGTCCAATAACTTGGTCCTATTGGATACCCTTCCCCTTAGTCAAACTTGAAGGCCCAAGAGTCGTATCACCTCCTTTTTTTCCCCTTCGGCTCCTGAGAATCTTAACTTTTCTTGTCAACCTGGGCCTCATTGTCTTTCCTTGGCCTTTTTTTCTTTACCCAAACTTTGATGCCTTGGCTATTTTAACCCACGTGAGAGTTAGTGGGTTGCTGACTTTGCGACTGGCTATCAGCATAACCATCAGGAACGTTATCCTCCCAGAGAAATTATTGTCTAAATTTAGGATATTCAGTTGAATTAATAAAGATATAGTATTTTTATAAATTTTTGTATCATATAATTAATTTTTTAAAAATTCATAAAAATATTAAATTTTAATTAATCTGATACATCTAATTTTAATACTCCACATTTAGGTAACAATTTTTCATCCTCCGAAAGATCAAATCTGTTTGATTTGCTTCCATTATTATGTCCCTTGGCTTTCAATGTTTGTTGCATGCATTGATTCTGTTTACGTCATTTACGTTGTACTACCATCCAATCACCATGAATAGCTCCCGTAATTGCCCCCTGGTTAGATGTTGACACATTATGATTGGTTGGAATTCCAGTGCTCTATCCCTCAGCCTTAGCCCACTGAGCCACCTCCCCTTGTGTCTCTCTCACTACTGCATCTGAGTTGGGAGCACCATCTTCAACCCTAGCTTTGTCTTCCCTACTATTATGGCCATAGCACCCACAATGAGAGCAGAGATGATGTAATCCTTCATATTCGATGTGGTACCAATGACCACGAAGCCAAACTTCGCCCTCAACTAGTTGGGTGAGATCAATATCAACACATACTCAAGCAAAACGACCTCTAGCGACTTGAAGAGTGTTGGTGTTAAGTGTCAACCTTAACAAGCCTTCCAATAGCAAACGCTAAAGCTAATAAAACACTTTCATTGTAATAAATCATGTTTAAGCTGTTAGGTACCAGAGTTATAGAAACAGTATCACACAACAAAATAGAGTTGAAAAAATTGGAACTGACACACAATATTTAACGTGGAAAACCCTCTAATAATGATGAAGGAAAAATCACGGGTAAGAATTTAAGGTTTTCACTATGTGCAAGAAATTACAAGACTTCTCTCTAGATACAAGGAGAGAACAATAACACTCTTTCTTGAAATAGGAGAAAACTCTAAGAGACAAAACTCTCAGGAGAAACTATAGCTTTCTCTCTGAAATGAGATGTTGCTCTCTTCGATGGATGAGGAATGACAATTGCCTCTATTTATAGAGACTCATGCTCCACCTGCTCCATATAATGGAGCTCGTCTTCTTGTTCCATATAATGCACCAAATCCACCTGCTTCAGCAACTTCTGTCTTAGGTGAAATAATTCACCTAATATTTTGACTCTTGCCAAAGTGGCTTTATGAGCTTTACGTTAACAATCTCCCACTTAAAGTCACTTCTGGTGAGCTTTCAAAACCTTTCTCATCTTGCCAGTTCTATGCTGCCTACGTTTTTGATAGGCCATAGGAGGATCTACACCATGTAAACTTATCAATGTTGATTGGTTTCGTCATGACATTTGCTAGGTTTTCTTTGGTGTGAATCTTTTGCATATCCACGCTTCCTTCTTCTACTACTTCTCTAACAAAGTGATATTGGATTCCTATATGCTTTGTTCTGGAATGAAAGGCTGGATTCCTTGCAATGTGCAAGGCACTCTGACTGTCACAATATAAATGAATCTTTTATTGCTTTTGCCCGAGTTCCTCCATTAACCTTTTAATCCAAATTGCTTCCTTGCATGTTTGCGTAGCTGCCATATATTCAGCTTTTGTAGTAGATAAGGCTACAATAGTCTGTAACTTTGATAACCAGCTCACAGCTCCTCCTGCAAGTGTAAACACATAACCAGTAGTAAATTTTCTTTTATCAAGATCACCTGCAAAATCTGAATCCACATATCCCCTGACAACAAACTCTGATCCTCCAAAACATAATGCAGCACCTGAGGTCCCTTTAATGTATCTTAGGATCCTCTTAACAGTATTCCAATGTTCTCTACCAGGATTTGCCATAAATCGATTGACCGCTCCCACTGCTTGTGCAATGTCTAGTCTTGTACATATCATAGCATACATAAGGCTTCCCACTACTTATGCATACAGTACTCGAGACATTTCCATCCTCTCCGCTTCACTGCTAGGACTCATACTTGAGGATAATTTATAATTAATAAGAAGTGGAATAGAGATTGGCTTACAGTCTTGCATGTTCAAATGCCGCAAGACCCTCTTTAGATAATTCTTTTGAGAAAGCCAAATCTTCCTATCTTTTCTGTCTCGGTGAATTTGCATCCCTAAAATCTTGTTTGTTGGTCCCAAGTCCTTCATATCAAATTCCCTAGCTAATTGTGTCTTCAATTCTTGGATTTGAACTTTGTTGGGGCCAACCACTAACATGTCATCCACGTACAACAACAAAATGATAAAATCATCATCACTAAACCTTTTGTAATATGTACAATGGTCTGAACTCAGTCTGTTGTATTTAAGGTTAATAATGAAGGAATCAAATCTTTTGTACCAACACTTTGGTGCCTGCTTTAGACCGTACAGAGATTTGGTTAACCTGCAAACCAAGTTTTCTTTTCCTTGTTCGCTAAAGCCTTCTGGTTTGAGCATATATATCTCTTCTTCTAGCTCTCCATGAAGAAAAGTAGTTTTCACATTTAGTTGTTCAAGATATAAATCAAATGCAGCACACATAGTCAGGACTACTCTAATAGTGGTAAGTCTGACAACTAGAGAGAATATCTCATTGAAATCAATTCCTTCTTTCTGAGCATATCCTTTGACCACTAGCCTTGCACGATATCGTTCCACTTGATCATTGTCATCTCGTTTGATTTTATAGACCCATTGTTACTAATGGTTTTCCGTCTCTTTGAAAGTTCAACAAGTTTCCATGTCTTGTTTCTTTGTAGGGCTTCCATTTCTTCTTGCATTGTTGTCATCCATAGAGAAGCTTCTGAGCTACTCACAGCCTTCTGAAAGGTTGATGACTCTCCTTCTTCTGTTAGAAGACAATATGCACCGTGGCTTGCCATAACATAGTCTGAGTGCCATGATGGTGCTCTTATTTGACGAGTTGATCGCCGAACTTCTGTATCATTGGCCTCATATGGTCCTTGTTCCTCTTGCTCTGGTACTTGTTCTGCTTCAGAGGAATCTTCTTCTCCAGCTTTTCTATCTATCTGTACCGTAGTAATCTCTTTCAAAGTGTTGTCATCTTCTTGTTCTCTTTGCAGTTTATTTTCTACAAATATCACATCTTTGCTGATAATAACTTTGCGGCAGTGGGATCCCACAGGTGATACCCCTTAACACTGTCAGCATAACTGAAGAATTTGCATTTCCTGAATTTTGGGTCCAACTTTATTCTTTCTTGGGAATTGTACATCACATATGCAGGACATCCGAACACATGAAGATAAGAATAATCTACTGGCTTGCCATTCCACATCTCCATTGGTGTCTTTAAACCAATTGCAGTTGATGGCGACTGATTTATCACGTAACATGCAATTTTGACTGCTTCTACCCAGAAAGACTTGCCTAAATCTACAATTTACAACATAGCTTTTGTTCTTTCTATGAGAGTTCTATTCATCCGCTCTGCTACACCATTTTGCTGAGGTGTGTGTGCAACAGTAAATTGCCTTTGAATACCCTCTTGCTTGCAAAATGCGATAAAATTACCATTTGTATATTCTCCTCCATTATCTGTCCTCAAGCACTTGATCCTTTTTCTGGATTCAAGTTCTACTCTTGCTTTGAAGTCTTTGAAGATTGGAAACACATCTGACTTCTTCTTGATTGGGTACACCTATAATCTCCTAGAGAAGTCATCAATGAATGATACAAAGTATTTTGCTCCTCCTAGGGACATTTCTGGTGACTCTCACACATCAAAATAAATCAAGTCTAGTATGTGCTTGCTTCTAGCAGTTGATCTATGATCTATCGATTATTTCTATATCGTGAGTATCTTATGTTTGATCTGATTGGACTTCATATATGTATAATTGTTAACTTTTAGCTAAGTTTCTAGATATAAAGTTTAATCGGATTTTTATTGTGAAACTATGCTTAAGTATGTTTATAAGCACTCATAATTGCATGGTGTTTTTCAGGAGATCAATATCACCCCTAGAAGCAAAGAAAGAGAAAGGAATTTAAAGAAAGTAAATGACACGGCTCGTGTCATTTAACACGGGGTGGGCCGTGTTTCTTTTTGACTTGTAAAACACTTAAATTTTTGTTACCAGAATATGACACGAGGTAGGCCGTGTCAAACGACACGGCCCGTGTCGTCGCATCAGAACATCAGATTCAAATTTTAATGATGCACAAGGTTTCTAAAGTTATAAATAGGGTTGCTTAGGGTTCTAAAAGGAGAGTCTGGACTGGGAAATTGCCAAGAGGTTGAGGAGAAGACCAAGAACAAGGGAGAAGGAGATTGAATCGAAGATTGGAGTCTCGAGTTCGAGCAATTGGAGAACAATCATCCCCAACCTTTGGAAACTAGTTTGATCTTTAGTTTTCTTCTGCACTTCTATTCTTGACAATGTTGTTCTTCTGTTATTCTTTTGGTTTTGAATTTGCCATGTGTGGCTAGTTTTCTTATATGGTTAAGGGAAGATGAAACCCTAGTTTTGATTATGTGATTCTTGCATATTTATTTATATCAATACAATTGTGTTTTTATTCATATGTTTCTATTCTTAATTTGGTATAAAGGTTTTTATACTCTTTGCAAATTTCGAAAGTGGTAAAACTAGGATTGCTATGCGCGGTAGCGGTGGTAGGACTAGTGAGGCATATGATCTAAGTAATTTAATCCCGGTGTGAGATTGGATCTTAGTGTGATTAGTTTTCTAAATCTTAATGCAATCAATAAGTAGGTGTAAGAGCGGTTGCTTTACAAATAACTATTGATTAGGGATTGATTTGAGCAGTTGCTGAATCAACCAAAACTTAAGAAAAACAAAGAATTAATCTCACAATCACATAAAAGCATAATTGATCATATTGGTATAAAGGATATATGGGCTAGCATAATCATATAAATCTAGTGGTGGATTCCGTCTCTTAACCATTGTCTTTTAATTGATTTTTCAAATCATATTTACTGTTTTTGTTTTGGATTCAATATCTGTTTTTAATTTTAACAAACAAAATTCCTGTTTTATTGTTTACTATTTTTGAGTCTTTAAATTAGGATTCAAATTATAGTGTTAATTGAATTAGTTCTCTGTGTATCGACCCTTGCTAACTACAACTGGTTGCAAGGTTTTTATTTTTGGTGGAACTTGGCAACTGATTTTCATTCCAAATTTTAATCACAATCCACACCACACCAAATTTTGGCGCCGTTGTTGGGGAACTAATTATCCAATTGCGCTATTAATTTGTTTCTTATTTTTTACTCTATTTTTGTTTTATTTTTAATTTTTAATTTATTATTTCTAAGTGTCTTGTAGGTGCTAATGTCCTTCAATCATTGGTGACGAGACTAATAGATATGGGGAAAGCACTAATACATGCTTGTGAGATTTGTTTATCACTCGGACATGTCACTGATATGTGTCCCACTTTCCTAGTGGACACAAATGTAGAGGAAAAGGAAGTAGGAGGATATTATGAACCTTCCAACAACTACAACTCCTACTCCAACACATATAATCCGGGGTGGTGGGATCATCCTAACTTGAGCTATGGAATACAGCCCCAAAATCAACCTCCAGCTTATGAACATCTAGGATTTCAGCAGAGGCAAGCACCTTTTCCCCCAAGACCACAGCAAGCTCAAGCACCAAGGCAACCTGAACCTTCAATTGAGGAGCTAATGAGGCAAATGGCCACTAACAACATTCAGTTTCAAGAAGAAACAAAGGCCTCAGTTAACAACCTGCAAAACCTAATAGGGCAGTTAACCACAGAATTAAGCAAGGTGCAAAGCTTATTTTCTGAAGAACTTCCGTCACCATCGGAAGTGAATGTGGAGGAAAATGCTAGTGATATCACATCGCGAAGTGATAAATTGTTAGGTGAACCTACTTCTCCTCCACAAGCCACTGAAGAGAAAGACCAAGAGACTAAAGAGGTAAATGAGGAAGGGCAAAACTTTAAGGCCCCCAAGGTAAGTATTCTTGAACCCCTTCCTATTGTAGTGGAGGAAAGTTATGATGAGTTGTGTGATGAATTTCTTGATTTTATTAGTTTCAATAATTCTATTCATTGCCACTCATGTATTGATTGTGACGGTGATATGAAATGTGCTATTTGTACTGAGATTTCTGCATACTTGAAAGTTGATGATTTTGTTTACGCAGCAGCTAAGAGTTTTGAAGGATCCATCAACAATGTTCTTGATGCAGTTACAGAATCTAAGACTCAAAGGGAGGTGGAATTGCAGGCCACTGAAGAATTTTCAAAAGGGGGAGAAGAGCACAAGATGACAGTCACTACTGTGGATTTTGTTTTTGGACCTTGGTCCAACATAAACAAGGATGATGCAAATGAAGTTGATAAAGTACACATATTGCATTCCAGTGGTGACGCCAAGGGAATTAGGGAGGGTCAATGGGACCCCGGTGGAAGCTGTCATGCAACTTCAAGCATCAGTTGGTCATTACATTTCAAGCAATGGGACCCTGATGGAAGTCTCCTCATTTGATAAGGATGTTTCTTCTCTCTTTCTTTTATTTTACTTGTCCTGGAGTAATTGATGATTATTTTCTTTTGAGCTTTACATTGAGGACAATGTAGAATTTAAGTGTGGAGGAGGAGTTTACATTCTACTTTTTGTTTTAATTTTTATTTAATTCTGTTTTTGAAAAAAAATGTGTTTTTGATTGATTTCCAATGATATTTTGGGATTTGTGAAGCTTATGAGTTTGAAGCAATTGAAGTTCAAGTGTATGTTTTATAAATTTCTTCTTCTGTCTTGAATTTGACATGCTTGGCTTTGGATATTTGATTGGTGGATTGAGATTGATAGATGCATACCTTGTGAGATTTTGAGCCTATTGATGGATAATTTAGCATTTATGTTATTCTTCTTTTTCTTATGTGATTTTCACTCATGTCATTTGATCACTCTGGAGCTTGCTTTGATTCTTTTTTAGCCTACATTTTCACTTGTATGCATAAACATGATTGAGGCCTTCTTTCTTGAGTAACTACTTTGGCCAAATAGCCAACCTTGCAACATTTTTCTTTGATTAACCCCTTGAGCCTATTTACCTATTCTTTATCTTAGTTCATTATATGTCTTATGTGAAAAACCATGATTTTACCTTACCTTAGGGAATGGGAGAATATTAGTTCATTTTCATTGGAGGAACTCTTTTGCTTGTGGGTAATGTATAGTACAAGTGTGGGAGTTGTGTTCTTGATGTGCAAAATGCAAGTGTTGGTTGAAAAAAAAAATTTACAAAGAAAAAAGAATAAATGCAAGAAAGGTTACAAAAGAAAATGAAAGGAATATGTGAAGAGAATGTGTATTGTATAGAATTAGAGGAAAAATTTCATGCTTGTTACTTATCAATTGAGTTCCTCCCCAATGTTCTTTTATTCTCTTGGGTACTTATCTTGCCATATCCATACTATTTCTTTCCCTTACCTTGGCCCTATTACAACCTTTAATAAAGTCTTCTTGATTTGTGTGTGCATGTGTTTGAGTAGTGGAGAAGTAGAAGATAAGTAAGCTTATGGTAGTGCATTTTTCATGGGCTGAATTGAGTGAGATACTTACCTTGTAAACACTTGAGAGATTGAGAGTGTATCTTGTGAGGATCTATCATTCTTGATTCATGCTTTTCAAATTGAAGATACCTTGCTTGTTGGTTTGAGATGTGAAGATTTGTTATCTATTGAATGTTTTGACCCCTTGAATCTTTTCTTGCTCTTCTTGCTTACAATCTTTTACCTTTCTTGAATATCATTGGAAATTGAGTTTTTTTTTAAGCTTTTGAATTTGTTTTGTTTTTCCTTGTTTCCTGGTTCGGTCTTATGTTTTGCCCAGGAGTGCAAAAGGCTAAGTGTGGGGATATTTGATTTATCGATTATTTCTATATCTTGAGTGTCTTATGTTTGATCTAATTGGACTTCATGTGTATTTAATTGTTAACTTTTAGCTAAGTTTTTGGATATGAAGTTTAATCGGATTTTTATTGTGAAACTATGCTTAAGTATGTTTATAAGCACTCATAATTGCATTGTGTTTTTTAGGAGATCAATATCACCCCTAAAAGCAAAGAAAAAGAGAGGAATTTAAAGAAAGTAAATGACACGACCCGTGTCATTTAACACGGGGTGGGCCGTGTTTCTCTCTGACTTGCAAAACATTTGAATTTTTGTTACCAGAATATGACACGGGGTAGGCCGTGTCAAACGACACGACCCGTGTCGTCGCATCAGAACATCATATTCGAATTTTAATGATGCATAAGGTTTCTAAAGTTATAAATAGGGTTGCCTAGGGTTCTAAAAAGAGAGTCTGGACTGGGAAACTGCCAAGAGGTTGAGGAGAAGACCAAGAACAAAGGAGAAGGAGATTGAATCGAAGATTGGGGTCTCGGGTTCGAGCAATTGGAGATCAATCATCCCCAACCTTTGGAAACTAGTTTGATCTTTAGTTTTCTTCTGCACTTCTATTCTTAACAATGTTGTTCTTCTGTTATTCTTTTGGTTTTGAATTTGCCATGTGTGGCTAGTTTTCTTATATGGTTAAGGAAAGATGAAACCCTAGTTTTGATTATGTGATTTTTGCATATTTCTTTATATTAATACAATTGTGTTTTTATTCATATGTTTCTGTTCTTAATTTGGTATAAAGGTTTTTATACTCTTTACCAATTTCGAAAGTGATAAAACTAGGATTGCTATGTGCGATTGCGGTGGTAGGACTAGTGAGGCATATGATCTAAGTAATTTAATCCCGGTGTGAGATTGGATCTGTAACACCCACCGTAGGGTGCCACATTTATGTTACTTTATTACCAAATTACCCCAAGTTATAAAATGTGATGTTGTGATAAAATTTTGAATTGAAATTTTTTTTTTCTTTGATGACAATAAAATAAACTTAGCGGAAAATAAAACTATTATACATCATCACACATAATGTACATCATTATACATAACAGTCATCACACGTAATTTACATCATTATACATAACAGAAGTACTATCAGGATTATTTATATACAGACCAAGTTCTCAAAGTAATTAAACATAATTTAAGACTCACATATTGCCCAAGTCTGACTAAACAACAGAACCCTCAGATGGGTCCTCCTCAGATTCCTCAGCAGATAGGAATCCGTTATTACGTGAAGCTCTACGGACAGATATCCGTGCAGAGGACACGATACTTATCTCACTAGGAGTACGGTAGTAGGCTCCCCAATATTGCCTAATGGATATTGGAAACTCTAACTGTACATATATATTGACACTAAAATAGGGGTTCCCTTGTTCAAGCCTATATAAAATATACATTGTCGATTCAAATGAACATGCCACGCCTCTGAACCTCCACGAAACTGTAATGTCACGTATCCTAGGAAGCTGGGCATCTCCATCTTCAAAATTCTGCGTTTCCAGACGTGAGAAGTAGTTCTTCTTCTCCTTCTTGTACTGTTTCTTCCTCAACGTCTTCAACTAATTATAAATACCATATACAAATATACATACAAAGAGGTGAGATCACCTACGCCAATATCAACATGATAGTACAGAGATAATACAAACAACATATCATGCAAAAATATCATGTCATGATCACAATTATGCCATCATCATAGTGTAAAATAATAATTGCCATCATGCCACTATCACTGTTTAAATCACAAAATAATTACAGCAACACCATTACATAGATATAGATGCTCAGTTTCATGCATGTGCACATAGACTCAATGTCCTACTCCATGGAGCTAATACTCATGTCGGAGAAATTGATCGAAAAGATCTGTCGGTACCACGTGCCTCAGACCAAGTGCTATAATTATATCTTGCACATCTAGCACATACACGACAGTCTTTATCAAATCTCGATTAAGAATAGTGTCTCGGTCCCGATCATCGGTGTGTTGCATCGGTCTAACTCACGGTGCAGAAGAGCTACCAACTGCCCATTGTGAGCAACCCGCACCCCGATGCCCCCAAAGTTAACAAGTGACCTACACTACGCGTATCGCACCCAATCAAGAGGTGTACGTTTCTCTGAGGCAATTAGCCATATACAGTCCATCGGACCATTTTCAATGCATGTGTAATGCACCAATTACCAACCAAAGGTAAATCACATAATTTCTCATACGAGGTTCAAATACTGTTTTACGTTCATGTATTAATGCCAATTTCAGGCAAACTTCTCAATTTCTTATACAATATTTGTATACTGATTTTAACTGTAAAGTTTACTGTATAATTAACAGCAAAATCACATTACCATGTTTTTCTCATTCGTAAAATATTTTTTTGTCACGTTTTCCCGGTCACGTAATGTTTTATTACGTAAACAATGATTTGTAATATTTCTGTTACGTTTAAAAATTCGCGTAACAATTTTCTACTGTATTAAAATGCATAAAATATTCTTTCATTTTTAAATCGCCTAGCGATATTTTTCTACAACATTTCGATCGTGTAAAATATTTAAACGTTTTAAAAATCGCGTAGAAACATTTTAATGTTTTTCAAATCGCGTAACTTAAAAATTACGTTTTTGAGTTACGTAAATCATTTTTCACCGTTTTTATCCTTCGTAAAATATTTCTTAACTTTAAGAATATTATTTTGTACTTTTCTTACAATAATATAATTTCTTACTTCATTTTCTTCCTATTCTTAGTCAAAAATTCTTTTCCGTAATATATTTTCTCAAAATCACTTTTTATTGATTTAATCTTATAAAATCACCTTTAATTGATTTAATCACTGCTTCTAACTTTAAATTCCCTAACATTTTCCAAAACTCAATAAATAAATTCTACGTTAGTAAATTTAAGTTACAAACATTTTCTTTTATATTTCTAAATCACTTCTAAAAATTAATTCTCTTTAAAATAATTTAAAGTTCAACACTTTAAATTCCCTTTTTCTTTTGTTTATGAAAATTCCACTTGACAACACTTTAATTCCTTTCCAAAATCCTTATTTGAAAATTCTTATATTTTATAACATCAAAACATTTTTTTCTAAATTATCAAAACCTTATAGATGGCCATTGGAACCATGAAATATTTTTTCTCTAACTTAAACAAATGTCATTCTTGTTTCTACACAAAATAAATTCATGAAAATACTACTCAAAAACCGTGTGCACTCTTTTTGCAAAATAAACTCTTTTGATTAATTTCTTTACTCCTTAAATCATTCAATTCTATCATTTATGAAAATATAATTTTGTGAACACCAAATTAGTTGATGTCTTGACCAAAAATTTTCTTAAGTTTAAGGACCAAAAATTATCTCCATTGTTCTTGAAAAATTTCAATAGAAATCCTTATTTTAGAAGTCCAAAACCGTGACCTCCTCCATGGCCTTTGGAGCCAAAATTTTATTTATTTCAACATACATCCATCATAATATATTCAACATATATCATTAAGCATATTATAAGCATATCATATAAACAAATAAAAATCATACTAAGCATGCATACACAAGTAAATCATGCAAAGCATATCAAGCATAAGCAAAAATAATTAAAAGCACATAACACACATACAAATTATTACATGACCATGGATAGGAATCCTCACATGGATTCACCATCCATCAAATATAAAATCATCTCCCACCACCATGCTTGGTTAGTGAGATGAATCTCCCTCTTACCTCTTGAAGAACCACCAAAAAGCTTGTTGATTTGTGTTTTGAACAAGATCTCCACCAACACAAGTTCTTAAACATGAAACAAATACAAGAAAATTAGTATATCAAGCTTGAATAAGAAGAACCATGGATCAAACATGGTTTAGAACATGAAAAAGAAAAGAATAAATGAAGTTTTCTTACACTTCACCAACAAAAATTCTAGAACTTGATCTTAGTAAAAGTCCTTCAAGATGGAAGATTTAGAGAAAGTCTTCAACATGAAAGTTGTTTAGAATGAGGTAAAGATTCAAGAAACTAGGTTGTATGAAATTAAAGAATGATGGAGGAGTGAATTGGAGTGCTTGGCGAATGGTATGTTTTTGGGAGAAAGAATGAAATTTTCTTTGGTTTGGTCTTGAAACTTAGGTGGAAAAGTGAAGAAATGATATTATGAAGTATAGAAATGAATGTTTTTGGTCTTCAAGGAATGCATTGCCGTAGCATGCAATTAGAGAGAATGGAAAGTGAAGTTTGAAGAACATAAGCATTAATGAAGCAATAGTAAATGGTCTTGACACTTGGCTTGTCTTCATTCTTTTTTTCTTTGGCCTAAAAAGCCTACACTAAGATGTCTCCCTTCATCCATGCTCTCCAAACCGTCCCCCCCTTCTTCATGCATTCCAAATGTGCTAATTTACATAACCATCACTATAAGCCATCCTAACCATTGATTAAAAGAATGGTTTGGATTTAAATTAGCTATTAGGTTTAGGTTATAGATGGAAGACTTCATTTGAGCCATTGGATCATTTTTGGCTTGCAATTCTAACCATTGAATATGTCTCCAAAATGAATGGTCAAGATTACACCTTCAATCTTTAATCCAAGAGTCCAAAATGGTTGTAGTCATTTTTGATGACCAATTCTCCACCATTGATCTAAATTCAAATCCAATGGTTATTAATGATCCATCTTCACCATTGATTAATTTTACATCCAAGGGTTCATAATGGTCATAGTCATTTATAAGACTAAATCTATACCTTTGATTTAATTTTTTATCCAACGGTTATAATTGATCCTATTCATTTTTAAGATCAAATCTCCACCGTTAATTAAATCTAGATTATTTCTCCAACGATACTTAAATTGATAGTGGATATCCAAACCACTAATGTTAACTTAATAATATAGAATTTTATTTTTATCTGTTATAACCCTAAAAAATATATATAATTACTGTATTTTTATCGCCTGATAATTAAATACAGTACAAAATACAATAAAAGAAATTTTCTAAAACTGTTTCCGGATTCAGGTTTAGTAAGATCCCATGTCTCCGTCTAAATAGTACAAATTTTTCTGTACGTAAAAAATTTTTTCATTTTGCGGGACCCACCTGGGCCCACGTATGGCCACCTGGGCCCACATACACCTCGTGGGCCCACAAAACAGTAAAAATTTCAAAATCACAAATAAAATCACAAAAATTAGAAAACTCATAAATATCAAATCAGATTACGTAAATTAATTAAGACTAAAAAGTAAAAATTAATTTACGTAAATTTTTCTGGCCCGAAAATTATTATTTTTCCGACACGGAGCAAATCATACCAAACAATCAAATATACAGACAAAATATTCAAAATAATTTTACAGTACACAGAAATCACTAAACAGTAGAATTCTGTTAACTGTCAAAATTACTGTTCCTAAGATAGAAAGTTTGGGGTGTTACAGGATCTTAGTGTGATTAGTTTTCTAAATCTTAATGCAATCAATAAGTAGGTGTAAGAGCAGTTGCTTTACAAATAACTATTGATTAGGGATTGATTTGAGCAGTTGCTGAATCAACCAAAACTTAAGGAAAATAGAGAATTAATCTCACAATCACATAAAAGCATAATTGATCATGTTGGTATAAAGGATATGTGGGCTAGCATAATCATATAAATCTAGTGGTGGATTTCATCTATTAACCATTGTCTTTTAATTGATTTTTCAAATCATATTTACTGTTTTTGTTTTGGATTCAATATCTGTTTTTAATTTTAACAAACAAAATCCCCATTTTATTGTTTACTATTTTTGAGTCTTTAAATTAGGATTCAAATTATAGTGTTAAGTGAATTAGTTCTCTATAGATCGAATTGTTCTTAACTGGCAACTTTGCAAGGTTTTTATTTTTGGTGGAACTTGGCAACTGATTTTCATTCCAAATTTTAATCACAATCCACACCACACCAATCTATCAAACTTTAATCTATGCTGCTTGCTTGTAACACAGTGCTCACAAGAGGTAAGTTTATCGGTTTGAGCCTGGAAAGGAGATCACGTTCCGCGAGAATCTTCAAACCACGTTCTGACATATGGTCTAATTTGCGATACCACATTGTCGTTGATTCTTCTTGGCCTGCTAATGCAACTGATGCATCTGTCTTTCGTAGTATATCTCCCACAAGCATGTATAGATTTGCCGCAAATTTTTCTGCTTTCATCACCACTAGAGCGCCTTTAACAACTTTCAAGATCTCACCTTCAATATGATTCTTGCACCCAAGGTCATCCAATTGCCCAATAGACAATAAATTCTTCTTTAAATCCTTCATATGTTGTACCCCTTGAATTGTGCGAACTGTACCATTATGCAATTTTATTTTGATAGTATCAACTCCAGCAATCTCCAAGGCATGATCATTTCCTATGAACACAGATCCTTCTGAGATAGGTTCATAAGAGCTAAACCAGTCTCGTTGTGAAGTCATGTGCCATGTTGCTTGTGAATCCATTATCCAAGCATCAGTGAGTTGTTTTCCACCTTTGGAACCAATTACTACTTCGTTGTAAAAGATTTCTCCATCATCAGAGGTACTCATAACACATCCTTGAGAGGTTGTTGTTTCAGGAGCTTTATCTGCATTTTTCTTGTTGTGCCAGCAATCTTTCTTCTAGTGCCCTCTCATGCCACAAAGGTAGCATTTGAAGTTCTTCCTTCTTCGCGATTTTGATCTACTCTGATTTCGACTCCCACTAGAGCCATGTTCCGTTGATCTTCCTCTTGTTATCGAGAAAGCCTCTGCTTGCTTTGAGCTTTCCAATCTGTCTTCTTTGTTCTTCCACCTGGATTCTTCTTCAAGAATAGCAGTAGCAATGTCATCAAATCGAAGATTATCGGCAGCATTATTATTTGTTATGTTGATGATGAGTTGATCATAAGAGTCAGGTAGACTTTGAAGTAGAAGCTCTGCACGTTCATTTTCCACCATTTTGTAATCTGATGTCGTTAGCTGAGAAAATAACATGTTCAGATTGTTGATGTGATCTGTTACTGTCGTAGATTCACTCATTCGAAGAGTATAAAGTCTTCTTTTTAAGAATATTCGATTGTGAAGTGACTTGACCTCGTATAATTTGGTGAGTGCATCCCAAATCTCCTTTGCCGTCCTTTTTTTTGTAACACTTGACAAAATTGAATCTATCAAAGCTAGATGCAGGTTGCCAATAGCATTGTTATCCATCTCCTTCCACTTATCATCAGGTATCCCAATGGGTCTGCCTTCAATTGCTGCTAAGCAATTGTCCTTCCTCAAGATCGCATTTATCTTCAATTTCCATAAGGAGAAATTACTCCCATTGAACCTCTCAATCTCATATTTTGTCGCCATGGTTTTACGCCAAATAATTTTCAACTGAACTAGCTTACACTATTTTACCGTGAATAGTACCGTATACGTGAACAATATTGTATGTATTACCGTATACTAGAACAAATCCAGTATGCGTTAACAATCACTGTAAAAGTATACAACTACATGCATGAATAGTCACCATGAATAGTATCCGCAGCGTGAATAGTACTATATACTAGAATGGTGTCATATACTAGAATAATGACCATAAATTGTGAACAATGTACCAGGCAAGTTCTCAAGAAAGAGAGGTGGGTCACTAATAGACACGCTTAAATACTAAGTCTTTCCTAGCCAGAACTTTTCCAGACATACACTCACACACTACCACACTTTATTTCCAGTAATAAGAATAATTCTTTTCTGATGTGGAAGATCAGTCAATGCTGCAACCACAGAGCATACTAAGAATTTTCTTCTGAACCTTGCACCGTAGTAACTGAGATCTCTGATACCACTGTTAGGTACCAAAGTTATAGAAATAGTATCACACAACAAAATAGAGTTGAGAAAATTAGAACTGACACATAATATTTAACGTGGAAAACCCTCTAATAGTGATGAGGGAAAAACTACGGGCAAGAATTTAAGGTTTTCACTATGTGGAAGAAATTACAAGACCTCTCTCTAGATACAAGGAGAGAACAATAACACTCTCTCTTGAAATAGGAGAAAACTCTAAGAGACAAAACTCTCAGGAGAAACTATAGCTTTCTCTCTGAAATGAGATGTTGCTCTCTTCGATGGATGAGGAATGACAATTGCCTCTATTTATAGAGACTCATGCTCC
The DNA here is from genome assembly GCA_029884605.1 of Ormosia emarginata. Taxonomy (NCBI): domain Eukaryota; kingdom Viridiplantae; phylum Streptophyta; class Magnoliopsida; order Fabales; family Fabaceae; genus Ormosia; species Ormosia emarginata. The sequence goes on along the minus strand of JAQQTP010000077.1, from coordinate 46,023,449 downwards.
ACCTGCTCCACAAAATGGAGCTCGTCTTTTTGCTTCACATAATGCACCAAATCCACCTGCTCCAGCAACTTCTGTCTTAGGTGAAATAATTCACCTAATATTTTGACTCTTGTCAAAGTGATTTTACGAGCTTTACGTTGACATAAGCTAGGGAAACGAATCCAGACTAGAGTACGCTCCACTTTAGAAGTCTCAGCTACAAACTCTAGGGACCGTTGTTGCACTGTTAAATAGTGATCAAATAGCATCCAAGGGCCACTAGCAATGACCTTCCACCTATCATCTGCAATATCAAATTTATTCATGAAGAACTCATTGCCCACATCACGAACATCAAATCCTCCACCCAGTTTCCACAAAGCCTTAAGGTGATCTCTAATCATGTTGTAACCAATATTTTTCCCAAGGAGCTTGACAATCAACGCATCCGTTCAAGACTCACAAGGTTCAGAAAAAATACAATCATCTAAGAAAGCTTTCGGTAATAACCTGTTTCCTTCCTCAAACTCAATACGAAACAAGTTATCTGCAATCAAATCCTTTTTCTCTCTTGGCTTAAGTAGAGCACTTCCCAAAACTTTATCTATAAAAGAAACCTCCTACATAGAAACATGACTAGAACCTCTCTCATTCATCTCTTGATCACCCAAAGTACCACCCTGACATAGATCCTTCTCGTTTATCTCTTGCACACCCTATGTACCACCCACATCAGGTGGCTTGGTTGGGGGAGGCACCACAGGTGGTGGCTGAAGTGCAAAGAACACAAATCCTTCCATCGATTTTATGGTTCTCGTTCATTACATATTAGTGTTTTTTATTAGTGTTATTTTCTTAATTATGCACAATTGTACAATATGATCTATCTCACATTAACTTCTTAAAGATCTTTCACAATAAAAAAATATTTTATTTATCTAAAAAATTTGTACTTAACAAAAAAGATTGATAATAACACAGTCACTAATTTGTTTAGAAGGCAACCAAAAATTGAACAAGTTTTTTGCTTTCCTTGAATCTATTTTTATTTCATTTAATGTATACACCAGTAATATATTATTAGCTTTTTTTGTTTTTAATTTTTATGGGAAAATTTCTAAGTGTCAATGAAGAAAAATACATGTAATTTTAAAAATAAGAACAAAATAGAAAGTTTCCTACGAAATTCACAGGACAACAATTTGTTTGAGTGTGATAATTTGATATTAATGAAGCAAAAACGGTTTAAAATTTGTGTATTCCATTGGCAATTCACAAAAAAACATAAATTTAAAATTTAAAAGAAAAATATCCAAGAAAATCACTAATGGGTATACTAGTAATTCAATATAACAAATACAAAATACTAATGTTAAAGTTACATTTCAAACGATAGAATATGAAAACAGAAAATACATGTGCCTTACAGAGGTAATTTTTGCACTATATTTCCTCATGCCCAACCAAAAATTTATATGTAGAGCTTGATAAAGGTAATGTGAACTGCAATAGAGAACTCCAGTGGCATAAACATATAAATTCCTACACAAATTTTAGTTGAACCCTTTAAAGCATTAATCCAAGCATAGATTTAAAAAATGACAGACTGACAGATTTCATCTCGAGTAATTTCCCTTTGCTCCATTGTAGCACTATAGTAGCATCCAAATTTTGAACCGAGGGTGATATAATAGAACTACTTGCAGCAGAAATGAAACATGCTCTCAAGGAACATTCATAACTTGTATTGACTGCAACATATCTGAGACAGCAATGACAAGATCACCTGATTTGATCAAATTTCTAGCCTTAAGCAATGAAAAGGTTTTATTGAGATTGCTCTCCATATCATCGGAGAAGCTCAGACGAAAAGGTATCAGGCCCCACTGGAGGTTCAGACGCCTACGCACGGATGGTGTGGTAGTAAAAGCAAAGATTGGGCAGTCAGGACGGCAACGTGATAGCAGAGATGCCATGTGCCCTGTCTTCGTGTAGACAAAAATGGCGTCCACCTCTAAAATGTTGGCTGCAGAAATTAAAACTCAAATTAATACACAACTAAACAACTCAGCAAACAAAATTGAACTTTTGGGTTCTCTTAATTTTAAAGGGAGACTCAAACTTAGATAATGGACATAGCAGGTGTGTGTAACCAGTCATTAAACATTAGTGTTTTCAAAAAATGAAAACTATGGACTTGATACCCTCATCAAATAATGCCAAGAACACAGCAAGCCTCATATACGATATTGTAAGAAACTCACTAAAAGACAACAATGCTGAATTATTATTATTAATGAAAAGACAATGAAACATAATGGATGAAATATTATAGAAACAAATAAAAAGACTTCCAGCCTATAAGTTTCTCTAATCATAAATTGTCTTACGGCATCTGTCACGGTTTTAGGTAATTTAACTTCTTGATACATTTAACGAGTCTATATGTTGATGCTAGAATTAAAATCAAATAGTTAAGGTATAAATGCATGTATCAAAATAAAAAGAAAACAATAATGGCGTAAACCATAAAAAATGTACAAACAAAATAAGGAAAATTAAACAAGCAAGTAGAAAGTCAAGATTTGATGTCTGCTTACCCATCTTTGCAGCTGAATTGCAGATCTCTTCAGATATATTTTCTGAAAAAGAAGTCCCAATTGATGGGTGTGCAATAGCTTCATAGCGTTTCTGTTCCCTCCACCACCTTTCAATTCTCAAACTGACACTTCTTAAAACAGTTAAGGCCTTCTCAGGGTATTGGCCCATGGCTGACTCACCCGAAAGCATTAAAGCATCAGCTCGTTGCCTGACTGCTTCAGAAACATCTGCTACTTCAGCTCTTGTAGGCGTAGGGTATTCAATCATGGACTCGAGAAGCTGAGAGGCAACAATGACAGGCTTATTCAGCTGCCTGCAAAGTTGAACGATCCTCTGTTGGGCAGATGGAACCTGTTCTAAAGGGATCTGAGCACCCAAGTCTCCTCTTGCTACCATAGCTCCATCTGATGCTTGAATTATCTCCTCTAAGTTTTTCAATGAGTCAATACTTTCTATCTTTGCAATAAGAGCAATATCACTGCATCATCACAGTACATTACCTCGGTCTCAACATTAGCATACGCCAAAAATGAAATAAAGCCAACTTGATAACAGCACATACAATACACACCAAAAAGAATGAAAGAAAAAAAGTACATAAAATTATGAAATCATAGTGAGTTCAGCAGCTCATACTTGATGCGCATTTAGAATAATTGCAGACTACATAGGCAACACTGGGAAAAGAAATTTATCTTAAAACAATCTATCGGAAGCAAAAACTAACATGAGTTCCATTTATTTTTTTTTTTTTAAAAAAGCCTGAATGTTGCATAAAGGCATACACTAAAGATTGGATAGAGAATCATCCATGGCAAATGCGTGATATAAGGGATAGAAGTGTTCGTAAAGGTGGTTTAGGTTAAAAAGAAATATGCCAACATTATACCTTCATGGTATTCAGAGTATCATACAAACATTTGATTGGTAGTTTGAAATCACAGTAGTCTTCTACTTTTGGTTGCTTTAGTTTTAGTTGTGCATTGCACCATATCAAGAGTAATAGTAAAAACTTCTTGCATCAAGCCTTAACCTCTAGAGATAATTGTTTATTCCATCAAACATCAATGAAACAATTTCAAGTTACTATAAATAGTGCTTTTAGAGGAAGAAACACCAATGCTTCCTTCCTTCTCTTTACCTTTCTTCTATACTTATAATTCATATTCTGTTTTCTCTTTGGTTACTGTCCTGCAGTTAATTACTTCACAGTAATGTGGTATCTTATTCCAACAGTAAAAAAGCTCTGTTTCCATCGGAGCTTCTCATATATGAGTTCTCCCAACTAACCTCCAAGATTCCTACTCTAGTTGAATGACAGTGCTACTCAATTCAACTATGGGGATAAAATAACCCCCCTACATGTTTGATTTAAAAAATCTCCATAAATGGGACTGAAAAAATCCAATAGGATTGAGCTGCAAACAAGCAATAAAATCTACATCCATGGTTTTTCAATCCATGGATGTATCAGATGAGAACAATGAAATAATTTTTTTCTTTAAACTTTGTCTCTTTGAGATGTAGTGAAAAGTTGCTTCTTTTTAATATATAAATATATGCAGCAATGAGACGCAAAACAGATGTGTTACAATATTCAAGAGGGGAGCTACTTGTCAATGGTGAAATAATTTTAGTACTATAAATGATATGATAATAATTGAAATATATAAAGTTGCATCAGTACATACCTATCATGACATCGTGCAGCAATATAGCTTTTAAGATGATTAATAACTTCAGCAGACTTGACGAAAGAAATAGCAATGAAATCAACACCCTCAGAAATACCAAAATCAATGTCTAACCAATCCTGGATATAGAAAATCAGATTGAGAATCAGATAAATAAAAACTTAACTCATTTAGGATGGGCAATTTTCTGAACAAAGGAAAATTAGCATCAAATCATCAACAATCTGAAGTCCAAACATAAATGGTTATAACACAAAACTCCAAAGTTTGCATAGATGATGTAACTTTAGAATTCACCGCAGACATGAGGTGCTTTCCCTGCACATGTTGATGAGAGGGGGAGGCTGTAGTTAGGGAGATGGGGAAAGTATCACAATGTAGTTAGGGAGATGGGGAAAGTATCACAACATTTAATTAGGCAATCACCAGTTTAAATGGCGACTTCCATCCAGAAGTGGCCAGTGCTACTAGTGATTTATCTATGAAGATCACCAGTCAACTTGCTTATAAAAACAGTTAGCATAATGGACAATTGACATCACAATAAAAATAAAAATGTGACCAAACACTGCTGTTCAATTTGATCCATTATCAGTGTAAAACTTTTTACACCAACAGGAAACAAGAAAGTGCCAAATCTTTGTACTAACTAAAGTCTTTAACTTGTAGTAGAAGCTTTTAACAATTTTTTTAAACAGATGGCATTATATGATTCACTGATAGAGAAAAACTATTTACATTGACAATTGATGAAAATTAAATCCTTCAGTATAATGTTTCAAAATTACTAATTTTATTAAATTTGCAAAAGTTCACTTCCAAATAGGTAACAGCAAAGTGCTTTCAACCAAGACAGAAAAATAGAAAAGAAATCAAGGGACCACTGCACAAATTACTATAACAAATTTTCTTTTTAGTTTTTATCCCATTATATGCAATAAGCTTCCATCTTCCAACAAAAAACTTTACAAGGCTATGCTTACTTTGCTCAAGCTTAGCAGTAACTATTTCATTATATGCGATAACTATCAACCTTCTACACAATCTTCCTAAACCCTCATTAGCAAGAGTACTATGGGTCTTATGTTCAGCTACTGCTTCCTAAACCTTGGATAATAATATCATAACATTAATAAAGATTTAGCTCTTTGCTTAAGGCAATTTTACTAATAAATTTCATCACAAAAATAGAGTTCATACTCCCTATATTGTGTATTTTTTCCACCAGAAAAATTAACATTAAACTGATGCAAATAAGTAAACAAGAAAAGGGGAAAGAAATTGACAACCTTTGAAGAAATTGTAGGGAGCATGGAATTCCTTTCTCGTACTAGACTCCCATTTCTCCAGAAAGTCAGATTGGCTCTTGGCAGCAACAACCCAGGATCAGTACAACGGCACTTGACATCTGGACCTATCTTTTCAATCACCTCAAACCTAACCATTCCTCCATCCACCAGAAGTTCAACCCCCACTTTGACGTCTATGGTACATTAGATTTCAGTTCAAAGTAATTAACAACAAACATCATCAACAGTTAACAAATAAAAAACTAGGGACATATCAGCTCATAACAAACAGCAAATTTCATTAGATTATTCAGAAAGATTAACCTTCAGCAAAACCCTCATAATTTACATTGATGGTGTGCTCCGGAAGAGTCGAATCAAAGGATCTAACACTGAACGTCCAGACTTCACCATCCTACAAGAGAGTATTCAAAGCTCACAAAAAATTATCAATCTTGAAATACAAACAGATCAATCATTCAATTCAGTCATCCACATGGACCATTCATTCAAGGGGATTACTATGGTACCCATCTTTTTTTTTTCAAGGGTACCAGTATCTAAGGTGAGTTGTCAACCATTTATTGCTTGGCAATTATATTTAATGAATTTTCAAACATTTACAGTAAAACTAACAACCAAAAAACATTTGACAACTCACCCCGGGTACGGTACCCTTATGGGTATCATAGCAACTCCCTTCATTCAATTAGTGAGAATCTGGGAAGCACCGATAATTCAAAATGATTGCCATGCCGGTGTCAGATATATATCATATCGGATACTTTTTAGATACTTTTGGATACTTCTAACCTACATCTTTCAATTAATTTTAAATTTTGGTACTAATATAAGCGAGATACCACAATGATTATAAAAATGATAGTATTTTATTGTGTCTACAATATCTACATTTGACCTATGAAACATTAATCTATTTATTTTATGTTAACATTATAATGATTTTATATGTTGTATCTTATCTTAGCCGTGTCGTTTTCTATAATTTTTAGAATTAACTGTATCCATGTATTAGTGCCTTATCAAACTATCAGTATCCCCAGTATCCGTGCTTCCTAGCTGATTTTAAATTTCGGTCCGCAACCACAATTGCGACCACAATATTGTGGTTTTTGTAGTCTCCGCAACAATTGCGGCCACATCAACAGCATTTTTCCGTCATTCTCCACAATTGCGGTAAACGCAACATAACTGCAACTGCGAGCAATCATAATTTAAAACCATGACCGAGACTGATATCATCATTTTGTTTTCTTTAAAGGCTACAGATTCTATATCACAAGTAAACATCCATACATGATGCATTCATATTGTTGCTAATCAAATATCTAGAAAAATAAAAAACAAAACAAAAATCTTTCAAATTTCAATAACAACCAACCAATCAAAGAGAAGAAAAAAAACTTTAGTATATATGTGTATATATGAATACCTCAGCTTTAGCGGAAGAAGCACCACCAAGATCACCCATATGAATTTCACTACCTTCAGTGTCCATCATAATAGCCACAGCGAAACCCTTCTCTTGATTGAGCCTACGGACGCGTTCTATGACCATCTTGTGCCAGTCCCTTGTGCCATGGCACATGTTGATTCGGGCCACGTTCATGCCTCCTACGGCCAGGGCCCGGAGCTGGTCAAACCCGCAGGTGGCGGGTCCAATGGTGCAGACCAGCTTGGTGCGCCTGGTGCTGCGGAACCCGTTCTCCTTCAGCTCCGTTTCGGTGACCGCGTCCACCTCGATCGAGCTCAGGTCGGTGGTGGAGGCGATGGCGGAAGGTCTTGTGCCGTTGTGGGAGCGAAGGGAGAGGTTGGATTTGGAGGCAGGTGTGAGGGGAAAGGAGGCGTTGGAGGTGAGGGGGGAGGAAAGTTTGGGAGTTGGGAGGTGGGTGTGGGGGAAAGTGGCATTTGGGGTAAGGATTTGGCGAGAGTGGGACATGGTGGTGGTTTTGGTGGTGGTTCGAACTCCGGTGACGGTAGTAACGGCGGAGAGAACGATGAGTGTGTTAATGTCAAGTGTGTTTTTGAGTTGGGGGCTTCGAAATTGTCGTCCTGCTAATTGTAATGTAATGAGAGTGAGAGGGGGTTTATGGGAAGATGATTCACATGGGAATTAGTCAAGTGGTTATGGGTTAGGGTCATGCGAGTCAGTCACACTTATAAAGAGTGATATTTTTATCATATTTTTTTTATATTATTGATTGTATGATTTTTTATTATTTTTTTATTTTATCATAATTATTAAAAATATAATAAAAAATATGTATTTGAGTAAATGATCCTATCATTGTCATACTTACCTCGTATATGAATAATGAAGCAGAATAAAAGTGCAGAGGTTGGGTAGTTTTGCAAAATTATTTTGAGAGGTAATAATTATTACAGTGTTGATTATCATTTTATGTATAAATAAAATTTTTTACAATGACATGAATTTAGTATTAATAAATTTGTATAAAATACTATTATTAATTATTATGTGTAACATTATTTTCAAAAGTAATTAATTGCACTATTAATTACAATTTTATGTATAAATAACAATTTGTTGCTAATAATGACTTAAATTTTGTATTAATAAATTTGTAAAAACATAAATAAGATACAACTATTTAATTTTTTGTCATAAAAACTCATTAAACATGTCACAATAACTTAAATGACATTTTTTTCTTTTTTCTTTTACTATATTTACATAACAAAATGTTGTCACAAATAAATAAAATAAAATCAAGTCATATAATTATTAAATTTTAAATACAAGTCTCTCTATTATGCTTTACAAGAGCATATTTAAGTTTAAATTAATTTATTTTGTATTTAGAATTTTTTTAATCAACAATTCTATTTAAAATTTTGATTATAAGCTTTTAAAAGAAAAACAAGCTAACCAAAGTTATAATTCTTTAATTTTAAATATTAATTTCTATATTACACCTTATAAGAATATAAATATATTTGAATTAATTTATTTTTGTACAAAAACAAACTTTTCTTTTTTAAAATATTTTTATTATAAGCTCTTTTTAAAAGTGAAACAAACTAGAGCAAAAGATGAAATTCCTCTAAATGTACTAGATCTAATTGAGAGGCTGCTCCCTTAAAATTGCTTAAGCTACACTTATTATATAATCTCAATTGACACAAAAGTTGGAGGCAAAAAAAGTAAAACAAGTTAATTGAAATATGTGCGAAATATTTGTCAATTAAATTAGAAATTTATAGTTATATATATGAAATTAAAATAATTCATGCATCTCACGAGTTAAATAACTAGTTAGTTATTAAAATAAAATTAAAATTCTTAATTAGTAAATTTTAAAGATAAGATTTTTAATTGGTTGCTTTTATTAATTTGAGGTTCTTTTACAATATTATTCTCCTCTTCTTTTACCTTTAATGAATAAAGTAAAATAAAAAAAAATAGATGTATTTAATATCTTAAAAATATAAAAAATATTAAATATCTTTTTATTTAATAAGTAAAAAAATATTAAGAGAATTAGTTAAAAAAATTAAAATTATCCAAAGAATAAAAAAGATAGTATATCAGCATGAGCGTTTTTCTTATTTTATTATAAAAAAGTAACATAAGAATAATGTAACAAAAATAATATGTAAACAATATTGTTAATTTTTTTAAAATGATTTTTAAGTAAAAAGAGTTATTTTGCCGCTAACTCCAAAAAAAGTACATTTTCAAGAGTGGAGTAAATGAATACTAAATTATCACGAAGCTATCACGAAACATCTCCATTATTAATTTTTTATTGTAAAATTTTCTCATTACTTATTGCAGGTTTTAACAAGTAATTTTTTTTTTCATTATTTTGAGTCTTTTTTTCCTAAATAAAATGTAAGGCCTTTGTTCTTCATAATCATATGGAAAATGTTCATCCTACCATTAACAGTAACTACACCCATTTTAACACATTTGTCATGTCAGAAATTGTAATTTTAAAAAAAAAAAGACAAAAGTTGATATACGATCCTCTCTCTCCTTCTCATTTCCCTCTCCCTTTCATTTTCCTCTCCCGCTCATTTCCCCCCCTCTGTCTTTACTTTCTCCATCTCTGACTTCTTTCATTCCCTCTCCCTCTTGTCTCCGTCGCCCACGTCCCGCTGTCTGCCGCACGAAGCCCCGCTAGCACCGCTTCCTTCGTAGCCCGCACGAAGCTCTGTTGCCTAGCCCACACGAAGCTCTGCTGCCTAGCTGGCATGAAGCTCCGCTGCTTCCGTAGCTCGCACGAAACTCCGTTGCCTTCGCTGCCCTCTGTCTTTCATCAAAGTACTTTCTCCATTAGCTCAATGTATTACGATGTGGTTGAGCACCAAATAGACTATGATTTGTTCCTGCCGTATAATTCATCTACTAAATGGGAAACTTCTATTCGGTAGGTTTTTTACGATTTTTATAGACAGTAATTTCAGACTTGGGTGGGCTTTAATCCTTCAGCAAAACGTTAAGGAAGAATGCAGAATGGGTAGTCATGAGCTCCCAAGCAGCGACTTGCTACAGAATTAGGGAAACCACCCTTAAGTACAAATAGAGTCCCTAATTTATATACCCCATATACAGCTGCTTATGATGGAAGAAAAATAATTATCTCCCTTTGGTTTCTAGATGTGTTCAGGTTAGTTGCAGTAAAATCTAGAGAACCCGAAATCAAGGACAAATATAAGTCAGGAAGTTATGAGGAACAAATATTCTGTATGGAAGTTACCAATGGAGTTTTCAGTGCTCAGCAGCATTTTCAAGTTTCCTTAGTCAAAGTGCTCTAAACTTATCACTGTAAAAATTTATAAAGAGAAAACATACAAATCAGTAAGAGATATTGCTAGATTAGAGGAGGGTGAAAATTGATTGATAATCATATATTTCCTGATAAACATGTTAAATATAACACAAAGATAAATGAAAGTCTTTATTAATTCCACATATTCTTGCAAAAAAAAATTATAAGTTCTCATGAAAATAGAAGCTAGTGATTTCAGAAATTACTTGAACACTCATATATACAAAATTGCAAATACATTACCAAGCAAATTACCATATGTGTAGAAAATTTTTACCATATTGTCACTGATTATAAATGCATTAGGCCAGTTTAGCATTCAATTAGATCATCATCCATCACACACTCCAGAAAAATATCCTTCTCCAGTTATGAAATAATTTAGACATGGTAAGACCTAGGAAAAGTTAGTAAAGTTGAAATGAAGATGTATCACATAATACAAGGATTAAAATTTGGCTTTCCTCCCTTGCTTGCTTGTCTCACTAAGCTGGAAGATAAAATTCATACTTAGGCAAAAGTTTTTTATATTTCTACAATGCAAGGTCTAGTACTAATATATTTGACAAAAAGTCAGATTAAGTCATAAGCTTAGATTAAGAGACAGAGCAAGATCAAAATTCAAGAGATTGAAGCCTATAATTGCACCTTCAACACTGGAATGATAGATATTAGTGGGTCTAATTTTGCACGTAAATGAGAAGGGTTGGACTCTTTGCTGGTTTGTTATCTTTGTGGCATGTTAGATGGTTGCTTGTGTTTGTTGATTATGTTGCTTATCATGTCACCTTTTTTGTTACACCATTTAATAACTATTGGTTAACGAGATATAAATTTATGGTTAATGTCGTGTAGTGGATAGTTAACGGCTTAACCACTGACCATGATTCTACCCAGTAACCAATATATACACGTTATTAACCATAAGTTTCTACCTCGTTAACCAAGAGTAAAAAATGCAGTAAAATAATAGTCACATTTTTTTTACCATAACTCTAACTCATACATAATATGAAAGACCATGTCTTACTGTCACTTTGAAAAATTTGTTGTACATTGATAGATAAAATGCTTTCCACTTGTTGATTTTTTGGTTAGTAACGTGAGTTTTGCATGTGCAGGTTAATAGAATTGGAAATAGGTGCTTCTATGGAGGATGAAAATACTGTGAATGGCGGTAGGGTGTTATATGATGTTGGTGGCGATGTTGAATGCATTGAAGAGACAAATGAAGCTGAGTTAATTGTGAGTTATAACTGCAATGAGGAATCTGAACCTTGTGAGCCTGCAGCAGGTATTATATTTCCTTTGATGGTTGTCGTTAAGTCATTCTATCGGCAGTATGCTAAAGCAAAAGGATTTGATTTCGTCATTAGAAATTCAAGAAAAGGAGATGATGGAGAGTTAAAATACTTCATTCTAGCATATTCACAAGAAGGGAGTTGTGTGTCAACAGTACCTAATGATTTGAATACATATCCAACAATCAAGAAGAATTGTCAAGCGAAGATAACTGTTGGTTTGAACAAAAATGGACTTTGGTGCATAAAAAAAATTGTATTTGACCATTCTCATGATCTTAGCCCTGCGAAGGCAAGGATGTTCCAAGGAAACAGAAACATCAGCATGCACGTGAAGAGAAGAATAGAGATCAACAATGAAGCAGGTGTGAGGCTGAACAAGACCTTCCGTTCTCTTGTTCATGATGTAGGAGGGTATGATAATTTACCATTTATTGAACGAGACGTGAGAAACTATGTCGGGAGGGAAAGACGTGCAACTGGGAAGGAGGGTGATGGTAAGGCTCTAAGGAGTTATTTTTCACGGATGCAACAACAAAATAGTCATTTCTTCTTATTCTATAGATTTGGATGATGACTTTCACGTGAAGAATGTTTTTGGGCTGATGCAAGAAGTAGAGCACTTACTTAATCGTTTGGAGATGTTGTGACGTTTGACACAACCTATTTGACAAATAGGTATGACATGCCATTTGCTCCATTTGTTGGTGTGAATCATCATGGGCAATCAATTTTGCTAGGATGTGGTTTACTATCTACTGAAGACACTGATTCATTTGTGTGGCTATTTGAATCTTGGCTTAATTGTATGTCAGGTAAGGCTCCAAACGGTATTATCACTGATCAATGCAAGGCCATGAAAAATGCAATCTAAATAGTGTTTCCTACTACTCTCCATCGATGGTGCTTATGGCATATCATGAAAACAATCCCAGAGAAGTTGAAAGGTTATGGTGAATATAACAGTATCAAGGATGCAATGAAAAATGCAGTTTATGATTCCTTGACAGAGGCTGAATTTGAAGGAAAGTGGGTTACTTTCGTCCAACAACATGACCTACAAGACAATGAATGGTTGAGTGGGTTGTACAATGAGCGACAGAGATGGGTCCCAATTTTTTTGAAGAAAGATTTTTGGGCTGGAATGTCAATGACTCAAAGGAGCGAGAGCATTAACGCATTTTTTGATGGGTATATAAACTCAACAACAACTCTGCAGCAATTTGTAAGGCAGAATGATAATGCTCTCCACGATAAGGCAGAAAAGGAATATGAGGCAAATTGTCGATCATTTAACAGCATTATTGCATGTGGGTAGAACTCTATGATTGAGAGGTAATTCCAAGGCGAGTATACCCATGCGAAGTTTAATGAGGTTCATGCTGAATTTAGGGGTAAAATGAATTGTTCTATTTGCATTAAATATGTTGAGGATGGAATCTCTACTTGTGATGTGTTAGAGGAGATGGTAGTAGTTGGATGTATGAAAGAAAGAACAGTAGAGGTGGTATTTAATCGCAACAATCATGATGTTAGATGCAAATGCTTGTTGTTTGAGTTCAAAGGCATTATGTGTAGACATTCTCTTGTTGTTCTTGCGCAAGAAAGGGTGAAGGAAATGCCTTCGAAATATATTTTGCTAAGATGGAGCAAAAATATAAGAAGGAAACATGCATACATCAAGAGCAGTTATGATGTGAAACAGTTGCAACGTCAAATGCAAAGATTTGATAATTTATTGAAGGAGTTTTATGAGGTTGCCGAAGTTGCTGTGGAGTGTGACAATGCTAATAATTTTTTTCTCCAAACATTGCATGCATGTAAAGGCAAGGTGCAGTCGATTGCTACATCGAACCACAATAATGTTACATGTCATAAAGGTCAACACAAAATAGGTAATGTGATTGGCACTGGAAGCAGTCAAACCAAGGAGTCATCGAGTGAGATTCATAGTCCATTACGTATTGCTCGTAAAGGCCGCCCTCGATTAAATAGAAAAGTATCAAAAGTTGATCAAATTATGAGGAAAAAGAGAAAGACAACACTTCAAAGTTCACACATGTTCACAATTGATGTGAGTGTATTTGGATATATTTTCTTGGTGTATGGAACAACTATTTACTGTTAACTCTCTTAGAAAGAGCGCATATATTATGAAATGTATTTTTAACTTATTTGTGTTGGTTTATGTAGGAGTGTATTGAGAGAAGCATGAGTCAGATCAATGGAAACAAGTTACATGTATGCTCATCTATAGAAATTATGACTCTTGGAGAACGAGATAATGATTGTACCGTGGTGTGTGTGTGCACAGAAATTCAATTTAAATTGTAATTAGTGTTAAAATGATTGTTATGATTTGAAGTAGTATTGATGGAGTCATTCTTATGTGCAAACTGTTATAAGAATTTATAATTTAACTTTAGTTATATTTCTCCCTTACAGTCAACAGTTGTTGGCCTCAATACAAATGTTGATGATTACAAAGATAGTTGTTGGACTTCGCAGTTGGTAGAAAGTCCAGCACAAAGTTCTCTATCATTATTTGCATATTTTCAACATGATTTCACCTGTGGTCCAAAGGCATGTGAAACGTATGCTAAATTTTAGGTTCTACAATTGGTTGTAGTTAACTTTTTTAAATGTTTTTTTTTCAGGCTGATAGTAGTGAGATTTCATACATGAATTTTGGCATGAGTAGTTATTCCAAGCAATTTGAAGAAACACGAGCCGAGTAACACTGACGTTGTAATTAACTCTTTTAATTAATTCTATTTTTAACAATTTTTATTGGGGTTAATGTTTAGTTTGAAAGACTAAGGCAATTAACTTTGGTGTTGTAGGTTTATGGGGCAACTGTCGAATTACCTATAATGGGTGCAAAGATTAGTGCTAGCTGAAATCAATATTTTTTGGCCACTTTTGATGAGATTAATGCATGGGAGTGGCAAAGGGTGAATTGTGATGATATAGTAATACGTTAGTTTTTATTATTATTTTAAACGTTTATTTTGTTGTAAGTAAAGTAACCAACCTATGTATTTTTTTTGGAATAGGTTGTTTGTATAGTTTAGTGAATGACATATTACTTATAATGTGTACATAATTATATAAGGTTATGTAAATGGTCAGGTAGAACTATTTTTTTGGTACAAGTTTATAAGGCATCCAATGAAAATTGTACATGTATGAAGCACAATTATATTTTTTGGTACTTATTATGTGAATGTATTTGTTTGGTTATTTTTGTTTGATTGGTAATGTCATTTTGATTTTTAAATGAATATTACTCATTCCAAGATCAGTTCAATGTCGATTACACATGCCATCAATACCAAGGATAAGTATTCAAAGAGTTGGCTTGCTCATGAGCCCGTTACCCATTAATTTTTAAAGGCTAAATCAGTCTTTCATGTTTTCAAAGGAAACTAATCATTTTGATTATTTCTATACTTGTAAAAAAAGTTAGTTAATAGAGAACAAAAAAGTGGTTAATGACTTACAGAAGTTAGTTAATGGGGTAAAGGCTGGAAAAGATGCATTTGTGCATGCCTATTAACCAATTTCCATAGGTTATTAACCACTATTTTGTTCCTCATTAACCAACTTTGGTTAACAGGGTAAATGCTGGAAGAACATATTTGTACATGGCCATTAACCACTTCTTTACGTAATGGTTAATGACCTACAAAAATTGGTTACTTGGCATGCACAACTTGAATGCAACCCTTTCCATCCTTGACCTCATTAACCAACTTCTCTAGGCAATTAACCACTTTTTTGTTCTTCGTTAACCAACTATTTTCAGAAGCATTGAAACAACTTTGGTTAATCATGAACAAAAATGTGGTTAATGAGCTACAGAAGTTAGTTAATGGTCATGAACAACTTGAATGCAACTCTTTCCATCCTTGAAACAAAGTTGGTTAATCACGAACAAAAAATAGGTTAATGAGCTACAAAAGTTTGGTTAATGGTCATGCACAACCTGAATGCACAACTTTCCATCCTTGAAACAAAGTTGGTTAATCACGAACAAAAATGTGGTTAATGAGGTACAGAAGTTGGTTAATGGTCTTGCACAACTTGAATGCAACCCTATCCATCCTTGACCTCGTTAACCAACTTACCTAGGAAATTAACCATTTTTTCGTTCTTCGTTAACCAACTATTTTCAGAAGTATTGAAAAAAAGTTAGTTAATAACGAACAAAAAATTGGTTAATGAGCTATAGAAGTTGGTTAATGGTCATGCACAACTTGAATGCACTACTTTCCATCCTTGAAACACAGTTGGTTAATCACGAACAAAAATGTGGTTAATGAGGTACAGAAGTTGGTTAATGGTCATACACAACTTGAATGCACAACTTTCCATCCTTGAAACAAAGTTAGTTAATCACGAACAAAAATATGGTTAATGAGGTACAGAAGTTGGTTAATGGTATTGCACAACTTGAATGCAACCCTATCCATCCTTGATCTCGTTAACCAACTTTCCTAGGCAATTAACCACTTTTTTGTTCTTCGTTAACCAACTATTTTCAAAAGCATTGAAATAAAGTTGGTTAATCACGAACAAAAAAGTGGTTAATGAGCTATAGAAGTTGGTTAATGGTCATGCACAACTTGAATGCACTACTTTCCATCCTTAAAACAAAGTTGGTTAATCACGAACAAAAATGTGTTTTACCAATCAATTTGTTTTAAAATCAACATCACCAATCGTGCGTAATTGACAGAAGTCTTATTCTGAAATGGGTAATATTCGTTTAAAAATCAACTTGGCATTACCAATTAATCAAAAATAACCACATAAATACATTCACATAACATGAAGCATAACATATTGGTGACCTTCATACATGTACCATATAAAAAAAACTAAATCCAATAATAACTCATTTCACATTATCGATTATCAATACATAAACTATTTAAAACTCGTCAAGGGAGCCACCTTCACCCAAAAAGAAAAAACATTCTACACAAATATATAACAAAGGACTATAATCACATTACAAAGTTCACATCCTAATATCTATTAACCATCAGACAACCCGTTACTTCTGGGCGTTCTTCTTATTCCTTAGCTGATACACAAATGGTGTTCGCGTGGACGCACTTTGCAAATGTTTCCTCGGTTGGCGTTTTGCTCGAGTGGCAATGTTTGATGGTGGCTTATCGGTGATAACAGCCTCAACATCAGCTTCATCTGTGTAACAACTGACATCAGGTTAGATGTTAAACAATTATGTACATATAAAGCATCTAAGGCAGTGGAAAAGAGATTTGCACAATTACCTGCATCACTCTCTTGAGGTAAGCTTACTGATGATTCACCTGAAAAGGCATATGATAAGTCAAATAAAGAAGAAAATAATATGTAATAACCATGCAATTCTAACGTCAATCAAACAACACTAACCAAAATTCCGAGCAACAGTATGACTGCGAAGCCGTGGGCTTCCAACTGTCAACGATGATGCACATCCAGGCCTTTGCTGAGAACCACCCTCATGCCCTTCACTATCACCATGGAAAGGCGTTAAAAATGCATCACTTTGTTCATGTATATTTCCAGGATGATCCGTGGCACCAGCTGAAGTTGAGGGAGCCGTCGACGGACGCTGAAGAACTATTTGTTTCAACATACTCAGTTCTTGCTCCAGAACGGAAATCCTCTCTGCAAACTACCTATTTTGCGCCACCACCCGATAAAGTTCACTAGCATGGTCCTCCCTATCAAAAAACCTTGCTCCATCATGCCCAAACTCTGGTTGTGCATTGACCAATGCCTCTCTGAGTATGTCAACTCGCATCTCCTCAGTCGTAGCAGTCACATCCTCGATTATCTGATAATGCACAAAACACACGAAATGCACAAACATCAAATGTTGATAGAATACTAGTTTACAAAAAGTTGTTTCTTGTGAAACATGTTACAGGGGGACACTAATTCCACCATGCTTACCAGATTGTGTCGAAATGCCTGATCAATCTTGCCTTTGTTGCTCCCCACATTTTGCCAATTCAAAAATCGTGAAAACGGAAACAATCGGGGGTTACTGTCTGTTTTCCACATGTACAGGTGGTCTAAAGCCCAAATCTACATCAAGCAATTGTCAGATTTAAGTACATAGTTTTACTACGAAGGTCAACATAGATATATGCCTATAAAATTCAAGCATGCGAAAAAATTACAATGATTTTTCAAATATTATAAATATATACCTGTAGGATAGCTGCACACCCTATTATGTGTCTTTGGCGTGAATTATCCCCTCTTTTGACAACTGAAGCAGCTATGGTTAAACTATTAACTAAGTAATCATATACTGCTAAAC
The DNA here is from genome assembly GCA_029884605.1 of Ormosia emarginata. Lineage (NCBI taxonomy): Eukaryota > Viridiplantae > Streptophyta > Magnoliopsida > Fabales > Fabaceae > Ormosia > Ormosia emarginata. The sequence goes on along the minus strand of JAQQTP010000077.1, from coordinate 46,005,422 downwards.
CCCAGCAGTAACTACCTAGAGCATCCAAGTCATCTAACATCTTGGTCAAGCCACTGTACACACGCCTGCCTGTTCGTGGAAAGTAGAACACCCCAAATGCAAGGAGTATGTACAGTCTACAGAAATCATCCACCTGATGATCACCTTGATGCGCATGGAGCAGTTGGATAATTCTGTCAACGGTGACAGCCTCACCCCCAAGCAAAGACAAAGTGTGACATTTCCCTCCATCGTCAAGTTGGAGACGTTCACTTCGGACGCGCAGTCCAAGCGCCAAACATACATCAATAGGACTAAAACTAACCACCCGACTTCTAACTCTGAACCCCCTACTTTGGTAGTCCCATCGACAAGCTAACTCCCACAGTAGTATGCCAGAGATTTGCAAATTGTCTGGCATATTTAGAAGCGCTCTGAATGGAGTGGTCAATATTCGGGTTCGTTGCGCAGTGGACAAATTATTGTTAATGTCAACCAACACATGGGGTACGCAGGCATGCCTCAAACGTAACTGAAAAGAGTAGCAACAAAGTTCATGTTAGTAATAAATAAATAGAAGTCATGCGAATAGTGAAAGCAGTTCATGTGTACTATATATTTTGCCTGTTTGCCATGCTCCAAACAATTAATTCAACTAACACACTTTGCAGACGAAGCAACAACACCTGCAAAATAATGGAAAGCATTTTAATATGTCTCGTACCACAACCAACCCCCAAGCAATCAATGTAATGGTATGGCAATGTTCAAGGATTAAAATATAATTTTGACTGGTGGGAAATATGCACTATGTTACTTCTACGCACTGTCTATATTTATCAAGCTCATTCATCATATTGTTGATTACTCACTTACCAAAAAATATCAATTCACATAAAGCACACACTAATAACAGACAAAAGCATTTAAATACAAGTCCAAATCCATTCATCCTGTTGTTATTCTCCGTGCATAGTTAGCCTTAAGTTTATAATAACTCTTTTTTATATGACCAACATGAGTTATCTTTACAGTTACATAATAACTAATTAAAGTGAGCTTTCTTAATCAGAGACCAAATTGTGAGTTTTAATTGGCATTTTTGGGTTTAAAAAAACCAAGCTAGCACTACCCAAGTGCCATGCTGGACATAACAGTTCCTTGCCACCCTTAGTTAAAAATTACAACAGGGTAAGCAAATACAATTGTACAGAATGTTAATTATGTTAAAGAAAACCAACTTACATCATGTTTAGAAATTTAGACAGTTACATTTGCACACCTTTAAAGCAAGTATCATCCATTTAAACAATTTAACCACATCTTTCATATTTTATTTACCAACTTGACTTAAGGGTTAAGACTTAAGGAGCACAGTTCCTGCAACATTCTACTCATCATCTCAGCAATAACAAATTCTACTCACTCGAAGAGGTTGGATGGTATTTCTGCAAAATCAAGAGCCACTCTGGTGCCAGAAAAATGTTGGTAGTCCTACAATAAGAACAACATGACATCATCACATTACTAAAATGATGATAGTAACTTTTTTTTTTTGTCATTCACAAAATCCAAAGGTATTTTGGTTCATTAAACAATACGGTAGGATAGTTCTTATAAATACAATTCAAAACTCATTTAAACAATATCATTAACGTTTAACTCAATATGCCCAAACCATGTTCATATTTACTCCTTCAGAATATTTAATGAGAAAGATATTTGACCACTATAAATAACACATGCTACAGATAATTGAACAAGTTTGAGGTGTTAATCATGTGAATAACAATGGTCTTGGTTTTGATGATCAACAAACAAGAAAGTAATGATTTTGATGATAACAAACAAGGACAAGAAATGAAAGTGCAATGATCAAGTCCCAAGAATCTTCAAGAATAGCTTATAGGACTTAGATCTTGTGTAAAAGTAAATAGGAATCACACTAAGCTCAAACATGTTTTTAAATCTTTACAAATAGTTTTCACATGCTAAAATTGTCAACAAACAAGTTTTGAAAAGCTAGTCTTGGTGGTTGTTCAAATCCATGAAAAATAGTCAAGTTTGTGTTTTGCAAAGCTGACCTTTGGTCACTCTTTTGATCATAACTTCCAACCTATTTTGTGTTTTGTTTTGAAACTTATTTCATATGAAAATAGACTCAAATACCTTTCCAATGACTGGTCATTTGTTTAAAACGAATGAGAAATGAAGAAGTTATGATCATTTAAAGTTAGCTTTCAAAATCAGAATTCCATAACCGAATATGGAATATGCATAACCGAATATAGCTTCTTTCTAATTGATTTTCTGGTTACACAAAACATAACAAGCTGTTTTTAAATGGCCATATTCAAATATGGCATAACTCATATTCGATTATGAGTGTTTCATAATAGGTTATGAAGCCTCTTCATATTCGAATATGAGTAAACTCATAATAGGTTATTTTGTAAACCAGAAACGTTGAAAAGCTTTCTTTCATGCCATAATCGAATATGAAAATTCCATGATCGATTATGGACACTTCCAGGACTCTTCCCCAATGGCTCTATTGAGCATTAAATACCCTTCACAAGCCTCCAACGGCTCTTAAATGGCATGAGCTATAAATGGAAGTGTTTGGGCATTGATTAAGAGTTAGAGAACAATCTGAAAATCATTCTTGAGCATTAAATTCGTATTTCATCATCTCTTTCTCCAAAACTCTGTTTTGAGCTTCAAAGTGTGATTTCTTGATACCCATAGTGCTTCAATTTGTATTATCCACTCTTTGAGAGAGTTTTTTTCATTCAAACACTTTGTATAATCTGTAAAGAGGGTGAGGCATCTCTCTAGAGAAAAAGGGTGAGGTATCCCTTATTTGTAAAGAAGGTAAGGTATCCTTCTAGAGTTGAAAAGGGTGAGATATCCCTTATTTGTAAAGAAGGTGAGGTATCCTTCTAGAGTTAAAAAGGGTAAAGTATCCCTTGTTGTAAAGAATGTGAGGTATCCTTCAAAGGTTGTAAAGGGGGTGAGGTATCCCTCTAGTGAAAAGGGTGAGGTATCTCTGTTTTGAGGCTCAAACACAAAGGATGAGGTATCCCAAGGTGTGGTGAGTGCTCTATTGTGTAAAGGTTTTCAAGCACCTGTTCAAGCTTGAATTTTAGTGGAAAATCTCGAGTGGTTTGCTTGAGGACTGGACGTAGGTCACAAGGGGTGGCTGAACCAGGATAAATCCTTGTGTTTATTTTTCTCTAACTCTATCTCTTTACATTTGTGCCTTAATTATATAAGCTTGAGTTGAATTTGATATCTAGCTTATTTACTTGATTTATCCTATAGCCTAAGTGGTATTTGTGAAATCACTAATAGTTCTACATTTGTTAAACTTATTTCGCTGCATTTATTAATTGAGTTATTCAAAATGCTTAATTTCTCAAAGGTGTTTTAAAATTTACAATCATCCAATTCACCTCCCCTCTTGGGTGATGGTTGCCATGACTAACAAATCATATAAATCATCAATACAATGTAGCCAACAGAGGAGCTATGGTATCCGTGGAAAAGCATTTGCTTTCTGACCCTAAATAATTGTTATTCCCTAGATTATGCTTCAATATGCCAACTCTTGAAGTAAGATAGAAAGAAATAGCATTATCATTACATTAACTAGGACAAGAGTAAATCTTACTTTATTATGTACTTATCTATTTTATTTATACAATATGATAAACATAATATTATTACGATTCATGTTTTATATTCTTAGGATAATAACACATTAATCATAACGTGAACAAATACAACATGTTTTCAAAGAACCACTCACATAATCTAAATATCACTTTAATAATTTTTTAAAAAGCATATTTGTCAATGTGGTCTTCAACCAGTGGAACTAGTTTCCCTATGTAAAATTGTTGAACATAAATTAAACAATGTGCCTCCTCTATAGTGAATGGAGCATTTTAGTCAGTAAAGTGTGCCTAGATGAGCATTAATGTTCATTTAAAAAAATAAATTTTGATATTTGGAAAATGAGAGTAATAAGCTTCAGTTCATTTTGATTTTGCTTGATTCTTCTCATTTTTCTGTCAATCAAGACAAGAGAATTTGGATTATTGATTCTTTCAGAGTGTTCTCTATAAGTCACGCTTCCAGTTTCTTACTCATTCTTCTAATAGGTAGAGGTTTCTTCTTCATGTGTTTGTTTATGTTGATCGTAGGTATTTGTGGTAGTTTAGGGTTATTGAGATGGCTTCAAAAGGAGATGAAGCCAAGACTAGTTTGGGTAGTGATTTAGTCACAGTTAGACCAAGGGAGCTGTGATATGGCCCAAGGGCAGTTTCACTTTATCATGCTGTAACAGAGCTGTGGTTTGAATAATTATAATCACTATCAAACCAGTCAAACCAAGAAGCAGATAAAAAAGGAAATTATAGAACAACGAACTATTATAAGAGAATTATATAACTCATGTAACCATTTTTGTTCTAACAAGAACAGATTTGATAGGAACTTAAAAGAGCCGTTAGAAAAAGATAGAACCCTAAGGGTCTATTATAGGAAAAAAGAGGAAGGTTGTAAACAAATAGGTTAGCAGTTAGTTATTTCTGTTACAAAGCTGTTATGTTTTCTGTTTAGTAGTTATTGGGAGGTTAGAGTAGTTTTTGTCTGTGGTATCCCTTATTATAGAGAGCCTATAAATAAGACTCTCTAGGAGAGGTATAGGATATACATAATATTTTTCATTGCTACTGGTTTTCTAGTGTGAGAGAAGTAAACTCCTTTGTGTGCCTTTTTTTTAAATTCAATCAATAAACTACAGGGACGAATAATTCCCTTTCCTCTAATCCTTCCATCATCTTCCCCAAGTCCTAACAAGATTTCTTGTAGTTTCAAGTTAAAAATTAGTCTTGGGAAAAAGTATGTAATCTTGGTTAGTGATTCAACTAGTACAAATTATGAAAGATAGGAGCTATAGGGGCCTTAATTTTATTCTCAGTGCATAGTTAATCTTTTAACGATTACAGTTGAGTTCAAAATACAAGCTTTAGAATAATAATCTTTTATATCACCAAGATGAGTTATAATGGAGTATTAAGCAAAGTTGGTTCCCTTGCATGTCATGGTTGAATCCTATAGAAATGGATCTCAAAATCTGGTAATCAAAATTGGGTATATTATTAAACTTAATCTCTCAATAAAAGAACAAAAGGGACTGACTGAATTTGCTTGACAAACGCACATGAAAGAAGTTGAAGACGAAGCATTAAAGAGGTAAAGGGAGCAGCTGCCCAAAAGCTACTATGTAACACACCCCCTGCAGTTCCAATACAACTCTTAACAAAGTCATGCAAAATCAAAGCTATGATAAGAATGAAAAGAGAGAGCTAAAGGGACTAAACACCACAAATGAAAGCTGCAGTATGAGAATAGGAAAGGAGAAGGATTAAAAACCAAAAATGGTGGGAGAAAAAAACAATACAGTCAAGAATGGCAAAAAAAAAAAAAAAACATTTAATAACTCAAAACCTTGCCAAAGACAATCAACAATGGCTTAAGAAACTTCTATTACACAAATAAACAGAAACCCAGTTAAACAAAACTCCAGTTTTACCCGAAAAATAATAATCTAAAATTGAGCATTATAAGGCACAATCAACGCAAACATTAAATGCACAAACAACAACTCAATTCCATGAGCAGCAGTGGTGATTTTACACAACTAAAATCGAAAAAACTGAGAGAAAAAATGCACACACACTCACCTCAATGCCGATCTGAGATGCGAAAGTGAGAGAGAAATGCAGTGTTAGTTGATAGAGCTGTAAAGGAATAACAACGAAAACGTTAAAACCACCTGACAAAAACGACGAAGACGAGGGGAGAATGGAGGAGATTTAGACGTGAAAAATATTCTGAATGACATTACTGAGAAAAAGCAAAGGGAGGCAAACCTATTGCTGAGACATTGAGAGGTTCAGACGTGAAGACGTTACGGAAGATTAGCTCACTCGTATCCTTGCTGGTACGTTGTTGACGGCGCGTTGCTTTGCTGCTTTGTCGGGCGTTGTTTGCCGCCGGTGGGTTCAGTGCTTAGGGCAAATTAGGAGAAGAGGGAAATTTGAGTGATGCTAGTTGTTGGGCGTTGTTGCTGACTGCCGCTGCTGGTGGGTTGAGTGAGAGGAAAAGAGAGAAATTTGAGAGGGAGAAAGGGACGGGAGAAAGGAGAAAGAGAGGGAAATAAAAATGAAAAATAAAAGAGAGATACGAAGGTAGAAAAAGAAAGGAAGAGATACGGGCTCGTCTGTACGTAGAATAATACGGTGTTAAAATAGGTGTGACTGTATACCTGTAAGATTATCGGGATTGTAATCACATATCGTTATATCATGAAAACAAAAAACTAAATAATATTGTGAAAAGAGAAGATAGCCCTGCCAAGATTTTTTTTTAACAAAAACAAAATGTGAAAAGAGAAGATGTCCTGCCAACATCACACTATGATTTTTGTTACTTGGGGAGGACAAATGAAGGAGATTCCTAGCTTGAAGCATCAAAATGATAACACCTGTTTCATAATTCTTTTACTTCTATTATCTTCAATATAAAAATTGAAAACTCATCTAATCATTTATAGTTATATCATGAGAAAAAAAATTAAAAAAAATACTTATAACATATTATTAAATGTCTTACATTTCTTTATGTGTAGAATTATAATATTTTCTTTCAACATAAATTATAATGTAAATATATAGAAAGTAAAATAATTCTAACTATAATCAAATAATAAAATTATATTATTATAAAATAATATTTGTGTAAATGTTTATATATAGTTATAATTATTATAAGATTTAATAAAACTGTTGAGTGTGAAACTGTTACCCAACTTTTTTATTTTTCGCACCTTTTTCTATTACTTCATCGCAAACCCAAACCTTTCTCACCCAAAAAAGAGCGAAAAGAAAAAGTAAAACTTGAAAATTCTTCACAAATCTGAATTGAGTTTCCCACAATTCCAATCCACCTTCATCTCTAACCACATCAAACCACTCTCATTCTCTTTTCAATCCTCCACTCTAGGTTGGATCACTCTTTCCTTCTCTTCGTGCTTGCAAATTCTTCGATCTGCAAATGAATTGATCTAACGCAAGTTTGATGCTTTTTTGGATGAAAACCAGATTCACAGATACCCTTTTGGTTCCCGATTTATGGGTTGTTTTTCCGAATTTGCTAACTAGTTCGATTGCTGATTCTTCAGGTGATTGATTTTCTTGCTGAGAGAGGATGGGAGCAATCATATCGAGGTTCTGGTTCATGTTGTTCCCTGCGAAGGAGTATAAGATCGTGGTTGTTGGGTTGGATAATGCTGGAAAGACCACCACCCTCTATAAATTGCATCTGGGTGAGGTTGTCACCACCAATCCTACTGTGGGTAGCAACGTGGAAGAGCTCGTCTACAAGAATATACGATTCGAGGTGGTTAATCACTTTATATATATGTTATTTATTTTTTTTAAAAAAAAAAAACCGGTTTTGATATTTTTATCTTGCTTCAAGGGTTTGATGTCATCTTGGTGTGATTTCACATGGGAAGTTGGGAACCAAATTTTGTAATCTCTTTGATGAGTTACTTTCAGCTTTTTTGTTGATGAATTAGTAAATACATGAGTGAAGTAATAAAGGACAAATATTGGCAATAGGATATATGCTATGATTGGAATTTGGAAGGTTTTGAGGGAAGGGTAGGGTAGGGGTAGGGGTAGGGGCAGGGATGGAGGGGGAGTTACTTCTCCTTGGATGTTTAAGGAGGAGAACTCTCTTGCCTTGTTTGGCAGTTAAGTTAAAGAGAACGGAAAAGATAAAATTAAATTTACAATATGATGCTTATGCAGTTATCCTGCAATCTTGTAAGTTATAATATATGCATGGTTTTAAATTGTGGTCTGCAACCACAATTGCGGCCACAATATTACGGTTTTGGAGGTCTCCACAACTGCAATTGTAGCCGCATCAGCTGCAATTTCTATAAACGTAATGCAACTGCAACAACAATTTAAAACCATGAACACATGTCTAAAACAAGGGTTTATGTCATGTTTCCCTTCCCTCTCCTTGCATCCCTTCCAGACATAGCAATAATGTTAGTTTGGTGTTCCCTTAAAAATGAATTAAAAATTTAGAGATGAGATTTTTATGGAAAAACTATATGAAAAAATCATCCTGAAAATTTCACATTCAGTTTTGAAGAGATACCAAATTGACTCATGGTATGTAAAGATTCAACCTTGCTCATGAGAAGGAAAAGAAAAGAGGGATGGGGGGCTGTTCATTCTTCTTGTCAGTTGGCCTCCTCGCGTTGATGTTGAAGGATACTTGTCATTTGATTACAAATACTAGGAAACCTTTTCGTTCGGGGTGACATCAAGTTGGGTGCTTGTTCTTATATTTCCTTCTCTTTCTAATTCTCTGCGGTTGCTTTTTTATTTTTTTCCTGGAGAGATGTCCAAAGTTGCCTTTAAAGAGAAAATGCATATGCATTCATTTCCACTATATCTATAGCTTAGTTCAATCAGAACAGAAATGATGAAAATGAAGATCTTTCTGTTTAATCATTCATTTACTCAGCTTATTGTGTCCAATGATTTTACTTTGTTCTCTAGAATCATTAGGAGGACAGTGATTGACGGTGAATGCAGATGTTGGGATAGAAAAGGACATGGTTTGTGTTTTGTATATGGGAAAAACATCTATGATTCACAGATTTGGGCACAGTTTTTGTATCTAATACCAAGCAGTTCTTTGAAAATTGACCACTATAGCCTATTGGTTGGCCAATTGACCTGCTTGGCTGCTTGCTCTATATGAGAGTTGGAGATTTGGTACTCTTTGCTCAGGAGAGTATGGCAAGGCACTTCAAATAAAATATGATAAAGTACATCGGATGTATATAAGTCTAAGAATAGGAAGAAGGAAGAAGTTACCTAAAGTACATCTCTACTATTAATCAAGGGAGGAGGTAGTTTTCCATCTGTAGTTTTTGCCCCAAAAGGTCCTTATCTAGGCAAGTATCTGTTAAAAAACTATTAAAAATGATATGGTTACCTGTGTAAATATAAAATGGAAAATTAATATACCTACTTTCTTAATTTTCCTATTTTTTCTCCATCCTTATTCCCAAGTGAACAAAGAAGTCAAATTTTCTCTAAAATGTAATGATAGAATAAGCCCAATCTGTAAAATAATAATAATAATAAACTTTTAAATCTTTCCATTATTGTGTGTGTGTGTGTGTGTGTGTGTTTTGGTAGCATTTTAAACTATTTAATTCCCTACTCTTTCCATCTCCTTTTTTTTTCATTATTCTAAGAAATCCTTTGTAGTGGCCCCTCCCACCAGTTAGTGAGAATATTTTCATCATCCATCCATTCATTTGCATAGCAACTTTAATGGCACAAATTCCGTACTCAACCTTCCCTTCACCCTGCCCCTGGACAAAGATACAGTAGATGAGTCCATAAATTATCTGCATGCAGTGTATAAATGTGGTTGCTGTCTGTGAAATGAAGGCATCTTTAAATGGACATGCGTATACTTGTGTAATGGGTAATCCTTCTCCAGATTTAGTCAGAATTGATATAGAAACTTGTCAAATGATTCCTGCTTATGCAGTCTCCACCTGGATCAAATCCTTGCCTAAGGGTGATGCATATATGGTGAATATATATATATATATATATATATAGGGCTTTGAACTTCTCAGCCTTTCATTGGTCTGATGAAAGTTATATACCAAAAAGGCACCTTCTTAAGGCTCAAGCAATTTTATCAGCAATCAAATTTGAACTTTATTTTTGGGGAAAGCAGGAAGATCTTTATTTATTTTTCTGGTTGGTGAAAGGGGGAAATGGTGAAAGAACTGGAAGTCGATAACATGTTACATGCAGGCATTTTAAACTTTTCTTTGTGTCCTTTGCTTGCGAATTCTTTATCTTTTTCTTATTTTTTCTTTTGATGAGGGGACGGATATGGTTTTCATAACAATCCACACCTATGTTTTTAAAGTACATGTGGGGTGGAATATATTAAAAGCTATACTGAGGTATCACTCAAATATGTCATTCATTTCAGGTCTGGGACCTTGGCGGGCAAGAAAGACTTCGGACATCTTGGGCAACATATTACCGAGGAACTCATGCTGTGATTGCCGTTATAGACAGCAGTGATAGAGCCAGGATCTCTATTATGAAGGATGAACTTTTCAGGTTGCTGGGGCATGAAGATTTACGACATTCTGTCATTCTTGTCTTTGCTAATAAGCAAGATATCAAGGATTCTATGACTCCTGCTGAGATCACTGATGCACTGTCTCTTCATAGCATCAAGAATCATGATTGGCATATACAAGCTTGTTGTGCCCTCTCAGGAGAAGGGCTGTATGATGGTCTTGGGTGGATTGCCTCTCGAGTAACTGGAAAAGCACCAACATGACGTTGGGTTGCTGGAAACGGGATGAGATTCATTCTCCATGTATTGAGTTTAAGTGATGAGTGAAAAATGTCTTTGTCTATCATCTATACTTTGAAGAGTCAAGTAAAGCTAATTTTTAGATAGTTTCAGTTTCAGTTTGTGTAAAGGAGCATGTCAATGCCAAAGACAACCCCAGCTTTATTACAGGGAGGGGAGGGAGGCTGGACAAGAGAAATTGAAACCCTACCTATCCACGAACTTTACAATTGAAAAAAAAAAAAAATCTAACGTGACTTTTTTTTCAAAAAAAAAAAAATGAGCACTTGACTGTTAATGATAAGGGATTGGTGACTATAATCTGCGCAATTAAGCTGTTCCCTGAAACATTAAAACTCTGTATTTACTATAATTGTCATCTGCACAAGGAAGCATTCCATGAAAACTAGCCAATAACAATATTGCATCAAAACTCTCAAATTTTCTGGGCCAATCCTGGTAAAACAAAAAATAAGGTAAAACTCTGACAATCATTTGGTTGAAACCTATGTCAACAGACATTAATGGTTGCAATTAGCAATGATCATCAGAGAATCCAGCATCTGCAGCCTTTGGAATCTTGGGGGCCTTCAAACCATCGATCCCATAAAGGATTTAAGGGGCCAATTGTTCTGTCAAAGCAGAAAAGTAGAGCTTTAGTTAAAAAAAAAAGATAAAATAAAAGATTGGATTTTTCTAACAAGTGCCCTTACCCTAAGAACACTTGTTAAGGAATCAAAGATAAAATGTTTTTATTGAAAAGTAAAACTATTAAATTTCCAATGAATTAAATGCACCACTTTCAATAAAAACTTTTTATCTTTAATTCCTTAAGACACTTGTTAGAAAAACTTTAAAAGATAATATGTGGATACAACAAAGATACAGGAGGTTCTGAGAAGTGAGAAGAAATTTTACACTGGGAGTAAAGGATCAGGTCTTGTTTCCACGTTAGTCAGGATTCTGGAAAAACAAGGACCAGATGGAAACTAAGTTAGACTAACATTAATGAGAGATTATAGATTATTTTAAAATTTTTAATTTTTATTTCATTTTTATTTTTTGCTTTTAAGCTTACTCTTTGCACAATGCAGATGCTCTCTCCATCTTTTCAAGCTGTTCCAGCTCTTCCTGCATTCATTTTATAGTGAAGAACATTAAAACACTTGCAACACAAGTTTAAATACTTGAATTAAATGTTAGTCATTGAAAATAAGAACCACAATCAGCATTCCCATGAAAAGCTCACTAGATGGCTGCCTAGATCTCCTATGTTGTTTTATTTTAGAAGTCAGAGGGTTCGAAAATCAAACAAGAAAAACTCCAGCAGATAACAGTAGCACATGCAGTATAGAAAGAACAAGGAATTAATCCCACAGAATAGTGAAAATATGAGCACAATAATATTATAATAGTGAAACTAAAGAAGGAAAGTGGACAAGACCATATGGAAAAGGATTTAACTACCCTTACATCTAGCCTTACAATTTGCTCCCCCTAAAGCTCTTTAGGCACATATACTTAGTTGTCCTGAACAGAATACAAAGACCAGTTCCCCATGGTATTTTGAAACTTTTTCATTTTAAGTAAGTGTGCAGCAAAGAGATTTCATGTTCTGAGAACTTTCATATCCAGTCTCCCTAAAAATTAAGTAACAAAAGGGAAAAGATCAAACCAAAATGCTAGGGGTATACAATAGTACAGGAAGAAGTTTCTCGAAGACATCCTCATAAAACATGAAATATTCTGACTTCTGAGGCATGTCCAAAAAATTTCAAATCCTCGTACCCACTTCAAAATGATCTACACAGTTAGCCACCTTCATAATCTGCAAGTGTACTGGAGTCTCAATGTGCCCTGTTGGGTGCAATTCCACCAGGACCAACCGACCCAGCGCAGCTTGTCAAGGAAAGAATGGTTCACCGGCTATAATGACTGATGAGTCTTTGCAACAGGCACCGGCCTGTGATCCCCATATGCCTATAAATAGGGGGCCTTCACCCCCTCAAGTATGATTCTGAACCCATCCCTCTCAAATCTCGTATACTTTCTTAAACCTTACTGACTTGAGCATTGGAGTGGATGAATCTCGTACCCAGACTCCTTTCAGCACCCAGACACCATTTAGCATCCATCAAACCTACCCCAGAACAAAACAGAAAGCAACACAAAAATCAACCTATATATATCTGAGAAATTAATGCTTGCTTTTATCCACAATGGATTAAATAGCCTACATGATGGATATGGAATCATATCAACTAGGTATGGACTTGATAGCAATTTCTAAACATGTAAATGTTGTCAGACAAGACATTGAGATTTGAGAGTGCACAACTAAAAATTTGCAGTGGCCAGCTGAAATATCTCAGAAACATTGTTTTGCTCCTCATGTCAATAGACAAAGATAACTGCACAGAGGGGATTTTGCTGGTTCTCTGACCATTCAGTGGTCATTGCTTAATTTCATTTTTATAACTAACCCCCAATTTGATGTTTCAGATTTTCTTAGCACCTAAAATTGAAGGTTTTAGGTTAATAAAGATCAATGAAGGTAAGGGGATCTAATTTCAGTTTGACTTATTCAAGATCTAAATCAAGTTCTTACAGCATTACCTCCATTTCCCTACTCAACAGAAAGTACCTTCTTGTAAAGTTGTAGGTGATCTGAAATGTACAAATTTGGGTTCTAATTGAGGATGAGTGGACATACAAGAAAATATAAGATTGAGAACAGTATTAGAAGAAAGTTGGAGTAGCACCTATTGAGGAGAAGATGACGAAGACTAGCCTGAGGTGGTTTGGTCATATGAGCAAAAGACCAAAAGAGGCTCCAATGAGACAAATGGATCAAATGGAAGATATTCTGATTAATAAACATAGAGCAAGACCAAAGAAAACTTTAGAAGAAACTGTTAATAAAAGACCTTACTCTAAATGATTTTATTAAAAATTTGATTTTTGATAAAGCCCAATGTTGTTGATTGATCCATGTAGCCGAGTTCCACCTAAAGAGTTGAGGCTTTGTTGTTGTTGTTGATCTAAATTTTCAACTGCTTGCTTAAAAGAATAGGAGATTAGGAGGTACCATGCCCATAAGACCAGAAGGAATTTGGCGATAAATCATATTCCTTTTGTCCCATGTGTTTCTTCAGGGATTTAAAGATTGCTAGTTAAGAAATGGAATCTTGTCTAATGATTAAGTTAAAACATTTTTTATTCTTGACGCTAATAATTGTTAAAAAGAATTGAAATGGGAAAGTTAAGAAGTTACTGATAGATAAGGAATGTAATTGTAAACTGTAAGGCTTATATTGGAATGGATGAAGTACCTATTTAATGATATTATTACCCTCCAATTCCGGTACACCCTCCTCAGAAAACAATCTCATGGAAGGTATGGTCATCATATAACACATCAAGCCAACTATGTCAATTGCAATTATATCGACCCACAGGAAGACTAGCCAAAGTTCCCCAACTTGTTTGCAGGTGTTGAACATGAAATTATTATTCAAGCCAAAATTACTCGCACAGTCCCCACTCGTCACCCAAACTTATCCCGAAACTGACAAATGGAAAGGTTGATGTCTGAGAAAACAATCATTGGAAAAACCATCTAAAACGTCTGATACAGAAAACTTCGTAAAATTTTCAAATGGCACAGCTTGTGTTGATATACAGTTTTCTGTTATGATGACCTATATCAAGACCCTGAACCTTAAAGAAGACTATTTAGAGAAAGATTTCATTATCTCTCCCTCACTCTCTCTATATGTAACTCTCCAGATAAATGTAATCTAAGTACTTCGTCTCAGCAAGTCCCTGCTATAAAATTCAAATATTTGTTTTTTTTAACTTCTTCCCTTTTTCCCATTCGCAAACGGCATAAGGGCTCCCATGCAACACTTATGATCTTTAAGACTTTGTATAATTATGACTATACACAGTTTTTAAACTTTAGCTTTTTGTCACTTCAACATCCAGCTTCAACTCCTAGTTCACCTGGTGTCATTTGAGATTAATCTCATAATCCTTCTCATATTGGTTTACAGATAAATAGGGATCCTGCAAATCCCAGTCTGTTTTGATTGACCTGACTAACTCTCCTTATATTATTCTTTTCAAAGATTATTATAAGTGATTGACGGGAGTAGTAACTTTGGAATGCAGGAAGCATGCGTGATGGTTCTCCCAAGAAAAGTATTTCCTAATGTCAACAAAGAGGCAAAGAAGACATACAAGACCAGCATCAAGTCCATAACCCAAGCATACGAGCCCAGAAAAAGGGACTTAATTGTGTTGGAACATATCCTGGCGCCCACCTTCCTTAATGGTTCTCATTAAAAGGTTGAGGCTAGAAAGGGGAAAAACCTTGATAAAACCTTGATGAACTACTTTAAGAATGCAAGTCAACAAAGCCCCACATTTAACGGAATGCAAGGAAATAAAGAGGCAGGCATTCAAGCCCCAGAAATTGCAAATCCATCTACTTGCTGACATTCACTTTCCATATGCTAAAGTAAGGCACCCTAATGTTCCCTACAGGGATTTGGTCTTTGACTCTTAGTTCAATTCATGAGCCTAATTAACAATTTCCATAACATCATTTTATTTTATAATTTAAATGATTATGCTTTCCGAGAATAAAAACACAATGGTGAAAGCAACATGGATGCAAATCAACAAAAATTTAAAATGGACAGACTTTTAACTTAAAATGAAAACAGAGACCTAAATAAAATTAAACAGGGCTCAGCCCCTTTTGGTACGTGGCATTTTATTACTAAGAGCTGCCACTAATAAAAACAGTGGTAAAATAAAATTTCAATCTTGAGTCATCGCAAAGAGATCTGTGTCCCTTAATGCTGTTAAAGACTTTCTGGCATTTTCCTAGAAAAAGAAAATTGAAGTTGTCCAAACCACAAGACCCAACTGTAATAAGAAAGAAACAAAGGATAAAAAAAGAAAAAAAAATGGAACATAGGTTTAGTTACATCAACTAAACTATGAAGTTCCTAATACTGCAATGAGAAATTGACAATACACCAAGACCAATTCAGTTGCGTATCATCAATAAATGTAACATTGAGCTTCCTAAGTGAGGACTGATGAATCTTCTCAGCTCAAATGTTCATACCTCATTTTAAAGATAAAATTGTTCACTAAACATATTTGATAATCCAAATATTATTAACTTAGCTGTGAAAAAAAAAATATATCAGGTAGGAAAACATTTTGATTACCAGAAAATTTTCAAGGCCAAAAAAAGAAATTACTAGATATTAACATGCATTCAATTAAACAACTACCCTTTAACTTTCAGGAGGTCAGCCCGTACTAGAGATTCATGGACCACAATAGCATGTACTTCTGCTATCTGAATTATTAATTTCCCAATTTGTCTTTGCTTACCAAATGCTATAAGCTAAACTCATAAATCCAAGAAGAATAGACAGCAAACAACTGAATTGTTAACTTATTTTCCAACACAGGCAACGTTATGTATTTCACAAATGGCAATTGTTTCTCAAAATAACAACAAAGCAATGAAGAAAAATTCAAAACTTTCCCATGTTACCATTTGTCCTTTACAAACAGAATAAGAAAAGCAACCTATGAAAGAGTGAAAAAAAGACAAAGATAAAAAATCAACACACATAACAACAACACCCCATTTTCCCACCAATGAACAATACTCCAAAACTTGACGATGCAAGTAAGTAAGTACCTCTAAGAACTTTGCTTCTTGCTCCACCAGTTTGAGTTCAGCCTGTATCCTATGCTTCCCTCTGGTATCCGCAGAAGACAAAGACTGAACCCGGCGGGTCACGGGGCTCACGGATTCAGACCCATCCGATTGCATCTTCTTCTTTTCAGCACACAGTTCAAAAACAAAGACTATGAAACAGCGGTGATTAACTGAATAGATCCATTTTTGAAGACATATTCATGGACCCCATCAAGTGTTGGACATCAGAGCAGAGAGAACTGGATCTGTTCTTGTACTACAAACAGAGACAGAGAGGAACAAGAAAGGGGTAGAAGAAGAAGAAAAAGAACAAGTTTCACTTTTGGGTTTGGCTGTTTCAACTTTTGGCACTGGAATATGGTGAAAAAGAAAACTTTTGTTGATGGGGTCGTGTTGTGTTGGACGAAAGCTGGTTTTCTTTTTTCGTTTTCTCATTTTCTATGTGTGAGTTTTATTTTTCCGCTCTCTCTCTCCAGTTTCCAACTTTGTGCAGTCTCACGTTAAGTTGGTTTCACACTACAATTTTTTTTTTTTACAATAACACTCTCTCGCTCTTTCTCCAGTTTCCAACTTTGTGTAGTCTCACGCTATGTTTGTTTCACATTATAAATTAAATTTTTTTTTACAATAACACTAAAATTTTTTTTCGTAGAAACGATTTATCATTATTTTTTAAGCAGTCCAATAACTTTTTTAGAAAAAATTGAGAAATTCATTATTAAGAATGAAATAAAAAGGAAGTTCCAAAATATAAGAACACAAATGAATACTCAAATTACTTTTAAGAGACCTAGAAAGGAGACTCAAAGTGTTTTTGGTATATGACTAATCAAAGGAAACGTGTTGTGTATATAACTAACAAAATATAATTTTTCTTTTTTTATTCCAAGTGCAAATACTTAATCTCTAAAACAACTTATTAATCTTAATAGAATTATTAGAATAGCACAAATTTTGAGGATAATTTTTCAAATTGCATATCACACAATGCTATGTTTGCGTGAAGCCTAGATCTTGTTGGTGCAGAGCATCTTGTCAAGGCTGATCTTTGTTGCCTCGAGTTCTTCTTACATATATTTCTTTTTAAGGTACATGTCAGTGTGGTCATCTTCATTGTTGTCACCACTATCATCGTCGTCATTGTCATCCCCATTGCTATCGTCGTCATTATTGTAGCCACTATCGTCATTGTCGTTAGCTGATAAGGCTGCTTGAAATGGGGTCACCATAGCTACAGCAGGTGCAGTATATTTGAATTGGAACACCAATAGAGAAGCACCAACGGAGACCAATAGCAATGGGGGTGCAGGTCGTGATCAATACCAATGCCAACAACGCAGGTGACAACTGTGGGTCGTCGTGGACTTGAAACACAAGGAAAAGTGATTCGAACATAAACAGTAGAAGGGGGAAGAGACCACAATTGATCTCTGATAGGAAGCTAGCATCTTGACAACCTAGAGAAATGCCTCAAAGAGGGAGAAGCTCGTTGGTGGGAATATGCTGCATAGGGAAGGAGGTAATATACCCTAGCACAAGGGTGGCCACCATACCCTGACAACAAAAAGTTTATTCTTGACACAACTCTTAAGCAGTTCGATCATTATTTGACATTTATAAAATATAAACAAAACAATTTAAATGTACTATCAATATAAAAGTATTTTATATCATCATTCAATCATAAATTGTCATGTCATTACAAATATTTGACTCTTATAATAATTACTTAAAAATTATATATATAATAATATATGATTAGTTGATACGGTAAAAAACTTTATTAAATTAAACTCAAAAAATATTTGACATCTATAAAAGCATTTTTAAATATAAAAACATTTTAATACAATCTCTTAAAACATTGCACATATTAAATAATAATTTAAGTAATTTTAATACTCCATATTATACTTAAGAATTACTCTGTTTTACATTGTTATGTGGGCAGTTCCCTTAGTGCCCAAAGAAATTTTTTAGCCAGGCACTCTTTTCTGCATTATCTTTTAGACTCTTTATTTAACAATTGAAATATATAAATATATTCTTAAAAATTAATGCATTTTAAACATGAAACGTATAACTTACATTTATTTAATTTAATATTAAATGAATTAACGACGTGAGTAGGGAGCGCATATCTAATAATTTGTCCAATGCGAATACCAAATACCAAATACAAACAAACACCAGAAATTCATTTTTTATGTAATTAGTTTCCGTATCTACCCTTCGAAGTTGAACATCGTTGCCGGTGTTGTTTCACAGTTTCTAGGAACGTATATCACAAGCAAATGTTCTTGAAAAAGACCCAAGTCCCAACCCAATTTTGATGACATTATATTATAATAATATTTCTTGGCCATTAAATAAAGATTGTTTCTATACTCCGGCTATATACGTTGCTCATCCTAAATTTTTGCTCAACTAATTTCCTATCTTAGTTATGTAATTATTTATTATGCCAATCTTTATCCTTCAACTCCTATAACTTTTCCTTTCGTTTCTTCTACTTTGTTATCTTCAACTCCTAAACTTTTGCTCAACTAATTGGCTATATAATTTTTGTAATTATTTGTTATCTTGATCTCAATCTCCAATTGACACCGAGCTTTCTACATAACTCGTCCAAACGACGAAGACCAATCTCAATCTACGATTGACTTTGAGCTTTCCACAGAACACATTGATCTACGACAGCGAACGCGAAATTAGCCAGCTGAGGATGCCGTCGATGAATTCGGAGGAATCTGTCACGACGACGATGTGCTTGGAAAGCGGGCTCGGAGATTGCTACATTCATGGTGGAGATCGAAAAGTCCTCAACCTTTTTTATTTAGGGATGACATCATCAGAATTAGCCTTTTTGATGAACACCACATGTCCTTCAACATCACTGAATGACCACAAGAATCACGGGATAATCCTAGATCCACAAATACTCTTATGCTCAGACAATCCTCTCAATCTATCACGGATGTCCATGGCAAAACTTCTAGCTTGAACCATATCACCACAAAATCGGCATGTAATTAGACAAAAGGGGCAAACTGAAGCTTGGTGCTCCACCATCAACTCTGATCCCTCCAAATGCCATGACGAGGAAGCAAGGGAAGTAAACCAAATACTGACTAGTACATTTCAATTTCTATTTTAATTGGTAAAATTTACAATTAATCGCGCTTAATGAAACCCTTTGGTTTGTTTGTATAATTGGTTGTTGCAGCTTGCTTAATTCAATGATAGATCGGGATTGCTTGCTAGTGCCATTGGTATAGAAAGTAAAATAATAGAGTATAATTAGCAACAAGAAGAACGTTACTGCTTGTCTACGTAACCGAGCCAATTCATTAGGGAGGACACTGCACTTTGGTAGTAATTAAAAAGCATAACACGCTCGAGCAAGGTAATGGGAGAAATTGACATATTTTCATCAGTTTACCATGGGGATGTGTCTTAGTCAAACAAATAGAAGTAACTCCCTCACCAAATAAAGCTCATAGAAATGACTTTGACATTCATATCGAACATTGAATCAAACAATAGCCTCGGCAAAAGATACATCCTTCAAGTTCCATGAAAAATCAAAGATCTCAAAGAAGTCAATGGCTCAAAAAAGGTAATTTGCTTGGCATCGGTTATTATCATTATTTACCATTTACAACCTACATTGCACCCTAGCATGCATTAATCTCATTATTAGTTATAATTTTTTAGGCCTTTTTGTTAGTTCATCGTAAAATTTATTTTCTTCATATTCATTAATAGGAATCCAAAGATAGTAATTATCGTATGGTTAGTTATTACATTAATTTTTATTAATTTTTGTAATTTCTACCTATTTTAAAATGCATAGTTAATTGTTAGTTACAAATTCAAATGTTAATTCATAAGATAAGATGTATACTGTGGGTAAGACTTTTAAGCCAATGACTTATTCTTCATTTAATTTTATCACATTGATGGTCATTATTTTATATATTATTGTCTTTTATTACTAATTAGGGAACATATATGACATAATAGTAAATGACATTGATATGCATTATTGTCATTTCATGATATGATAGAATTAATTGCCTATTGATTGATTACTTGACATGTTATTGATGGAACATTGACTCAATATTCATTGATTTTTTAACAATAATATTCATTGGTTCAATTTTTTCTTTTTTCTTCGATTTTGGCCTTGATTGGTTGCTATAATGTGAAATAACTATTTGATTCCTTTTATTTGTTTATTTTTTATATGAGCATTTAATGTCCAAAAGTATATTTTTGTTTGCAAAATAAATTAAATTATTAACATTCTTTATGTGTGATAACATGTCAATAAAAATAGTTAAAATATATGTAACGGTGTCAATGATAAGTTAAATAATTTAATTGAAATAATGGACATTAGGAAATTTGTTGCAATCAGTGAGTTGATAATTTTTAATAAATAATCTTTGATATTATTTGTGATAAATAGATAAGTAAATAATATAATTATTAATTAATAAATTATTGTAATTGAAGCCATAAATAAAAAGTTGAAGTTGTTATGTGTTCTGTACTATTTTATACAAAGGAAAATCTCAATTAGTCTCACTTATTTGCTAAAAAATGTATTTGCATGCATCATCAGCCTATTTGCTTGCTCAATGTTCAAAATTGTGCAATGTAATAGTCATGGATTTAATCAATTATTATTGTTTATATTATTTGAAGATGGTAATAACCATGGATTTAATGAAAAAGATACCTCTCGACTAACCTATTCAATGACTCATTTAATTGTTGCATATGACCATCATTTTAATTGTCATTAGACTCATTACTAGTCATAAATTGAGAATCTTTTCTTTAACATGTAATTTCTTAGGTATTTAATTGAAACTTATATCCATATTTAATTTAACTCATTTCCTTTATCATTAATCAATTGATTAAAACTCATTTATTAGCTATATAATTCATTTGCACAACCAACCTTATCGATGTATAAAAAATTAGTTATGTTTATTTCAATTGCATATTATTATAAGAATTTTTCACATGATAAGATCAAGGCAAGTTAAATTAAACACCCCAACATTACAACATTAGGCACACAAAACCCTAGGAAAGTCTAGGTGAAGGCCCCGAAAACTCGGGATGATAAAAACCCTAGGGAAGTACAGGTGAAGGCCCTGAAAACTGTAACACCCTAATACTAGTACTAATGACATGCCTAGGATCATGCCTCAGTAAATAGCATTAGAAATGTCACTTTAAAACTAAAAACAAGTTTATGAAAATAAATATAACATATTCGAAAATATGAGCCTGATACAAGTATAATCATACACATATATCGAAATAATCTTTATACACTTACGTACTTCTTAATACAAATACTTCACCATATGCTTCCATGGAAATACATATACAAATTCTACATAATGCTTACCTACCAATTACAACTAAACTTCTCTTCTTTGACTCGATTTTCGTTTCTGTGTGCTAATACCTTTGGAGTTCATGGAAATAATACGAAAATACAAATATGTGGGGGTGAGAATTCAAAGAACCCTCAGTAGTTTTATGAAAATTTGTCATCGTGATATTTCTAGCTATTTCGGAGAAAAACATATCCTTTTGTTTAAAACTCAATATAAGTATAATTATATAAGTTATAGAGAGGTGACAAACTGTCAAAACTGGTTCTCTCTCTTCCCAAAATAGAGGTTCAATTATTAACCTTTATAAAAATCATTTACACAATCTATTCAATCATACAGTTTCAAATTCAATCCTTTATCACAATCAATCCAAGCATTATTACTAAGTATACATAATTTACTTCATATGTATTAATCTTTCATAATAGAACATAAGATAGTAATAATCCATATCAATTATCATACATCAACATAATCACTATATTTCCTTCTTTCGAGATATTCTCAAGTCAGGCATCAACCTTGGTCCTTATTAATTTAATTCTAAAAACAAGACAATTGCCTATACAATTGTCATTTTATACAATACATTATGATGAATGATTATGCCTAACAAATGCCCTAAAGTATGCTTATGAAATGTTTTTAAAAGATTTTTGTTTTTGGAAAACACATGTTACTTGCATATTTCCAATGACCCTTTTCTTCCAGGACGACCTTTGTTCTAGGAAGTCCTTCTAGGAAAATCTTTGTTCTAGGAAGTCCTTTTGATCCTTGTATATCCTCAGATAGGAAGGGGTAGGACAACTTTTTTTCCTTGTCCTCCTTGTACTACCTTGGTATGAGTGGTCAATCTTGTCCCATAACAATGAGGTTACCGTTTACCTTTCCACTATATTGGGAATGAGCACTCACCGCCCTGATATTAGGAGCACCTTTGGCTCAAGACACAGGATCATTCATACAAGGAAATAGCAAGTAACAAGTTTTTGAAAATAAAATATGCAAATATATTTTAAAATCAATTCTTCATTCACTTTCACATAATCAAGCTTTTCCTTACGTAATAAGGAAGCAAAACCTTAATCATTAAGTCTTTCATTCATACATTACATTATATGCTTGTAGAGAGTGAGTGACTCACTCAACATCAATCTTCCTTTATTCTTTCATTATTATGTTTCTCAATATCATTCACAATCAAGCTCATTTCAAGGCGTAAAAGTCATTATAATTAAACTATAAAAAGGTCAGCACATTCGCCACATTTTTCAACACCATTCAAACCACAATGTAAGCATTTAACCATTATAAATGAGCGTAAAAGAAACATGGCAGAAGTTGTTTTAGCATTTTAGACCAAAATCCTCAATGAATTATTTATTATTTAAGTAATATTTTCATGTACAAAAAAGCATCAATACTTAATACAAAGAAAACAGGATAGATTCTTCCATGTTTCTAAACCACATTTCAAAGCAAGATATTATGCATATTTATACACTACAAAGGTAACTCAATCCAACTTTTATTCATCAACCATATTCTCTTCTTGCTAACAAATAGTCATGATCTTTAAATAACCTAAGGCCATGCATTTTATCTTCCTACACATAAAATCCATTCACAAGGATAAGAGACTAAAATAAGTCTCACGGCCATGATTCCCCTTGATGACAATCTTGTTACTTTTATAAATCTATTATCATTCTTAATGGTTCGTTTACCATACATAGAAAAAAAAACTAGTGTAGGTCTTGGCATTTTCAATCAATATTTTGCAACTATATAGGAAACAATTGCATAGTAATTAGGATAAAAAATAGGGCAGCAACTTGCTTTAAATAATTCAGCTCAAGAACACATTGAAAACTCATTTTTTTCATCAAATTCAAGTCAATCAACAATAACACAACATCAATAACAGTATACAACAACTGTAATTCACAACAGAAATAATTTACAGCAAAAACAAAATATAGCTTTACAGCAAAATCTATTTATAGCAAAAACAATTTACAGCAGAATCTATTTATAACCCCAAAAACTACTCCTTATTTTGGCTTCACATATTAAAAACTCATTAATTACAAAGTTGGGTCCATTATAAGCAATTGGGCCTAAATCCCATGCAATTTGGAGGTCTACAACTCAAGTTATAGACAAAATAATATCAAAGGGTCTCTAAACTAGTGTTCTGACTTCCAGGCCCAATTAGGTCTACTAGACATCTGACTGAGACTTCGAGCTCTTCATCAAAGTTGTAGAGCTTCCTCTTAGCTTTCCTACAAGGTAAAATGCATAATTTTCAAATATCTAAAACTCAAGTTATGACCGAAATACAGAAATAATGGCAAAACTCATTAATGCTGGAAAAAATCAATTAGGCCTAATTTGAGCCCAAACTTACAAAACATGATCAAGCTCAATCAATTAAGTACATCGAGAGTGTAAATGACTAAAAATGAGGGTTTATTAATGTATAAAATATGTGATTATCATGAAGCACCTAATGCACTTCACGTGTTTCTGTTTTCGAGTAATAACCAGTTATGCCACCTTTGCTAACCGATTATTAAATCAAATAACTCTCTACCTCACGGTAATAACCGATTAGCCTCATATGCATAATCAATTATTTGGCTAATATACTTGTTCTAAAGCTTCTAGATAATTAGTTATGCTTTTCCGTAACTAGTTATCTGAGTCATTGCACACCAGACACGTTCCGCAAAACGTGTTCTCCATAAATCTTGGTTTCTAACCAAGTTCTACCGCTCAAGATTAGTTCTTAGAGGGTGTCTAACTTCAATCAAGGCCTTTAGTCATGTTATAAATCACTTACAACCTCTTAACTCCTTCAAGCCTATATTAAAAAAAAAAATCAATCTCCACCTAACCCATTTCTTAACTTACAACTCAAGTAAAATCTATGGGATTAAAACTGAAAATATCTTTTTAGCTCAACCTTAATAATTTAAGTGAGCATATTCTCAAATACGCTATTCATACAATGCAAATTCTTAATTCACAAGATCAATTCCATTCCAATTTAATTACTCTAATACCTATCAAGTATCTAATACCATTCAATCTCATTTCAGTTCAATACATAACTCAAATACTTTCCTTAACAAAACACATTTAGCAGTGAACATTATGCTTATTCCAAAACCAACATTTCTAATCAACCAAAGCTTTAATGTACAACAAACTCAAATTATGATAATGTCATAATAGTCTTTAACTTTAAGTTTTATTCACCTTTTTAAGTCATAATTTCATGCACAAAGATATAAAAAATTATAGTCACCTAAGGCAACATTTTGCCGTGACTTTCATACACCACACAAGCCATAATTCTTATACATAGGTACATCAATTTTTTTGGTCATTAATGAGCAGCCTTCTGCCACCAATGTTCCACATCATTTTAATCACAAATTCATGCTTACATATAATAAGAATTCTGGTAACCAATTGTCGCGACCGAGATCGCGGCGGGAAAGCAGCTCGCATAATTTTAAAAAAAAAATTAAAATGAAAATGGAGTCGCCACCAATTTTATTTGAATTTAGGAAAAATTGGAAAACCTTTTTAGAAAATGGTCTTTGGAACCAGATTGGATTCGGGAGTCGGTTATGGATAGGGAAGGGTGGAAACTTAATCCCACTTTGCACTTATCACACCCGTCCTGAGACGGTATCTTAAGTTAATTGTGCAAAAATTTGATAATCTCAAATTTATTTATTTTACCCTTTTAAAAAGACTTTGTAAATATTTTATTTTTTATTTTTTTTAAAAAAAGAGAAGAAAGAAAAGAAGAAAAAAAAAAACCGAATTATGAAAATTTAATTTTGACTTGACAGAATTGAAATTAACTCTCCTACGTACCTCGGGTGCAATGAGGAACTCAAAGTCACGTAGTTCTGTAGAAAATAAGTGTGACTTGATTTATTTTAATTAAAAAAAAAGATTAGAAACCTTCTTGCACAGGATTTAAGGTAGCACAAAGCTACTCAATAAACCCTTATGATTCAAACGACTTTGAAGATAGCATTCGCTATTCAATCATCATCATTGGTCATTGTATTGATTTAAAAATTTTTTGTTTTTATTTATTATTATTATTTTTACCCTTTTTATTTTTTATATTTTTATATCTTTTCATTTTTTTATTATTTTTTTTTGAAATCTTTATTATTATCTAATCCTATTTATTTGGTCTCTATATTTATTTTTTTTTATATTTATTTTTTATATTTATTTTTTCATTAAATCTCTAAATTATTAAACAAAATTAACCTTAGCCCAAAAAGAAAATTCAGCCTAACCAAAAACACTCCTAATACCAATTCTTTTTTTGTTTTCTGTTTTATTATTTTTTTATTACTTTTTTACCACTTCCCATCTCTTCTCTTTTACGTTTTCACATTTCTATATATGTATATATATATATAAAAGACCACAAGCCATAACAAACTAAGAAAAAACTTACCTTCAGTTTTTGAACAGAGGAAACAAAAAAACGACAAAGGGTGCTCTTCTCCGTTGAATGGACGTGAGTAGGCTAGGTGGTGAGGCTGCTGGTTCAGTGTTGGTTGCTACTGCTCAAACGTATGGCTGCTTGAACGTAGGGCTGCTGGACGTGCAACGGCTAGTGCTGGGCGGAGAACGTGCATGGGAGGATGACAGCGCGGCTTGGAGGAGTGGTGGCTGTGAGGGTGCTAGTGTGAGTGAAGCTTGGAGGGTGAGGTTGGAAGGTGTGAGTCAACTCGGTGGGTGTGGTTTCACGTGGGGAAGTGAAGATGGAAAACAGTGGTGATGGGTTACAGTGGAGAGTGAAGCTGCTGGTGTGAGTTTGAGGGTGAGGGTGAAGATGGTGGGTTGATGGAAGTGAAGAATGATGGATGGTGATGGATTATTCTTGGAGCTGGTTTATGGTGAGAAAGGAAGGAAGAAGATGAAGGTCAAATAGTGAGGGGAAGGGGAGCTCACGGTTGGAGGGAGATGGAGGTAGTTGATGGAGGGAGAGATGAGAGGTGATGGTGAAGTGAGTTATGGTGTGAGTTTGAGGGTCTGGTTCTGTTTTTTGGAAGGAAGAGGATGCAGCAGCTGGACATGGGACGGCTTTACGTGGGTATAGAGTTATGGTGTGAGTTGTTTATGGAAAGAAAAAATGGAAGGGTGGGTATGGGATGAAGAAAAATGGAAGTCCCCCCTCTGTGATCTTCTCTGTTTCTCTTTCCAAAAACCAAAAAAAAAATGCTTCTCCTCTCTTTGTTGCGTGAAACCGTGAGGAAAGAAAAAAAAACTTGTGTAAATGGGAGTATGAGTGAAGAAAATGGAAGTTCTCTCCCCTGCTCTGTGCCTGCGTGAGTGAATATATAAGAAAGAAAAAGTGCCATGTGTGTAGTTTGGTGAGTGAGTGCAGAGTGGTTATCTAATTTAGTGAGTGAGTGCAGAGTGGGTGAGTGCGATTGAGTGCAATTTGTGGTGCAATTTGGAGTGTAGTGTAAGTGCCAAAATGAGAGTGCCAAAAAAAAGAAAATGATTAGTGCAGAGTGAACTGTGAGTGAGTGCAGAGTGTGAGTGGAAATTGAGTGCAATTGAGTGCAAATGTGCGGTGAGTGGAGTGGGTGCAATTAGTGAGTGCCATTGAGTGCAAAGTGTATTTTTTATATATTTTTTATTTTATTTTTATATTATACCCCTTTTTTATTATTTTTTATTTTATTATTATTATTTTTTTATATTTTTATTTTCTTGTTCTTCTTATTATTATTATTATTATTTTTAAGACTAAGATGAGCTTAATATGTTAAAAAAAGGTTAAGTAAAATGGGCTAAAAGATGGGCCATAATTTTTTTGATTTTTTTTTTAAAAAAAAAATTTTCCTCTTTTTTTTTTATTTTATTTTTTTAGTCCGGTCAAAATTGAGTGTTCACGATTCTTGCCTCTTTACTTGTTTCTTATTAGATAATAAGAATAACCGTAGTTTTTCAAATTATCGTCGTAAGAAATGAGTAAAGATATGAACTTCAATTTTGTCCGGCAATGCAAAACAAGGCAAGAAATTGAAATGCATGGAGTCGATGCACTCAAAAATTAAAATGCAAAGAGCCGATGCGCTCAACAGAAATTAAAAAGAATGGAGCCGATGCGCTCAACAGAAATTAAAAATGAACAGAAATTAAGAATGAATGGAGCCGATGCGCTCAACAGGAAATTAAAATGCATGGAGCCGTCGCTCAATGTAAATTAAAAATGAACAAATTAAGAATGAATGGAGCATTGCGCTCAACAAAAAATTAAAATGCATGGAGCCGATGCGCTCAAAATTAAATGACAATGGGAAAACCTGTGTCCCGAAATTTAAATGACAACGGGCAAACCTGCATCCCGAAAATTAAATGGCAATGGGCAACTGCGTCCCGAAATTTAAATGACAATGCAATGGGCAACTAGCGTCCCGAAATTTAAATGACAATGCAATGGGCAACTGCGTCCCATAATTAAAATGCAATGGGCTACTGCGTCCCGAAATTTTAAAATGCAATGGGCAACTGCGTCCCGAAATTTAAAATGACAGAATTTAAATGACAATGGGCAACTGAGTCCCGAAAATTAAATGGCAATGAGCAACTGAGTCCCGAAATTTAAATGACAGAATTTAAATGACAATGGGCAACTGAGTCCCGAAAATTAAATGGCAATGGGCAACTGCGTCCCGAAATTTAAATGACAATGCAATGGGCAACTGCGTCCCGAAATTTAAATGACAATGCAATGGGCAATCGCGTCCCATAATTAAAATGCAATGGGCTACTCAAGGTCCCGAAATTTTAAAATGCAATGGGCAATCGCGTCTCCGAAATTTAAAATGACAAATTTAAATGACAATGGGCAATCGCGTCCAAAATTTTAAATGACAATGGGCAATCGAGTCCCGAAATTAAATGGCGAAATTTAAATGACAATGGGCAACTGCGTCCCGAAATTTAAAATGACAGAATTTAAATGACAATGGGCAACTGCGTCCCGAAATTTTAAATGACAATGGGCAACTGAGTCCCGAAATTAAATGGCAGAATTTAAATGACAATGGGCAAACCTGTGTCCCGAAAATTTAAATGACAATGGGCAAACCTGTGTCCCGAAAATTAAATTGCAATGGGCAACTGCGTCCCATAATTAAAATGCAATGGGCTACCAAGTCCCGAAATTTTAAAATACAATGGGCAACTGCGTCCCGAAATTTAAAATGACAGAATTTAAATGACAATGGGCCACTGCGTCCCGAAATTTTAAATGACAATGGGCAACTGCGTCCCGAAAATTTAAATGACAGAATTTAAATGACAATGGGCAACTGAGTCCCGAATTTTAAATGACAATGGGCAAACCTGTGTCCCGAAAATTAAATGGCAATGGGCAACTGCGTCCCCAAATTTAAATGACAATGCAATGGGCAACTGCGTCCCATAATTAAAATGCAATGGGCTACTGCGTCCCGAAATTTTAAAATGCAATGGGCAACTGCGTCCCAAAAATTAAATGGCAATGGGCAAACCTGTGTCCCGAAAATTTAAATGACAATGGGCAAACCTGTGTCCCGAAAATTAAATTGCAATGGGCAACTGCGTCCCATAATTAAAATGCAATGGGCTACTGCGTCCCGAAATTTTAAAATGCAATGGGCAACTGCGTCCCGAAATTTAAAATGACAGAATTTAAATGACAATGGGCAACTGTGTCCCGAAATTTTAAATGACAATGGGCAACTGCGTCCCGAAAATTTAAATGACAGAATTTAAATGACAATGGGCAACTGAGTCCCGAATTTTAAATGACAATGGGCAAACCTGTGTCCCGAAAATTAAATGGCAATGGGCAACTGCGTCCCGAAATTTAAATGACAATGCAATGGGCAACTGCGTCCCATAATTAAAATGCAATGGGCTACTGCGTCCCGAAATTTTAAAATGCAATGGGCAACTACGTCCCATAATTAAAATGCAATGGGCTACTGCGTCCCGAAATTTTAAAATGCAATGGGCAACTGCGTCCCGAAAATTAAATGGCAATGGGCAAACCTGTGTCCCGAAATTAAATGGCAGAATTTAAATGACAATGGGCAAACTTGTGTCCCGAAAATTTAAATGACAATGGGCAAACCTGTGTCCCGAAAATTAAATTGCAATGGGCAACTGCGTCCCATAATTAAAATGCAATGGGCTACTGCGTCTCGAAATTTTAAAATGCAATGGGCAACTGCGTCCCGAAATTTAAAATGACAGAATTTAAATGACAATGGGCAACTGCGTCCCGAAATTTTAAATGACAATGGGCAACTGCGTCCCGAAAATTTAAATGACAGAATTTAAATGACAACGGGCAACTGAGTCCCGAATTTTAAATGACAATGGGCAAACCTGTGTCCCAAAAATTAAATGGCAATGGGCAACTGCGTCCCGAAATTTAAATGACAATGCAATGGGCAACTGCGTCCCATAATTAAAATGCAATGGGCTACTGCGTCCCGAAATTTTAAAATGCAATGGGCAACTGCGTCCCGAAAATTTAAATGACAGAATTTAAATGACAATGGGCAAACCTGTGTCCCGAAATTAAATGACAATGGGCAACTGAGTCCCGAAAATTTAAATGACAATGCAATGAGCTGATGCACTCACAAGTTTAAAATGCATGGAGCCGATGCGCTCAAAGAATAAATGACAGGAGCCGATGCGCTCAAAATTAAATGATAGGAATTTAAAATGCATGGAGCCGATGCGCTCAACAGAAATTAAAATGCATGGACTTAAATTTTCTTTCTTCTCTTTTTTTTTCTTTTCTTTTCTCCTTTTTTCCCTTTTCTTTTTTCTTTTTCTTTTTGTTATTTTAAAAAGTCCTTTGAACCAACAACGATCTTGGAAAGCTTTAACCAATCAAACCCTTTGTTCACGTGCTTTTCTTCATCAGACCCTTTGTCGACTTGAGACTCCCTTAGATATTCTCATTTCTTTTTTTTTTTTTTTGATCACCTTGTTCTCCTTGGCAACACATCACAACATGTTTCTTGAATTACTGAGATCTTTTAATCTAAATTAATCATTGATGGATTGTTGCAAAATTGTCAGATCAAATTGTTGACCTTAAGTTTATTTTATTTGAGACATAAATTAATGGGTAAACATGCATTCATGAATGGACAGAAATTTGTTGAATGAACAAACTTCCTTTTTGTTATTTTGGTAATGTAATCGTACATGACTTTTGACAAGACACATACTTGAAAGACAAAAGAAAGATTGCAAGAAAAATAAAAACTTTGCCCCAGTATTGGTTCCTTGTTCCTCATTCAATTGATTCACTGCAAATGCTTGACAACTCAATCAACGCTCTGGCGATACCTCCTTCAACATGAATTCTCTTTAATTTCCTCAAAAATTTTGCCCCAAGATATTGCCAATTCAATGCGAACAACTTGCCCCGTGTAACGATTGGACGCACATCAAAAATTGCCCAGGTTGGTGAATCCCTCGAAGAGTTTCGACCCACTTCCTTTGAGATTTTGCCTATTTATTTGTCCTAATTTTGCTTAGACTGCCTTTTCAGGATTTCAGCCTAACGGACTCTCTTTTTTCGTTTTTTCAATTGCTCTAACTTTTGCTTAGGTCACCCTTTCGGGTTTTCAACCTAACGAGCTTTTTCTCTTCTTTTTAGGCATAGAATTTCTTGACAACATCAGTATTCACGGGCCTTGGCAATTCTTCTCCATCCATATTCTCGCAAAATTAACGCTCCTCCAAAAAATGTCCGCTTGACTATGTACGGGCCTTCATAATTCGGAGCCCATTTTCCTCAAGGCGTCCTCTTGGTTAGGGAGAATCTTTTTCAAAACCAGATCCCCCGAATAGAATTCCACAGGGACGAACTTTCTTGTTGAAGGTTCGGCCATTCTCGCTTTGATACAATTGCCCATGACAAATAGCTGCCAATCTCTTCTCTTCTATCATATTCAATTGCTCATATCGAGTCTTCACCCATTCGATTCCTCTAACTCGCTTCCATTAGAACTCTTAGAGAAGGGATCTCGATTTCTATTGGAGAGACAGCCTCCATCCCATATACCAAAGAGAAAGGCGTTGCCCCGAGTGCTTGATCGTATATTAGTATGATATGCATGCAAAGCATAGGGTAACATTTCATGCCAGTCTTTGTAGTTCACCACCATCTTAGCAACAATTTTCTTAACATTCTTATTTGCTGCTTCAACTGCACCGTTCATCTGAGGCCTGTAAGGAGCTGAATTATGATGCTTAATTTTGAAATTCTCACAGAACTTTTTAATCTCAAAGACCATTGAGATTGGTACCATTATCTGTGATTATCCTTTCTGGAATTCCATATCTGCAGACAATATCCCTTTTGAGGAATCTCAAAAACACTTTTTGAGTAATGCTGGTATAAGAGGAAGCTTCTACCCACTTGGTGAAATAGTCAATTGCTACTAAGATGAAGCGATGACCATTGGAGGCTTTGGGATTAATGGGCCCGATGACATCTATTCCCCACATTGAGAAAGGCCAGGGAGACACCAAATTATGCAAAGGGAAAAGAGGTGTGTTGACTCGATCTGCATACATCTGGCATTTTTGACACTTCCGTACATGATCTATGCAGTTTGTTTCCATTGTGGACCAATAATAACCACTCCTTAAAATTTTCCGAGCCATCATATGACCATTGGCATGAGTTCCACAAATTCCTTCATGAATTTCAGTCATGATTATACGAGCTTCACAAGCATCCACGCATCTAAGTAAAGTACCATCATGACTCCTTTTATACAAAACCTCTCCATTCAAGAAAAAAGTCATCGCCAACCGGCGGATAGTCTTCTTATTTACCTCACTTGCTCCCGTTGGGTATTCTCTATGCTGAATATATTGTTTGATATCATAATACCAAGGTTTACCATCTGGTTCGCCTTCCACATTAGCACAATATGCAGGCTCACTATGCATCTTTACTTGGATGGGTTGAACATTATTATGAATATCTAACTTGGTCATTACAGCTAAAGTGGCCAAGGCATCTGCAAACTGATTCTGGTCTCGGGTCAAATGGGAGAAAGTCACCTCCTCAAACTTCTCAACCAACTGGATTAAATACTTTTGATAAGGTATCAACTTCGGATCCTTGGTTTGCCATTCACCATTCACCTGATAAATGATGAGTGCTGAGTCTCCAAATACCTTTAACTGCTTGATCCCCAAGTCAATTGCAACTTGTAAACCATTAGCACAGGCCTCATACTCTGCAATATTATTGGTGCACTCAAATTCCAGCTTGATAGCAACTGGGTATTGCTTTCCTGTTGGTGAAACAACCACGGCTCCTATGCCACTGCCATGCATGTTAACCGCTCCATCAAAATACATCTTCCAAATGTGTTCTTCTTCTTCTTTTCCTTCTTCCGCCATCGCATTTCCCCATCGGGGAACTCGGATGTCACTAGTTGTCCACCCTCCGGAGGGTTTTCACCAGATGATCGCAATCACACTTCCTTTGATGGATTTCCGAGTCATGTACTTGATATCAAATTCTGATAGCATCACTTGCCACTTTGAAACTCTTAATGAAATATGAGGACTTTCAAATATGTATTTTATGGGGTCTATTCGAGAGATCAACCACGTGGTGTAATAGAGCATGTATTGTCGTAGCCGTTTTGAGGTCCATACCAAAGGCACAACAAGTCTTCTCAATAGCCATGTAACGAGCTTCACAATCATTAAACTTCTTACTCGGATAGTAAATTGCTTGCTCCTTCTTTCCCGATTCATCATGTTGTCCCAAAGATTGCCCCCATTGAGGTTGGTAATACGCTTAGGTACAAAATTAAAGGACGACCCTGTAGGGGGTACCAAGATAGGAGGATTCATTAAATAAGCCTTTATCTTGTCAAAAGCTTCCCGACATTCTTCATCCCATTTGCCTGGTTGATGCTTCTTCAACAACTTGAATATAGGCTCACAGTCTTTGGTTAAGTTAGCAATGAATCGGCAATGTAATTGAGTCTCCCGAGAAAACTTCGCACTTCACGCTCCGTCTTAGGGCGGACATCTCTTGTATTGCTTTTGCTTTATCTCGGATCCACCTTTATTCCTTCTCTGCTAACAATGAATCCAAGTAATTTCCCGGTAGATGCTCCAAACACGCACTTGGCGGGGTTCAACCTCAACTTGTACTTTCGAGTCTTTCAAACAACTTACGTAGAACCGCCACATGACTTTCTCCTTCTTTAGATTTGGCCACTATATCATCCACGTACACCTCAATCTCCTTGTGCATCATGTCATGAAACAATGCTACCATAGCACGCTGGTAAGTAACCCCAGCGTTCCTTAATCCGAACGGCATCACCATGTAACAAAACGTTCCCCAAGGAGTAATGAAAGTGGTCTTTTCCTTGTCATCGACATCCATGGGAATTTGATTGTACCCTGAGTATCCATCCATGAATGAGAACCTGTGATTCTTAGCAGTGTTATCAACCAGAACATCAATGTGAGGGAGTGGGAAATCATCCTTCGGGCTGGCCTTATTCAGATCTCTATAGTCCACACACATTCTGACTTTTCCATCTTTCTTAGGCACTGGCACGATATTAGCTACCCACTCTGGGTGTCTTGACACTTCCACAAATCCTGCTTCCAACTGCTTAGTCACCTCTTCCTTGATCTTCAGAGACATATCAGGATGCATCCTTCTCAATTTTTGTTTCTTTGCCTCAATATTCGGGTATAGTGGAATTTTATGCGATGCTATATCTGGGTCTAACCCTGGCATATCCCGATAAGACCAAGCAAAAACATCCATATACTCTTTGAATAGTATGACCATCTCTTCAAACTCCTGTTTGCCACTACTTTCAATTCCTTCTTCTCTTCCTCTGTCCCCATGTTAACCACCTCTGCTTCCTCACCATTCAAGTTAAATCCCTTCTCTGAGTACTCCAGTAATTTTGCAAAATTTTCAACAATTTCCTCCTCTTCTCCAGATTCAGGGTCTTCTTCATCAAACATTGCAGGAGAATCAATTGATGAGTTTTCGAAGTCCCTTTTATGAGGCAAACTTTCTATGAAACTCATATCCCTGGAAAGCCATTTTGTGTGGAGTTGGAAAAGCAGAATAAAGCATGAATGACAAAGAAAGAACACGATATGGTACAGAAATGTAAAAAGAAAAATGGTAAATGCAAAAGGATAAATTAGAAAGTGCAACGAAAGGAAATGCTGAATATTCATGCAAGTTCATTTAATCAATGTCTCAAATAACATAAACCATAAGTTCAGAACAACTTAAACAGGAAATTACTTTGAAACAATCACATCAATAATTGGTTCAGATTTCCAATTCTTTAGCGGCTCCTCATCAGCAACAGGACGGATTGCCTTGTGCTCTTCTTGGCTTTCTTCATGCAAAGCATTGATAGTGAGACGATATTGGGGACGAAGGACTTCTTCAGGCATGATTACCTCGGCTGGTGTTGGGAATGTTTCCCTCAGATGAGGAATGTGCTTCATTTTGCCCTTATCACTCATTTTTCCCAAAGCCATATTCTCTATTTCCTCCTCTAGAGATGCTTCGTACCCCAATCCGAACTTGTCTAGCTTCTCTGGAAATGAGATCGGTGTCCTAGTACCTTGTAATTGTGAGCCCAAACCCTTTCCTTCCTGGTATCCACTACTAGCCATGATTCGAGCAACCACCTGATTCACACTTGGTGTGAGAGATTCATCTTTACCGAGTCCAGTTTCAACTACTTGAAACGTGCCCACAGTTCTCCTCTTCCTTTTACTCGCACTTTCCACATATGGCACTTGAAACTGGTTTTGACAAAGATAATCTCTTCCTCTCCATGTATGGTGATGACCGACCCATTCTCAATATATTTAACACTTTGGCGGGGTGGAAGGAACAGCCCCGGCGGTATGGATCCATGGCCTCCCTAGTAACATGGTATAGCCAGGCTCCATATCCATGACTTGGAACAGTACTTGAAAATTGCTTGGACCAATCTCTAGCGGCAACATTATCTCTCCCACAATGCCTCTTCTATTTCCATCAAAGGCTCGCACTACCATTTCTCGAGGGGACAGTTCATCTTCACTTATTGCCAATGAGGTTAGAGTAGACCTTGGTAGGATATTCGGTCGCACCCTCCATCGATCGAACCTTTGCAACTATATACCCTTTGCATCTTAGGGTTATATGTAAAGCCCGTGGGCTTTTCTCGACCGAGAGGTGATCTCTTCATCCATAAATACAATCATGTTGACACGCTTTCCTGGATCCACCATGCTGACAACATTCTCGGGGTAACATCGGGTTTGACATAAGCTTCACTTAGTACTCTTAGCAATGCTTTCCGATGCAATTCCGATGTCAATACGAGTGACAGAAGAGATATCCTTGCTGGAGTCTTCTTCAATTGTTCCATCACGTCGTATTCACTTTGTTTCATGATCTTCAGAAATTCTTCCTCTTCTTCTTTCCCTCTTTCCTCTTCTTTTGAACTTCCCTCTTCTCTATTTCTACCGGGCCATAGCATCGCCCACTCCTTGTAATTATATTTGTCACAGATTCTTCATCCTGGTGAATTTCAGTCACTTGAGCCTTTGACGCCTCCTCGACTCCTTTCATCTCTACTTTTGTTTCATAATTCCATGGCACTGAATGAGTATTATTGTAAGTAAATGGTGCTGGCTTCTTGACCATCACCACTACTTTATCCGGTGTCGGGGATTGATTGAGAGGTGGTACCTTGAGTACAAAACGTTCAACCACATTAACCTCTTCGGAGGAGGCTAACCCTTGCCTCGCATGTATTACTCCCAAAGTGAGTAAACCTTGGACTCGAACTTTAAAGTCCCAAAGAATTTTCAATATCGTGTCCTATTCCCCCACAATGGTAAGCGCAACTTGACTCTTCATCATACCTCTCATATTCTTTTATTGACGAAGTTGGTGCAGTGATAACATAACCTGCCTTCTTCAATCCCTCAAATATTTGAGTCATCGGTGTGCGCAGACTCATAACCCTTCTTATTGGCGGTCCTTCAATCTCCACAGCATTCGCCTCATTCCTTCCACCATGGTTAGGGATTGGGTTGTTAATAATGCTAGGTCCAGCCTCCTCTTGAATATCCAGCTTTCCACAGGCAATAAGTTTCCTTACCGCAGTCTTAAAAGACTCACAGTCTTCAATTGAGTGTCCTGCAATATCCATATGGTACTTGCAAGTTAAATTTGGGTTGTACCATGCTGGAAATGGTGGTTGTAGGGGACGTACAGGATTCCCTGAAATGAGGTGAGCATCAAACAACTTTTGAAATAAATCTGCATTTAGGATGGACAGTTTTGGGAAAGGGGTAAGTTTTGGGGACGAAAACGACCTTGATTTTGAAAGTTTGGTCGAGGCTGTGTGTAATTTGGGAAATTTTGCGAAGGTGGAGGTGGGTATTGAGTATAAGTTGGGCGAGTTGGTGTATATGATTGTGGCGAGGGACATTGTTAACTTGGAATTGTGGTGTTGGGATGAAGTTTGTGGCGGTATAATTTGGTGGGATGGATAATGAGGCGGTGGCGGTGTTTGGTATGAAAAGCGAGGGTTGGGGTTGTATGATGGTGATGACTTGAGCTATATCGTGGTCTGAAATTCTGTTGAGGTTGGATATAATTCACTTCGTGTTCTTTTTCTTTGGTGGAATCCTTTCTTGAAAGTAGTATTCTCTCGTGCTACTCATTGGCAACTTCCCGCTTTTGGCCAATATTTCAATTCTTTCTCCGAAAGTTATTAAATCTGCAAAATCCTTATAGGTGCCCCACCATCGCCCCAATAAAAGGGTTTCCTAGGGTCCCTAAGAAATACGAGCACATCTCAGACAATGTTAATGGGGGCTGGACTTGAGCCGCCAATGCTCTCCACCTCTGCGCGTATTGCTTGAACGGTTCTTCATTACCTTTACTGCATTGAACTCAATTGTTCCGGGTTGGGGCTGCGTCCAAGTTGAATTTGTACTTGGTCCATAAATAGGTCAGCCAATTCCGTCCAACGCGAGATCTGGAGCGGTCTAACGAAGATACCACTCTAGGGCGGGACCAGTAAGACTCTCATGGAAGAAACGATGAGGAACTTATCATCCCTAGACCAAACACCATCTTAGTCCCATAACCGATCAAATGGAAACGAGGGTTCTTGCTCCCGTCATACTTCACAAAATCGGGAATCTTGAAGTTGTTGGGGATTATTACATCGTGGTAGGACACAACTCCTCTATCCTCGAGGGTCCATAAGCATTGGGGCCCTTTATCGCCTTAACTGTTCCTCCATTTTCTCCATCCAATCTTCTTTCATCTTATCTTTCTCGGTTACGACGTGACTATTCCCGAGAATAAGGCAATGTCACTTGCCTCGGAATAGACACATGAGGTGGTTCCCGTGTAGGGCTGCATAACCGTGGGATTTCATTATGAGCGCCTTCTAAAGCATGATACCCCTCCCCAATGGGCGTGACTATTGATGTTGTTTGAGGTGGTTGCTCGCGGATTCTGCAGCGATGCTTGAGGTTACGGCCGAGTAGATTGGAGCAGTTACTGGTGGCACGTTTGCATACATTTCAACCCCATTTGCATTCCTGTTTCCACTGATTAAGTGGAGAGACTCCCTTATATCTTGCAATATCGCTTCCAACCTCACTTGATTCTCTGACACCTCGTTTATCCTCCCTGTCACTTCGTCGACCTCCCTACTCAAGTTTCTTCCTGTCTCAGAATTATCAGCAGCCATTCTGGTCCGAGATCTAGTATTGTGAACTCGGGTTAGATTGGTCTCTTCTTTCCTAGGTCGCGCAATGATTCCTGAACCAGGTTTGATTTATTAACAAAGACGAGATGAAATGAATGAGATGCATGAGAAGCATAAAATGAAATGAATGAAATGCATGGGATGCATAAGGTGAAATGAATGAATTTTGGAAACATTTTTTCTCTTTTTTTCTTTCCCTTTTTTATTTTTTTTTAAAAGATGCGATCAATGCCATGGAAATGTAAGATGTATATGTTTTTTTTTTTTTTTTTCAAAAATTATGAATGACATGAAAATGCATGATTTTAAATTTTTTTTTGGAATGCTATGAAAATGAAATGTATATTTTTTATTTTTTTATGCAAGGAAATGACAAGTAAGATGAGGTATTTTTTTGATTTTTTTTTTGAATGTCATGCAAATGATATGAAAATGCAAGAT
Organism: Ormosia emarginata; assembly: GCA_029884605.1. Taxonomy (NCBI): domain Eukaryota; kingdom Viridiplantae; phylum Streptophyta; class Magnoliopsida; order Fabales; family Fabaceae; genus Ormosia; species Ormosia emarginata. The sequence continues at coordinate 45,966,441 of JAQQTP010000077.1, read as the reverse complement.
GAAACATTCCCCTTTTTATGATTTTTTTTTAACAAAGAATGAATGATATGAGAAATGAACAGATAAAAAAAAGAAATACACTCCCCTTGTGTCCTAATCAGGTGAAACTTAAAGGTTAGATTTCCTTAAAGTCTCGACTCTAATTTTGATAGTCACTATGTTCAATCTACCAGTGCAAGATTTTTAGGACAGATCTAAACTTCTAAAAGTCATGGTCCCAGTTGTCCCTTATTGTCACCAACACTTTGGCTAGCAAGAGTCCTCAATCCTCACCCATGATAGGCTACAAGCGGAAAGAGTTCAATCTGAGTGAGGGATTTTCATGTGCCTATTCGGAGACCAAAGGTCTCTCAAAGCAACACTACTTCGCCCTCTATCTAATCCTACAAGGTACTGAGCCCGGGTATAGAGCTTGTGTGTGAGGTAAGTGATAGTGACGTGTGTGAGAGAGCGTACAAACCTGTACAACCAAAATTTTAAAAGACCAAAAAAACTACCCCCAAACCTGCAAAACATATATACAACAACCAGCCAGCAATCATCTACCCTAGGGTTTCAACAAATAAGTACAAAAATATATACAAGTTAAAAATATACACAAAATAATGCTAGTAAATATTTACACCAAAACATCAAACAAAAATTATTTACAAACAAATATGGAAACAAAAAAAAAAAAAAAAAGGGTGAAATAAATAAATAGAGATTATTAAAAATTTGCACAACTAACCACAATGGCCCGACTCTCCAAGTATGTCCCCGATTGAGTCGCCATCTGTCGCGACCGAGATCGCGGTGGGAAAGCAGCTCGCATAATTTTAAAAAAAAAATTAAAATGAAAATGGAGTCGCCACCAATTTTATTTGAATTTAGGAAAAATTGGAAAACCTTTTTAGAAAATGGTCTTTGGAACCAGATTGGATTCGGGAGTCGGTTATGGATAGGGAAGGGTGGAAACTTAATCCCACTGCACCCTTATCACACCCGTCCTGAGACGGTATCTTAAGTTAATTGTGCAAAAATTTGATAATCTCAAATTTATTTATTTTACCCCTTTTAAAAAGACTTTGTAAATATTTTATTTTTTATTTTTTTTAAAAAAAGAGAAGAAAGAAAAGAAAAAAAAAAACCGAATTATGAAAATTTAATTTTGACTTGACAGAATTGAAATTCTGCTCCTACGTACCCTCAGTGCAATGAGGAACTCAAAGTCACGTAGTTACTGTAGAAAATAAGTGTGAGTTGATTTATTTTAATTAAAAAAAGATTAGAAACCTTCTTGCACAGATTTAAGGTAGCACAAAGCTACTCAATAAACCCTTATGATTCAAACGACCTTGAAGATAGCATTCGCTATTCAATCATCATCATTGGTCATTGCATTGATTTAAAAATTTTTTGTTTTTATTTATTATTATTATTTTTACCCTTTTTATTTTTTATATTTTTATATCTTTTCATTTTTTTATTATTTTTTTTGAAATCTTTATTATTATCTAATCCTATTTATTTGGTCTCTATATTTATTTTTTTTATATTTATTTTTTATATTTATTTTTTTCATTAAATCTCTAAATTATTAAACAAAATTAACCTTAGCCCAAAAAGAAAATTCAGAACCAAAAACACTCTAATACCAATTTTTTTTTTTTGTTTTCTGTTTTATTATTTTTTTATTACTTTTTTACCACTTCCCATCTCTTCTCTTTTTTACGTTTTCACATTTCTATATATGTATATATATATATAAAAGACCACAAGCCATAACAAACTAAGAAAAAACTTACCTTCAGTTTTTGAACAGAGGAAACAAAAAAACGACAAAGGGTGCTCTTCTCCGTTGAATGGACGTGAGTAGGCTAGGTGGTGAGGCTGCTGGTTCAGTGTTGGTTGCTACTGCTCAAACGTATGGCTGCTTGAACGTAGGGCTGCTAGACGTGCAACGGCTAGTGCTGGGCGGAGAACGTGCATGGGAGGATGACAGCGCGGCTTGGAGGAGTGGTGGCTGTGAGGGTGCTAGTGTGAGTGAAGCTTGGAGGGTGAGGTTGGAAGGTGTGAGTCAACTCGGTGGGTGTGGTTTCACGTGGGGAAGTGAAGATGGAAAACGGTGGTGATGGGTTACAGTGGAGAGTGAAGGCTGCTTGGTGTGAGTTTGAGGGTGAGGGTGAAGATGGTGGGTTGATGGAAGTGAAGAATGATGGATGGTGATGGATTGTTACTTGGAGCTGGTTTATGGTGAGAAAGGAAGGAAGAAGATGAAGGTCAAATAGTGAGGGGAAGGGGAGCTCACGGTTGGAGGGAGATGGAGGTAGTTGATGGAGGGAGAGATGAGAGGTGATGGTGAAGTGAGTTATGGTGTGAGTTTGAGGGTCTGGTTCTGGTTTTTTGGAAGGAAGAGGATGCAGCAGCTGGACATGGGACGGCTTTACGTGGGTATAGAGTTATGGTGTGAGTTGTTTATGGAAAGAAAAAATGGAAGGGTGGGTATGGGATGAAGAAAAATGGAAGTCCCCCCTCTGTGATCTTCTCTGTTTCTCTTTCCAAAAACCAGAAAAAAAATGCTTCTCCTATCTTTGTTGCGTGAAACCGTGAGGAAAGAAAAAAAACTTGTGTAAATGGGAGTATGAGTGAAGAAAATGGAAGTTCTCTCCCTGCTCTGTGCCTGCGTGAGTGAATATATAAGAAAGAAAAAGTGCCATGTGTGTAGTTTGGTGAGTGAGTGCAGAGTGGTTATCTAATTTAGTGAGTGAGTGCAGAGTGGGTGAGTGCGATTGAGTACAATTTGTGGTGCAATTTGGAGTGTAGTGTAAATGCCAAAATGAGAGTGCCAAAAAAAAAAAAATGAAAATGATTAGTGCAGAGTGAACTGTGAGTGAGTGCGAGCGTGAGTGGAAATTGAGTGCAATTGAGTGCAAATGTGCGGTGAGTGGAGTGGGTGCAATTAGTGAGTGCCATTGAGTGCAAAGTGTATTTTTTATATATTTTTTATTTTATTTTTATATTATACCCCTTTTTTTATTATTTTTTTATTTTATTATTATTATTTTTTATATTTTTATTTTCTTGTTCTTATTATTATTATTATTATTTTTAAGACTAAGATGAGCTTAATATGTTAAAAAAAGGTTAAGTAAAATGGGCTAAAAGGTGGGCCATAATTTTTTTGATTTTTTCTTTTTTTTTTTAAAAAAAAAAATTTCCTCTTTTTTTTTTATTTTATTTTTTTAGTCCGGTCAAAATTGAGTGTTCACACCAATAAGGCCTACGTAGTTGTGACCACTCAGCTTCAAGATTCAATCATTTTCTATTCAATACAACATTACAATTCAACAAAAGCATCAATATAAATAAATGTACAAATAAAAAAAAATATAAACACTTTAAATCCCCATCATGGCCGTGAGACCTAGAGCACAAAGCATCAATCAAATTAATAATCAATCACACAATTTCTCCTTCAACAATATCTCCTTCAACAATTCACCAAGCTTTGGTTATTGAAGCTCCTAGTTTGCCTTCCCTTTCCTCTTTGTTTTATCTTTTAATCAATCCTTGAACCTTACACACTTCCAGTTCTCATCTGGATTATACTGGACGTAAGAAAAGAACTTCAACAATTATTTAGACTTCGCCACGTATTGTTCCCTTATCTTTTCCCTCTGCTCAAATTTTAAAAATTCTAACGATTTTGTTTCTTGCAAATTCCTTGGAAGTATTTATCCAGAAAGGTCGTCCTAAATACTTCCCAAATTATTTGAATACTTATTGCTTCTTTTAATCTTTTAATATCATTCTACTAATACTCAGTTTCCCCCTTTCAATATATAGGAAGCAAACAACACCTCTTAATCATCTCTACATCTCATTACCTTAAAAATCTTTTCTAACTCTCTCAATAATTCTTTCGTTTTCAATGAATCATACTCACCATGGAATGATGGAAAGTCAACTTTTCTGAAATCAAACAAATCATGGAAGTCTTGACTCCCCACCAAAACCATATTTGTTTACTGGTGTTCGTTGCACATTGACTCTCATTTATTCTAATATCCTATTTGTCATGTTTACTTGTTGTCTTATCGCAACGACTATGTCTCTGATGACTTCAGATATATCTGGTGTATTATCTATATATCTATCAATAGCAGACACTCTACTACCTTGACTTCAGGTTCGCCTGGTCGATGCCATAGTTTTCTACACACACAACATATTACGTATTGAGTTGATCAAACTCAATATCATGTAATAATGCGACAGTTAATTATAAACATACAAACTCAAGGCCATTATGCAATTCTACCTATGCATCTCATCATTAAGATAAGACAAATGCATAACAAACGTAGCTAATCCATACTCTGGATCAATAGGATGAACTGCTTTGATACAAAAAATGTAACACCCTAATACTAGTACTAATGACATGCCTAGGATCATGCCTTAGTAAATAACATTAGTGATGTCACTTTAAAACTAAAAACAAGTTTATGAAAATAAATATAACTTATTCGAAAATATGAGCATGATACAGGTATAATCATACACATATATTGAAATAATCTTTACACACTTACGTACTTCTTAATACAAATACTTCATCATATGCTTCCATGGCAATACATATACAAATTCTACATCATGATTATCTACCAATTACAACTACACTTCTCTTCTTTGACTCGGTCTTCGTTTCTGCGTGCTAATACCTTCAGAGTTCTTGGAAATAATACGAAAATACAAATATGTTTCATCGTAATATTTCCAGCTATTTCAAGGAAAAGCACATCCTTTGTTTAAAACTCAATATAAGTATAATTATATAAGTTATAGAGAGGTGGCAAACTGCCAAAACTGGTTCTCTCTCTTCCCGAAATAGAGGTTCAATTATTATTTTTTATAAAAATCATTTGCACAATCTAATCAATCATATAGTTTCAAATTCAGTCCTTTATCACAATCAATTCAAGCATTAGTACTAAGATACATAATTTAATTCACATGTATTGATCTTTCATAATAAAAAATAAGATATTAATAATCCATATCAATTATCATACATCAACATAATCACTATATTTCCTTCTTTCGAGATATTTTCAAGTCAGGTATCAATCTTGGTCCTCATTAATTTAATTCTAAAAACAAGATAATTGTTCATTCAATTGTCATTTTATGCAATGCATTATGATGAATGATTATGCCTAAGGAATGTCCTAAAGTATGCTTATGAAATGTTTTTAAAAGATTTTGTTTTTAGAAAACACATGTTACTTGCATATTTTCAAGGATCCCTTTCTTCTAGGACGACCTTTGTTCCATGAAATCCTTCTAGGAAAACCTTTGTTCTATGAAGTTCTTTTGATCGCTGTATATCCTTAAGTAGGAAAAGGTAGGACAACATTTGTTCCTTGACCTCCTTGCACTACCTTGGTATGAGTGGTCAATCTTGCCTCACAACAACGAGGTTATCGTTTACCTTTCCACCATACTAGGTATGAGCACCTACAGCCCTGGCATTGGGAGCACCTTTGGCTCAAGTCATAGGGTCATTCATACAAGGAAATAGCAAGAAACAAGTTTTTGAAAACAGAACATACAAATATATTTAAAATAGTTTCTTTATTCACTTTCACATAATCAAGCTTTTCCTCACGTAATAAGAAAGCAAAACCTTAATCATCAAGCCTTTCATTCATACATTACATTATATGCTTGTAGAGAGTGAGTGACTCACTCAACCTCAATCTTCCCTTATTCTTTCATTATTATGTTTCTCAACATCATTCATAATCAAACTCATTTCAAGGCATAAAAGTCATTATAATTCAACTATAAAAAGGTCAGTACATTCACCACATTTTCCAACACCATGCAAACCACAATGTAAACATTTAACCATTATAAATGAGCTTAAAAGAAACATGGCATAAGCTGTTTTGGCATTTTAGACCAAAATACTCAATGAATTCTTTATTATTTAAGTAATATTTTCATGTACCGAAAAGCATCAATACTTAAGACAAAGAAAATAGGATAGATTCTTCCATGTTTCTAAACCACATTTCAAAGCAAGATATTATGCATATTTATACACTACAAAGGTAACTGAATCCAACTTTTATTCATCAACCATTTTCTCTTCTTGTTAACAAATAGCCATGATTTTTAAATAACCTAAGGCCATGCATTTTATCTTCCTACACATAAAATCCATTCACAAGGATAAGAGACTAAAACAAGTCTCACGGTCATGATTCCCCTTGATGACAATCTTGTTACTTTTATAAATCTATTATCATTCTTAATGGTTCATTTAACATACATAGAAAAAAACTAGTGCAATTCTTGATATTTTCAATCAATATTTTGCAACTATACATGAAACAATTGCATAATAATTAGGATAAAAAACAGGGCAGCAACTTGCTTTAAATAATTCAGCTCAAGAACACATTGAAAACTCATTTTTCTCATCAAATTCAAGTCAATCAACAATAACACAGCATCAATAACAATATACAGCAGCTATAATTCACAGCAGAAATAATTTACCGTAAAAACAAAATATAACTTTACATCAAAATCTATTTAGAGCAAAAATAATTTACAACAAAATCTATTTATAATAGAAATAATTTACAACAAAATTTAGTTATAGCAAAAATAGTTTACAGAAGAATCTATTTACAACAAAAATAATTTATAACAGAATCTATTTATGGCAGAAATAATTTATAGCAAAATCTATTTACAAATAGGAGAAATAATTTATAGCAGAATCTATTTGTAGCAGAAATAATTTACAGCAAAATCTATTTACTGATAGTAGAAACAATTTATAGCAAATTGATTTACAACAAAAACAAGGTAATAAAAATGGTATAGACCCCTACATCTTCATGCCTTGGCCGTGAGTATCACTAAGGTAAGGGTTGGCCATGAGCTTATTGCAAACAAGTTTTAAACTTTATTTAATGTTCTATGGATAAAGAGGAACAAATTAAAAATCAAGAGTGCCTATTCTCTCATCATTTGTTCATGAATTAATGCCTTCAATTTGTATAACCAATAACATAATTTTCACCCAAAACTATAAACGAAAAACAGTAACATAAAGCAAGAAAATAGCAAGTTGAGACAAGTTGAGACAAGTTGAAAACAGTAACATCTTTTTTCTCTCTTATTTTCCTATCCTTTTCTCAAAGGTGTTGTTGCTTTGTTTTGCTTCTATTCTTTCTGTTTTCCACCAAGTGAGAAAGTGAGTTAAGAGTGATAGAAATATCTAGAGGATTTGAGAAAAAGTTTGGATGGTGGTGGCATAAAAAAATGATTAAAATTTCTTGTTAAAACTTTTGAATCTGTTACATACATTTTAGTATTTCAAAATTGAGTTTTCAAGTTACCATAAGTATTATGAAAAATTTTAGGACTCATCTTAGTCCTCAAATCTAATTTTTCATAACTTTTCATATACTGATATTTATTAAATAAGTTGTACTACTTTCTTAAATTAAATTGAATCTGTAAAATAGGTAAATATGTCTGCCTTAAATTATTTTCCTTACTAAAATATTCTCTATATTCTACTTACCATCTCCATGAAATTTCATAATTTTCTAAGGTACTTAACTGTCCCGACTATTTTTCAGAAGTATCTTTAAAAATACCAGACTTACTCTGTTGATTCTCAAAAATTTTCTGCAACTCTTCTCAATGGTTCTTAGTTAGGAAATAAATTTTTCATATTTATTTCCATCATATCAACTGATTCAGCAGATACTTTAATTATTCTCTTGTATTCAGTGTTATAGAATTACGCTCAAATTAGTTCAAAAATTACTCGAGTTAACAGATAATTTCTTACCAGTATTACTGAGTTTCTATAACACTATTTAGGACTTATTGGGTCAGGAAGGGTGTTACAAAAACTGGGATGATAAAAGGTCCTACTTGAGAAAATCCGATGTCATGGTCAATCCATGATGTCTCTTCACGGAAAGTTTGGGGTCATGGTCAATCCATGATGCCCTCCCAAGAACGACCCAGCTCGGGAATGTCTGAGGTCATGGTCAATCTATGATGCCCATTCAAGAAAGACCCAGTTCGAGAAAGTCAGAGGTCGTGGTTAATTCATGATGCCCCTCCAAGAACGACCCTTATTACACCCAAAGAATAATGTGGTAGTAGTAGCACAACTTTGGGGTGTCGATTTCACAGAGATACAAATTAAAAGAATTGCAGAAAGAACAAAGAAACTAAAAAAATATTAAATGATTAATAGTGAACAATGATTAACTTCAAATGAAAATTAAAGTGAAACAAAGTAAACAAATTGGGTTTTTACCAAATACAAACTAAAGTTCAGAATCTATCAAGATTAATTTTAACATTAACTATGTCAAATTATTATACCCAAATAATTTAACTCATGAACATCTAGTGACAAGCATGTGATCACGAAAGATTTATTAATGAAGCATTAAAAATAATAATCAAGTGTATAATAAAATCTCCCTAATTAATAGTAAATTATCAAATCATCAAATGTATCTCTAATAAGAAATCACAATTGATATCTAACAATTACCACCAACACTCAGATAACACAAATAAATTGCAAAGCATGAGAAAATCATGACTAAATGACTGCAGGATTTAAAGGATGCAAACCCAAGTGCAGGTTGTCTCAAGTAATAAATTTCTCGGGAGTCCGAGGTTGAACCACAGGGAATTGATGAAGAAAAATTAATTGAGGTAAGAAGAGGATTTGTCACAACACCAAAAGTAATAAAAGATATTCACTAATGAATTTAAGAACTTGCTCGAGTTAGGAGATCCACTCTTGGTAATAAATTAAAGGCAAGATTATTTCTCTTTATAACTCAATTAAAATCCACACACAACGGAGGTTCCAATCGGAAAATATAACATTCAAAATTTAATTATATATGCAATAATTTTATGATTCCTTTAATTATCTACCAACATTTGTAAATGAGTTCAAGCATTTACTGTTCCTATTGTCTACAATAAATCAAGATCTCCATTATACAAAGAAGGTTTCTAAATTGATTGGAAATAAAATATAACACATATGATGTCCATTTGATAATATATCATTTAAGCACAAGAAATAGAATAATCTAACCTTATTTCATTACCAAGAGCTTCACTCTTTCACCCAAGCAAGATGAAGATTTAGTTACTCATAGATAATAAGAAAGAAAGAGAGAAGAAGAGAAAGATGAACATAACTTCAATTTAGAGTAAGAGAAAATTACAACAAAGGAAAACACTAAACAAGCATAACCATAACTTCTAAAAACTAAGCCTAACACTAAGAGCACCAAATGATCAGCCAATGGTGCATTTTATAGAGGATTAGAGATACAAAATGACAAGGGGGATGATTAAGAGTAGGTGGATAAGTGGATGGAGTGGTTGGATGATTGGATGAGTGGTTGGATTATTGAGATTCTTTGTCTCCAAAATCATTCATTGCTTAACTCATAGATTCCGTCATCAAATAGAAAAGTCATCTTCATGAAAGTTGTAGATCTATGTCTTAACTTTCAGATATCCAAATTTCAGCTCATTTCATCACCTACAGGCCGAGATATGACCCAATTACTACAGACTGTTCAGGCCCAGTTTCAGCACCTCTATTTTGATTTCTAGACCCAATATCACCTCCAAACTGTCTGATTTGAGTTTTTTGTTCTTCATGAAAGTTGTAGATATGGGTCTTAACTTTCAAGTATCAAAATTTCAGCTCAAGAAAGTTCCTACAGCCCAAGTTATGCTCTGATTACTGTACACTATTCAGATTCCAGACACAAAACTTGTGTTCTGACTTCCGAGCCCAATTAGCTCCACTAGATGTCTGAATAAAACTTTGAACTCTCATCAAAGTTGTAGAGCTCTCTCTTATCTTTTCTACAAGGTAAGATACATAATTTTTATACATCTAGAACTCAAGATATGACGAAAATACAGAAACCGTGTAAGACCCAAATAATGCTGGAAAAATCAATTAAGTCTAATTTGAGTCCAAACTTACAAAACATAACTGGGCTTAATCAATTAAGTACATGGAGAGTGTAAATGACTAAAAATAAGGGTTTATTAATGTACAAAATATGTGATTATCAAATTTTTCCACACTTAGGTTTTTGCACTCCTGGGCAAAACACATAAGACCAAAGCTAGGAAACAAAGAAAAACGACATAGACTCAAAAGCTAAAAACTCTAAAAGACTCGATGAAGCAGGAAGAGCAACAAGAAATTCAAGGGATCAAAGCATTAATGAGGTAACATTTCTTCATATCTCAAACCAACAAGCAAAGAAACTTCAGTTGAAAAGAATGAATCAAGAATGATAGATCCTCACAGAATTCACTCTCAATCTCTCAAGTGTTTAAAAGGTAAGTATTTCACTCTATTCAACCCATGAACAATTGCACTACTATAACCTTGCTTATCTTCTACTTCTCCGCTACTCAAACCACATGCATACAAAAATCAAGAGGGCTTTATTCAAGGTTGTAATGGGGTCATGGTAAAGGAGAGGGGATAATATGGATGTGAGAAGATAAATACCAAACAGAATAAAAGAGCATTATGGTACAGTTAGAGTAGAGAAAATATTTGAGAACATTCATCATAAAGGATAATCACCAATATTTGACTAATGTTTTGTTGAAGATCAATCCCAAATTGGTGAATTGAATTCATTGTTAGGCCTGAACCTTCTCATTTTCTTCATGTTATTTCCAAGCATCCACCTTTATTCTAGACTCTGATAATTCTTTGATTGCAATAGTGGTTAGTTTTTTTTTTATCATTTTACACACACACCTCCACACTTTTTCAAGAACAAAGTTAATGCTCTTTTATTCCCTAAGGTTGGGTAAAACATATTTTTTTTTGAAGGCATGTAATGAGTTAAAAACAAGGAATGATCAAATAAGCTCAAAGGGGTTACACAAGGGAAAATCTATAAGGATGACTATTTGGTCAAAGTAGTTATTTCAAAATGCCTCAATCATATTTATGTATGCATGTGAAAATGTAACCTAAAAAAGAATCAAAGCAAGTTCTAGAGTAACAATTCCATGAGTGAAAATCACACAAGAAAGAAGAGAATGGTACAGATATTCAATCCATTCATCAATAGGCTCAAAATCTCACAAGGCATATTTCTATCATTCTCAATCCACCAATTCAACATCCATAACCAAGCATGTGAAATTTAAGAAAGAAGATAATTTATTCAATCATACTATGATTCTTGAATTTCAATTGTTTCAAAGGAAGTGAGAGTGCATTCACTTGAATCTTTCAAAGGAAATCAAACAGCAAAACTTTGTTACTTCCACAAATAAACACTAAATAGTTACTACCCCAACTAAGATGCGTCTCAAGAGTAGTAAATTGTTTCCAAAATTTATTCCTTACCCTGCCATCACTAATTAGTTTTACTACGAATAGGTTTCTGACAGTTATATCACTAAACATACTTCCTAATTTAGATGCATCTCAGGAGTAAAATTACTCCTTACTCTGCCATCATTCATTAGTTTAGTAAGTCCATGACAATCATATCATACTTCCTAAATTTTTTTTTTGGGTCAACTATCCTTCCCCCCAACTAGATCACAACATTGTCCACAATGTTAAAATATAGATGAATAAAGGATATAAGATATTACCTGTTGGAGAAATTACCGAAAAGAGAAACCTGACACAAATTTAAACAGAAATAAAATACAATAAATAAAACCAAAGCTTAATATTATTTAAATAACTAGAGTGTCTGATCGGGCTTACGATGCATACTGCTTCCTTCACTGCTTCCTGCTGACCAATTTGTCTAAGCTATTGCTGGGTCAGGTTTATGAACAAAAGCTTCTAATTTATCAATTAACTCATCAATAGTGGAATCAGAGATAAGAAGTTGTCTTGCCAAAGGTGTGATAAATTTCTGTTCCACAGCATGGTCAAAAAAAAGTAACAAAATATCAAAGAAATTATTTACATTCAACAAACCTATAGGTTTATGGTGGATATTCAGTTGGGCCTAAGAGACAATTTGAAAAACTTCTTCCAAGGTACCAAAATCACCTGGTAAGGCAATGAATGCGTTAAAGTTTTCAAGCTTTATTTTCATTCGTTCATGCCTTGATGATACCTTAAGTTCATTCCCAATTGTCTTTCCAGTGATGTTTTCTTGAGCTAAAGGTTCAGGAATGACACCTAAAACCTGACTGCCTCCTATATATGCAGCAAGTGATGCAGCTCCCATTAACCCACGACAACCTCCCCCATATACAAGATGAATATTCCTCGCAGCAAGTGATCGACCAAGAGTGGTAGCTGCGTTTACAAACTCTAAACCCTTCCCATACTTAGACTCACAAAATACACATATATTTTTAAGTTGACGAACAGAAACACCTTCCATTTCTATTTTCACCTTTCCTTTGAATGATTCTGAGTTAGAAGAAAGTGGAGAAAATGGAGTGTTTAAATAGGAAAAAGAATGGAATGAGTAATAATAGCATCTATAAGGGTAGGTTGGTTGTTATCAGAAAAGTTTGAAATTAAGAAACACAGTATCTTTTTTTGTTTTTTTTTGTTTTTTTTTGTTTTTTTTTTTTTTACTTCAAGAAAACCATTAGGGTAAAGAAGTCTAGAAACCCCTGAAGGACCCTGCTCAAAGGATCGTCTGTCCAAAACCAAAATACAGCAAATTCATACAAAGATAAAAGAAATATAATAGCAAATGATGATATACTTTTATGTACAGTTTTCATGGCGTATCTTTATACTGCGCGTCATGAGTGCGGTAGTGACATTTTTATACTACGTGTCACCAGTGCAGTAGACACTCACGTCCGTTTATTCGAAGAAAGGAGAAAGAAGAAACCATCGTGGGTTTTCATCATGGGTTTGGAACCTGGAGAGCTCACACTTGGGCTCGTAACATCAATAAAGATGCTAAAATCTGAAACCCGTAATGTCCAAGATCCAGAACATCCTATCCCAGGGCGCTGAGAGCCCCTTCTAATAAAAGAGAAGACCAAGCTCAGATGCCTCATACGCTTTGGCAGCCGCGGGTTACTTCTCACTAATAACCAGAGTGGGACGCTTCTGCCTATCCATCAACTCCACAGTGCCTAGATGGTAAACATTGGGTTATGAAGTGCGATTCTTTACAGAGCATGGTACATAAACTTTTTTAAGGACCAGTGTGCAAAGGTCCACTCGAGTCAATGACAGGTCAGCCAAAGGCTGGGGTTCCACAACTAATTAAAGTCATGGTACTCCTTCCGAATCGCCCTTGTTCAAACTTTTTTTTTATTTTTTTTTTAAAATTTACTTTTTTTTTAGAAAACATGAAGAAGAAGAAGAAGATAATATGTACAGATTGTTGTGGATATGGCTCATATCTGCCTCTGGTTTCACGTCCAGTAACGGCTTAAATGCCTTCTATGAGTCGAGGATAAGCTTCCATCCAATTTTCTTATAAATTGGCAAACAGGGTCTTTTAGAGTCAGATTCCCACGACTGTAGCGTTTTTCTTCATCTTTGAAGAGATTCCACAAATTAAGAAGTTCACGATGCACCAGTCCATAAGAATGCGTCTCAAGAGTCAATAAGATATCATCTAATGACTCCTTACTTAGTCCATTCTTAATGAAGAAAATTTTATCTTCTCTGTTTGTAGAAATCATCCCTAAAGAACGACATCGCTTGTTACAATTCCATCGTCCATATTTGTGATAGACTTGTAACCTTTTTGCTCTTCTCCTTTTAAAATATGAACTTCTTCCAAGACTTGACATGTATCAGTCAAATGAAATTGAAGACTTACCTGCTATTCGGACCTTTGCTTCAATTATTCAGCGTACATCTTCTGGTATATCCTTGTGCATTAACAGTCTCAATCTTTCACATCTAGTTGTGTAGATTTTTGTCAGAGCATTTTGAGGGAGAGAAGGAAAATGTTTTCTGAGATTTGAAAGAATGACATCCATTTTAAAGGAGAAAAAGGATTCAGTTATTTTAAGAAACTGAAAAATAAACCGACTTGAGAGTCACGGAGTACCGTTATCCGCCACTTAATCGGCAACACAAAGAACTGCAAAAACAAGGCAACAAAATTAGAGTGAATTCTATTCATAACAAGGATCAAAAAGAGAGATGAATTCTACCTCATCAACTTAGTTTTCCAGAAATGGTTTGAGCCTTTGTCCATTAACTTTAAACACATTACCATTCCTAGGATTCTCAATATCTACGGCCCCATGAGGATACACATGTTTGACAACAAAAGGACCACTCCACTTAGATCTCAATTTTTTAGCGAATAGGTGCATGCGAGAATTATAAAGCATAATTTTTTGACCAATTTCAAAAGATTTTCTCAAAATTGTCTTGTCGTGAAAAGCTTTTGTTCTGGCTTTATAAATCTTTGAGTTCTCATATGCATCATTTCTCAATTCCTCAAGTTCATTTAATTGTAATTTGCATATCTTGCAAGCATAATCAAGATTTAGATTGAAAGCTTTAATGACCCAAAATGCTTTATGTTCCAATTCTACAGGCAAGTGACAAGATTTTTTATAGACTAATCGATAGGGTAACATGCCCAAAGATGTTTTGAAAGCAGTACGGTAAGCCCAAAGTGCATCGTTTAGTCTTAAAGACCAATCTTTACGAATTGGGTTAACCTTTTTTTTCAAAATTTGTTTAATCTCCCTATTTGTCAATTCAACTTGTCCACTTGTCTGAGGATGATAAGGGGTGGCAATTTTGTGTGTAATATCATATGTTTTCATTAAAGATTCAAATGGTTTATTGTAAAAATGTATTCCCCCATCACTGATGATTGCTCGAGGGATTCCAAATCGACACAAGATATTTTCTTTTAAAAATTTGAGAACAGTTTTATGATCATTGTGTCGGCATAGAATCGCCTCAATCCATTTTGAGACATAATCAATTGCAACCAAAATATACACAAATACAAATGAGGATGGAAATGGACCCATGAAATCAATTCCCCAACAATAAAAAATTTCAATGACAAGGATGAGGTTTAGAGGCATCATGTTTCTTTTTGAAATTGAGCCCATCTTTTGACAATTTTCACAACTTTTGCAAAAAGTATAGCAGTCATTAAATAAAGTAGGCCAATAAAATCTACACTGCAAGCTTTTCGCAGTTGTTTTCTTTGAAGAAAAATGACCTCCATATGCTTCTGAGTGACAAAATTTAATGACACTACCTACCTCATTGTCGGACACACATCTCCAAAAGATTTGGTCAGGACAATATCTGAATAAGCATGGATCATCCCAATAAAAATTTTCATCTCTGTCAAAATTTTTTTTCTATCTTGGTGCGTCCATTGAGGCGACATCTTTCCTGTTACAAGAAAGTTGACTATGTTAGCAAACCAAGGTATGAAACTGACAGAAAATAAAAATTTATCAAGAAAAGAATCATTGATGGGTGTGCTATCAAAAGATGAGCCTATTGTAAATATGAACAAATGATCAGCGACAACATTTTCGATTCCTTTCTTATCTTTTATTGTGATGTTGAATTCTTAAAGCAACAAGATCTACCGTATCAATCTTAGTTTGGCATCCTGCTTAGACATCAAATATCTAACAACAACATGATCGGTGAAAATCACAATAGAAGAACTAATTAAGTAAGATTGAAATTTGTCCAGTACAAAAATTATAGCAAGTAGTTCTTTTTCAGTAGTAGTGTAGTTCATTTGTGCACTATTTAACGTTCTACTT
This sequence comes from Ormosia emarginata, assembly GCA_029884605.1. NCBI lineage: Eukaryota > Viridiplantae > Streptophyta > Magnoliopsida > Fabales > Fabaceae > Ormosia > Ormosia emarginata. Next base: position 45,950,619 of record JAQQTP010000077.1, on the reverse strand, counting down.
GCATAACAAATCATATGAGGCTTACCTTCCTTCCTTTGGCTTAAAACAGTGCCCATAACAAAATCACTAGTATCACACATTAACTCAAAAGGTAAAGACCAGTAAGGAGATTGCATAATAGGGGTAGATGTCAGAAGACCAATTAATTTTTCAAAAGATTTTTGACATTCTTGAGTCCAATCAAATGGTGCATCTTTCAACAGAAGACTACATAATGGTCTAGATATGGCACTAAAGTCCTTTATAAATGTTCTGTAAAATCCTGCACGTCCTAAAAAGGAATGAACTTCTCTGACTGTTTTTGGGGAAGGCAAATGAGCAATTAATTCAACTTTGGCCTTATCAACTTCAATTCCTTTAGAAGATATCACATGACCTAACATTATTCCTGAGGTAACCATGTAATGACATTTTTCCCAGTTTAATACAAATCCTTTCTCTTCACATCTTTTAAGAACTTTTTCTAAATTATCAAGACAATTTTCAAAAGAATTTCCAAAAACTGTCAGATCATCCATGAAAGCCTCTAATTAATGCTCAATCATGTCACTAAAAATGCTTAACATGCATCTTTGAAATGTTGCCGGAGCATTACAAAGGCCAAAAGACATTTTTCTATATGCAAAAGTGCCAAATAGACATGTAAAAGTGGTCTTTTCTTAATCTTCCAATGCAATTGGTATTTGATTATAACTTGAAAAACTATCAAGAAAACAGTAGTATGGATGTCTTGCTACCCTTTCCAGAATTTGATCAAGAAATGGTAAGGGGAAATGATCTTTCCTAGTAGCAGCATTTAATTTTCTAAAATCAATACACATACGCTAACTAAATGAGACTCGCGTATGTATTAATTCACCTTTATCATTTTCAATCACTGTTATTCCAGATTTCTTAGGCACAACTTGTGTAGGGCTTACCCATTGACTATCAGAGATAGGATAAATAATTCTAACATCAAGTAATTTAAGGACTTTGGTTCTAACTACCTCTTTCATATGTAGATTTAATCTTCTTTGAGGTTGTTGAGAAGTTTTAGTATTATCTTCTAAATGTATTCTATGTGTACAAATTAATGGATTAATACTTTTTATGTCCTTTAATGTCCATCCAATTACACTTTTATGCCTTTTAAGTACTTCTGTTAATATACCTTCTGGTTTTTCAATAAGAGACGAGGAAATTACCACTAGTAAGCTTTGCTCTTCTCCCAAAAATGTGTACTTCAACCCAGCAGGTAATGGCTTTAGTTCCGGTGTAGGTACTTCTTCATGGGTATTATCATTCATGAGTTTTAGCTCTTCAAATCTTGGCTTCCATCTCTTGTACTCCATTACCTGTGTACAATCAAGCAAAGAGCATATTTCAGAGATATCATCTTCTAGTTGCATGTCTGACTCAAATGAATTGACTAAAGAAATTTCTAATGGGTTAGAAGAACTCCTTGTTTGAAGATGATCATCTATAATGGCTTCAATTCTTTCAACTTCCTCCTTTTCATCAAGGACTTCTTGTGGTTACTTACACATGTTAAAAACATTGAGCTCCAGTGTCATGTTTCCAAATGTTAGCTTCGCCACTCCATTTCCGCAATTTATCAAAACATTTGATATTGCTAAAAATAGACAGCCTAAAATAACAAGAGTTGACTTGCAACTATCAACCATATATTCAGTATCCAAGATAATAAAATCCACAAGATATATGTATTTATTAACTTGAACCAACACATCTTCCACTATTCCTCTTAGAATTTTAATTGATCTATCGACAAGTAGAAGAGTTACAGAAGTTAGTTTTAACTCACCCAAGTTGAGTTGCTGATAAACTGAATATGGAAGCAAATTGACACTAGCACCAATATCAAGTAAAGCTTTTTCAATTTTATGTTCTCCAATAATGCATGAAACTGTAGGACAACTAGGGTCTTTATATTTCAACGCATTATTATTATGAAGAATGGAGCTTACCTGTTCATCCAAAAATGCTTTCTTTTTCACATTTAGTTTCCTTTTAACAGTGCACAAGTCCTTCAAATATTTAGCATAAGAAGGAATCAGTTTGATAGCATCTAACAGAGGAATATTGATCTTTACTTGTTTCAAAATTTCAAAAATTTCAGTGTGGGGGTCCAATTTCTTTGGATTATTCAATGCTTGAGGAAATGGGGGTGAAGGCGAGAGTTTAGTCTCCTTTTGGTCAGCTTCTTCATTTTTTTAGGCAATTGGTTCATCTTTTTTCTCACAAGGTTCGAGAATTTGTTTTTCAACAACCTTTCCACTCCTAAGAGTTATCACTGACTTGACTTAGTCCATTTGTTGGTTTTCTGAACTCCCCTCATTTAGACTATACTGACCCTTGGGATTTGGTTAAGGTTGAGAAGGAAATTTTCCTTTCTCGTGAATGGTGAGTGCAGAAGAAAGTTTAGCAAGAGTGTCTTTTATGTCATTCATGGTTTGATTGTTTTGTTTATTAATGACCTCTTGCTTTTCTATGAATGCATGTAGTGTTTCTTCAAGGTTTTTCCTATATGGTGGGACATAAGGTGCATTTCATTGAGAATTTTAAGAGTCCTGTTGTGCTTGAGGAGGTGGTGGCTGCACAAATTGTGACATTATTATTCCTCTAGCTGAAGTTCGGGTGATTTCTCCATCCCAGATTGTATGTATCTAAAAAAGAAGAAGTAAATGGCTTTTTAAAATTATTCATTGCATTTACTTGCTCATGTACAACTTCTTTAAAAATAAGAATATTGGGACATTCATGTGTTGAGTGTCCTAAGTTATCACAAATGCCACAAATTTCTTCATTTTGCACAGATTTGATTTCTTTTGCTTTTCTTAATTCCATGGCTTCAACCTTTCTAGCCAAACTAGCAAACCTAGCATTTAGATCTTCCTCTTGACTAAGGTGATATTTTCCTTTATTAGCACTTGCAAGATTAGATCTAATTGAATTTTCAGAAGGATTAGTACTATGCCAAGATTGAGAATTTTCAGCCAGTTGGTTTAAATAGTCTAAAGCTTCATCAGGTTCTTTATCAAGAAACTCACCATTGCACATTGTTTCCACAAATTGTTTAGTTTCAGGTGTTAAACCTTCATAAAAGAAGCTTATAGTGCGCCATTTTTCAAAATCATGATGTGGGCAAAAATTTAACGAATCTTTAAACCGTTCTTAACATTAAAAATATGCTTCATTTGAATTTTGGGAAAAATTTTAGATTTGTCTTTTCATAGCATTGGTTTTATGTGCTGGAAAAAATTTCTTTAAGAACTCACCTTGCATTTCTTGCCATGTGCCAATTGATCTTGGTTTTAAAGTGTTAAGCCAAGATTTTGTTTTATCTTTTAAAGAAAAAAGAAACAATTTAAGCTTAATAATCTCTTCAGTGCAATTTTGGTCATTGAAAGCAATACATATTTTCTCAAATTCTTTCAGAAGTAAATATGGACTTTCAAATTCTAAACTATAAAAATTAGGAAGTAAAGAAATCATACCTGGCTTAAATCTAAAATTGTTGGTGTTGAGTGGAAAGATAAAACATGATGGACTAGAATTTCGAGATGGTTGCAAATATTCACGCATGGTTCGCAACAGTTGATTTTCATGTTCATCATGTACACTTTCATTTTCAGCCATTGTGTCAATTGTGTGTGATTGTGATTCAAACAAATCAATATATAAAGTACCATGATTAATTTTTACTAAACAACCAGAATTTTAATCACGATACTAATTAAGTATAAATAAATGACTTAAAATAAAAAAAATAATATACAAGTCGGCAGTTTATACCATCCATTAAATATTAACAAGGATGTGGTATAAACCAACCACCTAATAAATATAAAAAAGTAAAAAGTTAGATAACTGATAAAATAAAAAGTTAGATAGTTAGAGAGTTAATAATTAGTAAGTTAGAAAGTCCAGAAAGTAAAATACAAAAAATAAAGTTCGGAAAGTAAATTGCGTAAAAATAAAGTGCAGAAAAGTAAATTACGTAAAAAATAAATTGCAGTAAGTAAATTGCAGAAAATAAATTTAAAATTTGAAAATCGGAGAGAAGTAGAACCCCACCAAAGCCGGCGAAAGAGAAGAGAAGAAGAAAGATTATTTCGTTATGTTAGAAAGCAATAATAAATAATAGAAATTAAACAATTAGAGTGCAGAAAATAAAAGACGTAAATTAAAAAGTTAGAGTGCATAAAATAAAAGTTAGTAAGCAGAAAATAAATGACATAAATTAAAAGTTAGAAAGTTAGTATGTTAACAAGTTAGTAGGTTAGTATGTTAGAAAGTTAGTATGTTAACAAGTTAGTAAGTTAGTATGTTAGATAGTTAGAAAGTTAGAGAGTTAGTAAAGAAACCGAAGGATCGGTAAGCCGATCTTTTGCTTCGGTAAGGGAGAAGAGAGAATAGATTTTATTAAAGAAAAAGAACGTCAATAAATTAAAACTTCTAATCAAGTCCCCGGCAACAACGCCAAAAACCTGACTGCGGGATTTAAAGGATGCAAACCCAAGTGTAGGTTGTCTCAAATAATAAATTTCTCGGGAGTTCGAGGTCGATCCACAGGGAATTGATGAAGAAAAATTAATTGAGGTACGAAGAGGATTTGTTACAACACCAAAAGTAATAAAAGATGTTCACTAATGAATTTAAGAGCTTGCTTGGGTTAGGAAATCCACTCTTGGTAATAAATTAAAGGCAAGATTATTTCTCTTTATAACTCAATTGAAATCCACACACAACGGAGGTTCCAATCAGAAAATATAACATTCAAAGTTCAATTATATATGCAATCATTTTATGATTCCTTTAATTATCTACTAACATTTGTAAATGAGTTCAAGCATTCACTGTGCCAATCCTATTGTCTATAATATATAAAGATCTCCATTATACAAATAAGGTTTCTAAATTGATTGGAAACAAAATATAACACATATGATGTCCATTTGATAATATATCATTTAAGTACAAGAAATAGAATAATCTAACCTTATTTCATTACTAAGAGCTTCACTCTTTCACCTAAGCAAGATGAAGATTTAGTTACTCATAGATAAGAAGAAAGAAAGAGAGAAGAAGAGAAAGATGAACATAGCTTCAATTTATAGCAAGAGAAAATTACAACAAAGGAAAACACTAAACAAGCATAACCATAACTTCTAAAAACTAAGCATAACACCAAGAGCACCAAATGATCAGCCAATGGTGCATTTTATAGAAGATTAGAGATACAAAATGACAAGGGGGCTGATTAAGAGTAGGTGGATGAGTAGGTGGAGTGGTTGGATGATTGGTTGAGTAGTTGGATGAGTGGATGAGTGGTTGGATTATTGAGATTCTTTGTCTCCGAAATCATTCATTGCTCAACTCATGGATTCCGTCATCAAATAGAAAAGTCATCTTCATGAAATTTGTAGATCTGGGTCTCAACTTTCAGATGTCCAAATTTCAACTCATTTCATCATCTATAGCCCGAGATATGGCCCAATTACTGCAGACTGTTTAGGCCCAGTTTCAGCACCTCTGTTTTGACTTCTAGACCCAATATCACCTCCAAACTATTTGATTTGAGTTTTGTGTTCTCCATGAAAGTTGTAGATATGAGTCTTAACTTTCAAGTTTCAAAATTTCAGCCTAAGAAAGTTCCTACAGCCCGAGTTATGCTCTGATTACTATATACTGTTCAAGTTCCAGACACAAAACTCGTGTTCTGACTTCCGACCCCAATTAGCTCTACTAGATGTCTGAATGAGACTTTGAGCTCTTCATCAAAGTTGTAGAGCTCTCTCTTATCTTTCCTACAAGGTAAGATATATAATTTTTACATATCTAGAACTCAAGATATGACAGAAATACAGAAATAGTGTAAGACCCAAATAATCTAGAAAAATCAATTAAGTTCAATTTGAGTCAAAACTTACAAAACATAACCAGGCTTAATCAATTAGGTACATGGAGAGTGTAAATGACTAAAAATGAGGGTTTATTAATGTATAAAATATGTGATTATCACTAAACTCATCTAAAAATTTATTCATTTAATCTGATAGGAAAATAAAATCAATAACCATTAAATCCTAAAATTGAGTAAAAATAATTCAACATAACAATGCTAAAATAATCAGGGACAAGCATGTGATCATGAAAGATTTATCAATGAAGCATTAAAAATAATAATCAAGTGTACGATAAAATTTTCTTAATTAATAATAAATTATCAAATCATCAAATTTATCCCTAATAAGAAATCACAATTGATATCCAACAATAACTACTAACACTCAGATAACACAAATAAATTACAAAGCATGAGAAAAACATGATTGAACTCATCTACAAATTCATTCATTTAATCTGAAAAAAAAAATAGAATCAATAAGTATTAAATCTTAAAATTAGGTAAAAACAATTTAATATAGCAATGCTAAAATAATCAAAATTTCATCATCTCCTTAATACAGAGAATTTAACAAGACATAATAAGACTAGAACACAATACAATTATCTCTCTAAAATTCTCCTTTGCACACATCTTCAAAATCTTCTCCACTGCTGCACATTGGGCTGCTGTGAATCTCCGTTCAGTCTGCCTGCTTCGGTTCTCGTCCAATTCTTCTCCTCGAGCGGCGTTGTGTTCTTCTTGTTCTGATATTTATATACTACATTATGCCGCCTCTTCTTACGCCCATGAAATTAGATTAGCCTTTTTTTTCTAATATGTACCGTTCACATCATGTCACGATTAGGAACACAATGTCCACTTATTACTCACAGGCCCAACTATTTCTATCTTTTAAGACTTTAGTACACCACAGGCCCAATTATTTTTTTTCTCCTAAATGACTTGACCGATCCAAGGATTTTTATCAAGGCTTTTGAGTCTTGAACCAATTGACCATGTGATTTCTTTTATTCTTGGTTGTTTCACTTCTGCAGCTTCACGAAATCCATCCAAAGCCTTATTTGCAATGTGGGCTTTATCTTCTAAAATTGCATTTTCATTACTTTTTACACAAATTGACCTCCTTTATGCTTGAACCATGGTGCACCTTGAATGAATAATAGTGCCACTCCTACAATTAGAACAATTATATAGTAATAAACGACTCTTTAAAGGATCAATCAGAATGCTCAAAACTAACCAAATTAACTAACAAAATAATGCTTAAGTCAAATTTTATAAATAAAGTATGTATTATTTGGCTTCTTATTAGGCTTAGCTCGAGAAAGTCCGAAGTCATGGTTAATCCATAATGCCTCTTTAAGAACGATCCAGTTTGGGAAAGTCTGAGGTCATGGTTAATCCATGATGCCCCTCAAAGAACGACCCAGATTGGGAAAGTCCGAGGTCATGATCAATCCATGATGCCCTTCCAAGAACGGCCCAACTCGGGAAAGTCTGAAGTCATAGTCAATCCATGATGCCTGCTCGTGAAAGTCTAAGGTCATGGTCAATCCATGATGCCTCTCTAAGAAAGGCCAAACTCGGGAAAGTCTGAGGTCATGGTCAATCCATGATACTTCTCCAAGATTAGACCAGCTCAGAAAATCAGAGACCATGTATAGTCATATGATCGATAAAAAAAAGAAAGAAAAAAAGAAAAAAAGAAAGAGCAAGACAAGTACGAAAGACCTGAAGTATACATGCTGAAATACACTTGTCGTTCTAAGAAAAATCCATTCGAGTTGAAGTGCAAAACAGAATGTAAATTTCAAAGACTAAAACACACTTAGTCATTACAAAAAATATTTGTTCAGAGTCAAATATGAAGTACACAAATCCAAAGTACACATGCCAAAATAATGCTTTGTCATTTCAAAAGTTTGAAGTACAAATTCCAAATTCATGAGTCATTACAAATGAAAAATTTAAAGATCGAGATACACTTGGTCATTACATGAAAAAGTCCAAGTACAAGAAATATTCAAGCCTCTTCGTCTTCGACAGCTCCAACAGCTTCTTCGGTAGCTCCAACAACTTCTTCTTCTTCCTCAGTCGGATCCACTATCCGACCATCAACTATTTCTATAAAAGCCCCAAGCTCTCCTAAACGATCATCAAACACTCCTTCAGGATTTAGAAGTTTGGCACGTTTTAGACCATTCTCATAGCTGGCGATCCTCTACTCAGCTGCTTCGTCTTTTAGGCTTTCCAACTCGGCCTCCAAGTTTGCTTTAATCTTTGAAGCCTCCTTTAGTGCTCGGTCGGTCATCATTTTTTGGTTCTCTACATCTTCTTTCTCCTTTCTTGCTATGGCCAAGTCATCCTCAACTTTTTGTTTTTACTCTTCTAACATTTATAGTGAGGTTTGAAGGCCATCAAATCTTGTATTCTTTCTCCTTTAGAGCATTAATTTCTTTTTAAAGACTAGCTACCTCGGCAAGATGAGCTCTCTAAGTTTTCTTCAACTCTGACCTGAAAGCTTGGTTGAAAGTCTTCAACTTTTTCTTTGAGTCTTCCAACTCAAGCTCGACCAACCTAGTGATGCTCGCTGCCCGAAGAAATTGGACCTCCATCCATCGGCACAACTCTATTCCTCTGACCTCTTCTATCTTTTCCTCATCACTTGAAACCACTATGTGGGTGTCCAAGAAAGTCTCAAAAGGAGAGTGAAGAGACATACACACCAGCATCAAAACCGTTTAATGCATCGAAAGCGCTTCGGATCTCCGAGCTCTGCGAGGAAGTACCCTCATATAACGTTCAGCGTTCTCCAGTAGAAGAGCCCACCATTACATTAGTCCCAATGCCTTGATCTTCAAAATCCGACTGAGAGCGCTTTCTCACCAACAGATCTAAAAATGTCTCTAAAGATTCAGGTTTAGGAATAGCTTGAATAGGTTCCGGCTGAGGAATAGCTTGGTTGATTGGAGCAAGTAGGACGACTTCTTGACTCTACAATTTTTTTCAATTGTTTATGAAGTTCCCGAGCATTGACCCTTGGAGCCATTAATTCTGCAATAAGAAAAAGTAGTTAAAATACATCAGTAATAGAAGAGCTCAGAAATTAAAAATTGAAAATACTTATGCAAACTTTTGGATAGCTCAGAAGGATCATCTCCGAACTTTATCAAAGAACCAATGTCCAGAACTGGAGATTTTTCCAAAACGTCAACAAGGGTCTTCCAATGGCAAACTTCGGTACTCTACGCTTAAAACGGGGGAAAGCTCACTTCGCTAGTATAACGGAAACTTTTCCAACTAGTCCAGGAAGAAGGAAAGATTAGTCGGTTGTGAACTTACTCAGAAGAATTTGGGCTTGAAATTCTTGTATAAAGAATCAAAGGCTGAAAGTAACTTCTTCCTAGGATGACCGTTTATTGATACCCAACCACCCTTTCCAACACCCTTACACTGAAAGAAGAAGAAGAATACTCTAACGCTCAGATCCTGGCCGAGAAACCTCACCAACACGTCAAAAGCCCGAACAAATGCCCAACTATTTAGATGGAGTTGGGTTGGGGCGACGTTGAGCTTCTTTAGAACCACACACTAAAAGTCCGAGAATGGGACTCGTAAGCCGAGTCGGATGAAGAATGTGTCGTACATGTATATCCATCCTACTTTTTCATTCAATTTAGGAGACATATAGATCCTCTCTTCAAAGTGACACGGTCAACAAACAAATCAGGCTTCATTCTCGTCAGCTGCCATAACAATACACTTACGAAGTATAGTAATACTGTTGGTCGAATTGTAAACCAAGTAGTACTTTCTAACATCGGCATGAACCCAACTGAATGGGTTATCTGAGTTAAGGACTGATACCCAATCTCCCATACCTTAGTCAGAAGTATCGATGCCTATATTATTAGCAAAATCCTTAATCTCGCTAGGGGGTGAATCCCCAGTATTCTGCCGAAGAGATTCTGGCGTCTGGGCAGAAATTCTCCCAAGACCTCTACCGAGTTGTCACTGTTCTCTTCGACAACGATTTCCCCCTCTATACCCCAAACTATACTTACTGAAATATAAAAATAAGGAAAGAGGAGTAGGAACAAGGGAAATACCTAAAAGACGAACAAGAAACACGTTTGAGGAGAATCCTTGGAAAACTACAGGAAAATGCCTTGATCAATGAAGTAGAGAAGAAGGTGACTTGCGAGAAATGGAACTAGAAGAAAACCAGAAGCAAGAAGTGGAGAAAATCATAAAAAAACTAGAACCTCGCGCAAACGAAGTAGAAGTGAAGAAGAAGGTGACTCGTTCTGAAACTTAAAACAAAAATAAGTTCCAACCACCAGAATCCAACGGTGGGAAGAGATGGTATCTCAAGGATCATACGATCTTAGTCATAAATATAATCCATGGTTAGAACCCAAAAGGCAACATCCAACGGCCACAATAGCATCTCATAAAGTAATCAAGGTTCATTAATGAGAACTAATAGATGTGACGGCTGCACCAGTTAGCATGCATCACGTGGCAGAAGGCACGAACTCATATGGATAATAAGCGCACAAAACACGAAGTGTCCAACCAAGAAGAATTGGTCTACAGAATACTCGACCCGTCCACTAAGCTCGGCACATCTTCACAGATGGCTGAGCGGATCATACATGTTGAACACTTGGCTTGCCTTAAACTCGACCCATCTTTACAAATGACCAAATTGAGGGGCTGTGGACCATCTTTACCCAATTGATATCCGACCATTCATAAGATCGGCCCATCTTTACAGATGACTAAGCTAGGGGACCGTGGACTGTCCTGAGCCTAAGACATGATAGGCCTGCCATGACTAAAGTAGACCTTGATGGACTGACCATACAAGCCTAAGACATGATAGGCCTGCCATGACTAAATTAGATCTGGGTTTATTATGCGCGGTTGCGGTATTAGATCTAGAGAAATATATGTTCTAAGTAATTTAATCCCGGTGTGTGATTAGACCTTAGTGTAATTGGTTTTCTAAATCTTAATGCAATTGTTGGATAGTTGTAAGAGCGGTTGCTTTATGACTAATCAGTGATTAGGAGTTGATTTGAGCGGTTGCTAAATTGGCCAACACGTAAGGAAAACAGAGATTTAATATCACAATTGCATAAAAACATAATTGAGCATGTTGGAATAAAAAGGATATGTGGATTTACATTATCATATAATACTAGCGGTTTCATCACCCCCTTAACCAAGGGAGGTTTAGTTACACATAGCTAGAAAGAAATCACAAGAAAAACTATGAAGAAACAAGAAGAAACTATGAAGAAACAAGAAACTAAGAGAGAAAATGAAGGAGAGTTACATCTTGTTCATGATAAATGGTGCCTTTTATAGAAGTCTAAGGTAACAAAATGACAAAGGGAAGTGGGTGGATGAGTGGGTGAGTGAGTGAAGTGTTTGAGTGGATGGATTAGTGGGTTGGTTTAGTGGATTGGTTTAGTGGATGAGTGAGTGGAATGGTTGAGTGGTTGAATTAGTGAAAAATGCCAAAGGACTTTTGGTGAGTGGGAAATTATGGACATGAATGGGTGAGTGGATGGATGAGTGGATGGATTAGTGGATGAGTGGGTGGAGTGGTTAAGTGGTTGGATTAGTGTATGAGTGGATGAATGGGTGAGTTAGTGGATGGGTGGATGAGTGGATGAGTGGATTAGTGGATGGATGAGTGGATGAGTGGATTAGTGGATGGATGAGTGGGTGGTTGAGGATGAAAATTTCGTGTCTGACTTGGAAGCCAAAAACGACCCACTATACTTCAGAACCACGAAAAGTGTTCTTCATAAAAGTTGTAGATCCTTGTCTTGGCTATAAAATGGATAGCTGGTTTGTCCAATTTGGCTTCCTTAAGCCCAAGATATGTCCCAAAAACCGTAGGTTGCTCAAACCCAACTTCAGCACCTCTGTTCCGACTTGCAAGCTCAAAATGACCTACTAGACTTCTTTTTCTGAAAATGTGTTCTTCATGAAAGTTGTTTATTTGGATCTTGACTATCCACTGTCCAAATTTTAGCCCATCTCCATTATTACATCTTGAGATATGATTTTATGAGTGCACACTGTTCGGATTCTACTGACAGAACCCGTATTCTGACTTCCATGTAAACTTAGGTCCCTTAGACATCTGAATCGGACTTCGAGCTCTTCATCAAAGTTGTAGAGCTTCCTCTTAGCTTTCCTACAAGATAAAATTCATGATTTTCAGATATCAGGAACTCAAGTTATGACCAAAATACAGAAACAGTGTAAAATCTCAATAATGCTGAAAATATTCAATTAGGACCAATTTGAGCTCAAACTCACAAAATCATGTCAAACTCAATCAATTAAGAATATGGAGAGTGTAAATGACTAAATATAAGGGTTTCTTAATGAATAAAATATGTGTTTATCACCTGCCATGACTAAAGTAGACCTTGATGGACTGACCATACAAGCCCAACATCTATAAAGAAGGTATTCAGAGAGTCAGTCCTCTAGAGCCCTATATAAACCAGCCTGTCAATATAGGCCAGACATGTTTCATCTTTTACACAGACACTCAAGCCAACCTACTTTGCATGCGATCCTACCAATTTCTTGACTTGCCTAGGTTCACTTGACCTCGCTATTTCCTTCCCTGTAGGTCTCCAATGAGTTATAGACTTAGGTCTCGGTCAGTACTCAGAACATTTTCAAAAATGATGTAGGATCAATGGACAAAAGAATAAAGAAATCTCGGAGTTCCAAAGCACTTGATGCCAAGAGATTCGATCTCAAAATAGGGAATATAATTCACTAAATTCAATAATCAATATTCACCAGTCTTTTAAAATCTGATAGGAGGGGTATTTATAACCTTCTTACAAAAGAAACCAAATATAAATCAAATCTAACTAATTAAAGATAAGATTTGGGATTTGATAGAATCCCATTGAAACTAAAATCTCAATTATAACTAAAATTTTAAAATAGACAAAATCCCTAATTAACGAAATAAAATCCAAAATAAAATCTTAATAATAAAAATCATAATTATCCTAATGTAATATACATCATTCTCCCCATATGAAAGAACTCTTATTTAGAGAGGTAGAAATTTGGTAGCATGTATGGCACATGAAGGCCATGCACAGAGACTTCTGGCGATGCATGGCAGTGAAATTTTGGCGGCTGACATATCTAAGACTTCTGGTTCTCATGGTGGTAGTCGTAGTCAGATTTGATTTATATTTGGTTTCTTTTGTAAGATGGTTAGTGATGATCAAATATTTTATACATTAATAAACCCTCATTTTTAGTCATTGACACTCTTCATGTACTTAATTGATTAAGCCTGGTTATGTTTTGTAAGATTGGACTTAAATTGGACTTGATTTTTTCAGCATTATTTGGGTCTTACACTGTTTATGTATTTTAGTCATATTTTGAGTTCTAAATGTCTAGAAATTATGAATTTTACCTTGTAGGAAAGCTGAGAGAAAACTCTACAACTTTGATGAAGAGCTCAAAGTCTCAATCAGACATCTAGTAGAGCTAATTGGACTTGGAAGTCAGAACACGAGTTTTGTATCTAGAACCTGAACAATGTACAATAATCAGAGCATAACTCGGGCTGTAGGAATTATCTTGGGCTGAAATTTGGATATTTGAAAGTTAAGACCTAGATCTACAACTTTCATGAGAACACAAGAGTTCATTAGGACAGATTGGAGGTGATATTGGGTCTGGAAGTCAAAGCAGAGGTGCTGAAACTGGGCCTGAATAGTCTGCAGTAATTGGGTCATATCTTAAGCTGTAAGATGGATTTTTGGATGATTTCGATGCCATTGGAAAGCTGAGACAAAATGCTACAACTTTCATGAAGACCATGTTGCTTCATTCTGATAGCATCTATGAGATCAACAATGAATGATTTCAGAGACAAAGAATCTCAATAATCCAACCACTCAACCAATCATCAACCACTCCACCCACTCACCCACCTACTCTTAATCAGCTCCCTTGTCATTTTGTATCCCTAATCCTCTATAAAAGACACCATTGGCTGATCATTTGGTGCACTGGGTGTTAGGCTTAGTTTTTACAAGTTATGGTTATGCTTGTTTCTTATTTTACTTTGTTGTAATTTTTTCTTGTTCTAAAGTGAAGCTATGTTCATCTTTCTCTTCTTCTCTCTTTCTTTCTTCTTATCTATGAGTAACTAAATCTTCATCTTGCTTGGGTGAAAGAGTGAAGCTCTTGGTAATGAAATAAGGTTAGATTATTCTATTTCTTGTACTTAAAAGATATATTATTAAATAGATATTATATGTGTTGTATTTTGTTTTCAATTAATTTAAAAACCTTCTTTGTATAATGGAGATCTTGATTTATTGTAGACAAAAGGATTGACACAGTGAATACTTGAACTCATTTACAAATGTTAGTAGATAATTAAAGGAATCATAATATGATTACATATATAATTGAACTTTGAATGTTATATTTTTCGATTGGAACCTCCGTTGTGTGTGAATTTCAATTGAGTTATAAAGAGAAATAATCTTGCATTTAATTTATTACCAAGAGTGGATCTTCTAACCCAAGCAAGTTCTTAAATTCATTTGTGAATATTTTCTATTACTTTTGGTGTTGTGACAAATCCTTTCCTACCTCAATTAATTTTTCTTCATCAATTCCCTGTGGATCGACCTCGGACTCCCGAGAAATTTACTATTTGAGACAACCTGCACTTGGGTTTGCATCCTTAAATCCCGCAGTCAGTCAAAAATACTCATCCTATTAGATTTTAGAAGACAATTGAACATTGATTATTGAATTTAGTAGATTGTATTCTGTACTTTGAAACTGAGTCTCTTGACATTGAGTGCCTTTGAAATCCTGATAGTTCTTTGTTCCTTTGTCTATTGGTCCTACATCAATAATCCACTAAATTCAATAATTAATATTCAATCGTCTTCTAAAATCTGATAGGAGGAGTATTTATAACTATCTTACAAAAGAATTCAAATATAAATCAAATCTAACTAATTAAAGATAAGATTTGGGATTTGATAGAATTCCATTAAAACTAAAATCTTAATTATAACTAAAATTCTAAAATAAATAAAATCCTTAATTAACAAAATAAAATCCAAAATAAAATCTTAATAATAAATATTATAATTATCCTAATATAATCTACATAATAAAACCTCTGATATCATATCTAGGAGTGAATAACAAACCTTAACTAATAGGATTGTCCATATATGTTTTATTATTCCAATAAAATTCATAAATCAACTAGCTAATGACCTAGAGTTTTCATGCAAAACACGCCTATATATGCAAATGAGTTCACAAAATCTTTCAGCCACATGACTGGAGTTGAGTTTTCAATGCACGAGTTCACAAAAAAAAATTAGCTATGCAGCTGGAGTTTTTGATGCTAGAAACAAATATAATCACGCTAAAAGATATGCAACACTAAAATGCCATATAATGTTTAACAAATGACTCTTTTTTATATCTTCTTAAAATATTCTTTTCATAATTCTCTTAATATGAAAATACTTCTTTAAAAATAAGTTAAGGTTTTAAGATTTAGAGTTTATGATTTGTAATTAAAGTGAGCAGGTGAGCCTTTTTCTAATTAATAAAGAAAGTATTATCTACTTCTATAATTTCAAAACCATGCTTCTAGACTAATGACTTTCTCAAAGTTGAAAGTATGTTGGTTGGCCATTATTGAATTTCAAAACCGTTATTTACTGGTGATTGGCCAAGTATGTTGGTTTCCAAAGACATGCGACACTTGTAATATGGATCACCATTTGTAAATCTAGAATCATGCATTGTATACCTTGGTGCATAAACTCGAAGCTTGTCCCGTTCTTTTTTCGAAAATGTTTACATGCTGTAGTTTAGTAAGAACTCGTCGTCATTTTGTTCGGGCACAAACTCCATCTACTTGGGTGTAGTGTGGGTTGACTAACTTTGGTATTCAATTTCCACATTGTTAACAACAAATGCACCCTTATGCTTTTATAGGTGAAGAAAGGGTCAAAGACAAGTTTCATCCTTTTTGGTAGGGGTGATAAATAAATGGATTAATTTGATTATAAATTAGATCATAATAGAAATTTATTTAAAATTTATTATAAAATATTTAATATTATTTAATTAATTCATGACCCAATTTAATGGATAGATATTTAATCCATTTATTTAATCGATTAGATGAATAAATATTCAACTCACTTATTTAAAAAAATATTATTTTTAAAAATTTTCATTCTCTAAAAAATATTTTTCTATCTAAAAATTATCTTTTTCTCTCTAAAAATTTTTATTCTCTCTCTAAAAAATGTTTCTCTCAATAAATTTTCATTCTTTCTCTAAAAATATTTCTTTCTCTAAAATTTTTCTTTCTCTCTAAAAATTTTATTCTCTCTCCAAACAATGTTTCTTTCTCTAAAAATTTATTTCTCTCTCTAAAAAATTTCATTCTAGCTCTAAAAAGTATTTCTCTCTCTAAAAATTTTCTTTATCTCTCTTAAAAATTTATTCTCTCTCTAAAAAATGTTTCTTTGTCTAAAAACTTTCATTCTCTCTTTAAAAAATTTGTTTCTCTCTCTAAAAATTTTGTTTCTCTCTTTAAAAAGTTTATTCTCTCTCTAAAAAATTTTTTAGTTAATAACCTATGCGCTTAGTTGTTTGAACCCAAAAGAAAAAAAATGTAAAATACATTGGATAGTTGGATTGGTTTTTAATTGGATATCCATTGGATTAGTTTTTAATTAGATATCTAACGGATATTCAATGTATGTTTTCGTTGGATTACTAACCATCCATAACTAAATTTAATCCATTAGATCTAATCTAATAAAGTAAATTATTTTAATTGAATAGATTGGAGTAGTATTCCGATGTAGAACCAGAGGGTGTCTGAGTAAACACGTGTACTGTAGTTTCCTCCTTCTGTGCGGCTGCTGCCACCGAAAGTCTTGAGCATGGGGTTGGGTACCTACAAAAGGACTCAAACGCTCAAGTTAAGCCATGCCCGACAAGGGTATACACTGTAGGATTGCAAGTTACCTCGATAGAATGACCTAAGGAGTATCGTTAGGGTCTACGACTGATGCCCGCGTACGGACGACCTAACCAGGGTGCTGATGCCGGAGTCCAGGTGGTGTGCATGCCGGGTTCATCCTTTTGGGTGAGATCCCAGACCACGGTTCAAAATAGTTGCCCCCAGCTTGGCGCTTAAGTGGAACAATTAAGTGTCAATGTATTGAACTCTGGATGGGACCCGTGGTGCTTAGTGGATGTGGGGATCTGTAAAGGCCGATGTCCGTTGTTTGTGGAGTACCTCTAGGGTTGGCATGTACCGCCATCCCGTCATCTGAGGCGTGTCCTTTCCCCGTGTGCATGGTTGCACAGGGCCTTTTGTCCTTCAAAAGCACTAGGCTTCCTTGGAAAATTGCTATTTTGACTTTATTAGGAATTAAAGGCCCTTTTTAAGAGAGATATTAATTCCATGATGTTTCCCAATTGCACATTTTTCCTTCGTCCAATCAGAATTGAGGGGCATTAAAGCGTAGCTTACCGCGTGCAATTGGTACGTTGCTCTTAGATCCAATCAGAATGCTTCGTTTTTTCTATAAAAAAGGGAGTGTTTACATTGAAGCTGGCACTTCTCCTATTGTATTCTCTTTGCTTTGTAACTTCGCTTGAGTGTTGTGGTCTTTCCTTCACATGATGGCTCTCTGATGGGATAATTAAAAGTTTCAAATCCAAGCGTATGTTGTTTCAAGTAATATATTCTCGGGAGTCCGAGGTCAATCCACAGGGAATTGATGAAAAAAAATTCTTTGAGGTAAGGAGCAGATTTGTCACAATAATAAAGATGATATAAGTTGTTCAAAGATGAAAATGATTTACTTGAGTTAGGAGATCCACTCTTGGTAATAAATTAAAAACAAAATTATTTCTTTTTATAACTTAATTGAAATCATACATAATGAAGGTTCCAATAGGAAAATATAACATTCAAAGTTCAATTAATATTATATATGTAATCATATTATGGTTCTATTAATTATCTACCAATACTTGTAAATGATCTCAAGCATCTACTGTGCCAACGTCTTGTCTACAATGAATCAAGATATTCATTATACAAGAAGAGTTTCTAAATTGATCAGAAACAATATACAACACATATAATGATTACTTAAAAATATATCATTTAAGCACAAGAAGGAAATTAATCTAACTTCAACATATTACCAAGAGCTTCACCCTTTCACTCAAGCAAAATGAAAATTAGTTACTCATGAATTAAGAAGAAAGAAAGAAAGAAAGAAGAAGAAGATGATGAACATAACTTTAATTAAAAACAATAGAAAACTACACAAAGGTAACAATTAACATACAAATATAAAAGTAAACTCTAAGCTAACACCCCAAAATGATCAGCTCTTGCCTCCTTTTATAGAGGTAGAAGAGTATAAAATGTCAAAGGAGTTGATGGATGATGAGAACAAAATGCCAAAATAGTTGTTTGATGATGATGAATGGGTGGATTCTTGTCTCTGAAATGCTTTACTTCTGAACTCATGGTATGCATCATTTGCTGGTCAGGTGGTCTTCATGAAAGTTCTAGGAAATTATCTTAACTTTCCATAAACATTGGGTTTAGCCAAATCCACCACCTATAGCCCGAGATATGGGCCAATTACTGCTCATGGGTCACACCCAACTTCAGCTCCTCTGTTTTGACTTCCAAGCCCAATATCACCTTCAAGGAATCCGAACTGAATTTTGTGTTCTTCATGAAAGTTGTAGATATGGGTCTTACCTTCCACTGTCAAAATTTCAGAATTGTTAAACTCCTATAGCCCGAGATATAGCCTAATGAGTGCATAGAGGTCAAGTTGTTAGGTTCAAAACTCTAGATTTTGCTTCAACTCCAATTTGAGTTATCTAAATGTGTGTTCCCAGTCTTGAGGCCTTCATGGAAGTTGTAGAATTTTGTCTTAGATTTAAAACAAGACCAAAATCATATCCATCAGATATTTGTAACTCAAATTATAGCTAGTTTACTAAAAAAACTAAGTGAGAAGATTATACAATGAATGAAATATATTGTTATCAATATGACTCTTGCTATCAAGTGAATAGTTATTAGAGAATTATCTTAACTTTCCAACAAGACCAGAATCACATTAATCAGATAATTACAACTCAATTTGTGGCCACTTTACTTAAGAATGCAATCACCCAAGTTAATGATAATTTAAGCAATAATTTCTTCAATGATCCAATTAAGCTTAATTTCATAAAATATGACAAAATCAACTTAATTAAGCCAAATTAAACTTTAAGAAGCCTACTTAGAGGATTATAAAATGAATAAAATACATTGTTATCACTCTCTGCTTGTTTTGCTCATGTGCGAGGAGGGTTTCACCTTCTGTGAAAGCTATAATGTTCTTGTTTTTCCCAAAATACTTGAAACTATTTTGCCATTTGGCAAATGTCCCTTTTTATGGGTTATTTTCTTTCCCAGCGTAATTACGGAGGGCGATTTACTTCCCCAGCGTACTGTGATTGCTTGTTTGTTACTTGTTGTCGCTGGGGAGGTCCGTGTCGCCTGCTATGTCAGACGGGGGTTTTCAGAGCTGGAGTGCTCACTCTTCTTATTCTTTCTCAGGAATGTAATGGGTGCTTCACCCTGGACAAGTCCTTGGATGGGTAGAAGGGACTATTGAAGCTACTTTGTGGCTTGAAGCAACTTGGGGTGATCGGCTAAGGTCCTAGTGGAACGATCTCCTTCATGAAAGGTTGCACTCCGTCTATCGAAGGAGAGTGCTTCCCGCCTTTATTGGTGGAGGCAATGCAGATGATTTGGCATCTCAGATTCCTGATTCCGATTTGTCGAGGTTCTTCAAAGCCAATCCATTTTTTCAAGATGCTGGTGCGGGTTCTCAAGGGAGCTGTGGTGGTGACAGTGACTCTCTGTGCCGTGGAGGAAGTGTGGATGTGACATGGCCCAACTCTTTCTTTGTAGATTCCATGTCTCAGTATTTTTTTTCCCTTTCTATTTAATGTAAGATGATGTATGGAATGAGAATAAGTTAATAAAAATTCTTATCTTTTAAATTTTTGTCTTGTATTATCTTTTCTTCTTTCCTTTCTTTTTTTTCGACGTCCGTAGTCTGTTATAACTGGCTGGGGTAAGTCCAACGCTTACACCGGAGTACCGTCATTTCTTCTCGCCTGTCCGGAGTCTTTCATCCTTGACTAGGACAAGTCTAATGGTTACACCAAAGTAGCGTCATTTCTTCCCGCCTATCTAGAGTCTTTCATCCCTGACTAGGGTAAGTCCAACACTAATTTTGGAGTAACGTCATCATGCCCCCAGCTTGGTGCTTGGCTTGAAAAGTCAAAGTGACAAGCTCTAAATCCTTAGTCTGAATTTTAGAGTTAATTGTTGACTTCTCCTTGGTGGTCGTCGTCCGAATTGAGACTCTGAAACCGAAAGGTTTACCCCAGTTTAGGCCGGGGTTCAGAGTAAATATCCGGACTTAACCTTTGAAAACTGCGTGACGTTTGAATTGTTGAGCAACCATCTTTTCAACTGCGAAACCATCTTTTCAACTACCTCTATAGCTGTGCGGACCACGTGGCACGTTTTAAACAGATGGACGTGCCTAGCGCTTCGGGCGCCATGATGAGCACCTTTTTCAAAATTGTCTCATAGGAATGAGAATGCCTCCTAACCATTTAGCCTTTATAAATAGGAGTTAGGGGGTTCATCATTCATCGTGCAACAAAGAGGAGTGGTTTATGAGCGTTTTTCACCTATTTCGCACTAGTTCCACCGTTTACTTGAGGTAACTTTTTCTTGACTTCCTTGGTGTTTTCCATTTTCTGGTTACCTTCTGTCAATGCTGGGTAGTGGGATAGTCATGCGCTCCTTAGTGGAATGCATTTTTGTTTTTTAGTCTCTTACGAAGTAGAGTTAGGATCTCTGAATTTCTCCTTTTCCCTTGGGAACTCCATCTCCGCCGTGCAGTGCACGACGGAGGTGTCCTTCTGAAATTTCAGATTTTGGGAGGGAAGGAGGTCGGTATATGGGTGTGGATTTCCGCGTTCGCCTATTTTCGTGTCCAAATCTTATTTTCAAATGATTTTGACAATTACTCACTGGCCTCTTTAGGTGTTCTCAGGAATTTTATGGCACAGGACAGGAGAGGGGTCAGAGTCGGGGTACTGATCCCTAAGGTCCGTGAACTAGATGAAAAAGATCCCGTTCAAATCTATTGTGACCCGGGGTTAACATACCCATGGGTGAGGGAAGATGTCTAGAAACATCTTTCCAAATTCTCTTTCGAGGCCGAACTGAGGTCGTTGTTGGGTTACTTTTGTAACACCCCAAATTTCCTATCTCTTAAACAATAATTTTGATAGTTAACAGAATTTTACATTTAGTAATTTTTATGGACTGTAAAATTATTTTGTTCATTCCGTCAGCGTATTTGATTGTTTTGAGTGATTTACTCCGTGTCTGGAAAATAAAAATTTTCGGGCCGGAGAAAACTTTACGTAATTTAATTTTTACCGTTAGGTAATTATTTTACGTAATCTGATTTGATATTTGTGAATTTTCTAATTTTTGTGATTTTATGTGTGATTATGAAATTTTTTACTGTTTGTGGGCTCGGGGGTGTATGTGGGCCCAGGTGGCCATACGTGGGCTCAAGTGGGTCCCTCAAAGTAAAAATTTTTCTACGCATAGAAAAATTTGTACTGTTTAGATGGAGACAGGGAATCTTACTAAACCTGAATCCGGAGACAGTTTTAGAAATTTTATTGTACTATGTTTCGTACTGTATTTAATTTATTGGGTGATAAAAATACAGTAAATATATTCTTTCGTGGGGTTTTAGCAGATAAAAATATAAATTATATTGCTTAAGTCAATATTGTGGTTTGGATATCCACCATTGATTTAATTAATGATGGAGACTTGATCTTGATTTAATCAACGGTGGAGATTTGATCTTAAAAGTAAATAGGATTATTTATAACCATTAGATGGAGATTAAATCAAGGGTAGAGATTTGGTCATATAAAGTGACTATGACCATTTGTAACCATTGGATATAGAATTGATTAAGGGTGGAGATTTGGTCTTGTAAAGTAATGTTACCATTTATGACTATTGGATTTAGATTTAATCAATGGTGAAGATTTAGTCTTAAAAAGTGACAAAGACTAATTATGACCCTTGGATTAAAAGTAAGAAGGAGTAATCTTGACCCTTAATTTTGGAGACACATCTAATGGCTTAGATTTAAAGGAGAAAGATCCAATGGCCTAGATTAAGTATTCTAAAATCAAAAGTCTACCTAAATCCTAACCATTGAATTAATCAATGGCTAGAAATGCTCCAAATAGTGGCTAATTATTATGGTCATTTATTGAATGCACAAGGAGAAGCTTGCATGGAAGGGGATGGTTTTGGATTGTTTAGGAGACAAAGAAACAAAACTTTATGACCATTATTACATGTCATGGTCAATGGTGTATCATTATTGATCAATTTGCATTCAAGGAGAATGCATTGGAGGGGGGGCACGGTTTTGGTCTGAATTTAGGAGCTTTGAAGACCATTATTAGCTATCTTGGTCATTATTGATCATTCTTGATCATCTTTGTCTTCTCCAAAAGCAAAAGCCCATCAAACTTTTCTCTCCACCTCTCCTCCAAGCAAGTTTTGGCCATGACCATCAAGAACACCTTCCATCACTTTTTAATTTCATCCAACTTGATTTTCTAAACCTAAACACCATTCTAAGAACATCTCTAGTTATGAGTTTTTCCAAAATCATTCATCTTGAACTTCAAATCCAAGCTTCAAGTTTCTAGCAAAAATGAAAAATTCCATCTTTGTGCTTCAAGAGAAACCATTCAGTCAAGACCCCTAAAACCACTCTCCAATCTCTTTTAATTTCATCCAACCATAGATCTTGAATCTACATGATATTCTAAGCAACTTTCATGTTAGAGATTTCTTCTAAATCATTCATCTTCATGGACTTTCTTCAAGATCCATGTTATGGAGTAATTATGGTGAAGTGTAAGGAAACTTCATTTCTTCTCTCTTTTTCATAATCTAAACCATGTTTGATCCATGGTTTTCTTAATCAAGCTTAATATACTAATTTTTATGTATTTTGTTTTGTATTTGAGAAGCCCTTGGTGGTGAAGGACTTGGAAAAAGAAACAAAACAAGGAGTTTTTGAGGATCTTCAAGAGGTAAGAGGGAGATCCATCTCACCAACCAAGTATGGTGGTGGGAGATGGTCTTATATTTGATGGATGGTGAATCCATGTGAGGATTCATATCCATGGTCATGTAATAATTTATATGTGTTTATGAGCTTTGATTAATTGCCTATGCTTAATATGCTTTGCATGAGTTTATGATTTTGATGGTGTGCTTATACTATGCATGATGATAATATGGCATGTTTTATATATATATATATATATATATATTGTATGTATGTGTATGCCATGATTTGATGATGGAAAGAAAATTAATTTTGGTCCCAATGGAAAAGGAAGAGCTACGGTTTTGATGCCCTTGATTAGGGTTCATATTGAAATTTTTCAAGAACAAGAGAATTAATTTTTGATCTCTAGAAACATGGTGAATTTCGGTTAACACACCTCAAAATAGGTGTTCACAAATTAATATTTTCATGAATGATGAAATTGGATGTTTAGAAAAATAAGGAAAATAAACAAAGAGTTTATTTTTCAAAGAGTACATGAATACGGTTTTAGAAGGATTTTTATTGATTTATTTTGTGTAAAAAGTTTCTAAGTGTTTTACTAAACATGAGATTTAAATGAAAATAGCAATGATAATTTTAAGGATTTGTAAAGAAAGTGAAAATGAATTTGAACAAATGGGTTTGGTTTTTATGACCATCGGTATTTCGGTTTTGAAAACAAAGAATTTTTAATGGTTTTGTTTGTATAAAACCATATCAATTTAGAAGAAAAATATTTGATGGCTTCAATGGCCAAAGACTCTACGATTTTTGGAGGTTGGAATAATTTTGGTTTTATGAAACAAAATAATTTTAAAGTGGAAACAAAATGTTTGAACAAAATGTTTTAGTATAAGGATTTTGGAAAGGGAATCAAAGTATTTTATCACTTGAGAAATGAAATTTCATATGAAAATGAAAAAGAAAAGTTGCAAGGGTTTGAATCTTAATTTGTTTTGAAAAGAATTGATTTTAGAATTGATTTAAGAAAAATAGAGAATATAATGGTGTTTTGAAAATTTACTAACGTATAACTTATTTTCAAGTTTTGAAATATGTTAAAAATGTTAAATTTTGAAACGTTGATTTATATCAATGGAAAAGTGATTTTGTGAATTATATTTTGAAAAAGAATTTCTTGAGTAAAGAACTGTGGAAAAATATTTTCTTGAGTAAGAAAATATATTAAATGAAGTATAAAGTTATATTATTTTGAGAAAAGTTGAAAAGGAATTTTTGAAGGTTAAGAAATATTTTCGTAATGAAATGGTGATGAAAAATATTTTACGTTATCTTAAAAATGTTTCTCTGCAATTTGAAAAATGTGTTGAAAATGATATTGATTTATTTAAGTCCAAAATAATGTTTGGAATATTGAGAAATATTTTACGTGATTGTAAAATGTTGAAAAATATTTTACGTATCTTAAAAATGATTTGAAATACTTTGAAATATTTCTACGCGATTTGAATTACGTTTAAATATTTTACGTAATTTGAACTACTATTGAAAAATCACTACGTGATTGAAAGTGATGAATTATTTTTACGTGATTGTGAAAATGACAGAAAATCGTTATGTGATTTGGAAAGTGTTTTAAATATTTTGAGAATGATGAAAAATGATTTACGTGACGTAAAAGAATGATTTTTAAGTTATGTGATTTTGAAAACAGTGGAAAATCGTTACGCGATTTGAGAAACGATATTTTTATATGCGATTGAGAAAAATGTTAAAAAATTAAATACGTGATTTAAAAGTGCAAATGTAAGAGTTGCAACATTTTGAAAGCGTAATGAAATGTTACAAAATTTTGTAAACGTAATGAATGAGTGTTACGGTATTGTGGCAGAAAACGTAATAAAAACGTTTTGGAATTTTAAAAACGTAACAAAAGTGTTATGATATTGTGAAAACGTAACAAAAATGTTACGCGATTGTGAAAATACGACAAAAGTGTTTTATAACTATGAAAACATGATAAGATGATTTTGTTATTGAAAAATACAAGATTTATTATCTTGTTGAACCGCTTCATACACTTTGTTTATGAAAACGAGTTTTGCCTTTATTATTGTACGTGGTGCATTTTAGATGCATTGGAAATATATATATATATATATATATATATGTGTGTGTGTGTGTGTGTGTGTGTGTGTGTGTGTGTGTGTGTTGAGGTATATGATTTAATTTAACAAACGAATTTGAAAAGAATGGCCCTTGTGGTTGGACTTGCACTGATATATTCGCGCATTGTATAAACTATACCTGAGAAATTATGAGATATACCTGTGATTGGTATTATACCTGTGATTGGTATTTGGTGCATTATACATGCATTGGAATAGTCCGATGAGGACTGGATATGGCTGATTGCCTAGGAGAAACACACCTCTCGAGTGGGTGCGATATGCATAGTGTAAGTCACTTGTTGACCTTGAGGGCATCGGGGTGTGGGTTGCCTACACGGGTGGTTGGTCGCACTTCTTCCCGTAGGTTAGACCGATGCAACACACCGATGATCCTGACCGAGACACTATTCTTAATCAAGATCTGATAAAGACTGTCGTGTATGTGCTAGATGTGCAAAAATTGAAATGAGAATTAAAGCACGTGGTTTGAGGCACGTGGTACCGACAGGTCTTTTCGATCATTTCTCCGACTTGAGTTTTAACTCCATGGAGTAGGAAATCGAGTCTTGTGTACATGCATAATCTAAACATTTATATCTGTGTGATATATTAATTGAAGAATATTGGCTATGACAATTGTTTTGAATACTTGAATGATGATGATGATAATCATGTTGATGACATTATTGTGATTATTGTGATTATTGTGTGATGATAATAATGTTAATGGTATGATGATGATAGTTGATTAATGTTGAGTGCATTATTGGAATTCTGGTATGATATATCTGTATAATATGTTGTTTGTGTTATCTCTGTGCTACCATGTTAGTATTGGTGTAGGTGATCTCACCTCTTTGTTATGTTGTCTTGTTGTGTCTGTATTGTTAAAACTAAACAGTAGAAAGAATGAGTTGTCTTAGACATAACGGGCGATGGATACTCCGAGATTGGTGACAACAATAAGGAGTGGACATTCAGGACTCGAAGATGTGCAGTGTTGACAAAGAAGAGATGTCTGAGGACAAAGAATAGATGTAGAACAGATGTCTGATGCATCAAGATGGATACACAACAGAATACGTATATAGAGTTATTTTTATCGCTAGTGTTGTACCGTGCTATTAAGTAGGACCCGTGATTGGGTTTGCTACTGTAAAGGAAAAAAAAAGAGCTTTCTATTAGTTTTATATTTCTCTTTAAATTGTTAAATATTAATTGGTATCAATATTGCATAATGAATAGTTGAAATATGATTTTCAATATTACCTAATATTTTCAGTAAATTTACGTTTCAGTAAAGAAGAAATTTTAAAACCCATATTTTATAACTCAAACTTTGTGCGAACTTCTTTTCAGATTTTGAGTCGGGAGTCAGACATGTGATACCCTAGGGAGGGTGTTACAACTTTCATTTGACGCACGAGAAGACTCGGGACAACAAGTTCCAGGTTATGTGCCTGGAGTGGAACTAGAAGGTTTGCTCAAGCCGGGAAGCAGGCTCACACTTCATGTTCTTGTACGAGCCTTTTTTTGTTAAGCTCAGACTGTGGCTTCCCTTCTTGGATTTTCAAATCCCTATTCTCTGTACTCTACGTGTAGCCCCAACTCAGGTTCACCTTAACGGCTGGGGCTACATTATAGCCTTTGAAAGGTTTTTCCAAATAATGAGGTTTCGGTACTCGATCAATATCTTCTTCTACTTTTACCATCGGGTGTGCCCCCAAGGTTCAGCCGAGCAGAAGAACTGGCTCACCATCCATTCTAGAAGTGGTCGCAAATCCTTTGACGTCTTCCAAGACAGTTTCAAAGGTTTTAAGACTAGATTCTTCAAGGTTATGGCGATGGAGGGTTTTTATCCTTTTTCCTGAAGGCCGATGAGGAATCGAAGTTCCCGTTGTATTGGACCTTGGATGCGTGGAGTACTCCTACTGTCCCATTTGAGAAGGAAGAGAAAGACCTAACTCTGGAGGAGCTTAAAATTGTTAAGTTCATATCCCAATATGCTAAGGAGCACGAGAATATTAATATCAGAGACGTCCTTGATATCCCTGGTGATGACCTTCTCTATGCTTTATTAGGTGGGAAGTAGGATACCGCGGTCCACCTTAGGCTTTTTGAATTTTACCATTCTTTGTACGATTTTGTTCTTTTTGACTTCTAATTTGTTTTTCTTTCAGTAAGTAATAACATGTCATCCGCATCTTCTATGGTTGCCCTGCGGGCTTTAAAGTCTAAGAGGAAGGGAAAGGGTTCCTCTAGTGCTCCTTCAGCCACCACTCTAGTACCTTCTGGCTGGGGTGTGGTCATTGAAGAAACTCTTGAGCAACTAGGGTCTCATTCTCAAGACCAACAGAGGAGGAAGAGGAAGGCTACTAAGAGCTCCTCCGACCG
Source organism: Ormosia emarginata (assembly GCA_029884605.1). Classification (NCBI taxonomy): domain Eukaryota; kingdom Viridiplantae; phylum Streptophyta; class Magnoliopsida; order Fabales; family Fabaceae; genus Ormosia; species Ormosia emarginata. The sequence continues at coordinate 45,922,822 of JAQQTP010000077.1, read as the reverse complement.
GGGTAAAGGGGTGCATTACAAGAGAAAATGAGATTTGCGAAAGATAAATCCACCACAGATCACTTAAAATTCACCACAAATTAACAATTTGAGGCGGATTTGTGGCGGATTCGCGACCACCGCAAATACGGTCGACAAAATATAATTTGTGGCAAATTTTAATCTATGCTGCAAATTTGCGGCAGATTTTTTCGCTACAAATTCGCTGCAAAACTCTCTGGGAACATGCCAGAATCGTTGCCGGAAATGGACTAATTTGCAGTGAATTTTGCCTTGCCTGATTTGCGGCGAATGTTCCCGCCGCTAATTTGTGGCTGATTTTTTCACCGCTAATTTGCGGTGGATTTTTCCAAATGAATTTTTCTCGGGACCGAATGCGGTAGATTTTTCCACCGTAAATTTGTGAGCGACATTTTTTGCAATTTGTGAATTTTATGGCAGATTTTCTGCAGCAAAAATCTATGCAAATTTGCCGCTGATATTTCCGCTGCAAAATACACTACTAATTTTTTTGAATATAAAAATAATTTAAATTAAATATTCAAAATCCACAATATAACAAAATCCATACAGACATCAATTTCAACCTGTTAATGCATTTAACCATTCCATAAAACAAACATAACAAATCGCATACAATATAACTCATTGTCCAAATACAACATAACAAAGTTTGTTCAAATGTCATCTTCATCATGATCATCTTCATTATTCTGATTATCTTCTTCTGTTAGTTGTAGTTGTTGGCTTGGCTGAGTACCAACGGCTTGTACATATGATTTCAGTTCATTAATCATTGGTTCTGTTGATGCTGGTATTGTTCAAATCATATTTTTCACTTTGCCTCACGTTGTTATTCACGTTGTTAGCTTTGCTGCTCCATTTGCTGTTGAATCTCCTAAACCTGATCCAACATCTCCTACTGCAACTGCTCCTTAACCTGATTAATATATATAAATATAAATTCATTAATTCATTCCACGAATAATGAATTAACCAAAAATACAAAATATAAAATGATTGACTACATCCATCAAAATACAAAAATTAATTAATAAAAAATATTGCAGCTATTACTTAACTTGATTAATAACGTGCTCAGGAACTTGACTCGACATAGACCTTGAGGAGGATGAATCTCCATGGTCATAAATAGATGCTAGAGAACCAAGGCCATAAACACGACCCTTCTTAGGTCCGCCAACAATTTTAATCCAAAGTTCTCGACTGGTCATTTGTGTACCAGATACCCCTCCTTCATTTAAGCACTGAGAAGATTGTTCAAATTCCTTTGTTTTGAATTCATCCTAAAGATGGAAATAAAAATCTTCTTATGGTTGTTGTTATAACATGATTGTAGTATTAAAGGCAATAATTTCTAAATAAATACTAACATATAAATCCTTAGCTTTTGTAGAAACCCATGCAGTACGGTCTTCTTTCCTCAAATGTACATGACAAAATGTCTCATCAACAGTGGACTCTCTACCCAAAGTCTTAGCCTATAATAATGAGAAAATAAGTTAATAATAAAATAATAAAACATATTACTAAACAACTGGCGATAATAGTTACCAATTTCAGTGCATGGGTGCCTGTAGAAATGCAACCACTAGTGTGCAAGCATCCACCAGTGTCAGAAGCACGATTCATCTTTGCTTGTTGACATTTCTCCTTATACATGCTACTAGCCTAGTGCCTACATAAGTCTTCCTATATGCCTTCTCCAATCCAAAAAGGTCTTTCATTTAAGTTACGTGTCTGCCCTAGCAAACTTGATAGTCTCTTCAAACTTCGACTATTATATATCTTCCACATATGGTTATGATGCTGAGGCATCCACCAAACATAACCCTTCAAAAAAATTATGTAAATAACGTTAAAGTTTAAAAAAAATGCACTATTACAAGACAAACAAACATAATTAAACAAATAAAAATTGATACATATTTGAAACTCTCGAAACCACATTTCTCTAGTATCCTTGGGTATTTCTCCCCAAGATGTCCAAGGTTGATTATACCTAGATCGTATAATCTTTGTTATGGCATTAGCAGCAGGTTTAGATGGCAGAAATCTATGATACAACTTAAAAAAGGAAATGTAAATATTCTTAACAAAAAATTTGAATGTGTATTAACTATAAATAAATAACAAATAGTTGTCCACATATCCAAAATCACCATCTGGCTCAACAAACGTCTTGTTGCTTTGATTTGTTACTTCCACATTAGAATCACGGGTACTCGGTGAAGGGCCAATAGTAGGTGACCCAGAATCATATGATGTACCATGCAGTGTATGGGAAGTTGGTGACAGACGCTGAGATCCAGGTGTGGGTATCATAACATACCTAGCAGATGGTGGCTGATGCAAACCTGTAGTGGGTGATATTTTAATAGAGGGTAGAGATGATCCTGACGATTACCCCTTAGGTGGCCTCCCTAAATTGATTCGAAGACGTCGAAGTTGTTGCTTCTCCTTCTCCTTCCCTTTCCCCTTATCTCCTCGTGACGATGACATCTACACAAATAATAAAAATATAATGTAAATATAATTCCAAACACGACACAATAATGTATAACTAGTAACTACAACATCTAAATATAATTTTATACTCACAGTTATGAGGAAATATTGTCCTCATCACTATTTGTTTAGATAAGGAACGTAATACACTTGTCTCGCAGAGGAAGCAAGGATAAAAGGATCAAACCTCTCATATTATCTAGTGTATTGAACCTCGATAATCTTATAATCTTTGTGAACTCTTGTACCTCTATTAATCGTAGGATCAAACCATTCACATTTAAAAAGAACAACATTTTTTTTGGTTCCCCGGGATATTCTAACTCAACCACATCTTTTAGTATTCCATAATAATTATTTTCATCTTCACCATTAGTTGAGCCTTTAACACACACACCACTATTAATTGTTTTCTTCCCATCTGACCAAGCATTTGTGTGAAATTTATATCCATTGACAAAATACATTGACAAAGATGTCACACATCTACTAGGCCCCCATGCCAAATCATGTAAGTAAGAATTATTCACCATATTTTGTGGATTGTGAACCTAGAAAACATATAGTTAATGTTAATGATCTGAATCATATATAATGATTGGGAAAGCAAATTTAGTAATGTTTGAATACTTACATAACTTCTGAACCACTCTATAAAATCTGTATTAATTCTTTCATTTGAATGTTCCTCAGGAATGTTGAAATATTGCAAAAAAACACTGAAAAATTAAAAGTTTATGATTTGGTTGTTAAAGAGCAATACATATGTCAGAATTTAAGGCTAAATTAATAGTACTACTTACTTGAGGTATAGTTCAACTTCATCACAATTTAGCAAGACGTGCGATGTCGCAGATTTCATCTCAGCATCATTTAGCCGCTGTTTTTTTGATGTTCCATAACCTTGGCCGGGTTGATTAAAAATTGACAAAGTCAATTTCATTGACATATTTTCATTTGTATCATCATTTCTTCGAACTCTAGTTCTCATTGACTTAATATGAGACTCAAAGTAAAATGAACAGAAATGAGATATCTCTTGAATCAAATAAGCTTCACAAATAGAACCTTCAACCCGAGCTTTGTTCTTGACTGTTTTCTTTATCTTGTTTAAGTACCTCTCGAATGATTACATCCATATGTACTGAACTGGCCCCCCACTCTTGCTTCATAAGGTAAATGGATTGGTAAATGTTCTATGGAATCAAAGAAACTTGGTGGAAATGTCCTTTCTAATTTATACAAAATCATCGGAATGTTCTGTTCCATTTGGAGCATGTCTCTTTCTGCCAAAGTCGTTGAGCACAAGTCTCGGAAAAATTGACTCAATTCAGTCAATGGCTTCCAAATTTGATCTGGAAACAAAGAAAAAGCAATTGGAAGCAAACTCTCCATAAACACGTGACAATCATGACTCTTCATCCCAAACAATCGTAATTGATTCATGTCCACACATCTGGCAAAGTTTGAAGCATAACCATTTGACATTTTTAAATGCTGCACCTATTCACAAACCATCTTTTGCTCTTTTGTAAAAATATAATTAGCCTTTGGTTTCATGATCTTACCATTGGGTAAATCAATAAGCTCCAATTCTAGTCATTGACAATATTCTTTTAAGTCCATTCTTGCCTTCACATTATCCTTTGTTTTGTCCTTAACATCCATAACAGTGTTGAATATGTTATCAAAGGCATTTTTCTCAATATGCATGACATCTAAATTATGCCTAATTAAATTGTCCTTCCAATATGTTCTAGCCGCATCATAAACCATATTTTGATATCTATCAACCACGTCTTCGTCCTCTGATATAGGACTGTTAGCAGTATTCACATCAAAGTTTATGTCTACACTAATTGGATCAGGCTCTTCCTCTCCATGATCTGTCCAATACCAATACCTAGGTTTGAATCCTTTTTTATACAAGTGAATTTTCACAATCTCAGGTTTCAACAATTTCCCATTATAACATATCAAACAGGGACACCTAATTGTTCCTTCACTTAAGTAATGGGAAGATCGACATGCATAATTCACAAACTCTTCAACTCCACATACAAATTCTTGTTGAAGTCTTCTATGACCCGAATAAGTCCTATTATACATCCATCTATGATTTTCTGGAACTACCATTTTATGCAATGATAATTTTACACTTAAATCAAAATACAAAAATGCAAAATGCACAACATATGTTACATAATTAATATATTTTAAAATTATACATATATAAATATTTCAATCCAAACAACTAGCATTTCCAAAAACCTCATCTCTCTTAACATGGTATGGCCCTATCCCCTTTCGGTGCCTTAACACCCTTTACTAAGTATAAACAAAGGATTCTAACAACTAGGAAACTCAAAACATCCAAAAACAACATTTTTGCCCATTTTGCTCAATCTCAACCTTTGACCTTTGCTCAGTAAAATGAACATAACTTGAGCTACAGAAGTTGAAACTAGACAAATTTTATGTCGTTGGAAAGATAAGAGAAAGAGCTACAACTTTCATGAAGACCACACAAGCTAGTTCTCACTCTATTTAGGGACACGAGCCATGTTGTTTGACATGGCCCAACCCGTGTCATACTCTGTCTGCACAGTTTCAAGAAATTGAACTGGCAGAAAGGGACACCCCCCCGTGTTATCGGACATGGGTAGTGTTTCTGTTCTTTGACAGAAACACTGCAAAACGTCTTTGCAGAGTCATGGCATTGTTCTTGGTCCAAAATCTCACTTCCAATCACTCTTGATTTGTTTTCTAGGTGATTTTTAACATAAAAAACATCTCCTAAACATGTTGTAACACTTTTACAACCTATTAATTCTCTTAATTTGGATCAAACACCAAAAATCACCTCCTGAGTTATTCAAAACCTAGGTACCTACTCAAGAACCAACTAGCTCATATCTATGGATAAATCCATCTATCTTGTTCTCACCAAATAGAAATAATCATTTCCAGTCAATGGAAACAAGAATCAACTAAAGAAACTAGTTTTCCTCCTTTGAAAACATATCTTCTCCATCTAAGATCTAAGTCCTAGCATAGAAAAGATGAAGGAGACAAAGATAGAAAACACCCTTTCCTCTTGAAGACGCTTGATCCTTGATGCCTTGCTCTTGCAATTCAGGGTGACGGTGCCGGAGCGGGGTGGGGGTCGGTGGAAAGTAGAAAGGGGAAGGGAGAGAGGGGAGAGAATTAGAGAAAGAATGCCATCTGAAAAATAAAAATGGAAGAATGAAGAAGATGAAGTAGATTTAATTTTGCAGAAGATTTTTTGCGGCAAAAAAATCCACCGCAAATGTATTTTTTGAATTGCGGCAGAATTTGCAGCGAATTTTTCGGCCTCAAATTATTCTAATATTTTTTTAGAATTTTTTATTATACTTATCAAATTTTGCGACGGATTTTTCTGTCGTAAATTTATTTTTTGAACTGCGACAGAATTTGCAACTGATTTTTTGCCGCAAATTTAAATTTAAATTTTTTACGGAATTTAGGGCGGAATTTTTAACATTTTTTACGAATTTTTAATTCTAATGTCTATTTTGCGACAGATTTTTCTGCTGTAATTTTTTTTTGAATTGCGGCAGAAATTTACGGTGAATTTTTCGGCAAAAAATGTTTTTACTCCAAAAAAAAATATTTTATGATAGAAAAGTCACTGGAGAAATTTAATGGCGAAAAATTTGCCGTAATTTTATCCACCGCGAAATCTGTCGCAAATTGAAACGGATTTTAATTCGTTGCAAAATCCACTGCAATTGCGGTGGATTAGAATCCGCCGCAAAAAATCCACCGCAAATTTGCTATTTTCTTGTAGTGGTGACCTCAGAGAGCGATGCCGAGGAGAGGTTGGGCCTCCTACCTGTTATCACGGGGCGGGCAGACCCTAGGCCGTTTGTTGATGAGTGACTTATGAATGGTGAAGTGATAGGGCACATATCCCAATGGAGCTTGGCTCAGGTCTTGATCGAGCTTCAGGCTCTAATGCTTTGTGCTACTGCCGAAATCCACTATATTGAGAGTTCCATGGAGGAAACTGATAGGACGGTGGCGGAGAACTCCAAGAAGAAGGACGAAGAGGCTAAGGAGGCTGCCCGGGAGCTCGATACCGCCCTCAAGCTGAACAAGGATGCCCAGGTGAGGATTACCAATTTGGAGAAGGCTCTGGGCTAGGCCGAGTTGGCCAAGAGGGGGTTTGAAGCAGAGAAACTTCAAGCTGAAGAGGCCAATGCTGCCCTCCAAGCTCGTGTGGATCAGTTTGGAAAATATATGGATGAGTTGGTCGCAATTTCTGAGAAGATCGGGGGTGAGCAATTTCAGAATACTGTGGCTCAAATCCAACACTTCAACCCCAGTGTTACTCTTGCTTTAGAAGGCCTTAACGCAAACAAGGTATTTCATGATGGCTAACTTATCTTTGCAGATGACGTCCTTCAGCTTGGTTTCAGAGCTGCCGCGGAAGTTGTTCAGACTTCGGCTGAAGAGGAAGCTGGAGCTTGAGTTTTTCCTTTCTTCTTTTTGCCCCCTACGAGGGGTTTTTTGAATATTGTATAAACAATTACCTCGTCAATCCGAGGTTTTTAATTTTGCACCTTTGCTTCTTATTTCGTCTGTTTGTTTATTTGCTTTCTGTGGTCCATTTTGGGTCCAACGCCCATTATAGTGTCTATCGTTCCCATGTTGTGCACTTAGGAAATTTTTCTCCAAAAGATAGGAGGAACCATGGTCCGGGATCCCATACCCATAACCCTAGGCATGTGGCATTCCATTTAACTTGGGTAGAGATAACACCTTAGTCCGTAATCCAACACTCATAATAACGAGTATTTTGGAATTCTGGATTTAGGCAAATTTAATCACCTTAGTTCACCATCCGATGCCCATAATATCAAGCGTTTGGAATTTTAGATTCAGGAAAGAATAACACCTTAGCTTAGGGTTTAGTGCTTGAGGAAACTTAGCACATAGGATCCCTTCTGCCTTAGGTATAATTTTTTGTTAAACTTTGCCTGGGGTCCTCCATTAACCTCGTTGGTTTTATGGGATCCCTTTTGGCTTAGGTATAAGGGTGGGCCACAGATCATTGGATCTGCATTGCCTCTTATTTTCTGACCTTTGAACGATCAGTGCCAAGTGTTTGAGGTTGGGTGTTGACCCTATAACTTAATACCAAAACTTTGGTGTGTTATACCTCCTGATCTAGGCTTCTTAGTGTATCTTATACAGAAAATGATATGTGAATATCTTTTTCATTGATAAGTCTTGGGGGACAAAGGTCCATACAAAGTAGAATGAGGTCAAATTAGACATTAGGTTTACTAGAAGACTAGGCCGTTATTGGTGTCTAGCTATAATATTTCCTAAATTTATCTGCATTCTCATAGTTCTTGATCTCTTTGCCTGTCAACGTTTCCAGTGTATATGCTCCTTTGCCAGTGCTTATGACAATACGGTAGGGGCTTTCCCAATTAGGGGCTAGTTTCCCCTGGGAAGCATTTTCTCCCCTAATGTCCGCTCTTCGAAGTACTAAGCCTCTTGGTTGGAACTTTCTTAGGACCACCTTCTTGTTGTATCTACCCGCTGTCCTTTGCTTAAGGGCTACATCACGGATATGAGCCACACATCTTCTTTTTTCTAACAGGTCCAAATCTTCTCTAATTAATCCAGGGTTATTGTTAGGTGAAAATTGTTAATGACACCAGCTTGGTTCCCCAATTTCCACTTGGATTATGGCTTCGCACCCACAGGCGAGTTTGAAAGGAGTCTCACTCGTGGTAGAATGAGTAGTCTAGTAGGCCTAAAGAACATAATCCAGCTGTTCGGCCCAATTTCCCTTGACTTCATCCAGTCTTCCCTTGATTCCTTGGACAATGATCCGGTTAGTGGCCTCGGCCTGTCCGTTCGTCATGGGATTTTCTACGATGCTGCAGTGATGCTTTATTTTTAGCCCGGCCAGTAATTCTTCAAAACCTTTGTCCTTGAATTGGGTTCCGTTATCCTTTATGACGGATTCTGGGATTCCAAACCTGGTGATAATATGGAGCCAAGTAAACTTCTGGATCCGTGCTGAAGTGATTGTGGCTAAGGGTTCTGCCTCGATCCACTTCATAAAATAATCTACAACTACCACTAAGTATCGAACGTGTGCATGGGAATCAGTTTCCATTGTTAGCCAGTAATACCCTGCACTTAGTGCTTTTAGGGCCAATCTTTGCCCCCTAGATGGTGCCCACAACTTCCTTCATAAACCTTGGTCAGAACATATTCTGCTTCTTTCAGAGTTAGGCATTTGAGGAGGGGAGAAGAGAAACCACGTCGATACAGACGACCATCATAGATAGTGTACCTTACTGCTATCTTGACTAGCTTTGAGGCTTCTTTGAGATTTGATGGCATGACTCCGGATTGTAGATACTCCATGATTGGGGTGATCCAAGATGGTCCTTCCTCTTCTATTTGAAAGTGACCCGTGATAAAGGATTCAGAAAAGGGTTTCTTGGATTACTGACCTGTTGTTGCCGGAGCTTTTAGTGATGGCAAGTTTAGATAAAAGGTCTGCTCTGGAGTTATGCTCCCTCAGGATGTGCATGATTTTGATTTCTTTGAAGCCTTTGAAGAGTTCTTGTACTTTAATCAAGTACCTTTGCAGGAGAGGCTCCTTGGCTTGATATTCACCTTGGATTTGGAGGTGGCAAGCTAGGAATCACTACAAAGTGTGATCCTGGTTGCCCCCAAATCCTTTGCCATTATTAGTCCGATAATGTACGCTTCATATTCGGCTTGGTTGTTCGAGGTAAGGAACTCAAACTTCAAGGAATGCTTCAACATCAGTCCCTTTGAATTTTTCAAAATTATCCTGTGACTGTGGGATTTAAGGATGCAAACCCAAGTGCAGGTTGTCTCAAGTAGTAAATTTCTCGGGAGTCCGAGGTCGATCCACAAGGAATTGATGAAGAAAAATTAATTGAGGTAGGAAAGGATTTGTCACAATACCAAAAGTAATAGAAAATGTTCACAAATGAATTTAAGAACTTGCTTGCGTTAGAAGATCCACTCTTGGTAATAAATTAAAGGCAAAATTATTTCTCTTTATAACTGAATTGAAATCCACACATAATAGAGGTTCCAATCGAAAAATATAACATTCAAAGTTCAATTATATATGCAATCATATTATGATTCCTTTAATTATCTACCAACATTTGTAAATGAGTTCAAGCATTCACTGTACCAATCCTATTGTCTACAATAAATCAAGATCTCCATTATACAAAGAAGGTTTCTAAATTAATTGGAAACAAAATACAACACATATAATGCCTATTTAATAATATATCTTTTAAGCACAAGAAATAGAATAATCTAACCTTATTTCATTACCAAGAGCTTCACTCTTTCACCCAAGTAAGATGAAGATTTAGTTACTCATAGATAAGAAGAAAGAAAGAGAGAAGAAGAGAAAGATGAACATAGCTTCACTTTAGAACAAGAGAAAATTATAACAAAGTAAAACAAGAAATAAGCATAACCATAACTTGTAAAAACTAAGCCTAACACCCAGTGCCCCAAATGATCAGCCAATGGTGCCTTTTATAGAGTATTAGGGATACAAAATGACAAGGGGGGTGATTAAGAGTAGGTGGATGAGTGGGTGGAGTGGTTGGATGATTGGTTGAGTGGTTGGATTATTAAGATTCTTTGTCTCCAAAATCATTCATGACTGATCTCATGGATGCCATCAGAATAAAGCAACATGGTCTTCATGAAAGTTGTAGCATTTTGTCTCAGCTTTCCAGTGGCACTAAAATGATCCAAAAATTCATCCTACAACCCAAGATATGACCCAATTACTGCAGACTGTTCAGGTCCAGTTTCAGCACCTCTGTTTTGACTTCTAGACCCAATATCACCTCCAACCTATTTGAATAAGCTCTTCTGTTCTTCATGAAAGTTGTAGATCTGGGTCTTAAATTTCAAATGTCCAAATTTCAGCCCAATATAATTCCTACAGCTCGAGTTATGCTCTGATTACTGTACACTGTTTAGGTTCTAGACACAAAACTCGTGTTTTGTCTTCCAAGCCCAATTAGCTCTACTAGATGTCTGATTGAGACTTTGAGCTCTTCATCAAAGTTGTAGAGCTTTCTCTCAACTTTTCTACAAGGTAAAATTCATAATTTCTAGACATTTAGAACTCAAGATATAACCAAAATACAGAAACAGTATAAGACCCAAATAATGCTTAAAAAATCAATTAAGTCCAATTTGAGTCCAATCTTACAAAACATAACCAGGCTTAATCAATTAAGTACATGAAGAGTGTAAATGACTAAAAATAAGGGTTTATTAATGTATAAAATATGTGATTATTAAATTCTCCCACACTTAGCTTTTTACACTCTTGGGCAAAACACATAAGACCAAAGCTAGGAAACAAAGAAAAATGACATAGACTCAAAAGCTAAAAACTCTAAAAAACTCGATGAAGCAAGAAGAGCAATCAGAAATTCAAGGGATCAAAGCATTAATGAGGTAACTTTCTTTACATCTCAAACCAATAAGCAAGGAAACTTCAGTTGAAAAGAATGAATCAAGAATGATAGATCCTCACAGAATTCACTCTCAATCTCTCAAGTGTTTAAAAGGTATGTATTTCACTCTATTCAACCCATGAACAATTGTACTACCATAAGCTTGCTTATTTTCTACTTCTTCGCTACTCAAAACACATGCATACAAAAATCAAGAGGACTTTATTCAAGGTTGTAATGGGGTCATGATAAAGGAGAGGGAATAATATGGATATGAAAATACAAATACCAAAGAGAATAAAAGAGCATTATGGTACAATTAGAGTGGAGAAAATGTTTGAGAACATTCATCATAAAGGACAATCACCAATATTTGACTAATGTTTTGTTGAAGATCAATCCCAAATTGGTGAATTGAATTCATTGTTAGACTTGAACATTCTCCTTTTCTTCCTGTTGTTTCCAAGCATCCACCTTTATTCTATACTCTGATAATCCTTTGATTGCAACGGTGGTCAATTTTTTTGTTGTTGATCATTTTGCACACACACCCCCACACTTGTTGAAGAACAAGGTTAATGCTCTCTTATTCCCTAAGGTTGGGTAAAAACATGTTTTTTTTTCTTTTTTTTTGAAGGTACGAAATGAGCTAAAAACAAGAAATGATCAAATAAGTTCAAAGAGGTTACACAATGGAAAATATACAAGGATGACTATTTGGTCAAAGTAGCTATTTCAAAATGCCTCAATCATATTAATATATGCATGTGAAAATGTAGCCTAAAAAAGAATCAAAGCAAGTTCTAGAATAACTATTCCATGAGTGAAAATTACACAAGAAAGAAGAGAATGGTACAGATATTCAATCCATTCATCAATAAGCTCAAAATCTCACAAAGTATATTTCTATCATTCTCAATCCACCAATTCAACATCCATAACCAAGCATGTGAAATTTAAGAAAGAAGATAATTTATTCAATCATGCTATGATTCCTGAATTTCAATTGCTTCAAAGGATGTGAGAGTGCATTCACTTGAATCTTTCAAAGGAAATCAAACAGTAAAACTTTGTTACTTCCACAAATAAACACTAAATAGTTACTATCCCAACTAAGATGCGTCTCAAGAGTAATAAATTGTTTCCAAAATTTACTCCTTACTCTGCCATCACTAATTGGTTTTACTATGAATAGGATTCTGACAGTCATATCACTAAACATACTTCCCAATTTAGATGCGTCTCAGAAGTAAAATTACTCCTTACTCTACCATCATTCATTAGTTTAGTAAGTCCATGACAATCATATCATACTTCCAATTTTTTTTTTTTTTGTAAACTATCCTTCCCCCCAACTAGATCACAACATTGTCCTCAATGTTAAAATATAGATGAGTAAAGGATAGAAGATGTTACCTGTTGGAGAAATCTGACACAAATTTAAATAGAAATAAAGTACGATAAATAAAATCAAAGGTAAAGGAGAGTTATAAACGAAGTGTCAAATCTGACTTTCTTTTCATCCTGCTTCCCTCACTGCTTCCTGCTGACCAATCTATCTGAGGTATAGCTGGGTCAGGATCAAAGATCAAAGGTAAAGGAATTTTTTTTTTGTATATTTTTTTTAACTTTAAGAAAACCATCAGGGTAAAGAAGTCTAGAAACCCCTGAAGGACCCTGCTCAAAGGATCGTCTGTTCAAAACCAAAATATAACACAATCATACAAAGATAAAAGAAATATAATAGCAAATGATGGCATACAAGTATGTATAACTTTCATGGCGTATCTCTATACTGCATGTCATGAATGCAGTAGTGACATATCTTTATACTGCGTGTCACCAGTGCAGTAGACACCCACGTCCGTTTATTCGAAGAAAGGAGAAAGAAGAAACCATCGTGGGTTTCCATCCTGGGTCTGGAACCTGGAGCGCTCACACTTGGGCTCATAACATCAACAAAGATGCTAAAATCTGAAACCCGTAATGTCCAAGATCCAAAACATCCCATCCCAGGGCGCTGAGAGCCCCTTCTAATAAAAGAGAAGATCAAGCTCAGTTTGGCAGCCGCGAGTTACTTCTCACTAATAACCAGAGTGGGACGCTTCTGCCTGTCCATCAACTCCACAGTACCTAGATGGTAAACATTGGGTTATGGAGTGCGGTTCTCTACAGAGCATGGTACACGAACTTTTTTAAGGACCAGCATGCAAAGGTCCACCCGAGTCAATGACGGGTCAGCCAAAGGCTGGGGCTCCACAACTAATTAAAGTCATGGTACTCCTTCCGGATCGCCCTTGTTCAAACATTTTTTTTTTTTTTTTTTTTTTTGAAATTTTTTTTTTAATTTTTTTTTTGAAAGATGACATGAAGAAGAAGAGGATGATATGTACAGATTGTATGTGGATATGACTCATATCTGCCTCTAGTTTAACGTCCAGTAAACGGCTTAAACGCCTTCTATGAGTCGAGGATAAGCTTCCCATCCAATTTTCTTATAAATTGGCAAACAGGGTCTTTTAGAGTCAGATTCCCAAGACTGTAGCGTTTTTCTTCATCCTTGAAGAGATTTCACAAATTAAGAAGTTCACGATGCACCAATCCACAAGAATACGTCTCAAGAGTTAATAAGATATCATCTAATGACTCCTTACTCAGTCCATTCTTAATGAAGAAAATTTTATCTTCTCTGTTTGCGAAAATCATCCCCAAAGAATGACATCGCTTGTTACAATTCCATCGTCTATATTTGTAACAGACTTGTAACCTTTTTACTCTTCTCCTTTTGGAATACAAACTTCTTCCACGACCTGGCATGTATAAGTCATATGAAATTGAAGACTCACCTGCTAGTCGGACCTTTGCTTTAATTATCCAGCGTACATCTTCTGGCATATCTTTGTGCATTAACAGTCTCAATCTTTCACATCGAACTTTGTAGATTTTTTTCAGAGCATTTTGAGGGAGAGAAGGAAAATGTTTTCTCAGGTTTGAAAGAATGGCATCCATTTTAAAGGAGAAGAAGGATTCAGTTATTTTGGGAAACTGAAAAATAAACCGACTTGAGAGTCACAGAGTACCGTATCCGCCACTTAACAGGCAACACAAAGAACTGCAAAAACAAGGAAACTAAATTAGAGTGAATTCTATTCATAACAAGGATAAAAAAGAGAGAGAATGAATTCTACCTCATCAACTTGGTTTTCCAGAAATGGTTTGAGCCTTTGTCCATTGACTTTAAACACATTACCATTCCTAGGATTCTCAATATCTATAACCCCATAAGGATACACATGTTTGACAACAAAATGACTACTCCACCTAGATTTCAATTTTCCAGGGAATAGGTGCAGGCAAGAATTATAAAGCAGAACTTTTTGACTAATTTCAAAAGATTTTCTCAAAATTGTCTTGTCATGAAAAGCTTTTGTTCTGGTTTTATAAATCTTTGAGTTCTCATATGCATCATTTCTCAATTCCTCAAATTCATTTAATTGTAATTTGCGTATCTTGCAAGCATCATCAAGATTTAAATTGAAAGCTTTAATGGCCCAGAATGCTTTATGTTCCAATTCTGCAGGCAAGTGACAAGGTTTTCCATAGACTAATCGATAGGGTGACATGCCCAAAGATGTTTTGGAAGTAGTACGGTAAGCTCAAAGTGCATCGTTTAGTCTTAAAGACTAATCTTTACAATTTGGGTTAACCGTTTTTTCCAAAATTTGTTTGATCTCCTTATTTGCCAATTCAACTTGTCCACTTGTCTGAGGGTGATAAGGAGTGGCAATTTTGTGTGTAATACCATATTTCTTCATTAAAGATTCAAATGGTTTATTGCAAAAATGTGTTCCCCCATCACTGATGATAGCTCGAGGGATTCCAAATCGACACAAGATATTTTCTTTTAAAAAATTGAGAACAATTTTATGATCATTGTGTCGGCATGGAATTGCCTCAATCTATTTTGAGACATAATCAACTGCAACCAAAATATACACAAATCCAAATGAAGATGGAAATAGACCTATGAAATCAATTCCCCAACAATAAAAAATTTCAATGACAAGGATGGGGTTTAGAGGCATCATGTTTCTTTTTGAAATTGAGCCCAACTTTTGACAATTTTTATAACTTTTACAAAAAGTATAGCAGTCTTTAAATAAACTGAATATGGAAGCAATTTGACACTAGCACCAAGATCAAGTAAAGCTTTTTTAATTTTATGTTCTCCAATAATGCATAAAACTGTAGGACAACCAGGGTCTTTAAATTTCAAAGCATTATTATTCTGAAGAATGGAGCATACCTATTCAGCCAAAAATGCTTTGTTGTTCACATTTAGTTTCTTTTTAACAGTGCACAAGTCTTTCAAATATTTGACATAAGAAGGAATCTGTTTGATAACATTTAATAGAGGAATATTGACTTTCACTTGTTTCAAAATTTCAAAAATTCCAGTGTTATGGTCCAATTTCTTCAGATTATTCAGTGCTTGAGGAAATGGGGGTGAAGGCGAGAGTTTGGTCTCCTTTTGGTCAACTTTTTCATTTTATTAGGGAATTGGTTCATCTTCTTTCTCACAGGGTTCAGGGATTTGTTTTTCAACAACCTTTCCCCTAAGAGTTATCACTGACTTAACTTGGTCTATTTGTTAGTTTTTTGAACTCCCCTCATTTAGACTGTACTGACCCTTGGGATTTGGTTGAGGTTGAGAAGGAAATTTTCCTTTCTCGTGAATGGTGAGTGCAGAAGAAAGTTTAGCAAGAGTTTCTTTTATGTCAATCATGGTTTGATTATTTTGTTTATTAATGGCTTCTTGCTTTTCTATGAATGCATGCAATGTTTCTTCAAGATTTTTCCTATATGGTGGGATATAAGGTGCATATCCTTGAGAATTTTAAGAGTCCTGTTGTGCCTGAGGATGTGGTGGTTGCACGAATTGTGACTAATTATTATTCCTCCAGCTGAAGTTCGAGTGATTTCTCCATCCCAAATTGTATGTATCTGAAAAAGAAGAAGTAAATGACTTTTTAAAATTATTCATTGCATTTACTTGCTCATGTACAACTTCTTTAAAAATAGGAATGTTAGGACATTCGTGTGTTGAGTGTCCTAAGTCATCACAAATGCCACAAATTTCTTCATTTTGCACAAATTTGATTTCTTTTGCTTTTCTTAATTCTATGGCTTCAACCTTTCTAGCCAAACTGACAAATCTAGCATTTAGATCTTCCTCTTGACTAAGGTGATATTTTTCTTTATTAGCACTTGTAAGATTAGATCTAATTGAATTTTCAGAAGTATTAGTACTATGTCAAGATTGAGAATTTTCAGCCAACTGGTTCAAATAGTCTAAAACTTCATCAGTTTCTTTATCAAGAAACTCACCATTGCACATTGTTTCCACAAATTGTTTAGTTTCAAGTATTAAACCTTCATAAAAGAAGCTTATAGTGCGCCATTTTTCAAAACAATGATGTGGGCAAGAATTTAACAAATCTTTAAATCGTTCCCAACATTGAAAATATGCTTCATTTGAATTTTGGGAAAAATTTTGGATATGTCTTTTCATAGCGTTGGTTTTATGTGTTGGAAAAAATTTCTTTAAGAACTTACCTTACATTTCTTGCCATGTGCCAATTGATCTTGGTTTCAAAGTGTTAAGCCAAGATTTTACTTTATCTTTTAAAGAAAAAGGAAACAATTTAAGCTTAAAATCTCTTCAGTGCAATTTTGGTCATTGAAAACAATACATACTTCCTCAAATTCTTTCAGATGTAAATATAGACTTTCATATTCTAAATCATGAAAATTAGGAAGTAAAGAAATCATACCTGGCTTAAATCTAAAATTGTTGGCATTGAGTGGAAAGATAAAACATGATGGACTAGAATTTCGGGGTGGTTACAAATATTCATGCATGGTTCGCAACGGTTGATTTTCATGTTCATCATGTACACTTTCATTGTCAGTCATTGTGTCAATTGTGTGTGATTGTGATTCAAACAAATCAATATATAAAGTACTAGGATTAATTTTAACTAAACGATCAGAATTTAAATCACGATACTAATTAAGCATAAATATATAAATAACTTAAAATAAATAAACAAAAATAATGTACAGGCTGGCGGTATAATCCGCCATTAAATATTAACAAGGATGTGGTATAAACCAACCACCCAATAACTATTAACAAATAAAAAGTTAAAAATAAAATACGAGAAAATAAAGTCGAAAAGTAAATTGCGAGAAAGTAAATTGTAGAAAATAAATTTAAAATATGAAAACCAGAGAAAGCGAGCCCCACAGAAGCCCATCGAAAGAGAAGAGAAGAAGAAAGATTATTTTGTTATGTTGGAAAGCAATAATAAATAACAGAAATTAAAAAGTTAGAGAGTAGAAATTAAAAGTTAGAGTAACAAAAATTAAAAAGTTAGTAAGCGAGAAAATAAATGACATAAAATAAAAGTTAGTAGGCAAAAAATAAATGACGAGAAATATAAAAGTTAGAAAGTTAGTATGTTAGCAAGTTAGTAAGTTAGTAAGTTAGATAGTTAGAAAGTTAGAGAGTTAGTAAAAAAATCAAAGGATCGGCAAGCCGATCTTTTGCTCCGGTAAGGGAGAAGAGAGAATAGATTTTATTAAAGAAAAAGAACCTTAATAATTTAAAACTTCAAATCAAGTCCCAGGCAACAGCACCAAAAACTTGACTGCGGGATTTAAGGATGCAAACCCAAGTATAGGTTGTCTCAAGTAGTAAATTTCTCGGAAGTCCGAGGTCGATCCACTATGAATTGATGAAGAAAAATTAATTGAGGTAGGAAAAGATTTGTCATAACACCAAAAGTAATAGAAAATGTTCACAAATGAATTTAAGAACTTGCTTGGGTTAGAAGATCCACTCTTGGTAATAAATCAAAGGCAAGATTATTTCTCTTTATAACTCAATTGAAATCCACACACAACGAAGGTTCTAATCAGAAAATATAACATTCAAAGTTCAATTATATATGCAATCATATTATGATTCCTTTAATTATCTACCAACATTTGTAAATGAGTTCAAGCATTCACTGTACCAATCCTATTGTCTACAATAAATCAAGATCTCCATTATACAAAAAAGGTTTCTAAATTAATTGGAAACAAAATACAACACATATAATGTCCATTTAATAATATATCTTTTAAGCACAAGAAATAGAATAATCTAACCTTATTTCATTACCAAGAGCTTCATGGTTCCGTTGCCGGGACATTACAAAGGCCAAAAGGCATTCTTCTATATGCAAAAGTACCAAAGGGACATGTAAAAGTGATCTTTTCTTGATCTTCCAATGCAAATGGTATTTGATTATAACTCGAATAACCATCAAGAAAACAGTAGTATGGATGTCCTGCTACCCTTTCTAGAATTTGGTCAAGAAATAGTAAGGGAAAATGATCTTTCCTAGTAGCAGCATTTAATTTTCTAAAATCAATGCACATACGCCAACTAGATGAGACTCGCGTAGGTATTAATTCACCCTTATCATTTTCAACCACTATTATTCCAGATTTTTTTGGCACAACTTGTGTAGGGCATACCCATTGACTATCAGAGATTGGATAGATAATTCCAACATGCTCTGATACCACAAAAACTTGATTGCGGGATTTAAGGATGCAAACCCAAGTGCAGGTTGTCTCAAGTAGTAAATTTCTCGAGAGGCCGAGGTCGATCTACAGGGAATTGATGAAGAAAAATTAATTGAGGTAAGAAAGGATTTGTCACAACACCAAAAGTAATAGAAAATGTTCACAAATGAATTTAAGAACTTGCTTGGGTTAGAAGATCCACTCTTGGTAATAAATTAAAGGCAAGATTATTTCTCTTTATAACTCAATTGAAATCCACACACAACGGAGGTTCCAATTGGAAAATATAACATTCAAAGTTCAATTATATATGCAATCATATTATGATTCCTTTAATTATCTACCAACATTTGTAAATGAGTTCAAGCATTCACTGTACCAATCCTATTGTCTACAATAAATCAAGATCTCCATTATACAAAGAAGGTTTCTAAATTAATTGGAAATAAAATCCAACACATATAATGTCCATTTAATAATATATCTTTTAAGCACAAGAAATAGAATAATCTAACCTTATTTCATTACCAAGAGCTTCACTCTTTCACCCAAGCAAGATGAAGACTTAGTTACTCATTGATAAGAAGAAAGAAAGAGAGAAGAAGAGAAAGATGAACATAGCTTCACTTTAGAACAAGAGAAAATTACAACAAAGTAAAACAAGAAATAAGCATAACCATAACTTGTAAAAACTAAGCCTAATACCCAGTGCCCCAAATGATCAGCCAATGGTTCCTTTTATAGAGGATTAGGGATACAAAATGACAAGGGGGCTGATCA
Organism: Ormosia emarginata; assembly: GCA_029884605.1. Classification (NCBI taxonomy): domain Eukaryota; kingdom Viridiplantae; phylum Streptophyta; class Magnoliopsida; order Fabales; family Fabaceae; genus Ormosia; species Ormosia emarginata. The sequence goes on along the minus strand of JAQQTP010000077.1, from coordinate 45,903,326 downwards.
AGAGTAGGTGGATGAATGGGTGGAGTGGTTGGATGATTGGTTGAGTGGTTGGATTATTGAGATTCTTTGTCTCTGAAATCATTTATTATTGATCTCATGGATGCCATCAGAATGAAGCAACATGGTCTTCATGAAAGTTGTAGCATTTTGTCTCAGCTTTCCAGTGGCAAAAAATCATCCAAAAATTCATCCTACAGCCCAAGATATGATCCAAATACTGCAGACTGTTCAGGCCCAATTTCAGCACCTCTGTTTTGACTTCCAGACCCAATATTACGTCTAAGCTGTCCGAATAAGCTCTTGTGTTCTTCATAAAAGTTGTAGATCTGGGTCTTAAATTTCAAATGTCCAAATTTCAGCCCAATATAATTCTTACAGCCCGAGTTATGCTCTGATTACTGTACACTGTTCAAGTTCCAGACACAAAACTTGTGTTCTGTCTTCCAAGCCTAATTAGCTCCACTAGATGTCTGATTGAGACTTTGAGCTCTTCATCAAAGTTGTAGAGCTTTCTCTCAGATTTCCTACAAGGTAAAATTCATAATTTCTAGACATCTAGAACTCAAGATATGACCAAAATACAGAAACAATGTAAGACCCAAATAATGCTAAAAAATCAATTAAGTCCAATTTGAGTCCAATCTTAAAAAACATAACCAGGCTTAATCAATTAAGTACATGAAGAGTGTAAATGACTAAAAATGAGGGTTTATTAATGTATAAAATATATGATTATCATCCCTGCTCCATTCCCCTTGGGATTTGAGGAACCATTGACAAAGATGGTCCAAGAAATTTCCTTTGGGTCTCTGGGGTCCGATGTAAGTTCTACCAGGAAGTCGGACAATGCTTGGGCCTTTATAGCTAGGCATGGTTCATATGCGATTCCAAACTCAGAGAGTTCAATCGACTAGGCAATCTTCCTTCCGACCAAGTCTAGTTTATGTAGCACCTAGCGGATGGGTTGATTCGTCCTTACTACCACGGGATGACACTGGAAATACTGCCGTAGTCTTCTTGTTGTGGTGATCAGTGCGAAAATAACCTTCTTGACTTTTTGATATCGGAGTTTGGGTCCTTGCAGAACTTTACTCACGAATTAGATCGGTTTTTGTCCTTCGTCCGTCTCCTGGATTAATGTCGAGCTTATAGCCTCTTCATGAACTGAGAGGTACAGGTAGAGCATTTCTCTGGGGTTCGGTCTTGTCAAGATAGGAGGAGAAGACAGAAGCTTTTTTAAGGATGGTCTATTCGAAGTTCTTCCCCTTTTTGAGTAGTTTGAAGAGGGGAAGAGACTTATGGGCCACTTTGGAAAAGAACCTTGTGAGGGTCGCTACCCTTCCCGTCAGCTATTGTACTTCCTTAACACTCTGAGGGCTCTTCATGTTGAGTATGGCCTGGCATTTGTCGGGATTGGTTTCGATTCCATAGTGGGTTAACATGAATCCCAAGAATTTGTCAGCACGGACCCCAAAGGCGCACTTTTCCAGATTTAGCCTTATGTTGTGCTTCTTGACTTATGTAAACACCTCTTCAAGGTCCGTAGTGTGCGATCCGTCCGGTGGGGTTTTTACTATCATATCATCAAAGTAAACTTCTAGTATCTTCCCCACTTGGTTCTTGAAGACTCTGTTCATCATCCTTTGATAGGTGGCTCCCACATTTTTCAATCCAAAGGGCATAATCCTGTAGCAGTAGCTTGCCCTGTCAGTGATGAAAGTGATTTTTTCTTTGTCTCTGGGATATATTGGGATCTGATTGTACCTGGAGTAGGCATCCATGAATGATAGCCACTTGAAACCTGAAGAAATGTCAACCAATTTGTCCACATTGGGAAGTGGATATAGATCTTTTGGGTAGACTTTGTTTAAATCAGTGTAATCCACGCACATTCTCCACTTCCCATTGGGTTTTTTCACCAGGACCACGTTGGATAACCATGTAGTATAAGTAACCTCCCTGATGAATCCACAACTTACCAATTCCTTTACCTACTCTTCGATGGCCTATTGCCTTTCAAGGCCGACCTTCCTTCTCTTCTTAGCGACCGACTTCATATCTTCCTTAGTGGACAAGCGGTGACAGATGAAGGAGGGGTCGAGCCCTGGCATGTCAGACGACGTCCAGGCAAACAGGTCCTTGTTTTTCAATAAGAGCTCAATCAATTGTTGCTTCTCATCTCCTTCTAAGTGTGCTCAAATTTTAGTAACCTGGTTAGGCTGGGTTCTAAGTTGAAGATGCTACAATTCCCTTTCTGGCTGGGGTCTGATAGCATAGAGTTCTTCCCTAACATCCAGCTTGGTCATTAGTATGTTGACCTGATCCAAGACTAGGCCGAGATTGACTGATTCTCCCCTTCTGGGCATCCTGTAGATCGTCAAGCTCTCATTTTAGCATTTCCTGGCAGCCACTTGGTCGCTGTTGGTCCGTAAATCCGCAAGCGCACCGGTCGACAAGTAATATAAAGGAGAGTTAGAGTATCGTGTCCCAAGGGATTAATTAATTAGAAGAATGTTAAACTTGACCAAAATTCACAAGTTTTTATCCAAGTAATCAAAGGAGAGAGGGTTGCAATTGAAATTTACAATGTAAAGGAAATCAAAACAAGAGAGCACCAAACACCAAAATCACAAGAGAAGATGAGAATGATTAAAGCCTAGGGGTTCCTATTCACTTGCTACTTCAATGATTAATTGCAATTAACAAGCACCTAACAATGAAATGATATTTGTTAGCTAATAACCATCAATAGATAAGAGCCTATGTCTAGGTCAATTACCCATGTAAAACCTAGCTAATCCACTATGTGTCCATGTGAGTTAACATAAGAATCACTCATTGAGACCAATTATCAAACACTTGCCATGCATGACCAAAGGGTATGTGTCCATCCCCTTAGTTAAACATACATCAACTATATCATATCCATATTCACAACAGCCTATTTCTAGTTCAGTTAGAATATTAAAAATCATGCAATTGATGGCCAATCAATAACAAGCACTAAACATAGATATGGATGAATAAAATCAATTTCATTGAAAGGATACTCAACTAATTACAAATTAATCAAATCCATAGCAAGATCGTAAAGAGCCCCTAGATTAGAGTTTAGTTACACATTATTAAGGAGAAGAAAACAAATGTAATCAAATGATTCATCAAGTTACAAATCAAGAGAGAAAGGGAAAGAATGAACAAAAAATGGAGAGATTCCAAGCTTGATCTTCCTCCTTGATCTTGATTCTCCCTTGAGTCACCTTCAATCTAAATGGGTTCCTCCTCCTCTCACTTACTCTCTGGAATTCGTGCTTGTGTTCCAAAACTGAAGATGATCCCCTTCCTCCTCCCAAAAATCAGAATATAAGCGTAAAATTCGTGTGCTAGGATTTTTTCCCACGCCTAGGCATGACTTTCCCACGCCTAGGCGTGGTTATGAATCACATGCCTATCCTCTGCTTGCCACGCCTAGGCATAGAGGTCTCTGTCTGAATCACCCTGAAAAACTGAGTTTGACACGCCTAGGCGTGACTTAACCATGTCTAGGCGTGGATGTCTCTGCCTCTAATCCCTGAGAAACTGCAAGGGCCACGCCTAGGCGGGGATTTGTCACGCTTAGGCGTGGATTAGCAGCACTTCCCTTTGATATTTTCTTCACAATTTGAGTCATTCTTCACATTCCTCATCCCTTCCAAGGTCTTTCTCATCTTGAATACCTATATCAAAACAATGATAAAGTCCATCAAACCACAATCCATACAACTTCGATAAACAAGAACTTCAAAGATTCAATTTTAAATCATTTGAATTAACAAGCTTAATTCACCAAAATCATGCAATAATTGAACTTATGACCTTGAAAACTTAGGGATAGCATGCTCAAATACAATCACATTCAAGTGAAATAACTTCATTTTCTGAAGTTATCAGTCGCCTTTGATAGTGAACACCTTATTGTGCTTACTTGGAAATTTCATGACGAGGTGGGTGGTGGAGACAACGGCACCAAAAACATATGATATTGTAAGCCGAGGGGCAGTCTACGACCAAGAACCTCACCTTGACCATCTTGAAGAGCTTGGAAAAACCCAAGGTCAAATGGGTTTCATAATACCTAATCGGGGTGATCTTTTCACCAATGAAGCCTGTTAGTTCCCCGTCATAAGGGGTCAAATCTGATCGCGAGAGTTCTAACTTCTGGTAGAGGTCCAGGAACATGATATCTGTTGAGCTTCCTTGATCCACGAAAATTTGGCAAACCTCGGCATTGGAAATTATCTCAGAGATGACGAGCGGATCGTCATGGCTAGGGATGATTGTGCCATAGTCCTCGTCTGAAAAGGTAATGGAAGACATCTTTCATTCCGTGGTGCTGGATCTGGGTTTGGAATGGGAGACACTAAACACCGCCATCCTTAGTGCTATCTTCCGTGCTCCGTTTGATGGTCCTTCTCCAGTGAATCCTCCCCAATGGTGTGATTGTTTTGTTTGGCTCGAAGTGACGATTGTTGTTGTCATTGGGTGGAGTGTCCCTGTTCCTACCCTACCGGTCATTGTTATCCCAGTGAGGTAGAGCTCAGGATCTTCTGCTTAGACTTCGATTCCTTCTTCTAGGAGGAGGAGATGGGCTCCGCCATTTATCCTCTCTACATTTGCCACGATGTTCATCATTTTAGGCATGGAGGATATATTGCTGCAATTGTCCGACCTTGATTAAGAACTCAATGACATCGTGCAGTTGATAACATTCTTTAGTATCATGGCCATAACCTTTATGTCATACACAGTGCTTGGAGTGATTTTTTTGTTTGTGCTTTTTGATGGGGGTGGCCTCCAGATATTCTGGAACTAGGTCTGCATTACCTCCCTCAAGATCATTTCTCGAGGGGCGTTTAGGGGAGTATAATCAGAGTAGCTTCTTTGGGGTGGACTACTTTTGGGGCACTGGGACCGTGAGGAATCGTGATTGGGCTTTTGATGAGGGTGTTCATCTTTATCCCATCTCCTTTGGTCCTCCGTTGCTTCCTCAAGGTTGACGTGTTTTTAGGATCGTCTCTGAAACACACCCAATTTCTCTGGTTTCTTTTTTACCAAGGATGCAAAGAACTCAGAACCCACTCGGAGGCTGCTCCTGGCATAATGAAGGGCAATCTTGTCGTCAAAATTTTCCACATTGGTGCATACCGCCATGAACCATCTTACGTAATCACAGAGGGGCTCATCTCGCCTCTGCCGAATCTTGGCTAGGGACTCGATGGACTTGGGTTGCTTCTTGCTGGTGGTGTACTAAAGCAAGAACCATTGTTTGAGTTCTGACCAATCCGTCACAAACCTTCATGGTAAGCTGGAGAACCACTTGAGGGCTCCCTTTTTGAGGGAGAGAGGGAAAGCATGATTAATAATCACATATTTTATTCATTAAGAAACCCTTATGTTTAGTCATTTACACTCTCCATATTCTTAATTGATTGAGTTTGGTATGATTTTGTGAGTTTAAGCTCAAAATGGTCCTAATTGAATATTTTCGGCATTATTGAGATTTGATACTGTTTCTGTATTTTGGCCATAACTTGAGTTCCTGATATCTGATAATCATGAATTTTACCTTGTAGGAAAGCTAGGAGGAAGCTCTACAACTTTGATGAAGAGCTCAAAGTCCTACATGGATGTCTAAGGGACCTAAGTTTACATGGAAGTCAGAATACGAGTTTTGTCACTAGAATCCGAACAGTGTGCACTCATAAAATCATATCTCAAGCTATAATAATGTAGATGGGCTGAAATTTGGATAGTTGATAGTTAAGATCAAAATAAACAACTTTCATGAAGAATACTTTTTGAAAAAATGAAGTCTAACGGGTTAGTTTGAGCTTGCAAGTCAGAACAGAGGTGCTGAAGTTGGGTTTGAGCAACCTGCGGTATTTGGGTCATATCTTGGGCTGTAGGAAGCCAAATTGGATGATCCATATATGCATGTTATAGACAAGACAAAGATCTACAACTTTCATGAAGAGTACTTTCATGGATCTGAAGTATAGTTGGTCGTTTTTGTCTTCCAAGTCAGACAAGAAATTTTCGTCCTCAACCACCCACTCATTCATCCACTAATCCACCCACTCATCCACTAATCCACTCATTCATCCACTAATCCATCCACTCATCCACTAATCCACCCACTCATCCACTAATCCATCCACTCAACCACTTCACTCAACCACCCCACTCATCCACCCACTTCCCATTGTCATTTTGTTACCCTAGACTTCTATAAAAGGCACCATTGGTTATCATGAATAACAAGTTGTATTCTCCTTCATTTCTCTCATAGTTTCTTCTTGTTTCTTCATAGTTTCTCATAGATTTTGTATATTTTGATGCTCCCCTTCATGGTAATGGAGGGCTAAGCTACTTTCGGTCAATTTGGGACTCTTGAAGAGATTGTGGTTTGGATTCTTGAGACCTTGGTTATGTAATGTATTTGATTTATATTTGAATTCCTCTTCTCTTCTTCTTCTTCTTAATCTTGAATGCATGAGTGGTGATTCTGTTTTATGTTTGATCTGATTTGATCTTGATTTAAGATTAAGATTTGTGATGAAACTTAGAACTGATTAATCTAAACTAATCACATGACTGAAGATTGAGATTTGTGATGAAGCTTGGAACTGATTGATCTAAACTAATCACGTAATTGAAGAGGTTAGGTTACTGATTGGTACCTAGGTTAATTGAATTCGGTGGTTAAATTGACATATATCTACATGAATGGTGCGATTGCAGATTTGTGTTTATCACTTGTCAATTGAATTCTGGACGATTGTCTAGTGTGAATTCTGAATCTAATCTTTGAGATCTCGGTTAGATCCAAGTTAACCATTCAAATGTGCTTCAAGTGTTTGTTGAAAGGTTTATGATTGAATCCACCCAATCTCGGATAGATTTCTGAATTGACCGTTCTTCTAATTGTTATTTCTCTTTAAATCTTGTCACTGTGATCCTTGAACCATCAAAACCCCCTTTTTTTCTAACTTAACTTAATTTGATCAAATTGCATTTACGATCCTTGAGGAGACGATCCGGTGTTGTTCACTATACTACAAGTTTAGGTAATAACTTCGGTTATAATTTTGACTGAGTTCGGCGCTCGTCAAAATTTGGCGCCGTTGCCGGGGATTAGTAAGTGTGATCTTTTCATTTTAAGTGTTTTTACTAACTTTTGCTTTTTATTAACTTTTCTAACATTTTTATCTATTGTCTAGTGTATTTTGCTTATTTATTTGTTTTTGTGTGATGCATGACTTGGTCTGAGCCTGATAACTTGGTTGACTTTGATCCACGAGATTGATAGAACCTTGCATAGGTTGATTAGAGCTCGTAGGCTAAGTGCAAGAATTGCTTCTGAATTTGATCTTAATATTGGGAGTGAACTTGAGATCTTGAATAATTAAAAACCATGGTGATAACATGCGAGAATAGAACTCTTAAGGAACTTCTTTGCTCTGATATAACTAACCAGTCTTTGTGTATTCAATACCCAAATCTTGATGCTAATTTTGAGTTAAAATCTGGATTGATACATTTGTTGCCCAAGTTTCACGGTTTTGCAGGTGAGGATCCCCATAAGCATCTAAAGGAGTTCCATGTGGTTTGTTCAACCATGAAGCCACATGGGATCTCAGAATAGCACATCAAACTGAGGGCATTTCCTTTCTCACTTGCTGATATAGCCAAAGATTGATTATTTTATCTTTCACCAGGTTTAGTAACAAGTTGGACTGACATGAAGCGGTTGTTCTTAGAGAAATTTTTCCCTGCCTCTAGAGCTGTTGCCATTAGAAAAGATATATGTGGCATAAGACAAATGTCAGGAGAGACCTTGCATGAATATTGGGAAAGATTCAAGAAGCTGTGCTCGAGCTGTCCCCACCACTAAATCACCGATCAACTCTTAATTCAATATTTCTATGAAGGCTTCTTTGCCAAATGACGAAGCGATGGATCTTTGCCTCGGAGGAGCCTTAGTAGACAAGACCCCTGCGGCGGCGAGAGATTTGATAACAAACATGGCGGCCAACACCCAACAATTTGGCACACGAATTATTACCTCAACCGGAGGAGTCAATGAGATTCAATCGTCTCATGTAGACCAACGAGAGAATGGAACACAGACTTGATGAATTGACTTCTTTGGTGAGGCAGTTAGCGTGGGACAACAAGCACCAATGTAGATGGCTGCAACTGTGTGTGGCATTTGCTCTTATTCATCTCATCCTACTGATGCATGCCCCATACTTCAGGATGGTGGTTCTATTTTTCCAGAGCAATTTGTTGCAGCAGCTGGTATTTTTCCTAGTAGACCCTAATATCAGCAATCACAGCAGCAGCCCAGATATGATCCATTTTCTAATACCTATAACCCTGGCTGGAGGGACCATCCCAACCTGAGAGATGGAAATTCTGGTCAACAACAACAACAACTCTACCAACAGCAGCAACCGCAGTTTAGATACCAAGCTATAGGCCTTAGCAACAAGTACCAACCACCTGCATTTAGGAAAGCACAACCTGTGCCGCCACCCATGCAGCAGCCCCTTCGGCTACCTATTCCAGCAGCCACTCTAGCTGAGCCACCTTTCGAAGACTTGATGAAACAGTTTCAGCAGAATGTCAATGCCACCATCCAGAATTTACAAACTCAAATTGGGCGGATGGCAACCACTGCGAATGAGTGAAAAGTCAAGGGTCGAACCAATTGCCTTCACAAACAGTCAACAACCCAGAGACAATGTAAGTGCCATTAGCTTGAGAAGTGGCGAGAGAAGTTGACGGTCCTACTCCACCATAACACGAACTACAAGTGCGGCGACCGAGAAGGTGACCGAGAAACGAAGAAAGTGGATAGCTCGGTCCAAAAATGCGTGACACGGAAGAAATGTGCGAGAGAATTCAAATCTAGTCATTCCACTACCTTTTCCAAACGAGTCACACGGTCAAGCATGCATGCTTTGCGCAAACGAAATAAAAAGAGAAGTCATGGACACATTCGGGAAGGTGGAAATCAATATTCCCTCCTTGATGCAATCAAGCGATTCCCAAGTATGCCAAATTCCTCAAAGAGTTGTGTACTCACAAGAGAAGACTTAAAGTGCGAGAAAATAAGCATGGGCAGAAATGTTTCTGCAATGATTCTACCAAGCATGCCACAAAAATGCAAAGATCTTGGAACTTTCACAATTCCTTGCACGATAGGTAACTCCAAATTTGAACATGCAATGCTAGACTTGGGTGCTTCGATTAATGTCATGCCTATGTCAATATATCAGTCCTTGAACGTTGGCACTTTGCAACATACTGGTATAGTGATTCAGTTGGCAAATAGGACCCCTGCTCATCCTACAGGAGTGCTAGAAGATGTGTTAGTTCGGGTGAATGAGCTAATTTTCCCAGCGGACTTCTATATTCTGAACATGGAAGATGAGTCTTCAACAAACCATGCTCCATTGATCCTAGGCAGACCTTTCCTCAAGACAACCAAGACTAAGATAGATGTGCATGCTGGCACCCTTTCCATGGAATTTGGCGACGATGTGGTACAATTTAACATTTTTGAGGCCATGAGACATCCACTAGAGGAGCATTCTGTTTTCCATGTTGATGTGATTGATATGCTACAGTTGACGATGCTTATCTTGATATTTATGTTGAATTTCACGATATTCTTGATTTTACGGATTACATTACTGTGAAACATGTCTTGTTGTGATATTGTACCATGTCTTTGCATGTCTTTGAGATTTATGCGATTATGAGTGGTGATGTAGTTTCTTGACTTGAATGATGCGGCATGTGAAAATGAGAGTCGAAGTATGTTGAATTTAATGTTCTTTGAGTTAGTTGTTTCAAACGACTTGCGCCCTCCATTGTCTGACCTCCATCCTTAGAATTAAAGATTTTGCGGGACCATCTTAAATATGCATATTTGGAAGATGGTGAGAAGGCTACTGTGATTGTTGCTAAAAATTTGCAACTTTGATCAAGAAGAAAAATTACTGCGGTTTTGAGGCGGAATAAACAAGCCATCGGATGGACACTTGCGGATCTTCTGGTATCGGTCCCTCCACATGCATGCATAGGATTTTGTTGGAGGAAGATACTAAACCAAGTCTGCGGCCCCAAAGGAGACCGAACCTCCGACTCTGGATGTGGTAAAGAAGGAAGTTACCAAGCTACTGCAAGCTGACATTATTTATCCCATATCTGATAGTTAATGGGTGAGCCCCGTGCAGGTTGTTCCAAAGAAATCAGAGGTCACAGTAGTTGAAAATTAGAACAATGAGCTACTACCCACAAGAATTCAAAACAGCTGGCGGGTTTGCATTGATTACAGACGACTTAACCAAGCCACTAGGAAAGATCATTTTCCATTACCTTTCATTGATCAGATGTTAGAGAGACTAGTTGGCAAGTCGCATTACTGTTTCTTGGATGGATATTCGGGTTATTTTCAGATCCATATAGCCCTAAAAGACCAAGATAAAACTACTTTCACTTGCCCATTTGGCACATTTGCATACAGAAGGATGCCTTTTGGTCTGTGCAACGCTCCAGGCACCTTTCAAAGGTGTATGGTAAGTATATTTTCTGACCTTTAGAAAATTGCATGGATGTATTCATGGATGACTTTACTGTCTATGGCTCTTCCTTTGATGCATGTTTAGATAGTTTGACTCAGGTTTTGCATAAATGCATTAAGGCTAACCTTGTTTTGAATTTTGAGAAATGTCATTTCATGGTGGAGCAAGGCATAGTTTTAGGGCATATAATATCTAGCAAGGGTATTGAGGTAGATCCTGCGAAAATAGAAGTTATTTCATGCCTATCTTACCCCACATGCGTGCGGGAGGTTCGTTCTTTCCTTGGTCATGCAAGTTTCTATAGGCGATTCATAAAAGATTTCAACAAAATTGCTCTTCCACTATCCAACTTGCTACAAAAAGAAGTGGAGTTCCATTTTGACCAGAAATGCAAGGATGCCTTCAATCACTTGAAGCAAGCATTGACCAGTACACCTATCATCCAGCCACCAGATTGGACACTCCCATTTGAGCTTATATGTGATGCCTCTAATTATGCTTTGGGAGCTGTTCTTGCACAAAGGGTCGGCAAAATATCTCATGTCATCTCCTATGCTTCAAGAACTTTAGATCCTACACAAGTCAACTACACTACCACTGAAAAGGAACTTTTAGCAATTGTTTTTGCTTTAGACAAATTTCGATCATATTTGCTTGGTTCTAGAGTGGTTGTGTTTTCAGATTATACAGCTCTGAAGTTTCTCCTGAAGAAGCTTGATGCAAAGCCTAGGTTGATTAGGTGGATTTTTCTCCTCTAAGAGTTCGATATTGAAATCCGTGATAAAAGTGGAGCGGGGAATTTAGTGGCTGATCACCTAAGCCGAATTGAAAGGGAGGCAGATACTTTTCCTATCCATGATGTCTTCCCTGATGAGCAGCTTTTCAAGCTGCAATGTAACACTCATTGGTTTGCTGATTTGATAAATTTCTTAGTTGCTGGTGTTTTCCCTGCACATTTTATTAGGGCTCAGATTGATAAATTGAAGAGTGAGTCAAAATATTATGTGTGGGATGACCCTTATCTATGGAAATTTTGTAGTGACCAAGTCATTAGGAGATGCGTGCCTGATAATGAATTCCATTCTATTCTTACCTTTTGTCATACACTTGCATGTGGCGGTCATTTTGGCCCCCAAAGGATTGCTAGGAAAGTTTTGGAATCTGGATTATATTGGCCCACTCTATTCATGATGCATATGTGTTTTGTAAATCTTGTGATCAATGCCAAAGAACAGGAAACACTTCTCGAAGGAATGAGATGCCCCAGAAATCCTTATTGTTTTGTGAGATTTTTAATATATGGGGTATTGATTTTATGGGACCCTTTCCTATTTCTTTTGGTTTTGTTTACATTTTGCTAGCTGTTGATTATGTATCCAAGTGGGTGGAGGCGAAAGCTACTCAGACTGATGATTCCAAAGTTGTTGTGGATTTTGTTAGATCACATGATTTTACTGCGGTTTGGAGTTAGAAGGCCATCATCAGTGATCAGGGTTCACATTTTGTAATCGAAGCATGGAAGATTTGATGAAAAAGTATGGGGTCTTGCACGAGTTTCTACACCTTACCATCCCTAAACTAATGGGCAAGCCGAGATTTCCAACGGGGAGATCAAGCGGATACTCCAAAAAACAGTTCAACCTAACGAAAAATTTGGAGCAAGAGGCTTGAGGATGCTTTATGGGCTTACTGGACTTTGTTTATAAGACACCAATCGGGATGTCTCCGTATCGGATTGTTTTTGGAAAAGCACATGCCACATGCTGGTGGAAATTGAGCATCATGCATTTTGGGCGGTGAAAAGGTGCAACTTGGACCTAGATCAAGCGGTATGGAGAGGAAGGCTGCAATGCGGCAATTGGAGGAGAGATCCGCTTGGAGGCTTATGAAAGTTCCAAACTTTATAAGGAGAAGACCAAAACCTTCCATGATAAGTTGATTACGAGGAAAACATTTGAGATTGGTCAAAAGTTCTCCTCTATAACTCCCGCCTCTCGACTCATGCACAGCAAATTAAGGTCTAGATGGGATGGACCATTTATTGTTACTAAGATTTTTCCTTAAGTGTAACTTGTTCGGATTAAAAGTGAGGTCACTTTGCCAAAGCTTTCATCGTAAATGGACACCGCCTCAAACAAGATATCATGAACTTTCGGAGAATGCGAGAAATGGAGGTGATGAACCTTCTCCATCCGCATTATGAATAAAAAAAAAAAAAAAAAAAGAAAAAAAAAAAAAAAAAAAAAAAAAAGGTGTGCTAGACAATGAGGTAGGTAGTGCCATTAAATTTTGTCACTCGGAAGCATGTGGAGGTCATTTTTTTTCTTCAGCAACAACAACTGCAAAAATTTTGCAGTATGGATTTTATTGGCCTACTTTATTCAAGGTCTGTTACACCTTTTGCAAAAGTTGCGGAAATTGATCAAAAAAGTTCTGCTTTGAGATTATCATCTGCACCTACTCCTTGGAAAATTAAGATCTAGGTGGCGGGGTTCTTTTGTTGTCAAATACGTGTATCCTCTGGGGCCGTAGATATTGAGGATCCTAAGAATAGTAATGCGCTTAAAGTTAATGGACAAAGACTCAACCATTCCTGGAAAACCAAGTTCTTGAGTTCTTTGTGTTGCCGGTTAAGTGGCGGATACGGTACTCCGTGACTCTCAAGTCGGTTTATTTTTCAGTTTTCCAAAATAACTGAACCCTTCTTCTCCTTCAAAATGGATGTCATTCTTTCAAACTTGAGAATACATTTTCCTTCTCTTCCTCAAAATGCTCTGAGAAAAATCTACAAAGTTCAATGTGAAAGATTGAGACTGTTAATGCACAAAGGTATGCTAGAAGATGTACGCTGGATAATTGAAGCAAAGGTCCGATTAACAGGTGAGTCCTCAATTTCATTTGACTCATATATGCCCGATCTTAGAAGAAGTTCATATTCTAAAAGGAGAAGAGCAAAAAGGTTACAAGTCATCACAAATGTGGACGATGGAGCGCTATAACAAGCGATGTCATACTTTGGGGATGGTTTCCGCAAATAGAGAAGATAAAATTTTCTTTATTAAGAATGGACTGAGTAAGGAGTCATTAGATGATATCTTATTGACTCTTGAGACGCATTCTTGTGGATTGGTGCATTGTGAAATTCTTAAATTGTGGAATCTCTTCAAGGATGAAGAAAAACGCTACAATCTTGGGAATCGACTCTAAAAGACCATTTGTCAATTTATAAGAAAATTGGATGGGAAGCTTATCCTCGACTCATAGAAGACGTTTAAGCGGATTCTTGGACGTTAAACCGAGAGGCGGATGTGAGCCATATCCACAAACAATCTGTACATATCATCCTCTTCTTCTTCTTCATGTCATCTTTCAAACAAAAAAAAATATATTAAAAAAAAAAAACAAAAACAAAAAAAAAAAAAAAAAAAACAAAACACAAAAAAAAAAATTATGTATACGTCTTAGGGTTGGCTTTGGTAACACAAACCGTGAATGGGAAATGCATGCATCTGATCCAGCCTTCTTAATTGAAAAATAAAGAAGGTAGATTGTATCCCACATGTGAGGCGACCCGGTCGCATTATGGCCACTTGTCCCTTTTTGGGAGCCCTATGTTGCTTATTTGGTCTTGAATGAGTCAAATCTTGGTCAACAATGCTTTGGCACAAAGCCGAAAAAAAGACTACCTCCATCCCAATCTTAAGTAAGTATACACTCATCTTTCATCAAGTTTTTCTAACAATTTCAAAAAAAAAAAAAAAACGGACGTGATGTCTCTTGCACTCATGATGCGCAGTATAAAGATACGTCATGGAAAGCTGTACATACTGGTATGTCATCATTTTCTATTTCTTTTATCTTTGTATCATTTTGTTGTATTTTAATTTTTGTACAGACGATCCTTTGAGCAGGGTCCTTCAGGGGTTTCTAGACTTCTTTACCTTGATGGTTTTCTTGAAGTAAAAAAAAAATAAAAAAAAAGATTCTGTGTTTCTTAATTTCAACCTTTTCTGACAACAGCCAACCTACCCTTATAGGTGCAATTATTTCCCTTTCCATTCTTTTTCTTATTTAAACACTCCATTTTCTCCATTTTCCTTCAACTCAGAAACACTCAAAGGGAGGAAAAGTATAGAATGGGCCCTTCTATTCGTAACCTAAAAAATGTCTATGTTTTTTGTGGGTCGAGTTATGGGAAGGGATTAGAGTTTGTAAACGCAGCTAGCACTCTTGGTCGATCACTTGCTGCGAGGAGTATTCATCTTGTATATGGGGGAGGTTGTCGTGGGTTAATGGGGGCTGTATCACTTGCTGCTTTTATAGGAGGCAGTCAGGTTTTAGGTGTTATTCCTAAACCTTTAGCTGAAAATAACATCACTGGAAAGACAGTTGGAGAAGAAATTCAGGTAACCTCTATGCATGGACGAATGAAAACAATGGTTGACAATTCTGATGCATTTCTTGTCTTACCGGGTGGTTTTGGTACTTTGGAAGAAATTTTTCAAATTGTCTTTTGGGCCGAACTGAACATGCACCATAGACCCATTGGTTTGTTGAATGTTAATAATTTCTTTGATCTTTTGTTATCTTTTCTTGACAAAGCTGTGGAACAGGAATTTATCACTCCTTCGGCAAGACAACTTCTTATCTCTGCCTCCACTATTGATGAGCTCATTGATAAATTAGAAGCTTTTGAGTATGTACGATAAGGTATTAGCTCAAATAGATTGGTCAACGAGGAAGCGGCGAAGGAAGTAACAAGAAAAAAAAAAGCCGATCTGAAACTTTATCTTTAATGGGTTTGATTTTATTGTACTTTGTTTACTGTTTAAATTTGTGTCAACTTTCTCCAACGGGTAATATCTTCTATCCTTTACTCATCTATATTTTAACATTGAGGATAATGTTGTGATCTAGTTGGGGGGGAAGGATAGTTGACCCAAAAAAAAATTGTTGTTGTTTTGTTTGGAAAGTATGATATGATTGTCATGGACTTATTAAACCAATTAGTGATGGCGAGTAAGGAGTAATTTTACTCTTGAGGCGCATCTTAATTGGTGGCGAGTAAGGAGTTTTTAGGTAGTAATTAATTAGTATTAAATTGTGGAAGTACTAAAGTTTTATTGTTTGATTTCTTTTAAGGGTCTGATGCGGCACTGACAGTGTGCTTCTTTTCTGCTTGGCGTTGATTCACTTCTTATCAAGTTGTGTTGCTCTTTTCTATATCTCTCTTTCACATTGAAGGCAATGTTATATTAATTGTGGGGGAGAGATTTTAGCATTTTTTTTATTTAAAAAAAAATAAAAAAAGGGGTTCATTGCATGATTGAATAACTTTTCTCCCTTCTTGAACTGATATGCTTGGTGATGGATGATTGAATTGATAAATTGAGTTTGATGGATGCATATCTTGTGAGATTTTGAGCCTAATGGATGGATTCAACATTTATGCCATTCTCTTCTTTCTTGTGTGATTTTCACTCATGTTAATGACCACTCTTGAACTTGTTTTTATTCTTTTTGAAGCTACATTTCACTTGCATGCATGAACATGATTGAGACCCTCTTTCTTAATTAGCTAGTTTAACCGAATAGCCAACCTTGTTTTCAATATGATATCAAGCACTCTTTTGACTTCATGAAAATTCTCTGATTCCTGCCAACTTTGTATATTTTCCTTTACTTAACCCCTTTGAGCTTATTTGATCATTCCTTGTTTCTAGCTCATTATGTGCCTTAAATGAAAAATCGTGTTCTTACTTTACCTTAGGGAATAAAAAAACATTAGCTTGGTTAATGGATGAGTTTTTGAACAAGTGTGGGGGTGTGTTTACAAAATGGTTGTTGAAAAAGGAAAGAGTGCCTAAAAAAAAAAGGAAAAATGTATGTATATAGTTATGTTCATATATATAAAAAAAAAGAGAAAAGGATTGGGAAATGAATATGTAAAGGGATATACATTAGAGTTGGGATGAACTTTTATGCTTGTTATTTGAACTCAGCTCTCATTTGCTTTTATTCTCTTTGGTATTTATCTTCTCATATCCATTTTATCCTCTTCAGTTACCTTGACCTCACTACAACCTTGAATAAAGTCCTCATGATTTGTGTGTACATGTGTTTTGAGTAGTGGAGAAGTAGAAGATAAGCAAGCTTATGGTAGTGCAATTTTCATGGGTTGAATTGAGTGAAATACCTACCTTTTAAACACTTGACAGATTGAGAGGGAATCTTGTGAAGATCTATCATTCTCGATTCATGTTAAAGATACCTTGCTTGTTGGTTTGAAATGTGGAGAATTATTAACTCATGAATGTTTTGATCCCTTGAATCTTTGGTTGTTCTTCTTGATTGTAAAATTTTGGGCTCTTGAATGTCGTTGGAATTTAAATTTTTGTTAATCTCTTATGTCCTTGTTTTGGTCTTGAGTTTTGCCTAGGAGTGCAAAAAGCTAAGTGTGGGGGAATTTGATAATCATATATTTTATTCATTAAGAAACCCTTATGTTTAGTCATTTACACTCTCCATATTCTTAATTGATTGAGTTTGTTATGATTTTGTGAGTTTAAGCTCAAAATGGTCCTAATTGAATATTTTCAGCATTATTGAGATTTGACACTATTTCTGTATTTTGGCCATAACTTGAGTTCCTGATATCTGATAATCATGAATTTTACCTTGTAGGAAAGATAGGAGGAAGCTCTACAACTTTGATGAAGAGCTCGAAGTCCTACACGGATGTCTAAGGGACCTAAGTTTACATGGAAGTCAGAATACGGGTTCTGTCACTAGAATCCGAACGGTGTGCACTCATAAAATCATATCTCAAGCTGTAATAATGGAGATGAGCTGAAATTTGGATAGTTGATAGTTAAGATCCAAATAAACAACTTTCATGAAGAACACTTTTGAAAAAATGAATTCTAATGGGTCAGTTTGAGCTTGCAAGTCGGAACAGAGGTGCTGAAGTTGGGTTTGAGCAACCTACGGTATTTGGGTCATATCTTGGGCTGTAGGAAGCCAAATTGGACGATACAGACATGCATGTTATAGCCAAGACAAAGATCTACAACTTTCATGAAGAGTACTTTTCATGGATCTAAAGTATAGTTAGTCGTTTTTGTCTTCCAAGTCAGACAAGAAATTTTCGTCCTCAGCCACCCACTCATTCATCCACTAATCCACCCACTCATCCACTAATCCACCCACTCATCCACTAATCCATCCACTCAACCACCCCACTCATCCACCCACTCCCCTTTGTCATTTTGTTACCCTAGACTTCTATAAAAGGCACCATTGATTATCATGAATAACAAGTTATATTCTCCTTCATTTCTCTCATAGTTTCTTCTTGTTTCTTCATAGTTCCTCATAGCTTTTATATATTTTGATGCTCCCCTTCATGGTAATGGAGGGCTAAGCTACTTTCGGTCAATTTGGGACTCTTGAAGAGATTGTGGTTTGGATTCTTGAGACCTTGGTTATGTAATGTATTTGATTTATATTTGAATTCCTCTTCTCTTCTTCTTCTTCTTCTTCTTCTTCTTCTTCTTCTTCTTCTTCTTCTTCTTAATCTTGAATGCATGAATGGTGATTCTGTTTATGTTTGATCTGATTTGATCTTGATTTAAGATTAAGATTTGTGATGAAACTTAGAATTGATTGATCTAAACTAATCACATGACTGAAGATTGAGATTTGTGATGAAGCTTGGAACTGATTGATCTAAACTAATCATGTAATTGAAGAGGTTAGGTTACTGATTGGTGCCTAGGTTAATTAAATTCGGTGCTTAAATTGACATATATCTACATGAATGGTGCGATTGCAGATTTGTGTTTATCACTTGTTAATTGAATTTTGGATGATTGTCTAGTGTGAATTCTGGATCTAATGCTGAGATCTCGGTTAGATCCAAGTTAACCATTCAAATGTGCTTCAAGTGTTTGTTGAAAGGTTTATGATTGAATCCACCCAATCTCGGATAGATTTCTGAATTGACCGTTCTTCTAATTGTTATTTCTCTTTAAATCTTGTCACTGTGATCCTTGAACCATCAAAACCCCCCTTTTTTTCTAACTTAACTTAATTTGATCAAATTGCATTTACGATCCTTGAGGAGACGATCCGGTGTTGTTCACTATACTACAAGTTTAGGTAATAACTTCGGTTATAATTTTGACTGAGTTCAGCGCTCGTCAATGATACAACAGCTCCATTGATCCACCGTGGAAACACATGAATTACTCAAAGACATTTACGTGCTCTTGGGGGTCTGTGGTTCCATTATAAATCTCCAAGTTGGCAGGGAACTTAAAGTTCCTAGGGACGTGGTACTCCATCAATTGGTTCGAGAAGGGGTGTTCCTCGATGCTACGGTTCAGGTTATTGTTCCCGACATTTGATACCGTGGCATCAGGATGAACCTTCCTTTAGTTATTTCCCGCATTATATCCTTCGTCATGACGGCTTGGTCTGGGTTGGTTTTCTTACATAGCCCGTTTCATATCCCCCAACCTTTGGTACTGTTTGTTTAGCATAGCCATGTACTGTTACAGCATGTCCTAGAACTGACGTTGGGCCACCTGGGATTGATTCCCATACTCAGAGCGAGACACGGGACTGTTGTCCTCACCATTTGGCTTTCCCAAGCGCTGACATACTGAGATTCTATGTTTTTGGATGTTGGGGTTGCCTTTTTGGCCTTGGATTCCAAGTCTATCCCTTACAAAGACCCTACGTGATAGGTTGGGACTTTCATCGGAGATTAAAGTAGAGTGTCCATCACGCTGGTGCTCTGCGTTGAGTGCCTGGTTTCTCGTGGCGGAGGCTTTAGCAACAGGTGGTAGGACAAGGTGAGGAGGGTGTTACGCAACAGGAACCTGCCTATAGTTAGTAAAAGTTTGCTTAATGTCTCTCCTTGAGTTTTGTCTAGTGTTCACTATGATTGGATAGGATTAGAAGTTTATTTTTCCCACAGACGGCGCCAATGTTTTGATGTAGAACTAGAGGGTGCCTGAGTAGACACATGTACAGTGGTTTCTTCCTTTTGTACGACTGCTGCCACTGAAAGTCTTGAATAGGGGGGTTGGGTACCTACAAAAGGACTCCAACGCTTAAGTTAGGTCATGCCCTACAAGGGTACTCACTGTAGGATTGCAAGTTACCTCGATAGAATGATCTAGCCTGATACTTATAGAGCATTTGCAGAGTCCTCATACACTATGAGTGGGTGCAGGTACGTTGAGATCATGGCTTAACGGGGAGTGCTTTCCTCCCATGATCGTCTAGGCAGATCCATAGAATATCGAGATTGTCACGTTAGTGGCCACCTGCTGTGTGCAGGCAGTTATGGTCACCACACTCTAATAGGTCATGATTGGCAGTTGTCAGGACCTGCGCAGACCTAAGGAGTATCGTTAGGGTCTACGACTGATGCCCTCGTACGGATGACCTAACCAGGGTGTTGATACTGGAGTCCGGGTGGTGTGCATGCCGAGTTGATCCTTTTGGGTGGGATCCCAGACCATGGTCCAGAACAAGTAGTTTTAATATGGATAGATTGGATGAATTAAAAATTAATGAATTTTATTGTCAACCCTACTTTCTGGTATAATATTTTATTAACATCGTGCCATATTTACTAGAATAACCATGAGCCATATTAGGTTGACCATCATTATATGCATGGTTAACCACTTTTGTGTGTCATACCATGTTTAATGATAACTGATTAGTGCATTAACAAAATTCAAATATAACATTATTATTCTAGTCATAAAGGTTACCTTTCAATGCAAATACAGACTACTCACTGATAATCACATATTTTATTCATTAAGAAAACTTTATGTTTAGTCATTTATACTCTCTATATTC
The DNA here is from genome assembly GCA_029884605.1 of Ormosia emarginata. NCBI lineage: Eukaryota > Viridiplantae > Streptophyta > Magnoliopsida > Fabales > Fabaceae > Ormosia > Ormosia emarginata. The sequence continues at coordinate 45,882,810 of JAQQTP010000077.1, read as the reverse complement.
TTAATTGATTGAGTTTGGTATGATTTTGTGAGTTTAAGCTCAAATTGGTCCTAATTGAATATTTTCAGCATTATTGAGATTTGACATTGTTTCTGTATTTTGGCCATAACTTGAGTTCCTGATATCTGATAATCATGAATTTTATCTTGTAGGAAAGCTAGGAGTAAAAGTTCCTTTTCAGTGGTGGTGTAGTTGACTTGTGCAGGATCTAAAGTTCTTGAAGCATAGGAGATGACATGAGATATTTTACCGACCCTTTGTACAAGAACAGCTCCCAAAGCATAATTAGAGGCATCACACATGAGCTCAAATGGGAGTGTCCAATTTGGTGGCTTGATGATAGGTGTACTGGTCAATGCTTGCTTCAAGTGATTGAAGGCATCCTTGCATTTCTGGTCAAAATGGAACTCCACTTCTTTTTGTAGCAAGTTGGATAGTGGAAGAGCAATTTTGCTGAAATCTTTTATGAATCGCCTATAGAAACCTGCATGACCAAGGAAAGAACGAACCTCCCGCACGCATGTGGGGTAAGATAGGCATGAAATAACATTTATTTTCGTAGGATCTACCTCAATACCCTTGCTAGATATTATATGCCCTAAAACTATGCCTTGCTCCACCATGAAATGACATTTCTCAAAATTCAGAACAAGGTTAGCCTTAATGCATTTATGCAAAACCTGAGTCAAACTATCCAAACATGCATCAAAGGAAGAGCCATAGACAGTAAAGTCATCCATGAATACATCCATGCAATTTTCTAAAAGGTCAGAAAATATACTTACCATACACCTTTGAAAGGTGCCTGGAGCGTTGCACAGACCAAAAGGCATCCTTCTATATGCAAATGTGCCAAATGGGCAAGTGAAAGTAGTTTTATCTTGATCTTCTAAGGCTATATGGATCTGAAAATAACCCGAATATCCATCCAAGAAACAGTAATGCGACTTGCCAGCTAGTCTCTCTAACATCTGATCAATGAAAGGTAATGGGAAATGATCTTTCCTGGTGGCTTGGTTAAGTCGTCAGTAATCAATGCAAACCCGCCAACTTGTTTTGAATTCTTGTGGGTAGTAGCTCATTGTTCGATTTTCAACTACGTGACCCCGCATTTCTTTGGAACAATCGCACGGGGCTTACCCATTTACTATCGGATATGGGATAAATAATGCCGACTTGCGGTAGCTTGGTAACTTCCTTCTTTACCACATCCAGAGTCGAGGGTTCAGTCTCCTTTGGGGGCTGCCGTACTGGTTTAGTATCTTTCTCCAACAAAATCCTATGCATGCATGTGGAGGGACTGATACCAGGAAAATCTGCAAGTGTCCATCCGATGGCTTGTTTATTCTGCCTCAAAACCTGCAGTAATTTTTTTTCTTGATCAGGTTGTAAATTTTTAGCAATAATCACAGGCAGCTTCTCACCATCTTCCAAATATACATATTTAAGATGGTCCGACAAAATCTTTAATTCTAAGGATGGAGGCTGTACAATGGAGGGTAGCAAGCTGTTTGAAACAACTAACTCAGCAACACTAAATTCAACATACTTCTGACTCTCATTTTCACATGCTGCATCATTCAAGTCAGTAGCTACATCACCACTCATAACTGCATCAATCTCAGCACATGCAGCACATGGTACAATATCACAGCCAACACATGTTTCACAGGTAACAGAATCCAGAAAATCAGCAATATCAGGAAATCTAGCATAAATATCAGCATAAGCATCGTTAACTAGCATATCAATCACATCAACATGGAAAACAGAATGTTCCTCTAGGGGATGTCTCGTGGCCTCAAAAATGTTAAATTGTACCACATCGTCGCCAAATTCCATGGAAAGGGTGCCAGCATGCACATCTATCTTGGTCTTGGCTGTCTTGAGGAAAGGTCTGCCTAGGATCAATGGAGCATGGTTTGTTGAAGACTCATCTTCCATGTTCAGAATATAGAAGTCCGCTGGGAAAATTAGCTCATTCACCCGAACTAACACATCTTCTAGCACTCCTGCAGGATGAGCAGTGGTCCTATTTACCAACTGAATCACTATACCAGTAGGTTGCAAAGTGCCAATGTTCAAGGAGTGATATATTGACATAGGCATGACATTAATCGAAGCACCCAAGTCTAGCATTGCATGTTCAAATTTGGAGTTACCTATCGTGCAAGGAATTGTGAAAGTTCTAGGATCTTAACTATACTTCAGATCCATGAAAAGTACTTTTCATGAAAGTTGTAGATCTTTGTCTTGGCTATAACATGCATATCTGGATTGTCCAATTTGGCTTCCAATAGCCCAAGATATGACCCAAATACCGTAGGTTGCTCAAACCCAACTTCAGCACCTCTGTTCCGACTTGCAAGCTCAAACTGACCCATTAGAATTCATTTTTTAAAAAAGTGTTCTTCATAAAAGTTTTTTATTTGGATCTTAACTATCAACTATCCAAATTTCAGCCCGTCTCCCTTATTACAGCTTGAGATATGATTTTATGAGTGCACACTGTTCGGATTCTAGTGACAGAACCCGTATTCTGACTTCCATGTAAACTTAGGTCCCTTAGACATCTGTTTGGGACTTCGAGCTCCTCATCAAAGTGTTTGTTCATGAGCAGTGGTCCTATTTGCCAACTGAATCACTATACCAGTAGGTTGCAAAGTGCCAATGTTCAAGGACTGATATATTGACATAGGCATGACATTAATCGAAGCACCCAAGTCTAGCATTGCATGTTCAAATTTGGAGTTACCTATGTGATAATCATGAATTTTATCTTGTAGGAAAGCTAGGAGGAAGCTCTACAACTTTGATGAAGAGCTCGAAGTCCCAAACAGATGTCTAAGGGACCTAAGTTTACATGGAAGTCAGAATACGGGTTCTGTCACTACAATCCAAACGATGTGCACTCATAAAATCATATCTCAAGCTGTAATAAGGGAGACGGGTTGAAATTTGGATAGTTGATAGTTAAGATCCAAATAAACAACTTTCATGAAGAACACTTTTTGAAAAAATGAAGTCTAATTGGTCAGTTTGAGCTTGCAAGTCGGAACAGAGGTGCTGAAGTTGGGTTTGAGCAACCTGTGGTATTTGGGTCATTGGGCTATTGGAAGCCATATTGGACAATCCAGATATGCATGTTATAGCCAAGACAAAGATCTACAACTTTCATGAAGAGTACTTTTCATGGATCTGAAGTATAGTTAGTAGTTTTTGGCTTCCAAGTCAGATAAGAAATTTTCGTCCTTAACCACTCCACTCACCAACCCACTCAACCACCCCACTCCACTCACCAACCCACTCAACCACCCCACTCAATTACTCCACTCACCAACCCACTCAACCACTCCACTCAACCACTTCACTCAACCACCCCACTCATCCACCCACCCCCCTTTGTCATTTTGTTACCCTAGACTTCTATAAAAGGCACCATTGGTTATCATGAAGAATAAGTTGTATTCTCCTTCATTTCTCTCATAGTTTCTTCTTGTTTCTTCATAGTTTCTCATAGCTTTTGTATATTTTGATGCTCCCCTTCATGGTAATGGAGGGCTAAGCTACTTTCGGTCAATTTGGGACTCTTGAAGAGATTGTGGTTTGGATTCTTGAGACCTTGGTTATGTAATGTATTTGATTTATATTTGAATTCTTCTTCTCTTCTTCTTCTTCTTCTTCTTCTTCTTCTTCTTCTTCTTCTTCTTCTTCTTCTTCTTCTTCTTCTTCTTCTTCTTCTTCTTCTTCTTCTTCTTCTTCTTCTTCTTCTTAATCTTGAATGCATGAATAGTGATTCTGTTTATGTTTGATCTGATTTGATCTTGATTTAAGATTAAGATTTGTGATGAAACTTAGAATGAAACTTAGAACTGATTGATCTAAACTAATCACATGACTGAAGATTGAGATTTGTGATGAAGCTTGGAACTGATTGATCTAAACTAATCACGTAATTGAAGAGGTTAGGTTACTGATTAGTGCCTAGGTTAATTGAATTTGGTGCTTAAATTGACATATATCTACATGAATGATGCGATTGCAGATTTGTGTTTATCACTTGTCAATTGAATTCTGGACGATTGTCTAGTGTGAATTCTGGATCTAATGCTGAGATCTTGGTTAGATCCAAGTTAATCATTCAAATGTGCTTCAAGTGTTTGTTGAAAGGTTTATGATTGAATCCACCCAATCTCGGATAGATTTCTGAATTGACTGTTCTTCTAATTGTTATTTCTCTTTAAATCTTATCACTGTGATCCTTGAACCATCAAAACCCCCCTTTTTTCTAACTTAACTTAATTTGATCAAATTGCATTTACGATCCTTGAGGAGACGATCCGGTGTTGTTCATTATACTACAAGTTTAGGTAATAACTTCGGTTATAATTTTGACTGAGTTCGGCGCTCGTCAAAATTTTGGCGCCGTTGCCGGGGATCCGTAAGTGTGATATGAACTTTTTAAATTATCATACTAACTCTTTCTTTTTCTTTTTCTTTCATTGTCATTTTGTTGCATTCTATTGCATTTTAAGGATACAATGGACCATGCATAATGGAGTCAAAACTTGAGGACTTGACTTCTTTGGTAAGACATATAGTAGTGAGACAACAATCACCTGTACAGGAAGCTACACTTGTGTGTAACTTTTGTTTTTGTTCATCTCACCCCACATATGCATGCCCTACACTTCAGTATAGTAGTTCTATTTTTCCAGATTAATTTGTTGCAGCAGCTGGTTATTTTCTTGATGAACCACAGTTCCAGCAGCAACAACAAAGTTATGATCCTTTTTTCAACACATACAACCCTGGCTGGAGAGACTAGTCGGATCTGGGATATAGCAAATCGACATCATAACAACAGCAATCATTGCAATATGAGCAGCTATTTCAACAGATAACAAGTCCAACAACCACAAAACTTGAGCCTTCATTAGAAGACTTGATGAAAACCCAAATTGAGTTCCAACAGAATTTCACTGCCACTATTCAGGATTTAACAACCCAAATTGAGCAGTTGACAATCACTGTTAATGAATTGAGAAGTCAAGAGTTAGACCAACTCTCTTCCCAAACAATTCCTAACTCCCTGCATTCTAATTGTCATATTGATTTACCTGCAGATTTAGTTGAGGAAACTCATGATGAGTTGTGTGCTGAATTTCCTGATTTTATTCGTTTTAATGATTCTATCAATTGCAACTCATGTATTGATTGTGACGGTGATATAGAATGTGTTACGTGTGCTGAGACTTCTGCATATTTGAAAGTTGATGATTCTGTTTATGCAGCATCTAATGATATTGAAGGGTCTATCAGCAATGCAGTTACAGAGTCTACAACACATAGGGAGGTGGAGTTGAAGGCCATTGAGGAATTTTCAAAGAAGGAGGAAAGGCGATATGACAATAACTATTGAAGTGGATTTTGTTTTTGGGTCATGGTCCAATATAATCAATGAAAGCAGAATTGCCAAATTACACGTGTTGCATGCCATTGGTGAAGTCAAGGAAATTAAGAAAGACCAATGGGACCCCAATGGGAGCCCTCATGCTTCAAGCTTAACTTGGTCATTACACTTCAACCAATGGGACCCTAGTGAAAGCTATCATGTTGTGTCAACCATAACTTGGTCATCACGTTTCAACCAATGGGATCCTGGTGGAGTCTTTTCACCAACCTCACTTAATAAGACCAATGGACACCATCTCAAGCCGAAAAATGTGGAAGTGAAAGTGATGGGCTTTTACCATCCACATTATAAAGATCACTAAGAAGTGTCCCAATGTTGAGCTAATGACGTTAAACAAGCGCTTATTGGGAGGCAACCCAACTAGATTTGTTTTCAAGATCTTTGGGGATGGTTTTCGCAATCTGAGAAGATAAAAACATACTTCACTTTAAATGGCTGAGTAAGGAATCAGTAAGTTATACCTTATTGACTCTTGAGACGCATTCTTGTGGCCTGGTACATCATGAACTTCTTAATTGTGGAATCTCTTCAGAGATGAACAGAAGTGTTACAGTCTTGGGAATCTGACTCTAAAAGACCTGCATTTCCTCTTTAATTTTATATTATTCCAGTCATGTTATTTTGGTTTTACATTTTACTCATTTGTTTTGTGAGTTTTCAGGTTCTGTTGCAGCTTTGATTCTTACGCATCTTTTCTGCTTGCCATTATCTCGCCCCTCATCAGGTTGTGTTGCTCTTTTCTTTCCGTTTTATTTATCACTTTCACATTGAGGACAATGTTTATATTAAGTGTGGGGGAGAGATTTTAGCATGTTTCTTTTTTGTTAAAAAAAAATAAAAAAAAGGGTTCATTGCATGATTGAATAACTTTTCTCCCTTCTTGAACTGATATGCTTGGTGATGGATGATTGAATTGATGAATTGAGTTTGATGGATGCATACCTTATGAGATTTTGAGCCTAATGGATGGATTCAATATTTATGCCATTCTCTTCTTTATTGTGTGATTTTCACTCATGTTAATGATCACTCTAGAACTTGCTTTGATTCTTTTTTAGGCTACATTTCACTTGCATGCATGAACATGATTGAGGCTCTCTTTCTTAATTAGCTAGTTTAACCAAATAGCCAACCTTGTTTTCAATATGATATCAAGCACTCTTTTGACTTCTTGAAAATTCTCTGATTCCTGCCAACCTTGTATATTTTCCTTTACTTAACCCCTTTGAGCTTATTTGACCATTCCTTGTTTCTAGCTCATTATGTGCCTTAAATGAAAAATCGTGTTTTTACTTTACCATAGGGAATAAAAGAACATTAGCTTGGTTGATGGATGAGTTTTTGAACAAGTGTGGGGGTGTGTGTACAAAATGGTTGTTGAAAAAGGGAAAAGTGCCTAAAAAAAAAACGTATGTATATAGTTATGTTCATATATATAAAAAAAAAGAAAAGAAAAGGATTGGGAAATGAATATGTAAAGGGATATACATTAGAGTTGGGATGAACTTTTATGCTTGTTATTTGAGCTCAGCTCTCATTTGCTTTTATTCTCTTTGGTATTTATCTTCTCATATCCATTTTATCCTCTTCAGTTACCTTGACCTCACTACAACCTTGAATAAAGTCCTCATGATTTGTGTGTGCATATGTTTTGAGTAGTGGAGAAGTAGAAGATAAGCAAGCTTATGGTAGTGCAATTTTCATGGGTTAAATTGAGTGAAATACCTACCTTTTAAACACTTGAGAGATTGAGAGGGAATCTTGTGAAGATCTATCATTCTCGATTCATGTTGAAGATACCTTGCTTGTTGGTTTGAGATGTGGAGAATTATTAACTCATGAATGTTTTGATCCCTTGAACCTTTGGTTGTTCTTCTTGATTGTAAAATTTTGGGCTCTTGAATGTCGTTGGAATTTAAATTTTTGTTAATCTCTTATGTCCTTGTTTTGGTCTTGAGTTTTGCCCAGGAGTGCAAAAAGCTAAGTGTGGGGGGATTTGATAATCACATATTTTATTCATTAAGAAACCCTTATGTTTAGTCATTTACACTCTCCATATTCTTAATTGATTGAGTTTGTTATGATTTTGTGAGTTTAAGCTCAAAATGGTCCTAATTGAATATTTTCAGCATTATTGAGATTTGACACTGTTTCTGTATTTTGGCCATAACTTGAGTTCCTGATATCTGATAATCATGAATTTTACCTTGTAGGAAAGCTAGGAGGAATCTCTACAACTTTGATGAAGAGCTCGAAGTCCCAAACAGATGTCTAAGGGACCTAAGTTTACATGAAAGTCAGAATACGGGTTCTGTCACTAGAATCCGAACGGTGTGCACTCATAAAATCATATCTCAAGCTATAATAAGGGAGACAGGCTGAAATTTGGATAGTTGATAGTTAAGATCCAAATAACCAACTTTCATGAAGAACACTTTTTGAAAAAATGAAGTCTAATAGGTCAGTTTGAGCTTGCAAGTCGGAACAGAGGTGCTGAAGTTGGGTTTGAGCAACCTGTGGTATTTGGGTCATATCTTGGGCTATTGGAAGCCAAATTAGACAATGCAGAAATGCATGTTATAGCCAAGCCAAAGATCTACAACTTTTATGAAGAGTACTTTTCATGGATCTGAAGTATAGTTAGTCGTTTTTGGCTTCCAAGTCAGACAAGAAATTTTCGTCCTTAACCACTCCACTCAACAACCCACTCAACCACCCCACTCAACCACTCCACTCACCAACCCACTCAACCACTCCACTCAACCACTTCACTCAATCACCCCACTCATCCATCCACTCCCCTTTGTCATTTTGTTACCCTAGACTTCTATAAAAGGCACCATTGGTTATCATGAAGAATAAGTTGTATTCTCCTTCATTTCTCTTATAGTTTCTTCTTGTTTCTTCATAGTTTCTCATAGCTTTTGTATATTTTGATGCTCCCCTTCTTGGTAATGGAGGGCTAAGCTACTTTCGGTCAATTTGGGACTCTTGAAGAGATTGTGGTTTGGATTCTTGAGACCTTGGTTATGTAATGTATTTGATTTATATTTGAATTCCTCTTCTCTTCTTCTTCTTCTTCTTCTTCTTCTTCTTCTTCTTCTTCTTCTTCTTCTTCTTCTTCTTCTTAATCTTGAATGCATGAATGGTAATTCTGTTTATGTTTGATCTGATTTGATCTTGATTTAAGATTAAGATTTGTGATGAAACTTAGAACTGATTGATCTAAACTAATCACATGACCGAAGATTGAGATTTGTGATGAAACTTGGAACGATTGATCTAAACTAATCACGTAATTGAAGAGGTTAGGTTACTTGATTAGTGCCTAGGTTAATTGAATTCGGTGCTTAAATTGACATATATCTACATGAATGGTGCGATTGCAGATTTGTGTTTATCACTTGTCAATTGAATTACGACGATTGTCTAGTGTGAATTCTGGATCTAATGCTGAGATCTCGGTTAGATCCAAGTTAACCATTCAAATGTGCTTCAAGTGTTTATTGAAAGGTTTATGATTGAATCCACCCAATCTCGGATAGATTTCTGAATTGACTGTTCTTCTAATTGTTATTTCTCTTTAAATATTGTCACTGTGATCCTTGAACCATCAAAACCCCCCTTTTTTATAACTTAACTAAATTTGATCAAATTGCATTTACGATCCTTGAGGAGACGATCTGGTGTTGTTCACTATACTACAAGTTTAGGTAATAATTTCGGTTATAATTTTGACTGAGTTCAGCGATCGTCACTCACCATCAAAATTGGACAAGTACTCGTCCCTGATTAAGATAATTTCCTATTCTAAATTAGTTAATGACCTCGTAACACCCTAAGCACCCATATCGTGCTCGGCGCATGGTCATTATGTTGTTCTTAATCCTTATGTGAATCAATGCTTACTCCTTAGCCAATATATTCATCCCAACTTGCCACAATTGATGAGCTATCAACCGTGGAATGGGTGCCCATATCTCTCTTAGATCAGTTTGTAGACCTATTGATTGTTGCTGTTGGTAGCATCACTCCCTTATTATTGCCTTTCGTTCATCAACATAAGTTTTTTTTATGCTCATAATTCCAGTCAAAGTCCCACAATAGAAATCTGTACTCAATCATGATTGGTTGTATCAGTAAAGGACAACAAGCATTACACATAATAGTGTGTAACGGGTATGCATTACTTATAAGAATCTAACTATCATATATGACATTTTGATCTTTGAGACAATTATTATGCATTGCTCACTTGTGACCATTGCTAGCTGGGCATATGCAATGTATGCTTTTAGTGAATAGTTGAGCACATGAGGTTTAATAGTAATCACCTGTGTCACTGAGGAGTGCACATGTAAGGTTAATACGAACAACTACACTTCAGTGAAAGAAATGAATAGTTGACAAGTCAACAAAAGTGTTCTGGACCGTAATTCAGATTCGCAACTCGTGGACCAACCTGGCGTGCATGTCCATTGTGGTCCAATGTCTACGTCCTCAATAGAGTTTGCTTATCTTGAGATCCTGGTGATGTATGTCGAATCCCAGTATTGGATAGTAATAACTTTACCGAGAGATCTATGCAAGGGATAAATCTTATGATAACTCTTAATTGCTAATCATGATCTTATGAAATAATAGTACCATAACTACCGTATTAGTATTTCGATAATATAGGGATTCTCTATAACTAAATAAGGAACACATCTTCTCCTGCAACTATTATGGGAACGTATCTCTCCATGATGAGAATGTATCTATCCAACCTCTATAAATACCAGGCTAAGTCATCCTAATCAGGTATCTGTTATCTCATTGCGTAAACCCTACTTGTGCACTGTCTGACTTGAGCGTTGGAGTCCCTTTGCAGGTACCTACCCCCTGGTTCAATACGCTTGGCTGCAGCTGCATAAGGAGAAAACCACCATACGTGCCTATCTCAGGTACCCCTCTGAATTCACTTTTGAACATTGACGCCGTTTGTGGGAAAGATAAACTTTTAATACAACCCAATCATAGTGAACATGAGACAAAACTCTAGGAGAGACGTTGCGCAAACCTCTACTAACCAAAGGCAGGGCCCTTTTATGCAACGCCCTTCTCATTCTGTCTCACCACCTGCTGTCGAAGCCTCTGCTGCGAGAAACCAAGCACTCAATGCAGAGCACCAATGCAATGGCACTTTACCTCGATCTCTGAAGAAAGTCCCAACCCACTGCGCAGGGTCTCTGTAAGAGATAGACTTGGAATATCAGGCCAATGAGGTAACCTTAACGTTCAAGAACGCAAAATCCCAGTGCACCACCGCTTGGGAATGCCAAATGGTGAAGCGAATGATCATGCGTCTCATTTAGAATGCGTGAATCAATCTCATATGTCTCAACGTCAATTCCAGTACATGTTACAACAACATATGATTATGTTGAACAAACAATACCGAAGGTTAGAGAACATGCAAAGGGCTATGCATGAAGATCCCAGATCATACTACCATAACAGAGGACGAAATGCGAAAAATAACCAAAGGAGAATACATGCTGACGCTACCGTGTCCAACATCGCTAATAATGACTCGAATCGCGGCATTCAGGAACACCATTTTTCTGATCAACTTATGGAATACTATGTTCCAAGAAACTTCAAATTCCCAGCAAATTTGGAGATTTATGATAGGACTATAGACCCTTAAGAGCATATAAACACCTTTGAACAATTTATGTGCTTCCACAGAGGATCTATGGACTTGTTATGTCACGCATTCCCTCTTTCTCTGAAAAAGGGAGCCCTCAAGTGGTTCTCGAACTTACCGCAAGGATCCATGGTTGACTAGTCAAATCTTAAATAACGTTTCTTGCTCCAGTCTACTACTAGCAAGGAGCAACTCAGATCCATCGAATCCTTGTCAAAGGTTCGCAAAGGGTGGGATGAGCCCCTCTATGATTATGTTAGGCGGTTTATGGTGGCATGTACTAATGTGGAGAACTTCGATGACAAGATAACTTTTCACTATGCCAGAAGTGGTTTACGAGTCGGTTCTTAGTTTTTCGTATCTTTGGCAAAAAAGAAACTGGAGAACTTGTAGGATTTTCAGAAATGATCTCAGAAATATGCTTGCCTTGTGGAAGCAACAGAAGACTAGAGGAGATGGGACAAAAGTGAGCCTTCTCACCAAAAGTCTAACCATAATTCCTCACAGTCCCAGCATTCCAAAGGCAGTCCACTCCAGGAAAGGTACTCTGATTATACCCATCTAAACACCCCTCAAGAAACAACCTTGAGGGAGGTGATACAGACTGAGTTTCAAAATATTCGAAGGCCACCCCCATAAAGAAGCACAAGCAGAATGATCACTCTAAGCATTGCACATGGCACAAAGGTTATGGCCATGATACCGAGGATTGATACCAATTACGCGATGTCATCGAGTTCCTAATCGAGGCCGGACAATTACAATAATATATCCTCCGTGTTCAGAAAGATGAGCACTGTGGCAGGCATAGAGATGATAAACACAACCCTCGAAGAAGCCTATCCTTACACCATAGAAGGAGAACCCGAAGTCCTAGGAAAAGATCCTGGACTCCACCTCATCGAGATACTAATGACTGGCAGGATAGGAATAGGGAAGCTTCGCCTAATGACAATGATGACCGTCATTCCGAGCCAAACAGAACGATCAACAGAATTGAGTTTCATCAAATAGAGCTCGAAAGAAAGCTCCCAGGATGGTGGTGTTTAGTATTTTCCATTCTATATCTAGATCACGGACTGTGGAAAGGAAAAGACCTCCATTACATTCTCGGACGAGGACTATGGTGGAATTATCCCAGATCATGATGACCCACTTGTCATTTTGGGTATAATCTCCAATGCCGAGGTCCACCGCATTTTTGTGGATCAAGGAAGTTCAGTAAACATCATATTTATGGATCTCTATCAGAAGCTAGAGCTCTCACAATCATACTTGACTCCCTATGATGGGGAACTAACAGGCTTCACAGGTGAAAAGATCACCCCAAAAGGCTACTATAAAACCCATTTGACCCTAGGATTCTCTAAGATTTTTAAGACAGTCAAGGTAAGGTTTTTGGTCGTGGAATGCCCTTCGGCCTGCAACTTCATCTTAGGTTACCTTGCTCTAAATGCTCTCGGTGCCATGGTATCTACTATCCATCTAGTAATGAAGTTTCCTAACAAGAACAACGAGGTTGTCATTGTACCCGAAAGTGCTATAATGAGAGCTTGAGAATTTGTAGGGTTCCCAAAAAATCAAAACATGTTACTCCCGGTCCAGTTTTGGATCAAGTAAATATACTTATGACCGTGTTGGATGTTAGAGAGGACATTCGTGGTACCAGACCCTAGCCGGAGGGTGAGTTGTAACCTCTTAAACTTAGAGCCAAGCTCGATCAAGTTACCAAAATTGGAGCACACTTAAAAAAAGAAGAAAAATAACAATTGACGGAGCTCTTGTTGAAGGATAGGGATCTTTTTTCTTGGACGTCATCTGACATGTCGGGGCTCAACCCCACTTTTATCTGCCACCACCTATCCATCAAGGAAGACGCGAGGCCAATCACTCAGAAGAAAAGAAAGGTTGGTCATGAAAGACAACAAGTCATTGAAAAACAAGTTAAAGAGTTATTAAGTGGCAATTTCATTAAAGAGATTCCTTATACCACATGGCTATCCAGTGTGGTCCTGGTGAAGAAATCCAACGGGAAGTGGAGAATGTGTGTGGATTACATAAATTTGAACAAAGCTTGCCTGAAGGATTCGTACTCACTTCACAATGTGGATAAATTGGTGGATAGCTCCTCGGGTTTCAAATGATTATCGCTTGTGGATGCATACTCTAGATATAACCAAATTCTGATGTACCCCGGAGATGAGGATTAAACTGCCTTCATCACTGATAGGACGATCTACTATTACAGAATTATGCTATTTGGATTGAAAAATGCAGGAGCCATCTATCAAAGGATGATGAACAGGGTCTTTGAGAACCAAGTAAGGAAGATGCTAGAAGCCTATATTGACACTATGATAGTAAAAATCCCATAGGGCGGATCGCACACGGCGGACTTTGAGGAAGTATTTGCATAAGTCTAGAAGTACAATATGAGGCTAAACCCGAAAAAGTGCGCCTTTGGGGTCTAGGCTGGCAAATTCTTGGGTTTTATGCTAACGCACCACGGAATTGAGCTTAATCCTGATAAATGTCAGGCGGTACTCAACATGAGAAGCCCTCAAAATGTTAAAGAAGTACAATAACTTACAGACAGGATAACAACTCTCACAAGATTCCTATCCAAAGTTGCCTATAAATCTCTTCCCCTGTTCAAGCTACCCAAGAAGGGGATGAATTTTAAGAGGACCCAGGAATGCAAAGATGTTTTTTTATCCTTGAAGAACCTTTTATCTTCTCCTCCAATTTTGGCAAGACCGGAACCCGGTGAGACACTCTACTTATACCTCTCAATTCACGAAGAGGCTGTAAGCTCAGTGCTAATCTGGGAGACAGATGAAGGATAGAAGCCAGTCTACTTCGTAAGTAGAGTTTTGCAGGATCCCGAGCTTCGGTTTCAGAAAGTGAACAAAGTTGTCTTCGCACTAATCACTATGGTAAGGAGACTACAACAATACTTTCAGTGTCATCCGGTGGTGGTTAGAACAGATCAGCCCATTCACCAAGTGTTACACAAGTCAAATTTAGCTGAGAGAATGATCGCTTAGTCAATTGAACTTTCAGAGTTTGGAATTGCACATGAGTCACGGCTTGTAATAAAAGCCCAAGTGCTATCTGACTTCTTTGGCGGAACTTACATCAGACACCAACGACCCAAGGGAAATTTCTTGGACCATCTTCATTAATGGTTCCTAGAACCCTAAGGGAAATGGTGCTGGGGTAATTCTAGAAAACTCAGAAGGACTGACACTTGAGCACTCCTTGAAGTTTGAGTTCCCAACCTCGACTAATCAGGCAGAATATGAAGCATGTATTGTTGGGCTAGTAATGGCCAAGGATATGAGGGCAACCAGAATTATGCTTTATAGTGATTCCCAACTCGCAACCTCCTAAATCCGAGGTGAATATCAAGCTAAGGAGCCTCTTCTGCAGAGATACTTAGTTAAAGTATAAGAACTCCTTAAGAGCTTTGAGGAAGAAAAGATCAAACATATTCCGAGAGAACAAAACTCTAGGGCAGACCTTTTGTCTAAACTAGTCAGCACCAAAAGCCCTAGTGATAACTGTTCAATAATCCAAGAAACACTTTTCTCAACCCTCTATCATGGATCACACCGTGTTTTAGGTAAAAGAGGAAGAACGTTCTTGGATCACCCCTATTAGGGAGTATCTACAGTCTGGAACTACACCTTCAAGCCCCAAAAAAGCTTCTAAGCTGATCAAGACAATAATTAGGTACACCACCTATGATGGTCGGTTATACTGGCATGATTTTTCATCTCCCCTCCTCAAATTCCTCACAATAAAGCAGATTATATTCTAACCGAGGTTTATAAAGGAAGCTGTGGACACCATATAGGAGGCAAAGTCTTAGCCCTAAAAGCATAAAGGGTGGGGTACTAATGGCCAATGATGGAGGCCGATTCCAATGCGCACGTCCGAGTAAGTGACAAATGCGAACATCACTCGGATCATTATCCGGCTCCTTCAGAAGAACTATCCACGATGTCAATGCCCTGGCCATTTTATAGATGAGGTATAGACATCTTGGGCCCGTTTCCCCAGGCCCTGGTCAGTTGAGGTACTTGGCAGTAGCAGTGGATTATTTTACAAAGTGGATCGAAGTAGAACCTTTGGTCATAATCACTTCAGTATGGGTTCATAAGTTCACTTGGCACCATATTATCACCAGGTTTAGAGTTTCAGAGTCCATTGTAACAGACAACTGGACCTAGTTTAAGGACAAGAGTTTTGAAGAGTTGCTAGCGGACTTAAAAATAAAACACCACTACAGTTCTGTTGAGAACCCTAGAACAAATGGACAGGCCGAAGCCACTAACAGGATTATTGTACGAGGAATTAAAAAAAGGTTAGATGAAGCTAAGGGAAATTAGGCTGAACAGCTTGACCATGTTCTTTAGGCCTACCAGATTACGTCCCACTCTACCACGGGCGAACCCCCCTTCAAACTCACCTATGGATGTGAAATCATGATCCCAGTAGAGATAAGAGAACCAAGTTAGCGTCACTAGTAATTTTCACCTAACAATAACCCCGGTCTGATCAGGAAAGACCTGGACCTAATTGAAGAAAGAAAACGCGTGGCCCATATATGCGATGTCGCCCTTAAACAAAGGATAGCGTCCAGATACAACCTAAAGGTAGTTCCAAGAAAGTTCCAACCAGGAGACTTGGTACTCAAGAGAGCGAACATAGGTGGGAAAAATACCTCCAAGGGAAATTAGTCCCTAACTGGGAAGGTCCCTATAGTATCGTTGTCAACACTGGCAAAACAGCTTACACATTGGAAACATTAACAGATAGGCCAATCAAGAATTATTAGAATGCCGATAAACTTAGAAAATACTATAGCTAGACGTCCATAACGGCCTAGTCCTTTAGTAAGATAATGTTTAATCTATCCCAATTTTTGTATGCTCTATACGGACTTTCGTCCTCAAAATTATCAATAAAATAGAGTTATTTAGACATCACTTTCTATATGAGGCGCATTAAGAAACACAAGTTAAAAGGTATAACATACCAAGCTTTGGTAGTGAGTTATAAGGTCAACACCCATCCTTAGTACTTGGCATTGACCATTTTAAGGCCAGGAAATCAAGAGGCAGTGCGGATTCAACATTTTATACCTAAGCCAAGTAGGTTTCCTCCGCCAAAGAACTTTCAACAATTAACCTCAAGCTAAGGTTTTGAATCATACCTAAGCTAGGTGGGATCCCTAAAAACCCTTATGGTTAATGGAGGACCCTAGGTAAGGTTTAATAATAACTCATGCCTAAAGCAGAAGGGATCCTAAGTACCAAGTCTTATTGGATATTAAATCCTAAGCTAAGGTGTTATTTTTGCCCAAGTCCAAAATTCTGAATGCTTGATATAATGGGCATTGTACTATGGACTAGGGTGTTATTTTTACCTAAGTCCAAAATTCTGAATGCTTGATATAATGGGCATTGTACTATGGACTAGGGTGTTATTTTTACCTAAGTCCAAAATTCTGAATGCTTGATATTATGGGTATTGGACCACGGACTAGAGCGTTATTTTTACCTAAGTCAAGTGGAATGCCACGCACTCGGTATTATAGATGTAGCATCCCAGACCATGGTTTTCCTTCAATAAAAATCTTTTCTAAGTAAACAAAATGGTTATGAAAAATACCATAATGGGCGTTGGACCCAAAATGGACCATGGAAAACAAGAAAACAAACAAGACAAAGCGAATAAAAAAAGAACATAAATTAAAAACCCCGGCCACCTAGGTAATCGTCTTTATAAAATTTAAATGCCCTACACAGGGGGCAAAAAGAAGGGAGAAGGAAGAACTCAAGTTTGAGCTCCATCTCCTTCTAGAATCTGAGCGGCATTCGGAGCAACACAGGTATTAGCCCGAGCAAGTTTTGCTTCCAAAATAAGTTGTCCATCATGGAAAACCTTTTCTGAATTAAGGTCTTCTAAGGTAAGTGTAACGCCGGGATTGAAGTGTTGAATTTGGGCCACGGCGTTTTAGAATTGCTCTCCTCCAATATTCGCAGAGATCATGTCCAACTCCTTGACATCTTTTTCCAATTACACTATGTGTGCTTTGAGGGCAGCAATGGTTTCACCGACTTGGAGTCTTTTTGCTTCAAGTCTTTTGTTGGCCAAATCGGAGTTAGGCAACCCTTTCTCCAAATCATTAATCCTTACTTGAGCATCCTCATTTAGTTTAAAGGCCGCAACAAGCTTCCGGGTAGCTTTCTCATCTTTATTCTTAAATTCGTCTTCCATCTTCCTATCAGTTGACTCGATAGTCCTCTCAATATAACGGATTTCAACAGCAGTCCGAAGTGTAAAAGTCTGAAGCTCGGCCAAAGTTTAAGCCATATTTCACTTAGAAATATGTTTCAATATTTCATTGCTTAGAAGCCGCTCATCAATAAACGACCTGGCATCTTAATGCCCCATGATTATGGGCAAAGGCCTCCCTTTCCTCAATGCTGCCCTCCAAAGCTACTCATTTGCCTTGGTCGGTAAAGCTCTTAATAGCTCACCTTTTTCTCCCTTGAAGAGTTTAGATAGGAGAGCCTGACTGTTTGGGAGCTTCTTCAATAACAATACCCCAGTTTGTGGATGCCAGAGCAATAAACATAGGAGCGCTTGAGGATCCTGCTCCTGCCCACCTGACTCTTGAAGCCTGTAAAGCAACAAGTGAGGGTCCTGACACCATGTTGCTCACTGAAATAAGATAAAAAAAGAAAATTGAAAGTCAAAAAAATGAAACAACAAGTATGGGAAAATCAAAGTGCAAAAACCTAAGGTAAACTACGAGTAATAATATACTAATTCCTACCTGACAAAGCAACGAGAAAATCATCATCAGGGATGTTGAGGACATCTTTGATTTTGATAAACTTGTGGTCCTCAGAATACCACGTTATAAACTTAACATAGTCAAACTCATCTAGAGTGAGATCCTCATCTTCTTTTTCAAGTGGTATAGTAGGAGTGCTCTAGACATCTTGCGTCCAATACAATGGGAACTTCGACTCCCCATCAACTTTTAGAAAAAGAGGATGATATCCTTCCGCTCCCATGAGTTTGAAGAATTTAGTTTTAAGCCCCTTAAAGTTATCTTAAAAGACAGTGAAGGACTTGCGACCAGCTCTAGATTGGATAGTGAGCCAATTCTTTTGGGTCGCCGCACCTTGGGGACTCACTCAGGTGTAAAAGTAGAAAAAAAAAACATTTTTCGAATACCGTAGCCCCATTATTTGGCAAAATCTCTCAAAAGCAATAATATAGCCCTAACCATTAGGATAGATCTGGGTGGGAGCTGCGCCCAAGGTTCGGAGAACCGCAATCTAGAAATCAGTAAAGGGAAGTCAGAGCCCCAATTTGACAAAGAGGGACTCGTACAGAAACATAAAGTGTGACCCCATTTCCTGGCATGAACACACCCTCTCGTTTCCTTCAAGGCACAAAATTTGAAATTCTTTATCCTGAGCCTGCTCCTCCGTTAGATGCAAGTATTCCAGTGGTTTCTTGAGCATGCCCTCAGAAGAAAAGTCGGAAAGATGGTCCCAAACATCATCGCCAACCCATGGGTATATTAGTCCCGAGCCGCATCGTACTCAGATAGAATCTTCTTCAACTGGATCACGGATTTCAAGAGCCGATACTCGGGGTCTAGCTCCTCTTCTTCCACTTGCCATGAAGATCTTAAGAACACCCAAAGAGGCCAGTAAGCAATTGTCAGAATCAATTAATTCAAAGATTCAGACACGGAAGGGGGCGAATGAAGCAATTCACACCGACATACCGACCTCATTTCCTTCCAAAGTACAAAACTCCAGAAGGACACCTCTGCCGTGCTTGACGTGACGAAGATGATGTTTTGAGAGAGCAATGCTATTCGAAGAGGCTTAAAAATTCTAACTCTACTTCGTTAAAAATGGAAGACAGAAATGCATTCCAATGTGGAGTGCATGACTACTCTATTATTCAACAATAGTAGAAGCAATCGAAAAGAAAGACAATAGTGGGGTCGGAATGAGACATACCATGTGTAGAGAGTGGAATTGAATGAAGATTGGAAAAGAGTGAAGAACACTATACAATCATGCCACTCTATCACACGAAGTGCTCAAAAAAGTGCTAAAAAATAGTAAGGTGAGAACGATGCACCTTAACCCCTATTTATAAAGGCTAAACGGTTAGGGGACATTCTCGTCTTCATAGCTCAATTTTTAAAAGGTGCTCATCATGGCTCGTGAAGCACTAGGCACGTCTACTTGATTAAAATGCACCATGTGGCCCTCACAGTTGTTGAAGCAGTTGAAAGGACAGTTGCGTAGTAACTCAAGCATCACACAACTTTTGAAGGCTAAGTCTGAATACTTCCCCTGAACCTCGATTGAAACTGGAGTACCTGTTTGGTTTACAACCTCTCTCAATACACAAACTCTGTACGAAGGATTTGGAGCATTGTACTTTGTTATTCAAGCCAAGCATCAAGCTGGGGGGCATCATAGCATTACTCTAGAGTAAGCGTTGGACTTACCCTAATAAATAATACAAATAGCGGCAAAAAGGAAAAAGAAAAAATAAAACACAAGATAAACTTTGAAATAAAGGAATCTTTTATTGATATATTTTTATTTCATACATCATCATACATCAAGAGAAGAAAGAAAAGAAAATATTGAAACATGGAATGTATAAGGAAATAGCATTGACCTTTTCTGTGGTGAATAAGCTTTGAAGAACTCTGGCAAATCTAAACGGAACACCGCTTCTGAACTTTGGAACTGCTACCAATTCTTCTTCACTGCCTCCTCCACAATGATAATAAAGGCCTGAGTGCGTTTTCCTCTGTTGGACGGGGCACAACCTTTCATAAAGAGATCATTCCACCAGAACCTTAGCCAGTTTCATGATCACCCTAAGTTGCTTCAAATCACAGAGCAATTTTAATAGTCCCTCCTGCGTATCCAAGCACCCTTGAGGGCTTGCCAGAGTTTAGGATGAAGCACTTGCTAAGTTCTTGGAAAGGAGGAGGAGTGTAGGCTCTATTTCTCTGACGAGCTTTATCCAACAGGATAGGTATCACAGATCTCCTTAGCGACAGAGCATAGATCAAACATTCCCTCGTACACTGGAAGAGAAAAGTGCCTGTCGTTATTACGTTGAGAAAGAAAAATCCCTATTAGAAAAATTGTTTGCATGAAAGGAGAATACCTTCAAATATTTTGGAAAGAACAGAAAGATGATTTTTGTAGAGGGAAAACCCCCCTTGAAAATACAAGAAACAAAAAGGAAATCATTCCTAGGGAAAGGATCACTCTCAAACAAAGTTGCAAAGCAAGAAGAATGCGATTAAAGGAATGCCAGCCTCAATATAAACATTCCCTATTTATAGAGAGCATGAAGCATTCTGATTGGTCCTAAGAAAAGTGAACCGATCGCAGAAGGTAACCCACATTTTAATGCTCCCTACTTCTGATTGGACATGAGGGAAACATGTAGTTGGGAAACAACACGAAATTAATAAAGGGTCTTTAATTCCTAATAAAGTCAAAACAACAGTTTCTCAAAAAAGCTCAGCTTGTTATGAGCTGCAAGAAAATTCAAATGACCCTGTGAAACCAAGCATGAAGACAACAAAGGACACACCTCAGGTGGCAGGATGACCAAGAAAACAATTATCCTTCACAGATTCTGATTTCACATGCCAACCCCGGAGGTACTCCACAATAATGGACCTCGACCCTCTTGGATCTTTATATTTGTTGTAACACCCTTAAGAACATGTTAGGCTAGTAAACGAGTTACGAAGGTAGCTTAATACTTGCTTAATATGCTAGTTCAGTTTTGTGACAAACGTAGTTCGTTTAGGTACTTTGTTGCAATACAAAAGTTGAAAAGTAGCCTAAAATGACTCAGAAAATAGTTGTAAAGGCTAAGTTGAGGGAAACATGTATATATAACTTGTTTCTAGGTCACAAATGAGTTAAGTAAGGTGCAGTTAAATTTAGAGAACAATCAGAGTCAGTTTGGTATTTTTAGGCATTCTGGTTGTGTTTTTAATGCTGGATTGACCCCCAGCAAATATGAAAAAATAGAATAAAGGTGAAATAACAATTTATATGAATCCTAGTATTTATTCTAAAGTTCTTGGAAGCTGGAAAACTTGAATTAGAATAATTCAAGTGTCCTTAGCAGATATAAGTTTCAGTACAGAAACTTAAGTTAGACTTTTCTCTAAATTTACTCTATGTCCCTACCTCATTTTTTCTCCCTCTCTACAGTTAGAAACAGAAAAGAAGAAAGAAAGAAAAGGGAGAAAGAGAGAAAGGAGAAAAAAGAAGGGATGAGAAGAAGAAGAGAAGAAGAAGGACCAAAGAGGAAGATCAAGAACAAGATCAAGGCTTGGAGAACTTCATCAACACCAAGAGGTAAAGGGTTTCTAATAATATTTTCCCTTTAGTTTCTCTTTGAATGGGGGTAAGGGTTTTTGAATAAAAAAGGGGATTTGGAGAGCCAAATACGAGTTCCTAACTTGATTCTTGTTTCTAAGGGTTGAGTTAGGTTAGTTTAAGCTTAGTAAATCTAAGATGGTCATTTATAGCTCAAGATCAACCATTAAGATCCATGGATTTAGGATTTGGATAATGGTTGAAGTTATGTGATTTTGGTTTTAGATCTATGACTAAGAGAAATCGATAGGTTATAATTGAGTTACAACAAGTTGAGGGGCATAGATGAGTGTTAGAAATCACTAGAAAACCAATCAAGAGTGGTTGGAAGTGAGATTCTAGACAACGAACAATGCCACAGACTTGTAGAAGCGTTATGCAGTGTTTCAGTCATAGAAACACGGCCCGTGTCTGAAAACACTACGGGGTGTGTTTCCTTCTCGAAAACGTGCTACTGTGTTTCTGTCCTCGAAACACGAGTCGTGTTCCAAGATAGAGTGAGAACTAGCTTTCGTGGTCTTCATGAAAGTTATATCTCTTTCTCTTAGATTTCCAATGGCACCATAACCACCTCGTTTCGATCTCTGTAGCTTAAGTTATGCTCATTTTACTGAGCAAAGTTCAAAGGTTAAGATTGAGCAAACTAGTTTTTATGCAGAATTGAGTTACCCTAGTGGTTTGTACCCCCTGTTCATGACTTTTTAAGCTTATTGAGGTCCTAAGAAGAGGACTTCTAAGAGAGAAAGACTAAGTTGCATACAAGGGAAAGTAAGGAGATTATGTGACTCTATTAGCTATGGATAGCCATGATTAGGTGTCTAACTCTATAAGCAACATGGTGTTGCATTAGATATCACCTGTGAGTGATGAGAAAAAGGGACATTAGACACAAGTAAATTAAGTTAATTGGCTAGAGTTAATATCCATAATGCCAAGTTGGCTTATGACAAATGCCTTAGTGCTTGCACACTTTAATAGAGTTGTGATAGAGTTAGTAATACAAAGATGGAAAGTAATACCTAGTATTGGCTCCCTTATAAAATAAGGTTGAACCCTAGTGAATTAGCTCCCGTAGGCAATAAGGTTGAATCCTAGTGAATTGGTTCCCTTATGTAATAAAGTTGAACCCTAGCAAGAATTGGCTTCCTTATGCAATAAGGTTGAACCGTAGCAAGAATTGGCTCTCTTATGCAATAAGGTTGAACCCTAGTGAATTGGCACCCTTATGCAATAACGTTGAACCCTCGTGAATGTAATTGGCTAGCTGCCATGGAAAATAGTTTTGATGATAACAAACATGATGAAGATGATGTATAGTTCAAGTACCAAGAGTGAGCATTGCAACAAGAAAGCAAAGATCTCATTTATGCTCAACTCAAGGAGAAGAAGGTTTTGATAACAACAAAATCATGTCAAAGACCAAGTCCAAAGGAAAATTAAATGGTATAACTTATAAGACTTAGGGTCTTTTTGTAAGAAGCCTTCTAGATATCTCAAATATGTTTTCAAATATTTAAAAATGGTTTTCATATATTAAAATACCCAACAAACAAGTTTTGAAGGTTTAGTTATAATGGTAGTTCAATTTTATGAAAAATAGCCAAGTTTGAGTTTTAAAAATCTGACCTTTGGTTACTCTTTTGATCATAACTTTCAAAATAATTTGATTTTTGTTTTGAAACTTATTTCATTTGAAAATAGACTCAAATATCTTTCCAATGACTGGTCATTTGCTTTAAACGGAAAAGAAATGAAGAAGTTATGACCTTTTAAAGTTATATTTCAAAATCAGAGTGGTGTATTCGAATACACCACATAGGTATTCGAATACCACACCTCGAAGGATTTATTCGAATACCTAAAGGGGTATTCGAATACCTCAACATAGAAAACGTTCAAGGATCTATTCGAATACCAAATATGGTATTCGAATACCACGACCCGAAATCACGTAAACGGCTATTTTCTTGAGCTTTAAATGAATGAAATTAATACCCAACGGCTCTTTTTCTTGGAACACTATAAATATATGGTTTTGGGTCATCTTTTAAACATGCCCAATGATCTGAATCATTCTTTGCTTGTGCTAAAACGTGATTTTCAATTTTACATATTTTATGTGCTCTTTTTGCCAAAAACCTTGAGATATCATAAGAGAGCTTCCTAGTGCTTCAATTTGTAACATTTGCTCTAAGTGAGAGATTCTCTTCATCTATTTTCTGCTTCTGTAAAAAGGGTGAGGTATCCCTTAGTGAATTGTGAGGGTGAGGTATCCAATGGTGAGGTATCCCTTGTTGTAAAGAAGGTGAAATATCCTTCAAAGGGGGTGAGGTATCCTCTAAGGTTTGTGTAAGGGTGAGGTATCCTACAGTGAGGCTTTAGCACAAGGGTAGAGTTTTCTTGTGTGTGAAAAGTGCTCTATCGTGTAAAGGTTGCAAGCACCTGTTTTTAAGCTTGTATTGAATAGTAAAAAATCTCGAAGCTGTGTTTCGGGATGGACGTAGGCCAAGTGGTTGGTGGTCGAACCAGGATAAATATCGTGCCTGCTTTTCCTCTCCTTTATCTCTTTATTTTTTTTAGCAATTTATTTATCATTGTTTAATCGTTTATTTACTGTTCTTAAAGCATTTTATCATCTTTACATATATTCTTTATATTGCTTCAAGAAATTTGTATTAAAAAGAGTTTGAGAAAAAGTTTTCTAAATACTCAATTCACCCCTCTCTTGAGTACTGAAGCCACTTGGGTAACAGTGAATTAGCTTCCTTATGCAATAAGGTTAAACCATAGTTTATCATAATTCCTAACTGAGGTAGCGAGGCAAGCCCCTTGATCTGACAAAAGAGTGAGAAAAGCACTTTGCTAAAGGTGGAGTTGTGATTAGTTATCTAAGTAGTGAACATTACTGGGTAAGCCTAGTAAAGTGGTGACACCGGAGTGTTTCATGAAAGGATTAATTTTCCAATGCTAGGCCAAGGATGTCATATCTAAAGTTAGGCTATGGATTAGTTACGTCCCATGTTAGGCTGTGGATGAGAAATCATATGTCAGGCTATTGATCAGTATTTCCCATGCTAGGCTGTGGATGAGAAATCATATGTCAGGCTATGGATTAGTATATTCTACGCTAGGTTGTGAATGAGAAATCCTATGTCAGGGCATAGAAATCAGTATATCCTATGTTAGGCTATGGATGAGAAATCCTATGCCAGGCTGTGGATCAGTATATTCTACGCTAGGCTGTGGATAAGAAATCCTATGCCAGGTCATGGAAATCAATATATCCTATGCTATGCTGTGGATGAGAAATCATACGTCAGGCTGTGGATCAGTATATTCTATGCTAGGCTGTGGATGAGAAATCTTATGCCAAGTTATGGATTAGTATATCCTATGCTAGACTATGGATGAACATATCCTAGGTCAAGCTAAGGATAAGTAGGCTTAATTCCAAATGAAGGAATACAATTCCTAAGTTTAATTAAATTTCATATACAAGTTTTAGTTTAGAAATATATCTTTGTATATATTTATTTTTAATACCATGAAATATATGTTTTTACTAAGAATTTTATATTCTCAACCCGTTACATTTCATGGTCAGTTGGTCAAGACCTTACAAGCGGGTAAGAAGATGAAGATAACAGAAGAACTACAAGAGTTTAGTTTTATGTTTTTAATTCAAACTTTATGTATTAATTTATATTTGCTTTAAGAATGTAAAAAGTTGTGTATATGTATAACTTTTAGTTATGGCTCTCCATAATTATTTATTTTAATGTTATGGATTAGTTGAAGATTAAGTTAGAAGTAGTATGACTGATACTGTTTATCCATGTATATGTCAGATATACTAGCGTACCGGTATTAGGATGTTACATTATCGTATTAGAGAAGTTCATCCTGTGAATCGGGGTATGGACTGACTAGGCTTAGGCAAGTTTAGTATTTTTTTCTCTAAGTGTTATGCATTTCTTGTCACATGTGTGAGATGTGCTGAGAGAATTATATGATAGGCCTTAGATTTGAGTGTTAATGGTTATTGTCACACGTAGTGTGTTTGAGAAACCATTACTTTACTAAGGCGAGCTAGAAGCAATAGGAACTCTTCTAGTGAAGGATTAATTATTATAACTGAAGTGTTCTTAGATATAGTAATTGCTAGGAAGAAACAGATTGTTATCGCAAGCAAAGTTTTAGAAGGGATGAAAGTAATTTCATCTCAATAGCTAGTACCACTAATACAGTTAGTGTATACAGTAGTGGTAGCAAGAGACTGAAATTTTCCAAATCTATCAAAGTTTAGAAAGGCCAATTCTAGATCCTATAAGGAAAGTAAGACCTAGCTGGAGTAGGTGAAATGGCTTAAGAAAGTTAAACAAATCTTCACAGTTGAGGTTTGTTCAGATGATTTGAGAGTTTTGGTTATCTTCTATATGTTAGAAAGGAGTAGAGTTTTGGTTAATAGAATATAAAGGAGATAGGATTCTCAAGACCTGAATAAGATGACATGTTAGTACTAGTAAATGGCTAAGTTCATAGAAGTAAGCAATAAGTACAGAGCAAGTTACATAATCAGACTTCAACCCATAGAACTCTAAGTTGAGCGGCTGTGGTGTTCGTTTTCTGTGTTCTTCATTCTTTGTTTATGGAAACTAACGAGGGATGAATAGTATCGAGTTCTTCATAATACTCGAAGTGAAAATCATGAATAAGCAAAGTTGAGTTTCCAATCCTTTTCCACATAAGTTTGGTGTTGTTAGACCCTTGTAGAATGAAGGATTAGTAGAAAAGTGAAAGAATAAGGAAGTTGTTGTTCTGAAAGTTTGCAGTTTGTCCTCTTATAATATTCTTTTTGAATCAGACCAGAGCAGTAACTTGAAGAGAATAGATGATATCATGTTTTTATTGCACCAGTTATTCGAATTTGCAAGATCTCAATAGTGAGCCAAAATTTACCAAGTAAGCAAAGTTCGAATAGCATGGACTTCAAGGCTAATTGAATCGACTAAGAAAGCTATTCGATTGGCACAGTTTGGAGAGATAGACTAGCCTTAATCGGGTAGAGTAAGTGTGTTATTCGATTAAGTAAGATTTCGATGTTAATCGAGAAATAATGTTAGCTTTCGAGCATTAATTCAGAATGACATACTTTCAAAGGTGATCGAATAGATGGAGAACTATTCGAATAGGCCATTACAAAATGGTATGTTAAGTTAACTGAGTAAATAAAGAGAACTATTCATTTGGCAAGAGTTCAAGGTTAATCAAGTATACTATAAGAGTTATTCGATTAGCATATTTTCGATTAGTTGAAATAGGCAAAGAGAGGCTTAGTTTTGATTGATCGAGAAAGGCAGAATGGTGCTGTTAGTGCCAATTAAAGAGAATAGTTGATCGTCCCTATAGCTAGCCTTTAGTGGAGTAGTAGTCACAAGGTTTCCACAAAAGGAAGAAAGAAGATAATAGGTATAAGAAGTATGCTTCTAGACCTAGTTATCTTCAAGATAAAAACCAGTTGAGCTGCAGCTCAACTGGTGAGAGGTGTTCCCTTTAAAGGAAACAAAAGGCTTGGTCACAAGTTCGAATCCTAGGAAGAGCTGCAGACCGAAGGTGGGAATTGATTTTCATGTCAATGCCAGACAATATCCTAGTAGACATGACAACATCCTAGAAGTAGTACATTAAAAAGTGAATGGACCAAAGTGTGATAGATGAGTTGGCCAAATAGTATGTTATACTTATGGCTAACCAAAACACTTTTAAATAAGTATATGCCGAAGCAAGGAGCAGTGTCTAACCTCAAAGTTCACGTTAAAGTAAGAGTTTATACTCTGAGTAATAAGGAGGTAACTCAAACTCCCGATCTTATACGAAATAAGAACATAGTTAAAGATGATCTCTAAGTTTTAGTATATAATTTAAGAGTACCCCACTCTTTGATTTCATATGAGCATGTAAAGAGATTAGATTTACCTATGTTTGAGTTTTTCCCATGTTTTACCCTTGACTACACCAATAGGAAAGCTAGTCATAACTTCTGTAGTAAATTTGGATAGTTGTAAAAAGATAGAAGGTAAGATTTCCTTTGTGAATCTTATTAGTTTATCTCTTCTTAGCATGAACGTTAAACTAGACATGGTTTTGGATTAATCAGATTGGACATTAATGTCTATATCTAATAATTCTTCTATGTCTATCTCTTTCAAGTCTATGTTTTGAGAGTTAAGCAAGTGACCAACTTTTTAGCAGAGGGGGCTCAAGGATTTTTTTTCATTTTTTCTCCTTGAAAGTGGAAGTTGAGTGAGTCTTAGGGAATATATTTGTGGGATGAGAAGACATCCAGAAGTATTTCTTAGGAAAGTAACCTAGTACCACTTAAGAGAAAAGTAGAACTCTTTAAAGATATGGTACGAGTTAAGCTAGTAGATGGCTTTGAAGTGTTCAGTGATCATACGAGTTTACAACACTTGTTTGATCAAAAGAAGATGCACATGAGGCAGAGATGATGAAGTGAATACTAAACAGAATTCAGTTATGATGAAAGGATCATGACTTTGAGTTATAGTATCATCTGGGTAAAGCCATTGTAGGGGTTGATGCACTAAGTAGGAAATTCCTATAGGTGCCCCAGATGATGGTCCAAGATAGAGTGAACTTCTTGAGAGTTTTAGGAATCTTAGTCTAGTGGTGTTTACTGTACCACATAGTCTTATAGTGAGTAGAGTGGGCATAGTAAATGACTTAAGGACTCAGATTTTTGAAACTCAAGAAGAGAATGAAACTCTAAGGGACATGAATGAGCAAATATTCTAAGAAGCCCAAAAGGATTTTGTTATGTCTGAGAATGGAGCGACAGAGTTTAGAGACAAACTTTGTGTTCCAAGAGAGTCAAGGATCAAAGGAAGGGATTCTAGAGGAAGCTCACAAAAGAAAGTATGTCATCCATCTAGAGGCTACTAAATGTGATAAGATCTTCAGATAATGTTTGGTAGCCTAGAAAGAAAAACAACATAGCAGAATAGGTGTCCAGATTCCTTTTTACCATAAGATAGTAAAGAGTAAAGTTGACACCGAATGAGCCTTTTTGGGAGTTGTAGTCCCATATCAAGTAAGATTGCCTAAGTTGTAGCATGAGAAAAACAATTTTGAGGACAAAATTTTAAAAAGGAGGGGGGAAATATAACACCCTCAAGAACATGTTAGGCTAGTAAACGAGTTACAAAGGTAGCCTAATACTTGCTTAATATGCTAGTTCAGTTTTGTGACAAACGTAGTTCGTTTAGGTACTTTGTTGCAATACAAAAGTTGAAAAGTAGCCTAAAATGACTCAGAAAATAGCTGTAAAGGCTAAGTTGAGGGAAACATGTATATATAACTTGTTTCTAGGTCACAAATGAGTTAAGTAAGGTGCAGTTAAATTTAGAGAATAATCGGAGTCAGTTTGGTATTTTTAGGCATTCTGGTTGTGTTTTTAATGCTGGGTTGACCCCTAGCAGATATGAAAAAATAGAATAAAGGTGAAATAACAATTTATATGAATCCTAGTATTTATTCTAAAGTTCTTGGAAGCTGGAAAACTTGAATTAGAATAATTCAAGTGTCCTTAGCAGATATAAGTTTCAGTACAGAAACTTAAGTTAGACTTTTTTTTGAATTCCCTCCATGTCCCTACCTCATTTTCTCTCCCTCTCCACGGTCAGAAATAGAAAAAAAGAAAGAAAGAAAAGGGAGAAAGAGAGAAAGGAGAAGAAAGAAGGGAGGGGAAGAAGAAGGACCAAAAAGGAAGATTAAGAACAAGATCAAGGCTTGGAGATCTTCATCAACACCAAGAGTTAAGGGGTTTCTAATAATCTTTTCCCTTTCGTTTCTCTTTGAATGGGAGTTAGGGTTTTTGAATAAAAAAGGGGATTTGGAGAGCCAAATTTGAGTTCCTAACTTGATTCTTGTTTCCAAGGGTTGAGTTAGGTTAGTTTAAGCTTAGTAAATCTAAGATGGTCATTTATAGTTCAAGATCAACCATTAAGATCCATGGATTTAGGATTTGGATAATGGTTAGAGTTATGTGATTTTGGTTTTAGATCTATGCCTAAGAGAAATCCATAGGTTGTAATTGAGTTACAAAAGTTGAGGGGCATTGATGGGTGTTAGAAATCACTAGAAAACCGATCAAGAGTGGTTGGAAGTGAGATTTTGGATCACGAACAGTGCCATGCACCTGTAGAAGCATTATGCACTGTTTCTGTCATAGAAACACGGCCCGTGTTCGAAAACATGGGGGGGTGCTTCTTTCTGGAAAACGTGCTGTTGTGTTCCTATCCCAGAAGCACAAGCCGTGCTTGAAAACACAGGTCGTGTCCTAAGATAGAGTGAGAACTAGCTTTTGTGGTCTCCATGAAAGTTGCAGCTCTTTCACTTAGCTTTCTAATGACACCAGAATCACCTCGTTTAGATCTCCATAGCTCAAGTTATGCTCATTGTACTAAGCAAAGGTCAAAGGTTGAGATTGAGCAAACTAGTTTTTATGCAGAATTGAGCTACGCTAGTGGTTTGTGCCCCCTGTTCATGAATTTTTAAGCTTATTGAGGTCCTAAGAAGATGACTTCTAAGAGAGAAAGACCAAGTTACATACAAGGGAAAATAAGGAGAATATATGGCCTATGGATAACCATGATTAGGTGTCTAACTCCCTAAGCAACATGGTGTTGCATTAGATATCACCTGTGAGTGATGAAAAAGAGGGACATTAGACACAAGTAAATTAAGTTAATTGGCCAGGGTTAATAGCCATAATGCCAAGTTGGCTTATGACAAATGCCTTAGTGCTTACACACTCTAATAGAGTTGTGATAGAGTTAGTTATGCAAAGATGGAAAGTAATACATAGTATTGGCTCCCTTATAAAATAAGATTGAATCCTAGTGAATTAGCTCCCTTATGCAATAAAGTTGAACCCTAGTGAATTGGCTCCCTTATGCAATAGGTTGAATCCTAACAAGAAACCTAGTGAATTGGCTCCATTATGCAATAAGGTTGAACCCTAGTGAATTGGCTTCCTTATGCAACAAGGTTGAACCATAGTTTATCATAATTCCTAACTGAGGGAGCGTGGCAAGCCCCTTGTCCTGACAAAAGAGTGAGAAAAGCCCTTTGGTAAAGGTGGAGTTATGATTAGTTATCTAAGTAGTGAACATTGCCGGGTAAGCCTAGTGAAGTGGTGACACCGGAGTGTTTCATGAAAGGATTAGTTTTCCAAGGTTAGGCCAAGGATGTCATATCCAAAGTTAGGTTGCGGATTAGTTACGTCCTATGCTAGGCTGTGGATGAGAAATCATATATCAGGCTAGGCTATATGATCAAGATGATCCCTATGCTAGGCGTGGGATAAGAAATCCTATGTCATTCTATAGAAATCAGTATATCCTATGATAGGCTGTGGATGAGAAATCTTATGCCATGTCGTGGAAATCAGTATATCCTATGCTAGGCTGTGGATGAGAAATCCTATGCCAGGCCGTGGAAATTAGTATATCCTATACTAAGCTATGGATGAGAAATCTTATGCCAGACGGTAGATCAATATATTCTACGCTAGGTTGTGGATGAAAAATCTTATGCCAACCTATGAATTAGTATATCCTATGCTAGACTATGGGTGAACATATCCTAGGTCAAGCAAAGGATAAGTAGGCTTAATTCTAAATGAAGGAATACAATTCCTAAGTTTAATTAAATTTCATATACGAGTTTTAGTTTAGAAATATATCTTTGCATTTATTTATTTTTAATACCATGAGATATATGATTTTACTGATAATTTTATATTCTCACCCTGTTACATTTCATGGTCAGTAGGTCAAGACCCTACAATAAGGTAAGTGCAACGTCCCGGGACTGCTTGCAGGATTGATGAGTATTCCCACAAACCAACACGGGTCTTTTTAGCGTGCTTTGTCCTCACTTACTCGCTTCCTAGGAAACTTCCTAGGAGGTCACCCATCCCACAAGTGCTCCAGGTCAAGCACGCTTAACCATGAAGTACTTATGTTCTTAGCTCCCAAAAAGAAGATGCATCTTGTTGATATGAGTGGTGCTAATCAATTCCTTTTAAGCCATCCTCAACTATGCAGTCTCATACCTGCACAGTCTCTGAATCCCTCTCATTCCGGTGTGTATTTAGTTCATTCATATGTCCTTTCGCCTAGAAGCCTGCCAAGAGTCGCTCTTTGTTTGTGCTTCATCTTTTTGCACTGGCAACCACTCCCCGCCTTTGTCAGCCCCAGGTGTCACATGCCCACCAGGCTTCGCATGGTTCATCCTGGAACCACACCGTACTGGGAGAGGTCCCGCTCTGATATCATTTGTAACGTCCCGGGACTGCCTGCAGGATTGATGAGTGTCCCCACAAACTAACATGAGTCTTTTCAGCGTACTTTGTCCTCACTCACACACATCCTAGGAAACTTCCCAAGAGGTCACCCATCCCACAAATGCCCTAGGTCAAGCACGCTTAACCATGGAATACTTATGTTCTTGGCTCTTGAAAAGAAGATGCATCTTATTGATATGGGTGGTGCTAATCAATTCCTTTTAAGTCATCCTCAACTATGCAGTCTCATACCTGCACAGTCTCCTAATCCCTCTCATTTCGATGTGTATTCAGTTCATTCATGTGTCCCTTCGCCTAGAAGCCTGCCAGGAACCGCTCCTTGTTCGTGCTTCATCTTTTTGCACCGGCGACCACTCTTTGCCCTCGTCGACCCTGGGTGTCACAGTAAAAAGATGAAGATAACAGAAGAATTAGAAGAGTTTAGTTTTACGTTTTTAATTCAAAGCTTATGTATTAATTTATACTTGCTTTGAAAATGTAAAAAGTTGTATATATGTATAACTTTTAGTTATGCCTCTCCATAATTATTTATTTTAATGTTATGGATTAGTTGAAGATTAAGTTAGAAGTAGCATAACTGATACTGTTTATCCATGTATATGTCAGATATACTAGGGTACCGGTATTAGGATGTTACATCTGTTGTGCGCCACGGGTTCTTTTCAAAGCTGATATCTTGACACTTAATTGTTTCACTTATGCGTCAAGTTGAGGGCAACTGTTCTAGATCGTAATTCGAACTCGCAATTCATGGACCAACCCGGCATGCATGTCCACCATGATCCGATGTTAACATCCTCAATAAAGCTTGCTTATCTTGAGATCCGGGTGATGTATGTCGGATCCTAGTATTGGATAGTAACAACTTTACCGAGAGATCTGTGCAAGGGATAAATCTTATGATATCTCTTAATTGTCATTCATGGTCTTATGAAATAATAGCACCATTACTACTATACTAGTATTCTGATAATATAGGGATTCTCTGTAACTAAATAAAGAACACATCTTCTCTTGTAACTATTATAGGAACATATCTCTCCACGATAAGAACGTATCTATCCAACCTCTATAAATATTAGGTTAAGTCACTCTAATTAGGTATATGTTATCTTATTGCGTAAATTCTACTTGTACACTACCTGACTTGAGCGTTGTAGTCCTTTTACAGGTGTCCACCCCCCTAATTCAATATGCTTGATTATAACTGCATAAGAAAAAAAACTATCGTACATGCCTATCTCAAGTACCCATCTAAATTCACTTCAGAACAAGCATTACACTTAATGGTATGTACCAAGTCTGCATTACTTATAAGAATCTAACTATCATGTAAGATATTTTGATCATTGAGACAATTATTATGCATTGCTCACTTGTGAACCACTGCTAACTGGGCATATGCAATGTCTGTTTTTGGTGAATAGTTGAGCACATGAGGTTAAATAGTAATCACCTGTGTCACTGAGGAGTGCGCATGTGAGGTTAATGCGAACAACTGCACTTCGGTGAAAGAAATGAATAGTTGACAAGTCAACAAGAGTGACGGGGTTAATGCACTGCGCACACCTAAAAAAACTGAAACTGGCTGGTTAATATATAATTTGTCTTCTTGTGGTGAATAATAGATCATCGGTGGTCAATAATTTCTCTTATGTCTCAAGCTATGCTATGCGAGGTTAATACCAACAACTGCGTCTCTGGGAAATAAGTGAAGTTTTGACATGACAACAAGTATGATGTGCTTCATGCATTGCTCAGACGTAAAAAAACTTAAAAGAAAAATGATAGTTTATACTTTTTTAAAAATATAGATATTATATATATTTTTTTTTAAAATGTATAATTAAATAAAAAAAATAAAAAAAAATATATATAATAAATAATATTAAATAAATATATAAAAAAAAAAATATGTATTGTTTACTATAAAAATATTCGAATTAAACTTAAAATGGTTGATAATTTTTTTTTATGTGGTGAATAACAGATCATTGGTGGTTAATAATTACTCGTGTGTCTCAAGCCATGCCATGCGAGCTTAATACTAACAACTGCACCTCTGTACAAGAAGTGAAGTTTTGACAAGACTACAAGTATGATGGGCATCATGCACAGCTCAGACATGAAAAAATTGAAACTGGTTAATAATTTTTCTTTATGTGGTGAATAACAGATTATTAGTGGTCAATAAATACTCTTGTATGTCTCAAGCCATGCCATGCAACGTTAAAAGATCATTAGTGGTTAATAACTGCATCACTATGCAAGAAGTGAAGTTTTGACATGACAACAAGTATGATGGGCTTCATGCACTGCTCACATGTGAAAAAACTGAAACTTGTTAATAATTTGTGTTTATGTGGTGAATAACAAATCATTGGTGGTCAATAGTTACTATTGTGTGTCTCAAGCCAAGTCATGCGAGGTTAATACCAACAACTACACCTCTGGGCAATAAGTGAAGTTTTGACATGACAAAGAAGTATCACGGGCTTCATGCACAGCTCAGACGAGAAAAAATTGAAACCGATTATTAATTTTTCTTTATGTGGTGAATAACAAATCACTGATGATTGATAATTACTTTTGTGTGTCTCGAGCCATGCCATGCGAGGTTAACACCAACAACTGCACCTCTGTACAACAAGTGAAGTTTTGATATGACAAGAAGTATGATGGGCGTCGTGCACGGCTCATACATGAAAAAAATTGAAACTAGTTAATTATTTTTCTTGAAAAAAATTGGTTCTAATATTTTTTTTTTATTTTTTTTTTTAACTCTTTTAATTATTTTTTATTTATTACTTTTAATTCTATTTAATTGAATTAATAGATATATAAAAAATAATTAAAAAATGAAAAAAAAGGTTGAAAGAAAAAAAATTAAAACTAAATTTTATTTTTCTTTATGTGTATGAATAACATATCATTAGTGGTCAATAAATACTTTTGTGTTTAAAGTCATGCCAGGTTAAATACCAACAATTGCACCTCTGGGCAAGAAGTGATGTTTTGACATGACAACAAGTTTGATGGGACAACATCTCGGACACCGTGGTGGAGACCTCAACCGAGGAGACACACGTCCTTGACCTAACTACAAGGGACGAAAACCATCCGGCCATGGTTTGGAGTAGTTCTTTGGATGTCTATGGTCATGCAGAAACCTTTTTTAGGACTTCCGAGGACATTTCTATACTCAACCAGTATTTGCCTTCCGAGCTCTTCTTGAAGGATGAAAAGGCCAGCATGTAGATGGTCAGCATCCTTTGACACCTAAAGGCCTCCACTTTGGACACCAAGAGGATCGCAACCCTTGAGCTCAATCTCTGAACTGCTTAAGAGAAGATCTCGAAGCTGAAGGAAAAGAAGGTGAAACTGTAGGGGGATTTAACCATGGTTCGGAATGAGCTAAAGTTGTCTGAGAAGAAGGTTCTAAATGAGGGGACTAGAGCAAAGGGCAGGAAGTCTAAGGCCAAGAATTTCGAGGTGAAGGCTAAGGAGGTGGACGACTGGAAGGCAAAAACCTTGGCAGACGAGAAGAGGGCTTTGGACCTCGAGGCTGCAAAGGTGGCGTGGGCCGAGGAGAAGAAGGATCTCGTTAAGGAGTAGGAGAATTCCACTAAGGAGTCCTTCTACAACGACTTGGCTTAAGTCTTTGTGCTTTACCTGGATGTCACCAACTTCAAGGGGGTTGATCTCTTGAAGGTGGTGGTTGATAGTTAGATCGTTGAGCCCCTAGAGCACAATGAGGCTAGAGCAAACGACAATGCCACCACAGACCTATTTTGTTGCCACTTAGCCCTCCTACCTACCTTTTTACTTTATTTTTTATATTTTGTTTTGCCTTGTATAAACATTTTCCCACATGACTGGGGTTTCTATTAATATATTCGTGTTTATTCTCTGTCTATACATGATCTATTCTTGATGCTTTACTTTATTCTACTTCAGAGGTCCAACATCTCTAGTCGTTCTCGTCACCCTTCAAAATATATTCCCGTGTTGGAATCGTATCCAACGTCCCTTAAGCATTTTGTCTAAGTTGTGATCCATTGTCCTATGCTTATATTTCTGCCATGTCTTAGAGATTCGATATCCCTTTAGTATTCTATCTAAGTTGGGATCTGTGGTCCTATGCTTGGCTCTTAGTTATGCTTTAGAGATTCAAAGTTTCTTTAACATTTTACCTAAGTTAAGATCCGTAGTTCCATACTTAACTCTTCTTTATACTTTAGGGATCCAATGTCCCTTTAGCATTTTGTTTAAGTTAGGATCCATGATCCCATACTTGGCTCTTCATTATGCTTTAAGGATCCAACGTCTCTTTAGCATTTTGCGCTTACTAGAGTTTAAGTAGGGAGGACTAGAAAACTAAAACTCGTATATTACTGGATAAACTTCATTTTCATTCATAATTGACTTTTCCTGTGGTTACAAACTGTGTAACAGTTAGGCAAGCAAACAACTTCAACTATAGTATTTTTTCAAGTTGGAGGTGTGCCAGAACCTAGGTAGTTCTCGTCCTGCAGAGTCAATGATGAACATATATTTTATATATTAATAAACCCTCATTTTTAGTTATTTACACTCTTCATGTACTTAATTGATTAAGCCTGGTTATGTTTTGTAAGATTGGACTCAAATTGGACTTAATTGATTTTTTCAGCATTATTTGGGTCTTATACTATTTTTGTATTTTGGTCATATCTTAAGTTCTAGATGACTAGCAATTATGAATTTTACCTTGTAGGAAAGCTGAGAGAAAGCTCTACAACTTTCATGAGAGCTCCAGGTAAAATATGGACATCTAGAAGAGCTAAATGGGCTTGGAAGATAGAACACAAGTTTTGTGTCTGAAACTTGAATAGTGTACAGTAATCAGAGCATAACTCGGGCTGTAAGAATTATCTTGGGCTGAAATTTGGACATTTGAAAGTTAAGACCTAGATCTACAACTTTCATGAAGAACACAAGAGCTAATTCGGATAGCTTGGAGTGATATTGGGTCTGGAAGTCAAAACAGAGGTGCTGAAACTGGGCCTGAATACTCTGCAGTAATTGGGCCATATCTTGGGCTGTAAGAATTATCTTGGGCTGAAATTTGAACATCTGAAAGTTAAGATCCATATCTACAACTTTCATGAAGATGACTTTTCTATTTGATGACGGAATCCATGACTTAAGCAATGAATGATTTCAGAGACAAGAAATCTCAATGATTTTTCACTTTTATCCTCACCATTTAGCATTTTCCACTCATTCATCCGCTCATCCACCTACTCTTAATCAGCCCCTTTGTCATTTTATATCCCTAATCCTCTATAAAAGGCACCATTGGCTGACCATTTATGCACTTGATGTTAGGCTTAGTTTTTAGAAGTTGTGGTTATGCTTGTTTATTGTTTTCCTTTGTTGTAATTTTTTCTTATTCTAAATTGAAGTCATGTTCATCTTTCTTTTCTTTTCTCTTTCTTTCTTCCTATCCATAAGTAACAAAATTTTCATCTTGCTTGGGTAAAAGAGTGAAGCTCTTGGTAATGAAATAAGGTTAGATTATTCTATTTCTTGTACTTAAAAGATATATTATTAAATGGACATTATATGTGTTGTATTTTGTTTCTAATTAATTTAGAAACCTTCTTTGTATAATTGAGATCTTGATTTATTGTAGACAATAGGATTGACACAGTGAATGCTTGAACTCATTTACAAATGTTAGTAGATAATTAAAGGAATTATAATATGATTGCATATATAATTAAACTTTGAATGTTATATTTTCCGTTTGGAACCTTCGTTGTGTGTGAATTTCAATTGAGTTATAAAGAGAAGTAATCTTGCCTTTAATTTATTACCAAAAGTGGATCTTCTAACCCAAGCAAGTTCTTACATTCATTTGTGAACATCTTCTATTACTTTTGGTGTTGTGACAAATCCTTTCCTACCTCAATTAATTTTTCTTCATCAATTCCCTGTGGATCGACCTCGGACTCCCGAGAAATTTACTACTTGAGATAATCTGCACTTGGGTTTGCATCCTTAAATCCCGCAGTCAAGTTTTTGGTGCTATTGCCAGGGACTTGATTTGAAGTTTTAATTTATTGAGGTTCGTTTTCTTTAATAAAATCTATTCTCTCTTTTCCCTCACCAGAGCAAAAGATCGGCTTGCTGATCCTTTGGTTTTTTTACTAACTCTCTAACTTACTAACTATCTAATTTACTAACCTACTAACTTGCTAACATACTAACTTTTAACTTTTACATTTTTGTCATTTATTTTCTACTTTCTAACTTTTTATTTTCTGCACTCTAACTTTTAATTTACATCATTTATTTATTTTTTTTTTGCTCTTTATTTTCTCGTACTTTCTAACTTACTAATTATTAACTCTCTAATTATCTAACTTTTTACTTTATCAATTATCTAACTTTTTGCTTATTAATATTTATTGAGTGGTTGGTTTATACTATATTCTTGTTAATATTTAATAGTGGGTGACACCGCCAGCTTGTATATTATTTTTGTTTATTTATTTTAAGTTATTTATGTATTTATGCTTAATTGGTATCGTGATTTAAATTCTGGTCGTTTAGTTAAAATTAATCCTGGTATTTTATATATTGATTTGTTTGAATCACAATCACACACAATTGACATAATGACTGACAATGAAAGTGTACATGATAAACCTGAAAATCAACCGTTGCGAACTATGTGTGAATATTTGCAACCACCTCGAAATTCTAGTCCATCATGTTTTATCTTTCCACTCAATGCCAACAATTTTAGATTTAAGCCATATATGATTTCTTTACTTCCTAATTTTTATGGTTTAGAATCTGAAAGTCCATATTTACATCTGAAAGAATTTGAGAAAGTATGTATTGCCTTCAATGATCAAAATTGCACTGAAGAGATTATTAAGCTTAAATTGTTTCCTTTTTCTTTAAAAGATAAAGCAAAATCTTGGCTTAATACTTTGAAACCAAGATCAATTAGCACATGGCAAGAAATGCAAGGTGAGTTCTTAAAGAAATGTTTTCCAACACATAAAACCAATGCTATGAAAAGACAAATCCAAAATTTTTCCCAAAATTCAAATGAAGCATATTTTCAATGTTAGGAACGGTTTAAAGATTCGTTAAATTCTTGTCCACATCATGGTTTTGAAAAATGGCACACTATAAGCTTCTTTTATGAAGGTTTAACACCTGAAACTAAACAATTTGTGAAAATAATGTGCAATGGTGAGTTTCTTGATAAAGAACCTGATGAAGCTTTAGACTATTTAAACCAACTTGCTGAAAATTCTCAATCTTGGCATAGTACTAATCCTTCTGAAAATTTAATTAGATCTAATCTTGCAAGTGCTAATAAAGGAAAATATCACCTTAGTCAAGAGGAAGATCTAAATGTCAGGTTTGCTAGTTTGGCTAGAAAGGTTGAAGCCATGGAATTAAGAAAAGCAAAAGAAATCAAATCTGTGCAAAATGAAGAAATTTGTGGCATTTGTGATGACTTAAGACACTCAACACATGAATGTCCTAATATTCTTGTTTTTAAAGAAGTTGTACATGAGCAAGTAAATGCAATGAATAATTTAAAAATCATTTACTTTTTCTTTTTCAGATACATATAATCCGGGATGGAGAAATGATCCGAACTTCAGCTGGAGGAATAATAATCAATCACAATTCATGTAACCACCACCTCCTCAAGCACAGTAGGACTCTCAAAATTCTCAAAGATATGCACCTTATGTCCCACCATATAGGAAAAACCTTGAAGAAACACTGCATGCATTCATAGAAAAGCAAGAGGCCATTAATAAACAAAATAATCAAACCATGAATGACATAAAAGACACTCTTGCTAAACTTTCTTCTACACTCACCATTCACGAGAAAGGAAAATTTCCTTCTCAACCTCAACCAAATCTCAAAGGTCAGTACAGTCTAAATGAGGGGAGTTCAGAAAATCAACAAATGGACCAAGTCAAGTCATTGATAACTCTTAGGAGTGGAAAGGTTGTTGAAAAATAAATCCCCAAATCTTGTGAGAAAGAAGTTGAACCAATTCCCCAAGAAAATGAAGAAGTTGACCAAAAGGCGACTAAACTCTCGCCTTCACCCCCATTTCCTCAAGCATTGAATATTCCAAAGAAATTGGACCACCACATAGAAATTTTTAAAATTTTGAAACAAGTGAAGATCAATATTCCTCTGTTAGATGCTATCAAATAGATTCCTTCTTATGCCAAGTATTTGAAGGACTTGTGCACTGTTAAAAGGAAATTAAATGTGAAAAAGAAAGCATTTTTGGCTCAACAGGTAAGCTCCATTCTTCAGAATAATAATGCGTTGAAATATAAAGGCCCTGGTTATCCTACAGTTTCATGCATTATTGGAGAACATAAAATTGAAAAAGCTTTACTTGATCTTGGTGCTAGTGTCAATTTGCTTCCATATTCAGTTTATCAGCAACTCAACTTAGGTGAGTTAAAACCAACTTCTATAACTCTTCTACTTGTAGATAGATCAATCAAAATTCCAAGAGGAATAGTGGAATATGTGTTAGTTCAAGTTGATAAATTCATATATCCTGTGGATTTTATTGTCTTAGATACTGAACTTATGGTTGATAGTTGCAAGTCAATTCCTGTTATTTTAGGCCGTCCATTTTTAGCAACATCTAATGCTTTGATAAATTGCAGAAATGGAGTGGTGAAGCTAACATATGGAAACATGACACTGGAGCTCAATGTTTTTAACATGTGCAAGCAACCACAGGAAGTCCTTGATGAAAAGGAAGAAATAGAAGGAATTGAAGTCATTATAGATAATCATCTTTAAACAAGGAGTTATTTTGACCCATTAGAAATTTGTTTAGTCAATTCATTTGATTCAAGCATGCAATTAGAAGATGATATCTCTGAAATATGCTCTTTGCTTGATTGTGCACAGGCAATGGAGTACAAGAGATGGAAGCCAAGATTTGAAAAACTAAAACCCATGAATGATAATGCCTATGAAGAAGTACCCACTCTGGAACTAAAGCAATTACCTGCCGGGTTGAAGTACACATTTTAGGGAGAAAAGTAAAACTTTCCAGTGGTAATTTCCTCATCTCTTACTGAAGAACAAGAAGATATGTTAAGACAAGTACTTTAAAGGCATAAAAGTGCAATTAGATGGACATTAAAGGACATAAAAGGCATTAATCCATTAATTTATACACAGAATACATTTAGAGGATAATGCTAAAACTTCTCAACAACCTCAAAGAAGATTAAATCCACACATGAAAGAGGTAGTTAGAGATGAAGTCCTCAAATTGCTTGATGTTGGAATTATCTATCCTATCTCTGATAGCCAATGGGTAAGCCCAACACAAGTTGTGCCTAAGAAATCTGGAATAACAGTGGTTGAAAATGATAAAGGTGAATTGATACCTACGCGAATCTCATCTAGTTGGCGTATGTGTACTGATTTTAGAAAATTAAATGCTGCTACTAGGAAAGATCATTTTTCCTTGCCATTTCTTGATCAAATTCTAGAAAGGGTAGCAGGACATCCATACTACTGTTTTCTTGATGGTTTTTCGGGTTATAATCAAATACCAATTGCATTGGAAGATCAAGAAAAGACTACTTTTACATGTCCCTTTGCTACTTTTGCATATAGAAGAATGCCTTTTGGCCTTTGTAATGCTTCGGTAACATTTCAAAGCTGCATGTTAAGCATTTTTAGTGACATGATTGAGCATTATTTAGAGGTTTTCATGGATGATTTGACAGTTTTTAGAAATTCTTTTGAAAATTGTCTTGATAATTTGGAAAATGTTCTTAAAAGATACGAAGAAAAAAGATTTGTGTTAAACTGGGAAAAATGTCATTACATGGTTACCTTAGGAATAGTGTTAGGTCATGTGATCTCTTCTAACGGAATTGAAGTTGATAAGGCCAAAGTTGAATTAATTGCTCATTTGTCTTCCCCAAAAACAGTCAAAGAAGTTCGTTCCTTTTTAGGACATGTAGGATTTTACAGAAGATTCATTAAGGACTTTAGTGCCATATCTAGACCATTATGTAATCTTTTGTTGAAAGATGCACGATTTGATTGGACTCAAGAATGTCAAATTTTTTTTGAAAAATTAATTAGTCTTCTGACATCTGCTCCTATCATGCAATCTCCTGACTGGTCTTTGCCTTTTGAGTTAATGTGTGATGTTAGTGATTTTGCTGTGGGCGCTGTTTTAGGCCAAAGAAAGGAAGGTAAGCCTCATGTGATTTGTTACGCAAGTAGAACTTTAAACAATGAACAAATGAATTACACCACTACTGAAAAAGAACTACTTGCTGTAATTTTTGCACTGGACAAATTTCGATCTTACTTAATTAGCTCTTCTATTGTGATTTTCACTGATCATTCTACTGTTAGATATTTGATGTCTAAGCAGGATGCCAAACCAAGATTGAT
Source organism: Ormosia emarginata (assembly GCA_029884605.1). Taxonomy (NCBI): domain Eukaryota; kingdom Viridiplantae; phylum Streptophyta; class Magnoliopsida; order Fabales; family Fabaceae; genus Ormosia; species Ormosia emarginata. The sequence goes on along the minus strand of JAQQTP010000077.1, from coordinate 45,840,292 downwards.
ACGGTGGATCTTATTGCTTCAAGGATTCAACATCACAATAAAAGATAAGAAAGAAGCCGAAAATATTGTCGCTGATCATTTATCCAGACTTACAATAAGCTCACCTTTTGATAGCACACCTATCAATGACACTTTTCCTGATGAATTTTTATTTTCTATCAATTCCATGCCTTGGTTTGCTAATATAGTCAACTTTCTTGTAACAGGAAAGATGTCGCCTCAATGGACGCACCAAGATAGAAGGAAATTTTTGACAGAGGTGAAAAATTTTTGTTGGGATGATCCATACTTGTTCAAATATTGTGCTGATCAAATCTTTCGGAGATGTGTGCTCGACAGTAAGGTAGGTAGTGTCATTAAATTTTGTCACTCAGAAGCATGTGGAGGTCACTTCTCTTCAAAGAAAACAGCTGTGAAAATCTTGCAGTGTGGATTTTCTTGGCCCACTTTATTTAAGGACTGCTATACTTTTTACAAAAGTTGTGAAAATTGTCAAAAGTTAGGCTCAATTTCAAAAAGAAACATGATGTCTTTGAACCCCATCCTTGTCATTGAAATTTTTTATTGTTAGGGAATTGATTTCATGGGTCCATTTTCATCTTCATTTGGATTTGTGTATATTTTGGTTGCAGTTGATTATGTTTCAAAATGGATTAAGGCGATTCCATGCCGACACAATGATCATAAAATTGTTCTCAAATTTTTAAAAGAAAATATCTTGTATCAATTTGGAATCCCTCGAGCTATCATAAGTGATGGGGGAACACATTTTTGTAATAAATCATTTGAATCTTTAATGAAGAAATATGGTATTACACACAAAATTACCACCCCTTATCACCCTCAGACAAATGGACAAGTTGAATTAGCAAATAAGGAGATTAAACAAATTTTGGAAAAAACGGTTAACCAAAATAGTAAAGATTGGTCTTTAAGACTAAACGATGCACTTTGGGCTTACCGTACTGCTTTCAAAACATCTTTGGGCATGTCACCCTATCGATTAGTCTATGGAAAACCTTGTCACTTGCTTGTAGAATTGGAACATAAAGCATTCTGGGTCATTAAAGCTTTCAATCTAAATCATGATGATGCTTGCAAGATACGAAAATTACAATTAAATAAACTTGAGGAATTGAGAAATGATGCACATGAGAACTCAAAGATTTATAAAGCTAGAACAAAAGCTTTTCATGATAAGACAATTTTGAGAAAATCTTTTGAAATTGGTCAAAAAGTTCTGCTTTATGATTCTCGCCTGTACCTATTCCCAAGAAAATTGAGATCTAGGTGGAGTGGTCCTTTTGTTGTCAAACACGTGTATCCTCATGGAGCCGTAGATATTGAGAATCCTAGGAATGGTAATGTGTTTAAAGTCAATGGACAAAGGCTCAAACCATTTCTGAAAAACTAAGTTAATGAGGTAGAATTGATCTCTCTTTTTGATCCTTGTTATGAAAAGAATTCACTCTAATATTGTTGCCTTGTTTTTGCAGTTCTTTGTGTTGCCGGTTAAGTGGTGGATACGGTACTCCGTGACTCTCAAGTTGGTTTGTTTTTCAGTTTTCCAAAATAACTGAATCCTTCTTCTCCTTTAAAATAGATGTCATTCTTTCAAACCTGAGAAAACATTTTCCTTCTCTCCCTCAAAATGCTCTGAAAAAAATCTATAAAGTTCGATGTAAAAGATTGAAATTGTTAATGCACAAAGGTATGCTAGAAGATGTGCGCTGGATAATTGAAGCAAAGGTTCGACTAGCAGGTGAGTCTTCAATTTCATTTGACTCATACATGCCAGGTCTTGGAAGAAGTTCGTATTCTAAAAGGAGAAGAGCAAAAAGGTTACAAGTCTGTCACAAATGTGGACGATGGAATTGTAACAAGCGATGTCGTTCTTTGGGGATGGTTTCTGCAAACAGAGAAGATAAAATTTTCTTCATTAAGAATGGACTGAGTAAGGAGTCATTAGATGATATCTTATTGACTCTTGAGACGCAATCTTATGGATTAGTGCATCATGAAATTCTTAATTTGTGGAATCTCTTCAAGGATGAAGAAAAACGCTACAGTCTTGGGAATCTGACTCTAAAAGACCTTGTTTGCCAATTTATAAGAAAATTGGATGGGAAGCTTATCCTCGACTCATAGAAGGGGTTTAAGTCGTTACTGAACATTAAACCAGAGGCAGATGTGAGTCATATCCACAAACAATCTGTACATATCATCCTCTTCTTCTTCTCATGTCATCTTTCAAAAAAAAAAAAAAAAAAAAAAAAAAAAAAAAAAAAAAAAAAAAATGTTTGAACAAGGGCGATCCGGAAGAGTACCATGGCTTTAATTAGTTGTGGAGCCCCACCTTTGGTGACCCATCATTGACTCGGGTGGACCTTTGCACGGATGGTCCTTAAAAAGGTTCGTGTACCATACTCTGTAGAGAGCCGCACTTCATAACCCAATGTTTACCATCTAGGCACTGTGGAGTTGATGGACAGGCAGAAGCGTCCCACTCTGGTTATTAGTGAGAAGTAACCCGCGGCGGCCAAAGCGTATGAGGCATCTGAGCTTGATCCTCTCTTTTATTAGAAGGGGCTCTCAGCGCCCTGGGATGAGATGTTTTGGATCTTAGACATTACCGGTTTCAGATTTTAGCATCTTTGTTGATGTTACGAGCCCAAATGTGAGTGCTCCAAGTTCCAGACCCAGGATGGAAACCCACGATGGTTTCTTTTTTCTCCTTTCTCCGAATAAACAGACGTGAGTGTCTACTGCACTGGTGACACGCAATATAAAGATATGTCACTACTGCACTCATGACGCGCAGTATAAAGATATGCCATGAAAGCTATACATACAGGTATGTCATCATTTGCTATTATATTTCTTTTATCTTTGTATGATTTTGTTGTATTTTGGTTTTGGACAAACGATCTTTTGAGCAGGGTCCTTCAGGGGTTTCTAGACTTCTTTACCCTGATGGTTTTCTTGAAGTAAAAAAAAAAAAACAAAACAAAAAAAAGAAAAAAAAAAGAAAAAAGATTTTGTGTTCCTTAATTTCAAACTCTTCTGACAACAGCCAACCTACCCTTATAGGTGCAATTATTACCCTTTCCATTCTTTTTCCTATTTAAACACTCCACTTTCTCCACTTTCTTCCATCTCAGAATCAATCAAAGGGAAAATGTGAATAGAAATGGAAGGTGTTTCTGTTCGTCTACTTAAAAATATCTGTGTATTTTGTGGATCTAAGTATGGGAAGGGTTTAGAGTTTGTAAACACAGCTACCACTCTTGGTCGATCACTTGCTGCAAGGAATATTCATCTTGTATATAAGGGAGGTTGCCATGGGTTAATAGGGGTTGTATCACTTGCTGCATATATAGGAGGCAGTCAGGTTTTAGGTATCATTCCTGAACCTGTAGCTCAACAGAACATCACTAGAAAGACAATTAGAGAGAAATTTAAGGTATCATCAATGCATGAACGAATGAAAATAATGCTTGGAAACTATGATGCATTCATTGCCTTACCAGGTGATTTTGGTACCTTGGAAGAAATTTTTCAAATTGTCTCTTGGGCTCAACTGAACATCCACCATAAACCCATAGGTTTGTTGAATGTAAATAATTTCTTTGATATTTTGTTAATCTTTCTTAACCATGCTGTGGAACAGAAATTTATGACACCTTCGGCAAGACAACTTCTTATCTCTGCTTCCACTATTGATGAGTTGATTGATAAATTACAAGCTTTTGTTCATAAACCTGACCCAGTAATAGCACAGATAGATTAGTCAGCAGGAAGTAATGGGAGAAACAGGATGAAAAAGGAGCTAGATTTGACACTTCATTTATATATTTTCTTTACTCTTGATTTTATTTATTGTACTTTGTTTTTGTTTAAATTTGTGTCAGATTTCTCCAACTGGTAATATCTTCTATCCTTTACTCATCTATATTTTAACATTGAGGACAATGTTGTGATCTAGTTGGGGGGAAGGATAGTTGACTACTAATTTTTTTTTCTTTTCTTTTTTGGAAAGTATGATATGATTGTTATGAACTTATTAAACCAATAAATGATGGCAGAGTAAGGAGTAATTTTACCTCGAGACGTATCTAAATTGGGAAGTATGTTTAGTGATATGACTATCAGAAACCTATTCGTAGTAAAACCAATTAAGGATGATAGAGTAAGGAGTAAATTTTGGAAACAATTTATTACTCTTGAGATGCATCTTAGTTGAGGAAATAACTATTTTGTGTAGAAGTAGCAAATGGATTCTTGGATCTTAGCATAATTGTCTTCTTTCTTAAAAATCACAAGCTTGGATATGAATGTTGATATGATGGATTGAGAATGATAAAAATATGCTTTGTGAGATTTTGAGCCTATTGATGAATGGATTGAATATCTGTATCATTCTCTTCTTTCTTGTGTGGTTTTCACTCATAGAATTGTTACTCTAGAACTTACTTTGATTCTTTTTGAGGTTACATTTTCACATGCATACATTAATATGATTGAAGCATTTTTAAATAGCTACTTTGACCAAATAGCCATCCTTGTATATTTTTCATTGTGTAACCCCTTTGAACTTTGACCATTCCTTGTTTTTAGCTCATTTCATCCTTCAAAAAAAAGAGACGAAAAAAAATATATTTTTACCCAACCTTAGGGAATAAAAGAGCATTGACCTTATTCTTGAACAAGTGTAGGGGTGTGTGTGCAAAATGATCAACAACAAAAAATTGTTTGACCACCGCAATTAAAGGATTATCAGAGTTTAGAATAAAGGTGGATGCTTGGAAACAACAGAAAGAAAAGGAGAATGTTCAAGTCTAACAATGAATTCAATTCACCAATTTGGGATTGATCTTCAACAAAACATTAGTCAAATATTGGTGATTGTCCTTTATGATGAATGTTCTCAAACATTTTCTCCACTCTAACTGTACCATAATGCTCTTTTATTCTCTTTGGTATTTATCTTTGCATATCCATATTATCCCTTCTCATTTACCATGACCCTATTACAACCTTGAATAAAGTCCTCTTGATTTTTGTATACACGTGTTTTGAGTAGCGAAGAAGTAGAAGATAAACAAGCTTATGGTAGTGCAATTGTTCATGGGTTGAATAGAGTGAGATACTTACTTTTTAAACACTTGAGAGACTGAGAGTGAATTCTGTGAGGATCTATCATTCTTGATTCATTCTTTTCAACTGAAGTTTCCTTACTTTGTTGGTTTGAGATGTAAAGAAACCTCATTCATGCTTTGATCCCTTGAATTTCTTGTTGCTCTTCTTGCTTCATCGAGTCTTTTAGAGTTTTTAGCTTTTGAGTCTGTGTCATTTTTCCTTGTCTCCTAACCTTGGTCTTATGTGTTTTTCCCAGGAGTGCAAAAAGCTAAGAGTGGGAGAATTTGATGAGCATATATTTTATATATTAATAAACCCTCATTCTTAGTCATTTACACTCTTCATGTACTTAATTGATTAAGTCTGGTTATGTTTTGTAAGATTGGACTAAAATTGGACTTAATTGATTTTTTCAGCATTATTTGGGTCTTACATTGTTTCTGTATTTTGGTCATATCTTGAGTTCTAGATGTCTAGAAATTATGAATTTTACCTTGTAGAAAAGCTGAGAGAAAGCTCTACAACTTTCATGCAGAGCTCCAGGTAAAATATGGACATCTAGAAGAGCTAGATGGGCTTGGAAGACAGAATATGAGTTTTGTGTCTGAAACCTGAATAGTGTACAGTAATCAGAGCATAACTCGGGCTGTAAGAATTATCTTGGGCTGAAATTTGGACATTTGAAAGTTAAGACCCAGATCTACAACTTTCATTAAGAACATAAGAGCTAATTCGGACAGCTTGAAGGTGATATTGGGTCTGGAAGTCAAAACAGAGGTGCTGAAACTGGGCCTGAATAGTCTGCAGTAATTGGGCCATATCTTAGGCTGTAAGAATTATCTTGGGCTAAAATTTGGACATTAAGATCTAGATCTATAACTTTCATGAAGATGACTTTTCTATTTGATGACGGAATCCATGACTTAAGCAATGAATAATTTCGAAGACAAGAAATCTCAATGATTTTTCACTCTTATCCTTACCATTTGGCATTTTCCACTCATTCATCCACTCATCCACCTACTTTTAATCAACCCCTTTATCATTTTGTTTCCCTAATCCTCTATAAAAGGCACCATTGGCTGACCATTTATGGGCACTTGGTGTTAGGCTTAGTTCTTAGAAGTTGTGGTTATGCTTGTTTATTGTTTCCTTTTGTTGTAATTTTTTCTTGTTCTAAATTGAAGCCATGTTCATCTTTCTCTTCTTCTCTCTTTCTTTCTTCCTATCGATGAGTAACTAAATCTTCATCTTGCTTGGGTGAAAGAGTGAATCTCTTAGTAATGAAATAAGGTTAGATTATTCTATTTCTTGTGCTTAAAAGATATATTATTAAATGGACATTATATGTGTTGTATTTTGTTTCTAATTAATTTAGAAACCTTCTTTGTATAATGGAGATCTTGATTTATTAGACAATAGGATTGGCACAGTGAATGCTTGAACTCATTTACAAATGTTGGTATATAATTAAACGAATCATAATATGATTGCATATATAATTGAACTTTGAATGTTATATTTTCTGATTGGGACCTCCGTTGTGTGTGGATTTCAATTGAGTTATAAAGAGAAATAATCTTGCCTTTAATTTATTACTAAGAGTGGATCTTCTAACCCAAGCAAGTTCTTCAATTTATTTGTGAACATCTTCTATTACTTTTGGTGTTGTGACAAATCCTTTCCTACCTCAATTAATTTTTCTTCATCAATTCTCTGTGGATCGACCTCGGTCTCCCGAGAAATTTACTACTTGAGACAACCTGCACTTGGGTTTGCATCCTTAAATCCCGCAGTCAGTCAGCAATCTTGTAGTCTGCTTTATCCAGGAACTTTGTTACCCTGTAAGGGCCTTCCCAATTTGCAGACAACTTTTCATCTTTTGTATTCCACCCTCTGATGCTAACTTTTTCGATGATGAGATCCCCCACCTTGAATCTTCGTGGGAAAACTCGCTTGTTATACCTTTGCGCAATATGAAGTTTAAAGGCGATCTCCTTGATGTGGGCCATATCATGGTTTTCTTCACTTAGGTCTAGCTCATCCTGCTAGAAGCCATCATTAGTATTATAGGAGAAGTGCTTTATATCCAACTTGGTTCTCCGATCTTGAATGGTATCATGGCTTTATACCCATAGGTGAGTTTGAAAGGGGTCTCACCAGTGGCTGAGTAAGGGGTTGTTTGATATGCCTTGAGTACATGGTTTAGATGTTCGGCCCACTCGCCATTTGCATCCTTGAGTCTCATCTTTAGATCCTAGAAGATCACCCTATTAGTGTTTCTACTTGTTTATTAGCCTAGGGGTGTTCTACTGAGGTGAAATGTTGTTTGATGTGGAGGTCAGAATACATCTCCTGAAACTTATTATCTACAAACTGGGTCACATTGTCTGTGACAATGGACTTGGGGAGTCTAAACCTGCAAATGATCTTCTTTAGAAACTTCTTAACCCTTTCTATTGTGATGGTGGCCAAAGGTTTAGCGTCAATCCAATTGGTGAAGTAATCTACTACTACTACCATATGCTTCAAATGACTAGGGGCTTGAGGGAAAGGCCTTGACAAGTCCAAACCCCAGTTGTAGAATGGCCATGGAACAGAGATGGTCAAGAGTTCTTCAAGTGGTGTTGTTTGGATGTTAGAGAATTTCTACCATTTGTCACAATTCTGAACATATGACATTGTGTCCATTGACATAGTAAGCCAGAAGTATCCAGATCATAGGGTTTTTCTCGCTAAGACTCTTCTCCCCAGATGTTGGCCACTGTAGCTCTCATGAATTTGAGCGAGGACGTACTAAGCTTCCTTTGGGGTGAGACATTTTAGCAGTATGAGAGAAAAGCCCCTATGGTATAATTTGTAATCGACCATTATGTACCATGCCGCCTTCCTGATTATCTTCTTTGCCACTGCTCAATCCAAAGGGAGTTCTCTGTTATGCAAATAAGCCGCTATGGGCTTCATCTAGTTGTTTTCATCACCTATTGCCATCACTACTCCAACATCAGAGATGCTTAGGGTGGATAGTGTCTCTTGTATCATAGATCTATTATTCCCAAGGCTCTTTGTACTCACTAGTTTGGATATGATGTCTGCCCTGAAGTTTTACTCTCTGAGGATATGGTCAATCTTGACTTTGGAGAATGTCTCTATGATTTGCTTCACCTAAGGCAAATACTTTTGTAGTTGAGGGTTCTTAGCTTGGTACTCCCCTAAGACTTGGGAAGTTACTAGTTGAGAATCACTACAAAGTCTAACTTTGGATGCTCTAAGATCCTTGACCATGAGGAGTCATGCTAATATTGCCTCATACTCTGCCTAGTTATTTGAGGTAAAAAACTCGAATTTTAGGGATTGTTCTACTGTAAGTCCATTTCTCTTCTCCAAGATGATCCTTGTGTTGCTTCCTTTCATATTCAAGGCTCCATCTATATAGCATGTCCATTTTCCCCATTTGTACGAAGTTGGACATTGAGTGAACTCTACTATGAAATTGAATAGAGCCTGCACTTTTATGGCTTGGAGGGGCTCATACCCAATTCTGAACTCTAATAGATCTACAGACCAAGCTATCATCCTTATAGCGAGCTCGAACTTGTGAAGCAATTGCCTGATAGGTGGTCTATCCTCACAATCACAGGAAACATTGGAAATAATCCCTCAATCTTCTAGCTGAAACAAGTAGCACAAAGGATAGCTTTTCTATTCATTGATAATGGAATCTGGGTTCTTACAACACTTTGCTCAAGAAGTAAACATGCTTATGTCCCTCCTCTATTTTTCTAACAAGGATCGAACTGACCACTTCTTCTGCCACTGAGAGGTAAATGTATAAGGTTTCTTCATCCTTTGGCCTAGTCAGTATGGGTGGAGTGGCAAGTGTGAGTTACAAGTTCTGAAAGGCTTATTCACACTCCGTGGTCCACTCAAAGTCTTTCCCTTTCTTTAAAGAGTTTAAAGTAGGCTAAGGTTCTCTGAGCTGAATTGAAGATAAACCTAGTAAGTGCAGCTATATACTCTATCATTGAACTCTTTCAAAGTCCAGCTTAGACCTCGAATACACATTTCTTTAGATTCAACCTCATATTGTGCTTTCTTAGTTAAGCAAAAGCTTTTGTGAGGTCGGACACATGGTTTCTCGTGGTCAGAGTATTTACAATCATGTCATCAATATAAACCTCTATCACTTTCCCAACTTGGTCTTCAAAGACCTTATGCATCATTCTTTGTTACGTGCCCCCTGTATTTTTCAAGCTAATGAGCATCACTTTGTAGCAGTAGCTAGCCCTCTCAGTGATGAAAGCTATTTTTTCTTCATCCTTTGGATGCATTGGGATTTGCTTGTACCTGGAGTAAGCATTGATCAAAGGACAAGTACTGGTAATTGGAAGATCCATCGACCAATTTGTTGATGTTAGGAAATGTGTATGGATCCTTAGAATAGACTTTGTTAAGATCAATGTAGTCCACACACATGCGTCATTTCCCTGAGGATTTCTTAACCAAAATCACATTGAACAACTAAGTGGTGTATGATACTTCCTTGATGAAACCAGTCTTGAGGAGCTCCTTCACTTGTTCCTCAATGGCCCTTTGGCATTCTGGTCCCACTTTTCTCTTCATCTTCGACACTGGTTTAGTGTTAAGCGAAATTGATAATTGATAGCAAATGAAGTTGGGGTTAAGGTCGGGTATATCTATAAATGTCTAAGCAAAAAGGTCTTTATTTTGTTGGAGAAACTTTGTCAACTTTTTTCGTTCTTCCTTGGAAAGGCTCTCTTTGATCTTAGTGACCTGGTTGGGCCTTGGTCCAAGTTGAATGTCCATCAGTTGACCGTCTAGTTGTGGTCTTTTCTTCTATTTCTTCACTATGATCATTGAACTCCGTCATCATCATAGGGTGAGAATCTTTCCCCTAAGACTTTGGTTAATGGTGTTCGATGTGAAGGGCCTTTTCAGGGAAATCCATGCTCGTGTTATAGCAGCTTCTTGTCGTAGCTTGGTCAGCTTTAATTGTCACCACTTCTTTGTTGTCCATCAAAAACTTCGTAGCGAGGTGGTAAGTAGACACTACTGCTTTGAAGAAAGTCAAAGACGATCTCCCTAAGATAACATTGTAAGTTGAAGGCCTTTTGGCCTTACCTTGCCCCTTGAGAACCCTATGAGATTAATGTCAAAGGATTTAAGGTTAGATAAAGGGATCCCCATGTTTCTGAAGCATTCCATAAACATGATGTCTACTAAACTCCTTTGATCCACGAAGACCCTTTTTACTCTCGTATTAGCATATTTCCAGTGATTGCCAGTTATTAAACTCGGCCTAGTGATTGACTCGGCCAAGGTACTAGATTAATGGGTTACTTATTCAACCGGTGAGTCATTAGCCAAACCGCATGAATCACACACACACACACACACACATATATATATATCAATAAATATATATATAAAAAAGTTTGTGTTGTATATTAAATTTAGATTGATATATATAAATAAAAGTGGTTTAAACTTATTTGGGCTTACCCCTCATGGACCCACAAAATCCTTACAACACTAAAAGTGAAAAAATTAATTCACTTTCACTTGAAAGCAGTTCCCCCACTGCCTCTCTCAGTCTCCCATTATTCATATTGTAGAACACGTTTCTTCTTTCTTCTCACTGACATAGTAGATTATTTCTTCTTCTCCCATTTTTCTTTCTTCTTTCTTCGTTGTTTCTTTCTCTTCTCACTAACACTCTTGTCATTTCTCTTGGCTCTGCGACATCTACCCCTACGACCACTATATCCTCGGCCTAGACGTCTAGTGGCATCCCAACACCCTGCATCTATGTTGGAAAGCGATGTATCCATCGGACTGGAGCATCAACGCCTTATCTTCATAAATCCGCGATTTGTTTTTTTTAAATTTATTTACACTAACCTGGGATCATTAAAACCCTTCTAGCTCACCAGTTCTACCACAAAACCAACCGAGTCACTGGGTTGATGCTAGATTAACTACATGTTCAATCCAACACTCAACTCGAATTGGTTGGAAGGTCGGTTCATCGATTTCCCAGTTCATCTGGCCGTTCTGAGATAGGTTTAATAACACTAGTGACTACCATTGGGTCATTGTGGCCCAGGATTACTCCTTCCATGTCCTCTTCTGTAAATCAGATTATTAACGTACGTCAGGATCCGTTACCCTTCTTAGAGATTGGGCATAATGCTACACTGAGTATGGCCTTCAGGTTTCTTCTCCTTGCGGATCTCGTCTACCCTTTTTTTTTCAAATCAACCAGAAATGGTATTGATGGTCCTTATGACCTCATTGCCTTACTTATCATCTCACTGGGGAGAAATATCTATAGGAATGCTCCCGTGATGGTGAACGATCGTCTGGGGATGGTGTCCATCATCGAGGGCTCAAGCTTTTTTTTTTTTGTCATCCTTTCTTTAGTAATGCAAAGACTCACCCCTTCTTAACCTTTGGATATAGTTCTATAACCGTCCTTGTTGGATGAAGGTCTCGATTGCATCATTAAGATCGACACCATCTTTTGTACCATGTTGATATGCGTGGTGGTGATTACAACACTTGGAATTGTCTACCTATCCTCGTGGTCACAAGATTCTTAGCTTGAGGAGGTGGAAGAGATCCATATGTATACTTCCTCTAGGATTTTTCCTCAGGGAATCCTAAGGGGGGTATAGTTATCTTTTTACCTCATGGTGCTCCTCTTGGGTCGTTCTTGGAACCTTTGTGTTCAGGCTCCTTTTCCCTTCCTTTAGGAAGACTCTCCATCCTTGTTAACTTCACTTTTTGCTTTAAGGACCTCTAACATATTGATGTACTCTTCAAAGCACTACTTCACCTTTTAAAAGGTTTCAAGATTCTCCTTGACCAAGGACTAGGCAAACTCACCATGTCGTAGTCCACCCATAATCCCGTGCATAGTTGAAATGTGATTAAAGTCCTTTACTTTGAGAGATGCCTTGTTAAACTAATGCATGTAATCCCTGAGGGATTCACCCCTACCTTGCCTTGCATTAAAGAGGCTCTGGGTGGTTTTGGGCTGTGTCTTGCTGGTAGCAAAGTGAGCAAGGAAGCTTAAGGCCAGCTTATCAAAACCATTGATTGAACTAGGGGGTAAGGATATGAACCATTTCTACACAACTTTCTCCAAGGTAGAGGGGAAAACACGACACATTATGGGGCTGATTTCCCCCCGTAAGCAACATGGAGGCCATAAAAGCGTCAATGTGCTCTTGGGGGTCCATAGACCCATCATATGCCTCAATGATTGGGGGTTTTAAGTTTTTTGCAAGTTGTACTGACATGATGAAGTCAGAGAACAAATAACTGAAATGGTAATATGCCCCCCTGAAGCAGCGAAGGGTGTTGGCCTTTTTTGCAGTTCTCGGTCAGCACGGGCTGCTTGTTAGGGCGGGGTTGTCTATTAGACCGTGCTTCGTGATCCACACTGACTCCTTCATTGTTTTCAGCCTCTCGTTCTCGAGTCATCACTTGGAGCAAGTCTACTAGTTGTTGCTATTGTCTAGTGAACATCTCTAACAACTCCTGGTTAGTGGGGTTCCGGTTAGAGGTCCCTATCTCCTACAAAACTAGGGCGAAAACGAGTTGCACTTGAGTAGTGTGTTCTACTCGAAGGATGACTAAGTGAACGTGAGGAGAGGAGAGTGGCCTGTCATGAGCTTGACTAGCAATCATTGAGGCCTCCACTCTATCTCAAGGCTATTCTTGGTTGTTAAGTGCTCTTCTACTCATGTTTGTCATGGAAAAAGTGGGAATAATAGTTTATTGTATTCCTATAGACAGCGCCAGTGTTTTGTCCTAGTGCAAGGGATGATGGTTGGCTCCTTGGACAAAAAGATCCTCACTATGGTGGCCTCCTTCAAGTGTTGGAAAAGTGAGGTTGGGTACCTGCAAGACATTCCAACACTCAAGTAAGCTAAGGTTCAAGTTAATAGAGAGTGAGGAAAATATCCTTACCATGAAGCTACAATGAGCTATTTATAGGAGTGAGAGTATCTTGGGTACCAAATAGTAAGTGGGGGTAGTTTGGCCATTCCAGGTGCATGTGGGAAGTTTTCCAACACCTTCCTTGCTTATGAGCTTACTTCCCCTATGTTTCCCTTGGAGGAACATTCCCTTTGCAGGGTATTTATGGTCTTTGTCCTATTGGTGTTTGGACTTGACCTTATGAGATCTAAATCCCAATATAGATCACTATATATTAATTTATGATTAGATTGGGGGTTATCAAAATTGCCATGTTTTTTATGTATGAGTCTATTTAGGGTAGTGCATAGTAAATAGAACATTGGAATAACTATTCAGGGTGAAGGTGAGTTTGTTAGAAACATTATAAATCCACCATAACCATGCTGTTTGGGAAGTTTGATAAATTCCTCGGTAGTTAAAAAAAAAAAAAAGAAATACATGGGTTATCTAAAGTTCAAACATAGTGATTTGGGGTTAATTCAATCTATTTTCTATAATTGTGGGCAATTGATAATTACTAAGTTGTGACCATGCCTTGTGGGTTTATTAATCAGTAAAGTATTGGTCATTGGCCTTTGCACTAGTAATTGGGTATTTGACCAAAGACCATGGCTATGACGGTTATGAGCCCTTATTCTAGAGATTTTGGAAGTTTTCATAACCACTTGATATGTGGTTATGCAGAGCATTATAGGTGATTATCCAAGATCATGACTTGGTGATTTTGGGTTAATCCAATCCTTAGTCTAGGATAGGGATGTATTGATTACTAATAACTTGTGACCAGCCAATCTGATAACTTGTTGTGTGGTTAATGTTGATTTAGAATCTGGTTATTCAAGGTATTGTCATAGTGAGTTGGGCTTACGGTTATATGCGCATTTCATATGATGATAACTTTGCCTGATTCGTTAATAACATTATTTGTAGTTCATAGTAACTCATAGAACTTTGGAATGAGTTTTTTTGGTGTTGGAAGTAAAAATAAAGATTTGGCAGTTCGTCGGTTGATGGAGGTTTTGAGGAAACTTTCTGAAATATTGAGCCGACAGAAGTGCCAAATAGAGAAGTCGACAGTAGCATTGGATAAAGAGGAAGATTTTAATGAGGTTAAGGTATTGATGTCAGTGAGAAGAAGTATCCGATAGGAAGATTGCATTAAGTCGACGAAAACTGTTTAAGAGTAGTCGAGTGCTGGTTTCGTCAAAAATTGGGTACTTGCTGAAGAATAAAACCGCTCGAACATGTTGGTCTTTTTAAGATGTCAATTATTTTTGATATTGTCTATAAATACCAGTAGTCATAATGTAAAAAGGGAGGTTATTTGCTAATACAAAATCCTAACATCTCAACTCGAGCAGATTAAAGGATTTTTGTCTAAGTATGCCTTCCTTTTCCATTTCATGTCATTTAAATTAATGCAATGTTCCTTTAAAATTCTTTACTTTTTCAGTCTCTTCTTTTAAATTTTCTTTACAGTTCTTCGCACTTTTATCTGCTTTTCTTTACTGTTTTTCCATTTAAATTATGCACTTTAATTTCATGCCATTTACATGCTTTCAATTAATTTTCTCGCATTTTTAGATTCCCGCGCTCGCTTTTAAAATTTCCTTAATCTTTTCAAACTTTCCTTTCTGCATTTTCATGTTTGTTTTACTTCAAATTTCTTAAATTTCTTTTATTTACTGTTAAAACCATTTTTATAACGAGATTACCACATAACTCGTGAACCCACATTCGTTTTGATATATTTATTTGTTTGTTAGAATTAATTCTGAATCTTTGAACCAAAATTCCGCATAAACAAATTGGCACGCCCGGTGGGACGAGTTTAGAGTAACTCGTAGTGTCATAGGAAATGGTTTTATGCGTTTAAGGAGTGGAAGATTTATCTACTCTTCTCAGAATACGCAAACCATGAGTAATGTAAGTAGTCAGGCTTCGGATATACCTTCGACAACCGTTACTGTGCCACCCTCAACTGTCGTTAATACTGGTTTGGTAGAGGATGTTATAGCAACTGGTGCTCTTCGAAGTAATCCAGTAGTAGAACAAGTATTGCCTAGAATGACTCAGTTATCGCCGAGTCAGCCAAGTAACCAAAGCATAATAAATTCAAATTCGAGATTTGTGCCCCAATATGGGTTGTCATCGAATTATGTACCTCCTATTATGGCACAAATGGGACTTGGCTCTACTTTAGCTAATACTGTCGGCCAATCAGTAGCTTCACAAGGCCAACCACAGATAAGTTCAGCCTTGGTAAGTTTTGGTAGCCAAAGAGTAGGGGTTGCAAGTACAAGCAATCCAACTCCCTTTCGACAAGAGAGATTGAATTTGGGACCAGTTTTCCCAAATATGACGAGAGACAATCCCCAAAGTATAACAGGGCCAACTATGAATTCTTTGGCCAGTTTTCAACAACAGATGGATGAGAGTAATCATGATATGGTGCATATGTTTACTCAGTAAATGGGTGCTGTGATTACGCCAATCATGAAAAATACAAATAATGTCTGTAGCGCATTGGCTCAGCAAATGGCAAGGCTAAACCAAGCCTTGGGACTAGGTGATGTGGCCAATGATAATATTCAGGGAGCCCAGCCTGGGGTAAATAGGGAAATGGTCGCACCGCAGGCAAATGTGGGACAAAATCAACAAAACTTAGATCAATTAGGACAAAATGATCAGCCACGTTTGGAATATAGAAATGTCCATGTGCTCCGTCGAGGAAACGAAGATCAAATGGCTAGAAATGATATAGCCATGAGATTGCTTCGACAAAATCTTGGGGGGCACCAAGTGGTTGAACAGAATATAAACCAAGTAGTGGAACAAGTGCTGAATAGGTTTGGTTTTAATGTTGGCTATGCTAACCAACCATATTTTATATCAGCATTTCCTGAATGGGTCCAACAGGCAGAGTTGCCTAGAGGAGTTAAGATTCCAAAACTTTCCAAGTTTGCAGGGTTGCTTAAGGGATCAGTTTGGTGTACGACTGGTGAAGAAAGCCGAAGAAGATCGGCCAAGCACTAGTTATTAGTGTTAAGGATTACTCAGAAAAATTGTTGGCTTATTTAGCCGAAAAAGCAGTATTCATTGCTGAAAGCATGCTGTCGGATTGTATAATTGATGACGGTCCTTTAAGATTTGAAAAAGGGCTTGATGAAAAGCAGAGTGTGGAAGTGGAAGACCCTTTGGAAGAAATAAACTTGGGCACTGAAGCAGATAGAAAGCCCATTTTCGTAAGTTCATTTCTGCCAAAGGATTTTAAAGAAAAGCTTGTCGGGTTAATTATGGAATATAAAGATTGTTTTGCCTGGGATTATGATGAAATGCCTGGATTGAGTAGAGATCTTGTCGAGCACATATTGCCTCTAAAAGAAGGATGCAGACCTGTTAGGCAAGCTAATAGGAGATTTGTACCTGAGGTGATATTAAAGATAAAAGAAGAGATTGAAAGATTGCTCAAAGCCAAATTCATCAGAACAACCAGGTATGTCGAATGGCTTTCTAATATTATTCCTGTAGTTAAGAAAAATGGCAAGTTGAGAATATGTGTAGATTTTAGAAATTTGAACACTGCCACACCTAAAGATGAGTATCCTATGCCAATTGCGGACATGTTAGTTGATGCCGCATCTGGACATGAATTATTAAGTTTTATGGATGGCCATACAGGTTATAATCAAATTTTTATTACCGAAGAGGACGTGTCGAAAACTGCCTTCAGGTGCCCAGGAGCTATTGGGACATTTGAATGGATAGTCATGCCTTTTGGTTTAAAAAATGCATGGGCCACTTATCAGAGAGCAATGAATACAATTTTCCATGATGTCATTGAAAAATTTATGGAAGTCTACATAGACGATGTCATTGTCAAGTCGGAAACGAAGGAAAGCCATTTGACAAACTTAAGGTAGGCATTCGACAGAATGAGGAAGCATAGCCTTAAGATGAATCCAGAAAAATGCGATTTTGGAGTATCGACTACCAAATTCTTGGTTTCCTAGTCCATAAAAAAGGTATAGAAGTGGACAAGAATAAAGCCAAGGCAGTTTCGGAGGCCACACCCCCGACAAACAAGAAAGAATTGCAATCTTTTTTAAGAAAAGTTAACTTCCTAAGAAGATTTATATTCAATTTGTCGGGAAGAACCAGAGTTTTTGCTCCATTGATCAAGTTGAAGGCTGAACAGGATTTTATGTGGGAACCTTGCCACCAAGAAGCCTTCGACCAGATAAAGCAGTATTTGACAAAACCACCGGTCATGATGCCTCCAGTGCCCCGTCGACCGTTGAAATTGTATATATCAGCATCAGAAGAAACCATAGGAAGTATGCTGGCTCAGGATGTAAATGGCGTAGAAAGAGCTGTGTATTATCTTAGTCGGGTTTTAAATGATGTCGAGAGAAGATATAGTGCAATAGAGAAACTTTGTTTAGCATTGTATTTCTCATGTACTAAGCTTAAATATTACATGATGCCTTGTAATGTACTGGTTATGTCAAAAACTGATATAATAAAATATATGTTATCAAAACCAGTGTTAAATGGTCGTATTGGAAAATGGACTATCGCTTTGTCAGAATTTTCTTTACAATATGTACCAATGAGAGCAGTAAAAGGCCAAGCAATTGCTGATTTCTTGGCCGATCATCCTTGTCTGGATGTAAAAAATATAAATATTGTTGGTTTAAAACCTTGGTGTTTATATTTTGATAGTTCAAGGCATCAAAATGGAATTAGAGTGGGGATTTTAATTGTTTCCCCTCAAGGTACTCCAACTAAGTTCATGTTTGAACTTAAATATACTTGTTCTAACAACGAGGCTGAATATGAAGCCTTAATTGTCGGATTGGAGATACTAGTGGAAATGAAAGCACATAATGTGCATATATTTGGTGATTCGCAGTTGGTCGTTAAGCAACTTGCCCAAAAATATAAATGTGTTAGTGAAAATCTAATGAAATATTATATTGTGGCAAGTAAGTTAATGAAACAATTCGACGAGATGACTGTCGAACACATTTCCAGAGATTTAAATGAAGAGGCTAATGAGTTAGCACAAGTAGCCTCTGGGTATAGACTTTCATCCAAGGTTCTTACAAATCTAATGGAAATAAGGGAACTTTTATATCCATTAGAGGAAAGAGATATACTACAAAACGACATTTCAACGATTAATGATTGGAGACAACCAATATTGAGTTATTTGGAAAATCCCAATCAAGATATGCATAGAAAGCTCAAGTATAGAGCATCGAAGTTTGTGGTATTAGGGAGAGCCTTGTATAGAAAGTCTGTCGATGGAAATTTAGAAGTTTGCCTGAGTGAAGCAGAGGCTTATATTGCCTTGGCAGAAGTCCACGAAGGAATTTGTGGAGCTCATCAGGCAGGTGAAAAGATGAAATGGGTCATTCGACGTCAAAGGTATTATTGACCAACACTAGTTAGGGATTGTATCATGTTTGCCAAGTCTTGTGAAGAGTGTCAAAGACATGGCCATATACAAAATGTTCCTGCCAGTGAGTTACACGCTATAGTTAAACCTTGGCCTTTCAGAGGATGAGCTTTGGATTTAATTGGCCAAATTCATCCTGTCTCATCGAAAGGACACAAATACATTCTAGTAGGAGTCAATTACTTCACCAAATGGGTTGAGGCTATAGCCTTGAAGGATGTAACTCAGCAGGATGTGATTAACTTTATTGAAGATAATATAGTTTGTCGGTTTGGAATACCACAAACTTTGACAACCGACCAAGGATCAGTATTCATTGGAAAGAAAGTTGTCGAATATGCCAGTTCAAGGAAAATTAAAATGCTCACGTCGACGCCATATTATGCTCAGGCGAATGGCCAAGTAGAGGCCATGAACAAAATGATCATAAATTTGATTAAAAAGCATATTAGTCGACAACCTAGAAACTGGTATAATACCATTAATCAAATTCTATGGGCATATAGAAATTCACCAAGAGAATCGACGGGCACTTCACCATATAAGTTAGTTTATGGTCATGATGTAGTGTTACCAGTTGAGATCAATCTTCAATCCATTCGAATTAAAAAACAAGACGAGTTACCAATTGAACATTATTGGAACTTGATGTATGATGAATTAAACGAATTAAGTGATGAAAGATTAGTAGCTCTAGAAAACTTGATTCGACAGAAAGAAAGAATTGTAAAGTTTTACGACAATCGAGTTAAGTATAAATCTTTTAAGATTGATGACTTGGTTTGGAAAGTTATTCTGCCCATGGATAAGAATTGTTGAGAATATGGAAAATGGTCCCCAAATTGGGAAGGACCATTTAAAATTACTCAAGTATTTTCTGAGAATGCTTATGCACTTGTCGAGGTTAATTCTGGTTTGAGGATTAAATCAATTAATGGCAGATATTTAAAGTCATATAAACCGACAATGTATGAAGTGAAGATAGAAATTGAGTAAAAATGAAATTTCATTCATATATTCGACAAATACAAATTACATACTGATGTTACATCTAGTTTAGATTGTTAAGGAAGATAACAGAGAAATAAACCTATTCTAAATAAACCAGAAGCTTCTCCCCAGCTGAATGTGTTCTAAATTGAGCTCGTAGGGCCTGAGGAAGAGGAAGGAGCAGACGACCCTTAACTTATCCTGGACGAGATTTTGGATGGTCGTCTAGTCCCTGATGAGCCATTCTCGTCATAATAACCATGTTTTAAAAACATTGGGTTATTACGATGATTACTGAAGCTCATCAAGAATATTACGATTCTTACTGAAGCTCAAAATAAGAGTCACCATTAATACAGAAACCTTCTTCCATTTTTCCCATTGAGAGAAGATGAAATTTTCTGATGACATGGTAAATTTCGTTGAAAAGGAAGAAAGAAAGGGTTGGGTTATACTCTTTTGAATCTTGGTGTCTCGGAGGACACTATTTATAGGGATTTTTTATGAATAATAGGTTATTAACTTACGTTTTGTAACTTACGTTATAATTAATTAAATTAATTATAATGTATAGTTACGATATGCGTTGAAAAGAAACAGAATAAAAGAGCATTTAAATTTATATTAAAAAAATGTGTATTGGAAACTGAGAATGTTTATTAAGTATTGGCCTAGAAGGCCATACAAATTCTGTCGGATTAATAGACCAACAATGTATAAAAAAATAATACTTAAAATTTTTGAAGAACCCCCCAGGAATCTTCTAAAGATTGCTTATCGGAGCAGGCAGTTTGATATTCCGCTTCAAGAGAATTTATTTTTGCCAATACAGTTTTGGCTTCCACAAATTTCATTGCTTAGTATTATTGGCAATACTCGTTGTCCGCAACCCCTTGTTCTAATGTTGTTTGAAGTTTTTGGTTGCGACGACGAGCAGCCTCGAGTTTCTTCTCCAAGTCTTCAATTTCTTTGTCGAGCTCTTCTTTTTTGGTTTTTCCTTTTATCAGATTTTCCTTCAGAGTAACACTTTCACTTTTTGCGTCGGTCAACTGCTTTAAAATCCTGGATTTCTCTTGAATCTCTTGTGTGTAAGCAGGAATGACTCGACGAATGACTGGCATTTTTGCCGTTAAACTTTGAAGAAAATCTTTGACAGTTGTCGGAAGAGCTCGACTGGTTATGGGTAATTGCTGAGCAAGAGGCTCTAGCTCAAGTACGACTGCCATCATTCTTTCTTGTAGAGGTTGGTCAGAAATTAAGTGCTCGAAAGAATAAGTAAAGACATTTTTCAACTCAGTTAAAAGTCCAGTAATATGGGAATCACTGGAATCTTGTCAAAGTTGAGTCGAAGAGCGAGCCGATTGAGGACAACTTTGGTGGCCGCCCGACAACATTGTAATCAATTCATCCAAGTCTGCCTCCATATCCTTGCCACTTTCTGGCACAGTAATCATTAAGTTGGCTGGAGGAGATGGAGGTGGATTAATTGGAGCAAATTCCGCCAGCAGGGTGTCCATGTTGAATTCTTCTGGGATGATTTGAGCGGGATTGGTTTGCCCTGAATGAGAAGGACCTTCAATACCTGGGGGGATTGGAGTTTGTTCTGAGACTTCGACAGTTTGGGATTCTGTCGGAAGTGGTGAAGAAACGGTAGATGTAGCAAGGATCAAGGGAGTGTGAGATCCTGGAGGATTCTTGGTTCCTAACCTTTGGGGGTTGTCGTATATAGCTAAGCTTGTTGAATCCTGACGATGAATAGAAGAAATTTCAGAATAAATAATACATTGAAAATAGTTGAATGAGGTGAGATACATTACCTCAGGAGATTGTTGAATCGGATCTTCAGTTCTTGGTTCGACAGTTGGTTTAAGAGGACGGTCTGTAGGTTGTTCATCTTCTAGATCCTGAAATGATAGAATTAAGTGTTAAATAAGTGGTAGGAATCAAGAATTTAAGGAAAAGAAGTATGTTAATCTACCTCAGATGAAAGAAAAATGGTATCTGTTTCTTCGATAGGAGGCTTTGAAGTAGAAATGCTGGTTTGAGTCTTCTTTTTCTTTTTCTGTGGAGACAAAAAGGGTGAGGTTTTGTTGCATGGTATTAAGGAATGTACAATAATGAGGCATACCTTTGGAGGATGTGCTGGAGATGGAATTGATGATTCGACATGAGAAACCAAGGTAGCAGGAGCAGATTCGCTAATCTGAATCCGACAATAATTTAGACTGGAACAAAGTTAAAAAACCAAGTCTTAATATATGGTCGGAAAAGTATATACCTTAAGGGTTTTTGATTTGGCGGCGTCTCATTTCAAAGGACTTTTTGTCGGTATTGATGCGGCAGATTTGGCCTTTGAAGCCTTGGGAACAAGAGGTTTTTGGGCCTTTTTGCTTTTCTTTTTCTTTAAAGTAGTTTCATCTTCTTCATCATCGTCACTTCCTTGAGGCTGTTTGTATTCTAAAGGTCTGTTCAATGGGAGTGCTGCAGGAAGGAAGGTATATTTAGTAAATAAGGCGTAAAATTAAAAGTAGCAGAATGAAAGGAGGAAAATACCTTCAGGTATTTTAGTGATGACTCGGGTGTTCCAGGCAAATTGTTCGTATGACAAGGCAAACCGACGAGTAAACTTGACTTCTAGAGTTCTTGTAAGAAAGATATTACTCACAGAATAGGTCCTACCTAAAATAAGGAAGTTACCAGCCCTTGTAGGTTTACCTGGGAATTCGTCGGCCAATCCGAAATGAGCACAAGGAAAAAGCACTGGCTTTAGAAAAGGGATTTGAAAAGGTTCAAGCCGTGCTAAAGGGTTTTTTATAGAAACAGAAAGAAAATTGGTAGAACATTTTTCCTTGTGTGCTCGTTTTAGTTCGGCTACGATTTCTTCACAATGTCGAACAATTAAGCGAGGAAACCTGAAGTCCCACTTGATTTTGTAATATTTTTCAAAAGCCTTGATATCTTGAATATGTATACCTTTAGTTTTTGATGAAGGATCTTGACCCTGCATAGGAATCAGAATTTCAGTAATACGGCTTCGAAAGATGTCAATGTCGATATGATAAGGACTATAATATTTAGTCCACCAATCGACAAAATCTTTTGAAACTCCTCTGTAGGGGGTGAATGCAGAGATCTTGAAGTGAAACTTGTGCCTCTCATTTTTTGAAGCTACTCGAACGAGATCCGACATGCTTGGTAGGTGGCCATTGATGAAGTTTTCTCTGGCCTTATGAGAGAAAGGTATTGGAATAGCTTGACAAAATCCCAATTGTCGAGCTACTGAGTTTGGCAGACACAGCTCTAAAGATTTGTCTGTCAAACCAGGGAGACCAGCTACCAGAACTTGTCGACAAAGAAAGTTCGACCAGATAGAAATGTTGTCAGCATGAATAAGAGGATCGTCGAACAGAATTGGTCGAGTGAACCATTCAGGACCGAAAGAGCGATCGGCAAAAGGAGCAAAATATATATCTTCAGTGCTAAAGGAGATGGAATGAAAAATACTGAAGAAATACATGAAATTTTCCAAGCTTGCTTTGTGAGTTTTCTCATGTTTTACATGGCAAAGTCTGATGCCATATGTAGCAAGGGAGACTATCGGAGGAGAAGAGTCAACTAAGTAATCTCCTAGTATGGCATTCAACCAAAGTTGAAGTAACCATATTGGACCACCAGAGTTGGTTTTCTTTACTTGAACTCTGATGCTCTGGACAATTTCACCTATGCTCAAATAGAGATTGGCTAGGAGAAATTGACCAAGAGCTAGTCGTCGACCTTCATGAAGAAGATTGGCAAGTTGAAGAAAGGATTTGGATATTTGAACTGACTTAGAACCTATAGCATAGGTGAAAGCCAGTAGAAGAAAAGCTATGTGTTCTTCGTCGGTCCACGTAATCCGATTCGAGGAATTAAAACTAATGAAATTGGAAAAGGAAGTTAGAGCTTTTGAATATACGTTAATAAAGTGTTTGAAGGTTGAAGAACAGCGTAATGATTTCCCCACCGTCGAAGACCGCTTATGGCAGATACGTCGAAAAGTGTTGGACCCATCATGCCATAGGAAAATTGGAATGAGTTGGTAGTTTTGTTCCGAAGAATCCATTTTTATGGGATAATGAGAGAGCTGAATGCAATCGAAAATCCCTATTTCCTCCATAGACTTTCTTTGGAAGCTTGAACTCTGTCAAGCCATTCAAGATACCCATTGATATGGGTAGGGGGAGTCCCGAATATTTCGCATTTTCCAAAGTAGCATAGGGATGGAAGGAAGAGAAACCAAGATAGCTTCTTGGGGACTTTTACAAGGAAAAAAGGAATTTAATTCGTCCGTAATAGATTCCTTGGACAGAACTGGGCCCAAGAAAGCAGCCGGAGGATCTAAGGATAATGAGAAGTCGTTGATGGGGAGTATTACCTTGGAGAAGTGCCAAAGTTCAGACTTTTGCAGAGCTGGGTCTTTGAAGACTGCATGATTACCCAAATCTATTGTTGGCGCGTTGGAAGTTTGAGAGCTAGAAGCCATTGGAGAAGGTTAGAGTTTGCAAAGGAAACGGGCGAAAGTGAGAGGTTGAAGAAGATGAACAGTGAAGAGAAGTGAAAAGTTTGAAGACGGTGAGCAACCAGAGTGAAAAGTCGCATGAATTTCAAAAAAAGGAATAGTTTTTTCCGCGAGAAAATAGGGGTAATTATGAGCCCTATTTATTAGAACGCTATTTATTGTTTGCTATGATAAGATTGATTATGACCGTTCAAGTATTGAAAAGTTCATTGATTTGAATATATACATATAAAGGACTTTCGATTTTAAAAATTTTTCTTTCTTCTCGTCAATGCTTGGAAAGAAAATTTTTGGGGGCATCTGTTGGAAGTAAAAATAAAGATTTGGCAGTTCGTCGGTTGATGGAGGTTTTGAGGAAACTTTCTGAAATATTGAGCCGACAAAAGTGCCAAATAGAGAAGACGACAGTAACATTGGATAAAGAGGAAGATTTTAATGAGGTTAAGGTATTGATGTCAGTGAGAAGAAGTATCCGACAGGGAGATTGCATTAAGTCGACGAAAACTGTTTAAGAGTAGTCGAGTGCTGGTTTCGTCGAAAATTAGGTACTTGCTGAAGAATAAAACCGTTCGAACGTGTTAGTCTTTTTAGGATGTCAGTTATTTTTTATATTGTCTATAAATACCAGTAGTCATAATGTAAAAGGGGAGATTATTTGTTCCTAACATCTCAACTCGGCAGATAAAGGATTTTTGTCTAAGTATGCCTTCTTTTTCCATTTCATGTCATTTAAATTAATGCAATGTTCCTTTAAAATTCTTTACTTTTTAAGTCTCGCTTTTAAATTTTCTTTACGCTTCTTCGTTTTATCCGCTTTTCTTTACTATTTTTTCATTTAAATTCTGCACTTTAATTTCGATTTATATGCTTTCAATTAATTTTCTTTTTTAGATTCCTGAAATTTCCTTAATCTTTTCAAACTTTCCTTTCTGCATTTTCATGTTTGTTTTACTTCAAATTTCTTAAATTTCTTTTGTTTACTGTTAAAACCATTTTTATAACGAGATTACCACATAACTCGTGAACCCACATTCGTTTTGATATATTTATTTGTTTGTTGGAATTAATTCTGAATCTTTGAACCAAAATTCCGCATAAACACTTGGCGAGGGGTGAAATTGTTAAAAACATTATAAATCGGGCCTTAGTCTTGGGGTTTGGAAAGTTTTCACAACCACTTGATAGGTGGTTAATGCAAAGCATATAAATGGTTAATCGTGACCATGACTTGGTGATTTGGGGTTCCTTAGTCTTGGGGTTTGGAAAGTTTTCACAACCACTTGATAGGTGGTTAATGCAAAGCATATAAATGGTTAATCGTGACCATGACTTGGTGATTTGGGGTTCCTTAGTCTATGATAGTGAGGTATTTATTACTTATAAATTGTGACCATGCGATGTGATTTTATCACTTGGTAAATTATTGCTCATTGGCCTTTGTAATGGTAATTTGGTGTTTGACCTAAGTTCATTAAAGTTAGGTTCAAATCACTTGCTATGTGGTTAATGTTGATTTAAAAACTGGTTATTCAAGATATTATCATGGTGAGTTGGGCTTAGGGTTGCATGCCCATTTCGCATTATGATAACTTTGCCTGATTCATTAATAACTACTTTTATAGTACATAATAACTAATAGAACTTTAGAATGAGTTTTCATGGCGAGGGCGAAATTGTTAAAAACATTATAAATCCGGCCTTAGTTCAGGGGTTTGGGAAGTCTTCTCAACCACATCATAGGTGGTTAATGCAGAGCATATAGGTGGTTAATTGCGATCATGACTAGGTGATTTGTGATTAATTCAATCCTGTTGGTATTAAATTCCTACCTCTGCCACAGGCAGTTTCCAACCTTTTTGTTTTTACTTACCATAAAACTCTCATTTGCAACAATGGTTGGGAATGCAACAATCAATTGGCTCGAAGCTAGTCTTATTGGATTGCAATAAACAATTCTAGAAAGCTTATACGTGGCTGTCATCTTACCTGAACAAGTTCAGGCCACTTATGTTTTTATCTGTAGCAGTGACTATGGTTGGATCACATTCGACAATGTCAGCTAATGCTTCATCGACCGGCATACCACAAGTTACACACATTCTTATAGACAAACTCAGTTTAAATGAAAAAACAACCTATACTCAACAAATAGTTACATATCCTATATATATGCCTACGTCCGCTCGTTGCAGACCAATCCAATGCCTTATTTGCCGTTGCATTCACTTTGTTTACAGCTAAACCTTCAAAACATAACCACATGTTATATTTATTCAACAAGTTCATGCTGCAAATTTTTTTTTTCACAAACATGAGCAACACATGACATTGCCACTGAAGTTGTGGATACCATTTTGTGTATCAGAACGCCATTTTGTAGGCGCAATTGTCTTCAACTTTGTCTTTGTATTAACTACTTCAAATAACATGACAAATATTGGTAAATTATTATTGAATCCCATTCATAAAACAACAAATGATAACAAACACAAATGACTTTGCTAACTTAAATCAAATACTTGCCAATCTCTTGCATACTAATCACATAAAGGAAAACTATTCTCGTATGGTTTGACTATGACATACCTTGACCCAAACTTCGACCATCCCTCCTCTTCGGTGCCATGTTCATCTCCTAAATGTTATAAAGAAAATTAAATGAATAATTTATATATACTTATAACCACAAGACATACATGGCCAAATGATTATAATTAAAACCACAATAACATTCACCAACATAACAAATCCTCCAACAATAATATATATTCTTAACTGCATCTAAATTTTGATCTCATTTCAATGAGAAGTCATCAACAACTACATACTTGCTTTTTACCAGTGTCTAATAATTCCAAAAATTTAACGAAAACTCTAAACACAATCACCAAGTCATAACCTTTTCTGCTTCCCCCGTAACTGGGTCCACAACTCACAATTACTTGCTAATAATATGGTATGCAGAAAGCTATAAAGATTTGTCTATTGAGGAACATGTAGAAACTTATCCCCCTTTCGAGACAATTTAGTATCAAATGAAATAAAATGAGCACTAGAAACTTATATGAATATTAGCCCTTGGTGTAAGCTTTCTAACAAATTAAACAATGCTATAAACTATCACGTATAGCTCAACCTATGAGAAAATTTGCAACATCATCTTTTTGGCTTAACCTGTTAGATATATTTTCTAAAGAATGTAAGTTTTATAATGATTGAATGGAATTAATGATTAATAATTGAGCTTGTTTGAATTTAAATTATTATTACTCCGTTTGATTATTTATATAATTTTATATGTTTATTAATGACATTTGAATATGTAAATAATTTGGGATAAATTTTAGAAAATTATGTGAACATTGGGTTCATAATTACAGAGTGTAGAGAGGTGCTCAGGTGCATATAGGACTTCCTGGGTAACTCATAGGTTAAGAAATAAGGGTATAATTAATTTAGAAAGTTTAAATAAGTTACTCAAGTTATAATAAATTAAAAATTAGAAATTAAGAATCAAATCACTTGAAGTGCTAAAAATTAAATTAGACAATTAGTAGATAGGATAATTTAAAATATTAGCTAGAGAATTAAAAATAAAAATGTGTGCAAGTAAGTATGCAAAAACATGTAGGACATAACAATAGGCTTAGAGAAAATAAAAGATGAGTACAGTATTATTTTTAGAGAACTCAGGAATGAAAATGAGATTTCTAAAAATATAAATAATTATTATAAAAAAACTTACAAGAAAAAGGGTAGAGTGAAAAATCACCTATTATGGACTTGGCTAAGTAACTGACGGCTAAGCCCACACACACTCACTTAAATTACCTTACTCACTAAGTTAAAAATAAAATAAATAAAAGAGAGAGAGAGAGAGAGGAGAGTGAAGTAAGAACAAAAGAAGAAACGAAATAAAAAGAAAAGAAATAACATAACGAGGGGTAGACCAAGAAAGAGTTGAAAGGTTTCAAGTTTATGTAGGGGTCTAGCCTTTGGGTGACCTTGAGCTAGTGGAAGATCTTGAAGAGCAGATTGTAAGCTTCCTATCAAGTATAAAATCCAGTTATTTCTCCAACTTCTACTAGGTGCATCGTGGGATGGAAGAGAGGTAGGGGGCTCTCTACCTTGCTTTTCTTCTCTCTCTTTTTTTAATCCAATGGCTATTATGAGTCTCTCATTTGAATTATGGGTATAAAACCTAGTTTTTTATGGTATTGGGGTTACAGGGTCTCGGGTTGAGAGAGTAGAAGAGCTCTCCATTTTATGTTCTCAAGTTTAATTTCATTTTTAATCTTAAGACTTGATTATATCAATGGGAAAAAGTCAATTGACACTAGTGTAAGTTAAAATTACTCTTACATCGTTGAATAACTTTTTATTAGATAACTTTGCACAAAATTCATCGTTGAATTGAAAGATCCTATCATATAAATCATATCAATAAAGTTTCACATTAATCTGAAATCGTTTAATACATTATTGATATACATCAAAATTAATATACTATATAATTTTGAAATTTAAAAAAATAAGAACTATGTGTTTACATTCTTATTGAATGTTCAATTATTTTAAAATTTGACACAAATGATCAAGATGATAAATATTTATGATTCAATGGTTGGATCAACAAAAACTAGGTTCTTATTGAGTGATGTAAGTGAATAAAGTCTTACACCAATGTCAATTGATTCCTCCCTTTTATATATATGTAAGAACAACAACAACAAAAAATAAAAATAGAACCATAGCAGCAAGTAAACCAAAAAATACCCTACCATGCAAGCATAACCGATTGTAAGTGTTGGAAGCATAGAAATTCATTTAGATCCAAAAATCCATTTAAATATTAAGATTATCGTTTCCTCCATCCATGAATTCAGGATTTTGAACCAATTAAAAGAAAATAAGGAGAATCCCGTGGACACTCCTTTTACAAGCCATAACCCGTGTCCTCTCCCTTCTTCAATCTTACATGCAGGGACGGATCTAGAAAATATTCGGTGAAGGGATCGAAAATCATGAATCATATTATTAAATATAGAGAAAAAAAATTAAAATTAGTAAATAAAGATGTATTTATCCTTAAATTATTTAGTAGGTTCTTAAATTATTTAGTAAGTTAAGATCAAAAGATATTATTTTAAATTAAGGGTAAATATATTCTTATTTGTTCACTTTAAAGAGTATTTTTCTTTCATTATATAGGAAGATTCATGAATAACGTGAAAAAAATAAAAAAAAAATATTTATATTAGATATTAAATGCATCATAATAGTAGTTATCTTTTTACATCATGATTTATAAGCAAAATTAAGTTTTTATATATATAAATTTTAAAAAAAAAAGAAAGTGAAGCTAAAAGTAAGAGAAGTTAGTAGATTTATTATATGAAGATTAAAAATTAATAAAAAATAATTTGAAATTGTAATATCAATGTATATAAAATAATCATGAATCACATATCAAATACATATCAAGTATAAACTCTTTTAACTTTATTATTTTTATCTTTGGTATAATTATATTGACATTTCCTGAGGTTAGCACTTATAATAATGACACTCTTTTTGTTTGAGAAATTACTCATATTTTTCTTATTTTGTATTTTTAATGGGATTTTGTATAATGTTTGTATATAAAGTATAAAATGTATATATAATTTTGTAAATAAAGAAGAATGTTAGAGTGTAATAATAATATATAAAATCAGGAATATATGTATAATTTTTAAATAAGAGTATCAATATAATAAATATTAATTTTATAAAAGATTAATATAATTATTTTTTTATTTTTTAATAAAGTTAATTAAATTATTAATACCTAAAAGAAATTAACAAGAAAAGGAGGAGCCGAGGCTCATGCTCGCCCCCTTGGATACGTCCCTGCCTACATGCAAGATAATTTTTATGGCCTTCTTACACCGATATTTTTTTATCTTACACCGATATTTTTTATTTTTTGTTGTTGTTGTTGTTCTTTTGATGGTGAATATGAACTTGGTTGTAATGAAATTTCATGGCTATGGTGATTGCTGAAATGATGTTAGAAATGTGAAGCTTGAATTCTATTTCTTCTCTGCATGTTAAGCCACGGGTTAGGGTTAGAAGGAGGGTAAGATCATTGCATGATGAGTTTTTTTAAGTCTTTACCACTCTAGGAAGATTCCTGTCAACAAGAAATGGGGAAAAATCCCAAAACTGAAGTTGCTATATGTGATGGAGGAAGGAACATAGGCTTCATTCAGGACTACATGCATAGGTGAGAAGGGTGTTCATGTGAAGAGTGACTATAAGTAGATTTGAGATTCTAAAACTCTAGATTTTCTGACTTTGTAAGTGACATTAGTATGAGTTAAAGAAGAGGACGAAATTATAATTTGGATATTCTGTTCTGTTTTGGACCAATTAGAAACTAGAATTCAAGAACCCATTTGATGGATTTTAATGCTTGAAATAGAGTGGCCTAGCGATTCCTATGTGAGCATGTCGCTAGCTATTGTGTGTGGGGAAGTCAACCTGAGTTTTTAGGTGTAGTAATTTATATGACAGTGTCTTGTATTGTTTTCAATTTGTTCCTGAAATTGAATTATGTTTTTGGAATGTATTGTGGTTGATAAGAAAATGAAATGAGAAGCTTGAAGTTGTTAGATTGGATACATAAATGGGTGAAATTTGGTCAAGTGATGGGTTGTAAGTGATGGGTTGCAAGGGTATCCATACCATGAGCTTTATTTGTAACGCCCCTTTTTGGGAGGGAACGTCACATTGTCAAATAAGATAAAATGCGGAAATTAAATAAACAAACGATTAAGACCCGATTCATTTTGTTTAATTTATGTTCAACCATGTGAGCAAAATTGACAATATTTTTTTTTTAATAATAACGATAATGCGGAATGTGAATAAAAGTAACGAATAAAACAATACACAGAATTTGCACCTGAATAGCATACATATATATATATATATAATTTAATACAACTGTTTTGTAGATACAAGCCTGGCCATCACCAAAAAGCAAAACTATACCCGCCCCAAGGGAAAAATCATGCATATGTAACCATCATGCATATACAAAATATACTGACCCACCAAAAATAAAAATACATCGTGGTAGCCACCAATGATCATCGACCCTCGGATAAAAAGGGACCGATTCGGGATCCTCGGGAGGACCCTCATCGGGATCTTCCTCATCCGAGGTAACCTCCATCGGAACCACGAAGCACGGGTCGGGGCCCGAGCGGTGGAATCAAGGAATCCTCTGCGGGGTGTAATAACGGGCACCCCACATCTCCCTAATGGGCGGGTAAAACTCCGGACGCAAGGCGAGGTGGCAGGTGAGGACAGGGTGCCTCATGACGTCTCCAGGCAAGTGCTATCGACACCTCTCCCAAGTACACGCAGCGGTCGGAGTTCAGGTTGATGTGCCAGCACTCTGGCCCCCCAAGGAAGGTCAGACGCATATCTCCCAGGAACCCACACATACGTGCAGACATCGTCGCAGTAGAAGTCAATCTTGTGCAAGCCAGAAGCCGGGGAAGGCAGGATCTTCTGTCTCCTTACCGTCGTCTTCGATCAGTACAGGGTACACATAAACAGCAAATAATAGAAGCACAGGGAAAGAGGTAAGACATCCTACATCATTACCAGTTATAGCATGCTAGAAACAAAACGGCGCCACGCGCCCAAATAGCAATCCAACACATCATATTCAATTAATGAGCAGTAATCTCAACAGTAAGTAATTAAACAGTTCCAGGCATATAATTATTATAATGACAGTTAAATCAAGTATAGTTACAGAAATAAGAATTAATGATGACAGTGTATGTCATGACTCGTATGCATGCTTTCCCAAATTCCTACTCCATGGAGCTAGACTCAATCAGTCGGAGAGAAAGATCAGGAGACATGTCTGTAACTCGGCTGCCGAGGCCAGTGCTATCAATAATTTTTCCACGTGCACAATCATGGCATTGTACAGACATTCTACACTAGATCACGATATAGGACAGTGTCAAGTCCGGATCGTCGGTGCGTTGCATCGGTTTGCCCCACGCACGAGGAGCTACCAACGCCCATTGTGAAGGACCCGCACCCCGACGCCCCCAAGGTCATAACACGACCTACACTTGTCTACTCGCACCCGCACTAAGGTGTGTTCAATCTCCTAGGCAACTTGGCCTTACAACAGTCCACAAGGACCTCACAACGCATAAGACACTATGCATGCACATGTATGATCCACAATCTCATACAAATTCATAATATGCCACATTAGGCCAACATAAGCATCATTATATAAATGGTCACTCACATGGACCCATAATCACATAATATAAGTATCAAGCCCATTAATGCATCATTAGGTTCATTATGAATCCTAAATTAAACTTTGTCCCCCTTTCTAAGGTTCATGTTCAAAATCAATCCTTATAGCCCACTTAATATTCCAAGACAACTCAATTCCCCATAACTTACATTTTATTTGAGCTCTTAGGCCTCACACTCTCATGTTCTTCACTCAACTAGAATCTCCTTAATTCTTATGACACTTTCACTCTTGGTTCTTTGAAAATTTATGAAGTCTTAGCTTTAATAAATTCTTCTAATTTCTTAATCATCCATTTCATTACTTAGGTTTACAATTACCTAATTAATTATGCTTCCAATTCATTAAAATCACATTTTCCACCTAAAATTGCCCTAGAGGTCGTGGCCTCCCTATAAATTCAATTTCAAATCTTTTCAAGTCATAATCATGTACATCATTCCCTTAATTATTTAAGTTGTTTACTTGTCCAATTAACTCACCAAAAACCCTAGGTTCTTGGCTCCAAAACCGTAGCCACCATAAGAATTCCAACTTCAAATTTTTCTTCCATTACATTCCATTTCATACCTTGATAATTTAAGTCTTATGCCAATCACAATTTCAACACAAACTCCTCTAATTTTCTAACCTAAAACCGTGGCACTCTTGAAGGGTGTTCAATCAATTTTTCATCCATTTAAATCACTAAATCCATTCCAACATTCCATTATATACAACCAATCAAACCAATAGCATAAATTAATTAAAATCAACACATAACATAATTAATCATTAAAATCAAGAACAACCCTCATTAGGGTTCTTCCACAAATCAAACAATCAAGGTTCCTAGATGCTAAAAATGGTTGAAGAGGAGTATCTTCCTCTTACTTGAGTGTAGAAATCAAGAGAGCTCCAAGAATGCTCCTTGGAATTTTCGGATTCAACCTCCAAAATCCCTAAAAATGGTAACTTGTTAGAATGAACATTAAGGCTTGGAAAAATGAAACATGAGTGGTCATAGAAGAGACCATGAGCACGAAAATGAGAGGGAAGAAGAGTGGTCTTGATCTTACCCAAAAATGTTCAAGGTTGAAGCTTGGAGAAAATGGTGAAAATGGAGGATTTTCAAGAAGCTCCAAGAGGGAAAGGTGTTTAGAATGGTGAGGAGAGTAAGAAAATGTAATTAGATGAAGATTTTGAGAAGTTGGAGTGGAGGAGGGGGCTGCTGGACGTAAGTGTGTAGGAGAGGAAGAAAGAAATATTGAAGAAGGAAGAAGAAGAAGAAAACGTAAAAGGAAGAAAGAAAAAGGTGTTTTTGGGTGATAATGTGTTAAATGTAATATTTGGTTAATTGAATCAATTCATTCTCCCCTTTTTGGGCTGCTGCAGATGTAAAAGAGAGAGAGAAGAGTGGGTGAGAATTGGCTTCCCAAGGAAGCCAAAACATGTGGTCAAAGTTTGGGGTCAAAGCTTCTTAAGGAAGCTTGATTATTTAACTATTAAATTTGAATTAAAGTGGATAGATTAGATATAAAGTAGATTACATTAGGATAATGTGATAGTATTTTTATTACACACTATTATCCAATAGATAATAGTTACAGCTGATTAATGATCAAGTATTTAATTAATCTGACAGATGAATTTTTCGCTGTATTGATTTAATTGTATCTGTAAAGATTTCTCGAAAATTGCAAAACCTCATAAACTGTGTCAAGTCCCGGGTTTAGTAAGATCCCCCGTCGACTTATCCATAGTCCAAAGTTCGCTGAGAAAACATCGCGTTTTCCGGTTCGGTCGATCTTGCGCACGCAAAACGAAGAATATATTGTAATATTCGACGCGTTTCCGAAAAATTCCTAGAAAATTCTCAAAAATTGCAAATATTATAAAACGACTATCCGTCATATAAATTTCCAATTTTTAAAGCATTACAGTCATTTTCACGACTCTGCTCAATGTTCGCGCAAAACGAGGAATATATTAAAATATTCATCGTTCCCGGATAATTCCGAAAAAATTCACATAAATCACAAATATTGGAAAATGACTATTCATGGTGAAATAATCAATTTCCGGAGTGTTACACTGGTCTCAGCAATTCTCAGCCCAGTGTACACGCAAAACGAGAAAAATATTAAAATATTCGACGTTTTCGTAAAATTCTAGAAAAATTCCTAAAAATCAAGAATAATATAAAATGGATATTCATAACCAAATATATATTTTTCGGGATGTTACATTATTAATCTTGGATAATTTTTATGTGTAAAGTAAAGAGGTACCATTCCTTGATCTTGAAACTTGATGTGACGTTGACAAATTATGTGTGATTGATTTCTACTTGTTGGGCGCTTAAGCGTGGGAAACTAGTGCTTAGGTGTTGGCCCAATAGAAAATCGTGTCTTAGTTCTGTCATCAGTGTACTCTGTCTATGTGTGAGCTTTGTTGCAAATCCCTTTACATAGCCGGTCCTAAGCCCGGAAAAAGAGAAGGGTTGTGTTAGGCAATCGACAGCCAACGTAAAACGTTGTCGAATCTTTATGACATGAATCAAAGATGTGATTGTGTTAATGCTAAGTCGTTGGCCCTAAGCAACGCACTGTATGGCTCGAGTACAGTGTTAAATGAGCTAGAGCCGCTGCATCGCCACCTGGGTGCAGTGAAAAATAAGCAAGGGTTCCCACATTTTTGTAAACGGGTGAGGGTAAAGAAGCTAGTTTATAAGAGTAGGATGTGTTTTGGTACTTGGAATATAGGCACTCTTACAGGTAAATCTATGAAAATAGTTGATACCATGATTAGGAGGAGGATTAATTTTATGTGCCTACAAGAAACTAAGTGGGTAGGAGAAAAGGCAAAGGAACTCGACACTTTAGGTTTTAAGCTTTGGTACACCGGCAATGTAAAATCTAGAAATGGGGTAGGCATAATAGTAGATAAGAATTGGAAGAAAAATGTTGTGGATGTGAGAAGGCTCGGAGATAGGATCATAGCTTTGAAGTTTATTGTGGAACAAGAGACTTTTAATGTTATCAGTACGTATGCACCCCAAGTAGGTTTAGACGAGCACTACAAGATAAAATTTTGAGAGGATTTAGAAGGTTTTATTCAGGGAATATCTTTAGGAGAGAAGATTGTTCTAGAAAGGGACCTAAATGGTCATGTGGGGAGTGAATCTAGGGAGTTTGAGGGTTTGCATAGAGGGTATGGTCTAGGAGTAGCTAATGCAGAGGGCAAAGCGATTCTAGATTTTTCGGTAGCTTTTGATTTTACAATAGCTAACACTTGTTTTAGGAAGCGAGAAGAACATCTTATCACATACAGAAGCGGGAGTTCTTGCTCTCAAATTGATTATTTTCTTATAAGAAAATCAGATAGAAAGCTTTGCATGGATTGCAAAGTCATCTATGGAGAGAGCTTGACTACCCAACACAAGGTTTTGGTTATGGATGTACGAGTTAATATGAGAGTAAGGAGAAATTGTCGAGACAGAGTCCCAAAGATCAAATGGTGGCAACTAAAGAGAGGAAAACAAATGCTCTTTAAGAGGAGGATTATGGAGGAAGAGTTTTGGGAGGTACAAGGGAGTGCAAATGATATGTGAGACGAAATAGCTAAAGGAATTAGGAAGGTAGCAAAAGAGTCACTCGGTGAATCAAGAGGCTTTGGACCCAAGGATAAAGAATCTTGGTGGTGGGATGCAAGTGTACAAGATAAGGTTAAGGTTAAAAGGGAATGTTATAAAGCTTGACACGTGTGTAAAAACATTAAAAATTGGGAAAAATATAAAGCAGCTAAAAAAGATACTAAGAAGGCGGTGAGCGAGGCGAAAGCTAAAGCATTCAATGGGTTATATCAATTTTTGGGCACCAAAGATGGAGAAAGGAATATTTACAAGCTTGCTAAAAGTAGGGAAAAGAAGACAAGAGACTTGAATCAAGTGAAATGCATTAAGGATGAAGAGGGTAAAGTCTTGGTTACGGAACAAGACATCAAGGATCGATGGAAGGATTATTTTCACAAGTTATTTAATGAGGGACATGAGACGTTAGGGGACTCGGACATTCTAAACACTAGAGAAGAGGACCAAAATAAAACCTTTTATCATAGAATTCGGGAGTTCGAGGTAAAACAAGCTTTGAAGAGGATGGAAAATGAAAAAACGGTAGGACCAGATAATATACCTATCAAGGTATGGAAGTGCCTAGGAGAGAAAGGTATAAGCTGGCTCACAAAGCTATTTAACGAGATAATGAGATCTAAAAAAATGCCAACTGAATGAAAGAAAAATACTTTAATTCCTATTTATAAGAACAAGGGAGATATACAAAACTATGCAAATTATAGAGGGATTAAGCTCATGAGTCATACCATAAAGTTATGGGAAAGAGTAATTGAACGGAGATTAAGACAACAGACTCATATTTCAGAGAATCAATTCGGTTTCATGCTTGGAAGGTCAACCATGGAAGCAATCTATCTTCTACGAAGATTGATGGAGAGGTATCGGAGGAAGCAAAAAGACCTACACATGGTTTTCATTGATCTGGAAAAAGCCTACAATAGGGTACCAAGAGAGGTCTTGTGGAAGGTTTTGGAGAAGAAAGGAGTTCATATTGCTTATATTCGAGCAATTCAAGATATGTATGATGAGGCTAAACTTGTGTGAGAACACAATGAGGTGTTACATAAGATTTCTCTATAACTATAGGACTGCATCAAGGTTCAACTTTGAGTCTATATCTTTTTAGCTTGGTCTTGAATGTGCTTACTGCGCATATCCAAGAGTCGGTGCCACATTGCATATTTTTTACAGATGATATAATCTTAGTTGGAAAGTAGAGAAAGGAAACAAATGGGAAGTTAGAGTTATGGAGACGAGCTTTGGAAGAACATGACTTTCGTACAAGCAAGAGAAGATGAAGTATATGGAATGTAAGTTCAGTAAGAAGTGTGCTAATACTAGCTTAGCGGTGCCA
The DNA here is from genome assembly GCA_029884605.1 of Ormosia emarginata. NCBI lineage: Eukaryota > Viridiplantae > Streptophyta > Magnoliopsida > Fabales > Fabaceae > Ormosia > Ormosia emarginata. Next base: position 45,802,820 of record JAQQTP010000077.1, on the reverse strand, counting down.
CACCATACCACAAGTCACATGGATTAGGTATCTTGGATCTATCATACAAAATAACAGAGAGATAGAGGGAGATGTAAATCATAGAATTCAAGCTGGATGGATGAAATAGAGGAGTGCTTTAGGAGTGATTTGTGATAGAAAAGTACCTCTCAAGCTTAAGGTAAATTTTACCGCACAGCTATAAGGCCCACGATGTTGTATGGTACTGAATGTTAGGCGGTAAAAAACCAACAAGAGCATATAAGATCAGTGTCACGGAGATGAAGATGTTACACGGAAATGAATGAGGCACCTATTGTGAAAAAGATGGTAGAATCTCGCCTTAGGTGGTTTTGGACATGTAAGGAGAAGACCTTTAGAAGCCCCGATAAGAAAAGTAGATCAGGTGGAGGATAGTCCAATAACTAGAGGTAGAGGGAGATCAAGAAAGACTATAGGTGAAACTATTAAAAAAAGATTTAGATTTGAAAGACATTTCTGAAGACTTGATTTATGATAGGGTACAATGGCGTCGTTTGATCCAGGTAGCTGACCTCACCTAATGAGAAAATACTTAATTGTTGTTGTTGTTGTAGTAGTTCTGTCATCAGTGTACCTAAGCACTGGCAGCTAGACGCCTAGGCGCCAAGCCCACAACATATAATAATTTGTCTTCTTGAGTCTAATAATTGCTAAAAGTTGGATTATGCATACTTGAGCTTTAATATATTGATTCATTGTATATTAATTGCAATGAGAATACTAGAAAAAAAATGGTTGGAATCAGGTGATATTTAAATTGTGGTCCAAGAGGATAGTGTAGACCTTGTTTAAAAGCTCTTGTATTGTATAGATTCTTGCAGTGATTCCTATTTATTTGACAAGATATGTTGGTTAGTATATGTTGTGTTTAAATTGTTATATATATATATATATATATATTATATATATATATATATATATATATATATATATATATATGTACTTACACCGAGAGTAAGTCAAAAGAGTTATTCCTAATCTTAACCACCTATTTTTAATAACATCCAATAGTCATGATTAAACTCATACTAATTCATTGAGAAAAGAAAATCACGTGAACCGTATGGTGTTCGTCTAAAGCAATTCAAATAATATTTCAGGTGATGGATCGGTGGAATGCAGATTACATATAAAAGCATCATTGGCAAACAAGAAAGAAAAGCATTTTTCTTTTCAACAGATTGCTATCGAAGCGGTTATGTGAGACAGCAAGTTTTCTTTTACCCAACTCTTACTTTTTTCGGAATCTGCATTTTTTATCCATGTTTTAAATTCTCCCTTCAAGCTTTATATATCGACAAAGGGAACGCGAGGAAAGCCATTGGTTCCAACCCATGGATTGCCTGAATTTTCATTACCGTATTTTTCCATTACTTACTTTCTTATTGCTTCTCCTGATCTGAGCCCATGGAAGATGACACCGCAAATTGTGATAAGTAACATTTTCCTATTTAAAATAGATGGTTAAGATATATATATATATATATATATATATATATATCATGAAATTATGAGAAGAATATTGTAATAATTAAATTACTGGCCATGCAATAATGTAATGGTAGACAAGACCGTCGATAAGCGAGGTGATCGCTATAGAGAAAATGTTTTGAGAAATGATCCTCAGTAAGTGAGGCAATCTCTAGATTGTATGGTGTTATCCGTTTGGAACTCTGTTCCACCTAGAGATAGAGAAAGAGGCCAAGGGACGCCCTGGCAATGGAGAGCGCTCTCAACCAAATACAGGGTCATGCAAAGAGGTTCAAAAAGCAAGAAGATGATAATGGCAATTAAACTAGTTTCTTACAAAGTAATGATATCAAATGTATCAAAAAGCTTGACTAACTTTCTATAGTCTTTTAAAAATTGTTTTCTCTAGCTTGATATAGTTGGAGGCACCATATGGTTTTATTAACTTCGTGAAATTGTTTTAAACATTATCTACTGATAATTTTATGATTCTCGCCCCATTTACGTGGTATTTCCAGAGCCTAAAGTTTAGATGTCTATCGGGATGTCTGCTGTGATTATTGTCATTGAAGTGAAGCTTGATTAAGTTACGTACTAATTATGGGTGATCTATCATATGTTTGTGATCATTCAAACGCGAAGTAAGTGCAATAGACACTAGGAACTTACGTACTGCAGTAGGTCTGTATTATCTAGAGGAGCGCATTCTTTGGGCCCAAATAATTATGTGTATATGTATTAGAGAATGTATGCCTAGTAGATTGAACCTAGACTAGAGTTAGATAGTCATATATGAATGGTATGTTTGTACATGTGTGCAAGAGTGGATAGCAAAAGTTATGTAAGAAGCAGGCAACTTAATCTAATAAAAAGATAATAATTAAACCGAGTCTGTACTCATTAAAGTATTAAAGGAGTAATGTGAGGGCAAAGAATAAGCCGACTTTGAGAGGGAACTGGTATTGAACACGGAATAATTTGAGACTAATACGTTTCAGTTTAGAATTTTTATGTGTTAGCTTCTTAATGCAATAAATAGTGTGCAATTATGGCTTTCCTATCATGTTATATTCAAGAAGGAAAAAGTTAATATCTTTTTTAAGAGTGTGTGATTTAGTGAAAAAAAATGATAAAAAAAGTAAATATAATAAATAGTATTAAGAGGAGTGTAAAAAATGATGTGAGAGAAAAATGAGTAAGAAAATTAGAGTTGATTCAAAAACAAACAAACTGCTAAGATCAAAGTTGACCCAAAGTTGCATGAAAACTGGTACCAAAATGAAAAATAGAAAAAAATTGAAATCTTCACAGTTAAAAGCCTTATGTCTTAGGTTTCCAAACGATTTGCGATTTTGATTTGTATAACTCAAGTTATGAGCAAAATAATAGGTGTTTCTAGGAACATTGACATTGCAGCAAATGACACGCGTAAGTGCGTTATTCGGTTTTGATTACTTATTCAAGATGTGATCTAATTCATGTCAGTCAAGAAACCTAGGTTTGAGTGGGATTACAACACTTACCTGATGATCATGCGATGTGCCTACCATGAGCTAAACAGATTGTTTGTGTATAAGGATATCATCAATCATGTCAAATGGAAACTCTGGATCAAAGCTGCCATTATACTCCAATGGCAAGCCAATTACGAGAAAAACATAAGACATACTCACGGTTGGATGGAAATGTATGTAGTTCCCAAAAATAGGTTGAATAATTGAAATCCCATTTCAAGAAAACTTCAAGAACCAAGGGGTACATTTCAAAAGAAACCAACTAAAATACAAGAATAGACACACTTGTGAATCCTAGTGTACTAATGAATAAGCAGTATGGTCTTACTTTATTGAAACTGATATGAACCTAGGTATTTTATTACAGAAAATAGGAATAATCTCCAATTACAGAGATAAAAACCACAGGTTCAGCACTCTCACGTTCACAAAAATGAGTATAGAACTTTGCAGAACTTCGAGGGTTTGCATACCTCCTACCCAAAGGCCCTAAAACCTTACTTAATTCATACCTACCTCTCTCTAGCCCTCTCCTCTTTCTTTTATTCTTCACTTTCCCTCCTAACATTCTAACCAATGCCCTATTAGTCATCCTATCCTTCCTAATTTGCACCGTAGTCATTATGGATGCCTAACAGAAAACACTTTAGCTTGAATACACCAGTTTTATATTCTCAGTGAGACACATCCTCAATATATATTAAAAGAGTTATTTGCAAAGACTGTTGTCAGTATTTCTTCCCAATGGACAGTACTTGAGTTGCATTAAATATTTCATATTTGTTTTGCACTGCATGCTGCTTGACATTTTGAATCCATCCAAGGCACATAGTTCACAACCTTTAGGATTTTCTAATATATTGTCACTTATACAAGATTTTTCTTAATATATAAAAACAATTTATTGACAAAAAGAAAAAAATTACAAAAATGAAGAACTCTAACAAAAGCAAAGAAAAAAAACAAAAAAATTAAGAAAATATTCCCCATCTTTTGAAAAGTCGAACTAAGAAAGGCCCACCAATCTATCTGAGAGTATCCATAAGTGAAACTCCCATAAAATATCTTCAGACTGCTAACGAAACGGAAACAAGATGAACAAGTTGATCTCATAAAAGAACAGAGGTAGAGTTCTTGACTTCCTCAGTCCAAATACACCAAATAAGGCAAACACAACACATCTTTGCAAAACTTGCTCTCTTTCTTCTGGAAACCCTTTCTAAGCAACTAACAAAAGTTCCTTCAACTGTGCCAAGCATAGATATACTTCCTCCTAAAGCAAACAAAAATTCCTTCAACTGTGCCAAGCATGCATGAAATTGTGGAACATGACTATGGATTCACTAAAAAAAATATATAAATTACGAAAGTTTTAATACTACAGTTTTAAAAAATTGTCATAACATGTAGTATAATATGTTAGTATTTTAAACATGTAATATTATACGATAGTTTTAAACATGATAAAATTTTGGCGATTAATGAAAAGCCGCTGTATAATAGAGAATGACGGAGGTAATTATGTTAATTTTAAAAATTACAGGTGAAAAACGATAGTTATAATCGTCGTAATATGCAACAAATAACTGTCATTTTAAACATTTTTTTATAGTAATTTTATATTATTGATTCTGGTAGGCTTCAGGATTAGGGATTAGCCTCTAATTATATTGGTTACAAACCCCGAAAATGGGCTGTCACAACATAAAAAAAAAAAGAACAATAACCCAATAACAGTTTGGATAGAATGTAACACAAAAATATTTCCAATTTTGAGAAAAAAAAAACCTTACCATCAGAATATGCTCCGGTGGGAGTGATCTTTAGAGTGCACAACTCAACTCAATATGACGCCCTTTTATTTCAATGCAGCCAGACCAGAGGGGCAACAACAGCACCGAGGTATTGTAACTATGAACGCCGGTTGTGAGGAATGATGACTAATGGATGGACGAAAACCCCAGATGCTTCAAATGCCCACCTCTAACACTCGGTAGGATTGGATAAAAACAACAAATTTGGCCTCTGGAATAAATTTTAAACTAAAAACCGATTTTCACGATATAGCAATGTAATGACTAAGCATTAGTGGCTCAATCGACTAACTCCATGACTCAACATCACCTTTTATACAAAAAATTATTTTAAATTATAAAGTAATCTATGGTTTAGGTTCAACATAGATGGTTGGTGTTTTAGATCGGGTTATGAGTTCACAGATCTAGAGCAACTTGACCCGCCAGGGTAACACCCTAATGTTACTGTGCACGTGAAATAGCCTATGTGCAAGGCGTAACCCCTTAACAGAAATCTACTCTCATCATGCCTCACATAAAGAGGGGAATCATGATAATGAATAACAATTTCCATGATACGAGGGGACAATATTCAGTATACACTGAATACTCAGATATTTCACACCCTCAAACGCTCATATATAAAGGTAATCGGCAAGAGGACAAAGGTATGACTTAATTCACAACAAACAATATACCCTTGTTATGCACCTACTGACTTGAGTGTCAAAGTGCTTTTTGCAAGTACCAACTGCTCACTTGTTGCTATTGCGGCTGCGCCATGGAGGAAACCACCATCACTTACCTTCTCAGGTAATCATCAAAACCCAGTTATGAACATTGGCGTTATATCTGGGAAATTGATAAATTTTTACTCCTAACACCACCATCAACACTCCAATCACAACCATCATCATGGTGAACACAAGGAGAAGACAAACCTCAACCAACCAGAATTGTGCTTCTGTAGCGCGCAACCCACCTACTGCAAATCGCCATCCAACATCCATCCCCACTGCTCACAAACCAGTCGTACCTCAATCAGAACCCAGGCAGAAGACTTCTTTCACTGGAGAGGATCTCCCCTTTCCTCCCTAAAGAATTTCGGGGAGGCAATGCCTTGGCCTACAATGACCACCTTCTGGGTATGTTGGGCAGTGGGTGTCAGTGCTGCAACGCCTTGGAGACCTGGTGGACAGTGAAGCCTAGTTCTGCCGGGATATGACAGATCATCAGGAGCTATCCAGAGCAGAGTTGCTCTCTCTGGTTAGACTTTAAGATGAGAGGATTCATCGTCAGGATGAAAGAATCTATAACTTGAAGAGAACTACTAACAAGGACCACAAAGCAGAAAACTGATCTCTTGGAAGGAACCATGAAAACAGAAGAAACTGACATCAGCACGATGACTGCCATTCGGAGAACTCTATAATCACAGATCTCGACTATAATGCTGGACTTGCCCATACAAAAGAACAAGAAAACAGGGCAAATGACATAATTTTACAAAACCAACACTTCTTTGACAAACTGATGGTTTATGTAATGACTAAGCACTAGTGGCTCAATCGACTAACTCCATGACTCAACATCACTTTTTATACAAAAAATTATTTTAAATGATAAACTAATCTATGGTTTAGGTTCAACATAGATGGTTGGTGTTTTAGATCGGGTTATGGGCTCACAGATCTAGAATAACTTGACCAGCCAGGGTAACACCCTAATGTTACTGTGCACATGAAACAACCTATGTGTAAGGCGTAACCCCCTCAACAGAAATCTACTCTCATCATGCCTCACATAAAGAGGGGAATCATGACAATAAATAACAATTTCCACGATACGAGGGGACAATATTCAGTACGCACTGAATACTCAGATATTTTACAACCTAAAACGCTCATATATAAAGGTAATCAGCAAGAGAACAAAGGTATAACCTAATTCACAACAAACAATATACCCTTCTTGCGCACCTACTGACTTGAGTGTCAAAGTGCCTTTTGTAGGTACCAACTGCTCACTCGTTGCTATTGCGGCTGCGCCATGGAGGAAACCACCATCATTTACCTTCTCAGGTAATCATCAAAACCCAGTTATGAACATTGGCGTTATATGTGGGAAATCGATAAATTTCTACTCCCAACACCACCATCAACACTCCAATCAGAACTATCATCATGGTGAACACGAGGAGAAGACAAACCTCAACCAACCAGAATCATGCTTTCGTAGCGTGTAACCCATCTTCTGAAAATCGCCATCCAACATCTATCCCTACTGCTTACAAACCAATCGTACCTCAGTCAGAACCCAGGCAGAAGACTTCTTTCTCTGGAGAGAATCTCCCCTTTCATCCCTAGAGAATTTCGGCGAGGCAATGCCTTGGCCTACAACGAGCACCTTCTGGGGATGTTGGGTAGTGGGTGTCAGTGCTGCAACACCTTGGAGACCTGGTGGACAATGAAGCCTAGTTCTGCCAGGATATGACAGATCATCAAGAGCTATCCAGAGTAGAGTTGCTCTCTCTAGTTAGGCTTTAAAATGAGAGGATTCATCGTCAGGATGAAAGAATCTATAACTTGAAGAGAACTGCTAATAAGGACCACAAAGCAGAAAACTGATCTCCTGGAAGGAACCATGAAAATAGAAGAAACTGACATCAGCATGATGACTGCTATTCGGAGAACTCTATAATCACAGATCTAGACTATAATGCTGGACTTGCCCATACAAAAGAACAAGAAAACAGGGCAAATGACACAATTTTACAAAACCAACACTTTTCTGACAAACTGACGGTTTATGAAATCCCTAGGTGCTTCAAGTACCTGCTAACGTTGAATCCTACGATGGGACCACGGACCCTCAGGAGCAGTTGGATGCCTATGTGTATGCACTTTTGTTTGCTGGGGTGATGACTCTTTTATGTGTTGAGCTTTCTCTCTGTCTTTAAAGAAAGCCTCCTTAAGATGGTTCACCACCCTATCTCTGAGATCTGTGGATAATTGGGGAGGCCTATCTCGAGATTTTTGCTGCATTTCACTACCAATAATGTGCAGCCTAAGTCCATTTCATGCCTCTCCCAGATTCAACAAGGAAACAGGGAGTCTCTTGGAGACTTCATATCTCAGTTCAACAAAGAGATTGTAAATGTCTGTGATTGGGGTGAAAGACTTGGACTATTCTACACAAGAGAAGGACTTCATCTAGGGCAATTCTCCTTCTCATTGGCAAAGAAGGAGCCCAAAACCATGGATGAATTTTATTCCTGGGTTGACAAGTACATTGATAGCAATATATTTTATACATTTTACAATCCTCTCATTAGGTTTCTTAAGGTTCAATTAGGCTTAATTAAGCTAGTTTTGTCACATTTTATGATATTGAGCTTAATTAGATCATTGAAGAAATTATTGTTTGAATTGACCTTAATTTGCTTGATTGCATCTTTCAGTAAACTGGCTATAATTGAGTTACAAATATCAGTTTGGTGTGATTCTGGTCTTGTTGGAAAGTTAAGACAATTCTCTACAACTTTCATGAAGACCTCAAGATGTTTGGATAACTCAAATTGGAGTTGAAGTAAAATCTAGAGTTCTGAACCTGACAGCTTGACCTATGCGTACTCATCAAATCATATCTTGAGCTATAGGTGAGCTTTTGGAATGAAACTGGTGCCATTTAAAAACTAATACCCAAATCTACAACTTTCATGAAGAACACAAGAGTCAGATCGGATGTCTTGGAGGTTGAGCATGAACAGTGTGCAGTAATTGAGTCATATCCCGGGTTGTATAAGGCTTTTGGAGCTGAAATTTTGATAGAAGAAAGTTAAGATCCTTATCTACAATTTTCATGAAAACTACTTTGCCCTATTCTGACAGCATCCATGAGATATACACCGAATCATTTGGTGCTAGTGGGGAGACACGGATCAAAATAATTTCCCATTCACTTATCTTCATCAAACAACTTCTTTGGCATTTACTTATCATCATTAAACCACTCCATTGTCATTTTGTACTCCTCGAGCTCTATAAAAGGGAGCATTAGCTGATCATTTGATCATCTAAGCTTAGATTATGCTATTGTGTTATTTGTTTCTCTTGTTATAGTTTTCTTTGTTCTAAATTGAAGTTATGTTCATATTTTTCTTCTTATCTCTTTTTTTCTTTTTATTCATGAGTAACTAATTTTTATTTTGCTTGGATGAAAGGACAAACCTTTTGGTAATAAATTAAGGTTTAGTTAATTTATTTTTTGTGCTTAAATGATGTATTATCAAGTAATCATTATATGTGTTGTATTTTGTTTTCAATCAATTTAGAAACCCTCCTTGTAAAGTGGAGATCTTGATTCATTGTAGACAAGAGGTTTGCACAATGAATTCTTGAGCCCATTTATAAGTGATGATGTTAGTGGATAATTAAAGGAATCATAATATATTTACATATATGATCTTAAATGAGCTTTGAATGTTGTATTTTCCGATTAGAACCTCCATTATGTGTGGATTTCAATTGAGTTATAAAAAGAAATAATTTTGTCTTTAATTTATTACCATGAGTGGATCTTTTAATCCAAGTAAATCCTTTTTCATTTGTGAACAACTTTTATCATCTTTATTTTTGTGACAAATTTTTTCCTTACCTCAAAGAATTTTTCTTCATCAATTTCCTGTAGATTGACCTCGGACTGAGAATTTATTACTTGAAGCAACCTATACTTAGGTTTGCAACTTTTAATTCCCATCAAGTTTTTGGCGCCGTTGTCGGAGACTTGATTTGAAGTTTTAATTTATTGAGGTTCTCCTTTTGTAAGTAAACTTCACCATCAGGTATATTCTTCCTCTGCTCTTTTATTTTTTTAATTTACTAACTAACTTACTAACTTTTAACTTTTATATTTATGTTATTTATTATGCTTACTAATTTTTTAACTTTTATATTTATGTCATTTATTTATGCTTTCTAACTTTTTAACTTTTATATTTATGTAATTTATTTATGCTTTCTAACTCTCTAATTTTTTTTTTATTTATGTCATTTAATTGTGCTTTCTCGACTTACTAACTTATTTATTTATGTCATTTAATTTTGCTTTCTAACTTATTTACTTATGTCATTTATTTTTGCTTTTTTACTAACTTGTACCTTACTTTTTTTATTATGTTAAGTAATTTATTTTGGCTTAATATTTAATGGCGAGTTTATATCGCCAACTTGTACATTATTTTTTTATTTTAAGTCACTTATTTATACTTAATTGGTATCGTGATTTAAATTCTGATCGTTTAGTTAAAATTAATCCTGATACTTTATATATTAATTTGTTTGAATCACAATCACACACAATTGACACAATGGCTGAAAATGAACCACTAATAGCTGAAAATAAACCACGAGCTGAAAATGAAAGTATATATGATGAACATGAAAATTAACCGTTGCGAACTAAGTGTGCATATTTGCAACCATCTCAAAATTCTAGTTCATCATGTTTTATCTTTTCACTCACTGCTAACAATTTTAGATTTAAACCAAATATGATTTCTTTACTTTCTAATTTCTATGGTTTAGAATCTGAAAGCCCATATTTACATCTAAAAGAATTTGAAGAAGTCTGTATTACTTTCAATTATTAAAATTGCACTAAAGATATTGTTACACTTAAATTGTTTCTTTTTTCTTTGAAAGATAAAGCAAAAACTTGGCTTAACACTTTGAAATCAAGATCAATTGGCACATGGCAAGAAATGCAAGGTGAGTTTTTAAAGAATTTTTTTCCAACACATAAAATCAATGCTTTGAAAAGATAAATCCAAAATTTTTCCCAAAATTTAAATGAAGCATATTTTCAATATTGGAAACGTTTTAACGAGTTGTTAAATTCTTGCCCACATCATGGTTTTAAAAAATGATGCACTATAAGCTTCTTTTATGAATGTTTAACACCTGAAACCAAACAATTTGTGGAAACAATATGTAATGGCAAGTTTCTTGATAAAGAACCTGAAGAAGCTTTAGATTATTTAAACCATTTGGCTAAAAATTCTCAATCTTAGCATGATACTAATCCTTCTGAAAATTCAATTAGATATAACCTTGCAAATGTTGGTAAAGGAAAATATCATCTTAATCAAGAAGAAGATCTAAATGCTAGGTACGCCAGTTTGGATAGAAATGTTGAATCCATGGAATTAAGAAAAGTGAAAGAAGTCAAATCTGTCCAAAATGAAGAAATTTGTGCCATTTATGACGAATTAGGACACTCGACAAATGAATGTCCAAATATTCCTGTTTTTAAAGAAATTGTGCATGAGCAAGTAAATGCAATGAACAATTTTTAAAAGTCATTTACCTCTTTTTTTTTTCAAATTCTTACAATCCGAGATGGAGAAATCACCCGAACTTCACCTTGAGGAATAATAATCAAGCACAATTTATGCAACCACCGCCTCCTCAGGAACAACAGGATTCTCAAAATTCTCAAGAATATGCACCTTATGTCTCACCATGTAGGAAAAACCTTGAATGAACTCTGCATGCATTCATGGAAAAGCAAGAGGTCATTAATAAACAAAACACTCAAGCCATGATTGACATAAAAAACACTCTTTCCAAACTTACTTCTGCACTCACCATTCACGAGAAAGGAAAATTTCCTTCTTAACCTCAACCGAATTCCAAAAGTCAATATAGTCTAAATGAGGGTAGTTCAAAAAACCAAGATCAAGTCAATTCAGTGATAACTCTTAGGAGTGAAAAAGTTGTTGAAAAACAAATTCTTGAACCTTGTGAGAAAGATGATGAAACAATCCTATAAGATAAGTAAAAGGTTGATAACTCATCTGCCCAAAATGAAACCAAACTCTCGCATCCTCCACCCCCATTTCCTCAAGTATTAAGCAATTCAAGGAAATTGAACCACCACACTGAAATTTTTGAAATTTTTAAACAAGTGAAGGTCAATATTCAGTTGTTGGATGATATCAAACAGGTTTCTTCTTATGCCAAATTTTTGAAGGACTTATGCACTGTTAAAAGGAAATTAAATGTGAAAAAGAATGCTTTTTTTTATTGAATTGGTAAGTTCCATTATTCAAAGTAATAATATTTTGAAACATAAAGACCCTGGTTGTCCTACGGTTTCATGCATTATTGGAGAACATAAAATTGAACAAGCTTTACTTGATCTTGGTGCTAGTGTTAATTTGCTTCCATATTCAGTTTATCAATAACTCAATGTGGGTGAGTTAAAACTAACTGCTGTAACTGTTTTACTTGCCGATAGATCAATTAAAATTTCAAAAGGAATAGTGGAAGATGTGTTGGTACAAGTTGATAAATACATTTATCCTATGAATTTTATTGTCTTAGAAACTGAACTTATGGTTAATAGTTTCAAGTCAATTCCTATTATTTTATGTCACCCATTTTTAGCAATATCTAATGCTTTGATAAATTACAGAAATGGAGTGATGAAGCTAACATTTAGAAACATGACACTGGAGCTTAATGTTTTTAACACATGTAAGCAACCATAGGAAGTCCATGATGAAAAGGAGGAAGCTGACGGGATTGAGACCATTATAGATTATCATCTTTTAAAAAGGAGTTTTTCTGACCTATTAGAAGTTTGTTTAATTAATTCATTTGATTCAGGTACACAAGCAGATAATGATATTTCTGAAATATGTTCTTTGCTTGATTGTACACAGGTAATGGAATACAAGCGATGGAAGCCAAAATTTGAAGAGTTAAAACCCATGAATGATAATACTCATGAAGAAGTACCCACACTGGAACTAAAGTCATTACCTGCTGGGTTGAAGTACACATTTTTGGGAGAAGAACAAAGCTTTCTAGTAGTAATTTCATCAATCCTTACTGGAGAACAAGAAAGTATGTTGATAGAAGTACTTAAAAGGCATAAAAGCGTAATTGGATGGACATTAAAGGACATAAAAGACATTAATCTATTAATTTGTACACATAGAATACATTTAGATGATAATGCTAAAACATCACAACAACCACAATGAAGATTAAATCCACACATAAAAGAGGTAGTTAGAGCTAAAGTTCTTAAATTACTTGATGTTAGAATTATCTACCCTATCTCCGAAAGCCAGTGGGTAAGCCTTTCACAAGTTGTGCTTAAGAAATATGGAATAACAGTGATTGAAAATGAAAAATGTGAATTAATACCTACGTGAGTCTCATCTAGTTGGCGTATGTGTATTGATTTTAGAAAAATAAATGCAGCCACTAGGACAGATCATTTCCCCTTGTCATTTCTTAATCAAATTCTGGAAAGAGTAGTAGGACATCCATATGACTGTTTTCTTGAAGGTTATTCAGGGTATAATCAAAAACTAATTGCATTAGAGGATCAAGAAAAGACCACTTTTACGTGCCCCTTTACCACTTTTGCATATAGAAGAATGTCTTTCGACCTTTGAAATGCTCTAGCAACTTTTCAAAGATGCATGTTAAGTATTTTTAGTGACATGATTGAGCATTATTTCGATGTTTTCATGGATAACCTGACAGTTTTTAGAAATTCTTTTGAAAATTGTCTTGAAAATTTGGATAGAGTTCTTAAAAGATGCAAAAAAAAAATTGTTTTAAACTAGGAAAAATGTCATTACATGGTTGCCTCAGGAATCGTGTTAAGTCATGTGATATCTTCTAAAGGAATTGAAGTTAATAAGACTAAAGTTGAATCAATTGCTCATTTGCCTTCCCCAAAAATAGTCAGAGAAGTTAGTTCCTTTTAGGACATGCAGGATTCTATCGAAGATTTATTAAGGACTTTAGTGTCATCTCTAGATCATTATGTAATCTTCTGATAAAAGATGCACCATTTGATTGGACTTAAGAATGTCAAAAATCTTTTGAAAAATTAATTGGTCTTCTGACATCTGCTCCTATCATGCAATCTCCTGACTGGACTTTGCCTTTTGAGTTAATGTGTGATGCTAGTGATTTTACTGTTGGCGTTATTTTAGGCCAAAGAAAGAAGATAAGCCTCATGTGATTTGTTACACAAGTTGAACTTTAAATAGTGCACAAATGAATTACACCACTACTGAAAAAGAACTACTTGCTGTAATTTTTGCATTAGACAAATTTCGAGCTTATTTAATTGGTTCTTCTATTGTTGTTTTCACTGATAATACTGCAGTTAGATATTTAATGTCTAAGCAGGATGCCAAACCTAAATTGATACGATGAATTTTGTTGCTTCAAGAATTCAACATCACAATAAAAGATAAGAAAGGAGCTGAAAATATTGTTTCAAATCATTTGTCCAGACTTACAACAAGTTCACCTTTTGATAGCACACCTATCAATATTCTTTTCCTGATGAATTTTTATTTATTATCAATTTCATGCATTGGTTTGCTAATATAGTCAATTTTATTGTAACATGAAAGATGCCACCTCAGTGGTCTCACCAAGACAGAAAAAAGTTTTTGACTGAGGTGAAAAATTTTTATTGGGATGACCCATATTTGTTCAAATATTATCCTGATCAAATCTTTTGGAAATATGTACCCGACATTGAGATAGGTAGTGTCCTTAAATTTTGTCACTCAGAAGCATGTGGAGGTTATTTTTCTTCAAAGAAAACAGCTGTGAAAATCTTGCAGTGTGAATTTTATTAGCCCACTTTATTTAAGGACAGCTATACCTTTTACAAAAGTTACGAAAATTATCAGAAATTAGATTTTATTTCTAAAAGAAATATGATGCATCTAAACTCTATCCTTATCATTGAAATTTTTGATTGATGGGGAATTGATTTCATGGGTCTATTTCCATCCTTATTTGGATTTGTGTATATTTTGGTTGCAGTTGATTATGTCTCAAAATAGATTGAGGCGATTCCAAGTCGACACAATGATCATAAAACTGTTCTTAAATTTTTAAAAGAAAATGTCATGAGTCGATTTGGAATCCCTCGAGCTATCATCAGTGATGCGAGATTAAAGGATACAAATCCAAGTGCAGGTTGTCTCAAGTAATAAATTCTCGGGAGTTCGAGGTCGATCCACAGGAAATTGATGAAGAAAAATTAAATGAGGTAAGAAAATGATTTGTTACAACACCAAAAGTAATAAAAGTTATTCACAAATGAAAAAAGATTTGCTTGGGTTAGGAGATCCACTCTTGGTAATAAATTAGAGACAATATTATTTCTCTTTATAACTCAATTGAAATCTACGCATAAAGGAAGTTCCAATCGGAAAATATATTATTCAAAGTTCAATTATATATGTAATCATATTATGATTCCTTCAATTATCTACTAACAATTGTAAGTGAGCTCAAGCATTCACCGTGCTATTCCTCTTTTCTACAATAAATCAAGATCTCCACTATACAAGGAAGGTTTCTAAATTGATTGGAAACAAAATACAACACATATAATGTCCACTTTATAATATATTATTTAAGTACAAGAAATAGAATAATCTTACCTTATTTCATTACCAAGAGTTTCACTCTTTCACCCAAGTAAAATGAAAATTAAGTACTCATAATAAAAAAGAAATAAAGAAAATAGAAGAGAAAGATGAACATAACTTCAAATTAGAACAAAAGAAAATTACAACAAAGGAAAACAATATATAAGCATGAATATAATTTCTCCTAACCAAGCCTAAAACTAAAGTCTCCTAAATGATCAACCAATGGAGCCTTTTATAGAGGATTAGAGATATAAAATGACAAGGGGACTGATTATTGAGTAGGTAAGGAGTGGGTGGATGAGTGGAAAATTATTGAGATTCTTTGTCTTCGAAATCATTCAATACTGATCTCATGGATGCCATCAGATTTATAAAACATGGTCTTCTTGAAAGTTGTGACATTTTGTCTTATCTTTCCAATGGCACCGATTTCAGCTCCAAAGGCCACCTACAGCCCGAGATATGACCTAATTACTGAATCGTGTTTAGGTCCAAGTACAGCACCTCTGTTCTAACTTCAAAGCCCAATATCACCTTCAATGAGTCCGATCTAATTTTGTGTTCTTCATGAAAGTTGTAGATATGGGTCTTAACTTTCAAATATCCAAATTTCAGCCTCAGAAAGTTTCTACAGCTTGAGTTATGCTCTGATTATTGCACACTATTTAGGTTCCAGTCACAAAACTCGTGTTCTAACTTCCAAGCTCATTTGGCTCTACTAGATATCCTTTTGAGCCATGGAGCTCTCATGAAAGTTGTAGAGCTCTATCTTATCTTTCCTACAAGGTAAGATACATAATTAAAAGACATCTAGAACTCAAGATATGGCTAAAATATAGAAGCAATGTACGATCAAAATAGTGCTAAAAAAATCAATTAAGTCCAATTTGAGTCCAAACTTACAAAACATAACCAAGCTTAATCAATTAAGTACATGGAGAGTGTAAATGACTAAAAATGATGGTTTATTAATGTATAAAATATGTGATTATCAATCAGTGATGGGGGATTACATTTTTGTAATAAACCATTTGAATCCTTAATGAAGAAATATAGTATTACCCATAAAATTGCCACCCCTTATCACCCTTAGACAAGTGGACAAGTAGAATTAGCAAATAAGGAGATTAAACAAATTTTGAAAAAAATAATTAACCTAAATCGTAAAGATTGGTCTTTAAGACTAAATGATGCACTTTAGGTTTACCGTATTGCTTTTAAAACATCTTTAGGCATGTCACCCAATCAGTTAGTCTATGGAAAACCTTATCACTTGCTTGTAGAACTAGAGCATAAAGCATTTTGGGCCATTAAAGCTTTCAATTTAAATCTTGATGATGCTTGCAAGTTATGCAAATTGTAAATAAATGAACTTAAGGAATTGAGAAATGATGCATATGAAAACTCAAAAATTTATAAAGATAGAACAAAAGCTTTTCATGACAAATCAATTTTGAGAAAATCTTTTGAAATTGGTCAAAAAGTTCTGCTTTATAATTCTCGTCTTCGCCTATTTTATGGAAAATTGAGATCTAGGTGGACTGGCCATTTTATTGTCAACCATGTGTATCCTTATAGGGCCATAGACATTGAGAATCCTAGGAATGGTAATGTGTTTAAGGTCAATAGACAAAGACTTAAACCATTTTTGGAAAATCAAATTATTGAGGTAGAATTTATTTCCCTTTCTGATCCTTGTTATGAGAAAAATTTATTCTAATTTTGTGGCTTTATTTTGTTTTACAGTTCTTTGTGTTCCCGGTTAAATGGTAGATAACGGCACTCTGTGACTCTCAAGTCGGTTTGTTTTTCAGTTTCCCAAAATAAATAATTCATTCTCCTTTAAAATGGATGTTATTCTTTTAAACCTAAGAAAACATTTTTCTTCTCTCCCTCAAAATGTTCTAACAAAAATTTATGAAACTATATGTGAAATATTGAGATTATTAATGCACAAGGATATGCTAGAAGATGTATGTTGGATAATCCAAGCAAAGGTCCATTTAGCAGGTGAGTCTTCAATTTCATTTGACTCATATATGTCAGGTCTTGGTAGAAGTTCGTATTCTAAAAGGAGAAGAGCAAAAAGGTTACAAGTTTGTCACAAATGTGCACAATGAAATTGTAATTAGCGATGCCATTCTTTGGGGATGGTTTCCACAAATAGAGAAGATCAAAATTTTCTTCATTAAGAATAGACTGAGTAAGGAGTCATTATATGATATCTTATTGACTCTTGATACACATTCTTGTGGATATGTGCTTCGTGAACTTCTTAACTTGTGGAATCTCTTCAAGGATGAACAAAAACGTTACGGTCTTGGGAATCTAACTCTAAAAGATTCTATTTTCCAATTTATAAGAAAATTAGATGGGAAACTTATCCTTGACTCATAGAAGGCGTTTAAGCCATTACTGAATGTAAAACTAGAAGAAGATGTGAGCCACAACCACAACAACATGTACATATTATTTTCTTCAAAAAAAGGAAAAAAAAAAGAAAAAAAAAGAAAAAGAAAAAAAAATGATAAGAAAAGGAGGGCAAAACTTCGGTTGTACTTGGTCTTTAATTAGATTAGGACCCCCGGGTGAATGTCCGTCCTTTCATAGACTTAGAAGGAGACCTTCGCACACTGGTATGTGAATAAGGTTCGTGTGCCATGCTTTGTAGAGAGTCATTCCCAGTGTCCCAAAGTTTACCTTTTAGGCTAGCTGAGATGATGGGTAGATAGAAGCGCCCCGTGTTAACATACTCGCATGACTATGCAACTGAGTTGGATCCTGTGATTTAATGCCATGGGCTATCTAGCAACCTCTCACTGGTTGTGGACGTTGGTGGTAACTATTA
Organism: Ormosia emarginata; assembly: GCA_029884605.1. Classification (NCBI taxonomy): domain Eukaryota; kingdom Viridiplantae; phylum Streptophyta; class Magnoliopsida; order Fabales; family Fabaceae; genus Ormosia; species Ormosia emarginata. Next base: position 45,784,685 of record JAQQTP010000077.1, on the reverse strand, counting down.
GATTTACGCACATTAATTAGTTGCGTCATAGCTCAATCCAAAATATCCCACAAGTAGAAGGGAGAAGAATTCCAAGATTGGCTGAGCCGTCTTGGTATTACTGCACTTATGACGCGCAGTATAAAGATACGCCGTGAAAAGTGTACATAAATGTACGTCATCATTTGTTATTATATTTCTTTTATCTGTGTATGATTTTGTTATATTTTAGTTTTAGATAGACGATCCTTTGAGCAGGGTCCTTCAGGTGTTTCTAGACTTCTTTACCTTCATGGTTTTGTTGAAGTTCAAACAAAAATAAAAAAATAAAAAAATAAAAAAACAAAAATAAATAAATAACAAAAAAAAAGATGTTATGTTTCTTAATTTCAAACTTTTCTGACAACAACTAACCTACCCTTATAGGTGCTATCATTACCTTTTCCATTATTTTCCCTATTTAAACACTCTATTTTCTCTACTTTCCTCCAATTCATAATCATTCAAAAGGAGGGTGAGTATATAAATAGAAGGAGTATCTGTTCGTCGACTTAAAAATATCTGTATATTTTGTGGGTCTATGTAAGGGAAGGGTTTAGAGTTTGTAAATGCAGCAAGCACTCTTGGTCGAATAGTTGCTACGAGGAATATTCATGTTGTATATAGGAGAGGTTACCGTGGGTTAATGGGGAGCTGTATCACTTGCTGCTTATATAGGAGGCATTCAGGTTTTAGGTGTCATTCCTGGACCTTTAACTCCAAACAACATCACTGGAAAAACAATTAGGGAGGAACTTAAGGTATCATCTATGCATGAACGAATGAAGATATTGCTTGACAACTCTGATGCATTCATTGCCTTACCATGTGGTTTTGGTACTTTGGAAGAAGTTTTTCAAATTGTCTCTTAGGCCCAACTGAACATCCACCATAAACCTATAGGTTTGTTGAATGTTAACAATTTTTTTGATCTTTTGTTATTATTTTCTTGACAAAGTTGTGGAACAGAAATTTATCACACCTTCGGCAAGACAACTTCTTATCTCTGCTTCCACTATTGATGAGTTGATTGATAAATTAGAAGCTTTTGTTTATAAACCTGATCCAGCAATAGTTCAGATAGATTAGTCAGAAGGAAGTAGTGAGGGAAGCAACATGAAAAGAAAGCCAAATCTGACATTTCGTCTATAACTTTCCTTTATTTATTGTACTTTATTTCTGTTTAAATTTGTGTCAGATTTCTCCAATAGGTACTATCTTCTATCATTTACTCATCTATATTTTAACATTGCGGACAATGTTGTGATCTGGTTGGGGGGGAAGGATAGTTGATCGGAAAAAAAAATTGGGAAGTATGATATGATTGTCAGTAACTTACTAAACTAATTAAGGATGGTAGAGTAAGGAGTAAATTTTGCTCTTGAGACGCATCTTAATTGAGGAAGTATGTTTATTGATATGATTGTCAGAAACCTATTCGTAGTAAAACTAATTAAGGATAGCAGAGTAAGGAGTAAATTTTACCTTGAAGGTAAGTTTACTCTTGAGACGCATCTTAGTTGAGGAAATAATTATTTTGTGTAGAAGTAACAAATAGATTCTTGGATCTTAGCATAAATTGTCTTCTTTCTTAAAATTCACATGCTTGGATATGACTGTTGAATTGATGGATTGAGAATGATAGAAATATTCCTTCTGAGATTTTGAGCCTATTAATGAATGAATTGAACATTTGTACCATTCTTTTTTTTCTTGTGTGATTTTCACTCATGGAATTGTTACTCTAGAACTTGCTTTGATTCTTTTTTAGGCTACATTTTCACATACATACATAAACATGATTGATGTGTTTTTCTTGAAATAACTACTTTAACAAAATAAGTAGCCTTGCTCAGCAGCATATTGTCTCAATATGATATCAAGCACTCTTATGACTTCTTGGAAATTATATGATTCCTGCTAACATAAGGCATTGGAAATGACCTATTTCCCCTTGCTTAAACCCTTTGAGCTTATTTGATCATTCCTTGATTCTAGCTCATTATGTGTCTTAAATGAAAAACTATGTTCTTACCCGACCTTAGGGAATAAGAGACAATTGGCTTTGTTAATGGATGAGTTCTTGAACAAGTGTGGGGCTGTGTGTGCAAAATGGTTGGTGAAAAAAGAAAGAGTGGCTAATTAAAAAAAAATGAGTGTGTATATTTATGATTAGAAAAATAAATGTGTAAAGAAGGGCCAACAAGGCAATAAGGGAATGGAAAAGAATATGTAAAGGGAATTTGTATTAGGCGGAGTTGGGATGAACTTTCATGCTTGTTAATTGAACTCAGTTCTCATGCTCTTTTATTCATTTTGGTTTTTAACTTGTCATATCCATATTATCACCCTTCTTTACCTTGACCGAATTACAATTTTGAATAAAGTCCTCATGATTTGTGTGTGCATATATTCTAAGTAGTGGAGAAGTAGAAGATAAGTAAGTTTATGATAATGCAGTTTTTCATGGGTTGAATTGAGTGAAATACCTACCTTTTTAACACTTGAAGGATTGAGAGTGAATCCTGTGAAGATCTATCATTCTTGATTCATTCTTTTTAACTGAAGTTTCCTTGCTTGTTAGTTTGCGATATGAAGAAATGTTACCTCATTAATGCTTTGATCCATTGAATTTTTGGTTGCTCTTCTTGATTTATCGAATCTTTTGGAGTTCGTAACTTTTGAGTCTGTGTCATTTTTCTTTGTTCCCTAGTTTTGGTCTTATGTGTTTTGTCCGAGAGTGCAAAAGTTAAGTGTGGGAGAATTTAATAACAATATATCTTATACATTTTACAATCCTCTCACTAGGTTTCTTAAGGTTCAATTAGGGTTAATTAAGTTAGTTTTGTCACATTTTATGATGTTGAGCTTAATTGGATCATTGAAGAAATTATTGCTTGAATTGACCTTAATTTGCTTGATTGCATCTTTCAGTAAACTAGCTATAGTTTGAGTTACAAAAATCACTTTGGTGTGATTCTAGTCTTGTTGGAAAGCTAAGACAATTCTCTACAACTTTCATGTGATCTCAAGATCTGGAACACATGTTTATATAACTCAAATTGGAGTTAAAGCAAAGTCTAGAGTTCTAAACCTGACAACTTGACCTATGTGTACTCATCAGACCATATCTGGAGCTATAGGTGAGCTTTTGGAATGAAACTAGTGCCATTTGAAAATTAATAGCCAAATCAACAACTTTCATGAGAACACAAGAGTCAGATTGGATGTCTTGGAGGTCATATTGGGCTTGGAAGTTATAACAGAGTAGTTATAGTTAGGCTTGAATAGAGTGTAGTAATTAGGTCATATCTCGGGTTGTATAAGGCTTTTGGAGCTGAAATTTTGACAGAAGAAAATTAAGATCCTTATCTACAATTTTCATGAAGACTACTTTGCCCCATTCTGATGGCATCTATGAGATATACACCGAATCATTTGGTGCTAGTGGGGAGACACGGATCAAAATAATTTCTCACTCACTTATCTTCATCAAACAACTCCTTTGGCATTTACTTATTAACATCAAACCACTCCATTGTCATTTTATACTCCTCAAACTCTATAAAAGGGAGCATTGGCTGATCATTTGATCATCTAAGCTTAGATTATGCTATTGTGTTATTTTTATCTCTTGTTGTAGTTTTCTTTGTTCTAAATTGAAGTTATGTTCATATTTTTCTTGTTATCTCTTTTTTTTCTTCTTATTCATGAGTAACTAATTTTTATTTTGCTTGGATGAAAGGGTAAACCTTTTGGTAATAAATTAAGGTTTGATTAATTTATTTTTTATGCTTAAATGATGTATTATTAAGTAATCATTATATGTGCTGTATTTTGTTTCCAATCAATTTAGAAACCCTCCTTGTAAAGTGGAGATCTTGATTCATTATAGACAAGAGGTTGACACAATGAATTCTTGAGCCCATTTATAAGTGATGGTGTTAGTGGATAATTAAAGGAATCATAATATAATTACATATATAATCTTAAATGAATTTTGAATATTGTATTTTTCTATTGGAACCTTCAATATGTGTGGATTTCAATTGAGTTATAAAAAAAATAATTTTGTCTTTAATTTATTACCATGAGTGGATCTCTTAGCCTAAGTAAATCCTTTTTCATTTGTGAATAACTTTTATCATCTTTATTTTTGTGACAAATCTTTTTCTTACCTCAAAGAATTTTTCTTCATCAATTCCCTATGGATCGATCTCGGACTCCCGATAATTTATTACTTGAAACAACTTGCACTTGGGTTTGCAACTTTTAATTCCCATCATACATCAACACCAAGGATATTCTCCAAGCTCGGAAGTATCTCGAAAAAGAGGATGCTAAACCCAAGACCAAAGAGCAACCAAACCAACAAGGGCAGAATTCAAAGCCACATTTCAAAATGAAGTACGATAACTATACTCCCATCAACACACCTCGGACTCAAATCTGTCAAGAGGTTATGAACACTAAGTTTCGGGATGTGTAGAGACCTCCCCCTATGAAAAAGTATTTGCGGAGGGACACATCCAAGCTCTACGCGTGGCATGATGGTCATGGTCATAACACAGAGGATTATACCAACCTTTGGGATGCCATTGAATCTCTCATCTAGGATGGATGTCTAGGCCTGTATGTGCGCCAAGCCTAGAATAGTTAGAAGAGGGGTCATTACAAGAAACAGAGTTATAGCCCTCAGAGTACCTTTTCCCCTACCAAAGAAGACGTTCTCTGGCTAGGAATGACAACATTGGCCCACGCTTACCCCGGGTTAACGCCCAACATCAAGATAGGGCACGACTCCGAAACAACCACCAGGAGGACAATCGCCATCCCGCTGAAGTAACTTGGAAAATTATGTAACACTTTGTAATTGTTACTTCTGTTATGTTATAAACTTCTTTAGATATCAATAAATCAATGTTTTTCCAATTACTGTTATATTTGAAAGCCAATACCTCGGCCGTGACCTTGGGTCCACAAGTACTTCGGCCCATCGCTATCTACAGCTAGTACCTCGGTTGAGACTTCAAGTCCCCGAGTACTTCAGCCTGACACAACCCACAAGGTTACCACACCTTGATAAGGTCCGAGGAACACAATGTCCAAATAGGATCAGCTATTCCAACATTCCTACAAAAGGTCAAACTGGGGAATCCACTTGAACACCCTCTAGGGTCAAGTCGTGCATTCAAGGAGCGAGATCAAGCTTTGGACTCATCTCGGCTAGCAAAATGAGCATTTGTCAAACTACACGAACCTAACTACCTAGATCGAGCTTTGGACTCATCTCGACTAGCAAAACGCATGTTCGTCAAACTACACGAACCTAACCACTAAGATCGAGTGTTGGACTCATCTCAACTGGCAAAGCGAGTGTTCATCACCAATACAATGGAAAGTAAAATATTTAGAAAAACGAGTTTTTATTATTCATATTCCAAATACCATTAAATTTACAAGAAGAGCATGTGAGTTACCTTCGTGCAAGACTGCCCTTTTGAAAGAATCCAAGAAGGTAGCCTAGTTAGATAATGATGATGATCAAGCACTGATCACAATCACCTCCACGGTTCCTCAATGAGTAGAAACCTACCTCATCCTACTTGATCAATATGAGGAGAAGGCTTCACAACGGTACACTCCCTAAATGCCCCTGCGCACCCATGACATGGCGACAATTAGAGGAGCAGAGGAGGAAAAATAGTGAATCATTTCCATATCTCATGTGAATTACAATAGAAGCCTTGAACCTTCATAGCAAAAGTAGGATCTTCTATGTATGCCTAGAAAGAAAGGCATTTGCTATCCAAAGACGTGTTGATCAAGTCACATAGAGTAGTTACTTAGCCCTTAATGGGCCATTATGCCTGGAAAGGAAAGCTTCCACTAGAAGAATATGCAGGCAAAAAGGAAACACCTTTAAGAATTTGGGAAAGAAATGAAAGATGATCCTAGACAGGGACACATCCCTCAAAATGCTCACAAGAAGCAAAAAAAAAAAAGGCACCTTTTAGAAAGGACTAGTCTTGAACATAGCTAGAAAATGAAAGAAGGAAACAAATGATAGCCCTACTACCTGCAAACATCCCTTACTTATAAATCATGCGCTTTCTTATCCCCAAAAAGGTGAGTCATTAAGTTTAATTATTCCCTCCTTGGTTGCCAAAGAACAACTTGGTCCCCAAAAAAGCCTTAATTCCTAATAAATTTAAAGCAACATTTCTCAAGTAAGCATATATTGCTACAAATCGCAGAGTAAAGGCGGCTAAAAGGACATCAGGTCTAGAGGGAAATAAAGTCTTGCCACCGAGATAGAGCGTTGGACCTGTCTTAGTAAATCGCACGAACAAAATTTCTTGTGTAAAGTCAATACTGAGATTGAGCATCGAACTCATCTTGGCTTTGCGAAGGCAAAATTTCGTACAAGTATAAAAGAAGCATCGAGACTAAGCATTGGACTCATCTCTGAGAAGAGAAGCAGACATGAATATGAAGATAATGACGAGTATCCAAATTAAATAAAGAGTGCCCAAGGTCAGGACTTGTCCAAATACATCAATGAAGCCCTATGCAGGGGCTAAGAAAATGGAAAACTTGGATATCATAAGGTAGCGCTATGATCTCTTGGGGTCTCCACCGCCGCCTTGGACTGCACTACCTCAGTCTACATCACTCTAGCCTGCACCACCGCGACCACAATAGCCATAGTCTCTTCTCGTCCATCCTCTAGAACTGCTTCTGTCCCTTCCTTACCATCCACAATCCGACCACTTAATCATTTGAAACAGCCACTGAAATAACCATGTCCACGATTTGACCATCTCAGACTCTCTTAGGGCGCTGATCCTCTCCTTATTAAGACCAGGGTTAAGAAAACAAAGGTGGCTAAGGGCATTCTCGAATGTTTCCTCCATGGACTTTGACTGGTCATCTATTGTTTGGTCTAGTTCCCTTTTTAGAAGTTCATTCTAAACACGAACATCGGTGATGATGAACTCGGTCGAGGCTAAGTTCTTATTCAATGCATCCTCCCAAGCCGTTGCTTCACCGAGTTAGACTTAAAGCTCGTTGACCTCTGTAACTTTGGCCTGGAGTGACTCCACCTCAGTAACTTGAGCCCAAAGAGAAGGGACCTCGGCAACATCTGCAGCAAGGTGGGCAACCTCAGTCGAGAGCTTATCATCTTCGGTGTTGAGCAACTTAAGCTCTTCGGCAGCCTGGGGTAGTTGCCCGTCCTTTTGGGAAACCTTTTGGGTGGCTTGGGCTAGCTTCCTATCATTCTCGGCAATTTCACCCTAAAAGGTTTTGAGCATTCTCTCCAAACTGGTGACCTCTCAGATAGACCTCCAAGCCTTCTCTATAAATCAAAGAGCAAAGATAACACGCAAACCCCAGAGTTGAGCCTCGCAAAGGATCTTTCTCACGTCACGCTCGATCAACACATCAGTCTCAGTAGGATTCAATAAGTGACTTTCAATAAAGTTGACTAGATCAGCCCCCTGAGTCCACATCCATCCTAATGGAAAGTAGCGCGGAGTCACCCCAGACCTCAGAGCATCCTCAGACCCTCAACCAGTTAAAACTTCATCTATTTTAGGTTCCTCCGGAATGCTTTCAATTCCCAACCTATTCCTCCTAGCATCCCTACTGCTCTCAGTCTGCCTCTTCCCAGGCCGCAACGATGGTACAAGAAAACTCGGTTCAATATCCTAGACCTCGGCGTTTGAGGGAGGTGAGGAGATCACCACAGATGTAGGAGTAGGGACCATACTGCTCGAAGGTGTGGGGATAGCAACAGTCACCCTTTGAGCAGCCACTAGGGCTCAGGATCTTGATGCCTCACGTCTTTTGGCCGTCAATTTCTCAGCTAAACACCAAAGTCCAGACAGTAGGGCCATACTTTCTACAAACAAAAAAGAAAAAAAGGAGAAGTGTTAATACTAGGATAAATTTTAGTGCAAAGAGAAAAATGTGCAAGGCATGATACCTAACAAGGCCTTTATGGAATCGGCGGGCTCATCTAGGATATTTTTACAGGAGAGGACACCCTTTTCCTTGGTCCAATCAATTAGGAAGTGCAGGACTATGGCCCTGAGATAGGGGACCTCAGAAGTCAAAGTCTCTAACTCTTTATTAGTTTTCTCCCAACCAACTTCAGACTGGTATAGATAAAGGCGTGGTTAACCTTCCTGGGTGACGAAAAAAGATGTTGACCCCAGAGCCCTTTCTACCCTAAAGAAGTCCTTTTTGAAATTCTTGAAGGAATCTTGGTAGGGTTTGAAAACCATGCACCTGCAATGTGACCCATCCTTTGGTTCGGTTGCTCCCTGAGGTCAACAACTGGAAAAGAAAGAAGAAGAAGGATTTGACCGGATACGACCACTCAAAGACTCAACACACAAGCTCGAATGCTCAGAAGAATCCTCAAGAATTCAAATAGAGTTGAGTAAGTGCCACTCGCAAGTGAAGAAGGATGTCCATCTCGAACTCGGAGAATGGCAGTCATACCTTGATCTAGGTGAAGAGAGCCTTATACATGTACATGAAGTTCCCACCAGCAGTACAGGTCGAGCACATCCTTTCCTCCTCTGATGGGTGCTGAGTTGCGAACTCCTAATCTTGTAACCTATCTACAGTAACCTGTAGATACTGCTACTTCTCATGGGAAACTTTTGCAGTCCTCATATTGGATAGGGTGCCCAAGACCTTTTGGTCTACCCACTAGTATATGCTGGTATCTCGGGGAAGATAAGATTCTTTTTTTCCCAATAGGAGTTGCTCTTTGAGTTTGTGCAATAATGTCACCTACAGAGGACCTCCCGAATTAGGTTCAGAAGCATCACTCATATCTCTTATTGCCAATATAAGTTCGAAAGAGGACAGGCTGGCCCACGCCTTACCAGCTTTTTAGCTTGGTTTGCCTTTCAGAACGCCTCCAAGATCCTCATCATAGTCAAGGAATTCAAACCCTCATCATAATCCCTACCATGAGCTTGAAGCCCTCGCTGTGGTTGAGGCGGTGGAGACTGGGTAGGACTTAAGACCTCCATCGATGAGCCGTTATTCTGCATCGTCTCTTGACACTACCAGAAATTTGGATTTTAGAGACCGATTTAGAGATCGATTTATTTCGGTCTCTATAAAGACCGAAATAGAAACTAATAAAAAAAATCTTATTTGTTACTGAAATAAAAACGATCTCTAATTTTGTCTCTAAATTTTTTAGAAACCGAATTAGAGATCGAAATTATATTATAAAAGAAATTTAAAAAAAATAAAAATGCATTTTATTTTTAGTGACTAATATTTTGAATGCTAAATAAAAAAAATTTACAAAAAAATAAATAAATAATGACTGCATATTCGATTACTAAAAATAAAAAAAAAATAAATAAATAGCGACCGAATTTTTTTATCGCTAAAAAGAAAAAAAGAGAATGGTGAGAATGGAACGTTATCACCCGTGCAACCAAGCCTCACATTCACTCTCTGCAAAATCAAAATCCTCAAATTGAAAACCCTAAGTCGTCCTTTGCTGCTGCTCAATCTCCTATTTCCACGCCTCAGGATCCGAACCTTCAGCTTCTCCTCCTTGAGAGTCTTGGCCCCTGCCATCTCCATTGCACTCTGCATTTTCTTCATTCTCTCTTTTCTCTTCACTGCTCATTCTTATTCCTCCCATCAACAACGTCACCACTTGGTAAGCTTCCATTTTCACTTCCCTTTGCTTATTTCTCTCTCTCTCTCTCTCTCTCTCTCTCTCCCCATTTGCGTTTTTTTCTTTTTTTCTTTGTGAATTTTCCCGAGAAGCAAACAAGTTCTTTTTTAATTTTCTCGATTTTGGTCTTTTTCTATTTCTGGGTTAGTTTAATTCGAAGAAAAAATTGGTGGGGTGAGGTTAGTTTTGGGTCTTATTGTCTGGGTTCAAGTGGGTTATGATTTGATTCTCTCCGGATCCAGTGAGGGTTTGATGATTTGTGCTAATTTTCTTGGGAAACAAACACGACTTTTTGTTTTTCTCAAGTTTGGGAAATTTTCAATGGAAATGTTACTAGAAAAATTGGTGGAGTGGGGTTAGTTTTGGATCGTGTTATATGGATTCAACTGGATTCAAATGGTATAACATTAACACACACCAGATTTGAAACCAATGAAAGCAAATGGATTATAGTAATCAATAATAGTGGCCATTAAGTTGTCAAAATTAATAGCAGTATAATAATAATTTTTTTTCCTTCTATAAGAGATTTGATATGCTAAACACGGAGGAGGGGATGAAGCTAGAGTTGTTTGATTTGAAGGTAACAGTTGGAAGATATTTTTCTATGCCACTGGTGCCTGTAAATGACTCAATAAAACTTTGAGAGAGATCAGAGAAGAACAAGATATATTTGATTTGATTTGATTTGATTATTGTTTTATTTGTTTATGGTATGCTATATATATGTATAGTAACAATATATATATATATAGAGAGAGAGAGGAGAGATCGGTTTACACCAGTGTAAGTCTTTTTTGACTTACACTCATTTTCAACCGTTAGATTCACTTTGATCTAATGATTGAGATTATATCATTAAAAGTAACCATTAGATGAAAGTGGATCTAACAGTTGAAAATGAGTGTAAGTCAAAAAAAACTTACACTGGTGTAAGTTGATCCTCCCTCATATATATATATATATATAAGCGTGAAGCATGTGGGTGATTGGTTTGGTTTCAATCTACGAGCTCATGATCTGGTGACAGAGAACTTGTGACCCAAAATGGTCATTGGGGTACCCTATTTCATTGTTGTAACACCCACCGTAGGATGCCACATTTATGTTACTTTATTGCCAAATTACCCCCAAGTTGTAAAATATGATGTTATAATAAAATACGAGTTGTAAAATTTTTTTTATGACAATAAAATAAACTTAGCGAAAAATAAAACTATTATACATCATCACATATAATGTACATCATTATACATAACCGTCATCACACGTAATTTACATCATTATACATAACAGAAGTACTGTCAGGATTATTTATATACAAACCAAGTTCTCAAAGTAATTAAACATAATTTAAGACTCACATATTGCCCAAGTCTGACTAAACAAATAGAACCCTCGATGATGGGTCCTCCTCGATTTCTCGGCGAGATAGGAATCCGTTATTACGTGAAGCTCTACGGACAGTGTCGTGCGGACGACACGATACTTATCTCACTAGGAGTACGGTAGTAGGCTCCCCATACTTGCCTAATGGATATTGGAAACTCTAACGCACATATATATTGACACTAAAATAGGGGTTCCCTTGTTCAAGCCTACTATAGGTAATGTTCAGATCCCCATATAAAATATACATTGTCGATCCAAATGAACATGCCACGCCTCCGAACCTCCACGAAACTGTAACGTCACGTATCCTAGGAAGCTGGGCATCTCCATCTTCTCAAAATTATGTCTCCCCAGACGTAAGAAGTAGTTCTTCTTCTCCTTCTTGTATTATTTCTTTCTCGACGTCTTCAGCCAAATATAAATAAAATATACAAGTATACATACAAAGAGGTGAGATCACTACGCCAATACCAAATACTGGCAACATGGTAGCATAGAGATAACATAACAGCAAGCTATATAATACAACATATTACAAGTATGGCATCAACATATTATCAATCAAAATTAACATTTAATAATTACAGAAAATGCCAACTACACTAAGCAGATATTTTAAAAAGTATAATTGTCATAATCAATATTTCGCAACTATTATACCTCACAGATGTAAGCATTTATGTTAATGCATGAACACAAAGACTCGATTTCCTACTCCATGGAGCTAAACTCAGGTCGGAGAAATTGATCGCAAAGATCTGCCGGTACCACGTGCCGCAGACCACGTGCTATAATTATATCTTACACATCTAGCACATACACGACAGTCTTTGTCAGATCTCAATTAAGAATAGTGTCTCGGTCCGGATCATCGGTGTGTTGCATCGGTCTAACCCACGGTACAGAAGAGCTACTAACTGCCCATTGTGAGCAACCCGCACCCCGATGCCCCCAAGGTCAACGAATGACCTACACTACGCGTATCGCACCCACTCAAGAGGTATACGTTTCTCCTAGGCAATTAGCCATATACAGTCCATCAGACCATTTTCAATGCATATGTAATGCACCAATTACTAACCAAAGGTAAATCACATAATTTCTCATACCAGGTTCAAATACTGTTTTACGTTTGTATATTAACGCCAATTACAGGCAAACTTCTCAATTTCTTGTACAGTATTATATATGGATTTTAACTGTAAAGTTTACGGTATAATTAACAGCAAAAATACATTACCATGTTTTTCTCATTCGTAAAATATTTTTGTCATGTTTTTCACAGTCACGTAATATTTTATTACGTAAACAATGATTTGTAATATTTCTGTTACGTTTAAAAATCCGCGTAACAATTTTCTACTGTATTAAAACACGTAAAAATATTCTTTCATTTTTAAATCGCCTAGCGATATTTTTCTACAACATTTCGATCGTGTAAAATATTTAAACGCTTTAGAAATCGCGTAGAAATATTTTAACGTTTTTCAAATCGCATAACTTAAAAATTACGTTTTTGAGTTACGTAAATCGTTTTTCACCGTTTTTACCCTTCGTAAAATATTTCTTAACTTTTAAAATATTATTTTGGACTTTCTTACAATAATATAATTTCTTACTTTATTTTCTTCCTATTCTTAGTCAAAAATTCTTTTTCGTAATATATTTTCTCAAAATCAATTTTTATTGATTTAATCTTATAAAATCACCTTTAATTGATTTAATCACTGTTTCTAACTTTAAATTTCCTAACATTTTCCAAAACTCAATAAATAAATTCTACGTTAGTAAATTTAAGTTACAAACGTTTTCTTTTATATTTCTAAATCACTTCTAAAAATTAATTCTCTTTAAAATAATTTAAAGTTCAACACTTTAAATCCCCTTTTTCTTTTATTTATGAAAATTCCACTTGACAACACTTTAATTCCTTTCCAAAATTCTTATTTGAAAATTCTTATATTTTATAACATCAAAGCATTTTTTCTAAATTATCAAAACCTTGTAGATGGCCATTGGAACCATGAAATATTTTTCTTCTACTTAAACAAATGTCATTCTTGTTTCTACACAAAATAAATTCATGAAAATACTACTCAAAAACCGTGTGCACTCTTTTTGCAAAATAAACTCTTTTGATTAATTTCTTTACTTCTTAAATCATTCAATTTTATCATTTATGAAAATATAATTTTTGTGAACACTAATTTGGTTGATGTCTTACCAAAATTTGCTTTAGTTCAAGGACTAAAACTTAACTCCATAGTTCTTGAAAAATTTCAATAAAAATCGTAGTCTTGGAAGTTCAAAACCGTGACCTCCTCTATGGCCTTTGGAGCCAAAACTTTGCTTATTTCAACATACATCCATCATAATATATTCAACATATATCATCATGCATATTATAAGCATACCATATAAACAAATAAAAATCATACTAAGCATGCATATACAAGTAAATCATGCAAAGCATATCAAACATAGGCAAAAATAATCAAAGCACATAACACACATAAATTATTACATGACCATAGATAGGAATCCTCACATGGATTCAACATCCATCAAATATAAAACCATCTCTCACCACCATGCTTGGTTGGTGAGATGAATCTCCCTCTTACCTCTTGAAGAACTACCAAAAAGCTTGTTGATTTGTGTTTTGAACAAGATCTCCACCAACACAAGTTCTTAAACATGAAACAAATACAAGAAAATTAGTATATCAAGCTTGAATAAGAAGAACCATGGATCAAACATGGTTTAGAACATGAAAAAGAAAAGAATAAACGAAGTTTTCTTACACTTCACCAACAAAACTCTAGAACTTGATCTTAGTAAAAGTCCTTCAAGATGGAAGATTTTGAGAAAGTCTTCAACATGAAAGTTGTTTAGAATGAGGTAAAGATTCAAGAAACTAGGTTGTATGAAATTAAAGAGTGATGGAAGAGTGAATTGGAGTGCTTGGCCGAATGGTATGTTTTTGGGAGAAAGAATGAAATTTTCTTTGGTTTGGTCTTGAAACTTAAGTGGAAAAGTGAAGAAATGATATTATGAAGTATAGAAATGAATGTTTTTGGTCTTCAAGAGAATGCATTGCCGTAACATGCAATTAGAGAGAGTGGAAAGTGAAGTTTAAAGAACATAAGCATTAATGAGCAATAGTAAATGATCTTGACACATGGCTTGTCTTCATTCTTTTTTTCTTTGGCCTAAAAAGCCTACACTAAAATGTCTCCCTTCATCCTTGCTCTCCAAACCGTCCCCCCTTTCTTCATGCATTCCAAATGTGCCAAATTACATAGCCATCACTATAAGTCATCCTAACCATTGATTAAAAGAATGGTTTGGATTTAAATTAGCTACTAGGTTTAGGTTATAGATGGAAGACTTCATTTGAGCCATTGGATCATTTTTAGCTTGAAATCCTAACCATTGAATATGTCTCCAAAATGAAGGTTCAAGATTACACCTTCAAACTTTAATCCAAGGGTCCAAAATGGTTGAAGTCATTTTTGATGACTAATTCTCCACCATTGATCTAAATTCAAATCCAATGGTTATTAATGATCCATCTTCACCATTGATTAATTCTACATCCAAGGGTTGATAATGGTCATAGCCATTTATAAGATTAAATCTCTACCCTTGATTTAATTTCCATCTAACGGTTATAATTGATCCTATTCAATTTTAAGATCAAATCTCTACCGTTAATTAAATCAAGATTAAATTTCCAACTGTAATTAAATTGATAGTGGATATCCAAACCACTAATGTTGACTTAATAATATAAAATTTTATTTTTATCTGTTATAACCCTACAAAAGAATATATTATTATATTTTTATCATTTGATAATTAAATACAGTACAAAATATAGTAAAGAAAATTTTCTAAAACTGTTTCCAGATTCAGGGTTAGTAAGATCCCCTGTCTCCGTCTAAACAGTACAAATTTTTCTATGCGTAAAATTTTTTTTCATTTTGCGGGATCCACCTGGGCCCACGTATGACCACCTGGGCCCACATACACCTCGCAGGGCCCACAAACAGTAAGAATTCCAAAATCACGCTTAAAATCACAAAAATTAGAAAATTCACAAATATCAAGTCAGATTACGTAAATTAATTAAGACTAAACAGTAAAAATTAAGTTACGTATATTTTTCTGGCCCGAAAATTATTATTTTCTTGACACGGAGCAAATTACTCAAAACGATCAAATATACGTATTTAATATTCAAAATAACTTTACAAGACAATCACTAATCACTAAACAAGAGAATTACATTAACTCCAAAATTAACATTTTAATACATAGGAAGTTTGGGGTGTTACAATTGTTTCTTCTTTCTAATTGGTTAAAGCAAATACATCTCCACGCACCCTTATTGGAGCGTGCATGATTATTGACTGTTTTAGCATTTTAATTACCCTTACTAGCTGAGAAAGTCTTATATCACTTTTAAGTTTCTTGAAGTTGTTGGATCATTAGCAATTAGCATTGAATTATCCTACAATGTTCTTCTAACTCAGGAAATGGAATTCACCCATTCACTTAAGCAGAGCAAATTCAACATTAAGATATGTGAGGTAATATCTTGATTCTCCTGGATTAGTTTATCAGCTATGCTATAATTGAATTTTTTTTGTTTGCACTTCGCATTTATTCAAATTAAACATTTTGTTCAACTAGTTTCAGAAATCTCCAGATCTTTAGTGCCCTTTTTGTGCTTTCTCTTCTGTGTTCAACGATGATCATAATATGAATTTATTTTTGAACAATATTAATGATGCTTTACTTTTTGAGTAAATGTTTGGCTATTAGCATATTTGTGTTGTAACTTGGTGTGCAAATCGAAAACAAGGAGAAGAAAAATAGACACACAATTTAACTGGCTTGACCTGCAACATACTGTAGGCCTATATCCATAGGCAAAACATAGAGAAAATTCATTATAATAAATGAAGATTACAAGGATTAGCCACCTGATGCACAAACCCTATACTTTCTGTTGGTTTTTTATGACATGTCCTTAAAACATAATAAGACTATAATTTATTTACTTCATGAAGTTTGGTTGGCATGTTGATCAAGCACAATAGCTCAAATGATAATATAATATATTAGCTAGTATTAAAGGATGAGGTGCTTAATAGAACCAATGTTTAAGACTTAGTAGCTATAGTTTATCCATTATATGCAAATGAAACTCCCATTTTAACTAATGTGTAGCTAATGTACTGTAGTGATTAAAAAAAAAGTGTCTGTTGAATTTGTAAGTGTGTATCTCGAATAATGTTGAAATGATTGAATATGAAACCAAATAGGACCATAAACTCAAAATTTGTTCAACAAGGAAAAATGTTGCATCTCAAATTTATAATGTTCATTTGAGAGTTATTAATGTCCTGATTACTTCATTTTTCATTCATTGCAATTTTGGTCGTACAATGGAAGTAGCTCATTCTCTCTTATAAACTCCATTTTACTCACTTGTATTCCCTTTAGAGACAAATTAGCTAATTAATAAGATTCTTGCTCTCCATATAAAAAGAAATTTTTCCCAATATTTTGGATCAATCATTAATGATTGGAATGGTAATAATTTGTAGGACATTTAATTTTTATTCGATATGATGAACTTTTACTATTATATAGGACCCATTGTAGGCCCAAGTCCTGTCATATAAAAATCAGTATAGTGCATACTTTTGAGCAAACCATCTCCCATAGAAGCCACATAACTGGAGAAATCCAAACCATGAGGACAAAATCTTTGCAAACACAGTTAAATCCAAACTTTCGAAAACAACATGAAATTTCTATGACATAACCCTTTTGTTCCTTTTCTTTATATGATCCAAAAAGCCAGAAGATTTCGGCAGCTTCCCTAGGTACTTTGCGCCTTATATAGCCATGAAAAAAAGACGAGGACATGTCATAAAGAAACCAACAAAATAAAGAAACTTGTGTGTGCAACTGGGTAAGGGTCACTTGTGATACCTTTAATGGAAGGGTTACGCGCTTAACTCTTACAAACATGGGTTTAAATGGTACCCTTCCTCCTCACTTAGGAACTTGCCTTTTCTTGTTGATCTTGATCTTCACAACAATACCTTTATGGAATTCTTCCAACAGAGTTGGCCTTATTACCTATATTGAAGGTGCTCAACTTGTGCACCACCAAATTTGGTGGGGAGTTTCCAATATGGGTAGTGCAGTTATCTAAACTCCAGCACCTGAGTCTTTCAAATAATAGTTTTTCTGGTTCAGTTCCTGCATCCTTGTCCAACTTGACAGAGCTAGAAAGTTTGGATTTGAGCTTCAATTTCATTGAGGAGAGCATTCCTCATATATATATTTTGTGAATAAGACTCTTTTTGAAGGTCTTTTCTATATAATTTTTTTAAATGCCTTTTGTTCGCACTAAACCTGATTCTCTTTTCATAACACAAATTTTCAATTTTAGGTTGCACCTGGAGGTTGAATTTTATATATATGTTTATGTGGATGCATGATCTGAGCTTAGTGGATCACTTTCTTCAAAATGTATGAGCTTACTATGTTGTAAATTTGTATGGCAGCCTTTTCTTCAAGCATGAAATGAAGTTATCTCTGATAGGACTTCAGAATGCAGGAAAGACTTCTCTTGTAAATGTTTTTGCTTTAAGTACCATAATCATATTGACTTTCTCTTACCAACTTGTTGTTTAATTTATACTTTGGGACTGATTCACTGACAGATATTTTTTTTATATTGTTTCTGCTTTCTAGACTGATGGGTATAGAGAAGACATGATTCCCACTCTAAGTCTTGTTCACCTAATTAAATTATTGCTTTCTCCTGTACTTATTAGTGTTTATGAAGTTTTCTATCTATCAAGGGCAATAATATTCTAATCAATGTTTTGTTATCTGATTCCAGGTGGGATTCAATATAAGGAAAGTAACCAAAGGCAATGTTACAATAAAGTTATGGGATCTTGGAGGGAAACTTAGGTTCCACAACATATGGGATCACTACTGTCGTGTTGTTTCTTCTCTCTCTCTCTGTGTATGTGAGTGTGTGTCTGTATTTCTTAGAGGAGCATTAGTTTTGGTACATGCATACACTGTTACAAAATAAGCTTTCACTGATAAATGTACATGTGTGCTAATGTATATTGAACATGTGATTGAAACCATGTTTATTCTTATATTGGCCTATTTTTTGACTTGTTATGATATTTGTTTATTGTATGTCAAAAGTCTTTATTCTATTCTCAAAGAGGAATAATTTAACCGTGTTACAATCTCAAATTGAAATTAAACAAGCTTGCATCTTTTAACATGTGATTGAAACCATGTTTATTCTTATACTTTATGTCATGACTTATATTATGTTAAACTTATGTGTTGCTTTAACTTTTTGCATTAATTAGTGTCATATTGGTATTGGCAGACCAAATTTGCAAACGAAATGCAAGAAATGACCTAAAGAGCATCAAAGCAGGGAACTCCTCCCCCAAATGAGTAGGATGCGTGGCGCAATGTGGTTGGAGTGAAAAAAGGTAAAATATATGGTCTTGAAATTGAGTCAACTGTAGTGGCTAGAAGACCACAATATCTCAGCTCAAGTTCTTCATCATTTGACTGGGTGCAAAGAGATGAACTTGAAGAATTAAGAAGTGAGAGAAATGAGCTTCAGACTCAAGCGATAGATAATAGACGACAGATTGATGAGACAAACTGGTTAGTACGAGAGATGATGTAGTCGATGAACTTTCAGCCTTCTCAAACATTTCCCGTGACTGATGGAGCAGAAGAGGAGGACGACGACGACAAGTTTTTATGATTAGAGTTTAGTTTGTGTTGTGTTCAATTTTCTTACATTTGAAATGTTGTAATAATGAGATATTGTAAACAATGTTTAATTTAGTTTATTCTAAAATATTTTGATGTTTAAATGAAATATTCTAAATTAGTTTAGTTCACGTTATTTTTTATTTATGTGTTTGATTATATATGAGATTGTTCATTGTTGTTTATTAAGTGTTTTAAAAATTTAGATTTTAATCAATTTAAAAATAATTATAAATTCATATCACTAATTAGAGATTGAATTAAGGATCGAATATATATATAAAAAAAGACATTTAACGATTGATTTAGAGACTAATAAACTAGTCTCGTAATATATTGAGCTTTTTAGAGACTGATTTAAAGACCGATAAATCAATTTTTAGTTTAGAGACCGATTTAGTGACCGATTTTATAAATATATAATATATTCAGAGTTTTAGAGACCGATATAGAGACTGATTTAGAAACCGATAAATCAATCTCTAGTATTGAGACTGTGTTAGCTACCAATTTTATAAAATATATAATATATTCATGTTTTAGAGACCGATTTAGAAACTGATTTAGAGACTGAAAAATCGGTCTCTAAAAAATTGGTTTCTAAATCGGTCTCTAATATACTTTTTTGAAATATAATTGATCAATATTTGACTAAAAATTAGTGACCGATTTAGAGACCGAAAAAATCGGTCTCTTTAAAATCGGTCTCTAATATTTAGCGACGAGGCTTTTAGAGACCGATTTAAATCGGTCTCTAATTATTTTAGATACTGATATTTCGGTCTTTAAAACCCAAATTTCGAGTACTGTGACTCCCAGAGATTTTCCCCCACAATGTTAAGAGAAAAAGGGTTAAAATAAAATGCGTGAAAACGAGGAGTACCTTGAATCTTGGAGAAAAAAGAGGTTTTGAATGGTGAAAAAAGCGTTCAAAAAGCCTTGAACAACTAACAATCGCCGCAAAAGATGCCAGGAATCGCCTGAGTCACTGGAGAAGAGAATATGGAGTGCAAGAATGAGCAAAGAATGGAAAGGGCTAAACCTTATCCTTATTTATAAGAGCGAAAAGTCACCCCCAAACCATCGCCATTAATAGGGGTAGATATGCCTATTTGTTTAAAGCACCTCATCATGACGCCCCCTTTTCGAAATTTGAAAACGAGTAATCATGACGGTACAAACCCTAAACGCTGACTTCCACTACCCTCCAACCATGTGGCATGCCAATCTGAACAAATGCATCCGAAAGGACAATGCACAAAATGTTCGAAATTGAAACATGTGACATTTCAAAACACCTTAGAAGAATCATGGACCCTTGATGAGATACCACGGTATAACAGCACCATAGATCTAGGTCCAACTTTAAGGTACATTCATAATAACCTATTACCTACCCCGAATAATGGAATAATGAGTTAAGTAGAGTGATCCATCACGGATCCTGACCTTACTCATTAATCTTAAGAGCTTACTATGATATATCACGGACCTCGACCCTTTGAGAAAAACATCGCGAGATCTGTCATTGATACTACAACTCGGATCCATTTGTCCATCGTGCGCCGTGTGCTCTAGTTGAACTCATATCTTGACACTTAGTTATCCTATCAAAGCGCTAAGCTAGGGGCAAGTGTTCTGGATTGGGTTATGGGTCCACATATCTGGAGTAACCTAAACCCCCAAACTAGCACCCTAACGTTATTGTGCACGTGAAACAGCCTATGTGCAAGGTGTAACCCCCTCAACATAAATCTACCCTCATCATGCCCTGCATACGGAGGGGAATCATGACAAAGAATAATGATTTTCCATGATACGGGAGGACAATATTCAATACGCACTGAATGTTCAAATATTTCACACCCTAAATGCTCATATATAAAGGTACTCAGCAAGAGGACAAAGGTATGACATAATTCACAACAAACAATATACCCTCCTTGCAGACCTATTGACTTGAGCATCGGAGTGCCTTTTGTAGGTACTCACTGTAACATCCCAATATCAATATCCTGATATACTTGACATATATAAGAATAATCAATGCTAGACATGCTACTTCTAACTCATATAACAAACTAAACCCATAACATTCATACAAATAATTATGGAGAGCCATGATAAACTAAAAGTTATATATACATTATTACCTCAAAAAGGGCACATTATAATACATTAACTTCTATACAAACTAGATCAAGTATAATATATACAAGTTTTGTATATATAAAGCATATAAATATACTAGTCTTCATACATCTTCTGCTTTCCTTTTGAAGAACTTGCACTTGGATTTATATGGCATCACAATTGGGGTGAGAATTCACAATCTTTAGTAAAAGTATTCCAAAACCAGCATTTTATACAGTCATAAAGAATATGCAACTGCCCATACAATTGCAATGTCATGAATTTAAATGTCATGGTAGCAGCCGCCCATACAATTGCCATACATATGCCAAATTATGTCTTATGTTCATGCTTATGGAAGTCCTAAGAGTGAATGTAGAATAACAATGTTATGAGTCATCAGACGTATTGAGGATTGATAATCACATATTTTATACATTAATAAACCCTCATTTTTAATCATTTACACTCTCCATGTACTTAATTGGTTGAGCTTGGTCATGTTTTGTAAGTTTGGGTTCAAATTAGGCTTAATTGATATTTTTCAGCATTGTTGAGATTTTACACTATTTCTGTATTTTGGTTATATCTTGAGTTCAAGATGTCTAAAAATTATGAATTTTACCTTGTAGGAAATCTAAGAGAAAACTCTACAACTTTGATGAGAACTCGAAGTCTCAATCAGACATCTAGTGGAGCTAATTGGGCCTGGAAGTCAGAAAACTAGTTCTGTCACTAGAACCTGAGCAGTGTGCACTAATTAGGGCATAACTTGGGTTGTATGCATTTCATTGAGCTGAAACTAGTGTCATTTTAAAGTTCAGACACAAATCTACAACTTTTATGAAGAATACAAGAGCCATTTCGGATGGCTTGGAGGTCATATTGGGCTTGTAAGTCAAAACAGAGGAGTTGTAGCTGAGCCTGAGCAGTGTGTAGTGATTGGGCTGGAATTTGAGCTGTAGGGATTCTGTGGAGATGAAACTAGTGACATTAGAAAGATAAGACAAAATCCTTCAACTTTTATGAAAATCACTTTTCTAAAAAATGATGTTTTAACAAAGTTATAATTGTGTGAAGATAGTTAAATTAGTTAGTACGAGTGGAGAGACAAGCATCGTTAATCATCCACCCACTCAATAATCATCCACCCACTCATTAATCATCCACTCACTCATTAATTAACTTCATTGTCATTTTCCACTCATCCACTTATCATCTACCTACTCATTAAATAACTCTATTGTCATTTTCCACTCATCCACCTATCATCTACCCACTCATTAAATAACTTCATTGTTATTTTGTACTCCTCAAGCTCTATATAAAGGAGCATTGGCTGATCATTTTGGGGAATCTTAGCTTAGATTATGCTATTATGTTATTTGTTTTTCTTGTTGTAGTTTTCTTTGTTCTAAATTGAAGTTATGTTCATCTTTTTCTTCTTCTCTCATTCTTTCTTCTTGTTCATGAGTAATTAATCTTCATCTTGCTTGGGTGAAGGGGTGAAACTTTTGGTAATAAAATAAAATCAGATTAATTTCTTTCTTGTGCTTAAATGATATATTATCAAGTGGTCATTATATGTATTGTATTTTGTTTCCAATCAATTTAGAAACCCTCCTTGTAAAGTGGAGTTCTTGATTCGTTGTAGACAAGTGGTTTGGCACAATGAATGCTTGAACCTATTTACAAGTGTTGGTGTTAGTAAATAATTCCTCCTTGTAAAGTGGAGTTTTTGATTCATTGTAGACAAGAGATTTGACACAATGAATGCTTGTACTCATTTACAAGTGTTGGTGTTAGTAAATAATTAAATAAACCATAATATAACTACGTATATAATTCCAAATAGACTTTGAATGTTTTATTTTCTGATTTGAACCTCCGTTGTGCATGGATTTCAATTGAGTTATAAAAAGAATTAATATTTTTCTTAAATTATTACCAAAAGTGGATCTCCTAAGCCAGACAAGTTCTTTAATTTAATTGTGAACAAGTTTTATTATCTTTATTATTGTGACAAATTCTTTCCTTACCTCAAAGAATTTTTTCTTCATCAATTCCCTATGGATTGACCTCGGACTCCCGAGAAATTTATTACTTGAAACAACTTGCACTTGAGTTTGCATCATTTAATCTGCATCAAGTTTTTTGCGTCGTTGTTAGGGACTTGATTTGAAGTTTCAATTTATTGAGATTCTTTTTCTTTAATAAAATATTTTCTCTCTTCTCCCTCACCTGAGTAAAAGATTGGTTTTCCGTCTTTTGGTTTCTTTACTAACTCTCTAACTTTCTAACTTACTAACTTACTAACCTCCTAACTTTCTAACTTACTCACTTACTAACTAACTTATTTTTTTATGCTTTCTAACCTTTTTTATTTATGTCATTTATTTATACTTTCTCACTTACTAACTTACTAACTTGTTTATTTATGTAATTTTTTTTTGCTTTCTGACTTAATAATTTGTATATTTTTTATGTCATTTATTTATTGTTAATATTTTAATGGTTAGCGTAAACCAGGTTACTTGTACATTATTTTTTCTGTTTTAAGTCATTTATTTATGCTTAATTGGTATCGTGATTCAAATTCTGGTCATTTGATTAGAATTAATCCTGGTACTTTATATATTGATTTGTTTGAATCACAATCACACACAATTGACACAATGACTGAAAATGAAAGTGTACATGATGAATATGAAAATCAATTGTTGCAAATCATGCGTGAATATTTGCAACCACCTCAAAATTCTAGTCCATCATGCTTTATCTTTCCACTCAATGCCAATTTTAGATTTAAACCAGGTATGATTTCTTTACTTCCTAATTTTTATGTTTAAGAACCTGAAAGCCCATATTTATATCTAAAAGAATTTGAGGAAGTATGTATTGCTTTCAACGACTAAAATTGCACTGAAGAGATTGTTAAGCTTAAATTGTTTCCTTTTTCTTTAAAAGATAAAGCAAAAACTTAGCTTAACACTTTGAAACTAATATCAATTGGCACATGGCAAGAAATGCAAGGTGAGTTCTTTCCAACACATAAAACCACTGCTATGAAAAGAAAAATTCAAAATTTTTCCCAAAATTCAAATGACGCATATTTTCAATGTTGGGAACGGTTTAAAGATTTGTTAAATTCTTACCCATATCATGGTTTTGAAAAATGGCATACTATAAGCTTCTTTTATGAAGGTTTAGCACCTGAAACTAAATAATTTGTGGAAATAATGTGCAATGGTGAGTTTCTTGATAAAGAACCTGATGAAGCTTTAGGCTATTTAAACCAGTTGGCTGAAAATTCTCAATCTTGGCATGATACTAATATTTCTGAAAATTCAATTAAATCTAACCTTGTAAGTACTAATAAAGGAAAATATCACCTTAGTCAAGAGGAAGATCTAAATGTTAGGTTTGCCAGTTTAGCTAGAAAAGTTGAAGCCATGGAATTAGGAAAAGTAAAAGAAATCAAATATGTGCAAAATGAAGAAATTTGTGGCATTTGTGAAGACTTAGGACACTCAACACATGAATGTCATAAGATTCGTGTTTTTAAAGAAGTTGTACATGAGCAAGTAATGGTAATGAATAATTTTAAAAAGTAATTTACTTCTTTTTTTTTAGATTCATACAATCCGGGATGGAGAAATCACCAGAACTTTAGCTGGAAGAATAATAATCGAACACAATTTATGCAACCACCACCTCCTCAGGAACAACAGGACCCTCAAAATTCTCAAGAATATGCACCTTATGTCCCACCGTATAGGAAAAACCTTAAAGAAACACTACATGCATTCATAGAAAAGCAAGATGCCATTAATAAACAAAACAATCAAACCATGATTGACATAAAAGAAACTCTTGCTGAACTTTCTTTTGCACTTACAATTCACGAGAAAAGAAAATTTCCTTCTTAACCTCAACCAAATCTCAAGGGTCAGTACAGTCTAAATGAGAATAGTTCAGAAAACTAACAAATGAATCAAGTCAAGTTAGTGATAACTCTTAGGAGTAGAAAAGTTATTGAAAAACAAATTCCCAAACCTTGTGAGAAAGATGATGAACCAATTCCCCAAGAAAATAAAAAAATTGACCATAAAGAGACCAAACTCTCGCTTGCACCCCAATTTCCTCAAGCATTAAACAATTTAAGGAAATTGAACCATAACACTAAAATTTTCAAAATTTTGAAATAAGTGAAGGTCAATATTCCTCTGTTAGATGCTATCAAACAGATTCCATCTTATGACAAATATTTGAAGGACTTATGCACTATTAAAAGGAAACTAAATTTGAAAAAGAAAGCCTTTTTGGCTGAATAGGTAAGCTCCATTATTCAGAACAATAATGCGTTAAAATATAAAGACCCTGGTTATCCTACAATTTCATACATTATTGGAGAACATAAAATTGAAAAAGCTTTACTTCATCCTGGTGCCAGTGTTCATTTGCTTCCATATTCAGTTTATCAACAACTCAACTTAAGTGAGTTAAAACTAACTTCTGTAACCCTTCTACTTGCCGATAGATTAATTAAAATTTTAAGAGGAATAGTGGAAGATGTGTTGGTACAAGTTGATCAATTCATATATCCTGTGGATTTTATTGTCTTGGATACTAAAACTATGGTTGATAGTTGCAAGTCAATTCCTATTATTTTAGGCCGTCTATTTTTTACAACATCTAATGCTTTGAAAAATTGTAGAAATAGAGTTGTAAAGCTAACATTTGGAAATATGACACTAGAACTCAATGTTTTAAACATGTGCAAGTAACCACAGGAAGTCCTTGATGAAAAGGAGGATGTTAAAGGGATTGAAGTCATTGTAGATGATCATATTCAAACAAGGAGTTCTTCTAACCCATTAGAAATTTATTTAGTCAATTCATTTGATTCTGACATACAATTAGATGATGATATCTCTGAAATATGCTCTTCGCTTGATTGTACACAAGTAATGGAGTACAAGGGATGGAAGCCAAGATTTCAAGAGTTAAAACCCAAGAATGATAATACCCATGAAGAAGTACCCATACTGGAACTAAAGCCATTACCTGCTGGGTTGAAGTACATATATTTGGGAGAAGAGCAAAGCTTTCCAGTGGTAATTTCATCGTCCCTTACTGAAGAACAAGAAGGTATGTTAACAGAAGTACTTAAAAGGCATAAAAATGCAATTGGATGGACATTAAAGGACATAAAAGGCATTAATCCATTAATATATACACATAGAATACATTTAGAGGATAATGTTAAAACATCTCAACAACCTCAAAGAGATTAAATCCACACATGAAAGAGATAGTTAGAGCTGAAGTTCTTAAATTACTTGATGTTAGAATTATCTATCCTATCTCTAATAGCCAGTGGGTAGGCCCTACACAATTTGTATCTAAGAAATCTGGAATAACAGTGGTTGAAAATGATAAAGGTGAATTAATACCTATGCGAGTCTTATCCAGTTGGCCTATTTGTATTGATTTTAGAAAATCAAATGTTGCTAGTAGGAAAGATCATTTTCCCTTGTCATTTCTTGATCAATTTCTGGAAAGGGTAGTAGGACATCCATACTACTGTTTTCTTGATAGTTATTTAGGTTATAATCAAATACCAATTGCATTGAAGGATCAAGAAAAAATCACTTTTACATGTCCCTTTGGTACTTTTACATATAAAAGAATGTTTTTTGGCCTTTGTAATGCTCCGACAACATTCTAAAGATGCATGAAAAGTATTTTTAGTGACTTAATTGAGTATTATTTAGAGATTTTCATGGATGACCTGACATTTTTTGGAAATTCATTTAAAACTTGTCTTGATAATTTGGAAAAAGTTCTTAAAGATGCGAAGAAAAAGGATTTGTGCTAAACTAGGAAAAATGTCATTATATGGTTACCTTAGGAATAGTGCTAGGTCATGTAATATTTTCTAAAGGAATTGAAGTTGATAAGGTCAAAGTTGAATTAGTTGTTCATTTGCCTTCCCCAAAAACAGTCAGAGAAGTTCGTTCCTTTTTAAGACATGCAGGATTTTACAGAAGATTCATTAAGGACTTTAGTGCCATATCTAGACCATTATGTAATCTTCTGTTGAAAGATGCATCATTTGGTTGGACTCAAGAATGCCAAAAATCTTTTGAAAATGTAATTGGTCTTCTAACATCTGTTCTTATCATGTAATCCTCTGACTAGTATTTGCCTTTTGAGTTGATGTGTGATGCTAGTGATTTTGCTGTGGGCGTTGTTTTAGGCCAAAGAAAGGAAGGTAAGCCTCATGTAATTTGTTACACAAGTAGAACTTTAAATAGTGCACAAATGAATTACACCACTACTGAAAAAGAACTACTTGTTGTAATATTTGCACTGGACAAATTTTGATCTTACTTGGTTGGTTCTTCTATTGTGGTTTTCACCGATCATGTTGTTGTTAGATATTTGATATCTAAGCAGGATGCCAAACCAAGATTGATACGATGGATCTTGTTGCTTCAATAATTCAACATCAAAATAAAGATAAGAAAGGAGCCGAAAATGTTGTCGCAGATCAGTTATCCAGACGTACAACAGGCTCACCTTTTGATAACACACCCATCAATGATTCTTTTCCCGATGAATTTTTATTTTCTGTCAATTCCATGCCTTGATTTGCTAACATAGTCAGCTTTCTTGTGATAGGAAAGATGCTGCCTCAATGGACGCACCAAGACGGAAGCAAATTTTTGACAGAGGTGATTTTTTATTAGGATGACCCATACTTGTTCAAATATTGTCTTGACCAAATCTTTCGAAGATGTATACTCGACAATGAGGTAGGTAGTGTCATTAAATTTTATTACTCAAAAGCATGTGGAGGTCATTTTTCTTCAAAGAAAATAGCTGCAAAAATCTTACAGTGTGGATTTTATTAGCCCACTTTATTTAAGGATTGCTATACCTTTTGCAAAAGTTGTGAAAACTGTCAGAAATTGAACTCCATTTCAAAAAGAAACATGATGCCTCTGAACCCTATCCTTGTTATTGAAATTTTTGATTGTTAGGGAATTGATTTCATGGGTCCATTCCTATTCTCATTTGAATTTGTGTATATTTTGGTTGTAGTTGATTATGTCTCAAAATGGATTGAGGCGATTCCATGCCGACACAATGATCATAAAACTGTTCTCAAATTTTTAAAAGAAAATGTCTTGTGTTGATTTGGAATCCCTCGAACTATCATTAGTCATGGGGGAACACATTTTTGCAATAAATCATTTGAATCTTTAATGAAAAAATATGATATTACACACAAAATCGCCATCCCTTATCACCTTCAAACAAATGGACAAGTTGAATTGGCAAATAGGGAGATTAAACAATTTTTGGAAAAAATGATTAACCCAAATCGTAAAGATTGATCTTTAAGACTAAACGATGTACTTTGGGCTTACCATACTGTTTTTAAAACATCTTTGGGCATGTCACCCTATCGGCTAGTCTATGAAAAACCTTGTCACTTGCCTGTAGAATTGGAATATAAAGCATTTTGGGCCATTAAAGCTTTCAACTTAAACCTTGATGATGCTTGCAAGATATATAAATTGCAATTAAATGAACTTGAGGAATTGAAAAATGATGCATATGAAAACTCAAAGATTTATAAAGCTAGAGCAAAAGCTTTTAATGACAAGTCAATTTTGAGAATTTTTTTTGAAATTAGTCAAAATGTTCTGCTTTATAATTCTCGTCTACACTTATTCCCTAGCAAATTGAGATCTAGGTGGAGTGGTCCTTTTGTTGTCAAACATGTGTATCCTCATGGGGCCATAGACATTGAGAATCCTAGAAATGATAATGTGTTTAAAGTCAATGGACAAAGACTCAAACTATTTCTGGAAAACTAAGTTGATGAGGTAGAATTCATCTTTCTTTTTAACCCTTGTTATAAATAGAATTTATTCTAATTTTGTTGCCTTCTTTTTGCAGTTCTTTATGTTCCTGGTTAAGTGGCGGATAACAGTACTCCGTGGCTCTTGAGTCGGTTTGTTTTCAGTTTTCCATAATAACTGAATCCTTTTCCTTTAAAATGGATATCATTCTCTCAAATTTAAGAAAACATTTTCCTTCCCTCCTTCAAAATGCTCTAACAAAAATCCACAAAGCTAGATGTGAAAGATTGAGACTGTTAATGCACAAGGGTATGTAGGAAGGTGTACGCAAGACAATTGAAGCAAAGGTCTGTCTAGTAGGTAAGTCTTCAATTTCATTTGACTTATACATGCCAGGTCTTGGAAAAAGTTTGTATTCTGAAAGGAAAAGAGCAAAAAGGTTACAAGTTTGTCACAAATGTGATGATGGAATTGTAACAAGCGATGCCATTCTTTGGGAATGGTTTCTGCAAATTGAGAAGATAAAATTTTTTTCATTAGGAATGGACTAAGTAAGGAGTCATTAGATGGTATCTTATTGACTCTTGAGATGCATTCTTGTGGATTTGTGCATCGTGTACTTCTTAACTTGTGGAATCTCTTCAAGGATGAACAAAAATGTTACAGTCTTGGGAATCTGACTCTAAAAGACTCTGTTTGCCAATTTATAAGAAAATTGGATGGGAAACTTATCCTCGACTCATAGAAGGCGTTTAAGCCGTTACTGGATGTAAAACTAGAGGAAGATGTGAGCCATAACCACAACAAGATGTACATATTATCTTCTTCAGAAAAAAAGAGAAAGAAATGAAAAAAAAAGGGAAAAAAAGGTTAAAAGAGACAAAAATAAGAAAAGGAGAGTGAAACTTTGATTGTACTTGGTCTTTAATTACATTAGGAGCCCCGGGTGGATGTCCGTCTTTTCATAGACTCGAAAGGAGACCTTCATACACCAGTATATAAATAAGGTTCTGTGTCATACTCTGTAGAGAGTCGTTCTCAGTGTCTCAAAGTTTACCTTTTAGGCAAGCTGAGATGATGGGCAGATAGAAGCGCCCCATGTTGGCATACTCACGTGACTATGCAACTGAGCTGGATCCTATGATTTAATGTCATGGGCTCTCCAGCGACCTCTCACTGGCTATGGTTGTTGGTGGTAGCTGTCAGATTTATGCACTTTAATTAGTTGCATCGTAGCTCAATCCAAAATAATCCCCCAAGCGGGAGGGAGAAGAATTCTAAGATTAGTTCAACCATCTTGGTATTACTGCACTTATGACGCGCAGTATAAAAATACGCTATGAAAATTGTACATAAAGGTATGTCATCATTTGTTATATTTCTTTTATTTTTGTATGATTTTGTTGTATTTTGGTTTTGGACAGATGATCCTTTGAGCAGGGTCCTTCAGGGGTTTCTAGACTTCTTTACCCTGATGATTTTCTTAAAGTTAAAACAAAACTAAAACTAAACTAAAAAAAATTAAAAAAAAATAAAAAAAAACTCAGATAGATTAGTCAGAAGGAAGCAGTGAGGGAAGCAGCATGAAAAGCAAGCTAGATCTGACACTTCATCTATAACTTTTCTTTACCTTCAGTTTTATTTATTGTACTTTGTTTCTATTTAAATTTATGTCAAATTTCTCTTTTCAATAATTACCGTAACATGTAATATCTTCTATTTTTTATTCATCTATATTTTAATATTGAGGACAATGTTGTGATCTAGTTGGGGGGAAGGATTGACCCAAAAAAAAAGAAAAAAAATTGGGAAGTATGAGATTACTGTCAGAAACCTACAGTAAAACCAATTAGGAATGTCAGAGTAAAGAGTAATTTTACTTTTGAAGTAAATTACTCTTGAGACGCATCTAGATTGGGGAAGTAACTATTCAGTGATAATTTGTGGAAGTAATAAAGTTTTATCGTTTGATTTCCTTTGAATGATTCATGTGAATGAATTCTCACATCCTTTAAAGCAATTGAAATTCAGTGATCATAGCATGGTTGAATAAATTGTCTTCTGTCTTAAATTTCACATGCTTGGTTATGGATGTTGAATTGATAGATTGAGAATAATAGATATATGTCTTGTGAGATATTGAGCCTATTGATGAATAAATTGAATATCTGTACCATTCTCTTCTTTATTGTATAATTTTCACTCATGGAATTGTTACTCTAGAACTTGCTTTGATTCTTTTTTAGGCTACATTTTCACATGCATACATAAACATGATTGAGGCATTTTTCTTGAAATAGTTACTTTAACTAAATAGGCAACCTTCTTCAGCAGCATATTGTCTCAATATGATATCATGCACTCTTATGACTTCTTGAAAATTCTCTGATTCCTGCTAACGTAAGGCATTGAAAATGACTTATTTTCCCTTGCATAACCCTGACGAGCGCCGAACTCGGTCAGAATTATAACCGAAGTTATTAACTAAGTTTGCAGTATAGTGAACAACACCGGATCGTCTCCTTAAGGATCGTAAATGCAATTTTATCAAATTAAGTTAAGTTAGAAAGGGGGGTTTTGATTGTTCAATGATTACAATGACAAGATTTGAAGAAAAATAACAATTAAAAGAACAGTCAATTCAGAAATCTATCTGAGATTGAGTGGATTCAATCATAGACCTTTCAACAAACACCTGAAATACATTTGAATGATTAACTTGGATCTAACCGAGATCTCTGCATCATATCCAGAATTCATACTAGACAATCGTCCAGAATTCAATTGACAAGTGATAAACACAAATCTGCAATCGCACCATTCATGTAGATATATATCAATTTAAGCACCGAATTCAATTAACCTAGGCACCAATCAGTAACTTAACCTCTTCAATTATGTGATTTGTTTAGATCAATCAGTTCTAAGTTTCATCACAAATCTCAATCTTCAGTTATGTGATTAATTCAGATCAATCAGCTCTAAGTTTAATCATAATACTTAATCTTAAAATAAACATAAACAGAATCACCATTCATGCATTCAAGATCAAGAAAACAGAAGAAGAAGAAGAAGAGAAGAAGAATCCAAATATAAATCAAATACATTACATAAACCAAGGTCTCAAGAATCCAAACTACAATCTCTTCAAGAGTCCCAAATTGACTAGAAGTGACTTAGCTCTCCATTACAATGAAGGAATTCAAAATATACAAGAACTATGAAAAGCTATCTCTAACACCAAGTGTGTGTTGTTCCTAGAGCTCTCCACATGCTTCCTTTTATAGAGGATTCAGAGTAGTAGTAGATGGGTAGATGGGATTAGTAGGTGGATGAGTAGGTGGATGAGTAGGTGGGTGAGTAGGTGAGCTACCTTGTCTCCGAAATTCTTTATTGCTGAACTCATTGATTTCATCATTTCTGAGCCAAGTGGTCTTCATGAAAGTTCTAGGAAATTGTCTAAGCTTTCCAATGGCTCTGGAAACACCCAAAAATTCGTCCTACAGCCCAAGATATGACTCAATTACTATAGACTGTTCAGGACCAGTTTCAGCACCTCTGTTTTGACTTTCAGACCCAATATCTCCATCAAGGAGCCCAAATCAAGTTTTATGCTTGACATGAAAGTTGTACATATGGGTCTTAACTTTCAAATTACAAATTTTCAGCCCATTTTATATGCCCAAACTCGAATTATGTTCTGGTTACTACACACTGTTCGGGTTCCAGTCACAAATCCCGTATTCTGATTTCCATGCCCAATTAACTCCACTAGATGTCTGAAATTAACTTTGAGCTCTTCATCAAAGTTGTAGAGCTCTCTCTTATCTTTCCTACAAAGTAAAATTCATAATTATCAGACATTTAGAACTCAAGATATGGCTAAAATATAGAAACAGTGTAAGACCCGAATAATGCTGAAAAAATCAATTAAGTCCGATTCGAGTTCAAACTTACAAAACATAATCAAATTCAGTCAATTAAGTACATGAAGAGTGTAAATAACTAAACATAAGGGTTTCTTAATGAATAAAATATGTGATTATCAAATTTCCCCACACTTAGCTTTTTGCACTCCTGGGCAAAACATATAAAACTAAAGTTAGAAGACAAAGACAAACGACACAAACTTAAAAGCTAAAAACTCTAAAGGACTCAATGAAGCAAGAAGAGCAACAAGAAATTCAAGGGATCAAAGCATAAATGAGGTAACATTTCTTCACATCTCAAACCAACAAGCAAGGAAACTTCCGTTGAAAAGAATGAATTAAGAATGATGGATCTTCACAAGATTCCCTCTCAATCTCTCAAGTGTTTAAAAGGTAGGTATTTCACTCAATTCAACCCATGAAAATTGCACTACCATAAGCTTGCTTATCTTCTACTTCTCCACTACTCAAAACACATGCACACACAAATCATGAGGACTTTATTCTAGGTTGTAGTGAGGTCAAGGTAACGAAGAGGATAAAATGGATATGAGAAGATAAATACCAAAGAGAATAAAAGCAAATGAGAGAAATGAGTTCAAATAACAAGCATAAAAATTCATCTCAACTCTAATGTATATCCCTTTACATATTCATTTCCCAATCCTTTTCTCTCTTTTTTATATATATATATAAACATAACTATATACATACATTTTTCCTTTTTTTTTTTTTTTAGGCACTCTTTCCTTTTTCAACAACCATTTTGTACACACACCCCCACACTTGTTCAAAAACTCATCCATTAACTAGGCTAATGTTCTTTTATTCCCTAAGGTAAAGTAAGAACACGATTTTTCATTTAAGGCACATAATGAGCTAGAAACAAGGAATGATCAAATAAGCTCAAAGAGGTTAAGCAAAGGAAAATATACAAAGTTGGCAGGAATCAGAGAATTTTCAAGAAGTCAAAAGAGTGCTTGATATCATATTGAAAGGAAGGTTGCTATTTGGTTAAACTAGCTAATTAAGAAAGAGGGCCTCAATCATGTTTATGCATGCAGGTGAAATGTAGCTTCAAAAAGAATCAAAGCAAGTTCTAGAGTGGTTATTAACATGAGTGAAAATCACACAAGAAAGAAGAGAATGGCATAAATGTTGAATCCATCCATTAGGCTCAAAATCTCACAAGGTATGCATCCATCAAACTCAATTCATCAGTTCAATCATCCATCACCAAGCATATCAGATCAAGAAGGGAGAAAAGTTATTCAATCATGCAATGAACCTTTTTTTTTTTGAAATTTTTTTTAAACAAACGAAAAGAAACAGAAACATGCTAAAATCTCTCCCCACCTTAATATAACATTGTCCTCAATGTGAAAGAAAGAGATAGAAAAGAGCAACACAACCCGATAAGAAGTGAATCAACGCTAAGCAGAAAAGAAACACACTTGTCGGTCAGCATCGACCACTGAAAAGAAATCAAACAAGAAAACGTTAGTACTTCCACAATTCAATACTAATTAATTACTACCTAAAAAAACTCCTTACTCTGCCACCAATTAAGATGCGTCTCAAGAGTAAAATTACTCCTTACTCTGCCATCACTAATTGGTTTAATAAGTCCATGACAATCATATCATACTTTCCAAACAAAACAACAATACTTTTTTTTTAAAATCAAACCCATTAAAGAGAAAGTTTCAGATCGGGCTCTTTTTTCTTGTTACTTCCTTCGCTGCTTCCTGTTGACCAATCTATCTGAGCTAATACCTTATCAGGTACATACTCAAAAGTTTCTAATTTATCAATGAGCTCATCAATAGTAGAGGCGAGAGATAAGAAGTTGTCTTCTTAGAAGGAGTGATAAATTTACGTTCCACAATGACTTTATCAAGAAAAAATAACAAATGATCAAAGAAATTATTAACATTCAACAAACCAATGGGTTTATGGTGGATGTTCAGTTCGGCCCAAGAGACAATTTGAAAAATTTCTTCCAAAGTACCAAAACCACCTGGTAAGGCAATGAATGCATCAGAGTTTTCAAGCATTATCTTCATGCGTTCATGCATTGATGATACTTTAAGTTCCTCCTCAATTGTCTTTCCATTGATGTTCTGTTGAGCTAAAGTTTCAGGAATGACACCTAAAACCTGACTGTCTCTTATAAAAGCAGAAAGTGATACAGCCCCCATTAACCCACGACAACCTCCCCTATATACAAGATGAATATTCCTCGCAGCAAGTGATCGACCAAGAGTGCTAGCTGCGTTTACAAACTCCAATCCCTTCCCATAACTCGACCCATAAAAAACACAGACATTTTTGAGGTTACGAATAGAAGCCCCCATTCTATACTCTTCCTCCCTTTGAGTGTTTCTGAGTTGAAGGAAAATGGAGAAAATGGAGTGTTTAAATAAGAAAAAGAATGGAAAGGGAAATAATTGCACCTATAAGGGTAGGTTGGCTGTTGTCAGAAAAGGTTGAAATTAAGAAACATTTTTTTTTTCATAATGCGGATGGAGAAGGTTCATCACCTCCACTTCTGCATTCTCTGGAAGCTCATGATACTATTTGAGGCGGTGTCCATTTACGATGAAAGCTTTGGCAGTGACCTCACTTTTAATCTGAACAAAGACACCCTGTAAGGAAAAACATTAGTAACAATAAATGGTCCATCCCATCTAGACCTTAATTTGCCAGGCATGAGTCAGAGGCGGGAGTTATAGAGGAGAACTTTTTTACCAATCTCAAATGTTTTCCTCAGAATCAACTTATCATGGAAGGCTTTGGTCTTCTCCTTATAAAGTTTGGAACTTTCATAAACCTCCAAGCGGATCTCCTCCAATTGCTGCAGCTGCAGCTTCCTCTCCATACCTGTTTGATATAGGTCCAAGTTGCACCTTTTCACCGCCCAGAATGCTCGATGCTCAATTTCCACCGGCATGTGGCATGCTTTTCCAAAAACAATCTGATATGGAGACATCCCGATTGGTGTCTTATAAGCAGTCCGGTAAGCCCATAAAGCATCCTCAAGCCTCTTGCTCCAGTCCTTTCTATTAGGTTGAACTGTCTTCTGGAGTATCTGCTTAATTTCTCTGTTGGAGACCTCAGCTTGCCCATTGGTTTGGGGGTGGTAGGATGTAGAAACCTTGTGTTGGACTCCATACTTCTTCATCAAAGCCTCCATGCTTCGATTGCAAAAATGTGAACCTTGATCACTAATGATGGCTCTCGGGACTCCAAACCTACAGAAAATCTATGATCTAATAAAATCCACAACAACTTTAGAATCATCAGTCCGAGTGGCCTTAGCCTCCACCCATTTAGATACATAATCCACAACAAGCAGAATGTAAACAAAACCAAATGATATAGGGAAAGGACCCATAAAGTCAATACCCCAAACATAAAAAATTTCACAGAATAATAAGGGTTTCTGGGGCATCTCATTCCTAGGAGAAGTATTCCTTGTTCTCTGGCATTGATCACAAGATTTGCAAAACATATATGCATCATGAAATAGAGTGGGTCAATATAATCCAGAGTCTAAAACTTTCCTAGTAGTCCGTTGAGGACCGAAATGGCCGCCACATGCAAGTTTATGACAAAAGCTAAGAATGGAATGGAATTCATCATCAGGCACACATCTCCTAATTACTTGGTCACTGCAAAATCTCCATAAGTAAGGATCATCCCACACATAATACTTTGACTCACTTTTCAATTTATCAATCTTAGCCTTTGTGAAATGTGCAGGTATTGCTTTAGCAACCAAGAAATTAATCAAATCAAAAACCAAGGGATGTTGCCTTGCAGCTTGAAAAAGCTGCTCATCGAGGAAAACATCATGGATGGGAAAAACATTTGCCTCCCTTTCAATTCGACTCAAGTGATCAGCCACTAAATTCTCCGCTCCACTCTTGTCACAGATCTCAATATCAAACTCCCGAGGAGCAACATCCACCTAATCAACCGGGGCTTGGCATTGGGCTTCTTCAGGAGAAACTTCAATGCTTTGCGCATGATCCGAAAACACAACCACTCTAGAACCAAGCAAATATGATCGAAATTTATCTAAAGCAAAAACAATTGCTACAAGTTCCTTTTCAGTTGTGGTGTAGTTGATTTGTGCGAGGATCTAAAGTTCTCAAAGCATAGGAAATGACATGAGATACTTTACCGACCACTTTGTGCAAGAACAGCTCCTAATGCATAATTAGAGGCATCACACATCAGCTCAAATGGAAGTGTCCAATCCGGCGAGTTGGATGATAGGTGTATTGGTCAATGCCTGCTTCAATTGATTGAAGGCATCCTGGCACTTCTTGTCAAAGTGAAACTCCACATCTTTTTGCAGTAAGTTGGATAGCGGAAGTGCAATTTTGCTGAAATCCTTTATGAACCGCCGATAGAAACCTGCATGACCAAGGAAAGAACGAATCTCCCGCACGCATGTGGGGTAAGATAGGCATGAAATAACATCTATTTTTGCAAGATCTACCTCAATACCCTCACGAGATATCACATGCCCTAAGACTATACCTTGTTCTACCATGAAATGACATTTCTCAAAATTTAGAACGAGGTTAGTCTTAATGCATCTATGCAAGACCTGAGCCAGACTATCTAAACATGCATCAAAGGAAGATCCATAGACAGTAAAATCATCTATAAATACGTCCATGCAATTTTCTAAAAAATCAGAAAAGATACTTACCATACACCTCGAAAGGTTCCTGGAGCGTTGCACAGACCAAAGGGCATCCTCCTGTATGCAAATGTGCCAAATGGACAAGTGAAAGTAGTCTTCTCTTGGTCTTCGGGGCTATATGAATCGAAAATAGCCCGAATATCCATCCAGGAAACAATAATGTGACTTGCCGCCTAACCGCTCCAACATCCGATCAATGAAGGGCAGCGGAAATGATCCTTTCATGTAGCCTGGTTAAGCCGCCTATAATCAATGCAAACTCGCTTAACTGTTTTGAACTTGTGTGGGCACAAGCTCATTGTTCGATTCGCAACCAAGGTGACCCCGCATTTGTTGGGAACCACTTGCACGGGCTCACCCATTGATCGGATATGGGATAAATAATGCCGACTTGAAGCGACTTTGTAACTTCCTTTTTCACCACATCTAGAATCGGGGATTTAGTCTCCTTTGGGCATGTCTAACTGGTTTGATCCCTTCTTCCAATAAAATCTTATGCATGCATATAGAGGGACTAATACCAGGAATATCTGCAAGAGTCCATCCGATGGCTTGCCTATTCTGCTTCAAAATCTGCAGTAATTTTTCTTCTTGATCAGGTTGTAGGTTTTTAGCAATGATCACCGGAAGTGTCTCACCATCTCCCAAATATGCATATTTAAGATGGTCTGGTAAAGTTTTCAACTCCAAAGATGGAGGTTGCACAATGGAAGGTAACAAGTGATCTGAAACAATTATCTCAGCAACATTAATTTCAGCATGGTACTGACTCTCATTCTCAATTGTTGTATCATCAGCAGTTGTATCATTACTCATAACAGAAACAAATCTTAGCACATGCAAAGACATGGTTCAACATCACAAGTAGCACATGTATCACAAGAAACAGAACCAAGATAGTCAACAATATCGGGAATTCAAGATATAAATCAATATAGACATCATCAACCAAAGATCTCAATCACATCAACATGGAAAACAGAATGCTCCTCTGGGGGTGTTTCATGGAATCAAAAATGTTAAATTGTACCAAATTGTCGCCAAACTCCATAGAAAGGGTGCCGGCATGCACGTCTATCTTGGTCTTGGCGGTCTTGAGAATGGTCTCCGCCTAGAATCAATGGAGCATGGTTTGTTGGAGACTCATCTTCCATGTCCGAGAATGTAGAAATCTGCTGGAAAAATTAACTCATTCACCCGAACTAACACATCTTCCAAAGACACTGCAGGATGAGCAAGTGGCTCTATTTGCCAACTGAATCACGATACCGGTGGGTTGCAAAGTACCAATGTTTAAACACTTATAAACTGACATGGGCATGACATTGATCGAAGCACCCAAATCTAGCATTGCATGCTCAAATCTAGAGTTACCAATTGTGCAAGAAATTGTGAAAGTTTCAGGATCTTTGCATTTCGTGGCATGCTTGGCGAATCATTGCATAAACATTTCTACCCATGCTGATCTTCTCATTCCCTTTCAACCTTCTCTTATGAGTGCACAACTCCTTGAGAAATTTAGCATATTTTGGAATTTGCTTGATTGCATCTAGGAGGGAATATTGATTTCCACTTTCCCGAATGTCTCCATGACTTCTTTTTCCATTTCTCGCTTGCATTGTTTCTTGGATTGTGTGATCCTATTTGGAAAAGGTAACGGAATGGTAACATCTGAATTCTCTGCAATTTTCTTCAAGGGTACGTATTTCTGACCGAATTATCCATTTCCCGCCGTTTTTGGTCAATTTCGATTCTTTGTAAGGTTGGAACATCAACTTCTTTGCCACTTCTCAAGGTAATTGCACTTACGTTGCCTCTTGGATTGTTGACTGTTTGTGAAGGCAATTGGCTAGAACCTTGACTCTTTAGCTCGCTCACAGTGGTTGCTAGCTGCCCGATTTGAGTTTGTAAATTCTGAATGTTGGCACTGACGTTCTGCTGGAACTGAATGTTATTTGTGGCCATTTGTTTCATCAGGTCTTCCAATGACGGCTCGGCTGGAGTGGATTGGACAGATCTTGAGCAATTCTTCTTGTCTACGAGTGCGGGGGTATTTGTTGGTATTTGTTGCTTGGACCTGCGACTTGGTATCTAAATTGTTGTTCTTCTTGGTGGGCCGTTTGTTGTTCTTTGGCTAGAATTCTCATATCTCAAATTAGGATGGTCTCGCCAACCAGGGTTATAAGTATTAGAAAATGGATCATATCTAGATTGTTGTTGTTGTTGCTGATATTGGGGTCTACTAGGAAAAACACCAGCTGCAGCAACACATTGATCTGGAAAAGTGGAACCATCTTCCTGAAGTGTAGGGCATGAATCAGTAGGATGAGATGAATTAGAGCAAATTCCACACACTGATGCAGTCATCTGCATGGGTGGTTGTTGAGCCACTGCTATTTGTCTTACCAAAGAAGTCAATCCATCTAGTCTGTGTTCCATTCTTTGTTGGTCCATATGAGATGCTTGAATTTCATTAACTCCTCTGGTTGCGGTGATGATCCGCGAGCCAAATGTGGGTATTGGTTGCCATGTTTGCTATCAGATCTCTTGCGGCGGTAGGAGTTTTGTCTACTAAGGCTCCTCCAGAGGCGATCGATCATGCTTCTATCATTTGGCGGAAGCCCTCATAAAAGTATTGAATCAAGAGCTGTTCACTAATTTGGTGATGAGGGCAAATCGAACACAACTTCTTGAATCTCTCCCGGTATTCATGCAAAGTTTCACCGGACATCGTACGATGCCACATATATCCTTCCTAATTGCGGCAGCTCTCTAGAGGCAGGGAAGAATCTCTTCGGGAACAACCTCTTCATGTCATTCCAACTTCGACCGAACCTGGTGAAAGATAAAACAACCAATCTTTGGTCGCATCGACAAGTGAGAAGGGAAATGCCCTTAACTTGATGTGTTCCTCGGGGATGCCTTGTGGCTTCATGGTTGAACACACAACATGGAACTCTTTCGGTGCTTATGAGGATCTTCACCCACAAGACCATGAAATTTTGGTAACAAGTGTATCAAACCAGATTTTAACTCAAAATCTGCATCAAGATCGAGGATATTGAATGCACAAAGATTGGTAAGATACATCAAGAGCGAAAGTTCCTTAAGGGTTCTATTATGCATGTTATCGGCCATGATTTCGGGATTACTTAAGTTATCGGTTCACTCCCAAAATTAGGTTCGAATTAACTCTGAATTTATCACACGAGCTCTAATTAATCTATGCAAGGTCCTATCAATCTCGGGATCAAGATCAAGCAAGATATCGATTGGACCTAGTCATGCATAAACTAAAGCACAAAAACACAAAAAGCTCGCAACTAAGCAAAATACACTAAACAACACTCAAAATATGCAAAAATAAATCTAGTTAATATGTCTAAACATTTTTAAAAATTATGGAATCAACACGAACAAAGTCTACATAAAAATGAAACTAGAAAATGCAATAAAAAATATTAAAAAATTAAAAAAGTGGTCTAAATGATAGAATTTTGAAAAATCGGGGTGACCTCACAAGATATCTTGTAAGTCTTGTTTATCAGGTGTTTTCCTTCAACCGACCAAGTTTCACTCATTCTCGGGGCATGTTTCGGTTTGAAAATTGCAATAGTTACCGTAATCACTTGTTTTCCGTCTTTCCTAAATCAGAAAAATTCAAAAGCTAAGATAAAAACATTAGTATGGTATGAACAATGTTAGTAAATGAAAAATAACTATTAGAATAGGTAAGAAAGAACAAAAATTAGTAAGGTTACTCAAAATGAAAAGATTACACCTACGAGTTTCCTACAACATGGCCAAAATTTTTCACGAGCCCGAACTCGGTCAATTATAACCAAAGTTATTAACTAAGTTTGCAGTATAGTGAACAACACCGGATCGTCTCCTCAAGGATCGTAAATGCAATTTTATCAAATTAAGTTAAGTTAGAAAGGGGGGTTTTGATTGTTCAAGGATTACAATGACAAGATCTGAAAAAAAATAACAATTAAAAGAACAGTCAATTCAGAAATCTATCCGAGATTGGGTGGATTCAATCATAGACCTTTCAACAAACACCTGAAATACATTTGAATGATTAACTTGGATCTAACCGAGATCTCTCGCATCGATCCGAATTCATACTAGACAATCGTCCGAATTCAATTGACAAGTGATAAACACAAATCTGCAATCGCACTATTCATGTAGATATATGTCAATTTAAGCACCGAATTCAATTAACCTAGGCACCAATCAGTAACCTAACCTCTTCAATTATGTGATTTGTTTAGATCAATCAGTTCTAAGTTTCATCACAAATCTCAATCTTCAGTTATGTGATTAATTCAGATCAATCAGCTTTAAGTTTAATCACAATACTTAATCTTAAAATAAACATAAACAGAATCACCATTCATGCATTCAAGATCAAGAAAACAGAAGAAGAAGAAGAGAAGAAGAATCCAAATATAAATCAAATACATTACATAAACCAAGGTCTCAAGAATCCAAACCACAATCTCTTCAAGAGTCCCAAATTGACTAGAAGTGACTTAGCTCTCCATTACAATGAAGGAATTCAAAATATACAAGAACTATGAAAAGCTATCTCTAACACCAAGTGTGTGTTGTTCCTAGAGCTCTCCACATGCTTCCTTTTATAGAGGATTCGGAGTAGTAGTAGATTGGTAGATGGGATTAGTAGGTGGATGAGTAGGTGGATGAGTAGGTGAGCTACCTTGTCTCTGAAATTCTTTATTGCTGAACTCATTGATTTCGTCATTTCGGAGCCAAGTGGTCTTCATGAAAGTTCTAGAAAATTGTCTAAGCTTTCCAATGGCTCTGGAAACACCCAAAAATTCGTCCTACAGCCCAAGATATGACTCAATTACTACAGACTGTTCAGGACCAGTTTCAGCACCTCTGTTTTGACTTTCAGACCCAATATCTCCATCAAGGAGCCCGAATCAAGTTTTGTGCTTGACATGAAAGTTGTACAAATGAGTCTTAAATTTCAGATTACAAATTTTCAGCCCATTTTATATGCCCAAACTCGAATTATGTTCTGGTTACTACACACTGTTCGGGTTCCAGTCACAAATCCCGTATTCTGATTTCCATGCCCAATTAGCTCCACTAGATGTCTGAAATTGACTTTGAGCTCTTCATCAAAGTTGTAAAGCTCTCTCTTATCTTTTCTACAAGGTAAAATTCATAATTATTAGACATTTAGAACTCAAGATATGGCTAAAATACAGAAACAGTGTAAGACCCGAATAATGCTGAAAAAATCAATTAAGTCCGATTCGAGTTCAAACTTACAAAACATAATCAAATTCAGTCAATTAAGTACATGAAGAGTGTAAATAACTAAACATAAGGGTTTCTTAATGAATAAAATATGTGATTATCAAACCCCTTTGAGATTGTTTGATTATTCCTTGTTTCTAGCTCATTATGTGACTTAAATGAAAAACCATGTTCTTACCTGACTTTAGGGAATAAGAGAGCATTAGCTTTGTTAATGGATGAGTTCTTGAATAAGTGTGGGAGTGTGTGTGCAAAATGATTGGTGAAAAAGGAAAGAGTAGCTAATTAAAAAAAAAAATGTGTTTGTATATTTATGATCTAAAAATAAATAAATGTGTAAATAAAGGGTCAAGAAGGCAAAAAAGGAAGAAGAAAAGAATATGTAAAGGGAATTTGTATTAGGTGGAGTTGGGATAAACTTTCATGCTTGTTAATTGAAATAAGCTTTCAAGCTCTTTTATTCTCTTTGGTTTTTAACTTTCCAAATCCATATTACCGTCCTCCTTTACCTTGGTCCCATTACAACCTTGAATAAAGTCATCATGATTTATGTGTGCATGTGTTCTAAGTAGTGGAGAAGTAGAAGATAAGTAAGCTTATGGCAGTGCAATTTTTCATGGGTTGAATAGAGTGAAATACTTACCTTTTAAACACTTGAGGGATTGAGAGTGAATTCTGTGAGGATCT
Organism: Ormosia emarginata; assembly: GCA_029884605.1. NCBI lineage: Eukaryota > Viridiplantae > Streptophyta > Magnoliopsida > Fabales > Fabaceae > Ormosia > Ormosia emarginata. The sequence continues at coordinate 45,741,062 of JAQQTP010000077.1, read as the reverse complement.
ATTATTCTTAATTCATTCTTTTCAAATGAAGTTTCCTTGCTTGTTAGTTTGAGATATGAAGAAATGTTTCCTTATAAATGCTTTGATCCCTTGAATTTCTAGTTGCTCTTGTTGATTCATCGAGTCTTTAGAGTTTTTAGCATTTGAGTCTGTGTCGTTTTTCCTTGTTTCCTAGCTTTGGTCTTATGTGTTTTGCTAAGAGTGCAAAAAGCTAAGTGTGGGGGAACTTGATAATCATAAATTTTATACATTAATAAACCTTCATTTTTAATCATTGACACTCTCCATGTACTTAATTGATTGAGCTTGGTCATGTTTTGTAAGTTTGGGTTCAAATTAGGCTTAATTGATATTTTTTAGCATTGTTGAGATTTTACATTATTTTTGTATTTCGGTCATATCTTAAGTTCTAGATGTCTAGAAATTATGAATTTTACCTTGTAGGAAATATGAGAGATGCTCTACAACTTTGATGCAGAGCTCGAAGTCTCAATCAAATATCTAGTGGAGCTAATTGGGCCTGGAAGTCAGAAAACGAGTTCTGTCACTAGAACCCGAGCAGTATGCACTAATCAGGGCATAACTTGGGTTGTATGAGTTTCATTGAGCTGAAACTAGTGCAATTTGAAAGTTAAGACCCAAATTTACAACTTTTATGCAGAACACAAGAGCCAGTTTGGATGGCTTGGAGGTCATACTGGGCTTGTAAGTCAGAACAGAGGAGCTGTAGCTGGGCCTGAGTAGTGTGCAGTGATTGAGCTAGAATTTGAGCTGTAGGAGTTGTATAGAGATGCACCTAGTGACATTGGAAAGATAAGACAAAATCCTTCAACTTTCATGAAGACTACTTTTCAGAAAATGACTTTTTAACAAAGTTATAATCGTGTGAAGATAGTTGAATTAGTTGGTACAAGTGGAGAGACAAGCATCGTTAATCATCCACCCACTCATTAATCATCCACCCACTAAATAATCATCTACCCACTCAATAATCATCCACCCACTCAATAATCATCTACCTACTCATTAATCATCCACCCACTTATTAATTAACTTCATTGTCATTTTCCACTCATCCACCCATCATCTACCTACTCATTAAATAACTCCATTATCATTTTCTACTCATCCACCCATCATCTACCCCTCATTAAATAACTTCATTGTCATTTTGTACTCCTTAAGCTCTATATAAAGGAGAATTGGCTGATCACTTTGGGGAATCTTAGCTTAGACTATGCTATTGTGTTATTTGTTTCTCTTATTATAGTTTTTTTGTTCTAAATTGAAGTTATGATCATCTTTTTCTATTTCTCTCTTTCTTTCTTCTTGTTCATGAGTAACAAATCTTCATCTTGCTTGGGTGAAGGGGTGCTTTTGGTAATAAAATAAGGTTAGATTAATTTCTTTCTTGTGCTTAAATGATATATTATCAAGTGGTCATTATATGTGTTGTATTTTGTTTCCAATCAATTTAGAAACCCTCCTTGTAAAATGGAGTTCTTGATTCAATGTAGACAAGTGGTTTGACACAATGAATATTTGAACCCATTTACAAGTATTGGTGTTGGTAAATAATTCCTCCTTGTAAAATGGAGTTCTTGATTCATTGTAGACAACTGGTTTGGCACAATGAATGCTTGAACCCATTTACAAGTGTTGGTGTTGGTAAATAATTAAAGGAACCATAGTATAACTATGTATATAATTCTAAATGGACTTTAAATGTTTTATTTTCTGATTGGAACCTCCGTTGCGTGTAGATTTCAATTAAGTTATAAAAAGAATTAATCTTGTCCTTAAATTATTACTAAAAATGGATCTCCTAACCCAAGTAAGTTCTTTAATTTAATTGTGAACAATTTTTATTATCTTTATTGTTGTGACAAAGCATTTCCTTACCTCAAAGAATTTTTTCTACATCAACTCTCTGTGGATCGACCTTGAACTCCGGAGAAATTTATTACTTGAGACAACCTGCACTTGGGTTTGCATCCTTTAATCTGCATCAAGTTTTTGGTGCCGTTGCCGGGGACTTTATTTGAAAATTTAATTTATTAAGATTTTTTTTCTTTAATAAAATATTTTCTCTCTTCTCCCTCACCGGAGTAAAAGATCAGTTTTCCAGTCATTCGGTTTCTTTACTAACTCTCTAACTTTCTAACTTACTAACTTACTAACCTACTAACTTACTAACTAACTTATTTATTTATGTCATTTATTTATGCTTTCTAACTTTTTTTATGTCATTTATTTATGTTTTCTGACTTACTAACTTACTAACTTGTTTATTTATGTCAATTATTTTTGCTTTCTGACTTAATAATTTGTACATTTTTATGTCATTTATTTATTGTTAATATTTTAATGGTTGGTGTAATCCGCCTACTTGTACATTATTTTTTCTGTTTTAAGTCATTTATTTATGCTTAAATGGTATCATGATTCAAATTCTGGTCATTTGGTTAAAATTAATCCTGGTACTTTATATATCGATTTGTTTGAATCACAATCACACACAATTGACACAATGACTAAAAATAAAAGTGTACATGATGAACATGAAAATCAACTGTTGCGAATCATGCGTGAATATTTGCAACCACCTCAAAATTCTAGTTCATCATGTTTTATCTTTCCACTCAATGCTAACAATTTTAGATTTAAGTAAGGTATGATTTCTTAACTTCTTAATTTTCATGTTTTAGAATATGAAAGCCCATATTTATATTTAAAAGAATTTGAGGAAGTATGTATTACTTTCAATGACCAAAATTACTCTGAAGATATTGTTAAGCTTAAATTGTTTCTTTTTTCTTTAAAAGATAAAAACAAAAACTTAGCTTAACACTTTAAAACCAATATCAATTGACACATGACAATAAATGTAAGGTGAGTTCTTTCCAACACATAAAACCAATGCCATGAAAAGGCAAATCTAAAATTTTTCCAAAATTCAAATGAAGCATATTTTTAAAGTTGGGAACGGTTTAAAAATTTGTTAAATTCTTGCCCATATCATGGTTTTAAAAAATGATGCACTATAAGCTTCTTTTATGAATGTTTAACACCTGAAACTATACAATTTGTCGAAACAATGTATAATGGCGAGTTTCTTGATAAAGAACCTGATGAAACTTTAGAATATTTAAACCAGTTAGTTAAAAATTCTCAATCTTGGCATAGTACTAATATTTCTGAAAATTCAATTAGATCTAACCTTGTAAGTGCTAATAAAAGAAAATATCACCTTAGTCAAAAGGAAGATCTAAATGCTAGGTTTTCTAGTTTGGCTAGAAAAGTTGAAGCCATGGAATTAAGAAAAGCAAAAGAAATTAAATATGTGAAAAATGAAGAAATTTGTAGCATTTGTGATGACTTATGACACTAAACACAAGAATGTCCTAAGATTCCTATTTTTAAATAAGTTGTACATGAGCAAGTAAATGTAATGAATAATTTTAAAAAGTCATTTACTTCTTTTTTAGATTCATACAATCTAAGATGGAGAAATCACCCGAACTTCAGCTGGAAGAATAATAATCAAGCACAATTTAAGGAAATTAAACCATAATACTGAAATTTTTGAAATTTTAAAACAAGTGAAGGTCAATATTCCTTAGTTAGATGCTATCAAACAGATTCCATCTTACGCCAAATATTTGAAGGACTTATGCACTGTTAAAAAGAAACTAAATGTGTAAAAGAAAGCCTTTTTGTTTGAACAAGTAAGCTCCATTATTCAAAACAATAATGCGTCAAAATATAAAGACCCTAGTTATCCTACAGTTCCATGCATTATTGGAGAACATAAAATTGAAAAAGCTTTACTTGATCTTGGTGCTAGTGTTAATTTGCTTTCATATTCAGTTTATCAGCAACTCAACTTGGGTGAGTTAAAACCAACTTCTGTAACTTTTCTACTTGCTGATAGATCAATTAAAATTCCAAGAGGAATAATGGAAGATGTGTTAGTACAAGTTGATAAATTCATATATCCTATAAATTTTATTGTCTTGGACACTTAACCTATGCTTAATAGTTGCAAGTCAATTCCTGTTATTTTAGGCCATCTAATTTTAGCAACATCTAATGCTTTGATAAATTGCATAAATGGAGTGGTGAAGCTAACATTTGGAAATATGACACTGGAACTCAATGTTTTAAACATGTGCAAGCAACCACAGGAAGTCCTTGATGAAAAGGAGGAAGTTGAAAGGATTGAAGTCATCGTAGATGATCATTTCAAATAAGGAGTTCTTCTGACCCATTAGAAATTTGTTTAGTCAATTCATTTGATTCATGCATGCAATTAGATGATGATATATCTGAAATATGCTCTTTGCTTGATTGTACACAGGTAATGGAGTACAAGGGATGGAAGCCAAGATTTGAAGAGCTAAAACCCAAGAATGATAATACCCATGAAGAAGTACCCACACTGGAACTAAAGTCATTACCTGCTGGGTTGAAGTACACATTTTTGGGAGAAGAGCAAAGCTTTCCAGTGGTAATTTCCTCGTCCCTTACTGAAGAACAAGAAGGTATGTTAACAGAAGTACTTAAAAGGCATAAAAGTGCAATTGGATGGACATTAAAGGACATAAAAGGTATTAATCCATTAATATGTACACATAGAATACATTTAGAGAATAATGCGAAAATATCTCAAGAACCTCAAAGAAGATTAAATCCACACATGAAAGAGGTGGTTAGAGCTGAAGTTCTTAAATTACTTGATGTGGGAATTATCTATCTTATCTCTGATAGCTAGTGGGTAAGTCCTAAACAAGTTGTGCCTAAGAAATCTGGAATAACAATGGTTGAAAATAATAAAGGTGAATTAATACCTACGCGAGTCTCATCCAGTTGGCATATGTGTATTGATTTTAGAAAATCAAATGCTGCTACTAGGAAAGATCATTTTCCCTTGTCATTTCTTGATCAAATTCTGGAAAGGGTAGCAGGACATCCATACCAATTGCATTGGAGGATCAAGAAAAAATCACTTTTACATGTCCCTTTGGTACTTTTGCATATAGAAGAATGTCTTTTGGCCTTTGTAATGCTCTGACAACATTCCAAAGATGTATGCTAAGTATTTTTAGTGACTTGATTGAGCATTATTTAGAGATTTTCATAGATGACCTGACATTTTTTGGAAATTCATTTAAAAATTGTCTTGATAATTTGGAAAAAGTTCTTAAAGATGCGAAGAAAAAGAATTTGTGTTAAACTAGGAAAAATGTCATTGCATGGTTACCTTAGGAATAGTATTAGGTCATGTGATATCTTCTCAAGGAATTGAAGTTGATAAGGCCAAAGTTGAATTAATTATCCATTTGTCTTCCCCAAAAACAGTCAGAGAAGTTCATTCCTTTTTACGACATGCAACATTTTACAGAAGATTCACTAAGGACTTTAGTGCCATATCTAGACCATTATGTAATCTTCTGTTAAAAGATGCATCATTTGATTGGACTCAAGGATGTCAAAAATCTTTTGAAAAATTAATTGGTCTTCTAATATATTACGCTATCATGCAATCCCTTGACTGGTCTTTACCTTTTGAGTTAATGTGTGATGCTAGTAATTTTGTTGTGGGCGCTGTTTTAGGCCAAAGAAAGGAAGGTAAGCCTCATGTGATTTGTTACGCAAGTAGAACTTTAAATAGTACACAAATGAATTACACCACTACTGAAAAAGAACTACATGTTGTAATATTTACACTGGATAAATTTCGATCTTACGTAATTGGTTCTTCTACTGTGGTTTTCACTGATCATGCTATTGTTAGATATTTGATGTCTAAGCAGGTTACCAAATCAAGATTGATACGGTAGATCTTGTTGCTTCAAGAATTCAACATCACAATAAAAGATAAGAAAGGAGCCGAAAATGTTGTCGAAGATCAGTTGTCCAGACTTACAATAGGCTCACCTTTTGATAACACACCCATCAATGATTCTTTTCTCAATGAATTTTTATTTTCTGTTAATTTCATGCCTTGGTTTGCTAACATAGTCAACTTTCTTGTAACAGGAAAGATGCCGCCTCAATGGACGCACCAAGATAGAAGAAAATTTTTTTATAGAGGTGAAATTTTTTTATTGGGATGACTCATACTTGTTCAAATATATTCCTAACCAAATCTTTTGGAGATGTGTGCCCGACAGTGAGGTAGGTAGTGTCATTAAATTTTGTCACTCAAAAGCATGTGGAGGTCACTTTTTTTCAAAGAATACAGCTGCAAAAATCTTGCAGTATGGATTTTATTGGCCCACTTTATTTAAGGACCGTTATACCTTTTGCAAAAGTTATGAAAACTATCAGAAATTGGGCTTTATTTTAGAAAGAAACAGGATGCCTCTGAACCATATCCTTGTTATTGAAATTTTTTATTATTGGCGAATTCATTTCTTGGGTCCATTTCTATCCTCATTTGGATTTGTGTATATTTTAGTTGCAGTTGATTATGTCTCAAAATGGATTGAGGCAATTCCATGCCAACATAATGATCGTAAAACCGTTCTTAAATTTTTAAAAGAAAATGTCTTGTGTCAATTTGAAATCCCTCGAACTATCATTAGTGATGGGGGAACACATTTTTGTAATAAATCATTTGAATCTTTAATGAAGAAATATGGTATTACACACAAAATTACCACCGCTTATCACCCTTAGACAAATGGACAAGTTGAATTGGCAAATAGGGAGATTAAACAAATTTTAAAAAAAAATGGTTAATCCAAATCGTAAAGATTGGTCTTTAAGACTAAACGATGCTCTTTGGGCTTACCGTACTGCTTTTAAAACATCTTTGGGCACGTCACCCTATTAGTTAGTCTATGGAAAACCTTGCCACTTGCCTATAGAATTGGAACATAAAGCATTTTGGGCCAATAAAGCTTTCAACCTAAACCTTGATGGTGCTTGCAAGATACACAAATTGCAATTAAATGAACTTGAGGAATTGAGAAATGATGCATATGAAAACTCAAAGATTTATAAAGCTGGAGCAAAAGCTTTTCATGACAAGTTAATTTTGAGAAAATCTTTTGAAATTTGTCAAAAAGTTCTGCTTTATAATTCTCATTTGCACCTATTCCCTAGCAAATTGAGATTTAGGTGGAATGGTCCTTTTGTTATCAAATATGTGTATCCTCATGGGGCCATAGATATTGAGAATCCTAGAAATGGTAATGTGCTTAAAGTCAATGGACAAAGACTCAAATCATTTCTGGAAAACCAAGTTGATGAGGTAGAATTCATCTTTCTTTCTATTCCTTATTTTAAATAGAATTTATTCTAATTTTATTGCCTTCTTTTTACACTTCTTTGTGTTCCCGGTTAAGTGACGGATAACGGTACTCCATGGCTCACGAGTTAGTTTGTTTTCAGTTTCCTATAATAATTGAATCATTCTCCTTTAAAATGGATATCATTCTCTCAAATTTAAGAAAACATTTTCCTTCCTTCCCTCAAAATGCTCTGACAAAAATCTACAAAGCTAGATTTGAAAGATTAAGACTGTTAATGCACAAGGGTATACCAGAAGATGTACACTGGATAATTAAAGCAAAGGTCCATCTAGTAGGTGAGTCTTCAATTTCATTTGACTCATACATGTGAGGTCTTGGTAGAAGTTCGCATTCTAAAAGGAGAAAAACAAAAAAGTTACAAGTTTGTCACAAATGTGATGATGGAATTGTAACAAGCGATGTCGTTCTTTGGGAATGGTTTCCATAAATTGAGAAGATAAAATATTTTTCATTAAGAATGGACTAAGTAAGGAGTCATTAGATGGTATCTTATTGACTCTTGAGACGCATTCTTGTGGATTTATGCATCGTGTACTTCTTAACTTGTGGAATCTCTTCAAAGATGAACAAAAACGTTACAGTCTTGGGAATCTGACTCTAAAAGACTCTGTTTGCCAATTTATAAGAAAATTGGATGGGAAGCTTATCCTCGACTCATAGAAGGCATTTAAGTCATTACTGGATGTAAAACCAGAGGAAGATGTGAGCCACAATCACAACAAGATGTACATATTATCTTCTTCTTAAAAAAAAGAGAAAGAAATGAAAAAAAAAAGTGAAAAAAAGGTTAAAAAAGACAAAAATGAGAAAAGGAAGGCGAAACTTCGGTTGTACTTGGTCTTTAATTAGATTAGGAGCCGCGAGTGGATGTGCATCTTTTTATAGACCGGGGAGGAGACCTTCACACACTAGTATGTAAATAAGGTTCGTGTGACATGCTCTGTAAAGAGTCGTTCTCAGTGTCCCAAAGTTTACCTTTTAGGCAAGCTGAGATGATGGGCAGATAGAAGCGCCCCGTGTTGGAATACTCGTGTGACTATGCAACTGAGCTGGATCCTATGATTTAATGTCATGGGCTCTCTAGTGACCTTTCACTGGCTGTGGTCGTTGGTGGTAGCTGTCAGATTTATGCACTTTAACTAGTTGTGTTGTAGCTCAATCCAAAATAATCCCTCAAGTGAGAGGGAGAAGAATTCCAAGATTAGCTGAGCCGTCTTGGTATTACTACACTCATGACACGCAGTATAAAGATACCCCATGAAAACTATTCATAAAGGTATGTCATCATTTGTGATATTTCTTTTATCTTTGTGTGATTTTATTGTATTTTGGTTTTGGACAGACGATCCTTTGAGCAGGGTCCTTCAAGGGTTTTTAGACTTCTTTACTCTGATGGTTTTCTTGAAGTTAAAAAAAAACAAAAATAAAAATAAAAACAAAAACAAAAAAAATAAAAAAAAAAGCTCAGATAGATTAGTAAGAAGGAAGTAGTGAGGGAAATAGCATGAAATGCAAGCTAGATCTGACACTTCATCTATAACTTTTCGTTACCTTTGGTTTTATTTATCATACTTTGTTTCTGTTTAAATTTGTGTCAAATTTCTCTTTTCAGTAATTACCGCAACAGGTAATATCATCTATCATTTACTCATCTATATTTTAACATTGATGATAATGTTGTGATCTGGTTGGGGGGAAGGATTGACCCAAAAAAAGAAAAAAAAATTAGAAGTATGAGATGACTATCAGAAACCTACAGCAAAACCAATTAGGGATGATAGAGTAAGGAGTAATTTTACTTTTGAAGTAAATTACTCTTGAGATGCATCTAGATTGAGGAAGTAACTATTCTGTGATAATTTGTGGAAGTAACAAAATTTTATCGTTTGATTTCCTTTGAATGATTCAAGTGAATGAATTCTCACATCCTTTAAAGCAATTGAAATTCAGGAATCATAGCATGGTTGAATAAATTGTCTTTTGTCTTAAATTTCACATGCTTAGTTATGGATGTTGAATTGATAGATTGAGAATAATTGATATATGCCTTGTGAGATTTTGAGCCTATTGATGAATGGATTGAATATCTGTATCATTTTCTTCTTTCTTGTGTGATTTTCACTCATTGAATTATTACTTTAGAACTTGATTTAATTATTTTTTAGGCTACATTTTCATATACATACATAAACATGATTGAGACATTTTTCTTGAAATAGCTACTTTAACCAAATAGGCAACCTTGCTCAGCAGCATATTGTTTCAATGTAATATCAAGCACTCTTATGACTTCTTGAAAATTTTTTGATTCCTGCTAACATAAGGCATTGAAAATAACCGATTTTCCCTTGATTAACCCCTTTAAGATTGTTTAATTATTCCTTGTTTCTAGCTCATTATGTGACTTAAACGAAAAATCATGTTCTTACCTGACTTTAGGGAATAAGAGAGCATTGACTTTGTTAATGGATGAGTTCTTGAACAAGTGTGGGGGTGTGTATAAAGAATGGTCAAGAAGGCAAAAAGGGAAGAAGAAAAGAATATGTAAAGGAAATTTGTATTAGGTGGAGTTGGGATAAACTTTCATACTTGTTAATTGAACTCAACTTTCATGTTCTTTTATTCTCTTTGGCTTTTAACTTGTCAAATTCATATTACCACTCTCCTTTACCTTGATCCCATTACAATCTTTAATAAAGTCCTCATGATTTGTGTGTGCAAGTGTTCTGAGTAGTGGAGAAGTAGAAGATAAGCAAGCTTATGGTAGTGCAATTTTTTATGGGTTAAATAGAGTGAAATACTTACTTTTTAAACACTTGAGGGATTGAGAGTGAATTCTGTGATGATCTATCATTCTTGATTCATTCTTTTCAACTGAAGTTTCTTTTATTATTAGATTGAGATGTGAGGAAATGTTACCTTATTAATACTTTGATCTCTTGAATTTCTAGTTGCTCTTCTTGATTCATTGAGTCTTTTAAAGTTTTTAGCTTTTGAGTCTGTGTCGTTTTTCTTTGTTTCGTAGCTTTGGTCTTATGTGTTTTGCCCAGGAGTGCAAAAAGTTAAGTGTGAGAAAATTTGATAATCACATATTTTATACATTAATAAACCCTCACTTTTAATCATTTACACTCTCCATGTACTTAACTGATTGAGTTTGGTCATATTTTATAAGTTTGGGTTCAAATTAGACTTATTTGATATTTTTTAGCATTGTTGGGATATTACACTATTTCTATACTTCGGTCATATCTTGAATTCTAGATGTCTAGAAATTATGAATTTTATCTTTTAAGAAAGCTGAGAGAAAGCTCTACAACTTTTATGAAGGGCTTGAAGTCTCAATCAGACATCTAGTGGAGCTAATTGGGCCTGGAAGTTAGAAAACATGTTTTGTCACTAGAACCCAAGCAGTGTGCACTAATCCAGGCATAACTTGGGCTGTATGAGTTTCATTGAGTTGTAACTAATGTCATTTGAAAGTTAAGACTCAAATCTACAACTTTTATGAAGAATACAAGAGCCAATTCAGATACCTTGGAAGTCATATTGGGCTTATAAGTCAGAATAGATGAGCTGTACCTGGGCCTAAGCAGTTTGCTATGCTTTTGAGCTGTATGAGTTGTATGGAGATAAAACTGGTGGCAGTAGAAAGATAAGACAAAATCATTTAACTTTTATGGAGACCACTATTTCAGAAAATGACGTTTTAATAGAGTTATAATCGTGTGAAGATAGTTGAATTAGTTGGTACGAGTGGAGAGACAAACATCGTTAATCATCCACCCATTCATTAATCATCCACCCACTAAATAATCATCTACCCACTCAATAATCATCCACCCACTTAATAATCATCCACCCACTTAATAATCATCCACCCACTCATTAATTAACGCCATTGTCATTTTCTTCTCATCCACTCATCATCTACCTACTCATTAAATAACTCCATTGTCATTTTCCACTCATCCACCCATCATCTACCCACTCATTAAATAATTTCATTCTCATTTTGTACTCCTCAAGCTCTATATAAAGGAGCATTGGCTGATCATTTTGGGAGATCTTAGCTTAGATTATGCAATTGTATTATTTGTTTTTTTTTGTTGTAGTTTTCTTTGTTCTAAATTGAAGTTATGTTCATCTTTTTCTTCTTCTCTTTTTCTTTCTTCTTGTTCATGAGTAACTAATCTTCATCTTGCTTGGGGTGAAGGGGTGAAGCTTTTGGTAATAAAATAGGATTAGATTAATTTCTTTCTAGTACTTAAATGATATATTATCAAGTGGTTATTATATGTGTTATATTTTGTTTCTAATCAATTTAGAAACCCTCTTTGTAAAGTGGAGTTCTTGATTCATTATAGACAAGTGGTTTGTCACAATGAATACTTGAACCCATTTACAAGTGTTGGTGTTGGTAAATAATTCCTCCTTGTAAAGTGAAGTTCTTGATTCATTGTAGACAAGTGGTTTGGCACAATGATGCTTGAACTTATTTACAAGTGTTGGTGTTAGTAAATAATTAAAGGAACCATAAGATAAGTACGTATATAATTCTAAATGGACTTTGAATGTTTTATTTTTCGATTGGAACCTCTATTGTGCATGGATTTCAATTGAGTTATAAAAAGAATTAATATTGTCCTTAAATTATTACCAAAAGTGGTTCTCCTAGCCCAAGCAAATTCTTTAATTTAATTGTGAACAAGTTTTATTATCTTTATTGTTGTGACAAAGTATTTCCTTACCTCAAATAATTTTTTCTTCATCAATTTCCTGTTGATCAACTTCAGACTCTCAAGAAATTTATTACTTGAGACAACCTGCACTTAGGTTTGCATCCTTTAATCCGCATCAAGGATGAAGACCACCTCAACTACTCTGACTAATATCATGATATGCCATGAATCTTCATGTTTTCCAGGAATCCAATTCCATAAGTTGCCCCTGGGTAATGAGGATAAAGACCACCTCACTACCCTATGTTATTCCAAGAGTAAAGAAGAAATAACCACCTTTAACTACTCTTCGCTAGTGAGGGAATCACTCATCTCAAGCTAACAAAAGTTAGGATTACCTCCGGTAATGAGAAAAATCACATATCTTCACAACCTTCCATTTAAGACAACATCTAGTGAAGAGGGAAGATACAATCTACCTTAGCTCAACTACTAGAATAATGAGGAAGAGAAAGTCCATTCTCAACTCATTACTACTATAGGAAGGGCATCGTCCTACCTCACATTAACATAGATCATCCCTAAATGTGAGAGCCAAATTCTTCACAAACATATCATGCAATACAATAACTAATTAGGACAACAATTGATTTACATGCATCTCAAATCCACTTCACTAAATACTCCTATTTAAGTTTCAATACTCATAAGAAAGCATATAACAAATATCTATATCGACAAACAACTCCATGGCATCAAACAAAACTTCATGTTTCTCCTAAGCATCCACCGCTCGGCGCGAAGCTCTCGGCCTCTCCCACGCCTCAACGTGGTTCTCAATCATGCCACGACATGACCCTACTAATAGAGTTTCTGCAAAAGGCAACCACTATTCCATTGGTTCCAATGGAATTCTAACCACTCAAACCTCAAATCCAAGTGATTTTTAACCTCACACAAGGTCGATAAACATGTTGTAACTCTTAAACAACTTTTAATTCACTCCAACAAGTATTGATGAATCAATCATCAACCTTAAGACCTAGATTCCCAACTCTTGGCTCAAGTCGAAACAAAGGTGTTTAAAGCGTGATTACTTATCTTCATACATCCAGCAACTCAAAAAAACAGGTCATCCTCAAGTTCTCCAACAAGATTCAAGCCAAAAATATCAAATTGACACTTCAAGCTCATATCCCCCAATAAGCCCCTCATGAAGCAAGATGAAGAAAATGAACACAAAGCGTCAAAACAAGTTTCCCCCCACCTCTAATGGCCAGAAATGAAGTCACTTAGCAGCTCCTCTCCACCTCTAACTTCTTCCTCCTCTTTGGTTGTTGATTCTCTTCCTTTGCCTTCTTTCTTTCCTTTCCATTTGTTTCTCCCTGTTGCAGCTGTGAAAAGTGAAGAAAAATGAGACAAATTTTCTGGCAAACTACATTCAGGCTCCACATGTTAATATGATGTTTATTAATGTCCATGTTCAGCTTTATATGGAGACTATACAAGATCTGCTTGACCCCGCTAATGATAACATAGCCATTGTAGAAGATCCCAAAACTGGTGATGTTTCACTTCCTGGAGCTAGCCTAGTTGAGATTAGGGACCAGCAGAGTTTTATAGAACTACTAAGATTAGGGGAGGCTCACCGCTTTGCTGCGAATACGAAACAGAATACAGAATCTTCTCGAAGTCATGCTATTCTGATGGTAAATCAATTTCACATATCTTGTTTATGGTGCTCATGTTCTTTTGTTCCTAGGAGTTGTTCACTGTTCAATATTTCTATATTTAATCTTGTCGGATGATTGAATATTCCTCTCTGATACAATAGGTGCATGTAAAGAGATCCATCAAGGGAAGAGATGCAGCTCTTTCAAGTGAAAATGGCAATCACCCACACATGGTTAAATCGTTAAAGCCACCTTGCTGGTTCGGAGTGAATTGATAAGTCAAGCTAGTAGATTTAAGAAAGGGGACTTTGTGATCTCTCCATCTTCATCTGTTTGTAGTGGCTTTATATTATCATAGGCTTTGCTTTCAGGAAAAATCCATATTTCTCTACCATCTTTTACACAAAAATCTTTCTAATTGCTTGGCTAATATAGTTCAGTCTTCCACGCTCAAGATAAATATTAGTTACCCAAGATGGAAAGATGTACAATTTCTGTTTCAGTCTCTGCTATTTTCTAGTTTCATTGTTATAAAGATGACAAAAGGTTATCAGGGTTACAGTGAGATGCTTGAAAACCAAATATGGATTCTTGTCAAAATAAGACTTGAATGGCATATTTAAGAATTTAAGGCTGATAAAATCATCACGTAATGTTGCCACAGACCTATTACTCAGGCAATCAAGGTTCTTTTTCTTGGTACAACATCCATGCTACTTATTGAGGTTGTTTCATTATTTGTTGCTTAATAGGAAGTGAAGGACATACATTAGAGGAAGCCAAATCTATCAATCTGTCATTAAGTGCATTGGGGAAGTGTATTAACTCACTTGCAGAGACTAGTGTGTATGTGCCATTTCGTGACTCAAAGCTTACTAGATTGTTGCGTGATTCATTTGGAGGTAAGATTCAGTGAATATAAGGATTGATATTTTCTCTTGTTCCTTTCTTTTGTTTTGGGTTGATCTTAGCTTTTTTACTATGAAGCACTATATTCTCAATTATGTCATGTTATGTAATGGATGTTGACATAGGTATAATAACACTCTGGAAAGTGGAAACGTGTGTCAGTCACAAGTTTCTGCATGTGGAAATAAAAAGTTGACCCAATAATTAAAGAATTGCTGTGGAAGACATTCAATCTGTACATAGAAAACAAGTGGTGAAGCTTAGGATGCTTTGGAAGTAGTAATTTGACGTTTAAGAATAAATTGATGATCTCTGTTAATGCTTGTATATTCTTCCTAGAGATATCGTTATAAAGGTTTTGTGCTGAATGTCTCTGAAGTCACCTCTTTTTGAAGTACATTGTGATTAGAGGGAAATCTTGGATTAGAAAATTATTACATAAGTTAATTACTTATAGATTGGAGATATTATTATGAAATACATATTTTGTCAAGCATGTTTAATTTTTATGAACCAAATCTGTGTACTATGTGTTTCTTGGCATTGAAAAGTTTTAACAGGTACAACAAGAATTTCACAGGTCATTAATATTGGTCCGTCTCCACGTAATAGGGGAGAGACTGCCAGTACTATAATGTTTGGACAGAGGGTGGGTTCCAAATTCAATAGCTTACTTTCTCTTTTCTCCCTCAACTTTAGGATTGACATGCCATTACCTGGTCCATGGTGTTGCCAATTTATTTCATGAGGATATTGCATAGAATAAGATATGACTGGATGCCTTGTAATAACTATTAAGATGTTGAATAGTATCACAATGATAACTATTATGGGCGCTTCTTCTTAAATTGGTACTCCTAATCATTAATAGACCACGCAGATAATGTCTTGTCTCTTGCAAGCCTTGCTTTTGAGGAAACAAAAATAATTGTCAAGCAACACAGATCTCTTCGAGCAGTTCTCAAAAGGGAGTCACTTATCTTGTCTCTACGTTATTCATCACATTATCATTCTTTATATGCTGATAGTTTAGCATCAAATAAGTTGCCTTTCTTTCTATCTGTATAGCATTGATTTCCATCATTTGATATCATTCACATGGCTTTAAGTTCTATTATTTGTGTACATGTCAGAATCAAGCCCTATTTGTTACATTGAAAAGATAAAACATAAGGTTTGATGTTAAGGAAATTTTAGGTTGTATGTTGTTACTTCAAGTGATTCATAGAATTATATTATAATAATAGCTATTTTCGATGATGATTTTGGATAGTAAGGCTTTGGTTGAATGTGTACACAAAGTTTCATAAAGATTTGTTTTAATTTGTCTTTACTAAGAGCATGTATGTTTGGCCAATAGGTAATCCTTACTTGATTTCTACTTAAATTTGCTTTAAAATATGCATGTAAATTTTTTTGTTCAATTTCAGGCTACAGACTTAAGCTCACCAACAGATACAAGATGCTCTTCTGATGCTAGTCATCAATCACAAAGTCATGGACCATCATCTTCTATTTAGTTCTTTATTACTTAGCACTTTAGAGGAAGATATTGGACTTGCATTTTGTACATTGCTACTTTGACTAGAAATTTATGTTGAGAATAATTGTTTTTATACTATTTAGCACTTTTGAGCAAGATACTAGATTTGCATTTTGTGCATTATTACTTTGATTATAAATTTATGTTGGGATGAGTTCTTATGCTACTTAGCATTTTTGAGCAAAATATTATACTTGTATTTTGTGCATTGTTTTTATGTAATTTTTGTTTAAAGTAAAGAATGAATTTGATGCTTTAGATCAATTAATATTCTAATGGTTTAAAGAATTTTAAAACCAAATTAAAAATCATTAGTGAATGTAAATAGAAAATATGCAAACAAAGGAAATTTAATTTTCTTCAACTATCACTGGAACAAATGAATGAAATTTTAAAAATAAAAAATAAAAAAAGATTGCAACGGTTACAAAAACAGCCGCAAGTTTTAGCATGTGAAAACATTCTAAATAATAGTGGCGGTTGAAATTTGCTGCCAGTTTAAGGTCAATTTAATTTTATTAAAATGGAAGAGGAAATTTAAAAAAATTATTACGGCGGTTATAAACCGCTGTTAAAATACAAAACAAAATTTATAAAAAAATTATTACGACAGTTATAAATCGCTGCTAAAAAACAAACAAAATTTTGAAAAAACTTATTACGGCAATTTTATAACCACTACTGAAATACAAGACTAAATTTTAAAAAAAGTATTACGCCAGTTAAAATCTTTTGTAGATTTTTAAACAAAATTTCTAAAATTTTTACTTAACAGTAGTTAAAAATCGCAGCAAAATTAAATTAACATTCTGCGGCGGTTATGCCAGTGGTTAATTACTGCACGTATAATCTCTTGACGCTAGAAATGGCGACAATAACGTAACCGGCGCAAGATTCTTTATGCGGCAGTTCAAACCGCTGCATATGGCTCACAAAACCGCCGCCATTAATTTATTGTGTTGTAGTGATTTAACGAAAACAAAATGAAAGGATCTATTAGAATAATAGTTGAAGTTTAAAGATTAATTAAGACAACTTTAAAATTTGAGGTGACACTTTACAAAACGCCTAAAGTTTAAGGGGCTAACTGCACGTTTTCATATTTTTTAAACATTTTTTTTTCTTTCACCATCTCTTTATCTCTCTTACTAAAGGTAAGAACATTGTAGATGATCTGATTTGAGTCAGAATTGAGAAAAGTGTACAAAAGATTGGGTATGATCCTCAATCTAATTGAGTAACTTCTCTTCTTCCTAAACTTTTATGTACTAAAAAAATTTGAGAGGGAAAATTAGTAATTATCTTGAACAAAATTCACTAATTATAAAAAAATATATGTTTAATAAGTTGACTATTCACTTGGATTTAAGAGATATCCGTGCCCATTTTCATTAAATTATTAAGGAATACATCAATCTATAGAATAAATTCTGGATTGATTAATTCAGATTGATTGGAGAATCAATTTAGGATTGAATTTAAAATTAAAAATAGATATAGAGTTAAATTGGTCACATTAATAATGTTAATATCTTTGTTTATCTTATCTTATTTTTGAAATGATAATATGAGTTAATAAAGTAAATATAATCTAATAAAATTAATTTATAATTGATATCAAAAATAAAAATTAATTTAAATTTTTTGAGATAAATAGAAAGATAATGATACATTAATTAATTAATTATGACAATAATCAAAATTTTAATATAATCTAATATGTAATATCTTATTTAAAGGATTAAGAATGAGGAAGATTGTGGGTTTTTTTTGTAACTTTTTATTTTATCTTATTTTAAAAATTTATCTTTTTTTTTTTTTGTAATTTTATCTTATCGTACTTTTAGAAGGATATTCTAAACTTATGAGGTAAATGTTATTTAGTAAATTTAAGTTTATAATTTAAGTTGTGATACAAAAAGATAATGACCTATTAATAATTTTTTTGTAACTTCTTCCTTGATGGAATAACGATTTTAATATGTACAAAACTTAGGTAAAGATCTTTAGATGATTGTGATGTTGTTATTCAATGAAACTAGCATATCACCCATGTAATGCACGGAAAAAAAATATGAATGATGATATAACAAATACAATATATATAAAAATAATTTTTGTATTTATACCACAATACTCGTTAGATTAGAACTCATGGATGTTTGCATCTACATGCGTGTACCATGCTTTTGGTAATAACAATACTATAAATTTTATTAATTAAATTCAGTCATTTGTGTTTATAATTGCACAAAGACTATAAGCAAGTCACAACAGTAGAACAAAGCTTGTGT
Source organism: Ormosia emarginata (assembly GCA_029884605.1). NCBI lineage: Eukaryota > Viridiplantae > Streptophyta > Magnoliopsida > Fabales > Fabaceae > Ormosia > Ormosia emarginata. The sequence goes on along the minus strand of JAQQTP010000077.1, from coordinate 45,722,639 downwards.
TTATAATTTGCATGCTTTCCATGAAGCATGTGTACAACATCAGAATCAAAGGGAATGGGAGAAAATGTTAGTTGTCATTCATTTTTTTTATTATCTCTCTTTTCGTTTTCTTTTATTATTGTTGTTAGTTGTCATTCATGGAAGAAGTCATCATTGAGTTTTATGAAGATAAAAATGTTAACATCATGTAGCTTTTATCTGTAGGTCAAATCCAAAAAGAAAGTTTTTAGGAGAGGCAAGATGCTTATAATATAATCCTAACTAATATACATGCATATAGTGTAATCCAGACTCCTATAAATGCTGATAATCTTATCCAAATTTCCCCTATATAATAACTATTTACACCTAATTGTACAATATCATAGGATTTATATGTAAACTTTTTTTTTTTGGTTAGTTTTCGCAATCTAAACCCATCTAAATTTAGTTAAACGACAAGCTCGAATAATACCATCTAGGGTGCATAGGATCATATCCTGTTTTAAAGAGATATGCTAATAAAATTAGTTTTTGATATGATAAAAGAACCAATCAGATTGGGGTTTAAACATTTTTATTTATATTATTTATTTTATATATAATTAAGAGTGCATTTTATTCTTACCTAACATTCACCTACAACAAATAAATGACAAAAATGTTATTATTGTAACGTGTCACATAGCATAATATATTTGAAGGAATTCACAAATGGACTCTCTTTTTAAAATATTATCTAGATTGCAACATGTGCATTATTTTTTACTTACTTCATCCTCTTTTTTTAAGTTTTTATAGATGAGGTGTAAAATATAATACACATGTCATAATTTTATTAGAGAAGAACACACAATTACATAAAAAAATTTACCTAAATTTTATTCTTTTTAATATTAACGGTTTATGAAAAGGAAGAAATTTTATCGCTACTAGCAGAGGCAGCTTAAGAATGTTTGTGGGTTAAAGTCGAGTTTTAATAATATGCCTTTGACTTATTTAATTAAATTAATATAAGACTTGTATTTAGATTCTTTTTTAAAAATAAGAATGTCAAAAAGTAATTAAGTTTAATTAACTAGTTAATAGTAAAAAATAAGAAATTGAGGGTCTAAATTTATTAGGAATAAATATAATAGTTATATAAATCTTTATATAATAATAATAATAATAATAATAATAATAATAATAATTTTATTAAAATTTGAGGCTTAAAATTTTAGGACCTCAAACAAGAACTTACTGGCCTTATACTTACGTCGCCCATGACTATTAGAATAATAATAACTTCATACTGCTCCAAGAAGATCTTCATCATACAATAAGAAGTTATCCGCCGATATGTTTTTCTATTGGATACATTTCAGTTAAGATTTTTATTTTTAGCTAAAATAATTACAATAAAAAATACAACAACAATTAAGTCTTTTTTCACTAAGTAGGGTCGTTTACATGGATCAAATAATGTTATTGTACTCTATCATAAATCAAGTCTTCAAAAATACTATATAAATCTAAATCTTTTTTAATCATTCCACCTACAGTCTTTCTTGGTCTTCTTCTACCTCTAGTTATAGGGACATCCTCTACATGATTTACTCTTCTCACAGGAGCTTCTAAAGATCTTCTCCTTACATGTTCAAACTACTTAAGGTGAAATTCTCTCATCTTTTCCACAATAGGTGTTACACCTACTTTCTCTCTAATGCATTCATTATTAATCCTATCTTGTCTTATATAGCCACACATCCAGCGCAACATTCTCATCTCAGCGACATTGATTTTATGCTCTTGTTAACTTTTTACCGTCCAACATTCAATACCATACAATACCGCATGTCTTATAGTTGTGCAGTAAAATTTATCCTTAAGCTTGAGAGACATTTTTCTATCACAAATAACTCCTGAAGCACTCATCCATTTCATCTATCCAGCTTGAATCCTATGGTTTACATCTCCCTTTATCTCTCCGTCATTTTGTATGATAGATCCAAGATACCTAAACTGTGTGACTTGTGGTATGGTATGATCTCTAATTTTCACTGATAAGCTAGTAGTAGCATGTTTCTTACTGAACTTACATTCCATATACTCTGTCTTACTCTTACTTAGACGGAAATTATGTTCTTCCAAAGCTCGTCTCCATAACTCTACCTTCCCATTTGTTTCCTCTCTCGACTCACCAACTAAGGCTATATCATCTGCAAAAAGCATGCATTGTGGAACCGACTCTTGGATATGCACAGTAAGCATATCCAAGACCAAGGTAAAAAGATAAGGACTCAAAGTTGACCCTTGGTGCAGTCCTATAGTTGTAGAGAAATCTTTTGTGACTTCACCATGTGTTCTCACATTAGTTTTAGTCTCATCATACATATCTTAGATTGCTCAAATATAAGCGATACAAACTACTTTCTTCTCCATAGCCTTCCACAAGATCTCTCTCGGTACCTTGTCATAGGTTTTTTCTAGATCAATGAAAACCATGTGTAGGTCTTTTTGCTTCCTTTGAAACCTCTCTATCAATCTTCGTTGAAGATAGATTGCTTTCATGGTTGACCTCCCAAGCATAAAACCAAATTGATTCTCTAAAATATAAGTCTCTTGTCTTAATTTTCATTCAATAACTCTTTCTCATAACTTCATGGTATGACTCATGAGCTTAATCCCTTTGTAATTTGTACAGTTTTGTATATCTCTCTTGTTCTTATAGATAGGGATTAAAGTGTTTCTCCTCCATTCATTTGGCATTTTCTTATACCTCATTATTTCGTTAAACAACTTTGTGAACTAGCTTATACCTTTCTCTGCTAGACACTTCTATACCTCAATATGTATATTATCTAGTCCGACCGCTTTTCCATTATTCATTCTCTTCAATGCTTCTTTTACCTCAAACTCCCAAATTCTACGATAAAAGATTTTATTTTGGTCCTCCCCTCTAGTGTTTAGAATATTCGATTCCCCTAGAGTCATATGTCCCTCATTGAATAACTTGTAAAAATAACTCTTTTAACGATCATTGTTGTCTTGTTCCATAACCAAGACTTTTCCCTCTTCATCCTTTATGCATTTCACTTGATCCAAGTCTCTTGTCTTCCTTTCCCTACTTTTAGCAAGTATGTAAATATTACTTTCACCATTTTTGGTGTCCAAAGAATGATATAACCCATTAAATGCTTTATCTTTTGCCTCGCTCACCGCTTTCTTAGTATCTTTTTTAACTACCTTATATATTTTTTTTTCAATTTTCATCGTTTTTACACTCGTGTCAAGCTTTATAACATTCTGTAATTGGCTAGCTATCATGAGCAATAGTTTTGATGATAACAAACGTGAAGACAAACATGAAGATGATGAGAAGACCAAGTCCAAGATCTTCAAGAATAAGCTTTAGGACTTAGGATCCTTGTAAAAGCCTCATTGGATATCTCATTAATTGGCATTGCAAAGAAATGTTTTCAAAATTGTTTTTCCAAAATTAAACAACCATTTTCTGGTCATTTGAAAGCATTTAAAACTGGTTTTATAACAGAGGTATTCGAATACCCCGTTAGGTATTCGAATAGAGTGTTTTTCAAGCTTATACGTTTTACGTTTTCAAAGAGGTATTCGAATACCCCTCCAAGTATTCGAATAACTTGCTTCTCTGAAACCATGTTTTATTATAGGTATTCGAATACACCATATAGTATTCGAATAACCATGTTTTAAAGTTTGAACGTTTTCTGTTTTCAAAGTGGTATTCGAATACCCATCTATGGTATTCGAATAACCTGTTTAAATATTTTCTTATTGCCAAAACAGAGGCATTCGAATACCTCATAAGGTATTCGAATACCGTTCTCTCTTGGTTTTCACGAAACGTTCAAAAATGGCAGCAACGACCATATTTGCTTTTAATGGTTTCTTAATTGGCACCCAACGGCTAGTTGCTTTCTTTGCTCTATAAATACAGACCTTGGGTCTCTTCCAAACCCCAACCACTTGAATTATTTTTTGCTTGGCTGAAAACGAGTTTTACATTATTTTCTCTCTTTTCTCTTTCTCTTTGCCAAAACCTTGAGATATCCTCTAGAGAGCTTATTAGCACTTCAACTTGTAATATCTGCTCTAAGTGAGAGTTTATTTTTTCATCTATTCTCTGCTTCTGTAAAAGGGTGAGGTATCCCTTAGTGAATTTTGTGAGGGTGAGGTATCCCTCTAGTAAAAGGGTGAGGTATCCCTTGGTGTAAAGAAGGTGAGGTATCCTTCAAAGGGGGTGAGGTATCCCTCTAGTAAATAGGGTGAGGTATCCCTATTATGTAAAGGTTGCAAGCACCTGTTTTAAGCTTGTGTTAAATAGTAAAAAATCTCGAATTGTGTTTCGGGGACTGGACGTAGGCCACAAGTGGTTGGTGGTCGAACCAGGATAAATATCGTGCCTGCTTTTCTACCCCTTATTCTCTTTATCTTTATGCACTTTATTTATTCTTGCAATTTAATTATTATCTGTTCTTCTTACGTTCTTCTCATTCACGCCTTTATTATTTAAATTTAGTATAATTTATTTGTTTAAGGCTTTTGCGAAAAATTTCTAATTACTCAATTCACCCCCCCTCTTGAGTACTGAAGCCACTTGGGTAACACATTCCTTTTAACTTTAACCTTATCATGTACACTTGCGTCCCACCACCAATATTCTTTATCCTTGGGTCAAAAGCATCTTGATTCATCTAGTGTCTCTTTTACTACTTTCATAATCCCTTTAGCCATCTCATCTCATATATCATTAACACTCCCTTGTACCTCCCACATCTCTTCCTCCATAATCCTCTTCTAAAAGAGCATTTGTTTCTCTTCATTTAGTTGCCACCATTTGATCCTTGAGACTCTGTCTCGATAATTTTTTCTTACTCTCATCTTAACCTGCACATCCATAACTAAAATCCTATGTTGGGTAGTCAAGCTCTCTCTAGGGATGACTTTGTAATTCATGCAAAGTTTTCTATCAGATTTCCTTATTAGAACAAAAATCAATTTGAGAGCAAGAACACTCACTTCTGTATGTGATAAGATACTCTTTCTGCTTCCTAAAACAAGTGTTAACTATTGTAAAATCAAAAGCTACCGAAAAATCTAGAATCGCTTTGTCATCTGCATTAGCTACTCCTGAACCATACCCCCCATGTAAACCCTCATACCCTCTAGATTCGCTCTCCACATGACCATTTAATTAGGTCCCCTCCTAGAAATTTTTTTTCTCTTAATGGTATTTCATGAACTAAACCTTATAAATCCTCCCAAAATTTTATCTTGTAGAGCTCGTCTAACCCTACTTGAGGTGCATATGCACTGATAACATTAAAAGTTTTCTGTTCCACAACAAACTTCAAAGCTGTGATCTTATCTTATCTCCGACCCTTTTCACATCCACAACATTATTCTTCCAATTCTTATCTACTATTATGCCTACTCCATTTTTATATTTTAGCTTACCGGTGTAGCAAAGCTTAAAACTTGAAGAGTCGAGTTCCTTTGTATTTTCTCTAACCCACTTAGTTTTTTGTAAATACATAAAATTAATCATCCTCCTAATCATAATGTCAACTATTTTCATTGATTTACCTGTAAAAGTGTCTATATTATAAGTTCCAAAACGCATCCTACTCTTGTGAACTAGCTTCTTTACCCATACTCGTTCATGAAAATGTAAGAACCTTTGCTTATTTTTCGCTACACTCAGGCGACGATACAACGATTCTTGCTCATTTGACACTGTACTCGAATCATACAACGCATTACTTAGGGACAACGACCTAACATTAGTACAATCACATCTTTTATCCATGTCATAGAAATTTGACGAAGTTTTATACTAGTTGTTGACTGTCTAACACAACCCTTATCTTTTATCTAAGCTTAGGATCGGTTATGTAAGAATTTGCAACAAAGCTCAACATAGACATAGTTAATTACAATAAAAAATAGTTACAATATAAAGTGTGACTAGAATAAGAAAAATTTCAATTGATAACAGTCATAATAATGATGCATTTCACAAAAAATATTCCATTAAAAAAAATTATTAAGTATCCTAATTCGTCAAGAGAAAAGTCAAAAAAAAAAAAAAAACTTCAAACACGAGTAAAATCGATTTGAAAGTTAAAGTTTAATTTTTTTTTTTTCTGATATTGAGTATTGACACTTGCAGTTTTCCTATATTTTTATTCATAGGTAAATAATTGTTTGAGTTCACGTTATACTAACACCAATCAGAAAAGAAAAGTAACCTGCGAGTAATTTTGGTATGCTCCTAAAGTAATAATTAATGTATCAATAATGATGCTCCTATATTTTTTTAGAAGTATAAACATTATACACACTCTTAATTGTACATATTTTTTTTAAAGATGTATAATTAAAAGAAAAAAATTAATAAAAAAAATAAATATGATAAATAATATTAAATTAAGTATAAAAAAATATATATATTTATTTATGAAAAAATATCGAGATTGTTAATGTATACTCCAAAAGCACCTCTACCATCTATTTTAAGCACATTAAATAAATTTCTCATGCATAACCTTAAATCATTAATGAAAATGCTTTTAGAACATACATTAATTATTACTCTAAAAATATACAATAATTTTTCATCTATCTACCCACCATCATTTAACATTGTCATACCCTAATCTTAAATTTTGTTAAAATTCTCCTTAAATTAAATTTATTCTTATTACTCTCCAAAATTGTTAGACTAATATGCAATCCAACACTTGTTTTTAAGTGCCACTTATAAGGTCAACGGTGTTTTGAGACTATCTTCTCAACTCCTAAATCCCAAGAATGTTCTCTGCCTTAAAAAAATTACTTCATAAAAATATATAAATATCTTGTTCAAAAGTACAACTTTTCTCATTCCTCTTATCATATCTCTTGACCCTCCACCTCTTCATCATAAAAGATTAAACTATCTTCATTATTAAAACTTTCTATTACATTCACTACATAAAAATATTCATTATTAAAATGCTTATCATCCTTAAAATTAAGTAGAAAATAAATGATAATTATCTTCATATCTCAAACTACTTTTAGACAGTCAATATAAAATTTTCATGACAGCATCAAACACTGTCATTTTTAGGCATCTGTCTGCCAAAGATTTAATTTCCATCACTGGTTAGATATTGTCACCAAAATTTTGAGTGATCCCATCACAAATTACTTTCCTATCAAGTAATTATCACAAAAGTTCCATAAGAAATGATCATTCCCAACATATTTTTTTAGAATTTCCAATAAATTTAATAATAAAAAAAAACACATTCTAATACGTCATATATTTTAAAAAAACAAGAAAAGTATGGAAATGATATGTCAATAATGTGCAAATAACAAAATTGCTTATACTATTCCTTCTTAAAGTGGCTTGTGCATGTGATGGTCTGCGGTTGGTGTTTCATACACATTGGACACTTGATTTGGCGTTTGAGCCCTTCAATTAATTAGTTGAAAGATTTACTAACATTTAATAACTAAATTTGCTTATATGATTCCTTCTTAAGGACATTTTGCTCACAAGATAGAGAAAAACAAAAATCCATCGTTACGCGTAAGTTTGGAATTGAAAGAACTGTTCTGTCATGTTTGAACCTCCCCAGCTATCACCACGTGACAGAAAAAAAACACACATACAAAACACACCCAAAGGCCTATCGATCGGACAGAAACTTGGTTTTAATTTTGAGATGAGCTATATATTTTTTAAATTTATTATTATATATTTATTTTATTATTCACTCATATCAAAAAATTAAATTAGTAAATTCATGACAACAACAAATTAAAGTAGAAGGTAGATTCAGCTTCCCTCCAACTCCATCTCAAGCAACTCTTTTAGTAACATTTGTATTATTTATTTTTTATTTAATAATTAGTATTAATTTAATATTAAAAAATATTTTTAATATTAAAAAATAAAAATAAAAATACTGATCATTAAATAAAAAATAAATGACTGAAATACTCCAGCTTCACTTCCAACCGGAGAGAATTCAATTTCAGTAGAAGGTAGATAATTTTTTCTAAAACTGAAGTGTAAGTACCTGTCCCTATCTGTCATGTTCATATACTCTGCATACCTGCTTTCCTAGTTCCTAGTCCTACTACGTACTACAGAACCATAGTTGGTCCTATTCCTGGTTCTGTAGTTGCCGTTATATCCGGCGGAGTTGTTGGCGGTGGCACTATCTCCGTCCCAGGTGGCCGTGGAGGCACAACATCCGGTGGCCTCGGTGGCACCACATCCGGTTTCGGCAGTGGCGTGTCTGGCCCTGGTGGTGATAACGGTGGTTTTGGGGCATCCGGTATTGGGGTCGGGTTCGGGTTTGGAATCGGGTTCGACGGAGGAGGATCGGTGACTATTTCGGCTGGAACACCAGGGTCTGTTTCCGGACCTCTGGTTGGAACCACAGGTTCCTCTTTTGGAAAAGATGGAGGTTCGGTTCTGGGCACGAAGGGGATCTCGGGTGGAGCCTTTCCCGGGAATTCGGCTATGTCATTCGGGTCACGGGCCAGCAATAGACCCGAGAAGATGAGATGGTTTATGCTTGTGTGGTTGTTGAGGGATATAGAGATACATGAAGTTTTGGGCCTGATTGTGAAAAGGGAGTTTGAGGTGTAGAGAGGGATGGTTCTCTTGATGAGGGAGGAGGAGATACATGCTGAGATTGATGACATTTTTCACGGTGATTTGATATGATATCTGAATATTGGTGCGCAGGGAGAGTGATGAAGATCAGGCCTATATGGTATTGCATGATAGAAACACTTGTAAGGCATAGGACCCTCCAACATAGAATAGACATCGGTGTTACTTGTTTCTACTCAACACGTAGCGAACCTCTGCATGTTGTTTTGTTATGCAAATGGATGGACCGATGGAGTCTTCTAGGTGATCTTAAAATTTTAACAAGAATTGATCTCTATTTACCAAGAAACTACCTTCCTCTCAATTTTAATTCACTTGTTAAGTAGTTATGGTCATTACCTGAGATTTTCATACACCTCTACCACACATTCTTGTTAAAATTGATTCCTATTTAGGACTCGCAATAAAATTTATTAATTTTTAATTATCTAATTTATTCATATTAAAATTAGTCTAATTTATTTAATTAAAATAATATATTTTATTAGATTAAATTTAATTATAGATACTTAATAATATAATCAAAACATGCAGTGAATATCTAACGAATATCTAATAAAAAATTAATTTAATAGATATTCAATTAAAAATTAATCCAACTATCCAATGTATTTTATATCTTTTTTTTGTTCAAACAACTGAATGTAAATGTTACTAACTAAAAAAAAATTTAAAGAGAATTTTTTAGAAAAAAAAAAAAATTTTAGAGAGGGAATGCAAATTTTTAGAGAGAGAATAAATTTTTTTAGACAAAGAAAAATTTTTATAGAGAGAAACATTTTTAGAAAGAGAATGAATTTTTATAAAGAGAATAAAAATTTTTAGAGAGATAATAAAATTTTTAGAGAAAAAATGAAAATTTTTAAAGAAAGAATGAAATTTTTTGAGAGAGAAACATTTTTTAGAGAGAGAATGAAAATTTTTAAAGAGAAAAATTTAGAGAGAGAAAAAATTTAGAGAAAAAATATTTTTTAGAGAGATAATAAAAATTTTAAAGATAATTTTTTTTTAAATAAGTTAATTGAATATCTATCCATCTATTATATTAAAATAGATTAATAGATAAATTATATATCTATCTATTAAATTAGATCATAGATGAATTGAATAATATTAAATATTTAATAATAAATTTTAAATAAATTAATAATTTATTTTAGATTCATTTATTATTATCAATTCAAAATCAAACCAATATACTCATTTGTTACCTCTATGGACTGAATTGCAGCATGTGACAGGGTACATATTTTAATTTGCCTAGATTAAAAAATCCAATTTTACGATAAATTGGAATCAGTTTTAATACACTTGTTAAGTAGTTATGACTATTACCTGAGATTTTCATACACCTCTAGCACAAATTCTTTAGAGTTTAGATTATATAATATTTAATTGTTCATGCATACATTCAAACTTCTCACATGAGCCTGCTATAGGTATCACTTGTGGCCCAGATCCCCCACGCGGAAGAAAAGAAGAAAGAACAACCGGGATTTTTAATCATTATTATTTTAACATTGGAGTTTTTTATAATTTAATACGATAAAAATCATATTTTTTTTATGTATGTTCATTAACAAAACTTCTCTGCGTTGTTAAATTTTTTTTTCTTTCGTTAATATTATTTCAAACATAAAAACTGATGTGGTAAAATCTTATATCATTAACTAATTTTTATATGTAATTAATCAATTTTTTTGTTCTTCAAATAACTAACTTTTTTCACTAACATAGAAACAAAGTTAGTTAATAAAGAACAAAAAAATTTTTAATTTGCCTAGATTGATTAATGACCAATTTTACTATAAATTGGATTTTTATTTTAAATAACTTGTTAAGTAGTTAACAAAAAAGTCCATTACCGGCGTGAGATTTTAATACACCTCTAAAACAAATTCAAAAGAGTTTAGATTATAGTATTGTAATTGTTCATGCATACATAAATAATATCAGAGCCTGCTAAAATGAGTTGGATATTATTAGATGTAAGATGATAATTTTCCAAGAAAAAATTGGAGGCTCAGGCTCATAAAGATACTACACCATATATACATCTACATCATAGAATCATAGTAACGGCTACATATAAGCTACAACGTCCACACTAAGCAGACCCATCCATATTGTAAAAACACTGAGATCCAAACAATTATTTTAAAAGTTTTATATGTAATAATATATAATCAATTTTACATTAATAACACATTAAAATTAAACTCATTTTTATATGTTATGATTTTAAAAAGTTAAATTTAATTCAGATTTTATTATAAATTATTTGATTTTATTTAAGTGATAAAATATGTTTTCTTCTTTTGAAAAAAATACACAATGACATCCTAAACTTTAAGCCAATTATAAATAGTAACACTCAACTTTAAATTTGTCTCAATTAACCTCTGAACTTTTATTAATGTTGTAATAGGTCTTTCGAGGTGTTAACTTTCAACGACAAACTAATTCTAACTATCCATCTTTATTAAATTTCATCTATTCATTAATTTATTTTATAAAAACTTAGTGTTTTAAAAATGTCGTAATTCAAGTGTTCAAATAATGGAATTTGGATAATACATCTCTTATCATGGGCTCACGACATAAGTCAAAGAAGGAAGCACCAAAACTCACCTAGAGTGGTGAAATCTCTAGAACCAATTTAGTTAAAAAACTAGCCACGTGACATTGTCGCGACCGAGATCGTAGCGGTAGAGGCAAAAAATGAATTTATTAAGAGTCGTCATCAATTTTATTTGAAATAGGAAAAATTTAAAAAACTTTTTTAGAAAATAGTCTTTAAAACCAGATTGGATTCGAGAATCGGTTATATATAGGAAAGGGTAGAAACTTAATCCCACAACACCCCTAACACACTTGTCCTAAAACGGTTATCCTAAGATCATTGTGCAAAACTTGATAATCTCATAATGCATTTGTTTCACCCTTTCGTAAAAAAGATAAACTGAAAAAAATTCTAAAAATTTAAATTTTGGCTTCACAGAATAGATGTTCTGCTTCTACGTATCATCTGGTGTAGTAAGAAACTCAAGGTCACGTAGTTCTTTATAAAATTCTTGTGGGTTGGTTATTTTTAACTTTGAGAAAAATGAATTAAGTTGTTACAACTTAGATGATTATAAAAGTTATATGATTAACAAACTGTTACAACTCAGTTAATCCTATTTTATTCTTCTAAAAAAGGTTCAACTATTTTTTTTATCATTTTTTTAATTTTTTAATTTTTTTTATATTTTTTTTCAAAAAAATAACTAACAGAACTCAACAAAATAAAAAAAAACAACACTAAGGCTTACGAAAAAAAGGAGGGGGGCTCTTTTTTTTTTTAAATGGTTGTAGGTGAGGAAGAAGAGTCATGGTGATGACTCGGTGCGGCGCGAGAATGTCAGTTTAGACAGCACGAGCTTGGCGGTGCGCAAACGTGGGATCAAGTTCGAGTGGCGACGTGGGTGAGTCGGATTTGGTTCGACCGAATAGTTGGGTGGCGGTGCTCGACAGTCTGAAGTCGCGACCTACTGGGTTCACTGGGCTTGGATCTGGTTTGAATGGTGGGACGCTGTGAGTCGGATCTGCGACGATAGTGGATCTAGTTCGAACGAATTGGACATTGCGAGATCTAGTTCATGGATCTACAGTGACAAAACGACTGGGTTGGTGGAGTTCTGATGCGACTGGGTCTGGTTCGAGCGGCGACGGTTCGTGTTCGGGGTTGGCGAGGATGGTGGGCTACGGTTTGGATGGATGGGTGAAGGTTGGAGATGGTGGCTATGGTTATGGTGAAGGATGATGAAGATGAAGTTGTTATGATGATGGTTTAGAGAGTCGTTGAAGGTTGAAGATGAAGGTGGTGATGTGGGTGAAGGTTGGAGAATGTGGTTTGGGTGGTAATGGGTTGTTGATGGTAGTTTGAATATGAAGGTTGATGATGAGTTTGTGGTGGTTGTTGATGGTGATGATGGTGAACTGAGAGGGTATTGGGCAGAGGTTGCTGCAAGGATTTGCTACAGGTAGGAGGCTATATGATTAGCTTTTGGTTGAAGTCTCTTTTAGGGGCTAATGCGCTCAAAAGAATTTAAAAGTGTAGGGAGCCAATGCGCTCAAAAGAATTTAAATATGCAGGAAGCCGATGTGCTGAAAATAATTTAAAATGCATGAAGCTGATGCGCTCAAAAGAATGCATGGAGTTGATACACTTAAAATGCATGGAGCTGATGTGCTCAAAAGAATTTTAAAATGCATAGAGCCGATGCACTCAAAAAAATACATGGAACCGATGCGCTCAAAATGCATGGAGTCAATATGCTCGAAATGTATGGAGTTAATGTACTCAAAAGAATTTAAAAATACAAGGAGCTGATGTACTCAAAAGAATTTAAAATGCACGAAGTCGACGCACTCAAAAGAATTTAAAAATGCATGAAGACGATACGCTCAAAATGACATGAAACTATTTGTGCCAGTAAGACATGGACTTAAGATCTTTTTATTCTCTCTATTTTTCTTTCTTTTCTTTTCTCTCTTATTCTTAAAAATCATTCGAACCAGCGACAACTCTGGAAAGCTTTGACTAATCAAACACTTTCTCATATGCTTTTCTTCATCAGACCCTTCGGTTAACTTGAAATCCTCTTGATTTTTTTTTTCTTCTTTATTTCTTTTTCTCTTTTTTTTGTCTTCGACCCCCTTTTCTTTTTGAAAATGAAAACTTATGTGGCTAGTATTGTAATCATTCCTAACAAATGTTGTATTGCAATCCGTACTTTGAGCTACTGAGATTTTTTAATCCAACTCAATCATTGAAGGATTGCTATAGAATTGTCAAATCAAATTATTGACCTTAAATTTATCTTATTTGAGACACAATTTAATGAGTAAACATGCATTCATGAATGGATAGAAATTCGTTAAATGAACAAATTTCCTTTCATCACCTTGGTAATCTAATCGTACATGAACTTTTGGTAAGACATATACTTGAAAAATAAAAGCATAGAAACAAAAGAAAGATGCAAGGATAAGAAAAATTTGCCCCAATATTGGTTCATTGTTCCTCATTCAATTGATTCCCTGTAACTGCTTGATAATTCAACCACTATCTCTATTGCTACTTTCTTCAACACATCTTTTCCTTAATCCTTCAGAAATTGTTGCCCCAATATAGTCAATTGAATACAAACAAAATTGTCTCTGTGTAGCTAATTGAATGTAGATAAAAATTGTCTCAGGTTGATGAACCCTTTAAGGAATTTCAGGTCAACTTTCTTTGAAAATTTGCCTATTTATTTACCTTAACTTTTGCTTAGGCTGCCCTTTCGAGTTTTGAACCTAATGAGCTCTTTTTTTATTTTTTATTTTTATTTTTTTGGGCAAGGAATTGGAAACTCGGGAGAGGATGAACCTTTTGTCTCAAAATCAAAGTTAATGAAAATGGCAATAACCATTCATTGATCATAATGGACTTTTGAGACTTGTAACGTGACCAAGATTAAGGGTTATGAAAAGAAAGATATAAGGCTTAAACAAGTGTTTAAGGGTTGAACAAGACCAAAGATCTTTAATAAGCTTTGTCAATTACCTTTGGCATTATCAAGAACACTAACACTTTTCCTTCACTTTATTATTTGCCTTTGATATGAGTCATTTCATTTTTCATAATCTTTTTTTTTTCTATTTTTCACATAAATCAACCTTTTTTACTTTATGTTAAGCCCTAATGTAGGGGTGATCCTTGTCCAAGGTTCTTTGAAGAAATTTTTTTCAAGCTAAAAAAGGTAACAAAGGATAATAAAGATGATGAAATTTTATGAATGATAGAGAAAGATTGTCAATCTTCATTTTCAAATCATGATTACTTATTTTCAAAAATTTAATTTTGAGGCAAAAAGATAGTGCACACCAAGTGATTACTTATTTGTTCCTTTTCAAAAATCTTTCTTCCAATTGCTTGGTGACTTCTTCCTTGATCTTCAGGGACATATCAAGATGCATCCTCCTTAACTTCTGCTTCTTTGTCTCAACATTCATGTTGAACACCTCTACTATCTCACCATTCAAGTCAAATCTCTCCTCTGAATATTTCAGTAATTCTGTAAATTTTTTCGACAAATTCTTCCTCTTCACGATGAGTTTCTAAGGTCCCTTTCATAAGGCGAAATTTCTACAAGACTCTAATCCTTGGAAAGTAATTTGTGTGGAGTTGGAAAGGCAAAATTGAGTAGGAATGGCAAAGCAAGAATTATATAAATGGACCAACAACAATGTATTATACAGAAATGCAAAAAGAAAACTAATAAATGCAAAAAGGACAAGCCAAAGATGCAATGATGAGGAATGGTGAATATTCATGCAAACTCATTTAGTTAATGTCTCAAATACCATAAATATAAGCTCAAAACATAGCTAGTCTTTAAATATCATCTTAGTACAACATAACCAGATAATTATTTGGAAACAATCACATCAATCATTAGTTTGGATTATCAGTTCTTCAGTGGCTCCTCATCAATAAAAGGAGGGATTGCCTTGCACTCTTCTGGGCTTTCTTCATGCAATGTATGGCGTCGAGGGTGAATGCCTTCTTCAGATATGATTATCTCAACTAGTGTTGGGAATGTTTCTCTCAGGTGAGGAATGTGCGGCATCATTTTCTTTTCCCAGAGTTATACTCCTCATTCTTTCCTCTAACTCTACATTGACCTCTTCAGAGGAAGCTACCTCTTGTCTAGCTTGTATTACCCCTGAAGCGAGCAATTCTTGGATTTGAACCTTAAAGTCCCAATAGTTCTTGATAGCATGTCCTATTCCTCCATAATGATAAGCATAACTTGACTCATCGTCCTGCTTATCCTTTTTTTTCATCATTGCAGTCGGTGCAATGATACTATAACCTACTTTCTTCAATCCCTCGAATATTTTAACCATTGGCGTACGCAAGCTCATGACCTTTCTTATAGGTGATCCTTCCATATCCAAAGCATTTACCTCATTTCTTCTATCATGATTAGGAATTGAGTTGTTGACAATACTAGGTCCAGTCACCTCTTGAATGCAAGCTTCCCATAAACAATTAGCTTCCTTACTGTAGTCTTGAAAGATTCACAATCTTCAATTGAGTGCCCTGGGATGTCCATGTGGTATTTGTAAGTTAAACTCGGGTTATACCATGTTGGGAATGGTGGTTCTAGGGGACGTGTAGGATTTTCGAAAATGAGGTGAACATCAAACAACCTGTGGAATAATTTTGCATTTGAAATGGATAATCTTGACAAATTGGGTAGGTTTTTGGGACAAAAGCGACGTTGATTTTGAAAGTTTGGCCGAGGTTGTGGGTGGTTTGGGTTATCTTACAGAGGTGCATGTGGATATCGAGTATAAGTTGGGTGAGTTGGTACATATAATTATGGTATGGGAACATTGTTAATTTAGAATTGTGGAGTTAGGGTGATGTTTGTGGTTGACACAATTTGGTGCCGTGGGTAATAATGAGGTGTAGGTGTTTGGTATGAAAAGTGAAGGTTATGGCTATATGGTGGTTAATAACTTGAGTATTGTGGTGAATACCGAGGTCTGAAGGTCTGTTGGTGTTAGACATAATTCACTTCAGATTCTTTTTTTTTCAGTTGAAATCCTTTCTTAGGAGCAGTATCCTCTATATTGCTTGCTAGCAACTTTCTAACTTTGGCTAAAATCTCGAACCTTTTTCCCGCAGTGATCAAGTCAGCAAAATCTTTAAAAGTTACTCCGGTCATTGCCCCGATAAAAGGATTTCTCAGGGTTCCCAAGAAATATGAACACATCTCAGACAGTGTCAATGAGGGTTGAACTTGAGCAGCCAAGGCTCTCCACCTTTGAGTATATTGTTTGAAATATTCCTCATTTCTTTTCTACATTATTCCCAACTGCTCCCGAGTTGGGGCTGTATCCAGGTTGAACCGATATTGTCCCATAAATAGGTTTGCTCAGTCATCCCAAGAAGAGATTTTGGAAAGGTCTTGTTGCATACACCAATCCAAAGTAGGTCCAGTCAAGCTTTTATAAAAGAAGCTAATAAGGAACTTTTAGTCCTTTGACCAAATTGACATTTTGGTAATATATGTTTTTAGGTGGAAAATGTGTAAGTGCTCCCTTTATATTTGTTGAATTGTAGAACCTTAAAGTCTTTTGGGATGATAATGTTAGTAGTAGGGCACAACTCTTCTACTCAAAGGGGATCATAGGTGCTAGGAGCCTTGATTGCTTTGATTTGTTTTTCTATCTTTTCCATCCATTCTTTTTTCATCTTATCATTTTGAATGGTTGCATGACCAGTCCCAGTAGGAAATCTCGTTGACACTATGATGGACACATGCAAGTTGTTCCCACATGAACTCAGCATTACCATGAACCTCATTTCGAGTACCTTCTAATAAATGATACCCTTCTTCGATAGGAATCACTAGCAATGCAGTATTTGAGGTTCCTCCCACAAAAGGAATCTCAGCGGTGACCCTAGGATTTATCTTCATGGAAGAGATAGTTGGCGAGTGCGAATGTGCCCTTGTTACTCCTATACTTTTGGATACCCCGATCAAGGTAAGGGTTTCCCTTGTTGCGACCGTAATCGCGGCGGGAGCGGGGAAACAAAATAAATAAAGTTAGGAGTCGCCACCAATTTTATTTAAATTAGAAAAAAATTAGAAAACCCTTTTTAGAAAATGGTCTTTGAAACCAGATTGGATTCGAGAGTCGGTTATGCACAGGGAAAAGTGGAGACTTAACCCACAGTTAATGTCTCAAATAATACATCCATTTTAAAAACATAGTTACCTAAATTAGTTATGCAAAAACTGACCAGATCATCTTAGTACGGCCTAATCTTATAATATATTTGTTTTACCCTTTCTAAAAATATTAAAAAAAACCAAGAATTTGAGAAAATATAAAATTTGGCTTGACAGAATAAAAATTCTGCTCCTACGTACCTTCAGGTGCAATGAGGAACTCAAAGTCACGTAATTCTATAGAAAATAAGTGTGGGTTAGTTGATTTTATTTAAAAGTTTTAATTTTTATTTTATAAAAATTTGAATTAACAGGTCGTCGCGACTTTGTTAATCAAATTAAAGTTTAAATGAGTGAAGCTTGCGTCATGCTAGACGTCACCCACGGATTGTTATTTACATAATATTTTTTTTATAACAAGAACTAATTTTGAATATCTATTAATTACGATTTTATTTTTAAAATAATTTGAATCATTAGGTTGTCGCAACTCGGATGATCCAAATAGTTACAAGACTAACAAGCTGTCACAACTCGGTTAATCCTGTTTATTTATTTATAAAAAAAATTAATTCATTTATTTTAGTTCCTTCACTTTTGCCATTTTTTTGTTTTTTTTTAGTTTTCAGCCCATTAAACCCACTTCCCTTTACAAAAAAAAAAAAAAAGATGCTTACGGTCACGTAAACGAAAGTGGGGAAAGGGGGGGTCTTTATCTTCTTCCTTGCTTTTTTCTTGAAGCACCAACAGGGAAGTCACCTATGGAGGGCCAGCGACGCAGCAGGGACAGCGGTGCGGTGGTTTCGGCGGAACAGCTGGGTTCGTCGGCGACGTGCAGAATCACCGGATCTGGTGCGGCTTCAGCGTGAACATCGACACGTGATGAGCGGTGCTTTGCAATGGATCACGACGCACGAAAGGGGTAGGTGCGCGGCGGGATCTGGTCTGAGCTTTGAACAGCGACTCGCGGTTCCGACGAGATGGGCTCGTGCTCGACGGCGCTTGGTGTTGTGCGGGTTGACGCAGAACGGCTTCGTGCGGGCTTGACGGCGGATGATTCGCGGTTGGCCAGATCGGAGCTCGGTAATGGTGATTCGTGCGGCACGGGTCCTGGGTGGCTTCGAGTCGCAGTGGGGTCTGGATTGGTGGTGGTGGTTTAGGTTTGGTTGATGGCGTCTTTTACACTATAACAAAATTGGTCTATGGCTACATTTTTCTAAGCTACATTTAAAAAGTGTAGTCTAAAGTCTTAATAGGCAACACTTTTATAAGAGTAGCCTTTGTGAAGTAGTTTTGGCAACGACATTTTTTTTTTTCTTGAAAAACGTACTCTTAGAATCTAAAAGGTACGTTTTATAAGCGTTGCCATATTATATATCTGGACACGTTTTTTCTGATAAAATACAACACTGATAAAACGTAGCTTATAGGCCACGCCTGAATAGGCCACTCCTCTAAAAACGTTGCCTTAGGGTCAAAAAGTGTAGCCTTTACCAAAGGCTACACATAAGTGTATTTTAGAGTACACTTTTGAAGGGTTGCCATAGGCCAAAATTATTGTAGTGTTAGTTTGGTGGTGGTGGCTTTTTGGCTTGGTTGATGGTGGGTGTTGGGAGGTGTAAGGTGATATTATGAAGAAGGTGATAATGGCAGCTTAGAGTGATGGCTATTGGAAGAAGTGAGGGAATGGTGAAGGTTAAGAGAATGGTGGTAATGAAGGTTTGGAAGAGATGATGAATAGTGGTAGGGTTGTGAAGATGGTAGTGAGTTGACTCGGTCTTGGAGTGAGTTGACTCATTTTTTTTTTTTGATTTGGGATAGAAGATGAAGGTGAAATGTTGCTTGGAAAAAGCTACGTTAGAGTTGAAAATATTAGGTGCGAGAGTGAAAGTGTTTTTTTTTTTTTTTGTGAGTTGAAAGCTGAAGGTTATGGGTTAATATAGGAAGGGTTTAGGTAGAAGTGTTTGAATTGTAGTATGATTAGGAGTTGTTAGTGATAAGTGATGGAGTTTGTTTCGGATGAGTGTTGGGATTGGTTTAGGATAGCTGATAGGATTTGATTAGGATAAGTTTGTTTATGATGAGTTTGAGTTGGTTTAGGATATGAGTTATGGGTTGGATAATGGATAATGGGTTGGATATTGGGTCAATGGGTAGGTTAATGGATTGGGCTGGATATTTAATTTTTTTTTTTTAATTTTTTTTAATTTTATTTTATTTACAAAATGTTCGGACAAAATTCGGTGTTCACATCCCTCATAGCCGACAACATTTCTTTCATTCTTCTCTGAGACTTTGTCATGTCATTCATCCTTCCTTTCATTTCATCTACTTCCATACTCAGATTTCTTCCTTCATTCTCAGCTGCCATCACTGCAAACTTTATTCGAGCCTTTGCGTTATGAACTCGGGTTTGATTGGTGTCTTCTTTCCTTGGTCGCACAATAGTTCTTGAACACGGTAACATCAAACAAAGAATGAGATGAAATGAATGTGATTCATAAGATGCACAAGATGAAATGAATGAAATGAAAATATTCTTTTCTTTCTTTCTTTTTTTAATGCTAAGAATGCCATAAAAATGCAAGATGATTAATAATCATATATTTTGTACTTTAATAAACTCTCATTTTTAGTCATTTATACTCTCTATATACTTAATTGATTAAGCATAGTTATGTTTTGTAAGTTTGGACTCAAATTGGACTTAATTGATTTTTTTCAGCATTATTTTGATTTTACACTGTTTCTGTATTTCGGTCATATCTTGAGTTTTAGATATCTTATAATTATGTATCTTATCTTGTAGGAAAGATAAGAGAGAGTTCTACAACTTTCATGCAGAACTCTAGGGAAAAATCGGACATCTAGTGGAGCTAATTGGGCTTGGAAGTCAGAACACGAGTTTTGTAACTAGAACCCGAACAGTGTGCAGTAATCATTGCATAATTCGAGTTGAAGGAACTAAAATAGGTTGAAATCTGAAAGTTAAGACTCATATCTACAATTTTCATGAAGAATACAAGAGCTCATTCAGACAAATTAGAGGTCATATTGGGTCTGAAAGTCAAAATAGAGGTGCTGAAACTGGGTCTGAGCAGTCTGCAATTATTGGGTCATATCTTGGGTTGTAGGACGAATTTTTGGATGATTCTAGTGGCATTGAAAAGCTGAAACAATTTCCTAGAACTTTGATGAAGACCACTTTGTTTAGTTCTGACGTTATCCATGAGTTCATCACTGAATGATTTCAGAGACAAGAAATTTCAATAATTTTTCTCTCACAAAAGTTCTTTGGCATTTTCCACTCATCCACTCATTCGTTAATCAATTCCCTTGTCATTTTGTATCCCTAATCCTCTATAAAAGGGACTATAGGCAGATCATTTAGGTAATTTTAGTTTTAGATTAAGTTCATGCTATTATGTTATTTACTTGTAGTAATTTTCTTTTGTTGTAAATAGAAGTTATGATCATCTTCTTCTTCTTCTCTCTTTCTTTCTTCTTACTCATGGGTAACTAATCTTTATCTTGCTTGGGTGAAGGGGTGAAGCTTTTGGTAATAAAAT
Organism: Ormosia emarginata; assembly: GCA_029884605.1. Classification (NCBI taxonomy): domain Eukaryota; kingdom Viridiplantae; phylum Streptophyta; class Magnoliopsida; order Fabales; family Fabaceae; genus Ormosia; species Ormosia emarginata. Next base: position 45,701,613 of record JAQQTP010000077.1, on the reverse strand, counting down.
AAAGTTAGATTAATTTATTTCTTATGCTAAAATGATATATTATCAAGTGATCATTATACGTGTTGTATTTTGTTTATAATCAATTTAGAAACCCTTCTTGTAAAGTGGAGTTCTTGATTCATTGTAGACAAGTGGTTTAACACAATAAATCCTTGAACCTATTTACAAGTGTAGGTGTTAGTAAATAATTAAATGAACCATAATATAAATATGTATATAATTCTAAATAGACTTTGAATGTTTTATTCTCCGATTGGAACCTCCGTTGTATGTGGATTTCAATTGAGTTATAAAAAAAATTAATCTTGTCCTTAATTTATTACCAAAAGTGGATCTCTTAGACCAAACAAGTTCTTTAATTTAATTGTAAACAAGTTTTAGTATCTTTATTGTGGTGACAAAGTCTTCCCTTACCTTAAAGAATTTTTCTTCATTAATTCCCTATCGATTGACCTCAGATTCTCGAGAAATTTATTACTAGAGACAACTTACACTTGAGTTTGTATCCTTTAATCCGCATCAATGATATATATATATATATATATATATATATATATATATATATATATATATATATATATATATATATATATATATATTTAAGAATGCTATGAATGAAAATGCAAGATGATATATCCTTTTTCAGAATGTTGGGAACGCCATGAAAATGCATGATTTTTTTTTAAATGTTAGGAATGTCATGAAAATGCAAGATACTGATTTTTTTTAAATAAGTGATAGCTAGATAAAGAAGAAGTACGCTCCTTTCGTATCCTAAGAGATTGCCTTAAATTGAGGAATTATATCCCAAAGATCTATGAGTCATTCTAATTTGTGCGAACTCTTATTGGGTGGCTCTACTATTCTAAAGGCCTCTAGAGCTAAGTTTCATTTCAGAATATTAACCACAAATAGTGGGTAAACTACAAAGTATAGGACATTCATGAAAAAGGCACACTTTAGATGAAGTTTTCGCAATAACTAAATAGGATGTACATCCAATATGACTAAAACTACGCAACATTTACTTAACTTAAGCTTCACTCTGACCCGAATATAGGGCCTCACTTGGATGTGTGTGATAAATGTGTAGGTGCAGTGGGTGTAGGGAGCATACAAACCCTCACAATCTTAAGAACTATCCTCATCTTGTAAAACAAAAACAAATGCAAAACAAAATTCCAAAAGAAATTCTCTATCTTATGGTTTGCATAATAAAATAATTAACAAAATAATTTACAAACAATTAAAGGTGAGAAACAAAAAACAAAAAAAAAGAGAAAAAGGTAAAACAAATGTACAAAGATCACAAAAATTTTGTACAACTAACTTATATGGGCTTAACTCTCAAGTATCCTCAATGGAGTCGTCATCTGTCACAACTGAGATCACGACGGAGTGGCAAAAAATAAATTTATTAAGAATCGCTACTAATTTTATTTGAAATAAGAAAAATTGAAAAAACCTTTATTAAAAAATAGTCTTTGAAACCAGATTAGATTCAAGAGTCGGTTATGTATAGGGAAAGGTGGAAACTTAATCCTACAACACCCCTAACATACTCGTCCTAAAACGATTACCCTAAGATTATTGTGCAAAACTTGATAATCTCATAATGCATTTGTTTTACCTTTTCGTAAAATAGATAAACTAAAAAAAATCTGAACATTTAAATTTTGGCTTGACATAATAGATGTTCTGCTCTTACGTATCCTTGGGTGCAGTGAAAAACTCAAAGCCACGTAGTTCTTCATAAAATTCTTGTGTGTTGGTTATTTTTAACTTTGAAAAAAATGAATCATCAAGTTATCACAACTCAACTAATGTTATTTTATTGTTCTAAAACAGGTTCAATTATTATTATTTTTTATTTTATCATTTTTTAAAGTTTTTGTTTTTTATTTTTTTTCCAAAAAAAAACTAACAGAACTAAAAAAAAATCAAAAAATAACACTGAGGCTTACAAAAAAAATGAGGGTTTTTTTTTAAATGGTTACAGGTGAGGAAGAAAAGTCACAGTGGTGACTCATGGCGGCGCTAGGACGTCGATTTGGAAGACGATGCGGGTTCGAGTTTAAGTGGAAACATGCGGTGAGCCGGATTTGGTTCGACCGAACAACTGGGTGGCGATGCTTGACAGTCGGAAGTCGCGGGCTGCTTGGTTCACTGAGCTTGGATCTGGTTCGAACAGCGGGACGCAGTGAGTCAGATCTGCAATGGTAGCGGATATGGTTCGAACGGATCGGACTTTAGGAGATCTGGTTCGTGGATCTGCGGCAATAGATCGATTGGGTTGGTGGAGTTCCGATGCGTCTGGATCTGGTTCGAGCGCTAACAATTCGTGTTTGGGGTTGGCGAGGATGGTGGGTTACAGTTTAGATGGATAGGTGAAGCTTGGAGATGGTGGCTATGGTTATTGTGAAGGATGATAAAGATGAAGTTGTTATGATAGTGGTTTAAAGAGTCATTGAAGCTTAAAGATGAAGGTGGTGATATGGGTGAAGGTTGGAGATGGTGGTTTAGGTGGTAATGGGTTGTTGATGGTGGTTTGAAGATGAAGGTTGATGTTGGGTTTGTGGTGGTTAATGGTGATGATGGTGAAGTGAGAGGGTATTAGGTAGAGGTTACTGCAAGGATTTACTGCTGGTAGGAGGCTACATGATTAGCTTTTGTTTGAAGTCTCTGTAGAGGACTAGGTTGTTAGCTTTAGGCTAAAGTTTGTTTGGGGGCTAGGTTGTTAGCTTTTGGTTGTAGTCTATTTAGGGGCTAGGTTAGCTTTTAGCTTTAAGGGCTAGGTTGTTAGCTTTTGGTTATAGTCTTGAAAAATGTGTAGGCTATGGGTTTTTATAGAAAAAATTAAGGTTTGGAGAGTGATGGTGATAAGGTTTAGGATAAGTGTATTTAAGATGAGTTTGTTTAGAATGAGTTTAATAATGACTGCTAGGGTTTGTTTAGGATAAGTTTAATGATGATTGCTAGAGTTTATTTATGATAAGTTTATTAACATATGAGTTATGAGATGGATATGGGTCAATGAGTTAGGTTATGGGCTAATGGGTCAAGTTATGAGTTTCTGTCAGAAAATTAGTTCATTTTATATTTTACATTTTATTTTTTATTTTTTACTTTTATTTTTCTTCTTTTCTTTACCAAAAAAATGTTGATATCTCGGATAAAATTGGGTTTTCACAGGCATGCTCCTAGAGGAGTAGTCCATAACTACCTCATGATCACCAAACTAAGGGGTGATGTCATATTTTTCTCATCTCCATGACCCTATAAAAACCATAACTGTCATAGAGAAAGGTACTTTTGGTTGAATTCACTCAAGAAGCTACCACATTACCTCTATGTTCTTTACCCAAGAGCTTGGACGGAACATTGGCGCTATCTGTAAGAATTTTTGGTAAAACGAGAATCCCCACTCCTTTCTTAGTGTATTTCGTGTGCTGTAATAATGGTGGTAGCATAGTGTTATAGCTGCTACATTCTTGACTCACACTCTAGGAAACCTATTTCTTAAGTGACTTTTGCATAGATTTGATCTTTGCTATTTGAATTATTTCATGGCTGGTTGCTAGTTCTGGTTGTTTTTTGTGTTGGTTGCTAGTTCTAGATTGTTTTCTACATTGTTGTTATTGTTGTTGTTGGTGTTGTTGTTGTTGTTGTTGTTTTGTTACTTTTCCGATTTTGCATACCTACTGCTTTTCGGGTTGGATCTGGTTTTTTTTTTCTTTTTTTGGTAGTTGATTTGCAAAAATGGCTAGGACAAGACAAAATAAACTGCATAATGATGAAGGGAATGTAGCTCATGAAGACCTAGTGTGTGTTTGGATTACAGTTGGTAAACTTAAGTTTAGTTAAAAGTGTGTTTGCAAACTTAAGTTTGGTTGAAAGTGAGTTTGCAGTAACTAATTTATGTTTGGAAACTTTTGTTTCAAAAGTGAGTTTGAAAGATTGTTTTTAGGCTCAACTGAACACAAAAGCAAAAAATTGTTGCTTTGGTCCCAACTTACTTTTGGAAGGAAAAGTATGTTGAGCCAACTGAAAAAAAAAATAACCCAAACATCATTGCACTACGTTCGAGGCATCCTAACTCACTTTTGAAAATCCTAACTACAAACCAAACACACACCTAGTTATTCATGAAATGCAATGCTAACTTGAAGAGCAGAGACAAGAGATCGCTAGGCTAAGAGAGGAACAAGAGTGTGCTCACAACGATCCATCTCGCTAAGAGCTCGCAGAAGAGGAGGAAGAAGAGACATAACAAAGTGATCATGGAACAAACTAGGAATAAGTTCAAAATTCCCGATTAGTCCAAAGGAGTGTTAGAAGCAGAGCAGTTATGAGCCTTGGTTTCTCATCACATCCTTTTACCGATCTTATTATGTCTGTTCCACTTTCTCAAAATTTCAGAATGCCTACGATAACGGAGTTGTATGATGGATCGATAGATCCTTAAGAGCACCTTGATATATTTAATTTAGCGATGTTTTTAGCTACAAAATCAAACCCAATTAGATGCCGAGGGTTTACAAGTACACTAAAGAAAGCATGGTTGTTATGGTTCTCTTCTTTAGAACCACATTTCATACGTGATTTCCCTGTGCTAGTGAAAAAGTTTATGAATCACTTTTCTACTAGCAATAACCATCAGAAGATGTCCTTTAGTCTTTTTACTATTCACCAAGGCAAGAGCAAGTCATGGAAAAATTTCTTGAAATGATTCAATTCAAAGGTGATTCAGATAATAAACCTGAATACAGTGGTGGCCTTGCAGGCAATAATAATGACAGGATTGCAACTTGGTGCCTCTGTAGATTCACTAGCTAAGAGAGACCCACAAACCCTGGAAGAATTACTTGAAAGATCAGAAGGATAAATCAACATAGAAGAACCTAATCAAACGAGGGCGGAGGCTCAATGATTAGTTAAAGCTTATCAGGAAAGAAAAAAAGAGTCAAGAGAAAGACCCCAGGCATAATTTACTAATCAAAGAACTTTTGATGGAAATAGAGGAAGAAGGAGTTACCAGATCAGAAAAATAACACTAACAAATCGATTCATAATACTAGAACCAATAAATCGATTCATGTTGACAAAAAATCCAAGAAGATCGCGATACGACGAATATACAACCCTTAACAATGAGCATGAAGTAATATTGAAATAGGTATATAGTACTGGTTTGATCCAGTTCCCAATGCCACTAACATAAATCCACCCAGATGTAGATCAATTGAAGAGGTGGGAGTTTCATAGAACTTATGGACACAATACTCGAGATTGATATGTCTCATGAGACAAAGTTGAAGATTTAGTCAAAGTAGGACATCTTGGGAAGTATATTTTCAATAGAAGAGCACGATATGAAAATCGAGGAAAAAATAACCATTTCAATGAAGGAGGAGTTTCAAATGTGAAAGATGATCATAAAAGAGATAATAAGGGCAAAACAATCGTAGAAGAGCAACCATTTCATCCAAATCAAATTCAAGGAATAATTAATACTATTTCAAGAGGATTCACGGGAGGTGGAGCAACAAAGTCCGCAAGAAAGAAACATTTGAAGGTAGCATGACTGATTATGATGGTGGAAGGACTGATAAGGGAAACTTTTCCTAAATGCAACAATCTGATCATTTCTTTCTCTAATGGAGATTTTCAAGGAGTAGACATAAATCAAGATGACCCGATGGTGATTTCAATCGTTACTGGAAACTTGTTGTTAGAAGAGTACTAGTTGATCAAGGAAGCTTAGCCGATATACTCTATAATGATGTTTTCAAGAAATTCGGGCTATTGAAAGATAAGCTAAAGTTGTTTTTAGGAGAATTAGTGAGAGTGAAAGAGTATATTGAGTTAAGTACAACCTTCAATTTAAGCACAACTCATGGGGACAAGAATGTTATTATAGGAAAGCTGCTCTCTTTTAGAATTACTGATATACAGTTCTTAGTGGTAGATTGTCATACTCCATATAATGCAATTTTAGGAAGAACATCTTTGAATACCCTGGGAGCTGTACTTTCAACACCACATTTAGCTATGAGATTTCCAACAGTTGACAACATGGTGGAAGTAGTGCATGTCGATCAGATTGAAGCAAGGGAATATTGCAATGAGTGTTTGAGGATTGGAGAGGAGGAAAAACCAGAAAGCCCTAGGGAGAAAAAGCAAAGAGTCAATGCCACAGAGTTAGATCTTAGAGAAAGTTTCGCCCAGATAAGACCGTAACCAAAAGGAGAGTCAGCAAAGTTACAAGTGGGAAGAACTGATCAACAGTTCACTAGAATTAGGGAAAATCTCTCAGAAGAAGAAGCTTGGAGGTTAAAGATTTGCTAGTCAAGAATTTAGATTTGTTCATATGGAGTTCAACAGATATGCCTAGAATTGATCTAGACGTGATATGTTATAAGCTTGTGGTTGATCCAAATGTTAAATCAATTGCACAAAAGAAAAAGAAGACCAATTCAGAAAAAAAGGCAAAACAAACAGTAATTTAAGAAACAAAAAAACTTTTGAAGGTTGGATTCATCAGGGAAGTCTAGTATACTACTTGGCTGTCAAATGTCGTAATGGTAAAAAAATCAAATGGAAAATGGAGAATGTGCACTAATTTCACTAACCTTAATAAAGCTTGTCCGAAATATGCATATCCTTTTTCGAGTATTCACAAATTAGTCGATGGAGCATCAAGATACAAGTTTCTAAGTTTCATGGATGCCTATTTAGGTATCCAAATGATGAAGACAAAATGGCTTTCATGACTGAGAATGCAAATTATTGTTACAGAATGATATCATTCAGTCTGAAGAATCCTGGTGCAACTTATCAAAGGTTAATGGATTAGGTTTTCAAGGAGCAAATAAGAAGAAACATCAAAGTGTATATAGACGATATTGTGGTAAAAACAAAAGAAACCAATGATCATTATGAAGACTTGGATGAAGTTTTTCAGCAGTTGAGAAAATACAATATGTGGTTGAATTCTGAAATGTGTGCTTTCGGTGTCTAGGTAAGGAGGTTTTTGGGTTTTATGTTAACCAATAGGAGAATTGAGACAAACCTAGACAAATGCAAAGCTATTTTGGATATGAAGAGCCTGACGAGTGTGAAGGAGGTTCAAAGGTTAATTAGGCATATCGCCTCATTAGCTCGCTTCTTGTCTAAATATGTAAATAAGACTTATCCATTCTTCCAGACACTAAGGAAAGTGAAGGAATTTTCTTGGAACGAAGAATGTGACAAAGTGTTTCAAGAGTTAAAACTTTTCCTATCTACACCACTAATCTTAATCCGACCAAACCTAGGAGATGGGTTATTCTTTTATTTGTTAGTAACTTCTAGGGTAGTAAGTTCAATTTTGGTGAAAGAGAAAGCAAAAGAGCAAAAATCGATTTATTTTGTGAGTCAGGTCTTACAGGTACCATAAACAAGATACCAAAAGATTAAAAAGGTAGCTCTCTACTTAGTTGTCTCAGCAAGACGACTAAGACCATTTTCTAAGACCTTTTTTTTCAAAGTCATAAGGTGACTGTTCGAACCAATCATCCAATCAAGCAGTTCTTGGAAAAACCAGAGTTGGCAAGAAGGATGATTTCTTGGTCGATGGAGTTATCAGAATTTGACATTCACTTTCAACCAAGAGGGCTCGTTCGATCCCAATTACTCACTAATTTTGTTGCTGAGTTTTGTGGAGAAGAACAATCAGGATCACAGGAGATTTGTCAGTGGATTCTCTATGTAGATGGAGTGTCAAACATGAAGAGCAACGAAATGGGTATAATATTGGAAGGACTAGGAGATCTGGTGGTAGAACAATCTTTAAGATTCAATTTTAGAGTGAGTAATAACTAAGTAGAGTATAAAGCATTAACCGCTGGGATGAATTTGGCTAAAGAGTAAAGGGCTCAAGCACTAACAACTTGGAGTATTTCACAGCTGGTCACTAATTAGATTAATGGAGAATTCCAAATCCGAAACTCCTAGTTAACTAAATATTTGGAAAAGGTGAAAGGTTTGACTTAGAATTCAAGACATTCCAAGTTAAGCACATTGATCGAAGTCAAAATGCTCGAGCAGGCCTCTTAGCTAAGCTTGCTAGTATAAAAGGTGCATGGAACAACCAAATGGTGATTCATGAAACATTAAAAGGACCAAGTATTGATGAAATACAGGTGATGATGAGTGAAGTAGGAGAAGACTCTTGGATGAAGCAGGAAGTTGATGCATTACAAACAGGGAAATTCCCTCAAAACCTAAAGGAGGCTGCCAAACTAAGGAGAATGATTAGTTTTTATGTTATACTTGATGATCAACTGTATAGAAGAGGTTTTTCCATGCCTCTACTAAAGTGTTTAGATTGAGAGCAAGCTGAATACATGTCAAGGGAGATTCATGAAGGTATTGGTGGACAACATTTGGAAGGATGAGCATTAGTGAGAAAGGTTATGAGGGCAGGATACTTTTGGCCAAAAATGAGAAGATATTGTATTGAATATGTCAAAAAATATGATAAGTGTCGGAGCTTTTCTGACTTGCACCTTGCACCGCCAAAAGAGTTGCATTTTATGATGGCTACATGGCCTTTTTGTAGATGGGAAATGGACATTTTGGGCCTATTTCCTTTAGCCCTAAGGCAGGTAAAATTCTTATTGGTGGTAGTTGATTATTTTACAGGTTTGAATCATTGCTTTTATGTGGAAGAAGATCATATGTAGGTTTGGTTTGCCTTTTGCTATATTAACTAATAACGGGACACAGTTTATTGATCAGAAGTTTAGAGCTTTCTATCAAAGATTAGGAATAAAATAGTGCTTTATTTTGGTGGAATATCCACAAACAAATGGACAAGCAAAGTCAACAAATAAGGTTATTTTGAAATGATTAGAGAAAATGTTGGAGCAGGCAAAGGGTACTTGGGTTGAAAAGTTATCAAGTGTTTTATGGGCATACCATACAACTCTATAGTCATAACAAATGAGACAACATATCAAATGACTTATGGAGCTGAAGCCGTAATACCAATGGAATTGGGGGAAACAAGCATTAGAAGAGCCCAATTCAGCGACAACCTGAATAATCAAGCTAGAAAAGAAAACTTTGAGTTACTTGAAGAAGATAAAGAGATATTTAAGATATTTCAAACAACAATTAAAAGATGAATGGCTAGGAAGTACAATTTGAAAGTGTTCAAAAGAAAGTTTTCAGAAAAAGATGTTGTGATGAGGAAATTAAACATCGGAGGGATGAATAGGAATGAAGGAAAGTTTGCTCCAAATTGGGAAAGACCATACAAAGTTTTGAAGAGTTTGGGCAAATGAGCATACAAGTTGTCTAAGTTGTCAGGAAAAGAAATACCCCGATATTGGAATTTGATCATGTGAGGCAATATTTCAGTTAATATTTTGATCATGTGATGTAAAGCGCGGAGGGTGCACTCTTTTTCCTACCCTTAGGATTTTTCCCCGTTAGGTTTTTTTCCTAAGGGAGGTTTTAAGAAGGCACATGCGCCACAATAAATAAATTCTTTTCATAATATTGTGTCCCATATTTTACAATAAAATTTGTATATGAAGACATCAACTAGGCAAACAATCAGTTGGTAATGCCCTTGACTTCCAAATAGAACGAGGATAAACGATTAAATTCTCATGCTCAGTAGAAAGATCTGAGTAGGGTCCAGTCGAGTAAATGATTGATTGGTAATGGCTTTGACTTCCAAACAGAACGAGGATGAATGATTAAAATCCTATGCTTAGTGAAAAGATCTAAGTAGGGTCTAGTCGAGCAAAGGATCGATTAGTAATGCCCTTGACTTCCAAAAGAAACAAGGATGAATGGTCAAAATCTCATGCTCAGTGGAAAGATCTGAGTAGGGCCCATCCAAGCAAACGATCGGTTCGTAATGCCCTTGTCTTTCAAATGGAATGAGGATGAATGGTTAAAATCCCATGCTCAGAGGAAAGATCTAAGTAGGGTCCAGCAAAGCAAACGATCGGTTGGTAATGCCTTGACTTCAAAACGGAACAAGAGGAAGACTTAAGATAAGTTAGCGACTATAGCGAAAGAAAATGCAGAGTGTGAAAAAAAGTTTTAGGTATGTCATGTCTATCACACTTTGCCTCATAAATGAAGCAAGGAAAAGCTTAAATAACTTAGCACATGAAGGCTAATTCTTTACCTATCGTACCTTGCCTCATAAATAAAGCAAGGAAGAGCTAAAATAACGTAGCAAATAAAGGTTAATTCAAAGCATTTTTAAGTCACATTATTAAGAAGTAGGGTCTATTCATCTTGTGAATGCTATATTTGGAAAAAGAGCGATATTTCAAGAAAAGAGAAATTCAACAGTTGCAAAATCTAGGAAAGAAGTACTACCAAAATAATTATATTAGTCAGAAGGATAGAGAGAAGCATTAGCTCTTATAGAGCATGAGTTCTTACAAATATCTATGAATAAAACAAATTAAATAGAAAGCATTAAAGAAGAAATTATAAATTAAGGTGTTCAATCAGCAGCCCATTCATAAGTCGGTGTAAGGGGAAGGTCAGCATGCTGGTTCTCAGGTTGATATTCAACAGGTTGATCGACTTAATGAGCATCTATAGCTTCTTTATTTTCCTCAACTCCATCAGACTCACTACTTGATTCATACACTAGTCCAACAAGCTCACCATCTTCAATCTTCTTCAAAGGGCCAAATGCCCTAAAGTCGGATGTAAGGCAAATAAAATGAGCTTGAGAATTGACCTTCTTGAAACAAGGGTACAATTCACCACCTAGCTTCTTACTCAGCATTTCATAAGTATTGCCCTAAGTCTTTAAAAGGGCTACATCTTCATAAGTCTTTTTCTTCAAAAGATAAGACTTTAGCAACAAGATTGGCATTTTGAGCATAGAGCTTATCTGTTTCTTTCTCAGCAAGCTCAGTTATTTTCTCGACACCATGAAGCTTTTCGAAAAAAAAGAGATAGAGAAATAATCCACTCGTTCAAGCTAACTACCGAACTCTCTAAAGTTCTTACCCGTCCTAAATGAGCTTATGCTTCAACAAGTCTTTTTTTTTTTAGATTTTCATTTTCAGACTTCAATTTCTCCTCAAGATCAACATTTTGGTGCTTCAAAGCTGCAATATCTTTTTGGTTCCTTCGGTCGATGCTTGCTAGCTTTTAGACTATAGTTCTTAATCCAAAAGCTGAGTCCCTCGAGCCTGATATTATAATACTTTTCCATGTCAGCGGTGGAAAGGTACTACCCAATAAGCTGATCAATTGGGAAGCAAGGATCCCATATAGACTTCACCTTGGTCGTTGAAGCCTAGAAAGAAGAAACATAATTTCTTAGTGCTTTTTTGGATAGCTTAGGATTGCTAAGTGGAAAAAAAAAGACTGCTTTATAAGCCTTTTCTTTTTCTTTTTCCTCTAGAATGGGGACAAACCTGGAAGTAGAAATTTCTTCTAGTTGATCGGTAAAAGAGGAAATAAGAATAGGCTCATTGATTAGTTCAACACAATCACCAAAAGTAGCAATAGATTGCTGATCAAGCAAGACCCCTTGGGAGCTAATTGAATTTCCCTCATGACAAGACTGCTTTGATGCATGGTTGGATTGGGTGGCCTTGGAGGACTCGTTATGTTGAGAACGAGTGGGTGTTTTCCTTCTCAATTATTTCTCGAGAAGGATTTTTTCTGCGGCAGGAATCTTTGGTGGAATCAGAGGATTCGCGTTCTTTGAAAATGAAGTATATAATAGTAAGAACACGTATAAAAAGATAGTAAGAACATATACAAGAAAATAGAAAAGTTAAGGTGAATATACATGAAAAATAGGAAAGAAGAACAAAGGAAAAAGAGGGAAAAAAAAAAGATGAAAGTAAGCTCACGAAAATAAGAAGTTGAAGCATCCAAGTCATGCTGATATCAAATGATTCTAGAGCAATGGTAAAGAGAAGGTATTACAGATAACCTGTTAATATCCTTCTGATCCTCTTGGGAAAACCTGGGACAAGAAGACTTAGGAGATTCTTTCGATCCTTCAACGTAGAAAAAGTAAAACTTTGGTTGACCATTAGAGCCCAGAAAGGAGGAATAGACATGAGGTGACAGAGTACCCCAAAAATAACCTCCCTTAAAACTCTTGAAAGAGATTAAAAAAGTTTAAGTATTTTCTTTCCTCAATTGCTTTTAAGAGAGATTAGACTGTTAGTTGACCCAGAAGTGTGAAAAAAGTAGAAAAATTTTGGGGTGGTAGGAATTATGCTCAAATAGTTGCACAAAAGCTCAAAACTACAAAGAAAGGCCTAACTATTTGGATGAAGTTAAGAAGTAGCAATGTTGAGAGTGTTCAAAACATCCAGCTTAAATATTGAAAAGGCAAAGAAATCCCTATCTGACTAAACACAACTTCAAACATCATAAAACTATTAGTATAGGAAATTGGAGGATTAGTACTACAAACACGATCATCAGTAGGGATGTTATCTCAAGCGATGTGAGTGGTTCGACGTATTGATTCATTAGTTAATGGATAGGTGTACAAAGACGGGTACTTTAACACATCTTTGCTAACCTAAGGATACTTAGATACTAAGGACGATAGGTTTGAGGAAGATGCTTCAGGATTATTGCTTATCCTGACTTACTTATTAGAAAAATTTAAATGATTGGTGTTATTAGAAGATAGATCAGACTCTGAATCTGACAAGGTAGGAGAAGAAATAGAAGTGTCAAATAAATAAGAAGATTTAACCCTAAGTTACTAAACAAATTTTTTAATCTTTTCTCACTTTCGTATATTTTTCTAATAAAATATGAATCATCTTTTTTAGGAGAAGAAGATGAAGGAGGAAGAATTATTAAGTTTGAAATTTCAGAGGGAAACTCATATGAGGTCCCAGGAACGTTGGCTTTATGCGATGGAGTTCTTGGAGGAAATTCCCCAGGAATCTCCAAAGAAAAGCTATCAGAATCCATAAGACACAAAATAGAGGAAAAAAGAACAAGATGAATACTTGAAGGTAAAGGGGGAAAAGGAGAAAGGCGATGGACGTGAACAACTCGTAACCTAACAATGGAGTCATGTCAAGAATGTTAAAAAAATAATATTTGAAGACACAATATAGGTAACACAAACATAAAATTAAAAGAAGCAAAATGGGCAAAAGCATACTTGAGAAATAGTATATAGTAACTTTGCAAAGTTTAAGCACAAAAGAGGGAGGACGAGCACAGGAAGGAAGAACCAAAATCTGGGAGGAGAGTGAAAAAATAAAGAACATGATTACTCTTTTCAGAGATGGTTGAAGTAAGGAAGGTGGAATAGTGGCTCTCTTTATTTAAAGGTTTCTAAAAGACACGATTGTTAGGTTTTAAAGAGTTATGATGATTTGTAATTTTTAAAACCTCAAAGAACGTGCCAATTGGCACTACAAAGGTCATATTAATTGACATTTGAGATTTGGAAAAAAAGAAATTTGTGATCTAATGGTTAGAAGTAAATAGCAAAGTGATCCAATGGGTAGGGGAAAGAAATTTGAAAAGATGTGTCAGGTCATTATCGAAAAGACATAGCCTTTGGAAAGAAGAAAAACGTGTTTGGGGAAGCGAAATAATGACATGTGTCCAAGAAAGAAAAAGGAAGAGTTGTTTCTAATGATCGGAAATAGTAAAGGAGGAACTGTAGCACTAATAATAATATGAAAGAAAACGATTGTGAGAAATAAAAAGGATAGCAAGAAACATGTAACGACAAAAGATTACCAGCGAGAGAGACGATTCATGCACTTGGGAAAATGGAACAAATGCAATAATCGTAATAAGCAAGTAAAAAATGACCTAATGTATTATTAATGTCTTGCCAGAAATAGAACAATTGGTTTCAATTGGATTACTGCTCTCACTAAGGGAGAAATGATCAATTGATTTCCTAAGGGTGGAATGATTGATTGGTCAATTGTAACTTTTGTTTCAATAATCTTTTGCCCACGTGATTCTGAGTAAAGTCATGATTATGATGGCAGGAATTTTAACGTAAATCCTAATAGAATCTACTTAGGAAGAACAAACGAATCTGTGTCATTAAAACTTAATAAATGAAAAGCAAGTTTCAAGAAAGAAGAAACGATCACTCTTGTAACCAATGAAAAGACTATGCCATTAGAATGTGTGCCATCCGTATAGCCAATAAGAAAGAATCGCATTCAATGGTCGTATCACTATAAATAAGGGGTGTAGTTCCCAATAAACATTATCACAAATCATTCCATGTAATGAGAAAATAGGAAAAAATTGTTACCCAAGTGGCTTCAGTACTCAAGAGGGGGGTGAATTGAGTAATTAAAAACTTTTCACAAACTCATATAAAAACAAATTTCTTCAAAGCTATATATAAAACAAATGCGAGAATAAGGAAGATAATAGAAAATTTTAAACACAACAAATAAATAGGTAAGGAATATTAAATAAATTGCTAAAAATAAAGAGATAAATGAGAGAAGAGCATGCACGATATTTATCCTGATTCAGCCACTAACCACTTGTGACATACGTCCAATCCTCGAAACACAGTTCAAGATTTTTCACTATTTAATACAAGCTTAAAACAAGTGGTTACAACCTTTACAAACTTGAGCACTCCTCACACCTTGAGATACCTCACCCTTTGTGCTTAAATCTCAAAATAGGGATACCTCACCCTATTCACTAGAGGGATACCTCACCCCCTTTGAAGGATACCTCACCTTCTTTAAAACAAGGGATACCTCACCCTCACAAATTCACTAAGAGATACCCCACCCTTTTACAAAGAACCATAATATAGACGAAGAGAAACTCTCACAAAGAGTAAATATTACAAATTGAAGTACTAGGAAGCTTTCTTAAGATATCTCAAAGTTTTAGCAAAAAGAGCATAAAAAATATGAGAAAATAGAGAATCACGTTTTTAACATAAGCAACAAATAATTCAAATGATTTGGCCAACATTCAGAAGAGACCCAAGGTCTCTATTTATAGAGCTCTTTGTGAAACTAGCCGTTGGAGCAATTAAATCATGTAATAAATGAAAATATGGTCATTTCTTTCCATTTTCGAAAGCTTCGTAAAAACCATTTCTGAAATACGTCATTCGAATACCCTAAAAGTTATTCGAATACCACTGTTTTGAAATGCTTGTGAAAAACAGTTCTGAAGAAGGTTATTCGAATACCTCTATTAAAAGAAGTTTTCTGTGAAATATATCTATTCGAATAACTATTGAGTTATTCGAATACCTTATTTAGAAAAACAGATTTGGAAAGTTTTGTATTCGAATACCAAATGTGCTTATTCGAATAGCACTTTGAAAAATAGAAAAGGTATGAAGATATAAAACATGGTTATTCGAATACCATGGGGTCTATTCGAATACCCCTGTTAAAAACCATTTGAAAGACCTTTAGAAAACTGCCCAGGTGATTTCTGAATTTCTAAAATCTTTTGATCTTTCAAAAACCATATTAAATCTATGAAATAGGTTTTTAGATCTTTTAAAACAAATAATGAGATATCCAATAAAAGCTCCGTACAAAGAGACCCTAAGTCCTAAAGCTAATCTTTGAAGATCTTAGACTTAGTCTTCTTATTATCTTCATGTTTGTTATCATCAAAACTACTATCAAAGGCGACTAGCCAATTACAAAAATGTTCACAAAACCTTTCCTTATTTTTAGAAAACACCTTAAAATATTCATGACAAAAGTAGAAACAAAAAGCAGAAGCTTTTCTTCTCAAGCATAACGGTCTAGTTAGACCTTAGTTAAGACCAAACGTCCTTTGGCCAACAGGAGCTTCTCTTCCCAAGCATATGAAACAAATGAGTGAAGCAAAAATGATTGTTGGGAAAGAGTCTCGACAACTGCTGAGTTTCTAAGAAAGATGAGGAGCAAAGGACAATCTCCCTCACTGAAGCACCTGTTACCATGCTCCCATTGCATACCATGGGTGGCTGGGGGCTTAGGTTGGGCAGAAATGATGATGACAAACTTGATCAGCAAGGAAAAGATGGGTCAAACCCAATCAACAGTGAAGATATAGTTCAAAGCAAATGCAACAATCAAGCACATCAAGGTTGGAAAGCTTCATAAGGAGGGAGGAATATTAAGGGCCTTTTGGTGCTCTTGAAAATCTCTGGGACATCAACTTTTGGAGAATCAGCAGCAACCAAGAAACCAAAAGATGCTTAGATGACACAGATGCCATTGAAGCATGGCTAAAGCCTATAGTAGAAAATATGTAAATTTATAAACAAAAAATGTAATTAAGATGATGTTTAGAATGAGAAGTATTTACTTATTTCTTCTAATACAAGTTATTGTATGATCGATTTAAGCGTTATTGTATGATCAGTTTAAACATTATTATATGATCGACTTTGATATAAACAAACATAAGTAAATTCCTACAAAAATGATGTTTCGTATTACATCAACAAATGTTGCTTAGCTTATTTCATGTTCAGAAAATGACTAAATGATCAAGAAATAATCAAATGACATAGTTTGGAAGTTTTTATAGAGAGATAGAGAGAGAGAGAGGGAGGGAAGGAGGGAGGGAGGGAGAGAGAGGTGAAGGAATAAGAGAAAGAAAAAAAAAGTGTAATAATCAGCATAGAAAAATAAAGCTGATAAAGAAGAAGATCGTCAAATTAGACAAAAATTATTTGACCTAATTTGTTACATAAATGGTTGAGTAAATGATTGGTTTAGCATGATCAAGGGTTAACAAAAAATGATTCTAAAAATAAAACCATGCTATAATTAAGAAAAAGATCAATCACGATGTAATGATAAGCTAATCTAGGTTTTGTTAAGCTTGTTCACTCCTTCATCACTCTAAGCTTGGTACCATATCTCTGCTCGTCCAGTGGGCCAAGAAAATCGATTTGTAACTCAAAACTTGTTAAGCTTGTTCGTTCCTTCATCACTCCAAGCTTAGAGGGCTTTGAACCATATCTCTGCCCGTTCAGCAGGCCGAGAAAACCGATTCATAGCCCAAAACCTATTAAGCTTGTTCAGTCCTTCATCATTCCAAGCTTGGGGGCTATATAGATTATATCTTTGCTCGTCCAGTTGGTCGAGAAAACCGATTCGTTGCCCAAAACATGTTAAACTTGTTTGCTCCTTCATCACTCCAAGCTTGGGAGGCTATAGATCATATCTCTACTTGTCCAACGGGCCGAGAAAACAGATTGATAGCCCAAAACCTATTAAGCTTGTTCACTCCTTCATCACTCCAAGCTTGGGGGTTATGAACCATATCTCTACTCATCCAGTGGGCTGAGAAAATTGATTTGTAGCCCAAAACCTATTAAGCTTGTTCGCTCCTTCATTAATCCAAGCTTGGGGGGATATGAACCATACATCTCTTATCATGGGCTCATGACATATGCCCAAGAGGGAAGCACCAAAACTCACCTAGCCTGGTGAGATCTCTAGAACCAATTTAGTCAAAAAGTTGGCCACGTGGCATGCTACCAGATGAACATTCCATAAATAACTCATGATCACCAAACCAAGGGGTAAGGTCATACTTTCCTCACCCCCATGACCCTATAAAAATCGTAACCATCATAAAGAAAAGGACTTTTGGCTGAATTCACTCCATACCACATTACCTCCATATGGTCTCTACCCAAGAGCTTGGTGCTTGGAAAAAAATAGAACTCTTTAAAAAAAACAATTTTAAAGTCCATTGCAACCAAAAATTAATAAAGAACATACACAAACCCTATTGTAACAAAAAATAAATATTTTTTTCCACTCTTTCTCTCAGGCAACGCTAAGGCCGAACCGTTGAAGGGTGTGCTAAGGTTTTCCATAGGGTATGTTTGTGAGTTAGAGTTTTGAAGGGAAAGGAAAAAGAGAGCTTATTCTTTATTTTGAGTAAACATTCTCTATATTTAAGATTTTTTTTAAAAAAAAGAATGAATAATATGAAAGATAACTATACAATATTTCAATTATCCTTTATTCATGTTTATAAACATTTTATAATTATCTTAATTTTAAAATAAAAAATAAGTCTTCCTTTTTCTTTCTCTCCAAAATCTTCTATCAAAACATACCCTAAAGTTTTTTCCTTGGGCTCCTGACAGAAGAGTAGTGTTGCTCTATGTCCGTCTTTGATCGTGTTGTCTCCATCTGGGTCATGTTTGTTGTTGCACCGTGCGTGTGTGTCTCTTTTTTTGTCTAAGGCCTATACTACACAGTTAGTGACCATGGAGAATAACTCTGAAGGCAATGTGGAGTGGCATGATAATCACAATATGGAGGATGAGACCTTGATCATATATGATGATGGTGACGTTTTGGATGGGGTTGAGGGGTGCACTTGTAGTCTCATTGGGAAACTTATTATGAAGAAAACCATAAGCAAGCCTGGGTTGCAGCAAGCTATGTGAAAAATATGGGACAACCCTAAGGGTTTCAGGATGGAGACTATCGACAAACAACTATAATAGTTTTTCTTTGAAGAAGAGATGTCTCTAAGAAAGGTACTTAGTGGGTCTCGATGGAGGTTCCATAATTACTGGCTCTTGATGAAGAGATGGACTCGTTAATGTAATCCAGTTGATATGTGTTTTGATAGGGTCCCAGTTTGGATTTAGTTATGGGGTATGTGTTGAGGCATAAAGGAGCTCAAAAGTAAGGAATATATTTATTAATAGTTTAAGTGAAAAATCACAATAGTGAGCCTAATGTTACATGTTGACCCAAAATCTTAAAGCAAATAACTATATTATTTTTTCTTTGATGAAGAGATGTCTCTAAGAAAGGTACTTAGCGTGTCTCGATGGAGGTTTCATAATCACTGGCTTTTGATGAAGAGATGGACCAGTCAATGTAATCTATGTGTTTTGACAGGGTCCCAGTTTGGATTCAATTATAGGGTATGTGTTGAGGCATAAGGGAGTCTAAAAGTAGAAAAAATATCTATTAATGGGTTAAACAAAAAATTATAATAGTGAGTTTGACGTCACATCTTGACTCAAAACCTTAAAATAAAGAGTTTATGAATCTTTTCATTTATATACTATTCAGTTAACATATTCTTTACTAATATGAGATTTTAATATTCACATTTGAATTTTCGAACAGAATGCCCCCACACCGTCGCACACGAAGAACCTTGGGAGGAAGATAGGTGCCCTTATTGGGGAAGTGAAGGATTGTGATATCTTATCTATGAACAACCAACAGAGGCAGTTCGTTAAGGTGCTTGTAGAATTTGAGATTAAGAAACCTCTGCGCAGAGGAGTTAATCTGGGGAACAAAAAAGATGGCATTACGTGGGTGGATTTCAAGTACGAGAGGCTCCCAACTTTCTGCTATTACTGTGGTATCATTGGGCATGATGCGAAATCATGTCAGATTGCTATGGAAGAAACCGGTCCAAACAATTTGGAGCGTGGCTAAGGGCTGATCAAAGAGGTAGCCGGCTTTCTAGCAATCAGGTTCCTTCCTCTAGTGACAAACCTGATGGCAAAGAATCGTGTGAGGGGAGTGGTGGTAAGGGAAGCAATCATGAATTCAACTAGTTTTGGAGATGTGTCTCGTGGATATTGTTGGGGAGTCTGACAGCTCCTGTTACGTTCAAGCCATTAATCATCAACGGTTGTATTAAGCTTTTTTTTTTTTACTGTTTATTATTTTTTCTGCTATTTGTTTAACTTATATAAAAATTTTCAAGGTGAAAATTTTATGTTGAAAGATTTAATTTAAAAATAAAAAAAACCTGATATAGTTTTTAATAAAAACATTACTGAACAAAAGATGAGAAAAAATTTACATATTAAACATTTACTTTTTCCCCCTATAATTTTTGTTGAAGCTCCCCCACTGCATCAACCTATCTCAAACTCGTACTTTGGCTTGGTTGTGAGAGACTGCAAGTCCTTGGCGGCATCTTTTTGGAGTTTTCTATGTCAGCATGTAAGAAGATACAGGAATAGAGTTGCACTTGCACTAGCAACTCTTGCTTTGTCTTTTCCTGCTGGGGTTTAGGTGGAGGATGCTTCTCCGGAAGCAAACCATTTAGTTTTTCTTGATGTTTTGGCTATTCCATTTTTTATATGTATGAAATATATATATTTTTAAGAAAAAAAGAAAGACAAAAAATAAATAATTTACACTTTTGTAGTGTAAATGACTCGGCTCTACTTAGAATAATTAGTTGAGACTTAATGTGACTTTTAAATATTAAGGAATTACATCAAAAAATAAGAATCATATTATTTGTACAATTCAAAATAGACAATTTTGAGATAATTTAGATAAATAGTGAACGTTTTTAAGATAAGTTGTAATTCCAATTGCTTATATGATGATTTTCTTCTATTACACATAGTGTGTTGAAATTAGAATTCACATTTTACACAAAGATTACCACGTGATGATCAATGAGATGATAAGTGATAATCTTTATTACTTATGTAATAAATTTTAATTTCAACTCGTAATAGAAAAAAATTACCACATAAACAATTGAAATCATTACTTATCTTAGAGATATTCATCACTTATCAAAATTGTCCCAAAATTTGTCCATTTGAGTTGTAAAAAAACATTTTCCAATAAATAAAATCATACATAAGCAAACACTTCAAGAATTTTATTATATAAAGCAAATTAATTAGGTTTCGACAAAAATAAAAAGCGTAGAATAATATGTTTATGTATTTAACATAAGCCGAACTAATTGTATCAATCTGTCCCATTATATCTTGAGAGTGTGTATTGTCATGTTACTAATTTGCTCTAATTGATTTACAAGATAATATGAATTACCAACTCCTGTAATTTAACCCTCAAGCTTGCCTTTTTCTCTTTCCCCTGCTTAAAAACAAAAAAAAACTCACCCCTTAAGTATGATCCGCCCTGAACTCTATAACTTTTTCGAGTCTGGGAAGTTACTATTATGAACAAAATACCGATCAGTAGCACTACAAAAAAAATATAAGCAGATCCAATAAAGGCTTAGCCATAGAGAAATTTGAGAACAACAAATTCTACAAAATAGGAGAAAAAAGTACATTGCTATTATGTCGGAAACAAGAAGCACACTATTCATCCTTATGCTTGTATATGATCATCATATAAGTCAGAGTATTACTGCACTCGGTATACTGTTACATTTGTATATTTATGCAAGTAAAATTTTAGGCAGGGATTAAGCTTCCTGTATTTCAGATGGTTTCGGAACTTCCCTGAGCTGGATTGAGTTTTCATAGCAGTGATAGAAACCATAATGAGGGAATCTCTCATACCAAGTATCTTGCCTTACGTGTGTGTCCCAGTGTTCCCCACTGCTGCTCTTCCCGTACTTGTGAACCCATCCAGAACCATTGTGTTGCTCACCCCAAGTTCGATTCCAGCGCTCTCCATGCTTTCCTTCCCACCAGGTCTCCCCCTGCTTGATACCATGACCATTTAGATCAAAATTTTCATCCCATTTGTCACCCCATTTCTCCCATCCACCATCCTCTGAGCGCTCAGCCCATTTGTCAGTATATTTTATGCTGCCACCATACCCATCATATGTTTCACCCCACCTGGCAATGGCACAGTACGCTTAATCCAAGAGGGACAAAAATGGAACATAAAGATGAAAAAATAAACACCAAGGGGAAAAGAACAAGCTGTCACTCTTTCTTATTGCTTAAGTTAAAGTTTCATTCACTCGCAATCTCCTTGTAGGAAAGCCATTTACATTCATCAAAATCTTGGGGCAGGTTTAGGGGCAGAGGGTAGGTTTGGAATAAGTCAAAAAGGGATGCAAAGTGGAGATTCGGAATTCTCTAAATGACATACAGAGCAGCTCAGTAAGAAACAGTGGGCAGAATTGAGTACAAGCAAAGAATAGAGGCTGCTAATATTACAGCCTTTCACCTATATATCACATGAGAAAATCAATCTTCAAGAATAAACCAAAACATTTTAAGCTATAGAGCCACATATTTATATTTAGATAAAACATATGTAACTTTTTAATTTATTCTGATGAATTCATACATTTGAAAGAGTAAACATTATGACTATGAATATATATTTCCTTGAATTCATATAAATATAGTGCAGACTAACATTTTTGGTTTGATAGCAAGCAAAATATAAATTGAGTTCAAAAGCATTCAGTCTATTTCATCACGTTAGAAAGATCACTAAACATTTAAAAGAATGAGGACTAAATACTTTCAAAAGGGGAAAACCTGGACAAAGACCCAAAAAAAAAAAAAACTTTCAAAAGAGGATTAGAGCTCAAATTCTAATCTAGTTCTAGACTGTTACCTTTCATGCCAAACATGAGCATGTCCAGCTTCAAGGGGTGTGTTTGGGTCAATACTGCACCACTTGTGTGCCCATTTCTCTGCTTGACCAGAGGCATTGTAGTGTTCCCACCATTTTTCCTGCCATTCATCACCTTTACCATTCCTTCCCCACTTGTCTGCAGTTTTCTCAATATGCATAAGCCCGTTTTCCTGCAAGTGAAAATCATACTCAGTATCATTTTATTAAAATACAAGTATTTGTTGTCGAAGAGACAAGAGTCTATAGGTCAGACCTATGAGTGCTGAGGCTGCAGGTACAGCTAATGCAATAGCAATTGGCAAGGAACACTTAAGACCAATTATATATAAGAGCTTAAAAAACAGGTGCCCAATTCCACACCAGAAAAGATGTGTTAATGAGGGTGGTAATACTGACTACCACAAATATGCTAATCTGATTTCAGTAAACTATGACACGTTATAATAAGAAAGGCATTTAACTGCAGATTAAATGTATCAAATGTTGCTAACCTGACGCATGGATTCTCTCCAAAATTCATGCCAAACATTTCCATTTGCATCACGTCCAGATTTATCAGAACCAAGTTCCTTATAGCCAAACTCATTAGCAGCCTCCCAGAACTTCTCTTGATATTCAACAGCTTTGTCAGCACTAACACCTCTGGTCATTGTCCATCTGCAAATTACACCATCAGGTCTTTGCTCGATTCCTGTCTCTTTCCACCATCTTGATCCATCTGGATTCACTCCCATAGGTGATGATTTATTGGCCTTATTAAGGGCATGAGCTGCTTCTGCTGCATGGCCAGAAGACAATGCACCGCGTCTCTGTTCCTCTTCCAAGGAAGGTGACTCTAGATTGGACTCGGAAGCTTCCATTTTTTCAACCTCTAATGATGACTGAAGGGGTGGAAGAGTAGGACTATGTTTGCTTTGAGAAAGTAAACTTTCAAACGAAATTGAGAGAAATTGCAGCGACTGTTCCTTCTCCACAATAGGATTGGGTAAGGTGGAATGAACTGAAGACTTGGTATCTAACTGCAATCCACTGGCATCATCTGAAGGAACACCACTATCCAATGGGGGTGTCCATGACCAAAAATCAGGGCCCGGGACATCATTTCTCTGAGTTTCTGATTGTGGCACAAAAATACTCCCAGTCTGAATTCCTGATTATATTAAATTATCGATAATGAAGAAAAGAATACAGCAACATATAAGAAATCACTATTATAAACTGAAATGTCTTCAAAAAAGAAATTGACCTGCTACTAAGATCTCTGATATGCAACAACCATTTAGAAATAAAACTAAAGAAAAATTCCATTTCTTTGGGGATTAAATTTACAAATAATCTCAGAAATAGCATCTTCACAGTATGTCAGAAATTTCAAAATTCAAGCAGTTTACAAACCATGTAACCTCAGTGTATAAAAATAAATAAATAATATAGAAAACCAACCAAAATTAATGGGAAAAATAAAACTATTTCTATTATTATATGAGTTTTTCTAACGAGTGCCCTAAGGACACTTGTTAAGGAATCCAAAATAAGAAGTTTTGCATAAAAAGTAGAGTTTTTTCAATTCTCAATGCATTGAATACTCTACATTTCATGAAAAACTTCCTAGTTTGGATCCTTAACAAGTGCCCTTACTCTTTAGCAAAACCCTTATTATATTTTCTTATTGTTTTTTTGGTTCTTCATTACCAAAAGAAAGTGTCAGCATCATTATTCTCTGTTCTGTCCACTTCACTTGTATTATATTCATTCTAAATAAAGTAATACATAGCATTGCCCCTACAACTACTAATTACTGTCCTTGCAACGTTCAATTAACCAAAATCATTAGCAAATTGAAACCCTAAACCCAAACTGAAAACCCTTAAAACAAAAAAGGGGTTATACTTAGACTACACTTCAAAGCACAAGAATTCAAAAGACCAAAGATTCCAAGGAAACAAAAACAATGCCGAAACCAAGTTACCATCTTGGCGGTTCCCCATTTCTTCCCCGCCTCTGCTCTTCGAATCACCGCCGCCGTCGGAGCCGCCGGACCTCGCCCCGTTGCTCTCCTTAAGAATCGCCCTGGCAGCCGCGATTGCCGCCGTGACCCGATCGACGACCTGCATCCGCTGAACCCTGTCCCGTTCTTCGCTGGAAACTTCCAGAAGCTTCTGGAACTCGAGGGTCTTCTTCTCCAAATCCTCCACACTCGGATTCCCACCATTGTATTCATTGCCAGCGGCATGGTCAGCGATTCTGTTGAAGTGAGTGGTCTTTCTGTCTCTCTCCACCGAATTCTTCCACATGTCGAGGTAGGAGTCCCCTTCTCCGGCACCAGAAACAGTTACTCTCAGCCGGAGGCATCCTCTGCCTCTGGTTCCCGTTCGCCACGGTGGTTGTTGCTCCTGCGGAAGGGGAAGGTGAAGGAATTGGTGGGTGGGTTCGGGTGAGGGGAGGTGCACCGAGCGGGATGGTGCACCAGCAGCGCAGGTTCCGAGGTGAGTCGCCATTCATGGAGGATTGAAGAAGGTAGTGTGAGTGAGAGAGTGAGAATGGTGAAAATGTCGGTGAATTACTTTCGGGTATTTATATGGTGTTTGTTGAAATGGGATGGGTAAGATGGTCAATGATTGAAAAAAAATTTAATGTTTTTTATTTTATAATTAAGAAGATTATTGAAAAAATATGTTAAGATGATCTAAAATTATTCATTTTTATACACTTATTATTGTGTTTGGATTATTTAAAACTGTTTACAATTAAATTTTTAAAGAATTTTTAATGAAAATGATTTTTGTTCACAAAAATAATCAAAATTAAACATGTTATCGATAATTAAAATTTAATTTAAATTTTATTATTTATATATTTTTTTTGTTTGAGTTGTTATTATGTATATAATTGGACTGTTCATGTATTGTAATTCAATTAGGATAATATCAATTTTTTTCTCTCACGTAGAAATGGCAATGGGACGGGTAGTATTTCCGCTTGCCCTCGCCTCGCTCCCGTCACTGGTATTCATTTATGATTCTTTGCAGTAAGAACCTGATATACTACATGGGATCCGTAAGTAATTAATAATTTAAAATAAAATCTTAAAAATTACAAAAAAATAAATAAAATAAACTTTAACACAACATACTACAATTTTGTTCAACAATCTACGATTTTTACAAAATTCAAAGAATATTATAAATAACAAATTAAATTAAATTATATTTTATAATAATTAATTTACATAAATAACTATTACATAAATAGTATATATATTTTTTAACAAGTTTTATCATTATAGGTTCATTCAATAAAAAAATTATTTTAAAATAATAAAAATATATATATTTTCACCTCATCTCAAAATTAAAAAGAAAAAGAATCATAATATATGATATATATTAAATAAAAAATATACTTAACGGGTTTCTTAGATTCTTCATGTAGTAAATCTTATAATCCCCACCCTGTCCCCCGCTTATTAAACGACTATCTCTGATCTGTCATGTAATTCCGTGAATCACGAATCGGGTAATTTTGACATCCCTATTCTCATGTGGTTAATTGTAAGAAAGAGAAAGATACAAAAAAAAGTTAAGTATGAAACTCGATTGTAACTTGTGAAATTTCTTTTATAATCTTATATTTTTCTCTCTCTTGTAATTGACTACTTGAAAGAAAGAAAAAAAGAAAAAGATGTTGACCTATTGTAATTTTAATAGATTAATTAAATGTAATAATATTTTGAAAATACATAAAAACTTCTCGAATAAGTGCCATCCGAGAAGGTTGTTTGATAAAGTTCTTTTTGAAAAGAGAAGACATTTTCGTGTTGTTGAAGGTAGGAACTAGCATCTAGGATGCAGGAACTCAATCACTTTTCCACTTTTAACGGTTTTTAACTGTTTCCTTTATCTGCATAAACGTGAGGTACGTGACAACCAAGAACAAGGTGGACGGTAACAACAATGACCCAAACAAACCCACCTTACGTAGATTTAACTCTCTTTAGGTTCAATTTGATAAACTCTGGACAAATGGATTGGATTGGGTTATTACATAACCCAATATAACATGGGCTTGACTGGATCAACATATAACATCCATTCCTTGGTGTTGGCTGTTGAGTTTGCTTCTGACTGTAATTTGCATTGGCACCAATCTCCATCATTTTTTCTTTATTGTAAATTACACTTTATCCTCCTTTGGTCTAACGCTTTTTCAACTTATCTTTCTATTTTTTTTTTTGGTCATTAAACCTCCTTAGATTTGGGCTAAAGGGAAGAACATTAAATTTTGTTAACTTTAACATCTCACAGGTCATGTGAAGAACATTAAATTTCATTAAAAAAAGAAGTTAAATAGTTACGATTTTAACTGTAGCTAATTAGTCTAAAACTATTACTAAATTATAAATTATCTTAAAATCACTTGACAAGATTGTAACCAACTTCATCTATTTTATTCCACTTTATCTATTTCATCAAGAGAAATATGAGAACTAAATACCAGTAGTAGAGCTATGACTCTCAATCAACACTATTTAGAAATTCTAAGATTTGGGTCTATGTAAGTAAATTCTAAATTACTTTGCTTAATTTAGTCACAATTTTTAAGTTAATTAGCCACGGTTAAAATTGTAACTAATTCAATTTTCTTTAGTTATGGCTCGTGCTTTCCAAATGACCTATTAGGAGTTAAAGTTAACTGAATTCAAAATTTTTTACTTTAAATCAAATTTCAAGAAATTTAGTGACAAAAAAAAAGTTTAGGAGAAGATAAGTTGAAAAAACATTAAATCACAAGAAGTAAAGTGTAATTTACCTCTTTTTCTCCTATCTTTTTTTTATGATTCATGCTGATTTGTTTTTGGCAGAAAAACTGAAATCTTTAAATTGGGATAGGAAAATGATTATTGTAAACCAAAATTTTTAAATGATGCCATTTCATGTGATGGCAACGCCTCAATGCCAATGCCAATAGGGAATCTATACCCTATACAACTACTGAACCATATATTTTATTGTATATGTTACTATTGTTGAACACGTTTAAGCTAAGCATCACATATTACTTTTTCTCACGTTGAAAACTAGTAGCATGTGGTTTTGGTTATTTTGCACATGATGTAAGAGGGCATTTGAGGAAATTTCTTCTTTGGTGATGCCATGTGATAGCATTTAATGATATGTGCTTTGTGGGGCTAATTGTCTCCTTTTTTCTTCAGCGCCAGTGAAAAGATGTACAAGAAACAATTAATTTGGGTAAGTAGCAGTCCGTAGGCTATTGAGTGGGTATTGCGCAGGAACTGGTTCTTCAGTGATCTTTTCTACAGTAGCGGTGGGTTTGGTATGATGTTGTAGGTGAGAGCGTCTATTTTCCCTCTATACTAAAACTAGGTGTTGAACGTTGATGTTAGCATATGGTTGAATGAGGCTTATAAGAGTGGGGTTTCAGCCATGGTTGTCAAACGAGGTAGGTAATCCAGATTCATGAAACTCGCGTGTTGGAGACGACAACCTGGATGGGTTTTTCAGGAAGCTCTTCACGCAAATTGTTTCTAGGTAAGTCATTCCAGACGCTCCTCCAACTATAGCTGCCATCAAAGTTAGCTTCTTTTTTTCTTTTGATGGTTTGTTGATGTGGGAAATCTCACATCCACGATAGGGTGGAGTTATTACTATTTTCTACAGAAAATGACATTTAGGGATGTGGTAATTTGTTTACGTTTTAACCTCTTTGCATTGTAAAGTATGAATTGGTTTTACCCACTTCCCATTCTAAGCTATTGTCATAATTCCTGTACCCTAAATGTTACAGAAGCTGATGTAATGAGTATAGCTGTGGTTTTCCCTCCTTTTTTTGATTTCAAAATGAGAATTTTGTTCCTATAAATATGGTTTAGCATTCCTTTGGGATTGTCTACAAGCATTTAACTTGAAGTTCTTATCTTCGTATTCCTAGATCTTTAACTTATGTTTTATTTCACCGATTTCCTTTTTTTTCATATTGTGCTTGGTTGATATAGCACCTCCTTTTAATCCTATCTACAAAATTTATCTTGAGAGGGAAGCTTGGGGCTCAAGGTCCGCATTGTACGCCTCTGGATTGTCCCAACTTTTAATAATGCATCACAAATAAGTTCTGTCGAGATGGTTCTGCTGGATGAATAGTAACAATCTTAATGCTATTTATTTTTTATTCATACCATTTGTGCTAATCTTTTTTTTTTCAGGGGGTAAAATTCAAGCTTCAATAAAAAAAACTCTAGTTTACAAATTTCTGCCTATCTTGACAGAAGGCGCAATGTATAGGATGACCTATTTCATTGTTGTGCCCAACACTAGTTGTTATTGAGCCACAACTCATGACTACCAACTATTATTCTAGTTTAGAACTTCTGTTTCAACTGTTGAATATGAGCTTATTTCTCTCAATGGGTTGTCTCTGATTCTATTTGGTGATGTCTACAAGCATGATGAAGATTCTGACTTTGTGGTAGGTAATTTTATTTCCTAACAACTGTTTTTATGCTATCTTCATTTTTAAATTTTAGTTGTTTGGCTTCTGGTTTTAATCCCTATTTGATTATTGTGTGCAGATGTTATTGGTTTGTTAGCTGGTGTGTCAAATAAAAAGCAATATGAGAGGGATAGGAAGATGACAAAAATGGTGGTCATGGAGCTTATGGATTGCCACTAAGTGATATACAATGTTATTTCAACATTATATTACAAAATGTTACTATCGTTTAATAACTCTATTGGTTGTGTGTTGTCCCTTTTTAAGGCCGCAAGTGCACGAATCGAACAAGTAATAAAGTGAAAGAGCAGGGTATCGTTCCCATGAAAATAATTGGCTTCCAATGCTAAGTATTAACTAATAACTTATCTAAATTCTATTCAAAAACATATAAAATAGGAGAAAGTGCAGTAAAACTAATCTACAGACAAAAAAGCGATAAATGAAAGTAAACATAATGGTTTAGAGATTTAGGGAATCTTTCTTCACCTCATACTTCAATTAATGCTATGCAATCCTTATAAGCAAAATTAATGAATAGCTAAGTTAGCTTGAGAATATACTTTAGTTAAAAGCCTATGTCTAGGTCAGTTAACCCTGGTTTCCTTCACCTAGTTCACTATGCTTCCATGAGAGCCAGAGTGAAATCCACTAATGAATGATCTATTCTCAAACACACGCTATGCATGGCTAAGAGATATATTTCTATCCTATTAGCGAATTAACTTATCTAAACCAATTAAACTCATTGAACACGCATCAACCATACATATGATCTCAAATCCAAATTCATATATTTAGGTTCATCGGATTTCTACAAATCACTTAACAGTTGACCAAACTATCAAGAGCATTAAGATCTATATGATTGAACATAACCAAACATCAATATATACTCAAAGTAATACAAAGTCATTAATATTCATAGAAGGATTCGAAGTATCCCTAAATACAGCTCAGCTACATCATGAAACACAAAAATCTATCACAAAAATCATGTTCATAGAAGATGGAAGAGAGAAAAGAGAAGGGGGAAGGAAGGAAGCTCTTAGATGTGATCTTCTATGCTTGAATCATCCTCCATAAGGAAGATGGCCTCCAACCTTAGCTCCCTTAGCCTCCTCAGCTTCCAAAATGTGAATTCCAGCTACAGCTTCTCTAAAACCTAAAATGCTCTCTTTGTAAAATCTGTTAAAATCGTATTTATAGGCATAGAAAACAGAGTCACGTCGTGGTATTAACATGACTACGCCATGGCTCGTTTCAATTTAGGTCACCAATGCCGTGGCATTACATGTCTTCGCCGCGGCGTGCAAATTTCGTAGCTCACTTTGGCTTTCTCTTCTAGTTTTGGCTCAAATACTCCTTATATCAGCTTGTTTGGAACCTTACCTATAATAGAAAAATCACCAAATCA
Source organism: Ormosia emarginata (assembly GCA_029884605.1). NCBI lineage: Eukaryota > Viridiplantae > Streptophyta > Magnoliopsida > Fabales > Fabaceae > Ormosia > Ormosia emarginata. Next base: position 45,671,337 of record JAQQTP010000077.1, on the reverse strand, counting down.
TTAACAATTGAAAATTCACTTAATCAATAACAAAATAAGCACAAATTACTCAATATCATATAAGAAAGGTATCAGAATTGAATATAACAAATATAAAAACAAAACCTTCCAATATGTATACAATGAGGACTTAAGTAATCAATGAAAGCATAGATACGAGGCACAAATAACTACATTTCATAGAGTTATCACACCCCAAACCTAGACTTTTGCTAGTCCTCGAGCAAAACAAAGTATGACTAAGTAAACTTACTTTAATAATTTACACTTCACATGCGTTCTACAACTTTCAATTTCAATTTTTATTTAATCATAACCAGTGTAGAATGATTGCATCAATCCTCAATGAATGCAAGAATCTCACAATCAACTCCACACATACACAATCCTAAACATGCTAACAAACTAGCATCCTTTTATGCAAATCACATTTCTCACAAATATGCAAGATAAACTTCTCCTAGTTCAATCATACACATCCTGATAAGTTTATGAGTATACATGCATATTAATCATAAAATTCACAAAATTAATCATAAACTCTCCCTCCACTAATATAAACCACACATAATTGAGGATTAAAAGGGTTTTTAATAACTTGTAATGTCAGGCCATGGTAACGGGCGTATGAAAAGAAGAGAAAAGTTATTTCAAGATTTGAGCCATGGTGATACAATCAGGGTAATACAACAAATATTGAGAAACACAAACATGTTATTTCAAGATTTGAGCCATGGTGATACAATCAGGGTAATCAACAATGAAAGAAGAAAACTCGCCAGAACCATTCAATACTTTGTATACTTTTCATTTCTTATGTTTTGCTTGTTTTTCTCTTTCTTTCTCTTTTTCCATTTTTTTTACAAAGCAATGTTTTTTTCTTCAATTTTTGCATCTGGTTCCTTCAGGCTCATTTTGTATTGAATATAAATTCATACCCTTAATCACTGAACTCACTTCAAAAAATAACACATCATGTACTCAACAAACATTAATGGTAGGAAGAAAATGCAATGTTTTCACATATGACTGCAGGATTTAAGGATGCAAACTCAAGTGCAGGTTGTCTCAAGTAATAAATTTCTCAGGAGTTCGAAGTCGATCCACAGGGAATTGATGAAGAAAAATTAATTGAGGTAAGAAAAAGATTTGTCACAACACCAAAAGTAATAAAAGATGTTCACAAATGAATTTAAGAACTTGCTTGGATTAGGAGATCCACTCTTGGTAATAAATTAAAGGCAAGATTATTTCTCTTTATAACTCAATTGAAATCCACACACAACGGAGGTTCCAATCGAAAAATATAACATTTAAAGTTCAATTATATATGCAATCATATTATGATTCCTTTAATTATCTACCAACATTTATAAATGAGTTCAAGCATTCACTATGCTAATCCTATTGTTTACAATAAATCAAGATCTCCATTATATAAAGAAGGTTTCTAAATTGATTGGAAACAAAATACAACACATATAATATCCATTTGATAATATATCATTTAAGCACAAGAAATAAAATAATCTAACCTTATTTCATTACCAAGAGCTTCACTCTTTCACCCAAGCAAGATGAAGATTTAGTTACTCATAGATAAGAAGAAAGAAAGAGAGAAGAAGAGAAAGATGAACATAGCTTCAATTTAGAACAAGAGAAAATTACAATAAAGGAAAACAATAAACAAGCATAACCATAATTTCTAAAAACTAAGCCTAACACCAAGAGCACCAAATGATTAGCCAGTGGTGCCTTTTATAGAGGATTAGGGATACAGAATAACAAGGGGGCTGATTAAGAGTAGGTGGGGAGTAGGTGAATGAGTGGAAAATGCCAAATGGTGAGTCAATTGAAAATCTATATTTTGTTGTATTATTTATTTATCTCTAGTGGAAAATTATTGAGATTCTTTGTCTCTGAAATCATTTAGTGCTGATCTCATGGATGCCATCAGAATGAAGCAATGTGGTCTCCATGAAAGTTGTAGCATTTTGTCTTAGCTTTCCAATGCCACCAAGATCACCAAAAATTCGTCCTACAGCCCAACATATGACCCAATTACTGTAGACTGTTCAGGCCCAGTTTTAGCACCTCTGTTTTGACTTCCAGACCCAATATCACCTCTAAGCTGTCCGAATGAGCTCTTGTGTTCTTCATGAAAGTTGTAGATATGAGTTTTAACTTTCAAATATCCAAATTTCAGCCCAAGATAATTCCTGCAGCCCAAGTTATGCTCTGATTACTATATACTATTTAGGTTCCAGACACAAAACTTGTGTTCTGATTTCCAAGCCCATTTAGCTCCTCTAAATGTCCATATTTTACCTGGAGCTCTCATGAAAGTTGTAGAGCTATCTCTTATCTTTCCTACAAGGTAGACCGTGATGCTCTTATGATCAGAAAAGCGATTTTATCTTTCCTACATAGGTAAGATAATGGTGAGTTGGTATGGAAAATTATTGATAATTTTTACACATCTAGAACTCAAGATATGGCGGAAATAAAGAAACAATGTAAGACCCAAATAATGCTGAAAAAATCAATTAAGTCCAATTTGAGTCCAAACTTACAAAACATAACCAAGCTCAATCAATTAAGTATATGAAGAGTGTAAATGACTAAAAATGAAGGTTTATTAATGTATAAAATATGTGATTATCAACATGCATTAGAACGATTTAACATGTTAACGAACACAATGAGTGATAAAAATAGATAAGGCCAAACAATCATAAGGCTTCAAAATGGGACCTAGAGATATCATCATATCAGGGAAAGCTTGAAAGCCTTAATCGGTCTAAACAATGCCCTAATCATTTCCTCAATTATGCACAATCTAGGATTGCGCCTCAAGAGAGTTTAAAAATAATTTCTAAGATAATCGAAACTCAACATGTACATCCTTAAACTTTCTCTAAATATGCACTCTTATTATTTTTAAAGTTACACTTGCATCTAAGTGGGATGTAAATCATACATAAAAAGTAACTAAATTGTTTCACATGTTTTTTTATCACATATGATTTTGCTAAAAGTAATTAAATCACAGCTATTTATGTCATTGGACAACCAAGTCCACACTAGCATCAGTCCAATCATGCATTAAAAATTGAATTTTTTTTTGTAGAAACCCATTAGTAATAGTCAAACTTAGCATATGATCATGATAACATGATGACTAACATTACTGCATACTTAAAATACCAAAACATGTTATACAAATTCAACATTATAATAATAACAACATGTAATGATACTCCCCTAGTGTCCTCACTGTCCATGGTAGGGTAGCTGAGCCTGAATAAATACTAACAATGTGAGAGCCGAGTGTTAAAAACAATAATATTAACAAAAGAATGTAATATGAATAAAAAAAATTAAATATGAACACAAGATGTACAAAGCAAGGTTGAATGCCGCGGCACACAGCATCCACGCCTCAGCTTTTGGTCAAAATGGGTGCTTTCTACAGCACCCAGACCACGTCTCTCTCTCTCTCTCTCTCTCTCTCTCTCTCTCTCTCTCTCTCTCTCTCTCTCTTTCTCTCTCTCTCTCACTTTTTAACAAGTTTAAAGGGCATGCCGCAACATTGAACTTGCCATGCCATGACGTTGAGCTTTTTGGATTCTGGCTCAATATGCACAAAATAACTGTTACACTGTGGCGTGTAATAAACTTACGTTGCGGTGTAAGAGGTCACAGCCTGCAAAATTCTGTAACAAATTCAGTTTTGCTACAGAATTTGCTCCAAAGAGGTCCTCAACACCTCTAAAACTTATCTAAAATATAAAATTACAGAATATACAACAAAAACATGCTAAAACACAAAATCAAGGTATTAAGTATATATATGACATAAAACATAACTGAAACATAAAACTAATTAAAGCTACAAAATCAAACATACTAACTACAAAACTACAAAAATCAAACATACTAACTAATATAAGACTCAAAGCAAGAGAAAAGCATAAAAAAGAACAAAACTACAAAATTAAACATACTAACATATATAAGACTTAATACTAAAGAAAAGCATATAAACTAACAAACTCATAAAAATCTAGGTTCCCTCCCAAGAAGGGCCTGAGTTATAGTCCCGGTAGGACTTTCAGAAGGCAAATCGCCAAACTGCACTTCAGTATGCATCTCCTTGGAGTATGACCAGTTTGATCCCAAAATGGATGGATCGGATGGTAGGCCTTCTTTTTCCTAAGTGAGGTTCTCCACTAGGGGTTCTCGAGCTCCCTCAAAGGCCTCGAATGATGAAGCTCATCCTCCACTTATTGTACCTATATACAAAGAATGAAATTTAAAAAAAAGAACTATACAACTTGAATTAGAACTAAATAAACCCATTGTCAATATTAGCAATATAGAAATAAACCGTTATCCCCGGCAATGATGCCAAAAACTTATTGTCCTTTTTTAAGGTCGCAAGTGCACGGATTGAACAAGTAATAAAGTGAAAGAGCAGGGTATCGTTTCCACAAGGATAATTGACTTCCAATACTAAGTATCAACTAATAGCTTATCTAAATTCTACTCAAGAACATATAAAATAGGAGAAAGTGCAGTAAAACTAATCTACAGATAGAAAAATGATAAATGAAAGTAAACATAATGGTTTAGAGATTTAGGGAATCTTTCTTCACCTCATACTTCAATTAATGCTACGCAATCCTTATAAGCAACATTAATGAATAGCTAAGTTAGCATGAGAATCTACTTTAGTTAAAAGCCTATGTCTAGGTCAGTTAACCCTGGCTTCCTTCACCTAGTTCACTATGCTTCCATGAGAACCAGAGTGAAATCGACTAATGAACAATCTATTCTCAAACACATGCTATGCATGGCTAAGAGGTATATTTCTATCCTATTAGCGAATCAACTTATCCAAGCCAATTGAGCTCATCAAACATGTATCAACCATACATATGATCTCAAATCCAAATTCTTATGTCTAGGTTCATTGGATTTCAACAAATCTTAACAGCTGATCAAACTATCAAGAACATTAAGATTTAGATGATTGAACCTAACCAAACATCAATATATACTCAAACTAATACAAAGTCATTAATATTCATAGAGGGATTCAAAGTTATCCCTAAATGCAGCTCAACTACATCATGAAACACGAAAATCTATCACAAAAATCATGTTCATGGAAAATGGAAGAGAGAAAAGAGAAGGGAGAAGGAAGGAAGCTCCTGGATGTGATCTTCTATGCTTGAATCATCCTCCATAAGGAAGATGGCCTCCAACCTTGGCTCCCTTAACCTCCTCAGCTTCCAAAACGTGAATTCCAACTGCAGCTTCTCTAAAACCTAAAAAGTTCTTTTTGTAAAATCCGTTAAAATCGTATTTATAGGCCCAAAAAACAGAGTCATGCCATGGCATTAACATGATTACGCCGCGACACGTTTCAATTTAGGTCACCAATGTCACGGCATTACGTCATATGCCAGAATGCTTCTTTGGCTTTCTCTTCCAGTTTTGGCTTAAATGATCCTTATATCAGTTTGCTCAGAGCCCTACCTATAATAGAGAAATCACCAAATCATTAACAATTGTAAATTCACTTAATTAATAACAAAATAAGCACAAATTGCTCAATATCATATAAGAAAGGTATCAGAATTAAATATAACAAATATAAATACAAAACCTTTCAAATATACATACAATGAGGACTTAAGAAATCAATGAAAGCATAGATACGGAGTACAAATAACTACATTTCATGGAGTTATCATTGTGGTAATTATTCGTATCTAATATAATGCCTTGGATTCATTGGTTATGATAATATCTATTGACTTAGGTTTTTGTAGTCGAAAAATTGAATGTGCTTTGTTTGGTGATTATGTTAAGGAGCTTCATGCATTCCTTGGGAGTGATGATCTGAATAAACCAGTTGTAGTCGTTCAGCTAGGAAAATTTAAGATGTTTAGAGGTGTGACTTTATTTATAACTGACTGCTCTGCTGTTGTGTTATTTTTTTAAAAAAAATTTACGTGAGTGTAGGACTAATTAATTTTTTCACTAATTGTACTGTGTGTAGGCAACATTGTTATTCATAATGTCATGCATGCAACCGAGCTGATGTTTAATCCTGATATTGCCGAAGCCATTGAAAGCAACATTGTTATTCATAATGTCATGCATGCAACCAAGCTGATGTTTAATCCTAATATTGCCGAAGCCATTGAATTTAGAACTGGGTAAGTTTTATTTGTTTCAAAATTTGTGTCTATAAGTATTTGCTAAGGTTGTTATTGTAATGATATGGACGTACTTTATCTATCATATTTAGATTTGCTGAGCATGGTTTGGATGACTCTCAGACCTTGACAATTGTTCTTGATGGTCTTGGAGTGTCTATTAAAGATGATTTCATCTGTCTTCATGTGCGAAAGACCATATAGCAGTTATGAGATACTGAAGAGGTTAGATTAAATAATTGCATTTCCAATCTTGTTTGATACTTGATTTTTGATTTGTTCATGTTGTTATATTAATCCACATGGATTGGTCCATCTAATGTTCATGGTTGGTTCTTTCGTTTGTTAATTGCATGTTCCATTATGTTTATGATTTTTTTTTTTACATTTGGAATAAAATTTTACATATTACAACCTCATATTTTTCTATAAATGGTTTTTTTTAACCATGAAGGAGGGGATTTTTATTGTCATAGCCACAATAAATAGGGTGGTCGAGGATGCTGACTGGTGGTATCCATCATGCAAGTGCCACAATTGTCAAGCCTGATTCTGGGCTTTATTACTGCCTCATGCTTCTGTCATGTACTTACTGTCACTCCAAGGTCTTATTCATATCTGAAATCTAATTATTTGCACTTCCAATCTTAATGACATGATTGTGCCATTTTAAATAATAAGTTGCATACTTATTTATTGCAATTGCTTAATGGTCATAGTTTTGATTTATTACTTCAAATGAGTTTTTCATTTGTCAATAGGTATAGGATAAAGGTGAATGTGGAAGATGGAAGTGGTTGTGCAGTCTTTGTGCTTTTTTGACCGTGATGCCCAATGTATCCTACAAAAACCATGTGTTGACTTGGTTGTTAAGGTGCAGAGAAAGGTAATATTAATGATTTTTTTGTTGAATAATTATTGGTTAATTGTTTACTTCTTGATAATTACATATTTTATACATTAATAAACTCTCATTTTTAGTCATTTACACTCTCCATGTACTTAATTAATTAAGCCTGGTTATGTTTTATAAGTTTGAACTCAAATTGGACTTAATTGATTTTTTCAGCACTATTTTAGTCTTACACTATTTCTATATTTCAGTCATATCTTGAGTTCTAGATATCTTATAATTATGTATCTTACCTTGTAGGAAAGATAAGAGAGAGCTCTATAACTTTCATTAGAGCTCTAGGGAAAAATCGGACATCTAGTGGAGCTAATTGGGCTTGGAAGTCAGAACACGAGTTTTGTGACTAGAACCCGAATAGTGTGCAGTAATCATTGCATAATTCGAGTTTAAGGAACTGAAATGGGCTGAAAATTTGGCATCTGAAAGTTAAGACCCATATCTACAACTTTCATGAAGAACATAAGAGCTCAATCGGACAACTTAGAGGTCATATTGGGTCTGGAAGTCAAAATAGATGTGCTGAAACTGGGCCTGAATAGTCTGTAGTAATTAGGTCATATCTTAGGCTGTAGGATGAATTTTTGGATGATTTTGGTGGCATTGGAAAGCTAAGACAATTTCCTAGAACTTTCATGAAGACCAATTTACTTCATTCTAATGTTATCCATGAGTTCATCACTAAATGATTTCAGAGACAAAAAATTTCAATAATTTTTCACTCACAAAAGTTCTTTGGCATGTTCCACTCATCCACCCACTCATCCACTCACTCATTAATCAATTCGCTTATCATTTTGTATCCTTATTCCTCTATAAAAGGGACCATAAGCAGATCATTTGGGTAATCTTGTTTTAGCTTAGATTATGCTATTGTGTTATTTATTACTCTTGTTGTAATTTTCTTTTGTTCTAAGTTGAATTTATGTTCATCTTTTTCTTCTACTCTCCTTCTTTCTTCTTGTTTATGGGTAACTAAATCTTCATCTTGCTTGGGTGAAGGAGTGAAGCTTTTGGTAATAAAATAATGTTAGATTAATTTCTTTTTTGTGCTTAAATGATATATTATCAAGTGATCATTATATGTGTTGTATTTTGTTTCTAATCAATTTAGAAACTCTCCTTATAAAGTGGAGTTCTTGATTCATTATAGACAAGTGGTTTGGCACAATGAATGCTTGAACCCATTTATAAGTATAGGTATTAGTAAATAATTAAAGGAACCATAATATAACTACGTATATAATTCTAAATAGACTTTGAATGTTTTATTCTCCGATTGGAACCTCCGTTGTGTGTGGATTTTAATTGAGTTATAAAAGAATTAATCTTGTCCTTAATTTATTACCAAAAGTGGATATCCTAGCCCAAGCAAGTTCTTTAATTTAATTGTGAACAAGTTTTATTATCTTTATTGTTGTGATAAAGCCTTCTATTACCTCAAATAATTTTTCTTCATCAATTCCCTGTAGATCGACCTCGGACTCCCGAGAGATTTATTACTTGAGATAACCTACACTTGGGTTTGCATCCTTTAATCTGCATCACTTCTCCTTGATAAGTTGCTATTTAATCAATGTTTTGATTTTTAAAATATGCACTAGGGTAAGACTGGGCTTTATTTGCACAATAACATAGGGTTGTCAAGCCTGATTCTGGGTTTTATTACTGCAACTCCTACTTCTGTCATGTCCTTACTGTCACTCCAAGGTCTTATTTAGATCTGAAATCTAATTATTTGCACTTCCAATCTTAATGACATGATTGTGCCATTTTAAATAACAAGTTGCTTACTTATTTATTGCAATTGCTTAATGGTCATAGGTTTGATTTATTATTTCAAATGAATTTTTCATTTGTCAACAGGTATAGGATAAAGGTGAATGTAGAAGATGGAAGTGGTTGTGTAGTCTTTGTGCTTTTTGACTGTGATGCCCAATGTATCCTACAAAAACCATGTGCTGACTTGGTTGCTGAGGTGCAGAGAAAGGTAATATTAATGATTTTTTTGCTGAACAATTATTGGTTAATTGTTTACTTCTCCCTGCTAAGCTGTTATTTAATCAATGTTTTGATTTTTAAGATATGCACTAAGGTAAGACTGGGAACGAGGGCCTAAGTCCTTCTGTGTTGGAAGGATTAGTTAGGAAGAAGATTATATTCAAGGTTGAACAAAAAATTGTTGAAGTTGCTCATTTGGAGGGGTCATATCGAGTTAAGAGGGTATGTGAGGATGATGCAATCCTCACTATGTTTCAGTTGCCTGGGGTAGACGTCACACCAACTAAGGTTTGAACCAGAGTACTTTTATTAATATGATTATTGCATTTGTGACAGTGGAGTTATTGTTCTTTAGTATTAGTCATATGTTTCTTGTGTTATGGTTTGCTTGCCGTTGACTGAAATTTTCATCTAAAATTGTAGGCTAAGTTCACCCCACCATTTCTAGATATTTGTAGTATGGATTCAGATTAACATGATTTGGATTCTGTGGATGCCAAGGTTAACCTCTTAGGAAACAACCAAACTTCTGCCTAAATTTTTTCCTGTTTCCAGCCTTCGTATATTATAAATTAAATAAGAGATATGTCATTTGAAATTATATATCTGTCAATGTTGTATGACTTTGTATCTCAGTTGATTGCAAGTCCTATTTCGTTGGGATCCGATGGTTGTTGTTCCAATGCAAAATTAACCCTTGCGAAGAGGAAACTCAATGAAGAAATGAGTGATGAAATTATTGTGATTGATGGTGTTGTGAAAGTGATTAAGAAGGAGCCTGAATGAAGGATAGTATGGTTGAGATTTTGGATGATTGCATGTAACTGGTGTCATAATTAAAATGTGTTTTTTGGTTACTTAAGTATGTCCAACTTCTAGGTGTATGATGTGATTAATAATTGGTCTACATTTTGGAATGTATATTTTGTTGTGTTGGGTTACCACAATGCAAATGAGTGTCTTTGGGTTAGATACCTTTGTATAGAAGCAATGCCAGACATTTGTCACCTGACATCATGTTCTGTAAAGAAACATATGAATTAATGAATGACCACTTTTGACTTTCTGTTGAATTTTTTAGTTTTGGAGTTGTCTGTTGATGTTGTTTATTTTAAATGTTAGTTGAAATTATTTATATGGTGTTTATTATTTGTGTGATGCAAATTTGATATGAACCTTACGGAGAAGTTAAATATGTCTTTTATTTATTCATGTCAATGTATAGTGTATAAAACTTAATACAGATGCAGAGAGAAGAGGATTAGAGCAATAAACCTTCATCTTTACAATTTTTTGATATAGTTCATATTAGCATCTCACTGAATTGTATGGGCTACTTTATTTTTCGTGGTAAAATATGACAATCTGTCACTACAATTTGTATTCAGGTGGATGTGATATTGTTGCAATGAGCAGATTTCATAACTCATCGTTGGTTTTGTTTCATTGTTTATATGCGTGTGTGTTTTTATTTATTTATTACCCTAGTGTTGAAAACCAGTGTATTATATTTTTCTCACTTCTAATAAAATAAATCAAGCTTTTAATTTTTTTAACCACTTAGGATGCTTTGGCATAGTTGCTTTATAAGGCAATAGTTAAAAATAGGTTGTATAGTGTAACACCCTCCCTAGGGCATCACATTTTCCGACTCCCGACTCATAATCTGAAAAGAAGTTCACACAAGTTTGAATTATAAAAATATGGTTTTAAAAATTTCTTTCTTTACTGACACGTAAATTTACTGAAAATATTAAGTAATCATATTTCAATTACTCATTATTTAATATTGACACACAATTTAAAGAGAAATATAAATTGATAGACTCTTTTGTTCCTTCTTTTTCCACAGTAGCAAACCCATTACGGTTTCTACTTAATAGCACGGTGTAACACTAACGATGAAAACTTAACATACTTGTTCCTTCTCCTGTATCAAACTTGATACATCAGAACTCTACTCCTTGTCAACACTGCTCCCCAACAAGTCATGAATGCCCACTCCTTATTGTTGTCCCTAATGTCAGAATGTTCATCGGAATGTCCATCTTGAAGCATCAGACATTTATTCTATGTCTGTTCCTTGTCCTCAAACATCTTTTCCGTTTCAACACTGTCTGCAAGGTCATTCTCTGATGTTGTCTCCAAACGTAGAGGTATTTGTCACCCGCTATGTCTAAGACAACTCGTTCCTTCTACTGGTATAATTTTAATAATACAGACATAGCAAAAACAACATAACAAAGAGGTGAGATCACCTACACCAAGCAAGTCTGCAACATGGCGGCACGAGAGATAACACAAACAACAATATCATACGGTTATCATAATTTCAATCATGCCATCATCATTATGGTTATTACACAGATACAATATTAAAATCATACTATCAACATTAATCAACTATCATCATCCAATTATATACCAATTCAGTTATCATAAACAACAATTATGATAATGCCTTCAGCATTATCATCATCATCATCCAAGTATTCAAAACAATTGTCATAGCCAATATTCCTCAATTAATATATATCACACGATATAAATGTTCGGTTTATGCATGTACACAAGACTCGATTTCCTACTCCATGGAGCTAAACTCGGTCGAGAAATGATCGAAAAGAATCATCGGTACCACATGCCTCGGACCACGTGCTATAATCCTCATTTTGATTTTTGCACATCTAGCATATACACGACAGGTCTTTATCGGATCTTGATTAAGAATAGTGTCTCGGTCGAGATCATCGGTGTGTGTCGCGTCGGTCCTAACCTACGGTTCTGATGAAGCGACTCACTTTGTCCATTGTAGGCAACCCGCACCCCGATGCCCCCAAGGTCAACCAAAGACCTACACTACGCATATCGCACCCACTCAAGAGGTGTGTTTCTCCTAGGCAATCAACCATATCTAGTCCTCATCGGACCATTCCAATGCATGTATAATGCACCAAATCCAATCATAGACAAATATGTTATTTTCTCACAAACAGTATATGTATACTGGTTCAACAGTAATCATACTGTACTTTCAACAGCAAAAATCATGTTATCACGTTTTCATAGTTGTAAAACACTTTTACTGTATTTTCACAATTGCGTAACATTTCTGTTACGTTTTCACAATCCAAAAACTTTTCTGTTATGTTTTTACAATACCATAACACTTCTGTTACGTTTTTAAAATTCCAAAACGTTTTTATTACATTTTTACAATACCGTAACACTACTGTTACGTTTACAAAATTTCGTAACATTTATATTACGTTTTCAAAATGTTGCAACTCTTCATTTGCACTTTTAAACCACGTACAAATTTTTAACGTTTTTCTCAATCGCGTAAAAACATACATTTCTCAAATCGCATAGTATTTTTCCACTTTGTTTCAAAATCGCGTAACTTAAAAATCATTCTTTTACGTTCGTAAATCATTTTTCATCATTCTCAAAATATTTAAAACACTTTCCAAATCACATAACGATTTTCCTTCATTTTTCACAATCACGTAAAAATAATTCATCACTTTTCAATCACGTAGTGATTTTCAACGGATATTTCAAATCACGTAAAATATTTAAACATACACCAACTCACGTAGAAATATTAAAACATTTTTTTAAGTCACGTAGGAATACTTAAACATTTTTCAAATCGTGTAGCTTAAAAATCACGTTTACGTTTTTCACCATAATTTCATTATTTTTCCAATACGCAAAACATTCTTTAATATTCCAAACGTCATTTTGAAAACTACGTAAAATATACCTCAATATTCCAAATATTATTTTGGACTTTCAAAAACTCAATATCGTTTCCAATGTCATTTTTCACATTTTCTCTTTTAAGAAAACCTTTCCAAAATATATTTCACAAAATCACTCTCCAAAATCCCAAAGAATGATTCATATGTTATAAGACGTTAAATTATTATATTTTTTTCATTTTTTTCCAAATCAATTCTAAACACAACCTTCTTCAAAATAAATTGAAGTTTGAAAACATTTTTGTTTACAAAAACTTGATTTTCTCAAGTGATAAACACTCTGATTCCCTTTCCAAATTTATTGTATCAAATTACTTTGAAATTCTCTTTTGTTTCATTTTTGGAAACTTGTTCATAAAATCAAGACATTACAAACCTTCAAAAACGTGGGCATGACTATTGAAATCATGAAAACATTCTTTCTTTCTAAGTTGATAGGATTTTACACAAACAAAACCATTAAAATTTTGTTTTCAAAACCGTAAGTCTTATGGTCATAAAAACCAAACCCATTTGTTCAAATTCGTTTTTACTTTCTTTACAAATCCTTTTTCACTTTCTTTGCAAATCCTTCAAATCAACGTTCGTCCGTTTCATTTCAAAACTCATGTTTAGAAAAATACTTAGGATCTTTTTATACAAAATAAATCAATAAAAATTCTTCAAAAATCGTATTCTTGTTCTCTTGAAAAACAATTCCTTTGTTTATTTTCCATACTCTTCAAATCAATCCAATTTTATTCTTCCATGAAAATATTAATTTGTAAACACCTATTTTGAGGTGTCTTGTTGAAATCCACCATGTTCTAAGTACTCAAAAATCAATTCTTTTGTTCTTGAAATTTTTCAACATGAACCCTAATCAAGGGCATCAAAACCGTAGCTCTTCCTTGGCTATTGGAGCCAAAAACCAATTTCCTTTTCACCATCAAGTCATGGCATATACATATATATTTCATCATAAATAATATAAGCATACCATCAAAACCATAAAAGCATGTATAGCATATCAAGCATATCATCAAAGCTATAAAATCATGCAAAGCATATCAAGCATAGAAAATTAATCAAAGCTCATAAACACCCACAAATTAATTACATGACCATGGATATGAATCCTCACATGGATTCCACATCCATCAAATAAAATACCATCTCTCACCACCATGCTTGGTTGGTGAGATGGATCTCCCTCTTACCTCTTGAAAATCCTCCAAAGCTTCTTGATTTGCTTCTTTTTCCAAGTCCTCCACCACCAAGGGCTTCTCAAACACAAAACAAAATACACACATCATTGATATTCAAAACTTGAATAAGAGAACCATGAATTAAAATCATGGTTAGAACCTTGAAAATTAAAAGAAAAGTGAAAAGTACCAAACTTCACCATTAAAGCTTCAATCTTTAGCTTGAAGAACAAGGTTGAAGATGAATGATTTAGAGAAAATCTCCAACATGAAAGTTGCTTAGAATATCATGGAGATTCAAGATCTAGAGTTGGATGAAATTAAAAGAGCTTGGATGGTGGTTTTAGGTAGTATGACCGAATGGTTTCTCTTGAAGCACAAAGATGGAATTTTTGATTTTTGATAGAAACTTGAAGCTTGAATTTGAAGATCAAGATGAATGATTTTGGAAAAACTCATAACTAGAGATGTTCTTAGAATGGTGTTTAGGTTTAGAAAATCAAGTTGGATGAAATTTTTGAGTGATGGAAGGTGCTCTTGGAGTGCTTGGCAAAAACATGAAGAAGGAGAGAAATGGAGAAAAACTTGGTAACTTACTTCTTGAAAATGTCTAATGATGACCAAGGATGACAATAATGGTCTTCAAACTTTTTCCTATGTCCTAAAGCTTCTCAATTTCGTGGCTCCTCCAATGCATTCTCCTTGAGTGCAAATTGATCAATAATGATCAATTATGGTGAAACATTGACCAAGACATGCAAAAATGACATAAAGCTTGTCTCTTTGTCTTCTAAACACTCCAAACCATCACCTTCTCTTCATAATGCATTCAATAAAGTTGTCTTCATTATTTGCCACCATTTGAAGCATTTCTAGCCATTGATTAATTCAATGGTTAGGATTTAGGTAGATTTAGATATGTTAGAAGACTTAATCTGTAGCCATTGGATCTTTCTCCTTTAAATTCTAAATTTCTTAGATGTGTCTCCAAAATTAATGGTCAAAGATTGCTCCTTCAAACTTTAAATCCAAGGGTCCTAATTAGTCTTTCTTTACTTTAGAAGACCAAATCTCCACCATTGATTGATTCTTCATCCAATGGTCATAAATGGTCTTTGTTACTTTTTAAGATTAAATCTCCACCCTTGATTTAATCTAAATCCAATGGTTATAAATGGTCTTTGTCATTTTTCAAGATCAATTCTATACCTTTGATTACATCTATGGTTGATATCAAAGTCTTCCTAACCAAGCTTATTCTCACACCATTGATTAAATCAATGGTTATTATCCAAGCGCTTTATTATTTGTTTCTTAACCTTTGATTAAATCAATGGTTAATATTCAAACTAAGCATTCTCATCCAAGGGTATAAATCAAGTCAAGCTCTCTTTGTTGACTACGCAGTATAATATTTATTCTCGTATCCTACAAATAATATTTTCTTGTATTTTTATCATCCGATAATTAAATACAATATAAAATACAGTACAAGAAATTTTCTAAAACTGTTTCCGGATTCAGGTTTAGTAAGATCCCCTGTCTCCGTCTAAACAAGTACAAATTTTTCTATGCGTGAAAATTTTTTCACTTTGTGGGACCCACTTGGGCCCACATATGGCCACTGGGCCTACATAGGACCACCTGGGCCCACATACAGATAAAAAATTCATAATCATCCACAAAAATCACAAAAATTATAAAATGCACAAATATCAAATCGATACGTAAATTAATTACCTAACAAGAAAAAATTAAATTACATAACGTTTTCCCTACCAAAATTTTTATTTTCTTGACACGGAGTAAATCACTCAAAACGATCAAATACTGCTGACGGAATAATCAAATTAATTTTACAAAGACTTTCGAAATCACTAAACAAAATGAAATTAATTGCTCCGTCAAAATTAATGTTTAAGAGATTGAAAATTTTGGGGTGTTACATTACTCCCTCTCTAAAAGAAATTTCGTCCTCGAAATTTGATGAACGTGATTTCACATCTAAGGATGTGAACATTACTCTTTAGCTTTTCTCCAGTCTTCATGTTGCATCTTCCTTAACGTCTTTACATACTATTCTAGCCAACAAAACTTTTTTTTTTTTTTTTTTTGACGTTCAACTTCTCCAGTTCAAATGGATATCTCAAATTCTTAGTTGCTAAAGATGTTGAATGTTACTCCAAAAAGAAAGTATTTTCCATATTTATGATACCAATACAAATGGTTATCAATCTTCATTCATGCCTAGAATAGTTTTTCTTAGATAATTTCCAACTAATGTATTTTCCAACTAATGTAATGTCTTACTTAAAATTTTCTTATTCTCGTATCACTATATATATTCTAGATTTTGCTTGTAACAGGAAATGTCTCTCTAGCTGAATTCTCCTTTCAACCAACTAATTCTTAATCCAACAGTCTGCATACCAACTAATGTAACCAACTAATGTAACGCATTAATATAACGCATCACAGTACTATGGATTTTCGTTACTATTTTTGAATTTTTTTTTCCTTGAAGAAATAGTTTCAACTTTCGAAGAATCCACCACGCTTCCGCTGCACCATTCTGATACTGCGTCATGGTTATAGATAGGAATATCCTTTCTTGCAATATATTCCTTCTTTCTTTTCCTGTCTTACAATTGCAATACATGAAAGGAAATTACGGAGGCTCGAAAGAAAAGGTAGCGAAATTATCTCGATATGTTACTAGACATATCCAATAAGAATTTGATTTTGCACGATATGAGTTTTTTCTGGAATACTAGCATTTCTTGAGATAATCTTATAGGATATGGTTGAAAATAACCAATCCATTTTCAAAAGTCACATCTATTTATGAAAGAGGTAAACAGATCAAACTCACACAAATATTTGACCCGAACAACAATTTGAATAATTTGAATAGCTCGATCGGCTAAGAATAGGTACGAAGTAATCAAATCGAGGTTTACGAATAACTCTAACATATAATTGATCTACTCAATCATATGCCATAAAGATTAGGTTATTCATAGAAATATTCAAGTATGGTCTATAGAATTAGCTCCAATAACAAAATCTCCCTTGTTTAAATCCTTCGTTCAGAACATTCTCGTTCCATTCAACGTCTCAATTCTCTCTACTATCCGAGATTTTACTAACAGAAAATTCTATTTTTAATGGAATACAATTTATGGAAATGTGTCCAAACTTTCCACACTTAAAACAAAGTGTTTCCTTGAACATCCAATCTTTCATTAAGTGCCCCTTTCCACTTCACTTCTTGGTTCTGGTTTCTCAATGGTTGTAATTTCATTTCCCATTGAAATCAATTACTTTCCCAATATCCCTAAGAAAATACCAGGTTCCAAAATTTCAAAATCTTATATTCCAAGACTGATTCTCTTTCATCAGATCCTGAACTTCAACTTCTAGTTTCCACTGAACAACGGTCCTTTGTTCATGCAGTCGTCTTTCCACATTGCTCCCGTTGCTCCTGTAGTTCCCGCAGCTCCCGCAGCTGCAGCTACATAACTAGTAACATGTTCCATTTCCACACAAGTATAACTATCCCAAGTTATTCCTCTCTTCCTATTGTACTTGTCACTTCAGTTGTCCTTCGCATTGTTTCTATAGCTGTAACCACATTATTATATCACGTTCTGCTTCCATACACGTACATCTACTACGAGATTGTTGTTGTTGTTGGCTTCCTGGAGATTGCAAGTACGTTTTCTGCTGGAATCGCTTGACCTTACAATTTCCCCTTTTTCGTAACCAAAAAGGTCCAACGTTACAGGGTCTCTTATTCTGAGATTGATTCAACTCTAACAAAATCTTAGCTTTAGCTATCTATTCTTGTTGTTGAACAATCTTCTGAGTTTGCTGTATAATTGCTTCAGCCACTATTTGTTTTACTTCCAAAGTTGCAGTCATATCACCACCATTGCTTTTCGCTTGCAGACGCGTACATCTATCACGAGTCATTGTCCTTCCTTCAACGATGAACGAATCAAAATAAAATGGATCTGATATCCATTTTATACAACCTATTTTGTTTCGTTTCTTCAGAAACGAATAAATCAAACTAAAATGGATCTGATATCCATTTTATACAATTTTATTTTGTTTTCCTTTCAGAAAACAAAAGGAAAACAAACACACAGAGAACACAACACAAGCAAAACAGACCTAACCACAAATCCCAAAAGACTCAAACCGTGCTCTGACACTTAAACCTTAAGCTCTGATACCAACTAATGTAACACCCTCCCTAGGGCATCACATTTTCCGACTCCCGACTCATAATCTGAAAAGAAGTTCACACAAGTTTGAATTATAAAAATATGGTTTTAAAAATTTCTTTCTTTACTGACACGTAAATTTACTGAAAATATTAAGTAATCATATTTCAATTACTCATTATTTAATATTGACACACAATTTAAAGAGAAATATAAATTGATAGACTCTTTTGTTCCTTCTTTTTCCACAGTAGCAAACCCATTACGGTTCCTACTTAATAGCACGGTGTAACACTAACGATGAAAACTTAACATACTTGTTCCTTCTCCTGTATCAAACTTGATACATCAGAACTCTACTCCTTGTCAACACTTGCTCCCAACAAGTCATGAATGCCCACTCCTTATTGTTGTCCCTAATGTCGAATGTTCATCTAATGTCCATCTTGAAGCATAAGACATTTATTCTATGTCCTGTTCCTTGTCCTCAAACATCTTTTCCGTTTCAACACTGCTCGCAAGGTCATTCTCTCGATGTTGTCTCCAAACGTAGAGGTATTTGTCACCCGCTATGTCTAAGACAACTCGTTCCTTCTCTACGTATAATTTTAATAATACGAGACATAGCAAAAACAACATAACAAAGAGGTGAGATCACCTACACCAAGTACTCAACATGGCGACACGAGATAACACAAACAACAATATCATACGCTTATCATAATTACAATCATGCCATCATCATTATGGTTATTACACAGATACAATATTAAAATCATACTATCAACATTAATCAACTATCATCATCCAATTATATACCAATTCAGTTATCATAAACAACAATTATGATAATGCCTTCAGCATTATCATCATCATCATCCAAGTATTCAAAACAATTGTCATAGCCAATATTCCTCAATTAATATATATCACACAGATATAAATGTTCAGTTTATGCATGTACACAAGACTCGATTTCCTACTCCATGGAGCTAAACTCAGGTCGGAGAAATGATCGAAAAGAATCTGTCGGTACCACATGCCTCAGACCACGTGCTATAATCCTCATTTTGATTTTTGCACATCTAGCATATACACGACAGTCTTAATCGAGATCTTGATTAAGAATAGTGTCTCGGTCGAGATCATCGGTGTGTCGCGTCGGTCCTAACCTACGGTTCTGATGAAAGCGACTCACTTGTCCATTGTAGGCAACCCGCACCCCGATGCCCCCAAGGTCAACCAAATTTACACTACGCATATCGCACCCACTCAAGAGGTGTGTTTCTCCTAGGCAATCAACCATATCCAGTCCTCATCGGACCATTCCAATGCATGTATAATGCACCAAATCCAATCATAGACAAATATGTTATTTTCTCACAAACAGTATATGTATACTTGGTTCAACAATAATCATATTGTACTTTCAACAAAGAAAAATCATGTTATCACGTTTTCATAGTTGTAAAACACTTTTCTTGTATTTTCACAATTGCGTAACATTTCAAGTACGTTTTCACAATCCAAAAACTTTTACATTATGTTTTTACAATACCATAACACTTCATTACGTTTTTAAAATTCCAAAACGTTTTTATTACATTTTTACAATACCGTAACACTAATCAAGTACGTTTACAAAATTTCGTAACATTTCACGTTACGTTTTCAAAATGTTGCAACTCTTACATTGCACTTTTAAACCACGTACAAATTTTTAACGTTTTTCTCAATCGCGTAAAAACATACATTTCTCAAATCGCATAGTATTTTTCCACTGTTTCAAAATCGCGTAACTTAAAAATCATTCTTTTACGTTACGTAAATCATTTTTCATCATTCTCAAAATATTTAAAACACTTTCCAAATCACATAACGATTTTCCTTCATTTTTCACAATCACGTAAAAATAATTCATCACTTTTCAATCACGTAGTGATTTTCAACGGTATTTCAAATCACGTAAAATATTTAAACATACACCAACTCACGTAGAAATATTAAAACATTTTTTTAAGTCACGTAGGAATACTTAAACATTTTTCAAATCGTGTAGCTTAAAAATCACGTTTACGTTTTTCACCATAATTTCATTATTTTTCCAATACGCAAAACATTCTTTAATATTCCAAACGTCATTTTGAAAACTACGTAAAATATACCTCAATATTCCAAATATTATTTTGGACTTTCAAAAACTCAATATCGTTTCCAATGTCATTTTTCACATTTTCTCTTTTAAGAAAACCTTTCCAAAATATATTTCACAAAATCACTCTCCAAAATCCCAAAGAATGATTCATATGTTATAAGGCGTTAAATTATTATATTTTTTTCATTTTTTTCCAAATCAATTCTAAACACAACCTTCTTCAAAATAAATTGAAGTTTGAAAACATTTTTGTTTACAAAAACTTGATTTTCTCAGTGATAAACACTTTCGATTCCCTTTCCAAATTTATTGTATCAAATTACTTTGAAATTCTCTTTTGTTTCATTTTTGGAAACTTGTTCATAAAATCAAGACATTACAAACCTTCAAAAACGTGGGCATGACTATTGAAATCATGAAAACATTCTTTCTCTTCTAAGTTGATAGGATTTTACACAAACAAAACCATTAAAATTTTGTTTTCAAAACCGTAAGTCTTATGGTCATAAAAACCAAACCCATTTGTTCAAATTCGTTTTTACTTTCTTTACAAATCCTTTTTCACTTTCTTTGCAAATCCTTCAAATCAACGTTAGTCCGTTTCATTTCAAAACTCATGTTTAGAAAAATACTTAGGATCTTTTTATACAAAATAAATCAATAAAAATTCTTCAAAAATCGTATTCTTGTTCTCTTGAAAAACAATTCCTTTGTTTATTTTCCATACTCTTCAAATCAATCCAATTTTATTCTTCCATGAAAATATTAATTTGTAAACACCTATTTTGAGGTGTCTTGTTCAAATCCACCATGTTCTAAGTACTCAAAAATCAATTCTTTTGTTCTTGAAATTTTTCAACATGAACCCTAATCAAGGGCATCAAAACCGTAGCTCTTCCTTGGCTATTGGAGCCAAAAACCAATTTCCTTTTCACCATCAAGTCATGGCATATACATATATATTTCATCATAAATAATATAAGCATACCATCAAAACCATAAAAGCATGTATAGCATATCAAGCATATCATCAAAGCTATAAAATCATGCAAAGCATATCAAGCATAGAAAATTAATCAAAGCTCATAAACACCCACAAATTAATTACATGACCATGGATATGAATCCTCACATGGATTCCACATCCATCAAATAAAATACCATCTCTCACCACCATGCTTGGTTGGTGAGATGGATCTCCTCTTACCTCTTGAAAATCCTCCAAAGCTTCTTGATTTGCTTCTTTTCCAAGTCCTCCACCACCAAGGGCTTCTCAAACACAAAACAAAATACACACATCATTGATATTCAAAACTTGAATAAGAGAACCATGAATTAAAATCATGGTTAGAACCTTGAAAATTAAAAGAAAAGTGAAAAGTACCAAACTTCACCATTAAAGCTTCAATCTTTAGCTTGAAGAACAAGGTTGAAGATGAATGATTTAGAGAAAATCTCCAACATGAAAGTTGCTTAGAATATCATGGAGATTCAAGATCTAGAGTTGGATGAAATTAAAAGAGCTTGGATGGTGGTTTTAGGTAGTATGACCGAATGGTTTCTCTTGAAGCACAAAGATGGAATTTTTGATTTTTGATAGAAACTTGAAGCTTGAATTTGAAGATCAAGATGAATGATTTTGGAAAAACTCATAACTAGAGATGTTCTTAGAATGGTGTTTAGGTTTAGAAAATCAAGTTGGATGAAATTTTTGAGTGATGGAAGGTGCTCTTGGAGTGCTTGGCAAAAACATGAAGAAGGAGAGAAATGGAGAGAAAACTTGGTAACTTAGCTTCTTGAAAATGTCTAATGATGACCAAGGATGACAATAATGGTCTTCAAACTTTTTCCTATGTCCTAAAGCTTCTCAATTTCGTGGCTCCCCTCCAATGCATTCTCCTTGAGTGCAAATTGATCAATAATGATCAATTATGGTGAAACATTGACCAAGACATGCAAAAATGACATAAAGCTTGTCTCTTTGTCTTCTAAACACTCCAAAACCATCACCTTCTCTTCATAATGCATTCAATAAAGTTGTCTTCATTATTTGCCACCATTTGAAGCATTTCTAGCCATTGATTAATTCAATGGTTAGGATTTAGGTAGATTTAGATAGGTTAGAAGACTTAATCTAGGCCATTGGATCTTTCTCCTTTAAATTCTAGCCCTTAGATGTGTCTCCAAAATTAATGGTCAAGATTGCTCCTTCAAACTTTAAATCCAAGGGTCCTAATTAGTCTTTGCTACTTTAGAAGACCAAATCTCCACCATTGATTGATTCTTCATCCAATGGTCATAAATGGTCTTTGTTACTTTTTAAGATTAAATCTCCACCCTTGATTTAATCTAAATCCAATGGTTATAAATGGTCTTTGTCATTTTTCAAGATCAATTCTATACCTTTGATTACATCTATGGTTGATATCAAAGTCTTCCTAACCAAGCTTATTCTCACACCATTGATTAAATCAATGGTTATTATCCAAGGCTTCTTTATTAAGTTTGTTTCTTAACCTTTGATTAAATCAATGGTTAATATTCAAACTAAGCATTCTCATCCAAGGGTATAAATCAAGTCAAGCTCTCTTTGTTGACTACGCAGTATAATATTTATTCTCGTATCCTACAAATAATATTTTCTTGTATTTTTATCATCCGATAATTAAATACGATTATAAAATACAGTACAAGAAATTTTCTAAAACTGTTTCCGGATTCAGGTTTAGTAAGATCCCCTGTCTCCGTCTAAACAGTACAAATTTTTCTATGCGTAGAAAAATTTTTCACTTTGTGGGACCCACTTGGGCCCACATATGGCCACCTGGGCCTACATAGGACCACACAGGGCCCACATACAAAAAAATTCATAATCATCCACAAAAATCACAAAAATTATAAAATGCACAAATATCAAATCATTACGTAAGGTTTCATAATTAATTACCTAACAAGAAAAATTAAATTACATAACGTTTTCCCGACAAAAATTTTTATTTTCCGACACGAGTAAATCACTCAAAACGATCAAATACGCTGACGGAATAATCAAATTAATTTTACAGCACTCAGAAATCACTAAACAGTGAAATTCTGTTAACTGTCAAAATTAATGTTTAAGAGATTGAAAATTTTGGGGTGTTACATATAGAGGCTGAAGCAAAGTTGCATTTAAGTTATTGGTCTATGTATAGTTAGTTTGTTTGATGTTTTTTAAGGACTATAATCAAGTTACTCTATGTAAAACTTTTGGACTAAATATGTTAGAATAAAGATTTACTCAAGGTAATATTCTATGCCAAACTTTACTACTACAAAAATGTGTAGTTCATTTTAGAAATGGATCTCGTTAAAGTTTGCCAAAGGACTATACAATCATGTAATTGTATATCTATTTGTTGAAATTGCATGGCTTTTACATGAATGGATCTCTTTGTGATAAGTTGGGCAGAAAGCTTACTTTTGAATTTGTTACTGAATAAGTTCATTTTGGTCCCAAGCATTTATCAATTTGGAGGGCCATTCCATTTTGTAGAACAAAGCTAATGAAATTTACTTCTTTTTAGTCTCTATGTCTCATTCACTTTCCTATTTTTGTTGCATCTCCTTTTTGTCTTTTTTCTTTTAATTTTTGTTATGGACCGTGGTCCGGGATACCGCCCCTAAAGGTCAAACCCGACATATACACCACCAGGCTCCAGAGTATGCACCCCGACAGGATGTCCGTACACGGGTACTAGTCGTATCCCCCAAACAACACTCCATAGGTCTGCGCATAGCCTGATTACTGCCAATGGTGACCTTTACAGTGTGGGGACCATGACTACCTACTACAGTGGTTGGCCACTAACACGACAGGCCCGAGATTCCATGGATCTTCCTGGATGATCGTGGGAGGGAGGTACCCTCCGTCAAGGCTCTGCCCGAACGATCGTGGGGAGGAAGCACCCCCCCGTCAGGCCACGATCTCAATGTGCCTGCACTCTACGACGAATGCTCAAGGACTTTGCAGTTGTACTATAAGTATCAGGATATACCATTCTAACAAAGTAACTATTATTCATATGGTGTATACCCTCTTTGTGCATCACCTAACTTGAGCGTTGGAGTCCCTTTGTAGGTACCCAACCCCCCTGTTCAAGATTCACGGTGGCTGCAACCGCACGAGGAGGAGGAAACCACCATACACGTGTCTCTTCAGACACTCACTGGTTCTACATCAGAACATTGGCGCCATCTGTGGGAAAACCGTAAACTTCTAATCCCACCTAGTCATGGTAAACATAAGACAAAATTGAAAGAGAGATGTTGCACAAACTTTTGCTAACCATAGACAGGTTTTTGCTACATAACATCCTCCCCACTTTGTCCCATCACTTACCGTTGGAATCTCTGCCGTGAGAAACCAGGCACCCAACGCAGAGTACCAGTGCAATGGACACTCCACTTTGATTTCAGACGAAAGTCCCAAGCCCTTGCGCAGGATCTCGGTAAGGGATAAACTTGGAATCTAAGGTCAAGGGGAAACCCCAACACCCAAAAACATAGAATCCCAATGCGTCAGTGTTTGGGAATGCCAAATGGTGATGCCAGCAACCGAGTATCTCACTCCGAACATGGGAGCCAATCCCATATGTCCCAATGCCAATTCTAGGACATGCTACAACAACACATGACCATGCTGAAC
This sequence comes from Ormosia emarginata, assembly GCA_029884605.1. Taxonomy (NCBI): domain Eukaryota; kingdom Viridiplantae; phylum Streptophyta; class Magnoliopsida; order Fabales; family Fabaceae; genus Ormosia; species Ormosia emarginata. The sequence continues at coordinate 45,646,168 of JAQQTP010000077.1, read as the reverse complement.
GAGCAATATCAAAGACTGGAAGACATGCAAAGAGCCATATATGATAACCAGCCCAGGTCGAACCATACTGACGGAGGACATAATGCAGAGAACAAGCAAAAGAGGGGTTATACTGAAGCCACGATATCCAACGTTGGAAACAACAACTCAAACTGCGGTATTCAGGAACACCCTTTCTCTGACCAACTTATAGAGTACCGAGTCCCCAGGAACTTTAAGTTCCCCGCCAACCTGGAGATTTATGATGGAACCACGGACCCCCAGGAGCACGTAAACGCCTTTGAGCAATCCATGTGCTTTCATGGCGGATCCATGGAGCTGCTATACTGTGCGTTCCCCCCCTCTCTCTCAAAAAGGGAGCCCTTAAATGGTTCTCCGGTCTACCACGTAAATCCATGGTAGATTGGTCAGACCTGAAATAATGGTTCTTGCTCCAATACACCACTAGTAAGGAGCAACACAAGTCCATCAAATCTCTGACCAAGATTCGACAAGGGCAAGATGAGCCCCTCTGTGATTACGTAAGACAGTTCAAGGCGGCATGTACTAACGTGGAAAGCTTTAATGACAAGATCGCCCTTCACTATGCCAAGAGTGGTCTTTGTGTGAGTTTCGAATTCTTTGCATCCCTCGTAAAGAAGAAGCCTAAGAACTTGGGTGAATTCCAGAGACGGTCTCAAAAATACGTCAACTTGGAGGAAGCAATGGAGGACCAGAGGAGATGGGATAAAGATGAGCACACTCATCCAAAGCCCATTCACGATTCCTCACGATCCCAGCATCCTAAAGGTAGTCCACCACGAAGAAGGTTTCTGATTATACCCCCTTAAATGCTCCACGAGAAACGATCTTGAGGGAGGTGATGCAGACCGAGTTCTAGAACATCCGAAGGCCGCCCCCATTAAAAAGCACAAGCAAAAAGACTGCTCCAAACATTGTGCGTGGCATAAAAGTTATGGCCACGACACTAAAGACTACTATCAACTGCACAATGCCATTGAGTTCTTGATCAAGGCCGGACGATTGCAGCAATACGTCCTTAGTGCCCAAAATGATGAGCATCGCAGCAGGCGCAGAGAGGATAAGCGACAGAGTCCATCTCCTCCCCACAAGAGGAGAAACCGAAGTCTGAGGGGAAGATCCCGGACACCACCTTGCCGGAATGACAATGACCGGCAGGGGAGGAACAAGGACTCTTCACCCAATGACAACGACAATCGTCGCCTCGAACTAAACAGGATGATAAATACCATTGCAAGGGGATTCGCTGGAGGAAGGCCGTCAAATGAAGCACGAAAGAAAGCGTTAAGAATGGCGGTGTTCAGTGTCTCCCATTTTGAATCCAAATCCAACACTGCGGAAAGAAAGATACCAAGCATTACCTTTTCGGACGAGGACTACGGTGGAATCATCCCAGACCATGACGATCCCCTTGTCATCTCTGGGGTCATTTCTAATGCCGAGGTCTTCCGAATTTTTGTGGATCAAGGAAACTCGGCAGATATTATGTTCCTGGACCTCTACCAGAAATTAGAACTCCCGTGGTCGGATTTAACACCTTATGACGGGGAACTCACAGGATTCACGGGTGAGAAGATCACCCCAGTTGGGTATGACGAAACCTATTTGACTCTAGGTTCCTCCAAGCTTTTCAGAACAGTCAAGGTGAAGTTCTTGGTTGTAGACTGCCCTTCGGCTTATAATATCATCCTTGGCCGTCCTTCTCTAAATGCTCTTGGCGCCGTGGTATCCATCACCCACCTCGTCATGAAATTCCCAAATAAGCACAACGAGGTGGTCACTATTAAGGGCGACCAAGTTGCCACCAGGAAGTGCTACAACAAAAGTTTGAAAATCTGCAGGGCACCGGAAAGAGGAAAATCTGTCCATCTCAGCCCAGTCCTGGATCAGGTCAACATACTGATGACTGAGTCGGATGCTAGAGAGGAACTTCGTGGCATCAGACCCCAGCCAGAGGGTGAGCTACAACCACTCCAACTTAGAGCCAGGCCAGATCAAGTTACCAAGATCGGAGCTTAGTTAGAAGAAGACGAAAAATAATAATTGTTTAAGCTGTTGTTGAAAAATAAGGACCTGTTTACCTGGACATCGTCTGATATGCCAGGACTTGACCCCTCATTCATCTGCCACTGCTTATCTATTAGCAAGGATATGAACCTGGTTGCTCATAAGAAAAGAAAGATCGACCCTGAAAGGTAGCAGGTTATCGAGGAACAGGTAAAGGAATTGCTAAATTCTGGGTTCATCAGGGAGATTACTTATACCACATGGTTGTCCAACATGGTCCTAGTGAAAAAACCTAACGGGAAGTGGAGGATGTGTATGGATTACACAGATTTGAATAAAGCCTGCCCGAAAGATCCATATCCACTTCCTAATGTAGACCAATTGGTTGACAACTCTTCAGGCTTCAAGTGGTTATCATTCATGGATGCCTACTCTGGGTTCAACCAGATTTCATGTACCCTAGAGATAAAGAAAAAACCGCCTTCATCACTGAAAGGGCAAGCTACTGCTATAGGGTTATGCCCTTCGAATTGAAAAATGCAGGAGCCCCTTATCAAAGAATAATGAACAAAGTCTTCAAGAACCAAGTGGGGAAGATGCTAGAAGTCTACGTCGATGACATGATAGTGAAGACCCCACAAGGCGAATCATATATGACAGACCTTGATGAAGTATTTGTACAAGTCCGGAAGCACATTATGAGACTAAACCCAAAGAAGTGTGCCTTTAGGGTCCATGCCAGAAAATTTTTGGGGTTCATGCTAACCCACTGCGGAATTGAAACCAATCCTGACAAGTGTCAGGCTGTGCTCGACATGAAGAGCCCCCGGTGTGTTTAGGAGGTGCAACAACTGATAGGAAGGATAGCAGCCCTCACACGGTTCCTCTCCAAAGCAGCCTATAAGTCTCTTCCTCTCTTCAAATTACTCAAAAAGAGAAGAAGCTTTGAATGGACCCCAGAGTGCGAGAACGTCTTTTCATCCTTGAAAAAGCTACTGTCCTCTCCTCCAATCTTGTTAAGACCAAACAACGGAGAAATACTCTTCTTGTACCTCTCAGTCCACGAAGAGGCTATAAGCTCAGTACTAATTCAGGAGACAGACGAATGCCAAAAACTAATCTACTTCGTGAGCAAAGTCTTTCAAGGACCAAAACTCCAGTATTAAAAAGTCGAGAAGGTTACTTTTACCCTGATCACCATGACAAGAAGATTACGGTAGTACTTCCAGTGCCATCCCGTGGTAGTAAGGACAGACCAGCCCATCCACCAAGTGTTGCATAAACCAGACTTGGCGGGAAAGATGATTGCCTGGTCAATCTAACTCTTTGAGTTTGGAATCGCTTATGAACCATGGCTCGCAATAAAAGGCTAGGCATTGTCTGATTTCTTGGTAGAGCTTACTTCGGACCCAGGTGACCCAAAAAGAATTTCTTGGACCATTTTTGTGGACAGATCCTTGAACCCCAAGGGAAGCGGAGTCGGAGTAATTCTGGAAAATTCAGAAGGACTGACGTTGGAGCATTCCTTGACGTTCGAGTTCTCTACCTCGAACAACCAAGCTAAATACGAAGCATGCATTGCTGGAATAACCATGGAAAAAGACATAAGGGCAACTAGGATCACACTTTGTAGCGATTCGCAGTCGGCAACCTCCCAAATTCGAGGTGAATATCAAGCCAAGGAGCCTCTCTTGCAAAGATACTTGGTTAAAATCCAAGAACTCCTCAAAGGATTCGAAGAAACCAAGATTGTGCACATTCCAAGGGAGCAAAACTTCAGAGCTGACCTCTTATCTAAACTTGCCAGCACCAAAAGCCCAAGTAATAACCGATCAGTAATCCAGCAAACCCTTCCTCAGCCCTCTATCATGGATAATGTCATCTTTCAGGTAGAAGAGGAAGGGACATCTTGGATCACCCCTATCATGGAATACTTGCAGTCCGGAGTCATGTCTTCAAACCCCCAAGAAGCCTCAAAGCTAACCAAGATAGCAGTGAGGTACACTATCTCCGATGATCGTTTGTACCGATGTGACTTCTCTTCTCCCCTCCTCAAATGCCTTACCTCAAAAGAAGCAGAATACGTTTTGGTCGAGGTTCATGAAGGAAGTTGCGGACACCATTTGGGAGGCAAAGCATTGGCCCTGAAAGCACTATGGGTAGGGGTACTACTGGCCAACAATGGAAGCTGATTCCTATGCACATGTCCAGATTTGCGATAAGTGCTAGTGCCATTCAGACCACTACAAGGCCCCCTCAGAGGATCTATCCACAATGTCCGTACCTTGGCCGTTCTATAGATGGGGAATGGACATCTTGAGCCCATTCCCCCAAGCCCATGCTAGCTAAAATATTTGGTGGTAGCAGTAGATTACTTCACGAAGTGGATTGAGGCAGAATCTTTAGCCACAATCACTGCAGCCCGGATCCAGAAATTCACTTGACGCCATATCATCACTAGGTTTAGAATTCTGGAGTCCATATTAATAGACAATGGAACTCAGTTCAAAGATAAGGGATTCGAAGAATTGTTGGCCGGACTAAAAATAAAACATCACATCAGCACCATAGAAAATCCCAGGAAAAACAGGCAGGCAGAGGCTGCCAATCGAGTTATTGTCTGAGGAATCAAAAGGAGACTGGATGAAGCTAAGGAAAATTGGGTTGAACTGCTCGATCATGTCCTCTGGGCCTACATGACTACTCCCCACTCTACCACGGGTGAAACCCCTTTCAAACTCACTTATGGATACGAAGCTATGATCCCGGTAGAAATAGGAGAACAAAGTTGGCGTCATCAACAATCTTTGCCTAATAGTAATCCCGGATTAATCAGGGAAGACCTAGACCTTTTGGAAGAAAGAAGACGCGTGGCCCACATACGTGACACCGCCCTCAAACAAAGGATGGTGGCCAGATACAATAAAAAGGTAGTACCAAGGTAGTTTCAACCGGGAGATCTAGTTCTCCGGAGAGCGGACATCAGAGGGAAAAATGCCTCCCAAGAGAAACTAGCCCCTAATTGGGAAGGCCCTTACCGTATCGTTGTTAGTACTGACAAGGGAGCCTACACGCTGGAAACTCTAACAGGCAGCACAATCAAGAACTATTGGAATACTGATAAACTTAGGAAATACTATAGCTAGATGCCTAAAACGTCCTAGTCTTTTAGTAAAAACTAATGTTTGATCTGCCTCATTCGACTTTATATGGACCCTTGTCCCCCAACACTTATCAATGAAAAATAGTTATTCAGATACTACTTTTTCGATAAGAAATCAAAAGCCCAGATCAAGAAGCATAGCACACCTAGTTTGGGTAGTAAGCTACAGGGTCCACACCCGACCTCAATACCTGGTATTGACTATTTCATAGTCAGTGGTACAACAGATCTGATGACCCGCGGTCCACCCTTACACCTAAGCCAAGCGGGATCCTGTTAAACCAGTATGGTTAACAAAAGGACCTCGGGTAAGGTCTAAATAACAACACATGCCTAAAGCAAATGGATTCGGAAGTGCCAAGCCTTTCGGACGTTGAATCCTAAGCTAAGACGTTATTTCTTGCGCCTAAGTTCAAAAATTCTAGAAGTTTAATACTATAAACGATGGATCATGCACTAAGGTGTTTATTCTTACCTAAGTCCATATTTCCAAAGTACTCATCATCACAAGTAACTGGATAATGGACTAAGGTGTTGTTTATACCTAAGTCTAGAAGGATGTTACATATCAGGTGTTGCGGTTATGGAACTCCGGACTATGGTTCCCATGTTTTTACTAAGAAGTTTCCTAAAAGTCCACAGCATGGTTACGATAGATACCATAATAGGCATTGGACCCAAAACGGACCACGGAAAGTAAATATGCAGACAGACAAACAAGAAGTAAAGGTGCATAAATTTAAAACCCCAACCAAACGGGATAATTGTCTTTACAAAATAATAAAAACCCATCGAAGGCAAAAAGAAAGAAGAACTCAGGTTTCGACCCCGCCAGTTGCCGTAGCCTGGACAACTCCTGAAGCATCCCCGGAACCGGCCTGAGGAAGGTCCTGCACAAAAATAAGCTGCCCATCATAGAAGACTTTCTCAATGCTGAGACTCTCTAAGGCAAGAGTGACATCAGGATTGAAGTGCTGGATCTGAGCCTTAGTATTATGGAATTGCTCCCCTCCGATTTTTTTAGAAATCGCATCCAACTCTTTGACATCCTTCTCCAGTTGAACCACACTAACACGGAGGGCAGCATTGGCCTCCTCGGCCTCAATTTTGCCCGATTCAAGCCTCTTCTTATCTGTCTCAGCTTCAACCAACGCCCTCTCTAAATTAGTGATCCACACTTGCGCATCTTCATTAAGCTTGAGGGCGGTGTTAAGCGTCCGTGCAGCCTCCTCAACCTCTTTATCTTTCCTTTTAAGATCAGTCGACGCTTTCCTATCAATTTCCTCAACGGTCATCTCGATATAGCGGACATCGGCAATAGCGCGAAGTGTCAAGGCCTATAGTTCAGTCAAAGTTTGAACCAATCCCCGTCGGGTTATGTGCCCCATTACCTCACCATTCATAAAATGCTCATCGATGAATGGTCTGAGGTCAGAATTCCCCATAATAATAAGCAGGAGACCGGCCTTCTCCTCTGAACTGTCATCTGGAGCCATCTTCTTACCCCAGTCTGAGGAGTCCTCAGTAACTTTTCTCTTCCTCGATTGAGGATTTTGAGGAGACCCCGGGTCCTTAGAGATCTCTTCAATAACGATATCACAAGGTGCCGCGGCAGAAGCGGAAGGGACACTCGAAGACCCCGCCCCTTTTTTCCTCACCCTTGAAGCACGCAAAGCTGTAACAGAAAGTCCTGACGCCATACTGCTCATTGAAACAAAACAAGACGAGCAAATCAGAAAGCAAAGAATTAAGATTATATAGACAAAAATAATCCCACACACACAACTCAAGGTAATCCATGGTACTCTACTTCCCACCTAATAAAGTAAAGAGAATGTCATCACCAAGAGTGTCAAGGACATCTCTAATATTGATATTCCCATTTTCCTCTACATACCGGGACATGAACTTAACCGTCTTAAGCTCATCCGATTTAAGTTCATCCTTCTCTTTCTCTAAAAGCACGGTCGGAGCACTCCAAGCATCCGGTGTCCAATACAAAGGAAACTTTGGCTCCCCATCAGCTTTCAGGAAAAAGGGATGGAATCCCTCTGCCACCATAATCTTGAAAAATCTGGTCTTAAATCCTTTGAAGCTATCCTGAAAGACACAAAAGACTTATGACCACTTCTGGATAGAATAGTGAGCCAATTCTTCTACTTTGATGAACCTTGGGGACTTAACCAGGTATAAAAATAGAAAAAAGTGTTAACCGAATACCTTAGCCCATTTACCCGACAAAACCTCTTGAATGCTATAATATAATCCCAGCCATTGGGATGAATCTGGGTCGGAGCTACACTAAGAGTATGAAAGATAGCCATCTGAAACTCCGAAAATAGAAGACAGAGCCCTAGCTTCACGAAAAGGGGCTCATACAAAAACATGAACTGTGAACCCGCCTCTCGACTGGAGCACACCCTCTCGTTCCATTCAGGGCATACAGCCAGGAACTCCTTGTCCCTTTTCTTCTTATCTGTCAGGTAAATATAATCCATCGACTCCCTCAGAACGGCCTCAGAAGAAAAGTTAGAGAGATGGTTCCATACATCATCCTCTACCCACGAATATACTAACCCTGGACCACGACGAATCTGAATTTGGTCATCCTCAGCCAGAGTGAGACCCTTGGAAGCAGACACTCTGGCCTTAGCCCTTCCTCTGCCCTTCGCCATGAAAACCCTAAGAACATCGAAAGATGTCGGTAAGTAATTGTCAGAATCATTTAAACAAAAGATTCAGACACGAAGACAACGAACTCGTGTACTGGCTTCCTTTCCCTCCAAAATTTTAAATTTTAGAAGGACACCTCCGCCGTGCACAGCGCGGCGAAGATGAAGTTCCCAGGGGAAAATGAGAAATTTAAAAGCGCAACAGGAATAAGAAATACATTCCATTAAGGAATGCACAACCATCCTACTACCCAGTGCTAATATAGGGCAACCAGAAAAAGAAAAAATACCAAGGGGGTTGAGAAAAGAAGTTACCTCAAAATAAACGCTAAAGCTGTTATGAAATGGGTGGAAAATGTCCGGAAATCTTCGCGAATCACCTCTCTTCAATGCAAAGCTCTCAGAAGACTACTCAGAAATGGCATAAAGTGAACAATGAACCCCTAACCCCCATTTATAAAGGCTAAAACGGTTAGGGAACATTTTCGTCCTCACAGTCCAATTTTCAAAAACGTGCTCATCATGGCACCCAAGGCTCTAGGCACATCCATTAGTTAAAAACGCGCCACGTGACCTTCACAGTTACAGAAGCAGTTGAAAAGATGTTTGTGCTTATACAAGGATAATAGCGCAACAATTCGAACGAGAAGCAACCTTCGAAGGACAAAGTCCGAAAATTTTCCATGAACCTCGGCTTTAAACACAAAGACTGCAAATAACGACTTTGGAACTTATCACTTTGACTTTTCAAGACAAAGCACCAAGTTGGGGGCATGACAGTGTAAATGTTTTTACTCACTCCGGTCAACGTAAAGGACCCCGAATAGACGAAAAGAAATAGCGCCACCCCGGAGTAAGCGTTGGACTCACCCCAGTTGAACATAAAAACTTCAGATAGCGGAAAGAAAGAAGGAAAAGAAGATACAAAGATAAAAGCTTTTATTTAAAGAATCTTGTTCTCATTCCATACATCATCTTACATTAAAAAGAAAAGGAAAAGAAAGTATAGAGATATGAAAGCTTTAAAGAAAAGAGGGACCCCGGAGGAAGGAACCGACATCATCGTCAATGGTATCCCGGGCCATGTCACATTCGCATTTCCTCCACGGTATGAAAAGACACTGTCACCACCACGGCTCCCCAGAATCTGCACTGGCCTCTTGAAAAAATGGATTGACTTTGAAGAACCTCGACAAACTGATATCAGGAACCAGAATGCCAAATCTTTTGCATTGCATAAGTTTGACAATATTTTGTTACTCAATAAACTTAGCTATGACAAAAACGAGTGTTGGTTGAACATATGAAGTATTCTAAAACACTTACTGATGAGTAGAGGTGCATATATGATGAAGTTGTTAATGTTGTTCTTAATGGTGTTGGAGGTTTCTATTTTGTTTATGGCTATAGTGGTACTAGAAAAATGTATGTTTAGAAAGCATTGTCATGTCAACTTCGGTTTGAGGGAAAGATAGTTTTAAATGTTGCTTCTACTGGTATTGCCTCTCTTCTTTTGCCTGGTGCTCAGACTGCACATTTGCGATTTGTTATTCCAATATCTGTGACTGAGGAATCAACTTGCAATATAAAACAAGGTAATGTTAAAGTTAAGTTGCTTCAACATACAAGCCTTGTTATTTGGGATGAAGCTCTGATGGTTAATAAATGGGATTTTGAGGCTTTAGATTGTACTTTGAGAGATGTAATGCATTTTTCAAATAGTAATAATCTGAATGAGCCATTTGGTGGCAAAGTTATTATACTCGGTGAAGATTTCAGACAAATTTTGCCAGTTATTCCTAAAGCAAGTAGGGCAGAAATTTTAATGGAAACTATTAATTCATCAATGCTATAGAAATATTGCAAAGTTTTGAAATTAACTAAGAACCTTAGGCTTCAATCCGGTATTGGTATGTCTAATGTGGATGAGATGGTAGAATTTAGTAATTGGATCCTTGAAATTGGTGATGGAAATGTTGGAGTTGACAATGATGGTGTGGCTGATGTGGAAATTCCAGAAGACCTTTTAATATTAGAATTGAATGACCATATTGCTGACATTGTTGCATGTATATACCCTGAAGTGCTTGATAATGTGAGAAATTAAAAGTTTTTTGAAGACAAGGTAATACTTGCGCCGACACTTAAGGTTATGGAGAAGGTAAATGAATTTGTGCTTTCATTAATCCCTGGGGAAGATAAAGAATACCTTACCTCTGACTCTATTTGCAAATCTGATGAAGATGTAGGTATTGATGTTGAATGGTTGACCCCTCAGTTCCTTAACGGAATAAAGTGTTCATGTCTTCCTAATCACAAGTTGGTTTTTAAAAAAGGTGTGCATGTAATGTTGTTAAGGAACATTGATCAATTCGTAGGTTTATGTAATGGAACTAGACTTATTGTGGATGGGTTAGGTTTTAATGTTATTGGTGCGAGGGTTGTAACTGAAAATCATGTTGGAGACAAAGTTTACATTCCGCGAATGAATTTAATACCCTCTGATGCTGGTATGCCCTTAAAATTTCAAAGAAGACAATATCCTTTATCTCTTTGCTTTCCGATGATAATTAACAAAGGCCAAGGACAAACATTATCTCATGTGGGTTTGTATTTGCCTCGACCAATATTTTCGCACGGATAATTATATGTTGCTATATCTTAGGTTAAATGTAGAAGTGAGTAGAATATATTGATTTACAATGATGATGGGAATCTTTGTTCAAGAACTAAGAATGATATATTTAAGGAAGTTTTCCATAACATATAAAAATGCGTTTGTTTTGTTTTTTTCTAAACTTTGTTACGTGGATAAATTTATCAATTATTGTACAATGGTTGCATTGGTACTCATATTAGTAAGTGGATTTATTTTTTGTTAAAATAATTATGTACCGTGGTAAATGATTCTGTGATGGCCCAATACTTATTTTTGTTTGTCACTCTATCACATTATTCTTTACAATAATTCAATTTTGTCACTAGACAATTAGGATTTTGAAAATTCGTGAGTTGCACGGGTAAATGTCCTAGTAATAGAACAAGAGACAACCATTAACTACCACCAACATGTGGTGCACATTTATCCACCTATTCATCGTGGCATCACCAAATCTTTTGTCTTTATCTCTCACCACGTAATCTTTAATAACAAACCTCACCACCATTTTCAACTCTCTTTACTTATTCCAATGGATCCCTGTCTTGTTTGTATGATATAAAACTATCATGAGCTAGTGTACATTCTGGTTCTAGTAATCTACTTCCATACTCAAATCCAAAATGTGTTATTCACTGAAGGAGTATTATTAGTATTTCTATAGCTTTTTCTCATTAGTTATTAGTCCATAGGCTCCTTAATGCTCAATGGAGCTAAAAATCTAAAGCTCATTAGTGGCTTAACTCCACATGGGTTAGGCTCAGTGGGTCCTAGTCTTCGCAACAGGTGCTTCTTCAGGAAGGGTGTATTGTCTTGTGGTAACAAGTGCAGGATCAAAAACTTGATACCTAGATGTAGCATCTCAGCATCTAGGCCTGCTTCTTAGCCGAGGTTAATCCAACACAAAAAAAAAACAAAGGCATTTTGGTTCTCCAAGTTTTTGTCTATTGTAAATTATCATGTCATCAACCCCGGGCACTAGAGCCTACGAATCTCTATGATCGTAACATGAGAGTGGTGGATGTTAGGGGAGGAACTAGGTTCACAACTCTTGGTATAGTGAAGTATACGGATGCTAAGAATGTTATAATTCTTGACTAGTCCCCTCACCAGCTGGCCAAGGCTAAGTAAAAAGAACCTTTGAAGGAATGCGAGATAATTAAAGGTGATGCTGAAGATCTTCCATTTCCAATTGATTATGCTGATAGATATGTTTCTGTAGGAAGATAACAACTTAATATCTCTGGCTCTTCTATCTTATGAGGCCTCTGTGTCTTTCCATTCATTAAGATTTTAGGCTTAGGTAATTTGTCTTAATGTTATTAAATTGACTCTTAAAGCTAAGGCTATGAGTACTCCTCTGTTAAGGATTTGGACCTCAACTTTAAGGTATCTTAGTTTATTAATTAATTTAAATTTTTGCATTTAAAATGAGATGTAATTTTAATGATAATTCATATAATAGGATAATACATAGCATACTACATACTACATAGGATTAGATGGATGCCCAATTGGGCTTGAGTAAGTTAAACCATGAGTAAATCTTAGTCTACATGATCATTAGCCACAAAATGTTGAAAAATCAATCTTCATGATGATAAGTTAGTTTCTTTTACAACTTAGCTAGTGTTATCTATGTTTCTTGTGCAGCTCTCTCTCCCATTGTATATTATTATGACTCATGATTGTATTCTTCAATATTGAATACTGGCCGGACCCACAACGTGGCATTAAGGAAGCATACAGAGTGCTGAAAATAAGAAGTAATTAGCTTTCATTGCTGATCGAATCAGCCCCTATTGTTTCTGCTACAATCAACCTTCATTGTTGATCAAACTAGCCTTCATTGCTTGGTTTAGAGCCAGCCTTCATCCCTGGGATACTAGCAGCCTTCATTGCTGCCTTCAATTTGAACTGAACCAAGTTCGCAAGATTGTTCGAGCATAGTATTTATGCCCAAACAGACACTGTTCTTACTCAAACACCAAAACAAACATTGTTCCACTGTTAAACAGTTCCACCATCCGCGAGCATCACCACCATTGCAAGCATCACCAATGTCACGACCATCACCACCACCCGCGAGCATCAACAAATCCTAGAGCTTCACCCAATGTCCACGATAGATCCGTCCTCACATTGACAGTGTCGCGCCGAGTAGCACCATAGTCATCGTCGTCTACACCAGAGCTGGTAACCCGCGAGTCTTCACCGGTGACCTGCAGTTGTTTTGCATTCCTAGCTTGTGGTATCATCGTCCCTTTTTTTTCATTTTTTTTCTCTGGTTTTTTGTTTTGCTTTGTATTCTTTCATTAAAAAATTGAACTAGCCTCTCAACGTTGAAAGAAAAAAAAGTTGAAAAAAAAGAAAGAGGTTGAAAAAAAGGTTGGAAGTTGAACCATGAGTATGTCAGATGACCAGCTTGTAAGATTTTTTGTTTTCAATCCTTTAATGCTCCTGGTACTGAGAATTTATGGATTATGGACTTTGGTGCAATTGACCATATGACCTTTTACTCACCACCTCTGTTATCTTATCAACCTTCTTCTAATAAGTATCATATAACCATAGCTGATGGTTCTTACACCTCAGTTGTGGGTTCTGGTACTATTAAACTTCATCCTTCTTTACATTTATACAATGTGCTCCATGTTCCTAAACTTTCCCATAATCTTATTTCCATTCATAAGATTACTAAAGACAATAATTGTGTCGTAACCTTTTTTCATTCTCATTGTGTCTTTCAGGATCTTGTCACAAGGATGATGATTGGAGTTGCTAAGGAACATGAAGGGTTGTACTATTTCCTTAATATGCTAGCTAATGATGGTCCTGATCAGAAGTTGTTATCTTCCTGTCATGAGTCCAATTCTAAGTCTCTTTCTTCTCAAATTTGGCTACACCATAAGCATATGAGACATCCTCCTTTTTCTTTGCTTAAGTCTATGTTTTCATCTTTATTTTTAAAAGAATCTATTAAGTCTTTTCGTTGTGATGTTTATGAGTTTGAGAAACATCATTGTGTAACTTTTTCACCTATTTCTAATAAAAGTGTTAAGCCTTTTGCACTTATCCACTATGATGTTTGGGGTCCTGCATCTATTTCCAACATTTTTTATAATAAATAGTTTATTTCTTTCATTGATGATTGTACTCAAGAAACTTAGCTTTTTCTAATGAAAGACAAATAAGATGTGTTTCAGTTGTTTGTTCAGTTTTACCGCATGGTTCAGACCCAATTTGGGAAGTCCATTAAATGTTTGCATTCTGATAATGGTAAGAAGTATGTCAACCAAAATCTTTCTACATTTATTAAAGAGCATGGTATTGTGCATGAACTCATATGTATTGATACTCCTCAGAAAAATAGTGTTGCAAAAATAAAAAATCATCATTTACTTGAAATCACTAGAGCTTTACTATTCTAAATGTCTGTTCCTAGTTCATACCAGGGGGAAACTATTTTAACTGCTGCATATTTAATCAAATGGTTACCATCTCGTGTCTTGGGGAATGTAAGTCTAGTCTAACTCATGACCTCTCACTTTCCATCAGCTCCTATTATGCAAAGTTTACAGTCTCGTGTCTTTGGTTGTGTGGCTTTTGTCCATGTACATCGTTAACATCACAACAAACTTAATCCCCATGTTGTTAAATGTGTTTTTCTGGGTTATGCTCCTGATAAGAAGGGGTATAAATGTTATCATCCTTCAAGTCGTCATTTTTTCATCTCCATGGATATCACTTTTCATGAAAATGAGTCATTCTTTACTCATCCTCAGCTTCAGGGGGAGAACACTCAAGAAGCTAAGGTTAAGTCCTTCTCTCTTGGGTCCTTCTTTTCTCTACCATCTAACTCTACACAGGAATTGATATATTCTCATGGCACCCTACCTAAACTAGCTAAAGTCAAGGCCAAGGCTAGCACACCAAAATTGGTGTATCAGAGGAGAAGGAAACCCGAACTGGCCCAACAACAACTTCAAGCATCCGAACCAATGGTAAGTACTGAAGATACAAGTTCTCCCATCTCTGAACTTCCTGTTTTTAAACTTGGCCTAGATAATACTATTTTTGAACCTGATAACATGTCTTTGAATAATTGTGAACCTGACCTACATGACTTAACCATAGCATTGAGGAAAGAGAAAAGGTATTGTCCAAATCCCAAGTACCCTATTTCCTAATTTGTCTCTTCTAAACATCTTTCCCTGTAGTACCAGAGTTTCATTTCAGTCATACATTCTATCAAAATCCCAACATCAGTACAAGAAGCATTGAAGGATAAGAGTTGGATTCAAGCCATGAATGAGGAGATGAGTGCATTGAAAAAGAATGAAACATAAGAGATTATTAAGAGACTAAGTGACAAAAGGCCAGTAGGGTGCAAATGGATATACACTTTAAAATATCGGTCTGACGGCATACTAGACCGATATAAAGCAAGGTTGGTGGCAAAAGGATATACTCAAACTTATGGAATTGACTATGAGGAGACATTTGCTCCAGTAGCCAATATGAACACTGTAATAATCTTACTCTCCTTTGCTGCCCACTTTGGGTGAGAATTACACTAATTTGATGTTAAAAATGCTTTTCTTCATGGCGACTTAGAGGAGGAAGTTTATATGAAAATTCCCCCTAGATACGACTCCACTAATGGAAGGAACATGGTGTGTAGATTAAAGAATGCTTTATATGAGTTGAAGCAATCTCCTCGATCTTGGTTTGGAAGATTCACAAAAATAATGATATCCCTGGGATACAGGCAAAGTCAAGGTGATCATACTTTCTTTTTTAAACATTCACAAAAAGGTAAACTCGCAGTCCCGCTTGTGTATGTTGATGATATCATTATATCAGGAGATGATCTAGTTGAGAAACAACTCCTAAAGAAGAAATTAGCAACTGAGTTCGAAATGAAAGATCTTGGAAAGCTAAAGTACTTCCTTAGAATTGAAGTTTCCTTCTCCAAGCAAGGTAAAGAAATATGTCCTAGATCTTCTTAAAGAGATCGGAAAGCTTGGGTGTAAGGCTACCGATGTATCTATTGAACAAAATCACAAAAAGGGAAGTGATGAAGAGAGCTCCAAGGTGGATAGAGCTCAATACCATAGACTAGTAGGGAAACTGATATACTTGACACAATTTTGCACCTATATCTCTCTGAAACAACTATTTGTGATTGTTGACATTTATTTTTTCTTGTATATTTCCATCTTGGCAATATATTAGGGAAGAGTTGCTTCAGGATGAGATTTTTACTTCAAAAACCATTAGCTTGTGTTACTAGCTAGTTTTAGTTGTTTAGTTGGAGGGGATACTATGCCTGCTACAGATATTGTAGAGAAATATAGGATGTGTGTGGGTTGCCTCACAATTCATGAGCCATGTCATGACAAATCATCCAAATATTGTGCTTCTTTTGATTTCTTTGTATCAATGGACAAGACAGAGTAACTATGATGACTACACGCTAATTTGATTATTTTAGTTGATATGTATGTGTTTGTGTGTGTCTGTGGTGATTTCAACTACATTTGAATGTGTTTTGGTAATTTTCATTTTATTTTTTTTATCCTCAAAACATTTTTACCCTTAACAAGAATTGTTCAATGGAGAAGCACGAATTAGCCTTTGCCTATTGCTATCTTGAGAGTGAAGTAAGGTCTTTTAAATCATTATTAATTAGTGTAACCATGATAGTTGTTTGCTTTTAGAATAGAATACGATGTTTTTTTGTGAGATAATACTAAATTGATTAAGAGCACATTTCTTGTGATGAGGATGTATTAATATTATTGTTAGACATAAACACTACTGATATTTCAAAGGTTTTATTTTTCCTTACTTAAGATAAGTTTTTTTTTTAATTTCTTTCTTCGAAAAAAACCAAAGTAAATTGAAAACTTCTAGTCTCTCTATTTGATTTTTCTTCATATTCTCCAAATTATGTAAAAACAAACATGTAGTTTATTTTTCTCAATTTTTAGCAGCTTCTATACAGAATTGAGGATGACACTAAATGAATATAATTAACCTCTAACTGACATCCAAAATGGACATGGCTCTTAATCACTAGTGACTCTTGATTATTTGTCTTATTTTTTTATTTTTCATTAAGAATATTTTTTTTTAAAAAAAGAACAATGTTAAGTTCATTTTACACCATGGCTATCTTTTCCTTGTATCTTGTTTTTTTTAATCATTTTTCTCATAATATTGTGCATGCATTATTAGAAACAGAAATATGGAAATAAATATTAGTAATTTGTATATATTTCTGAATAAATGTATACTAGAAGATTAGTATCTATTTATAAAAGAAGATCATTTGTATTGAGAAAAGAAAAATAATAAAATATAATTATGTAGTAAATCAATCCAATTATGTACTAAATCAATTACAATCATCTCTAAAATCAATCGTGATCAATTATAATATTAATTATAATTAATCACGCTAACATCCCTCCTCAAACTCAAGTGGATATAGAAGAAACTAACTTGAGTTTGGAAACCAAAGTGCGAAATCGACCAAGAGGATGATTGAGTCTGGAGTCTATAGTCTAGAATCTAGTATGAAGTCTGGAGTCTGGCATCAGAACGGAGTCTAGAATCTAAGACGGAATCTAAAACAGAATCTTGCATCAGAATGAAGTCTAGAATTTGGTACAAAGTCTAAAATGGAGTCTTGCCATCAGAACGAAGTCTGGAACCTAGGATGGAGTCTAAAACGGAGTCTGGCATCAAAACAAAATCTAGAATTTGGGATGAAGTCTAAAACAGAGTCTTACCATCAGAACGAAGTCTGAAATCTAGAACAGAGTCTAAAATGAAGTTTGGAAAAAAATGACAGAAAAACAGTGACTGTGAGCAGAAGGATTGTTAGAATATCTAGAACACGATATGAGAGATAACTAATCAGAGTTCCTTTCAGGAACTATGTACTAGAATAGTGATGGGACAAGTCACGGAGGATGGTATCGCTCTGATACCATGTTAGAAACAAACACAAGGAGATAAATATTGGTAATTTATATATATTTCTAAATGAATGTATTCAAGAATATTGATCTCTATTTATAGAAGAAGGCTACTGTATAGAAAAAAAAAATAAAATATAATTATGTAGTAAATTAATCTAATTTTGTACTAAATCAATTACAATCATCTTTAAAATCAATTGAAATCAATCATAATCTCAAGTATAATTAATCACGCTAACACAAGTAATTTTCATAGACATATTTTACTAAGCAAGATTCTAACCATTCTATGAGTAGTGACCTCATTATGAACATGTTTGACACCTGAAGTTATCAAAAAGGGAAAGAGGCGTTTATGAAATAAGCGTTCAGGTTGAGATAAGAATATAGAAGTCTCCACACCACTAAATGCACATGTGCAAGTAGAATCACTTTTAAAATCAACTACAACATCTAAAGAAACCATGACATGAACACTACTCAAAACAAACAGGGTAGATGCAAACTAAGAGAAGACACTTCTTTTCAAGTCATAATTGTAAGTCATATCCCCTCATTCTCTACTTACACAAGTCCAAACCTAAAACCCTTTCCCTATGTAAACTAGGCATAACTTGAACCCCTTTTTCATCCTAAACTCATGCATAACCTGAACCTCTTTGTAACTATAACCCTTCATACCAATCATAGTCTCAAAAATCAAAGTTAGCCAGAATATAATATACAAATGTACGAACCTAAATTTATCTATCTATTTATAATATATAATTTCTTATGCACACATTTTTTAGAATTATCACATCAACTATCTATCTGTCTTTTCAACTTTATTTTATTTTTGTTTCATATCCACAATGTCTTCTCGTATTTCTAGATTCCACACTCAATCCTTTCAATTTTAACATGTTTTAAGACTAAACTGTTTTAAACCCTAGATATCCTATTATTACAATATATAATTAATGACTTTTATGCTCATTAAGAGCTTCTTTTCTTAGCCAAATCAATTTTTTGTTCTTTATATTAATCTCCTTCTCATACACACTCTCTACCATCTTTTTTCAGTCAATTGTTGTCATCCGTAATTTTTGTCCTCGGCTTCTTTTTGGTTTATGTAGATATATGGCTCTTCTTTTACATTTACTTTTGTTCATAACCAGCGTTAGGCCCAATAAGGCCAATCCCATTATCTAATAAGATAAGAACCTCACTCACCCACAAAAGGAATGCTCCCTTAGGGAAACCAATGATAGGTTAGTATATAGGCCAAAGAAAATGTCGGGAAGCTTCCCCACACTTCCTAAAATGACTAATCTGCCTTCACTTACTACTTGGTCCTTAAGGCACTCCCCTTCATATAAAATAGCTCACTATACCTTCATGGTAAGGATCTTTTTCCTCACTCTCTACTAACTTGAGCCCTAGTTTACTTCAGTATTAGAGTGTCTTGTAGGTACCCAACTCCCTTGCTCCAACACTTGAAGGAAACTATTCTAATGAGGATGTTATGTTCAAGGAGTTTACAATCCCCTCTTACACTAGGATAGCACTTTGGCACCATCTATAGGAATGCGATAAATTGTTATTCCCATATTCCCTAGGGCAAACACACATAGAAGGGCAATGACCAAACACAAGTAGTCGTGGGATGGAGCAGAAGCCTTCGTGATAGCGAGCTAAGCTCAAGATAGGCCATACTTTACTTCCTGTGTGTGCTCTATGAAACTTGGCACTCAACAACTTCTGCCCGTTCTCACCCCAGTTCCTCCCCCCAAAAGTTCAAGAACTTTAGCATAACTAAACTTAACCAACCAGGAGTTGTATCAGATGCTGATTACGCAATAGCAGTAGATAGCAAACCTCATCCGCATGATGAATTGGGAAAGTGTAGCTAAACACAATGTAGGAGCTCGAGTGGTTCCCAGACCTCAGGTGTAAAGATAGCCCCAGGTTGATAGGGAATCACAAAGAAAGTGATACTTGCTAATTTTATTGTTTATTGGATGTCAAGTTCAACTTTATTACTTGCTTTACTTGTGTGAGATCTTGTTGAATGTTGAATTATTGAGAATTCACTCCCATATTAGATATAGGAATTATTGCTTCCTTTGGAGTCTTATTAACTAAGGATCCTCCACTTGAAGCGTATATCATGATTCTTTCCATAGGCAAGAGATCTTCATAAAAGTATTGAAGAAGAAGTTGTTCACTAATTTGATGATGTGGACAACTTGCACATAGCTTCTTGAAATGCTTTCAATACTCATATAGAGTTTCTTCAGTGATTTTCCAAATATATACCACATATTGCTTTGCCGATGTTAGTAACTTTAGATGCCAGAAAGTACTTCTCTAGAAAGAGTCTCTTCATCTCTTTCCAAGTAGTGAAGATAATAAAGCCATTCCTTTGCACTCTATTCTAAAGAAGACGAAAAAGCTCTTAACTTTACTTTCTCTTCTAAAATATCGGTTGGTGTCCTACTTGAGCAAATAACATGGAACTCTTTCAGATGCTTATTAGGATCTTCTCTTGATGAGTCATGGACCTTTGGTAGCAAGTGGATCATGTCAGACTTAAGCTCAAAAGCATGCACAAAGGCTACTGATCCAAATCTGGTGTTGCCAATTCTCTAAAAGTTATATTGATTTGAGCCATCTTTTCTCCTTCGATATTAGACTCACGCGATTGGGATGAGTTCTTGTTGGTTGATTTCTTGATTCCTCAAGATCGCATTTCATACTTGTCCTTACTTATAAACCTATGCGAAATACATAAAAAGAAAAGTAAGAAACAAAAAATTAAAACAATGTAAGGTAAGCAATAAAGAATAAATGCACAATCCCCAACGACACAATGCCAAAATCTTTGATGGGTGTAATTAGTTCCACCAAGATTAACCTTGCCAATTATTGTAGTATAGATATGATTTGGTAATGTAGTTGTGAGCAAGGGTCATTTTCGTACAAGATTATGATTTATAGGACTTACCAAACACCAACACAAACACAAATGGGGGGTTTCGATTAGCAACAACAAAGTAAATAACATAAACTAAAGAAAACTAAATAACAAAACAAACAATAAAACATTAAACAGTAAAGGCAACTATTGAAGTAGAGTTGGTTAAACAATAACGATTAGGTTAGTTAAAGGATTAATCTCCACCACTAGACCGATGATATGATAAGACATATAACTTATGATTAATTGGTTTCAATGTTACTCCCCACTCCCTAATTGAAACTTGTTGGTGTATGCCCTAGTGGCCAATACGTTTTGTTTGTATTTACATACATTATATTATGCTATTTTATATGAGGCATTTCATTTATTATGTTCTTTTTTTTGGTAAACATGATAAAGTCCTTAGAATAGTAAATTTGATACCATAGGACATCAAGTGGATGACTTGATCGTGAGATCCTATTGGATAAAACACTATTCTTAAATGTCCCTAGTCAAGTATTATTGTTAATTAGGACAACAATAATGCTTTGAGACTAGTATGTGCGTGATCCGATGACCACATCTCACGGGTCATGGATATGAGATATCAAGTCTACACATAGATACATATTAGAGTAATGATGTATTGGACGGACCCGCCATGAGAACGCTACGTGGATCGTTACGTGAGTGTCATAAGCAATTCTCATAGTGATAATGGTGTATGTGGTCCTTTGACCTGAAATCACTACGATTCCTACATGAGGAGTTGTGTGTTTTAATGCCATCAAACGTCATCTGTAACAAGATGATTATAAAGTTGGTTATTAGACATACCGCGATACATGTGGAGGGATGTGAGTGACCTAGATGGGATTTGTCCCTCCTACATAACAGAGGAGTGATATCTTCGGGCCCCCGATTGAGTGAGACTATGAAATGCATGGCCATGCTCAAATGAGTCAATATGAGATATTGATCTCATTTGTCATTACTATGTCTACTCGGGAATCGGAAACGAAGATTGAACTAAACAAGGGTGACACGTTCCATGCCTTGTGTTCAATTTGGATATCCGGACAAAGGGACTAAACTACACTAAACATTGGTCACGGATAGGTTATGTCAAATCACCGACATTCTCATTACTTGGGTAGCAGTGATGTGTTGCTAGATACCGCTCATTGTTTGTAATATTAAAATGAGATTTTAATATTACTACCAACGTCATGAGAACCTGCGAGGGTCGCACACTTAGAACAGACTAAATTGGAGTAATCGAATCCAAGTTGGACTCGGATTCAATTGTGGGCCTAACTCATGACACATGGGTTTAGGGTTGCACCACTTACCTTGCTCAACTGCTCACACTCACTTAAGGCAGCCACTATTATAAATAGTATTTGCTAAGGGGGCTGCTACCGGTTACATCACAACCCTAGCCGCACCTACGTAAAGTGAGTGAGAGATAGTGAGGTCTTCTTCTCCTCTCTTCGCAACTAGCACTACGAAACGAGGCGTGACTCCTTTTGCAAGTCCATTCGTGTGGATACCGCAGAAACATCGTCGCTATTACGGTGTTGGTGATTCACCTCGCTTGTGTCATCACGCTTCAAGAGGTAAAATTTTAAAACCTCGGATTATAGATTTTTCGCATGGATCCCTGTGAGGGAATTCTCATTATTCCGCGAGACTTTGATCCGCAAATTCCCAACAAGTGGTATCGAGACACTTGCGAAACCATGATTCGGTTTTACTCGCTTTTCTTGTTATATGCGATAACATGATTCGTTACTTCCTTTTTTTTTTTATAAAAGATATGATCTTTATATGTTATTTCGAAACCGTGAAGATGTTCATATGTTTTTGCGAAAACCGTTCCGAAAGCTTTCTACGTTTGCATTTTTCTCGTATATATATATGTGATATGTATGAATGAAAATCGTTTTGAATGCTTTCTGTTTTTATGTTTTTCTGGTATATACATATGTGATATGTATGTTTCTACGAAAACTGTTTTGAATGCTTTCTATTTCTGCATATTTTATGTATGAATGCGATATACACAAATAGCAGTCGACACAAGGTTTTGGAAACCTTGTTTCCGTTTGCGACGCCATGAAGCTTCCTCATGACATGAAGTGTTCATGTCTTCACGCATTCGGAAACCTTGTTTCGGATAGGCGATGACGGCCGTGAGGAACCCCTGCGGCATATAAAGCGTTCATGTGTTTGCGGGCCTTAGGGTTCAAGTGTTGTTGCCCTAGCCGTCATAGAGCGGGAGGGGTCCAACTCGAATTTTTGTTCAAGTAACCGGTGGTGGTACATGAATGAAAAATTTTGAGCCGGGCGCGCCGCCCCGTGACCCGCAAGCGGCGGCCTCCCTTGACCCCGCCCGCTAACCGGCAATGGACCCCGTCGGTGGCCGCCCCGAACCCCGTTTCGTGGTGTGTGATATTCGAAAGTGCTATATTCAAAACTATTTTTTTATAATTCACAAAATAATAATGTGTTATTGCTTTGTGTTTATGTATTATTAGAGATGCATGGTGCATGGTTATGGCCTTAGTCTTTATTTTATGTTATTTTGGTTATTTTAAATACGACTGCGTGTCGTGCCTTTCTCTCTACATTCTGATTGTACATTCTCTTCTCATCTAACTCCCCTCGAATGTAAAAGAGGTTTCTATAATGTAATCTTCATGTGGAGACAAGGAGACGACATCAAGTGAGAACGTTGGTGGGAGACGCTTGGTGAAGTGACATTTATTAATGTTACTCTCTTAGAGGCCATAACCATGTCACATTTATTATATGCTTTATATATGTATGAGATGCATGGATAATGTTTATGGTATGATTAACAAGTTTAATAAATGGTGAGATCTAACAATAAAATTCCCTCAAAGAAAATATTAAGTCATTATGTGATGCCTTCCAATGCGTGGCACTCGTCAAGACTAATATCGATCAAGTGTAGGTCTCATTGCCAAAGCGGGGTGCCTTTATCTATATTAGTAAGATGCGATAGGATAATAGTAATATCCAATTGTCAACCATTGGGTTTGACTTAACTAGGCCATTTCAATAGGATTGAAGGCTTAGAGGCATGAAGTTGGGCTTTAGTCCATTAGATGGATTAGAATAAGTGTTATTCACCCAACTATCCAAGAGTTGCATGTGATGTAATTGGAAAGAGTTTCCTACCTAAATAATCTGAATTTTGGGCGATCACCAAAGTGACTCAAAACTAGGTGAAATATGGATCTTGGCCCACTAGGAAATCTTCCAATGGGATTTTCCAAGTCAATGCTTTGAGGGTCATTGATTTGAATAAAATAGTGGGAGACGTATTTAATTAAAAGACCTTGTTAAATATGTTTATAGCATAATACTTATATTTTGCATATTTCTGTGATAGATTACCATGGCAACAAACACATCAAGTAACTTATCATTGCGATCGGTCCTTGAGAAGGACAAGTTGTCAGGACAAATTTCCTAGATCTGAGTACAGAACTTGAGGATTGTCCTCAAGCAAGAGAAAAAGTTGTATGTTTTAGAACAACCTATTCCTGAACCACCTGCTGCTATTGCCCCTAGAGCTGAAAGAGATGCTTATAAGAAGCATCAAGATGATGCCTTGGACATTGGATGTCTAATGCTAGCCACCATGAACTCTGAGCTCCAAAAGCAACACGAGAACATGGAAGCCTACGATATGATCGTACACCTCAAAAAGCTCTATCAAGAGCAGGCTAGACATGAGAGATATGAGGTCTCCAAAGTACTCTTTCAGTGCAAGTTGGTAGAAGGAAGCCCTGTTGGTGCTCATGTACTCAAGATGATTGGGTACATTGAAAACCTTGAGAGACTCGGTTTTCCTATGGGCCAAGAGTTGGCCACTGACTTAGTCCTGCAATCGTTGCTTGGAGAGTTTTAGTCAATTTGTCATGAACTACAACATGAATGAAATTGACAAATCACTACCGTAGAGCTGCTAAGCATGTTGAGAAGCTGCTGAGCGAGAGAACATAAACAAAGGCAAAGGAAAGGCCATAATGATGGTCCATAAGAATAAGGGCAAGAAACAAAAAGAAAAAGCCCCGGGACAAGTGGAAGGGTAAGGGCAAGGAAAAGTCCAAGCCTAGTACTTCGGCTTGAAACCAAGGTGGGTGGAGTGGCTAAGGAAGGTACATGCTTCCACTACGGTCGACCTGGACATTGGAAGAGGAACTGTGCCAAGTACATAGAGGAGCTCAAGAAGAAGAAGGGAAGTGAGACTTCCACTTCGGTATTTTTGTTATAGAAGTCAATTTATCTACGCATCATCATGGGTATTAGATACTTGGATGTGGATCTCACATTTGTGTAAATGTGCGGGATCTAAAGAGCAAGAGACCATTGACTAAGGGCGAAGTCGACCTACGAGTGGGAAATGGAGCAAAGGTTGCTTTGCACTAGCCGTAGGGACTTATTTATTAGCTTTGCCAACCGGGCTTGTAATTGAATTGGATAATTGTTATTTTGTGCTCGCTATTAGCAGAATATCATTTCTGTTTCTTGTTTGGACAAGAAGGGTTTTACTTTTATAATTAAGAACAAAAGTTGTTCTCTTTATTTGAATGATATTTTCTATGGTAGTGCACATTTGAGTAATGGACTTTATGTCCTTGATCTCGAAACGCCCATTTATAACGTAAATACAAAGAGGTTCAAGTCAAATGATATGAACCCGACTTATCTCTCGGCATTGTCGTTTGGGCCATATAAATGAGAAACGCATTTCCAAACTCCATAAAGATGGATTCTTGGACTCGTTTGATTACGAATCATATGAGACATGTGAATCTTGTTTATTGGGAAAGATGACTAAGGCCCCATTCACTGGACAAGGTGAAAGGGCTAGTGATCTTTTGGGCCTCATACATAGTGATGTATGTGGGCCACTAAACACACTAGCTAGAGGCGCTTTTCGATACTTCATTACATTTATCGATGATTTCGGTAGATATGGATTTGCATATCTTATGAAGCACAAATCGAATCCTTTGAAAAGTTCAAAGAGTTCAAGAATGAAGTACAAAACCAACTTGGCAAGAGTATTAAAATCCTTCGATCAGATCGAGGAGGTGAATACTTAAGCCAACAGTTTGATGATCATCTGAAAGAGTGTGGGATAATATCTCAACTCACTCCTCCTGGAACACCACAATGGAATGGTGTTTCTGAAAGGAGGAACCAGACCTTGTTGGACATGGTCCGATCTATGATGAGTCATGCAGACCTTCCAGGCTCCTTCTGGGGACATGCTCTATTAACAACAGCTTTCACACTTAACCGTGTTCCATCTAAGACGGTTCAACAGACACCATATGAGATGTGGACTGGGAGACGACCCAGTATGTCTTTTATGAAGATTTGGGGTTGCGAAGCTTATGTGAAACGTCAAGTTTCTGATAAGCTTGGCCCAAAATCAGATAAATGCTTCTTTGTGGGGTATCCTAAGGAAACCAAGGGATACTATTTCTATAATCCTACCGAGGGCAAAGTGTTTGTCGCACGGACTGCTGTATTCCTAGAAAAGGAGTTTATCTCCAAAGGAATCAGTGGGAGGAAAGTAGAACTTGAAGAAATTCAAAGTTCACAAAGTAGCAGCGAACCAATGGTGGAAATAGAGCAGCCTCCACAAGTCATTGTGGAACCACAATCTGCTCTAGTAGCACAAGACCCGCGTAGGTTTAACAGGATACGTCGTCAACCAGAGAGATATGGATTTCTCATGACTCAACAAGGTGACGTATTACTCATGGATCAAGATGAGCCTGTGACTTACCAGGAAGCCATTATTGGCCCGAGAATCGAAAAATGGCTTGAGGCCATGAGATCGAAATGGAATCCATGTATACCAACCAGGTATGGACCTTGGTTGACCCACCTGAAGGATAAAACCCATTGGGTGCAAGTGGGTTTTTAAAGAAAAAAGCCGACATGGATGGTAATGTGCATACCTTTAAGGCGCGATTGGTGGCTAAAGGTTTCAAGCAAATTCATGGTGTAGACTATGATGAGACTTTTTCCCCGGTTGCGATGCTTAAATCTGTCGGATCTTGCTTGCTATTGCAAAGCATACCATGATTATGAAATCGGCAAATGGATGTCAAACTGCTTTCCTTAATGGAAATCTTCTCGAGGATGTGTACATGACACAACCCGAGGGTTTTGCCACTCCACAGGATGCTACAAAGGTATGCAAGTTGCAACGATCTATTTATGGATTGAAGCAAGCTTCTAGAAGTGGAATCTTCGTTTTGATGATACAATCAAACAGTTTTGTTTCATCAAAAATGAAGAAGAATCTTGTGTCTACAAGAAGGTTAGTGGGAGCACAGTTGTCTTTCTAGTATTGTATGTAGATGACATACTACTAATTGGAAATGACATCCCTACCCTACGGTCAGTAAAGACTTGGTTAGGGAAGTGCTTTTCTATGAAGGACTTAGGCGAAGCCACCTATGTATTAGGTATCGGGATCTATAGAGATAGGTCGCAGAGATTGCTTGGTCTAAGTCATAGTACATACATAGACAAAGTGTTAAGACAATTTAACATGCATGAATCCAAGAAAGGACTCTTGCCTATGTCGCATGGTATAAGCCTATCTAAGGCTCAATCCCTTCCACCCGGGATGAGAGGGATCGCATGAGTAAGATTCCATATGCATCCGCAATTGGATCTATCATGTATGCCATGTTATGTACTCGACCAGGATATCTCGTATGCTTTGAGCATGACGAGCAGTGTACCACCGATCCCTGAGAGTCACTTGAGTCTTGTCAAAAACATCCTTAAGTACTTGAGAAGAACTAAGGATTCGTTTTTGGTATATGGAGCCGAAGAGGAACTAGTAGTAAAGGGTTACACCGATGCTAGCTTCCAAACCGATAAGGACGACTCAGATCGCAATCGGGTTTTGTTTATTGCCTGAATGGTGGGGTCGTGAGTGGAAGAGTTCAAAGCGAGGAGACGATCGGCGATTCTACCACGGAGGCCGAGTATATTGCTTTGCCTCCAATGCAAAGAAAGGAGGCCGTTTGGATTAGAAAGTTCATTATTGAGCTTGGTGTAGTTCCTAGCATTGTGGACCCAAGTGGACCTCTATTGTGATAATAATGGAGCCATTGCACAAGCTAAGGAGCCCAGATCACACCAGCGATCCAAACATATACTTAGGCGCTTCCATCTCATTCGAGAAATCATTGATAGAGGAGATGTGAAGATATGCTAGTACCAATAGATGATAACATTGCTGATCCACTTGACGAAGCCTCTTGCAACGAAGCATGAGGGTCACACTAGGTCTTTAGGCATTAGAAATATGCCTGATTGGCTCTAGTGCAAGTGGGAGATTGTTGGTGTATGCCCTAGTGGCCAATACGTTTTGTTTGTATTTACATACATTATATTATGCTATTTTATATGAGGCATTTCATTTATTATGTTCTTTTTTTTTTTTGGTAAACATGATAAAGTCCTTAGAATAGTAAATTTGATACCATAGGACATCAAGTGGATGACTTGATCGTGAGATCCTATTGGATAAAACACTATTCTTAAATGTCCCTAGTCAAGTATTATTGTTAATTAGGACAACAATAATGCTTTGAGACTAGTATGTGCGTAGGGCCCGATGACCACATCTCACGGGTCATGGATATGAGATATCAAGTCTACACATAGATACATATTAGAGTAATGATGTATTGGACAGACCCGCCATGAGAACGCTACGTGGATCGTTACGTGAGTGTCATAAGCAATTCTCATAGTGATAATGGTGTATGTGGTCCTTTGACCTGAAATCACTACGATTCCTACATGAGGAGTTGTGTGTTTTAATGCCATCAAACGTCATCTGTAACAAGATGATTATAAAGTTGGTTATTAGACATACCGCGATACATGTGGAGGGATGTGAGTGACCTAGATGAGATTTGTCCCTCCTACATAACAGGAGTGATATCTTCGGGCCCCCTGATTGAGTGAGACTATGAAATGCATGGCCATGCTCAAATGAGTCAATATGAGATATTGATCTCATTTGTCATTACTATGTCTACTCGGGAATCAGGAAACTGAAGATTGAACTAAACAAGGGTGACACGTTCCATGCCTTGTGTTCAATTTGGATATCCGGACAAAGGGACTAAACTACACGGAAACATTGGTCACGGATAGGTTATGTCAAATCACCGACATTCTCATTACTTGGGTAGCAGTGATGTGTTGCTAGATACAACTCACTGTTTGTAATATTA
Organism: Ormosia emarginata; assembly: GCA_029884605.1. Classification (NCBI taxonomy): domain Eukaryota; kingdom Viridiplantae; phylum Streptophyta; class Magnoliopsida; order Fabales; family Fabaceae; genus Ormosia; species Ormosia emarginata. Next base: position 45,617,389 of record JAQQTP010000077.1, on the reverse strand, counting down.
AAATGAGATTTTAATATTACTACCAACGTCATGAGAACCTGCAGGGTCGCACACTTAGAACAAACTAAATTGGAGTAATCGAATCCAAGTTGGACTCGGATTCAATTGTGGGCCTAACTCATGACGATGGGTTTAGGGTTGCACCACTTACCTTGCTACTCTTCACACTCACTTAAGGCAGCCACTATTATAAATAGTAATCGCTAAGGGGGCTGCTACCAGGTTACATCACAACCCTAGCCGCACCTACGAAAGTGAGTGAGAGATAGTGAGGTCTTCTTCTCCTCTCTTCGCAGCTAGCACTACGAAACAGAGGCGTGACTCCTTTTGCAAGTCCTGTTCGTGTGGATACCGCGAAACATCGTCGCTATTACGGTGTTGGTGATTCACCTCGCTTGTGTCTGTCACGCTTCAAGAGGTAAAATTTTAAAACCTCGGATTATGGATTTTTCGCATGGATCCTGTGAGGGAATTCTGTTATTCCGCTGCGAGACTTTGATCCGCAAATTCCCAACAAAACTAATAACCATAGATAGCTAAGGTTCTAGCCCGTACTACTACCTCCATTTTTCCTTAAGTCATTATTAAGCATGAATTCCAGTCATTACCTAATCTCTAACCATAAACACCAAGTTTATTTGGACTCATTCATCAAGTACAGAAAGATATTATGTTATTTTAAACAACATTCACTAGGAGAATGAATATTCAAATTTATGTTGTGTTCCTACCCAGGGATGGATCCAGGAATAAACTAATAAGGGAGCTAAAATTATAAAAGTTAGGAATCAAGATATTTAAAAAGAGAATTTGTAAGTTTAAAAATTAAATACATCATACATTTATCAAAGTTGAACATGATGCTCCTCCATATCATAAAATTCATCAATGATTAAATCAGTGACAAACTTTTAGGCAAATTTTCTCTGAATATAAGTGACTAAATAGTGAGCCAAAAAATCAACCTCCATCTTGTTTCCAAGCTTGTTTTTTACAATCTTCATAGCTGAAAATGATCTTTCACTAATAGCAGGGGTTATTTTTCTTGACATGTTAAAAATACTACATGTGTGTTAAAATTTATATAAAAATTGGGGGCGGGGGGGACTACAACAATTGCTTATCCCCCCTAAGTTAGCCCATGTTCCCATTAAAGATAACAGGCACCTCCTCAATATCATTTATTTGCTACAAGGGTTAGGAAAACCCAAGGTCTATTAGTTAGCAAATTCCTAAGTTAGAGTTAGAAATATGTATAGATCTATTTAGTTACATATTCTAAATGAATCAAAACATGAATAATAAATAATACACATAGAAGAGGACAAACAATCTCAAATAAGAAGGGGAAACAACATCTATATCAAACCAGCATAGTCAAGTCTAGGGTTAGGACATCACCCTTAACCAAAATTAGATCTAGCCTAGCATAGTGAAAGCAAACACAAATACAACCATTAAGCACATGATAAGAAATTCAAGAGACAAAAGGTATAGAAAGGTTAGCATAGTTGCACTGCAAGAAATTCATGAATTACTGGTGGATAATTTGTCAAAATTCGTAGGAAATTGAAGTTTCTAATGAATTTTTGGTAGATTTTCACTCCCCGAAAAAACCCTTGTCAGAAACCACTGAGAATTACCAACAGATTAGGTCACCAAAAAAAAATGACAGCATGTCAAAACTAGGTCCGACTGATTTTTCCACTGGAAATTACCTACTAATGTATTTTTTTGGGCAAAAAATCTATCGAAATCACTATATAAGTGACTTTGAGCAGCCCGAGATTTGACTACTCTACTCATTTGTTGTCTTCCACTGATAGTGAAGATGATGACTCCAATAATAAAATTTTTAAGTGGTTGATATGATTGAAAGTTTGCATACTGAAAACGATTCCACCTCTTATGATGATGAGGACAAGACAAGGTAACAAGATATAGAAAAAGGGAGGAAAAAATAATTGTTGATTATAATAATGAATTTAATAGATTTTATGAAGTAATTTTTCTGTTGAATAGAAGCCCCCTAGTGGAGAAGCCGAGGAATAAGAAAGAAACCAAAAGCAAACGAATTTTTTTATTAAGAATAATGACACCAATGAAAATGACAAGCGAAAGCATATATTTTTCTCTTATTACATGTAATACAATACAAACTCAAGAAAAGACTTCCAAATTTAACGAATTAGTCTAGAAACTAGGGGTGTCAATATAAAAAAATATTTTTTTTTATTTTGAGCTCTTGAATCGATTACGCTCATGTATTTAAAATATTTTTGTGTTTGTTTTCCTCCTAATGAATTGTGATACCATTCTTGCTCGCTACAATTTGAGAAGCACATTTTTTCTTAAAACAATGTTCATTGTGAAATATATCGATCATCATTATTGTCTTCAACTATTAAATATACAAATTTTATTAATATTCTTACTCATGCTTTTCCAAACAGTCGATAATAGCCAAATCTTTCAGAAGTCAACTCATATGCCTTATGCAATCCAAAGATCTAGACCATACTACTTCTGTAATCCAAAGAGGTCTCTAGATTAAAGAATGCATATGTATTGAACTGTACGATATAGTTATCATCAAGTATAAGGAAAAGTGCAAGAATGTTAATAAAATTCAAGTATTTAACCGTTGAAGACAAGGATTGATATATTTCGTAAGCAATATTACTTAGAAAAAAAGTACTTCTTGAATAGTTGCCAACATTTCTTTCCCAACTTACTAGGAGATATCCAATCTAAAAATCTTTTAACACGAGCAAGAACAATTTCTTGAAGATCAAAAGAAACTTTATTTTTCTTGATATTGAAGCTCTCAGTTCCTAAACTCATTCATTAAATATGGATAATCTTCCCTTGAGTTCCAACTGTATATGTAATAAGAAAAATACATCTAATCTACTTGTCATCACAATCACTATCAAAACCCTAATCCCAACTTTAGTCAAATACTCGTGAAATTGTTTTTCTCTTAACTATTCTCCAACATTCGATAGAACTCACAAGGAGACACACGCTTTCGGTGTTATCAGTAAGGGCAATAGTCTAGGCAATACCTACCCAACTTTCCCAATCTTAACGATGTCGAGCTCACGATTTTATCTAGCGTATCCTCTTCACAAGACTATTGTATAACATCATTTTTGTTGTTGAAATCACTCTTTATATCAATTTCATCTTCTTTCAATTTCTGTCTTATTCTTTGATTGTTCCACCATGCGACTTTTCTCCATCAGAAAATCTACTTCACAAAAGCTTATAAATTTATTTTTTTAATCCACAATATTTTTCTTCTTCCTTTGCTTACATCACCCTATCTAGTCTTCTCCTTATCATCATAAGATGTGGACTTGTGTAGTACTCAAACTTTCTATCACATTTACCCCCTAATAATCTTATCACTAGAGTTATCATCCTTACTACTAGTAGAAGATAAAAGATAAGTTACTTGAGCAATCAAATCCCAGACTGCTCAGGGCCACTTAACCTATCATGCAAAACTAATATCGTCTAGTTTAAGGTTTAGAGTTTCCTAATTCAATAGAGCATTAATTATTTCAACAATTCAAACACAACAACTTGCACGCAAATAAGTGTTAATAATAATAAAATATTACTATATTACGTAATTCATATCACCGTAACAGAGATCTATTATATATTAGTCATTTCACTTAGTAGTTTGATGTCATTTTTCATCTGCAAGATCTCTCACACATTCCCTCTTCATTACTTAATTAATTAATTATTGATATTGTTCTAATTTTTAGTTTCTATAATTTCATTTTATATTATAATTATAATTTTTTATTTATTATAATTATAATTATAATTTTTTATACAATTCGAAGCTAATAGCAATTGATGCATCTTATATATTTGTCATTCCTCTTAATTTGAAGCCATCATTCAACTACAAGATCTAACACATTGTCTCATGTCTCTAATCCATGCATATACATTGTTCATTTGACTGTTGAGCACACATTTATGAAATATATCATTCTCATATAATTAATAAATTATTATTTAATTAATTAATTATATGTTCTAAAGTGGATTCAGATGTGTACCTGAGATAGGCACGTCGCGATGGTACCTGTAAAGGGACTCTAACACTCAAGTCAGACTGTGCACAAGTAGAGTTATGTAATGAATGATAAGTTACCTGTGAAGGTGAATAAGCCTGATATATTTGTAAAGGTTAGAGAGATATGCTCCCATAATAGTCGCAGGAAGAGATACGTTCCTTTGTTAGTTGTAGAAGATCTCTATAATATCGGAATGTTGATACTGCAATCATAGGTAGTCAAAGGCAGTTATGAGTGTTATTATTCCACAAGATCATGATTGACAATGACAAGTATTCTCAGGATTTATCAATCACTCAGATCTCATAGAAATGTTGCTGCTACCCAACGCCATGGTCTGATATGTATATGGACGTGATCTCATCTACGTGTCAAGCGAATCCTGCTGAGGGTGTCAACGACGGATTCCTAAGACACTTGCATGCTTAGGGTTGACCCATGGGATGTGATCCCTGGGATCACGATTCAAAGCAATATATATAATTCATATTTTTATTTTTAAAATCTTTTGTTAAATTATATTATACTCCACTTTATTAATTTATTAAAATTAAAATTTAATAATTATTTTCATTTAATATATAAATTATTAAATTAATTAAATTAAATAATTTATCAACCTCTTTAATTAAACTTTTAAAAATTTAATATTTAATATTGCATATTACTATTTTATGACAATTTTTTAATTTTAAAATTAACACATTAGCCTATAATACTATATTATTATTATTATTGTTATTATTATTATTATTATTATAATAATAAATTAGTATTAGTCTTATACAATGTCAAGTTATTAATATCCTATAAATCATACCAAAGACACCAACAAATAACAAGATACCATACATATAAATATACATTTAAATTCAAATATACACATAAACATATATATATTCAAAATATAAACACAATATATATACATATTATAAACAAATATAACATTCAAAATAAAAAAATAAACATACTAGTGAAAAGTCACGCACCCATGTTCCATGCACCACGTCTCCCGTTCACCCACTATCTCCCATGTATTGTCCACACAACCTATGCACCATCCACATACAAAGAAGAAACTGAAAGAAGCCATCAACGTGGTGAGCGATTTGGTAGAGGAGAGAAATGTAGTTACCTTTTCTCATGGTTCATGGGTTCTTTCACCTGTGGTCGTAGTGAGGACACACACGGTGGTTGGGTCGACATTCCCACAGTGGCTGGGTCACACGGTGAGGACGCAGAAATGGTCTTGGCAATGGATGGGGAGAGGAGGGAGAAGAATGAAAAAACTTTCATAGGAATGGAAGGGAAGCCGACCTCGCATGGATCTTAATAAAAAAAATTTGGCGGATTTGGATCTGCTAGAAATTTTTCCAATGGATTTTTTAAAATTTTTGATGGATAATCAATTAGAAACCTCAAAATACGTAACCAGCTCGTTACTAGAGTATCCGACATGTTATTTCCAGCATAAAATCCGCCAAAAATTAGTCGACGCTCCTCATCGAAAGTTGGAGGAATTTTCCAATAGAATTAATCCTCTGGAAAACCTCGAGAAAAGAAACCGATGAAATTACCGAGGGATCATTAGCTAGAAATAAAAAAATCCTCAATGATTTTTATTTTTCTGGTGGATTATTTTGCTAGAAATTTAAATTATTTTTTTTTCACAGTGATGAGTTTTCTGACAAACATTTTTGTTGGAAATCACCAAGATTATCAACGACTCTAGATCCACTGGAAATTGCTGTCGCTAAAGACCGAATTTCTTGTAGTGTTGGCTTTTTGAATCTCTTTGCTTGACTTCCAATCTTTGATACTTTGGCGACATCTTGCTCTTGGTTATGACAATTGAAATCTCAAGGTGATCGCTCTCAATCCCTTTGCTCATGCTTGTGCCTTCTTCTTTCACCACTCCTCTCTCACACGCCTCTCACTTCTTCGTGTAGTTTGTCGTTCATTCCTTTTTTTTTGTTGACGTGCGACTTAATAGCATTTAAATATAGAACAATTATGTTGTATTTTAGGATGATACCCTAAAAATTGGTCCATGAATAATTTGACCCAAAGCCTAACTTAAATTACGCTCCACAGCTCAGATATGCATCACACTGCCCGAATTCATGGCCATGATTTCACACTCCAGCATCAGCACCGTCATCTTGTTTAGCTATTTCAGAGCTTAGATACATGAATTAACAAAAGTAGTAAACATGAAAGTTGTAGTATTGTATCTTAACTTTCCAATGTCATCTGAATCACCTCGATTGCATATCTATAACTCGAGATATTTCCAAAATATTGCACAGAGGTTAGACAACAAAATTACTGAGATTAGATTTGATTGTGTTCCCTATTTTAGTTGATTGACTCCCCTATAAAGCCAAATAAGATTAATGAGATACCATGCATATAAAGCTTTAATAAATCTTATTAATTACAATTAAAAAATAAGTGAGAAAGTCATCACATTAATTATAAGATATATCACCATAATAAGCACATTTTTGACTTACCAAAATGGAATCAAATCTAATATTTGCAATTAATGGCTAATTTATATGAAAATTAAACAATAAATTCAGCAAGCCAACTAAAAAGGATGATTATCATAATATTTATTAAAAGGAGTTAATTAATTATTTAGCAATCAAAATTATGCATTATTTACAAACTATCATGTATGTTCATAAAAGTTAAATTTGCCCCTTCTTTTAAAATTTTAAAGCATAGCACCCTCCAACTAAAACTTTTCTACTTCCACCTTAACTATAAGATGAATTTGTCTCTAAAATGAGTAAGTAAAGATATATTTATTCTTGAATTATTTAATAAATTTAAAATTATAATATACTTTAGATTAAATTAAAGCTTGATACATCCTTTCTCACTTTATAGATAAATTCACTTAAAAAAAAAGCTTTTCTCAAATAATTGGTCTTTAGAGAAGTTTGTTTTTGGAAAATATCCTAAACAGGTTAGTTGAAGTTTAAATATTATTTAGAACTATCTAAATGTCTAGAACTATCTAAATGTTTTAACAAACATATTCTGATATTATAATATGTGTTTTAGGTTTGAACAATTGTTTTGCTAGCTAAGAGGTTCAAAATTCTACTGCTTGACTTTAATTCGATTCCCATATTTAAGAGGCTTTCACAGTTATTGATTAGCAGATCTGATCTACGTTGTTTGGATTTAACTCCTCTAAATTGAGGTCTCACTTATAGAGTAAAGTGAGCTTATCTTAACCATTATAAAATTCAACGGCTAAGCTGTCAACACATTAAAAGTTTATTTTTTCAAATTAACAAAAAAAAGGTGCGCCTTGAAAACAAAAAAAAAAAAACATTTTTTCTTCATCTTTCTTCAATCTTTTAAACCCAAACCTTAATCTTTATTGGGATTGGCCAAACCTTAATCTTACTGGACAAGTTTTTTCTTCATAATGGGGGATAATTTTTTAAGAGAAATATTACCTGTTGTAAATCATCCATGGTTTAATAAGAAATTGAAAAGTTTCAATCTCTAGAATTCAATTCAAAACTAGCTTCTTGTTTGAGGTTAGTTTATATGGTGTTTTTTTTTTCTCTCTACTCATTTCTTCAACATTCATTATTCACCTCATTTCTTCAACATTCGAGCATCATTCACCAGCCGCTGCAAGGGTTGCAAACTTGCTTGTCGCCTCGAAGCATTGAGACATTACCATAATTAACGTTTCAGATTGGGTCATAGTTAAGGGTATAAATAAGTTGAGTTATTTATGAATTATTTGAGTTTAAATTATTAAATGTTTATCAAGCTTATTTGTTTAACAAAACAAACAAGTTCAAGTTTAAATTTAGATTTGATTATATAAATGAGACAAACTCAAATTTTATAAGATTGACATTAAAATTCGCGAATAACTCGTGTATATATATATATATATATATATATATATATATATATATATATATATATATATATTCAATCACAAAAAAAGTATAATTATATATGAAAATGAATAAATAATAATTTATATGTTGCTATTACTTAATAAATTATAATTCTATATAGAGAACTATACTTTTATTTCCTACTATCTATCACTTACCTAACTTCAATTATCAAAGAGCCTTTTACTTTTTTTCTGTTTTTATTTTATCTTCTAACATAAAGATATCTATTAAATACTAAATTAATAAACATAAAAAATACTTTAAGGAGAAATTTGATAAAAAAAAAAAAGAAATCATTGAACTTTAAATAAGCTAAAGCCAAATTCAAGTTTCATATTTTTAAACAAAATAAACTCAAGCTTTAAATTTGACATGTTTAAAAAAATGAATAAGTTTGAGTAGTATCTTTTTTTTTCACGAACCAAGGTTAAGCTTCAAATGTTATGCTTGACTTGATTTATTTACACCCAGTAGTAGCAGGGAATGGTCGATGGAGCCGGTTCATCAAGAGATTGAGAATTTGTTGGGGTTTGCCAAAGAAATGAGAGAACAATCAGAGAACCATTGCATTTTTTTCCCTTTTTTTTCTGAAATATTTTAAATAAAAATTGAATGAGGTGTAAAGATCTTAATTATTAATAATATGAATGGTAAAGATGGGCTCGCTTTACCATCTAAAGTGAGAAGCCTCACTTTAGAAGAACCAGATCCACATTGTTTTATTGTCCAATGATATTATTAAGGAAAAAAAATCAATAATTCAAATTGAATATATATCCGAAAATATAGCTTTTCATTATCTAAAATAAAAGAAAATACAAATTTCAGAATAACAAGTATGGGAGATGCCCAATATGGCTTCCAACAAATTAAAAAGGAGAAAGGACTAATGCCCCATTTTGGCTTTAAGAACCCCCTAAAAGTGTATATAGGTTATCAAAGAAATTATCAAAGGCTAAGGGACGTCATATTTATCCAATGAGTTGAAAGTGTAGTCTATATATGCCGTGCAGACTGACTTGCCTTCACCATGTTTAGCCAAGGCAAGCCTCCCTTTTTCTTGCCACACTTCCTCAAGAGTATCATTTGAGGAGATTATATTCAAGGACAGTGTTGATGGATTCGATTTAGCTTTGGCTTTGTCACTTGGTTTAAAGCTCATTTTAGCCTTCTTCAATGCAAACCTTAGGCCTTTTTGCTGTTAGAAATAAAAAAAATAGGGACACAAGAAAAAAATTGGAGAATGTTTCTATATATTCTTTGAATTATCTTTAAATTTTTGAATTAATTAGTATGTACAAGATGATTCCTTATTTATAGGAGAGATTGTCTATATAAAAAAAGAAATACAATCAAATATAATCAAAATAGTATTTTTAATTATGTGTGAACCAAATCCCTAAGATAATACAAAATTAAGTCTAATTTAATCTTGAGGTATGTTCTAGATATTCTAACACTCTCCCTCAAGGTAAAGCTACTAAGCTTTAACTTGCTACAATTAGACATACGAAAATAAAATAAATTAAAAATAATCTAAAAACAAAATGTCGAGATCTTGGAGAAACCAACAAGCTTAAATTACATTTGGGATGTAACCATTTACATCTGAAAAAATCTACAATGAGAACAGAGTCTGAAACAAAGTCTGCCATCAGAATGAAGTCTGGAATCTATGACGAAGTCTAAAACAGAGTCTGAAATCTATGACGCAGTTTGAAACGGAGTTTGGAATATAGGACGGAGTTTGAAATGAAGTCTGAAATGGAGTGATGGAAAAACAATGACGGTGAGTGGAAGGATTGGTCCGGAGTGGACAAAGATGAGGAGAACAACAAAACTAAATCTGGATTTGATGGTGATTAGTAACAATTCTAACGAGTTCCATGAACTCTGTATAGTGAAAAAGGAGAAACTTTCCTCAAGGTGGATACTATGACTCTGATATTATGTTGAAAATAGAGAAATATAGACACAAAAAGTCTATAGAAAGTTTTTGTATATACTCTGAATTACTAAATTTCTGAATTGATTAGTGTGTACAAGATGATTTCTTATTTATAGGAGAGAGAGTCTATATAAAAAAAGAAATACAATCAAATATAATCAAAATAGTATCTCTAATTATGTGTGAATCAAATTTCTAAGATAACACAAAACTAAGCCTAATTTAATTTTAAGATATATTTTAGATATTTTAACATTTGCAAGGAAATGTATGATAAAAAGAGCCAAAACTGTAAGATTCCTGGATGAGTTTGTTAATATAAAAACAAGAAAAACACTCAAAAATAGAGAATCAAAGCAAGAAAGAAAACGAAGAATATTGCCATATGAATGATAAGAATAGCAGCCCCAATTAAAAAAATACACAAAATAAAGAGATTAAAGTATTACAAAAGGTTAGAGAACACCACAAAAAAAAAAAAGCTAACTTGAAAGAGACACACAAATATATTAAAATTAAAATAGAATATTTATTCATTTTGCAACAATTATTTTTGTTCTGGACTGTGGCCGGGATCCCATCTGGAAGGATCGACCCGACACACGAACCACTGGACTCTACCATCAACACTCCGGCCCAGGCCTTACGACCTCGGACCACAGCATCGGACTATAACGATCGTCGGACCCATGCAGATTCTCACAACTGCCTATTATAATCCTAAATGTGGGGACCATAACTGCCTGTAATAAGGATTAGCTACTAAGGAGACAGCCCTGACAGGTCAGAGACGGACCTCAACGATCGTGAGCTGATACCTTTGCCAAGGCACAATCCTAATGTACCTATGTCCTGTATGGATTACATGAGAATTCCAGTCATGCTCTACATATACCAGGCCAAGTTAACCTAATGAGGTATCTGTTATCTCCTTACATAAACATTACTTGTGCACTGCCTGACTTGAGCGTTGGAGTCCCTTTGCAGGTACCCACCCCTCTGTCACAATACACTTGGCAGCAGCTGTGCAAGGAGGAAACCACCATATATGTGCCTATCTCAAGTACCTTCTAAATTCACTTCAGAACATTGACGTCGTCTGTGGGAATCTGATAAACTTTCATTCCCACGTTAACCATGGTGAGCACAAGACACAACCACATGAAAGAAAGCACTGCACACGCCGCCCCTGGCCAAACACACGACCCAACAGCCCAACGCGATCCTCCTTTCGTCGTACCACCAGAGACCTCTGACGCTAGAAGCAGGCCCGTTGTCGTGGAAAATCTCAACGATGGACACGAGGTTTCAGCTTCAGTTGAAAGCCCCACTCCATCTCGAAGGGTTTCTATCTGAGACAGACTTGTCTTTCCTTAGGGTGGAGCCAACAATACAAACTATGGAGCGAGGATCCCTGTGCATACTCGTTTGCAGACCTCCCACAACGATGTAGACCATGCGTCTCACTATGAAGACAATGTCCAATCCGAAACGACGAGGAATGGCCGTCGAGAGTTGTTGCACCAACAAACAGCGCTCATTGAGGGTCAGTGGCGTCAGCTGGAAGAACAACATCATAGGTTAGAGGATCTCGAAAGATCGGTAAGGACGGACAATGACAACGGAGAACGGGACGTATCCATAACAATCAAGCAACCCAGTGTGTCGGTGCCAGGGTTATTGGAAATAATAACCTGGCCCCCGGCCGTCAATAATAGTTTTTAGATGCTTTAATGGCATATAAAGTCCCAAAGAACTTCAAGCTCCCGAGCAATTTGGAGGCTTATAAAGGAATGACAGATTCCCAGGAGCACTTGGACGCTTACACTCAGTCCATGCAGCTCTACGGGTACACCCCAGAACTGCTATGCCGAGCCTTCCCCTTATTTCTGAAGAAGGACATCCTCCGTTGGTTTGTCACCTTACGAACAAATATCACAAGATGGGAAGACCTTACGCAACGTTTCTTGTAACACTACACCACAGCAAAGGAGCGGCCAAAGTCGATTGACTCCCTTTTCAGAATCCGTCAGGAAAGTTCTGAATCCTTGCGCAAATACATCAAAAGGTTCAATCAGGCCTATGTAGACATTGAAAACCTGGATGACATGATAGCCCTCCATTACACCAGAAACAGACTCCGAACTGACTCAGGCTTCTTCATGTTGTTGGCAAAAAAGAAGCCGGTGAGTCTAGATGAGTTTCACCTACGGGAGGATAAGTACATCGAGCTAGAGGAAGTTACCAGAGCTAAAGAGAATCTAGAAAAAGGTGAACCTGTACACTAGAAAAAGAACCAAAACTCCAATTAACCCCATGACTCCTCCAAGAGGGAATGGTATCAACCCAAGTATTCTGAGTATACTCCTTTGAACACCCCTTGAGAGACAATCTTGAAGGAGGTCCTTCAAACCGAGTTCTAAGATATCAAGAGGCCACCACCCGTAAAGAAGCAATTCCAGAGGGAATATTCGAAACATTGTAGGTGGCATAAGAGTTATGGCCACGAGATAGAAGATTGTTACCAGCTCAGGGATGTTATTGAGTCCCTGATCAAAGAGGGACGGTTACAAAAGTACATTAGCGGTTTCCGATGAAGCGAGGACCGCAGAAGACGCAGGGATCGGAGGCGAAGCCGTAGTCCCCGGCGAAGTCCAAACCAACACCCAAGAAGAAGCCGGAGTCCTGCCAGAAGGTCCCAGACCCCACCACACTGCGATGTTGAAAACAGGCAAGGTCAGGATCGAGATACTCAAGATGGGGGTAATCGGAAAGACAGACTCATCAGTACCATCTCATGAGGGTTTGCAGGGGACAGTTCATCTAACAACTCCTGGAAAAAGGCCCTCCGAACAGCAGTTTTAAGCATATCTGGTTCTTCGCGAAGACCCTCTAATGAAGACAAGGATATACCGCCTCCTTCTCCAACAAAGACTATAGCGATATTATCCGAGATCATGACGACCCACTGGTCATATCTGGAATAATATCTAACGCTGAGGTCCATCGTATCTTCGTGGATCAGGGGAGTTTGGCGGACATCATGTTCATGGATGCCTTCAAAAGACTGGAGTTCCCTTGGTCTGCACTCACACCCTATGAAGGAGAACTGACTAATTTCTTAGGAGAAAAGGTTACCCCGGCTAGATACTTTGAAACTTTCTTGACCCAGGGTAACGACAACACTTACAAAACCGTCAAGGTGAGATTTTTTGTGGTAGATTATCCCTCGGCATACAATATCATTCTGGGCCACCCTATGCTGAATGGCATTACCGCTGTAGTCTCTACCGCCCACCAGGCCATGAAATTCCTCAATAGGAATAATGAAGTGGTCACAGTTAAGGGCGACCAGATTGCAGCCCACAAGTGCTACAATGAGAGTTTGAAGATCAGTAGGGCTTCCAGGAAGACAAAGGCAAACACATCCAGCCCTGCCCGCGATCAAGTCAACATTCTGATGACCGAGCTGGATGTCCATGAGGAAATCCGAGGAACAAGACCCCAGCTTGAAGGAGAATTGATCCCGCTCCAACTGGGTGATAAACCTGACCAAGTCACCAAGATAGGAGCAAACCTTGAAGAGCAGGAGAGGATCCGGTTAATAGAGCTCCTGCACAAAAACAAGGACCTTTTCGCCTAGACATCCGCTGACATTCCTAAACTTGACCCCGCTTTCATCTGCTATTGTTTGTCCATTAAATGGGATGCAAAGCCGGTCTCCTATAAGAAAAGAAAAGCTAGTCCTGAGAGGCAACAGGCTATTAAGGAGCAAGTCAAAGAATTACTAAATGTCAGCTTCGTCAGGGAGATCTCATACACCACTTGGCTCTCAAATGTTGTCCTGGTAAAAAAGTCAAATGGGAAATGAAAAATGTGTGTGGACTATACCGACCTAAACAAGGTGTGTTCTAAAGATCCATACCCCCTCCCAAACGTTGACAAGCTAGTTGACAGCTCCTCTGGATTCCGACTACTGTCTTTCATGGACCCATACTCCAGATACAATCAGATTCTAATGTACCCCAGAGACCAAGATAAAACAACCTTCATCATCGAAAGAGCGAGTTACTGCTACAAGGTAATGCCTTTCGGGTTAAAAAATATTGGGGCCACTTACCAGAGAATGATGAACAAGGTCTTTGAAGAATAAATGGGGAGAATGCTAGAGGTCTACATCGACGATATAATAGTCAAGACCCCATCGTCAGGATCACACACCTCGGACCTCAAGGAAGTATTTGCACAGTTAAGAAAGCACGACATGAGACTCAATCCAGAAAAATGTGCATTCATGGTCCAAGCTGGAAAGTTTTTGGGGTTCATGCTGACTCACCGCGGTATTGAAGCAAACCCCGACAAATGCAAGGTGGTGCTGAATATACATAGTCCCCAGAGTGTGAAAGAAGTACAACAGTTAACTGGACGGATTGCGGCTCTTACCAGATTCCTAGTCAAAGCCACTCATAAATCCCTCCCCCTCTTTAAGCTATTGAAAAAGAGGATAGGATTCGAGTAGACATAGGAATGTGAAGTCACTTTCGCATCTTTGAAGAGCATTCTGGCCTCTCCTCCCATTCTTACAAGGCCAGAGTCAAGTGAAACACTTTACATGTACCTCTCTATCCATGAGGAGGTTGTGAATTCGGTACTCATCAAAGAAACACCAGAAGGCCAGAAGCCAGTTTATTTTGTGAGCAAGGTATTGCAAGGCCCCGAACTCCGATATCAAAAGATAGAGAAAGTCACTTTCGCACTCATCATCACGACTAAAAGACTAAGGCAATACTTCCAGTGCCATCCCATGGTGGTAAGGACAAATCAACCCATCCGATAGATACTGCATAAACCGAACTTAGCAGGGAAGATGATTGTCTGGTCCATTGAGCTTTCCGAGTTTGAGATAGCCTACGAACCCAGAGTAGCAATCAAGGCACAGGCGTTCTCAGATTTCCTGGTCGAACTCACTTCAGGCTCCGGTTATACTGAGAAGATATCCTGGACCGTGTTCGTTGATGGGTCCTTAAACCCGAAAGGAAGTGGTGCCAGGGTAATCTTAGAGAACTCCGAAGGGGTGATTATTGAGAATTCACTAAGGTTCGAATTTCCCACCTCAAATAACCAAGCAGAATATGAAGCGTGCATCACCGGACTAGCAATGGCTAGAGACTTGGGGGCTATAAAGATTTGACTTTGTAGTGACTCCCAGCTCGTGACCTCCCAGATCCAAGGTGAATATCAGGCCAAAGAGCCCCTCCTGCAAAAATACCTGACGAAAGTGCAAGAACTCCTTACAAACTTCCAGCTGGTTAAAGTGGAGCAAATACCCCGGGAACAAAACTCCAGGGCCAACCTCTTATCCAAGTTAGCTAGCACCAAAATTCCGGGCAACAATCGTTCAGTGATCCAGGAAACCTTCTCGCACCCTGCAGTCTCCGATATAGTTGTCTTCCAGGTCGATGGGCAAAAGCGTACCTGGATCACACCACTATTGGAATATTTATAGTCCAGTAGCCTCTCCGAGGATCCAAAGGAAGTTGCTAAGTTAAAGAAAGTCATGGTCAGATACACCATCTTTGAAGGGCAGTTATACCGGCATAAATTTTCTTCACCCCTCCTCAAATGTCTCGCACCAAAAGAAGTCGAATACATCCTGGCCGAAGTCCACGAAGGAAGTTGTGGGTACCATCTAGGAGGTAAGGCTCTAGTATTAAAGGTACTCAGGGCAGGCTACTACTGGCCCACGATAGAGGCAGACTCCCTTGCGTATGTCCAAGTATGCGACAAATGCCAACAACATTCTGACCACTACCACGCCCCGTCAGAGGAACTGTCCACGACATCCTTACCCTGGTCATTCTATCAATGAGGCATATATATCTTGGGTCATTTCCCTCAAGCGCTCGGGCAGCTGAAGTTTTTTATTGTAGCCGTTACTAAGTGGATAGAAGAAGAGCCCTTGGTCACCATCACCTCGATCCAAATTCAAAGGTTCACTTGGCGCAATATTATTACCAGATTCAGGGTCTCAGAATCAATCGTGACAGATAATAGAATGTAGTTCAAAGACAAAGGGTTCGAAGAACTACTCGACGAATTGAAGATAAAACATCATTGTAGTATCGTGGAAAACCCCTGTACAAACGGGCAAGCAGAAGCAGCAAATTGTGTTATCGTCAGGGGGTTAAAGAGAAGACTGGATGAAGCCAAAGGAAATTGGGCTGAGCAGTTGGACCATGTCTTTTATGCATACCGAACCACTCCTTACTCCACAACGAGTGAAACTTTGTTCAAGCTAACCTATGGATGTGAAGCCATGATCCCAATGGAGATGGGGGAACCAAGCTGGAATCTCTAAAACTTTTCACCTGATAATAACCTCAGACTGATTAGGAAAGACTTAGATCTATTGGAAGAAAGAAGGCGCCTCGCACACATACGTGATGCCGCAATCAAGCAAAGAACGGTAGGTCGTACAACCTGAAGGTCATTCCTAGGAGGTTCCAGCCAGGTGACCTAGTACTCCGCAAGGCTGACATCGGCGGAAGGAATGCCTCCCAAGGAATGCCAATCCACTTTGGACATCAGATCCTAAGCCAAGGTTTCTAATTTCTTATCACGCAAAGTTCTAAAGGGAACCATAAGCACTCAACGGTAATGGGCGTTGGACCCGAACCGCGGTCTTCCCTCATCAAATTAAAATTCACAAGTCAAAACAACACGAAGGGCGTTGGACCCCGAAATAGGGGAAGGAACGCAACAAAACCAATCTGATTAAAATCTTGAAAATCGGAGTAGCCCTATTATCCATACAAAAACAAAACCCCACACAGGGGGCAAGAATAAAAATCAGAATTACTCCGCGGTAGGATCTAGACTGCGGACCACAATGGAAGAGCTTTCAACACTTGGACCCTCAGCAGCTAGACGAGGAAGCATGAGATGACCACCTTGGACTACCTTCCTGGAGTCCAGGGAATCCAAAACTAGATCAATCCCGGGATTGAAGAGCTGGACTTGGTTGATAGCATTTTGGAATTGCTCCTCCTTAATATCAGTGCAAACGGTAATAAGCTGCCCGATATCACCTCGCAAGGAAGTAACTTGGACATTAAGTTATTTGTTCTCGGCCTGAAGACCTTCATTCTTAGCTTTCAGTTCAGCCACACACCTTCTGACCTCCATTAAGTTGGCCTCATTTTCCTTTGCCGCACCCTTTAGGGCAGCCACTTCACTTTCCAACTCTTGGGCTTGGGCTTCAGCATCGTTTTTGGCCTTTACAACCTCTTCTCTTGCTCTTAGAGCTTGGTTTTCACCCCGCTCCGCAGCAGTAGCCTTTTCCACCAACTTCCGCTCATGACCTTCAACCATATGCTCCAAGTACCGAGTCTCCATAGCAAATCGGAGCCCGAAAGTCTCAAACCAGGAGAAGGTATCCTTCTTGCCACGATACCTTCTTGCCACGCAGGGCTAGATGAGCTTCAACTTCTTCATCTAGGAGTTGGAAGTCGATGAACTCATGGGGATCCGAATCCTCACGGTATCGATTGATTGGCTCGGTGTTGATTAACCCAGTGTCTTCTTCAACCGCGGCCCTCTTACCCCGGTCGTTTGACTGACTCTTGCCAGCCGCTTTTCTCTTACGCCTGGCAAGCACCGGGGGGGAATCCTCCACGTGGATCGGTTCCCTCTCTATGGTCGGGACCTCGGTCGGACAGGGTCATGAGACTGGCACAACATCAACGATGGGGTCTGATGGCCCCGGTTCACTTCTAGCCTTCAAGGCTTCAAGGATGGCCAACGCATTCCTATCTTGAGACATCTCGGCCAAGCTCTATAAAAAATCAACATAGGCAATTGAATTCATATAATGGCAAAAGAATAGAAGATAAGCATGAACAACGACCTACACTATCTACAACGACCCAAAGCTCCTCATCGTCTAGGGCATCTAATATATCTTTAGGCTAAATTTTTCCAAACACGTTAACTCACATCTCAAAAAATTTAACACACTTAATCTCCTCATCATTTAGGTGACCTATTTCCCTCTCGAATGATTGAGGGGGGATGCTCCACACCGCCAGGTTTCAGTATAGGATAAATGTTAGCTCCGCGTCGCTCCCCAACCAAAAAGGACGAGTGCTGCCGGCCGCCATCAACTTAAAAACTTTTCTTTAAAGTCCTTGTAACTTTTCAAGTATGGAAAGAAGACCGTTCTTCCTTGCCGAGATCGCACTGATAGCCAAGATTGTTGATATGCACGGGCACCATAAATGGAATACCTCATGTAGAAATAGAAAAATGCCCCATCGGAGCATCGCAACCCCACCAACCGGCATATTCTCTCGAAAGCCAAGATATTTGCCCAACCATTTAGGTGGATTTGACTAGGGGCAACATGAAGAGTCCAGAGGATGGCAATATGGAAGTTATTGAAGGGGAGGCGAAGCCCAAATCTTGTAAAGAAGTCCACATAGAGAAACATGAAGTGTTCCCCTGCTTGACGGGTCAAACACACCTGCTCTCTCCCCGGGGACACGATCAGGAACTCATTATCCCGAGCTCCTCCCTCGGTAAGTTCCAAATATTTTATTAGCTTGTCTAACTCTGCCCCAGACTCATAGCGAGAGATCCTATCGAAGGCATCATCGCCTCCTCCTCAGCCTCTTGATTCTCTAGTTCCCGAGCTTCTAGAACCAGGGCAAGTGCTTCAAGAACGAGCACTCCTCTTCTGGCCATTTGAATTCCTAGAAGACACACAAAGGCGTAAGGTCAGAACCAGTCAAGTTCAAAGATCCAAACATGGCAATGGGCAAACAGAAGAAGACTGAATGCACCCATGCACTGGCCTTCGCACCCACCAAGGTTAAAGCCTCGGAAGGACACCTCCACCGCACGCAGTGCGATGGAGGAGGTGCTCCGTACGGTAACACCATCAGAAGACGGGGAAATAGTTTTCCCTCACCCTTGTACGCAGTAAAAAAAGGGAAACACACACCATCAAAAAGAGTGTGTAACCATTAATGAAACAAAAATAAACCAAATCAAAGTCAAGAGAAAGGAAATACCTTGAAGAAAATGGAAGTAGAAGGAAGAAATCAAGCTTTCGGAAGTCCAAAAATTTCAGAACCACTTCGCACCTTCGTAATGCTCGTCGGAAATCACCTCAGGCCACCAGTTTTAAATGAAAAACAGTGAAATGAAACAAAAAGGCTAAAACCCTACTTATAGGGGTTACAGTTAGGGGGCAATTCCGTCCTAGCATTTCAGATTTGAAAAGATATTCATCATGGCATGCGAAGTACTATGCATATCCACTCAACCCGAGCACGCCACGTGGCCTACGTAGCCGTCATGGCAGTCGAGAGGACAGTTACCCAGTAGACTAAGAGACACGCAACCACAAGGTCCAAGAGCTCGGAAAACTTGTTCAGAGCCCAAAAGCTTTACTACCCCGGAAAAGTTCCCCTAAGGTACAAAGACCTCGGATCCAAGTATTTAAACTTGGCACTTCGCCAGTCTCGACTAAGTACTAAGCTGGGGGTAACTTAATATATCACGTCGTCAAGACGAGCGTTGGACTCACCCTGGTATAATATAAATACCACGATTTGCAGAAGAGAGAAAAATAGAAGACACAAGATTCAAAGCAAAAGAAGAATTTTTATTCTCATTCCATACATCGTGAGAAATCAAAAAGAGGGAAGTGGAAACATTTGAGACATGGAATTTATAAGAAAAGAGCAACCCGGAGAAAGATGTGAACACCACCGTCACCGGCATCCTCAAGCATGTGGCATCCACATTTCCTCCGGAACCAGCACCTGTCTCCTCCTCATGAAGTGGCCTCTTGAAAAAGTGGATTGGCTTTGCAACCCGGAACAACTGCCGAACTCTGGGGCTCTGCCACATTCTTCTTCACTGCCTCCTTCACCAAGATAGTAGAGACCAAGGTGCACTTCCTTTTGTTGGATGAGGCACAGTTGTTCATGGGGAAGATCGTTCCACTGGAACCATGATCACCCTATGTCACTCCAAATCACAGAGCAGTCCCAATAGTTCCTCCTGCATATCCAAATGCTCTTAGAGAATTTGCTGGCAAGGAGAACCACTTTGGGCTCTATTTCTCCAATTGCCTCCATCCAACACGACAAATATCACAAGCCCCCAACGACAGAGCGTAGATCAAATACACCCTCGTACGCTGGGAAAGTGAAATATATGCCGTTAATATGTTGCGAAAATGAGATATCTAGTAGAAGAACCATTTACGAAGACCATGACAAAGTTTCAGAAATTTGGGGAAGAACAAAAAGAAAACCCCCGCAAGAGGCAAAACTCTCTAGAAATGCACAGGGAAAGAAGGAACCATTTCTTTGGGAGAAGTCACTTCCAAATGGAGACGCAGAAAGGAAAAAGGAAATGCCAAAGTCGAACGCAAACATCCATTATTTATAAAGAGAATGGAACGCTCTGATTGGTTCCTAGGAAGGAAGAGCCTGTCAAACTATAAAATCTACGTTTAATGTTCTCCCGTTCCCATTGGCTACAAGAGCAGCGGACAGTTGGAAACTGCGCGAAGCTGACGTTCCCCATTAAAGGCTCCTTAATTCTCGAGGAAATAAAAAACAACGGTTTCCAAAGAATCTAAGACCAACAAAGGACGTTGTTGCAAGTTAAAAGACCCCGTGAACCACACTTGGGGGCAACAGGAGGAAAACCTCGGAACAAAGAATGGTGATACAAGCAAGAACCCACCGCGGTCTCTAACCACATCCCGACCTCCAGGGTACCCCATACTCAACGATGGACCCCGGCCTCAATACGAGACACCATGAAACCTGGCTTTAAAGCTAGGGCGTAGTCCGTTGCAAGCCTAATGATCCTATACCTTGACACTTAGGTCTTGTCCAAGCGCCAAGCTGGGGGCAACTGTTCTGGGCCGTGGTCCGGGATCCCATTCGGAAGGATCGACCCGACACACGAACTACCGGACTTTGCCATCAACACCCCGGCCTAGGCCTTATGACCTCAGACCATGGCATCGAACTATAACGATCGCCGGACCCACGCAGATTCTTACAACTGTCGATTATAACCTTAAATGTGGGAATCATAACTCCCTGCAATAAAGATTAGTCACTAAGGAGACAACCCTCAACGATCGTGGGCTGATACCTCTGCCAAGGCATGATTCTAATGTACATTTATCCTATACGGATTGCATGAGGATTCCAGTCACGCTCTACATATACCAGGCCAAGTTAACCTAATGAGGTATCTACTATCCCTTTGCATAAACATTACTTGTGTACTGTCTGACTTGAACGTTGGAGTCCCTTTGCAGGTATCCACCCCCTGTCACAATACGCTTGGCAGCAGCTGTGCAAGGATAAAACCACCATATACGTGTTTATCTCAGGTACTCTCTAAATTCATTTCAGAACAATTTTGTTATGATCAATCAGCTCAAATTTTATTTTGATCGGAAGTTTTGAATTTTTGTTAGTGTAATAATCTGTTTCCTTCCTCATATCATAAATAGTTACTACAAATATACATGAGAATATAATTATTTGAAGTTTTCATCACGAATGAAACATCATTATCTTCGGATAAATCTCTAGAACAGATGAATTTTTCTTTTTAATTAAATTTTTGGAACAGTCGTGTGAATCATGATGGATGGATCTGATTAGTAAGTTATTATTTAGATGAAGACCTAATATGTTGAGTTTAATTAAATCAATACACCCAAAATCAGAAATCGTTGAACTGATAATTAAAATAATTGAAAAGGAGTGCGTACCGTATGTATACCTACCATGACCGAAAGAGAAAACCGTGTGGACAGCCGTGTATATTTATGTCACTTGTCTTTAGTCTGGGTGGTGATCAGTAGTCAAACACTTGTCACATGAAACCGAAAGTTTTAAATTTATATCATCCGTCACATTATCTTTTAAACAATTTATTTAACAAATGATATATATAGAAATATTTCTTAAAGATGATCTATTTTTAATATAAGTCACAACTTTATATATATTTAATATTGAATAACTTGTCTATAATAGGGAGTGTCAACTCAAAAATTATTCCACATGAAACCCACAACGTGTCTTAAGTAATAAGCAGATAGAATTTTTTTAAAAAAAAATAACTTACTTTTAAAGTGAGCAAGTAAAAATACAGATAATTCTATAAAATGAAATTATTTTAATCTTAAATTGAATAGAAGTGTAATTGTTCAATTTAAATTCTCCTTAGTTCATGAGAAATTGAGCTTATTTACATACACTTTTATCATACTCAATTATAAGTTAATTTCACCTTGTCTAATTGTGTTTTATGAAATTAATGAATTCTTTTTTTTTTTGAAGCAAAAAATGATATGCAAAAGCATCACAATGAGAATAGTCATCCCAACTAGGTTGGCACCACCACCCACACCAATCATCTACAGCATATCATAAATTTATTAAAAAAGATAAATAAAAAAGAATACAAAAAAAACTTGGGGGGGCATCAACCTGACCTAAGAAAGAAAGTCATCATCTAAATCTGAAACTAGGAAGACCATGCCTATTATGGTAAAAGTCTTCCTTAATAAAACTAGGAATCAAATTTCACCAATGTAAACCTTGAATTGTAGTACCATGAGCAGCTAGCTTATCCGCACAAGAATTTTCTTCTCTAAAAATATGAGAGAACCTAATATTCATACTACCAGCAAGATATAAGCAGTTCTTCCACCTGTTACCTACCCTCCAGGGAACTAAGCTAATAGTTTTGAAAGCTTCGAGTACCAATTTTGAGTCACACTCAATCCAAAGATTGTGCCAACCTTTATCAAAAGCAATTTCAATAGCTAACATTACATCAGTAAATTCAGCATGCAAAGCATATGAAATGCCAAGGTTAGATGAGAAACAACCAAGAGTGGCAGCATTGCTGTCTCTAAAAATCCCTCCACAACTTGAGTGGCCTGGACACCCCTTAGCAGAGCCGTCCGTATTGCATTTAATCTAAGAACGAAGAGGAGGAAACCAATTCACTTGGACAATAATTGGAGCTTTTCTCGGATACATTGTGACACCAAATTTTTTCAGAATAATTAGATCTGAAACTGATGAAGACATGGTTCCAAATGAGGTCATACCAGTGAGTCCAACATTAGCAATGACC
This sequence comes from Ormosia emarginata, assembly GCA_029884605.1. Classification (NCBI taxonomy): domain Eukaryota; kingdom Viridiplantae; phylum Streptophyta; class Magnoliopsida; order Fabales; family Fabaceae; genus Ormosia; species Ormosia emarginata. The sequence continues at coordinate 45,594,203 of JAQQTP010000077.1, read as the reverse complement.
CTATTAATAGCAGCTCTTAGATGAATTTTCTTATTCTCAAATCTAGTTTTGTTTCTACAAAACCATATAGTCCAACAAACATTGGTGATTGCAGATAGAATAACATCTTTTAATTGAGAACACCAATCCTTGTTGCAGACTTCCAAAATCGAAATTATGGAGGACAAATCAATCGCATGGTTAATGGTACTACTTAGCCAGTTCTATAAAGAGACAACAAATGGACAATTTAGAAACAAATGCTCTTCTGTTTCAGAGCAAGAACCACACATGCTACACATGGAGACTAAGCTGCAACCCCTCAGCATAAGTCTGTCATCTGTTGGCATCTTCCTTTGAATAAATCTCCATAGAACAAATGTTTTAGATGGAGGAATATATTTACTCCATAGAAGCTTACCCAAGATAAGGTTTGGCCAGGCGGATGCAAATGGAGAAAAGCATCTTTAAGACTAAGAGAACCCGAGTTTGAATTGATCCACACAAACTGGTCATCATAGACAGATTTGGGGATAACCAGCTGATTAATTTCAGCAGAAAGGGTAGGAAGCTTGCTTGAAATAACTTGTGGAATCTGCCAAATTCCTTCAAACATGAAGTCTAAAACTTTAGCTTCTAATAATTCTTTCAAAGCATTAGGAAAGGAAAGATAATTTGAAATTGGCTGAGAAAGCCACTTGTCATTCCAGAAGTTAACTTGCTTCCCATCACCAATTAACCACACAAAATTACCGAATACAGTAGAAACATAAGGTTTTAAACCAGACCATATAGATGAAGCCACATGATATGAAACCTGTTTGTTACCTTTAAACACTCTGGCTCTAAGCAAACATGACCACTGCGGATTAGAAGAAGTTAGTTCCCAACAAAGCTTAAGCATAGCTGCAGAATTGATGTCTTTAACAGATCTGATCCCAAGACCCCCTTCAAGGCTAGGACAACAAACTTTGTGCCATGCCACAATAACCAATTTCCTTGTGTAAATATCTCCTGTCCATATAAAATTTCTAACCCATTGATCAACTAATTTCAGCAATGAAACAGGCCAAGCATAAACATGAAAGTTATACACTAACATGCTATGAATTACTGACTGCACTAGTTGAACCCTCCTCATTATGGACAACATGGAGCCTTTCCAAGAAGCTAACTTAGTCTTGATCCTATCAACAATTGGTTGTAAATGTCTTCTCTTAAGCTTACTTTTAAACAGTGGTACTCCTAAATAACATGCTATGAAATTAATGAATTCATTTTTATACTTTAATAAAAAAAACTCATGATTGATGTGAATTTGTAAGTATCAAAGAGGACTACTATATAAGAAAAAACATGGAACTAAAATGAAAGGATTCAAAAGAAAGTATAAAAAAAAGAAAAAAATTGTAGAAATGCCACGCTAATGCTTGGCAGCAGCACATCAAATTGGAGGAGCTACGCTAATGCGTGGCCATAGTCTTGCAAATGTTGCCAAATTGGCTTTTATTACCACGCTGGTGCATGGTGCATTTCACGCATTAGCATGATTGCAAGGAGCATCAGACCACAAAATTCTGGCCTAGAATATTATGTGTGTGCGTGGGGAATGCACATTTATGCCTGAAGGCATGCAACTTCGTCGCCATTTAATTGGCTGAGGAACCTAAGAATTACTCCTCACGCAAATGCGTGGGATAACCACCCTCATGCGTGGTGGCATCAAAGCACATAGGTCAAATCTGGCCAAAAACTCCACATTTGTGCGTGGAACTCACGCATTGGGTTTAACATCTGATGCGCACAGCTTCAATATAAATATTTTTAGAAACAGGCTTTTGGGGACTATTCACTTCTGAGATTCATTTTTCCTCCCATTTTCTCACCATTTTTTAAGAGTTTAGAGTTTCAACCCAAGAATTGAAGTGAACTCATTATCATCATCATAAATCTATGTGTTTATTATTTCTCTCTTTCCTTCTTCTCTTTATTTTCTTCCATGGATAATTAAATCTCCCATAGTTAGAGGGAGATATAGCTTGACCCAAACTTTATGCAATTAGATCTTGATATTAATCTATGTTTATTTCTTCTTAATTAAGCATCAATCTATGTTCTTAATGTTTTTATGACTTGATCAACTATAAACTGAATTGTTGGGTAATTGGTGGATTGGGGTATCTCTTTTTATTGTTTGCTTCTTGTGATTGATGCAATGATCTAGCAATAATTAGGGATGAGTTTTGTTGATTGTGTTATTTTCTTGAGAACCCCATGCTTAATCCTTCTAATTACATGGATTGACTAAGAAATTAGTAATTTGAGTAATCAGGAGAAAATTATATCACCAAGGAATTGAGTTTTAATCAATTAAGTGAGTTCTTGCCATTAGTTAATAAATTTAAACTAGATTAACATGAATTCGATGAAATCAAGTAAAGGTTAAGTAAAATTAATCCCTAGTGCTTTTACCTACATGATTTTCACTACACATCTTATCACTACAAAAAAATCACGTTTAGTGACGATTCAAAATTACATTTAACAATGTTTTAAACCGCCGCAAAAAAATAGTGGCGGTTGCAAAATCGCCGCTGATACACGCATCCTAAAACCATTTCACGGCGATTTTAGACAATTGCTAGAACAACAAATGTTTTTCATTTCACGGTGGTTTTTGCAGAATATTTTAGGGACAATTTTGTCACTTTTAACGGCGGTTAAAAACCGCTGCTATAATTTTGTATTTCATTATTTATTATTTATTATTTATAGCGGCGATTTGAAAATCGCCGCTAAAATTGAAAAATAGCTAACCTTTTTTTGCGGCGGCTACGAATCTTGTATTACATTATTATTTATTTATAGCGGCGGTTTGCTAAAATTGAAAAAATAGCTTACGTTTTTTCTGTGGTTTTTTAAATTAATTTTATTTTCTTAATTTTGTTGGCATGCCAATTTTAATACACTTCAACTTGTTTTATATTACAACCAACTAGCATATTCAATTGAAATTATAAAATATTTAAACTTTTTATATTACAATCAACTAGCATATTCAATTGAAATTATAAAATATTTAAACTTTTAACAAATGTATTAATCTCTTAACAAATGTATTAATCTCTTAACACAATCTTAGATAAATATCTGAAATGATGATTCATTGTACAAGCAAATTAAAATCTAGTACAAACAAAACAAACAAACTAAAATTCATTACAAACTAAATATTTGAAGAGTACAATAGTAGGAAATTATTTTTCTATCATGAGACATTCACTTTTATTAAAATTTTGTCCAGTTTGAGCATCATGACTTGTTGAGGAAGACAGTCTGGCACCTAGTGAAATTGGCTCACTTCCTTCATCTGAAGCCTGAAAATATATATAAAAAAAAATATGAGTTGTATGCATTTGATAAAAGCACCATAGATTTTAAAACAAACACACCATGAGTTGACCTAAGTCCAAATACAAGATTTTCTACATAAACAAACACACCATGAATTTTCTACATACTACAAGAAAAATGCGTTTTTGCGGCGGATATTTTGCGGTGGATTCAAATCCGCCGCAAATGGAGGCATATTTTACGGTGGATTATAATTCCTCTCAATTTGTGGTGGATTTTGTGGCGAATCCGTTTGCGGCAGATATTTTTCCCCCAATTTTTTTCGGTGACACATTCGTCGTGAAAGTTTTTTTTAATTAAAAATTTTTTGCAGCAGATGTTTCTACCACAAATTATTAAATAAAATAGAAATTTATTTTAAAATTTCTTTTAAAAAAAACCTTTATGGCGCATCAATTTGCGATGGATTTTGCCATGAATTTTTCTCACCCAATTTTTTTCTAGGGACAAATAATTAAATAAAGATGCTTTGCGGCGGATATTTCTGCCGAAAATTATTAAATAGAATAAAAATTTATCTTGAAATTTAAAAAATAAAAAAAATTATCGAAAAATTTTGCGGCGGATAAATTTGTGACAGATTTTGCAGCGGATTTTTCTCCACCAAATTAAAAAAATTATAATTTAAAAAAAATGCGGCGAATTTTACGTCAAAAATTTTGCCTCAATTCAAAATTTAAAAAATTTTGCAGCGGAAAAATCCTGCAAAAATTTGTCTTAATTTAAAAAAAGAGTACCAGATCAAAAATACCATATCCCTTCTACCAACCTCATTAATTAGCCTTTCTCCCTCACTAAAAATAGCCACCACTACACAGTAACCTTTCATCACCATCCTCAACCTCCACTCCACCACACCTTGCCGCCATCCATCTTCAACCTTCAACAACCATAAACCACCATCAAAGCCACGACACACCCCAAACCAAAACAACTCACCGGAACCGAGAGCCACCACCGGTAGCACCCCGCACCAACGTCGGCTCACCCACACTAGCACCGCGTCGCAGTCTGCACAAGTCGCAGACTACTCCAACCAAGCACCAGTCCATGCCTCGTCAGTCATACCCAACCGTGTATGACTCGCACCCAGCTTCACTTGACCCTGGATCTGCGTTGTCGCGCACCACTCCACTCCACCACGCAGCCATCCTCACCGCTTGACCCTCCATTGACGAACCCGGCAATTGATTCGTCCCGCACCGCTTCCTACTACTCACTGTCGCAACCGAAATCGCGATGGGATGACCAAAAAAGATTAGGATTTGCAAATCAATGGAGTCGCCACCAATATTTTTTTAATTGGGAAAACATTAGAAAATCCCTTTAAATAGACAAAACTAGTCTTTTTAGAAAATGAGTTTGGATTCGGGAGTCGATTACAGGTAGGAAACGTGTTAGCATCCTACACTGTCCGTTCTAAGAACGGTACCTTAAATTAGTTGTGCAAATTTTAATAATCTCAAATATGTTTATTTTACCCCTTAAAAAAGAAAAGAAACAACTAAATTATGAAAATTTATTTTTTGGCTTGACAGAATAGGGATTCTGCTCCTATGTATCCTCGGGTGCGATGAGGAACTCAAAGTCACGTAGTTCTTTAGAAAATGATTGTGGGTTAATTAATTTTAATTAAAAGATTTTTTTTTAAAGAGATTTTATTTAAAAAAACAAGATTATTCTTATATAGGATTCAAGGTAACACCAGGCTACTCAATAAACCCATGATCCAAATGATATTGAAGATAGCATTCGCTATTCAATCATCATCATTGTTCATTGCATTCATTTAAAAAAAAATTCTTTATTTTCTTTTGACCATTTTTATATACATTTTTTTATTTTTTGGTATTTTTATATCATTATCTAATCTTATGCATTTTGTCCTTACACTTTTAAATTATTTTTCACTAGGTCTCTAAACTACTAAGCAAACTAATCTTAGCCCAAAAAAAAATCAGCTCACTAATTAAAACACTCCTCTAATACCCACTTTTTTGTTTTCAGTTTCCTTTTTTTTTCATTTTTTTTATATTCTTAATTTTTTATTCTTATCATGTTTCTTTACAAAAAAAAAACTAAAGGATGCTTACTAAAATAAAAAACTCTCAAAACCTCTCCTTATTATGTTTTTATCATTTTTTTTATTTAAGATGACAAACACAATAAAACACAAAAAACTCGCCTTCTCCTTTTTTTTAAAGAACCAGCAGAAGAAAGAATTCTCTTTTCCTCTGAAGAATGACGCACGATGGGAGGCTCGAAGATGTAGCGCCAGCCTGTAGTGGCAACTGGTGCGTGACGGCAGAGAGGCAGTGCAGCAGTGAGGTGGAAACGAGGCGAGAAGCTGCTGGGTGGCTAGGAGGTTCGAGTCAAGGACGGTTTTCAGATTCGATGGCTGAAGAGCAGCGGCGAGGCAGCACGACTAGATCTGACCTGTTTGTGCAGGTGGGGATCTGGATCTGGGCTGCGGGGGCTGTTCAGCACAAAGAGGAAAACGCTGTGCGGCGTCGACGACAGCGGCGGTTGGCGGCTGGGCTTGGATCTGGAGATCGAGTTCGACGGTGAGGGGGACCACGACTATTGGAGTAGCGTTGATGGTGGTTCGAGTGGGGCTGCGTGAGGCTCGGGGTAGTCCAGTCTAGATGGTGCGAGTTCGACGACGAGGCTAGATCTGGTTTTCGAGTGAGGCACGGGTCCAGTGTGAAGATGAGGAAGACAGCGATTCACGGTTAGGTAGTGGTTTCGGGTTACGATGTTGTACCGATGTGGGTGAGCCATGGTGTATGGCGGGTGGCTAGCAATTGGGCTGTTCCGGTTACAAATCTCTTGGGTACGGGTTCAGTTTGTGGGGTGTGGTGGTTTATGGTGGTTGGTGGTGGTGGTTTTTGTGCTTTGTTAATGGTGAGGATGGTGAATGCAAGGTTGAACGTGGTGTTTGATGGTGGCTATAATGTGTTGGTGTGGGTGAAGATGGAATTTCTAATAGTGGCTGGAGGATGAAGGTTGTTCCCTCTGTAAAAGAAAATCCTCCGAGAACCCTCAACTCCTCTGTAATCCCCATCCCTCAAAAATGCCCCAGAACCCCCTTAATGCTTCCCATTTTCTTCTCTTGTAAGCAGAAAACCAATCTGCAAACCCAATGAGATCAGTTGTGGCAGATAGAGTGGCTCATTGCAGGTGTAGCTCTTTCTATTCTCATGTATTTTCTGTGATTGTCACCTTCTCCAATTTTGCACTATTACCATTTTTGTGCTTTTGCTTCTTCATTGAGTCTTGGGTTGCAGATACTTTTGGCAGATCATTGCATTCCAACTAATGGTTAGAAATTGCAATTGTATTTTTCCTTTTTCTGCTAGCTATTCGTAACCAGTTGCCCTTCTTTTCTTTTTTTTTCAATTTTTTGCTGTAACAACAAAAAGAAACTGCATTTTCTAGTTTTTCATTTTTTATTAATATTTTTGTTTATTTTTGTTTGCACAAACAAGAAAAAGCAATTATTTAACTAAAGTAGGTAATCAAGAAAATAAAGTGCTCACAACATAGCAATTAAGCATTAATACTTGATTAAGCGACAAAAACTTTATGGACAAAATTGGGTATCAACACTCACGCCATACCATGTCGTCCCAAATCTACAGCACCATCACCAGAGCTGCGTCGGCGCACCACTGAGCACGTGTCGCGCGTTCCGCCATCCTCAAGCTTCACCGGTAATGCCGCTCTGTCTTCCACGCCACAATTTGACTCACCGCCTTGCCTGATTGCGCACCACCACATCGTTGTGTTGTCTTACCATTGAACTTGCAATATCACCATGGTGTGCTCTCTGTTTGATGCTTCCAGAATATTAGTTTTGGACTATTTTGTGATCTACATATGCACAGTTATGTCATGAACTGAATTGTAGTTTTAGACTATTTTGAAACTCTTGTTTATACTATGTAGTTCTTATAATTGAGTCAATGTTACTTTTTTGTATACTATTGAGAATTTAGTTTATTTTTGGTAGCATTCTTTGTCATATATTTGATGCATGAGGTAAATCATATTGGTGAGTGAAGCTTTAGTTTCCCATTTGAGATTCAATATTAATAAGCACATGTACTTTTTGAAGGTATTACTCATTGTATTGAATCTTGAATTGTCCAAGTTGGACAATTTGGGAAGAAACTTTTCATTTACTTGATTATAGTTACTCCTTAAATCTCATATCATATACTTGATGAAATTTTGTTGTGCAACATTTCCTTTTGTTCTCTGGGTGCACACTTGATCGTGGTAGATGTCACCACTTTCTGGTTGTGCACTTGGAGACCAATGGGAAATGCTGCCAAAATTTTGTCAGGTATACGATGTGTCATTTTTGTGAATACTATTAATCAAATGCTGAAAAAGTGTCTTCTCGAATGGGATAGGATCATACCATGTTGAAAGAGATGAGGATTTTGGAAATAATAGTTGTTTGGATTGAAATATTTACGCAGGTATAATTTTAAAATATACTAATTATTATTATAAAATTAATTTTGTTCTTGAATTTTTTTAGCCTGTTTTATTTGGGAGTAATATGAGAATTTGTATTATCTATTATACATATATTGTGCATTTTGCATTTTGTATTTTGGTTTAAGTATAAAATTACCATTGCAGAAAATAGTAGTTCCAGAAAATCGTAGGCTAATAAGACTCATTCGGGTTGTAGAGGACTTACACAAGAATTTGTATATGGAGTTGAAGAGTTTGTGAATTATGCATGTCGATCTTCCCATTACTTAAGTGAAGGAACAATTATGTGTCCATGTTTGAATTGTTATATTGGGAAATTGTTGAAACCCTAGATTATGAAAGTTGACTTGTATAAAAAAAGGATTCAAACCTAGCTATTGGTATTGGATAGATTATGGAGAGGAAAATCCTGATCCAATTAGTGTAGATATAAACTCTGGTCTGAACACTACTAATAGTCCTATATTAGAGGAGGAAGACATGGTAGATAGATATCAAAATATGGTTTGTGGTGCAGCTGGAACAGACTTTAGGGATTTTAGGAGTCGTTTTCAACAGAGTGTTGAGGAGCCTCCACATCTAGAGGCCGAAGAGTTTTATGATCTATTCAATGCTTCAAGTCAACCATTATGGCCTGGCTGCGAAACTCATTCTGAGTTATCCCTGCAGTTCGAATGTTAAGCCTCAAATCTGATATAATGTAACACATGCATGCTTTGATTCATTTATGGAGATATTAAGAGAGGTTGCTCCACCGGGATCATGAATTCCTCTGAATTACTATAAAACAAAACAATTGGCTGCTAAACTCGGGCTTGCTTTAAGAAAAATAGATTGTTGTGTAAATGATTGTATGTTATACAATGATAATGCCAAACAATGTAGGTTTTGTGATGTTAAAAGATACGAACTTCATAAAACTAGTAATGAAAATAACAATGAAGTTCTTGTGAAAAGAATACATTATTTACCTCTCATTCCTAGGCTCAAGAGGTTGTATTCCTCTATGAGCTCATCTGCACACATGAGATGGCATGCTGAAAATAATAGGAAGGAGGGGGAGATGTCTCACCCATCTGATGGTGAAGCATGGAAGCATTTTAATAGGACATATTCTGAATTTGCATCTGATCCTAGAAATGTTAGGCTTAGTTTGTGTGTTGATGGTTTCACTCCATACAATCAATCTGCTTCTCCTTATTCTTGTTAGCCTATGATAGTCACTCCATAGAATTTGCCTCAAGAAATGTGTATGATTGCCCCATACATGTTCCTAAAATGCATTATTCCTGGTTCTCACAATCCCAAGAGCAAGATTGATGTTTATTTACAACCAATAATTGATGAACTGAAAATTTTATGGGCGGGTGTTTTAACTTATGACGTATCAAGCAAACAAAATTTTATGATGAAAGCTGCATTGATGTGGACAATAAATGACTTTCCTATATATGGAATATTGTCTGGATGGATGACTGCTAGTAAATTAGCATGTCTATATTGCATGAATCAAACAAAGGCATTAAGAAGCATTGGGGAAAAAATTTGTGGTTTGATTGTCATCATCAATTCTTGCTCGTTGATCACATGTTTAGAAGAAATAAAAATGCATTTAAGAAAAAAATTGTTGTGGCTGATTTGCATCCACCAAGATTATCTAGACATGAATTAAGTGAGATTATTAGTGCCTTTTGTAAAATAACTAAAATGTAGTTGTGCAAACAACATGGGTATGGTGTTTGTCATAATTGGACTAAGCAGAGCATATTTTAAGAGTTACCACACTAGAATGACAATTTAATTAGGCATAATTTAGATGTCATGCATATTGAGAAAAATGCCTTTGATAACATATTCAACACTGTTATGGATGTTAAAGGCAAAATAAAGGGTAATGTGATGGCAAGAATGGACTTAAAAGAATATTGTCAACGACAAGAATTAGAGCTTATTGATTTGCCAAATGGTAAGATCATGAAACCAAAGGCTAATTATACTTTTACAAAATATCAGAAGAAGATTGTTTGTGAATGGGTGCAGGATTTAAAAATGCCACATGATTATGCTTCGAACTTGGCTAGATGTGTGGATATGAATCAATTACAATTATTTGGGATGAAGAGTCATGATTGTCACGTGTTTATAGAGAGTTTACTTCCAGTTACTTTTTCTTTGTTGCCAGATTAAATTTGGAAGTCATTGACTGAATTGAGTCAATTTTTTAGAGACTTGTGCTCAACGACTTTGAGAAAAAAAGACATGCTCCAAATGGAACAGAACATTCCAGTGATTTTGTGTAAATTGAAAAGGATATTTCCATCTGTTTCTTTGATTCCATGGAATATTTACTAGTCTATTTACCTTATGAAGCAAGAGTAAGGGGGCAGTTTAGTATAGATGGATGTATCCATTCGAGAGGTACTTAAACAAGATAAAGAAAACAATCAAGAACAAAGCTCGATTGAAGGTTCTATTTGTGAAGCTTATTTGATTCAAGAGATATTTCATTTCTATTCATTTTTCTTTGAGCCTCATATTAAGTCAATGAGAACTAGAGTTGGACAAAATGATGATACAGTTGAAAATATGTCAATGGAATCGACTTTGTCAATTTTTAATCAACCCGACAGAGGTTACAAAACATTAAAAAAAAACAATGACTAAATGATACTGAGATGAAATCTGCGACATTACACATCTTGCTAAATTGTGAAGAAGTTGAACTATACCTCAAGTAAGTAATACTATTAATTTAATTTAAATTTTAAATGTATTACTCACTAACAATCAAATCATAAACTTTTAATTTTTCTGTGTTTTTTTTACAATATTTCAACATTCCTGAGGAACATTCAAATGAAAGAATTAATACAGATTTTATAGAGTGGTTCAAAAGTTATGTAAGTATTTAAACATTACTAAATTGGCTTTCCCAATCATTATATATGATTTAGATCATTAACTTTAACTATATTTTTTCTAGGTTCATAATCCACAAAATATGGTGAATAATTCTTACTTGCATGATTTGGCATGGGCGCCTAGTAGATGTGTGACATCTTGGCCAATGTATTTTGTCAATGGATATAAATTTCACACAGATGCTTAGTCAGATGGGAAGAAAACAATCAATAGTGGCATGTGTGTTAAAGGCTCAACTAATGGTGAAGATGAAAATGATTATTATGGAATACTAAAAGATGTGGTTGACTTAGAATATCCTAGGGAACCAAAAAAAAGTTGTTCCTTTTAAATATGAATGGTTTGATCCTATGATTAATAAAGGTACAAGAATTCACAAAGATTATAAGATTGTCGAGGTTCGACACACTAGACGATATGAGATGTTTAATCCTTTTATCCTTGCTTCCTCTGTGAGATAAGTGTATTACGTTCCTTATCCTGGAAAGAAAAAGGATAAGGTCCAATGGTGGGTGGTAATAAAGACTAAAGCAAGAGGTCGAGTTGAAATTGAAAGTGCCAAAGAAATTTCATTCTAAGATGATACTATGACTTTTGTGGATCCAATTGTTGATGTGGATCTCATTGACCACTTGCAAGACACTAATGAGGTTTTTGATGTAGTTCAAGATGTTGGTTCTAGTAGACATGATGAAAATGATGAAGAAGAAAAAAGTTTTAATGACAACGATGATGAAACATCTTCTAATAATGAATATGAAACAAATAGTGATGGGGACAATTTTTGCTTATAACTGTGAGCATAGAATTATATTAATATGTTGTAGTTACTAATTATACATTATTGTGTTGTGTTTGGAATTATATTTACATTAGATTTTTATTATTTGTGTAGATGTCATCGTCACGAGGAGATAAGGGGAAAGGGCAGGAGAAGGAGAAGCAACCCACTCGACGTCTTAGAATCAATTTATGGAGGCCACCTAGGGGGCAATCATCAGGATCATCTCCACCCCAGTTACAATATCACCCACCACAGGTTTGCATCAGGCACCATCTCATGAGTACGTTATGATACCCAGACCTGGAATCCAACGTCCGTCAGATACTTCCCATACACCGTATGGTACAATATATGATGATTCTGGGTCACCTACTATTGGCCTGTCATTAAGTTCCCATGAGTCACTGGCTTCCCATGATTCTAATGTTCCCATTTCTTCAACACCATTTGTTACTAATGAGGAAGCAACAAATCAAAGCAACAAGATGTTTGTTGAGCCAGATGGTGATTTTGGGTATGTGTACAACTATTTGTTATTCATTTATAGTTATGCACATTAAATTTTTTGTTGAGAATATTTACATTTCCTTTTTTAAATTGTATCATAGGTTTCTACCATCTAAACCTACTGCTAATGCCATTACCAAGGTTATACGATCTACGTATAATCAACCTTGGACATGTTGGGAAGAAATACCCAAGGATACTAGAGAAATGTGGTTTCGAGAGTTTCAAGTATGTATTATTTTTTATTTGTTTAATTATGTTTTTTTTTGTTTTGTAATAGTATAATTTTTTTAACTTTAACAGTATTTACATAATATTTTTGAAGGGTTATGTTTGGTGAATGCCTCAGCATCATAACTATATGTGGAAGGCATATAATAGTTGTAGTTTGAAGAGACTATCAGGTTTGCTAAGGCAGGCATGCAACTTAAATGAAAGTCTTTTTTGGATTGGAGAAGGCATATGGGAAGACCTATGCAGGCACTGGGCTAGTAGCGTGTATAAGGAGAAATGTTAATAAGCAAAGATGAATTGTGCTTCTGACACTGGTGGATGCTTGCACATTGGTGGTTGCATTTCTACAGACACCCATGCGCAGAAATTAGTAACTGTCATCATTAATTTTTTAGTAATATGTTTTATTATTTTGTTATTAACTTATTTTCTCATTATTCCATGCTAAGACTTTGGGTAGAATGTCCACAGTTGATGAGACCTTTTGTCACGTCCATTTGAAGAAAGCAGACCGTACTGAACGAGTTTCTACAAAAGCTAAGAATTTATATGTTAGTATTTCTTTTGAATTTATAAAATTTAATATTAACTCATTTTATAACAACAGTTATAAGATATTTTTTATTTCCATGTTTAGGAGGAATTCAAAGTTAAGGAATCCGAATAATCTTCTCAGTGCTCAAATGAAGAAAGGGCATCTGGTACATAAATGACCAATCGAGAGTTTTGGATTAAAACCGTTAGCAAGATAAATAAGGGTCATGTTTATGGCCTTGGTTCTCAAGCATCTATCTATTACCATGGAGTGTCATCCTCCTCAAGGCCTGGATCGAGTCAAGTTCATGAGCACATTATTAATCAAGTTAAGTAATAGCTGCAACATTTTTGATTAATTGATTTTCATATTTTGATTAATCAACTTGCTGGATATAGTCAATCTTTTCATTTTTCATATTTTTGTGGGTTTGGAGATGAGTTATGGAGTGAATTAATGAATTTGTGTTTACATATATTAATCATGTTGAGGAGCAGTTACAACAGAAGATAGAGGATCGGGTTCAAGAGATTCAACAGCGAATGGAGCAGCATAACTAATAGTGTGACCAACAACGTGAGGCAGAGTGGAAAATACAATTTGAACGATACCAGCGTCAACAAAATAAACAAATTGGTAATTTGTTGAAATCATATTTAAAATTAGCCAAGCCAACAACAACCATCATTAGAATAAGACAATAAGGATACTGAAGATGATCATGAAGATGACAATGATAATGAGGATATGAATTGAAATTGATGTTTAAGTACTATATGGATTATGATATTTCTTTTAAACTTTTCTATGGATCAGGTTATATTTGAACAAACTTTGTTTAAGTAATATAATTTGTTATGTTTGTTTTATGGAGCATTGACAGGTTGAAATTGATGTTTTAGTGTTGTATGTTTCATTGCAAGTAAGCGGCAAAAAAATCCGTTGCTAACAAAAAAATTTGCTACAAGTTAGCAACGAAAAAATCCACCGCAACACCACGACTCCGATACCGGATGTCGGCAGATTTCCGAAAAGATTTATGGCGGCTTTGCGGTGGATAAATCCTCCACAAAATTTGTAGTGAAAACTAAAATCTACTGCAAACTATATTACAACGACCATTTTTGTGGCAGTCACAAATCTGCTGCAAATTGACAATTTGCAGCGGATTTTAGCTTATTTGTAGTGGTTTTATTATTCGCAAATCACAACTTTTCTTGTAGTGAATCGCAACTTAGTTGTTTATAAACAAAGTTGGTCCTACATTAGTTCGGACAATCATGATCACTACAGGACTATCTTATATCTTTTTCTTCTAAATCCCAAATGGACCCATACTGAGTCCTTCCAAATAGAGCAAAATAAAATAATAAAAAAACAACTAAGTAAAATAGAGTACAAGTTAGTCAATCCAAGCTTCCTTCTTATATGACTTTCAACAAATTTGAAGAAAGCAAATGTGTTTAGGATCAAATCACATCACCTATGAAATGGGAAACAAAAAAGATAGATAGATATAAAATTAGGTAAAAGTGCATTAAAACTAATCTAAATACTGAAAAGTGATAAGATGCAACCCTTTAAATCAACATTTATGAATGACTTAAGTTAACTTGTGAATCTACTTTAGTTAAAAGCCTATGTCTAGGTCAATCAATCATGCTTCATTTACCTAATTCACAATGTTTCCATGAGAACTAGCGCAAACTCCACTCATTAAGATCTATTCTCAAACACCTGCTATGCATGACTAAGAGGTATATTTCTATCCAATTAATGAATGAACTAATCCAAACCAATTGAATGAAATCGAACATGCATCAACCATATATATGATCTCAAATCTAAATTCCTATGTCTGGGTTCATCAGATTTCAACAAATCACTTAAAAGTTGGCCAAACTATCAAGAGCATTAAGATCTATATGATTATACAAAACCAAACATCAATATAAACTCAAAGAAGTACAAAATCATCACTATCCATACAGGGATTCAAAGTAATCCCTAAATATAGCTTAGCTACTCATTGGACACGAAAATATACAACAAAAACAATGCTCATGATATAAAGAAGAGAAGAAAACAAAGGGAGAAGAAAGGAAACTCATGGATATGATCTTTGATGTTTGAATCTCCTTCCATAAAGAAGATGGCCTCTAACCTTAGTTCCCCTAGCCTCCTCTCAACCCAAGAATGAAATTCTAGTCGTAGCTTTCTAACCTAAAAACTAAGCTCTTTGTAGAAATCTAATAAAATAGTATATATATGCCCTAAAATATGGTTCATATCGTGGCATTAAACACCTTACGATGCAGTGCGTGTGTAAATTAGGTCACCATGCCACGACATTAATTTGCCTGTGTCGCGGTGTTCAATCTTCGGAGCTCTCTGTTTGAAGCATGGGATGCACCATGCTGCGGCATTGACATGCATGCACCGTGGCGTGAGATGTTGATATTCACACCTGGCTTTCTCTTGGGCTTTTGCTTCCAAAGTTGGTCTAAATCTTCCACCAATCTACATGTTTGCAGCTCTTCCTGCAATAGAAAAATCACCAAGTTAATAAAAGTAGTAAATATACCCAATCACTTAAAGATTATACGCAATTTGCTCAAGATCATATAGGAAGAGATCCAAATTGAATTCGACAAATAAAGCCTAAAATATTCCATATATGCTTAATAATAAGGACTAAACTTATCAACAAAGCACAAAGATAGGGCATAAATAACTATATTTTCTGGAGTTATCACACCCCAAAACTTAGGTTTTTGCTAGTTCTCGAGCAAAACAAAGTAGGATCAAGTAAATCTGGTTAACAACATATGCTGCAATAGAGATTCAACTTTTAACATTAATTTCGATTAAAAAACACAACTAGTGTACAATGATTGACTAAGCTTTCAAAGAATGCTAATGCCACTCAATCAACTCCACACACATACAATCATCAGCATGCCAACAATCAAAGTCTCCTTTTATACAAATCATATTTTCCACATACATGCAAGATAAACTTCTCTTATTCAAATCATACACAACCGGATAAGTTTATGAACATACATGCATATGAATCATATAGCCATAAAATTGAATCTAAATTATCTCTCTACTAATGTAAATTACACATAATTGAGGATCAAAAGGGACTTTAACAGCTTGTAATGTTAGGCCAATGGTAATGGGTGTAAGAACAGAAATAGAAAGGATACACATAAACATTGAGAAACATAAACATGCTATTTCAAGACTTGAGTTCATGTGAAACTATCAGGATATTCAACAGTGAAAGAATGAAACTCGTCAGAACCATTCAATGCTTTTCATAATTTTGTTCTCTTCATTCATTCATTTGCTTATTTTTGTTTTACTTTCTCTCTTTTTTATATCTGCAAAGCAATGATTTTTCTTTGATTGCATCTGGTTCCTTCAGGCTCATTTTGTATTGAAGATATTAATACCCCTAATCACAGAACTCACTTCAAGAAATAACATATTATGTACTCAACAAACATTGATGGTAGCAAGAAAATGCAATCCTTTCACATGCATTAGACTGGTTAACATGGTAACGAATACATTGGTAATGAAAAACATATAATGTCAACATTTAATAAGCTTCAAAAGGAGACCTAAAGATATAATCGTATCAGGTTAAGCTTGAAAGGCTCAATCGGTCCAAACAATGCCCTAATCATTTCCTCAATCATGTACAATTTAGGATTTCGCCTCAAGAGAGTTTAAAAATAACTTCTAAGATAATCGAAAGTCTACATGTATATCCATAAACTTTCTCTAGACATGCACTCTTATTATTTTCAAAGTTACACATGTATCTAAGTAGGATATAAATCATACATCAAAAATGATTAGATTGTTTCAACATGCTTCAAGATTGCATATGGTTTCGCTTCAAAAGAGTGCACTTTGCAAGCAAGCAATAATATCATAGGACACTCAAAACTACACTAACAATTGCCACATTTTAAGAGATTTCGCTTTTTTGTTGAATATTCAAAACATGCATTCATTAGGCTTATAGGCATTAAAACATAAAAGCTATATACTCACAACATAATTAACCAAAATACCAAATATAAGCATGATAATATATACTAATATCCATTAATCACAAAAAATTTAACATTATAACATGCTTTTTAATATTAAAAACATACAATCCCAAACATGCTATAATGCCCCCCCAAACCAATGGGAAATAGTGTCCCCACTGTATACAAAATAGAATGAAGTACAATGAAAGAAAACGCCCTGTACGATATAAGGCTAGAACTCGTCCTCCTTATCATCCACATCCTCCTTTGCTGGTATAGCCTCTGCATCGCCCACTCCTTAGGGATCCTGCTGTGGGGGAGGATCAACCACCACCTTGGGTGGGAACTTTGGGACGAGTCGTCCATAGGAAGCTGCATATGCTCTGTCATCCACCACAAAATCTGAATCGTATAAGTCTGTTGGGCTAATAAATGGGCCATCTGAACCTCCATCTAGGCTCTCCAGTATGTATCTGATACAGGGGCTGTCCTGGGCTCTCCTTGAGCCTGTCTTTATCTAGGTGGTGTGGGTGCTGGAACTGGTGGATCTACTGGGGCTGCACTCATCCTCTCAATGAAATAATCATTAAGAGGTTGTTTCATGTCGGTCGTCTCCTCATGAGGCCCCTTCTATACAGACTGCCTCCAACAAAGCGTGTGAATAAGTAAAGGGAAGAAGAGGCTCCTACACTCCCTCACAGATCTCTTAATCTGCTCCATAATAATTCAAGCGACGTCAATGAAGTGGTGCTCAAGAATAGCATAGATCAAAATCGCCCTATGGCGGGTCACTTCGAATAAGTTATTTGAAGAGAGAATTCATGTGGAGATGAAATGATATCAGGCCTTGGCCTTTGGGGTGAGGCAAGATCTGGAAAAGAATCATGGGCGGTCAATTTGCACACTGAGAGTCCAATGCACTGGCTAAGACTTCGGGGTGCAGATCCTGGTAGTGACAACATTAATGTCAATGCCCTCCCCCAACTCCCAACTAAGGAAGGTGGTGTACTCGCAGATCTACCGGGGAGTGGGTAAGCTCAATGATTCTCTGATGATTGCTACTGAGTAAGAGACGGGGTGCCCATGTACTCTCACTGAAGTGGTCCCCGGGGCTACAAAAGCAACGTTCGCGTAGAACTCGCAAACTACTGGAAGTACCACTACCTCAGGATGTTTACCAAACTCCCTCCACTGAAGTTGGTAGTTGGTCCTCTCAATGTTATGGTGGATTACCTCTCTGAAGGAAAAGCCTCATTCTACAATAACCGATTTGGTGACTAGCGTCGTATATTTCTGGGCAGCAGCCACTGAAATGAACCTCGTTTCATCAAACTCCAGAGGGGGTGATGGCTCCTTGTTTTGCTGGCTGGTAGATCCTCTCTGTCTTTTAGGAGCCATGGTGCACCTGAAAAGGAATTTAAAGAAGTCAGAATTATATAATTAAAAGTATTGAACATATGTAAAATTGAGCAATTCTGGAAAAATTTAGGCCACACATCGCGACATGCACACTTGCGCCACGGCATTTAACTATATTCAAGCCCATGTCACGGCATTCATAAGCCACATCGCGGCACTCAAGTAAAATTCATCATACGCCACAGCATTCAAACTTACATCGCGGCATTCAAACAAATGCAAGCCTATGTCGCGGCATTCAAGAACAACACTGTGGCGTAGGGACGAACAGAGCCCAGAAATTTATGGCAACAACAGGGCAATTCATTATCAAATATTCTAAAACAGTTTACTACCCAAAATATTATAACTAAATATACTTAATCAACATTAAACCTAAACAAAAACAAACAACCCCATCGCAGAAAGTTAAACAAAACAAGAAAATAGATTAAAAAAATCACAATTGACCCAAATACATCACACATACCTTGAAATGAAGCACAAAAATGTACACAAATGGGTAAGGAAGTAGGATATGTGTGAGAAAAAATAGAAAATTTGGCAGAAAGTGAGAAACACTGGAGAGAAATAGAAGGAATGCGTAACGCCGCAGCACTTAACCTAATTTGCTGTTGTGCGTTGTGACGTGAAGTTTCCTACGCCATGGCATTAATTTAATTCATCTCTTAAATAAACAGGCACGTTGTGGCATTAACTTGTTTTAGGCCATGGCATAAAACTCCCTGACATTTGGCCTGATAAGGCCTCATGCCGCGACATGACATGAAGCACATCACCATGTGAGGAGTCAGCATGCTAAATTCTGGAGCAAAATCAATTTTGCTGGTCTCCTACACTTGCCAAACTTGTCTGAAGTATAAAATTGCAGAATGTACAACTAAAATATAATAAAACACAAAATCAAGGTATTAAATATATATATAAGACATAAAACTAAAGAACTAAACAATTGGGTTCCCTCCCAAGAAGGGCTTGATTTATAGTCCCGCTAGGACTTATTGTTGACACAAATGGCGGTTGTCTTATACTGGATTAGAGGTTTTTCGTTTAAGGAGTCGCAAAATCCCTCAAAAGCCTTATATGATCATGGTCATCTGCCATTTCATTTGTGCCTAAAACACAAAACAATTGAAAACTTAAAATCACATGAACTATACAAAACTTGAATTAGAACTAAATAACCTCATTGCCAATATTAGCAATACAGAAATGAATCGTTATCCCTAGCAATAGCGCTAAAAACTTGTTTGACATTTTGTGTACCCAAGTGCACGGGTCGTTTAAGTAATACAATGAAGAATAAGATTCGTTCCCACGAGGATGTTGGCTTTCTAATGCTAAATATCAACCAATAACAAAAATAATTCTATTTAAGAACACATAAAATTAGGTAAAAGTGCATTAAAACTAATCTAAATACTAAAAAGTGATAAATAGAAATTAAAGATAATGGTTAGAGATTAGGGAATCCTTCTTCACCTCTTACTTCAATTAATAACATGCAACCCTTTAAATCAACATTTATGAATGAGTTAAGTTAGCTTGAGAATCTACTTTAGTTAAAAGCCTATGTCTAGGTCAATCAATCATGCTTCATTTACCTAATTCACTATGTTTCCATAAGAACTGGCGTAAACTCCACTCATTAAGATCTATTCTCAAACACTTGTTATGCATGTCTAAGAGGTATATTTCTATCCCACTAGTGAATCAAATTATCCAAACCAATTGAATATGTAATTGGCTATCAACCCATGAAGACTTTGTTTTGATGATAACAAACTTGAAGATGTTGCAAGATCAAGTCCAAGACCTTCAAGACTAGCTTTAGGACTTAGATCTCTTTGTAAAGGTATATTATGGTTCACACTAAAGCTCCAAAACTTATTTTTCAAAGAACTCATATAACACATGGTTTTAAAGGCCTCAAAATGGTTTTTGGTTTCCAAATAAACAAATTTTAACTATCCAAAAGCTTACAAGACCATATGGAATCAATTGGCATGGTTTATAAATTGAGAAAATGTTTTCCATGTTGTTTATTCGAATAAGGACTCCTTTATTTGAATAACAAAAGTCCGAGAAGCCAAGAACTCCATCTGATCAAGCCTTATTCGAATAACACCCTGTGTTATTCGAATAAACAGCTTCAAACCAAGTGGCGCGCTGTGTTTTTAAAAGATCTATTCGAATAGACTAATTTCTATTCGAATAGAAATGTTTCTAAATAGGCATTTTAAAAGGTCTTATTCGAATAACCAAAATGGTTATTCGAATAACCAGTTCCAGAGACCATTTTGCAGAACGTGCTATAAAGATCTATTCGAATAGGGTTTCATTCTATTCGAATAGACTAGCTTCCAGAATCAGAAACTAATGGCTATATTGATGCAATTAATGCTCCAACCACTCATCCAACGACTCTAAATCTAAATGGGCTATAAATACAAGTCTTTGGGCACCAAAGCAATGTTGGAAAGACATTATGAGAATCTGGGTAGAGCATTAATACGAGTTTTTCAGCCATTCCATTAGTTTCTTTGTTTATGAGCTAAAAGTGTGAAAGTCAATACACCTATTGAGCTTTAACTTGTGTAATCTGCTCTTTTGAGAGTTTATCCTTCCTAAACACTTTGTTTATTTTGAAAAGAGGGTGAGGTATCCCTCTTGTAAAAAGGGTGAGGTATCCCATGTTGTAAAGAAGGTGAGACATCCTTCAAATGTTGTAAAGGGTGAGGTATCCCTGTTTTTTAGGCTTAAGCACAAAAGGTGAGGTATCCTAAGGTGTATTGAGTACTCTTAATTGTAAAAGTTTTCAAGCACCCAATCAAGCATGAAGTTCTAGTGGAAAATCTCGAGTGGTTTGCTTGAGAACTAGACGTAGGTCACAAGGGGTGGCTAAACCAGGATAAATCCTTGTGTTTGATTCTCTCAACTCTATCTGTTTACTTTGTGCTTTAATTATATATACTTGAGTTGACTTTGATATCTAGCTTTGCTTGAATACTTTTTATCTTGGCTAGTTTATTTGTGAGTAATTTATTCAATCTTATTTATCTATTCACTTCAACTAAACAATAGCTTTAATGAAAATTAGTTTACAAGTGTTTTGTGAAAGATTTGTAAAAATATTTTATAAACTCAATTCACTCTCCTCTTGATTTTGAGGTCACTTGGTAACAAGTGATATCAAAGCTAGACTTTTGTGTAAAGAGCTTAGCAGCTTCAAGAGAAGGTGATGGCCTCTCAAAATGGTTTTTCATAAAGTTCTTCTCTCTATAAACTTCCCTTTTTCAATGGGGATAGGTATGCTTATTGGAAAGAACGAATAAAATTTTTTATTTAAGCTATTGACTTAGACGTGTGGGATGCTGTTGAAAATGGTCCTTTTGTTCCCACACGTATGGTTGATGGTGTAAGAACTAATACACCAAGAAGTGAATGGACAGATGAAGATAAAAAGAAAGTTCAATATAATTTGAGAGCCAAGAACATCATTACCATAGCCTTGGGGTTTGATGAGTTCTTTGGAGTCTCAAATTGTAAAACCGCTTAAGAAATGTGGGATACCTTGCAAGTTACCCATGAGGGTACTAGTGAAGTGAAAAGATCAGGGATAAATACTCTCACTCATGAGTATGAGCTCTTTAGGATGAATCAAGTTGAAAGCATTCAAGAAATGCAAAAACGCTCTACATATATTGTTAATCATTTAGCTTCATTAGGAAAGACATTTTCTAATGAAAATCTTATTAACAAGATTTTAAGATGTTTGAACAAGGATTGACAACCTAAAGTGACGGTTATCTCAGAATCAAGAAATCTAGCAACAATGACCTTAGCCACACTTTTTGGCAAGCTCCAAGAACATGAATTGAAGTTAAATAGACTCGAACAAAATAAAGAGCTTGACAACAAAAAGAAGGGAATTGCTCTCAAAGCCACTTCCTCCATGATTAATGATGATGATGATGAAGATGATGGAGATGACTTGGAGATTAATGAGGAGAATCTTAGCCTTCTAGTAAAGAAGTTTGGAAGATTCTTCAAGAAGAATGAAGCTCAAAGAAGATCTCCCTTTCCCAAAAAGAATGCCTATCACAAAGGGGAAGGAACCTCAATAACTCCTAAATGCTATGAATGTGGAGAACCGGGACACATGAAGATGGAGTGTCCAATTTATCAAAGGAAAATTGAAAAGTATGAGAAGAGGTTCTCAAAGGAGAAGAAAGAAAGAAGAGCCTACATAGCTTGGGTTGATAATGGCATGGACTCAACCGGTAGCTCGGACAATGAGAAAGCCAATCTATGTTTCATGGCTAGAGGAGAAGAGGAAGAAGAAGATAATATGGAGGTAACATCCTCAAACTTTGAATCAAATTCTTTCCCCTCCTATGATGAATTGTAAGATGCATTTGAAGAATTACACAATGAATCTATAAGGCTTACAAAAATTGTTTCATCATCTAAGAAAGCAATTTCCTCTTTTGAAAACAAAATCTTTATTTTAAACAAGGAAATTGAGGAACTTAAAATTTAGAATGAAACTTTTGGACTTGTTGATGTAAATTCCTCATGCATGACATATTCATCACTTGACAATGCACCAACATCTTTTTCTTGCTCATTATGCAAAACTTTTAAAAAGGAAATTGAAGATTTGAAAAATACTCTTTCAAAATTTACCTTTAGAAGAGATAATTTGAATATGTTACTAGGGAAACAAAGATGTGCTTTTAAAAAGGCCAGTTTAGGGTATAATTCCAATAACCAATAAAAATCTTATAAGAATTTCTTTACTTCATCAAGTACATCAATTAGCCCCTTTATCAAATGCTTTTATTGTGGTAGGAAAGGACATAGTGCATCTTCATATAATGGTAGTAAGAACCAAAACACAAAGGTTGGAACCAAAATAGTTTGGGTATCCAAAAGCACTATACCAACAACTAACATACAAGGACCTAAGAAAATTTAGGTACCAAAAGTCAAAAATTGAAGTGTATTGTAGGTGTGCTTGAAGGCCAAGAATTCACTATGATATCTTGAAAATGGTTGCTACAAGCACAAGCTCAGAAAATACTTCAAGTTGTCCTCCTTGTCTCCAAGAAGCTCGAACTTGCATCCTTTGGTTAAGTGGACATTTGTTCTATGCTTTACTTGTTTAACATCTTGAAAAATATCTCTATATCTCTTGAACATGCTAAATGAATATGCTTCTTGTGTGAAATGGCATGTGTAATGTTAATATCCTTGAATTTGAGCTTCTATCAATAATGTCATAAGAACAAATGTGTTTCTGTCTTGCTTTTATCCTTATCTTACATGACATCTTTGACTGTTTTAAAATGACCATGTAATAATTAAAATTCTTTTTTATGATCATCTCTCTCTCTCTGTTGGCATACTAGTTGAAATCTCTTGGTTGTCATAAATGCATGATAAAAATGAGTGATTAATTGTTCCTTGATGGTTCTCAATTCTTGGACTGCATATCTGTGTATTTTTTATATCTTTATTCGAATAAGGGATATTCTTATTAGAATAAGAGGTTCCAGTACATCCTTGAAAATGTTTTCTGGCGCCTCTATTCGAATGGAGAATAATGCTATTCGAATAGAATCCCTCTGTCCAACATGATATCTGTGTTTTGAATGCATTTATTCGAATAGGCAATATGTTTATTCGAATAACGCTTGGCTGAGCTAAGTTTCTTTTCATATTCTATTCGAGTAGACTTAGTCCTATTTGAATAGAACACGAGCTTTAAAAGGGTTTTCAGTGCTTCTCTGCTCATTTCTCACTTTTCCCTCTCTCTCTTCCTTGTTCTCTTCGTCTCCCTCTCTGGGCCTTGCCCTTCCCTCTATTGTTGCTCAACCTTACTCCTTTTCACACCCCTCTATTCTTTTTCTTTTACCTTTTCCCTTCTCAGTCCACCATTCCTCTTTCACACACCATCCCTGTCTAAACTCCATCACCCACGTAACCTTCAAATCCCCTACCATGGCCTCCTCGTCTAGCCACAAACGTGCTAGAACAAAGAATGCCCCTGCCAACAACCCCATGGACCTGAGATGTTTGGGCTCAACCAATGCCCAAATCAAAAGGTTCTCACGGCACTTCCAAACAAGGAACCTCGTGTGTAACATCCCAACTTTTGGGTAAAAGTTCATGATTTTGGAGTTCTTTTTCTATGAAATACGGTAATCCCGTTTGTTATTTTATTTCCTAGATTACTAATTTGTCTCGATACAAGAAAATTAAAAATTTTATCAAGTTACTGTTTTAAATTTTTCCAAAAACATCTACCCTAGTATCTTATATAATCGAATGTTTTTTCTTCAACCTCGAATTTTTCTCGAAAGATATATAATCTCATGTCTATGGTAAAATTTGAACGAATCAAGGTTGTGATCACTCCTCACGTTGTGGGAAAAAATGAAAAAATGACCGAGTACTTTTTGATTGGTTTTTGGTTTTTAATTGTTTTCTTCTTGAAATGAGTTCATTGTCTGAATTTTATAGAACTTTTTGTGGAAGCATTCGGGCGTTAATATTTTTCCTGACCGGAAAATCTGTTTTTAATTATTCAGAGGTGGGGGATCTTACTAAACCCAATTCTCGAATGATTGAAAGGATGATTAGACCTGGTCTCACAAATAATTTTATATTATTACCATAATTATCAAGATAAATAAGTGACGGCGGCAAGATGATCGACTATCAAGACCACCTTTTGGTGGCTATGACATCGCAACGGGCCAATGCGATGACACGTGGCGTGACACATCCTCATGACCTAGATGAGGTAACTAGGCTTACTTGACTCAAGATGATATCTTCATGATCCGGGCTCTGACTCACCAAGGATTCTTAATGGTTGTGATGCCATACTTTATTATGCACCACATGATGAAGATAAAAAATAAAAGACAACAAAAATATCTAGCTACCCATGCTACCCGTTCTAAAAATTCCACGACATTTGGCATTCTTCTCATCGTGATATCATGAGATTATGGAAACAGAGACATCGCTAATCACCGATCAATACTCATCACAATGTCTTTGGTTTTTATTATCCAAACGATCAAGAAAATAAATAATAAAGATTGTTCATTGGTTAAAGGTGTCTATAAAATATAATGGTGATGAAATTAGTCAACAAAAATAGTTGATAATCACATATTTTATACATTAATAAAATTAATGGCTAATTTTTAAACAAATGTTGGAAATTAAACAAATAGAAAACATTTACACTCTCTTGGAATTACATGTACTTAATTGAGAAATTGAGCTTTCACCAAAGGTCATGATTTGTAATTTTGGGCCAAATTTAAATTTAGGCTTCTCTTGATATTTTTCAAAGCCATTGTTGAGATTTTTCCATTCATTGTTCCTATCTTACATTTAATTACCCAAGTACAACAAAGTCAAATTTAGTGGCTATATCTTGAGTTTTAGATAAGTCTAGAAATTATGAATTTTATATTGTCATCTAATTAACCAAGTGAGACCAAGTCAAGTTTTGTGGGCTTTATGCAACTTTGATGATAAGTGAAGGAAACAATATTAAATGTTTCAAATCATTCTTGCTCTCCAAGCATCTCAAATTAGCTAATTTTGGGCTTCCTTGAAGTCTACGAATTCATAAGGCTTTCACATTTGGTGATTGGAACTAAAATAACTATCTCACTTTGTATTCATTCCTCCTATATTCTAAGGTACCTCACGGCAAAACTTAGAAAATCCAAAGGAGATTTGTTTTTATTTCTCCAGCTAAATCCAATTTTGGAAAGCTATCAACAAAACTCTCAAATATTCTTCCTCTTTTCTCTCTTTGATTACTTTTCCCAATTTTATGACAATTATGACAAACTTATGGTCATGTGAAGATAATTAATTGGTCAAGAACCAAGACAAGCATGATAATAATCCAACCTTTTTCTCATCCTCTTGAATTCGGCCAACTACAAAAATCACCTTCCAACCACTAAAATTCTAAATGACCATAGATCTTGAATCATTTCTAAGTATCATTTATACTTTCTATAAATCATCCATTTTCATCCTTGTTCTCAAGCTGAGAGTTAGTTTAAAGATGTTAGTTTAGAATTATTAATCTTGGTTTTAAACAAGATCATGGTTATTATGTTATTTTATTGTATGTTTTTTGATTTTTCAAGTAGCTTTTTGTTGAAATACAAGGTTATGATCACCCTCATCAACCAAGTGTCTGGTGGTGAGGAATATATGTGGTTGTGCTTGTAGAATCTTTCTGGTGTGCTTGTTTTGATGTGTTAATTATTCTGTGTTTGTTATTTGTGTGTTTGATAATTTGGTGCTTACTAGTAGGTTGTTGTGTATTTGTTTAGTCTTCTTATGTATATTTGTAATAAATTGCAAGTCTACAATTTAATAATATTGCATTGTTAGAAATGCTTAAAATATAGGATATATATTATCATCAAGGAGAACAAAGAACACTAACAAGGCTCACGGCCATGATCCAAATGGGAACCAAAATGTTCTCTTAATTTTCTTAAAAGGTGACCTAATTAACCTAAGAGAATTGGTAAGATATCCATTTGTTTAGATTAAGAAAAATGAATTTGGAAATTAAATGGCATAACCTTACATTTTCATCCAACATGTCTAACTTCAACACTTTGATTTCTAAAACTATTTTCTAGGGTAAGGATTAAATCAATGTAGACAATACAAGAGATTAAACATGTATTTAAAAGGTGAAAAATAATTTGGAAATCAAATGCAAAGTTTTTATCAAATTCGCCAACATGCCAAATTATACATTCATGATTTCTAAAAATTAATTCCAAGCTATTTTCAATCAAGAAGCAATACAAGTTAAAGTAAATTTTCTACAATGAGTTTTAAAGAAATAAAATAGTTAGAATTAAGTTTAAGAGGTTAATACTAATGGTTTTTAAAAGAAGAAATATAACTAGTATTATAAAATTTCTAAATGGATAGCTTTGATCGTTTTAGGAATTTTCAAAAGTATAATTATTTGGTATTAATAAAAATGAAAAGGACTTTTAATTGAAATAAAAATTATAAATTAATCTTATCCTTTTTTATTAAAAACGGATAAATAAGATAGAAAAGATGTCCAAAAGACAAGATACCTATGAAAAATATTCTTTAATTTAATTGTAAATATTATTTCTGTTTTTTAATATTTTTATTGTTGGACAAAAAACGATTTTCTTACGCGATTGACGTATTAAAAATTCTCGAAAAATATATTTACTTTTGTAAATTTGTAAAAATGATGGAATTGTGAAAATACGATAAAATTTCTACGATTGAACGATACTATTTATTTTATGTTGTCGGAAAATGTGAACCCGTCTGATTATTTTTGAGGATCTTTTAAAATGTGAACCCATCAAGTTTTGAGAATCTATTTGTCGTCGGGAAAATGTGAACCCGCATGAACTTTCTATCTATTGTGCCAAGTTTTAATGGTTTGGTTGAGGTTCTTTTGTCTTTAATAAAATATGTTTCATTGTTCTAATGAACTTGGAGACTTTAGTGTACGGGATCCCACATGTGGAAAGATTCGCTCCGCCGGGCCGTGGTAAACCGATAGCACACTATGGTACTCGACACACACTATATTTAATCGAGATTTGTGAAATCTAGTAGTACTTTCTAATTCTGAGACCGTGAACTACACCACGCCCGGATGATGGATTCTAACTCTAACTTATTAACTTACTAACCTAGATTTTATGAATCATTCCTTAACTATTTTTTTTATTTCCATGGAGTAGGATTGTATTTATTTATATGTTTATGTGGTGCATTATTATCTTCTTTTGTTATTTTTATCTATTATCTTTTATTTGTTATTTCTTTTATGTTCTTTTATCTATGATATTTTTATTTGTGATTTTATTTGTGATTTCTATCTATGCTTTTTATCCGTGATTTTTATCTAACCTTCCATTTGTGATATTTATGTTGTTATGACATTTGATCTTTCTTTTACTAACTTTCTATGATATTTTATATTTATGAATTATTTATTTATCCCGATAATGTTATCTAACTTTTTTTATTAGGTTATATGTATGTTAAAATATTTGTAAATTGATAACATGACTATAATTGTGATTATCTAACTATGGAATGACTTTATTATTATTTTTACTATTTTTGGTGAAGTCTCACCTCTTTTTATGGTTTGTATTCTTAATATTCTTAACCCTAGGGGAGACAATATTCGAAGATGGTGTACATTGATTTTTTTTTCAACAAGATGCAGCAGAAGAAACAGTCATTTGAATTTTTCGTTAGTGTTGTTATATTTAATGGCTTTGGGTTTAAATGCCCGACTTGTACATTATTTTAACTTATATGAAATGATTGGTGATGTGTATGTTAATCTGTCATTTAATTTCCATTTTACTTAAAATTTTCGGTAAGTTTGTATTTCCGCGATAAGAAATTTTAAAATCCATATTTTGAAACTCAAAGCTTTTATAAAATAATTTTAATTAGTTTTAAGATTTATTTATTTTTTTTTAAATGTGACGCCCTACGGAGGGTGTTTTAGTCGGAGTTCTTCAACCAAAGGTTCCCGTTCGTGGCTCTCCTAGATTACTAAGGGGTCTCCCTTTTCTACTCCTACAGGACCAACATCTACCCTGATCTTGTGAGAATGTTTTCTGCAACCTCGAGATTGAGGGTAATAATCTCATGTCTATGGTAAAAGGAATCAAGGTTGTGATCACTCCTTAGAACTGGGAAGTTGGTTTACCGAGGAAATGGGTTCATTGAGAACATGAAAATTAACCATTCAGGAATTCATGCGTTGAAAGGATGATTGCAACTACTCTCACATATGCACCATTCTAAGATGAACCATCACTAGCTTTTGCATCTATGCCTATGCGCACATCCTTACTCAAGGAGGTAACTATGCTTTGACTAAAGATGATTCTTCAATCTGTCAAGGAAAGATTCTAATAAACGGTCATACTTCATTATGCACCACATGGTTTAGAATCTGAAAGCTACCCTATTTACATTTGGCATTCTTCAATGATATCATGAGATTATGGAAACAGAGACATCGCTTACGTTGACTCATCACAATGTCTTTGGTTCCGAAACGATCAAGAAAATAAAGATGAAGAACGAACAAGGTGTCTAGGTGTATGGTGATGAAGTGGGTGATACTGGTTGATAATCACATATTTTATACATTAATAAACTCTAATTTTTAATCATTTACACTCTCCATGTACTTAATTGATTGAGCTTGGTCATGATTTGTAAGTTGGGTTCTAAATTAGGCTTAATTGATATTTTTCAACATTGTTGAATTTTACAATGTTTCTGAATTTTGGCAATATCTTGAATTTTTTCTAAAAATTAAATGAATTTTATATTTTCAAAAGTTGAGAGAAAGCAATTTAAAGATTTGTTAAATTCTCACCAAATCATCTTTGGAAAAATTGGGCTTGGAAGTCATAACATAGGTTTTGTGATTGAACCTGAATACTTACAGAAAGGGCACAATTTGGGTTGTATGTGGTCTTTTGAGCTAAAACCAGTGGTTTCTTGAAAGCTAAGAAAACTCTTTAACTCTTAAAAGACTTTTAACTATTTAAACTAGTTGGTCATGTGAAGAAATTTCTTGATCATAGAATAATAATAAACCACTCATCCAACCACTCATCCAACCACTCATTAATCATTAGATCATTTATACTCTATAAATAGCACCATTGTTGCTATTGAGAGTTAGTTTGGAGATGTTAAGAATTATTAATCTTAGGTTGGAGAACAAGATCATGTTAATGTTATTTTCAAATTTTCTTTTCAGGTTATGATCATCATCATCATCATCATCATCATCATCATTGATCATCATCATCAGGATCATCATCATCAATCATCATCTTCTTCTTCTTCTTCTTCTTCTTCTTCTTCTTCTTCTTCTTCTTCTTCTTCTTCTTCTTCTTCTTGAACTAATCTTCATCTTGCTTGGGTAAAGGGGTGAAGCTTTTGGTAATAAAAATAAGGTTAAATTAATTTCTTTCTTGTGCTTAAATAATATATTACCAAGTAATCATTATATGTGTTGTATTTTGTTTCCAATCAATTTAGAAACCTTCCTCGTAAAGTGGAGCTCTTGATTCATTGTAGACAAGTGGTTTGGCACAATGAATACTTGAACCAATTTACACATGAGACTTGCAAGTAAATGCATATGATATAAATGGACTTTGAAATTTTCCGATTGGAACCTCATTTAATTTTCAATTGAGTTATAAAAAGATTAATCTTATCCTTAATTTATTATCAAAAGTGAAAAAGCAAGTCAATTTAATTGTGAACTTTTAATATTTTTATTGTTGAATAATAATCAGAATTTTTCTTCATCAATTCCCTGTGGATTGACCTCGGACTCTTGAGAAATTAATTCCTTGAGACAAGTTGCACTTGGGTTTGCATCCTTTAATCCCCATTAAGTTTTTGGCGTCGTTGCCGAGAACTTAATTTAAAGTTTTAATTTATTGAGGTTCTTTTTCTTTAATAAAATATGTTCTCTGAAGAAAAGATTGGCTTGCCGGTGCTTCGATTTCTTTACTAAAACTTTCTAATTCTCTAACTTTCTAACTTACTAACTTATTAACTTACTAACCTACTAACTTTCAACTTATTATCTTATTTATTTATGTTTTCTCTGACTTATTTATTTAAAAGAACTTTTATATTTATGTTATTTATTTATACTTACTAATTTTTTTATATTTATGTCATTTATTTACGTTATCTAACTTTTTAATTTATGTCATTTAATTTTGTTTTCTAACTTACTAACTTGTACATTATTATTATTTTTTATTTTTAAGTCACTTATTTATACTTAATATTTAATAGCTGGGGTAAATCGTTGACTTGTACATTATTTTTTTTATTTTTAAGTCATTTATTTATGCTTAGTATTTAATGGCTGGTGTAAATGCCCGACTTGTACATTATTTTTTTATTTTAAGTCATTAATTTATCAATTGGTCAACTTAAATTTTAGTCGTTTAGTTAAAATTAATCCTGATACTTTATATTTTGATTTGTTTGAATCACAATCATTAATGAACTATTTTTATTTTAAAAGGTCGTTACAAAACAAAATCCCAAACCTTGTGAGAAAGATAATGAACTAATTCCCTAAGAAAATGAAGAAGTTGACCAAAAGGAGACCAAACTCTCGCTTGTACCCTCATTTCCTCAAGCATTAAACAATTCAAGGAAATTGAACCATAACACTGAAATTTTGAAACAAGTGAAGGTCAATATTCCTCTGTTAGATGCTATCAAACAAATTCCTTCTTATGCTAAATATTTGAAGGACTTATACACTGTTAAAAGGAAACTAAATGTGAAAAAGAAAGCATTTTTTACTGAACAGATAAGCTTTATTCTTCAAAACAATAATGCGTTAAAATATAAAGACCTTGGTTGTCCTATAGTTTCATGCATTATTGGAGAACATAAAATTGAAAAAGCTTTACTTGATCTTGGTGCTAGTGTCAATTTGCTTCCATATTCAGTTTATCATCAACTCAACTTGGGTGAGTTAAAACCAACTTCTGTAACTATTCTACTTGTTGATAGATTAATTAAAATTCTAAGAGGAATAGTGGAAGATGTGTTAGTACAAGTTGATAAATTCATATATCCTGTGGATTTTATTGACTTGGATACTGAACCTATGATTGATAGTTGCAACTCAATTCCTGTTATTTTAGGCCATCCATTTTTAGCAACATCTAATGCTTTGATAAATAGCAGAAATGGAGTGGTAAAGCTAACATTTAGAAACATGACACTAGAGCTCAATGTTTTTAACATGTGTAAGCAACCATAGGAAGTCCTTTATGAAAAGGAGGAAATTGAAGGAATTGAAGTCATCGTAGATGATCATCTCCAAACAAGGAGTTCTTCTGACCCATTAGAAATTTGTTTAGTCAATTCATTTGATTCAGGCATGCAATTAGAAGATGATATCTCTGAAATATGCTCTTTGCTTGATTGTACACAGGTAATGGAGTACAAGGGATGGAAGCCAAGATTTGAAGAGCTAAAACCCATGAATGATAATGCCCATGAAGAAGTACCCACACCGGAACTAAAGCCATTAACTGCTGGGTTGAAGTACACATTTTTAGGAGAAGAGCAAAGTTTTCCAGTGGTAGTTTCCTCGTCCCTTACTGAAGAACAAGAAGGTATGTTAACAGAAGTACTTAAAAGACATAAAAGTGCAATTGGATGGACATTAAAGGACATAAAAGGCATTAATTCATTAATATGTACACATAGAATACATTTAGAGGATAATGCTAAAACATCTCAATAACCTCAAAGAAGATTAAATCCACACATGAAAGAGGTAGTTACACACTACTAGAAAAATCAGATTTATAGACGAAATTTAGAGATAGACAAAATTCCATCTCTAATAGAGACAAAAATGATTATTCAGAGACGGAAAATAAATTTTACAATTCAGAGATAGAATTTAGAGACGAAAATTATCCGTCTCAGAAATTTTTGTCTCTATTTCCGTCTCTAAATGGTCAATCTTGAAATTTAAAAAATCAAATAGAGTTCGAGACAGAAATTATTCCTCTCAAAATTTTTCGTCTCTATTTTTGTCTCTAAATGGTCTATCTTGTAATTTAAAAAGTCAAATAGATTTAGAGACAGAATTTAGAGACGGAATTTATTCATCTTAAAATTTTCCATCTCTAATGATACTATATTCTGTCTCTAAATAATCTATATAATTTTTTTTATAAAAGTTAGAGACATATTGTTTGTCTCTAATCTCTTCAAAATTTAAGGGTTTCAAAAACCCAAATTTCCTAAATTTCATCCACTCTCCTATGCACTATTTGACGCTCTCCGTCACTAATGGCTACATAACACATCACGCACTTTCTTTCCCCATTTCTACAAATTGAACCCTAGCCTCTATAGCATTGCTCCTCCCTCATTTCCCTCATTTTGCAGCGTCCTAGTGTTTCCACCGGTTGGCTAAACCATAACCATCGACCCTACATCCACCGGCCTTGCATCCGTGTTTCCACAAGGAGTTCACCGACCCATTTCTCCCCTTGTTGTATATACTGCAACTGTTTGGCCATCGCTGGGAGCCACCACTTGGCAACCCCACACCACTTGGTATATTTACTTTCCTTTCCTACTGCGACCTCCACTTGTATGTTTCCTTTCCTATTGGCTCCACTTGATGTCATCCTTACTAGTTCTTGCTTTGTTGTATAGGGATTTTGTGGGTATTTTTTTTTTTTTTATTTTTGCTTTTAATCTAAATTTGAGGTTCGAGATGTAATTATGCACTCAACTTTATTGATAATTTGATTATGTATAAATCTAGTTGATTGAGGATTAAGGCTCAGTGATATGTTGTTGTAATCTTCTTATAGGTTTAATGCATTTGAGGTCTTGTATATGACCTGTTTGTTGAAATGGCTGAAATATGTTATAGGTTCATTACTTAAGTTCTGTGCTGCCAATTCTTTCTTAAGTTCCATGTGGTACATATATCATGTTGAGCTCATTACTTCTTCTTATAATAAGGCCTTTATGGAATTATCAAGCATCCTTATTTTACTCTTTGATGGTTTTGATATACTTATCGGGGCAGTGACTTCTATTGGTTCATCAGAACTAATGAAGTGGGGTGCTGGTTTCACTATTTTGATAGTTATAGTATGGCCTATTCTCTCCCTCCCATCAGGTAATCTTGAGTTACATTAGCAGACATATGACCATGGTTTTCCTTTCATTCCGTTGACACAACAAGTATAAGCAAAATCTATCTTTGTTTTCCTCACAAGTGGTAACATATCTGATTTGGTCTCTTATAATTTCAATGTCAGAGAACTTTCATGTTAACTTATTTATTTGTTTATTACCATAGGGGAGTTTAGCAAGGGCTACTTTTATTTTTGGGCAGTGATTGCTATAGGATGGGGTACTATTGGTTCTGTTGTGATAATTATTTTACCACTAATGGAGAGTTAGGAAACCATCTAGATTGTCATTATGGGCATGTTTACAAATGACAGGCTCATGAAAAAAGTGGAGTTAAATTTCAAGTTGCAGACAATCATACAGGCAATACTAGAAGCAAAGAGACTTTACTTGTTTAAGAAAGAGAAGGCCAAAAAATTAGAAGCCTCAGAGCAACAAGCATGTTCTCTTCCTGCATAAGATCCCAGGGGACCAAATTCTTGTTCAGCTAATTACAAAACATAATTAGTTTTTTTCATGTTTGAACCTTTTTTATGGTAACATCTGATTCTTGTGCTTCAATGCAGGGTCTGTATACAGTGGTGTTGATTTTTGTAAGAGGTTTGTGGTGTCTCCATCATCAGGAGGTATTGGTCTTGTCCAAAGCTAAAGTCACTTGAGCATTTAATTAAATAGTGTCATCCTTGCTTCCAAGTATTGATTAAAGCACTTTCTCTTAATCATCCTTTTAAGTAATTTGTCATGTTTATTTTAATCAATTTTTCATCAACTGATAGTACTTCATTTTATTTTGGGATTTTTGTATATGTTGCATTCAAAGATTTTAAACCATTTACTTCCTTGCACTTAGACCATAGGTTCAAAGTGACCTCGAACAATGGGTTGCAGGGGCTGTGCCTATTCCCCCAGATGATGCTGGGAAAGAAGAAGTCATTGTTGCTTTAGTAACTAATGTAGAAGCTATGATTAAAGCTGATATAAAGAAAACTGCCTTGAAGGTAATTAAACATATTTTAGCAAAACTCTACTTTTCACTGAGTTTACATTTGTGATATAGCTGAGATTTAGATATGCAGGGTCATATATGGCACACTGGTTATGAGAGTAATGAATTGAAAGGAATTGTTTTTTATGATGTACTAGAAGCTCTAGAAAAGTGGCATGCCTTGAGCATAAAAGTTGCCTTTCTGTACTTATTCCTGTTTCAAATTGCTAATTACTTTTCTGTTCTATTTGTCTTCCTTCTTTAAGTGCATTTCCATTGTTGTCTCTTTTTATTGCAAATATTATTCAACTCACCTCAGCTTAAGTTTGTTGAGGATAAGGCAATGGTTGTTGTTGTTTTGTGTGTGTGTGTGTGTGTGTGTGTGTGTACACATGTTTCTTGCATTTTAATTACTATTTCCTATCTATGCAATGGGTATACATATGTTAATTGCATTTTAATTGCTATTTCCTATCCATGCAAGGGCAATGATTTAGGCATGGAGGTGCGATGGAAGAATTAGGGTACGTAATGTTTTTATGATTGCTCATCTGAGGTGCATTATTAAAGGAGTTAGTTTATTGCTTAGTGAAAATGGAAATGTGGTTGCAACTGTTTCTCTTATCATTTTTGGTTATACCTGAAGGCTTGAACACATTGTGATCGAACTATATAATTTTTAAAACATAAATTTTGAACTGGGAGGATAAAACTTTCTACAATATAGTCCCATGACTGGGGGGATTCTTGTTTATGAATACTATTCTTTTTCTTCCCTTTATTATTATTATTATTATTATTATTATTATTATTATTATTATTATTATTATTATTATTATTTATTTTGAATAAAAAATTGGCTTTTGGGTATCAATTAGCATTTTATTGATTTTGCTTCAGTTCTGTTTGATCTTTAACTCTGGCACGTATATTGTCCTCAATGGGTTGTTGCAGCTGATCATATACACTAAGGAGAAAAATGCCATTTTGTTTACTTATCCTCTTACTGTAAGTTTCTAATAACTTTGATAAAGTACTTGTCTTTCCTATTTATATATGGAGAATAGATGTCGTGTTTGGATCATGTTTTCTGAATGACTGATCTTCCTAAGTCTGTTAAAGTTGAAACTTCATCTACCTTCTACCTATACCAGTCCTCTGGTGTTGGATTTTGTATAATACCTACATATAATCTATATCACTCACTCATCTGTTGAATGTTTATTGATTAATGTGGATTATTAGAATATGTGGTGATGAAGTGATAGTGTTGTGATTTTAGTTAATATAGGTTAGAGGCTTTATTCTTCAGCTTTAGATGTATATTCAAATTGGAGAAAAAATTCCTGAAGTGAAATAGCCCCTTGTTTTGTACATTGATTAAATAAAATTCTTGTTTCCTCCATCCATTTTTAATTCATTTTCCCAATACATAGAAGGAACATTTTTTGAGAATTTTATGTTTGTGACTTTGTGTCATTGTGTGTGTGTGTGTTAGAGAGAAAGAGAGAGAGAGAGAGAGGCATGCCTTCATCTTGTTGTATAAATCTTCCATCCTTTTTTTTTTGTTTTGTTTTGGTCTCTTCCTAGAGAATAATAGGTTTATTGTTTCAGTTTGGTTAGTTATGTTAGGATTGTGCCATTGTATATTTGTATAGGCCTTAAGATAGATAGGGTAATCTGAGTGCATTTTCAGCTGATGAACTTAAGGAAGAACTTTTTAGACTATTGTTACTTGGATAATTATAATGATTAATGATTTATTGTGATTTTTGGTAAATTTTGATTTTTGATAATTATATGCATAAGAAAATAGATTTTTTTTTAATAAAATGAAGGCATCTAGTTGTGGCAAATCCCAACTAGATACTTAATTTAAAAAAAAATTAGAGATGGATTTAGAGACAAAAAAATCTGTATCTAATTTAGAGACAGAAATAGAGACAAAATTTTTTCGTCTCTAATTTAGAGACGGAACTCATTTTCCATCTCTAAATATTTAGAGACGCCAATTTTAGAGATGGAACAATTTTTGTCTCAAATTCTGTCTCTAAATATTTAGAGACAGAATTTTACACATTTAGAGACAGAATTTGTTCTGTCTCTAAATTTGAAAATTCTAGTAGTAAGAGCTGAAGTTCTTAAATTGCTTAATGTTGGAACTATCTATCCTATCTCTGATAGCCAGTGGGTAAGCCCTACACAAGTTATGCCTAAAAAATCTGGAATAACAGTGATTGAAAATAAAAAAAGTGAATTAATACCTACGCGAGTCTCATCTAGTTAGTGTATGTGTTTTGATTTTAGAAAATTGAATGCTGCTACTAGGAAAGATCAATTCCCCTTGCCATTTCTTGATCAAATTTTGGAAAGGGTAGTAGGACATCCATACTATTATTTTCTTGATGGTTATTCGGGTTATAATCAAATACCAATTGCATTGGAAGATCAAGAAAAGACCATTTTTACATGTCCCTTTGGTACTTTTGCATATAGAAGAATGTTTTTTGGCCTTTGAAATGCTCCAACAAAATTCCAAAGATGCATGTAAAGTATTTTTAGTGATATAAATGAGCATTATTTAAAGATTTTCATGGATGATCTGACAGTTTTTGAAAATTCCTTTCAAAATTGTCTTGATAATTTGGAAAAAGTTCTTAAAAGATGCGAAGAAAAAGAATTTGTGTTAAACTGGGAAAAATGTCATTACATGATTACCTCGGGAATAATGTTAGGTCATGTGATATCTTCTAAAGGCATTGAAGTTGATAAGGCCAAAGTTGAATTAATTGCTTATTTGCCTTCCCCAAAAACAGTTAGAGAAGTTCGTTCCTTTCTAGGACATGCAGGATTTTACAGAAGATTCATAAAGGACTTTAGTGTCATATCTAGACCATTATGTAATCTTCTGTTGAAAGATGCACCATTTGATTGGACTCAAGAATGTCAAAAATCTTTTGAAAAATTAATTGGTCTTCTGACATCTGCTCCTATCATGCAATCTCCTGACTGGTCTTTGCCTTTTGAGTTAATGTGTGATGCTAGTGATTTTGTTGTGGGCATTGTTTTAGGCCAAAGAAAGGAAGGTAAGCCTCATGTGATTTGTTATGCAAGTAGAACTTTAAATAGTGCACAAATGAATTACACCACTACTGAAAAAGAACTACTTACTGTAATATTTGCACTAGACAAATTTTGATCTTATTTAATTAGTTTTTCTATTGTGATTTTCACTGATCATGATGTTGTTAGATATTTGATGTCTAAGTAGGATGCCAAACCAAGATTTATACGGTGGATCTTGTTGCTTTAAGAATTCAACATCACAATAAAAGATAAGAAAGGAGCCAAAAATATTGTTGCAGATCATTTGTCCAGATTTACAAAGGCTCACCTTTTGATAGCACACCCATCAATGATTCTTTTCCTGATGAATTTTTATTTTCTGTCAATCCCATGCCTTGGTTTGCTAACATAGTCAACTTTCTTGTAACAAGAAAGATGTCGCCTCAATAGACACACCAAGATAGAAGGAAATTTTTGACAGAGGTGAAAAATTTTTATTGGAATGACCTATACTTCTTCAAATATTGTCCTGACTAAATCTTTCGGAGATGTGTGGCCAATAGTGAGGTAGGTAGTATAATTAAATTTTGTCACTCAGAAGCATATGGATGTCACTTTTCTTCAAAGAAAACAGCTGCAAAAATCTTACAATGTGGATTTTATTGGCCCACTTTATTTAAGGACTGTTAAACTTTTTGCAAAAGTTATGAAAAATGTCAGAAATTGGGCTCTATTTCAAAAAGAAACATGATGCCTCAGAACTCTATCCTTGTCATTGAAATTTTTTATTGTTGGGGAATTGATTTCATGGGCCCATTTCTATCCTCATTTGGATTTTTGTATATTTTAGTTGCAGTTGATTATGTCTCAAAAGGGATTAAGGTGATTTCATGCTGACACAATGATCATAAAATTATTCTCAAATTTTTAAAAGAAAATTTCTTGTCTCAATTTGGAATCTCTCAAGCTATCATCAGTGATGGGGGGAAACATATTTTTGCAATAAATCATTTAAATCTTTAATGAAGAAATATGGTATTACACACAAAATTGCCACCCCTTATCACCCTCATATAAGTGGACAAGTTGAATTGGCAAATAGGAAGATTAAACAAATTTTGGAAAAAACGGTTAACTCAAATCGTAAAGATTGGTCTTTAAGACTAAACGATGCACTTTGGGCTTACCGTACTGCTTTTAAAACATCCTTAGGCATGTCACCTTATCGGTTAGTCTATGGAAAACTTTGTCACTTGCCTGTAGAATTAGAACATAAAGCATTTTGGGTCATTAAAGCTTTCAACCTAAACCTTGATGATGCTTGCAAGATACGCAAATTGTAATTAAATGAACTTGAGGAATTGAGAAATGATGCATATAAAAACTCAAAGATTTATAAAGCTAGAACAAAATTTTTTCATGACAAGACAATTTTGAGAAAATCTTTTGAAATTGGTCAAAAAGTTCTGCTTTATAATTCTCGTTTGCACCTATTCCCTAGAAAATTGAGATCTAGGTGGAGTGGTCCTTTTGTTGTCAAACATGTGTATCCTCATGGGGCTATAGATATTGAGAATCCTAGGAATGGTAGTGTATTTAAAGTCAATGGACAAAGACTCAAACCATTTCTGGATCGAAAACCAAGTAGATGAGGTAGAATTCATCTCTCTTTCTAATCCTTGTTATGAATAGAATTTATTCTAATTTTTGTTGCCTTCTTTTTGTAGTTCTTTGTGTTCCCGATTAAGTGGCGCATAACAGTACTCCATGGCTCTCGGGTTGGTTTGTTTTCAGTTTCCCATAATAATTGAATCTTTCTCCTTTAAAATGGATGTCATTCTCTCAAATTTAAGAAAACATTTTCCTTCCCTCCCTCAAAATGCTCTAACAAAAATCTACAAAGCTATATGTGAAAGATTGAGACTGTTAATGCATAAGGGCATGCCAGAAGATGTACGTTGGATAATTAAAGCAAAGGTCCATTTAGCAGATGAGTCTTTAATTTCATTTGACTCATACATGTCAGGTCTTAGTAGAAGTTTGTATTCTAAAAGGAGAAGAGCAAAAAGGTTACAAGCCTATCACAAATGTGCACTATAGAATTGTAACAAGTAGTGTCATTCTTTGGGGATGGTTTCCGCAAACAGAGAAGATAAAATATTTTTCATTAAGAATGGACTGAGTAAGGAGTCATTAGATGATATCTTATTGACTCTTGAAATGCATTCTTGTGGACTTGTGCATCATGAACTTCTTAATTTATGGAATCTCTTCAAGGATGAACAAAAGCGTTACAGTCTTGGGAATCTGACTTTAAAAGACCCTGTTTTCTAATTTATAAGAAAATTAGATGGGAAACTTATCCTCAACTCATAGAAGGCGTTTAAGCTGTTACTAGACGTGAAACCAGAGACAGATGTAAGTCATATCCACAACAACTTGTACATATTATCTTCTTAAAAAAAAAGAGCAAAAATAAAAAAAAAAAAAAAAGAAAAGAAAAGAAAAGAAAGAGAAAAAATGAGAAAAGGAAGGCGAAACTTCGGTTTAACTTGGTCTTTAATTAGATTAGGAGCCCCGGATGGATGTCCATCTTTTCATATACTCAAGAAGAGACCTTCACACACCGGTATATAAATAAGGTTCATGTGTCATACTTTGTAGAGAGCCATTCTCAGTGTCCCAAAGTTTACCTTCTAGGCAAGCTGAGATGATGGCAAATAGAAGTGCCCCACGTTGGCATACTCACATGACTATGCAACTGAGCTGGATCCTGTGATTTAATGCCATGGGCTCTCTAGCGACCTCTCACTAGTTGTGGTCCTTAGGTGGTAGTTGTCAGATTTACACATTTTAATTAGTTGCATCGTAGCTAATTCCAATATATTCCACAAGCAGGAAGGAGAAGAATCCCAAGATTGGCTGAGTCGTCTCGGTATTACTGCACTCATGACGCGCAGTATAAAGATATGCTATGAAAACTGTACATAAAGGTATGTCATCATTTGCTATTATACTTCTTTTATCTTTATATGATTTTGCTATATTTTAGTTTTGGATAGACGATCCTTTGAGCAGGGTCCTTTAGGAGTTTCTAGACTTCTTTACCCTGATGGTTTTCTTGAAGTTCAAAAAAACAAAAACAAAAACAAACAAAAAAACAAACAAAAAAAAATAAACAAAAAAATGAAAAAAAAATCTGTGTTTTTTAATTTTAAACTTTTCTAACAACAACCAACCTACCCTTATAGGTGCTATTATTACCCTTTTTCCATTCTTTTTCCTATTTAAACACTCAATTTTCTCCACTTTCCTCCAATTCAGAATCATTCAAAGGGAAGGTGAGTATAGAAATGGAAGGTGTTTCTGTTCGGTAACTTAAAAATATCTGTGTATTTTGTGGGACTAAGTATGGGAAGAGTTTAGAGTTTGTAAATACAGCAACCACTCTTGGTCGAACACTTGCTGCGAGGAATATTCATGTTGTATATGGGAGAGGTTGTCATGGGTTAATGGGGTTGTATCACTTGCTACATATATAGAAGGCAGTCAGGTTTTAGGTGTCATTCCTGGACCTTTAACTTAACAGAACATCACTGGAAAGACAATTGGGGAGGAATTTAAGGTATTATTTATGCATGAACGAATGAAGATAATGCTTGACAACTCTAATGCATTCATTGCCTTACTAGGTGGTTTTGGTACTTTGGAAGAAGTTTTTCAAATTGTCTCTTGGCCCCAACTGAACATCTACCATAAACTTATAGGTTTGTTGAATGTAAATAATTTCTTTGATCTTTTGTTAATTTTTTTTGACAAAGCTATGGAACAAAAATTTATCATACCTGTGGCAAGACTACTTCTTATCTCTACTTCCATCGTTGATGAGTTGATTGATAAATTAGAAGTTTTTGTTTATAAACCTGATCCAGCAATAGCTCAGATAGATTGGTCAGCCGGAAGCAGTGAGGGAAGCAGCATGAAAAGAAAGCCAGATCTGACACTTCGTTTATAACTTTCTTTTACCTTTGATTTTATTTATCGTACTTTGTTTCTGTTTAAATTTGTGTCAGATTTCTTCAACAGGTAATCTCTTCTATCCTTTACTCATCTATATTTTAACATTGAGGACAATGTTGTGATTTGGTTGGGAGGGAAGGATATTTGACCAAAAAAAATTTTTTTTTGGAAAGTATGATATGATTGTCATTGACTTACTAAACGAATGAATGATGGCATAGTAAAGAGTAATTTTACTCCAGAGATGCATCTAAATTGGGAAGTATGTGTAGTGATATGACTGTCAAAAACCTATTCATAGTAAAACCAATTAAGGATGGCAGAGTAAGGAGTAAATTTTTCCTTGGAGGTAATTTTACTCTTGAGACGCATCTTAGTTGAGAAAATAATTATTTTCTATAGAAGTAGTAAATAGATTCTTAGATCTTAGCATAAATTGTCTTCTTTCTTAAATTTCACATGCTTGGTTATGAATGTTGAAATGGTGGATTAAGAATGATAGAAATATGCCTTGTGAGATTTTGAGCCTATTGATGAATGGATTGAACATTTGTACTATTCTCTTCTTTTTTGTGCAATTTTCACTCATGGAATTGTTACTCTAGAACTTGCTTCGATTCTCTTTTAGGATACATTTTCACATGCATACATAAACATGATTGAGGCATTTTTGTTGAAATAGCTACTTTAACCAAATAGATAGTCTTGCTCAGCAGCATATTGTCTCAATATGATATCAAGCACTCTTATAACTTCTTAGAAATTCTCTGATTCCTGCTAACGTAAGGCATTGGAAATGGCCTATTTCCCCTTGCTTAACCCCTTTGAGATTATTTGACTATTCTTTGTTTCTAGCCCATTATGTGTCTTAAATGAAAAATCATATTCTTACCTGACTTTAGGGAATAAAAGAGCATTGGCTTTGTTAATGGATGAGTTCTTGAACAAGTGTAGAGGCGTGTGTGCAAAATGGATTGGTGAAAAAGGAAAGAGTAGCTAATTGAAAAAAAAAATGTGTGTGTATACTTATGATTTAAAAAAAACAAATGTTTAAAGAAGGGTCAACAAAGCAAAAAGGGAAGAAGAAAAGAATATGTAAAGGGAATTTGTATTAGGTGGAGTTGGGATAAACTTTCATGCCTATTAATTGAACTCAGCTTTCATGCTCTTTTATTCTCTTTGGTTTTTAACTTGCCACATCCATATTACCTTCATTTACCTTGATCCCATTACAACCTTGAATAAAGTCCTCATGATTTGTGTGTACATGTGTTCTAAGTAGTGGAGAAGTAGAAGATAAGCAAGCTTATGATAGTATAATTTTTCATGGGTTGAATAGAGTGAAATACTTACCTTTTAAACACTTGAGGGATTGAGAGTGAATTCTTTGAGGATCTATCATTCTTGATTCATTCTTTTCAACTGACGTTTCCTTGCTTATTGGTTGAGATGTGAAGAAATGTTACCTTATGAATGCTTTGATCCCTTGAATTTCTGGTTGCTCTTCTTGATTCATCGAGTCTTTTAGAGTTTTTAGCTTTTAAGTTTGTGTTCTTTTTCTTTGTTTCCTAGCTTTGGTCTTATGTGTTTTGCCCAGGAGTGCAAAAAGCTAAGTGTAAGGGAATTTAATAATCACATATTTTATACATTAATAAATGCTCATTTTTAATCATTTACACTCTTCATGTACTTAATTGATTGAGCTTGGTCATGATTTGTAAGTTTGGGTTTAAATTAGGCTTAATTGA
This sequence comes from Ormosia emarginata, assembly GCA_029884605.1. Taxonomy (NCBI): domain Eukaryota; kingdom Viridiplantae; phylum Streptophyta; class Magnoliopsida; order Fabales; family Fabaceae; genus Ormosia; species Ormosia emarginata. Next base: position 45,550,198 of record JAQQTP010000077.1, on the reverse strand, counting down.
TATTTTTCAGCATTGTTGAGATTTTACACAGTTTCTGTATTTCGGCTATATCTTGAGTTCTAGATGTCCAGAAATTATGAATTTTACCTTGTAGGAAAGCTAAAAGAAAGCTCTACAACTTTGATGAGAGCTCAAAGTCTCAATTGGACATCTAGTGGAGTTAATTGGGCTTGGAAGTCAGAACATGGGTTTGTGATTGGAACCTAAATAGTGTACAGTAATCAAGGCATAACTCAGGTTTTAGGTGGTGTTTTGAGCTGAAACTAGTGGCATTGTAAAGCTAAGACAAAACCATTCAACTCTTATGAAGACCACTTTTCGATTTTATGATGTTATGATAAATTTATGGTTGTGTGAAGACATCTGATTGGTTGAGTGGGGAGACAAGCATGATAATAATCCAACCACTCATCCAATCACTCATTAATCAACCCCCTTGCCACTTTGTATCCTTCATACTCTATAAATAGTACTATTGGCTGCTCATTGAGAGTTAGTTTGGAGATGTTAGTTTAGAATTATTAATCTTGGTTGGAGAACAAGATCATGTTATTATGTTATTTTCATGTTTTAATTTTCTTTTGTTGTAAATAGAAGTTATTATCATCATCTTCTTTTTCTTCTTCTCTCTTTCTTTCTTCTTGCTCATGGGTAACTGATCTTCATCTTGGTTGGGTGAAGGAGTGAAGCTTTTGGTAATAAAAATAAGGTTAGATTAATTTATTTCTTGTGCTTAAATAATATATTATCAAGTAATCATTATATGTGTTGTATTTTGTTTGCAATCAATTTAGAAACCTTCCTTATAAAGTGGAGTTATTGATTCATTGAAGACAAGTGGTTTGGCACAATGAATGCTTGAACCCATTTACAAGTGTTGGTAAATAATTAAAGGAACCATAATATAACTATGTATATAATTCTAAATGGACTTTGAATGTTTTATTTTCCAATTGGAACCTCTGTTGTGCGTGGATTTCAATTGAGTTATAAAAAAAATTAATATTGTCCTTAATTTATTACCAAAAGTAGATCTCCTAACCCAAGCAAGTTCTTTAATTTAATTGTGAATAAGTTTTAATATCTTTATTGTTGTGACAAAGCCTTTCCTTACCTCAAAGAATTGTTCTTCATCAATTCTCTATGGATCAACCTCGGACTCCCGAGAAATTTATTACTTAAGACAACTTGCACTTGGGTTTGCATCCTTTAATCTGCATCACTGGTACTGAGGATAAGCAGGAAGGAGAACCTGTTGTTGTTGCTAGCCCGGTCACGAATGAACAAATCATGACAGTCCTGCTAGAAAATAGAGCTTATATAGAGAACACCACGGGCATCATATTTGATTGAATTGAAGCTGTGGAGGAGGTGAAATAGGGAGAATATAATTGAATTCAACCCATGCAAACTTGAAATTTGCAAGATCAAGTCCAAGACAAAGACTAAATAGAAATTGTGTAAAAAGGCCTCAAAATGATTTTTGGTTTCCAAATTAAAAATCTTACAAATGCCCAACTGTTGTTGTGAGGCTTGAGCAGGCAACTTTGCGAAGGATCTTTGAACATCACTTCCCTCCACCACCGCCCGATGCATAGCTGATAGGATCCTTAGATTTAGGATCTTTGTTTTGACTGATAGTGTATATGCTGTTTTGATTGAAAAAAATACCGAATGTAATTGGCTGACAAATGAAATGAAAAATTGCCTTTGAAAACTCCTTTGTGTATGAACTGTTTCTTAATATTGGTTTTGTTGAATTGGTCATTGCAATTGTGTTTTGCTGATTTGAATGCTTATATGTTTATAAGTTTGGTATAATGATGGCCTTGCTGAGTTGGTGCCTTAAATGAATATATTAAATATATATCAATCACTTGTTTTGGCTTTATCTTGCCCCATCTTTTTTATCATGACAAAAGGGGGAGAAAAAGCTAAAGTTATATTTAACAATTTTGGAGATTGTGTTGAGAAAAGACAGCTCAGAAAGATTAATCTAAAAAGGATCAAGGAATTCCAAAAGAAAGGTGGAGTTGCGCATAACTCTAAAATTAATTCTCCACTTACAAACTAGAGAGGGAGTAAGTCTTTCTTATAACTTTGTGAATTCCAATTTGTGAAACTAACTCTTTTCTCAATGATTGTTTATCATTATAAAAAAGGAGGAGAATGTAATTGGTTATCAACCCATGAGCACTGTGTTTTGATGATAACAAACTTGAAGATGTTGTAAGATTAAGTCCAAGACCTTCAAGACTAGCTTTAGGACTTAGATCTCTTTGTAAAGGTATATTGTGGTTCACATTAAAGTTCCAAAACTTGTTTTTCAAAGAACCCATATAGCAAATGGTTTTAAAGGCCTCAAAATGATTTTTGGTTTCCAAATAAACAAATTTTAAGTGCCTAAAAGCTTACAAGACCATATGGAATCAATTGGCATAGTTTAGAAACTGAGAAAATGTTTTCCATGTTGTTTATTTGAATAAGGATTCCTTTATTCGAATAACAAAAGTTAGAGAAGCCAAGAACTCCATCTGATCAAGCCTTATTCGAATAACACCCTGTGTTATTCGAATAAACAGCTTCAAACCAAGTAGCGCGCTATGTTTTTAAAAGATCTATTCAAATAGACTGATTTCTATTCGAATAGAAATGTTTCTGAATAGGCATTTTAAAAGGTCTTATTCGAATAACCAAAATGGTTATTCGAATAACCAGTTCTAGAGACCATTTTGTAGAAAGTGCTATGAAGATCTATTCGAATAGGGTTTTATTATATTCGAATAGACCAGCTTCTAGAATCAGAAACTAACGGCTATATTGAAGTAATTAATGCTCCAACCACCTATCCAACGGCTCTAAATCTAAATGGGTTATAAATACAAGTCTTTGGGCACCAAAGCAATGTTGGAAAAACATTCTGAAAATTTGGGTTGAGCATTAATATGAGTTTTTTAGTCATTCTATTAGTTTCTTTGTTTATGAGCTAAAAGTGTAAAAATCATTATACCCATTGAGCTTCAACTTGTGTAATCTGCTCTTTTGAGAGTTTATGCTTCCTAAACATTTTGTTTATTCTGAAAAAAGGGTGAAGTATCCCTCTTGTAAAAAAGGTGAGGTATCCCTTGTTATAAAGAATGTGAGGCATCTTTCAGAGGTTATAAAGGGTGAGGTATCTCAAGGTGTGTTAAGTGCTCTTAATTGTAAAGGTTTTCAAACACCCGATCAAGCTTGAAGTTCTAGTGAAAAATCTCGAGTGGTTTGCTTGAGGACTGGACGTAGGTCACAAGGGCTGGCTGAACCAGAATAAATCATTGTGCTTGATTCTCTCAACTCTATATCTTTACTGTTAGGTACCATTAAAAATTTTGGTAAACATATCGTATGAACTATTAACTTTGTTTTGTGTTATCTTCAATGTTCCAGCTTTATCCAACGGCTCTACTTTGTGCTTTAATTATATATACTTGAGTTAACTTTGATATCTAGTTTTGCTTGACTACTTTTTATCTTGGCTAGTTTATTTGTGAGTGATTTATCAATCTCATTTATCTATTCACTTTAATTAAACAATAGCTTCAACGAAAATTGGTTTACAAGTGTTTTGCGAAAGATTTGTGAAAATATTTTATAAACTCAATTCACCTCCCTCTTGAGCTTGAGGCCACTTGGTAACAGAATGAAATTGATCATATATCAACCATATATATGATCTCAAATCTAAATTCCTATGTCTAGATTCATCAAATTTCAATAAATCACTTAAAAGTTAGCCAAACTATCAAGAATATTAAGATTTATATGATTGAACAAAACCAAACATCAATATAAACTCAAAGAAATACAAAATCATCAATATCCATACAAGGATTCAAAGTAATCCCTAAATACAGCTTCGCTACTCATTGAACACGAAAATATACAACTAAAACAATGTTCATGATATAAGGAAGAGAAGAAAACAAAGGGAGAAGAAAGGAAGCTCATGGATATGATCTTTGATGCTTAAATCTCCTTCCATGAAGAAGATGACCTCCAACCTTAGCTCCCCTAGCCTCCTCTCAACCTAGAAATGAAATTCTAGCCGCAGCTATCTAACCTAAAAACTAAGCTCTCTACAGAAATATAATAAAACAATATATATAAGCCCTGAAATCTAGTTCACACCACGGCATTAAACACCTTATGCCGCGGCGCGTGTGTAAATTAGGTCACCACGCCGCGGCATTAATTTGCCTACGTCACAGCGTTCAATCTTCAAAGCTCTCTGTCTAAAGCAGGGGATGCACCACGCCACAGCATTGACATGCCTACGCCGCGACGTGAGATGTTGATCTTCACACTTGGTTTTCTCTTAGGCTTTTGCTTCCAAAGTTGGTCCAAATCTTCCACTAATTTGTATGTTTGTAGCTCTTCCTACAATAGGAAAATCACCAAGTTAATAAAAGTAGCAAATGCACTTAATCACTTAAAGAATATACACAATTTTCTTAAGATCATATAGGAAGAGATCCAAATTGAATTTGACAAATAAAGCCTAAAATCTTCCATATATGCTTAATAACAAGGAACTAAGCTTATCAACAAAGTACAGAGATAGGACACAAATAACTACATTTCCTAGAGTTATGAAGCGGGTTCACAATTGTGGACAATGTGGTGTTGTTCTTCTAACAAATCTAAGTTATGGTGGATGAGGTTTGGGTTGGCCTTTTCAGAGAAGTTCTGCCTCCTCTAACTCGGTTCTCCTATCTTGACTGAAATCATAGCCTCACAACCATAAGTTAACTTGAAGGGAATTTCTCCAATTGAAGAATGGGGCGTGGTCCGATATGCCAATAGGAGGTGATCAAGTTATTCCACCCAATTCCTCTTAGCTTCATTGACCTCTTTTTGATCCCGTGAAGTATAACTCGGTTGGCGGCCTCAACTTGCCCATTAGCATTCAGTTGTTCTATCGAGGTGAAATATTGTTTAATCTTCAGCTAGGAGGTCTCTAAACTTTTGGTCAATGAATTGTGTTTCATTATTTGTAATAATGGATTCTGAAACACCAAATCTACCGATAATGTTCTTATAAGTAAGTTTTTGTATATGCACTGAGGTGATGGTGGACAACGATTCTACCTCAATCCACTTGGTGAAGTAGTCCATAATTACCACCAAGTACTTAACTTGCCTTAGAGCCTGGGGAAAATGACCAAAGATATACATCCCCCATTAATAGAAAGGTTAGGGAACAGACATTGTATAAAGCTCTTTTGGGCCTATATAGATGTCTGAGAACCATTGACATTTGTCATATTTCTGGACATGTTCTATACTATTAGCTTCCATAGTAGGCCAATAGTACCCAACCTTCAGCGTTTTTCGTGCTAGGGACTTTCCTCCGAGGTGATGGCCACAACTTCTTTCATGGATTTCGACCAAAACATACTCTATTTCTTTTGGACCGAGGCACTTGAGGAGAAGAGAAGAAAACCCGTGATGGTATAGATGGTTATCAATAACAGTATACCATGTCATTATTTGTACTTATTTCTGGGCTTTCTTTAGGTTTTCAGGCAATGTGCCATTACGAAGATAGGCAACTATGGGTGTGATCAAGGTTTCATCACTTCCAGTATGAGGACTTTGGTGTCTGCAATATTGGGTGCAAGTAATGTCTCCTAGATTATGGAAATGTTGCTGCCAAAGCTCTTAGTGCTGGCGAGCTTTGACAAGATGTCGGCTCTTTAGTTTTGTTCTCTGGGAATGTGCTCTACCTTAACGCTATTGAAGCTTTCAATTAGCTTTTTTATCTTCACTAGGTATTTTTGCAGTAGGGGTTCTTTTGGCTTGGTAATCACCATGGATCTGGGATGTCGCTAGTTGTGAATTATTGCAAAGGACTACATCTGTGGCCCACATCTTTTAGCCATTGTGAAATCCGCTATACATGCTTCATACTCCACTTGATTATTTGAAGTAGAGAACTCAAACCTTAAAGAATATTCTAGGGTGAGACCGACTCCATTTTCCAATATGACCCCAACACCACTCTCTTTGGGTTTCAAGGATTCATCAACATAGATGATCCAGGAATTCACTCTAGGATAGCCAAAATCTGGTGTAAGCTCCACCAAAAAGTTAGATAAAACTTGAGCCTTTATGGCTTGTCTTAGCTCATAAGTGATACCGAACTCTGACAACTTCACCGACCAAGCGATCATTCTTCCAGTGAGATCTGGCTTATGCAACACTTGACGAATCAGTTGATCTGTCTTTATGATCATATTGTGGCACTGAAAGTATTGTCGTAATCATCTAGCAGTGGTTAGCAATGCTAGAGCCAATTTCTCGATCTTCGCCTTGATCTTCTGATTGTGGAGCTTAAGGCCTTGTGGGACCTTCCTTACAAAATATATGGGCTTATGACCTTCGTTAGTTTCTCTCATCAAGACTGAATTGATTGCTTTATTTCTAACTGAGAGGTAGGCATATAGAGTCTCTCCCAGATCCAGTCTCGTCAGGATTGGAGGTGTTGCTAGCATCTTCTTCAACTCCTGAAATATGGTCTCGCACTTTAGGGTTCACTCAAAGTCTTTTCCATTCTTTAGAATCTTGAAAAAGGAAAGGGACTTTTGGGCATACTTAGCTAGAAAATGAGTGAGGGTCATTATCTGTCCTATTAGTTGTTGCACCTCTTTAACATATTGTGGGTTGTGCATATCAAGAATAGCCGAGCATTTCTTAGGGTTGGCTTCAATGCCTCAATTTGTCAGTAAAAAACCCAAAAACTTCTCAGCCAGTACTTCGAAAACCCACTTTTTAGGATTTAATCTCATATTATGTTTTCAAATTTAGGTTAACACTTCTTCCAAGTCTTTCACATGGTTCTTGGTCTTCGTTGTCTTGATAATCATGTCATCAATATAAACTTCCAGCATCTTGCCAATATATTCTTTGAAGACTTTATTCATCATCTGCTAGTAAGTTACGCCTGCCTTTTTTTAACCCAAATGACATAACACGGTAATAATAACTTCTCATATCACTTATGAATGCAATTTTATCTTTGTATTCCTGGTTCATAGGAATTTGGTTATACTCAGAATAGGCGTCCATGAATGAAAGAAGCCAGAATCCAGATGAATTGTCCACTAGTTTATCTATGTTGGGAAATAAATAAAGGTTCTTTGGGCATGCCTTATTCAAGTCACTGTAGTCGACACACATACACCATTTCCCATTAGCCTTTTCCACTAAGACTACGTTGGAAAGCCAAGTGGTATAAGAAACTTCTTTAATAAATCCAACATCTAGAAGTCCTTTCACCTGCTCTTGTATTATTTCTTGTCTTTCAAGTTTGATTTTTCTTTTTCATTGGACTACCGACTTTACATCCTTTTTTATAAAAAGTCGGTGACAAATGAACTCGGGATCTAACCCTGGCATATCTATAGATGTCCAAGCGAATATATCATTGTTCTTCACAAGAAACTTGATTAGTCAGGATCTTTCCTCTTGGTTTAGATGTCCTCCAATCTTGGTTACCTGGTCTGACTTGGGACCAAGTTAAAGGGGCTAAAGTTCACCATCATCTTGAGGGCTTGCACCACGGATCTCTTCGGGAACATCTAATTCAATCAAGAGGACATTGACGGGAATGACTGAGGTTGAATTGTTATGTAGGTCCGTGGTCCGTGGTTTCTTAGCAATCTTCAAGCTCTCATTATAGCAATTCCTAGTCGTAGCTTGGTCTCCTTTAACCGTAACGACCCTATCATGCTGGTTGAGGAACTTCATGGCCAAGTGGGGTGCAGAAACCATAGCTCCAAAAGTGATGAGTGAGGGGCGACCTAGGATGACGTTATAGGCAGAAGGGCAATTCACCACAAGAAATTTGACCTTAAGTGTCTTAAACAGAGAATCCTTCTCAAGGTTAAATGAGTCTCAATGTATTCTACCGAGGTGATCTTGTCGCCTGTGAATTCAATCAATTCACCGATATACGAAATCAAATCATTCCTTGAAAATCCTAGCTTTTCAAAGAGATCCAGGAACAAAATATTAATTGAGCTCCCCTGGTCCACAAATATACGTCAGACCTCGACGTTGGTTATTATCTTAGAGATCACCATGGGTTCATCGTGGTTCGAGATAGTGTTACTATAATCTTTATCAGAAAAAAAGATCGGTGGGGTCTTCTTGGGTCTAGCTTCCGACTTGGATCCCAAATGAGAGGCTATGTTCTACACAACTCAGAGAGCTTTCTTTTTGGCATTCCCTAATTCGTCGCCACCTACAAAGCCTCCCAAAATGGTATTAATTATCCAGGTTACTTCTGTATGGCATCATTCGGTATCCTGGTTGGGGCTATCTTGGGATTGTGCCCTTTCTTGGTTTAGGCATTATCTTAAGATGAACCTGTACCCAGATTTTCATTCCTTGCAGGTGACTACCTTCTATGATATGGAGATAGGCTTCTTCGAGGACTATAGCTTCTCTTCTTATAATTTCTTCCTCCTCTCCAATTGTTGTTCCGAGATTGGCAAACATAGCGGCCTAGACAGCCATCCCGGATTAGGGACTCGATAGCATCTTAGAGGTTGATGTAGTCCTCAATGTTATGTTCGTAACCTTCGTGAAACACACAGTGTTTAGACTTATCTTTTTATGCATGTTTTCTCAAAGGATGAGGTTTTTGTATATCTCTAAATTCTGTGTTCATCACTTCTTGGTATATTTGAGTTCGAGGTATGTTGAGGGGGTGTAACTTTCATACTTCCCTTTTAATGGTGGCCTCGAATTTTGAGTTTACTGGGGAGCTTGTCTGGGTTTAGGTTTGACATCTTCTCATTTCTCCAAATGTTTTCTAGCCCGAAAAACGTCCTCTGTGTTGATATATTTTTCAGCTCTAGCCCGAAACTTGTCCATCATCTTTAACTCTTTTTTGGCTAGTGAAAAGGAAAATGCCCTAGGGTAGAGGCCTTCCCTCATGTAATGTAGGCTGAGTCTTTCATCTCAGTCATGAATATTTACTACGTCTTTGTTGAACAAGGATATGTGATCTCAGAGGGACTCCTCTTTTCCTTACTTAATATGAGAAAGGCATGAAATGGATTTTGGCTGCACCTTACTAGTAGTGAAGTGCAGCAAAAATTTCGAAGACAAGTCTTCCTAATTAACAACGGATTTAGGAATCAGGGTAGTGAACTATCTTAGGGTGGCCTTTTTCAAGGAAAGAGGAAAAACACAACACATGAATGGATCATTCCCTCCAGCAAATACTAAAGTAGAAACATAAGCATCTAGGTGCTCTTGAGGGTCCGTGGTCTCATCATAGACTTCAATATTAGTTGGATACTTGAAGTGCCTAGGGGTCTCGTAGGCCATCAATTCATCAGAGAAAGGTTGATTATGCTTAACAGACTTTCTCTGCCTTTGATCATACTCCCTATTTTCATGTACCGGGTTTTTAGCTCTTTGTCTGGGTTCCATGATCCATGAATTTTCTAGATTGGTTGGCTCCCTCCTATTCTGACGATTCTTGTGGGAAACCTGGTTTTCGTCCTCCTTCTCCTGGTTAGCAGCTCTTTCCAAGTCATGAATACGTTCATCCTAGAGTCTGACTAGAGAGGTAAGTTCATCTCTAGATAACTTTGGGAGACCTGATTTGCCTTAGTGGGATCAAAATCCATCGTTGTTCACCCATGCTCCTAAGCATTGTAATGTTGATACGAACTATCTGGTTTCTCCTAAGGGGGCTCTAGTGGACTAAGTCATTATGTTACCGGAATGCGCCGCTGTTGAGGGGAGAGGTTTTCATAAGTATGCAAAGTCTCTTCTCCATCTCGCATGGGTTCTGGTTTGACAACAACTGGATCTTGGATTGAAGCGGATGTTGAACAGCAACTAGAGGAGGGTTGGTTTTGAGTTGCAGAAGCGTGATTTCGCTAGTAGTAACCAAGATGGCAATGATTAAAATCGAAGTTTATCATCCCCACAGGCATCGCCAATGTTCTGAATGAGTTTCAGGGATGTCGTACCTGACTTGGTTTAGAGTGGTTGTAGAAGGTGGATTCTTCTGTAGCACGGTGGCAACGACGGTGGTGCAAGGGTGAGTACCTGCAAAAGACACTTTGATGCTCAAATTAGCTCGTGCACAAGGTGGGTAGTGTTTGGAATTAGATGCATACCTTTGCGACCTTGTGTGATATTTATAAAAGCGTTTTAGTAGATAAGAATTATGTTTAAATCTTCATTAATAGATAGTAAATGTTGTTAATTAATATAAGAATGTAATAAGATCATTATTATTTATAATTGATTCTTCTATTTATGAGAGGTTCTATAAGAAATTTATTCTTCATAAATAAATATATTTACTTATTTAATAATACTTATAAATATATAATATTCAATTCTAATATATCAAGTAAGTTGTTCCTGATTCCCTAACCTAAAACCCAATTCAAAATCGGCTCTAATACCTTTAAGGTGCAATAATGAATCAATCAAGTAAATTGGGCATGGATCAAATCCAAGTTATGTTAATATATGTGTTTGTACGAATTCAGCATGCTAACTTCCCTTTATCTCTTGGATTAATGTTTGATTTATTGCTTCTGGCTGTGCCCATGTGTTTCTTTTTTTATATTACGGATTTTTGTCTCTTGCATGAATTGCTTGTGGTTGTGCATACGATGTTTCACTCGCCCTCTCTCCCTTTCCTTTCAGGTAAATCATCGTTCCTTCCCATGATTCTTTCAGCATTCCATTATCTACCACTAATCCAAAAAAAACCTGGGTTAATATACTAAAATTGTACACTTTAAAAGCTTAAACTCTATTTCTACCCGCTTTCTTTCCTTTTTTGCATAATTCAAACGCAAGAAGATAACTTTTCCATTTTATCCCTTACCTTACCATTTTATCCAGTTCCTTCTACTCCATTTTTCTTTGAAATTTTCAAACATAGTCTAAGAGTTTAATACCGTTATCATTCTTATTTATTTTTTTTTTATAAAGATATGCTACAAAGATTTACCTATCACCTCTTCGAAACTAACAAAAGTGATAGTAAGTATTTATTAAGTTAATAGTTTCATATAATTATCAAGAATCAAAACCAAGGGGAAAAATAATACTAATATGCAGTACCAAAAAATACTGCAAGAAATGTTCTTACATGGGGCTGAGATTCAAATTAAAAGACCTCATTAATCAATCTCTTAGACTAAAACATTGGAACATTTCACAAACTCACACCCATCTTTGAAATTTATAAATGGCCTGCCCTTTTAGCTCATCAAAAGAAAAGAGACAGGAGTGAGGGTGAAGGAAACGAAGAGAATGAAGAAAACAAGCAAAGCAAATTAAGGTTTTACTTCTTTAGTCTTGACCCCTTCCAATGAGAATACATTCTCTACACGTACATGCCATTTTTTTCCTTCGGAAAGTACAACACAACGCGTTGTTTTTTCATTCTCGAAGCGCGTTGACAGTGATCCATCACATATTGGTATTAAATACATATCAGCGCTTAAAGAAAACTGCAATTCCTAATTCTAATCCTCTGAGTCTCAATCTCGTGCAAGCAAACGTGGTCTTTGGGTAGGTGGTGTTGAAATTTGAAATTGAAAAACAGAGGACTCTACACACCTCCCCATAGTCCTTTACTCCATGCCCTCTTCTCTCCTACCCTTACAATTAATGCATCTTGTCTCCTAAACATCAAACCCTTCCAGCTGTCTAAATTTTCTCCCCAAATTTTCTCTCTTTATAATATTTACATTATATTATTCAAATATTTGAAAATAAGTTAATTTTTTAACAAAAGTACTTCGTCTCAAATATTAAAGAATAGATTCAAATGAATATGTACAAATATTAAAGAAACCAGAAAGCCATTGAAATCTGCATGTCCCACCCTCACCTTATGTATTGTGGATAGAAATCAAGGTTTGCAATCTTATTCTTTTCCCATAATAAAGCCACAACTATCACATCAAAATACAGTCATAAGCGTGATTTGACTCTTAATATTAAATTAAAATTTAAAAGGAAATCTTGCTACTCTTTCCACATTGAAGTTCTACATATAGCCCAGCTAAGATTGAGCTATACTCAACGCATTTCCCTATCCCTCGTTCTCTCTCTGTATCTCTCTGTCTCTTTCTCTGTACACCATGTCAGATGTTCTGAGTGAAGAACAGATTGTTGAGATCAAAGAAGCCTTTGGCTTGTTTGACAAAGATGGAGATGGTGAACAAGTTTTCTCCTTTTTGCAGTATCTATGATTTTATCCCTTCAGAAACACAATGTTTATATTGATAGAATTGTCATCAGTATCACTCACACATGGTGGTTATTTACAATTTGTGTGTATCTAATTGAATCTTTAATAGGGTGCATTACTGTGGAAGAACTGGCCACGGTCATCCGGTCATTGGATCAGAACCCCACTGAAGAAGAGCTCCAACATATGATAAACGAAGTTGATGCAGATGGCAATGGTACCATAGAATTTGTTGAGTTCTTGAAAATGGCCAAGAAAATGAAAGTAAATTAATTATGCTCTTTCTTCCATTCTTTATCACTATATATATTATAATTCTAATTCATTAATATTGCATGCATTGCCAATATTGCTTAATATCCCCCTCGTTATATAATAGCCAGAGTCTAAGTTCAGTTCTGAATTCTTTCTCATTTAGGAGACGGATGCAGAGGAAGATCTCAAAGAGGCTTTCAAGGTTTTTGACAAAGATCAAAATGGCTATATATCAGCTAGTGAGGTATGTAAATTTTATTCCTTTCTATTCGTTTTTTGTTGTAACTTTCTTTCTTCGACGGCAATTACAATTCAAATACAAATTTGACAAAGTGAGAGTTTCTTCAAACGTGAATAAAGCAAGTAAGGCCAAGATGTTCCAAAGTTGCATTCGTGACATTTATGACACTAAAGAATTATCCTAATACAATTTCTTTTCTTTTCTTGAATTTTTATATGTTATAACTGCTTTGTTTTTTGATTGGGATATTTATCCATGCAATTTAAGCATATACATGCAATTTTAGAGATGCATGCATACACAACCATTAACAGAATTATTTACACAAAAATATTTATATAACCCAGTTCAATCAGTAACAATTGTTTATAGCTTGATCGCTCATAAATTATTTAAAAAACTTATCGACGTTTAATATTTTAATATAAATCATAATAATCTTTTAAAATTAAGTAACCTCTACAATTATTTGCAACTGTAAAAGTTTATAACTTGTGTATATGAAATTATAAGTTAGATTGCTTATGCAAAGAGAAAATAAGTTACATAATTTTTTAAATGATAAAACTTACGTAAAGTTTTTGTTGCGTTGTTATTCCTTAATAAAGTTACATATTTTTTTACACATTATTTATAAAAACTTTAAAATAGAAGATGAGGTGTTTAAAAAATGACATATATCATATATATTTTTATTAAAGAAAATATTATATACATTTAAAGGTGTCCAATGGGTCAGGTCAACCTACCAACTTGCGGGTTTTAATCTAACTTAACCTATAAAATGCGAGTAGGGTTAGATTCGCGAGTTTGGTTGGATTATGTTGAAAAATGTTTTAACCTGCAGTGTGTGGGCTGGATAGCGGGTTGGAATACATCCAACTCATACAAACCGACCCCACCCATCCTTTTTTTTAGTAAAAAGTCGTTTAGTTGATAAAATGTATATGAAAAAAATATAGAATAAAGTCAATAATTATGTCAATACATATAATATGCGTGATGACACTGATTTCGATTGGTTAAACCAATTTGTTGTTTGAGTTATAACTACATTTATTTAATTTATTTCAGACTTAGCAAGACTTGTTAGTTGTTAATTTGTTATGCACTTATTGACTTATGGTGTTTAGCTTATTTGATATTGAGACATATTATATTTGAATAAAGTCGATTGAGACTTATGATGTTAATTCGTTAAATTGAGACCTATTATGTTTGAGATCGAGACTTATGATGTTAATTTGTTAAATTTTGTATTTTAACTTTTTTTATGAATTTTTTTTTAAAAAAAACATGTCAGATCAACGAGTTCGGCCTATCTCAACTTACTCTTAAGTGAGTCGGGTTGAGCAAAAAAATCTCTTCGACCCAACTCAACACAACTCACTACTCTGGTGAGCAGGTCAAGTCTAAAAACGTTGTTAAATCCACCTAACTCACTCAGCGGATACCCCTACATACACCTAAAGAATTTTACTTAATTTTTGTTTTTTATATAAAATTTGATTTTTTTTTATAAAATTCAAATTTTTTTTACTTATTTTATAAATATTATACATAAAACTGTCGTTACATTGTTTTTTTAATAATACAAAGTACTCCGTGCCAATGCCATAATTTTTATTGTATAAAGAGGAGTGTAGGAGGCATGCATTGAAGAAAAAAGAAAAACGTTTTTCGTATATTAAAAATATCTACGAAATTCATATACACGCAAGTATATTTATATACTTATATTTTTTCATATTTCGATTTTCGAGTCGTTTCACGAAATTATTTCGTAGGATATTTTCCTTTTCGTATAGTTAAAAATATGTAATTATAATTTTTATTTATGAGATATAAAAAGTAAATTAATTTTTTATGAATAAAAATAAATTTAAATAAATTAAAAAAATAAAATATAAAAATTACACAAATAACGGAATCAAAGAAAAAAAATGATATTTTATACATTGCACCTCTCCGCAACCGATGAATACTAGCTGGTTGATTAAAAAATGATATGGGGTTTGACATTTGAAACCTAGAGAATCTTGCTTTTAATCGTAACTATACATTTTTTCTCACGTCATGTTATATTTATATAAATTTTATTATTTAATTATATTTAATTTTATTTTTTATATTTTTTTGTTCTGATTTTATTATATATATAAATAAATGTGAGATATACATCACTCACATCTTAAAAGAGATGTATATATAACTTTTTTTTCTTTCGATTTTCACTCTCTCTTACTTATTATTAATAATTAATAACTATATTTATGCACAAACACATACACGTGTACTCACATATTCAATTCATTCTGTGCTGTGCAGTTGAGACACGTAATGATCAATCTGGGTGAAAAACTAACTGATGAGGAGGTGGAGCAGATGATTAAAGAAGCAGATTTGGATGGCGATGGTCAAGTTAACTATGATGAATTCGTCAAGATGATGAAGACCATTGGATGAAACTCTCAACCAATAGATTTGTTATTCAAATTCATTTCGCTCCCACCACATTTTTCCCTCATAAGAAATAAGTGTTCCTATTATTGTTTGTTGTATTCTACTTGTAGCCCATGACGTGAATGACCAAAGCATTAGAAGTGACATCTCAGCCACACCATTTGATTTGTTCAACAATCAACCCATAATTATTATTTTAATTCTAGTTCAGTATTATTATGTGCTCTAATTGAAAAATGGACCTGCACAAATTAAACGGTACATTATATTTATGAAAATCAATTGTGGGTTGGCTTCTCGCTTTTAAGAGGGGGCATGTTGTTGTTGAATGGGAACCCTTTCGGCTCATATACTTGGACTTTGACCCAAAATCAATGGTTGGACCAGGCCACGTGATTTATTATCCGAAATTTTATGGTATGAGTTTGTCATTTTCTTGACTTTTAGCAATAGCTGACTTGTTCTTTTCCATCTTTATGAAGTAGGCACATAAACAAGTCCCCTTCATATTAGTTGTTACATATATTTACAATCTTTCTCCAAAGATAATACCAACAAGTCACAAGACCGCGTGGTTATATGGTGATGCCATTAAAAAAACACAGTTGAACCATAGAGAGCTTGCCATTAGCTGTCTTCTTGGCATGCAGCCGGTGACACATGCACATCGTTAATATGTTTCTAATGTTAATAGTGTTTCTCATGTGTCATTAACAGCAGAGGCCGCTTAAATCTGACGCCTTGTTGCCGTGTAAGCCTTTGATTTTTTTAGGTCTTCTTTAGCTACACTTTGCTTGAGTATTGTTAATTCAGGGCCCTTAGTATGACACAAATCCAGGTCCTTATAATACGTGGATGATTTCAGATATCAACCATTGAGCAAGTGACATCTACCATTAGTGAATGAAAAGAACAATACGGTGGACTAGTAGGAGCAATGCAATCATGTGGCTGACAACTGAATTCCATTAACTACTATAATCTTGTGGCTTAGATCTCTAAAATCATTATTTTGTGGATCTTGAACTATTTTTTTTATTTGTTCTCACAAATCTACTCATGCATTATCAGGGAAAAGAAACATAGATTAACTAGGAGAATGTAGAATACTTAGGAACTAACTCAGCTAAACAACATAACGTGTGAAACTTCTTGTCTTACTCCCTCATTTTGCAGAATTAATTTCACAGGTACGAAAAATGCCCTCTTGTTTTGAAATAAAATAAGACTTAGAAAGTTTAAAAAGTTGCATTCCCTTAAAACTCCACGAAGTCTTGCTATGTCGCATCTTGTAACTTAGCTAATTGATGTCAATACACATTTATGCTATCTAATATCTATGTCACTTTTAAAAAAAAAATGTTAACGAATTTCTAGAGGCATATGGGACTCCAAAAATGCATTTTAGCATAGTAAAAGAAAATCTTGGATTTTACAATAATTATTTATATGATGCAGGTGGGTACAAAGTAAAAGCCTTTATATGCAATCTGCAGGCATTCATTCTTCTTCGCCCCCACCTATATTTATGCATTTCATGATAGAAAATTTTAATTCAAAAAAATTAGATAATAACGTATCAAAATTCTCATATGCACTTAATCTCAAATTATGGCATGCACAAAATATAATAAACAAAAAATTAGATGATATAATTGCCTAGAAAGGACGAATATGAGGCGGTCATAATCGATATTGAAAGAGTAATCATGATCGGTGACACGTGTGTAGAGATGAGAGAAATTACTTTCATTCCTTATATGCGCACAAATCCTTGTGGTCTTAATGTGACAACTACAATACATATAGAATGAGAATAGAAATCTCTCAATGTGTTTACAATATAGATTAATCTACTTATCATAAAAAACTCATACACAATGTCCACAAACCCAAAATAATATTATCCACATGAGTTTAAGTGTTTATAAGAGCACAGTAACAAATTGATCAATATTTGGGCTAGAGTAATAAATGCTTCATAATATTTGACATTCAATTAATCTAGGTTTTAGCATATTAGTAATTATGTTAGTCCACGCTTAATAAAAATATCTAATAATCTCTCACTTAAATAGCACAAGGACTTATTTTAAACAAAATAGCTCTCAGAATTAATGTGGCTACAAGAATGTCAATTATGAGCAAGCACTTTCAACCATCGATCCAAAATAGAATTACAAGCACCTCAACAATACAGAAAATCATACTCAGTAGAAGTACTGATATCATATATGTAATATACTTATAACTCGGTGACCTAACAAAATGTGAAATGTGGATAAAAAAAAAAGTACAACAAAATTGCATATCAAAAGTGTGATCAATGTGTAATTCTTACAAAATGGCCCAGGATCCATTCGGATGCTTAACTGAGATTCAACAAGATATCTAGTATAATAAAATGAAATTGAGTACTAAAATTTCTAATAATATACCATATCAAGCATGCACAATAGTTAACAACATATGACAACAAAGTTTCAATAAGTTTGGAGACCATATAATTGTAGTGTACACTTTCACACTAATCCAACATACCAAAACAAAACAACACTAATGTTAATAGTGAGACTATCAGTTCTGTGGTAGAGTACTCAATGTGAGTCTAAAACTTATCATCTCTCTTCAACAACACAAGTATCAAAATAGAGAGAAATACAATATTGTAGAGTTATCCAAAATCATGGTCATAACAATAATAAACAATATTAAGCCAAATATCTACAAAATTTGCCAACCACAAAGTTTCACAAAATTACTTCATTATCGATTACATACTTTGCTTTCACAATTGAGAAGATCACAAATGTCTATATGACACTTCACGACAAATCAACTCCTCTCTATCATCACAAACACAAAACCATAATGACCACTTTACTGACAACGGAAGCACAGGAGACTTATACTTAACCACTACTGAATACATAACACAACACAAAGTCTCTAACTCCCACTATAACAAAGTCACAACATAAACATGTAACAAGACTACAACCATATCCCAATAATTTTCAATAATATCTGTTAATATAAAACCAAACATATTAACATCAAACTTGTTCCTACTTACCTATAGCAACATGCATTGATATAAACAATGCAAACACTAAAACAAAATAACAATGTCTGAAAGCCCGCATTAAGTCACATAAAACAATTTGACTTGCACTTAATCATATATTTACTTCAAATAATAGGTTATACACATATTATAAACTTTACATATTTACAACAAATACTTCAAGAGAACAATAATTACAAAATCCAATTTTCTTTGAAAAGCAAAGAACGCTCGGTTTATGTTAATTGTTAGGCATTTCATAAAATCAACCTATAAATACATTGAATTTAGCATTCACGCCTTTATGTAAGAAATGAAGTTGTCACAATTAAATGTCATAGGTATAAAAGTTTTAACTCAATATATATTTATCATAAATATATGTACCATCGACAAAAGAATTTTTAAGTAGTACTCAATACAATAGTTTGGACTCAAAACAAAATCTCACAATTTGGGCAAACCATATTTGAAAGTAGCACTTTCGTCACAATAATTGCCTTTGAATAACTTTGACCATTGAATTCACTTTCAAAATTTTGTCAAATCAGATGATTATTTCTCCTAAGGATCTTGATATTTTAAGACACACGACTAGTAATAATACAAAACAAAGAAATTATTCTTGTTAAACTTTATAAGTCAAAACAAAGATATGGATTAGAGATTCTCAACAATATAGGACAAATACAGATGTCAGAATTCAACATATTAATGTAAACTTTAAGAGACTTAACAAAGTCGTCAGTCTAGGTTCCAAACAATAGAGCAATGACAGACATAAAGGAAAAAGAAAACCATATCAAGAAAATACATATATATAGACATAATTAATTGGTTTTCTCATGTTCAATTAATTGGGTAATTGAACTAGAGTCCTCTCATTGCGATCTCATCTAAGGGCTCCAAATCGTAATATACAAGTCTCTTCCACTTTATAAAACAAAATAGTTGAATCAAAATTATCATAATTACATACAAGCAATAAATTTAAAATTTTCAAAATAAATATTATAAACTATTTTATATATCACACAAATGATTGTGTCAAATAATGTCATACCGAAGGATATGTCCATTACTTACGTAACCCAACAACAATTACAATCCATTCAATAAATATTTAGAAATCAATATTTTTAAGAATAATTTTGGCTTGTTACAAAATGCCCAATTATATCGTTTGTCAAGTTTCACAAAATAATACACACATTCAAGGTTGCTTAAATCAATTCAACAAAATTCTTGACATTGAGTAATATTACATATATATATATATATATATGAAGTGTATCAGGTGAGAGGAGTGTTTATTATGAGAGGGTGAGAGGAGTGAATCTTGACCATTTGATCTTATATGAATGGTTAAGATTAGAACATAAATGCATGTGACTTTTTTAAGTGGTCACATGACCTTTAAATAACTGTTAATCTTGACCATTCATGTATGGTTGTATGGTCAAGATTTACTCCTTTCATCTTCTCATAATAAACACTCCTCTCACCTGATACACTTCATATATATATATATATATATATATATATATATATATATATATATATATATATATATATATATATATATATATATATATCTCACAACAATTGAGTTGCTACACCATTGTAATCCCGCCTAAGGATCCCAGACTATAATGAATAAGCAGACTCTCACAAAAACATTAAATATTGTGTTCCTAAAGTTAGTATCGAAAGGATACTGAAAATTCCAAGGATATAATATTTAATGCGTCCAATCACTACAAGAAAAGTCAGAATTTGCAAAGGATGAATGTGCCTCGCCACAAATTGACAATTTGCAGCAGATTCATGACCGACGCAAAAACCATCATCGTAATATAGTTTGTAGCAAATTTAATTTATGCTGCAAAATTTGCTGCAAAGCAGCCATAAATCTCTCCGGTGATATGCTGGCTTCTGTGAGTTGCAGCGAAAAAAATCCGCTACTAATTCTCATACTACAATTATCATTGATGCTTCTTCTTTTACAGCCTTCGGTTTACTTGTTGGTTAGTGATACATAACCCCACCTAGCATACAAATCAAAAGTCCCAACCACGTTGAATGCTTGTCCCATATTAGTAAATTAATCACAATTGTCAACAACTTGTTCACTACAGTGAATCCTGTTGCAGAAATTGCTCTGTGGCAAGAAAATCCAAAGAAAGAGATCGATAGACCAAACAAACACGGCAATCCCACAGGAAAAACTACTTGGAAATAATGCCAATCAGACTCATCAAAGATCTCATTCTTAATCTTCTTCACTCACCCATTATCAGCAGTTCCAATGGAAAAAGTAAAAAAGCCTCAAGATTGTTGTACAACACAAGACCCAGGTGTTCAAACCAATGGTCATAACTACAAAATCTATGGCCATGCTGACCAAGTATGCTAGTGTAATATCCCAAATTTTTCTAACTAGTTGACAGTAATTTTGACAGTTAACAGAATTCTATTGTTTAGTGATTTCTGTGTACTGTAAATTTATTTTGAGTATTCCGTCAGTACATTTAATCGTTTTGAGTGATTTACTCCGTGTCAAGAAAATAATAATTTTCAGGCCGGAAAAAATCTTTATGTATTTATTTCTCTTAATTGTTAATTATTTTTAACAATCTGACTTGATTTTCATACGTTTTCTAATATTTGTAATTTTTGTGGATGATTATAAATTTTTATATTTCTATAATTGTTTTTGGGCTGTTTGTGGGTCCAGGTGGCCTTACGTGGGCTCAGGTGGGTCCCGTAAAGTGAAAATTTTTCTACGCATAGAAAAATTTGTACTGTTGAGACGGAGATGGGGGATCTTACTAAACTTGAATCCAGAAATAGTTTTAGAAAATTTCTTTTACTATGTATTGTACTGTATTTAATTATCGGACGATAAAAATACAGTAAATATATTCTTTCGTAGGGTTATTGCAGATAAAAATAAATATTATACTGTTAAGTCAACATTAGTGGTTATGACAACTTTTTGACGGACCAATAGGAAGCAAGCTTAATGTTTAAGATTTTGATATTAACCGTCGATTTAATTAACGGTGTAGAATCGGTCTAATAAAATGGCTATGACCATTTATAACCATTGGATGAAGAATTAATCAATGGTGGAGATTTGGTCTTACAAAGTGGCTAGGACCATTTGTGACTGTTGAATTTGGATTTAATCAACAGTAGAGATGGATTATTTATGACCATTGGATGTGGATTTAATCAATGGTGGAGATTTAGTCTTCTAAAACGGCTATGACTAATTATGACCCTTGGATTTAAAGTATGAAGGAGTAATCTTGATCCTTCATTTTTGAAGATGCATCTAATGGCTAAGATTTCAAGGAAGAAAGATCTAATGGCCTAGATTAAGTCTTCTAATCTAAAGCTAAACTTAGAAGCTACATTAATCCTAACCATTGATCTAATCAATGGTTAAGGTTGCTCTAAAAGATGGCTAGCAATAATGGTCACTCAAGGAGAATACATGTAGAGGGGGGGACGATTTTTGTGCTTGTTTAGGAGCTAAAGCAAAGTTGAAGACCATTATTAGTTGTCTTGGTCACTTATTGATCATTCTTGATCATTTCCTTCAAGCAAGCTCTTCAAAATTTTCTCTCCTTCCTTCTCCAAGCTAGTTTCGGCCAAGCACCATAGAACCACCTTCCATCACTCTTTAATTTCATACAACTTTATTTCTTGAATCCTTACCTTATTCTAAGCAACTTTCATGTTGGAGACTTTCTCTAAATCATTCATCTTCAAGGACTTTCTTCAAGAGCAAAGTTATAGGGTTTTTATGGTGAAGTGTAAGGAAACTTCATTTTCTTCTCTCTTTTTCATGTTTTAAGCCATGTTTGATCCATGGTTCCTCTTGTTCAAGCTTGATATGCTAATAAATATATGTTTTGTTGTGTGTTTAAGAAACCTTTGGTGGTGAAGGACTTGGAAAAAGAAGCAAATCAAGGAGCTTTTGAGGTTCTTCAAGAGGTAAGAGGGAGATCCATCTCACCAACCAAGTATGGTGGTGAGAGATGGTTTTATATTTGATGGATGGTGAATCCATGTGAGGATTCATATCCAAGGTCATGTAATTATTTGTGGGTGTTTATGTGTTTGATTTATTTGTTCATGCTTTGTATGATTTACATGATTTATTGCTTTTGATTATGGCATGCTTGTGGTATTTATGATAAAATATGTATATGTATGCCATGATTTGATGATGAAAGAAAAAAAAAATTGGTTCCAAAGAACCATAGAGGCACACGGCCTCAAGAGTGATTTTTGAGTAAAAAGATTCTAAGGATTTTACAAATCATGAATTTTAAATAAAAAGAGCAATGAGTTGTTGATTTTAAGGATTTGCAAAGAAAGTGAACATGAAAATGCACAAATGAATAGGTTTGAAGGACAATGAGTCTCATGGTTTTTGTGAAGAATTTTTAATGGTTTTGTTTGTGCAAAACCATATTGACTTAGAAGGAAAAATATTTGATGGTTTCAATGGCCAAGTACCACAGTTTTGAAGCTTATGAATGCCTTGTTTTATGAAACAAAGTGATTTTCAAAGTAGAAATACAATTAGGTTTAGTACAAGGAATTTGAAAAGGGAATCAGAGTGTTTTATCACTTGAGAAATGGAATTTTCATATGTGAATGGAAAAAAGAGGTTGAAAGTGTTTGAACCTCAATTTATTTTGAAGAGAATTGATTTTAGAATTGATATGAGAAAAATGGAGAATATAATAGTGATTTGATATTTTCTAATCTATAACTCAATCTTTGGGTTTTGAAGTGTCATGAGGAATTTTAAAGATTTGAAAACGTCAATGGAAATGGTGAAATTGTAGAATTTATTGTGAAAAGGATTTTCTTGAGTAAGAAAATGAGGAAAATAATATGAGAAGTCATATTATTTTGAGGAAAGGATTTCTTAAAGGAGAAATGTGAAAAATGATGTTGGAAATGATATTGATTTGTTTGAAAGTCCAAAATAATGTTTGGAATATTGAGGAATATTTTACGTGATTGTAATATGGTGAAAAATGATTTACGTAACTTAAAAGCGTGATTTTTAAGCTACGCAATTTGAAAAACGTTAAAATATTTCTACGCGATTTGGAAAGCGTTTAAATATTTCAAAAATGATGAAAAATGGTTTACGCGACTTAAAAGAATGATTTTTAAGTTACGCGATTGTGAAAAATGATGGAAAATCGCTACGCGATTTGAATAACGTGTAAATATTTTTACGTGATTGAAAAAACGTTGAAAAATCAATACGTAATTTGAAAACGTAACAGAAATGTTGTGTGATTGTAAAAACACGACGAAAGTGTTTTGTGACTATGAAAACGCAATAACATGATTTCGCTATTGAATATACAGTATGATTATTGTTGAACCAGTATATGGATACTGTATGAGAAAATGACGAGTTTAGCCTGTGAATGGCATTTGGTGCATTTTACATGCATTAGAAAGATATGCCTATGATTGACATTGGTGCATTGAACATGCATTGGAAATGATGAATTTTGCCTGTGATTGGCATTAGTGCATTGATTATGCATTGGAAAGATATGCAATGAAGCATATAATGAAATTGAAAAATATGCATTGAGGCATATTATGATTTTGAATTGAACAAAAATTAATAGCTGATGCTATTGTGACCCTTGTGGTTGAAGAGGGAATGAGAATTGATAGTGAGGTCTATGATGGATCTTGGGGGCGTTAAGGCACGGCGGTCGACCAGTGGATATTTGTCTGTGGGCTAAGGCTAGACCATATGCCACTTGGCGATGCAGTCCGTTGCAACACATTGACGATACCCGACAATAACACGATTCTTTTCAACGACTGGGAAATTGTCTGTGGGCTAAGCTAGGCATTGTCTGTAGGCTAAGGCTAGGCAATTGTCTGTGGGTTTATGCTGGGTAATTAACCAGAGCATTCTTCTCGAAATTGTGAAAACTTCCATGAAGTAAGACATTGAGTCTATGTACACATGCATAACATATGCATCATTATTGAGTATTGGTTATGAAAATTGAACTGTTGAATACCTGAATAATGTTGAGAGCATTAGCGTAAATATTGAATATCTATATCTGTGTAATATAATAATTGAGGAATATTGGATGATGATGATGATAATAATGCTGATGGCATGATTGTAATTATTGTATCTGTGTGATGACAATAATGTTGATGGCATGATTGTAATTATGGTATGATATATCTGTATGATATGTTGTTTGTGTTATCTCTATGCTACCATGTTGGTATTGGCGTAGGTGATCTCACCTCTTTGTTATATTGTTTTGTTGTGTCTGTATTATTAAAAATTATATAGTAGATGGAACAAGATTCTTAGACGTGACTGGAGACGAATATTCTGAGATTGATGATAACATGGAAGGGTGACCATCCCGGATTCGTTGGTGTGCAGTTTTTGATGAGGAACAAATATATGATACATCAAGACAAATACAAGATGGAATAAGTATGTTAAGTTTTTACCGTTAGTGTTTTACCGTGCTATTGAGTAGGACCCGTCATGGGCTTTACTACTGTTTAAAATTGAGTCTGTAAGTTTTATATTTATTGAATAATTGTTAAATATTAATTGGTGTCAATATTGTATATTAATAAGTTTAAATCTATTTTTCAGTATTATCTATAAATTCCAATAAATTTACGTTTCAGCGAGAAGTAATTTTGAAACCCACCTTTTATAACTCAAACCTTTTATGAACTTCTTTTCAGATTATAAGTTGGTAGTCGGAAATGTGATGCCCTAAGGAGGGTGTTACAACTAGCGCTATAATCTGTAAGCCATGAACGTGAATTGATAATCTATTACAACATAAAGCATGCTTCCTGCGAAGATGGTAGCCAACGATGCCCATGTCTTCCCTGACGGCCACGATTGGTGCAAGAATGGCATTTCCCCTACAGCTCACTGTTGGTGAAAAGCGACAGGTAAAAGATTATAGTTGCAGGCAGAAACCGCCACATGGTCAATAGATCAAGAGAATCATACTCAATGAACTTAAACTACCCACACATGAAGACACCCGGCGCGAGGTGGATGGGTTTGGTGCACCGTGGTGGAGGAGCGGCGTGATAGAGCCTTTGGTGGTTATGACGAGAAGAAATGGGAAATGAGAAAAAAGGGAGCTATTTCATCAGATGCGTCATTTTTTTTTTCAAAATTGTGATAGAATTTGCGATGGATTTTTCTGCCGCAAATTTATATATATCACTTTAATAATTTTGTGGCTGAAATATTAGCCGCAAACTTTTTTTTATAAAGAAAAAATACGGTGAATCAGATGCGTCACTTTTTTTAAAAAATGATGGCAGAATTTGTGGCGGAAATTTTCGTCACAATTTTTTTGTTAACCTTTAAAATAAATTTTTATTCATTTTAATAATTTTGCGGTAGAAATATCCTCCACAAACCTCTTTTTTATTTAAAAAAACACATAGTGAATCAGATGCATCACTATTTTAAAAAATGATGGCAGAATTTGCAGCAAATTTTTCTGCTACCAAATTTTTTTAAACTTAAAAATAAATTTGTATTCATTTTTATAATTCTGCGGCAGATATCCGTCGTAAATTTTTTAAAAAAACTTTAAAATAAATTTGTATTCATTTTTATAATTTTGCAGTTGAAATATCCGCCACAAACCTTGTTTTTATTAAAAAAACACGATGAATAAGATGAGTCACTTTTTTAAAAATTGTGGCAGAATTTGCGACAGATTTTTCTGTCGGAAATTTTTTTATTTTTCTATATTTTTAACTTTAAAATTAATTTTTATTCATTTTAATAATTTTTTGGCAGAAATATCCACTGCAAACCTCTTTTTTATAATAAAAAAATGGTGAATGTGTTGTCAGAAAAGTTTTGTGGTGAAAAATCCGCCGCAAATATATCCGCCACAAAATCCGTCGCAATTTGCGATGGATTAAAATCCACCGTAAAATCCATTGCGATTTGCGACGGATTCGAATCCGCCGCAAATATCTTCCGCATAAATACACTTTTCTTATAATGAATAAACCATAATAAATTATATTAATAAAGACAAACTGATCGGATAAATACATTATTAACACAATTTTCAATGTAAAGAACATCATCAATGACAAAATTATTTTGCATAATTGGTCTTGCGAAGGCAAGTTCACAATTATATAAAGTGTCCAAAATAATTGTAAAATTAAGCATCAAAATTTTACAAATTGTTCAATAAATTTTATGGAATTTGATATCCAATAATAGGGTTTTGCACCAAAATCATAAATCATAACAATATGTAATATTCAATATAATACCATGCCTTTAAAACCGCAAAATTATTCCATAATTAACTCCCAGATCATATTATACAATACTTTATAAGAGCACAATAATTTGCAACATATGTACATAATTTTTTTCAACATTTCCATAATATTACATCCATAAAATAGCATTAAAAATTAATTCAGTGTCCAAACTACAAGTTTGAGAGTACACCAAATAGAACATGCCCAATTTTATGTAAATATTATTTTTTTTACAAATTATATTAACAATAATGTGGGCCAAAATTTACAATATTTATTTGATAATTAATCAATATTATGAGAACCCATAATAATTACTCAAAATAATAATTGGTAAAATCAAATAAAAAATTATTTGGTTCCCAAATAATAATCAAGGTTAGAAGCATGACCCCAAACGAATTCACGAGCATGAAAACAAAACTACCACAAATCTACATGCACTATATGTTCACCAAGAGCATGAGCCCAAACGAATTCATCGTCTTAAAAAAAAAAAAAACACAGCCTATTCAAGATTAAAAGGCACCTGACGATGCAAATCGATAGTGCGTGCCTAATTGCCTTTTATGTATCATTCACATGAATTTCAATGGACTTCACGCTAAAATTTGTGATTTGATTATGAATTTAAAAAAGTGAAGAGATGAGCTTACACTCCTTTTATATTTATTTTTAATTATTATTTTTATTTTTATTTAATGATTGAGATTATCTTCTAATACCGTGACACTTTTTTCAAACATTTTCGTTTCTCTCCCCAACACTTCTCTCACCTCCCCAAAACCCCAAAGCCACATGCCCACACCTTAATTTGTTTGTCGGAGAGAACGGACTGCGCATTCACCCATGTGAATAGCCAGAGCTGCTTCAGCATGAGTACTGTACTTCACAAAACCAAACCCTTTGTCACGCTAGACAAGGACCTCCCCTATCACTCCAGCCCCGAGAGGATGGAAGTGGCGATGGAGATCAAGCTGTGTTACCTGCAGAAGAATCACCATAGATCATGATGATTAAAATGACCACTGC
This sequence comes from Ormosia emarginata, assembly GCA_029884605.1. Classification (NCBI taxonomy): domain Eukaryota; kingdom Viridiplantae; phylum Streptophyta; class Magnoliopsida; order Fabales; family Fabaceae; genus Ormosia; species Ormosia emarginata. The sequence goes on along the minus strand of JAQQTP010000077.1, from coordinate 45,522,493 downwards.
AATTTCTGTCGAATTCAAATGTACAGCTCACAAGTAAACAAATCATGTTAAATCAGAAAAGAAAAAGAATTTCTCAGCAACCTAAACATTCTTACATCTCTAACCTAATGGCCAAAAGGGAGAGATATAGAGAGAATAAAACAATAGCGAGGTAAAGTCCAAATTTGAGTAACGCAACTATTGATAGTAGACTTCAAAATATTACTTGCATTACCCCATCATGAGTTTATATACTTTTCAAAAGAATTGTGGTTGACGAAGTGAACTACTTTAGTTTTAACCCAAAAAATGAAATATAGAGATTAAGATGGAAAGGTTACCCACATAGACACAGTAGTATATTGAGGATTATTCTCTGGAGCATGACCCCACTGCTAGATGTCTCTTTTCCATCTTCTACACAAGCAGGGTAAAAGAACATGTTGGTCAATTAATTGCATGCCCAGTACCCCATCCATCCGTTAATAAAGAAAACAGAACACTTCGGGAGCACGGTAATTTTTACAAGTCCAATTATGTAATCTATAGCATCTTTCTTGGGTCAATCAAAGGCACGAGATTGCTACAACATATTGGAAAACGTCCACACCCACCCTTAAGAATTGTAGAAGCCAAATAAAAAATTATTTAAATTCAACCATCTTCATCATTGTTTCAGAAACTGCCTCATAATTTACTCAGACAGAAGAATTGCAGGTAAGATGATAAAGAGGAATATGTGTCTGCCTCATAGAATCAATTTACCCTTGATGGTCCCGCATTTACTCACGTTTGGAAGAGAAAATAGTTTTGGGGAGGTGAGAGAAGAGGAGATAGGGTGGGATGATAGTTGTTAAGGAGAGAGAAACGAAAATTTAAAAAAAATGTCACATGATTATCTTTATCTTTAATAAAATAATTTTAACTATTAAATAAAAGTAAAATTAATGATTAAAAATAAATATAAAAAAATTATACTAATATAAGTTGATTTTTTCTTAAATAAATAAGTGAGAATTAAAAAAATAAGATGATAAAACGATAATATACCTTTCTTCAAATACAATAATTTTTTGTGATATCACTCAAGACATAAGCCATAAACAAGATCAAATGTGGCTTCGATGTCAGATAATGGAATTTTAGCATGTAATTCAACCCACGATAATATTAAAAATCCCCCCCCTTTTAAAATAAGTGACATTCTTAAAAACAACCCATTCAATTGAAATTTTTCGATTTCAGGAACATGTAATTTACAATTATAATTAAGATTAAATTAGCTCTAATACCAATTGATAGAAAATTTAATTCAAAATAATTAGATAATAACATATCAAAATTCCCAAATGTATTTAATCACAAATTATGACATGCACAAAATATAATAGACAAGAGATTGTGTTATATAATTATCTAGAAAGGATGAACATGAAACGTTCATAATCGACATTGAAAGAGCAATCGTGATCAATGACACGTGTGGAGAAAAGAGAAACTACCCTCATTCTCTATATGCGCACAAACTCTTATAATCTCAATGAGATAACCACAATACATATAGAATGAAAATAAGAGGCTCTCCGTGAGTTTTCAATGAGTTAACTTATCAGAGTAAATGATAAAACATAATTACATCAAGATCAACATAAGAAGTGAATCATGCATCGTACATACATATATACTTATATCATCATTGCTTAGTTACATCAACAGATATATAAAATAAGCAAAAGCTTTACCAGTCCCAAAAATTACACATGTACAGCCCATCAAAAGATAAAATATCAGGCTCTCAAAAGATTTACAAATAACCATAAGTGGCTATCACAACATCAGCCCTTAAAACTAATGAGAAGGAATCATGGCTGGATCCTCCTCGGGGTCTTCATCGTCAGAGGAAATCCTCATCAGAGTAACTGAGTTACGAGCAGGGGCTCGCGCAGAGGATAAGAAAGAATTCTCTTGTGGGGTGTAGTAAAGATCACTCCACATATCACGAACGGATAAATAAAACTCTAAATGAACATTTGCAGTGAGGTTAAAAACAGGTGGGTCATAACGACCCCAAGCCAGAGACGGATTAATTTGCGGCAAATTATTTTGCGTCGACCATATTTGTGGTGGACCCGAATCCGCCGCAAATTGTTAATTTGCTGCGGATTTTAAGTGATTTGTGGTGGATTTATCCTTCACAAATCTCCTTTTTTCTTGTAGTGTTCGCACCCGCACTAAGGTGTGATTTAATCTCCTAGGCATACAGCCTTACAATAGAGTCCACCGGACTTTCACAATACATGATGACTCAATGTATACCCATGTATATTTAACAATAATATACTTTCTCATAACATGCCACATTTTGGCCAAGATAAACATCAACAATATTCATGTATATTTAACAATAATATACTTATCCATAACATATCACAATTTGTCCAACTTAAACATCAATAATTCCTTGGTCTCACTCATGGACCCACAATAGCATAACATCAAGTTCTCAAAAATGGTAAAACATTCTTTATGGTTCATTATAGAATTTTACTTTAGTTTAACAATTCTTATGAAGTCTTTCTCTAGAGGAATTCTCTAAATTAGTCAAGTTTTTTACTTTAGTTTAATTATAACATCCTAATTCTAAAATCCATACAATTGGCTAATTCTGCATTGGGCGCCTAGGCACTATATCTTCAGCGCCTGAGCGTTGGTTGAGTGCCTAAGCGCTCAACACGCAGTACCTGAGTGCTCACTGAGCTGCATTACAAGAAAATCTCTCTGGGCATTGAGCGCTTAGGGGTCCAAACTCCAGCGCCTGAGCACTGGTTGAGGGCCTGGGTGCTCAACACGTAGCGCCTGAGCACTGATACATCAGCAAGAATTCTGCAGAACTCGTTTCTGCAGAATCTTGATCTCCATTTCAAGATTTTCTCATCATCTCAAATAATCCAATACATGGCTCATAGTGATCAAGATATACAATGAAAATCAATAGATTCGTAGCCATCAAAATACACAATAAAAATTCATAGATTCATACAAATCAAAATAACAACAAAATCATGAAAAACAATGCAACAAGGAGAGTAATCCCACATGGATTCCCTCATCAACAATACCAAACAAACATTTTCTCACCACCAAGATAGGTTGAAAAGGATTATCTCCCTCTTACCTATGGAAGACAACACAAGAAAGCAAGTTCCTTGATCCCTTGTTGAAATTTTCGTCCTACACCTTCAAGGAAACCCTAAGGTGAGCAATCTTTCAAAATGTTCACTCAAACCATGAAAAGATGAGTTCTTGGTCACATAAGTGACCAAGAAAAATGAAAATAAGAAGAAAAGAGAAGAAAGTTAAAAACTTTACCTCAAAAGCTTCAAGTTTGGGCTTCAATGGTGGAAAATGGAGAAGGAAAAACTAGTGGATGACCACCAAGGAAAAATGTCTTGGGATGATGAGAGGATGAAAGAAATGGAAGTAGTTTGGAAAATTAGTGGAGATGGTCTCCAAGTGTGGTCTGGTGCCGTGGAGGAAGAAGAAGACAATAGGAAGAGAATGGCTTGAGTGAAAAAGAGAGAAGAAAGGAAAAGGAAAGATAAAGTGTCTTGAAATTTTCAAATAAGGAATGAAAGTAATAAAAGGAGAAACAAATTTTGGCTTCCCTAGAATTACTTTTGCCATGGAACAAGAGAGACAGCGAGGAGGGAAATAGCTTCTTGCATGGATTGGGAAATTTCTAGGAAGTTTCCTTGAGAAGCTTTGGTTTGATTTTGTAAAAAGTCCACTTGATTAGACATAAAGTAGATTTCTAGATAAGGTGATAAGGATTTTTACTACAAGCTATTACTCAATGGACAATTAGTACAGTTAACAGTACCAGTATTTATTGTCCAACGGATAATAAATTGTACAATGATTTTTATTTATTAGATAAAAATCTCAAAAAACGCAAACCTCGTAAACTGTATCTGGCATCGGGTTTAGTAAGATCACCCGTCGACGTTTCCACAGTTCAAGGTTTACCAGCCTTGGAGAAAATATTTCACTTTTCCAACTCCGCTCAGTGCGCACGTAAAATGAGAAATATATTAAAATATTCAACATTTCTGAAAAAATTCACAAAAATCGTAAATATTATAAAATGACTATTTATCATGAAATTATCAATTTTCGGAATGTTACACACATGAGTTTAAGTGTTTATAAGATCCTAATAACAAATTGATGAATATTTAGGTTAAAACAACAAATGCTTCATAATATTTGACATTCAATTAATCTAAGTTTTAGAAGATTAGTTATTTTGTTAGTACATGCTTAGTAAAAAAATCTAACATCACAATTAAGTGAAATGTATCAAGTTTTTGTCATTTGAGTTTGTGGATCTAATTATAGGGCATCTACATCAAGGCGGGTTGAATTATAATTAAAATAACCAAAAAATTTCTTGTTCTTGTCTAAAGCTATTTAATTTGAACAATTTTTTTGTCACAAAGATGAAAATAAAAAATAATGATGAAGTTTTCTGAGTATAACTCTCCAAAATCATTGTGAAATAAACAAATAAACAAATGTTACAACTTACAATCAAAGGCAGAAAAGTTGCCTCTATTAAATCTCCACTGCTTGCTCTCTCTACATTTATGAAATCTCTCAAACAAAGTAAAATTTAACAAGGAATCACTTCATATTGAACTTACATCGGGAATAATCACAGAAAACAAATGATCATGGCAGCTGCAATGCACTCACTGTTGGTTGATCTAACCATGCCGCCAATCAAAATCACTCCAGATCAAAACTTCACTTTCAGTAAAATCAATTATAAAAAAAAGCTCACACGGAGAGAAGTAAAAGAGAAGTTTAAGTGTAATTCTAAAGGTTTTAATTTGCCTCAGTCGCACAACACATGCAGCTGCTGAAGAAGGAAGACCTTGGTTTGCGCTTTTCTTTTCCTTTAGGTGAAGTAGATGACACTTCCTTCACTGCTTTCTTGCTGCCAGCATGGTTATCTTGTGTATGTGGCATGACTAGAAGATGGGCTTCTTCTTCTTCTTCTTTTAAGAGACCAATGAATGGAGCTTTAGATTTCTCAGAGTAACTTCTTTCCATAGTAACTATTTTCTCTTCCACTGGCATTTCTTCACTCTGTGACATGCTCTGACCATATTCTGCATGAGGCACTGAGTTGATAAGATTTAGACTAGTCTGGTTTGGCAAGCTTTGATTTGCAGACTTATCCTGATAAAGCAATGGAGTTTGATCTGATTCTTCTGGCCTTGCTTCAATTCGAAGGTTGAGATTGAAGCTTGGTGATTTTTGTATCTGAGAAGAGATGTTTGGATTATCAGGGTTGGACTCAGTACTGAACCTTGTTATACTTTCCCTTGTTTCATAATCACCATTTGCAAAAATAGAATTGTTTGAACATGGTTCACTGGACATAGTGGCCGCTGAAGTTGTTAGTTCTTCCCCTTTCAATGAAGCTGCTTCTACATATTGTGAATAACCTTCCCCTTCTTTCTCAAATGCTTCATCATCAACTAAGTCCAGAGATGGAACTGCTAAATTTGAAGAATCAAGCTTGTCAACTGTGGCACCAAAGTACTTGCTGTCATTTGTTTGCTTCCAATCTGAGTCTGGCATGCTGGTGGCAGTAAAACATTTGGTCTGCTTTACATTGCCCTGATGGCAATTGCAGATATGTAACAGAGAAGAAGAATTCTGCAAAGTAAAAGATTCTCCCTGATTTGTAGTTAACAGATCAGAATTGCATTGTTCTGACATTTCTGTCCCTTCTGAAGTTTCTGCCGTGGCATATGAAGCTTCTGGCTTTCCAATGGTTTCTTCCATTTTGATCTTATAAATCTCCCCCTTTTCATGTCTGCAATCAACAACAGTTGACCCTGCAACAAGAAAAACCACTTCAGTCTCAGGAACCACAGAATGTTTTTGTTCTGAAACAGCGCTGATTTCATCTGAAGCCTTGTTGGAGTTGTTAACACACGCATCAAATTGGAGTCCATTCTCAGTGACTTTAGGCTCTTCAACTTGATCAGTGTTGGCAATCCCAGAGACATGAGAAGCAAGTACTATATTTCTTTCTCCATTGCAGTCTCCATTAGACTCTATTGTCATATCATATGTATTGACCATTCCATCCTTGAACTCTTTCAGAGTCTCTTCCATGCATTGATCCGGGTTATAAACGTATGAATTCTCCATTATTGATTCACTTCTGCTCATTTTGCTCTCTTCATAGAGTACCTTGTAATTTTCCTCGTGGTCATACTTTAGTGGTTTATCCACAACAAAAGATTCATGAAGTGATATTAGGGAATCCTCAGTAGCATAATTGAACTTGGCCAATAAATTACCATTGTTGTTGTTGCCAAGGGAATCAGATGTTATTCCTGAAGTCCCTATCAAACCACACCCAAACTCATTTCCATCTCTACCATCTGACTTGTCTGCGCATAACATTTTTTCTTGGGATTCCATTTCTTTTTCTAAAACACCATCCTTAATCTGCTGAAAATGAGAATTAGTTTCTAGAAAATTATCTTTTTGCAGTGATTCACTGTCTTGGAATGATAGTTCAGGAACTTTGACCAGCTCATCATGATCAGAATGTACACCTGATGATTCTTGAAGTTCTGAATCATTTGACATATCCACAGCATTCGTTGTTAAAACCGATGTTTCCTCTTCGACTGCAAGAATTCAAAGCAAGACAATGAAGTGCCTACAGTTTTCATCATGTTTACGTCTCGGATACTTCAGAATCTTATTTGTAAAATTAAAATCTAATAATGTTTCAGCAATTGGATCTAATCTGACATCAATCAAGTAAAGATGGATAAGGCAATCAAAACATTAACAGATGAAGTGTCCTAACCTTGTTTGATTGAAGGCTCGCTGTCAAGGTGATGATCAACCAATAGATGCTTTCTGAAGCATGACTCCTTTTGCTTCTTATATTCTTCAGTGCCTTCCAACGAAGAACTTGACAAGATCTCATAGTTTTCACCTTCAGCTTCAACTGATCCAGCATTTGGTGACTTTTCAGGTTGTCTTGCTTCAGTTATTTCATGCACTATAGAACAGAATTGCAAATAATTCTTATACTAAGTTACTGTTAGTTATTTGATATGCATCATTCTGAAAGAAATTACTAACCTGCACCACCAAAAGAGTTTCTCAGATTCAATGGATCGTCAGAAGCCAAGGTGGTAGTTTTTCCTTGAACATCTGTGCCATTGGCAATAGGAGTAACTACATTTCCATTTTGTTTATCTTCCTGAGGTTTATCTTGAGGTTCACTTGTTTTATCATCGAAACCCAACCTTGCAGCTATTTCCTGATCATCTTTGCCTTCAGCAGTTGCATGCTTTTGATGATCTACATTAACATCATCTGCATGAGTATCTCCTTTCAGTAAATCTTTTTCAAGTGAACTAACTGTGTAGTTAGAAGCCAGTCCTGTAGCATTCTCCTGAACATCTTCAGCTTCAACTGTTGGGTGCATTTGATTTTCCATATTCACATCACTTGCATGAGTATCTCCTTCCATTGAATCATTTTCAAGCATGCTTGCTGTATTGTTAGAAATGAGCCCTGTAGCTTTCTCCTGAACATCTTTGGTTTCAGCTGTTGGAATCATATGAATTTTCTCTTTCACATCATCTGCATGGCAATCTTCTCGCAGTGTAACTTTTCCACGTTCAATTGCTAAATCATCAGATGCCAGTACTGTACCTTTCTCCTGAACTTCTTCAGATTCAGCTGTTGGATGCATTTGATTTTCCATACTCACGTTGCTTGTATGAGTATCTCTTTCCAATGAATCCAAGCTGCTTGTATTGTTAGAAGCAAACCATATAGCTTTATCCTGAACATCTTTGGATTCAGCTGTTGAAATCGTTTGAATTTTTCCTTTTACATCATCTGCATGACTATCTTCTTGCCGTGTATCTTTTCCTAGTTCAATTGTTGTATCATTGGAAGCATTCCCACCTTTTTCCATAACTTCTTTGGCTATAGATGTAGGTATATTCTGATTTTCTTCCTTGACACTGTCTGCATGAACATCTTGTGATATCCCATTTGTTAGTTCACTCGTATCCTCTAGAAGAGTCTTGTTCTCGGCTTCACTTATGTTATCTTCCTCTGCAAAATGGAAAATGAAAATGAAAATAGGGAGAAAAAAATAAGGAAAAATAGAACACCATCTCAACAAAATTTCTTCAGCATTCCAATAACACAACCCAAACCTTTGACAGCAGAAGTATTATTATTTCCCATTTCGTTGCCCATGCTCAGCTTTCCAAATCCTGCAATATAAGCAATGTAAGGAGATTAGGACACAATTCCCACACAATTGATTTGCTTCTAATAGAGCAAGATATATCAAAGAAAAGGACTCCAAATGCAAAATCTGCAAGAACAAGAATGCTATAACATACCATGATTATGATGATGATATTCACATGCTCTTAGCTTTAAACATTTGAGGACAGCTTGATTTCTGTGAGATTGCCAGAGTGTTTATACTTGATTTGAACAGCCACTAACATGGTGTTGCTTACTGCATAAGCCTCATTTTGGGTCATCTGTCTGCCTAATAAGCATATCCTTAAAGTAATTGAACATATATAATACATCATCTCTTTTTTTTCCATCTGGCGTTACTAATTTTGACCATGAATGCTTTATAATCCAAGAGGATTATGTGACCAAATAATGTTCACTTTCGGTGAGTCCATGATTATTTAGTAGCCTATCACTGGTCTGTCCATACGAATATGCTTTAAAATTTTCTTAAACTATTCTTGTTATGTTGGAAACTATGATGGTCTAGCTTAACCCTTCTAACAGACATTTGCAGACACCGACGAGAAGCTTGGGAGGATTACAACTTATTAACTTATTATTATTATGATTCCTATAGTGCTTGTTGTTGAGCTTTTGAGAATACATATTAAACCTCAAACAGCTTTCCATGTGTTTTGCTTTTCTAAAGTAAAGAGTATCAGGTTCTGAACTGTCTGAAAGTGACTACCACGGACAAAGGACCCAATGAACCATACATGTGACAGATAGGCACTGGGGACATGTCCTTTAACAATTGGAATTTGGCAAGAATGAGGTTCGCATAGCCGTAATCTATATATTCTATCCATTTGGGAAGAGAATGGTATGATAATCTTGATTAGGCTTAAGCAGGTGGGTCTATTGTTTCTTCATTTTTTTAGTTCTGAAGCTCATTCTTTAGGTGCAAGGTGGCTTGGGAAAGACCATACTTTTAGTGTTGGGCTCATCATTTGTGACCATTATTCTTTCGCACTCCCAACCTTTCTATATGATAAGAAGTTAACAACTCAGAACTTTCCCCATTCTTTATCTCTTTGAAAGGAACAGAAAGAAAAGGTTTTCTTACAAAAAATTAACCTTGAAATGATTGTAGCATATTGCATCCATCTGAGCCACTTTGATCAGTTTATTTAATTTGATGGCCCTGATTACAGACTTTGCAATTAGAGATTGATGAACCATTATTTGTTGTTTTTTAGAGATTTTAGGGCAGAACTTGTCCCACGGAACTTAAAAGCACATGGACAATCATGAACATTTGAACGGGCTTAAGAGGCATTAAGATCCATTTATTATTGTGAATTTGGGACTTGTACCAATATTAACATGATATTCTTTAAGACATTGTTGCAATAAAAGTGGTTATTTTATTGTGGCAGTGATTAATTTGTTACAAAACTATAAATGGCATCAACATTCGGCACAACGTTAGCAGCCAAAGCAAAGAAACCCACTAAATTGTCAACAATGAATTGAATCTCATATCACAACTATTTACAGTTTGTTTAGGAACACCAAAATGTTAATAGAGGAAATTCATTCCAGGGCCTCAGCCTAAAGCTTCTAGGAAAGATGAATACTTGACATGGTATCAAAGCGTCTTTTACCAAGAGATTTAGAGTTCAACCCTCCAGTCACCATTCTCTTAATCAAATTAAAATTCAGCACAAGGCAAGGTTGGGCTTGGGTTTGTCTGCACTTCAAGCTAAAAGGGCTTTCACATGAAGGGGTATGGTAGAGGCAAAAATCATTCTGGGACCACCACCTAGGCGTGGCTACAATCTAAAGACCAGCTAAGACAGCTTCCAGACATTTTAAATTGCATATACCATCAATCTGAAAAACTCAGGACAAAGTTTATAAATCTGAACAAGAAAAAAAAAGATCCATTGAATAATTTAACTATGCCCTTGATGAAAATAACATGCTGAACATATATTTTGAATAATCCTGAACAACAAGTTTAGGTGATATTTGGAAAACTATAAGCTCCATACTTTATGGAATATTTTGTTCATTATTTAAAAAGAAAAAAAAAAGAAAAAAACTGCTTAGAAGTGGTAAAAGCTGACAAGGGAAAATCAGGAATGGAACTTGGTTGTGTCAAGATATCTTTTAATTTCTCAAGGAATACAAGAACTACAAGTTTAATCTACTTTTCATTTACTCCCTGACAAATCTCCCAATCGTTGCATCTAAATTCAATTATTTGAGCATCACGGGAGTGTTTACTCAAATTCTATACTACTGTAAATTTAAATAAATAATTGGAGAGTAACACCAGTTTACTTGATTATTGATCACTGGCATAAGTCTGAACATTAATTGAATTGAATGATTTGGTCCATTAAATATCAGCACTACCCTCGTTCAAAACATAAGAAATGAATCCCTGGTAATGCCAATTTTTCAAGATATTATTGAACTTGTCTAGATTACAACCAATATAATTAAAAACTAATAGCTAAAGATAAAAATACATGATGTTTATAGTTGAACAGTCAGATCAAGAATGTGAAAAGCTTCAAGCAAAAGTATATGCCTGTAAATTTTTATCAAGCAAAAGTATGTACCTGTATTAGGTCAAACTCTTCAGCAAAATTAAAAAACAAAGCCTACCACCAAGGGTTGTGGTTGAAGTGGTCACTGCCTATACAAAGTTTGTGGGGGTCCCGGGTTCGAGCCTTGGCTTGGACACTTTGTGGATGGGCATGAGACAGGGTTCTTGGAGGGGTCAAACGTGTCCCCATCCACTCTGTGGTGGGGCTGGTGGTGAGCCGTAAACTTGGACACTGTAACTTGATCTTGGGACAACACCTCTGATGGCTAGGCAGGGGTTCGCCCCTTCCTTCCAGGCCACCACCCTGTAATCCATTTTATGTACCCAAAAGAAAAAAGCAGAGCCTGTCTGACATCAAGTTCTTCCCCATGTGAAACCCAAGCAAAGGCATCCTATCCAATTCCATTGTTATCAAAGTTATTGACAGTTCGATGCCCATCCATACTCCACTTAAATCACGAAGACTCTTCAGGTGATAGTATACTTTTGAGAAGTCCGTCCAAAACTGTAACCCATTTACTAGACATTCAATTATATCCGTCCTTATACTCTCTTTGATACCATTATTCCCATCACTGATATCACTGGCCATATATCAATATTCTTCTATTCTTCATATGAACATTACAAGAACAAATTTCTTTCGTACATGGTTCAGAGGCATGGGTGGAAGTCTGACCAGCCTTGACATGAGCTAGAGGCATTTAGCTGATTTAAACATAATCAAATGAGCAAACTTCAGAATGATACTGGGCAAATCAGAAAGATAGTTTCCAACAATGAGGAGACTCAAATGATTTGGTAAGATGAATAAAATGAATTGCACATAAGTTTCTCAAGGGCTCATTCACTTCTAATACAGTGCTTGTCTAACTCTATCAGGCTATATCCTGCAGCGCCTTTCATTTCCTTAACATTTGTCATGGCCCTTATTTGGGCTACTTCATCCCATCTCCCCCCTTCTGCAAATATATTTGACACCAAAGCATAAGAGCCTGAGTTATGCGGTTCCAGCTTTAACATCTGCTTCGCAATAGCCTCACCAATCTTTGTATCCCCATATAGTCTGCAAGCAGAAAGCAAAGCAGACAATGCAGCAGAACTTTGTGTTGATGGCATGCTTTTAACCAGATTGTATGCCTCTGTAAGCTGCCCAGCTCTGCTTAATAAATCTACTATACAACTATAATGAACTTCACATGGAACTATTGCATATTCCTCCACCATGATCCTGAAAACTCGTAGACCCTCTTCTACCAACCCTGAGTGACTGCAGGCAGTGAGTATAGATGTGAAGGTTACTTGATCGGCTCTAACTTTTCCAGATTTCATTTGATCAAAGAGTTTCAACACCTCTATATAGTTTCCATGCATCCCATATGCACCTATCATTGCATTCCATGATGTGACAGACCATTCGGTCATTTGCTCAAATAGATATCTAGCCATATCTATCCGTCCAAACTTAGCATAAGTAGTAATAAGAGAATTATTTGCAGACAACTCTCTGCCATGAAAAATTCGGTAAATGAAGCAGTGAACTTCCTTTACAGAACTTAGACATCCAAGCTGGGATAATGCCTGAAGGAGACTAATTAGAGTAATAGAGTCAAGATTTAGATTTTCTCTTTGCATCAAACGAAACAAAATAATGGCTTCGTCACTTTGGCCATGATGAACATAACCCATTATCATTGAAGTCCATGACACCAAGTCCCTATATCTCATCCTATCAAAGACTTCCTTTGCATAGAGTACATACCCACATTTTGAATATGTATTAATTATTTGATTTGCAATTTCTACATTCATGATGAACTCATGCCTCAATACATACCCATGGACAGACCTGGCTAATCTGATGTCTCTCAAGTTTAATACTGCAGAAATTAAATTCAGAAACAAACCCACATTTGGACTAATGCACATTTTGTCCATTTCACGAAAAACATTCATAGCCTCCACAGATAACTCGTTTTCGAGATAACCAGCCATCATAACATTATATATAACAGCATCCTTATTTCCCACCCTATCAAACATTTTTCTAGCTTTGATTACATCAAATTTAGAGTACAGACCAACCAAAGCAGTGCTAGCTACCAGATCAGGTTCTACCCCCATTCGTATCATGTATCCATGGATACTCTTCCCTTGACGCAAATAATTCAAGTTGGCACAAGACAGAATTGCATTGGCTAATGTTAACAAATCAGGCAAAATCCTTCTACTTATCATTAGAAAGAAAAGGTCAAAAGCTTCCAAAGCCTGTCCATTATGAAGATAAGCAACCATCAAAGTGTTCCAAGAACCAACTGTTCTAACATCCATCTTGCCAAACGCAGAGGTAGCCATCCCTACATCCCCGCATTTATGATACATATCCACAAGGATCGTCTCAAAAACCTCGTCCGACAAGCCAATCCCTCTTCTAATGGCATAACCATGGATTGCGCGACCCTCTTTCAGTGCTCCCAATTTCGCTGCCGTGTGGAGCAAGCTAACCAACGTCACCCGATTCGGATGCAGCCCTTGCTCCTGCATTCTGCAGGCAATCCAGAAGGCCCCATAAGCACACGAGTCTCCGCATTTAGCATAGGCAGTAATCATTGACGTATAAGCCACAATATCTTTGTTGTTAATTTCATCAAACGCCTTATATGCATCCTCCAATTTACCAAATTTCGAGTACAACCCAATAAGAGAAGAACCCACAAAACAATCTGAGTTCAAATTGAACTTAAAGCAATCCACGTGAACCCCTCTTCCATATTCAAACCTCCCGGACGCAACACAACTTTTCAGACAGAACGTAACTGCTGAACCATCCACCCCAAATTTCCATTGCTTCGAATCCAAATACCGATTAAGAACCCACCTAGAATCGGGTACGAGGCCAAGCTTGGCATAGCAATGCAAGAGCTTGGAGCCCAGAAAAGCGCTGTTTCCGAACCCGCAAACGAAGACGCGAGCGTGCAACTTCCTTAAAGAAAGAACTTGTGAACAACGATCCAATAACAATGCGAGTCGCTCTGAAATGCACATGTGCAATTAACATTCATTCACATGTGATGTTATGATCCGTGTGTGTCTGAGTGTGTTAGAATTAGGGTTTCTTGCAACTCATCCATCAGTGTTGTTGCTGCATGCAACTTCTCCTATACGAAACGGCAAGCGTTTCGACGCGAAACGATTCGAATCCAAAAACGCAGACCCGCTTGTGCCGTGATCGTGTCCAACCCGCGGTTGCTGCGTCCCCAAACTTGCCGGCAGCAGTGGTAACCGAGTCAGCCGACAGTGCTAAAGGACTAGTCAAAGATAAAAAAAAAAAAAAAAAAACTATATTACTTCGGATCAGAATATCTAAGGTTACTTACAACAGTCCCGTTATTCGTAAAAACGGATAGAGCGTGCGGTAACGTGATAAAATGTGATTTAAATTATTTATGTGATAATTTTTTTATTATATAAAGAGTTAAAATTATAATTTATTAGATTTTAAATTTTATATAAATTTTATTATTTATTTTAAAAATATTTATTATTTATTAAAATATATTCTTAATATAATTAAAAATATAATAATTCATAAAGTTATAAATAATTATTTTTGTTATTTATATAGTGACTTTTTTTATTTTTTATAATATAGTACAATTAGAATTTATTATATTTTATATAAAAATTACTATTTATTTAACAGACACCACTTATTAAAGTGTCGTATTTAAATATTTATTTTTTTATGTAAATTTGATATCCATTTTAGATATACAAATATTTTTTTTGTATTTACAAATATGAGGATAATAATATGAAAGAGACACATAAAGAGTTATAGTAATACTTATTAATTTTTTGAACTTATAGTAATACATATTATTATTTATATAAAGTTAATTAATTTTGATTTTGTGTCTTTTTCATTCATAACATACAAATTTTATGATAATAATTTTATATAAAGTTAAAAAAATAGGTTCCATCAAAATCTCTTACTCTTATATTAGAAAGGAAAGGATCATAATTCTATTACTTCTTTTCTTTCTATGAATTAATCTAATTATTTGTATTTTTTATTAATTAACTTTTAAATGTTTTAAATAAACAGTTTTTTATATTAAATTTTAATTTATCTTTTTATTGGTCAGTACACAACTTTTTCTTTTTTTCTTTATGGGTAAGCATAACTTTTTTTTTTTGTAACCACACCTTTTTCTTTTTTATATATAGTCAGTAGACTCAGTACACAACTTTACATTTAACTAAAACAAATTTAATTCAATATGGATACAACTTTTATATTCTAAAATAATGGAGAGTGGAATATAAAGAATCATAATCCCAAGTGTGTATGTTGGTCATACAATCAGATTCCAGGAGTGCTCTAAAGCTGGTCCATTCTGATCTCATATCAGAGTTTTCGGAGCCTTCACTGGCAAGTGGATTTCCTTTTTATCACAAATTACAACAATATATTTTGAAAGTTAAGGTGAAAATTTAATTATAAGTGAAATAATGATGTATAAAGAGTCCTAATTAGAAAGCATGACTTAAATGCGTTTCTTGTTTTTTTTTTTTTATATTTGAGGTAAATCATGCTTTATATACACAACTTACTCCTTTATTTTCTTTTTAATTTATATAAGGCATACTTCACATGTACAACTTATTTTTTTTTAAATGTCATATAAAATCGTAGTTGGGATCCATGATTTGCATTAAATCTTGGTGTATACTTATAAATTCTACTTTTTCCTTCTAGTGTTGTTTTATATTTTAGTATTTTTCAAATTGTTTATACCATTGTTACTTTGTATCAAATTCGGATCATTCTCGTTTAATTCTTTCTACTATAAGTATTTATTAAGAATGTTAATAATATTTTTTATTACAACTTTTTTATATTCATTGATAGTTTTCCTTTTTTTTTTTTTACTTAAATTAGCAGATGTCATTATATGACTCTTATCGTAGTTTATTTGTTACTGATGTTGATGATATTTATGAATATAATGATCCTTATATAACTCTAAGTCTTATGATCACTAACCCTGTTATTGAGATAAATATTCATTCAGCAGCATTATATAATCTAGATAATGTAACTCTAGTTATAAGAGATAACTTCAGTCTTTAAGTACTAATACAAGTCATGAATTCACTTTTTTTAAAATAAAAAAAAGGATAAGTTGTGGTTCCTATCCATAATTTACTCAAAATTTAATTAAAAAAATTATAAGATAAATCATGAATAGATAGCATCACTTACCTAAATATAATAAAAAAAATTATCATTAGATACGTCGTGCTTTTGAGTCACGACTTATTATTAAAAAATATATATTTAAATACAAGTCGTATTTGACAAATACAATTTTTTTATATTTTACTATTCATTTTGTACAATTTTACGAAAGACAAAACTTAGCTTAAATTTCTTATATTCTTTATATCTAGTTTTAAAATGAAACAATGATATATGAATTTTTTTCTAATTCAACAATACACACTTAATTCAGTAATAAATTTTTTTTACCTATATATTATTACTTGATTTGAGAACACAATAAAAAAATATAAAAAACTTGAACTGAATTTTATCTTTTTATAAATTAACTTTTAGTTTATACCACTATAAGAAATTGATTTTCAAACTGTATTATTTCCGTAAAAAAGTCCTAGCAAGTGACATTCCAACACACTTTAAGAGAAGCTAACTACGTTGCAGATGGTTAACTAGACATGGTCATTCCCTTCCTCGTGGCCTGCATATGTTTCATGAGGCTCCTTCCTTTATTTCCTTGACTCATTTAGTAGTGTTTGTCATGTGCCTAGGTACCTTTGTAGCTTGGGCTTTGATGCCCAGATGTTTACACACAAAAAAAAAAAAAAGTGTATTAGTTAACTTCGGTCGGCAAGATTTCGAGGATACCGACTCCAGTTATTGTCGTTGACGTTGCTTTACGCGTCTTCATGACTACGCTCAAAATTCCGTCTATAGCAAGTAAGTGTGTGTTTGAATTATAGTTGGTAAACTTAAGTTTAGTTGAAAGTGTGTTTACAAATTTAAGTTTAGTTAAAAATAAGTTTGTAGTAACATAATTTATGTTTGGAAATTTTTATTTAAAAAGTAAGTTAGATCAAATTTTTATCTCAAATTTCAACACAAAAGCAAGAAAATCTTGCTTTTAGTAAACGTACATTGGAAGACTATTTTTAGTTGAATAAAATGTCAGTTACAATTTGCCAAACAAAAAACACGTCGTTCAAGGTAGAGCAAACTTACGTTTGAAGATTGCAACTGCAATCCAAACATGCTCTAAGTAGTTCACCATTAAAATTTGCTTTAACTTTTGATTTTTATTTTTATTTTTTAATCTCATTTAATTTTTTTATATATTTATTAACTCAATTAAATAGAATTAGAATTAATAAATAAAAAAAATTAAATGATGTTAAAGATAATGATTAATAAAATCTTACCTGTAAGCATTGTAACAAAAAAAAAAAAAAGAAAACCCCTGTAAGCAAGGAATGCACAGATGCATTGCACACACAGCAATGGCGATAGATCAAGAAATCTAATGTAAATGTGTCGTGGCACTCTTTTGAATATTGGACCCATCGTGTGTGCTTCGTGTATCTTTCTCGTGCTTATATATAAACATCACATAAACCATAATGCTCTTCATCTCATTTTACTCTTGTATTGTATTATAGCCTACTGCTGAATCAGTTTCACTTATCATATATTGCTCCTCAATTGCTTCCTGCGTAAGTATCTTGTTCGTTCTTCCTCTCTTTATACTTTTCGACTGTGTCTAGGTGTCTATAAAATTCTTTTTTGTTTATTACTTTGATGCTCTAAACATGTCTACAAGTTTCTTCACAAATATTGAGCGCACTGATGCTTTATTCAACGTGTCCAACACCCTTAGTGTAGCATGTAAAAGGTGGCACTATGCTTTTGTGGCCATCTATTGTTCTAGAGCTCTCTCGTCTCACTTCAAAGCCAGCATTTTACCCAACGAAAAGAAATCAAACTTGTCTTCACCTTTATCCTCTTACACCATTGTTGATTTGAGCTCAAACCACTCCTTTCGTGTTGATCACGCAACTCTTGCCGCCATTGTCCAAGACAAAAATCTAGAGAGCCTTGGAAAACTTGGTGGGGTGCAAGGGGTGGCTGCTGCACTTGGAACCAACGTTGAGTATGGAATCCAAGCTGATGATGATGCCAACGATATTGCTTGCCGACGTGAAGTGTTTGGTTCAAACACTTACCCCAAACCGCCTTCAAAAAGTTTCTTTCATTTCGTGGTGGAAGCATTCAAAGACCCAACCATTCTCATCCTTTTGGCTTGTGCTGCTCTTTCTCTTGGGTTTGGCATAAAGGAACATGGCCTTGAAGAAGGTTGGTATGATGGTGGAAGCATTTTTCTAGCTGTTTTTATTGTCATTGCTGTGTCTTCCACTAGCAATTTTAGACAAAACAGGCAATTTGACAAGCTATCACAAGCCAGCAATGATATCCAAATTGATGTGGTGAGAAGCAGGCGCCACCAACATGTGTCAGTATTTGACATTGTTGTTGGTGATGTGGTATGCTTGAAGATTGGTGATCAAGTTCCAGCTGATGGGTTATTTGTAGATGGGCATTCCCTGCAAGTGGATGAGTCTAGCATGACAGGGGAGAGTGACCATGTTGATGTTAATGGCAACCATCATCCATTCTTGTTGTCTGGCACAAAGGTGGTAGATGGGTATGCCAAAATGCTTGTCTCCTCTGTTGGTATGAACACAACATGGGGCCAAATGATGAGCTCAATAAGCCGTGACACCAACGAGCAAACCCCTTTGCAAGCACGTCTCAACAAGCTTACTTCATCCATAGGAAAGGTTGGTTTGGCTGTGGCTTTTCTAGTTCTTCTTGTTTTGTTCATTCGTTACTTCTTGGGGAAAACAACAGATGAGAATGGAAGTAAAGAGTTCAATGGAAGCAAGACCAAGTTCGATGACATACTTAATGCAGTGGTGAGAATGGTAGCTGCTGCGGTCACTATTGTTGTGGTTGCAATTCCTGAAGGGTTGCCATTAGCTGTGACTCTCACTCTTGCTTATTCAATGAAGAAAATGATGGCTGACCAGGCAATGGTGAGGAAGCTCTCTGCCTGTGAGACGATGGGATCTGCTACCACAATTTGTACTGACAAGACAGGCACTCTCACCCTTAACCAGATGAAAGTGACAAAGTTTTGGCTCGGCCAGCAATCTGTGCAAGAGGGTGCTTACACATCAATTGCTCCATATGTTCTAGGACTAATCCGAGAAGGAGTTGCTCTTAACACAACAGGTAGTGTTTACAAGAGTAAATTAGATTCTGTATTTGAGTTTTCAGGTAGTCCAACAGAAAAGGCCATTCTTTCATGGGCTGTTCTGGATTTGAACATGGAGATGGAGCAGTTGACACGGAATTGTATTGTACTCCATGTTGAAGCCTTCAATTCAAAGAAAAAAAGGAGTGGGGTTCTGATCAGAAGGAAAGCAGACAACACAATCCATGCACATTGGAAAGGGGCAGCTGAGATGGTGCTTAAAATGTGTTCAAGATACTATGATGCATCTGGCATTGTAAAAGATCTTGACAGCACAAATATGTTGGTATTAGAACAAATTATTCAAGGAATGGCAGCCAGCTGTCTTCGGTGTATTGCTTTTGCACACACACAAGTTGCTGGTGAAGAGCATCAAGGTGAAGAAGGAAATAAGAAGGTGAAAGAAGATGGCCTGACCCTTTTAGGAATTGTAGGCATCAAGGATCCATGTCGTCCAGGGGTAAAGAAAGCTGTGGAAGCTTGCCAACAGGCGGGTGTAAACATCAAAATGATCACAGGTGACAATGTTTTCACTGCAAAAGCTATAGCAACTGAATGTGGTATACTCCAGATGAATCAAGACAAAGTTGGAGCAGTAGTGGAAGGTGAGGAATTTCGCAACTACACACATGAGGAGAGATTGGAAAAAGTTGATAAAATATGTGTGATGGCAAGATCCTCTCCCTTTGATAAACTTCTAATGGTTCAGTGCCTAAAACAAAAGGGTCATGTAGTTGCAGTCACTGGGGATGGCACAAATGATGCACCAGCATTGAAGGAAGCTGATATAGGACTTTCTATGGGGATACAAGGTACTGAAGTGGCCAAAGAGAGCTCAGATATTGTCATCTTAGATGATAATTTTGCCTCTGTGGCTACAGTTTTAAGGTGGGGAAGATGTGTCTATAATAACATCCAGAAGTTCATTCAGTTCCAATTGACAGTGAATGTTGCTGCACTTGCAATCAACTTTGTGGCAGCAGTATCAGCTGGGGAAGTTCCACTAACAGCAGTCCAGTTGCTATGGGTGAACTTGATAATGGACACGTTGGGTGCTCTAGCTCTAGCAACAGAGAAGCCTACCATGGAGTTGATGGACAAACCACCTGTAGGAAGAACTGAACCTTTGATCACTAATGTCATGTGGAGGAATTTATTAGCCCAAGCATTTTACCAGGTAACGGTTCTCCTGACTCTGCAATTCAAGGGTGAAGCAATATTCAATGTGACTTCAAAGGTAAAAGACACCTTGATTTTTAATACGTTTGTGCTTTGCCAAGTCTTCAATGAATTTAATGCAAGGAAGCTAGAGAAGAAGAATGTTTTCAAGGGCATACACCAGAATAAGTTATTTCTGAGTATTATTGGGATAACTGTTGTTCTTCAAGTGGTGATGGTTGAATTCCTTAAGAAATTTGCAGACACTGAGAGATTAAATTGGGGACAGTGGGGTGCCTGCATTATAGTTGCAGCTATTTCTTGGCCAATTGGTTGGGTTGTAAAGTTAATACCTGTTTCAGAGAAGCCGTTTCTTAGTTTTCTTAAGATGAAGGGGCAATGAGGACTTGAAGATAGATAGGACACTGCTGGCCTTTCATATGTACATGATTGAGCAAATATCTTATATTTAGTTTAATTTAGTTTAAATTTATCTCTGTTATTTTTAGTTATTTTTATCTCTTTTTATTTTTATTTTAACTTATCATCATCTTTTATAATCTATTTGAAGGGAGTGATAAAGCAAATATTTTATCCTAAGATTTAGTTTAATTTAGTATGAATTTGTCTCTTGTTATTTTTAGTTATTTTTATCTCTTTTATTTTTATCTTATCATATTATTATTTTATGTAATCTATTTACTTATATAATCAATACTTTAACTTCTTCTCATTGATTTCAGGCAATCTTCTATTCAAAATGTTTCAGTATATACATATAAGAAAATTCTTTAGTATATGTTAACTCATATAAGCCATTTTCAATGATGTAATCAGATATTTTTTAATGATGTGAAATGAGAATTCGTTGTGATATTGAATTGCTCTCAAATATAATATAGGGCATAGGCATTTTCTTTTCAATGAACAATAAAAACTTATATATATATTAACAGTTAAAAAATATGAATTGTTATTCCCACCTCGTTGGTAAGCTTGGCAATGGGGCAGGTAGGAGTAGATTTTTGCTCAATCCAATCTCATCTCGCACCCTTAAGATTAAAATCTACACCTGCCCCATAAAAAAAACATTAAAATTCGCCCCACATCTATAAATATTTTACATTAAGTCTATATAATATTTAATCACAATCTTAAAATTAATCATTCGTCTCATATAAACAAAAAAATATGTTCAAGATCAGTGTTAAACTAGTAAAGATTAGTTAATATAATTAGCTTAATTAGTAACTAAATTAAACATAATGTTTGTTAATATGCGGGGTGTAGAGCAGGGCGGGGTACATTGACAAAAACTCGCACCCGCCCTACCTCGTAGTGGAGTGGGTTTTAAACTTGCCTCATACAGGTTGGGGCAGGTGGAAATTCCTAAGCCTACTCCCTGGTGAAGCTGGCACCACCCACAAGAAGGGGGGATGAATTATGGTATTCTTTATCAGACTAAGTAATTCCTGAAATTTAAGTAACTGAGTCTGCTCAATTCTTACTCTAGTTTAGAAGTTAGTACTGAGTAAATTCACAGCAGTTTCTCAGAGATGATGAGTAGACTGAGAACAAATGTACTTGTAAGAGACAAATGATTAAGATTGATAGAAATAAGATAACAGTAGTGAATCTTATATTCTAAAATTGAAACTTTCAAACTTCGAATGAGATTAAAATTGAAATGTTGATTGAGACTTAATCTTTGCACAACCATTTCTTTCTTGATAGTTATAATTAAAATCATTGTCATTGTCAATGCTAACTACACAATCATGAATATACCAAGCCTGACAATGCAAATGTTTAATTTATACCATTCAGTGAGGGTACAAACTTGTTCTTCAACCATCTTTGTCTCTAATCGGTCGAAGACTTTGGGGTTGAGGGGTATTTTTCATTTTTTCCCCTAGTGTAAGCTCCAAAGCCCTTTTGTGGTTAGCAATGAATATTATGTTTTGATGATAATTAACTATATTGAAAATTAAATATCATTGCTCTTAGTGCTTAAAATGGTTTAACATGTTCTTTGTGGAGTTTCTTTGTTATTCTAACCTATGCAGGATTAAGTCTATATAAAAGAAGAATTTTGGGTGATTAGAGAAGAATAAGATCAAATTCAAACTTGAGAAAGCTCAAGGAAGTCTTGGAAAAGTTCCTGATGATCATGAGAGAGTTCATCCTGAGAAGGTTATAAGAGAGTTCGAAAGAATAAAGAGGTTCCACAAAACCAAATTCGAGAGCAATACAATTATTAGAGAAAATCTTCTACCATTTGTATTATCAAGAGGATAATCAAGTGACGGTGTTTTAAAAGAATGGGAAGATTGAAGTTCTTGAAGTTGTGAGAAAGCTGGATGAGAGAGTTAGCTGAGAAAGTTCAGTTAAAAGGTTGCTCGTGAGAAAGTTCCCTATCGACATGAAAAAGCTCCTAGACAATGATAGAAAGTTCCAAAAGAACCCAAGAAAGTTGGTCCATGAGAATGTCCTGAGAACGTTCACATCAAGATGCATGGAGACCAAAGAAATCTCCCAGAATATTGTTTGAAGAATGAAAGATGTTTAAAGGAGCATGATTTCTTACCTACAATGTCAAGCTCATATCAACAAAGTGAGAAGAAATCTACTTAAGAAGACTGAAGACTTAAGAAAGTTAGTTAAGAACGTTCAAGCTAAGAATAGTCATAAAAAACCTTTCTCAAAGTTTCTAAAAAATAAATCTAGAAAGCAAATCAAATGAAAATGATTGAGATAAATTCTTAATCGAGCTACTAAAGGTCAAAGATGAAGTTGAAAATGATTAGCACCAGATGAGAAGCATCAAAATAGAAGTCTTGAACATATGCTTACAAGTTGAGAAAGTTTGAATACAAGATGAAAGAGTATGAATCTTTTTTTGAACAAGATTACAAGCCTTAAAGAGATAAGATGTGCAAAGTCATACTTTGAAGAAATCAAGTTCAAAAGGATAAACATGAAATATTTCAACAAAGCAAAGCAAAGCTGAGTTAAGCAAAAGCTGAAAAAGTTTGACAAGAGAAGGTTCGAGTTGAGAAAGTTCATCGCTAGCAGCCTTCTTATATATATAAAAAATAATCAAACACGTGCGAAAATGTTGGGAATCGCGGATACATCACGCAGTAGAAAACAGAATTCCCACCAAGGATCCATGCGAAAAAGTCATAATCCGAGCTTTTAAAATTGTTTACCTCTTGAAGCGTGATCAAAACAAGTGACGTGAATCACCAACACCGTAACAATGACGATGTCTCTGCGGTATCCACACGAACAGACTCACAAATGTCCAATGTCCACAAATAGGAGTCACGCCTCTCTTACACAAGTGCTAGTTAGAGAAGAAACCCGTCAACTCACTGTTTCGAAGTGCGGCCAGGGTTTGTAATGCATGCCTTGACAGCCCCTTAGTAGTGCTATTTATAATAGTTGACTACTTTAAGTGAGTGAAAGCAGTAGCAAGGTAAGCTGTGCAACCCTAGACTCATCTGTTTTGAGTCTGGCCCACAATTAAATCTGAGTCCAACTTGGATCCTTATTACTCTAATTTAGTCTGCTATAAGTGTGCGACCCTGCAGGTTCTCATGACGTTAAAAGTAATATTAAAATCTCATTTTAATCTTACAAACAGTGAGCAGTATCTAGCAACACATCACTGCTACCCAAGTAATGAGAATGTTAGTGATTTAACATAATCTTTCTGTGATCAATGTTACAGTGTAGTTTAGTCCCTTTATCCATATATCTAGATTGAACACAAGGCATAGAATGTGTCACCCTTGTATAGTTCAATCCTTCGTTTCCTGATACCCGAGTAGACTTAATATCAACAAATGAGATTGATATCTCATATCGACTCATTTGAGTATGGCCATGCATTTCGCAATCTCACTCAACCAGGGCCCCCGAAGATATCACTCATATTATGTAGGAGGGACAAATCTCATCTAGGTCACTCACATCCCTCCACATGATTCGCGGTATGTCCAATAATCGACTTTATAATAACCTTGTTACAGATGACGTTTGACGGTATTAAAACACACAACTCCTCATGTAGGAATCGTAATGATTTCAAGTCAAAGGACCACATACACCATTGTCACTATGAGAATCGCTTATGACACTCACGTAACGATCTGTGTAGCATTCTCATGGAGGGTCTGTCTAGTACATTATTACTCTAATATGTACCCATGTGAAGACTTGATATCTCATATTCATGACCCATGAGATGTGACCATTAGTCTACATACATACTAGTCTCATTACATTATTGTTGTCTTAATTAACAATAATACTTGATCAAAGACATTTAAGAATAGTATTTTATCCAATAGGATCTCACGATCAAGTCATCCACTTAATGTCCTACGGCATCAAACTTACTATTCTAAGGACTTTATTATGTTTATAAAAAAGAATACAATAAATAAAATGTCTCGTATATTAAAAAATAGCATAATACAATGTATGTAAATATAGACAAAATGTATCAGCCTCTAGGGCATATACCAATAGGGAAAGTGCTGCAACGACTAGTTTCTATATAGAATCACTTGGAACTTGTTTCTAGCTGCTAGAAACATGTTCCTAAGTACAAACATGACTTCTCCATGAAGATTAACCAGAGCTTTGTATGGATTAACACCCGGTTATGCCAAAAAGTTAGATTTGAGTTCTTACTCTATTTTATGCTCTCTTTAAGAGAAGACAGCTAGTTTACATCTTAGAAGCTAAAAGCTATTGAGCTTAAAAGAGATATACATTCCTTGAGTGATTAGAGAGCCTACCCATGAAGATTTCAAGGTTAGAAGCTTGAGCCTCAATAGCATAATGAACACATAGTTGAACCTTCTTATCTTTACCTACTTGATCTTCATCTTGTTAAATCCTTAATAGGTGTACTGTGAGATCTGCTAAACTGTGTTGATCCACTTCTTGAGTGATTTTGAGAGCTACCCAGTGACTTTAAACACTTAAATCCTTGTATTGATCATTGAGTGTTGAAAGTGAGATTGTGATTGTACAAGTCACTTGAAGCCTTTGTGATGTTGAGCTTGAAGAGAATATGTTAAAAAAATACTTGTATTGAAGCCTGGAGAGGCTTGGTTGACAAAGAATACTTTAGTTGAGCCTAAAGAGACTGTTGTAAAAGAATACTTGTTGTTGAGCTTGAAGAGGCTATCTTGAAAGAATACTTGTTGTGAGCCTAAAGAGGTTGTAGTTAAAGAATACTTGTATTGAAGCCTGAAGAGGCTTGGTTGAAAAAGAATACTCTTGATAATGGAAAATCCTAGTGGTTGCTAGGTATTAGATGTAGCCCCGTGTGGTTTTTGGGGTGAACTAGTATAAATACTAGTGTTAAGCTTCTCTTTACTTCATCTTTTTTTAATTTTATCTTTACACAATATTTCAAGAGTTTTTCAACAAGTGTAAAATCAAAAAGTTAAGATAAACTAAGTTACAACAATTGATAAGTAATTTGGTTGAAAGCTCAAAAGTTTTAAGAAGGTTAAACTTGCTATTTTGAAATTTACTCTTGATAAATAATCTGAAACATTACAAGTTGAATATTCTGAAAAATCTAGTTTGATCTTTATAAGTTTATCCATTAAATTTCATTAGTATGAAAAAGGAAATTTGATAAATGTAAGTTGTTTTTCATTAAACACTATTGTTGAAGAGAATTGTCAATTATTTATATTTGTGTGAGAAAGTTCCTTTAAAGTCAACCATTTGAATATTCTCGTAACTTCCTCACCAGAACTACTCATATATTCTAATCCTTCAAGTTAGAACCTTCTCACCTCTAAGTTTGAACCACTTGAGAAAGGTGTGAGAAGGTTGATATTTTAAGACAAAGAGAACACAATTTAACCTTCCTTCCTGTATTACTTCCAACTTCACACCCAGGTGGCAAGAATTTGTACACATGACAATTTTTTTTTTGTACACATGTCAACATTCATTTTAAGTTAGCATATCAGATGCCACATGGTAAAAAATTAGGTAATGTAGTTGTCATATGACAAAACAGTAAGACATGTACTAATTGACTATGATGACACATGGAAGCAATATAAAGAGTGTAGATGCCACAAGGCATAATTTGAGAGCATATGGTGACAACATGAATTGTCACATGGCAAAACTTTAAGTCATATACTTTACTTTTATATATTATACGGTTATATGATTAACTAAATTCATTGATTTATTGATTTCTAATTTCGCTCTATCAGGATATGGAACTGAGATTTTAGGTATTCATTGATTCAATGGTTTCTAATTTTACAAATTCTATGCTTGTTATATGTTAAAATAAACTATATAAGGTCAAAGAATGGAAAACAACATTGAAACACTGTTCATATCTATAGGGTAAGAAATTGAGATCTTGTTAAGTAATATCAATAACCTAATTTATTTAGAATAAATTTTATCACATCTATTAGCCTGTCAATAACCCTAATAATGGTGTAATGTTATACCATTATAAGGGATATTATAAAATTAGGAATTAATTTTTTGATTTAAATTTATTAATTTATTAACTTACACCATTAAGTGGCAATAAACAGTACATAGTCCTGAAATGATTTTGATACTGCTTTCAAAATTTCTCATATCTATAACTACCTATCTTGCCTAAGAAGAGATGCAGTTATTATAAGCTCCAAAGTCTTTAAGACTTATGCACATGTTTTAATCCTCTAGTATTCTCTTAGTTTTGATGATAACAAACTTGTTCTTAAAATGAAAATCATAATTATTGCATCACAAAACTCAAAAGTATATTCACTCCATACAGTTATTTGATTATGTTATTGGTTAAGCTTAAATATTTCTGCATTGTGTGAGGTGTCTTAGTTGTTTGTTGAGGTGTATTAAGGTCATAAAAGTTTTATCAAGGAGAAAACACTTTGTTTTAATTAAACTTATGCGCTATCAATGCTCAGAAAACTCTTGTTCAGAAAGCTATCCTTAAGAAAGCAATTTGTTGAGAAAACTCAACATCAAAAAGTTATTTGCTCAAAAAGTTATTTTCGTGGGACTTCATCTTTGAAGACTAAAAGTACTTAGGAATGCTATCTTGAAGTCAAAATGCATGAAATATTCTCCTAGCATAAGTACAAAAGCTACTATACCAATCAAGAAAAAGCTTCTACTAGAAGACAAAATAACAACTATTTCTCTTCAACAAGTTTCAAGAAATGGTATGACTGCATTTAATAACTACCAATGGCTAGAATTGATTGAATACTATTAAATAAAGTTTCTAAAGCTCATTTAAGTATGGAATCTCTAGTTAGTGAAGCCATTACTGCAAAATCCAAATTTTACACTTGCTATTGTTAGTGAAGCTCATAGAAGTCTGAAATATTTGACGAATCTTATTCTAATACTGAGTTAACAAAAGAACTAAATGGAACAAGGATGACCATCATATTGCCTGAAAAGAACGGGGCATCTGTACGATGCACGAAAGAAAGGGAAGACCCACCAGAATAATACCATGGTAGAAGGGGACGAACTTGTTCTAGGGAAGAAAACAATACCAAAGAACAACATAGATAATCCTAGAAGGACCAAACAAACAATTAATTAATTCAATCTAATCAGGATTGTAGCATGAATCATATTTCAGATACAATCATGAATATACCAAGCTTGGTGCATTTGTACCATTTAGTGAGGGGACAAAATCATTCTTCAACCGTCTTTGTCTCTCATCGGTTTAAGGCCTTCGCGGCTGAGGTGTATTTTCTTTTTTCTTTTTTTCCTAGGTGTTGAGTTTATACATCTGACAATTTTTTGTGTACACGTCAAAATTTCATTTAAATTGATCAAATGATATATGGTAAAAAATTAAGTAATGTAGTTATTACAGGTAAAAAAATTAAAACATGTACTAATTGACTTTAATGACACATGACACAATTTTAGGTCATAAATTTTTCTATTAGATTAATAAATGACACATGACAATAATATAAAAAGGTGTTTATGCCACGTGATATAATTTAAAGATATGTAATGATAATATAGATTGACACATGATAGAAAATTTTAAATTATATATTTTATTTTTATATATTATATGATTATATGATTAACTAAATTTATTGATTCATTGATTTCTAATTTGGCTCTAACTTTGGTTTTTTTTACTTTGGTTCCAACAACTCGAAAAATTAAAAAAAGAAAAATAATTCTTAACCACATACTTTTTTTTTTTAAGGGTGTGTAATTGAGAGAGAAAAAATAAAAAAAATATGTATGATGAATGATATTAGATGGGATGTAAAAAGGAGTATGTACTATTTGTGATTAGAATATGAGAATTGTAAAAAAAAAAAAAAAAAAAAACTTACGAAGCTCACCACACCACCCTTTTCCCCATCTCCCTCTTTTTTTTTATCCCATCTCCCCACTCTTTTTCCCATCATCGAAGAACCCTTGTAGAAGAACCGAATGGTGAAGCCAAGAGAGAAGTGGCAGCGTCCTCTGGTCAGAGTCACAGCGTAGTTGTCTGCAAGCAAGCAAGGTGACTAGTGATTCTTCCTCACAACGCGTCTTTGGTCAGATTCACAACGTCCTCATCTTCGTCCATATCTGACTAGTGATTCTCCCTCACCAATTCGCTTCATGCATGTATGTAGGCACTAAGGGAGAGCAAAGAGAGAGCCAAGACAGAGAGCTTAGCAAGGAGCATACGCAAGGGCAGAGGCGGGTTCGAGAAGCAAAACCAGTGACCCTCACCAATTTCGCGTCTCTGGTCAGATTCACTGATTTTTTTTGTAAACCTCCTCCCTTCTTAATTCATTACTGGTTCTGTAATGTTATTGAGATTCAGATTTGGATTTGAATAATTGATTGCATACCCCTTGTTTAATAAAATGTTGAAGCCACTTTTCTCTTCAAAGTTAGCTTTTGATGATATTGCTTTATTTTGGATTTAGATGTCAGGAGGTTAATTCTGTTTATTTGATTCCCTTTGCTTGATTGATAGTTCTCTGGTAACATGTTGCCCTACCATTCAATATTGGAGGAAGGTTAACTTTGGACTATATAATTTGTTTACTATTGATGACTGAGTTCATCTTTAGGATCTCTGTGTTAGATTTGGAACTATTTTGTGGGAATAGGTAGTTGAGTGCATTGTATGTGAATGTACCTATTTATTGAATGGTTTGTATTGTAGTCTGTGGACTAATTTTTAGGTTTCTTTATGCTTGTAGCAGGATGTCTATCTAGCTTGTTGTTTCTCTTTTGTTAATGCCTAGATGGTTATTTTATGAATTAATGTTTGTGGCTTGTGAATATATCTGCACTTTGCTTCAGGGTCGTCTAGTTTGTTTCAATCCTCTAGTTTCAATTATCTGGTTGGGTTTTGATCTTTGAATGTTGTTAATCACCCCGTGGATGTATGTATTTGCTTAATCAATGACTAATTAATCATGAATTGGTGGAATAGGTTGTTTTAGAATTTTTGAATGGATCAGTATCTTTGGTGCTAATTAAATTCATATTGTGATGTAAAGATTGAAGTCATATTAAGACACTAGGTAAGCTGTTTGGTAGAATGATTTTTTTTTCTTGGCTGAAACTTGATTTATGTGTGTGCTCCAACCTATGCATTTCAATGTACTTGTTACTTTGTTAAGTCATTGTTTCTGCATAAATTATAAAGTGGAAAGTATTTGCTGTTGAGGGTAACATCAAGTGTTGTGTGTGCCTAGAGTGTATGTTATATGTCGTGTGTGCTTTGATTTCTGGATAAAGTTTTATATGTTGAATCAAATGAGTATGGTAACTACTCCATGAGATGTTTTTTATTTGGGTGCTAAAACAGAGGTATTTTCTTTGGTGTTTTGTTTTACAGCAAAATGAAGCCTAATGATAAGGGAAATTCAAATTATAGTTGAGAGAGGGAATGTGTGGAGGATGTGATTTTCTGCTTGATAGTGATGCACTATATATAATCTTAATTACATAATGAATTATTTCTAGGAACTTTTTGTCAAATTATACTATCCTATCTGTTTCAAAATGTTAAGGTTTGCTTTCTTAGATTATAAGTGGGTTAATCTCTGTGTAGGAGCTAGCCCTTTTTCTTTAATCCAAATTGTCTCTTGAAAAACTCAAGATATTTTGTATTGCCAATATTTTAGATTTGTTACTGTTGAGATTATTGAGATTCATTAATAAGGTTCCATGAATTGTTCTATAGGTTCATGTACAAGTTCATGTATACTAGAATTTATTAGATTCATGTACATAGGGAGTAAGCTATCTTATTAATTACCTTGTAAATTGTAATTCTGATGTGTATATATAAATCACTCCTACTGAGTACTTTTTGACTCAAGCAATTCAGAAATTCTCTCTAAGTGGTCTGATATTCAAATTGGTATCAGAGCGGGTTGATCCCGCTCCTGCACTTCATCACCGTTACTGTTCCAGCCGCTGTCAAAGCTGGAACCTCGTCCAAAGTGACATCATCTGTTAGAGTGAGGGTCCCAGTCATATCAGACGGCCATTTCCAGCCGTCCCTCCAAGTCCCATCATCGGAGAGTGCTCCACGCGCCACCACTAATCTGTTCAACGTCCGGCGTGTGTAAGCCACGCGCCGCCTTCCCGTTACCGGATTTCGTCACCACCAGTCCCATTCTGCTCGTCGGACCTCCCTGAGTCTGTTCAAGTGGTCACTTGCTCATTTCGTCCCTGTTTGGCTAGTGGTTCTTAGGAGCCCACCTTTGTCCCTCAATGGCTTCCATGTCAGAAACCTCAAACCCTGCCTCTACTTCTACTCTCTCAAATAAGTCCTCTGTCTTTTTTGTTTTCTCTGGTAATCCATCTATTACTTCAGAAAAACTTAATGGAAGAAACTATATGGATTGGCAAGCTGTTGTGGATATTTGATTTTTGAGACAAGGTCTCTCCGACCATCTAATAAAAAAGGCTGAAGATATCGATATTACATAACGAGACTAGTGGAAGAGAGCTGATTATTAGTTGGTTTCGCTCTTATGGCAGTCCATTGACCCGAAGTGCTACGATGGTTCATTTTATTCAAATTATAAAACCCCTATAATAATAATAATAAAATAATAATAAAGTAATTATTCAAATAATAATAATAATAATAATAATAATAATAATAATGGGAACATAAAAATATTTATGTGAAATATTTCAAAATAAAATATTAAATAAGAAAATAAATAATTCACATAAATTAATTATCAAAATAATGTATTATCTTACCATATGTACCTACTTAAAATAATTAGATATAGATTAGATATACCTACTTAAATCATTAGTTGATAATAGTCAAAGAAAACAAGAGAAGATGATGATAATAGTCATGACAATAAAATAATGTTAGATAATCCAAAAGAATCAGCCTAAGATAAGATAAGGATAATGATAAAATAATATATATATATATATATATATATATATATATATATATGTTGAATGTAGCATCAAGTGAACGAGAAGCAAAAATAATGAGGAGATATTTTAAACCACACAAGTTTAATATTTCTCTGGCTATATCAAAATTTTTGAAAAGACCTCATGAATCTCTCCTTCGATCAAGTTACGTTTAGAGCTACTCTTAATTTTTTTTTATTATAATCTCTTATGATTCTTAGGTTATGATCATCTTATTCTTTTGGAAAAAAATTGGAGAGCTTCTCATTTACATTTTTTTTTACAAAAAATTTTACTTGATCTAATCTTATCTAATTATTTTAAGTAGGTACGTATGGTAGATGAAAAATTCTTCCCTTTTTGTCAAAATTCCTCTTATTTTAATCTTTGATTCTATAAGTTTCACAAGTTTAATATTTTAGGGGTGTTACTCGTAAGAATATTGCAATATATAAGAAACATGAGAATCTGCTCCATTAATGCAACGGTAATCAAAATTTTCATATTTGATTCTGACATTATGAACTCATAAATCTTTATTCTTAACTTTGTTATAATCATCTTATTTTTATTCTTAACTTTATTCATAAATCTTTATTCTTAACTTTGTGATACCCTGAGGAGGGTGTTACATGAATCATATGGTCTCTACTATTTCCATCCAGCCTCCACTAATCTTACTTCTTCTTTGTACCGCCCAACTTGCACCATTGTTGATTCACCGAGAGGTCTCCTTCATCATCGTTTCATCCATCCAAATTGTCATCCAAATCTAAATAAACTAAAGAAAATGGTCCCTCATTTTTCTCATCCAAAATACGCAAATCTACTTGGAATGTGAGTCATGTCAGCTTGGTAAACATATTCGAACTTCCTTTCCAACCTCAGTTCATCATAAAGCAACTTCTCCCTTTGGTCTTGTCCATTCAGATATTTAAGGTCTTAGTCGAGTCAATTCTATCTTTAAGAATGAAGGTTCTATAGGTACTTTTTGTTACTTTCATTGAATGACTTTTCAAGATGAATTTTTCATCCCCTTCTAGATCAAGTAAAATTTACGGATCTTTTTTTTTCCGTTGAAGCGCTCAGTAACTTGAATGAAGGAACGTTTTTCTTTTATAGAGTTGTGTAAAATATTTCTATTTTTTCTCGTTCACTTTTGCAATATTCAAACTCAATTTGGACATCTTATTTTATTGTCAACTTGTGTAGTGATAATACAAAATTAATATTTTTTATTATTATTATTAATCATTTTATGGCTTCTTATATATAGTTCATCAATCCTCTTGTCCACATATCACTACAACAAAATGGTATTACATTATTTTGAAATTAATTTATGAAAACATCGTCATATTATTGAAATATTTCACATAAATATTTTTATGTTCCCATTATTATTATTATATTATTATTATTATTATTATTATTATTATTATTATTATTGTTATTGTTATTGTTATTGTTATTGTTTTTGTTACATGTCACATGTCGCCTTTAAAATTTTAGGGTGATGACAAATCATGATCTCTTGACTTATTTGAATAAAGCTCACTACCATTGATGAAGTTTTTTGATAAATCGGATGCCATCCTCTGCCTTGAATAACAAAGTACCTCATTCCTTGTTGTTTCCTCATGACCCACTTTTCACAGTTCCCCCAGGTGTTTTTGGTTCTACTTGCTTTGTACATGATCTCACACTAGGTATTGATGAATTGTTTGCTCGTTTTATCAAGTGTATCTTTCTTGGTTATTCTCATGTACAAAAAGGATACAAATGTTATTCTCCCTCTACTCATCGTTTCTACATGTCTGTTGATGTCACCTTCTTTGAGAATACACCTTATTTCACTCTTGCCGATGGCTCCAAGGCAAAATCCAAAGGCATGACACCCGATCCTTGCCATTAAATTTTGTATCCTAGTTATTACCCATCAATTTTCCTATTCCACTTGTTCTTAATTGTCCCATATTCTTCAATTCTTTCTCTATCGATTTGTATAGGTCTTCTTCTCCATCTGTCACCATTGTCTCCCACTCCTCGTCCTCTTATTACTTATCGGCAATCATGTCGGCTTGGTAAACATTGCCAAACACAATCCCTTTGGAGGAAGTTGCCATTGAAGAGACTTTCATTAATGACTGATTCATCTTTTAATGTTCTAATCTATTATTTTTCTTTTGCAATGAACCTCAATTTGGATCTACCTAGATCTATTTTTTCTACTTCCCTTGATTTTTTATGGCTTCTATAGCTAGTTCTTCCTCTTGCAAAGGTACAAATGGTCTTCTCATCGTCAACCCATACCCTTTTGTCCAATTTATAATTTCTTAAGTTATCACCATTTATCTCCTTCCTACATTGAATAACAAAGTCTTTCCTTATGTCTTCTATTTCCTTTGTTTCTATTGCTAAAATTGATCTCACAGGAAGCACTCTCTCATCTTTCTTGGTTATTCTCATGTACAAAAAGGATACGATGTTATTCTCCCTCTGATTCATCGAGATACATGACTTTAGAATCCAATAACACTTGGACACTTGTTCTCTCTTCTCTGAGGAAAATCTGTTCCCAAGTATTACCTATCAATTTTCCTATTTCACTTGTCGTTGGGTGTTTGCTATCAAAGTGAGCCCCATCTGTATCTCCCACTCCTCGTCCTCTTATTACTTATCAGCATCGTCCTCGCCAAACACAAGTGGAGGAAGTTGCCATTGAAGAGACAGGTAATTCATCTTCTACTCCAATCTCTGAACCTACTTTGGATCTACCTGGATCTCCTGTTGATTTACCTATAGCTCTTTGCAAAGGTACAATGTCTTCTCGTAATTTGGGTTAGATTATGGTGATACTTTTTCTCCAGTTGCGAAAATGGCCTCTGTTCGTTTATTCTTATCCATGGCAGCGATGCGCCGCTGGCCTATGCATCAGTTAGACATTAAAAATCCATTCCTTCACGTTGATTTAGAAGAGGAGGTTTATATGGAGCAACCTCCTGGGTTTGTTGCTTAGGGGGAGTCATGTGGATATGTTTACAGGTTACATAATGCCTTATACGGCCTCAAGCAGAGCCCTCAAGCTTGGTTTAGCAAATTTAGTGCAGTCCTTAAATAATTTGGCATGATCCGCAGTGGCGCAGACCACTCTGTGTTTTATAAACATTCTCCTTCTAATCAGTGCATCTATCTTGCTATTTATGTGGATGACATTGTCATTATATGGGATGATCTTGATGGCATCAAATGCCTCAAGGAGCACTTGTTTCAACATTTCTAAACCAAAGATTTAGGACGGTTACGATACTTTCTTGGAATTGAAGTAGCTCAATCTAGCACTGGTGTTGCTATATCTCAGAGGAAGTATGCTCTTGATATTTTAGAGGAAACATGCATGATAAATTGTAAACCGATTAACACTCCTATGGATCCTAATGTTAAACTTATGCCAAATCAGGGGGAGCCCTATTTAGATCTAGGGGAGCCCTATTCAGATCTAGGAAGGTATCGGAGACTAGTAGGGAAGTTGAATTATCTTACTATGACCTGGCCAGACATTTCTTTTGTTGTTAGTGTTGTGAGCTAATTTCTTAACTCTCCTTGTAACAGTCATTGGGACGCAATAATTCGAATCTTGAGATATATTAAAAGTTCTCCAAGACGGGGGTTGGTTTATGAGAATAGAGGTTATACTGATATTATTGCCTACACAGACGCAGATTGGACTAGTTGCCCAAGTGATAGGCGATCAATCTTAGGTTATTGTGTTCTTGTTGGAAGTAATCTCATTGCATGAAAAAGCAAAAAGCGGAATGTTGTTGCTAGATCGAGTGCAGAAGTAGAGTATCGAGTTATGGCTCTTATTACATGCGAACTCATATGGCTAAAGCAACTTCTTTCTGAGTTAAAGTTTTGTAAAATAGGGTCTATGAATCTTATCTGTGATAATCAAGCAGCTTTGCACATTGCCTCTAAACCAGTCTTTCATGAATAGACTAAGCACATAGAGATTTATTGTCACTTTATTCGTGAAAAGGTTATCTCTGAAGAAATTATCACATCATTTGTGAATTCTAATGATCAGCTAGCAAATCTGTTCACTAAGTCACTCCGAGTTCCAATGATAACATACATATGTAACAAGCTGGATGCTTACGACAAATATACACCAGCTTGAGGGGGAGTGTTGAGATTATTGAGATTCATTAATAAGGTTCTATGAACCGTTACAAAAGTTCATGTACAGGTTCATGTATACTAGAATTTATTAAATTCATGTACATAGAGAGTAAGTTATCTTATTAATTACCTTGTAAATTGTAATGTTGATGTGTACATATAAATCACTCCTGCTGAGTACTTTTTGACTCAATCAATTCAGAAATTCTTTCTAAGTGGTCTAATATTCAAGTGTTACTCTTTCATCCACATATATACAATTGCTTTGTAAACATGGAAAAAGCTGCTTATAAGTTATAACTAAGAAAAATGATCTCTATAAGAAAACTAATTATAAAATACCATTATACCAATAAAATATTCTGCCTCCAAATGTAAATTTTTTCCTAATGACACGTATATGTTCTTCAAGCTAGCTTAATCACATAGTGGTAATCTTTTTTTTTTTCTTTATTGTTTTGAATACATTTAATATTAAAAATAAGATCTTTGCCAAAATCTTTACTCATCCTAATAAGTTTAAGTTAGCCCAAACGACAAAATGACCTCTTATACAGACCTAAGTAAAAGATCAAGATACGTGGAACACGAAAAGTTAAGAGTAATAATAAAACTAAAGCAAATATTAGGTTGGGAGTACGTAGTGCCCAACGTTGTGTAAGTAGCTCATCTTAGTGTTGTCGCCTTAAATAAAATCATATATGTAGTTGTGCAGAATTCAAAATGCAATATTATATAATATATATTATTTTATTAACATTGAAATCCAAGGTGCTACTAGCTAGTCGTTATTTGAATTACAAGGCCTATTTGGAAGCAATGCTCGTCTTGGTGGCATTGGAAATAGCAAAACCAAACATATTTTTCTAGAGTTATACTCCATCATTACTTGTTTCAACCACATGCACCTTTTTGTACACAAAATCCTTGGCGATCCACAGATAAACACACAGGTTCAGAGCACTTAACCCAGCCAACACCCAGTAAAAGTAATCAAGGTGTGCCCTATTTAGATTGTTTCCCAACCATTTCCCACCAGCTCTTGAGGAGATTGCCACCATAACAACTATAACAGCATTGCTAACAAAACTTCCAACTCCTACTATGTTTATATATGCTGCAACTCCCAAGCTTCTCATTGCCTCTGGCATTTGATCCTAGAACAGTATAAATTGTGGCATCAGCAGCGCCGAGAATGTACTGATAGTGATGCACTATCTTACTGCATCTTGAAGTGGTTTATAATGCCTTTTTTTTTGCCTACATACATGCATTACTCTCCATTTTCTAATAGTTAACTAACAGAAAATTCTGGCATTCCTTGTATTGTCATATTAAGTGCATGGGCTTCTTGGCTTGTTTAAGAACATATTGGTTTTCAGATATTTTGAGGTCTCTACTTTACTTCTGCATCTTAGACATTCCTTTTTTTTTTTCTTAATGCCCTTTGTCCAAGGTAATTGTTTATTATGATTATAATTGGTCATCTTTATTTCGTTTGAGTTTATGTTTCCTGTTTCTGAAAATTTGTGAATCTGATGATGCGCTGTATTGAAGTCTAACTATATGTATGCAATTCTCATAATTGCTCTTCATTTCATTCTTCTTGCTTCATGGTCTGTTTTCAGGGGTATCAAGATAAATTTCATATTGAAAATTGCCTCTGTCTGAATTTTTATATTAATCAATTTTGTTTCTTATTTGTTAATTAAATCCGTTTTTGGTTACCAAAACATGGCGTTCGCTTTTTTTTTTTCTGCTTTTTTAACCTTTTTTGAATTGGATTTTGATGCATTGAAACTTGTTTCCTTCTTCAGGAGGTGACGTAGAATACAGAAGCAGGAGTAGCTTCTGAGAGTAACATCTTAAATTTCTTGTAAGATAGATTTAGTTGTGACTTATCTTTTAATAATGTGCAAGCTCTTAAGTTTATGTAATTAAATGTAGTGATGATAATAGAGTTTATTTTTTGAGTAGGATTTGTAGTTAAGTGAAGTTCTAAACATGAAGTGTATGGCTTAGTATAGTGATGATGCTAGCTAAAGTCTACATTTTAAATAGGATTGGTCACTGAAATTGTGAATATGAAGGATATGGTTTAGTTTTGACAAAGATTTAAAAATTTTGTCAAATCTTTTTTATTAATTAATGATTTGAATGCTCTACTTAATTGAGACTTGGTATTATGTGATTGAGCATGTCTCCTTTTGTGATATGATTGTGAAGCAATTAGTATTTTTTTTTTAAAAGGAATTATTTAGCCATAGTTTAATCATGGCAAACCAATTTTATGAATATAAAACTTTTGTTATATTAGTTACGATTTAATTAGTCACGATTTAAGCGTAACTAAGTATTTTATAGAATATATTTTAGTCAAAATGGACCACAGTTATTACTTAATTAACCATGGTTGTAACCGTAGATAACAGAATGTTGTCACAGTCTTTAAAATTGTAGTTAATTTATTTGTCAGGTCTTATTTAGTTACCATTGTTATAATTATGGCTAAATTTAGTTAACTGCAATTTTAAAAGAATTTGCTACCGTTAAAATCATAGCTAAATACCAGTTTTCTTGTAGTGAATTAGGATATAGAATTGAGGTTTTGGATATTCATTGATTCGTTGATTTCTAATTTTGCAAATTCCGTGCTTGTTTGTTATGTGTTAAAATAAATTATATAGGTCAATGAATGGAAAACAACATTAGAACATTGTTCACATCTATAAGGAAAGAAATTGAGATCTTGTAAAGTAATATATGTAACTCTATTAGTTTAGGATAAATTTTATCACATCTATTAACCTATTAGTAATCCTAATAATGGTGTAATGTTACACCATTATAGGGGATATTATCAAATTAAAAATTAATTTTTTGATTTAAATTTATTAATTTACACTTAGTAACCTTTATAATGGTGTAATGTTACACCATTATAGGAAATATTATCAAATTAAGAATTATTATTTTTTTATTTAAATTTATTAATTTACACTTTTAAGTGGCAATAAACCGTAAGTAGTCCTAAAATAATTCTCATAGTGCTCCCAAAATTTCTCATATCTATAACTAGCCCTCTTGCCTAAGAAGAGAGACAATTCATCATAAAATATTAATAATTGATAGTAAAATTTCTCATTTCTATAAAAGTTTCTCTTGCCCAAAATTTCTCATCTTTATTTATTTATCATATTCTCCTCCTTGAAATCACATTAACCAATTTATGACAATACATTTCGTATATCTATTTTTTTTATATATAGGGTAATTTGATCATTATTATTTTTCTTTCTGTGTTTTTTTGGTGTATTCAGGAGCATGGTATATTCAGGGGGACATGTGAATTCAGAAGGTAGATTTACTTTTCCTTTACGCCATAGCATCTTCTTCTCCTTGACTACGACACAGAAGCTATCTTATTCTCTTAATTAATTAGGGGCCTTGCCCCTTCCTTGTAACAAAAAATAAATAAATAAAATTAATTATATATTGGTTAAGTTAAAATATTATTAGATTTTTTTATTTCATAATTATTTATTAATTTTTTCATTTTCACTAGCATAACCTAAGAAGCTAGTGAAAAAAAAAATTACAAAATCAATTCTTAGTCATCCTTTTGTAATTATACTATCTCACATTTAATATACTTTTTTACTAAAATCTCTGTTCTTCTCAAATTAAGCATTGTACAAAATTTTATTATTTTGAAAATTTAAATCTAATTCAATTCGTTATTTAATGTATAATCAAATACTGTATCATCATAATTAAAGTTTCATATGAATAGACTTTACCTACAATATAAAAGTTTTAAAACTCGGTGTAATACCTTGTGACTAGTTGATACCTAAGGAAAGATTAGTAACACACAAAATGTAAGAATACCTTGTAATCTTTAAAGAGAAATATACATTGTATCAATTAAAAAAAAAAAAATCATTTTTTTATATTTATAATATTTTTTGCAGTGGTTCTTGCTATCCAAGTGAGTGAGCCCAACCTTAACCTTACCTCAAATACTTCGAGGGAAAGGGATAACGCAGAAAGAGAAGAGAAGAAGCAATGAAGACAACTTCTGTAGCTTCATTTGGGAACAACTTCGCTACATGGTTTACCAAAACCAAGACTCCGAACACACGCTCCCTGTCAAGGGTCCCTGTGTCTTCAGACCTTACTTTCGTCACCTCCCAGTTGAGCGGCCTCAGAATCTCCTACCACTCTTCACCCAAATTGGCCACACCCATTGTTGCTTCTCCATTGCTACCTGCTTTGCAGCCCGTTGCTCGTAATTCCTCTTCCCTTTTGCTCAATTTCACCTATTCCGCTTTCAATTTCAGTTTTTTATTTTTATTTTTTTAAACGTTATTTCTCTATTTTTGTGGCTCTAGAATTGTTTGATTGGATGTGTTTGTGTTCGAATTTTTTCATGGAATTTGGAGAGGACCATTTACTTTTTGCATGACCTTTTCATGCTCTCTGATGTTTTCTTTTGTAATTTTGATACTCCCAGTGTAAACACTGAAAGGGAAGTCATGGCATCGTTTTCTACCGTTTGGGGAAATGCTTGGGAATTGGATAGACTTAATGTAACGAGTAAATAGAATTCTGAAACATGGCTAACTTTGGTTGCTAAGAAAATTTTTGGAATTTTGTTCACCAAGATTATCTTTTTTTACCTAGAATCAAGTGTTACTGTTATCAATGCTGTAGTGGATGTTTTTCAAACTACAATGAATAATTTTAAGGTAACTTAATTAGTTAGATACTTAGATGCTTGGCATCAGAGTCCATTTCTATGCTTCCATTGACATGATGGATGATGCTTCTTTTGGGATCCAGTAGAAATCAACGAAAAAACAAACACCACGTGAAAATGGAAATATGTTTCTATGTTCAAGATGATGCTTCGCCCTTTCCATTTTTTTTCATTTTGTATTTCTTTGTTTTTTAAATTCCAAGCATTAATAATGAGGTGTGTGATAATTCTGAGCTGCTTTCACTATTCATGTAGCAACATTACTAAAATGTTGTTATCCAATATGGAGCCTATTATATAATCTGTTCATTTGTTTTGATAGGATGAAGCATAGGGAATTTATCAAGTGCTAGGCAAATCTAGTCGGCTAGAAATAATATGACAACAACTATAACAACAACCAAGCCTTATTTCCATTAAGTTGGGTTGGCTGTTGGCTACATGAGTTCCAGTATGCCATTGTGTTTGATCTTGTATCTTAGATTCATGAAACCCCATGTATCCAAAATCCTTCTCAATACTCTTCATGCCTTTTTTTGGTCTCCCTTTACCCCTCTCTAAAAGGAAATCACCTGTAATTGCACATCTTCTTAATAGGGTGTGTGTAGGTTGTCATCTTATAAGCTCAAACCATCTTAAAGGGTTTTGCATAGTTCTTTTTCTATAGAAGCTACTCCAACCATCTCCCTAATAATCTTAAGCCTAATTTGTGGGTGGATTCCAAGTTAGGTTTTAATTTAGCCTAAATTGTTTTCTAATTAGTAATTAGGATTATAGAGAATGGTGGCTTCTATGGTACTTCTTAGGTATATAGCTACACCCCTTGAAAATGACCAGTGACATGATCATAGTTCATGTGTCTTAAAATTTTGGGGATTGGATGGCAAATTAGATACTCTACCAATGTTATTTTCAAAGGGTGTAGCCATGCACCTAGGATGTACCATAGAAGTCGTTATAGAGAAATTGAATGCATAAGATGTAGGATAGGACTATCAGGAAACAATAATTACTGTTGTGCTGAAATGCATGTACTATTTTTTCAAAAGCGAAGCATATATAAAAAAGTAGGTTTTTGTTTTATATTTAGAAAAAAAAAGATGGTTTTGTAGTTCTATATGATCTTGTGATATTGGTTCAATTTGAAGTGTATTTTGAAGAGCCCATTTCTGCCCCCAACAAGCAAAGGGGTATGGCTACTTGTAAGTGGCCATCTGTGCTTGTTTGTAGTCTTTTTTACATATAGCTGATCGATTAATGTATATTTCTTTATTCTTTTTCTTGGACAGAAAGGACTAGCACTAATATTTCCTCTAGCTCCAGCTGTAGCTTCATTTTTAGTGTGACACATACATTGTCATGTTAATTTATGTTGGCCAACAAAATGTTTTATTTAATTGATAGGAATATGAGAATGCATAACATTTTGCTAATATGGTTATTGCTTGTTGATGCCAAGCTACAATTGCAATCATGAGAGTTTAAAGATCAGTAGGGCTTCCAGAAAAACAAAGGCGCGAACATCCAGCCCCACCCGCGATCAAGTCAACATCCTGATGACCGAGTTGGATGTCTGTGAAGAAATCTGAGGCACAAGACCCCAGTCCGAAGGAGAATTGATCCCACTCCAGCTGGGTGGCAACTTCGACCAAGTCACTAGGATAGGAACAAACCTTGAAGAGCAAGAAAAGACCCAGTTGATAAAGCTCTTACGGAAAAACAAGGATCTTTTCGCTTGGACATCCGCTGACATGCCTAGGATCGACTCCGTTTTTATCTGCCATCGTTTATCCATTAAACGGAATGCAAAGCTGGTCTCCCAGACAAAGAGAAAAGTTGGCCCCGAGAGGCAACAAGCCATCGAAGAGCAAGTCAAGGAGTTACAAAATGTCGGCTTCATCAGGGAGATCTCGTACACCACTTGGCTCTCAAATGTTGTCCTGGTAAAGAAGTCAAACGGAAAATGGAGGATGTGTGTGGACTACACTGACCTAAATAAGGCGTGTCCTAAAGATCTATACCCCCTTCCAAACGTTGACAAGTTAGTTGATAGCTCCTCTGGCTTCTGGCTACTATCCTTCATGGACGCTTACTCCGGTTATAATCAGATTCCGATGTACCCCGAAGACCAAGATAAAATAGCCTTCATTACTGAAAGGGCAAGTTACTGCTACAAGGTAATGTCATTCGGGTTGAAAAATGTCGGGGCCACCTATCAGAGGATGATGAATAAGGTTTTCGAAGAACAAATGGGGAGAATGCTAGAGGTCTATATCGACGATATGATAGTCAAGACCCCATCTTCTAGATCACACACCTCGGACCTTGAGGAAGTGTTTGCGCAGCTAAGGAAGCACGACATAAGACTCAACCCAGAGAAATGTGCATTCAGAGCTCAGGCCGGAAAATTCTTGGGGTCCATGTTGACTCACCGCGGTATCGAGGCAAACCCTGACAAATGTAAGGCGGTGCTCGACATGCATAGTCCCCATAACGTCAAAGAGGAGCAACAGTTAAATGGACGGGTCGCGGCTCTCACCAGATTCCTGGCCAAAGCCGCTCACAAATCCTTCCCTCTCTTCAAACTACTGAAAAATGGGACCGAATTCGAGTGGACACAGGAACGTGAAGACGCTTTCGCATCCCTGAAGAACCTTCTGGCATCTCCTCCTATCCTCACAAGGCCAGAGTCGGGGGAAGCCCTTTACGTGTACCTCTCTGTCCATAAGGAGGCTGTGAGTTCGGTGCTCATCAGAGAAACACCGGAAGGCCAGAAGCTGATCTATTTCGTGAGCAAAGTACTGCAAGGCCCCTGAACTTAGGTATCAGAAGATAGAGAAGGTCGCCTTTGCACTCATTATCACGGCCAGAAGACTAAGGCAATACCTCCAGTGCCATCCCGTGGTGGTAAGGACGGATTAACCCATCTGACAGATACTGCATAAACTGAACTTAGCAAGAAGGATAATTGCTTGGTCTATCGAGCTTTCCGAGTTCAGAATAACCTACAAACCCGGAGTGGCAATCAAGGCGCAAACGTTCTTGGATTTCCTGGTCGAACTCACTTCAAACTTAAGTTGCACCGAGGAAACATCTTGGATCGTGCTCGTCGATGGGTCCTCGAACCCGAAAGGAAGTGGTGCCGGGGTGATCTTAGAAAACTCCGAGGGGGTGACTGTTGAGAACTCACTAAGGTTCGAATTCCCCACCTCGAACAACCAAGCAGAGTATGAGGCATGCATTACTGGACTGGCAATGGCCAGAGACTTGGGGGCCGCAAAGATTAGACTTTGTAATGACTCTCAGCTTGTGACCTCCCAGATCCGAGGTGAATATCAGGCCAAAGAACCCCTCCTACAGAAATACCTGGCGAAAATGCAAGAGCTCCTCAAAAACTTCCAGCTAGTTAAAGTAGAGCATATACCCAGAGAACAAAACTCTAGGGCTGATCTCCTGTCCAAGCTGGCGAGCACCAAGAGTTTGGGTAACAACCGATCGGTGATTCAGGAAACCCTCTTGCATCCCGTTGTCTTCGACGTAGCCGTCTTCCAGGTCAACGGGCAAGAGCGTACCTAGATCACACCACTATTGGAATACTTACAGTCCGGTAGCCTCCCCGAAGATTCTAAGGAAACGGCTAAATTGAAGA
Organism: Ormosia emarginata; assembly: GCA_029884605.1. Lineage (NCBI taxonomy): Eukaryota > Viridiplantae > Streptophyta > Magnoliopsida > Fabales > Fabaceae > Ormosia > Ormosia emarginata. Next base: position 45,477,983 of record JAQQTP010000077.1, on the reverse strand, counting down.
AAGTCGCGGTTAGATACACCATCTTCAATGGGCAGTTATACCGGCATAGGTTTTCTTTACCCTTCCTCAAATGCCTCACGCCGAAAGAAGCTGAGTACGTCCTGGCCGAAGTCCACAAAGGGAGTTGTGGACACCACCTAGGAGGTAAGGCTCTAGCGTTAAAGGCACTTAGGGCTTGCTATTACTGGCCCACGATGGAGGCAGACTCCCTTACGCACGTCCAAGTGTGCGATAAATGCCAACGGCATTCTGACCATTATCACACCCCGCCAGAAGAACTGTCCACGACATCCATACTCTGGCCTTTCTACCAATGAGGCATGGATATCTTGGGTCTTTTCCCTTAAGCGCCCGAGCAGTTGAAGTTTTTGGTCGTAGCCGTAGACTATTTCACTAAGTGGATAGAAGCAGGGCCCTTGGTCACCATCACCTCGGCTTCGATTCAAAGGTTCACCTGGCGCCATATTATTACCAGATTCAGGGTTCCGGAGTTTATCGTAACAGATAACGGAACACAGTTCAAAGACAAAGGATTTGAAGAACTGCTCAACGGGCTGAAGATAAAGCATCATTGCAGTGCTATAGAAAATCTCCGTACAAACGGGCAAGCTGAGACGGCCAACCGTGTTATCATCAGAGGGTTAAAGAAAAGACTAGACGACGCCAAAGGGAACTGGGCCGAGCAGTTAGACCACGTCTTTTGGGCCTACCAAACCACTCCTCACTCTACAACGGATGAACCCCAATTCAAACTAACCTATGGATGTGAAGCAATGATCCCGGTGGAGATAGGGGAACCAAGTTGGCGTCTCCAGAACTTTTCACCAGATAATAACCCCGGGTTAATCAGGGAAGACTTGGATCTATTGGAGGAAAGAAGGTGCATCGCGCACATACGCGATGCTGCAACCAAGCAAAGAACGGCAACCCAATACAACCTGAAGGTCGTTCCTAGAAGGTTCTAGCTAGACGATTTAGTACTCCGTAGAGTCGACATCGGTAGAAGGAATGCCTCCCAAAGGAAATTAGCCCATAACTAGGAAGGCCCCTACCGTATTGATAACACTATATTTTATACATTTTATAATCCTCTCACTAGGCTTCTTAAGGTTCAATTAAGCTTAATTAAGTTCATTTTGACACATTTTATGATATTAAGCTGAATTGGATCATTAAACAAATTATTGCATAAATTAACCTTAATTATCTCTTTGGCAATATTTAGTAAACTGCTAAAATTTGAGTTATAAATATCTGTTTGATGTGATTTTGGTCTTGTAGGAAAGCTAAGATAATTCCCTACAACTTTCATGTTGACACTTTGTCGATTCTCGAAGTCTAATAGATGATATTGGCTTTGAAGTCAAAATATGAAATTTGAACCTACCTAAATACTCTGCAATAATTGACCATATCTTGAGTTAGGCGATGATTTTGACTCGCATCAAAGCCATTTTAAAGCAAATATCCGCGCCTACAACTTTCATGAAGACCACTTTTCTCAAAAATAAAGAAAACACGGTACACGACTGTATCTCGCTTACTCAAGTATTATTATAAAAAATAATAAAAAGATAAAAAGAAAAACGTCATCCGTTACGTTAAGTATTACTACGCAGGCTTGCGCAATACTTAATCGTTAAGATTACTACGCAAGTTACGTATGCATATGCACAAGAACCTCCAAATTTTCTATAAATTGGAGCGTTCAGCCGGAGGAGGGGTGTCTGCGTCTTGGGAGAAATTCTCTCTCTCTCCTTGTTTTTCTTTTCCTTTTTCTTTTCTTCTTTCTTACGTGTAATTAATCTTCATCTGCTGCAGGTGAAGGAGTGAAACTTTTGATAATAAAATGAGGTTAGATTTATTTCTTTCTTGTCTTAAAAGATATATTTTTATGCGACTTTTATATGTATTGTATGTTGTTTCCAATTAATTTAAACTCTTCAGTATAATGAATATCTTGATCCATTGTAGACAATGGATTGCAGACATCGGATCTTTTGACGATTTACAAGTAATAGTAGATAATTATTGGAATCATAATATAATTACATGATTGAACTTTGAATGTTAAATCTTCCGATTGGAATCTTCATTATCGCATGATTTCAATTGAGTTATAAACGAAATAATCTTATTTTTAATTTATTACCAAGAGTGGATCTCCTAACCCAAGAAATCCTTTCATTGAAACAACTTATATCATCTTTAATTTTGTGACAAATCTTCTCTTTACCTCAATTAATTAGTTTCCCTTCATCAATTCCTCATGTGGATCGACTCCTGACTCCAGGCTAATTTATTACTCGGCATAACCTACACTTGCTTAAAACTTTTAAATATAATTAAATCCCATCAAGTTTTTGCCATTACGTTCATTGCTGTGACTGATTTGAAGCTCTAATATATCGAGGCTTCTCTTTCTACGTAAGAAACTTCACTATCGCAGATATTCTTCCTCTACTCTTTTCATTTTTATTTATCTATTTACTAACGCACTAACTAAGATTTTTTTTTGTGTGAATAGTAATATGAATAATAATGTAAATAGTAAATAGTGAATAGTAAAAAGTAAAAAGTAAATAGTAAATAGTGAATAGTGAATAATGAATAGCAAATAGTAAAAAATAAAAAAAGTTTAAAATAAAAATAAAAAAATTAACCTTTGGTATATATTAACTCAGTGGGGGTAATTCTCCCTTTTATTTTCTTGTACAATGCTTAATTCCCTTTTATTTTTACGCACTAACTCAATGCAGAATCTCCCTTTTACTTTTCTCGTAATTTATTTTTTGTATTTTTTGTTTTTATTTGGTGGTTGATTTATTACCCCATCTTTGTAAACATTTTTTTATTTACGCTTTCTATTATTATTATTATTATTTACGCTTTATGCTTACTAACTTTCTAACTTTTAAATTCCTTTATTTATTTTCTGTCATCTAACTTTTAAATTCTCATTTTATTTTACGTAATCTAACTTTTAAATTCTCATATTTATTTTTCTCGCATTTTAATTTCTCGTATTTTTATTTATTATTTTTTTTATTTTTGGGTGGTTGGTTTCTACCACACCATTTTTTTTTTTCTTTTTATTTTTTTTTTTTGGTGGTTGGTTTATACCACATCCTTTTATATTTAATGGTGGGTGACACCGCAAACAGACATTATTTTTGTTTATTTTTAGTTATTTATGTGTTTATCTTAATGGATCGCGATTTAAATTCTCATTGTTTGCTTAAAATTAATCCTAGTAATTTATATATTGATTTATTCAATCACAATCACACACAATTAACACAATACCGACTTGAAAAGATACATGATTTAACAAGAAAATCAACCGATTCATGAACTACGCGTGATATTTGCAACCACCTCAAATTCTACCATCATATTTTATCTTTCCACTTACTCGCTAATAATTTTAGATTTAAACCAGGGTATGATTTCTTTACTTCCCAATTTTCATTGGTTTAGAATCTGAAAGTCATATTTTCATCTAAAAGAATTTGAAGAAGTTTGATTCTTTCAATGATCAAAATCAGATCAAGAGATCATGTTATGTTTAAACCGCTTTCCTTTTTCTTTGAAAGATAAAGAAAAACTTGGTTTAACACTTTGAAACCAAGATCAATTCCAAGCATACCAAGCAAGAAATCGCAAGGCGATGAGTTTTAAAGAAATTTTTTCCAACACATAAAACTAACGCTTTGAAAAGACAAATCCAAAATTTTTCCCAAAATTCAAATGAAACGTATTTTCAAAGTTGAACGCTTTTGATTATTAAATTCATTCACATCATGGTTTTAAAAATGGCGACTATAAGTTCTTCTTTTACGAAGGTTTAACACCAAACTAAACACCTGTGGAACGACACAGAATGGTGAGTTTTGATAAAGAACCTGATGAAGCCTTTTAGATTATTTAAATCATTTACCGAAAATTCTCAATCTTGCATTTGTGGTCAGACTTAATCTTTCTCAAAATTCAATTAGATATAACCTCGCAAACGCAGAAAAGGAAAATACCATCTTAGTCAAGAAGAAGATCTAAATGCAAAGTATCTACGGCTTAAAAAGATTGAAGCCATGGAATTAAGAAAAGCAAAAGAAATCAAATCACAAAAATGAAGAAATTTCACAGATTTGTGATGACTTTCAGACACTCAACACACGAACGTCCTAACATTCCTGCTTTTTAAAGAGTTGTCTTGTACAAGCAAAAATGAATGACAATTTTAAAAAGCCATTCACCTCTTCTTCTTTTTCAAATTCTTACAATCCAAGATGGAGAATCACCCGAATTTCAATTGGAGAAATAATAATCAAACACAATTTATCGAACCACCACCTCCTCAAAAGACAACAAGATTCTCAAAATTCTCAAGTGCCGATATGACCTTATGTCCCACCATATAGGAAAAACTCAAGGAACTTTCATGACGTTTATAAAAAGCGACGCCATTAATGAACAAAACACTCAAACCACGATTGACATAAAAGACACTTCGCTAAACTCGCTTTCCAGATTCACCATTCACGAGAAAGAAAAATTTTCTTCTCAACCTCAACTAAATCCCAAAGATGTTGTTGAAGAAAGAAAGAGATAAAGAGTCAAGATCTCGAATGATGAAACTCCTTAAGTGTGAATGAGCCTAAAAGATGTGAAAAAGAATCAAGATAGTAGTGATGTCGCCGAGTTTCCTAAGGAACTTGAGGTGACAAAGAATCGCGTTAAGCGAAAATAATGACAAAGGTCACTAAACATACATGATTGACTCAATCATGGAGAAGGACTTTCTACAACCTTTGATTATGATCCCCATAAGAATCTTCTTGTTAATTTCGCTTTAATTTTATTAAGTAATCCATCTAATGTATTTGATAATTGATCTAACTTTTATTTAACTCGGATTAAGACATTCAGGATGGAATCCAAAGTTTAAAAAGTTGCTTAATATAGGTTGGAATTTTCCGATAAAAAATGTGGTCGTCCCATAGTCCGTTCTCATAAAATTAAATTGGAGGAAGGTAAATGGTCAAGAATAAGCCATAACTCGAGTTAAAAGATCCAGATGTAGTGAGACTTTGGTAGAAGATCCTGCTCTACCAAAGCTAAGGTAAGTTTTTAGTATTTCATTTGTATTTTTTTATTGTGTTATTTTGGCTTAAGTCATTCCCAGATTTCGGAATTAGTATGGGGATGTAAATAAATGTTACCAACAAAAAAAATGATTTAAAAAAAGAGCAAAAGTGGTCAGAAGGAAATGTCATGGAGAAGCGAGAAAGAAAAGGAAGTCACCAAGACATTCCATCCGTTTAAATAATTTCAATCTTGGGTCATACTTTGTTTCGCTTAAATTTATGTCGCGCTTTCTCTTTTCAAGAATCGCAACAAATGACACTATCTTCTATCTTTTACCTTTCTAAATTTTAACATCGGCGACAACGTTGTGATCCACGTTGGGGGAAGGATAGTGAGAATAATTGTTGTGTGAATAATTGTGTTAAAAAATGTTTAAAAAAAATTAAAAAAATTGTTTAAAAATAATAATAATTAGGAAGTGTGTTTATTAATGTGTTTGTCAAATAATTTATTAATAGCTAAACTTGTTAGGGATGACAGAGAAGGAAAGAATTTTCTTTGTGGTGGTAATTTTACTTTCTTGAGGCGATATCTAGATTGGGGTAGATAACTATTTTGTGTAGAAGTGGCAATTCAGATTCAGGGAAATTTGCATGATTGAAGAAATTGTCTTCTTTCTTAAACAACATACGCTTGGTTATGGATGTTGAAATTTTTGTGGATTGAGGATGATAGAAATATCCATGTGAGATTTTGAATTATCATGAATGGATTGAACATTTATACCATTCTCTTCTTTCGTGTGATTTTTTCTTGGAATTATTTTTAACTCGCTTTGATTCTTTTTGCCTACTTTTTCACGTGTATACATAAACATGATTGAGACATTTTTTTTTTGAATTAACTACTTTGACCAAATAAACCTCAGATATTTTCCTCGCTTAACCCCTTTCAAACATCGGATCATTCTTTGTTTCTAACTCATTACGCTGTCTTAAATGAAAAATAGTTTCTAACCCAAATTTAGCGAATAAGAGAAGCGTTAGGCTTTTGTTGTCGAATGAGTTTCTTGAATAAGTGTGGGCAGATATGTGCAAGATTTCAAAAAAAAAAAGTTTGCAAGCAAATTCTTGGAAATAACAAGAATCTAAGAAGAATGTTGCTCTAACAATGAATTCAACCTACCAATTGATCTTTTAATGAAATATTAGTCAAATATTGGTCATCGCTTTTATGAGAAAGAAACAAACAGAGAAGGAATTAAGAAAATCTTGGGAAAGTTAGATCGAATGTTCTCAAACATCTTCTCCACTCTAACGTAACATAACGCTTTCTTTTATTTTCTTTGGTATTTAACTTGTCTTATCTATATTACTTCTTCTTTACCTTTACCTCATTATAACTCAATAAAGTCGCCATGATTTGTGTATATATGTTGTTTCCGAAAGAATGAAGTAGAAGATAAACAAGCTTTATGGTAGTGCGAATTATTCATGAGTTGAATAGAAATGAAATACTTACCTTTTAAACACTCGAGAGATTGAGAGTAAAATTATGAGGATCTATCATTCTTAATTCATTCTTTTCAACCAAGTTTTTTAACTTGTTGGTTTGAGATGTGAAAGATATGTTACTCATGATTGTTTTGATCCCTTAAATGTTTGGTTGCTTTTCTTGAATCGTTAAATCCTTTAGAGTTTTTTTTTTTTTTTTTTTTGAGTCCGTGTGTCGTTTTTTTTGATTTTTGTTTTTGTGTTTTTGCGGGAGTCAAAAGTTAAGTGTGGGGAATTTGATAACACTATATTTTATACATTTTATAATCCTCTCACTAGCTTCTTAAACTGCTCAATTGCTTAATTAAGTTCATTTTGACACATTTTATGATATTAAAATTCGAATTGGATCATTAAACAAATTATCGTATAAATTAACCTTAATTATCTCTTTGTAAGAATATTTAAGAACCTGGCTAAAATTTGAGTTATAAATATCTGTTTGATGTGATTTTGGTCTTGTAGGAAAAGCAAGATAATTCCCTACAACTTTCATGTTGAACACTTTGTCGATTCTCGGCGCCTAATAGATGATATTGAGGCTTTCAAAATAGAAAATAAACCTACTAAATATCTGCAATAATTGACCATATCTTGAGTTCTGCGTGATTTTAGACTCAGACCAAAGCCATTTTAAAGCAAATATCCGGCCTACAACTTTCACGAAGACCACTTTTCTCAAAAATAAAGAAAACATGAGACACGACATCGCATACGTGTTCTCAAGTATTATTATAAAAAATAATAAAAGATAAAAAGAAAAACGCCATCCGTTACGTTAAGTATTCTTACGCATGCGAGCATGTCGCAATACTTAATCGTTAAGTATTACTTATCAAGTTACTACGCATATGCGTATCATGAACTCCAAATTTTCTATAAATTGGAGCGTTCAAATGAGGAGAGTGCTTCGTCTAGGGAGAAATTCTCTCTCTCCTTTGTTTTTCTTTTCCTTTTTCTTTTCTTCTTTCTTATGCAGTAATTAATCTTCATCTGCTTGGGTGAAGGAGTGAAACTTTTGATAATAAAATGAGGTTAGATTTATTTCTTTCAGACTTAAAAATATATTTTTATGTGACTTTTATATGTATTGTATGTTGTTTCCAATTAATTTAAACTCTTCTATAATGAATATCTTGATCCATCATAGACAATGATAGGATTGACACATTGGATCTTTTGACGATTTACAAGTAATAGTAGATAATTATTGGAATCATAATATAATTACATGATTGAGCTTTGAATGTTAAATCTTCCGATTGGAATCTTCTTATTATTTGATTTCAATTGAGTTATAAAACGAAATAATCTTATTTTTAATTTATTACCAAGAGTGGATCTCCTAACCCAAGAAATCCTTTTCATCAGAAACAACTTATATCATCTTTAATTTTGTGACAAATCTTCTTTTTACCTCAATTAATTAGTTTCCTTCATCAATTCCTCATGGATCGACTCCTGACTCCTTGCAATTTATTACTTGGCAGACAACCTACACTGCTTAAAACTTTTAAATATAATTAAATCCCATCACGTGTCGTAATCAAGATCCGTCAAGAAAAGAGCTTACACTCTAGAAACATTGACGGGCAAGCTAGTGAAGAATTTTTGGAACGCAAACAAACTCAGAAAGTATTACAACTAAGTGCCTTTTAAGGCCTAGTCTCCTAGTCTACTTTATGTCTGATTTGCCCAAATTGTTATATGGACATTAGTCTTTCCGGATATTTAATGAAACATCCATCACGAAGTTAGTGCAATTTATTAAACGAAGTTTTCAAAGACTAGCCACGGCGACCCAAGACTCATCGTACCAACCGAGGAGTTGTCTTGTGCTAGATAGGTTGTGCAGTAGAAAAATCCCGACCTGGGAAAATTCTCGCACCAAACCATAAGCACGAAAGACCCATGGTACCACTCGGGAAATTGTCTTGTGCTAGATAGGTAGTGCAGGAGAAAAATCCCGACTTGGGAAAATTCTCGCACCAAACCATGAGCTCGAAAGACCCTAGTAAGGACCAGTCCCAAACCAAAGTAACGTGGCATCCTAAATACCTAAACAGAAGGTAATGGACCCCGGACAAGGTTTTTTTTATCTTAGGCACGGATCCCAAATGCCAATTCGCTGTGGACATTGGATTCTAAGCCAAGGTCAAGGTCTCTTGCCTTAGGCACGAATCCCAAATGTCAATCCACTTTGGACATCGGATCCTAAGCTAAGGTTTCTAGAATCTTTTATCACGCGAAGTCTTAAAGGGAGCCCTAAGGCACTCAACAGAAATGGGCGTTGGACCTAGACCGCGGTCTCGTCAAAATTAGCAAATTCGAAAAGGGTATTGGACCTCGAAATAGACAAAGAAATATAACAAAAGTCAATTCGATTACAACTCCAAAAAAACAGACTAACATTTCTGTCCATACAAAAATAAAACCCCATGCAGGGGGCAAGAATAAACATTTGAATCACTCTACAGGAGGGTCTGGACCACGAACCTCGATGGAAGAGTCTCCAGTACTTGGACCCTCAGCAGCAAGACGAGGAAGGACGAGTTGGCCATCCCAGACGACCTTCCCGGAGTCCAGGGAATTCAGAACTAGATCAACCCCAGGATTGAAGAGCTGAACTTGGTTAATGGCATTCCGAAACTGCTGTTCCTTGATATCGGTATAGACAGCAATAAGCGTCCTGACATCGCTCTTCAAGGAAGTAACTTGGCCGCTAAGACGTTCATTCTTGGCGCGAAGACCTTCACTCTCAGCTCTTCATTTGGCCATACACCTTCTGACCTCTTCCATGTTGGCCTCATTTTCTTTCACCGCATCCTTCAGGGCGGCTACTTCATTCTCAAACTCCCGGGCCCGGGCTTCAGCATCGTTTTTGGCCTTTACAACCTCTTCCTTTGCTTCAAGAGCTTGATTCTCGCCCCGCTCTGCAGCAGCCACCTTCTCCGCCAACTTCTGCTCATGGTCCTCGAGCACGTGCTCCAAGTATTGAGCCTCTAAAGAAAGACAGAGCCCAAGAGTCTCGAAACAAGAGAAGGTATCCCTCATGCTACGTGAGGCTAGTTTAGCCTCGACCTCTTCATTTAGGAGCTGGAAGTCAATGAACTCACGGGGATCTGAGTTCTTGCGGTACAGGTTGATTGGCCCCTCGCTACTTGGACCGATGCCTTCTTCAACCGCGATCCTCTTACCCCGGTTGCTGACTGCCCCTCACCAACCGCTTTCCTCTTGCGCCTCGCACATGGGGGGGGAATCCTCCACTTGGATTGGTTCCCTTTCTGCAATCGGTACCTCGGTCCGACGGGGTAATGAGACTGGTATCACGTCCGCAGTGAGATCTGAAGGCCCCGGTTCACTTCTGACCCTCAGAGCTTCAAGAACGGCTAATGCGTTTCCTTCCTCAGACATCTCGGCCAAGCTCTCTGAAAAGTAAACACGAGTAATTAGATCCACATAAGCGGCAAAGGAAAAGAAAATAAACATGAATAAAGGCCTATACTACCTAGCACAGCCCAAAGTTCCACATCATCCACGGCATCTAGTATATCCTTAGGCCGGATTTTATCGACCTCGTCAACCCACAGCTCGAAGAAATTGACACACTCAATCTCTTCGTCATTTAGGTGGCCAATCTCCCTCTCGAATGATTGAGTGAGGATGCTCCATGCCGCCGAATTCCAATACAGGCTGAACGTTGGCTCCCCACCACTCCCTAACCAGAAAGGATGAGTGTCGTCGGCCGCCATTAACTTAAAGAACTTTTCCTTGAAGTCCTTATAACTTTCCAAATATTGAAATAAGATTGTTCTTCCTTGTCGGGACCGTACCGATAGCCAAGATTGTTGACGAGTGCGGGCACCGTGAACAAAATACCTCGTATGGAAATAAAAGAACGCCCCATCAGAGCATCGCAACCCCAACAACTGGCATATTCTCTCGAAAGCCAGGATGTTTGCCCAACCATTTGGGTGGATTTGACTGGGCAGCGTGAAGAGTCCGAAGGACGGCAATGTGAAAATCGTTGAAAAGGAACTGAAGCCCGAACCTCGTGAAGAAATCCTCGTAGAGAAACATGAAGTGTTCCCCCGCTTGACGGGTCGAACACACCCGTTCTCTCCCCGGGGACAAGATCAGGAACTCATCATCCCGAGATCCTCCTTCGGTAAGTTCCAAGCATTCTTTTAACTTGTCCAATTCGGCCCCAGCCTCATAGCGGGAGATCCTATCGAAAGCATCGTCCGTGACCCAAGTATAAGGCAGTCTCGGACCTCAGTGAATGTGAATTGCCTCCTCCTCGGCCTCTTGATTCTCTGGTTCCCAAACTTCTGGAATCGGGGCAGGCGCTTCGAGAACGAGCGCTCTCTTTCTGGCCATTTGAATCCCTAGAAGACACACAGAGGCGTACGGTCAGAACCAGTCAAGTTCAAAGATCCAAATATGGCAATGGGCGAACAAATGAAGACTGAATACACCCATGCACTGGCCTCCGCACCCACCAAGGTTAAAACTTCAGGAGGACACCTCCGTCGCACGTAGTACGACGGAGGAGGTGCTCCGTAGGGTAACACCATCAGAAGATAGGGAGCTAAAACGGTTCTCCCCACCCTCGTTCGTGGAAAAGAAATGGTGCGTAACCGTTCATGATATAAAAATAAATAGAATCAGAGTCAAGAAAATGGAAATACCTTGAAAAAAGGTGAAAGTAGAAGGTAGAAATCAAGCTTAGGGAAGCAAAAAAACCTCAAGAAACGCTTCGCACCATCGCAACACTCGTCGAGAATCACCTCAGGCCACTAGTTTCTAATGAAAATCAACGAAACAAAACAAAAAGACTGACACCCTACTTATAAGGGCTACGGTTAGGGGCCAATTCTGTCCGAGCACCCTAGATTTGAAAAGATAGTCATCAGCGAAGCATTATGCACGCCACGTGGCCCACGTAGCCGTCATGGCAGTCCAAAGAACAGTTATCTAGCAGACTAAGAGACACACAACCGCAGGGTTCAAGAGCTCGAAAAACTCATTCAGACCCCGAAATATTGACTACCTCGGTAAACGTTCCCCTAAGGTATAAAGACCCCGGATCTAGGTATTTAAACTTGGCACTTCGTCGGTCTCGACTAAGTACTAAGCTGGGGGCAACTTAATATCGCGTCGTCAAGGTGAGCATTGGACTCACCCCCGTATAATATAAACACCACGAATAAACAGAAGAAAGAAGAGTAAAAGACACAAGATTCAATGCAAAAGAAAAAATTCTATTAATTTCTCATTCCATACATCTTTAGAAATTAAAAAAGAGGGAAGTGGAAACAGTTAAGACATAGAACATATAAGGAAAAAGTAGCTCGAAAAAAGACCCCGAAGGCGGGAACCGATATCATCGTCAATGGTATCCTGAGCCATGTTGCATCCACATTTCCTCCAAGAACCAGCACCGATCTCCTCCCAGTAAAGCGGTCTCTTGAAAAAGTGGATTGAATTCGCAACCCGGAGCGGAACACTGCTGCCGAACTCCGGGACTCTGCCACTTTTCTTCACTTTCTTCTTCGCCAGGTAGGAAAAGACCGGGGCGCACTCTCCTTTGGTAGACGGGGCACAACTTTTTCGTGGGAAGATCGCTTCACCGGAACCTTGATCAACCCAAGCAGCCTCAAACCACAGAACAGTCCCAATAGTCCCTCCTGCATATCCAACAGCTCTTAGGATTTGCTGGCAAGGAGAGCGACTTTGGACCCTACCCCTCCAGGTGCCTCTGTCTAACACGACAGATATCTCAAGCCTCCCTAGCGACGAAGAAATATCAAGCAAGCAATCAGGGTACGCTGAGAAAGTGAGATATCAATCGCTAATACGCTGAAAAAGTGAGATACCTACTCAAGGAACCTTCATAAAGACATGACCAAGTTTCAAAGATTTGGGAAAAAACAAGAAGAAAACTCTCGCAAGAGACAAAACTCTCCAGAAACGCATAGGAAAAGAAGGAACCATTTCTCTGAGAAAGGTCACTTCCAAAATGAAGACACAGAAAGGAAAAAGGGGGAACCATATCCTCTATTTATAGAGAGAATGGAACGCTTCGATTGGTTCCCAAGAAAGGAAGAGCCTGTTAAGCCATAAAAATTGCGTTTAATGCTCTCTCATTGCCATTGACTACAGGAGCAGCGGACGGTTGGAAACTGCACGAAGATGACGCTCCCCATTAAAGGCTCCTCAATTCTCGAGGAAATCAAGAACAACGGTTTCCAAAGGATCCAAAGATCAACGAAGAACGCTGCTGCAAGACAAAAGACCCCGTGAACCGCCATCAGGGGCAACAGGAAGAAAACCTCAGAACAAAGAATGACGATGTAGGCAAAGATCCACTGCGGTCTCCGACCACATCCCTACCTCCGGGGTACCCGGTGCTCAATGATAGACCTCGGCCTTAACACGAGACATCGCGAAACCTGGCTTTAAAGCTAGGGCGAAGTCCGTGGCGAACCTGACGATCTTATACCTTGACACTTAGGTCTTACCCAAAGTGTCATGTTGGGGGCAACTGTTCTGGACCGCGATCCAGGGTCCCATCTGAAAAGGATCGACCCGACGTATGAACCACTGGACTCCTCCATAAACACCCCAGCCAAGGCCTTATGACCTCGGTCCACGACATCGGACTATAATGATCGTCAGACCTACGTAGATTCTTATAACTGCCTACAATAAGGATTGGTCACTAAGGAGACAACCCTAACAGATCAGAGACAGACATCAATAATCGTGGGATAGTCCCGACAGGTCAGAGACGGACCGCAATGATCATGGGCTGAAACTTCTGTCAAGGCACGATCCTAATGTACCTTCGTCCTACACGGATTACATGAGGATTCCAATCACGCTCTTTATATATATATCAGGCTAAGTTAACCTAAAGAGACATCTACTATTCCCTCACATAACACCTACTTGTACACTGCCTGACTTGAGTGTTGGAGTCTCATTGCAGGTACCCACCCTCTGAACTTCATACGCTTGGCTGCAGCTGTGCAATGAGGAAACCACCATACATGTGCCTATCTCAGGTACCCTCTGAATCCATTTCAGAATACCAGCAAAATTAAATGAGAAAGTAGGGGTTGGAGCAATGAAGAGTTTAATGCATTGCTAGATTTCTTAGAGGAGGCAGTTGCCCTAAACAAAAGGGCAGTTACCCTAAACCCTAAACCCTAAAAATGGTACTTTTAAATGGTTAGAACAAAAGTTGGGGGCCAAGTTTCCTGAAGCAGGCATAAAGGTGAAATCACATATTGAGTCAATCATGAGGAGACTTAAAACAAAGTATAGTAATATATATGACATACTGAATACAAGTGGTTTTGGATAGGATGATGTGAATAAGAAGATTATAGTTGATAGTGATGATGTGCGGAATGCCTACATCGAAGCTAAGGTTGTCTAATTTTTTAAATTAGTTTTATCGTATGTCATTTTCTTTTTTCTCTACTTTAACTAACTAATGTGACTATTATGTTTGTTTTATGTGTAAAGAAAGATGCAGCCCTGAAGAACTATAGGACCAAAGTGTTTCCTCACTTTAATCGATTGATGATTATCTTTGGAAAAGATTGTGCTATCGGAAAAAATGCTGAAGCTCTTGTTGATGTACTTGAGGACATAGACAAAGAAGAACAAGCTCATAGAAATAATGTTACTACAGAACTTCCAGAGTAGGGATGGCAATTTTATCCATCCCCGCTAATATCTGCGCATAATACCCGTAATGGGGTGGATATAGGGGAAAAAATTTTCCCCACGGGTATGGGTACCTGTTTATTGGTTATCCCCATTTAATAAACAGGATAGGGATAAGGGTGATTCCTCCCGTATCCACACGTACCCACAAATAAAATTACAAAAATTATCCTTATATAAAATTACCAAAAAAACCTCATTATTACTAAAATATCACTCACTATCACTCTTATCTCACTCAGTCACTTTACTCTCTCAACACCCAATTTCTAATCCTAATCCCTAGTTCCTACCAAAGTCAATTTTAGAAAGCCCCAAGCCTCCAAACCATGTAGTCCATGACGGCTCCGTGCTCTCCCACCCAAAGTCCCAAACCGTGGTTGTGCAGTCCTTGGCCGGTGGCTCCGTGCTCTCCCATCCAAACCGTGCAGTCTGTGGCAGCCGTGACTCTGTGCTCTCCCACCCAAGGTCCCAGGTATTTGTTCTTCTTTTCCCTTTTCACTCAATTGAGGTAGAACAGTAGAAGGAAATCTAACAAAACTGTAGAATTAATTGCTTGTTTTGATTTTTCAGTGCTAGTTCTGGTTTTTTTTTCCCTTTTGTTTTTACATCATATCGACTCTGATATTTACAGTCTTTCTAGGAAACAAACAGCATATGCGCCAATATATAGCAGAAAAAACCCGTAAATGGGTAACTACTATCTAGCAGTGACCAGGTTCAAAAAACCCAAGAAGAGCTTCCAAAGGAGCTTCTTTTGGGACAAACCGAAAGACAAGTTGAATATGATCGTGCTGGCAGAATTATAAAAGGCCAGGTATTATTCAATGTGAAATTCATGTCAATTAATTTTTTTCTTTTTATGGATTAAGAAGATTAAATTTCATGTTTATGCTTTATAAATACCATTTGTCATTTGTTAGACTTATCAATATGCAAACATTGGAGAGTTCAATAAAATGTCTTTTGGATTTTGGTGATCTTGCATGATTATTTGTCTTGTTTCTCTTTGCTTTCTGAAATTAGAGCTTAAAGTGCTGTTGGAGGATTTAATAAGTTATTAGAATCAGATTCCTTAGTTTGCATATTTTTAAATTAAAACTGATCAATTATAGATTTCTTTTTGTGGATATATTATCTGTGCAGTACTTATTCTTTGAAAAACTAAAATGGTGTTAATTGATTTTTATGTGCTTGTGCTCCAGTCCATATCGGATCACATACTTTGCAATTGGTGAAAGAGATTTTATATATATATATATATATATATATATATCACTTAAAAAGGGAGACTTTGCAATAGGGAGATTTCATATATATATATACACTTAGGAGTGCTTTTGTCTTTGCTGTTATAAATTGCATGTTATACACTTTATATTTTGACATTTGTATTTTATATTTGTAGAATGTCTGCCGAGCAAACTTCTACTCCTATGGGCAATGCCAATGAGCAAGTTCCATCACCTGTCGTAGGTGAAAGTCAAACACTATTATCCACTGAATCCAATGATGTTGGTGAATCACAAAACAATCTTCTAACTTCATATGAGGCTCCAACTCCAACTCCAACTCTAACTTTAACTCTAACTCTAACTTCAACTCCAACTCAAACTCAAACTCAATCTGAGGCTCCAATTGGAGGTGATAAAAAACGAAAAGTAACTTCAAATGTTTGGAATCACTTCACGAGGGAGGTGATAGATGGAAAAATGAAAGTCATTTGCAATTATTGTAAGAAAAAGTTCTTGGGTGATCTAAGGCAAGGAACGTCACACTTGCGTGAGCACATCAATAGTTGTAAACTTCGAACAATTCATGATATAAGGCAAGCATTCATAAAAAATGAGCAAAGAGGGAGTGAAACAGTTGTTGTTGGTGCTTATTCATTTAATTAAGATATAGCAAAGAGTAAGCTTGCCAACATGATTATTTTCCATGAGTATCCATTGTCCATTGTTGATCATTTCGGCTTCAAAGATTTTTATGGTGCTCTCTAGCCTCTATTTAAGGTGGTTTTTCGTAACACTATTAAGAGTGACATTATGAAGCTTTATGATAGTGAAAAAGAGAGGACAAGGACGTTGTTGGCAAATAATCCAAGTCGGATTGCAATCACCACTGATATGTGGACTTATGGCAACCAAAATAGAGGCTATATGGTTGTCACGGCTCATTATATTGATGATTCTTGAAACTTGCAAAGCCGAATTGTGAGGTAATAACACCAAACTTCTACATATAACACTATAATAGTTCTTATTGTTTTTGGTTTTGTTATTGATACTTAATGTGTATTTTTAAAATCTTCATTTATGTCTTAGGTTCATTTATGTTCCTACTCCCCATACTGCCAAAGTTCTTTTTGATGTCTTGATTCAGTGCTTAATGGAATGGAATCTAGATAAAAAGTTGTCCACTTTGACTGTTGATAATTATACTATAAATGATGCTATGATTGAGCACATTTTAGATAAGATTTCACCTAAGTCATTAATTTTGGGTGGTCTGTTGTTTCACATGTGTTGTTGTGCTCATATATTAAATTTAATTGTGAAAGATGAGTTGTCTATAATCTTGGATGCTATAGAAAACATTAGAGAAAATGTTAGTTTTTGGACAGCAACACCTAAGAGGGAGGAAAAATTCAAATACACATGTGATCAACTAAACATTGCATATGTCAAAAAGCTTACTCTTGATTGCAAAACTAGGTGAAATTTTACTTTTTTTATGCTTTATGTTGCTATACGATACAAAGATGTTTTTGGTCGCTTGGCACGACATGAGAATCAATATAAATCTTTGCCTAGTGATAATGATTGGGATATGGCAAATGAAATTTGTAAAAGGTTGCAATTGTTTTATAGTGTGACTGAATTATTTTCTGATACTAAGTATCCAACTTCAAATGTTTATTTTCCAAAGATATGTCAAATTAGATTAACTTTGGGAGAGTGGCTTGGTTCTCCTAACTTCATTATTCATCAAATGACTTCAACAATGATTGCCAAATTTGAAAAGTATTGGAATGTGATCAATGAGGTGATGGCCGTAGGCACAGTTTTAGATCCCAAGTATAAAATGACGATGCTACTTTACTTTTTTCCTAAAATTTATGGAGAGGATTCAAATTTTGAGATTGCAAAGGTGAAAGCTATATGTGAAGATTTAATAATAGAGTATCATAGCCCCAAGGGCAAGAAGACTACATCTTCATCTTCAAGGCCAAATGTGGTAGATAATGTGGGTGTAATGGATATTAAACTATTAGAAGAATGGTCGTCAGACTATGATTTGTTTGTTAGTCAACAAAATTCTACTAATATAAGTGCAAGGACAGAGTTAGACCACTATTTAGAGGAGCCAGTGTTTGTTGCCTAGATCAAGTGGAGAGTTTGACATCTTAAATTAGTGGAAGACAAATGAGTTGAAATACCCAACCTTGCAGATAATTGCTAGAGATTTTCTTGCAATTTCTATCTCCACAGTTGCTTCAAAATCTGCATTTAGTACCAGTGATCAATTTCTTACTCCAAATCGCACTAGATTATTGCCAAATACATTGGAGGCATTGATGTGTTGTCAAGATTGGTTATGGTCTGACATAAAAGGTAATATAGTATTACTAGTCTTAATTGAATATCTATATTAATTCATAATGACAAATTTACAGTTAATTAATTTATCTTCTTTCAGGCTCTTCAAACTCAAAAGTTGACATGGACTGTCTGAGTAGTTTATTTCTAGAAGATATCGATGATGATGTTGTTAGTGAATTTTTTATATGCTTTCATTTTTAAGTTTCACAATAATGTTAATTTTTAAGCTTTCATTTATGTGATTTTGTTTTGTAGCAACTAAGTGACAGTAGTAGTTCCATCATTAATTAAGGAAGTTGTGATGCTCAATATGATTCAGCCTTCAAGCATGCTTTTGGGATGCGCTGACTATGCTTTTTGGATTTAGTGTTTGAATTTTGGTGTTTTGATGGTACTTGATTGTAATGATATTGCTAGATTTGGTGTTTGGATGTAGATGTTTGGCATTGTATTGTGTGATGAATTTAGCTATTGGAATTTGGAATTTACTTCAAGCAAAACTTGTGTTGTTATTTTGATTTTAAGTGTTTTAAGATGTTGGATTAAGTTATATTGGAATTCGATATTGTATTTGGATGTTGGTTGAATTTTAAGTGTTTTAAGATGTTTGATGTAGTTATATTGAAGACAAATTCTGTGAAATTATGATATTATACTTTATTTTCATTTTTTTTATTTTTTTCATTTTTTATATATTTTTACAATTTATTGGATATTCGTGGGTACTCGTTTACCCGCGGGAGAATGAAAAACAGGTACCTATGTAGATATGGGGTGGGGGAGGGGCGGATATTCATCCACGGGGCCGGGGGGACTACTACCTGTTCCCACCCTGCCCTGTTGTCATCCCTATTCCGGATGGAGTTATTGGGTTAAGTGATGATAGTATTCAGGATGTCACTCAATCAATGTCTGTGAACTAAAATAAGAATAAGGTAAAAGATACTCATTCTGAAGGTCGATGAGTGAGAAAGAGGTCAAGAGGAAAAGATGTATTAGCTACTAGTATAGATAAGTTTGCCAATTTGCTTGTAGAAGTTGTTGGAAAATCTGCTGATAGGATGGGTGCCATGGTTGAAAGTGTCAAGGCAATATATGAAGGTGTGAAGATTGTGAAAGACTTCTATGATGATTCAAGGGTTATTATTGATGAATTGATGAAATTGGAAGACCTCACACCTAGAGAACGCAACAAGGCTAGTCGTTTGCTTATACAAAACATTTCCCTTGTCCATTTGTTTCAGGGGTTTCAAGGTACACAAAGTTTACTTTGTGAAAGATTTACTTAATGATAACTAATGGTGCTAGTGTTTCAAAACTAGAAATAAAATATGAAGTAGAATATAGTTGGTAGTACTTGTAAGAATTTGATGGTATTTGCTATTATAACTTGATGTTATTTTTAATTTGGTGGTGTTTTATGGTACTTGCTACAATGTGTAGACCTGAGTTATTTTTCATATTATGTATTGCATTCAGAAGCCAAATAGTCATATGAATTTTTGTGAATTTTTACTATTAAGATGTGTTTTACCAAAATAAAAACCAAAATGACTACTCGATCTAGACATTTTTTATATTTTTGCTAATTTTTGTTGTGAATGCATGAGTTGTTTTTTAATTAATATACATAGTGGTCATGATTTTTTTTATTGGCTTTAGAGATTTTTATTTCTCCAAAAATTAGTATAACATGATAAATTTGGATAAATATAATATATTTTTTATTAAAGAATATTTTTGTCAAAAATGTTAATATTTTATCATATTTAGTATTATACAATGCATCAACAAATACATAATAGTATTATATTATACAATACATATCTTATACAATGTCACACCAAGTACTATATAATATTAAATTTTTATCAAATCTTATACTATTAGGTCTTATACTATTTATCTAATATTAATATCCTATCAATCAAACAGACTTTATCTATCGTCTTATCCTCAATGTCAATACAATCGACATCCTATCACCTTATTTTATTTTATAGAAAGATTTTTGTTTGGTCTCTTTTCTATTTTTAAAAAATGTTCAATATTTTCTCACCAAAAAATGAAATGTTCAATATTTTACTTCAACAAAAAAAAAAGTCCAATATTTTGTTTTTACTATAACTAAAAATTAAGGAAAATTTGTCTAAATTAATTAAACATGAATTTTTCACAACTTTTACTCACCCTGTTGTATTTAACTTAAATGCCATTTATATTACGTTTCATGATTAAAAACTAATTGTCATTTTTTGTTTACAGTTTCAATTTACATTGGCAGTGCCTCTTTTAGTGCATATTGGCAAAAATTGGTGTTGATGACTTGTGTCTTTTTACCAAACAAATTTTATTCTTTAATTTTAAAAGAAAGATGTTATAGTTAGTGCGATAATAATTTGCTTATTACTTTTCAATTAAATAAAATAGTAAATTACACTCCACACTATATTTTTGTTTTTGACTAACCATTGACTTAATACCTTTAAGTATTTACAAAAAAAAAACAACTGATTTATTTTATTATCAATTACTACAAGTTTTATAATACAAGTACAACAAAAGTTTATCTTAATTTTTTTCCTTTACAAACCAAGTTAATTTTTTTTTTTATAAAAAGTTATTTATTTTATTCTATTCCGTACTAAGATTTCAAATATATCCCACCACAGTCTTGCCAATCTTATGGGCATATGTTTGAAACTTAGACTGTTTATCGACTCAGCCAAGATATTAGGTTAACGGATCACTAGTTCAATTAGTGAGTATTTGATCGAATCACATAATATATAAATATTTAATAGATGAAACAAATAAAAAGTAGATAAATACAATTATACCAACCAAGAAATATATTAAGGTGGACAAGGATATAAGTGGAATTATATAATTATATTTATTTTATTTGTCAAATGGTGTGACTTTTCAATTTTTACTTCTCCAATCACGTGCCTTTTCTTTCCCCAAGTCTAAACCTTTTCATCTCTGTTGTTCACCGTATAAAGTTATGCTTTCGTTTTCAAGGTGTGTAATAGTTAGTGAATGGTGCAGTAAATATTGACTCAAGAGGAAGAGTTACAAAATGGTTGCAGGATAGTGGTGTAGATCTTTCACTTCTCTCCAGCAAGTCCAACAAGACCTCTGCATTGCATCAGGGCTTAAATATTTAGGCGAAGTGACTTCTCAGTTCTCACCTTGATGTCATCTCTCTCTTGATTTATCTCACAAATTAGATGAGAGACACTATGCTTTTCTCTGATTTTTTCCTCCAATTTTTCAATGCTTTCGGTGGTCCTCTCTCCTATTCTTCTCCTTTATCATTTTTCTCTTCTATTTCTCTCTGAGATCCTCTTACCAGTGTAGGAATGGTGAGACGACTGGATCTGTGATGTGCTCCTAACCGGTTCGTATAACCAGGTTGAGTCATCGAATCAATTATAACTGGCCAATTCAATCTGGTTCAGTCTTATTTAATTACGCAACCAAATTAATAAGCTGTTTGGACCGGTCCAATGAAAGGTGAATTAGTGAACCAGTCAAATCATCTAGTTTGAGTTGAGTTTTAAAACTACGCCTATGGACATTCACGTTGAACCCACCAAATAACAGGAAAAAATGGGATGAAATCCCCCCTCGATGCCTAAAAATAAATATTTTTATTACTTTAAAATATTATTTTTATTGATCAAAAAATATATACTATTTATATAATAGTTATTTATGTAATCGATTATTATAAAATATAATTGAATTTAGTTTATTATTTATAATATTCTTTTAATTTTGTAAGAATCTTAAATTGTTGAATAAAATTATAGTATGTATTAACCTAGAATCTTAAATTGTCCATTAAGATAGTATGTTTATTAAAGTTTATTTTATTTATGTTTTTTTGTAATTTTTAAGATTTTATTTTAAATTACACCCAATGAAAGTTCGGACTTATGTCCTGTTGAAAGATTCGAATTGGTGAACTAGTCAAATCATCCAGTTTGAGTTGAGTTTTAAAACTACGCCTATGGACATTCACGTTGAACCCACCAAATAACAGGAAAAAATGGGATGAAATCCCCCCTCGATGCCTAAATAAAAGGGATCAACACTGGATCGTGATGACTCAATTAGCATCCGACCATAACCTAGGTCCATTTCAGAACGTTACACCCATGAAAGTTCGGACTTATGTCCTGTTGAAAGATTCGACCAGCATATACTTGAATGAGTAACGACTTGATAAACACATGCTTAATACGACCTACCAACGGTCATCATTCGTTTGGCACCATCATGACCAATGGTCGTTAACGGTTTCGCAGCATAATAACCAGATATAATGTCTTCGTGTCATAATAACCAGACGTTACGTCTTCGAGCCATAATGACCAGACATAACATTCAGAATTCTAAATGGCTTGAACGGAAGGTATTCGGAGAGTTAATCCTCTAGATCTTTATATAAACCGGCCTGGCGACCTAGGTCAGACATGTTCACTTTTTTCTACCTATGCCCTCATCACTGTATTGACTCCAAAACTTAATGGTCGGAGTGCCTTTGCGAGTATTTCACCCCGTCTCCAACCAATGAACAGCCAGACGATCGATCTGGGGCTCTCAGGCGACCACCCCTCGGGTAGAGGATGAAACATTGACACCGTCTATGAGAATTTGGTAAAACGGTTCTCACCATCTCGAAAGTTACAAATCTCAACACATTTTTGATCAGTTTCATTGAATCTTCACTTAGCGTGCTTCTCATACTCAGATCTGGCATCATCAAGCTCCGATCTCAAGTCTCACATCCTTCCTGACGACATCAATCTCAGATCTAACGTCCCGAAGCTTTTCTATAGAGGCATGAAATTACTTAGCCACCACTTGAAGCACCCTTGAAACAGAACTTATGGTAGAGGAATTCTGGAAGTTACCAAATGTCATGCTTAGTAGGACAACATTGAAGGCAACTTCAATTCCAAGTTGTAATTCTTCATGGTCACAAAGCACGCGTTGAGTCAGGCATTGATTTTTTCTTAGAGCATGACATTATTTCCACACTTTACTGAAGTAATTAAGACAGTGGATTGACAATCTATATTGCAAATGCAGACAAGGTGATTTTATTGGTTTTTCAAACTTTTGCTGTGAATTAATGTTTTTATAAAATTGAGTGTGATTGTGTTTGGCTAAGATAATAAAATTGAGTGTGATTGTGTATGGCTAAGATAATTTTACTTTGTTTCTATTGCTAGTTTTCTACACATTTTAGGCTTTACTGATCATTGTCAATTTTCAATTTCACTTGTTATTATTCTCTTTGAATTCCTGTTTGTCGTGGATACTGCGTAATATGTTGAGTTACGACATTTAAGTAAGAAAGCAAATGGTTGAAAACCTAATATCTTTTATAAATGATTAATGACATTGGTTTCTCTCTCAAGTTATGACTAGCTTAGACACGCTTGGGGTTGTAATATATTTTATCAACGTCAGTGATTCACTACTGGGATGTGCCTTATGTGTTATGAAATTCCAAAGATATGAAATTGTTTAATTAACTTACTTTCTTCATGTGTAAAATTTGGGGTTTTTCATGAAAAGGAGTCAAACAGAGTAATTATCATAACATTAAAATTTCTTAATTCTTGTAATTTATACCTATTTAATAATGCATAATTATTTGTTGGTTATGCATTCAAATATTACTTACAAGAGCATCTTATTGATAAGACATTCAATGTAATTTATTCTCTATTAAATTTTATCATATTGATGGCCATTGTTTTATATATTATTGTGTTTTATTACTAACTAGAGAACATATATGTTATAATAATAAATGACATTGATTCACATTATTGTCATTTCATAGAATTAATTGACTATTAATTAGATATTATTTTATATATTATTTCCTTTTATTACGAATTAGGGAACATATATGGCATGATAGTAAATGATATTGATGTGCATTATTGTCATTTCATGAAATTAGTTGGCTATTAATTGGTCATTATTTTATACATTATTGTCTTTTATTACTAATTTGGGAACATATGACATGATAGTAAATGATATTGATATGCATTATTGTCTTTTCATAGAATTAATTGACTATTGATTGATTATGATTTTATATAATTATTGTCATTTTAGGATATCACAGAATTAATTGGCCATTAATTGATTGGTCGACATATTGTTGGTAGAACATTGATTTAATATTAGCTAAATTTTACACCCATGCAATGCATGAGATAATTAAAAATTATATGATAAAAATAAATATAATTTAAATAAAAATAATTTTATTAAATAAAATACATGTAATAATTGAACAATAAAATAATATTTACAAGTTTAGTTTAAAAATACAAAATATTTTTATGAAAGTATTTCACTCTAATATAAATACTAAATAATTTAAATATAAATGTTATAAAACAACTTATATGCATGAAAAAAGTTTATAATATAAACAAAAATCTATTTCTTTTACATGTATAATTTAATCTAATAATTTCAAAAAAATATTTTAATATTTTAACTTTACTTAAAATTATATATAAATTAAACTAATTTATATTCATAAAACTTAAAAAGAATAAATCAAGTGATATGCAGTCTAAAACTCAGCTGAATATGCATAAGTGATAATTAGTGCTTTCTAATCTAGAAACAATCCTCTTCTAATTTGTTCCTATTTACGTCACTTCTAACAGGAATTCCTGGAAGTGGGTTATCTTAGTCATGCAATCAATTTGTATTTAGGCTATACGTTTTTCTTCTCAGATTGAACAATAATATTATAATCTACTTCTTTTATCCATTTCATTTTATATAGTTTCAACGATTAAACATGATGTAGATAAGCTCCAAACTAAAGTTCAATACGATAAGCTTTTAAGCTCAAAATTTCGTTGTCATGCTTCCAACATATTAATGTAATCCAAAAGCTTCCATATGTAGAAATCAAATATTGTAATTGTCCAAGTCAAGGGGCCAAAGGATTGGAAATCACTTTCATTTCACAAGGCAAACAGTTTTTCTGTCACAAACAGGGCAGTTACTTTGATTTATTATATTTATCTTGTCTTTTAAGCCAATAACTTAATAATTCGATCAAACCCAAGTAGAACATATTACAAAGTGGTGAACTGAGTAAAGAAAAGGAAGAATTGCAGATAATAAATTCGGGCTCACGTGACTCTCCATCTATATATTCAAGTTATGAAATTGTGTAGTTACAACAACTTGAGCAAATGAAGGAGAATATGCAGTTACATGACTCTATCCGAATTCTCATTGAATATTCTTGAAGTTACTAATGCTAACACTTCTTCACTCTTAGTGGTTACCAAAGTTTGATATTATTATGCACAGAAGTGGTATAATTTGACTTGCAAGAAGAGTATGCTAATTTCAAACAATAGGCAATTCGCAATTGGTGGCCTCCTTAAAACCAATACGTTAATTAAAATGCCTATTCCATTGTTATTTTCAGTCCATGACAAACTCTAATGTACATACAGACCAAGAAAATACCAATCTGACACAAAAAAAAAAAATACTATATGAACATCCATTACAGATAATAACAATGAACATCTTTAATAGGTCAAGAAAAAGCCAATCTGAAAAAGTGTTTACTATTTATTACCATAAGCTCATTACATCATTTGGGTTTTCCCACAAAATTCAATCAAGTATTGAGAAGGGAAAGATAGAAAGGAATGCACTTTTGAGTTGCCTGACAAACAGAAAAAAATAAGGTATTGATGCATTCTTTTGATGGCAATACAGCAAGTTGTACATTATTGTAGAGCAGTGCCATTTTTTACGTCATGAATCTAGGCTCCAAAAACCAACCAAGTGATGGTCACTCACTTCAGTTAGCAATCATCTTTGATTCAGTGTCAATGAATAATGCAAGTTAACAATTATGACTCAAAAGGTTAAGCTTTTTTATCCTATAATAAGTACACACAAATGCATATAACATTTGCAAAGTTTGATGTACTACCTCGGAGGAGAATTCCTTCAAGGTCTGGCTGCCACTGGACATCTATGCCCATTTATACTAACTTAATCGGCTCATTTTAGCTAATTTTTTCAGCTCTGCCCCTCTTGTTCCCTTTTCTTAGCCAATTCTGCAGTCCTATTGATTAACTGCACATGCAATCAGTTAAAATCATATATGTGTATGTGTAGGCATACACATTTATATATAAAACTGATATAGATTCCACATGAACACTGCTATACTCACTCTTGAAAATTATTTAAACAATACAAAATGAAAAGCAATGCAGTACATCAGACGACATTGAATAATTAATTGATAAATAACTAAAATAAATTATTCAAACAATCTTGATTTGCTTGTTTAGTTGCCTATACATGATCCTAGTCTTTCTTGAGCAGTTTCTTTCTACTCTCCTTGTTGATGTTTTAAAATCCCTCTAGAACCACTTACGTTACATAATTTTGCTAATGTGGAAGATCGATATATTGCGGAAAAGAGAATAAATAAATAAAAATTAAATATATATTGAGAAAACTGAGGTAAAGAAAAAATGAAAGTAATAAGGATGGATAAATTCTCTCCCCTTATGTGGTACCTCTGCATAAAATCTTCCAATAATATAATACAAACATGAAATGGATTTAGATATGAGTTTTAAAGACAATAGTTCCTAATAAACTTATTTCAAATTGGTTCAAATTGCTTAAAAAATGAGACATCAGCCTTTTATAAAAATTCCACAAATTTAATTCTCTAAAAAACACCAGCCCATAAGAAACACCAGGCTACTTTGTGGCAGGTAGTGATTGGCTTCCACCACTTACAAAGGCAACTCCTACTCAGGCGTTAAAAATGAAAACATAAGTTCCAAAAAAAATGACCATCTTATCCTTTGAAGACTCAACTATGAAAGGCATAATCCAAGTGAAAACTCCTGCACCTCAACTCTTTCCTACAGAAACAAATATTAATAAAAATCATTAAGTATTTTCAGAGAGGACGTATGTGAAAAGTTCTATAAAATGCTCCATGATTGAGATGGATTTCAGGTAATGAGTTGCTCATTCTCAAAGTATTTTATCCATCCATTGAAACTTGAAAATCATCAACTTTATATAGCCAGACCAGATATCCAAATCATTTATTAGCAAATGAACTGTGCAAATCAAAATAAAAAGCCCAAAATGCAAATCATGCAAAAAAGAGAGAAGTCGTCATGCATTTTCGATACAAACTTTTCAAGAGATATAAAAATTGTCAACAACATTTCTAACGTGAATAGGCTTAGAATGAAATGACACAATTACTCCAGATATCTCCATAATCCTCTGCAAAAAATAAGAACTTGTTCAATACTAATATTTTCATTTATTTTAACTAATTATTTAGAACAGATGCAACATATATAAAAAAAAAACTAAATGAGACCTTAAATTTGTTAGGAAAAATTGATACGCCCTAAATCTAATCTATTGTATAATTTTTAGAACACATTGTAATCATTTTATTTTTGATAAATAACATGACATTCAGTTTATTTTGTCATATTTATTATTTAATTGTTTAATTAATATGACAAAGTGCTTGATTAAATTTAGACACTTGTCATCATGATAATAAGATGCAAATATAATTTAATTTAAAGTGTTCTTGATCGTATGATTATTGGGAATAAGACATTAGTAATCCAGATACATCAATATATGTGTGATTGTCTCTATTGGATAGAAATTGATAGATCTCATTTAATAATTCACATATATAGATGATACATATGAACATATGATCATTGAACTAATTCAATTGAGAATTCCTAATGGTTTATATTACCGTTAAATTGTCAATAGGATATTTTCATAAAGAATATGGTGTAAACTTTTCCTTTAACTTGAGATTATCATAGTAATTAACAAGTTATTTCTTACACTTTGATTCCGAATACCTAATGTCTTAGGACGCTAGTTGAATGGATATTGAGTATGACTAAATACTTATAAAATTAATGATATATCAAGAAAGAATCAATTAACTCTTGGTAATGAGTTTGAACTCTATGATTATAATAATAAAATTGAGACCTTGGCGAGGGCAATTGAATGAATGAAGAAGTGAACTTCTTAAGTAATTTATTAGTTAATTATAAAATATAAATGTTTATCTATTAAAGTTTGACAGTTATACCATATTCAAAGGTTAACTCAAAACTGAAACGAATAAAGGAAATATTACATTGTACAAAATTTACATTGTACAAAATTTTATTATTTTGAAAATTTAAATCTAATTCAATTCGTTATTTGATGTATTATCAAATACTGTGTTATCATAATTAAAGTTTTATATGAATATATTTTACCTACAATATAAAAGTTTTGAAACTCAGCTGTAATACCTTGTGACTAGTCGATACCTATGGAAAGATTAGTAAGACACACACAAAATGTAAGAATACCTTGTAAACTTTAAAGAAAAATATACATTGTATTAATTAAAAGAAAAAGTCATTTTTTTATATTTATAATATCTTGCATTCAAGTCAAGTGGCCGTAGCAGCGGTACTTGCTATCCAAGTGAATCCAACCTTAACCTTACCTCAAATCAACCCGACAATCTTACTGCATACAGTACTCATATTTATTTTAATATTATTATTATTTATAGGACTTACCTGTAAATAGTACTAAATTATGTTTCAGTTTTTTTTTAATATATATTCATTAACTAACTTCTCTACGTCGTTAATTACTTTTTTGTTTTTCGTTAATCAACTTATTTTACAAGCATAGAAATTATGTGGTAAAATTTTATGTCATTAACCAGTTCTATATGTAATTAATTACTTTTTTATTCTTCATTAATCAATTTTTTTCACAAATATAGAAATAAAGTTAGTTAATAAAGAACAAAAACATGATTAATGACCTACAAAAGTTAGTTAATGATATAAGATTTTATCATATAGTTTCTATACTCGTAAAATAAGTTGGTTAACGAAGAATAAAAAAGTGATTAATGACGTAGAGAAGTTGGTTAATAGACATATATTTAAAAAGAAAATAAAAATATGATTTGATACTGTCCATAAATGAGTCCCGTAAATAATATCCGGTGTTAAAATGGATGTAGATAGTGTACGCACGCGGTAGGATGAAACTTTTCCTACCTCAAATACTTCGAGGGAAAGGGATAACGAAGAAAGAGAAGAGAAGAAGCAATGATGACAGCTTCTGCAGTTTCATTTGGGAACAACTTTGCTCCATGGTTTCCCAAAACCAAGACTCCGAACACACCGTCCCTGTCAAGGGTCCCTGCGTCTTCAGACCTTGCATTCGTCACCTCCCAGTTGAGCGGCCTCAGAATCTCCTACCATCCGCTTCACCCGAATTGGCCACGCCCATTGTTGCTTCTCCATTGCTACATGCTTTGCTGCCCGTTGCTCATAATTCCTCTTCCCTTTTGCTCAATTTCACAAATTCCGCTTTCAATTTCAGTTTTTTATTTTTAATTATTAGTTCTCTGTTTTTGTGGCTCTGGAATTGTTTGATTGGATGTGTTTGCATTCGAATTTTTTCATGGAATTTGGAGAGGACCCTTTACTTTTTGCCTGACCTTTTTATGCTCTCTGATGTTTTCTTTTGTAATTTTGATACTCCCAGTGTAACCACTGAAAGGGAAGTCATGGCATCGTTTTCCACCGTTTGGGGAAATGCTTGGGGATTGGATAGCCTTAATGTAACGAGTAATTGGAATTCTGAAAAATGGCTGACTTTGGTTGCTAAGAAAATTTTTGGAATTTTGTTCATCAAGATTATCTTTTTTTACCTAGAACCAAGTGTTACTGTTATCAATGCTGTAGTGGATGTTTTTCAAACTACAATGA
This sequence comes from Ormosia emarginata, assembly GCA_029884605.1. Taxonomy (NCBI): domain Eukaryota; kingdom Viridiplantae; phylum Streptophyta; class Magnoliopsida; order Fabales; family Fabaceae; genus Ormosia; species Ormosia emarginata. Next base: position 45,448,100 of record JAQQTP010000077.1, on the reverse strand, counting down.
ATAATTTTAAGGTAACTTAATTAGTTAGATACTTATATGCTTTGCATCAGAGTCCATTTCTATGCTTCCATTGACATGATGGATGATGCTTCTTTTGGGATCCAGAAGAAATCAACAAAAAAACGAACACCACGTGAAAAGGGAAATATGTTTTTATGTTCAAGATGATGCTTCGCCCTTTCCATTTTTTTCCTTTTGTATTTCTTTGTTTTTTAAATTCCAAGCATTAATAATGAGGTGTGTGATAATTCTGCTCTGCTTTCACTACACATGTAGCTACATTACTAAAATGTTGTTATTCAATATGGAGCCTATTATATAATCTGTTCATTTGTTTTGATAGGATGAAGCATAGGGAATTTATCAAGTGCTAGGCAAATCTAGTCAGCTAGAAATAATATGACAACAAATATAACAACAACCAAGCCTTATTTCCAATAAGTTGGGTTGGCTGTTGGCTACATGAGTTCCAGTATGCCATTTTGTTTGATCTTGTATCATAGATTCATGAAGCCCCATGTATCCAAAATCCTTCTTAATAGTTCTCTTCATGCCTTTTTTTGGTCCCCCTCTACCCCCTCTAAAAGGGCATCTTCTTACTAGGGTGTGTGTAGGTTGTCATCTTATAAGCTCAAACCATCTTAAACAGTTTTGCATAGGTCTTTTTCTATAGAAGCTACTCCAACCATCTCCCTAATAATCTTAAGCCTAATTTGTGGGTGGATTCCTAGTTAGGTTTTAATTTAGCCTAAATTGTTTTCTAATTAGTAATTAGGATTATAGAGAATGGTGGCTTCTACGGTATGTCCTAGGTGTAAAGCTACACTCCTTGAAAATGACTAGTGAAATGATCATAGTTCATGTATCTTAAAATTTTGGGGATTGGATGGCAAATTAGATACTCTACCAATGTCATTTTCAAAGGGTGTAGCCATGCACCTAGGATGTACCATAGAAGCCACTATAGAGAAATTGAATACATAAGATGTAGGATAGGACTATCAGGAAACAATAATTACTGTTGTGCTGAAATGCATGTACTATTTTTTCAAAAGCGAAGCATATATAAAAAAGAAGGTTTTTTTTTTTTTATTTAGAAAAAAAAGATGGTTTTGTAGTTCTATGTGATCTTGTGATATTGGTTCAATTTGAAGTGTATTTTGAAGAGCCCATTTCTGCCCCCAACAAGCAAGGGGGTATGGATACTTGTAAGTGGCCAACTGTGCTTGTTTGTAGTCTTTTTTACATTTAGCTGACCGATTAATGTATATTTCTTTATTCTTTTTCTTGGACATAAAGGACTAGCACTAATATTTACTCTAGCTCCAGCTCTAGCTTCATTTTTAGTGTGACACATACATTGTCTTGTTAATTTATGTTGGCCAACAAAATGTTTTATTTAATTGATAGGAATAAGAGAATGCATAACAGTTTGCTAATATGGTTATTGCTTGTTGATGCCAAGCTACAATTGCAATCATGATAATGGTCATTATGGTAAAAGAGTTGAACAAGTTGATAGGTGATTGATTCTTTTGGTACTTTGATTTCATTTTCTTAGGGAGAGTGTGCCCCTTCACTGGAAAGAAAGCAAACAGGGCCAACAAAGTTTCTTTTTCAAATCATAAGACAAAGAAATTGCAGTTTGTAAACCTTCAGTACAAGAGAATTTGGTGGGAAGCTGGGAAGCGCTATGTAAAGCTTCGTTTGTCTACTAAGGCATTGAAGACCATAGAGAAGAATGGACTTGATGCAGTTGCAAAGAAGGCTGGAATTGATCTCAGGAAGAAATAAGCGTACCTAGTTGTGATTGTAATTGTGTGGAAGAACAAATTCAAGTTCGATTGTAATATTTGTTGATTTCCCTTTTTTATTTATTATTTTTAGGGACTAAGGTTGATTCTTGTTGTGGTCAAAAGCTACCTATGTTGATGAAGACAGTAAATATTGTGAGATCATGATCTTATTAGGCCATGAATCTCACAAAACACAAATGGAGATATCTTGACAGACCCCTTATAGCAGTTATAACAAACATGGGTATAGACATCATTAGTAGCATTACTATTGTTAGTTATCTTAAGAAACTAGTACTTTTCATGACATATTATGTTTGTCTTTCTTTTCTTTTCTTTTTCTATTTCTTTTTTTTTTTTTCATTTTTTGGAAGATCAATTAGCCTCTTTAGAGACTTGGTATCGACTTGAGTTATAACTCTTGGATTCTCTATATATGTCTGTATAGTATATACCATTAGGGCGCGTTTGGCACAATGGATTAGGCTTGATAGTATAAGGTTATAATAGACATTATGACTTTATCAGTTGTTTGGTGAAATCATAGTATTGTATAAAGCTTATCCAGTAAATTTTTCTTATACATTAAAATGATGTATAATTTAATCAGGCCTTAGGGGGTGGGATTAGGCCTGATTAGGATTTGATGTATAAGTTACTGTAAAACTTTTTCTATTCCAAACCAGCGAACCCGATATCTCTCCTCTGCCTTCTCACTACCACCCTCTCCCCTCCTCTCGTTGCCAATGAGCTCTTCTCTGGTAGTTGCTGCTGGTGGTAGCTACAATCAACCATCTCACTGTCTCTCTCCCCCATTGCAAGGTTAGCTCTCAACCTGTCACTGTTCTTTGAGCTTAGTCAATCGTGTAAGTATTTTTCTTGAGAACCTTTTCTGCTTCGGCTAATGGCCTATTTTTCTCTAAAATGGTTTAATGGGTTTAGTTATTTTAATTTAGATTGAGTTTGTTATTAAGCTGTTGTTGTTGTTGTTGCTTTCTTTGTTGCATCAGTTAATGGGTTTATTTCTATTTCTGATTATCAATATACCAAAACTTTAAGCAGCATCACAAATTCTGGCTGAGCTTTGATCACTAGAGTCTTGTGCCACCTGTTTGACTTTTATTTAAGCTTTTATTGGCTTGCTGATAAGCTATTTGATAGAATGTTGTTTGCTGCTGATATGAATGAACTATTTGATATGAATGAACTATATCTGAGAATTCTCCCTATGAGCTTTCTTTGCTGCTGATATGAATGAACTATATTGGAAGCTGTTTTTAAACTTGCACACAGCCACACATGCACACATACGTTGTCTAGAATTATACTTCAATTTCCACTTTGGCATTCAGAGCCATTTGTGGTAAACAACTGCTTCCTAGAGTAAAGTTTTATGATCCTGCCAGGTTTCTTTGCACTGACAGTGTGCAGTGAGAAGTATGCTGGGTCAGACAATTATATTTCATGGGTAAATGGTGCACTGACACTGGAAGTGGAGCTTTTTAAGGTACACTCTCTATGGGATAGATATTTTCTAGTCCTCAATATATAGAATAATATGACTCAAACTTATGTGATTATAATAATTCTTAGTTTGGTAAGGCAGAAATTGTTATATCTTTGTCAAAATCATTTATTGAATCAAGAATTTAATTTTTCTGAATTGTCATGAACATTCAACCTTTAAGAGGTATTGTTGTGGTCATGTTCAACCTTTTTGTCAAGAGGGGGTTGCAAGTAATAGAAATTGGTTTAAGGATTCAATTGGTGTATGTTTCAGGGCTCTGAACAATACTTACGAATTTAGGGTGTTAAGGCTAATGGGTCTAGGGAAAATTCAAGCAAGAATCAACTAGAGTTTCAAGAGAATGAATTTTTTATTCTGTCTAGCAAGAGAATGAGATATTGGCAGGTTAGAACAAGAAGAAAAGAATGAATTTTTTATTCTGTCTGACAAGAAGAAAATCAACCTAGGCATCACATAAACTAGAATAACCAATTTGCTGAATTAACTCATAAGGTTGATCATTCATCTAAAAGATAACTTCCTATCCTAATCTCACTAGGATTTAGACTCTCCACAACTACTCAAGGAAAATTTGGCCATTGAAATAAGTTCCAGTGACATCCAAATAACATAAACCCAAGTCTGAAGACACAACCTATAATCAAGGCGAGAAAAATATACTAAATTCCCCTGAAATTAAAATATAAAATTAATTTAATTAACAACTTTTGAATCTTAATACCATTACATAAGTATAATATTATTTGGAATATTACTATGAGCCTCATTATCATAAATAAGACAAGAAGCTTCAACAGTTTGATCTTTTAGGCTTTCTTGATGCTAGTGTGTCATGTGTGTGGGGTTTTCTCATGTAGCATGCTTAAAGCGCAGGTGGACCAATATTTTGTGCTTTTTTTCAATAAATGAATAATTAGGACATCAAGGATTGAATTTTGCACCACGTGGAGAGGGAGTTTCAATAGAATAACAAAGCATTGTTGCACCTAAAAGATCCAGCTTTTAGATGTGAGGCTTTTATTCTCTAACACCCTAGTGTCCTCATCATATCATCATCTTTGTGGAGTGTGGACCGATATAGAAGTCCTCATCATTTCTCTGCTTCCTACATGCAGTTTTATTGAGTTTTATTTATTTGTTATTTTGATTTAATTAGTTATTGTTAGTTTTTCTACACTTGTATTATGTGTTAATATATTTGATGCAGTTGCAAAGAAGGCTGGAATTGATCTCAGGGAGAAATAAGAGTACCTAGTTGTGATTGTAATTGTGTGGAAGAACAAATTCAAGTTCGATTGTAATATTTGTTGATTTCCCTTTTTTAATTTATTATTTTTAGGGACTAAGGTTGATTCTTGTTGTGGTCAAAAGCTACCTATGTTGACAAAGACACTAAATATTGTGAGATCATGATCTTATTATTATTAGGCCATGGATCTCACAAAACACAAATGGAGATATCTTTTCAGCCTCTTTTTAGCGCTTATAACAAACATGGGTATAGACATCATTAGTAGCATTACTAACGTTAGTTATCTTAAGAAACTAGTACTTTTCATGGCATATTATGTTTGTCTTTCTTTTCTTTTCTTTTTCTATTTCTTTTTTTTTTTTTTTTTTTCATTTTTTGGAGGATCAATTAGCCTCTTTAGAGACTTGGTATCGACTTGACTCATAACTCTTGAATTCTCTACATGTCTGTATAGTGTATACTATTATTTTATAGAAAGACTTTTTGTTTGTTCTCTTTATTTTTAAAAAATGTTCAATATTTTCTCACCGAAAAATAAAATGTTCAATATTTTGCTTCAACAAAAAAAGAAAGTCCAATATTCCACTTTTACTATAACTAAAAATTAAGGAAAATTTGTTAAAATTAATTAAACATGAAGTTTTCACAACTTTTACTTGCCCCGTTGTATTTAACTTGAATGCCATTTATATTACGTCTTATGATTAGAAACTAATTGTCATTTTTTCTTTACAGTTTCAATTTTCATTGGCAGTGCCTCTTTTAGTACATATTGGCAAAAATTGGTGTTAGTTACTTGTGTCTTTTTACCAAACAAATTTTATTCTTTAATTTTAAAAGAAAGAAGTTATAGTTAGTGTGATAATAATTTGCTTATTACTTTTTCAATTAAATAAAAAAGTAAATTACACTCCACACTATATTTTTTATTTTGACTAACCATTGACTTAATACCTTTAAGTATTTACAAAAAGAAAAAAAAACTCATTTATTTTATTATCAATTACTACAAGTTTTATAATACAAGTACAACAAAAGTTTATCTTAATTTTTTTTCTTTACAAAGCCAAGTTAATTTTTTATAAAAAAATTATTTTATTCTATTTCGTACTAAGATTTCAGACCTATTTCACCATGGTTGGGTCCTGCAAATCATATGGACATAGTTTTGAAACTTAGACTGATCATCAACTCGATCAAGATACTAACTTAATAAATCACTAGTTTAATCAGTGAGTTTTTGCTCGAATCACATAATATATAAATATTTAATAGATAAAAAAAAATCAAAGTAGATAAATACAATTATACCAACCAATAAATATATTAAGTTGGCCTTGGACATAACTGGAATTATATAATTATATTTATTTTATTTGTCCAATGGTGTGACTTTTCAATTTTCACTTCTCCAATGACGTGCCTTTTAAGTCTGAACCTTTTCATTTCTATTGTTCACCAAATAAACTTACGCTTTCGTTTTCAAGGTGTGTAATAGTTAGTGGATGGTGCAGTAAATATTGATTCCGACCTAGCATTGAGATGGAGGAGTCTTTTGCCATTATTGACGACCCAAACTCTTGGATGAGCTCGATCATCAAATATTTACAAAATGGTGAGCTTCCGACCAACGATAAGAAAGGAAAGAAGTTGAAAAAGTCAGCTAGTTATTATATCTTGGTTAGCGATAAACTGTTCAAAAGAGGATTTTCACTTTCTCTATTGAAATGTATCGGTGAACACAAAGCTCAATTGGTTATGGAAGAAGTTCATGACAGAGTCTGCGGTAGCCATATAAGAGGACGATCTCTAGCAAGGAAGGTGCTAAGAGCCAGACTGTATTGGCCAACTATGGAGGCTAATTGTTTGAAGTACGTCCAAAAGTGCGATAAATGACAAAAGTTCACAAATTTGCACAGGCTCCACCTAAAGAACTTCATAGCCTAGGAAGATCATGACCTTTTTGCAGATAGGGAATTGACCTCTTGAGACCTTTTCCAATGGCGACCGGACAGTTAAGGTATATTGTAGTCGCAATCGATTATGTTACAAAATGGATTGAGACCAAACCCCTTTCTAGTATAACTTCAGAAAAGGTAAAAAAAGTTTGTCTAGAAAAATATTATTTGTCGATTTGGCTTACCATTCATAATTGTTTCTGACAACGGAACTCAATTTACTAATAAAAAGTTCCGAGACTTTTGTAGTAAGAATGGAATAAAACAAGTGTTCATTTCGATCGAGCATCCTCAAACGAACAGTTTGGCCGAAACAACAAATAAGGTTATTCGACTGGGCTTAAAAGGAGGTTGGACCGAGCTAAGGGTTTATGGCTAGAAGAATTGTCGAATGTCCTCTGGGCATATCACTCCACGCCGTAATCATCTACTCAAGAAACGCCCTTCCCACTAACATTTGGAGCTGATGCTATGATCCCAATTGAAGTCGGAGAATCGAGTTTTAGAAGGCTAGCTTTTAACGAAGAAGTCAACGATGAAGCAAGGAAGACCGACCTTGACTTATTGGAGGAAGAACGAGAGATCGCCCATATCTGAGAAGAAGTTACCAAAGCCAGGGTGGCCAAAAAATATAATTGAAAAGTCTGAACAAGGAAATTCATGGAAGGAGACCTGGTCTTGCGGAGAATTGAAGATTCCAGAAAACCACCCGATGAAGGGAAGTTAGCTGCCAACTGGAAAGGACCTTTTCAAATTCTAAAGGACATCGGTGACAAAGCCTTCAAGATCAGAGATCTCACTGGAAAATCTCTCCCCAAAACTTGGAACTTGACTTCTCTTCTGAAATATTTTAGCTAAGTCTTTATTCCTTTTGAATGTACTTTTAGCCAAATATATTCATTCTTCTTGAAGATTATTATTGATTGATGTACTAGAGTTAGGATGATGTACTCTTTTTCCTTACCAGGATTTTTTTCCATTGGGTTTTTCTTAGAAGGTTTTAATGAGGCACATCTTAACTCCATTATATTAATAAAATTGTTTCCACTGCTGTCTTAAGTAGAATAAAGTTGCGCCAAGCTCGGTTATTTCGAGGTTTATGGTTACGCCATGACATAGTAAAGTTACGCCAAGCTCGGTAATTTTGAGGTTCATGGTTACGCCATGACATAGTGAAGACGATCAAGCTCAGTAATTCTGAGGTTCATGATTATGCCATGACATAGTGAAGACGACCAAGCTCAGTAATTCTGAGGTTCATGATTACGCCGTGACATAGTGAAGATGGCCAAGCTCGGTAATTCCAAAGTTCATGGTTATGCCATGACATTTTGAAGACAACCAAGCTCGATAATTTTGCGATTCATGGTTATGCCATGACATATCGGTAATTTCGAGGTTCATGGCTACACCATGACATTTTGAAGACATCCAAGTTCGATAATTCTAAAGCCATGGTTATGCCATGACGAAGTGAAGACGGTCGAGCTCTGTAATTTCGAGGTTATGAAAGTAAGTTCCAACCTAGATCATATGAAGTCATCCGAAGTACACAAATTTCAAGTCATCAAATCAAACTAAGTACAAAGTAGACAAGTCTAAATTGAAGAAAAAAAAGCTAAAATCAAATCACAAGTTTTCAGAACGTCAAATTAAATGAAACAAAGGCAAAACGATGAATCAAATGCACATTCATTCATCAAATACAATTTGAGTTTAAAAGACTAAAAAATCATTTAGAAGTGCATTACAAAGATCGAAAAACTGAATTACATTTTGTTATAAAATGATTTTTCATTCTTGGTCTTCGGTTGGCTTCTCGATTCCCTCTTCTTCTTCATCTTCTTCACCAACAATCCGGTCGTTGACAACTTGCTTAAAAGGACCAAGCTCTCCAAGTCGATCATCAAATATCCCATCAGGGTTCAGGAGTTTAGCCTGTTTAAGACCAGTCTCATAACTGGCAACCCTCTGATTGATTATCTCATCCTTCAAGCCTTCCAGCTCGTCAAAAAGCTTGGTTTTACAATCGAGTGCTTCTTTAAGTGCTCAGTCAATTGCCAGCTTTTCCTTTTGGGTCGCAAACAAGTCTCCTTCGATTTTCTTTTTCTCTTCTTCTAATAATTCCAGTCATAACTCAACTCAGCACGCTTTTGTTCTCAGAGCTTCAATTTCCTTTTTTAACTCAAAAACTTTGGCCTATGTGACTTTGGGCTTTCTCCAGTTCCGATAAAGTTGGTTGAAGGATGATAACTTTTTTCTAGAGTCTCCCAGCTCGAACTCAGCCAATCGAATGACACTAGTAGTATAGAGAAGTTGTACTTCTACTCATTAGCAAAGCCCAATCCCACCAACGTTATCTTTGCACTCTTTATCACCAGGGGGCGCAATATGAGTGTCCAGTAATGTCCCGAACAAGAAGTTGGTCAACCAAAGTGAAAGTAAATATGCATCAGCAACAAATCCACAGCAACAAATCCACTTAGCGCCTCGAAGGTAGCCTAAATCTGAGTTTTAGGAAGAAGAACCCTCACCTACTAATCGGGGCTCCCTCGTCATAGAACTTGACTTCATCTTTGGACTAGTATATTGATATTCAGAATCCGACCGAGGTCGTTTTCAAACTTTATCAAAGAAGTCGTATCCAAAATAGAGGATTCTTCCAAAAGGTTGATTAGAACTCGATCTTCTAACAGAAGGCTTCGGTACTCCACGCCTAGGATAGGAATTGGGTTGCTTTACCAGTATAAAGGAAATTTTTCTACTTTATACCGATCAAGAAAGAATGAAAGGACGATTGGGGGAGAGCTCACACTGAAGAATTTAGACTTGAAATTTTTATATGAGGAGTCAAAAGCAAAAAACAATATTTTCCTTTGATGACTGTTAATCGATACCCAACCTCCTTTTTCAACTCCCTTACATTGAAAAAAGAAAAAGAACACTCTAACGTTTAGATCCTAACTGAGAAATCATACTAAGGCTTCGAAAGCTCGAACAAACGCCCAACTATTCAGATGAAATTGGGTTGGAGCGACGTTTAGTTTGACAAAACTTCACATTGAAAGTATGAGAAAGGCAGTTGTAGACCGAGTCGAATGAAGAAAGTATCGTACACATAAATCCAGCCTACTTCATCGCTCAAACCAGGAGACATGAAGATTCTCTTTTCAGAATGGCACAGTCGGCAAATGAACTCTGTTTCATCCCCGTCGGTCACAATGATGATATATTTCCAGAGTATCAAAATACTCTTGGTCGAACTATAAACAGAGTAGTACTTTTTTACATTGGGATGGACCAAGCATACGGGTCCTCTGAGTTAAAGGTAGATGACCGACCCATAATTCCTTGTCCGAACGTACCCATATCCAAATTCTTCCCAATTTTCTTATTTTTACTAGGGGATGAATCAACAATGTCCTGACGGTGAAACTCTAGTAGAGACCCTCCTAAAATCTCCACAGGTTCACTCTCACTACTTTCTCCAACAGAAACGTTATGCTCCATATCACCTTCTATATTCAAAACCTTCCTACTTGAAATAAGCTATGGAAAACGTGAAAAAATGAGGGAACAAAGGAAATAACTGTTTTAGAAGTAAAAACGCGAGGAAATCCTTTGAAGAAATGAAGACGCGAAGCTTGATGAAGGATGCAATGGAGGCTCTTTGAAAGAGGAATGAACGGAAAAGTTTAGCACGAAGAAATTGGAAAGCTGGAAGAGGAATATATGAAGTGGGAGAAGAAGTGAGGAGTTTTTAAATAAAATAAACTGCCACAGATCAACGACTGAGAATAAGGGAAAATGAAAAGATTTGATCTTGACTGATAAATTTTTCTAATGATGAGGATTTTTAAAGACAAAGATCAACTGTTGCAATGCAACCTCCACAACAAGAAATTTACAGATTAGTGACGAACGTGTTCCTCGCTAATCTCTCGCAAAAATATTTTGCGAGAGACTAGCAAGAGACATGTCCATCGATTTTTTTCATCGCTAAGTAGCGACTAAATACATTCTGTCACTAAATACATATAGGAACAGAAATTTTTCTCGCTAATCCATTGCTAACCTCGCAAATTTTGAAAAAAAATGACACCTGTTTCCCTCGCAAATCAGTGAGGGAAAATTCTGTCGTTATTTCGTTACTATAGTTTGAAAATCCGTACCAATTTTGAATCTAGTACAACCAATATCCGTCGCTAGTTGTCCTCGCTATTCCTTAGCTAATTGCCCTTATTGTTCCTTCACTAATCATTCGCTAATTTTTCTCGTTATTCCTCCGCAAATTCCTCACTAATTTCTCTCGCAAATCCATCGCTAATTTCTTTATTATGATTTCTTGGTCATTCCCTCGCTAATTCCTCGTAAATCAGTTTAATTTCGTTTTTGTCAATTTAAAATATAAAAAACTTAATTTTTAATATCTAAAATATACCTATATAAATCTCTCAATCAAGATAGAAACCAACAAATAAATTTATGAAAAGCAACAAAATTGTCATACAAATAATCCAAAATAAGATTACTAATGATTCAAAGTTATACAAATAGTTTATAAAATGTTGTACAAAACAAGAATAAAAAGAATAGATAATCAGTCTAAGTTTGCTTCGTCTTCATCATCATCCTCTTGACCCTACCCAGCTATTTCACCTTGCAATGGTACTTGTGGAGCAAGATTTGCTGATTGGATCATAGATAGGATAAACACCAACATAAGAACTAGTTGAGTCTCGACAAAGAAAGTCATCACAAGAAGAGGGAGGATTTCACAATATTCTTCTTTTTATCTATGACAGAGGAAAAGAGAGAAGAGGGAGGATTTCATAATATTTCGCAGCTATGAAATACTTAAATCAAAGATATGGGAGGCTCAAGGATGAAATGCAATACAAAACAGAAATAATTAAAATAACAATATATATAAACACCAAATCTAATACAAAAACACAGCCAGACCAATAGCATATGCAAATATCATTGACTAAGTACACTTATGATTACTGAAATCGAGTTAAGTTATCGCAAAATAACAGCAAGATTAACTAACCTAATTCACACACATACACATACCAGACATATTCAGACATTCTGAGAGAGTGGGGATCTTTATATAATTTAAACATGGAATCTACCGGTCATTCTATTCATAAGCCAACACAATGGCTTGCAATCCTCCCATTTTGAAGTAGTAATATCCTACAAAAATAAGATATGATGCTTAATAGCAATTTGTTTACCCAAATAATGTGAAACTCGAATCACTAGAAAACTATAAACCAATTTTACAAGATGTTAATTATTAGAGCACTTTTTAGGCCTCCAATACACTTATCCTTCTATAAACGCAAACTAAACCTATAGTTTATTATCAAAGGACCCAGGAAGGCATATTCAGACAAAAATCAAATTAGTTCATAGAACCAGAAACCAAATCAGACAACATAGATGATAGTAATCTAGCAGAAGTATTGATTCAGGCATTGCCTCAAACAGATTGAAGGCAAGTGTGCATATACATTAAATCCTTAAGGTTCACGCAACCCACACATAACAGGGCCTCAATCATCATTCAAGCTTGCAAATAAGCATCAGAGAAAGGGGAACAATTACCGAAGAATGAACTGTAGATCTTTCTAGAGAATCGAGGCCAAATATCTCGTTGGAGTTGTCTAGGGCAGAAAGTCTTCAAGAGCTATTTGAGATCACTGCGAATCACTGAGTTTGTCACGAACGAATCCCATGATGAACAAAACCCTAACTTGAAATGAAATTATGATAAGAAATGATTAAAAAAAAAGTTTGAATTAGGGGGCTGACCCATTAGACAGCCCTACCCTAACCCACTTACTGGTGGGGCTTTGTGGGTTAAGGGCCAAAAAGCCCTATTAGTAAATGGGTTAATAAAATAGATGGCCCCATGCAGGGTTTAGTGGGCTGTCCTATGAGCTTCAGCCCAGATTGACAGCAATATCCAAGCGTAAAACTTTGTCATACCTACAGTTGCTCCAATAAGAGGGAGAGAGCAGATTCTATCACATACTGAAAAAAAGGATATAAATGTAGGAAAAGATATACGAGGATATGTTCTACTGAAGGTCAAAATACCAAATAAAGGTATATTAGTGAACTAAGTGTATATTAGCGAACTAAGTATTGGCATTACTTGGCCATAAAAAAGAGAAAAGAAGAAATATATACACATCAACAAACAGAATGCAGCATATTTACAAAAGCTAAAGATATGTAATTTTTTAATCTGAGCTGAACTTCACTACAAGTTACAACCTTACAAATTCCATGATATAAAAGATCAAAAGAAAGGCTTAAAGATTTAAATACAGATGATTAAACAAGAAATATAGAAAAAGGAAGATTATGCATTAATTTATCTAATATGTTAATGCATACACATTTTTTATTTAACAAGGTAGCAGATTAGCAGATTAGCAAATTAACAAAATAAAGAAATTTACAAAATTCAAGATGAAAGATGTTCCTTTCCCACCAGAAATTTATCGAGCTCTGGTGAACTCAAGAAAGATCACATGCAGCTTCTTGTTACCTGAGAAGAAGAGACATTAAACCACTAAATCCTAGAATACATTGGAATATTGAACCAACAATTATAACTTCCTTGGAGTTCCCTCATTATGTGCCTAAATTTCTGCAGTTAAAGTAGGTGTTAATATGGAAACTCTGAATAATTACCAATCTGAAGAAGAAAAGCCAAAGTTAAATGTGACTCGTGAACAACAATCCCCTTTGCTGGGTTGATACAAAACAAACAAAGAACTCTGATAACAAATGCATCAAAGCAGAAAGAAGCAGAAAGGAAAAATTATGCTAGAGATTTAAATATTTATAAGTTTAAACATGGTTATCATGAAGTTAACAAGCCCTAACATTTGTTTCCCAAGTAGTAGTATTTTGAAATTTCAATAGTTTACCAGGATTTAGATTACTTGATTTAATTATACAAGCCAGAAAGAGCTTAAAAATGATGAACTAACATTTCTGTCTGTCAGTGAACTTACATATTCTGTAAGATTTCGAAATTCTTCCGCATTTATGATAACCAAGGCCGGTGCCAACTACACAAATGAGCTCCTTTGAACTAAAGGCAGTCGAGTACCAAAGTAGGAATGCAGTATCGTTGTGATGCCAGAAAGAAACAGCATTGTAGAAATTACATTAGCAGTATCCTTCTGTCATCATTGAAGTAAAAGTGAATACATATGAAAACGGAAAACTATCAATTTTCCTAGGACATAATAAGAGCATCAACAATTACACAACAACATATGCTTACATCTGTTCCACCCATGGCTGGTACCATCATTAATGGGATTAATACTAGTGAGCCAGCCAATGATAGGTAGTGCTGCAGGCCGTAATAGATAAGAAGCACTGCAGTGAAAGACGCTAAGATGTAAGTAAAAAATAAGTACCTTTTTTTTAGCAAGTTACAGAAACAGGATTTAGCTAATTAACCTTGTTATTTATGAGATAGAGTCATAGTAATTAGTTAAGACAATGATTTGTTAAGAAAAATGGGGAAAAAAATGTTTTTTGACAAAGTCCTTCAAAATGGCCAGATATGTGTTCTTTCTCTCTTCTTTAATTATTTACTCAGCTTGACTTTAACCCAGCTACGTTCAACAGCACTCAAACTAGTTTGATGACATTCATGCTCAAATCCAAATAACAGATGGTATACATCATCTATAGACCAATTTATCAATAGCAAAAGTCCTATATATATGGCTGATATATTTTTCTGCTTTTAACGAATTGTCTTTTGGCAAAACCTTTGTGGCTCTGCAAGTGGGTTTAAGTGTCATAGACATTTTCCATTACTCAAACAAAAGCTATCCTATAAGAAAGAAAAGCAGCAGAAGAAGAATCACCATCACAAATTAAATAGCATACACATGAGATTTTAATTAAATCAGATTTTTTGTTTTGTTTTGGTCTCTTCCTAGAGAACAATAAGTCTGTTGTTTCAGTCTGGTTAGTTGCGTTAGGATTGTGCCATTGTATATTTGTATAGGCCTTATGATAGATAGGGTCATCTGAACATGGTTGTTTTAACTCAATACTCATCACACACAATACCAAGCAAATCACTTGTGTATTGAACGGGCTGCATCAAGCTTACAGTAGATGAACTCATGAACTTAACATCAGTTTGGTAAGCCAGTAATGTCTATTTAATATAATATTCATATAATCTTTTACTGAAGTATTTGCTTGATGAGCAATGATGCAACCTAGTTGGCCGGCTGCTTGGCAGATTAATATAGGTTGTTCATGGTCTAAAGATGTACAACTTTTATGTATTTATCTTTATACTGGCTGGTGTATGTTATACTTAATTCATCTAGATATTTGTCAGCATATGGGGAGAAGGGCGTAGAGGAATTCATGGTGCACACAGAAAAAAATGGATGAAAATGCATTCTAATTTAAGTTTATCTTTGAACTCTGTCACGAAATCAAGTAATGCTTTTAATATTAGCCTTCCAGCAGAAGCCCAAGACATTCTCAATTTAAGTTTGTCTTATTTGTATGCAAACAAAGACAAACAGAGGGGTAAACAAAGCTACCAAGTTCCACATCGTATGGTTAAAGTTCTTAATTGATCAACCACAATGATGTTTCTCAGGCAATGGTTTCCTGCAATATGCATCCAACATGTAATCTCCTCCCAATCTTACAACAAGTTGAAGATTGTAATATAATGACAAAGGAAAGGCAAAGAGGAACGCTTACCTGAAGAACAGTGGCACGCATCAGAAACGGCACGCAGCAAACCCTAACAGAGAGAAGGGAGTGGCAGAGTGACAGTATAACGGAAAGGGAGAGAATAGAGAATGTGGAGACGAAGAACAGAGGCCGGCGAAGAACAGAGGGACTGGTTCACGGTGAAGACGTACGGGGGAGTGACTTTTAGGTTCTGAGCAACGGAGGGGATAAAGGATCCTTTAAATTGAGTATATTGAAAAGTGAACAAGTAACCACTCGTAAACTATTGATGGTTGATGGTTGATGGTTGATGTAAGCCCATTTATTAATCATGGAAATAAGTTTACTTCTTCATTTTATAAGGATTCTTCACTTTAGAGAATTTTTGTCCAAGGGACAGTGGTCCTGCTTTTAGATTCTGAAAGTAAAGGAGAGCGAGTCATAGTGGTTTTTGTTTTAGGCTATGTTTGATATTTAGTAATTAATGAAATATGATGAGATTAGATGGAATAAAATAGAATGTAATGGAAAAAAAGTATCATTTTATTATTTGAATATTTTAAGATAAAATGAAGTAAAGTTATCATTTTATTGTTGAAAAAATAGATAATTTTTGGTGGAATGAGATGATATTTATACTAAAAAAGATGATTCCATTTCATATCCCCTAAATTGAAGGAGAAGAAAATTGATGGTTTCTGATGGGATAAGATGGAATCTATCCCACTCACTCCCATCTCATTCTATCCTTTTTTTTACATATCCAAATAATGGAACATATCTCTATTCCATTCCATTCAATCCCACCATTCCAAACGAACCCTTAATGTCTTTATTTACTCGTTTATATTAAAATTTTATCAAGTTTTACGAGAGATTTATGAGAAAATTCTTTTGCTAATTCTCTTCCTAAAAATGATTAAACTTATACTTATAGTAGTGAGATAATTTTTTCTCGCTAATATATTTAGCGAGAGATTTTTATTAGTGAGAGAAAATTTCTCTTGCAATTATCTTGTTATAAAGTAGCTCTTTATATCTTGTATTTATTTTTGAAATTTAGCGAGTGATCAATTTCTTCTTGCAAATTCGTCGCTAATTAGTGAGGGAATTGCGAGAGAAAATTCTCTCACTAAAATCTGCCATTAAATAACGAATTTCATGTAGTGCTCACAAAAGATACATTAATGATGAAGTGATTTAATGTAACACTTTCCCAGTAAAGACGCTACACATGTCAAAATTCACATGACTTCCCACACCTGAATAGGATACACGGAGCATGAAGCGTCCAACTAATGGGAGGGTTATAATATCCTAATACAGATATTTAGATATATCATAGTTACACAACGATATATAAAGATAACGGTACTAGAAACGTCACCTCTACATAACTAACTAATGACATATATCTATAATCACAACTGAGTAATCATAAAAAGTCTTGAGAGATTGTGAAAAAACTTAAACTTCATACGTATATATACAAACTTAGCCATAAAAGGACTTATTGTAATACATACTACTCAAAACGTACAAAGTAAATATAAACTTATACATAAGCTTTGTCTACTAAAGCATATAAAACTATACTAATCTTCATGCTTCACATTCATTCCCTTAACAGGGTCTGTACCTGGATTTACATGCAAGGACAAACTGGATGAGAATTAACATTCTCAGTAAAAGCAATTCCAATACCAGCTGTAACACTCCAAATTTTCTAACTATTTGACAGTAATAGTGACAGTAATAACAAAATTTTACTGTTTAATGATTTCTGTGTACTGTAAAATTATTTTGATTATTCTGTGAATACATTTGATCATTTTGTGTGATTTACTCCGTGTCAAGAAAATAATAATTTTCAGGCCGGGAAAAATCTTACGTATTTTAATTATTACTGTTAAGTCTTAATTATTTTACGTAATCTGATTTGATTTTCATAGGTTTTGTAATTTTTATGATTTTGTGGATGATTATGAAATTTTATATTTCTTTGATTATTTTAATATTATCCATGGGTTGTATGTGGGCCTAGGAAGATATGTGGGCCTAGGATGGGTCTAGAAAAGTGAAAATTTTTCTGCAGCCAGAAAATTTTGTACTGTTGAGACAGAGACGGGGGATCTTACTAAACCTGAATCTAGAAACAATTTTTAAAATTTTCTTTTACTGTGTTTTGTACTGTATTTAATTATCGGACAATAAAAATACAGTAAAAATATTATTCGGAGGGTAATAGCAGATAAAAATAAATATCATACTGCTTAGTCAACATTAGTGGTTATGACAACTTTATGACGGACCAATAGGAAGCAAGCTTAATGTTGAAACCTTTGAATATCAACCATTGATTTAATCAACGGTGGATATTTGGTCTTACAAAGTGGCAATGACTTTTTGTGACCGTTGGATGTAAAGTATGAAGGACTGATCTTGACCCTTCATTTTGGAGATACATCTAATGGATAGGATTTCAAGGAGAAAGATCTAATGGTCTAGATTTAGTCTTATCAATATAGAAGCTATACTTAGAATCTACACTAATCCTAACCATTAATCTAATCAATGGCTAACAATGCCCAAAATGGTGGCTAATGAAATTGGTCACTCATTGAGTGTGCAAGAGGGGGGGTTCGGTTTTGATGGCTTAATGCAAGAGCAAGGTTTCAAGACACCATTATTACTCATCTTGATCATTCTTGATCATTCCAAAAAGCTAAGCTCATCAAACTTTTCTCTTCATTTCTCTTCTTCTCTAGCTCACGGCCAAGACCCCTAGAGCATACCATCACTCTTCAAAATTTTTAAACAACCTTATTTCTTGAATCTATACCTCAATCTAAGACACATTGTAGTTTAGGCCAAGTTCTAAATCCATCATCTTCAAGAGCAAAGTTCTAGGGTTTTTAAGGTGAAGTTATGGAAAACTTCACTTCTTATCTCTTTTTCATGTTCTAAGCCATGTTTGATCCATAGTTTACCTTGTTTAAGCTTAATATGCTAATAATCTTGTATTTTGTTTTATGTTAGAGAAGCCCTTGGTGGTGAAGGACTTGAAAAGGAAGCAAAGTAAGGAACTTTTGAGGTTCTTCAAGAGGTAAGAGGGAGATCCATCTCACCAACCAAGTATGATGGTGAGAGGTGACTTTTGTATTTGATGGATGTTAAATCCATGTGAGAATTCATATCCATGGTTATATAATTATTTGTGGGTGTTTATGTGGTTTATGTGCTTTGCATGATTTTTTTGTGTTTGCATGTTTAGTATGATTTTTATTACTTTTATGGTATGCTTGAAATATAATATGTTGATTATATGTTATGTATGCCATAAAAATTGTTGGAAAGGAAAATAATTTTTGGTTCTAAGGACCATGAGGATTTCGGCCTCAACACCTCAAAATAGGTGTTTCTAAACTAAAATTTTCATGAATGATAAAATTGAATGATTAGAAAGAAAAGGAAAAAGAAAAGATGGATTGGTTTCAAAGAATAAGAGTCTCACGATTTTTGAAGGAATTTTAATAGTTTTATTTGTGTAAAAACATGAATGGAACTTAGTTGATTTAGAAAGAAAGAAATGATGGCTTCAATGGCCAAGTACTCCACGGTTTTGGAGGATATGGAATGGTCTTGGTTTTATGAAAAAAATATAATTTTAAGTGGTGATTTAATTGATTAAGTACAAGGATTTAAGAAATGGAAACATAACACTTTGTTATTTGAAAATGAAGATTTTGTCTATGAAAAGAAAAGAATGAGGTTGCAAGTGTTTGAACCTCAATTTATTTTATAAAGTGAATTAATTTTTGAATTAATCACATTATCATGAGAAAATCACATTATCATGAGAAAATCACATTATCATGAGAAATATATTAATGACTTGAAATTTATTAACGTATAACTCATCCTTTGGGTTTTGGAGCGCGTAAGGAAATTTTAAGTTAGAAAAACATTGATTTAATTCAATGAAGAAATTGTGAAATATATTGCGAAAAAGATTTCTTGAGTAAGAAAATGTGGAAAATGAAGTGAGAAGTCATATTATTTTGAAAAAGGCCAAAATGACGTTTAAAAGGTTGAGAAATATTTTTCGTAGTGGAAAAATGGTGAAAAATGTTTTACGTAACTTAAAAACGTGATTTTTAAGCTACGCGATTTGAAAAATGTTTAAATATTTCTACGCGATTTGGAAAACGTTTAAATATTTTTACGCGTTGAGAAAACGATGGAAAATCGCTACGCGATTTGAAAACGCGACAGAAATGTTGCGAAATTGTGAAAACGTAACATAAATATTGCGCGATTGTGAAAAATTGCGCAATTAAGAAAATACGATAATATGATTTTGTGAGTGCATATACAGTAGGATTACTGTTGGATCAGTGTATGGACACTGTATGAGAAATTATGAGATTAGCCTATGATTGACATTTGGTGCATTATACATGTATTGGAAATGTCCGATGGATTGGATAAGGCTAATTGCCTAGGAAAGAATACACATCTTGAGTGGGTACGATATGCGTAGTGTAAAGTCACTCGTTGACTTTGGGGGCATCGGAGTGCGGGTTGCCTACAATGGGCAGTTGGTAGCTCTTCTGTACCATGAGTTAGACCGATGCAACGCACCAATGATCCTGACTGAGACACTATTCTTAATCAAGATCTAGTAAAGATTGTCGTGTATATGCTAGATGTGCAAATACAAATGAGAATTGTGGCACGTGGTCTGAGGCATGTTGGTACAGACAAATTTTTCGGATCGATCTCTCCGACTTGAGTTTTAGCTCCATAGAGTAGGAAAGTGAGTCTATGTGCACATGCATCTATTTGAGTATTTAAATCGGTGTGATATTTGAACTAGTAAATAATTGCATAATGTTGATGGCATTATTATAATTATCGTGTGATTATACCATGAATTGTTGAATATTGAATGATATTGAGGGCATGATTGTAATTATTGAATAACTGGAAAATACTGAAGGTATAATCGTCATTATTATTTATTTGATTTGTTATGATAAATGATGTTAAGGGCATTATTATAATTATGGTATGCTATATTTGTATGGTGTATAACCGAAGTTATTAACTAAGTTTGCAGTATAGTGAACAACACCGGATCGTCTCCTCAAGGATCGTAAATGCAATTTTATCAAATTAAGTTAAGTTAGAAAGGGGGGGTTTTGATTGTTCAAGGATTACAATGACAAGATCTCAAGAAAAATAACAATTATAAGAACAATAATTCGAAATCTATCCGAGATTGGGTGGATTCAATCATAGACCTTTCAACAAACACCGAAATACATTTGAATGGTTAACTTGGATCTAACTGAGATCTCTCGCATCGGGTTCGTAATTCATACTAGACAATCGTCCGTAATTCAATTGACAAGTGATAAACACAAATCTGCAATCGCACCATTCATGTAAATATATGTCAATTTAAGCACCGAATTCAATTAACCTAGGCACAAATCAAGAACCTAACCTCTTCAATTACGTGATTAGTTTAGATCAATCAGTTCTAAGTTTCATCACAAATCTCAATCTTCGCTTATGTGATTAATTCAGATCAATCAGTTCTAAATTTCATCACAATACTTAATCTTAAACCAAGATCAAATCAGATCAAACATAAACAGTAATCACCATTCATGCATTCAAGATCAAGAGAACAGAAGAAGAAGAGAAGAGGAATTCAAATATAAATCAAATACATTACATAACCAAGGTCTCAAGAATCCAAGCCACAATCTCTTCAAGAGTCCCAAATTGACTAGAAGTGACTTAGCTCTCCATTACAATGAAGGAAAAATATACAAGAACTATGAAAAGCTATCTCTAACACCAAGTGTGTGTTGTTCCTAGAGCTCTCCACATACTTCCTTTTATAGAGGATTCAGAGTAGTAGTAGATGGGTAGATGGGATGAGTAGGTGGATGAGTAGGTGGTGAGTAGGTGAGCTACCTTGTCTCTGAAATTCTTTATTGCTGAACTCATTGATTTCGTCATTTCTGAGCCAAGTGGTCTTCATGAAAGTTCTAGGAAATTGTCTAAGCTTTCTAATGGCTCTGGAAACACCCAAAAATTCGTCCTACAACCCAAGATATGACTCAATTACTACAGACTGTTCAGGACCAGTTTCAGCACCTCTGTTTTGACTTTCAGACCCAATATCTCCATCAAGGAACCCGAATCAAGTTTTGTGCTTGACATGAAAGTTTTAAATATGGGTCTTAACTTTCAGATTACAAATTTTCAGCCCATTTTATATGCCCAAACTCGAATTATGTTCTGGTTACTACACACTGTTCGGGTTCCAGTCACAAATCCCGTATTCTGATTTCCATGCCCAATTAGCTCCACTAGATGTCTAAAATTGACTTTGAGCTCTTCATCAAAGTTGTAGAGCTCTTTCTTATCTTTCCTACAAGGTAAAATTCATAATTATCAGACATTTAGAACTCAAGATATGGCTAAAATACAGAAACAATGTAAGACCCAAATAATGCTGAAAAAATCAATTAAGTCAGATTCGAGTTCAAACTTACAAAACATAATCAAATTCAGTCAATTAAGTACATGAATAGTGTAAATAACTAAACATAAGGGTTTCTTAATAAATAAAATATGTGATTATCAAATTCTCCCACACTTAGCTTTTTGCACTCCTGGGCAAAACATATAAAACTAAAGTTAGAAGACAAAGACAAATGACACAAACTTAAAAGCTAAAAACTCTAAAGGACTCAATGAAGCAAGAAGAGCAACAAGAAATTCAAGGGATCAAAGCATAAATGAGGTAACATTTCTTCACATCTCAAACCAACAAGCAAGGAAACTTCCGTTGAAAAGAATGAATTAAGAATGATAGATCTTCACAAGATTCCCTCTCAATCTCTCAAGTGTTTAAAAGGTAGGTATTTCACTCAATTCAACCCATGAAAATTGCACTACCATAAGCTTGCTTATCTTCTACTTCTCCACTACTCAAAACACATGCACACACAAATCATGAGGACTTTATTCAAGGTTGTAGTGAGGTCAAGGTAACAGAAGAGGATAAAATAGATATGAGAAGATAAATACCAAAGAGAATAAAAGCAAATGAGAGCTGAGTTCAAATAACAAGCATAAAAGTTCATCTCAACTCTAATGTATATCCCTTTACATATTCATTTCCCAATCCTTTTCCTTTTTTTTATATATGAACATAACTATATACATACATTTTTTTTATTTTTTTTATTCACTCTTTCCTTTTTCAAAACCTATTTTGTACACACACCCCCACACTTGTTCAAAAACTCATCCATTAACTAAGCTAATTTTCTTTTATTCCCTTAGGTAAAGTAAGAACACGATTTTTTATTTAAGGCACATAATGAGCTAGAAACAAGGAATGGTCAAATAAGCTCAAAAGGGTTAAGTAAAGGAAAATATACAAGGTTGGCAGGAATCAGAGAATTTTCAAGAAGTCAAAAGAGTGCTTGATATCATATTGAAAACAAGGTTGCCTATTTGGTTAAACTAGCTAATTAAGAAAGATGGCCTCAATCATGTTCATGCATGCAAGTGAAATGTAGCCTCAAAAAGAATCAAAGCAAGTTCTAGAGTGGTCATTAACATGAGTAAAAATCACACAAGAAAGAAGAGAATGATATAAATGTTGAATCCATCCATTAGGCTCAAAATCTCACAAGGTATGCATCCATCAAACTCAATTCATCAATTCAATCATCCATCACCAAGCATATCAGCTCAAGAAGGGAGAAAAGTTATTCAATCATGCAATGAACCCCTTTTTTTTTATTTTTTTTAACAAAAAAGAAACATGCTAAAATCTCTCCCCCACACTTAATATAGACATTGTCCTCAATGTGAAAGTGATAAATAAAACGGAAAGAAAAGAGCAACACAACCTGATGAGGGCCGAGATAATGGCAAGCAGAAAAGATGTGTAAGAATCAAAGTTGCAATATGAACCTGAAAACTCACAAAACAAATGAGTAAAATGTAAAACCAAAATAACATGACTGGAATAATATAAAATTAAAGAGGAAATGTGGGTCTTTTAGAGTCAGATTCCCAAGACTGTAACACTTCTGTTCATCTCTGAAGAGATTCCACAATTAAGAAGTTCATGATGTACCAGGCCACAAGAATGCATCTCAAGAGTCAATAAGGTATAACTTACTGACTCCTTACTCAGCCATTCAAAGTGAAGTATGTTTTTATCTTCTCAGATTGTGAAAACCATCCCCAAAGATCTTGAAAACAAATCTAGTTAGGTTGCCTCCCAATAAGCGCTTGTTTAACGTCGTTAGCTCGACGTTGGGACACTTCTTAGTGATCTTTATAATGTGGATGGTAAAAGCCCATCACTTTCACTTCCACATTTTTTGGCTTGAGATGGTGTCCATTGGTCTTATTAAGTGAGGTTAGTGAAAAGACTCCACCAGGATCCCATTGGTTGAAACGTGATGACCAAGTTATGGTTGACACAACATGATAGCTTTCACTAGGGTCCCATTGGTTGAAGTGTAATGACCAAGTTAAGCTTGAAGCATGAGGGCTCCCATTGGGGTCCCATTGGTCTTCCTTGACTTCACCAATGGCATGCAATACGTGTAATTTTGCAATCCTGCTTTCATTGATAATGCTGGACCATGGCCTAAAAACAAAATCCACTTCAGTAGTTACTAGCATCTGCTGACTTTCCTCTTTCTTTGAAAATTCCTCAATGGCCTTCAACTCCACCTCCCTAATTGTTTCAGATTCTGCAACTACATTGTTGATAGACCCTTCTATATCATTAGATCCTGCGTAACCAGAATCATTAGTTTTCAAATACGCAAAAATTTCAGCACACACAACACATTTTATATCACCATCATGATCAGCACATGAGTTGCAATTGATAGAATCATCAAAACCAATTAAATCAGGAAATTCAGCACACAACTCATCATGAGTTTCCTCAACTAAGTCTGCATGTAAATCAATATTACAATTAGAATGCAGGGAGTTGGGAATTGTTTGGGGAAAGAGTTGGCCTGACTCTTGACATCTCAGTTCATTAACAGTGGTTGTCAACTGGTCAATTTGGGTTGTTAAATCCTGAATAGTGGCAGTGAAATTCTGCTGGAACTCAATTTGGGTTTTCATCAACTCCTCCCACGAAGGCTCAAGTTTTGTGGTTGATGGACTTGTTATCTGCTGGAATGGCTGCTCATATTGAAATGATTGTTGCTGTAGTGATGCCGTATTGCCATATCCCAGATCCGGATAGTATTCCCAGCTAGGGTTGTATGTGTTGAAGAAGGAGTCATAACTCTCGTTGTTTCTCTTTGAACTGTGGTTCATCGGAAAATAACCACCTTTGCAACAAATTGATCTGGAAAAACAGAACTAGCATACTGAAGTGTAGGGCATGCATTTGTGGGGTGAGATGAACAAAAACAAATGTTACACACAAGTGTAGCTTCCTGTACAGGTAATTGTTGTCTCACTACTATATGTCTTACCAAAGAAGTCAATTCCTCAAGTTTTGACTCCATTATGCATGGTCCATTGTATCCTTAAAATGCAACAAAATGCAACAAAATGACAATGAAAGAAAAGAAAAAATTAAAAAGAAAGAGTTAGTATGGGATCAACACTCAAAATATGCAAAAATAAATCTAGTTAATGTATCTAAACATTTTTAAAATTTATGGGAGCAACACAGGACAAAATCTACATAAAAATGAAACTAGAAAATGCAATAAAAAATAATAAAAAATTAAAAAAATGGTCTAAATGATAGAATTTCGAAAAACCAGGGTTGACCTCACAGTTTACTGTGAGTCTTGTTTATCAGGTTGTTTTCCTTCAGCCGACCAAGTTTCATATTTTTCTGGGCACGTTCAGTTCGAAAATTGTATCAACTACCCATAACCACCAGTTTTCCGTCTTTCCTTCACTAGAGAAATTCAGAAATCTAAGAAAAAAAATTGTTAGTGTAGTATGAACAATACTAGATAATGGATAAAAATGTTAGAAAAGTTAATAAAAAGCAAAGGTTAGTAAAAACACTTAAAATGAAAAGATTACACTTACTAATCCCCTACACTAAAAAATTTTGACGAGTCTTGAACTCATCAAAATTATAACCGAAGTTATTAACTAAGTTTGCAGTATATTGAACAACACCGGATCGTCTCCTCAAGGATCGTAAATGCAATTTTATCAAATTAAGTTAAGTTAGAAAGGGGGGTTTTGATTGTTCAAGGATTACAATGACAAGATCTCAAGAAAAATAACAATTAAAAGAACAAATCAATTCAAATCTATCCGAGATTGGGTGGATTCAATCATAGACCTTTCAACAAACACCTGAAATACATTTGAATGGTTAACTTGGATCTAACTCGAGATCTCTCGCATCGATTCGAATTCATACTAGACAATCGTCCATAATTCAATTGACAAGTGATAAACACAAATCTGCAATCGCACCATTCATGTAAATATATGTCAATTTAAGCACCGAATTCAATTAACCTAGGCACAAATCAGTAACCTAACCTCTTCAATTACGTGATTAGTTTAGATCAATCAGTTCTAAGTTTCATCACAAATCTCAATCTTCGCTTATGTGATTAATTCAGATCAATCAGTTTTAAATTTCATCACAATACTTAATCTTAAACCAAGATCAAATCAGATCAAATATAAACAGAATCACCATTCATGCATTCAAGATCAAGAAAACAGAAGAAGAAGAGAAGAGGAATTCAAATATAAATCAAATACATTACATAACCAAGGTCTCAAGAATCCAAGCCACAATCTCTTCAAGAGTCCCGAATTGACTAGAAGTGACTTAGCTCTCCATTACAATGAAGGAAAAATATACAAGAACTATGAAAAGCTATCTCTAACACCAAGTGTGTGTTGTTCCTAGAGCTCTCCACATGCTTCCTTTTATAGAGGATTCAGAGTAGTAGTAGATGGGTAGATGGGATTAGTAGGTGGATGAGTAGGTGGATGAGTAGGTGGGTGAGTAGGTGAGCTACCTTGTCTCCGAAATTCTTTATTGCTGAACTCATTGATTTCGTCATTTCTGAGCCAAGTGGTCTTCATGAAAGTTCTAGGAAATTGTCTAAGCTTTCTAATGGCTCTGGAAACACCCAAAAATTCGTCTTACAACCCAAGATATGACTCAATTACTACAGACTGTTCAGGACCAGTTTCAGCACATCTGTTTTGACTTTCAGACCCAATATCTCCATCAAGGAGCCCGAATCAAGTTTTGTGCTTGACATGAAAGTTGTACATATGGGTCTTAACTTTCAGATTACGAATTTTTAGCCCATTTTATATGCCCAAAATCGAATTATGTTCTGGTTACTACACACTATTCGGGTTCCAGTCACAAATCCCGTATTTTGATTTCCATGCCCAATTAGCTCCACTAGATGTCTGAAATTGACTTTGAGCTCTTCATCAAAGTTGTAGAGCTCTTTCTTATCTTTCCTACAAGATAAAATTCATAATTATGAGACATTTAGAACTCAAGATATGACTAAATTACAGAAATAGTGTAAGACCCGAATAATGCTGAAAAAATCAATTAAGTCAGATTCGAGTTCAAACTTACAAAACATAATCAAATTCAGTCAATTAAGTACATGAAGAGTGTAAATAACTAAACATAAGGGTTTCTTAATGAATAAAATATGTGATTATCAGTGTACTATTTGTATATCTCCATGCTACTATGTTGGTATTGGCGTAGGTGATCTCACCTCTTTGTATGCCTATTTTTGTATTGTATTTATATTTGGTGAAGACGCTGAGCAAAGGATTGAACAAGAAGGCAAAGAGAAACAGATTCCTATAGAGGAAGCTGAATTCTGAGAAGATGGCGATACCCAGTTTCCTAGGATATATGAGGTTGCAATTTCGCGGAGGACCGGAGGCTTGGCATGTCCGTCTAGATAGAGAATGTATTTTCTATATAAGAGACTTAAATATTACCCTAAGTAGGCTTTACCAAGGGAACCTTTATTTCAGTGTAAATATTTATGTACACTTAGAGTTTCCGTTATTCATTAGGCAATATTGGGGAGCTTACTACTGTACTCCTAGTGTGAATAGTATCATGTCGTCTGCACGGACACCTGTCCGTAGGACTTCGCGTCAGATCGGATTCCTACCTGCTGAGGAGTCTGAGGAGGACCCATCTGAGGGTTCTGCTGTCTAGTTTATACTTGGGCAAGTATGTAATTTAAATAATGTTTAAATACTTTTGAGAACTTGGTCTGTATATAAATAATTTCGACAGTACTTCTGTAATGTATATGATGTAAATTATTTGTGATGATGTTTCATAATTTTTATTTTCTGCTAAATTTATTTTATCGACAACGAGAAATTTTATAACTCATATTTTTATTATAACATCACATTTTATAACTTGGGGGTAACTCGATAATAATAACGTTTAAATGTGGCACCATACGGTGAGTGTTACACCAGCTAACTATAACATATATAGCAATTATATAACAATTGCTATAACTTCTAACATAGGAGTTTCCTCCTCTTTTCTCATAGCTGCATACTACCTAGTAGTGTGATATCAACCGAAAGCCTACACATTGTTAATATATATAATGCACATACAACTGTAAATACCAACAGTGACGGACAATGCCTATATAACTGTCTGCAAATGCAATGAGAATGATATGTATTATGAATATATCTAAGAAGATCCTAAGAGTATGTGGATGAAAGGCATATACAGGGTTTTTTTTTGAAATACATCAAAAAATTTATGTTAAAAACAAAGAAATTTACTATGAACTGATTCATAGACTTGCATACTTAGGAATCCTGATTTCTCATGTTTATCCCCTTATAGATAGGAAATATAAATTCTCGCACTACATGCAACCTTAGCTGGTAGTTAGAAATATTGTCCCCTTAGGAACTTATCTGATTCTTTACCTTCTTAGCTAAATGACCTTGCGTCATATAAAGTTACATTCTCAGGTAGACATTACCAGACCATTCCCCCTACTTGTACCTAGACACCACCTCGTCACTCCTATCTCTTAAGTGATTTCTAATGCAACACTATGTTGCTGAGGTGTTAAGTACTCACTTATGGCAAACCACTAATCTTGGTTGCACTAAGGTTCTTACTCTTTACATACATACTAGATTAACTAACTAGTGTGTGAAAAGCATAGTGTTATGTTTATCTCTTACATAAACCATCTCAACTTTCTTATAGACTCAACTCATCCTAGTGAAAGAGTCTATCTTAGCTAATGCCTCATTCAACCTTACTTGAGAAAATAAATGAGCATTTCTCTTAAACTTTGCATACTTAACTCATCTTTGCTAATAAAGGAATTATTGCACATTTATGCTATACCTTATGATTATGGCAACTTATTAATCACAATTCATCTTATTGTGTATTTAGCAATGCACAAAGTCCTACTTAACTAGAGACTTAGTACATAAACATTCCATCATTGGAACTAATACACAACCTTATCTCCACTCAAGTGAATTTAATGCAAGAGTGGTTCTTACTTGCAACTCTTTGTTGCTTAAAGTTCTAAGTACGTTCCCAAGGCAATCCACTATTCTTGGATCTCCTACGGTTCAAACCTTTCTCATACTTACTAGAGTGAATACTATTAGTCCATCCTAGTATACTTGTATCAAACACCACTCATCATCACATCTTTAGTGAAACTAAGTAACAACAAATTACCATAGGTGAAAGACACTTTTCTATAGCAAACTCTTGCTCTCGGTTGCTTTAAAATTCATTCTAACATATGCATGTCAAAGGAATCATCCTCTTGTTGGATTTCTTCTACTAGCATGCTTGACATCCTCTATGTCATTCTCTTGTTCTTGGATAACCAACTATTTAAATCTTTACATAATCTTTATGTGACAATTTTCCTATGGAAAAATGCCTCAATTTATGCCTCAACACATTTAGAAAATGTGTATCAATGAGTTCTCAAAGGGTTGCACTTCAAAATTTGCAAAGAACCAATTTTTCAAGGTTCTGGGTTGCGCGCCGCTGCGCAACCCTCCCCACGCCGCGGCGCCCGTAGCAGAATCTAAGTTCTGCATAATTCTACAGGTGTGGTACTGTTCCATTGGTCCAATTTCTTGATTTTGGCTATTTTCAATCAGTTTCTTGGTAATCCTAAGTCCCTAACTAGTTCATTAACATATAGGAAACTTTAATCACCATCTTAAACCTCTTGATTTGGATCTATGAACCAAGGACACTCATGCTAGACCTGAAACTCCAAAATGAGCATAAATGGTCCAAAAGAAGTATTCTAAGCTTCTAAATTCAGTTTATGCTTTGGACAAGTCATAAACAACCAAATAAACATAACCATGCAAGCCAAACACATCAAATTCACTTAGAACTCAATTTGGCCTATTAGGTTGTTTAGGTGCATACATGAAGAGAATAGAAAAATAGATGAATAGAAATCATAAACCCCTACCTCTTGAAGACTCTTGATCTTGAAGCCTTGAACTTGATCCTTGAGTTTGCTCCTTGGATCTTCTTCCTCTCCTTCTTCCTTTCTTCCCCTTTCTCTTTTTCTCCATTTTCTTTCTTTTCTTTCTTTCTCTGTTTTTGCATTTCTCAGTCGTGAGAAAGGAGAAATAAGGGGGTGGGACGTGGAGGAAATTTTGAAAAAAGATTAACTTAAATTTCTGTGCTGAAACTTATATCTGCTAAGGACACTTGAATCACACCAATTCAAGTTTTCCAGCTTCCAATAACTTTACAATAAATCATAAGATTAATCTAAATTATTGTTTCACCATTTTCATCATTTTCTATATCTGCTGCTAGTCATTCGGTATTAAAATACACAACCAGTATACCTAAAAATACCAAACTGACTTTGATTCTCTTGAAACTTTTACCACATCTTACTTGGCTTATTTGTGGCCTAGAAACAAACTTTCTATGTTTATTTCCCTCAATTTAGCAACTTATGCCATTATCTGAATCATTTTAAACTACTTTTTAACTTCTGTGTTATAACTAAGTGCTTAAACGAATTCAGTTTATCGCAAAACTTCACTGACATGCTAAACAAGTCAAATGCTACCTTTGAAAACCATTTACCAGTCTAACATGTGTTTAAGGATGTTACAAGGGGCATCCTGCAGAAAGCATGTCCCTTATATATAAGTTCGGCTCATCATTACCGATGATTAAGCTAGGTGGCTGTGGATCATCTTGGTCCAATTATCATCATGAGACTCATAAACTCGGCTCATCATTATTGATGACCGAGTTGGGGGGCTGTGGACCGTCATGAACTTGGGCCTGCAAGGACCCAAGCAGACCTTAGTGGACCAACCGAATAAGCATAGCTTCTGTACCAGGCAAGCTCATTTGTGAATCCCTAACCCAAGAAAATCTAGGTCAACTCGACCAATGTCTTGCCCCATGATTCGACTGTACTATGCCCGGATGGGAGGTGATTCGCTTCTCATGTGCCTTATATGAGTCGTCAACGGTCACAGGTCATTCGACGCCATCATGACCAATAATCGAAAATGGTTTTGCACCATAAAGGACAGACATAACATCTCCAAACGATCAAAACCCAGCAATCGGAAATGGCTTCACGCCATAAAGGCCGGACATAACATCTCCAAACGATCAAAGCCCTAAATGACTTAAACGAAGGGCATTCGAAGAGTCAATCCTCAGACTCCTATATAAGTCAGCCTGACAGCCTATGTCAGACATATTCCATTCTTTACCCATACGCTCAGACTAGCCTTCTAAACACACTTCACAATCATTCTTTCTGACTTGCCTAGGTTTTCTTTTCGCCTACCGATATCTTCCAACCTAAGACCCAATTAATATTCAGAACAAACACCTTTAAGGTCACTTACTTGCCGAGTACCAATCCACTTTATAAACGAGGTCAAGCCCTATGAAACACATCTTCTCTTATACTTCCTTGTAGTGTCACCTCTAACTTAGGTGTTAGAGTGACTTTTACCCCTGTCACCCTATCACAACGCTAGGAGCACCAACCTCAGTTCTGCCTAAGTCTAGGCACGCATAACCCTTGAACCTTGGACATAATATATTCTAAGAAATAAATGAAATACCATAAATGGTCTATAATGTAAAAAAAAAAAAAATTACACTTCTTTTTGTTTTCTTTGTTGCAAAGACCATACTTTTAATTATTTTGCCAACATTTTTTTAATTTACATAGAATCTTTTTTAGCGTTACAAATCCCAACCTTGTCTTGAAACATGAAGTTTTAGAATTTCACGATTTTGTCCAACATGCAACAACATTAATATCTAAAGTTAAATAATATTGTGTATTCACTAAAGAATATTTTTTTCAGTAAATTCAAATCAAACTATTCAACTAATACTATTATATTTTTGTCGTGTGTTGTATTCTGCTAATGTTAAGCCAATTTGTACACAAGAAAGTATAGTAAGATGAGTACATATATTTATTGATACAAGAGGTAACCTTGCGGTTACAGAAGAGAAGCCTAAAAACTACAAGATACAAGATAAAGGATAACAACATTGATAACAGCTTATTAAAACAACTTTGCCGTCAACATCCTAATATTTGAGTTTAACTCAGTTGTTGACTAAGTCTTGGAATGTTCCTTATTAAGACATTGGTATCCCTATTTACCTATATCAAGTTTTATAGCGTAATCCTAGGCATCCAGGAGTAATGTATCCCGGAGAAACCCGACTGTGTTTTACTGTCTTACAAGTTTTTTTATTTTAAACAATTAAAATTTAAAATTTGTCATAGTTGGAGACAATCCCTCTTATCTAGGTAAAAAGCAGGCCAGGACATCTAGCATTTCCCAGTTTTATATGGTTTCTTTTTAATCTTAGAATTGTTAATAAAATAACTTATCAAGCTTGTTTTTTTGGTGTCTTATATTTGTTAGTTAAACTCCGATAGAGTTCTAAACATGTAAGCAGAGACGAATCCAGACAGGAAAAAGTGGAGACTCATGTCTCAACTTAACTTGTAATTTTTTTTTTGATTTTATATACATATTTGTTTTTTTATCTTTTTGTATATATAATTTTTGCTCTCATACAAATAAATTAATAAATTTATAGTCATAGAAAGTAAAATATTTTTTTTTAATATTACCTTCTAAAATATCCCACCGTTCCTATATGATTTGTTAGAGTACTAAAGTCTGTCAAAATATTCAGAGTACTAAAGTCTTCTCTCACATTCTTTTCACTGTTACGTTTTAATGATATTTCTTAGATTTCTCAAGCTTCTTTTTTTTTTTTTTATTTAATCATTAGTTCTTCACCCTATGAATATTATTAAGAATTAGCTATACAATCGTATTTAGAGATGAATGATTAAATAATTGCTTGGTTATATATATAAGAGGAAAATATTTGATAATATTGATAATGAAAATATTATTCAATATATTTTAAAATATGAAAATGCGAAAAAACAATTGTAAATTAATCTTTTATAATTTTATATTAATATATTGTTTTATATAAATATAATTATTGAAACTTTTTTTTATATTTTTGTATTGATAATACTATTTTTGCTTTCAGTGCTTAAAATTTCTAGGTGTGTCAGTGCATGTAAGAAGTCTTTTTTCCTCCTATATGCTTATATATATACTTGTTCCAGCCAAAATAATTATAGTTGTGTCTTTCTGTCTTTGTGCATAACACCTGCGATATAGGCCAAGAAGCAGTTATGTTGCGATATCATCCAAGAGATTATAAGGCATATTTGTTGAGCTTGATCAGTGGGGAGAACTTCATCCAGATTTGTTGCATGAGATTATGAAGCGTGTTTATTCTACTTTAGGTGTCGCACAATCTGTAAATCATGGAACTACAAAATACTCCCAAGCATATAAGAAGTCCATGGCTAGTGCTACCTTTCGATGATGAGACTTTTGAGACAGATGAGAAGGATGTCTGTCACTTGAGATTGGCTGAGATGCATAACAACTTGATACGTGGGTCTTGCTTTGGATGGTTGATTAGTGTTGGAATTGGTAAAGTATTACGAATGGTGAATCCATTTACCAAGACTCACTTTGATCCTCCATCAATGTCGACCATTCCAGGCATAGTTGTTTATTATCATGATATACAAAATGAGGAATACATTGTAATCGATATGGCTCAACCTACACTATTGATAGCAGACATATACTCAAAAAAAAAAAAAAGGAGCAGGTTCAAAAGATGATCATATCTTCCCCTTTGACAATGACATGCAGGACTTCATGGCTATGGCTATATATGGTGAATATGACAGATTGGGTTTTTGTATGTTTGGTGACAATAAGTGGACAGATGTTCTGACCACAGAAATAATATATTGTGGCTTTGAAGATGCCATATTTCATGAAGGAAATATCTATGTTATAGATCATAAAGCTCGGGTTTAAGAATTTGACATGAGAACACCATTCAGAGCCATCAATGAAATGTCATCGCCACTTGATCTTTCCATTCCCTATGCTAACAGGAACAAAAAGTATTTGATTTGGAGTGTTGACAGTTAATTGCTAATGGTGATATGGCATTTGAGTTGTTATCCAGTTCGCAGTGGAGAGGAAGTAATGAGTTGTTATAAGATTTCTAAATTTGATATATTTATAAATTAAACAAAAATGCAAAGCAATGAGCAATAGTGTTTAGTTTGGAGAATTATGTTTTAATGGTCGGATTCAACTCCTCTATTTGCTTGCCACCTTTTCCAGGTGGTAAAGGAAATTGGGGAAGAAATTGTATATATTATACAGATAATATGATCGAATCTCATTATTGGAAAATTGTCGATGGTCATGATATTGGTGTCTTCTCGAAGATGGAAGAATTAACCAACTATTCCCAGACTCATAATTCCTTTATCCTCCCCCAATTTGGTTATTTTCTTAGAATTTCATTTTCGTTTTCATTTTATCTAGATTTTCATTGAGTGAGTTAATTTTGTATTTTTTTAGAAAAGGACATTGGTTCCTAAACAAATTATTTTGTATTTTCTTCGTCAGGATTATCTTTCTTTGATGAGAACCAAAAGTGTTATTAATGTTGTAGAGTAAGTTTTTCAAACTACAATGAATAATCTTAAGGTTACTTAAATATGGTTAGATGCTTGACATTAGAGTTCAGTGACCATTTCTCTGCTTTTGTTGACAAGATAAATTGGGCTTCTTTTGGGATCTAATAGAAGTCAAGGAATAATGAACACAACATGAAAACGGAAATATGTTCATATGTTCAATATGTTACCTCTTCCTTTCCATTTTTCCCTTTTGTTTTTCTTTGTTTTTTAAATCTCAAACTAAGTTCTATGATAATTACTGCCCTGCTTTCACTATACATGTGACTACATTGCTCAAGTTTTGTTATTTTGTATGGAGCCTTTCTTATAATCAATTCATGTGTTTTGATAGGATGAGGCATATAGACTTTACCAAATGCATAGAAGTCTAGCATGCTACAAATAATATAACAACAACAACCATCCAACCCTTTTCTCCAATTAGATAGGTTGGCTGCATTGGTTACAGTTTGCCATGGTGTTTGATCTTGTATCATATATTCATGAAGTACCATGTACCCAAAATCCTTGTTAATTTGGGGTCAATACACATATTTAAAGTCATTTCTTTAATTTGCTCTCAATTTCTAAGTTCGTAGCCTTTACAATAGCATCATCAATATTACCTATCAAATAAAAGACCAATTCGAGAAGATAAATTAATTTTCCATAAAGAACCAATTTAAACCCTCTAAATTTTTTTGTGAGACCAATACATTTCCTTAGTTCTCCGTTAATATATTTTTTGGGTCTCCCTCTAGCCCATTTTAAAGGGGCATCATCTATAATTTCATGTCTTCATACCAGGGTGTGTGTAGGTTGTCACATTATATGCTTAAATCATCTTAAATGGTTTTGCATCATTTTTCTCTCTATAGAAGCTATTTCAACCTTCTCCTTAATATATTAATCTTAAGCCTAATTAAGCCTAATTTGTGGGTGGATTCCTTGTTAGGTATTATTTTAGCTTAAAATGTTTCCAATTAGTTATTAGGTTTATAGAATGGTGGCTTCTACGGTACATCCTAGGTGTATAGCTTCACCCCTTGAAAATGACTAGTGAGATGATCACAGTCCATGTGTCTTAAAATTTTGGGGTTGGATGGTAGATTAGATACACTGTCAATGGCCAACATGGGTTGGTACGAGTAGTTAAGGTTCCGGTCTTAAGCTTTGCTTTCCCCAAAGGCGTGAGTTCAAGTCCCCCTAACTTCATTCAAGTTGCCGATGTTGAATCGATGTGGAATCACTTTAGAGTTGTACTGCGCAACGATCCTTTGTTTGAGGGCTACTTCCTAGACATGGGCGATATGACGCTGTTCTTCTAGCAAATCGAGCTCATGGAGGGTGAGGTCTGAATTGGTTTCCTTAGAGAAGTTTTTGCTTCCTCTAGTTCGGTTCTCCTATTTCTAACAGGATCATGGCCTCACAACCATAGGTCAACTTAAAAGGGGGTTTATCCCAAAGAGGAATATGGTGTGGTTCGATATGCCCATAGGACATGATCGAGTTATTCCACCTAGTTTCCCTTAACGTCATCAAGTCTTTGTCACGACCCTTTCTTAGGCCGTGACCAGCGCACAAGCTAGTGATACTCAGTACTCATCTAGCATGACAAGCCTAACCATACCACATCAATTAAAGAAAACAATTTGAAACTTACATTAGGGCTACCAAAAATTCAACAGAGTGTTCTCTAAAAACTGAACAAAACACATATTTCATTTAGACCTGGTCAACAACACATGTCCATATCCATCACAAACATAAGCATCTAGCATCAATCATAAGTACAAACTGAGTCAGCTATATAGAAAGGCATATCAAGACTTTATGGTCATACATATATACATCAAAAGAAAGAAATAAACTCTATCTCCTATAGCTGCAAAATACTGGAGTCAACGTGTAACACTAGCCAGCAATGACAATGAAGGCCTACCAAAAGACAAACACTCCTAGGCAGAATAGCAAATCTCAGGAATCCCCTACTCAACAGCCTGCGAATCTAAAGGGAAAAAGAATGGGGTGAGTCACATAGACTCAGTAAGGGCATAATAAATAGAGTGAACAAGAAAGGAAAACAAGTAATAGCTTGAATATTTAAGCTTTGCAAAACAACTCTACTTAACAAATCTCATCTCATATCTTAGACAAAATCTATACATCTATTATATGCACATTAACAGTTACATCTCTTCGCCATGGCAAGCGGACCACACGACGTTATATCTCTTCCCCATGGCAGGCCGAACATATGTCGTTATATCTCTTCACCACGACAAGAGGAACATACATCGTTATATCTCTTCGCCACGGCAGGTGGAATTTCAACACCCAATCCTTATAGTTAATTCTCATAACAAAAATTCAAAATCATCATAAGTTAACTTAAAGATTTTGTTTCCCTAGGATATAAGCTTGATGCTATAACCCAAGCTATTAGAATGGATATAAATACGTGTCAAGATGCTTAAATTTCAAAAATATGTCACAATGTAAACTATCCACTCACTAGTATGAAAAACCAACTCAATCGGTCCTCACGACGCTTGGAGGAGCAAGCTGTGTAGTGCCCACTAAATTTGACCATAAACAATTATTTTGACAAGTCAAGATAAATGAAACAATGACCTACATTAAGAAGCAACCTCAAAGGAGATCATTTTTCCTTAAAACTTAGAGTTACCCACTAGCTATTAGGAATTTAAAACACAAGCACCATGAATAAATAAAATAACTACACTATAATTGCAATTTGCACTTCATAAGGCTCTAGAAATTTCATTTAGAGTTGAACTAACAAAAGAGTAAAGAGATTAGGTAAAATTCCTAATTATATGATTTAGGGTTTTTAAGAAACTCATGAAAAAAAATCAAGGTGTGGCTTTCCTATTACCACTTACTAGAACCAACTTTCCACACTCTTAGATTTCTACTTCAAAGCCCCAAAATACACTCACCTACCATTTTTGAGATAGCAAAGCTTAAGGGGAAAAATAAGATTTGGCACAAAGCAAACAAGAATAAAATAGTAGAAACTTACCTCAAGCTGTTGGTACAAGTAGGTGCAAGGATTTGGTGTTAAAATGAGGGAAATGTGAGATTTTGGTGGAGAAAGGAGAAGAGAAATAGAGGACGAGAAACGTCTTTGTTTCTCGTTCTTCCTCTTTTTAAAAGACTTTGATTGCCTTTTTTTTACATATAGGACAAATAACCAAATTGCCCTCTACAAAAAACTATTTCCATCCTTATCCCTCCTCTAAAGCCAGCGTCCTCACAATCTTTCCCTCTTAAATGAAATTCGTCCTCGAATTTATTTATTTATTTTTATTTTTACTAAACTTGTATATCAAAAAGATGTGGATACGTGTCATGTATAACTATCTCGGGCTCCCACGTCATCTCTTCACTAGATGGTCCTCACCAAACAACCTTGACAGAAGTAACTTCCTTGGAGTATAAGCGTTTCACTCGTCTATCTACTATAGCCATAGGTTGCTCAACATAACTAAGATTTTCATCAAGTTGAACTGCTTGGTGTTGAATGACATGAGATGGATCATGAATATATTTCTAAAGCATCAAAACATGGAAAACTGGGTGAACTCCTGAAAGATTTGGGGGAATGGCTAAGCGATAAGCTACCTACCCAACCCTCTATAGAATCTCAAAGGGTCCTATGAACCTTCGGCTCAACTTACCCTTTCTACCAAACCTCATAATACCCTTCATAGGTGAAACATGTAGAAACACCTGTTCTCCCACACCAAACTCCAAAGGTCGATGCCTCCAATCTGAATAAGACTTTTGCCTACTCTAAATTGTTACTAGGCGATCTCGAATTAATTGAACATTCTCAACAGCTTCTTGAATTAAGTCTGGACCCACAACTCTAGATTCTCTAAACTTAAACTAACCTATAGGGGATCTACAACGCCTCCCATATAAGGCCTCAAAAGGTGCCATCTGGATACTAGATTGATAACTATTATTGTAAGCAAACTCCATCAAAGGTAGGTATTGATCCCAACTCCTTCCAAAGTCTAATACACAAGAGCGAAACATATCTTTCAAAATCTGTATAGTCCTCTCAGATTGACCATCAGTTTATAGGTGAAAAGTAGTAGTCAAGTCCAATCGTGTTCCCAAAGCAGTCTGAAAAGATATCCAAAACTGAGCTGTGAACTGAGGGCCTCGATCTGAAATGATAGACAATGGTACTCCATGTGTAACATCCCGGGACTGCCTGCAGGATTGACGAGTGTCTCCACAAACCAACACGAGTTTTTTCAGCGTGCTTTGTCCTCACTCACACGCATCCTAGGAAACTTCCCAAGAGGTCACCCATCCCATAATTACTCCAGGTCAAGCACGCTTAACAATGGAATTATTATGTTCTAGGCTCCCGAAAAAAAGTTGCAACTTGTTGATATGGCTACGCCTAATCAATTCCTTTAAGCCATCCTCAACTATGCATGCCCCATACCCGCACTTTGAATCCCTCTCATTCCTGCGTATTCGCTTCATTCATGGGACTCTTTGCCTAGAAGCATGCCAGAGCCGCTCCTTGTACGTGCTTCTCATGCACCGGGCCACTCCCCGCCTCATCAACCTCGGGACAACACATGCCCACCGTTTCGCCCTGGTTCGTCCCCGAACCACACCGTACTGGGAGAGGTCCCGGCTCTGATACCATCTGTAACATCCCGGGACTGCCTGCAGGATTGACGAGTGTCTCCACAAACCAACACAAGTTTTTTCAGCGTGCTTTGTCCTCACTCACACGCATTCTAGGAAACTTCCTAAGAGGTCACCCATCCCACAATTACTCCAGATCAAGCACGCTTAACAATGGAATTATTATGTTCTAGGCTCCCGAAAAAAAGTTGCAACTTGTTGATATGGCTATGCCTAATCAATTCCTTTAAGCCATCCTCAACTATGCAGTCCCATACCTGCACAGTCTTTGAATCCCTCTCATTCCGGTGCGTATTCAATTCATTCATGGGACCCTTCGCCTAGAAGCATGCCAGGAGCCGCTCCTTATACGTGCTTCTCATGCACCGGCGTCCACTCCCCGCCCTCATCAACCCCGGGACACCACACCATGCAGAGATACTATCTTCTTTAAATAAAGCTTAGCATACTGAGCCGTCGTATAAGTAGTTTTTACAGGCAAGAAGTGTGCGGACTTTGTCAACCGATCCATAATTACCCAAGCTGATTCATAACCCTTTGCGGTTTTTGGCAACCTCGTCACAAAATCCATAGTGATCCTTTCCCATTTCCACTTAGGAATATCAATTTGTTGAAGCAAACCTGCAGGCTTTTGATGCTCAGCTTTAACCTGTTGACATACTAAGCATCTGGATACGAATTCTGCTATATCCTTCTTCATCCCTTACCACCAATATAATTCTTTCAAATCTTGATACATCTTTGTGGAACCTGGATGAGTAGCATAGGAGGAATGATGGGCTTCCTCTAAAATCTTCTTTCTCAAATCCCCTATATTAGGAACACATAAGTGACTGCCAACATATAAAACACTCTCAGAGTCAACCACCATTTCAGAAGTTTTGTCTTCTCAAACCTTTTCCATGATCTTCTTTAAATGAGGATCTTGACTTTGCGTTGCCTTAATACTATCCACCAAAGTAGAATGAACCTGAAAATGGGCTAGTAATGACTCCGAGTGTGTGACCTCAAATTGCACTTCACTATCTATAAGATCTTGAAACTCCTTCAATATTGGTCTTCTAATGTCCACTATATGTGTAAGACTACCCATAGACTTTCGGCTCAAAGCATCAGTGACCACATTCGCCTTCCCTAGGTGATATAAGATCGTGCAATCATAATCTTTTAGGAGCTCCATCCATCTTCTTTGCCTTAGGTTCAAATCCCTCTACTGAAAGATATACTTAAGACTTTTATGATCAGTGTAGATCTCATATGTCTCACCATATAAGTAATGCCTCAAAATCTTAAGGGCAAATATCACTGTTGCCATCTCCAAGTCATGTGTAGGATAGTTTTGCTCATGCTTCTTGAGCTGCCTAGAAGCATAAGCAATAACTCTCTCATGTTGCATCAACACGCAACCAAGATCAACTCTAGAAGTA
This sequence comes from Ormosia emarginata, assembly GCA_029884605.1. Taxonomy (NCBI): domain Eukaryota; kingdom Viridiplantae; phylum Streptophyta; class Magnoliopsida; order Fabales; family Fabaceae; genus Ormosia; species Ormosia emarginata. The sequence continues at coordinate 45,407,488 of JAQQTP010000077.1, read as the reverse complement.
TCACAATAAACTGCATACCTGCTACCACTAGAAGGTAATGTTAAGACTGGGGTTGAGGTCAAACAATCCTTCAAGTGTTGGAAACTCTACTCACATGCATTAGTCCACTGAAACTTAACTTGCTTTTGTGTCAACCTAGTCAAAGGAGCTGCAAGTTTGGAGAAATCCTTGACAAATCAACGGTAATACCCGACTAGTCCAAGAAAACTACGGATCTTGGTTACCGATGTAGGCCTCGACCAGCTTTGAACTGCTTCTACCTTCTTTGAATCATTGCTTATTCCACGCTTAGACACCACATGTCCCAAGAAAGCCACACTATCCAACCAAAACTCACATTTAGAGAATTTGGCATATAGCTTATGTTCTCTCAAAGTTTGTAAGGTTAATCGCAAGTGTTGCTCATGCTCCTCCTTGCTCCTGAAATACACTAGGATGTCATCAATGAATACTATCACAAAGTGGTCCAAGAATGGCTTGAAGACTCAATTCATCAAGTTCATAAAAGCTGCAGGAGCATTGGTAAGACCAAAGGAACATAACCAAAAATTCATAGTGACCATAACAGGTGCAGAAAGTTGTCTTAGGAATGTCCTCACTTCTTATCTTCAGTTGATGGTACCCCGATCACAAATCAATCTTTGAGAAACATTGGGATCCTTGAAGCTGATCAAATAGGTCATCAATCCGAGGAAGATGGTACTTATTATTCACTATCACCTTGTTCAATTGCTTATAACTAGTACACAAGCGAAGGGAACCATCCTTCTTTTTTTACAAACAACACTAGTGCACCCCAAGGAGAACAACTAGGACGAATGAAACCCTTATCAAGTAGATCCTCAGTTGTTCCCTTAACTCCTTATGCTTGGTTGGAGCCATCCGATATGAGGGTATAGATATTGGTTGAGTGCCTGGAAGCAAATTTATACAAAACTCTATCTCCCTGTCAGGCGGTAATAACTCTTCAGGAAAGACATTAGGGTACTCATACACCATTGGAACCTGCTCCAAGCTTGCCTTTGATATATTAATGTCTTTCACCATGGCCAAGTAACCATCACAACCTTTTCTCAACAATTTTTGAGCCACAACTGATGAAATCAGGTTACTTGGTGACCAATTTCGATCACCTTGGAATATGAACATTGGTTCCTCTGGCATACAGAACCTCACCACTTTACTGTGGCAATCTAAGGTAGCATGACAAGAAGCTAACCAGTCCATGCCCAGTATCACGTCAAAATCTAGCAAATCCAGCACTACCAAATCTACTAACAAAAGCCTATCTCCCACTAAGATCTCGTAATATCTGTACACTAAGTTAGCTAACAAAGAATCACCTAATGGTGTATCTACTATCAAAGGCTCACTTAGAGGTGAAAGATCTATCATAAAATAAGAAACAAAGAAACAAGATACAAAGGAATGCGTAGCTCCAGAGTCAAATAGAACATATGCATCTTGAGAGAACACTGAGAGTATACCTGTCACAATAGCATTAGATGCTTGAGCATCCTGACAAGTCAAGGCAAACACACAAGCCTGTCCTTTACCAACCTGTCCCTGTCCTCTACCAACTTGTCCCATACCTCTGCCTCCTAGTCCTCTACCATCCTCCTGAGCACTACAAGATCCTCGTGTCCCTGAACCACCAAATTGTGTCGCTAGAGCCACTAGTGCTAAAGCTCTACTAGGAGAAGGCTGAGAATATAATGTAAAGCAATTTCTCACAAAGTGCCCCATATGACCACAATAATAATCCCCCTGGACCTTGCCTCTGATGTTGTGAAACTCCTCGACTATGAGTTGTGCTAGCTGACTGGCTGCCATGCATGCTCAATGGTTACTGAGCCCCCTACTATCCTCGACGACCCTGAACAACATCATCTCTAGAACCTCTGCCACCATGGCCTCGATGGCCACCACGTGATGTATTAGAGCATGACCTCTTACGCAAGTCACAAGAAGTCCCACCCCTATCTCTATTCCCACGCTCAATCGTCAGAGCCCTATTCAAGGCCTGGTCATAAGTCATACTATCATGCCCTACAACTGCCCTGAATAAATAACCTTTCAGGTCCTCAATAAACTGTTGCACACATAGCACCTCCATGGTCACTAAGTGAGGTGCATACCTGGAGAGTCGCATGAACTGAATGCTATAATCTATCACTGACATTTGCTATGTCTGTACAAAGGTCCCACACTCTCGAGCTGTTCCATCTCGGACACTCTGTGGTAAGAAATGAGCTAAGAACAAGCGAACAAAGTCATCCCAAACCATAGGGGGTGAACCTGCTGGCCTAGCATTGAGCATGGTCTTATACCGTCCCCTAGCCACGTCCCATAGTTGGAATGCCGCTAACTCAACCATCCTGACTGGAGAACAACCCAAGCCTCTACATATCCAAGATACTTCATCAATAAAAGTCTAACGACCCTCGTTGGCATCTGAACCACTAAACAGGAGGATCAAGTTTTGTAAATGCAGTAAGAGGAACCTCAGCTCCCCTATGGGGTACTGACTGTTGCTCGCTCGACCCAGCCACATGATTAGTCTCTGAAACCACATGAGTCTGGCTTTCATGTGTTTGTTGTCTTCCACCAACAACATCTACTAACTGCCGTATAGCATGCTACATATCCTGTATCTCAGCAGCTAATTGAGCTATGGTGGGGTTACCACGTCTGGCCCTAGGAATCTCAACATTAGGCACCCTATCAACCCCTTTGTGTCTGCCCCGACCACAACCGTGACTGCGCCCACGCCCACGGTGTCTCGAGGGTGCTTTATGAGGTTGAGTAGAAGCCTCATCAGTAACTTCTCGTCTAGGTGGTATCCTCACCAAAGACAAGAATCAGGATTAGACAAAATACAAATACATACATATATATATACATATATATATATATATACATACATACATACATATATACATACATACATACATACATACATACATATATATATACATACATATATATACACACATACATACATATATACATACATACATATATACATACATACATATATACATACATATATATATACATATATATATACATATATATATACATTATAGAAAGAAGACAAGCTAAAACTAAACACAACAACTTGAGCAAGAGACTCCAATTTAACAAGTGAGTGGTCATAGCTCTTTGCATGTAAGTTGTGCCCGGGTACACAAGTTATAAACAAGATTCTACAATTACCCAAATTTTACAGCTATTAGGACATACAAACCCAAAGCTTTTATACCAACTTTGTCACGACCCTTTCCTAGGTCGTGACTGGCGCACAAGCTAGTGATACTCAATACTCATCTACCCTGGCAAGCCTAACCATACCACATCAATTAAAGAAAACAATTTGAAATTTATATTAGAGCTACCAAAAATTTGACAGAGTTTTCTCTAAAAACTGAACAAAATACATCTTTCATTTAGACTTAGTCAACAACATATGTCCATGTCCATCACAAACATAAGCATTTAGCATCAATCATAAGTACAAACTGAGCCAGCTATACAGAAAGGCATATCAAGACTTTATGGTCATACATATATACATCAAAAGAAAGAAATAAACTCTATCTCCTATAGCTGCAAAATACTGAGTCAATGTGTAACACTAGCCAGCAATGACAATGAAGGCCTACTAAAAGACAAACACTCCTAGGCAGAATAACAAATCCCAGAAATCCCCAACTCAATAGCCTGCAAATCTGAAGGGAAAAAGAATGGGATGAGTCACATAGACTCAGTGAAGGCATAATAAATAGAGTGAACAAGAAACTAAAACAAGTAATAGCCTGAATATTTAAGCTTTGCAAAACAACTCTACTTAGCAAATCTCATCTCATCTCTTAAACAAAATCTATACATCTATTATATGCACATTAGCCGTTACATCTCTTCGCCACGGCAGGCGGAACACACGCCATTATATCTCTTCACCATGGCACGCGGAACACACGTCGTTATATCTCTTCGCCACGGTAAGTGGAACATATATCGTTATATCTCTTTGCCACGACAGGTGGAACATATGCTGTTATATCTCTTCGCCATAGCAGACGGAACACACTCTATTATATCTCTTCGCTACGATAGACAGAATTTCAACACTCAACCCTTATAGTTCAATTCTCATGATAAAAATTCAAAATCATCATAAGTTAACTTAAAGATTTTGTTTCCCCAGAATATAAGCTTAAGGCTATAACCAAAGCTATTAGAATAAATATAAATACATGTTAAGATGTTTAAATTTCAAAAATATGTTACAATGTAAACTATCCACTCACTAGTAGGAAAAACCAACTCAATCGGTCCCCACGATGCTCGGAGGAGCAAGCTGTGTAGTGCCCATTGAATCTGGTCATAAACAATTATTTTGACAAGTTAAGATAAATGAAACAATGACCTACATTAAGAAGCAACCTCAAAGGAGATCATTTTCCCTTAAAACTTAGAGTTACCCACTAGCTATTAGGAATTTAAAACACAAGCACCATGAATAAATAAAATAACTACACTATAATTGCAATTTGCACTTCATAAGGCTATAGAAATTTCATTTAGAGTTGAACTAACAAATGAGTAAAGAGATTTGGTAAAATCCCTAATTATATGATTTAGAGTTTTCAAGAAACTCATGAAAAAAACAAGGTGTGGCTTTCCCATTACCACGTACTAGAACCAACTTTCCACACTCTTAGATTTATACTTCAAAGCCCCAAAATACATGCACCTACCATTTTTGAGATAGCAAAGCTTGAGAGGAAAAATGAGATTTGACATAAAGCAAACAAGAATAAAAGAGTAGAAACTTACCTCAAGCTGTTGGTACAAGTGGGTGCAAGGATTTGGTGTTAAAATGAGGGAAATGTGATATTTTGGTGGAGAAAGGAGAAGAAGAGAAACAGAGGACGAGAAACATCTCTGTTTCCCATTCTTCCTCCTTTAAAGACTTTGATTGCCTTTTGTTTTTACATATAAGACAAATGACCAAATTGCCCTATACAAAAAAAAAACTATTTTCATCCTTATCCCTCCTCTAAAACTAGCGTCCTCACAGTCTTTTTATAATCCCCCTAAGCATGACCTAATTAGCGGCTTTAGCTTATTTATTGGTTTTTGGATGCTCCACCGAGGTAAAATGTTGTTTGATCTTAAGCCCTGTCAGGAGATCTTTGAATTTCTGATCAGTGAACTAGGTTCCATTGTCCATGACAATTGACTCCGGGATTTCAAATCTGTTAATAATTTTCTTGTAAGTGAATTTTTAGATTCGTACAGAGGTGATTGTGGCCAAAGATTTTGCCTCAATCCACTTGATAAAATAATCAATGGCCACCACTAAGTACTTGACCTGCCCTGGTGCTTGGGGAAAAGGGTCTAGGATGTCCATTTCTCATTGGTAGAATGATCAGGGAACAAACATTGTTAACAATTCCTCAAGTGGTGTTGCATAAATGTCGGATTAATGTTGAGATTAGTCTCACTTCTACATATATTCTTTGCTATTAACTTCTATTGTGGGCCAATAGTATCTAGCCCTCAGCGCCTTCCATGCTAAGGACTTTCTATCGAGATGATGCCCTGAGCTCCCTTTATGAATTTTGGCTAAGACATATTCTGCCTTCTTGGGACCAAGGCACTTGAGGACGGGGATGTAATTAGCATTAACAATGACAATAGTTTTGATGATAACAAACAAGAAAGAAATGATTGTGAAAGATCAAATCCCAAGGTTCTTTAAGTTTAGCTTATAGGACTTAGATCTTGTGTAAAGGTAAATAGGAATCATACTAAGCTCATATGTTGTCTTTTATCCAACTTAAACCTATTTGCAAAATCATGTTTTATACTTGTGAAAATATTTATCAAGTTGATCAAAATGGTTTTAGAAATGTTGAAAAAGTTTTGAAAAGTTTGGTTGCAAAATCTTAAGAAATCATGCTTTTTGGTTGAACCAAATAACTCGTTATTGGAAACTAATAAACCAATAACTTATTATTTGGGGTAGCAGAAAACAAATTCCAACAGCTCTTTTTGAGCATTTAATGCTCTCAACCACCACCAACGACTCTTAAATATTTTAGGCTATAAATAAAAGTGTTTGTGCTAATAAAAGTGTTTAGGCATTAAAGACAAGTTGTAAATGAATCTGAATAAACTTCTTGATTATTAAATTCAAGTTTTACCATCTTTTCTCAAGAACCTCTGTTTTGAGCTTTTAGTGTGTGATTCCTTGATGCCCATTGAGCTTCAATTTGTATTATCCACTCTTGAAAGAGTTTTTATTCATATATACTTTGTGTAATCTATAAAGAGGGTGAGGTATCCCTCAAAGGTTTTGTAAGGGTGAGGTATCCCTTGTTATTGAAGCTCAAGCACAAAGGGTGAGGTATCCCAAGGTGTGTTGAGTGCTCTAGTTTGTAAATGTTGTAAGCACCTATTAAAGCTTGAAGATGTTGTGAAAATCTCAGGTGATTACTTGAAGACTTGACGTAAGTCACAAGTGGATTAGTGGCTGAACTAGGATAAACCTTATGTTTGATCTGCTAAACTCAACTCATTTACATTTGTGTATTTATTTTATATGCTTATTTGTATACTATCTATCTTGGCTTATTCATTTGTGAGTGAAAGTATTCAATCTTCTCTATCTATTCACCTCAATCAATTAATAGCTTCAACGAAAATTGATATTCAAGTGTTTCGTGAAAGAATTAAGAAAAACTTTTATAAACTCAATTCACCCCCTCTTGAGTATTGAAGCCACTTGGTAACAAGTGGTATCTGAGCTAGATTCTTGTGTAAAGAGCTTAGCAGCTTCAAAAGAAGTGATGGCTTCAAATGATTTTTCTTCCAAAAGTTATTCAATAAATAGACCTAACTTTTTCAATAGGGATGGTTATGCCTATTGGAAGAAAAAGATGAAATTTTTTATTAAAGCTATTGATCTTGATGTGTGAGATGCCGTTGAAAATGATCCTTTTGTTCCCATACTTATTGTTAATGGTGTAAGAACTAATACACCAAGAAGTGAATGAACCGATGAGGATAAAAAGAATGTTCAATACAATTTGAGAGCAAAGAACATCATTACCACATCCTTAGGGTACGATAAATTCGTTAAGGTATCAAATTGTAAGACCGTCTAAGAAATGTGTGATACCTTAAAAGTAACCCATGAGGGCACAAATGAGGTAAAAAAATCAAGAATAAATACTCTCACTCATGAATATGAACAATTTAGAATGAACCAAAGAGAAAGCATTCAAGAAATGCAAAAGAGGTTCACTCATATTGTAAATCATCTTGCTTTATTGAGAAATTTTTTTCCTAATGAAGACCTTATTAACAATGTTTTGAGGTGTTTGAATAGGAATTGACAACCCAAAGTGATGGCTATTGTGGAGTCAAGGAATCTATCAACAATGACACTAGCCACTCTCTTTGAAAAGCTCTAAGAGTATGAGTTGGATCTAAATAGGTTCAATCAAAATGAAAAGGATGACAAAAAGAAAAAAAGGAATTGCTCTCAAAGCCATTTCTTCCACAAATGGTGATGATGATAAAGATGATAGAGATGGTTTAGAGAACCTTGAGCTAAATAAGGATAATCTTAGTTTCCTTATAAGAAGGTTTGAAAAATTTCTTAAGAAGAAGAGAACTCAAAGAAGGTCACATTTCCCTCCAAAGAAGATTTATCATGAAGGGGAAGAAACCTCATCAACTACAACATGCTATGAATGCAAAAAACCAAGGCACATGAAGATGGAATCTCCTGTGTATCTAAAGAAGACGAAGAAGTTTGAAAATAGACCTTCTAAAGAAAAGAAAGGAAGGAAAGCCTACATAGCATGAGAGGACAATGACATAGATTCTACCGATAGTTCAGAAAATGAAGAAGTCCATCTATGTCTCATGGCTAAAGAAGAAGAAGAAGAAGATAGTGATACCAAGGTGTGCTTGAAGGCCAAGAGCTCAAGTTGGTATCTTGATAGTGGGTGCTCCAGGCACATAACCGGAGATGACTCCAAGTTTTCCTTCCTTGTTCCTAATAAGAATGGATATATAACATATGGTGACAACATCAAATGGAAGATCCTTAGAGTTGGCAAAGTTAGTAAAATCCATTCTTCTTCTATTGATAATGTTTTACTTGTTGAAGGGCTTAAACATAACTTACTTAGCATTAGTCAATTATGTGATAAAGGAAATAAAGTTATATTTGATTCTAATTATTACATAATTGAAGGTAGATATGATAAGCAAGTTAAGTTTGTTGGTCATAGGATCAAATATATATATATATATATATATATATATATATATATATATATATATATATATATATATATATATATATAATTTGCCTTGATGATATATCCTCAAATGATGCTAAATGTTTTATAAGTAAGGAAGATGATTCATGGTTATGGCATAGAAGGATTGCTCACATTCACATTCATCACTTAAATAAGTTGGTCTCAAAAGAGCTAGTAATTGGACTTCTAAAGCTCAAATTTGAAAAACATAAACTATGTGATGCATGTGAAAAGGGAAAACAAGTAAAGGTCACCTTTAAAGTTAAAAATATTGTTTTAACTACTAGACCTTTATAACTTTACACATAGATCTTTTTAGTTCCTCTAGAACTATAAGCTTTAGTGAGAATTACTATACATTAGTGATTGTGGATGATTTTTTTAGGTTTACATGAACATTATTCTTATCTCACAAAAATGATGTTTTTCAATCATTCAAAAGGCTTGCCAAAGTTATCTAAAATGAAAATAGGTTTTGCATTAGATCCATAAGAAGTGATCATGGTGGTGAGTTTGAAAACTATGAGTTTAAAACCTTTTGTGATAAACATGACATTGAACATTATTTTTCTCCCCCTAGAACTCCTCAACAAAATGGAGTTGTAGAAAGAAAAAATAGATCTTTAGAAGAAATGACAAGAATTGTGTTCAATGAGGCTAACATTCCCAAGTACTTTTGGGCGGATGTGGTAACTACCACTTGTTATGTTATAAATACGGTCCTAATAAGGCCAATTTCAAAGAAAACCCCCTATGAGTTATATAAGGGAAGGAAGCCAAATGTCTCACATTTTCATGTCTTTGGATGTAAATGCTTTATTTTAAACAATGGAAATGATAATTTAGGGAAGTTTGATGCTAAGTCTGATGAAAGAATATTTCTTGGCTATTTTATATATAGTAAAACTTTTAGAGTTTACAATAAAAGAACTATGACCATAGAAGAGTCTATACATGTTACTTTTGATGAAACTAACCTAAATGGTCCAAGAAAGGATTTTGTTGATGATGTTGTAGAAATCTTAGTAAAAACATACTTGGAGAACAAAGAAAAAGAAGCCAAGAAGCAAGAAGAGAGTCCCTTTGATCCCCTAAGGCAAGAAGATTCACAAATCATGGACCTTCCCAAGGAATGGAGGACATCAAGATATCATCCTCTTGACAAGGTGATAGGTGATGTATCAAAAGGGGTAACTACTCGTAACTCTCTTAGAGATGCATGTAATCATATGACTTTTGTCTCTCAAGTTAAACCTAAAGACATAAATGAGACCATTAATGATGAACATTGGATCTTGACCATGTAAGATGAACTAAACTAATTTGAGAGAAATCAAGTTTGAGAATTAGTTCTAAGGCCCAATGATCATCCCATAATTGGCATTAAATAGGTCTTTAGGAACAATCTTGATGAAACGAGCTTAATAATAAGAAACAAAGCTAGACTTATAGCTAAAGGTTATAATAAAGAAGAAGGCATAGATTATGAAGAAATATATTGTTGGCTCTTTTGCTTACCGCAAGTGCACGGATCGCACTTGTAGTATAGCTAGGAGTCGGATATCGTTCCCACGAGGACAAACGTTAAATTCAGTACTAATTATAAACCAATAACTTAAGTATTTCTATTCAAGGACATATAAATTGGAAAGAAGTATATTAAACTAATTAAAAGAACTATAAAACTATCAGATTGAGTTGAGATAATGATTTAGAGAATAGGGCATCCTTTTTCACCTCCTATATCAATTGTTAATAAGTAATCCTTACGAGTAATATAAATGCAATGACTAGGTTATTTTGGGAATCTGAATTAGCCAAAAACCCATGTCTAGGTCAATCGACTCTAGTTTCGCTTACCTAATTCACTATGTTTCCATGAGAACTAGTGTAAGCTCCACTAATGAACGATCTATTCCTAATTAATTACTATGCATGAGCAATAGGTATATTTCTATCCTATTAATGAATCATTGCATCCAAGCCAATTGAATGAAATAGACTATGCATCAATCATACATACGATCTCAAATCCAAATTCCTATGTCTAGGCTCATTAGAATTGAACAAATCAATTGAAAGCTGATTAAACATTCAAAGCATTAAACACTATATGATTGAACACAAACCAAATCATGTATATAACTCAAGGATTACAAGATTAATCAATATCCATAGGAGGATCCAAAGTAAAACCCTATAAATAGCTTAGCCAGCCATGACAAACGAAAATAGAACACAAATATTCATAGTCATGGAGATGGGAAAAGAGAAAGGAGAAGAGAAGAGAAGAACAAAGCTCAAAGGAGTGATCCTCTAAGCTTCAATCCTCCACCAAGGTGAAGAGAGACTCCAAACTTGGTCACTTCTGCTTTCTACTGGTCTGAAATGATAAAACTTGGTTGCAACTTTCTAAAATAAAACCTCACTACTCTAAAAATTAATGCAACAGTATTTATAGGGCTCAGAAAACAGAGTCACGCCGCGGTATTCAACTATCTATGCCACGGCGTGTTACACTTTAGGTGAGGGGATGCAGCGGCATTTACATGCCACACCGCGGCATTTAATATGCGTAGCTCTTTGCCTTTTGATGCAGGGGAGGCACACGTCGCTGCATTCAAATGCCACGCCGTGGCGTGACAAGCTGATCCTTGCACTTAACTTTTTTTTGTAATACTGGTCCAAATCTGAATTGATTCACTTGGTTGGAACCTTACTTGCCATAGAGAAATTTCCAATTCACTAATCAGTGCAAATGTACTCAATATATCCAAAAATCATGATGGAAGACATTGAAATCAAATCATATGAATATACAGCTAAACTCTTCCATTCATGCATCAAAACAAGGACTAAACGAACAATAAAGCATAAATATGGGACTCAAATAACTACAATATGTGAAGTTATCACACCCCAAACCTAGATTTTTGCTAGTCCTCGAGCAAAACAAAGTACATTCAAATCAATCAACTTGTTAACCTGCTTCAACAATCTGTACATTCCACTTTCACTTAAATAGAACTCATTTAAATAATTGCACAAAATCTCAAAGAATGTACTTGCCTCACACTCAGTTTCACACATGTACAACCCTACTTATGCTGACAATTACAGTTTCATTTCAATCAAGATACAATTTCCCAAAATCATGCATACCAAACTTCTTCTTTTTAATTAGGACTGACTTGGATAAGTTTATGAACATACAAATGAATATGCATCAAGGAATCCATAAGATTGTAATTCAACTCTCTCTTCACTAATGTAACTCACACATGATTGAAGATCAAAAGGCTCTTTATCAACTTATAATGTTAGGCCAATGGTATGGGTTAAAGAACAAAGGGAATTAATTTAACACAAACATTAAGACACATACACATATGATTTCCAGACTTGAGCACAAGTGAGATTATCAGGGTATACCACAAGAACTTTGAGAGATCAAAACTCATAAGAACCATTCAATGCTTTATTTTTAACTTTTCTTTTTCTTTTCTTTTGCTTTGCTTGTCTCTTTTCAATTTTTCTTTCTTTTACTTTTACAAAGCAATGATTTTCTACAACAGATGGTTCAAACAAGTTCTTTTTGAATTTGACTTATACAATACCCCTGATTAATGGACTCAATTCAAGAAATCATATATATATGCACTCAACAACAATGATGGTAAGATAACAAATGTCATGTTTTCACATGCATTAAGAATGGTTACATGGTATGGAATATGTAGGTGATGAAAAACATAAGGCCAACATACATAAGGATTCAAAGGGGACCTAAAGATATGATCATGCCAAGGTAAGCTTTTTAAGGCTCAATCGGTCCAAACATTTCCTCAATCATGCACAAATTAGGATTTCGCCTCAAGAGAGTTCAAAAACAATTTCACAGATAACTGACACTTTCATATACACAATCCATAAACTTTATCTAGGCAAGACTTCTTATCAATTCCAAAGTTCAACAAACATGCAAGTGGGAAACATGCCAATCCTAAAATGAAACTAGCTTGCTTCAACATGCTTCAAAGATTGCATATGGATTCACAGAAATGTTAGGGTCAATTTACATCCATATCTATCATTGAACAATCATTTCACATTAGTTTTAACCTTTATGATTCAAATTGTGAAAGGGAACGATAATTGTATCTTGAATTGGATTTTCAAGAATTGATTATCAAGATACAAGTTCCTCTGGATCCTATCTAACATACCTAATTACACACATACATAACTATACTAACATACCAAAATATCATATCAACAATAGGCAGTAATACCTAATAAGTAATGCAACATATAACATATATATATAACTAAGCAAAATATTAATACCAAAACCTCATACATAAGTTTAAGACACCCCCCAAACTTGAGGGAAACAGTGTCCACACTGTGTATGAGAAACATACAATATACTAATAAAAATGAACAACAATGAAATGAAAATGCCCTGAAAGCCTCAAGGGCTAGATAGAAGCCTCCTCAGAATCGGTGGCCTCATCATCTGCATCCTTATCATCGTCATCATGGCCTGCCTGGTGAGGGGGCCCTGGCTCCTGGGGTGGTGGTGGTGGAGGGTCAGCAACGGCCACAGGCGGGAAGTCTGGGACTGGGTAGTCCTCCATCGGTAAGTGCAAACGCTCCGTGGTCCATCTCTGAGTTTGAATCATATACGCCAGCATGGCTATCGTCTACGCTGCCTGGTCCTCTAGACTAATCACCCGAACCTCTATCTGTGCCCTCCAAGCAGTAGCATCTGCTGTTGCTGCCTAGGCTATGATGGCCCTGCTCGAGGCTCTAGTGGCGCCTGCCTCAATGGTCCCCTAGTTAGTGGTGCTGCAGGAGCTGCTCGTACCCTCTCAAGAAAGTAATCATTGGGAGGTTGTTTAGCCTCAGTGCGCTCCTCATGGTCCTGAAATGGGACCATCAACGTTCGACACAACCGTTGGATGAGAGAAGGAAAGAACAGACTCCGGCACTCCCTAGCAGCTCTCCGAATCTGCTGGGAAATGAGACGACCGACATCTATAGCCCGATGCTCAAGAATAGCATAGATCAAGATCGTCCGATCTCGAGTCACCTCTGACAGGTTGTTCGATGGCAAGATACGGGTGCTGATGAAATGATACCACACCCGGGCCTCTGGTGTCAAGCAGGCTCACCTAAAGTATCTGGGTTGGGCATCTTGGATGGTCAAAACCCACTCTACTAGTTGCAACATAGGCGTGCAGATCCTGGCGGTAACCGTAGTGAGGTCAATGCCGTCGGAGTCGACAGTGATGAAGTGAGAGTACTCATAAACTACAGGAGGAAGAGGCAAACCTAAGACCGCCCTGATGACCGAAACTGAATAAGAGACACGGTGACCCCGCACAACCACAGTGGTAGGGTTGGCATCAGTAGTATCGATGTTCGCATAAAATTTGCGAACCACAAAAAGGACCCCAATATCCGGGTGCTGTGCAAATCGACTCCACTGATGATGGCGGATGGTTCTGTCAATGTTTTCTGGTATGGCCTCCTTAATGGAGAACCATCTCTTTGTCGTCACTAGTTTCGAAACTAGTACGGTATACCTCTGGGCAGTAGCAGCAGACACAAATCGCCCCTCATCAAATGGCGGAGGGGGAGACGGCTCTCGGCGTCTTTGGCTAGAGGATCCTCTTTGTCCTTTTGCAGCCATAGTACCTGAAATAGAATTGCAAACAGTTAATATCAAATAATGGGAATGAAAGCATATGATACATTTGCAATTTCTGAACAATTCTGGAAAAGTTGGTACCTCACGCCGCGGCATTGACAACAACGCTTCGGCATTCAAGCTGTTCTTGTTAACGCCACGGTATTCAAACACAACACCACGACATTCAACCAAATTCATAATCACGCCGCGACATTCAAAGTTCACGCCGCGGCATGCAAACAATTTCATCATGGCGCCGCGGCATTCAAACACAACGCCACGACGCGAAATCAACCTGAACCCAAAAATACCAACCAAATCAGGCAAATCTTCTCCCCAAGCAATATATCACAACCACTACCTTAAAACTAAAACAGACCTATAAGTTACACCCATTTAACTAATCTAAACAACAAATAATATACATTTAACACAACATTTTTAAAAAACAAAATAAAAACATAAGAAAATGGAAAATAAATAGAAGGAAAGAGCCTCTTACCTGGTTGTGAGCGAGGAAAGGAAGCTAGAAATGAGGGAAATGAAAAACGAGGGTGGAAGATTTGAGAGATAACACAGAGAAATGAGGAAGAGGGTTACATAATGAAGGACAAATGAACCGTCGTGGCGTTTAACCCCGATAGATGTATCACGCCGCGACGTGATACGAACTGTCGTGCCGCACTCACAATTCCTCTAAAGTTAATATTTAAATAAATATTATTATGATATATATATATATATATATGAAATGAGGGAAATGAAAAACGAGGGTGGAAGATTTGAGAGATAACACGAGAAATGAGGAAGAGGGTTACATAATGAAGGACAAATGAACCGTCGTGGCGTTTAACCCGAGATAGACGTATCACGCCGCGACGTGATACTGAATCGTGCCGCGGCACTCACAATTCCCTCTAAAGTTAATATTTAAATAAATATTATTATGATATATATATATATATATATATATATATATATATATATATATATATATATATATATATATATATATATATATATATATATATATATATATATATATTTGAACACATACATACGCCGCGACATGAACACCTATAATGCCGCGGCGTAAAACAACTGAATAATAAACTAACAAGGCCTCACGCCACAATGTATAATCAACTCACGCCACGTCGTGAGAGGTCAGTCTGCTAAATTCTGTAGCAAACTGACTTCAGCTTGGACATTTGGCCAAAATGGGCCATTAATACATATACAACATGCCCAAATGATCAAATTACAGTTTAAATAACAACAACTGGAACAAACGACAAAAAACACATATTAAGTATTAAGGACCTAAAAACACAGACTTTGAACATTTGGGATCCCTCCCAAAAAGGGCCTTAGTTATATTCTTGACTGCACTTTGGTGAATTCAAGTTGGAATTGTTAAAGAGAGAGAGGTTTTCTGCCTTTGAATTTCTCCTCCGAAGTAAGGTTTTAGGCGTTGGCCGTTAACCTTAAAGCTTGATGTTCCATCTAGTTGAGCTAATTCCACTGCTCCATGGGGAAACACCTTTATCACCACAAAGGGTCCCCACCACCTTGATTTAAGCTTTCCAGGGAAGAGCTTAAGCCTAGAGTTGTATAAGAGAACTTGCTGGCCTTCATTGAATCTTTTCTGGACAATCTTCTTGTCATGTCAGTATTTGACCTTCTCTTTGTATACTTGTGCATTCTCATAGGCCTACAGCCTAAATTTGTCTAATTTATTGAGTTGCAAAAGTCTTTTCTCACCGACAGCTTGTGAATTGAAGTTGAGCTGCTTTATTGCCCAATAAGCACTATACTCAAGCTCAACCGGTAGGTGGCATGCTTTTTCGAATACCAGTTTGTACAAAGACATACCAATGGGGCCCTTGTAAGCAGTCTTGTAAGCCCACAGTGCGTTATCTAACTTCCTTGACCAATCCTTTCTGATTGGACACACTGTCTTCTCCAAGATCCGCTTTATCTCGTGGTTGGATACCTGTGCTTGCCCACTTATCTGTGGGTGATAAGCGGTGGATATTCGATGCGTCGCACCATACTTGGCTAGGAGGGCTTCAAAATACTTATTACAAAAATGTGACCCTCCGTCACTGATGATGGCCCTAGGTGTTCCAAATCTAGTGAAGATCTGTTTCTTCATGAAACCAATCACTACCTTTGAATCGTTGGTAGGAAATGCACATGCCTCCACCCATTTGGACACGTAGTCCACAGCCACAAGTATGTATTGATTCCCAAAGGAGGGAATAAATGGGCCCATGAAGTCAATGCCCTAAACATCAAAGATCTCAACTTCTAGAATGAAGTTAAGGGGCATCTCGTTCTTTCTGAAAATGTTTCCAGATTTTTGGCACCGATCACATATTTGCACATAAGAATGTGCATCCTGGAAAAGAGTTAGCCAATAGAAGCCAGATTGGAGCACTTTCAAAGCCGTCCTCTCACCACTGTAGTGTCTACCATATGGAGAAGCATGACATTGGATCAGGATTTGCTCCCCTTCCTCCATAGGTACGCACCTTCTCAACATCTGGTCAGAGCACTGCTTAAACAGAAATAGCTCATCCCAAATGTTGTGCCTGACATCGTACAAGAATTTCTTCTTCTGATGAGAGGTGAGATTAGGCGGCAACATACCACTCGCAATATAATTCACCATGTCTGCGTACTATGGATAGGATTGAGTGGTGGCTGCAAAAAGCTGCTCCTTAGGAAATGTTTCCCTGATTATGATCGCGTCAGCTTGGCATTCATCATTCTCAAGTCTAGAAAGGTGGTCTGCCACTTGATTTTCTGCACCTTTCTTGTCTCTGATTTCCAAATCAAACTCTTGTAGAAGTAGAACCCACCTAATCAATCGTGGTTTTGTGTCTTTCTTGCTCACCAAGTACTTTATGGCTGATGATCTGTATACACTATCACCTTGGTCCCTACCAAGTAAGCTATGAACTTGTCAAATGTGAAGACAACTGCTAGCAGCTCTTTCTCTATTGTTGTGTAGTTTAGTTGGGCATCATTAAGTGTCTTGCTCGCATAGTATATGGATCGAAACACCTTATCTTTCTGCCCCAACACTACACTAACCGCATAATCGCTGGCATCGCACATGAGCTCGAATGGTAAATCCTAATCTGGAGTGATAATTATTGGTGCTAAGACCAGTCTCTTCTTCAGCTTCTCAAATGTAACTTAGCATGAATCATCAAAGGTAAACTGGATGTCTTTCTCCAGCAGGTTGCACAGAGGCTTGGATATCTTTAAGAAATCCTTAATGAACTTCTGATAGAAACCCGCATGGCCAAGAAAACTAAGGATTCCTTTCACTGAATTTGGCGGAGGTGGCTTGTCTGTTACCTCAATCTTTGCCTTGTCAACCTCCATCCCTCTCATAGAAACCTTATGGCCAAGAATTATGCGTTCTTGGACCATAAATTGGCACTTTTCCCAGTTCAGGACCAGGTTGGTTTCTTCACACCTCTTCAGCACGGATGATAAAGTATGTAAACAACTACTGTAATCATCCCCAAATACTAAAAAGGCGTCCATAATCACTTCTAGGCCATGCTCTATCATGTCTGCAAAGATGGCCATCATGCATCATTGAAAGGTTGCAGGAGCATTGCACAACCCGAACGGCATCCTACGAAACGCAAATGTACCATAGGGACAAGTAAAAGTTGTCTTCTCTTGGTTCTTTGGCGCTATGGCAATTTGGTTATATCTAGAATAACCATCCAAGAAGTAGTAATAGGCCTTTCCTGCTAGCCTATCTAACATCTGGTCTATGAACGGAAGTGGGAAATGGTCCTTTCGGGTGGCCTTGTTTAGCTTGCGGTAGTCCATGCAAACCCTTCAGCCTGTGACCTTCCTAGAGGGAATGAGCTCATTATTTTCATTGGTGACTACCTTCATGCCACCTTTCTTGGGAACACATTGAATTGGTGAGACCCAAGAGCTGTCAGAAATAGGATATATTATACCTGCATCCAGCCACTTGATTATTTCCTTCGTCACCACTTCCTTCATAATTAGATTCAGTCTCCTTTGGTGTTCCACAACACCATTTTGATTATCCTCTAACAGGATCTTGTGCATACAAATGGAGGGGCTAATGCCTTAGATATCGGTAATAGTCCATCCAATAGCATGCTTGTATTGCCTCAGCACACGGAGAAGTTTATCCGTTTGATCATCTGAAAGGGATGATGATATGATTATAGGCAAGGTGGAGGTTGCTCCCAAATATGCATACTGTAAATGATTGGGCAGAGGCTTAAGTTTAAGCCTCGGGGGTTCCTCAATGGAGGGCTTAGATGCCTCCTTTATTACATCGGACTCCAAGGTTTCAAACTTGGGAGGCCGATATTGCCTAGGAAATGCATCTAGGCACTTGATTAAATCTGACACATCGTCCCTAGGTTCTTCATCATGGTCAGTTGAAGAAGCCAACGCCACAGCAAGGGAGTTTCCTGGGATATTGGCTTGCAATGAGTCATTAATGATGTTATCCAATACCCTGATATAAGAACACTCTTCCTGATCTTGAGGAAACTTAATTGCGTTAAATATGTTGAAAGTAACCTCTTGATCTTGAACTCTCATTGTTAGTTCACCTTTTTGCACGTCAATGAGTGTTCTTCCTGTGGCTAGGAACGACCTGCCTAAGATCAAAGGGACCCTGTGATCCTCTTCCATATCCAGTATCACGAAGTCTACAGGGAATATGAACTTGTCCACTTTCACCAGGACATCTTCCACAATTCCCACTTGGATATGTATAAGAACAATCGACTAGTTGGAGAGTTACGAATGTGGGCTTGCATTCCCCCAACCCTAGCCTCTAGAATATGGATAAGGGCATGAGATTAATGCTTGCCCCCATATCACATAATGCTTGGCCTAGGAACTTCTCTCATATGGCACAAGGAATTGTGAAGCTTCCTGGATCCTTCAACTTTGGGGGAAGCTTCTGCTGTAGAACGACACTGCATTCTTCAATCAATGTTGCCATTTCAAACTCATCTAGCTTATGTTTCTAGGACAAAATATCCTTCATAAATTTAACGTAGCTAGGCATTTGCTCTAAGGCTTCAGCAAAAGGGATGTTTATATGAAGTTTCTTGAAAACTTCCAAAAATTTCTTAAACTGATCATCCATTTTGTGCTTGATCAGCCTGCTTGGAAAAGGTACAGGGTGTACATAAGGATTGTTCACAAATTTCTTGTCCTCGACCTTTTTTTGGACTTTGCTTTCATCATTTTCCTTTTCTTTCTTGTCGTCCACTTCCTTGTGGACTATTTCTTCTTCATGGTCTTGGCTCTTGGCGACTTCATCCTCCAACAATCTCGTCTTTGGATTTTCTTCAATGTCCTTGCCACTTCTCAGTGAGATGACCTTACAGTCCTCATTCGAGGCACCCTTAGGATTATTAATTGTGTTACTTGGAAAGGTGCCTGGAGGCCTGTTGTTGATAGCATTTGCCAACTGTCCCACTTGTGTTTCCAATGCTCTCATCGAAGCTGTTTGGCTTTGAATCATCGAATCATTCTTTGATAAGTGAGCATCAGTTCTTTGCATGTAAGAGTCGATCTTAGAAATGAAAGCATCATTCTTTGTCATCAACTGCATGAACATATCTTCTAATGCAGGTTTCCTTTCTTGCATTGGTTGTCTTGGCTGAGCTGAGAATCCAAGAGGGTTGTACGAGCGCTCCTATCCAGGAGCATTAGAGGATGAAGAGGGTCCTTGGTTGTCCCTCCATGAGAAATTTGGATGGTTTCTCCATCCAGGATTATTTGGTTGGGAGCGATAATTACCAACATAGTTGGCACTTTCAGACATACCAGGGTACCTATCACTCGCATGATTATCTCCACAATTGTCACAAAGGACAAATGGGCTCTGCTGAGATCTTTGTTGTCCCATACCTTCCATCTTGCTTGCCAATGACGTAACCTATTTTGTTAGTGAGGTTATGGCATCCAATTCATGCACACCAGCCACTTTCCATGGAGTGATCCTTGCTGAAGGCCATTGATAGCTGGTAGCAACTAATTCCTCCAAATGCTGGAAGGCATCATCGAAAGATTTGCTTAACAAGGAGCCTCCAGCTGCAGCATCTACTATTGGGCGGTGGTGGTGCAGTAAGCCTTTATGAAACGAATAAATCTGGTGCCAAGGTGGTATCTAATGATGTGGGCACTTTCTTAACAGATCCTTATACCTTTCCCAGGCTTCATGTAAGGATTCTGAGTCAGACTGGGTGAATGATGTAATATCATTCACCATCTCTACAGTCTTGACCGGAGGGAAATATTTATTCAAAAACTTGGTACATACCTTCGCCCAAGTTGTAATTAATCCCGCTGGCAGAGAATGCAGCCAGCTTTTAGCTCTATCCCTTAAAGAGAGGCCTTAAACAAATAGCATCATTAGATACTCCGTTATGCTTAAACGTGTCACAAATCTCCAGGAAGTTCGAGAGATGCGCGTTGGGATCTTCATTGGATAAGCCGCCAAACTGTACTAAAGCTTGAATCATTTGGATAATGGCCGACTTAATCTCAAAGTTATTTGCTCGGATGGCAGGACGTCTAATACTGGAGTGTAAATTATCCATTTGAGGAGTAGCAAACTCCCTTAATGGCCATGTGCGACTCTCGTCCTCCACCTCGTACGTAGCGGCTTCTTCCGCCATCTTTGTACTATTAACTGAAACAATTAATGAATAATGAATTAAATGAATATTAAGAAACAGAAACTTGAACTAGAAATACTTAAACTCATTGTTTATATTAGCTAAGCTAAATTTAAATTGCTGTCCCCGGCAACGTCGCCAAAAACTTGTTAGCTCTTTTGCTTACCGCAAGTGCACGGATCGCACCTGTAGTATAGCTAAGAGTCGAATATCGTTCCCACGAGGACAAACGTCAAATTCAGTACTAATTATAATCCAATAACTTAATTATTTCTATTCAAGGACATATAAATTGGAAAGAAGTATATTAAACTAATTAGAAGAACTATAAAACTATCAGATTGAGTTGAGATAATGATTTAGAGAATAGGACATCCTTTTTCACCTCCTATATCAATTGTTAACAAGTAATTCTTACGGGTAATATAAATGCAATGGCTAGGTTAGTTTGGGAATCTGAATTAGCCAAAAACCTATGTTTAGGTCAATCAACCCTGGTTTCGCTTACCTAATTCACTATGTTTCCATGAGAATTAGTGTAAACTCCACTAATGAACGATCTATTCCTAATTAATTACTATGTATGACCAATAGGTATATTTCTATCCTATTAACGAATCATTGCATCCAAGCCAATTGAATGAAATAGAACATGCATCAATCATACATACGATCTCAAATCCAAATTCCTATGTCTAGGCTCATTAGATTTGAACAAATCAATTGAAAGCTGATTAAACATTCAAAGCATTAAATACTATATGATTGAACACAAACCAAATCATGTATATAACTCAAGGATTACAAGATTAATCAATATCCATAGGAGGATCCAAAGTAAAACCCTATAAACAGCTTAGCCAGCCATGACAAACGAAAATAGAACACAAATACTCATAGTCATGGAGATGGAAAAAGAAAAAGGAGAAGAGAAGAGAAGAACAAAACTCAAGGGAGTGATCCTCTAAGCTTCAATCCTCCACCAAGGTGAAGAGAGACTCCAAACTTGGTCACTTCTGCTTCCTGTTGGTCTGAAATGATAAAACCTGGCCGCAACTTTCTAAAATAAAACCTCACTACTCTAAAAATTAATGCAACAATATTTATGGGGCTCAGAAAACAGAGTCACGCCGCGGCATTCAACTATCTGCGCCGCGGCGTGTTACACTTTAGGTCAGGGGACGCCGCAGCATTTACATGCCACGCCGCAGCGTTCAATATGCATAGCTCTCTGACTTTTGATGCAGGGGAGGCACACGCCGCGACATTCAAATGCCATGTCGTGGCGTGACAAGCTGATCCTTGCACTTAGCTTTCTCTTGCAATGCTAGTCCAAATCTGAATTGATTCACTTAGTTGGAACCTTACCTGCCATAGAGAAATTTCCAATTCACTAATCTGTGCAAATGTACTCAATATATCCAAAAGTCATGATGGAAGACGTTGAAATCAAATCATATGAATATATAGCTAAACTCTTCCATTCATGCATCAAAACAAGGACTAAGCAGACAATAAAGCACAGATATGGGACCCAAATAACTACAATATATGAAGTTATTACATATGCACCCGTAGCTAGATTAGAGATTATTAGAATGCTATTTGCATATGCATGTATCATAGATTTCAAATTATACCAAATGGATGTTAAAAGTGCTTTTTTGAATGGCTTTATACAAGAAGAGGTGTATGTGAAACAACCTCCTGATTTTGAAGACTATGAACTACCCAACCATGTTTTTAAATTGAAAAATACATTGTATGGCTTAAAATAAGCTCCTAGAGCTTAGTATGAAAAGTTGAACAAGTTTCTTTTGAAAAATGACTTTATAAGAGGAAAGATTGACACAACTCTCTTGATTAAAAACAAAATACATGACATTCTCCTTATACAAATATATGTTGATGACATAATTTTTGGTGCCTCTAATGAGTCACTTTGTAAAGAGTTTGCCAATACTATGCAAAGTAAATTTGAAATGTCAATGATGGGTAAGCTCAACTTCTTCCTTGGACTTCAAATCAAGCAAACAAGTGATGAAACTTTCATAAGTCAATTCAAATATTGCAAGGAGCTGTTCAAAATGTTTGGAATAGACAACACCAAGTATATGGTAATAATTATGGGCACTTCTTGTTATTTGGACAATGATGAATGAGGTAAAGCCATAGAAATCACTAAGTATAGAGATATGATTGGTTCTCTCCTTTAACTTACTACTAGTAAGCCTGATATTATGTTTAGTGTATGTATGTGTGCTAGATATCAAGTTCATCCTAAAGAATCACACTTAAATGTAGTAAAAAGAATAATGAAATATCTTGTTGGCACTTCACCAATGGGATTGTGGTACCCTAAAGGTGCCTCTTGTAGTCTTATTGGTTATTTCGATTTTGATTTTGTTAGATGCAAATTTGATAGGAAAAGCACTAGTGGGACATGCCACTTGCTTGGAAGCTTTCTAATTTGTTAGCAAACAAAAAGCAAAATAGTGTGACATTGTCTACTACTAAGGCTGAATATGTTGCAGCTGGAAGTTGTTGTGCTCAAGTCCTTTGGATGAAGCAATAACTTCTAGACTATGGACTTCAGCTTAATCACATCCCTATAAGATGTGATAACACTAGTGTATTCAATTTGTCTAAGAATCCCATCTTACACTCTAGGACTAAGCACATTGAAATAAGTCATCACTTCATAAGAGATCATGTGCAAAATGGAGATTACATATTTGAGTTTGTTGAAACTACTAAACAATTAACTGATATCTTTACTAAACCTTTACCTAAAGAGACTTTCTTTTATATAAGAAGAGAACTTGACATATTGGATCAATCATGCATTTAATTCAGATAAATGGCTTTACTACATAATGCCTTGCTGCATAACTTTTTTGATTTTATATCACTTGAATCCAATACTAACTTGAGCGTCCGAGTTTTCCCTAACTTTGTTTTGTAGGTACTAGATCCATGCTTAAGTCCCTCAATTTCAAAACTTAAGTTCTTGCTAATGAATATTGTTTTTTTGGTGTTTTTGAAGAAGAAGAATCTATTTTTGGGCTGCATTTATGGTGGTTAGAGTGGTTGAAAATGAGGCCAAGCTAAGATAATCATCAAGAAGGCATGAGTTTGTGTTTTAAGGGCTGAATTCCTGAAGAATTTCTGGTTTTGGTGATGAGATAACCAGTTATGAGGAGCAAATAACTAGTTATTTGCTTATTGGAGGTGTTTTGGTACATCAAATAACTGGTTACAAGACCCTACTAACCGGTTATTGAAGCAAGTCAGTGCCTCCTGCAAAACGCAAATAACCGATTATGGATATTACCTAACCGGCTATTCAAAGAGGTAGACTCTATGTTATTTTAAAGCTAAGCAAATAACCGGTTATCCAGATTTCATAACTGATTATTCAAACTAAGCAGAGGATAAATTCTTAAGCCACGAACAAGGCTTAACCGATTACGTAAAATACCTAACTAGTTATTCAAAGCAAACAGAACTTGGTGCTTTTCAAAGCTACGCAAATAACTGGTTGTACAAAGGCCATAACCGGTTATTGGGTCCTTCAAAACAGAAATACCAGCTCTTCCCTTTCCATTCACGAATAGCCCCTCATCACCTTCATCTTCTTCCTCTCAAACTCTTCACCCACCTCAAATTCAACCAAAACCCAACATTCAAACTCATTTTCCACTAAAATCCATCACTTTCCACTATTCAAAACCCAAATTTTCTTCTAAATCAAGCCTTAACCTCAATTTCCACCATGGCTCGCAGCTCCTCGCACCCAAAGAGATCATACACCAAAAATCCCTCTGTTCCCAAGCAAACTCCTACCCCAGCTATTAACTAAGATATTCCTCTAAGCTTGGACCAATGAAGATACTTTTCCCATGCCATTCATATGAAAAGTATCACATGGAGTTTCAAGCTAGAAATCTCATTCAACCCAAGTATATGGATTGACATTTCTTTGTGCAAGAAGGCTTTACTTTCCTCATCGAGCTCCTAGAGTTTCGTGGGTTACAAACTGATGTGTGTGAAATAACATCATTTTTTGTTCTTGTTTTGCATACATTTTTATGTATTTTAGGTATTTTAGTTTCTCTTTTTATTTGTTTTTTCTTTAGTTCGGATAACTATGGTATTTGTGGTATTGTTGTGCAGGATTGGTGCTAAATTAGCCTTGAAATGGATGGAAAGCTTGCACGTTTGAAGTTAGAGCTTTACGGATAGCAAATTGGAGTGAAAGGTTCATTCCAAAGAGATCCAAGACATGCCTGTGGAATTTTCCATGGTCATGGATCGAGCAGCTGTGCAAAGAAGCAAAGTGTTTTTTTAGAGAGTTCCACAGCCTGGCCGTGGAATTTCCTACAGCCGTGGAATTCAAGAGCAGTCCAGAATACACATATCCAGAGAGATCCACGGCCTAGCCATGGAATTTCCCACTGTCGTGGATCGCAGTCCGAGATAATTTTTAATTTTATTTTTATTTCTTTTTATGGGCTTAGACCAGGTTAGACCCTAGGGGTATTTATAGATGTTCTAAATACAATTTTAGGGTTCTAATTCCTGTTGGAAGGAGGCACGTTTGGAGGCTCTAGATCTTTATCTTCATCTTCTCTTCTCCCATCGCTATTGGTTTGGATGTTCTATATTATGTTTTCTTGTTTCTTCTTTTCTATGTTTGAATAGTTTCTTTTATTTCTAGGATTGGGCAATACCCTTTGATACATTGATGATGATGAATTGACTTGGTTTACCCTTTTTATTAATCTTGAATGTTCTTTGATTCAATCCTTATTGCTCTTATTCATGTGAATTTGTTGATCACATATTTGCATCTCATAGATATCTAGAGACGTATTGAGAGGTAAACCTAGGTATTGGAACCATAAGAATTGAACTTGAGGTCTAAATCATGAGAGTAGGTTTAGCCTTTCGAGGATTTAATGAATTACCATAAAGCGCAATGGGTTCAATTTAAATTCAATTACCACGAGAGTAGGAATTGGTTTAATTGGGCACGGTTCTTGTCTCTTGAGAAAGAACATTAACTAATTTAGGGGAATTCACCTTCACTTGAATTTCAATTTTAATAAAAGTATTATCAATTAGGATTTGTCTTGTATCATTGTGGTTACCCCAATTTTGGAAGCTTTCTTAAATTTGAAAACCTTTCTTAACAACTTACTGCTTTTGTTCTCAACTCTGCACTTTAATATTTATTTATTTAATTGCTTGGTTACTACATTCTTATCTCTCAATAATTTTATCCCCTTTGTTTAATTTAATTGAATTAATTAATTAATTAGTATTCATAGACATAGTCCCTGTGGATTCAATCTTTTTATTACTTGACGACGAAACCGTACATTTGCGGATTTCACACACCACAAACTTTTGTCACCACACATTGTGAGTACTACCTTGAACCCACTAAAGTATTTTTTTGTAATAGGAGTATTACTGGAGCCAATTTGGTCTCTGAAATCAAAAGACAGAATTATTGTGTCACCTAGTCAGTGAACTTCCCTTTTTTGTCTCACTTATACTTGGGAAGCTTTCACGAAAAATAGTCACAAGTCTTGGGAAGGGTATGATAGAGAGACATCTGTTCAGAGCACGCTTTAGTCGGGCATTCTAGTTCCAGAAGGGTCCTTCACAGCTGGAATTCTGAAACCTCAGGTTCACCTTCTCCACTTTGTGGTAGCACATATTCTACTTCCAAGAGCAAGCAACTATGCCTTGCTTGAGGAAGAGGACATCTTCCTACTGTGGGCTATGATACAAAGACTACTAATTAACTGGCCTCTTTACATCATGCACTACATGCTGAAGGCCAAAGAAAAGATGATGATGGATTTTCCCTATGCATTGATTGTTGCAAAGATTCTAAATTAATACAAACTGAGCTTGAGTGATGATGAAGTCACTGAGCTTACCAGTCACAACAAGTTTGGAAAGGCCACCGTCAATCAAATGAAAATGAAGAAAGTAAATGATAAGTGGGTTTATGGTGTTGGACGTGAGACATCTGCACCAGAAGGAGGAGCTGATGTAGTTATGGAAGA
The DNA here is from genome assembly GCA_029884605.1 of Ormosia emarginata. Classification (NCBI taxonomy): domain Eukaryota; kingdom Viridiplantae; phylum Streptophyta; class Magnoliopsida; order Fabales; family Fabaceae; genus Ormosia; species Ormosia emarginata. The sequence continues at coordinate 45,380,643 of JAQQTP010000077.1, read as the reverse complement.
GGCTCCTGCCCCAAATAAAGATCAGATCCTAGTTGCCATAGCAAGTATACAAGCCCAACTTACGGATCTTTGGGTCTATCAAGAGCATAGTAATTAAGTTATCTATGACCGCTTACAATCTTTAGATAACTGCTTGGGGAGGCATGAACGTCACCTTACACCACCAGAGGATGATGGGGCTTAGGCATGGGTCACATCCTTTAGCTAATATGTCTTTGTTTTTAGCAATATCATTATGTTTTAGGATCTAACCATTGTAGATTTATCTTTTGAACATGATGTTTATTGTCTTAACTTGCTTGACTCATTTCAGTACTTAGTGCATATGTTGGTCTTACATTGGATGTCTTGTTGAAATGGATATAATTCTGAATTAGTTATCTTGTTGCTATATTCTCATTGAATATCTTTTGTTTGGCAATGATTTTGTGTAACTTCTCTTTGTCAAAATCTATATATTGCATATCTTTTTTTTCATGACAAAAAGGGGAGAAGTTTTTTAGTTTATGTGGCATTGAGAAAAAGAAAGCAAATAAACTCAATGATCTTGGGATTCCAAATTTAAGGGAGAGTTATGCATCTCTGATCTAATCACCTCTTGAAAATAGAAGGGGAATAAGTTTCTAACACCTTTTTGTGAGTTCCAATTTATTTTAACTAACTTTTTTCTCAATAGTTGTTTGTCATCATAAAAAAGGGGGAGAATGTAATTAGCATTGACAATGGCAATGGTTTTGATGATAACAAACAAGAAAGAAATGGTTGTGAAAGATCAAGTCCCAAGATTCTTCAAGTTTAGCTTATAGGACTTAGATCTTGTATAGAGGTAAATAGGAACCACACTAAGCTCATATCTTGTCTTTTATCCAACTTAAACCTATTTGAAAAATCATGTTTTATACTTGTGAAAATATTTATCAAGTTAATCAAAATGGTTTTAGAAATGTTGAAAATGTTTTGAAAAGTTTGGTTGCAAAATCTTGAGAAATCATGCTTTCTAATTGAACCAAATAACCTGTTATTAAAATCAATAACCTGTTATTGGAAAACAATAACTTGTTATTTGAGATAGTAGAAAACAAATTCCAATGGCTCTTTTTTAGCATTTAATGCTCTCAACCACCACCAATGGCTCTTAAATGCTTTGGGCTATAAATAAAAGCATTTAGACATTAAAGACAAGTTGGAAATCAATCTGAATAAGCTTCTTGATCATTAAATTCGAGTTTTACCATATGAATAAGCTTCTGAATCACCTCTTGTTTTTCGGGGCTGACTTTTCTTTTACGTTGGGCCATCGATTTTGCATTCTTCATAATAGAAAGTCAGTGGCAAATAAAGTTTGTGTTTAAGCCCGACATGTCTGCTAAAGTCCTAAATCATTATTTTTCTACAAGAGCTCATTCAATTGGGATCTCTCCTCTTGACTGAGTTACCCTCCAACCTTGGGTACTTGGTCTGGCTTGGCACCAAGTTTAAGGGGTTGAAATTCTCCATCGGGTTAGTGGCGAGTAACACTGATCTCTTTGCAAACATCCAACTCGGTCAAGAGGACATTGATGATGTCTGTAGTGACCGGGTCGGATCGTTGCATCGGTTTGCGGTCTGAGGTTTTTTGGCAATTCTTAGGCTCTCATTGTAGCACTTCTTCATTGCAACTTGGTCTCCTTTAATGGTCACAACTCTGTCCTATTGGTCTAAAAATTTTATGGCTAAGTAGGGGTGTGGAGATCATGGCCCCAAAGGTATTGAGCGAAGGATGACCCAGTATAACATTATAGGCCAAATGACAGGCCAAATGACAATCATCCACCAAAAACTTGACATTGACAGTTTTGAAAAGGAAGTCCTTCCCTAAAGTCAGGTAGTTTTCGATATACCCAATTGGGGTGATCTTATCACCTGTGAACCCATTCAACTTGCCAGTTTACGGGATTAGTTCTTCTTTTGATAATCCTAGCTTGTTGAATAAGTCTAGGAACATAATGTTAGCCGAGCTCCCCTGATCCAAAAATATTCTATAAACCTCGATGTTTGTGATTTTGCCGGTAATGACTATGGGGTTATCGTGATCTAGGATAATATTTTCATAATCTTCATCAGAGCACAATCGATAGGATTTTTCTTAACCCCTTACCCGACTTAGTTTCTGTAAGGGATGCTATGCTCAGTACTGCCCAAAGAGCTTTCTTTCTGGTGTTTCTAGAATCACCGCCTCCCGCAAAATCCCCCAAGATGTTGTTTATTGTCTGGGTTACTTCAGTGTGGTGACGATTATCTTTATGATTATCATTCCTAGGTTGAGATATGTCACAGTTTCTCTCTAGGTTATGAATTCTTTTAACCTGACACTAAATTTGCTCATCTTGAAATCTAACCAGAGAGAGTAGTTCTACTCTAGGTAGCTCCTGACGATCAGTTTCAGCACGGTGATATTGAGCTTTATTCTCTACATGATCTCCAAGGCATTGCAGTGCTGACACTCTGTTCAGTATCCCTAAAAGGTGCCCTTTGTGGGCCGAGATGTAGCCTCACTGGAACTCTCGCGGGACGAGGGGGGAGATTCTCTTGAGTGAAAGAAGTCTTTTACCCATCCTTCCTGGGTTTGGTTGAGTTACGAATGGTTCTAATACTAGTTCATAAGTAATAAGGAAAGATGTTGGATGACGATTTGCAGATAGTGGGTTACACGCAACAGAAGCGTGATTCTGGTTTGTTGATGGTGGAAATAAAAGTATTGATGGTGGTGATGGGAGTAGAAGTTTATCTTTTCCAACAGACGGCGCCAATATTCAATACTAGGTTCTGAGAGTTACTTGAAAAGGTAAGTGATGATGGATTTCTCCACGGCATAACAGTAATAATAATGGTGTGAGAGGGTGGATACCTGCAGAGGGTACTCCGACGCTCAAGTCAGTTTGTGTGCAAGAAGGGTAGTGTATGATTAGAGATTGAATCTATACCTTTGAGACCTTGCAAGGTATATGTATGAGTGTGTTGAGGTGTTGAGAATCTGAGCATTCAATATAAATTGAATGTTGTTGAATAAGATTCGGAGGATTGTTATTCCCTGTGTCCAAATCCCTAATTATGTAAGATATGATTAGTATTCATATCCCACAATAAGAATTTTAGAAATTTGTTACGAAATTTAGCTACGGAAATTTTTTGTAACTAATCCGTAACTATAATTAGCTTCGAAATAAATTTTCCTAGCTAAATTTCAAATGCATGAAGAAAAAAATTTATCAAGCAAAGAGCTACAAATTAACTACGATTTCACTATGAAATTTAGCTACGGTTATGTTTTGTAGCTAATTTGTAACTAATTAGCTACAGATTAGCTATGAAATAAATTTTCCTAGTTAAATTTTGAATGTATAAAGGAAAAAAAATTATCAAGCAAATAGTTATAGAATAGCTATAATTTAACTACGAAATTTAGCTAGGGAAATTTCTTTTGTAGCTAATCTATAGCTATGGGTCCTTTAAAGGGATTCTAAATGATTTATGCCTAGTAAATAAGCAATTATGACTGCGTAGTAATGTTCAGGTTCTATTCTGATGGGTCGGGTTACTCCAGAATCATGGACCCATAATTCGATCCAGAACAATAACTATACTCATCCATCGACATCACAAGTTACACAATCATTCTTGGGTAGCTCAAAATTAGTTGGTATTGAGTTCATGTAACATACCAAAATAAAAATACCATAGTAGATATACATATCCACAAAATAATAATAATTATAATAATAAATATTTTACTAACATATTTACATCTTGGAATGAATGAGAATATATATATATATATATATATATATGGAGTATCTTGATGGGGATTAAATTTAAAGAAATCTCATATTTTGAAAGAATAGTAAAAAGAAAAATAAGGATTTCGTAAAAATAAAGAAAAACAACGTAAATGACAAAATATTCTTAAATTGTAGCTATTGTATTTTATTTGCTAGTTAATAGGAAGACTATCTTAATGGCTAGTTAAAAAGAAATAGGAGACTACTCTTTTTGAAATAAATTAAAATTATTAGAAAAAAAATAGGAATGGACCATGTTGATTCTCATTCCTTTTGACACATCATTTACCTGGTGTCAAACTCTCAAATAGAAAGAGTGGGGAGTAAGGCAAACTAGTTGAACCAGTTGCCATTAGGATACTCTCCTTATCTCACCATAAACCACGTCTCTTTTCCTTCCCTATTCACTTCACACTTTATTCTAAGAAACTGAGCTCTTCATTGACTTGAGCAAGCTACCCATCTTTTTGAGCTTAGCTAACTCGAGCTCCCTCCTTTCACCTCGGAGGCTGTCTAGCTTCTTTTCCAACCCTCAAGTTTGACAAAAAAACTCAAAAGCGTACTCCAGAAAGTGTAGAATGGAAGCAATGTGCAAAGCTCTCACCTGAGCATCCCAGATGACTTCTATCAAGTCTTGTTCAATCAGGACGTCTTGGTCAGCTTGGGTCAACAAGGCGTTGTCAATGATCTTCCTGGGATCAACTTCCCTGCCCCAAACTAATTTCCCAGCAAATTGAAGAGGGGCGCCCTTCGAGATCTCAAATTTTTGGCCAAAAGTTAAGTCCACCGATGCTACCTCAGCCACTGACCTTTTTCCTCGTGGCTCTAGTCGTCCCTCCCCTTTCCTTTTGTGAGTCTGGAGTGGTTAAGCAGGAGAACCGGGGTCTACCTCCTTACGGTGGGTTTAAGCTAGGGGACCGAGATGGTTGGTTGGATCCAGATCCTGAAGCCCCTCAACTTTTAGCTAGGCCAAGCACATCACAAGAGCCTTAAGCCCGCCAGAAGGTGTCATGCTTTTTGCAAACAAGAAACAAGAATGTTACAACACTTAGAAAAATTGGAAAATATAACTTTACTAAATATATGTAAGACGAGATACCTAAAAATGGTTTTATCAAGTTAGATGGCTCATCTAAAACATCTTTACAATAGATGGCCCCATTTTTATTAGCTCACTTAACTAAGAAGTTGAGGACGTTAGCCTCATCTTTAGGCAGGGCGAACATCAGAGTCTCAATCTCCTCTATACTCTAGTCTCAGACTGGCTGCGTCTAGTACAGAAATAACCTTGGTTCGCCTTCTCGGGTAACAAAAAAAGGTGTTACCGTTGGATCTCTTTCCATCTTAAAGAAATACTTCTTAAAATTCTTGAAAAATTCTTGATATGACTTGAACACTTTATGCCTTGCTTGTACATTCAAATTGACCCATCCTTTCTGAAAGCTATTCCAGGATGATGAAAACTAGGTGTAGAGGAAAAAGAATGACCCCACAGAGTATGACCATCCGAAGGTCTTGCAGATAAGTTCAAAGGTTTAGATAAAACCCAAAGCATTTGGATGTAGCTGGGTTGGAGTCACACGCAAGTGGTTGAGGACTCTTATCTTGAACTCAGAGAATGGAAGTCAGACCTCGATGCAGGTGAACAACACATTGTACTTGTATATAAAGTGGTCGCCCTCCGTTCTCATTGAGCAGACTCTCTCCTTATCAGATGAAGCTTGAATAACGTACTCCCCATCGCTGAATCTATCTTCTGTTAAATGAAGGTATTCCTGCTTGGCAAGGGCGTTCTCCGAGCTCTCTACACTGAAGGAAGTGCCTAAAAATTTGTAGTCTACCTATTAGTAAAGACCGACGTTTCTTAGGAAGATGAATTCTTTATTTTTTGATGTAGATGTCCTCTGACGTCCCTTCTCTGAGTTACTAGCTTTACCTACAAAGGTCGCACTCACATCAGAATCAAAGGTGGATTCACTAAGACTCTCTAACTTTATCATGAGTATGGGAGCAAATGTGTTGGTCTTTGCCTTGCAAGTTCTCTTGCACAATCTATCCTTTGTAACGCTTCCAGGCTATCCATCCTAAATAACGGCCTCAAACCCTTACCAGAACCTCTACCATAAGGAGAACGTCTCTGCCATGCCCGAGGTAGAGGAGACGGCAAAGCACTAAGAATTTCTAAGAAACTACTCTTTCCTTCATTATTTTGTGGCTTTCATACCCCCACTATAGTGTTTTTAGAAGGAAAAAAGAGGGGAAAATGAAAAATACCTTGAGAAGGAGTGATGAAAAAGTTTGAAAGAAGCCAAAAACCACTAAGAATCATCGCTTGAGCTTGTCGAAAATCATCTAAACTCGTCGGAGAAGGGAACAGAAATAGAGAGAAGGGAGAAAAATGAGGGGTTTCCCCCCCACTCTTATTTATAGCATGAGAAACCTCCCCTAACCGTCATCATTAGAAGGGTAAAACGGGGAATTTGTATTGAATTTGAAATAGTAATCATGGCAGAATGAAACTCAAACGACAACTTTCAATATCTTTCGGCCACGTGACAAAATGTACTTGATAAAGTAGTTGAAAAGGCCACGCTCAGAGTTGAAACGACGCATGACGTTGCAAGAAGATATCCAAACTGAATCACGAACTTATATCATGATAGTATGATAAATTTATAATATGGATTTTGATTCACGATCAAATTACTTTCAAAATAAAATGGGCCCCACAACCAAAATCTATATAGGGGCAACTCATCATGAATCTCGGATGACGGTGTATTGACTTTAAGGTAGAGTGATCTATTTCAGATCTTGACCTAATTCATCAACACTGGAGATATTCCAATTTATATTACGGACTTCAACCCTTTGATAAAAACATCGCGAGATCTAACATCCATATCATGACTTGGATCCCTTAGTCTCACGTATGCTGTTCCTGATCTCAAATATCTTGACACTCAGCTATCACATCTAAGTGTCAAGCTAGGGGTAACTGTTCTGGACTAAATTTCGAGTTAACAGTTCACAAGCAACCTGACTCACTAGTATTAGATTCCTAGATATTTATACATGTTATTAGATAAGTAAATCTGCCTATTTATGAGGAGTAAATCTCTCACAATTTCCCTTATAAATAAAGGAATCAATTATATCCCTCATAAATAGAGGAGACAGTTATAAGAGATAACAATCTTATTGGATTCTTATCATAATTAATAATATTTAATGCATATTTAAACATGATTCTTATCATCCAATATGCTCTAATAAATACCACACAATATAGCAAAGGAATGCTTCTAATTCCAAACACTACCTACCTTGTGCACGGTCTAACTTGAGTATTAGAGTGCCTTTTTGTAGGTACCCACTCCTTGCACCACCGTCGCAATCATCGTGCATCGGAGGAAACTATCTACATCAATCTTATTCAGGTGATTTTCTAAAATATATTCAGAACATGTAATAAGCATCTTTGTTACCTTAAAATTCTAGGAATTCAACGTTATTTTTCGAATAGTTCAAAAATAAAGAATTAAATAAAATAAAATTTTAATTAGTATAATAAATAATCTTATAATAAGAAATAAACATTTAGGATTGAAATAAATATGACAAACTATGTTTAGTTAAGAAGTCTCTGAAAAAATGCTTAGGATACAAACACAAATAAAACAAAAACAAAGTCAAAGAAAAATAAAATTCTTTAGTAAAGATAATGAAGTGGTGTACTGACTTGACAAAATAACACTTATTAGACATTAGTCACTTAGAAAAATATTAGACTACTAAAAACTTAGAGCAGGATGTCACAGTTCATATGGCAAGGAATAATATTTCAAAGCCAAGAAGTCAAATCAATAATATATTTGATTACAAGTATCCATTATTTATTTTATTTCTTTTAATTTTTGCAAGTTGTAACTAAAAGTTCTACTTGGAAGATGAACTCGTGGTTGGTTGATCTGAAAGTTCATACAAGTTAAAAATTGTTAGGCAAATGAAAATAAAAGTGCTTAAATATTGATTTTGGTGGCAAAGTTTGATAGATAATAACAATCACATATAGAAGCACATAATCTTAGAACATCAGTGCTCTCAAACTCAAAAACTAGTTCATGAAGTTTACATGTCTCCAACATTAGTTCATATAGACCAAATATGTCCTCGCAATTAAATCGAAAGCAAAGTTAGATATATATGCTATCCATGGACCTGTCACTCTGCCAGACCATCTTTGACGACCTTGTGCTTCCTCTTGACTTTCAATGGCACGCTTGACCTGCGACCGAGAAAAAATGATTGAATTGTGGCAATGGAGGAAGGGACATTAAAGAGGAAGAGACTAGTCAGGCTTAACATACCCATTATGTCTCCTACTTTTGGGGTTTCGGAGGCACCGTCAATGGTGGCAATGGAGATCGTGGAATTTGAGCGACATGAGTTTTCTATACAAGAAAGAAATGAGAGAAAGCTGAACCTTAAGCCACACTCTTGTTTGTATTTTTAATTAATTTTATGATATGTATCTAATCTTAGCCATTAATAATTTAGTGGTGTAGATTACATCACTCTAAGGTGAGCCTTGTTTTAGAGGAGCCTTTTCCTATGTTTATAACTAAGGTTTTACTATGCTAGAGAGATTGGCTCTCAATTTGTTGTAGTCGTTAGGCTCCAGGTTGCAGGGGTCCAGAGCCAGGATCCACCTCAAGCGTACTGGGTTGCTCCCTGTTGGACTATACCTCGGATACCGAACTAAAACAGTTGCCCCCAGTTTGTTACTTTGATGTTATAACTGAGTGTCAAGGTATTTAGTCAAAGGCCAATAGGAGCAATAGTGTATTTTTGAGCAAAAGGATCCGTTATGAGGTGTTTATGCCGGAGTCTGTGATGTTGCAATGTACGTAACATAATTTCTTAATCTAATATGTAGGATTTGTTTAGTAGTTGTCCCCTGTGATAGGGCGTTTGGTTGTGGTCTTCGTTGTAGGATATGAAGTATTTTCAAGGATTTGATATCCATTGAAGTGCATGATCTATTGTCCATTGAGCGGGACCATGGTGCCCCCAAGACATTCCTATCAACTGTGATCCGTGTTATAAGAGCAGATTTGGCAACCAGGGTTTGATATTAATTTAGGTTTGGTGGGCAGGGTAGAGATTCTTTGTGTTGTTGTCACCTTAAGGATATGGCACAACCGGGATCCAACTAAGCTCAACTTTTATTTATGCATGACCATACGTCTTTGGCCAAGGTCCTTTCAGCTATTGTGTCAGTTTTCTATGGATATGTGGCACACGTTGAATGGTAGCCGTTGTTTGGTTTTCGCGCCAGCATCATTGCCATCATTTCAAATTGCAATGAAATGTCTAAAATGCCCTCCTTAGTGATGGCAGTTAGGGGTTTAGTACGCCCTTATAAATAAGAGTAGGAGATGGTTTCTCTCTATTTCCCACTTTTGCTACTTTTTCTCTCTTCTGTTTCTGATGATAGGGCTATTTCTGGCAAACCTACACTACAACGTTCATAATGATTTTTAGCGGTTTTTGCCATTTCCTTCACTCCCAAGCTTTTCCTTCTTCAACCATTCAAGTACTACTCTTTTTCCCTTTTTTTTCCACCACTTTCATTCTTGCCATAGTGAGGATGAAGGAGATTGATAGTGGTGGCAGGGAAGGGAGTTCCTTGGAAATCTTATTAGCACCGCCGTCTCCACCACGCAGTGCACAACGGAGACACTTCCTTCAATGTGAGAGCACTGCTGGGGGGCAGAGGCCATTGTCTGGAGTTGTTATCTAGGAGATGATATGAAAGGCAGAGGCTACTAAGAGAGCAGCAAGGCTTAGACTGGCTTGTCCATCTTTCGAACTCATCAAAGAGTTAGAACAACATAGAGAGTATTCTTCTTTTGATTCTGATAAGTACGTCCTCTGTAGGTGTTTCCAAGATATCAGATATGGGAAACCGAAAAGTGGTTAGTTCTAATCCAAAGGAGTACATCTTGCCCTGGGATATTAGTTTGTATTAATGGGTGGATCGTGAAGTGTTGGGGACTCCATCCAGGATAAAGACTACAGAGCAAGCAGCTCAAAAGAGGGAGTACATCTAGCTCACCGAGGATGGACTCCAAGATCAATAATTTGTCATCTGCACTCTGGGTGATCAGGAAAGAGTGTGTTCAACCCAGATGGAGGGTTCACACTTCATGTATTTATATTAGGCAATGTTCACGTGCCTCGAGATTTGACTACCGTTCACGCTTTCCAAATAGGAGTGCTTAATCATCTGTAGGTGGCGCCCAGATAACTTCATCCTAATGCTTGGGGATTCATAAGGGCTTATAATTTAATGTGTCGGGATTTTGATTGGCCTTACGCTGTGGCGATGTTCTTCTACCTCTTTACCTAGTTCACACCGTCTGAGAGTAGTTTCCAGAAGGGCTAAATTACTTTGCGCGCCAAAGGGGTCGCAATGTATTCTTGCCCTACCAAGAATTCTTTCTTTGTGTTTGATAAACACAAATTTAATATATTAGTTAACCCTCATATTTAGTCTCTTAGACCTTTTATATGATTACTACATTTTATAAGTTTGGGTTCAAATTGAGTTTAACTGTATTTTTTAGCATTATTGAGAATTTTACACTATTTCTGTATTTTGAGCATAACTTGAGCTCTAGATATCTAAAAATTATTAGTTTTACCTTGTATGAAAGCTGAGAAAAATATCTACAACTTTGATAAGATATTGAATTCTGAATCAAATGTCTAGCAAGTCATATTGGGCCATGAATTCAGAATAGAGATGTCGCTAGAACATAGACGATGTGCAAAGATTGAGTCATAATTTGGGTAGCAGGTGTCATTTACAGCTGAAACTAGTATCATTTGAAAGCTGAGACATAGATATTCAATTATAATGAGACTACTTATCAAAATTGTGACATTTGGATGATGTTTTCACCCTTTGAAATCAGCTGACGAGTTTAGAGAGCTGTTAGGAATGCTTTGAGCATAACTCTCTCATCTTAAGCTCAAATTATACAAATTAGGTATCCAATTAAAGCTAAGAGGAAGATGATTAACCCTAAGCTGAGGTAAAACTTAGATTTTTAATTTTAGAGATAGTTATTTAAGCAGCAACAGCAACCGCGAAATACAACCCTAATTTTCTCCTAGCCGCTCTTGCTTGCACTTTCTCTCTTCATCTTTCTTCTTCTCCTTTCTCTCTAGGTTTCTTTCTTTTATGTTTCTTTTCCCTCTCATCCTTATGGATGAGAAGGAAGAACCTTTTAATCAATCATAGGGATTGACAATCTTGATGTTTAATTTTGAGATCTTATTTTGATTGTTTTACATTTAATTATTGATCAAGTTTCTCTTTACTTGTTAATCAAGTTTTACTTTTACTTATTAATCAAGTTTCTCTTTATCTTTTTTTATTTAAATCTGAAATGAATTGCTTAATTTGATTTGTATGTTAATGTGATAACTGCATAATTACCATATGTTAATAAGGATTAAAGAGACTAAACAATACATCAAATGCTTCTTGGATGTTGTTTGTTAAGCTTAGTTTAATTTTAGGTTTTAGATTAATTTAGGATTAGATGAGTGCTTAATTCATTTAACATTAATTAATTAAATTCTAGATGCTTATCTAGTAGAGAATTCATGGATCATCTTAAGGCTTCTTGATGTGATCTAAGACCAAGAATCTGATTAGCAATTGAATGGAAGAGATTAAACAATGCATCAAAGGTGTTTGATGGATTGTTTAGCTTGGTTGAATTATGGATTTTAAGTTAATTTAGGATTAAATGGGTGCTTAATTCATTTAACCTTGATTAATTAAATTCTAGATGCTTATCTAGTAGATAATTCATTGATCATCTTAAGGCTTCTTGATGTGATCTAAAGCCAAGAACTTGGTCAGTAATTGAAAGGATTCTTAGTGATCAAGGATAAATTAAACTTAAGAATAGTTGATTTTCTTAGATTGATATTTACTTAATTATGTTTACAATTTTTAATTACTTTCTATTAATTAATTCTGCAACATTTCTCCCCTTTGTTAACTTCTTAATTTGATTGCTTAATTAGAGTGATCTAAGGGCTTGACCCGGTTGTGTGTTATACTACAAGTAATTTGGTGAATCGATTTATAAATTAATTTAATTTGATAGTCTCGATAGCTATTAAATTTTGGCATTGTTGTTAGGGATCATTCTAAGTTTAATTAATCATATTAGGAGTATAATTAATTACTAACCCTTGTTTCCCTTGTTTCAGAAAGTTTTCAACACAATTGTGGTCTTCAAGCACAAGACAACATAGTGGAGGAGCTCCACTTGCAAATGACCATCTACAATTGATAAGGATACTTCTTTCCTCTCTCTTTTATTTTGTTTGTCTTATATTTGTTGATGCTATTGATGATTTGCTAATGATTTTTGAACTTTACATTGAGGACAATGTAAAATTTACGTGGGGGGATTTTAGCATTCTAATTTTTTTGGTTGTTTGCTATTTTAATTATACTATTTTTACTATTTTTGTTTGTTTTTACTATTTTGTTATGTTAATTTCTTGTTAGTATTTTTTTATTTGTTGTTTATTATTTTTCGGATATAATTATGTTGTTTCTATTATTTTGTGTCTATTGTTTGCTATTTATGTTGTTTCTATTATATTTCTATTTCTATTTTCTTTTTTAATTATGTTTTCTGTTTTTAATTCTATTTTCTGTTTTTAATTTTTTTTTGATTTTGTTTTCTATTTTGTTTCAAATTCTATTTTACATTATATTTTTCTTGTATTTAAAAGAAAAAAAAAATTATAAGTGTGTTTTTAATTGATTTCCAATGAAACTTTGAGTTTGTGAAAGTTGTGACCATACATAAATTGAGGTAACATAAGTGAGTAAATTATCTCTTATCTTTAGAATAACTTGTTTGGTAACAAAATTGAATTGATAGAATAAGTTTGATAGAAACATACCTTGTGAGACTTTGAGCCTTTTAATGAATTGATTGAGCATTTGTGTCATTCTCTTCTTTCTTGTGTGATTTTCACTTATGGAATTGTTACTCTAGAACTTGTTTTGATTCTTTTTTAGGCTATATTTTCACATGCATACATGAATATGATTGATGTATTTTTCTTGAATTAGCTACTTTAGCCAAGTAGTCAACCTTGCATATTTTCTCTTGATTAACCTCTTTGAGCTTATTTGACAATTCTTTGTTTTTAGCTAATTGCATACCTTAAATGGAAAACCAGATTTTTGCCTAACCTTAAGGAATACGAGAGCATTGTCATTATCATTAGAAGAGTTCTTGAACAAGTGTGAGGGGTGCTAATTAGTGTGCAAAATGTTTGGTGAAAAAGAAAAGAATGGCCTATTGGAAAAAAAAAAGAAAAATTGAAAAACTTAAAAAAAAGAAAGAAAAAAGAAGAAGAAAAAAAGATAAGGGAAAAGAGTATGTAAAGAGAATTTGCATTTAGGTTAAACTTCCATGCTTGTTATTTGAACTCATCCACAATATTCTTTTATTCTCTTTGATATTTAACTTGTCATTGTCATATTTTTTTCTTTCCTTACCTTGGCCCTATTACAACCTTGCATAAAGTCTTATTGATTTGTGTGTGCATATGTTTTGAGTAGTGGAGAAGTAGAAGATAAGCAAACTTATGGTAGTGCAAATTTTCATGGGTTGAATTGAGTGAAACACTTACCTTCTAAACACTTGAGAGATTGAGAGTGTATCTTGTGAGATTCTATCATTATTGATTTATGCTTTTCAATTGAAGTTACCTTGCTTGTCGATTTGTGATGTAAAGAAATATTTTTTCATTAATGTTTAGATTCCTTACAGCTTTGGTTGCTCTTCTTGCGCATAGACTTTTGTATTCTTGAACATCATTGGAAAATGAGTCTTTTAGAGTTTTTAACTTTTGAGTTTGTGTTGTTGTTCCTTATTCCCTATGTTGAATTTCTAGTTTTGCTTGGGAGTGCAAAAGCTAAGTGTGGGGGGAATTTAATAAACACAATTTTAATATATTAGTTAACCATCATATTTAGTCTCTTAGATCTCTTATATGCTTAATTGATTGGTTTTGGTCACATTTTATAAGTTTGGATTCAAATTAGGCTTAACTGTATTTTTCAGCGTTATTGGAAATTTTACGTTATTTTTGTATTTTAGACATAACTTGAGTTTTAAACATATAAAAATTATGACTTTTACCTTGTAGGAAAGCTGAGAGAAAACTCTACAACTTTAATGAAGAGATCAAGGCTGAATTGGATGTCTAGTGGGTCATACTGAGCCACAAATTCAGAACAGAGATGCTGTCATTGGAACTTGGACAATGTGCAAAAATTGAGTCATAATTTGGGTTGTAGGTGTCATTTGGAGCTAAAATCGATGCCGTTTAAAATCTGAGATATATATATATTCAATTCTAATGAGACCACTTATTAAAACTGTGATGTTTTGTTAGTGCTTTCACCTTTTTAAGTCAGCTGATGGGTTTAGAGAGCTGTTAAGAATATTTTTGGCATAACTCTCTCATCTTAATCCTAAATTACGTAAATTAGATGTCCAATTAAAGCTAAGAGGAAGAGGAACCCTAAGATGAGGGAAAAGTTATATTTTTAATTTTAGAGATAGTTATTTAAGTAGAATCAGTAACCATGAAATATAGTCATAATTTTCTCCTAGCCGCTCTTGCTTGCACTTTATCTCTTCATCTTTCTTCTTCTCCCTTCTCTCTAGGTTTCTTTCTTTTATGTTTCTATTCCCTCTCATCCTCATGGATGAGGAGGAAGAACCTTTTAATTAATCATAGGGATTGACAATCTTGATGTTTAATTTTGATATCTTATTTTGATTGTTTTACATTTAATTGTTGATCGAGTTTCTCTTTATTTGTTAATCAAGTTTTACTTTTACTTGTTAATCAAGTTTCTCTTTACCTCTTTTGACTTAAATATGAAACAAATTGCTTAATTTGATTTGGATGTTAATGTGATAATTATATAATTACCACATGTTAATTATGATTAAAGAGACTAAACAATGCATCAAAGGCTTCTTGGATGTTGTTTGTTAAACTTGGTTGAATTCTTGGTTTTATATCAATTTAGGATTAAATGGGTGCTTAATTCATTTAACCTTGATTAATTAAATTCTAGATGCTTATCTAGTAGAGAATTCATTAATCATCTTAAGGCTTCTTGATGTGATTTAAGATTAAGAATTTGATTAGCAATTGAATGAAAGAGATTAAACAATGCATCAAAGGTGTTTGATGGATTGGTGATCTTAGTTGAATGATAGATTTTAAGTTAATTTAGAATTAAATGAGTGCTTAATTTGTTTAACTTTAATTAATTAAATTCTAGATGCTTATTTAGCTGATAATTCATTGATCATCTTAAGGCTTCTTGATGTGATCTAAAGCCAAGAACTTAGTAAGCAATTGAATGGATTCTTAGTCATCAAGGATGAATTAAATTCAAGAATATTGGATTTTCTTAGATTGATTATTTACTTAATTGTGTTTACAATTTTTAATTACTTCCTATTAATTAATTCTACAACATTTCCCCTCTTTGTTAACTTCTTAATTTGATTGCTTAATTAGAGTAGTCCAATGGCTCAACCTAGTTGTGCCTTATACTATAATTATTTTGGTGAATCAGTTTATAAATTGGTTTACTTTGATAGTCTCAACAGCTATCAGTGTTTTGCAGAAAGTATGGCTCCAAGTAGCATTGAGCCATTGGAGGACCAGTTAGCAGCGAGGAGGAATGGGGGGACTTCCAGCTCGGCACCTCGGAGCTTAGATCTAACTCAACCCACTCATCCTACTCATAAACAAAGTTCAAGGTCTCTTGCTTAACCATTACGGCAGTGCAAAAGGAATGCAGACAGCCAGAAAGGACAGGGCAAGGGAAAGAAGCCCATCGTAGTAGAGGAGCATATAGACCTCATCGGGTACTGGGATTTAGATTGGCTAAAGGTGTTTCATTCCATTTCACATCGTCTTCTATCTAGTCTCTAGTGGTAGATCATGGGAGGCTTATAGACAATACTCTGCTCACCCTAGCAGATTTTGATTTCTTGATGGAAATGGATATGTTAGAAGTGATCTAAGATGTACAGATTTGGGTTCTACAAAATGCTTCCACCACCCAATTTCTTGAGGCCGCCTTCAACTCCTTGAAACAAGTGAGGAGGAGGAGCACAATTTGAACACCCTCTGTGGTGATAAGGACTGGCTGGAGAAATCGATGGCGATGAAGAATGAGGAGCTGAAGAAGCTTGAAGAGGATGCCGGGTAGAGGAAGGATGAGATTGCCAAGTTGAAGAAGAAACTGGCAACTTTCGAAGCCTCTTCTTCTGAAACCAGCTTCATTGCGCTACAAGCTTGGGTCGAGGTTTTGTAGAAAATAGAGTCTGACTAGAAGGCTGAGATTATACATCTCGAGAATAGCTAGGCGAATGGGGTGGGTGAATCCTTTGAGAATGTCCTAGCTTAACTATGGATCCTGAATCCAGAACTGATGGCTATGGTAAGGGATAAGGCTATTATTGATGTTGTAGTTTCTATTGTCCCCATGAACTAAGTTGTCATCATTGATGGCAAGGATGATGGTGAAGATTAAGGTGACGAAGAGGAGGTTAGATCTGGGGAGATGGATGGAGGTTAGATCTTGGGAAATGGGGGAAATGGAGGGAGACCAGAATGGGGAGGTCGGTCCAAAGAATGTTAAGTCGTGATCATGTTTTTGTTGTATTTTTGTTCATGCCCCTTGCGTGGGGCTTTTTGGTATCTATATGAATAATTCTCGATGTCGAGCATTATTTGACCATTTCATTATGATTAACCTCGACAAGGCATTATTGGACCTTGTGGGTTAAGGTTAGGTTTGTTGGGGCAAATGTAAAATCCCATTACTCGTAGCAAGGCAGTGTAAGGCAACCTTGAGGGTTGCCCGCTTTACCTTAGGTGAGTGCGATCGGGATAGCTGAACCATAACGAGACGTGTTTCCCTTAGACCTCGTCAAGGCATCATTCAGCCTTGTGGGTTGCATTAAATAAAGTAAGAATGAATACATAAAATGTTTCATTTATTGTTATGGACCAGTTTTTATAGATGATTGTTGAAATAATTCAAAATGTTGACATAACTTAGAATAAAAGCTATGTCCAACTGTAGTACTTCCTAAGATTTTTTGCATTCTAGTAGTTCTTGATTTGTTTACCAGTAAGGGATTCCAAAGTATAGGCTCTGGTGTTCGTCTTGTTGGTGATCTGATATGGTCTATCCTAGTTAGGTGTGAGCTTTCCCTGAGATGCATTTTTTCCTCCGATATCCACTCTACGTAATACGAGATCGCCAGGTACAAACCTCCATGGAATCACTTTGGCATTGTATCAGGTTGTCGTTCTCTTTTTAATGGGGGCATCATGGATATGGGCGATGCGGCATTATTCATCTAACAGATCTAAGTTCTAGTGGATGAGTACCAGATTAATGTCCTCAGAAAAATACTGCCTCTACTAATTAGGTTATGTGATTTCTGCTAAGATCATCACCTCATAGTTGTACATTAGTTTGAAAGGAGTTTCTCCAGTGGTGGAGTGCGGCGTGGTCCGATGTGCCCAAAGGACAATATCGAGTTATTTTGCCTATTTCCCTTTGCCTCATTCAATCTTTTCTTTGTACCTTAGAGGATAACTCGGTTGGCAGCTTTAGTTTGTCCATTTGTTTTTATATGTTCCACTGAGGTAAATTGTTGCTTGATGTGTAGCCCAGAGAGAAGGTCTTGGAATCCCTTATCAGTAAATTGGGTGCCATTGTTTGTCACAATGGACTCCGAGACTCCAAATTTGCTGATAATGTTCTTGTAAGTGAATTTTTGTATGTAAGTCAAAGTGATAGTGGACAACGATTCTACTTCTATTCACTTAGTGAAGTAGTCAACAACTACCACTAAGTACTTTAATTGTCCAGGAGCTTGAGGAAAATGGCCCAAGATATCCATCTTCTATTGGTAGAATGGCCAATGGACAAAAATTGTTGAGAGTTCTTCTTGTGGGGCCAAGTAGATGTCTGTAAACTATTGACACTTGTCACACTTTTAAACATGCTCCATAAAGTCCATCTCCATACTAGGCCAATAATATCCAATGTGTAGCATTTTTCATGCTAAGGCCTTTCCTCCTAGATGATGTTCCTAACTCCTTTTGTGAATTTCGACCAGGGCATATTCGGCTTCCTTGGGACCAAGGCACTTAAAGAGAAAGGACAAGAAACCTCAGCAGTATAGTTAACTTCATAAAGCATGTACCAAGCTACAATCTGTAATTGGCTAGCTGACATGAAAAATAGTTTTGATGATAACAAACATGATGAAGACTATGGATAGTCCAAGTACCAAGAGTGAGCATTACAACAAGAAAGCAAAGATCTCAATTATGTTCAACTCAAGGAGAAGGTGCAAGCTTATCTCATGAAGGTTTTGATAACAACAAAATCATGTCAAAGACCAAGTCCAAAGGAAGATTAAATGGTATAGCTTATAGGACTTAGGGTCTTTTTGTAAGAAGTCTTCTGGATATCTCAAATATGTTTTCAAATATTTAAAAATAGTTTTCACATGCTAAAATACCCAACAAACAAGTTTTGAAAGGCTAGTTATGGTGGTAGTTCAAAATTATGAAAAATAGCCAAGTTTGAGTTTTAAAAAACCGACCTTTAGTTACTTTTTTGATCATAACTTTCAAAATAATTTGAGTTTTGTTGTGAAATTGTTTCATTTGAAAATAGACTTAAATATCTTTCCAATGACTGGTCATTTGCTTTAAACGGATAAAAAATGAAGAAGTTATGACCATTTAAAGTTAGATTTCAAAATCAGAGTGGTGTTTTTGAATAACCACATAGTTATTCGAATACCACACCCTAGAAAACATTCCAGAATGTGTTTTTAAAGATCTATTCGAATAACCAAAGGGTTATTCGAATAACACAACCTAGAAAATGTTCCAGAACATGTTTTTGAGGATCTATTATAATACCAAATGTGTTATTCGAATAAACACGGCGAAAAACATACAACGACTAGTTTTCTGTGCCTTTAATGTGATATTAAATGATACCCAATGGCTATTTTCTCAAGAAAACTATAAATACATGTTTATGGATCATCTTTTATACACAGCCAACTATCTAAAATAATTCTTTTATGCTTTGATTCGTATTTCATATTTTTTACTATTTCTTGTGCTCTTTTCGCCAAAACTTTGAAATATCCTTAAAGAGCTTCTTAGCGCTTCAAATTGTATTACTTACTCTTTGTGAGAGTTTCTCTTCATCTATATTCTGCTTCTTTGTAAAAAGGTGAGGTATCCCTTAGTGAATTTGTGAGGGTGAGGTATCTCTTAGTAAAAGGGTGAGGTATCCCTTAGTGAAATTGCAAGGGTGAGGTATCCCAAGGTGTGAGGAGTGCTCAGGTTTGTAAAGGTTGCAAGCACCTGTTTTAAGCTTGTATTGGATAGTAAAAAATCTCGAACTGTGTTTCGAGGACTGGACGTAAGCCACAAATGGTTAGTGGTCGAACTAGGATAAATATCGTTCATGCTCTTTTCTCTTTTATCTCTTTATATTCAGCAACTGATTTAATATTGCTCACCTATTTATTTGTTGTGTTTAAAGCTTTCTTTTATCTTCCTTATTCTCACATTTGTTTTATATATAGTTTCAAAGAAATTTACTTTTATTTGAGTTTGCGAAAGGTTTTTAATTACTCAATTCACCCCCCCTCTTGAGTACTGAAGCCACTTGGGTAACAAGTAGTATCAGAGATAGATTCTTCTATAAAGAGCTTAGCCGCTTCAAGAGTACATGGCTTCATCAAATGGTTTTTCAGAAGGAACTTCTATAAACCGACCACCCTTTTTCAATAAGGATAGTTAGGCATATTGGAAGGAAAGAATGAAAATTTTCATCGAAACTATTGATCTAGATGTGTGAGATGCTGTCGAAAACGGCGTATTTATACCTACGCGAGAGGTCAATGGTATAAAGATTGAAAAACAAATAAGTGAATGGACTAATGAGGATAAAAGAAAAGTTCAATATAACTTGATAGCCAAAAACATTATTACTACTGCATTGGGGTATGATGAATTTTTTGGAATTTCAAATTGCAAAGCTGCTAAAGAAATGTGGGACACTTTACAAGTTACCCATGAGGGTACTAGTGAAGTTAAGAGGTTGAGAATTAATTCTCTTACTCGTGAATATGAATTATTTACAATGAACCAAGGAGAAAGCATTCAAGAAATGCAAAAGAGGTTCACCCACATTGTAAATCATCTTACATCATTAGGAAAGAATTTCTCTAACGAAGATTTGATTAACAAAGTATTAAGATGTTTGAGCAGGATTTGGCAGCCTAAGGTCACAGCTATTTCAAAGTCAAGAAATTTGGCAACTATGACTCTTGCGACTCTTTTTGAAAAACTTTAAGAGCATGAATTGGAGTTAAGACTCAATTAAAGTAAAGAAAATAATAAGAAGAAAAATAAAGGAATTGCACTCAAAGCCACTTCCTCAACTAATGATGGTGATGGTGATAATGATGATGGAGAAGGCACAAAACTAAATGAAGAAAACCTCAGCCTTTTGGTAAGAAAATTTAGAAAATTTCTCAGGAAAAAGGAAACTCAAAGAAAAGCATCATCAATTCCAACTTACTACGAGTGTGATAAACTTGGACATATAAAGATGGAGTGCCCAATTTTCGAAAATAAAATGGAGAAATTTGAAAAGAAACCCTTCAAGGAAAGAAAAGGAAGAAGAGCCTACATAGCATGGGATGACAACAACATGGACTTAATTGGTAGTTCAGATAGCGAAGAAGTCCATCTATGTCTTATAGCCAAAAGAGAAGAAGAAGAAAGTGACAATGAGGTAATTTCTAACTTTGACTTATCTCCTTCTTATGATGAATTACAAGATGCTTTCGAAGAATTGTATGACAAATCAATAAGGCTCACAAAATTAATCTCTTCCTCTAAGAAAACAATTTCCTCTCTAGAAAATCAAATTCTTATTTTAAATAAAGAAATTGAAGAATTAAAAATTAAAAATAAAACTTTGGGAATTATTGATGCATGCACAACTCATTTTTCACATGCTTCTACATCTTCATCTTGTTCTTCATGTCATTTGCTTGAAAAAGAAATTGAAGATTTAAATAACATTCTTTCTAAATTCACCCATAGAAGGGATAATTTAAATATTTTATTAGGAAAACAAAGAGTTATTTTTCAAAAAGCTGGAATAGGCTATAATCCGAAAAATCAATAAAAATTTTATAAAAGTTTCTTTGTTAATTCTAGTACTTCATGTGGTCCTTTTATTAAATGTTTCTTTTGTGGAAAGAAAGGACATAATGCATCAACATGCAATGCAAGGAAAAACATTAACATAAAAATTAGAACTAAAATGGTATGGGTTCCTAAGGGTACTTTACCCAAAACTAACACACAAGGACCCAAGAAAATTTGGGTACCAAAAGTCAAAATTTGAAGTGTGTTGTAGGTGTGCTTGAAGGCCTAAAGCTGACTTTGGTATTTTGAAAGTGGCTATAGCAAGCACAAAACCAGAAATAATTCCAAACTCTCTTCTTTGTTTTCATGAAGTTTGGACTTGCAATCTTCGGATAAAAATATCCCATATTGTATTTTGTAAGTACACTATCTTTGGGTAAGCTTTTCTTTCTTATTTCCATCTCTAAACATGTTTAGTAATGTATTTCTGATAGGTTTATTTGAATAAACCTATGGTTATCCGAATAAACTCAACCAGTTGCTCATATCTATGTGT
The DNA here is from genome assembly GCA_029884605.1 of Ormosia emarginata. Taxonomy (NCBI): domain Eukaryota; kingdom Viridiplantae; phylum Streptophyta; class Magnoliopsida; order Fabales; family Fabaceae; genus Ormosia; species Ormosia emarginata. The sequence continues at coordinate 45,358,908 of JAQQTP010000077.1, read as the reverse complement.
TGCACATCAGTTCTATTCGAATACCACTCAATTTATTCGAATAATCTGAGCCCAACAACCATGGTCCTTTTATTTGATATATGTTCTATTCGAATAACTCAGTAGTTATTCGAATGGCCTTTGAACGTGCTTTCTAGTGCTTTTCTAATAAGTCTATTCGAATAGACTTGTAGGTATTCAAATAACCATATATCAGCCTTGCATATTTCATGTTGGTCTATTCAAATAACTCAGTAGTTATTCAAATAAACGTCTAGCAACTAGTTATGTCATTTGTGTTAACATGTTATATGTATATATATCATCTTGTATTTGATCTATTTCTTAATTGAATGTAATTAGCTATTATCTTTGATGAATATATATTGATTCATGAAATGAAATATCTGTTGCCTTATTATTTTGAATGCTTATTTTATGAGTTTGGCATAATGACTAACCTCTATGGATCCAAAATTGATGGATACCAAAGAAAGCATTTGAATTGTGTTGTAGGGTGATAACTATCTCAAGCAAGCATTTAAATGGAATAAATTTATTCAAACTTGAGGACAGTAAAGTATCTCTATCCCTAAGCTATTGTGATATTCTATATGCTATGGATTATATGATACTTATAAATTGATCTTAAATGATTAGATGTTTTCTTCATATAAGAGATATGCTTAGCATTGACAATGTGCCTAACTGGATTATTTTAAACTTACTAATTTTGTCATTGCATATTGAGTGGATGATATTAGTTCTGTACATGGTTTCATCCCTATGGCATATTTCATCAAGGTGAAGTAATTCTATTGATCTATGGCAAAAATCTAAGAAATTGATAAATGAAATTGGCTGCTTTTTGATCAATGAATGAAAAAATATTTTGAGCCTCATTGTGTTTGCCTTGTTGAGTATTAAGTGGTTGATTTGCTAAAATAGCAAGGATAGTAGATGCATTGCTGAATATTAAATATTGCTAATTTGTTACTGATTTGCAAATGTTAAACTTAAATAAATATCATATTGCTTTAACTCTATATCTTGCCCCATCTTTTTAATCATGACAAAAGGGGGAGAAAAAGTTTGAGTTCTTTGTTTGAGAAAAGTCAGGGGAAAAAAAAGTAAAAATCAGGTAAGACAAAAATGGAAATTGGATTCCAAAAGTAAGGGGGAGCTGCTGCGCACATCTCTAATATAAATCACCTCTTACGAAAAAGAAGGGGAGTAAGTTTCTCAAATTAACTTTGTGAATACCAATTTATCTGAACTAATTCTTTTCTCAAATGTTAGTTTGTCATCATAAAAAATGGAGAGAATGTAATTAGCTAGCTGACATGGAAAATCGTTTTGATGATAACAAACATGATGAAGATTATGGATCGTCCAAGTACCAAAAGTGAGCATTGGAACAATAAAGCAAAGATCTCAATTATGCTCAACTCAAGGAGAAGGTGCATGCTTATCTCATGAAGGTTTTGATAACAACAAAATCATGTCAAAGACTAAGTGCAAAGGAAGATTAAATGGTATAGCTTATAAGACTTAGGGTCTTTTTGTAAGAAGTCTTCTGGATATCTCAAATATGTTTTCAAATATTTAAAAATGGTTTTTACATGCTAAAATACCCAACAAACAAGTTTTGAAAGGCTAGTTATGGTGGTAGTTCAAATTTATGAAAAATAACCAAGTTTGAGTTTTGAAAAACTGACCTTTGGTTACTCTTTTGATCGTAACTTTCAAAATAATTTGAGTTTTGTTTTGAAATTGTTTCATTTGAAAATAGACTCAAATATCTTTCCAATGACTGGTCATTTGCTTTAAACGGATAAAAAATGAAGAAGTTATGATCATTTAAAGTTAGATTTCAAAATCAGAGTGATGTATTCGAATAACCACATAGTTATTTGAATACCACACCCCAAAAAACATTCCAAAACGTGCTTTTAAAGATCTATTTGAATAACCAAAGGGTTATTTGAATAACTTAACCCAAAAAACGTTCCAAAACATGTTTTTGAGGATCTATTTGAATACCAAATGTGTTATTCGAATAAACACGGCCAAAAACACACAACAACTAGTTTTCTATGCCTTTAATGTGATATTAAATGATACCTAATGGCTATTTTCTCAAGAACACTATAAATACATGTTTTTGGGTCATCTTTGATACATAGCCAATTATCTAAAATAATTCTTTTATACTTTGATTCGTATTTCATATTTTTTACTATTTCATGTGCTCTTTTTGCCAAAACTTTGAGATATCCTTAAAGAGCTTCTTAGCGCTTCAAATTGTATTACTTACTCTTTGTGAGAGTTTCTCTTCATCTATATTCTGCTTCTTTGTAAAAGGGTGAGGTATCCCTTAGTGAATTTATGAGGGTGAGGTATCCCTCAGTAAAAGGGTGAGGTATCCCTTAGTGAAATTGCAAGGGTGAGGTATCCCTGCTGTGAGCACAAGGGTGAGGTATCCCAAGGTGTGAGGAGTACTCAGGTTTGTAAAGGTTGCAAGTACCTGTTTTAAGCTTGTATTGAATAGTAAAAAATCTCAAACTGTGTTTCGAGGACTGAACGTAAGCCATAAGTGGTTGGTGGTCGAACCAGGATAAATATCGTGTCTGCTCTTTTCTCCTTTATCTCTTTATTTTCAGTAATTTATTTAATATTGCTTAACTATTTATTTTCTATGTTTAAAGCTTTCTTTTATCTTACTTATTCTCGCATTTGTTTTATGTATAGCTTCGAAGAAATTTGCTTTTATTTGAGTTTGCGAAAGGTTTTTAATTACTCAATTCACCCACCCTCTTGAGTACTAAAGTCATTTGGGTAACACAATCCATACTAAATTCCGGGATTCTTTTGAGCCTTCAAGTAAGATTTTGTCCCGTAGGTAAGCAGTAATAAAGGTAATCCAAGTTTCTTGTTCATCAAGCAGGAGGACTTCGAAGTCCGTAATGCTTGGGGCTATAAGGGTTTCCTAGATTACAGATCTGTTGTTACCGGGGGTTTTTTGAGCTAGCAAGCTTTGAAAAGATATCAACACGGGAGTTCTGTTCTCTTAGAATGTGCTCAACTTTGGCACTTGTGAGATTTTCTAAGAGACTCTTCACCTTGGTCAAGTATTTATGAAGGAGGAGTTCCTTTGCTTGGTAGTCACCTCGAATCTGGGATGTTGCCAGTTGAAAGTCACTATATAAAGTAATGTCAGATGCCCCCATATCCTTTGCCATGGTAATTTCGACAATGCAAGCCTCATTTTCTACTTGGTTATTCGAGGTTAGGAACTCGAAACAAAGGTAATGTTTGAGGGTGACTCCTTCTCCGTTCTTTGTTTTTGACCTTTTGTGTACCGCAAGTGCACGAGCCAAACATGTAATAAAGTTAAGAGTAAAGTATCATTCACACAAGGATAAGTTTATTTTCAATGCTAAGTATTAACCAATAGTTAAGTAATTCAATTCAAGAATATAGAATAAAGAAAATGGATATAAACTAAAGACTAGAAAGCAATAAAGATAATGGCTAGAGCTTAGGGAAATCCTTTTTCATCCTTTACTTCAACTAATAACATGCAATCCTCTTCATAAATATGAATGCAATGATTAGGTTAGCTTGAGAATCTTCATTAGTTGAAAGTCTATGTCTAGAGGTCAATCAACCATGGTTTCAATTGTTCAACTCACTATGTTTCCATGAGAGTTAACACAAAATTTACTCTTTAAGATCTATTCTCAAACACACGCTATGCATAGCTAAGAGGTATATTTCTATCCAATTAGCGAATCAACCCATCCCATCATTGGAATAGAATCAAACATGCATCAACCATACATATGATCTCAAACCCAAAGTCCTATGTTTAGACTCATTAGATTTTATTAAATCAGCTTAAATGATGATTAGGCATTCAAGAGCATTATAAACAATATGATTGAATAAAACCATACATCTATAAAAACTCAGAGGAGAACAAAATCATTGATATTCATAAAAAAGATTCAAAGTATTCCCTAAAACAATTGCTACATCATTGAACACAAAAAATACAATACAAAAATCATGTTCAAGATAATGGGAGAGAGGAAAGAAAAGGGAGAATGAGGAAAAGTTTATAGTTGTTGCCATTGATGGTTGAACCTCCCTCCATGAGGAAAATAGCCTCCAACCTTAGCTCCTTTGGGCCCAGAAATAAAGGACAAAGCCGCAACTTCTCTAACCCTAAACGGCCATCGTCAGAAAATCTAATAAAAAAAATCTATTTATAGGCTCAGTTTTGTGCCTTACGCCACGACGTGCACTTCCTTGCGCCGCGACGCGCATGCCTCGGATGTAAGTACTGACAACAGGTGATGCGCATCATGCTGCGACATGACATACCCAGCGCCACGGCATGCTCTGCTGGAATGCTTCCTTGGCTTTCTCCTCCAATATTAGGCCTTAACTTGCATTAATTCATCTTTTTTGAGCCCATCCTACATTGGAGAAATCACCAAGTCAAATATAAGTTGTAAATTCACTTAATCACTCAAAGAATATGCACAATTTGCTCAATAACATATAGGAAGATATCCAAATTGCATTTGATAAATATAAGCCTAAAATCTCCCGAATATGCCTAAGAATAAGGACTAAGCAGTTAATAGAGCACATATGTAGGGCACAAATAACTATATTTTGTGAAATTATCATTCTCCAAGATATTTCCAACACCACTCCCTTTGCGGTTAGAGGATTCATCAACATATATGGTCTAAGAATTCCATCTTGTATGGATGGATTCTTGCATTAGCTTTGCAATAAAATTAGAGAAGGCTAGAGCTTTGATAGCTTGTCGTGGTGTATACGATTCCGAACTAGGAAAGCTCTACGAACCAAGCAATTATTTTCCCAGTGAGTTCTGGCTTGTACAACAATTGCCGAATAGGCTGGTCTGTCCTTATAACAATTAGGTGGCATTGAAAGTACTGCCTCAAGCGTTAGGATGTTGTAAGGAGGGCTAGAGCTATTTTCTCTATTTTCTGATATTGGATCTTAGGCCCCTACAACACTTTGCTCACATAGTAAATTGGCTTCTGCCCCTCTGCAATTTCTCTAATCAAGATAGAATTGACAGCTTCTTTATTGACTAATAGGTAGATATAGAGTGTTTTGTTGAGGTTCGATCTAATCAAAATAAGGGATGAGGCAAATGTATCCTTCAGTTCCATAGATGCAGCCTCGTACTTCGTTGTCCACTCAAAATCTTCTCTTTTTTTTAAGAGTTTGAATAGGGGAAGAGACTTGTGAGCGGCCTTAGCTAGAAAATGGGTCAAAGTCATTATCTACCTAGTGAGTTGTTAGACTTCTTTTACTGATTAGGGGATGTGCATATTGAGCACTACTTGGCATTTATTCGGGTTAACTTCAATGCCACGGTTTGTCAACATGAAACCCAGAAACTTTCTGGCTTGTACTCTGAACATGCATTTCTTAGGTATCAACCTCATGTTATGCCTTTGAAGTTGCTTAAATACTTCTTCGAGGTCCTGGATATAGTTTTTGGTGCCTATGGTCTTGCTGATCTTGTCGTCAATATATACTTTTAGTACTTACCAATTTGTTCATCAAACACTTTATTTATCATTCTCTGGTAAGTTGCCTTATCATTTTTTAACCCAAAGCGCATAACTTGGTAAAAATAGCTTGCCCTTTTTCATATTGAATGTCGTTTTGTCTTCATTATCCAAATGCATAGAGATTTGATTATAGTCGGAGTAGGTATCCATGAATGAAAGAAGTTAGAAATTGGATGAGTTGTCCATGAGCTTATCTATGTTAGGAAGCGAGTAAAGGTCTTTAGGATAGACTTTGTTTAAATCCGTGTAATCGATGCACATACACCACTTCTCATTTGCTTTTTTCACCAAGAATACGTTGGAGAGCCAAGTGGTATAAGAAACTTCCCTATGAAGTCGGTGTCTAGGAGTTCCTTCACATGCTTTTCAATTATTTGTTGTCTCTCTAGTCCAACCTTCCTCTTCCTTTGTGAAACCGACTTAGCATCTTTTTTTAATAGAAAGCCGGTGATAGATTAATTTTGGATCTAAACCCGATATGTTAGTTGAAGCCTAAGCAAAAAGGTCCTTGTTTTTCTCAAGGGACGCGATCAATTGGGATCTCTCCTCAGAGTTTAGCCGCCCCCTAATTTTGGTGAGGGGTATGAGCTCTCCTTTAGGTTAGGGGCGCATATCCTGGATCTCCTCCCGCACATCTAGTTTAGTCAAGAGGACGTTAGGGAAGTTAGTAGTGGCTGACCTAGATGCATGTTGTTCTTCTTTCTTGGGGAGTTTTGCTATTTTCAAACTTTCATTGTATCACTTTCATGTCGTTATGTGGTCTCCCTTGACCATGACAATTTTGTTGTCTTTATTTAGAAATTTCATGCCAAGTGAGTAGTTGACATAATAGCACCGAAGGCGTTGAGTGAAGGGCAACCTAATATGACATTGTAAGCAGAAGAGAAGTCAACCACCAAGAACTTGACCTTGATTGTTTTGAATAGAGGTTTCTTTTTCAAGGTCAAATGGGTTTCAACATATCCCACTAAGGTGATTTTATCTCCTGTGAAGCCAATTAGTTCTCTAGTGTACGAGATCAAGTCTTTGTTAGAGAGCTCCAACTTTCTATAGAGATTCATGAACATGATGTCTGTCGAACTTTGTTGTGTAGATTCCGCAAGTGCACAGGTCATACAAGTAGTAAAATAAATATTGTTCCCACGAGGATCGTTTGAATACCAACTCTTATGGCTATTTTGATTGTTTAAGCGAACAAACACAATAGTAAAATCTGAATCAAAATCAAAACAGTAAATAAAGCAAATAAATCAAGAAAGAGTGAGATTTAACAAGGATTAAGGGCCTAGGACTGGGAATCCACTACACTACTCCCTATGTTAAATTGTAATATTATCTTTGTTAATTATGTTCTTGAAGGCGATTTGTCTTAAATTATTTAAAGCTCAATGTCTTGGCACTAAAAACGTGCTAAAACTTCATCAATTCCATTCTCATGGCAATTAATCCAAGTTCTAACCCATTAAGATTCATGACAATCGTTAATTCCTCGAAGGATTTAAGTCTATGTCTAGATCTCAAATCCTAAGTTCAAATCTTAGATTATTAAGCGATTAGATTTCATCTTTCGATCCTTCACCTAAAGCCTAAGATCATGTAAATATGGTGCACAACATACCACAAGCATTAAGAATAATAAAAATGAATCAAGAACAATAATCACAATTAACAAAGAGTTAAATTAACAATTCAACATAAAGAAATAGAAAGTTTCATCCCAATCCTAGAAAAGAGTTTAGCCACTCATGGCCATTACAACACAAACAAGAACAAAAGGGAAAGATACAACCATAACTCCAAAGCAAATGAAGAAGATGAAGAAGGGAGCTTCAATGGTTGAATCTTACTCTTGGTCTTGATCTTGATCTAGCCTCCAATCCGCCTTCCTCTCAAGTTTTTCTGGTTTCTCTACTCAAAGGGGTCTCAAAAATGACCCCCAAATGTGTTGGCTGCGTCTTGCAGCCTTCTTCTCATATATAGAATCTATCTGATGGGTTTTGGGTACTTTTTCATGCAAAAAGGGATAGGCACGGCCGTGCTTGGCTTAGGCACGGCTGTGCCTATTACACAAAGTCGCCAAATCTGTCAAAAAACGCATCCAATTTGTCGACAACGCATTTTAGAAGTTTTGCAGGGTGACACGGCTGTGCTTGTATTAGGAACGGCCGTGCCTAAATTCTAGAAGCTTTAATATAGTTAGACACGGCCGTGTGAGGGTCCAGGATGTGAAATTCCATTTTTGGGAGAGGCACGGCCATGCTTAGCTTAGGCACGGCCGTGTCTCTTGGAATTTCGCCAAGAAACCTTCATGAAATTGTAGATCTTTTTCTTAGCTTTCCAAGGACACCTAATTCGCCTCGTTTCGACCTCTGTAGCTCAAGTTATGCTCATTTTACTACATAAAGGTCAAAAAAACTCTGCGAATTTCAGCCATATAAATTCCGAGCTCAACTCCATTGCAAAGGATCCATCCAAAACTTCATAGAATCATGTCAAAACATCTATTTTGGACCTAAAAACATAGAGAAAAATCAATCATGAGATAATAAGGATAATTAAATTAAATGTGGCATAAATTCCAATGTAAATCAATCAAAACACACACAAATCCACACCAATTCAAACACAAGATGTGTGTATTTTATCCACACATCAAATTCTCCCACACTAGAACTTTGCTTGTCCTTAAGCAAAGATTATGAATCAAAGTCAAGATCAAACTAAACATCAAGAAATAAGAATCAAAGGGCAATCCACAGTTTAAAAATTTAGTTAAGCTCGACAATCAAATCCAATCAAGCAAGAAAATTCAACATTTAATACAATTTAAAAGCTTGAGTCTAGCCTGCACATTTTCTCTCTACCAAACAATTGAGGTCACTCATCTTTCCATCTCTCAAGTGTTTAAGGGCAAAGAGATCACTCAAATTTCTCTCAACAAATGCATGACCATAGGCTTGATTATCAATTTCATCTCCACTTTCAAGCTCACATACATAACAAGGATAAAAAGGACTTACATTAGGTTGCAATGGGGCAAAGAGTTAAATAAATGGTAGGAAAAATATGAATAAAGGTAGAGAATGATTATGGGTAGAGCTATACAGAGCAGAATCAGGTTAAAAATATGATCAACAGAGCATAATGCACATAGATGTAACTAATTCTCACTTTCAACCCAATATTCTCATCATTCAATCACCAATAATCTCTTTTTTTATATATATACAATTTTTTTTTCTTTCAACCCTTGAAGATAAAAGTAACCTTTCAAGACTTTTCATTTAACACATTAGAAGCTCCAAAGAATCCAACCTAATTAATTAACTGGATATTCAAAGAAATCAATTTCAGGCTCAAATGGGGCAACTAATGGATTATTTTACAATGCAAGTCTGGAAGTCAAGAAAGAATTAAACCTAATTGCCTTCATCATGTCCAAGAATGTATGTGATATTAAAGTCTCAACAAGATATCAAAGCAAGTTCTAGCATAGAAAAATCAAGAGAAAATTCACTCCAGAAAGAAAATAGGATTCAATTAATGATAAATCCAATCAATAAAGGCTCAAAACTCACTTTCTGGCTTAAGTTTGTAAAGAGAATAAATGGAAGCAGACATGGCTAATTTCCCAAATAAAATGCTAAAATATTTAACAGTCAACGGAAAAAAATTGCCTTGCACAAAAATAGTTCAAAAATAGTAATGGATTCCCCTCTCAAACAAATTTCTATCAGCTCAGAAATAATCAAGAAATTAAAACACAATTCCTGCAAGATTCAATGCAATAAACAAGTGTTCAATGATTCCCCCCGACACTTAAAAGAAACATTGTCCTTAATGTTTAAATAACAAAAATAACTGAACAAATGACAACGAAACTTCCCTGAAAGTAGAAAATCAAGATCATGAAGGTGGTAGGGAAAGGTGGGAGAAAGAGGCGAGTTCGAACATCTGGTCTACATGAGCGATGAAATAGGATCTGAAATTGCACAAGAAAAACAAAGCAAAAACTGAAGAGCAAAATGCAAGAATTAAATGCAAAAATAAGGAAACTAAATGAAAGAAAATAAAAAGTTTTTTGGGCAGCCGACAGCTATATACATCCCCTTACAAAGGCTCCAAACTTAGGGAGGCACTTAAGCCGACTCAACAATAGCTAACTACAAAACAAAAACAAAAGAATGTTAATCAATAAAATAACTAAAAACAAAAGAAAAACAAAAGAAAAAAATGAGAAAAGAAAAAGAATTTTTTTTTGAATGGGACACGGCCGTGCCTGTGGGAGACACGGTCGTGTCTCTTGCCAGAGATCATGCAGAAGTTTTCTTGAAGTTAGACACGGCCGTGTCTAACTCCCTTAAAGCTTCTGGAAGTTGAAAAACGAAGTAACGACCAAAAAAACTAAGTGTAAAGACTAGGAATGCAAATATGAACCAAAAGAAAAGCATGAAAAGGGGTAGAAACACAGGTTGCCTCCTGTGAAGCCCTAATTTAAGGTCATTAGCTTGACCATGGTTTGGTTTCTGTGCTTAGGTGATGTCAATGGAGTGGTGCTCAGTCCCCACTCCTTCTTCAAGGTGTTTCACTCTTTGGCCATTTATCATGAATGGCTTATAACCTTCTTTCTTCACCTCAAACACACCGTAGAATAAGAATCAAACAATCTCATATGGTCCTGACCATTTTGACCATAACTTACTAGGAAAGAAACGTAGAAACGAGTTATCAACAAGAACTTTATCCCCAAGTTTAAATTCACGCTTCTTGACACATTTGTCATTCCGCTTCTTTGGTCCTTTCTTGTAGAGCTTGGCCTTCTCAAAATTTGTGGTAGCCCTAGGCAAGGTCTTTTCTAGCACAACATTAGTCACTGATTCCTGCACACTTAAAAACACAACATTATCCACAACATCAGTAGCATCAATACGATTACATGAATCAAAGGAATTAGAATTATTTTCAGAATTAAAAACATCAAACACTACTTCCTCATTATTCAATCGCAAAGTCAATTTCTATTCGTGGACATCAATGATTGCCCTTCCAGTGGCGAGGAATGGTCGCCCAAGTATGATCGGCATTTTAGCATCTGCTTTCATGTCAAGCACAACAAAATCCACTGAGATATAAAACTTACCAACCTTCAAGGGGACATTCTCTAGTATGCCAATAGGATGTTTGATTGACCTATCAACCAGTTGAAGAGACATGGTGGTCGGTTTGAGCTCCCCAACATTAAGTTTCTTGCAAAGGGAAAGGGGCATCAAACTTACACTTGCCCCAAGGTCACATAAAGCCTTGTTAATGTTCATATCCCCAATTAAGCATGGAATGGAGAAGCTACCCGGATCCTTAAGCTTAGGAGGAAGCTTGTTCTGAATGAGTGCACTGCATTCCTCAGTTAAAGCAACGGTTTCATAATCCTCAAGCTTCCTCTTATTAGAGAGGATCTCTTTCAAGAATTTTGCATAGGTGGGCATTTGAGAGAGTACTTCTGTAAAAGGAATGTTTATATACAACTTTTTAAGAACCTCCAAGAACTTTCCAAATTGCTCATCAAGCTTTGCCCTTTGCGATTTTTGAGGAAAGGGCAAAGGTGGAACATATGCTGGTAGAGGAACATACTTTTTAACGCTATCTTCTTCTTCTTTCTTGGCTTCGCTCTTCTCTTGCTTCTCTTCCTTTTCTTGAATTTCCTCATCTTTAGGCTTTTCTTCCTTTGTGGGGCTTTTAACTTGTTTGTCACTTCTCAAGAAAATTGCATTTGCTTGCTCCCTTGGGTTAGTCTCCGGTTGACTTGGGATTCGCCCTTAAACTATATTGAACAAGCTTACTTGTTGGGCTATCTGAGTTTCAAGCATCTTAGAATGAGTCGCCATTTGATCAATGCGAGTATGAATATGCTTGATGGACTCCCCATGTTGTTGCACTTGAGCTTGTATGGATTGATTATGCTCCTTTTGAGTGACTATGAAGTTCTCCATGAGAGCTTCTAAATTGGACTTTGCACCCAGAGAAGATTGTTGAGCTTGTTGAAATCCGGATGGGCCCACATTATGTTGTTGATTTCCATAGGAGAGATTTGGGTGGTTTCTCCAGCCGGGGTTGTATAAGTTTGAGAAAGGATTCCCCTGAGCCCTGAAATTGCCATTTTGGACGTAATTCACTTGGCCCATAGACAGGTCCTGAGTATATGTCTCCACTGAATTGCATTCTGAAGTCAAATGTCCTCCTCCACATGTGTCACAAGTTATAGTAGGGGTGGCAATGGCATTGACATTTAACTTCTCAAGTGACTTGGTCAAAGCATCGAACTTGGCATTCAGCATGGTAATGACATCAAGCTCTATCATTCCAGCCTGCTTCTTCAAAGAGGATCTTTCACCTGGCCACAAATAAATATTTGAGGCCACTTCATTGATCAAACTCCTTGCTTCTGTTGGAGTCTTGGCCATCAAAGCACCGCCAGCTGCGGCATCAAGAGCTACCTTTGTAGAGAAAGACAACCCTGCATAGAACGTCTGGATGACAACAAAATCCTGTAGGCCATGATGTGGACACTGACGAATAAGATCATTATACCTCTCCCATGCTTCATAAAGAGATTCATCTTTCTTTTGAGAGAAGATAGTGATGTCTTGACGGAGCTTAATTGTCTTTCCAATTGGGTAGTATTTATCCAAGAAGGCTTGCTCCATCAAAGCCCAAGTGGTAAGTGAATTTGGGGCTTCTGAGTGAATCCATTTCTTTGCTTTCCCCCTAAGAGAAAAGGGAAAAAGTCTTATCTTTATAGCATCTGTGGAAACCCCGTTGATCTTGATTATGTCACATAATTCTAAGAATTCATCCAAATGCTGATTTGGTTCCTTAATTGGTAACCCGCTGAATTGTAATTGTTGGACCATCTGGATTAGTGACATCTTTAATTCAAAGTTGTTGGCCTCTACTCGTGGCCTGATAATGGAAGACTGACGAGCATTAGCGCTGGGAGCTCCATAATCCCTCAGACTACGCTCTGCAATGGCGTCTTGATTAGTGTTATCCGCCATGTTGTCTTCTTGAAAATCCTGTGTTCTTCTTTCTCTTCTGATATTACGAAGCGTCCTCTCGATCTCAGGATCAACTGGGATAACAAGATCTCCTTGACTTCTCGTCCTACGCATAAGAAAGAAACAACACCAGAAAACTCAAAGAAACATAAAAGAAAGGTAAAATAAAATAAAATACAAATTAAGAAAATAGAAAAATAAAATAAAGTTAAAATTGCTTAAATCAACCAAATTTGCCACTCGTGTTAATATCAATACGATCCCCGGCAACGGCGCCAAAAACTTGTTGTGTAGATTCCGCAAGCGCAAAGGTCGTACAAGTAGTAAAACAAATATCGTTCCCACGAGGATCATTTGAATACCAACTCTTACGGCTATTTTGATTGTTTAAGTGAACAAACACAGTAGTAAAATCTGAATTAAAATCAAAATAGTAAATAAAGCAAATAAATCAAGAAAGAGTGAGATTTAAAAAGGATTAAGGGCCGAGGACTGGGAATCCACTACACTACTCCTTATGTTAAATTGTAATATTATCTTTGTTAATTATGCTCTTGAAGGCAATTTGTCCTAAATTATTAAAGCCCAATGTCTTGGCACAAAAAACATGCTAAAACTTCATCAATTCCATTCTTATGGCAATTAATCCAAGTTCTAACCCATTAAGATTCATGACAATCGTTAATTCCTCGAAGGATTTAAGTCTATATCTAGATCTCAAATCCTAAGTTCAAATCTTAGATTATCAAGCAATTAGATTTCATCTTTCGATCCTTCACCTAAAGCCTAAGATCATGTAAATATGGTGCACAACATACCACAAGCATTAAGAATACTAAAAATGAATCAAGAACAATAATCACAATTAACAAAGAGTCAAATTAACAATTCAACATAAAGAAATAGAAAGTTTCATCCCAATCCTAGAAAAGAGTTTAGCCACTCATGGCCATTATAACACAAACAAGAATAAAAGGGAAAGATACAACCATAACTCCAAAGCAAATGAAGAAGATGAAGAAGATGAAGAAGGGAGCTTCAATGGTTGAATCTTACTCTTGGTCTTGATCTTGATCTAGCCTCCAATCCGCCTTCCTCTCAAGTTTTTCTGGTTTCTCTACTCAAAGGGGTCTCAAAAATGACCCCCAAATGTGTTGGCTGCGTCTTGCAGCCTTCTTCTCATATATAGAATCTATCTGATGGGTTTTTGGTACTTTTTCACGCAAAAAGGGATAGGCACGACCATGCTTGGCTTAGGCACGGCCGTGCCTATTACACAAAGTCGCCAAATCTATCAGAAAACGCATCCAATTTGTCAAAAACGTGTTTCAGAAGTTTTGCAGGGAGACACGGCCGTGCCTAAATTCCAGAAGCTTTAATATAGTTAGACATGGCCGTGTGAGCGTCCAAGATGCGAAATTCCACTTTTGGGAGAGGCACGACCGTGCTTGGCTTATGCACGGCCGTGTCTCTTGGAATTTCACAAAGAAGCCTTCATGAAAGTTGTAGATCTTTTTCTTAGCTTTCCAAGGACACCTAATTCGCCTCGTTTCGACCTCTGTAGCTCAAGTTATGCTCATTTTACTACACAAAGGTCAAAAAAACTCTGCGAATTTCAGCCATATAAATTCCGAGCTCAACTCCATTGCAAAGGATCCATCCAAAACTTCATAGAATCATGTCAAAACATCTATTTTGGATCTAAAAACATAGAGAAAAATCAATCATGAGATAACAAGGATAATTAAATTAAATGTGGCATAAATTCCAATGTAAATCAATCAGAACACACATAAATCCACACCAATTCAAACACAAGATGTGTGTATTTTATCCACACATCAAACTTCTGTGGTTAACAAAAATTTGGTGGACCTTAGCATTAGTGATGACTTAAGAAATTACCAATAGGTCATCATGCTCTAGCATAGGATTTCCATAATCCTTGTCGGAAAAGGAAATTGGAGGGGCCTTTTGCATTCCATATCCCGTCTTGCAGATTGGATGGGATGCCATGCTTAAGACGGCACAAGGAGCTTTCTTCCTGGCATTGCTCAATTCTTTGTCACCCACGAATCCACCCGATATTGTATTAATTGTCTAAGTGACTTTGACGTGACAACAGTCATTCTAGGATCTCAATTTTGTCTATTGTCCCAGGGTGAGTCCTCTCTCTAGCATTCATTCCTTGCTGGAGACCTCCTTCTTTGGTAGGGGAAGAACTCTTCATCGGTTATAACTTCTTTTTCTATAATTTTGAAATCCACATTGATTCTCATCTTGATTGGCGAACGTAACGTCCCAAACAACCATCTTAAACAAGGGATTTAATTACATCTTGGAGGTAGATACAGTCCTCCATGTTGTGTCTATAGTCATTGTGGAATTCACAATGCTTGGACTTGTCTTTCTGAGCATGCTTTTCAAGTGAGGGAGGTTTAGGAACATCAAGGAATTCTATGTACATCACCTCTTGATAGATTGAGCCCGAGGAGCATTGAGGAGTGTATAATTTGAATACCTTTCTTTTGATGGTGGTTTCAAGTTCCATGGTTATAAGGGCGCCTAAGTAGACTTCAGTCACGTGTCCTCACCTTTCTCCAAATTCTTCCTAGCCTTGATGATATCCTCCGCGTTAATGTATTTCAAGGCTCGCTCTCTGAATCCGTCCATCATCATTGCTTCTCTTTTTTTTTATAGAGGGAAACAAAGAATGGACCTTAGCAGAGCCCGTCCCTGATATAGTGCAAAGCTAGCCTCTTATCCCAATCCTCTACATTCAGGGATTCCTTGTTGAATCTTGCGCTGTAATTGTAGAGGGACTCATCATTTCTTTGCTTAATTTGGGCAAGGCACGAAATAGATTTAGGTTACACCTTACTTGTGGTGAAGTGCAACAGAAATCACGAGGACAAGCTTTCCCAATCAACGACAGATCTCTGGGGAAGGGTTGTGAACCATCTCAGGACAGCTTTTTTAAGGGAAAGTAGGAAGACATGACACATGAGAGGGTCTGTACCTCCTGCAAACATCATCGGGGAGATATAGGTGTCTAGGTGTTCTTAAGGACCCATTGTATTGTCGTATGCCTCAATATTAGTGGGGTACTTTAACCGCTTTGGAATCTCAAATGATATGAGCTCGTCGGAGAAGGGTTGACCATGTTGGGTAAGGGCTCCGAGTCTTAAGGGTTTTATAACCCTTGAACTTTCAAGACCACAGGTACCGACTCTAGCTGGTTCTTGACGAGCGCCAAACTCACCAAAATTATAATTGTACCTATGTCTTGTAGCATAGGAAACAACACTGGATCGTCTCTTAAGGATTATAAAACGTAATTTGATCAAGTCAAGTTAAAATGGGGGGTTAGGAGAGATTAAGAAATAGAATTAAGGAAACAGAATTAAGGAAATAGAATTAAGAAACAGAATTAAGAAAGCAACCAATCTAAGAAAATTGTCCAAACTTGATTTTAATCTATCTTTGATTACTAAAAGTCCATTCAATTATTAATCAAGTCCTTGGTCTTAGATCACTTCAAGATGCCACTCAATGATCATGGATCTTCTACTAGAAATGATTCTAGATTTTAATTAATTAAGATTAGACAAGTTAAACACTCATCAAAACTGAAATTAACTTAAAAGCTAAGATCCAACCAAGTTAAGCATTTTATCAAACACCTTCAATGTCTTGTTTAATCTCTGAGTTTATCTCTTTGCACATGGTAATTAAGCAATTAACATATGAAAATTCCAATTAAGTAACCAGAATTAACAAAGAGAAGAAGAAGAAGAGAAACTTGATTAATAGATGAACTTAAACATTAAAAACAAAATTTCAAGATTAACAACCAAGCATGTTCAATCTCTTGGATTGATCTAAAGGCTCTACCCCTCCATGAGAAGGGGATAGCTCTGAAAAATTAAGAAGGAAGAAGAAAACGGAAATTAGAGAGAATGAGGAGGAAAAGAATTCTAGAGAGAAAGAGAAAAAGTATCAAATGAGAGGTGCCTCGGTTTCTGACTTCCAACCCTCTAAACTACCCTTTATTTTGGCTTTACATAATTAAAAACCCATTAATTACAAAGTTGGGTCAGTTATGAATATTTGGGCCCAACCCCATGCAATTTGGAGGTCAATAACTCAACTTATGACCAAAATAATATCAAAGGGTCTCTGAACTCGTATTATGGATTCCATGCAAAATTAGGCCCACTAGACATGTGATTGAGACTTCGAGCTTTTCATCAAAGTTGTAGAGCTTCTTCTTAACTTTTCTACAAGGTAAAATTCATGATTATCAGATATGTAGAACTCAGGTTATGACGAAAATGCAAAAATAGTGACAAAGCCCAATAATGCTGAAAAAATTCAATTAGGCCCAATTTGAATCCAAACTCACAAAACATGACCAAACTTAATCAATTAAAAATATGAAGAGTGCAAATGACTAAACATAAGGGTTTATTAATGAATAAAATATGTGATTATCAAATTTTCTCATGCTTAGCTTTTTACACTCCTGGTCAAAACACAAAAGACCAAAACAAGGGCATAATGGATCAACAAAAAGAACTCAAATTCCAATGACATTCAAGAATGCAAAAGTTTACAAGCAAGAAGAACAACCAAAGGTTCAAGGGATCAAAACATTTATGAGTTAACATTTCTTCACAACTCAAACCAACAAGTAAGGTAGCTTCAAATTGAAGAGCATGAATCAAGAATGATAGATCCTCACAAGATGCAATCTCAATCCCTCAAGTGTTTACAAGATAAGTATTTCACTCAATTCAACTCATAAAAATTGTACTACCATAAGCTTGCTTATCTTCTACTTTTCCACTACCAAACACATGCATACAAGATTCAAAAGGACTTTATTCAATGTTGTAATGGGGTCAAGGTAAGGGAAGGAAACAATATGGATATGATAAGCTAAGCACCCAAGAGAAGAAAAGAGCAATGGGGAGGAACTCAAATGACAATTAACAAGCATGAAATTTTTATCATCAATTCCATATTATGCACATTATCTTACATATTCCTTTCCTTTTTCTTTCACAACTTTTCTTGCATTTATTCTTTTTCTCTTCATTTTTCATTTCATTTTTTTCATTTTTTTTCAATCTCTTTTTATATTACACATCAATTTGCACAACCCCCACACTTGAACTATTAATTGCCCACAAGCAAAAGAGCTCCTCAAATAAAAATGAATCAATGCTCTCCCATTCCCTAAGGTAAGGTAAAATCATAGTTTTTCACAAAGGCATATAATGAGTTAAGACAAAGAATAGGCAAATAGGCTCAAGGGGGTTAATCAAAGGGAAATGATGCAAGGTTGGCCATTTGGCCAAAGTAGCTCATCAAGAAAGAAGGCCTCAATCATGTTCATGCATACAAGTGAAATGTAGCCTTAATTCAATCATGTTCACCAATTCAAACTCAATTCACCAATTCAAACATCCACCATCAAGCATATCAGTTTCAAGAAGGAAGAAAATTTATTCAATCATGCAATGAACCTTGAATTCCAATTACTTCAAACTCATAAACTTCACAAATCTCAGAACATCATTTATTTTTTTTTATTTATAGAAAATAGAATTTAAAAACAGCAAATTATCCAGTAAAAACAACAAAAATGTAGCAAAACAGAAAATAGAAAAAAATGCTAAAATCTCTCCCCCACACTTAAATTTTGCATTGCCCTCAATGTAAAGCTCAAAAATCAACAGCAAACCATCAATAACATCAACAAATATGAGACAAGCAAAATAAGAGAGAGGGAAAAGAAATAGCCTGATCAAGTGGGGTAGACGGTTTCTTGCAAGGTGACCACCTCCACATCGTCTGCTTGAGCTTGAGCTCCTTCATAAAATGGCTTGAGGCGGTGGTCATTGACTGTGAAAGCTTTCATAGTGGCCTCACTTGTAATCTGTATAACACCAGAAGGAAAAATGTTAGTAACAACAAATGGGCCTAGCCATCTAGATCAGAGCTTCCCTAGCATAAGCTTGAGGTGGGAGTTGTAGAGGAGAACTTTTTGCCCAATCTCAAATGTTTTCCTCAAAATCATCTTATCATAGAAGGCTTTGGTCTTTTCTTTATAAAGTTTGGAACTTTCATAAGCCTCCAAGCGGATCTCCTCCAATTGCTGCAGTTGCTGCTTCCTCTCCATGCGTGCTTGATCTAGGTCCAAGTTGCACCTCTTCACCGCCCAGAATACATGATGCTCAATTTCCACTGGTAGGTGGCATACTTTACCAAAAACAATCCGATATGGAGACATCCCGATTGGTGTCTTATAAGCAGTCTGGTAAGCCCATAAAGCATCCTCAAGCCTCTTGCTCCAGTCCTTTCTGTTAGGTTGAACTATCTTAAAGAGTATCTGCTTGATCTCCTTGTTGGAAATCTCAGCTTGCCCATTAGTCTGGGGGTGGTAATGTGTATAAACTCTATGCAAGACCCCATACTTTTTCATCAAAGCCTCCTGTAACGCCCTAATTTTTAGAAAATATTCTGAATGTACTGTTTGCTGTTTTTCATGCTTTTGTGTGAATGACCGTTGTGTCCCTATTTTACTGTTCTCGATTTCTGTATGAAAACAATTACGATAATACTGGCTCAAATTTTATTTGATTATTTTACGTAATTTGCTTCGAGACGGTAAAATAAAAAATTTTTCGGAGTTACTGTTTTAATTTTTTTGTAAGATATACAGATAATTAATACTGCTGGATATTTTATTTGAACGTTTTGGACGATTAGCTACGTTGTGGAAAAAAATGAAAAAATGACCGTTACGTCCTGAACGTGCTGTTTTCGCTGTTTTTGTTGTTTTTAATTGTTTTCTACTTGATTTAACGCCCGATAATACTGTCTCGTGATTTTATATAGGACTTTTTGTGTGATTTGCTCGAGGCAGAAAATAATATTTTTCCTGGCCGGGAAATCTTATTTTATTATTTAGAATTGGGGGATCTTACTAAACCCGATTCTCGAATGAGACTAAAATTAATCTTTTAATTTTTAGATTTAATCACAAATAAAATAATTTTATATTATTATAATATTATTTTATTAGTCAAGATAATTTAGTGACAAAGTGGACCCGGAAAAAAATGTTTTGGGGACCCACAATTAGCGAATCGGTTTGATCGGTAGCTTAATTAATCACCGTTAGCGAGTAGAACTTTCCGAACAGTGACTAAGCTAGTCGACTCACAGAGAATTAAATGCACCTGTGTGTCAAAGATGTGAGTCATCAAGGAGAACCAATAGGAATCAAGCTTGTTAAGCAAGATTTAATCCTAGCCTTTGATGCAATCTATGGCTTGGATGAAGCCAAATCCATGCACATCCTTGCCACTTGATGGCTACGGCCAAGAGGAGTGAGAAGGCCAAAATAACACTTCATCTTCATCACTTTTCTCTCTTCTCTCTCTTCCAAGAACCCTAGCCACCATTGTTGTTCTTTTCTCCTACCATTCGCCAAGAGCCATTCTTGACCATCCAACCATCCAAAAATTTTTCTAACCAAGTTTTCTTAACCTAAACACTATTCTAAGAACCTTTCTAGTTGGGAGTTTCTTCAAAATCTTCCATTTAGGGCTTGGAAACCAACCTTGAAAATTTTACCTAGAAGGTGAAATATCATGTTTTTCCTTTCTCTCTTCTTTTTCAAAGTTCTAAGCCATGATTTCTCCATGGTTTAGCTTCTTTTTCATGGTTAGTAACATGTAAATTTTGTTTGAGATTTCTAGGTATTTTTGAAGGTGAAAACCGAACCCTAGGAGGTGTGAAAGCATATCATTTGTCTTCATTTAAGGTAAGAGGAAGACAATTCTTATCATCCCTTGGTGGTGGTAAGAAGATGGAATGATTTGTAATGTTTGAAGAGTCCATAAGGATTCGGTGGTGTTGTCTTTGTTTGGTGTGTATGTGTTAATTTTTATGTTTGCTAGTAGTTTATGTGGTAATTGTTAGTAGCTTTCTTGTTTGATGATTGTAATAATTTTGCATGTCTATTAGTTTTTAGGTGCATGTCTACAAGCTTTAATTTAGGTTATATGTGTTAGAAAATATATTGCATGTGTTAGAAATATAATGCATGTGTTAGAATTGTATGATAAGGTATAGGATGTGAATAACATGTTTAAATTTGCATGAGTGTTCCAAAGAGCACAATCCACAAGCTCACGGCAATGACAAATTGTGAGGACCAAAATGTTCTCTTAATTTTTCTAAAGTGTAACTTAATTAACCTAGGAGAATCAAGAAAGTTTCAAATTGATTTGATCAAAGAAAATGAATTTAGAAATCAAATGGTAAAGACTTAGTATTTTGGGCCAACATGCCTAAAGGATTAAATTGATTCTTGCTAACTATTTTCTAATATGATTTAATGAACTTAGACAATATAATACATTTGATATGATTTGAAAGGTGAAAGACATTTTAGAAATCAAATGAAAGGGTTTTACGAAATTTGGCCAACATGCCACTATAGGTAATCATGATATCTAAAACTTGATTCCAAACCTTTTTCAATCAAAAAGAGACAATACAAGTTAAGAAGAAATTTTCTATAATGGTTTTTGAAGAAACAAATTGAGTAGAATTAAGCTTAAAGGATTAAAACTAATAATTTTATCATTAGGAAGTAAAATACAAGTAATTTTGAGAAATTTTCTAACATATAGCTCACTTTAGGTTTTGAAGCATGTTAGAGATTTCAAAGAGAATTAAATGATATGGTTAAAAAAAATTAGGTAAATGGAAATTTTATGGAAAAATTTAGTAAACCATTATTATGATTTTTAAACAAAATATCTTGTCAATTTTTAGTAAAAATGAACCAATAAGATAACAAAAATATTGAAAAGACAAGATGCGGTATGAAAAATTATTCTACGTAGTTTAAATGTACTAAGTACTATTTCTTTTGTTTAAACAAGAATTTTAAAGGCATTCGAATAAGAAAATGATTTGAAAATCCTACGCGATTGAGAAAACGTATTAAAAATGCTACGCGATTTTAAAAACAGAAAAATATCTTTACCCGATTTTTAAACGTTTGTAAAAATGACAATTATGAAAACGCGATAAAATTTCTACGCGATTGACCGTTACTATATTTATTTTATCTTTGTCGGGAAAATGTGAACCCTTACAGATTATTTTTGAGGATCTTTTCTTTGTCGGGAAAATGTGAACCCGTCATGCATTATTTTTGAGAATTTTTCATTTGTCGGGAAAATATGAACCCGTCTGCATTATTTTGAGGATTTTTCGTCATTGTCGGGAAAATGTGAACCCGTACATGTGCTTTTGAGAGTTTATCTGTTGTCGGGAAAATGTGAACCCGCATGTGCTTTCTATTTATGTGTGCCAAGTTTTTGGTGGATTGGTTGACGAGACGAATCACATCGTGTTGTCGATGCGATAAACGTAGTGTGGTTCATTGTTCTAATGAACTTGGAGACTTTAGTGTACGGGATCCCACATGTGGACAGCTTGGTAGCTCCGCCGGCCGTGGTAAACCGATAGCACACTATGGTACTCGACACGCACTATATTTAATCGAGATTTGTGAAATCTAGTAGTACATTTGCCCGTAGTGCCACAACGTGAGACCGTGAACTACACCACGCCCGGATGATGGATTCTGTGTCGTGGGGCTATAGACGCAACGTGTGACCGCGCAATAGTTGGTTGGGCAGCCGTGGTACTAATAGATTTTACAAGTCATTCCGCTCTCTCGATACTTGTGTTTTCTTTAGCTCCATGGAGTAGGGTTTTGTCATATTGGTATTTATCTCTATGTTTATTTATTTCCATCGTATCTATTTCTTGTTTATCTATATTTTATTTGTTTATTTTAACTGATTCTTTGTTACTATATTTGGTTATTATATCTTATCTGTTTATTCTTATCTTCCTTATTTTATCCGTGATGTTTTATCCGTGATGTGATATGTTGTTATGATATCTAAATCTTACTCTAATTTGTTATTCTTTCTTTATAGTATTTTGTAATGCATGAACCGTATATATGTTGTTTGTCGTCTTCTTATTGGCCATGTTGTGATGATTTTATGTTGTCTTACCTCTTTGTTATATGTATTTTCTGTTTATTTATTTTACGCGGTAAAGACTTCGAGGAAGAGGATCAGCCTATTAAGATCTTGTACCCGAGGAGGAAGAAGATCAGCAGTGCACGACGACGCTTTACGATCAAGAACCATCCGATCATCCATACCCTTTGGATTGATTGTGTGGGATGGCAAAGACTCAGAGTTTTTGGGGTTCGTAGAGCTAGTATTTCATGGGAGTTCGCTAGCTTGGCATCTACGAGGCGATCGTGAATCTGTGACGTATGCAGGACGTGTGACCGTGATTCTACGTCAACGTTTTGATGGAGAGCCTGTCATGACCACAACACTTTTTCTGCATTTAGAGTTACCCTTATCCATTAGGCGTCACTGGGGTGCTGAAAACCCTGAGCCTAGTGAGATAAGCATCGTATCGACTGCGCGATCCCGTTATCGCCGTGTGTCGAGACATCCGGGATATCTATCTCCTGATGATCATTTTCATGCTGAGAGTGATCCATCAGAGGATTAGATAACCATGATGTTTTTTTTGGGCGCGTCAGCGTATGTCTGTATATATTAACTCTTTTATTGCTTTCCTTGCTGTTTTTGTTTAAATATTTGTAGTCTTAGTTGTGAATTACTTGTACAGCTTATAACTTAAATCATATGTATATTATCAGTAATGATGTTTTTTTTTTTATTTCGTATTTCCGCATTATCTTTCTATATCATATTTCTGTTTATCAAGAATTATTTTACAACCCGTAATAGTATGTAATAAACGTTTCACAACTTGGGGTAGATTTTATTTCTATTTCTTTTATTTTCTTTTATGTGTGACATCCTCCAAAGGGGTGTTACATTAGTTGGTATCGAGCCCAAGTTAGAGTCTTTTGGGGTTGTGGTTGGGTCTGTTTTTGTTTGTCTTTGTGTGATCCTCTGTGATCTTCGTGATTTATATCCTTTCGGAAATATCTAGAAGGATGTATCTAACTTTGTTTTGTTATGTTTGAAGAAAGAAGATGGCTGGTAGAGGCAGAGGACGTGCTAACGTGAATCGTGTTGAGGACCCGATGTTGGTTGCTGCTGAAGCTATGCGGCGAGATGGTGAAGTGATTACTAAAAAAATTTGAGAGCACTCAACAAACAAGATGCTACGGCTGATGCCCTAAATTTATCTGAATTTAGGCGCCATAATCCGCCACAATTTAGAGGCGAGGTGGATCCGGAGAAAGCGAGTCAGTGGATGCAAGATTTAGAGAGAATCTTTGAGGGGATGAGATGCACAGATGAAAAGAAAGTAACTTATGCTGTCTTCATGCTGAGAGGAGATGCAGAACATTGGTGGAGAGGAATCCGCCGAGTGTTGCAAGCTGAAGGGACTGAGATCACCTGGGAAGTGTTTTCTAATACTTTTCTGGATAAGTATTTTCCTGCAAGTGCTAGGCATGCCAAGGAGATAGAATTTCTTGGGTTGCGACAGGGAAATATGACAGTGAATGAGTACGCCACCAAATTTGAAAGTTTGTCTCAATTTTCGGATTATGCTCAAAATCGACAAGATGAGGTATGGAAATGTCGGAAGTTTGAGTCCGGATTAAGAGTGGAATTGAAGCAAGGAGTGATATCTCTGAATATGAATCAGTTTCATGCTTTAGTGGACGCATGTGCGCGACTTGAGGAGCTTGAACCGTCGCGAGATCAGAGGAATCGGAACTTTGGACCGACAAGGTTTCAAAGAGGTGGAGGTAGCAATACAAATCGGTTTCTGCGTAAGCCGTATTCTAGACCACAAGGAAGTCAGACTCAGCGACCGCCAGTTGGAGGGAGTGTACCTAGTGGTGGAGCAGGACAGAGAGTGGTGTTTACGCCGACGTGTTTTAAATGTGGTAAGAAGGGCCATATATCTCCGTAGTGTACATCAAGGGAACTGTCTGTTTTAACTGTGGACAGCCTGGACATATGTCGAAGGATTGTACTCGACCGCAGAGAAGAAACCTGTTGTTCGTCATGTTAGAGCTAATCAGCAAAAATCTGGAAATACTCAACCGAGATCTGGAGGGCGAGTGTATACAATGATGGGATCTGAAGTTTCTCAATCTGATGACCTTATTCAAGGAGAAGGTGACATTGGAGGTAACCTTCTGACTGTATTGTATGACTCGGGTGCTATACACTCGTTTATTGCCTATGATTGTGTGGAAAGACCGAAGTTGCTGTGTCTTCTCCGAATGTTAAGTTGAGTGTATCTACGCCATGCTAAACCTGTAGTTACTTCTAAGATCTGTTTAGATTGTCCTATTGTTGTGAAGGGCCGTTTGTTTTTGGTCAATTTGATTTGTTTGCCTCTTATTGAGATAGATGTAATCTTAGGGATGGACTGGTTATGTTCTAACCATATACTTATAGATTGTGCAAAGAAAACTATAGTTTTTCCTAAGGAAGAAGAGTCTGGATTCTTAACTACTGTTAAGGTCAAGTCTTTGTTGAGAGATGGAGCACAGGGATATCTGGTATTGTCTTCTCTAGAAGTTAAGAATGAGAAGGATGTGAATACTATTCCTGTTGTCAACGATTTTTCGAATGTTTTTCCTGAAGACGTACCTGGTTTACCGCCTGAGCGGGAGATCGAGTTCTCAATTGATTTAGTACGGGAATGTGTCCTATCTCAATTGCACCGTATCGTATGTCGCCGAGAGTTGGGGGAGCTGAAAAGCAATTGGTGGAACCGTTGGAGAAAGAATTTGTACGACCTAGCGTTTCCCCATGGGGTGCGCCATGCTTTTTTGGTTAAGAAGAAGGATGGAACTTCACGACTTTGTGTGGACTATCTGGCGGCTTGAACAAGGTGACTATTAAGAATAAATATCCGCTACCAAGAATCGACGATTTGATGGATCAATTGAGAGGAGCTGTGATATTTTCCAAGATAGATCTGCGATCGGGTTATCACCAGATTCGTGTAAGAGGGGAAGATGTGCCGAAGACTGCTTTTCAAACTCGTTATGGACATTATGAGTATCAGGTAATGCCATTTGGGGTGACGAATGCTCCTGCCATATTTATGGATTATATGAACAGGATATTTCGTCCATATCTAGACAGATTTGTCGTTGTCTTTATCGATGACATTCTGATCTATTCTCGATCGAAGGAAGAGCATGCTGAACATCTGAATATTGTTCTTCAGATTTTAAGGGAGAAGCAGCTGTTTGCGAAGTTGGCTAAGTGTGAGTTCTGGTTGGAAGAAGTCCAATTTCTTGGTCACGTAATTTCTAAAGAAGGTATTGCGGTGGACCCATCGAAAGTGGAGACTGTTTTACAGTGGGAAAGACCTAAGACAAGAATGTGTTCGAAGTTTTGTTGGACTTCTTTGGTTATTATCGGAGATTTATCGAAGGTTTTTCCAAGATTGCTTTGGACCACTTACACAATCGACGAGGAAAAGTCAAGCTTTTGAATGGACGGAAGAGCGTGAAGCCGCTTTTCAAGAGTTGAAGAAGAGGTTAACAACTCGCACCGGTGTTGATCCTACCAGTTTCGAAGAAATCTTTCGATGTGTATTGTGACGCTTCTTATCAAGGACTAGGATGCGTGTTGATGCAAGACCGGAATGTGGTGGCATATGCTTCTCGACAATTGAAGGTTCATGAGAAGAATTATCCTACGCATGATTTGGAATTGGCATGCGGTGGTTTTGCTCAAGATATGGAGACATTTTCTCTATGGAGCAACGTTCAACATCTTCAAGTGATCACAAGAGTTTGAAGTACTTGTATGACCGTATGAGCTGAATATGAGGCAGCGAAGATGGTTAGAATTTCTCGAACGATTACGATTTTCAACTTTTGAACCACCCCGGTAAGGCG
Organism: Ormosia emarginata; assembly: GCA_029884605.1. NCBI lineage: Eukaryota > Viridiplantae > Streptophyta > Magnoliopsida > Fabales > Fabaceae > Ormosia > Ormosia emarginata. Next base: position 45,332,275 of record JAQQTP010000077.1, on the reverse strand, counting down.
AATGTCGTGGCCGATGCCTTGAGTAGAAAGATTATCGTGTTTCTGCTACCGATGATCAAAGAAAAGGAGCTCATTGAACAATTTAGAGATGAGTGGTCATTTGTTGAGTTGAAACCGGGAAAGATCTGTATGAATATGGTTACTATCTCAAGCGAGCTGATGGAAGACATAAGGGAAAAGCAAAATGCCGATAAATTTTTGCAAGGAATAAGGGAGCAAATGAAGCAAGACAAGACAGTAGAGTTCAAAGAAGGAAAAGATGAGGACGGCGCAAAGCAGACAAAAGAATTACGCGGACAAACGAAGACGACCTCTTGAGTTTAAGGAGGGTGAGCATGTATTTCTAAGAGTTACTCCTACGACTGGTGTCGAAAGAGTGATTAAGTCTAAGAAGCTTACTCCTAAATTCATTGGACCATATCAGATTATCCGACGTATTAGTCCTGTAGCATATCAGATTGCTTTGCCGCCTTTTCTATCCAATGTGCATGACGTGTTTCATGTGTCTCGATTAAGTATATACCAGATCCGACACATGTTATACAACCGAGATGACGTGCGCTTAAAGGAGAATCGACTTACGAAACTTTACCCGTCGGGATTGGGGACGAGAAAGGTAAAGCAAATTTTCGAGGAAAGATGATTGAGCTAGTGAAAGTCATATGGAATGATGTGACGGTGAAGCTACCTGGGAGTCTGGAAGATAAAATGAAGGATCAATATCCTCATTTGTTTTGATGAACAACGAATTTCGAGGACGAAATTTTTATTTGTCGGAGCGTTGTAACGCCCCAATTTTTAGAAAATATTCTCAATGTACTTTTGTCTTTGTTTTTCATGCTTTTGTGTGAATGACCGTGTGTCCCTATTTTACTGTTCTCGATTTCTGTATGAAAACAATTACGATAATACTGGCTCAAATTTTATTTGATCATTTTACGTAATTTGCTTCGAGACGGTAAAATAAAAAATTTTTCGGAGTTACTGTTTTAATTTTTCTGTAAGATATACAGATAATTAATACTGCTGGATATTTTATTTGAACGTTTTGGACGATTAGCTACGTTGTGGGAAAAAATGAGAAAATGACCGTTACGTCCCGAACGTGCTGTTTTCGCTGTTTTTGCTGTTTTTAATTGTTTTCTACTTGATTTAACGCCCGATAATACTGTCTGTGATTTTATATGGACTTTTTGTGTGATTTGCTCCGAGGCAGGAAAATAATATTTTTCCGGGTAGGAAATCTTATTTTATTATTTAGAATTGGGGATCTTACTAAACCCGATTCTCGAATGAGACTAAAATTAATCTTTTAATTTTTAGGATTTAATCACAAATAAAATAATTTTATATTATTATAATATTATTTTATTAGTCAAGATATATTTAGTGACAAGTGGACCCTAAAAAAAATGTTTTATGGGACCCACAATTAGCGAACGGTTTGATCGGTAGCTTAATTAATCACCGTTAGCGTAGAACTTTCCGAAACAGTGACTAAGCTAGGTGACTCAAGAGAATTAAATGCACCGTGTGACTCAAAGATGTGAGTCATCAAGGAGAACCAATAGGAATCAAGCTTGTTAAGCAAGATTTAATCCTAGCCTTTGATGCAATCTATGGCTTGGATGAAGCCAAATCCATGCACATCCCTTGCCACTTGATGGCTACGGCCAAGAGGAGTGAGAAGGCCAAAATAACACTTCATCTTCATCACTTTTCTCTCTTCTCTCTCTTCCAAGAACCCTAGCCACCATTGTTGTTCTTTTCTCCTACCATTCGCCAAGAGCCATTCTTGACCATCCAACCATCCAAAAATTTTTCTAACCAAGTTTTCTTAACCTAAACACTATTCTAAGAACCTTTCTAGTTGGAAGTTTCTTCAAAATCTTCCATTTAGGGCTTGGAAACCAACCTTGAAAATTTTACCTAGAAGGTGAAATATCATGTTTTTCCTTTCTCTCTTCTTTTTCAAAGTTCTAAGCCATGATTTCTCCATGGTTTAGCTTCTTTTTCATGGTTAGTAACATGTAAATTTTGTTTGAGATTTCTAGGTATTTTTGAAGGTGAAAACCGAACCCTAGGAGGTGTGAAAGCATATCATTTGTCTTCATTTAAGGTAAGAGGAAGACAATTCTTATCATCCCTTGGTGGTGGTAAGAAGATGGAATGATTTGTAATGTTTGAAGAGTCCATAAGGATTCTTGGTGTTGTCTTTGTTTGGTGTGTATGTGTTAATTTTTATGTTTGCTAGTAGTTTATGTGGTAATTGTTAGTAGCTTTCTTGTTTGATGATTGTAATAATTTTGCATGTCTATTAGTTTTTAGGTGCATGTCTACAAGCTTTAATTTAGGTTATATGTGTTAGAAAATATATTGCATGTGTTAGAAATATAATGCATGTGTTAGAATTGTATGATAAGGTATAGGATGTGAATAACATGTTTAAATTTGCATGAGTGTTCCAAAGAGCACAATCCACAAGCTCACGGCAATGACAAATTGTGAGGACCAAAATGTTCTCTTAATTTTTCTAAAGTGTAACTTAATTAACCTAGGAGAATCAAGAAAGTTTCAAATTGATTTGATCAAAGAAAATGAATTTAGAAATCAAATGGTAAAGACTTAGTATTTTGGGCCAACATGCCTAAAGGATTAAATTGATTCTTGCTAACTATTTTCTAATATGATTTAATGAACTTAGACAATATAATACATTTGATATGATTTGAAAGGTGAAAGACATTTTAGAAATCAAATGAAAGGGTTTTACTAAATTTGGCCAACATGCCACTATAGGTAATCATGATTTCTAAAACTTGATTCCAAACCTTTTTCAATCAAAAAGAGACAATACAAGTTAAGAAGAAATTTTCTATAATGGTTTTTGAAGAAACAAATTGAGTAGAATTAAGCTTAAAGGATTAAAACTAATAATTTTATCATTAGGAAGTAAAATACAAGAATTTTGAGAAATTTTCTAACATATAGCTCACTTTAGGTTTTGAAGCATGTTAGAGATTTCAAAGAGAATTAAATGATATGGTTAAAAAAAATTAGGTAAATGGAAATTTTATGGAAAAATTTAGTAAACCATTATTATGATTTTTAAACAAAATACTGTCAATTTTTAGTAAAAATGAACCAATAAGATAACAAAAATATTGAAAAGACAGTATGCGGTATGAAAAATTATTCTACGTAGTTTAAATGTACTAAGTACTATTTCTGTTTGTTTAAACAGTAATTTTAAAGGCATTCGAATAAGAAAATGATTTGAAAATCCTACGCGATTGAGAAAACGTATTAAAAATGCTACGCGATTTTAAAAACAGAAAAATATCTTTACCCGATTTTTAAACGTTTGTAAAAATGACGGAATTATGGAAACGCGATAAAATTTCTACGCGATTGACCGTTACTATATTTATTTTATGCTGTCTTTCGCTGTCGGGAAAATGTGAACCCGTACAGATTATTTTTGAGGATCTTTCGCTGTCGGGAAAATGTGAACCCGTACATTATTTTGAGGATTTTTCATTGTCGAGAAAATGTGAACCCGTCATGTGCTTTTGAGAGTTTATCTCATTGTCGGGAAAATGTGAACCCGCATGTGCTTTCTATTTATGTGTGCCAAGTTTTTTGGTGGATTGGTTGACGAGACGAATCACATCGTGTTGTCGATGCGATAAACGTAGTGCAGTTCATTGTTCTAATGAACTTGGAGACTTTAGTGTACGGGATCCCATATGTGGACAGTTGGTAGCTCCGCTGGGCCGTGGTAAACCGATAGCACACTATGGTACTCGACACGCACTATATTTAATCGAGATTTGTGAAATCTAGTAGTACATTTGCCTGTAGTGCCACAACGTGAGACCGTGAACTACACCACGCCCGGATGATGGATTCTTGTGTCGTGGGGCTATAGGCGCAACGTGTGACCGCGCAATAGTTGGTTGGGCAGCCGTGGTACTAATAGATTTTACGAGTCATTCCGCTCTCTGATACTTGTGTTTTCTTTAGCTCCATGGAGTAGGGTTTTGTCATATTGGTATTTATCTCTATGTTTATTTATTTCCATCATATCTATTTCTTGTTTATCTATATTTTATTTGTTTATTTTAACTGGTTACTTGTTACTATATTTGGTTATTATATCTTATCTGTTTATTCTTATCTTCCTTATTTTATCTCGTGATGTTTTATCTGTGATGTGATATGTTGTTATGATATCTAAATCTTACTCTAATTTGTTATTCTTTCATGTTATAGTATTTTGTAATGCATGAACCGTATATATGTTGTTTGTCGTCTTCTTATTGGCCATGTTGTGATGATTTTATGTTGTCTTACCTCTTTGTTATATGTATTTTCTGTTTATTTATTTTACGCGGTAAAGACTTCGAGGAAGAGGATCAGCCTATTGAGATCTTGTACCCCGAGGAGGAGGAAGATCACAGTGCGGACGACCGCTTTACGATCAAGAACCATCCGATCATCCATACCCTTTGGATTGATTGTGTGGGATGGCAGCACCAGAGTTTTTGGGGTTCGTAGAGCTAGTATTTCATGGGAGTTCGCTAGCTTGGCATCTACGAGGCGATCGTGAATCTGTGACGTATGCCGGACGTGTGATTGTGATTCTACGTCAACGTTTTGATGGAGAGCCTGTCATGACCACAACACTTTTTCTGCATTTAGAGTTACCCTTATCCATTAGGCGTCACTGGGGTGCTGAAAACCCTGAGCCTAGTGAGATAAGCATCGTATCGACTGCGCGATCCCGTTATCGCCGTGTGTCGAGACATCCGGGATATTTATCTCCTGATGATCATTTTCATGCTGAGAGTGATCCATCAGAGGATTAGATAACCATGATGTTTTTTGGGCGCGTCAGCGTATGTCTGTATATATTAACTCTTTTATTGCTTTCCTTGCTGTTTTTGTTTAAATATTTGTAGTCTTAGTTGTGAATTACTTGTACAGCTTATAACTTAAATCATATGTATATTATCAGTAATGATGTTTTTTTTTTATTTCGTATTTCCGCATTGTAAAGCATTTCTATCTTTCTATATCATATTTCGTTTATCAAGAATTATTTTACAACCCGTAATAGTATGTAATAAACGTTTCACAACTTGGGGTAGATTTTATTTCTATTTCTTTTATTTTCTTTTATGTGTGACATCCTCCAAAGGGGTGTTACACCTCCATGCTCCGATTGCAAAAATGCGGACCCTGATCACTCATGATGGCCCTTGGACTCCAAACCTGTAGAAAATCTGTGATCTAACAAAATTTACAATAACTTTGGAATCATCAGTCCGATTGGCTTTCGTCTCCACCCAGTTGGATACATAATCAATAGCCAGCAAAATGTAAACAAAACCAAAAGAAATAGGAAAAGGTCCCATAAAATCAATACCCCAAACATAAAAAATCTCACAAAACAGTAAAGGTTGTTGGGGCATTTCATTCCTGCGAGAAATATTACCTATTCTCTGGCACTGTTCACGAGACTTACAAAACACATATGCATCATGGAATAAGGTAAGCTAATATAAAGCAGAGTCTAAAACTTTTCTAGTTGTACGAGTAGATCCAAAATGTCCACCACATGCAAATGCATGATAAAAGGTAAGAAGAGAATCAAACTCATGATCAGGGATGCATCTCCTAATTAACTGGTCACTACAAAATCTCCAAAGATAAGGATCATCTCACACATAATACTTACACTCACTCTTCAACTTATCAATCTTGGCTTTAGTAAAACATGCAGGGAAAACACCAGCAACTAGGAAATTAACCATATCCGCAAACTAAGGAGAAGTGACCATACCTTGTAGTTGTAACAGCTGGTCATCAGGAAACGAATCATCAATGGGAAGGGGATCCGAAGCTCTCTCAATTCTGCTCAAGTGATCAGTCACTAGGTTCTCTGCTCCACTCTTATCTCGAATCTCCACATCAAATTCTTGGAGTAGCAGCATCCACCTAATCAATCGTGGCTTAGCCTCAGGCTTCTTCAAAAGAAATTATAAAGCTGCATGATCAGAAAATACCACAACTTTAGAACTAAGCAAATAAGATTAAAACTTGTCTAATGCAAACACAATTGCTAAAAGTTCTTTTTCTGTGGTTGTGTAATTTGCTTGAGCAGGATCCAAAGTGCATAAAGCATAGTAGAGCACATGGGAAGCTTTGCCCACTCTCTGTGCCAAGACAGCTCCTACAGCATAGTTGGAGGCATCACACATAAGCTCGAACAGGAGTGTCCAATCAAGTAGCTGAATGACAGGGGTACTGGTTAAAGCTCGCTTCAAGTGATCAAAGGCCTGCATGTATTTCTAGTCAAATCAGAACTCCACATCTTTCTGCAACAGGTTGGATAGCGGAAAGGCTATTTGATTGAAATCTCTGATAAAGCGTATGTAGAAACCCGCATGTCCAAGAAAAGAACGAACTTCCCACACACATGTGGGGTACGATAAACAAGTAATAATATATACTTTTGCAGGATCAATAGCAATACCCTCGCTAGACATTACATGACCCAAAACTATATCCTGTTCTACCATGAAATGACATTTCTCAAAATTCAGGACAAGGTTTGTTTCAATGCATCGATGCAGTACTCTAGACAAACTATCCAAACAAGAATCAAAAGAAGAACCATAGACAGTGAAATCATCCATAAACACCTCCATGCACTCCTCTAGAAAGTCAGAGAAACTACTTACCATTTACCACTAGAAGGTACCAGGGGCGTTGTAGAGGCCGAAAGGCATCTTCCTGTAAGCAAAGGTGCCGAAGGTGCAAGTGAATGTGGTCTTCTCCTTATCCTCAGGTGTAATGTGAATCTGAAAGTAACCAGTGTATCCATCCAGGAAGCAATAATGGGATTTCCCAACTAATCGATCCAGCATCTAATCAATGAAAGGCAAGGGTAGTGATCTTTCCGAGTGGCCTAGTTGAGCCGCCTATAATCAATGCAGACTCGCTAACTGTTCTTCATTCTGGTAGGGATCAGGTCGTTCTTCTGGTTGGCCACAACTGTCACTCCAGACTTCTTAGGGACAGCCTGCACAGGACTCACCCAAGTGCTATCAAAGATGGGGTAAATAATACCAGCTTACAGTAGCTTGGTGACGTCTTTCTTTCGTACATCCAGAATCAGAGGATTCAGTCTCCTCTGGGGTTGGAGCACTGATTTAGCTTCATCCTCAAGTAAAATTCTGTGCATGCAGGTGGAAGGGCTAATGCCAGGAATATCTACCAGTGTCCATCCAATAGCTTTCTTATTTTCTCTTAAAACTTGCAGCAATCTCGCCTCCTGTTCAGCAAGGAGGTTCTTGACTACAATCAGCGGAAGCTGCTCATCATCCCTCAAATATACATACTTCATATGCTCAGGCAAAGGCTTAAGCTCAAGGGTAGGTGATTTTTGGATTGAAGGTGTTAAACTGGCTGCAAAAACTTCTCAAACAATAGGATCATGTCTCATAGAGGAAGATAATGTAGAACATGCAGATTTATTATTTTTAGAACAACCAAGATTACCAATTTCAGAACAATCAGTTTTATCAGAGAAAGCAGAATCAGAGACAACAATAGCAGTAAATTTATCAGAACCAGCATATTTATCAGCATAAACAGAATCAAAGACAGTAAAGATCTCAATTTTATCATAATAAGCAAATGCAGAAACAGAAAGAGCAAGATCAGTATATGGATCAGAATTGACAGCAGAAGCACATGCAGAAACAGAATTAACAAGATCAAAAGCAGAAACAATAACAGAATTATCAGGAACAACAGAATTGGCATCATGTGTAACAGAAATAGTACATGTATATTTATCAAAATCAGAAGCAGGAGCAACACATGCAGATGTAGCAGGATCAGGGAATTTAGCAAAATAAAAAACAGTACATGCAGAAACAGATTTATTAGCTGAACTAGACTTATCAGCAACAACAGATTGATCAGAATCATAAACAGATTTATCCGCACAAGCATATGCAGAATCAAAAAAAGCAAAATTAGCAGAAGCAGTGGAATCAGAAAAAGAATTAATAGCAGAATCAAAAGCATTAAATTCTTATTTATCAAAATCAGTAAAATAAAGAATAGCAGAATCACACATTTCAGAAATAGTATATGAATATTTAGTAGAAACAACAACACCATCTAGAAATCCCACAATCCCAAGAAATTCAGCTAGCATGTCAATATGCACATCATCAACTAACATATCAAGGACATCTAAATGAAAAATAGAATGCTCTTCAAAAGGATGTTTCATGGCATCAAAAATATTGAATTGAATAATGTTATCACCAAATTCCATGGAAAGGGTACTAACATGCACATCAATCTTAGTCTTAGTAGTTTTCAAAAAAAGTCTACTTAAAATTAATGGTGGCTGGTTAGATGCAAATTCATCTTTCATGTTCAGAATGTAAAAATCTGCTAGAAAGATTAGCTCATTTACCCTTACTAAAACATCCTCAAGCACTCCTACCGGATGAGTTGTGCTTCGATTTACTAGTTGAATGATGATTCCAGTGGGCTTCAACTCTCCAATGTGCAGGGATTCAAAAGCTGATTTGAGCATGACATTAATGGAGGCTCCCAAATCCAGTATTGCATGAGTGAAGTGCTGGCTTCCTGTGATGCAAGGAATAGTGAATGTTCTAGGATCCTTGCATTTCTGTGGTATACTTGGCTGAATCATTGTAGACATATTTCTACTCATACTAATCTTCTTTGTACCCTTAAGTCTTCTCTTGTGAATGCACAACTTCTTGAGAAATTTGGCATACTTTGAAATTTGCTTGATTGCATCTAGGAAGGGAATATTGATCTCCACCTTCCTAAATGTCTCCAGGACTTTTCTTTCCATTTCTACTTGCATGGTTGCTTGCTTAGTTTGCTTGGACTGTGTGACTCTATGTGGGAAGGGTAATGGAATAACCAAATCTGGTTTTTCTGCACAATTCTACTGTGCCACGGATTTTTGGTCTGAGCCACTTATTTTCTGAGAGAGGTGCTGCTGCTCATATTGTGAAACTAGTTGCTGAACTGGTTGTTGCTCAAGTTGTATCTCGGGTTGCATCTCAGGTTGCATAGGACCATCAACTTCTCTGCCACTTCTCAAGGTAATGGCACTTACATTGCCTCTTTGGTTATTGACTGTTTGTGAAGGTAATTAGCTTGATCCTTGACTTTTCCATTCATTAATAGTGGTTGCCAGCTGCCCAATCTGAGTTTGCAGGTTCTAAATTGTGGCATTGACATTCTGTTGGAACTGAATGTTGGTTGAGGCCATCTGTTTCATCAAATCTTCCAAGGATGGCTCAGTTGGAGTGACTGATAGACTATGTAACTGGATGGGTTACTGCATGGGTGGCAGCACAGGTTGTACTTGCCTGAATGCAGGTAGTTGGTACTTGTTGCCAGGGCCTGCAGCTTGGTATCTAAATTGCTATTGCTGCTACTACTGGTGGGGCTGTTGTTGCTGCCTAGAATTCCTATATCTAAGATTGGGATGGTCTCTCCAGCCAGAGTTATAAGTACTCAAAAATGGATCATATGTAGGTTGTTGGGGCTACTGGTATTAGGGTCTACTAAGAAAAATGCCTGTTGTAGCAACAGGGTAGGCTTGGTTGGCAGAATTCTCTTCTTGAAGGGTTAGACAAGCATCAGTAGGATGAGATAGAAAAGAACAAATTCCACACGCAGTGGCAGCCATTTGCATAGGTGGTTGCTATGCCACTGCTAACTGCCTCACCAAAGATGTCAACTCATCCAATCTGTGTTCCATTCTCTGTTGGTCTGTATAAGACACTTGAAGCTCATTGACTCCTCTAGTTGAGGTGATCATTCAAGTTCTAAATTGTTGAGTGTTGTCTGCTATGTTTGCTATCAAGTCTCTGGCAGCAGCAGGAGTCTTATCCACCAAAGCTCCTCCACTGACAGCATCAATCATGTTTCTCTCCATTGGCATCAGTCCCTCATAAAAGTATTGGATCAACAATTGATCACTGATTTGGTGGTGTGGACAACTTGAACATAACTTCTTGAACCTCTCCCTATATTCATGTAAGGTTTCACCAGAAATCTGCCTGATGCCACAAATGTCCTTCCTAATTGTCGCAGCTCTGGAGGCAGGGAAAAATTTCTTTAAAAATAGCCGCTTCATATCATTCCAATAATTCATAGAACCAGGTGAGAGATAGTAAAGCCAATCCTTGGTTGCATCAGCAAGGGAGAAGGGAAATGCCCTCAACTTGATGTGTTCTTCATGGATGCCTTGAAGTCTCATGGTTGAGCACACAATATGGAATTCCTTAAGATGCTTATGAGGATCCACACCTACAAGTCCATGAAACTTAGGCAGCAAATGGATTAGTCCAAACTTTAGCTCAAAGTCAGCATCAATCTCAAGATAGTGAATGCATAATGGTTGATAAGTGACATCAGGGGCAGCAAGCTCTTTAAGAGTCCTATTATACATGTTATCATCCATAGTTGCAAAATTACTTAAACTCTCAGATTCAATGACAGATTCAATGTCTGATTCAATATCAAAATCAAGTTCAGAAGCAATTTTAGTAGTTAACCTACGAGCTCTAATCAACCTATGCAATGTTCTATCAATCTCAGGATCAAAATCAACCAATTCAACATAATCAGACCTAGTCATGCACTAATCAGGGCTAAAATAGTGTCAGAAATCTAAAACTCAAGAGCATGCAACCTACACTACAAAAATAGCTAGAAAAAATAAAAAAAAACATATCAAAGGATTTTTAAAAATCATGGGACCACCACAGAATAAAAACTACACTTTTTTAGAAAATTTTGATGCAAAGAAAATACTTCAAAAAATAAAAAAGTGGTCTAAATGAAGGATTTTGAGCAAACCAGGGTGGTGTTCATAGCAAAGCGTGAGCCTTGTGGAGAAGGCCATTTTCCTTCAACCCACCAATTTTCAGCTCATTCTGAGCATGTTTGTTCGTACAAAAATTATAAAAATACCATTCTGTCAACTAAAATTGCTCAAAAACCTTACCAAATGATGGAATTCAGCCAAATTTTAGAAGGATGATCTTGGGATCACTTTGCTTAGAATGGTGGTTTACCTTTGGAGACCAAGTCTCAGCTCAAAATTTAATTGCAGCTCATTATGATTTCTACTAGTCCCCTCCACCACACCAGAAAAAATGGAAACCAAGTGAAGGGGGAAGGGGAAAAGTGAAAACAAAGTGAAGGTGAAAAGTTGAAATGCAACTATCAATGAAGACTGTAAAAGGATGGTAAACAGCAACAAGAAACCAATGAAACAGTGACCAATAAGCAAATTTGCTAATGGAACAGTAACAAAGAAACAAAATTGCAATGCAACAAAATTAGTGTTATAGCTTGGAACAATTGTATGACACTTGCACAAGCAACTTGCAATGCAGCAACTAGTACAAAATGATGGTGAATAGCAGCACGAAATCAATGGAACAGTACCAGTGCAGCATTATGCAGAGAATTATGCAGAATGCAGAATGCAATGCAATGAAATAGTACTGAGCATAATTATGCAGCAAAAATGCTGCACTAGAACAATAACAAAGAAAACAAAATTGCAATGCAACAGAATTAGTGTTGTAGCTTGGAACAATTGTGTGACACTTGCACAAGCAACTTGCAACGCAGCAACTAGTGCAAAATGATGGTGAATAGCAACACGAAATCAATGGAACAAGACGATCAAAGGCAAAGATTATGCGAGAAATTATGCATAATGCAGAATGCAATGCAATGAAACAGTACTGAGCATAATTATGCAGCAAAAATGCACTTATCAATGCAGTAGAAATCTAATGCAACAATATAGTAGCAAAATTATGCAATCAATGCAATCAACAGCAGAAATCAGAATGCATCAAGATTATGCAGCAGAACAATGGATCAGAATGTACCAGAATGCAACAAAATTAGCACGTGAGTTATGTTATGCAATGCAACTGTAAGGAAGTCATACAATGCATATGGACAGAATACAATGCAACACAGCAAAAACCAATGCAACAGTAACTCGAATTATGCACCAAGATGCAGAATGCTCAGAATGTACCAGAATGCAGCAGAATTGTGCAATTGAAAAAGAAGTTAATTGTTGGTAAGAATAGAAGTTAGTAATGGCACTCAATAAGATCAGATTGCATATCACAATCCCCGGCAACGACGCTAAAATTCTAACGAGCGCTGAACTCACCAAAATTATAACCAAGTTATGCCTATGACTTGTAGTATAGGAAATAACACTGGATCCTCTCTCAATGATTATAAATGTAATTTGATCAAGTCAAGTTAAAATGGGGGGGTTAGGCAAGATTAAGAAATAGAATTAAGGAAATAGAATTAAGAAACAGAATTAATAAAGCAACTAATCCAAGAAAATTGTCCAAACTTGATTTTAATCCATCCTTGATTACTAAAGGTCTGTTCAATTATTAATCAAGTCCTTGGTCTTAGATCACTTCAAGATACCTCTCAATGATCATAGATCTTCTACTAGAAATGCTTCTCGATTTTAATTAATTAAGATTAGACAAGTTAAGCACTCATCAAAACTGAAATCAACTTAAAAGCCAAGATCCAACCAAGTTAAGCATTTCATCAAACACCTTCAATGTCTTGTTTAATCTCTGAGTTCATCTCTTTGCACATGGTAATTAAACAATTAACATATGAAAATTCCAATTAAGCAACCAAAATTAACAAAGAGAAGAAGAAGAAGATAAACTTGATTAATAGATGAACTTAAACATTAAAAACGAAATCTCAAGATTAACAACTAAGCATGTTCAATCTCTTGGATTGTTCTAAAGGCTCTACTCCTCTATGAGAAGGAGATAACTCAGAAAAATTAAGAAGGAAGAAGAAAACGAAAATTAGAGAGAAAGAGGAGGAAGAGAATTCTAGAGAGAAGGAGAAAAAGTGTCAAATAAGAGGTGCCTCAGTTTTTTACTTCCAACCCCTTAAACTACCCCCTATTTTGGCTTTACATAGTTAAAAACTCATTAATTACAAAGTTAGGTCAGTTATGAACATTTGGGCCTAAACCCCATGCAATTTGAAGGTCAATAACTCAAGTTATGACCAAAACAACATCAAAGGGTTTCTGAACTCGTATTCTGATTTCCATGCAAAATTATGCCCACTAGAGATCTGATTGAGACTTCGAGCTCTACATCAAAGTTATAGAGTTTCCTCTTAGCTTTCCGACAAGGTAAAATTCATGATTATCAGATATCTAGAACTCAGGTTATGGCTAAAATACATAAACAGTGTCAAAGCCCAATAATGCTAAAAAAATTCAATTAGGCCCAATTTGAGCCCAAACTCACAAAACATGACCAAACTCAATCAATTAAGAATATAGAGAGTGCAAATGACTAAACATGAGGGTTTATTAATGAATAAAATATATGATTATCAGTTCCTTTCGCAAGCCACGGTTTCTTCTCAGGATACAATTCTCGCCTTCCTATTCTATGTGCATTGATCTTTCCAGCTCTACCAACCTTCTTCCCTGTTCCGGTAACCTTTCATCTTGATGATAGATCAAATCCTCCATCTCATGATTGGATAGCTCTAAAGGCATGAATTCGTCCTATTATGAGACAAGATCCTCCTCACGTGTCCCTAAGCGTTGTAATGCTAGGATCTATTCTCTAGCTACTCTTAAGGGTGATTCGCGAGAGCCTAGTCGTTGTCTGGCAGGATTCCACAATAGGGAAGGAGAATGGTTTTCTTTGGAGAAGGAAGCCTCATTTCCATCATGTCAAGATTCTAGGTTGGCCGTCGCAAGTTGGTCACGAACGGCAGTGGACACATGTCATTGGCTGGCTACAGGTTGGTTGCGAGCAGCGAAGACGTGGTGCTGACTAGTAGTAGGTTAGCCGCTAAAGCATGTTGCTATCTGGTGTTTACCAAGGTGGTGAGAGTAGGAATTTATGGTTCCCACATATGGTGTCAATGTTCAAAACAGGTTCAAGTAGGTCACGTAAAAACATCACTGGTGGGTTTGGTGTGGTGATTTCCTCCCTAGAATAGTGACAGATAAGGTGGAGTAGAGGGTTGTGTACCTATAAAGACACTTTGATGCTCAAGTTAGGTTATGCACTAAGAGAGTAATGTTTAGAGTCTAGAGAGTTACTTGAGTGGCTTAACCTGTTATGTATAGGGGAGTGATGCTTAGTTGTTAAACAAAATAAAAGAGAGTTAGTTATAATTATTATAATTAAAAAAATCAAAAAAATTGGGAAAATGCCATGTGGCAATTTTAGTGGAATAACTTTTATAGAAAGTATAAAAGTTGCTAGGTAGTAAAATGTGAGATTGTTTGTGTTAGAATACAGTCTCTAGCCAAAAATGAGAATCACATAGACGGTCCATCTCAAGACAATGCCCAAGACCATGAAAAGGCACAACCCCGAGATCTACTCCATCAGGACAATGATCGCCGCCATGCGAAAGTAACTCAGACAATCAATACTATTTTAGGGGGTTTCGCTAGTGGTGGCTAGTCCAATAATGCTATAAAGAAAGCTCTCAGAGTTGTGTTGAGAGTAGCTGACCATTTGAATTCCAAGGCGATAAACAGATCGAGGCAGGCTCCACCAATTTCTTTTTCTAATGAAGACTATAGAAGCATCATCCTGGACCACGATGATCCAACGGTGATATCTGGGATAATCTCCAACACCAAGGTGTGACACATATTTATTAATCAAGGAAGCTCAACTGACATCATGTTTATAGATCTTTTTGAAAAACTGGGACTCTCGAAGAAAGATCTGATCCCGTACACCAGAAAATTGATCGACTTTACAGGAGATAAGATCACCCCAGTAGGATTGAAACCCGCTTAGCTCTGGGAAAAAACTCGTTATTCAAGACCCTCAAGGTCAAGTTCCTTATAGTAGATTCTCCTTCTGCATACAATGTGATCCTAGGTTGTCCTTCCCTCAATGCATTTGGGGGATATGATTTCCACCCCCTCCTATTTGGCCATGAAGTTCCTTGACCAACATGACAAGGTTCTCACGGTCAAAGGAGACCAGGAAATGGCATGAAGGTGTTATAATGAAAGCTTGAAGATTGCTAAGAGACAACGAAATACTAAGTAGAGTGATAAATCCGTCTCAGTCACTATGGACCCTATCAATGTCCTTTTGACTGAGCTGGATGTACGCGAGGAGATTCATGATACACGTCCTCAACTAAATGGAGAACTTCAACTCCTTTAACTTGGTGTCAAGCCGAATCAAGTGGCCAAGATTAGAGGATAGTTAGATCTAGAAGAAAAATCCCAGCTAGTTGAATTCCTTGAAAAGAATAGAGACCTCTTCGCCTGGATGTTGTTCGATATGCCAAGATTGGACCCCGAGTTCATATGTCATCGACTTGTTATCAAAAAAGACTTGAAGTCGGTGGCACAAAGAAAAATAAAAATCATACCAGAGAGGCAAGAAGTAATGCAAAAGTAGGTGAAGGAACTTCTAGACGTCGGGTTTATCAGCAAAGTTTTTTATATCACTTGGTTGTCCAATGTGGTTCTAGTGAAGAAGGTTAATGGTAAGTGGAGTATGTGTGTCGACTAAACAGACCTAAATAAGGCATACCCAAAGGACCCTTACTCACTTCGCACATAGATAAACTTCTAGATAACTCATCCAGATTCTTCTTTCTTTCATTTATGAATGCTTATTCTGGCTACAATCAAATTCCCATGAACTCAGAGGATGAATGAAAAACTACATTTATAACTGAAATGGCCTGATATGATCGTATCTAAGTATGATGTCTATTTCCCTCAGGTTTCTCATTATGCACCCCACTTGGTTCTGACTAAAGGTATAAGGATGAAGAGATTCATTGAGGGATTAGTTGGAACTTTGTTTATGGTCTTGTCGCCCTAGATTGAAAGAATGACATATACAGAGACTATAAATGTCCTCAGTGGTATACAGTAAATTTGACCTTGTGTGTTTGTTGTGAATCTACTCAACTCCAAGTGACTACCTTGAGAAAGGTTAAGTAGGCTAAGTTTGTTTTGTAGAGAAAAGCAAAGTTCTTGGGGTGCACAATTCAACTCCCTTATTGTGCTTTTGCCAACTTCAAGAAAGAGGTCCACTAATGTCTGCATGAATGATTTCTATAAGACTTGAACTTCTGGTTGCACTTTTCTTTTTGGTCATGGGGAATTTTCATACATAGATAGATATAGCATAAAAGACCTAAAGTAATGTAAAAAGTAATTGTCTCATGAAAATATGCATTTTTTTTCTAAATATGAGATAAATGACATAGAATTATCAACATTAACTCCTAAAATATAGCAATTCAAGCAATAAAAATGTGATCTTTTTACAACCTATCACTTACCAGGCGAAATTTTAGTGTTTGCATTTGAAGAGAGATAGTTTAGGCATTCTTTATTTAACCATTAGCCTTACTAACTACTACCTTACCAATATAATTTTTCCCTTATAACCTTTTAAAGCCTAAACACTTAGCCTATTTTCTTTGTTTTAACTCACATAACATCTACCCTTTCTAACCCAAACACTAAACCAAACCTATGTGAGTAGAAATTATATAAGGAAGTGAAAAGACTCATTAGGAAATTATTACAAAAAGGGAAGAAAAGTAAAGAATGTTAACAAAAGAAAATCCATCCAAGTGTATCAAAGAAATAAATATGGAGGTGGAAAAGCAAAGGAAGAAGGTAAACAAAAAGAAAGGAGAGAAGAAAAGCGATAGCCTACTAAGGATAAGAGTTTACGAACTGTGGGTTAGGCACATAATCACAAGTTTGAATCTAAGCGAAGTTGTTCACAAAGAAAGATATGTTATGATAGTTGTTCAAATGAAAGAAATTCCCTTGTTACTATCATTACTTATGTAATGTGTTTTGATCTATCTTTTTAGGGTTTCTCTCGATTTTGTTTAATCCTTATCCTTTCTTTAGTTACCAACCTTAACCCTTTAACCCCATTACAACTTTAATAAAGACCTTTTGATCTCTTAGAATGTGAGCGCTACATTAGTAGAGATAGAAATAGTAGTTTTTCCTATGGGATTGGGAGTTTAATGAATTCATAGAGGTATTAGGAATTGATTGATTTACATAAACTCATGTGGTTTTCAATGAATTCATGAAATTGGTTTATAGATGTGTGCTTGGATAAGTGTTTTGCGCCTTGTTAAGCTTGAATGCATGAATGAATGATCGAGCTCTTGGTGCGTGATTAAGTTGTCATTGTGTTGATTTTCTAGAAGTTATCTTTTGGAATTTGGATTTGAAATTCTTTATTGTTTCATGAAAAATATATCCCTTGTTCTTGAAGTTTAAATTTTCTTTCTAGTTTGCTTGAGGACAAGCAAAGTTCGTGTTTGATAGGTTGTAATTAGTGCATATTTTTAGTGTATAATTAATAATGTATTAGATCTTAATTATAATTAATTAATGTCTTTTAATAGAAATAATGATAATTCCCCTTTTATATTGCTTTGTGATTTTACTACATAAATTCCATGATTTGGCCATTAAATTGCAAAGATTAGATTTGGTTCTATTTTAGTACATCATAAATACTGTTATTATGGTAATATATCTCGTAATTAATAAGAGAGGTCGTCTTGAGAAAATCATTAGAGAGCAATGCTCCAAATGAGAAGAAGACACACCCATGGATTAAAGTCATTGAAGATCAAGGATCAAGAGAGGGGAATTCAAGAAGATCAAGAACTTACATCTATTCTATCTTTCTATCTCTTGAATGTCTTACTATGTTCTTATTGTTTGTATCCATGGTTTTTTTTTTACCATGTTTGTTTAATTTCTTTCTTGGTTGAAGTGGATGTCAAAGCCCTAAACTTGATTATGTTTGTTTGACGTAGATGTTATTTTTCCTTTAATTGAGATTGTATGTGTTTTACCATGCATTATGTTCATGATTCATGTTTTGATTTGTTTAGGGCGATCGACTAAATAGATCTTTACGTTTCTAGTACTACTTTAAGAATTATCTAACTGGTAGACCCTGAGTTTTCTTAACCCTGATGGCAAATCAAGGATAATGGGGAGGTGCTCGTTATTCTTAGTGTAAACACAACATAAGTTTGAATATTCATTCTCCTAGTGGATATTCCTTAGAATAACCAAATATCTTTCTCATCTTAGTGCAACCTTGAATGAGTTCGGATAAACTTGGTATTTATGGTTATGGATTAGGTTGTGACTAGAACTCATGTCTAATGATGAACTAAGGAAAGATGAAGGTAGTACAAGGTAGAACCTTAGCTATCTATAGTTATTAGTTTCAATTAGGAATTGAGAAATAATATTGAAATCTATCATTTATAAGTGGTATGTCTTATCCTGTTGATGGTCTAGTAGTGGAGATTGATCCTTTAACTCGTCCTTATCTTTGTTATCTTCAACCCTGTTTAATGATTACTTGCAATTTAGTTTTTTTTTACTATTCTTTGTTATTTACTTTACTGTATAACAAAACTCCCTTTTAACTTGTTTGATAATTAGTACTTTTAAACTCAATCCTTTGCGGGAATGACCCTTGTTCATCACCAAACTATAAATTCACCATGTACTACAATTAATTGACAAGGTTAAAGTAGTGGAACGAACGACATCCATTAGGAGCTTTGATACCAAAATAATATATTTCTAGATAAATAAATAGAAAAATGGAGAGAACATTCCTTAGGGAAATATAGACTGAAAACTTAAAGAAACATAATAGAAATACCCTCTCAAAAATAATTATGAGCCTAGTACCTACTCTTTTCTTTCTATCTTCATTAATTCCCCATTTCTTCTTCCCTTCATTTATAACTACACACCCCTCTACCATTTCCTTTGGCACCCTTTCCACTTCCTTAGTGACTCTTCAGCTTCCTCTGGTTCAATTCCCAAGTGTTGGTGTAAAAATAACACTTTTTGATTTAGATAATGTTGAAGTGTATTCGAAGGCTTAGTATGAAAGATATTTACTGAGTTATGAAAATTACACATACCTTAATTTTGTTAGAATCGAAATTGTTGTTATCCAAAATGGTAATTTCGATTTGATCTCAAAAATTGAGATCCAAAAAGGTTAGTAACTACACTTGGGATTTTCTGAAGACATAAGTGAAGGTCTCGACCAGAAGACAATAGTTGCTTGAAGATTCAAATTTCAATTCAGATAATATAGAATTTGAATTTGAAACAGAAGTTAACAGCAGTTGCAGAGTGTAAGATCCAGAGAAAACAAGGATTACTGATAAAGATTAAGCAGTTACTTGTAGTACGAGGATTGCTGACAAATAAAATTTTTCCTGACATTCTTATTAAAAACAAGTCAGTCTGTACTAGAGAATCCCTAAGGGAATATATTCCCTTCCCCGAATCGAGATATGGAATCGAATTTGTCTATTGACAAAAACCACACTAAACACCAAGCTGTCTCTTTTTTCTTACCTTTCATGCACCTGCAAATTGAGTTTTCCAAGTCTGGGCTTATTCGGCTTCTTTTTCATAACATAGAGGCCTATCAATCAATATATGATACAATGTCGAGGTTCTGTTTAGAGATTAATACCTGACTTTTACTAACAACTTAACTTTTCGTGACTTGGTGTTGATCTACTTACTCCAATCCTGGTGCAATGAGAATTAGATGGCTGTAACGTACAAATACTTTACTAAATATGCTGTATAATATTACTAAGATAAGTATGGCAAATGTATACTAGTTTTCAAGGAAAAAGAGTAAAGGAAATAATGTTAATACAGGGGTTCTAACTACTGCTACCAGCCTGAAACGTCAGAGACTTTGGTAATATGGCAGCATATGCAGTTTCAAGCATAACTTTAGCTACAAGGTATCAAATGACTTTCTACTTGATCTAAATGAAAGCTAATATAAAATATTTTTAGTGATATAAATCTTAGAGTGTTCATAATTTGCATGTGTTCCCAGTTTTGAATGCCTAGAGTGAATTCTGTAAAATCCTGTAGAATGTTGTTCTGCTGTAATGGTTTGACAGATTTGGGTTTATAGTAACCCAAATTTCACAAAAGCAGTTGCGTTTCAAAGCCAAGGCATATGGTATCAAACGGTAAAAAGCTCAGAATTTTTACACTTACCTAATGGTGCCAGTTCCCATGCGATGTTGGCACAAATTCTGCAGAATTGAGTGGGTGAGCAGTCTTTAAAAACTAATGTATAACTCAAGTTATGGCAATCCAAATTGAGTACCAATTTTTGCATTTCAAAGCTAACATGTAGGGCTACCTATGGTCAAAATTTCAGAAATTAAACTCTTTAGATATGATGACAGTGCATGATCAAAGAATAGAGAAACTCTGCATTACTCATTTCTTGACTTGGTAGGTCAGTTAATTAAAAGGACCAAGTTAAGGTCAGTATCCTCAATCTTTGATTATTTCTTGACCTGAATTAATATATATAGGTACGTAATATAAGAGGGAAGAAGTTATAAATACCGTAACTCAATAGTTGGTCACTACCTAGATCTCTTAATGGTTTGTGGTAGAATTACGCAGCATATTATTCATAATTTTATACTCTAATTCATGTATTTTAGAGTTCATTGCCTTATATTCTGACTTATGATGCCTATAGACGATGATTTTACATATAGGTGATTGTCTACTCTCTTTAAATTTGTTGCCCAGTTTATAATTTTAGTTATTTATCCATCACTCCACACAAGATAGTGGGATTTTAGTTATTTATCTATCACTCCACACAAGATGGTGGGTCTGAAAGTGTCCTTTAAATGGAAATCTTGCAATTAAAAGGTTAAACTCCAACTATAGTCTTCAAATCATCATTGCACTTTAGTTCCTAGATGTAAGATTGTGCACTCAGGTAAACCATGGTAATAAGTGTTTCATGGACCTTGGGTTAGAACATAAGAAAATTAATTCAATTCTCTTAAACGTACCAGGCTGTCCCCTTAAGATCGTATTGGGACGGACTTATTCTCGATGGCTTATTCTCAATTGATGCGAAAGCTGCCTCCAAAATACTCTTCCGTATAAACGAAAGAAAAAATGTTTCTACTAATTCTTGGTTCTAACTTCTAATTGTATTATAAATGTTTGAGAGCAACTTCCCCATTCTCTAAATTGTTATGAAACAGAGGGGAAAGGGCATTTACTACTTAATTTCTCCAGCCGTCATCTTTCCTCCATAAAATATGTCTTCAATTCAAGATTATTTAAATTTCATATTTGTAACCCTATTTCAAATTACATCACAACCTGATAAAAAGTATTAACATAACCTGATAAAAAATTGCATCACAAATAAGTTTTTTTTTCCTTTTCCTGAAATTCTGGCTAATCAGGGGATTTGGTGCATACCCATTTTTTGTTTCACTTTCAATATATAAACTTGTCCCCTTAAATAGTTACTTATTTTCTACTCTAGGTTATTTACTAAAAAATTCAAGAAATCCCTAGAATACACTTTGTATATTTCTATATTACAGAAACCATGGACCTACGAACATTCTACACCATAAAGAAAGTTCAAAACAAATACAGGAAAGTCTTGATTCAACGGATAATGTTGGGCTTGTATATGCACAGTTGCAGTCAAAGTAAAGCAAAAAGGATCATCTTGGATTTCAAATCGTTCTCTTTTCTCACAGACACACATGGAATCCAGCTTTCACTTTGCAGCTCATAGGCCCATCCATGACCACCTCGAGCCTTTTGTCAGCTCCAATAAAAGTATAAAGTGGAAGCTAAACCACTAGAAAAGTTTGGTGCACTTTCAATGAAAATGATCTTACCATTTTTTGGTTTTGTTTACTTTTGATAAATCATAAACATCATCTTCTTCATGATTGCTTTGGAACCAAACTACTAAACTCAAAGTAACATTTTTCACAAAATATGGGAAATTTACCTTTTCATGTTTAAAACTGCAACATCATGATTTCTTTCTTTCATACTTAATATATTATATTTTCTCTTCTATTTTTTACTTTTTCTTTTGTCATTCAAATAATGTTCGTAAATTATTTGTTATATGCAGCAACCATTGTGCATATTGGCTAAACTTATATAATTTTGCCAACAAGACAGCACCCACCATCTTTCGGTCTGGTAGGTACACTGCTAGCCCATATTACTATTGAACGGAATGTGGATTACATGGCCCCTACAAAAAGATTCATTGGTCCATGGACTTTAGGACAGTTGTGGGGCCCAAATAAGATACCTAAAAGACAAATCTCTCTCTTTTCTCTCTCTGATTTCGCAACGAAACTGTCTTCGTCCACTTTGTGTTTTTTTGCAGAAAAAGGTAAGTGAAGGAGGAGTTGGGCTTTGGGCTTGGTAGATGATATACTGATAAATAATGAATCATTTAATAAACAAACATGATTAAAGGAATAAGTTAAAGTGAATGTACTTGGTGTTAGTTTTGGGATTTTTGACCATTTTGCTTTTGAATGAATGATGGCTGATACAGACCTAAGGTGTATTTGGCTCAAATTTTGAAGGCAAATGCAGAAATTGCAAAATTGCATCTGCTTCTATAGTGAGAACAGAAAAAGACACATTCTGGAGCAACACAACCTAAAAAATAAAAATAGGTAAAGTTCTAAACTCAATTATTTATAAAGTTAAAAAACCTGACACAATGAATAAAACATGACAACTTTTGGGTAGGGGTGTAAATGAACTGTAATATTTGTGAAGTATTCAAACTTGATTCGTTAAATGCTTGATCATACTTGTTTATTTAACTAAACAAATAAATTCAAACTTAAATTTAGGATTGATTATATAAATGAGTCAAATTCAAGATTTATAAGTTTACATTAAAAACTCATGAATATTTTGTATATGTGTGTATATATATTATTTATTTATTTTGTATAAATAGTATGAATTAAATTACAAAAAAAAAATACAATTTTAAATAAAAAATATATAGATAATAATAATTTATTTGTTATTATTATTAACTAAAAGCTTCTATAAGAACATTATGAATTTTTTATATAATGGATCATGAATAAAAAACTTTTATTTCTATTTTTAATTTTTTACTCTATCTTCTAACATAAAAATGTTTACTAAATACTAAATTAATAAATTTAAATATTTCAAAGAGAGATTTAATAAAAGGAAAAGAAAATAATCAAGGTATAAATGAGCTAAACAAACTATGCTTAAGTTTATATATTTTTTTAAACAAGTTAACTCAAACTTTAAATTTGACTTATTTAAATAAAATAAGTTAAACTTGATTAGAGATGGAAAAACGAGTCAAACTCGATGGGTCGACCTGTTTAACCTGTCAAAAGTGACAGGTTAGGTTGCATTTTATAATTCGTTTTTTTAAAACAAGTTATTTTAACCCGTCCTACATAACCCGTGAGTTGAGACAGGGCGGGGCAAGTTGATCCGTTGAGACAGTTTCTCTTTATTCTTTTTTGTGGCGGGTTAGGCTAGCCAACCCGTAAGTTAACTCGCCTAACTGACATTTTTTGTTTATCTTTTGATGAGTTAACTTGTTCAACTAGCCAACTTGTCATTTTTTTTTAGATAAATTGACCTGCCAACCCGCTATAAACAATGTGAGTTAAGACTTCTAACTCATTCTAAAAACAGGTCAACCTATCTTGCTCCTATTTTTTGCCGACTTGAGGTGGGTCTAAACTTGAGTAGTTTTTTTTTTTTTTTTACAAATCAAATCTAAACTTCATGCATTCAACTTGACTGGTAGCGTTTACAACTTACTTTTTCTCTTATATTTGTAAATTAGCTGCCAACGCCAGTATAAATTCTTCTTTTGGGTCCACGTAGATTGAAAAAAGGACTAATCAACTAATAAAATTTTAAGGCAATGTGCCCTTCAAAATTCGAGAGTCTTTTTGGATCACTTTTCGGCTTTGTGTGGGAATTTTAGGGACATTTAAGAAAAATTGTTCAAATTAAATAAAGGAAGCTTGGGGTAGTTGGGAAAGGCATTGTAACATTGTTAAATTGGACTTTCCTACTCAAGGAGAGATACGTAATAAGCATAGTTAGTTTCACATATAAAATTTCTAATATACTTCACATATTTGTTGACTTGCCATTTTTATTGTTATTTTCTATATTATTAACAAAAAATTTCTACCTTAACATATCTAAAGTATGTAAGAAATTTATGTGTTACTAAAATTTTCTATAAGGATCACATAAAAAATAATAATAATTCTCGAAGGATTCTAATGACCAGTTTCATTCACTATAAAAGGATAAAATTGGCGGTTCCTCTCAAGTCTCAAACATGACCCTTATATAAACCAAAAAGTAAATAAAAAATATATATATTATCTTATGCAAACCAAATGTAATTACTAATTATGGTTGCAATTGAATAAAAAATTTGATACACTCGTTAAGCATGAATTGATAAACATTCATCTCGGCTTAATTCCAAATTAAATTTGAGTTGAACTCTAGCTCTAAAATTAAAATTGAGCTTGAGCTCAAACTTGGTCTTTCGAGCTAGACCCAAGAGAAAATTAAGAGATTAATACCACTCCAGGCATGGTGCTGACAATAATTTATCACACGGATTTTTTTTTTATACAAAAAAAATTAGGGTTAGAACAAGTTTTTAGACTTGACAAGTATTTACAAAAATATTTACAAATAACTCATTAAAAATGAATCTTAATACAATTCAAATCCCAAAAACTTAATTAACACGATTCGCACTTACTATATCAACCAGTGTTAGCACTTATCACAATGATTAATGATATAAATGATCTATATATGCCTATGAAGTCTTGATGATATTTACTTATATATTTTCCTTTGTATTCCTCACACATCAAGACTTTGAACAAATTTTTTTTAGGACATAACTTAGATAAAGTTTTTTAAGTGCTTGTAGTACTTTTCTTCAATAAAAATATAATATGTGTATATTTTTTTATAGCTCATTTATGAAAACTTTAAAAAAGATGAGTGGTTACAAAATAGGCCACATGTTATATTTTTATAGGAGAATATAACACCTATCATGTTTATATTAAAGAAAAGCATCACAAACACCTACAGAACTTAACTTAAGTTTTATCATTTTTTTTTATCACCCATATGTTCTAAATTTGTATCTTGAATCACAAGTACAACAGAATCAAGCCACGTAGTTAAGCCCAATCCACATCTTGGCCCTTTATATCCCAACATGGTTTATCAACCCATCTTGTAGAAGATAACTATATCCAAAGAGAATCTCCTCTTAATGAGAATAACTATGGATTAAATCCTCCCATAACTACCGAGATTCATATTTACAAGCAAACTTATCTCTTAGATAATATTTTTCCACCAAGTAATCCTACGCTTTAAATACATTATTTAACCACTCAAGCATGCATCCATTTCCATACAATATTCCCTCCCAGTGCAAACTCTAACTTAAATTTATGTATCTAACCACTCTGAACCGGATTCAGTTCTCCAACTATGATCCTCGTTGAGAGCACCATCATAACTCCCTTGTTTTACATGTGTGGTAGTGATTTTTTTTAACTAATTATATAAGAGGAATATGCGACAAAATATATTTTTTTTATCACACTATGGAGACGAAGATCTCTTGAATAAGTGGGAATGTGATATGCCAAAATGATGCACAAATTAAACAAAAAAACCTCTGTGTCACAAAAACAAAGATTAATGCCTAATATATCTCTATATATTTTTTTATTCAGAATTGAGTTATGAGAGTTACCTGAGAAGGTAAGATATGGTGGTTTCTTCCGGGGCGCAACAACAACAACAATGAAGCGATGGGGTAAGTACTTGCAAAAGGTACTGTGACGCTCAAGTTAGTAGATGCTCAAAGAAGAAAGTGTGTCTAATTAGGAATTAAGTCATACATTTATCCTTTTGCTTAGTACCTTTTAATATGAGTGTTTTAGGGTGGGAAATATCTAAGCATTTAGCTTGTATTGAATGATGTCTCTCAATTGTGGAAACTATTACTCCTTGTCATGATTTCCCCATTTACATGGGGCATGATTAGGGTTGATTTCTGTTGAGGAGGTTACGCCTTGCACACAGGCTACTTCAAGCACACAGTAACGTTTGGGTGCTAGCCTGACGGGTCGGGTTGATTCAGATTCATGAGTTTGAAACCTGATTTAGAATAGTTTTCCTTTCTTGCAATTCGTGGATCTTGTCTTTAATTTTTAATAACACAAAATGTGTTAATACTCTTTGAGTGTGAGACTAATTCTATTCAAATGTTATTTTGGCTTTGAACACAAAAATACTTTTAATAAATTTTAAATTCCTACAATATATGTAAATATGTTGGTTACTCAATTTCATGATCAATCAAGTATATTTTGTCCAATTTTCAAAGCATTAGTCAACAAAATATAAGAAGGAAGAAAGGCTCTACTCTCAAGGTCATGACATATACCATAAGTTTTAATGTGTATTTTGATTAACTTCTTTTGTATTTAAAACAACTTATAACACATACTAAATTTGAAAAAAAAAAGCAATTATATTATTCCATAAATCAAAACCAAACATGCTATTAATGAATACTTTATAATGGTATACTTACAATGAATTGAACTTAAAACTTTCAAACAAAGTATTTTAATCATTTATCAACTTAATCAACTCTAGTTCACTAGATAATATCTATCCATTATTATATATGATATAAAAGTTCTTTTACTCTACCAAAAAAAAAAAAATTATTCCACTACAATTGTCATGAAGTATTCTCTTTAAAAATTATTTTTCTTAATTTTCATTTTTTTTTTCATTTGTATCTTTCTTGACTTTTTATATTTCCTAATATTTTATTTTTTTTTAAAAATAGAAATCAAAGTGCATTTATTTTAAATAAATTAGAAAAACACATACTTTATTCCATATATTAATCTTAAATAGAGAAAAATAAAAATATACATTATTAAAATTTACTTTAAATACTATTATTTTACATATTTATAATTTCTATTATCTTTTAATGTTAACCTTGCAAGTTTTAATGAAAATAATATTTGAATTATAATTTCTATTGTCTTTTAATGTTAACCTTGCAAGTTTTAATGAAAATAATATTTGAATAATATTATAATTTTATTTAATTTCAATATATTTCACTGATAATATATTTTTATTTTATTTATACTAATAATATTAACATAAGATGCATTTAAATTTTTATAAATATATAATAAATCAAAGATCTTGCTTAGTACATGATTCTTTATTAAGAAAAAAGTAATGAATATATAATTAAGATTGAGTTAGAAATCTATTTTATGAAGAAAAAAAAAAAAGATAAAGAGTAATGATTATAAATGTTTTCTATGTCTTTAAAGAATTCACTTAAAATGCCATTTATTATATTTAAATTTTGTATATAAACTTAAAAAATGCATTTAAATATTATTACGAACAAACAAAACAAAATCAAGTCATATAATTATTAAATTTTAAATATGAGTTTGCCTATTATTCTTTATAAGATTCTAAATATATTTAGATTGGTTTATTTTGTACTAAAAAATTTAACCAAACTTTCTCTTTGAAATATTTTGATTATAAGTTTTTCTTAAAGTAAAATAAGTAAATTTGATATCCAATACATAATTCTCTTTTAAATAAGAAAAACTCATAAGTATATTATATTTGATTTAAGCAACATAACTAATTGCATAAAAATTGTTATCATCAAAATTAATTATTTAAGATTGTGAAAGCTTCGGATTAACATAAAAAATCATATTCGAACCAAACTCCGACATAGGTTGTTCGGTTAGTAGTCATATACACTTAAAAATTTTGGATCCATCGGTTATGTTAAATTTTGTAATCATATGAAAATCACCTCAAATTAACATGTGTATAGTTTTAAAGTCGATGCATAGGACAAATGTACTTTAGGCTATGTATGGCTGGGGTTAATAACGGGGGAACTATTAGGAGCATAGTTGTACGAGCCGAATCGGCTCAGTCGATCTGATTGGAAAACTCCTTACTCGATCTCTGGTATGGTCCGATTCTAGTCATAATAAGTTTTCTCACAAATCTAGTCAAACCCAATCAACTCGTCTGGACGGGTTGATATGTGTTTCTACTTTTTTTTTAAAAAAAATATGTTTGAAAAATATAACTTTTAGGATTTGAACTTAGTACTTAAGAGCCTTTTGATGAAATATATTTTGTCATTAGACTACATGTTTTTATTAAGTAATGCTTTTAATTTTTTAATTTATATTATTATTTAAAATATTCAATTTTAAAAAATTGAAGCTAGATAATTATTTTTGCAAGATTGATTACATCATTAGTACCTTTTTAATATAATGTATTTTCCATGTAGTATTTTTTATATAAAGTACTTTTTAATATAGTATTTTTTTAAAATTTTTTATTATTTATCCAAATTTTTGGGTTTAACCACTTAACCCACGGTTGGATCGACCGTTGATTCGATCTTTTGACCAGGTCAACTTTCGATTTGGATTATACAACTATGCTTAAGAGAATAAATTTTTAAGGACTTAATTATGTTTGGTTAAAAATTTAAAAAAATTTTATTTATTTTATTTAATACTTACTATTTTTATTTTTTAACAAATACTCTTAGAGCATTTATTACTTATTAACAATACCCAATAACTAATTAAGCCACTCTCTTTCTTGATGACTATAGTTTAGTATGAGCTACTATGCGTAGGTCACCGCTTTAGTGAACATTGAGTAATAATGTGAAAACCATCAAGTATTAATTATAGAATAATGTTAGATATACACATTTACACATTATTTCACATTTCTATAATTTTTACCGTTTGATCACAACTGACTTTATCTCGTTTTTTGCACACTTACACTTTAATTCGGTCACATAGATAAATGTGAAAGATGTGACCCAAAAAGATATGTGTAGATAGCATTTTTTTTAATTATATGCCCAAATGAAACTATATATTTAAATTACACAAGGCCGTAAGTTGTTGTACTATTATTAACCCAACTAAAGAGGAGAGCAAAAAGGTAAGAAGAAAAATAAGGAAAATGTTTTCCACATATCAATTTATAGCTCACATCACTTACATTTACTTACATGACAGAATCAGAGTGCATATGTTCAGAAAATGAGGTGGGGCTAATTATGATCAAATGATAAAAAATATATAAATGTGAAGTGATGTATGTCTAAGTGTGAGTGTGAGTAGCATTACTCTAAAAATAATTATCAGAGACCCATCATGGAAATGAGATTACATGCATGCACCAGCAAACAACAAACACAAAAAAGACATGAAAATAATAAGCTTCTTCTTTTATGATATGTAATGTAATGCAATATTTTAAGAATAAATAAGATCTTAATTAACAAGGATGGAAGCATGATTTTGAATCAAATCAAGCTCGTCAATTGAACTAGTTAGACTAAGAACCAGTCACCTTGTTGATATGATCACAACATAAAAACCACTATGGTTAAAATTCGATCAAAAACCAATGAATTGATCTTAAATTGATAAAAATGGCAACCTACATGATCAAACGGTTCAATCTTTTTATTTTTTGAATGTAGTCTACAGACAATTTCAAGTCTTGGCATATATGTGTAGTGTTCTTTTTTTGTTTTTTTGGTTTTTGTAAGGCAATCCACTAGATGGCCCCCTAATGGGGGCTCAAGGGAGGGGGTGGCCGGATGGGGGATAGGGGATAAGGAAAGGAAAATTAAATTAATTGGGAGTATTTGTGGAAATTGAACTTCGCTATTCTCTTTACATATCCCTAGCTTTTACTAACTGAATTACCAACACAAGACATACGTGCAGTGTTTCTATTAGGCAAAGAGCTTTACCAATGGTGTGGGACTTTCTAACAAAGTGACGTTTAACTTGGTTTGTAACTTTCCAAACTTTCTTTTTCTGTGAAATTGAGACTTTTCAAACTTGAAGATTCATGTTAATATTATTACTACTATTATTTCAACTTTTTAGTATTTTAATATATATATATATATATATATATATATATATATATATATATATATATATATATTTGTTCTATACCGGGTTTTGGGTCTACAAATCTGGAGCAACCCGGTCCACCAGAATAAAACTCAGATATTATTGAGCATTCGTAATTGCCCATTTGCTAGGCATAGCCCACCCGGAACCAGTCGTAGCCCACTTGGAACCCAAGCAAGACGTGTTAGAGACTTCTTTCATCGGAAAGAATCTCCCCCCTCCTTCCACGAGAGTTCCAGTGAGGCAATGTCTTGGCCCACAAAAAGCACCTTTTGGAGATGCTAGGCAACGAGTGTCAGCGCTGCAACGCCTTGGAGGCTGGGTGGAGAATGAAGTTCAGTCCCACTGGGCTGAGACAGATCACCAAGAGTTATCCAGAGTGTAACTACTCTCTCTGGTAGGTTTCAGGATGAGAGAATTCATCATCAAGACAAAATAATTCACAACCTGGATAGAGCTACTAATTAGAACAATAAAGCTGAAAACCAGTCTCTGACAAAGAATCATGAAAATAGAAGAGACCGACATCAGGAAGATGACCGTTATCCAAAGAACTCTAGGATTGCGGATTTTGATCATAATGTTGAACATGTCCATTCAAGAGAGTAGGAACACGGAGTAAGGAATACGGTTTCACAAAACCAACCTTTCTTCGACAGATTGATAGCTTACGAAATCCCTACTGTAATGCCCAAATTCTAGATATTAAAGTATAGTCTCCATATACTCAAGTAAACAGAATTTAGCATGTCACTTGTAAACTTAAATATAAACATAACCTGTATAATAGCTAGCAACGCATAAATATATAGAGCCTTTGACAAATAGTAAAGAAAACAAGATAATTTTATACAACTAAAAACTTGCTCTTTACTACTAATTTACAACATATGCCTGAAATATATATAAAAACTAAAACAAACCACGAGGGCGTAAGAATAAAACGAATAAACTAATTACATTAGTAATATATATATACAAATACAAAACAACTAGGTCAATTCTTCAATGTCTTCTTTTACTTCTGCTTTGATCATTTATTGGATTTACCATGGAAATAAAAAATTGGGGGTGAGAAATTGAAATTCTTAGTAGTAAATTTATAAAACGTGACATCATAATAAATCCAACTACTATGATTAAAACAAATTACATAAATAATAAATAGAAAAGTGGTGTAATAAAAAACTTAATCTTTTTGCTTCCGAGGTAGATCGTTCATTAAAAAAAATTGATACCTACATTGCATAATACATTTCTTACTAAAACAATTAACTTACATACTCCCAAGAATACTTTTACTTTTATTTCTTATACTTTCACAAAGCAATAGGACAACTACCTATTAATACTAGTGGTTACTACCATGTTAATTACCTTAGTGGTTACCACCACTTTAATCATCGTAGTGGCTACTACCACTTTAATTACCTTAGTGGCTATACCACTTTAATTACCTTAATGGCTACTACCACTTTAAAACTCATTTTTTGATATATACAAAAGTACATTAAAATTTTTTAGTATTAAACAAAACCAACGCTGTCATGACTTTACATAATTTAATTTATAATTTCACACATTAAAGCCTTCATTTTTTGGTCAAGAACAGGGCAACATACTACCCTTGTTTTGAGCTATCATCAAATGCTCATTTTTAAGCACAAAAACCACTAAATACAACCATAATTAAAACCACATTCATCCCTAAAATAGGGCATTTAACCATGTTCAACATCCATGCAAAGTTTAACTATAAACTCCACTAAATCAATCACAAAGACAACACAACGACTACTAGAAAGTGAAATATAATTTTAAATATATAATTCTTGTTGTGACCATGAGCCACATAATTAAAAACTCAACCAATTTCTCAAGTTTTTTGTTCAATAATTCATCAAGAAAATAAATTAATACAAGCAAGAATTAAAACCAACCAATAATTAATCATCAAATTGAGCATGAACAAGCTCACTTATTATACAATCCACTTAAGACTTAAATAGCCAATTTAGGGGTTCTCGTACTAGGGTTTCTCCATAAATTCATAGCACCTCAATTAAATCAATATCAACACACAAGTAATCAAGTATATGTCTCAATGTCAAGCACACATGATAAGTAGAGATGTCACGGCTAAATTCCCTCTTAATGACCATTAAAATAAATTCATCAAGGGTAAACTCATCAAGGGAGACTCATGTTCATTCACTATCCAACATAGAAATTTCAAATGTTAATACTTCAAGAGTAACTCACGGCCATGACACCGACTAACATAAAAATAAATCAAAGTGTCACACTTTAATGAGAACCATAGGGTGAAACCAACATCAAATCAAATATAATCAAAGATTATACACAATTAGTTGTTCATTAAATTTCCATACAATCATATGTCAAGCACTTACTCTTTAGATGCTACATGGAGATTGTCCTATCTCCAAAGGTTTGGTCAATCTAACATAAAATAAATCAAGCACCATTCTTTTGCTAAAACACTTAGCCGTGTCTACTATAAGACACAAATTTAATTAATTTTCATTCTTACACACTAATTCCTCTCTTAGAGTTCTTTAAATCATGAGAAATGGTCAAAGCATTAGCCAATCCAATCTCTCAAATTTTCATTCATGAATTCCATCAATTTCTCATCATAATCAATGACACTAACTCCAGTCAAGAATCAATGGAAGAAAAAGAACAATTGATAAGCAAAGAATGTCCTCTAATCCATAGCTTGACTGTGTATATCCAGCCTCAAAATACATCATTTTTATCCATTTTTTTTATCTTGACCAACATTACAATCTCAAGTCAAGAACAAATGGGATTACAAGAGCAAACTTTGAACCATTGTTCTCTTTAAAATTGTCTATTCTAACAATGGTTATTCAATCCATAACAAACCCAAATTTCATTCAAACAACATCATAAATATTATCACAATTTCAACTCATGAACCAATAGAAATGAAAGTACAATTTAACACTAAGAAATCAAACAAAGAAACCTTCTTTCTCACATAAAAGAATTGTGGGTTTTCCTTGACTTAACCAAAATTTCTGATTCAAAAATCAAGAAATAGAAAGAGCATTTTAGATACAAAAATCCCCTACCTAATCATGGTTTCTTGCTTCTCTTTTCTTGGTTTTTCCTTCTTGAATCCTGCTCCTTTTTCCCTCTATTTTCTTGATCTATTCTCTGTTTTTCCAGCCCACACAAAAAATAAGAGATAGGGTGGGTGAAAATCAAAGAAACAAAAAAGAAAGAAAACAGTCGGAACAGACCGAGCAATGCAACAACAAGAGCAAACAAACCAGCATGGGGTCTCACCAAAACGAACGAAATAGCATGACAGTGTCACACCAAAACAGAGGAGCCAACACGGCGGACACACTAGTGCAGGGAACAAATTAGTATGGTGGACAAGTGAGCTTGAGAACCAGCGAGAGGGAGCACGAAAAACGTATGAGAGAGAGAGAGAAAATGAGAATGAGCTAGTGTAAAAATGGAGAGAGCTAGCAGATGAGAGACGAGAAAATAAGAGTGAATGAGCAAGAGAGAGACGAAAATGAGGATGAATAGTGTAAGGGATAAGAAATGAGAGGCTGAGAATAGTGGGAAGAAAGTTTTATAAAACAAATTCACCTGGAACTTTTGTGTCTCCTAGGAACACATTAATCTTTCAAAACCAAGTTTTCCAACTTTTATACGTGTTCCTAAAAATCAAAGATCTTAACTAAATTCATATATTTTGATTTCCATAATTTTCTATACACTGTCATTCATCAAATAAACTACAGTATTTCTTTTAAATAAATCGAACCTGTAAGGTAAGTAAACGTACTTGCCTCAACTTATTTTTTATATCAAAATATTTTTCATATTCCATTTATCATCTTCAAACAATTTCATAATTTTCTAAGCTATGTAGCTATTTATTTAATTTATAAACATTTTCTCAGTGTTATTAAAAATATCAAACTAATTCATTTGATCTCTAAAAATTTCATATAGCTTATTCTAAGCATTTCTGACTTCGAAATAATTTTTCATATTTATTTCTAACTTCTTAGCTACTTAAGCTAAATTTTAGACTATTTGCAGCTATTTCTCACATTTAGTGTTGTAGATCTAAGCTCAATTCAATGCAAACAGTTAATCAATTTACCAGGTAACTAATACCAAATTTATTGAGCTACTGTAACACTAATTAGTATTATTAGGTTGAGCAGAATGTTACACTTATGCGTTTCAAGTATCCTACTAATATTGAAGCCTTTGATGGGACCACAGACCCTCAAGAACACTTGGATGCCTACATTCATGTATTTTTATTTGCTGGAGGTGATGTCTCTCTTATGTATCATGTTTTTCCCTTGTCTTCAACGAAAGTCACCTTGAGATGGTTCACCACCTTAACTCCAAGGTCTGTGGATAACTGGGGGAGTGTGTCCTTGAGATTTTTGTTGCACTCAACACCAACAAAATGCATCCTAAATCTATTTCATGCCTCTCCCAGATTAAGCAAGGGAAGGAAGAGTCTTTCCGAGACTTTATATCTTAGTTCAACAAGGAGATTGTTAACATACGTGACTGGGATGAAAGACTAGGATTGTACTACATGAGAGAAGGGCTTCGACTTTGACCATTCTTCTTTTCACTTGCAAAAAGGGAGCCCAAGACCAGGGAAAAGTTTCATGCCAATGCTGACAAATCCATCGATGTTGAGGATGTTCTCCAAGCTAAAAAGCATCTTGAGAAAGAAAATGCTAAGCCCAAGTTCGGGGAGCAACTGAACCAACATGGGCGGAATTCAAAGCCACCTTTCAAGGGAAAGTATGACAATTATACTCCCCTAAACATGCCTTGGGCTCAAATCTATCAAGAGGTCATGAATACCGAGCTCCGAGATGTGCAGATACCTCTCCCTTTGAAGAAGCATTCGTGGATAAACACATGCAAGAACTGTGTGTGGCATGACGACCATGGTCACAACACAGAGGATTGTACCAACCTCCAAGATGCTATTGAGTCTCTCATTTGGGACAGCCGTCCGGGCTGGTATGTACGCTAGACCCAAAACAATAATCAAAGGAGAGGTCATTACAGAAGATAGAGCTATAGCCCTCGAAGTCCCTCTCATCTCTACCAAAGAAGACGTTCTCTAGCTAGGAATGACAACTTGGGACCACGTTCACCTCGGGTTAACGCCTATGATCAAGATAGGACGCAACCCTAGAATGATAACCTGGAAGACAATAGTCATCACACCGAAGTGATCCGGACAATTATGTAATGCTTTTTAATTATTATTTCTATGTATGAAGCATCTGTTAATATTAATAAACTAGTTATTTCTCCAATTGTTATTTTATCTAAGATAGTACTTTGGCCCGACATCATCTAAGCCAGTACCTCAGTCGTGACTTTAAGTCCACGAGTACTTCGGCCCAACATCATCTAAGCCAATACTTTGGTTGTGACTTTGAGTCCATGAGTACTTTGGCCTAACACAACCCCTAAGGTTACCACACTTTTGCGAGGTCCGATGAATACAAGATTTGAAGAGGATCAGTTATTCCGATATCTATACATGATGGTTAAACAGTGGAATCCACTTGACTATCAATCAAGGTCAAGGAGTGTGTTCAAGGGTTTTCACCCACACCCTTTTGAGCGTGACCTTAACCCATAAAATGATCAGGTTTATAGAAATTGAGTGTATTCTTACATGACAGCCAGACAAGGGAACCCACTTGTCTATGGACCGAAGTCATGGAGCACATTCAAGAGTTTTCACCCATACCCATATGGCCTGACCTTAACCTGTAAACTGACTAAGTTTATAGAGGTTAAGTGTAACTGACCACAACCCGGGACTGTGGACTCCACACCAAGAGGCTTTCGTGTCACATACACCTAAAGTTCGATGATCAACTATTCCTAAATGAACTCGACCACCGAGATTGAGCTTTGGACCCATCTTGATCAGACAAAACGAGTGTTCATCAAACTAAACGAACCTAACCACCGAGATCAAGCTTCAGACTCATCTCGGTCAGGCAAAATAAATGTTCGTCAAACTAAATGAACCTGACCACTGAGATCAAGCATTGGACTCATCTCGATCAGGAAAAACGAGCATTTATTAAACTAAGAAATGGATACCGAGATCGAGTGTTAGACTCATCTCGGTAAACAGCACAAGCAAATCGCTAAGTGCAAAACGAATATCGAGATCTGGCATTAGACCCATCTCGAAATTACAAAAATAAAACTACACAATATAAAGAGCCACCAAGATCGAGCAAGACATGGAGTAGCATGCCAAATCCACAAGACAATGAAAGTAGAATGTTCAAAAAAAAGTAAAATTATTATTATTCACATTCCAAACATCAACTTTACAAGAAGGCCCTGTAGGCTACTCTCGTGCAAGAGTGCCCACTTGAAAGAAGTCAAGAAAGTAGCCTGGTAAGATGATGATGATGATCAAGCATTGACCACAACCATCTCAACGGTTCCTTAAGATGCAAGCACCTACCTCCTCCCTCTTGATCAACATGAAGAGAATGCTTCACAATCTCATGCCTCCAAAATACCTGTGCACACCCAAGGCATGGTGAGAACCTTCGATGATAGTCAAGAGAGCAGAGGAAGGAGAGCGGTGAAACCCTTTTACGACTCATAGGAACTACAACAGAAATCATGACCTTTTCGACATGAGTAGGATCTTATTCTACTATTGTATACGCCTAGAAAGAAAAGGTTTTGCTGCTCAGAGACGTGTTAACCAAGTCACATAGAGCAGTTACTTGGCCCTCTCTGAGTCATTACGCTTGGAGAGAAAGACCTCTACCAGAAGAATATATAGGAAAAAAAGGAACACCTTTAAGAATTTGGGAAAGAAATAAAATATGATTCTAGAAAGGGATATGACCCTCAACATGCTCATAAGAAGCCAAAAAGGGGCACCTTTTGGAAAAGACCCAGTCTCAAACATAACTAGAAAATGAAGGAAATGAATAAATGATGCTCCCTGTAAACATTCCTTTTTTTATAAAGGAAGTAATGTGCTTTGATTTGCTCCAAAAAAGGTCCACATTTAATTGTTCCTCCCATATGATTGGGTACAAGAGCAGCGGGCAGTTGGAAAATGGAGCAGAAAACTACTATTATCATTAAAGTGGCTTTAATTCTCAATAAATTCGAAGCAACGGATCCAAAGCAAGCATAGATTGCTAAAAATCGCAGGGTAAAAGGTTAC
Source organism: Ormosia emarginata (assembly GCA_029884605.1). NCBI lineage: Eukaryota > Viridiplantae > Streptophyta > Magnoliopsida > Fabales > Fabaceae > Ormosia > Ormosia emarginata. The sequence goes on along the minus strand of JAQQTP010000077.1, from coordinate 45,294,843 downwards.
TAAAGGGACGTCAAATCCTTAAGAGTAATAAAGTCCTTACCTTCCTTCTAGTAGCAATCAACAGAGAGACTACGGAGGAACACGTTGGACATTAACTTATGATAACGAGCCACGAACCCCAACAGGGAAGCGGATCCTAAAATGCTTAAGCAATCCAAAGTCTTGCCACTTAGATCAAGCGTTTGACCCATCTCGGTGAACTGCATGAGCAAATTGCTGTGTAAAATGAATATTGTGATTAAGCGTTGGACCCGTCTCGACATTGCGAAGGTGAAAATGTGACATATGAAATAAAGTAACCGAGGCTGAGCATTGGACTCATCTCGATGAAAGGAAAGTAGACATCAGTATAAAGAAAACTCCAAGTACTGAAATTAGACAAAGATGCCTAAGGTTGGAACTTGTCCAATTACATTAATAAAACCTTTCGCTGGGGGTAATGAAAAATAATATGAACATTAGAAAGTAGGGCTTGATCCCTCCAGAGTCACCGCCACCTCGGTCTGCACCGCCTCGGCCACCTCTACCCAACCTCTTCTTGTCCAGCCTCCAGTGTAGCTTCTATCCCACCTCCACCATCCACCCTTCACTCCACTTTATCATTCAAGGAAGCCACGGGAACAATAACATCTACAATGTGGCCATCTCGGATCTCCTTCAGTGCACTGACCCCCTCTTCATTAAGACAAGTAAGGGAACTGGCTGAGAGCATTCTCGAATGATTCCACCATAGACCTCGACCAGTCATCTACTGTTTATGAAATTTCTTCATTCAGCCTGGTCTCAGTCTGGTGCAAAAATTCACACTGACCTCGGACACCAGAAAGGACAGACTCTATAGAGGAAAGGTTCTCCCTCATTGTATTCTCCCGAGCTGTCGCTTCGCTAAGTTGGACTCGAAGCGCATCGGCATCAGCAGCCTTAGCTCGGAGCTAATCTACCTTAGCAATTTGAATCCAGAGAGAAGTGACCTCGGCGACATATGCAGTGAGGTAGGTGACCTCAGCTCAGAGCCTACCAACCTCGAAGTCGCGTATCTTAAGCTTTTTGGCAGCTTGGGCTAGTTGTCTATCCTTCTAAGCAATTTGCATGGCAGGTTGGGCTAGCTGCCTATCCCTTTGGGCAATGTCCAACTCAACTTTTTGTTTTTCACCCTGAAGGGTGTTAAGCTCCCTCTCCAAGCTAGTAATCTCTAGGACAAATTCCCAAGCCTCATCCATAAATCTAAGGAAATAGATGATACACAAACCACAGAGCAAGGCCTCATGGAGGAGCTTCGCCATGTCATGCTCAATCAATACATCGGTCTCGGCAGGATTCAACAAGGCACCGTCAATGAAGTTGGTAGGATTAACCCCCCGAGTCTACACCGATCTAGATGGAAAGGGGAGGGGAACACCCTCAGACCGCAGGATACCCTCAGACCGTGGAGCACCCTCAAGCCCCAGATCGGTTGAGACCTTGAACACCTCGGGCTCCTTTGAAACACCCTCAATAGTTGGTCTCTTCACTCTTGCATCCCTACTACTTTCGGGTTGTCTCTTCTAAGGTTGCAGTGGCAGAATAGGAGAACTAATCCAGGCATCTCGAATCTTGGTATTTGTGGGAGGTAGGGGAACTACCTCAGTTGAAGGCAGAGAGACTCCGACAATTGTTACTAAGTGGCCTCAAACTCAAGAGGATGGGTGAATTGAGTTTGTGAAATATTTTCGCAAATCTTTCGCAACACACTTATTTATCAAATTTTCGTTGAAGTTATTATTTAATTGAAGTGAAAAGATAAATGAGATCAAATGAATTACTCACAAATAAACAACCCAAGATAGAAAGTATTCAAGCAAAACAAGATATCAAACTCAACTCAAGCATATATAATTAAAGCATAAAGTAAAGAGATAGAATTGAGAAGAAAAAACACAAGATTTATCCTGGTTCAGCCACCCCTTGTGACCTACGTCTAGTCTTCAAGCAAACCACTCGAGATTTTCCACTAAACTTCAAGCTTGAACGGGTGCTTAAAAACCTTTACACAATAAAGCACTCACCACACCTTGGGATACCTCACCCTTTGGGCTTAAGCCTCAAAATCTGGATACCTCACCTTTTTCACTAGAGGGATACCTCACCCCCTTTTACAACCTTTGAAGGATACATCACCTTCTTTATAATAAGGGATACCTCACCCTTTACAAACTTTGAGAGATACCTCACTCTCTTTACAAATAAGGGATACCTCACCCTTTTTTCTAAGAATCAAAGTGTTTATAAGATGAAACTCTCACAAGAGTAGATTACACAAATTGAAGCTCTATAATGCTCTCCAAGAATATCTCAAATATATACAAAAACAGAGCATAAGTGATTTGATGATGATTCACAGATTAGAATGATTGAAAGATGTTTCTCAATTGTTGATTAGCCACAAATGATGCCCCAAGATATGTATTTATAAATTTTTAGATCAAAGGAGCCGTTAGGGGCTTTAATGGGCAGCATTAAATGTATCAAATATAGATGTTAGGCACTGTCAGAATGCTGGTAATCAATTACACACTCTTGGTAATCGATTACATGGCTGTATGAACGTGTTCTTGACTTTCTGGGTAGGATGTAATCGATTACCAGCCTTGTGTAATCGATTACATGGCCTCTGCCAGACTTGTAATCGATTACCGCACTTGGTGTAATCGATTACAAGGCTTCTACCATGCTTGTAATCGATTACATGCTCAATGTAATCGATTACCATCTCTCTGTTTAGCTTGTAATCGATTACAACATATGTGTAATCGATTACCTTGCCCTTTGAACACATTTTTCAAGCCCAATTAAGTCTCCAGGCCATTTTTAACATTGGGAGACTTGGACTAAACAAGATTTACAAATGCTTAACATAATCCAAGATTGAAATCAACATTTCTATAAAACATGAACTTTGAAAAACAAGTCGATTTAAGAGATCTTTGAAAAATCATTTGAATATAATTGAGATACTTTGAGAGCATTTCACATTGATGTTCTAAGACTTATATCTAATATACCTTTTTTGATCTTGGTCTTCTTCTTGACTTTATTATCATCAAAAACTTATTTGATATGCTGCAAGACATAAGCATTCACAACAATCGGTGGTGGTGGTACAAAAATAGTCACTCTTAAAGGAGTCGTCGGGGCTCGAGATCCAAACACCCCACCACTCTTGGCCGCCAACTTCTTAACCAGGTGTTGAAGTCCAATCTGCGGAGCCCTGCTTTCTGCAAAAGAAGGAAAAACATTACAATACTTAGACAAATATTAAGCACAAAATAATTCTTAAATGCAAAAGAAATGTGCAAGACAAGATACCTAGCAAGGCCTTTATGAAATTAGCGAGCTCATCCAAGATATCCTTGCAACAGATGGCCCCCTTTTCTTTGATCCAGTCAATTAGGAAGTGCAGGACCTCGACCTCGGGAAGAGAGATCTCGGAGATTGAAGTCTCTATCTCTTCATTCCTCTGCTCCCAACTAATTTCGATCAGTATAAATAAAGGCGTGGTTGCCTATCTGGGATGACGAAAAAATGTGTCGACCCCGGAGGCCCTTATATCCTTAAAAAGTCCCTTTTGAAATTCTTAAAGGACTTTTGATAAGGTTTGAGAACTTTGCGTCTGCTCTACGATCGTAGGGTGACCCATCTATTGAGTTAATTATTCCCTAAGGTCAACAACCAAGAAAAAAGTAGAAGAAAGAACTGATTGAGTAAGGCCAATCGAAGACCTGGTAGATAAGCTCAAATGCTTGAACAAATCCCCAAGCATTAGGATGAAGTTAAGTAGGCACCACTCACAAGCGATTAAGGATACCCATCTCGAACTCGGTGAATGGTAACCATACCCCGATCCGAGTGAAGAAAGCCTCATACATATACATAAAGTGCTTGCCCTCCATATGGATCAAGCACACCCTTTCATCCTCAAGAGGATGCCAGATGACAAATTATCAGTCTCTAAGCTCGTTCGCAGTAAGTTATAAATATTGTTGTTTGTCGTAGGCATCCTTGGTCGTCTTTATTTTGGAAGAGGTTCCTAGAACCTCTCGGTCCACCCACTAGAATAAGCTTGTGTCCCGTGGAAAGACGAGTTCCCTTTGCTCTACAGGTGTAGCCTTTCAAGTTCACGTCATACCTATAGAGGATGCACCAAGGTTAGACTTTGAAGAATCACTAAAGTCTCCTAACACTATCAAAATCTCAGAGGGCGAATAAGCAGACCCATGCCTGGCTAACTCTCTAGCTTGATCTGCCCTTCGGAGTGCCTCCAGGATCCGCACCCTGACCGAGGAACTCGGACCCTCATCAGTATCCCTACCGTGGACTTGAAGCCTCTGTCGTGGCTGAGGCGGTGGGGATAATGGAGGACTTAAAACCTACACTGATGGGTCACTATTCTACACCATCTCCTCATTCCTTGACTTTTCCCCTACTAAATGTTCATAGGAAAAAGGGTGAAAATGAGGAGCACCTTGAGTTTTGAAGAAGAAATGAAGCTTTAAACGATGAAGAAAGTGCAGAAGAGGTTTTGAATCACTAACAGACCAAAGGAAGAAATCTAAAGTGCAAGAATAAGCAAAAAGTGGGAAGGGTTAAACCTTGTTCCGATTTATAAGCGTTGAAAAATCACGCCAATCGCTGCCATTAATGGGGGCAGATACATCATTTCATTTAAAGCGCCTCATCATGACACCTCCTTTTTGAAATTTAAAATGACTAATCATGACACTACAAGCCTTAAACGACGGCTACCACTGTTCCTCAGCCACGTGGCATACTGTTTATGAACAAAGGCAACCAAAATGACAATGTCCAGAACGTTCAAAATTGAAACGATGTGTGACACTTGAGGACATTTGAGCTGGATCACAAACTCCCACTAGGATCTTGGTAAAACCACAACTTGAAGCTTGGACCAAAATCGAGGTACGTTCATAACACAGAACCTACACACTACATATGGGGGCAACCTACTATCTACCCCGAACAATGGTATGTTGACTTAAGCAGAGTAATCCATCATAGATCGGGGCCTTACTCATTAACCCCGGGAGCACTCTATGATATATCACAGACCTCAGCCCTTTGAAAAAACATCACGATATCCGACATTGACATTATAACTCGGATCTGTTTGTCCATCGTGTGTCGTGTACTCTAGTTGAACTCATATCTTGACATTAAGCTGTCCCATCAAAGCGCCAAGTTGAGAGCAACTGTTCTGGATCAGGTTTTGGGTCCACGAATTTAGAGTAACTAGGCCTGCCAAAATAAAACTCAGATATTATTGCGCATTCACAACTGTTCATTTGCTAGGTGTAACTCCCTCAAGGGATATGAATACTAATCATATCCCACATAACTAGGGATTCAGACACAAGGAATAACAGTCCTCTAGATTGTATGCAACAACATTCAACCTGTATTGAATGCTTAGAGACTCAACGCCCTAAGGGGCTCATACATAAACCCTACAAGACAAAAAGGTATGGATCCAATCTCCAATTCTATACACTACCCTCCTTGTACACAAACTGACTTGAGCATCGGAATGCCTTTTGTAGATATTCACCCCCTCGCACTATTGTTGTCACTATTATGCACAAAAGTTTCCATTCACTACTACATTCTCATATAACCTTCAGAACTCAATTCTGGATAATATTTATATCAATTATTAAATTTTGAATTAGTCCCACAATCGGTTTAATAATCGATTCAATTTTCATAACCTTAGATGGAAGAAAATAAATGTTGTGCATATATGGTTTTAGTGAGCAATGAGTATGACTATGATGGCAAGCTTGCTTCATCATGGGAAGAATTTCACAAACTTCCTGGCTATTTTATATTCCTTTAACCATAATCCTCGCACGTGTATGCAATCAATCACTTTGCTTCCTTAACATTCCTAATATTTAGCCACTTTATGAAAATTATAAAATAATTACATCTATAGGTGACCCCTCCCCAATTAAAAAATATTCGTTTAAGAAACTATCATCCTTCCTGAATTAAAACAAATCAAAATATGTTAAAGAAACACAAACACATCAAAATAGTGGTTGATATGGAGTGCAAACAAGGACAAAACTAGAATAATATATTTAGAAGGGCAAATTATATATATATACGTAGCTAATATAAGAAAAAGATGTCACTGTAGATCCAACAAAAATATTTTTAAAAAAGACATGAGATGCAGACACTCACCAATATTGTATGTATAGTTTCGCCCTGAATGCAAGTGATGGTGGTGATTGATGGAAGGGTTGGTACCGGTGGAGCGGTGGAGCGGTGAGAGCATAACGAGAATTGTATTTATTCACATTTATCCTACTCTTCGAATTGGATAAAATAATACATAAAATAATTTAAAAATATTGTTCAAATACTAATGTGTTTCCCTGTACAACAACTTTTAGAATTAGATAAAATAACTTATCTAATGCATATTTATCCAATACAAAAAGATGAATATTGCATTTTGAGTTTAATTTATTGCTACTTTGTGTTGAGACAGAACTATAAGTGGTCACTTTGTGATTTTAAAATTCATAGTCAAACTAGGCTAGCGGTTCGATGGTAAGAAAAGTACATGTTCTGTCCTAGTGGAAGAGGAGATAGAATATCCTCATTGTAATAACTTTTTTCAATTGTTGAAGTAGGAAGAATTGGGTACTTGTAAAATACTTCAACACTCAAGTAAACAATAACACAAATTAGTAGAAAGTGAAGGAAAATATATTTATCACAGAGGTACAATGAGTTATTTATAGGAAAGAGCATGTCTTGGTGACTAAGTAGTAGATAAGAGCAAATTGATCATATTAGGTGGTGATAAGAAACTTCATAGCATCTTCCTTGGCTTATATGCTAACCTATCATTTTGTCTTCCTACTGGGAACATTTCTTCTGTAGGATAAGAGAAGTCCTTGTCTTATGGGACATTATGCTTGGCCTTATTGTGCCCATAACCTTAATCATGATCATTGCCCTCATATCGGTGCTTTGATGACTATCAGAGTGCCAGGCTCCGTAATAACTAGGTTTGGACTGAAGTCATGGACTTTTTGCTTTGTGCTTTGTGATATGCTTTGAGTTCTCTAGGGCCAGGCTCTTTTGGCTCATAACCGCAGATCTCGAGGTGCGTGAATTCTTGCTTCTAGTGGTCTGGACCATGGACTCGCCATGATGTTAACCTCAGATGCTGGGTCAAGACTAGCTAGATCATTGGGTTGTTGTCCCGTATTGGAGCAATCCCTTGTAATTAAAGGTGTGACCTTTTCCTTTTCTAAGATGTTTACTCTGTTGCTCTGGCACCTCTTCATCTATGTAACCGTAACCTTTTTTCCATGTGGTGTAAGGGGTTCGCTTGCAGGAAGTCATAGCTTCGATTTTGCGCTTGGCAATTATTTCAAATTCAAAACATTTCCCAAATTGTCCCCAAGCGTGGGTGGCAGTTGGCGCTAGTACTGCCCTATAATTCAGGGGTGAGGGGAGCAGTATTTCACTTTCTATTCCCTTTGCTTTTCAGATTTGTTCCAAAGCTTTATCTCTTTCCCTTTTCGGCAATTCTCAGTAGTTTCAAACCACCGTACATGATGGCTTACTACTATTTTCAATGGGTCTCTCCATGAATTGCTCCTTCTCTCCTTAAAGGTATCTGCCCTCCTTCCCTTTTCTTTTTCATTTTTTCTGCATTATGGTTAGAATTAGAGAGATGGGGAGTAATGAAAAAGAGGGCTCTTCTTTAGAAATCCTAGAGCCATCCCCACCTTCGCCCCCAGAGGTGTTCTAGCCCCAGGGATGCGAAGGTGGCTTGAGACTACCAATTTTGCTACTCGAGGTAGCAGGCGTTCCGATGCTATTAAGCTTGAAGATATCCTTCCTGGGTACCGGCCATGCTAAGAGGTTAGAAGGGAATTAGAAAGGTATGTTAGGCCTATTAGTAATAATTTTGACGAATCTTCTACATTTGTAGGTTCAGTTAGTGCTTTGAAGTTCGAAGTGATGGATAGAAAGAGGCTCACCTTTGAGGTGAGCCAGAAAGAGTTTCCTCTGCCTCTAGACATGAAGCTTTATTCTTGAGTCCATTACGAGTTGTTGGGGATTGCCTTAATGGTTAATACTCCTTGTGGGGCCAAGGATCTCTGTAGATATATGGATATGACAGAGGTTAGTGGTGATGAGGTGAAATACTTGTGTGTCTCTTGTGGTGAGCATGAAAGGATATGCAGCCAATAGAAGACAGGGATCTATTTCTTGTATATGTATGAGAAGTTTTTCACATGTCTTAGCCTTCGATTCCTGTTTTTTGAATTCCAAATAGAGGTGCTCAGCCACATACAAATAGCTCCCTCTTAACTCCAACCAAATGTTGGGAATTGCAAATACATCACTCAATGGAAAAACAAAATTCCCACTAAGGAGTCATGCGAAATAGACCATAATCTTTTTTTTTTTTAAATGAGTTTACCTCTTGAAGCGTAATAAACACAAGCAACGTGAATCACCAATACCGTAATTGCGATGATGTCTTTGCGGTATCTACACGAACAGACTCACGAACATCCAACATCTGCAAAAGGAGTCTCACGTCTCTGACACAGTGCTAGTTGTGAAGAGAAGAGTAAGAAACTTGTCACTCTCTCACTCACTTTTGTAATTGGCTAGCTATCATGAGCAATAGTTTTGATGATAACAAACGTGAAGACAAACCAAGTCCAAGATCTTCAAGAATAAGCTTTAGGTCTTAGGATCCTTGTAAAAGCCTCATTGGATATCTCATTAATTGGCATTGCAAAGAAATGTTTTCAAAATTGTTTTTCTAAAATTAAACAACCATTTTCTGGTCATTTGAAAGCATTTAAAACTGGTTTTATAACAGAGGTATTCGAATACCCTGTTAGGTATTCGAATAGAGTGTTTTTCAAGTTTGAACGTTTTCTGTTTTTCAAAGTGGTATTCGAATACCCATCTATGGTATTCGAATAACCTATTTCGAAACTGATATTTCCTGCTGTGCCAAAACAGAGGCATTCGAATACCCCATATGGTATTCGAATACCCTAGATTCAGAATGAACCTTTTTAAATGAGGCATTCGAATACCCTTAACTGGTATTCGAATAACCCAACCTTAATCAGTTTTTTAAAAGAGTTTTGGCAAGAGGCATTCGAATACCTCATAAGGTATTCGAATACCGTTCTCCAGAATTGGATTTCACGAAGCTTTCGAAAATGGCAGCAACGGCCATATTTTCAATAATTACTTGCCTTTAATTGCTCCAACGGCTAGTTTCTTCCATTGCTCTATAAATAGAGACCTTGGGTCTCTTCAAAACCCCCAACCATTTTGAACTATTTGCTTGTGATTAAAACGTGATTATTTCATTTTTTTCTATGCTCTTTTTGCCAAAACCTTGAAATATCCTTTAGAGAGCTTATTAGCACTTCAACTTGTAATATATGCTCTAAGTGAGAGTTTATTTTTTCATCTATTCTCTGCTTCTGTAAAAGGGTGAGGTATCCCTTAGTGATTTTGTGAGGGTGAGGTATCCCTCTAGTAAAAGGGTGAGGTATCCCTTGTTGTAAAGAAGGTGAGGTATCCTTCAAAGGGGGTGAGGTATCCTCTAGTAAATAGGGTGAGGTATCCTCATATGTAAAGGTTGCAAGCACTGTTTTAAGCTTGTGTTGAATAGTGAAAAATCTCGAACCGTGTTTCTGGGACTGGACGTAGGCCACAAGTGGTTGGTGGTCGAACCAGGATAAATATCGTGCCTCGCTTTTCTACCCTTTCTCTTTATCTTTATGCACTTTATTTATTCCTGCAATTTAATTATTATCTCGTTCTTCTTATGTTCATCTCATTCACGACTTTTAATAATTAAATTCAGTATAATTTATTTGTTTAAAGCTTTTGCGAAATTTTTCTTAAATACTCAATTCACCCCCCCCTCTTGAGTACTGAAGCCACTTGGGTAACAAGTGGTATCAGAGCTAGACTCTTGTATAAAGAGCTTAGCCGCTTCAAGAGTACATGGCTTCATCAAATGTTTTATCAGAAGCAACTTCCATAAATCGACCACCCTTTTTCAATGGGGATGGTTACGCATATTGGAAGGAAAGAATGAAAATCTTCATCGAAGCTATTGATCTAGATGTGTGGGATGCTGTCGAAAATGGCGCATTTATACCTACACGCGTTGTCAATGGTGTAAAAACCGAGACACCTAGAAGTGATTGGTCTAAAGATGATAAAAGAAAAGTTCAAAATAACTTAGTAGCCAAAAACATCATTACCTCACTTTGGGACATGATGAATTTTTAGAATTTCAAATTGTAAACATGCTAAAGAAATGTGGGACACTTTACAAGTTACCCATGAGGGTACTAGTGAGGTAAAGAGGTCGAGAATCAATTCTCTAACTCGTGAATATGAATTATTTACTATGAACCAAGGAGAAAGCATTCAAGAAATGCAAAAGAGGTTCACCCACATTGTTAATCATCTTGCATCATTAGGAAAGAATTTTACTAACGAAGATTTGATTAACAAAGTGTTGAGATGTCTTAGCAGGATTTGGCAACCAAAAGTAACAGCAATTTCAGAATCGAGGGACTTGTCAACAATGTCTCTGGCTACCCTCTTTGGAAAGCTTCATGAGCACGAATTGGAACTAAACAGACTAAGTCAAAGTGAAGAAAATGACAAGAAGAAAAAGGGAATTACACTCAAAGCCACCACCTCCACTAATAAAGATGAAGACGATAGAGATGACGTGGACAACATAGAATTAAATGAAGAAAACCTCAACCTTTTGGTAAGAAAATTTGGTAAGTTCCTAAAGAAAACGAGAACTCAAAGAAGATCGCCATTTCCCCCAAAGAAAGTTGAAAAGAAACCCTCTAAAGAAAGAAGAGTCTACATAGCATGGGATGACAACGACATGGACTCCACTGATAGCTCAGATAGCGAAGAAGCTCAACTTTGTTTTATGGCCAAAGGAGAAGAAGAAGAAGAAGAAAGCGACAACGAGGTAAATTCTGAATTATCTCCTTCTTATGATGAGTTACAAAATGCCTTTGAAGAATTGCATGACGAAACAATTAGGCTTACAAAATTAATTTCCTCATCTAAGAAAACTATTTTTTCTCTGGAAAATAAAATTCTAATTTTGAATAAAGAAATAGAAGAATTAAAAATTGAAAATGAGACATTAGGATTAATTGATGCATGCTCATATCATTCTTCACATGCTTCTACTTCGTATTCTTGTTCTTCATGTCATGTGCTTGAAAATGAAATTGAAGATTTAAAGAACACCCTTGCCAAATTCACATGTGGAAGAGATAATTTAAATATTTTATTAGGAAAATAAAGGGTTGTTTTTCAAAAGGCTGGAATAGGATATAACCCGAATAATCAACACAAATCCTATAAAAATTATTTTGTTAATTCTAGCATCTCATGTAGCCCATTTATTAAATGTTTCTATTGTGGGAAGAAGGGTCACAATGCTTCAACATGTAATGCAAGAAAGAATGTTAACACAAAAATTGGGACAAAAATGGTTTGGGTTCCAAAGGGTAGATTGCCCAAAACTGACAATCAAGGACCCAAGAAAATTTGGGTACCAAAAACCAAAAATTGAATTGTGTTGCAGGTGTGCTTGATAGCCAAGAGCTGACTTCGGCATTTTTGAAAGTGGTTGCTGCAAGCACAAGACTATAATAAATTCCAAGCTCTCCTTCTTGTCTCTATCAGCTTGGACTTGCATTCATATGAATATTTTCATCAAAAGGTAAGCTTTCTTATCTCAAATATGCCTTCTGATGCAAAATATATGCTTTTATGTTTGAGTTATTCGAATACCTCCCGTGGTATTCGAATACCATTGCATCATACGTGAAAATTCATGTTTTTCTCGATAGGTCTATTCGAATACCCTCCCATGGTATTCGAATACCATACATCAAGACATCAATTTTATGTCTTTATAAAGCAAGTGTATTCGAATAACTATATAGCTATTCGAATAACCAGATATCTATCACATCAAGTATTTCTTACATGCTATTCGAGTATTCGAATACCTTCCTAGGCATTCGAATACTTGCTCCTTCTGAGTTTATAAAATGTGATGGGTATTCGAATACGGAAAAAGGTATTCGAATACCACAAGGCTGAAAGCAAGTTGTTCATCGTGATCTCTGTTTCGTTCCTCTATGTTTTTTTTTTTTTCTTGCATAGGCAATACAAATAACATGCTTTTAATCTTATTTCATCAAGCCTTCATTTATGCCTTATATGAAAATCACATAATGTTCTTAAATGCATATTTTTGCTTGCTCTTTCACCTTATCTTTCTCTAGAATATGCTGCATATTTAAATCCTTTGTAAGGTAAATGTAATTGGCTATTGTTTTGATATACGAACAAGTGCAATAAGTGGTATATGAAATATTTAATATCTATGTTTTTATTGACATATGTCAGATTTATAAGAATTTGTTAACAATTGGTAAATGCTTAGAACATCTTGACAAGTGATATCAAACAAGTGGTAAATGCTTTATATTTTGACAACAAGTGATATCAAAGTGGTATGAACATAATAACAAGTAATAACAAATGATAACAAATGATATCAAACAAGTGATTTCTTGGCCAAATTAATCGATAAATATATTTTTGCCCTTGAGAATCATTTCTTTGCTTTTGCCTCATTGTTTTAAATGCTTATTGGCTTATGAGTTTGACTAACCCCTATGGATCCAACATTAATGGATACCAATGAAAGCACTCTGAATTTTGTTGTAGGGAGAACACTACCTCAAGCATAAATTTAAATGGACAAAATTCATTCAACTTGAGGACATGCATATATTGTTTAATATGATAAAATGGGAGAGAAAAGTACTTGCCCCATCTTTTTGATCATGACAAAAGGGGGAGAATGGTATCAAATGTACAAAAGGGGGAGAACAAGATTAAATGTCTTTGCTTGAGAAAAGTCAGGAAGAAAAAGTCAAAATAAAAATAGAAATTGAATTCCAAAAGTAAGGGGGAGCTGCTGTGCATATCTCTGATGTAAATCACCTCTTATGAAAAAGAGGGGGAGTAAGTATCTCTAAACTGACTTTGTGAATTCCAATTTATATGAACTAATACTTTTCTCAAATGTTAGTTTGTCATCATCAAAAAGGGGAGAATGTAATTGGCTAGCTATCATGAGCAATAGTTTTGATGATAACAAACGTGAAGACAAACCAAGTCCAAGATCTTCAAGAATAAGCTTTAGGTCTTAGGATCCTTGTAAAAGCCTCATTGGATATCTCATTAATTGGCATTGCAAAGAAATGTTTTCAAAATTGTTTTTCTAAAATTAAACAACCATTTTCTGGTCATTTGAAAGCATTTAAAACTGGTTTTATAACAGAGGTATTCGAATACCCCGTTAGGTATTCGAATAGAGTGTTTTTCAAGTTTGAACGTTTTCTTTTTCAAAGTGGTATTCGAATACCCATCTATGGTATTCGAATAACCTATTTCGAAACTGATATTTCCTGCTGTGCCAAAACAGAGGCATTCGAATACCCCATATGGTATTCGAATACCCTAGATTCAGAATGAACCTTTTTAAATGAGGCATTCGAATACCCTTAACGGTATTCGAATAACCCAACCTTAATCGCTTTTTAAAAGAGTTTTGGCAAGAGGCATTCGAATACCTCATAAGGTATTCGAATACCGTTCTCAGTGGATTTCACGAAGCTTTCGAAAATGGCAAAGAACGGCCATATTTTCAATAATTACTTGCCTTTAATTGCTCCAACGGCTAGTTTCTTCCATTGCTCTATAAATAGAGACCTTGGGTCTCTTCTGAAAACCCCCAACCATTTTGAACTATTTGCTTGTGATTAAAACGTGATTATTTCATTTTTTTTCTATGCTCTTTTTGCCAAAACCTTGAAATATCCTTTAGAGAGCTTATTAGCACTTCAACTTGTAATATCTGCTCTAAGTGAGAGTTTATTTTTTCATCTATTCTCTGCTTCTGTAAAAGGGTGAGGTATCCCTTAGTGATTTTGTGAGGGTGAGGTATCCCTCTAGTAAAAGGGTGAGGTATCCCTTGTTGTAAAGAAGGTGAGGTATCCTTCAAAGGGGGTGAGGTATCCCTCTAGTAAATAGGGTGAGGTATCCCTGTTATGTAAAGGTTGCAAGCACCTGTTTTAAGCTTGTGTTGAATAGTGAAAAATCTCGAACTGTGTTTCGGGGACTGGACGTAGGCCACAAGTGGTTGGTGGTCGAACCAGGATAAATATCGTGCCTGCTTTTCTACCCTTTCTCTTTATCTTTATGCACTTTATTTATTCCTGCAATTTAATTATTATCTGTTCTTCTTATGTTCATCTCATTCACGACTTTTAATAATTAAATTCAGTATAATTTATTTGTTTAAAGCTTTTGCGAAATTTTTCTTAAATACTCAATTCACCCCCCCCTCTTGAGTACTGAAGCCACTTGGGTAACAAGTGGTATCAGAGCTAGACTCTTGTATAAAGAGCTTAGCCGCTTCAAGAGTACATGGCTTCATCAAATGTTTTATCAGAAGCAACTTCCATAAATCGACCACCCTTTTTCAATGGGGATGGTTACGCATATTGGAAGGAAAGAATGAAAATCTTCATCGAAGCTATTGATCTAGATGTGTGGGATGCTGTCGAAAATGGCGCATTTATACCTACACGCGTTGTCAATGGTGTAAAAACCGAGACACCTAGAAGTGATTGGTCTAAAGATGATAAAAGAAAAGTTCAAAATAACTTAGTAGCCAAAAACATCATTACCTCAGCTTTGGGACATGATGAATTTTTTAGAATTTCAAATTGTAAAACTGCTAAAGAAATGTGGGACACTTTACAAGTTACCCATGAGGGTACTAGTGAGGTAAAGAGGTCGAGAATCAATTCTCTAACTCGTGAATATGAATTATTTACTATGAACCAAGGAGAAAGCATTCAAGAAATGCAAAAGAGGTTCACCCACATTGTTAATCATCTTGCATCATTAGGAAAGAATTTTACTAACGAAGATTTGATTAACAAAGTGTTGAGATGTCTTAGCAGGATTTGGCAACCAAAAGTAACAGCAATTTCAGAATCGAGGGACTTGTCAACAATGTCTCTGGCTACCCTCTTTGGAAAGCTTCATGAGCACGAATTGGAACTAAACAGACTAAGTCAAAGTGAAGAAAATGACAAGAAGAAAAAGGGAATTACACTCAAAGCCACCACCTCCACTAATAAAGATGAAGACGATAGAGATGACGTGGACAACATAGAATTAAATGAAGAAAACCTCAACCTTTTGGTAAG
The DNA here is from genome assembly GCA_029884605.1 of Ormosia emarginata. Lineage (NCBI taxonomy): Eukaryota > Viridiplantae > Streptophyta > Magnoliopsida > Fabales > Fabaceae > Ormosia > Ormosia emarginata. The sequence continues at coordinate 45,279,430 of JAQQTP010000077.1, read as the reverse complement.
AAAATTTGGTAAGTTCCTAAAGAAAACGAGAACTCAAAGAAGATCGCCATTTCCCCCAAAGAAAGTTGAAAAGAAACCCTCTAAAGAAAGAAGAGTCTACATAGCATGGGATGACAACGACATGGACTCCACTGATAGCTCAGATAGCGAAGAAGCTCAACTTTGTTTTATGGCCAAAGGAGAAGAAGAAGAAGAAGAAAGCGACAACGAGGTAAATTCTGAATTATCTCCTTCTTATGATGAGTTACAAAATGCCTTTGAAGAATTGCATGACGAAACAATTAGGCTTACAAAATTAATTTCCTCATCTAAGAAAACTATTTTTCTCTGGAAAATAAAATTCTAATTTTGAATAAAGAAATAGAAGAATTAAAAATTGAAAATGAGACATTAGGATTAATTGATGCATGCTCATATCATTCTTCACATGCTTCTACTTCGTATTCTTGTTCTTCATGTCATGTGCTTGAAAATGAAATTGAAGATTTAAAGAACACCCTTGCCAAATTCACATGTGGAAGAGATAATTTAAATATTTTATTAGGAAAATAAAGGGTTGTTTTTCAAAAGGCTGGAATAGGATATAACCCGAATAATCAACACAAATCCTATAAAAATTATTTTGTTAATTCTAGCATCTCATGTAGCCCATTTATTAAATGTTTCTATTGTGGGAAGAAGGGTCACAATGCTTCAACATGTAATGCAAGAAAGAATGTTAACACAAAAATTGGGACAAAAATGGTTTGGGTTCCAAAGGGTAGATTGCCCAAAACTGACAATCAAGGACCCAAGAAAATTTGGGTACCAAAAACCAAAAATTGAATTGTGTTGCAGGTGTGCTTGATAGCCAAGAGCCGACTTCGGCATTTTTGAAAGTGGTTGCTTTGCAAGCACAAGACTATAATAAATTCCAAGCTCTCCTTCTTGTCTCTATCAGGCTTGGACTTGCATTCATATGAATATTTTCATCAAAAGGTAAGCTTTCTTATCTCAAATATGCCTTCTGGATGCAAAATATATGCTTTTATGTTTGAGTTATTCGAATACCTCCCTGTGGTATTCGAATACCATTGCATCTACGTGAAAATTCATGTTTTTCTCGATAGGTCTATTCGAATACCCTCCCATGGTATTCGAATACCATATCAAGTACATCAATTTTATGTCTTTATAAAGCAAGTGTATTCGAATAACTATATAGCTATTCGAATAACCAGATATCTATCACATCGATTTCTTACATGTTATTCTGAGTATTCGAATACCTTCCTAGGCATTCGAATACTTGCTCCTTCCGGTTTATAAAATGTGATGGGTATTCGAATACGGAAAAGGTATTCGAATACCACAAGGCTGAAAGCAAGTTGTTCATCGTGATCTCTGTTTCGTTCCTCTATGTTTTTTTTTCTTGCATAGGCAATACAAATAACATGCTTTTAATCTTATTTCATCAAGCCTTCATTTATGCCTTATATGAAAATCACATAATGTTCTTAAATGCATATTTTTGCTTGCTCTTTCACCTTATCTTTCTCTAGAATATGCTGCATATTTAAATCCTTTGTAAGGTAAATGTAATTGGCTATTGTTTTGATATACGAACAAGTGCAATAAGTGGTATATGAAATATTTAATATCTATGTTTTTATTGACATATGTCAGATTTATAAGAATTTGTTAACAATTGGTAAATGCTTAGAACATCTTGACAAGTGATATCAAACAAGTGGTAAATGCTTTATATTTTGACAACAAGTGGATATCAAAGTGGTATGAACATAATAACAAGTAATAACAAATGATAACAAATGATATCAAACAAGTGATTTCTTGGCCAAATTAATCGATAAATATATTTTTGCCCTTGAGAATCATTTGCTGCTTTTGCCTCATTGTTTTAAATGCTTATTGGCTTATGAGTTTGACTAACCCCTATGGATCCAACATTAATGGATACCAATGAAAGCACTCTGAATTTTGTTGTAGGGAGAACACTACCTCAAGCATAAATTTAAATGGACAAAATTCATTCAACTTGAGGACATGCATATATTGTTTAATATGATAAAATGGGAGAGAAAAGTACTTGCCCCATCTTTTTGATCATGACAAAAGGGGGAGAATGGTATCAAATGTACAAAAGGGGGAGAACAAGATTAAATGTCTTTGCTTGAGAAAAGTCAGGAAGAAAAAGTCAAAATAAAAATAGAAATTGAATTCCAAAAGTAAGGGGAGTCTTGTGCATATCTCTGATGTAAATCACCTCTTATGAAAAAGAGGGGAGTAAGTATCTCTAAACCGACTTTGTGAATTCCAATTTATATGAACTAATACTTTTCTCAAATGTTAGTTTGTCATCATCAAAAAGGGGAGAATGTAATTGGCTAGCTATCATGAGCAATAGTTTTGATGATAACAAACGTGAAGACAAACCAAGTCCAAGATCTTCAAGAATAAGCTTTAGGTCTTAGGATCCTTGTAAAAGCCTCATTGGATATCTCATTAATTGGCATTGCAAAGAAATGTTTTCAAAATTGTTTTTCTAAAATTAAACAACCATTTTCTCGGTCATTTGAAAGCATTTAAAACTGGTTTTATAAACAGAGGTATTCGAATACCCTGTTAGGTATTCGAATAGAGTGTTTTTCAAGTTTGAACGTTTTCTGTTTTTCAAAGTGGTATTCGAATACCCATCTATGGTATTCGAATAACCTATTTCGAAACTGATATTTCCTGCTATGCCAAAACAGAGGCATTCGAATACCCCATATGGTATTCGAATACCCTAGATTCAGAATGAACCTTTTTAAATGAGGCATTCGAATACCCTTAACTGGTATTCGAATAACCCAACCTTAATCAGTTTTTTAAAAGAGTTTTGGCAAGAGGCATTCGAATACCTCATAAGGTATTCGAATACCGTTCTCCAGAATTGGATTTCACGAAGCTTTCGAAAATGGCAGCAACGGCCATATTTTCAATAATTACTTGCCTTTAATTGCTCCAACGGCTAGTTTCTTCCATTGCTCTATAAATAGAGACCTTGGGTCTCTTCTGAAAACCCCCAACCATTTTGAACTATTTGCTTGTGATTAAAACGTGATTATTTCATTTTTTTCTATGCTCTTTTTGCCAAAACCTTGAAATATCCTTTAGAGAGCTTATTAGCACTTCAACTTGTAATATCTGCTCTAAGTGAGAGTTTATTTTTTCATCTATTCTCTGCTTCTGTAAAAGGGTGAGGTATCCCTTAGTGATTTTGTGAGGGTGAGGTATCCTCTAGTAAAAGGGTGAGGTATCCCTTGTTGTAAAGAAGGTGAGGTATCCTTCAAAGGGGTGAGGTATCCTCTAGTAAATAGGGTGAGGTATCCTGTTATGTAAAGGTTGCAAGCACTGTTTTAAGCTTGTGTTGAATAGTGAAAAATCTCGAACTGTGTTTCGGGGACTGGACGTAGGCCACAAGTGGTTGGTGGTCGAACCAGGATAAATATCGTGCCTGCTTTTCTACCCTTTCTCTTTATCTTTATGCACTTTATTTATTCCTGCAATTTAATTATTATCTGTTCTTCTTATGTTCATCTCATTCACGACTTTTAATAATTAAATTCAGTATAATTTATTTGTTTAAGGCTTTTGCGAAATTTTTTTTAAATACTCAATTCACCCCCCCTCTTGAGTACTGAAGCCACTTGGGTAACAACTTTCTGTAGGTGCGGCTAGGGTTCTGTGATGCATACCTTGCAGCCCCTTTAGCAGTACTATTTATAATAGTGACTGTCTTAAGTGAGTGTGAGAGTAGTAAGGTAAGTGGTGCAACCCTAGACTCATCTGTTTTGAGTCCGGCCCATGATTGAATCCCAATCCAACTTGGATTCTAATTACTCTAATTTAGTCTGCTCTATGTGTGCGATCCTACAGGTTCTCATGATGTTGGCAGTAATATTAAAATTCTATTTTAATATTACAAGCAGTGAGCGGTATCTAGCAACACATCATTGCTATCTAAGTAATGAGAATGTTAGTGATTTGACATAACCTATGCGTGATTAATGTTATCGTGCAGTTTAGTCCTTTTGTCCAAATATCTAGATTGAACACAAGGCATGAAACGTGTCACCCTTGCATAGTTCAATCTTCTGTTTTCTGATATTCAAGTAGACATAGTAATAACAAATGAGATCAATATCTCATATTGACTCATTTGAGCATGGCCATGCATTTCGCAGTCTCACTCAATTAGGCCCCCCGAAAATATCACTCATGTTACGTAGGAGGAACAAATCTCATCTAGGTCACTCGTATCCTTCCATATGATTCGTGGTATATCTAATAACTAACTTTATAATCACCTTGTTACATATGACGTTTAATGGCATTAAAACATACAACTCTTCATGTAGGAATTGTAGTGATTTCAAGTCAAATGACTACATACACCATTATCACTATGAGAATTGCTAATAACACTCACGTAACAATCCACGTGGCGTTCTCATGGCAGGTCTATCCAATACATCATTACTCTAATAAGTATCCATGTGAAGACTTGATATCTCATATCCATGACCCGTGAGATGTGACTATCAGTCTACGCACATACTAGTCTCAATACATTATTGTCGTCCTGATTAACAATAATACTTTACTAGAGACATTTAAGAATAGTGTTCTATTTCTATCCGATAGGATCTCACGATCAAGTCATCTACTTGATGTCCTATGGCATCAAACTTACTATTCTAAGGACTTTATTATGGATATCATAAATAACATAATAAATGAAATACCTCATATATTAAATAAATAGCATAATGCAATGTATGTAAGATGGTCAAAATAAATTAGCCTCTAGGGCATACACTAACACCAAATAGCTCACCCTACATACAATCTTTCGAGATTATTTGTAAGCATTTTGGCGTTCTAGCTTCCGTGGACACATTCCTCTATATGTTTGATGTCTCGCTTCAACTGATGGCAGCAAACTGATATGGATCACCATCAAGAACCACTAAGGCCAGAAGTGCTTTGAGCTCTTTGATGAGTCTTACAAGAACTTCAAGGAGATGTTCTTCAAGGTGCTGAATGCTCCTGGCCACCTACCGTTCTATCTCACCCTAGAGAAAGAGCCATGGATCCACATATATTAGAATCAGAATTTCAAAAGCAAGAAGCAGTTGAATGTTAGGTGGAGTTGGAAGTCCGAGGTCAAGAAAGAGACCTTTAAATTCATAGTGAAGGTGACTTCGGTTAATAACTTTAAGTGTTCCCAATTGATTGGTTAGGACACAGCTTAGGTCAAGGCGCTTTTAGGTAAAACCCATGGTCCAAGGAGGATCTTGATTTTCTTGTTGTCATTTTTATGCATTAGTACTTTTGAGCTTAACATTCATTATTTAGTGATTTTATATTGGTATTGACCACAATTTTCTTTAACTTGTTTTCCTCACATACAACATAGCAACCATGGACAACCTCAAGGACTTGAAAAGAGCTTTGAAGAAATAAGTTGCTGCCAAGGGCATTGCTCCTCTGACGTCCTTCAAGGCCACTTAGACGAACTCCAGTGTTAAAGAAGCTACTAGTGTTTCTCACGAGGCAGTGTCCAAGGAGACGACCTCCGCAATTGATTCTTTAGCACCCATTCCCCTTACTTGCAAAAGGAAAGCCCCAGAGCAAGTCAACGAAAGTCGCTTTAAGTGGGCAGGGGTCGCAAACAATGAACTACACGTGGTTGACATCAAAGACGCCATGGAGACTTCAGCTAAAGGTAGAGAGCACGCCGACCCCGTCGACCTCACAAAGCCCTCTCTGTCCTCTTTTGCGTCTATATAGAGTCGTAGTTTCGACATCTGCAGTCACACAAATGTGTTCTTTCAAATTGATGAGGAATTGGAGCTGCTACGACAATTTTGCCCTTTGAGCTCCTCTTAAACCTCCAAAAGGTCAACCTCTAATCCACCTGCATCATTAGGTACTTAGAGAAATTATTCAACAAGAAGAAGCTATCGGTACTGGAGGCCAACCTCAATACACTTCAACAAAAAGGTGTCTCATGTGATGAGGAGAAGAAAGAGCTTGAGAAGAGCCTGACCACGATCAAGAACAAGTTGCTGATGACCGAGATGAAGGTAACAAACGTCAGAACCAAGACTTACACTTAGAAAACCTATGCCAAGGACCTCAAGGTCAAGGCCAAGGATTCCGAGGCCAAAGTGAAAGATCTAGAAACTAAGGTTCTTGGCCTAAAGGAGAAGGCATCTTGGGTCTCGAAGCTCGAGAAATAGTTTGAGGAGGAGTGCAAGGCTTGGGCCAAGGAAATGGGGCCTTGGAGGTTGAGAGGGACGGTTAACTCGTAAACTAGAATGGTGCAGCTGAGCAATCCTTCAAAAATGCCTCTAGCCTAGGTTTCCATCCTCTACCCCGACATCACTGACTTCACTAGTATCAATCATCTAAAGGCCATGGTTGATGGCCAGATCGTGGGACTTAGGAGGTGATGATGATGAGGATGAGGACTATGTTTGTGGGTGAAGCCAATGTTAACATTTCTACTGATACGCATCTTAACCTAGAGACCAATGCAGAGGCCTAGGCTTAACTTTCTTTGTTTTCTTTTGCCTTATTTTGGCCCCTGTGTGGGCTTTTTGTTTTTGTAAAGACATACATTTCCTGTTGTTTCAGGGTTTAATCCAATTTCATTTGTTGTTATATTTCTATGATTGATACTTTGTTATTTTGTGCTTCGGGGTCCAACGCCCTTTTACTTAGTATATGGCCTAAGTTGGGATCTGCGGTCCCAAACTTGGCTTTTCACCTTATTGTGCTTTAGGGATCCAACGTCCCTTTAGCACTTAACCTAAGTTGGGATCTGTAGTCCTATACTTGGCACTCTACCTTGTTGTGCTTTAGGGATCCAATGTCCCTTTAGCATTTTGCCTAAGTTGAGACTCGTGGTCCTATACTTGGCTATGCTTTAGGGATCCAATGTCCATTTAGCATTTTGCCTAAGTTGATATCCATGGTCCCATACTTGGTTTTCATTATGCTTTAGGGATCCAATGTCCCTTTAACATTTTGCCTAAGTTGGGATCTATGGTCTCATACTTGGCTATGCTTTAAGGATCCAACATCCCTTTAGCATTAGCCTAAGTTAGGAGTCGTGGTCCCATACTTGGCTTTTGTTATGCTTTAGGGATTCAATGTCCCTTTAGAATTTAGCCTAAGTTGAGATCTGTGATCCCATATTTAATGTCCCTTTAGCGGCATTTGGGCATTTAACTTATAAAGAATAAAGGTCTTGGAGAAATAGTTGCACTGAAAATTCCTCCATAATTCTATTATTTGCAATTGTACTTTCTTTACTTACAAGAATAAGAACTTCAATTACATTTAGCTATAATATTTCTTCGAATTAGAAGTGTGCCAGGTGGTCAACAATCTTCTAGGCTCCTTTCTCAAACACTTCTATGACCTAATATAGGCCTTCCCAGTCAAGGGCAAACTTTCCTTTACGTTCTTCCCCTCGATTGCCACATTCCTTAAGACAAGGTCTCTCACTTTGAACTTTCGTGGAGAGACTTGCTTGTTGTATCTTTAGGTAGTCCGAATTTTGAAAGTAAATTCTCTAACTTGGCCAATATCACTTTGCTCTTGGGTAAGGTCGAACTCTTCTCATAACAATTTGTTATTCTAGTCTTTAGAGAAATGTTCATGCCTCCAGCTTAGTTCCTTTATTTTGACAGGAATCATAACAGTCATACGTGAGTTTGAAAAGGGTATCTGTTATGGCTGAGTGAGGCGTGGTCCGATATGCCTGCAGCACATGCCCTAACTGGTCATCACATTCTCCCTTGGCATCTTCAAGCCTCCTCTTCAAACCTTGACCAATCACCCTATTTGCTGCCTCGGCTTACCTAGTAGCTTGGGGGTGCTCAACCGAAGTGAAGTGTTGCTTGATATGGAGGTTAAAGTATGTTTTCTTAAACTTTCTGTCCATGAATTGGGTTTTGTTGTCCATGATAATGGACTCCAGAATCTCAAACTTGCAAATGATGCTCTTCTTCTGGAATTTCTTCACTTTTATATCGTGATAGTTGCTAGTGTTTCTGCCTCAATCCACTTCGTGAAGTAATCAATAGTCACCATTAAGTACTTTAGCTAGCTAGGTGCTTAGGGAAAGGATCCTAATAGGTCTAAAGCCTATTTGTAAAAAGGTTGTGAAACTAATATGCTATAGAGTTCTTTAGGTGGAGCGTTTTGGATATTGGAGAACCTTTGGCACTTTTCACAGTAATATCCTACTCACAGGGCTTTTCTAGCCAAGACCCTTCCCCCTAATTGTTGAATGTAGTATCCTTTGTGGATTCAGCTAAGACATACTGGGCCTCCTTTGAGGTAAGGCACTTGAACAAAGGAAGTGAAAAGCCTTGGCGGTAAGGCTTATTATCTACCAAGATGTGCCACACTAATATCTTGATAACCTTTTTGGCTTCTTTTAAATCCTACGGGAGTGTTCCATTTTGGAGATAATTTATGGCTGATCATATCCAGTCTCCTCCACGTTCACCTACATCACAGTCTCGAGCTCCAATATGCTTGGAGTGAATAGGGTTTCTTGGATAATATACCTATTATTTTTTAGGTTGTTTGTGCTTGCTAGTTTGGATAGGATATTCACATTGGACTTTTACTATAAGGGAATATGGTCTATTATAACCTCAAAGAACCCCCTCTATTAACTGTTTCACCTTTGTCAAGTATGCATTTGAATTATAAATCCCTGACTTGGTATTCTCTAAGAACCTAAGATGTTACCAACTCAGAATCACTGCAAAGTCTGACTTTCTATGCTTCGAGATCTTTTGCCTTGAGGAGCCCTGCTATCATTGCTTCATATTCATATAGATTATTTGAGGTAAGGAACTCAAACCTCAGGCACAGTTCAATTGTTACTCCATTTGTATTCTCAAGGATGATTCCTATTCCATTTCCTTTCGAGTTTGAGGCTTCATCGATAGATATTATCCATCTTTCTATTTTGTTGGAGGTTAGGCAATGGGTGAATTCTACCATGACATTGGATAGAGCTTATGCCTTTATGGCTTGGCAAGGTTCATATCCTATTCCGAACTCAGAAAGCTCCACGGACCACGCTATCATCCTCCTTGCGAGTTAGGTTTGTGTAACACTTGTCTGATAGGTTAGTCCGTCCTCACCACAACAAAATGGCATTGAAGATATTACCTCAACCTCCTGGTCGACAGAAGTAACATGAAGGCTAGCTACTTAATTTTTTTATAGCAGATTTTGAGTCGTTACAGCATATTGCTCACAAAGTAAACGGGCTTCTTACCTTCCTCTGTTTCCTTGATAAGGATCAAATTAATAACTTCTTCTCCTACTGACAGATAAAGCGATAAAACTTCTCTGTCCTTTGGCCTAGTCAAAATAGGAGGCATGGAAAGTGCGAGCTTCATGCTTTGGAAAGTGTCTTCGTATTTTGAAGATTACATGAAGTTTTTTCCCCCTTGTTTAGGATCTTCAAGGAGGGTAAAGCTTTTTATGCTGACTTGAAGATAAATCTTATGAGCACCACTATCCGTCCTATAAGCTACTGGATTTCCTTTATTATGTTGGGGATTTGCATGTCAACGATGGCATAGCATTTGTCTAGGTTGGCCTCTATCCCCTTATGAGTCAGCATGAACCCTAAGAATTTTCCAGCTTAGATCCCGAATGCACATTTTTCTAGGTTTAGCCTCATGTTATACTTCTATAATTGCTCATAGACCTCTACAAGATCAGAGGCATAATCACTCGTGGTTGGGGTCTTGATAATCATATAATCTATATACACTTCCATCTTCTTTTCAATTTGCTCCTCAAAAACCTTATTCATCATCCTTTGGTAAGTAAGTGACCTCTATATTCTTAAGGCCAAAGGGCATTACTTTGAAGTAATAACTTGCCCTCTCTGTTATGATGGTTGTATTTTCCTCATTTTTTAGGTGCATTAGGATTTGGTTGTATCCCAACTATGCATTCAAGAAAGATAAGTACTTGTACCCAAAAGAGCCATCTACCGACTTATCAATATTTGGTAAAGGATAAGGGTCATTGGGGTAGGCTTTATTAAGGTCCATATAGTCAACACACATCTACCATTTCGCTGAAGACTTCTTAACCAATATCATATTTGAGAGCCAAGCGATGTAGGTCATTTATCTTATAAATTCAGCATTGAGAAGCTCCTTCACCTATTCTTCTATAGCCTTTTGGCTTTTTTGCCTTAGCTTTCGTTTTCTTTGTGACACTAGTTTGGAATTAGTAGAGATTGATAATCGGTGGTAGATGATTTCAAATATTTCTATTCTCTTAGAGGAAAGAAGTCAACTTCCACTTTTTCTCCTTGGAAAAGCCACCCTTATCTTAGTGACTTGGTTTAGGCCTGGTCTGAGTTGGACTTTGACTAGCTGGCCATCAAGTTATGGTCTTTTTTCCATTATCTCACTATGAACATCGAGTTCAGCCATCATCACAAGTTGGGATTCTTTCCCATGAGGTGTTTTCCCCCATTGTTTAGAGTGAGACTCTGCTTCGAACTTCTAAGCTAGCATTGTAACAACTCCAAGCTGTAGCCTGGTCTACTTTCACAGTTATTACCTTGCCATCATCCAAGATGAACTACATGGTGAGGTGGTGTATAGATAGTATCACCCCAACGACATTTAAAGATAGTTTTCCCAAGATAACATTGTTAGTAGAGAGAAAATCAACAACTAAAATTTATACCTTTATCCTTTTTTCGAGGACTCTTTTGTTGTTTTATAAGGAGCTTCGTCCTAGGGTGAGGTATATAATACCCTAATACCGTTACCATAGTATAACTAACAAATACCTGGATAAACAGTAATAGTTATGCTACTTTTAACTTGAACATCAACTAATCCATAACATTTATAAATAATTATGGAGAGTCAAAACTAAAAATCGTACACATATACAATATTAACCCCAAAGGCAAATTGTTATATATACAACTTATACATCCTCAAAGCTAATATAAATAAATACATCAACTTTGTTTATAAAAGAAACAAATAAAACTAATCTACGCTAGTCCTTTTGTTTCTTTATCTCTTTACTCTCTAAAAGGTCTTGACCTGCTTTTACCATAGAAACACAGAAATGGGTGATAACATATAATTCTCAGTAATATTCATACATTTCATGGCATTATATAATATAAACTGCATACATATCAATATAAATTATTTCAACATTATACAATCGCCCATACAACTGTATAACATATCTAATGTCTCATATCTATTTAATCTTACAATACTCGAACTTAAACAAAATAGATTATAGTTGCTACTGGATATCAAATCTCTATTCAATATTGCTAGAACATTCACATGCTACTGTTATGTAAAGGTTTACTAACACAACGCATAATTTATAAGCCTAAGTCCAATACTCGTATGATAAGAACAACTATCGACATAGTTATAACATATCACACCTAGTTCATTCACAAACATACCACTAATGATATTGAACAATCGCCCATATAATTGTACAATATCATCTATCCTAGACAACTGCCCATACAATTGCCAAGGAATAGGAAATGTACCTGATTATGTGTATGTGTCATTTGCTTATTCCAAACTTTCTTTAAACTTGCAAATAAGAAGACTAACTCTTCAGACTACTAGATAATAAGTGGATTGGTTCCTACTCACAGTGGTGATAGTACTGATTCCACATTGTAAAACTAGTAATCCTGGCGCTAACGAGCAACTAGGCTAAATCCTCACTCAAAAAGACTTATGGACTTTCCATTTATTTCATTTGGCCATATGATTGTATATCATTAAAGATTACTCTACTTTGGAATTAGCAATTAACGAGAAACTATGCAGTGTTATATATAACTCATACAAAACTACTACATTAACTTATCATATGATTCTCTCTAACTAAGTGAAAAACTAAACTCTAGCAAACATGTACTTTCAGCTCACTTCTAACTCATAAAGGAGCATATTCCATGTTTCTAGTTAAGAAATCATACTTATGATACTTGCATCTAGCTTGCCTCATTATCACACCACAAGTGGTAAACTATGTCACCCTAGTGTACTCAAGGTCCTAGATACCTACTTTAGTCAATTCCTAACTTATGGAATGCTTAAAGCCTCAAACTTTCTCATATATGCAAGGTCATTTTCTCAATGAAATACCTCTACTAGTGTCTCAACACACTTTACTAGGCATGTATAAAGGGTTCTAGCAAGTAGGGGAAATCCTCTTTCCCAAAATAAACTTCCTAGGCAACTACTCTAGACGCCTAGAAAGGCTGATTTTCAAGAATGCAGTAAACGTACATCCTAACTACTAAAATTCTGAAGTTTTGTGAGCAAATATCTTTCTCTCATATCTTTTAAATGCCACAAACCTCACTTCATTTGGATAAGTGTAGCTAAAGTTATGCAACAAAATGCAGAGGCTAAAATAGTATACTCACTATTTTTCTAAAACTGGATTGACTATAAACTAAAAATGTGAATGTAACACCCCTAAATTTGGTAATCGCAGCACAGTCATCATTTTGCCACAGTCACTAAATCTAGACGTGCTACAATTTATGAACAAGTCTGAAAATTTAATCATTGTGCATATATAGAAAATACGAGCCACGACATGAAATATAATTATATTTACTCGCATCCAAAATACAACATCAGCATAATATAAAGTTACATTTCCATAATCCATGCATAAAGTAACATACAACAGTATCAAACATAGGTTTTACATAACATAACTACCATGTAAAAGATCAACCTCCCACGAAATCAAACACATGGAGAGAAAGGTCCTGCACTTGATCCTCCTCCGGATCCCCAATAGATGATCTTCCCCCTTGCAACGCGTCATGATGGATAGGAGCCTGAACATGCGTTATAACTGAAACCTCTCTAGGGAAGAGGTGGCGGTTATCTCACATCTCTCCAATAGGTATAGGGAATTCCACATGCATAAAAACATAAGAGATGCTCGTACCAACTCCAGGGTCATTACCACACTGAACTAGGGTTACATCCCCTATGTAAGTAAAATACTCTGCGTCACGGTCGGAATGCCAAGCTTCCAAGCCTCCATGAAACTGTATCCACATGCGACTGAGGAAAGCTTGTCCAGATGCCATCACAAAGAAACAAAAGTCGATCCCCAAACTAAACTAAGCAAATTCAACTCGCACTCTTCACAGCCTTTATCCAACATAGCATAAGACAGAGTAATACAACAAAGAAGTGAGACATCCAACTTACATTACCAATTGTGGCAGTAAAGAAGCAGAACGACGCAGGACACCCACAAAGCAGAGCAACAATATTAAACAGTAATAATCACATACCGTAAAAAAATAGCAACAAAGTCTCAGATAATAAACAGTAAAGCATTTTAGATAATCATAACATCAATAAAATAATAGTCTAATCATCATATAAATGAGTACCAAATGATATGCTGACTCACTATGCCGACTCACAATGCATGTGTACTTAGTACCAAGAATTCCCACTCCATGGAGCTTTATCAATTTCAAAGATGAACATTCCAGAAGATCTGCCCCCCTCAGTGACAGTCTACAGGACCACAAAGAGAATAGCGCTTGTTGGTTCTTGTCAGTGCATTGCAATCGGCTTTCCGGCCAGGGGCATACAACATGATAACATCATCACTAGAGGGATCACTGCGCCCTAACGTACCCAGAGATCCATCAGGGATTACACTATCCAATTCTCGTTCAGTTACCACAAAAAGAATAGTGATTTATCGTGCCCGTAATGCGTGCAATCGATATACATCGTACCTTACGCCCCCCATAGATCCTTCCATTGGATCACACTATTCAATTTTCATTCATAGGCTCATACAACCTTTTAACAGTCATTGACTGAGCAAATATTTAATGCATGTTGACTCAATGCATAATCATAGGCTCATCCTGCCTTTTAACAGTCATCGACTGAGCAATTATTCAATGCATGTTGACTCTATGCATAATCATGTATATTCAACAATAACAATATACTTTCTATAACACGCCACAATTTGGCCAAGTTAGATATCAACATGCTCATATATATTTCATAGTAATACTTTTCCATAATATGCCATAATTTGGCCAAGTTAAGCATCAACAGGATTTTGGTCCCAAACACGGACCCACAATAGCATAGTATTAAGTTCTCAAGAGTGATAACACACTTTTTGAGGTTTATTTCGAGGTTTCACTTTAATTAACATTTCTTATGAATTCATTTTCTAGAGGGATTCTCTTGAAGTCCTTGTTCAATCTTTACTCCTTTACATTAGTCAAGTTCTTTAATCTAATCAAATTATGCTTACTTAAAACTACTCTAAGGTTTTACAAGTCTCATATACTCTCTTGTTCTTCCCTTATATTCAAAACCACTCTAATTCATAGGATAAAGTCTTTTCCTTTATTCTTTCCATTTTATGAACTCCTAAGGAATCTAAAATTTCCCAATCATCTAAGTCTCTATTTTAGCACTATATTTTGTGACATTTTTCCTCAAAAAGCCTTGAGCCTCATTATAATAAAAGTCCAACCCCTTTTTTTTTCTCACCATATTGTTGATCACTTATCACTTAATTACTAAAACCCTAAGGTTGCACAAAAAATCACAACTTGGACCATTAAATCCCCTAGAGGCCGTGAGCCTCCCAAGGTGAAAAGTCCGAAATTTTTTCTATTACAAACATCAATTCCTTAACACCTAATCACCTAAGTTCTAATGTCTCCAAAATCAAACTTGAATCCTCAAAAATTTGCCCTAAGGTCGTGACCCCCAAAAGTAGTAGGAAAACCCTACACTTTTCCATACAATAATCCAAACAATCCATAGCCATCAAGACATGCAAAGACAACCAATAACTCATACAAGTCCAAATAAATACACAATCATGAAAAACAACACAACAAAGAGAACAATCCACACATGGATTCCTCATCAACAACACAAAAAACATCTCCTTACCACCAAGAGAGGTTGAAGAGGATGATCTCCCTCTTACTTATTGAAGACAACACAAGAAAGCAAGCCTCTTGGTTCTTTCCTTGAAATTTCGTCCAAGTCTCCAAGAAACCCTAGAATGATCAAACTTTTAGAATCAACAACCAAGCTTTGAAAAATGAATCCTTGGTCACAAAGGTGGCCAAGGAACACGAAAATGAGAAGAAAAGGAAAAGAAAGTTGAGAACTTTATCTCAAAGCTTCAAGCTTTATGGCTTGAAGAAGGATGATGAAGATGTGAGCTTTTGGAGATAACTCCAACTAGAAAAGTGTTTAGAATGTAATGGAGGTTAAGGAAATAGGATTGGATGAAGATTTTGCAATGGTGGAGGTGGTAAATGGTGTGAGGCTGTGGAGCATAGAGAGAGAAGGAAGAAGAGAAAAATAAGAGAAAAGTGAGAGAGGGAAAACCTTCAAGTGTTATGTAGATTCAAGGATCAAGATGAGTTTAGTAAGCTAATGAAGATGGCCTCCGATGGTGGTGATTACCGTGGAAGAAGAAGAGAGAAGGAGGAGAAAATGGTTGAGAGAAAAGTGAGAGGAGAGAAATAGTAGAGAGAGAAAGTGATATAAACTTTTGAGTGAAATGAAAATGTGATGTGTGGTTGAGAGAAAAGATGATAAATGGTCGTCTTCTCCTTCCTCCAACCGTAGCCACACCAAAAGGGAGGAGAAAGGAATTGGCTTCTCCAACAAGCTAAGAGGAAGGTGCAAGGAAGCTTCCTCCAAGCTTCTCCAATAAGCTAAGCTTCCACTTTTTTGAAAAGTCAAAGTGATGTGATATAAAGTAGATTTTCTTAAGATAAGGTGATAGGATTTCTATTACAAGCTATTACCTAATGGACAATTGTTATAAATAGCAAAGTCAGTATTAATTGTCTAACGGATAATAAATTGTACAATAATTTATATTTTTATCTGATAAAAATCTCAAAAAATGTAAAACTTCATAAACCGTGTTTGGCCTCGGGTTTAGTAAGATCCCCCGTCGACGTTTCCACAGTTCAAGATTCTCGGAGAAAATATCTCATTTCCTTAACTTTGCTCAGTATGCACGTAAAATGAGAAATAATATTAAAATATTCCACATTTCTAAAAAAATTAAAAAAATCACAAAATTCATAAATATTATAAAATGACTATTTATCATAAAATTATTAATATTTGGGGTGTTACAGTGAACAAACTATAAGTGGTAAAAGTATGAAATTTTATAGCCAAGAAGCCTTACATGTTAGCTTCAAAATGCCACTGGTCTCATTTCAATACGACATCGGAGCAAGAAATTATGCAATCTGGTTTACTGGCTGCCAGAATGCCTTTTTTTGCAGAATCTACCTCAGATTCAAACAGAAAGTGGTACTGGTTGGCTTGCTATAAATTTTGAAATTTTTACCACATGAAGCCTTATGTCTTAGCTTTCAAATGCCACCGGAATCAGGTCATTCTGATATCTACAACTCAAGTTATGCAGTAAACACTACAAGTTGTCAGGATGTTATCCTATCTCATGCCTAGGCGTGGTGCTCTTTGTCTCTCCTGGACTGAAAATTTTTCAGTCCACGCCTAGGCATGGAAAAACTGCGCTTAGGCGTGGCTTTTCAACAGAAAATTCTGTAGAAACTGAGCTACTATTCCATTGGTTCCAAATTTGTTTTTAACCTTCTAATCTTGGATTCTAAGTGTTTTCCAACTCTAATCATGGTCTCTAATTATGTTAGAATCATTAAATACTAAAATCAACTCATCAACTCACTTAATTTATAAAGAGAAATAATCTTACCTTTAATTTATTACCAAGAGTGGATCTCCTAACCCAAGCAAGTTCTTAAATTCATTTGTGAACATCTTTTATTAATTTTGGTGTTGTGACAAATCCTTTTCTTACCTCAATTAATTTTTCTTCATCAATTCCCTATGGATCGACCTCAGACTCCCAAGAAATTTATTACTTGAGACAACCTGTACTTGGGTTTGCATCTTTAAATCCTGCAGTCAAGTTTTTGGCGCCGTTGCCGGGGACTTGATTTGAAGTTTTAATTTATTGAGGTTTTCATACTTTAATAAAATTTATTCTCTCTTCTCCTTCACCGGAGCAAAAGATTGGTTTGCTGATCTTTCGGTTTCTTTACTAACTCTTTAACTTTCTAACTATCTAACTTACTAACCTACTAACTTGCTAACATACTAACTTTTATATTTCTGTCATTTATTTTCTGCCTACTAACTTTTATTTTATGTCCTTTATTTTCTCGCTTACTAACTTTTATTTTCTCGCACTCTAACTTTTTAATTTCTATTATTTATTATTACTTTTTAACATAACGAAATAATCTTTCTTCTTCTCTTCTCTTTTGCTGCTCTAGTGGGGCTCTTTCCTCTCTCCTAGGTTTTCATATTTTAAATTTATTTTCTGCAATTTACTTTTCGCACTTTATTTTTTCTATTTTATTTTCTATAATTTACTTTCCGCACTTTATTTTTTATATTTAATTTTCTCGTAATTTACTTTCCGCACTTTATTTTTTGTATTTTATTTTTAACTTTTTACTTGTTAATATTTATTGGGTGATTGGTTTATACCACATCCTATTTAATATTTAATGGTGGGTTATACCGTCAGCTTCTACATTATTTTTGTTTATTTATTTTAAGTTATTTATGTATTTATGCTTAATTGGTATCGTGATTTAAATTCTGGTCGTTTAATTAAAATTAATCCTGATACTTTATATATTGATTTGTTTGAATCACAATCACACACAATTGACACAATGGCTGACAATGAAAGTATATATGATGAACATGAAAATCAACCATTGCGAACCATGAGTGAATATTTGCAACCACCTCGAAATTCTAGTCCATCGTGTTTTATCTTTCCACTCAATGCCAAATATTTTAGATTTAAGACAGGTATGATTTCTTTACTTCCTAATTTTCATGGTTTAGAATCTGAAAGTCCATATTTACATCTGAAAGAATTTGAAGAAGTATGTATTGCTTTCAATGACTAAAATTGCACTGAAGAGATTATTAAGCTTAAATTGTTTCCTTTTTCTTTAAAAGATAAAACAAAATCTTGGCTTAACACTTTGAAACCAAGATCAATTGGCACATGGCAAGAAATGCAAGGTGAGTTCTTAAAGAAATTTTTTCCAACACATAAAACCAATGCTATGAAAAGATAAATCTAAAATTTTTCCCAAAATTCAAATGAAGCATATTTTCAATGTTGGGAACGATTTAAAGATTTGTTAAATTCTTGCCCACATCATGATTTTGAAAAATGGCGCACTATAAGCTTCTTTTATGAAGGTTTAATACCTGAAACTAAACAATTTGTGGAAACAATGTGCAATGGTGAGTTTTTTGATAAAGAACCTGATGAAGCTTTAGACTATCTAAACCAGTTGGCTAAAAATTCTCAATCTTGGCATAGTACTAACTCTTCTAAAAATTCAATTAGATCTAACCTTACAAGTGCTAATAAAGGAAAATATCACATTAGTCAAGAGGAAGATCTAAATGCTAGATTTGCCTGTTTGACTAGAAAGGTTGAAACCATGGAATTAAGAAAAGCAAAAGAAATCAAATCTGTGCAAAATGAAGAAATTTGTGACATTTGTGATGACTTAGGACACTTAACACACGAATGTCCTAACATTCTTGTTTTTAAAGAAGTTGTACATGACCAAGTAAATGCAATGAATAATTTTAAAAAGCCATTTACTTCTTCTTTTTCAGATACATACAATCCAAGATAGAGAAATTACCCGAATTTCAGTTAGAGGAATAATAATCAGTCACAATTCGTGCAACCACCACCACCTCAGGCATAATAGGACTCTCAAAATTCTCAAGGATATGCACCTTATGTCCCACCATACAGGAAAAATCTTGAAAAAACACTGCATGCATTCATAAAAAAATAAGAGGCCATTAATAAACAAAACAATCAAACAATGAATGATATAAAAGACACTCTTGCTAAACTTTCTTCTGCACTCACCATTCACGAGAAAGGAAAATTTCCTTCTCAACCTCAACCAAATCCCAAGGGTCAATACAGTCTAAATGAGAGGAGCTCAGAAAGCCAACAAATGGACCAAGTCAAGTCAGTGATAACTCTTAGGAGTGGAAAAGTTGTTGAAAAACAAATTCTCGAACCTTGTGAGAAAGAAGATGAACCAATTCCCCAAGAAAATGAAGAAGTTGACCAAAAGGAGACTAAACTCTCGCCTTCACCCCCATTTCCTCAAGCATTGAATAATCTAAAGAAATTGGACCACTACACTGAAATTTTTGAAATTTTGAAATAAGTAAAGATCAATATTCCTCTGTTAAATGCTATCAAACAGATTCCTTCTTATGCTAAATATTTGAAGGACTTGTGCACTGTTAAAAGGAAATTAAATGTGAAAAAGAAAGTATTTTTGGCTGAACAGGTAAGCTCTATTCTTCAAAATAATAATGCGTTGAAATATAAAGACCCTAGTTGTCCTACAGTTTCATGCATTATTGGAGAACATAAAATTGAAAAAGCTTTACTTGATCTTGGTGCTAGTGTCAATTTGCTTCCATATTCAGTTTATCAGCAACTCAACTTGGGAGAGTTAAAACGAACTTCTGTAACTCTTCTACTTGCCGATAGATTAATTAAAATTCCAAGAGGAATAGTGGAAGATGTGTAAGTTCAAGTTGATAAATTCATATATCCTGTGGATTTTATTGTCTTGGATACTGAACCTATGGTTGATAGTTGCAAGTCAATTCCTGTTATTTTAGGTCGTCTATTTTTAGCAACATCAAATGCTTTGATAAATTACAAAAATGGAGTGGTGAAGCTAACATTTGGAAACATGATACTAAAGCTCAATGTTTTTAACATGTGTAAGCAACCACAGGAAGTCCTTGATGAAAAGGAGGAAGTTAAAGGAATTGAAGCCATTATAGATGATCGTCTTCAAACAAGAAGTTCTTCTAACCCATTAGAAGTTTGTTTAATTAATTCATTTGATTTGCTTGATTGTACAGAGGAAATAGAATACAAAGGATGGAAGCCAAAATTGAAAGAGCTAAAACCCATGAATGATAATACCTATGAAGAAGTACCTACACCAGAACTAAAGTCATTACCTGCTGGGTTAAAGTACACATTTTTGGGAGAAGAACAAAGCTTTCCAGAAGTAATTTCCTCATCTCTTATTGAAGAACAAGAAGGAAAGATGCCGCCTCAATGGATGCACCAAGATAAAAAGATATTTTGATAGAGGTGAAAATTTTTTATTTGGATGACCCATATTTGTTCAAATATTGTCCTGACCAAATCTTTCGGCGATGTGTGCCCGACAGTGAGGTAGGTAGTGTCATTAAATTTTGTTATTCAGAAGCATGTGGAGGTCACTTTTCTTCAAAGAAAACAACTGCGAAAATCTTACAATGTGGATTTTATTGACCCACTTTATTTAAGGACCGCTATATTTTTTTCAAAAGTTGTGAAAATTATCAAAAGATGGGTTCAATTTCAAAAAGAAACATGATGCCTCTGAATCCCACAATCATGTTGAAGAAAAAAATGCTACAGTCTTGGGAATCTGACTCTAAAAGACTCTGTTTGCCAATTTATAAGAAAATTGGATGGGAAGCTTATCCTCGACTCATAGAAGGCGTTTAAGCCGTTACTGCACGTGAAACCAGAGGTAGATGTGAGCCATATCCACAACAATCTATACATATTATCTTCTTCTTCTTCATGTTTCCTAAAAAAAAGTAAAAAAAAAAGGAAAAAAATGTTTGAACAAGGGCGATCCAGAAGGAATACCATGGCTTTAATTAGTTGTGGAGCCCCAGCCTTTGGCTGACCTGTCATTGACTCGGGTGGACCTTTGCACGCTGGTCCTTAAAAAAGTTCGTGTACCATGCTCTGTAGAGAGCCGCACTCCATAACTCAATGTTTGCCATCTAGGCACTGTGGAGTTGATGGACAGGCAGAAGCATCCCACTCTGGTTATTAGTGAGAAGTAACCCGCGACTGCCAAAGTGTATGAGGCATCTGAACTTAATCATCTCTTTTATTAGAAGGGGCTCTCAGCGCCCTGGGATGGGATGTTTTGGATCTTGGACATTACGGGTTTCAGATTTTAGCATCTTTGTTGATGTTACGAGCCCAAGTGTGAGCGCTCCAAGTTCCAGACCCAAGATGGAAACCCACGATAGTTTCTTCTCTCTCTTTTCTTTGAATAAACGGACGTGAGTGTCTACTACACTGGTGACACGTTGTATAAAGATATGCCACTACTGCACTCATGACGCGTAGTATAAATATACGCTATGAAAACTGTACATAAAGGTATGTCATCATTTGCTATTATATTTCTTTTATCTTTGTATGATTTTTTTGTATTTTGGTTTTGGACAGACGGGCCTTTGAGCAGGGTCCTTCAGGGGTTTCTAGACTTCTTTACCCTGATGGTTTTCTTGAAGTCAAAAAAAAAATCCTTTACTTTTGATATTTGAACCTGACCCAGCAATAGCTCAGATAGATTGGTCAGCAGGAAGCAGTGAGGGAAGTAGTATGCATCACAAGCCCAATCAGACACTCCATTTATTTAAATTATATTAAGTTTTGGTTTTATTTATTGTACTTTGTTTCTATTTAAATTTGTGTCAGATTTCTCTAACAGGTAATATCTTCTATCCTTTACTCATCTATATTTTAACATTGAGGACAATGTTGTGATCTAGTTGGGGGGGAAGGATAGTTGACCAAAAATTTCTTTTTTCTTTTTTTGGGAAGTATGATATGATTGTCATGGACTTACTAAACCAATGAATGATGGCAGAGTAAGGAGTAATTTTACTCCTGAGACGCATCTAAATTGAGAAGTATGTTTAGTGATATGACTGTCAGAAACCTTTTCGTATTAAAACCAATTAAGGATGGCAGAGTAAGGAGTAAATTTTGGAAATAATTTATTACTCTTAAGACGCATCTTAGTTGGGGTAGTAACTATTTAATGTTTATTTGTAGAAGTAGCAAATGGGTTCTTGGATCTTAGCATAAATTGTCTTCTTTCTTAAAAATCACAAGCTTTAATATGAATGTTGATATTGTGGATTGAGAATGATAGAAATATACCTTGTGATATTTTGAGCCTATTGATGAATGGATTGAATATCTATACCATTCTCTTCTTTTTTGGGTGATTTTCACTCATGGAATTATTACTCTAGAACTTACTTTGATTCTTTTTGAGGCTACATTTTCACATGCATACATAAATATGATTGAGACATTTTGAAATAGCTACTTTGACCAAATAGCCATCCTTGTATATTTTCCCTTGTGTAACCCCTTTGAGCTTATTTGACCATTTCTTGCTTTTAGCTCATTTCATGCCTGAAAAAAAAAACATATTTGTACCCAACCTTAGGGAATAAGAGAGCATTGACCTTGTTCTTGAACAAGTGTGGGGGTGTATGTGCAAAATGAAAAAAAAAAAAAAACTGGCCACCGTTGCAATCAAAGAATTATCAGAGTCTAGAATAAAGGTGGATGCTTGGAAACAACGTGAAGAAAAAGAGAATGTTCAGGTCTAACAATGAATTCAATTCACCAATTTGGGATTGATCTTCAACAAAACATTAGTCAAATATTGGTAATTGTCCTTTATGATGAATGTTCTCAAACATTTTCTCCACTCAAACTGTACCATAATACTTTTTTATTCTTTTTGGTATTTATCTTCTCACATCCATATTATCCCCTCTCCTTTACCATGACCCCATTACAATCTTGAATAAAGTCCTCTTGATTTTTGTATGCATGCGTTTTGAGTAGCGGAGAAGTAGAAGATAAGCAAGCTTATGGTAGTGCAATTGTTCATGGGTTGAATAGAGTGAAATACTTACCTTTTAAACACTTGAGAGATTGAGAGTGAATTCTGTGAGGATCTATCATTCTTGATTCATTCTTTGCAACTAAAGTTTCTTTGCTTGTTGGTTTGAGATGTGAAGAAATGTTACCTCATTAATGCTTTGATCCCTTGAATTTCAGGTTGTTCTTCTTACTTCATTGAGTCTTTAAGAGTTTTTAGCTTTTGAGTCTATGTCATTTTTCTTTGTTTCCTAGCTTTGGTCTTATGTGTTTTGCCTAGGAGTGCGAAAAGCTAAGTGTGGGAGAATTTGATAATCATATATTTTATACATTAATAAACTCTCATTTTTAGTCATTTACACTCTTTATGTACTTAATTGATTAAGCCTAGTTATGTTTTGTAAGATTGGACTCAAATTGGACTTAATTGATTTTTTTAGCATTATTTGGGTCTTACATTATTTCTGTATTTTGGTCATATCTTGAGTTCTAGATGTCTAGAAATTATGAATTTTACCTTATAGGAAAGCTGAAAGAAAGCTCTACAACTTTGATGAGAGCTCAAAGTCTCATTCAGACATCTAGTGGAGCTAATTGGGCTTGGAAGTCAGAACACGAGTTTTGTGACTGGAACCTGAACAGTATATAGTAATCAAAGCATAACTCGAGCTGTAGGAAATTTCTTAGGCTGAAATTTGGAGAGTTGAAGACCCATATCTACAACTTTCATGAAGAAAATAAAAGCTCATTCGGACAGCTTGGAGGTGATATTGGGTCTGGAAGTCAAAACAGAGGTGTTGAAATTGGGCCTGAACAGTCTGCAGTAATTGGGTCATATCTTGGGCTGTAGGATGAATTTTTGGATGATTTTAGTGCCATTGGAAAGCTGAGACAAAATGCTACAACTTTCATGAAGACTATATTGCTTCATTCTAATGGCATCTATGAGATCAGCACTGAATGATTTCAGAGACAAAGAATCTCAATAATTTTCCACTCACCAACTCACCATTTGGCATTTTCCACTCATTCATCCACTCATCCACCTACTCTTAATCAGCCCCCTTATCATTTTGTATCCGAAATCCTCTATAAAAGGCACCATTGGCTGATCATTTGGTGCTCTAGGTGTTAGGCTTAGTTTTTACAAGTTATGATTATGCTTGTTTATTGTTTTCCTTTGTTGTAATTTTCTCTTGTTCTAAATTGAAGTTATGTTCATCTTTCTCTTCTTCTCTCTTTCTTTCTTCTTATCTATGAGTAACTAAATCTTCATCTTGCTTGGGTGAAAGAGTGAAGCTCTTGGTAATGAAATAAGGTTAGATTATTCTATTTCTTGTGCTTAAATGATATATTATCAAATAGACATTATATGTGTTGTATTTTGTTTCCAATCAATTTAGAAACCATCTTTGTATAATGGAGATCTTGATTTATTGTAGACAATAGGATTGACACAGTGAATGCTTGAACTCATTTACAAATGTTGGTAGATAATTAAAGGAATCATAATATGATTGCATATATAATTGAACTTTGCATGTTATATTTTCCGATTGGAACCTCCGTTGTGTGTGGATTTCAATTGAGTTATAAAGAGAAATAATCTTACCTTTAATTTATTACCAAGAGTGGATCTCCTAACCCAAGCAAGTTCTTAAATTCATTTGTGAACATCTTTTATTACTTTTGGTGTTGTGACAAATCCTTTTCTTGCCTCAATTAATTTTTCTTCATCAATTCCCTGTGGATCGACCTCGGACTCCCGAGAAATTTATTATTACTTGAGACAACCTGCACTTAGGTTTGCATCTTTAAATCCCGCAGTCAAGTTTTTGGCCCTGTTGCCGGGGACTTGATTTGAAGTTTTAATTTATTGAGGTTCTCATACTTTAATAAAATCTATTCTCTTTTCTCCCTCACTGGAGCATAAGATCGGCTTGCCGATCCTTCGGTTTCTTTACTAACTCTCTAACTTTCTAACTATCTAACTTACTAACCTACTAACTTGCTAACATATTAACTTTTATATTTCTGTCATTTATTTTCTGCCTACTAACTTTTATTTTATGTCATTTATTTTCTCGCTTACTAACTTTTATTTTCTCGCACTCTAACTTTTTAATTTACATCTTTTATTTTCTACACTCTAACATTTTAATTTCTGTTATTTATTATTGCTTTCTAACATAACGAAATAATCTTTCTTCTTCTCTTCTCTTTCATTGCTCTGGTGGGGCTCTCCTCTCTCCTGGTTTTCATATTTTAAATTTATTTTCTGCAATTTACTTTCCGCACTTTTTTTTTTTGTATTTTACTTTTTGTATTTTATTTTCTCGTAATTTACTTTCCGCACTTTATTTTCTCGTATTTTATTTTTTGTAATTTACTTTCCACACTTTATTTTCTATATTTTATTTTTAACTTTTTACTTGTTAATATTTATTGGGTGATTGGTTTATACCACATTCTTGTTAATATTTAATGGCGAGTTATACCGTCAACTTGTACATTATTTTTGTTTATTTATTTTAAGTTATTTATGTATTTATGCTTAATTGGTATCGTGATTTAAATTCTGATCGTTTAGTTAAAATTAATCCTGGTACTTTATATATTGATTTGTTTGAATCACAATCACACACAATTGACACAATGGCTGACAATGAAAGTGTACATGATGAACATGAAAATCAACCGTTGCGAACCATGAGTGAATATTTGCAACCACCTCGAAATTCTAGTCCATCATGTTTTATCTTTCCACTCAATGCCAACAATTTTATATTTAAGATAGGTATGATTTCTTTACTTCCTAATTTTCATGGTTTAGAATCTGAAAGTCTATATTTACATCTGAAAGAATTTGAGGAAGTATGTATTGCTTTCAATGACCAAAATTGTACTGAAGAGATTGTTAAGCTTAAATTGTTTCCTTTTTCTTTAAAAGATAAAGCAAAATCTTGGCTTAACACTTTGAAACCAAGATCAATTGGCACATAGCAAGAAATGCAAGGTGAGTTCTTAAAGAAATTTTTTCCAACACATAAAACTAATGCTATGAAATGACAAATCCAAATTTTTTCTCAAAATTCAAATGAAGCATATTTTTAATGTTGGGAACGATTTAAAGATTTGTTAAATTCTTGCCCACATCATGGTTTTGAAAAATGGCGCACTATAAGCTTCTTTTATGAAAGTTTAATACCTGAAACTAAACAATTTGTAGAAACAATGTGCAATAGTGAGTTTCTTGATAATGAACCTGATGAAGCTTTAGACTATCTAAACCAATTGGCTAAAAATTCTCAATCTTGGCATAGTACTAACTCTTCTGAAAATTCAATTAGATCTAACCTTACAAGTGCTAATAAAGGAAAATATCACATTAGTCAAGAGGAAGATCTAAATGCTAGATTTGCCTGTTTGACTAGAAAGGTTGAAACCATGGAATTAAGAAAAGCAAAAGAAATCAAATCTGTGCAAAATGAAGAAATTTGTGGCATTTGTGATGACTTAGGACACTCAACACACGAATGTCCTAACATTCTTGTTTTTAAAGAAGTTGTATATGAGCAAGTAAATGCAATGAATAATTTTAAAAAGCCATTTACTTCTTTTTCAGATACATACAATCCAGGATGGAGAAATCACCCGAATTTTAGTTGGAGGAATAATAATTAGTCATAATTCGTGCAACCACCACCTCCTCAGGCATAACAAGACTCTCAAAATTCTCAAGGATATGCACCTTATGTCCCACCATATAGGAAAAACCTTGAAGAAACACTGCATGCATTCATAAAAAAGCAAGAGGCTATTAATAAACAAAACAATCAAACCATGAATGACATAAAAGACATTCTTGCTAAACTTTCTTTTGCACTCACCATTCACGAGAAAGGAAAATTTCCTTCTCAACCTCAACCAAATCCCAAGGGTCAATACAGTCTAAATGAGAGGAGCTCAGAAAGCCAACAAATGGACCAAGTCAAGTCAGTGATAACTCTTAGGAGTGGAAAAGTTGTTGAAAAACAAATTCCCGAACCTTGTGAGAAAAAAGATGAACCAATTCCCCAAGAAAATGAAGAAGTTGACCAAAAGGAGACCAAACTCTCGCCTTCACCCCCATTTCCTCAAGCATTGAATAATCCAAAGAAATTGGACCACCACACTGAAATTTTTGAAATTTTGAAACAAGTGAAGATCAATATTCCTCTGTTAGATGCTATCAAACAGATTCTTTCTTATGCTAAATATTTGAAGGACTTGTGCACTGTTAAAAGGAAATTAAATGTGAAAAAGAAAGCATTTTTGGCTGAACAGGTAAGCTCTATTCTTCAAAATAATAATGCGTTGAAATATAAAGACCCTAGTTGTCCTGCAGTTTCATGCATTATTGGAGAACATAAAATTGAAAAAGCTTTACTTGATCTTGGTGCTAGTGTCAATTTGCTTCCATATTCAGTTTATCAACAACTCAACTTAGGAGAGTTAAAACCAACTTCTGTAACTCTTCTACTTGCCGATAGATCAATTAAAATTCTAAGAGGAATAGTGGAAGATGTGTTAGTTCAAGTTAATAAATTCATATATCCTGTGGATTTTATTGTTTTGGATACTGAACCTATGGTTGATAGTTGCAAGTCAATTCCTGTTATTTTAGGTCGTCCATTTTTAGCAACATCAAATGCTTTGATAAATTACAAAAATGGAGTGGTGAAGCTAACATTTGGAAACATGACACTGGAGCTCAATGTTTTTAACATGTGCAAGCAACCATAGGAAGTCTTTGATGAAAAGGAGGAAGTTGAAGGAATTGAAGCCATTATAGATGATCATCTTCAAATAAGAAGTTCTTCTGACCCATTAGAAGTTTGTTTAATTAATTCATTTGATTTGCTTAATTGTACAGAGGAAATAGAATACAAAGGATGGAAGCCAAAATTGAAAGAGCTAAAACCCATGAATGATAATACCTATGAAGAAGTACCCATACCAGAACTAAAGCCATTACCTGTTGGGTTAAAGTACACATTTTTGGGAAAAAAACAAAGCTTTCCAGTTTATGTCCTCATCTCTTACTGAAGAACAAGAAGGAAAGATGCCGCCTCAATGGATGCACCAAGATAAAAAGAAATTTTTGACAGAGGTGAAAAATTTTTGTTGGGATGACTCATACTTGTTCAAATATTGTCCTGATCAAATCTTTTGGAGATGTGTGCCCGACAGTGAGGTAGGTAGTGTCATTAAATTTTGTCATTCAGAAGCATGTGGAGGTCACTTTTCTTCAAAGAAAACAACTGCGAAAATCTTGCAATGCAGATTTTATTGGCCCACTTTATTTAAGGACTGCTACACTTTTTTCAAAAGTTGTGAAAATTGTCAAAAGATGGGCTCAATTTCAAAAAGAAACATGATGCCTCTGAATCCCACAATCATGTTGAAGAAAAAAATGCTACAGTCTTGGGAATCTGACTCTAAAAGACCTTGTTTGCCAATTTATAAGAAAATTGGATGGGAAGCTTATCCTCGACTCATCGAAGGCATTTAAGCCGTTACTGGACGTGAAACCAGAGGCAGATGTGAGCCATATCCACAACAATCTGTGCATATTATCTTCTTCTTCTTCAAGTTTTCCAAAAAAAAGTAAAAAAGAAAAGAAAAAAAAAAGAAAAAAATGTTTGAACAAGGGCGATCCTAAGGAGTACCATGGCTTTAATTAGTTGTGGAGCCCTAGCCTTTGGCTGACCCGTCATTGACTCGGGTGGACCTTTGCACACTGGTCCTTAAAAAAGTTCGTGTACCATGCTCTGTAGAGAGCCGCACTCCATAACCCAATGTTTACCATCTAGGCACTGTGGAGTTGATGGACAGGCAGAAGCATCCCACTCTGGTTATTAGTGTGAAGTAACCCGCGACTGCCAAAGCGTATGAGGCATCTGAACTTAATCATCTCTTTTATTAGAAGGGGCTCTCAGCGCCCTGGGATGGGATGTTTTGGATCTTAGACATTACGGGTTTCAGATTTTAGCATCTTTGTTGATGTTACGAGCCCAAGTGTGAGCGCTCCAGGTTCTAGACCCAAGATGGAAACCCACGATGGTTTCTTCTTTCTCTTTTCTTCGAATAAACGGACGTGAGTGTCTACTACACTGGTGACACGTTGTATAAAGATATGCCACTACTGCACTCATGACGCGTAGTATAAATATACGCTATGAAAACTGTACATAAAGGTATGTCATCATTTGCTATTATATTTCTTTTATCTTTGTATGATTTTTTTGTATTTTGGTTTTGGACAAACGGGCCTTTGAGCAGGGTCCTTCAGGGGTTTCTAGACTTCTTTACCCTGATGGTTTTCTTGAAGTAAAAAAAAAAAAATCCTTTACCTTTGATATTTGAACCTGACCCAGCAATAGCTCAGATAGATTGGTCAGCAGGAAGCAGTGAGGGAAGTAGTATGCATCGCAAGCCCGATCAGACACTCCATTTATTTAAATAATATTAAGTTTTGGTTTTATTCATTATACTTTGTTTCTATTTAAATTTGTGTCAGATTTCTCTAACAGGTAATATCTTCTATCCTTTACTCATCTATATTTTAACATTGAGGACAATGTTGTGATTTGGTTGGGGGGGAAGGATAGTTGACCACATTTTTTTTTCTTTTTTTGCGAAGTATGATATGATTGTCATGGACTTACTAAACCAATGAATGATGGCAGAGTAAGGAGTAATTTTACTCCTGAGACGCATCTAAATTGAGAAGTATGTTTAGTGATATGACTGTCAGAAATCTATTTGTAGTAAAACCAATTAAGGATGACAGAGTAAGGAGTAAATTTTGGAAACAATTTATTACTCTTAAGACGCATCTTAGTTGGGGTAGTAACTATTTAATGTTTATTTGTAGAAGTAGCAAATGGATTCTTGGATCTTAGTATAAATTGTCTTCTTTCGTAAAAATCACAAGCTTTGATATAAATGTTGATATTGTGGATTGAGAATGATAGAAATATACCTTATGATATTTTGAGCCTATTGATGAATAGATTGAATATCTGTACCATTCTGTTCTTTCTTGGGTGATTTTCACTCATGGAATTGTTACTCTAGAACTTGCTTTGATTCTTTTTGAGGCTACATTTTCACATGCATACATAAATATGATTGAGACATTTTGAAATAGCTACTTTGACCAAATAGCCATCCTTGTATATTTTCCCTTGTGTAACCCCTTTGAGCTTATTTGACCATTTCTTGCTTTTAGCTCATTTCATGCCTGAAAAAAAAACATATTTTTACCCAACCTTAGGGAATAAGAGAGCATTGACCTTGTTCTTGAACAAGTGTGGGGGTGTATGTGCAAAATGAAAAAAAAAACTAACCACCGTTGCAATCAAAGAATTATCAGAGTCTAGAATAAAGGTGGATGCTTGGAAACAATATGAAGAAAATGAGAATGTTCAGGTCTAACAATGAATTCAATTCACTAATTTGGGATTGATCTTCAACAAAACATTAGTCAAATATTGGTGATTGTCCTTTATGATGAATGTTCTCAAACATTTTCTCCACTATAACTGTACCATAATGCTCTTTTATTCTTTTTAATATTTATCTTCTCACATCCATATTATCCCCTTTCCTTTACCATGACCCCATTACAATCTTGAATAAAGTCCTCTTGATTTTTGTATGCATGTGTTTTGAGTAGCGGAGAAGTAGAAGATAAGCAAGCTTATGGTAGTGCAATTGTTCATAGGTTGAATAGAGTGAAATTCTTACCTTTTAAATACTTGAGAGATTGAGAGTGAATTCTGTGAGGATTTATCATTCTTGATCCGTTCTTTGCAACTAAAGTTTCTTTGCTTGTTGGTTTAGGATGTGAAGAAATGTTACCTCATTAATGGTTTGATCCCTTGAATTTCAGGTTGTTCTTCGTGCTTCATTGAGTCTTTTAGAGTTTTTAGCTTTTGAGTCTATGTCATTTTTCTTTGTTTCCTACCTTTGGTCTTATGTGTTTTACCTAGGAGTGCGAAAAGCTAAGTGTGGGAGAATTTGATAATCATATATTTTATACATTAATAAACTCTCATTTTTAGTCATTTACACTCTTCATGTACTTAATTGAATAAGCCTGGTTATGTTTTGTAAGATTGGACTCAAATTGGACTTAATTGATTTTTTTAGCATTATTTGGGTCTTACACTATTTCTGTATTTTAGTTATATCTTGAGCTCTAGATGTCTAGAAATTATGAATTTTACCTTGTAGGAAAGCTGAGAGAAAGCTCTACAACTTTGATGAGAGCTCAAAGTCTCATTTGTTGGTTGTGGCTTCTGAATACTCAAGAAGGGGGGGTTGAATTGAGTAATAAAACTTTTCGAAACTTATTCCCCTTTTTGCAAAAACTAATTATTTTCTTTAATTATGAAAAAGATTTTGTCAACCAACAAACTAAAATGTGTTTTTGCAAGATATATTACAATCAAGACTTGAAACTTAAAAAAAATATTAACAGTAATTATGATTTCAGATATGAATAAGATTATAAACTAATCAAATCATGCAAACATCCCTAACATATTGATTAATTCAAATAATCTACAATAAAGCATATAAAGAGTTAAGGGATAAAGAAAATTGCAAACCGAGTTTATCCTAGTTCAGCTACCTCCTCTGGTAACCTACATCCAATCCCCACACCACTGTGAGTTTTATCCACTATTGAAAATCAATATACAAGATTCTTTACACAAGCTTTACTTCTGGATTCCTTCTACCCAAATGACAGCTTATCAAGTCAAAGCAATCTTGCAATTCCCACAAGAATTCCTTCTATTCTTGCACAGCACCAAGAGTCCCTTCTTCTCTTGATTTCATCAGCGAGAGAACCTTATCTCTTATCTCTCTTTTACAAAATATGAAAAGATTGAATCATATTCTAAAATCAGATACAACAATTTAAAGTTCTACAGAAAAAAATACTCTGTTTTCTTTCAATGAAAAGCTCTCACAGTATTTGTGTGGTTGATTTCAAATTTCGAATTGATTGTACTTGTGAAAGTGTTTGCCAACGTCCTTATATAGGTATATGACAAAATAGATTCGTTGGACACACTTTACAAGTCAGTTAAGATCAAAACAGATTCATCTGAAAAATTCTATTCTCAGTCAATCGATTAGTACACTGATGTATTAAACAAAATTTCACTTTTATAACATGTGTACATCAATTGCCTAATCGATTGTGTTCTTGGAAGTTCTTGATTCTTGATTAATACACACATGAGTGCATCAATGTTGTTCTTGAAACACATTTATATTTTCAATCCAGAAGTTTATACATCGATTACCTAATCGATTGTATAACTATATCAAAAAGTTCTTGCTTCTGTTCTGGTTTATACATAGATGTATCAATCGATATACAAATGCAAAATTGCATACTGATTAAGTAAGTCCAGAATCAATCGATGTATATATAGATGTATAATCACTTATACATAGATGTACACTGAGATTTTTATTAAGTTCGTAATCAATTGATGTATACATAGATGTATAACATTTATACATACATGTACACTGAGGTTTTCATTAAAAGTTAGTTAATTAACGGAAAGTACATTGATGTACACATAGATGTACAAACTTATTAATTAACCTTTTTCATTCTTAATCTATTTTTACTTTTGAAAACCGTTTTTACTTATTTGAGATAGCTTAATCAGAGAATTAAACAAAGTCTTTTCTTTACAAAAAGATTCCTAATGGTCTTCATTGAATTCCTTCTTCATGATGCTCCTTCTTTAAGTTTTCCTTCATGATCCTTGATCCTTTGCATCCACTGTTCTTGCTTCATTAAATCTCATTAATAAAATCAAGCTTGGCAAGTAGTTAGTGAATCAAAGTAATAATCATGTTAAGTTTAGTCATTAATGAAAATATACTAGAGGCATTTATCCACAAAGTCCCCCTTTTTTATTGATGACAAACTTACCATACATAACATGTTTGTCATTCAAAATATCTTAGGAAGTAATTAGAAATATCAGAGTAAATATTAGAGTAATTAAAAATGCAACAGTTGTTTACCACTTACTCCCCTTGTCTAATTGACAGTTCATATCATTTGAATATGTATAGGATCATTGCATCATTGCATCTTTATTTAGTAGTATGGTACTCATTCTCCCCCTTTGTCATTATCAAAAAGAATATGTATGGGAGATTTAAAGTATTTAAAATAGGTAATATATGAGAAATTTGATCATTCAGTGATATCACCATAATCAAAACAAATTGTATTCATTATTGTTAAAAGAAATACTAACATCATTCTAAATACACACAAGACACCCTAAGATCGAAACATCTTCATTCGTCCTTGGTTCTTCAGTGTGTGTTGAAGCTTGGGTTGCTTGCTCTTCAGGATTGCCTTCCTCTTCAGGTGCAACAACAGCAGCATCTCTAGCTATATTCACAACATCTTCAGAAGTTGGATGAACTTCTGGAGGTGCAGTGATGGAAATACCTAAATATTGGTGCAGAGTGGTCATTTGGCCTTCCAATTTATTTAGTCTAAGACCTAGATAGTCAATAGACTGTTTCATCACTATATGGTGTTTGGTTTGCCTAGCCTCAAAACTTTGAAACATTTGGAGCAGCTTGTCTATCTTGCTGTCCATCTCAGAGTTGTTCACAGCAGCTCTTTGTTCTTCACCTACTGTCCTAACCCACTCTCCATTAGCTTTAGCAAACTTCATCTTGCTAATGGTTCCTTTACCAAACTTGTGAGTTGCCTCCCTAGACTGAAACTTCTCTTCATTGTCCAAAGAGACACCAAAATATTCTAATAACCTCACCACAAGTCCGGGATAGGGTAGGGTAGCTCCACTGATTTTACAATCTAGCATGTGTCTAGCAATTATGAAGCTCCAACTCATCTGTTTCCTCTGTATCATAGCCCAGAATAGCAAAATATCATTATTTTGCAACACTACATGATTACCAGATCTAGGTAATAGCATCCTACTCAACACATATTGCAGGAGTCTATGTTAAATGTGCATAGAGCTGATGTTGATCAGTCTTCCTTCTGGTGCATTTTCAATTAGAAGCACCTTCTTTGTTTCTTCCCTATCAAAATTCTTGATCCATACACTGTCAGGTCCAGTGCCAGCATGATTACTTCCCTTGTAATCAAGTCCAATAAAATGAGCAAACTCAACAAAAGTCATCTCAATTTTTGTGTTCTTTACTTCAGCAGAAAATCCATCATTATCCTTCTCAAAAGTACAATAAAAAGCTTTGATTAATGTAGGATAAATGTCACTCCTTATTTGCAGAAATTGACTCAGATTATATTTCTCTAAAATCTTGTGAAACGTCAATTCATTTTCCTCAAAGTAATGGAAATCTACAGTCCTAGCCTCATGAATGTCTCTATTCTTGAAGTCACTCTTGTAACATATAATTTATTCCTCATCAGAAAAATACCTTTCGAGAAGTTCATTCTCAGTGACTCCTTCATCATCATCTTCTTCTTCTTCTGTCCTTTTTTTTTTTGAGCAGTCTTCTTCTTAGGTATTTCCTTCACCACTTTCTTCTTCTTCTCTTGTTTCTTGGGTGTTGGTCTTGAAGATTCAACAACCTTTTTCCCTTTATCTTGTATCTTCTTCAAGCTTTAGATTGGAAGCTTGTCAATCCTTTGAGAAGACTGGGCTTTCTCAGTTCTTTTTCTTTTAGGGCGTGTAGGGGTTGCAATGAGTGAAATAGAGTGAGAAGAGGAGGATTGAGTTGAGGAGGAAGACGTGGAGTGAGAAGGAACAGGTGTAGAGGGTTGAGGTTGTTTCACACGAGCCATTGGAAATGATTTCGAGCTCTGCTAGGGTTTGTATGAGTGATATTTGGATTTAAGAAAGTGAAAGATTTGGAGGGAATGGTTGAAATTTATAAACCCAGATTAATCAATAGATTTCCTAATCGATGTATTAAGGAGTTTTTCCTCCAGTACACACGTGCTAATCAATGTACTTAGCATTAGGATTTTAATTTTAAACCAGATACATCGATGTATTAATCGATGTATAAGCTAAGTCAGAGTATCAAGTTCTGAATACTTGAACTCAATCGATGTGTGAATCGATATATAAGCAATTGCAGCATACACAATCGATGTATAAATCGATGTATAAGCAATTGCAGAAATTCTAACAATTTCAGTATACATATAATTGATGTTCAAATCGATGTATCCTTAAGTGCAGAGTATCAAGTTCAGAAAACTTGAACTCAATCGATGTATTAATCGATGTATATGATAAGTCAGAGAGACCTAAATTTTGAAACTATTATACAATTGATGTTTCAATCGATGTATAAGATACCTTGTACCTATTTTATCAAAATAATTGATTGAGCAATCGATGTGTAATGAATTCTAGTATTTATTTCATTAAATGAATCAATTTTCTAATCGATGTATAATGACTTCTAGAGAGTCATGTTTTCCAATTTGTGTAGTCAATCGATGTTCAAATCGATGTTCTAATTATTTTAAAACGACAATATTTGTATTAATCGATTATCTAATCGATGTAAAGACACTTAAAATGAATTTATACGTTTGTACATCGATTACCTAATCTGTGTACCAACATTTTAGATTAAGCATTTTGTCTAAATAAATCGATTGCGTGATCGATGTACAGGCATCAAACATCTAATTATAATGCATTTAACATTCAAGACATCAAACATAGGTAGGATTAATTATTCCTAACTCTCTTCTTATGTAGAAAAAGCTTTTTTTAGCCAATGGTTTAGTGAATATATTAGCTAATTGCTTAGTTGTATCAACATATTCAATAATTATATCTCCACTTTGAATGTGATCCCTTATGAAATGATGTCTTATCTCAATGTGTTTGGTTCTTGAATGCATTATGGGATTCTTAGTGAGATTTATAGCACTAGTATTATCACATTTGATTGGTGTTTTTTCTAAGAAAACACCATAGTCCATAAGTTGTTGTTTCATCCAAAGAATTTGTGCACAACAACTTCCTGCTGCAACATATTCTGCTTCAGCAGTGGACAAAGCCACACTAGTTTGTTTCTTACTAAACTAGGAAACTAATGAGTTTCCCAGAAGGTGACAAGTTCCACTAGTACTCTTCCTATCTAACTTGCATCCAGTAAAGTCAGAATCAGAATATCCTACTAAGTTACATGTTGATCCTTTAACATACCATAAACCCATTTCTTTAGTTCCTAATAAGTATTTCATGATTCTTTTTAAAGTAGATAAGTGTGATTCTTTAGGATCAGATTGATATCTAGCACACATACAAACACTGAACATTATATCAGTCTACTTGCAGTTAAATAGAGTAAAGAACCAATCATACCTCTGTACTTGGAAACATCTACTGATTTACCTTTCTCATCTTTGTCCAAGTAGCATAATGAACTCATTGGAGTAGCCATTTCCTTTGCATTCTCCATTCCAAACTTCTTCAATAATTCTTTGCAGTACTTAGTTTGGCTTATGAAAGTCCCATCATCACATTGTTTGAATTGTAGTCTAAGAAAGAATGTAAGCTCTCCCATCATAGACATTTCAAACCATTTTACATTAATTTGGCAAATTCCTTATAACCTTTATCACATAGTTGGCTAATGCTTAGTAGATTGTGCTTAAGCCCTTCCACATATAGTACACCTTCTATCTTGGTAGTTGTGCTTCTTCCAATTGTTCTAACTCCTAAGATCCTTCCTTTGTTGTTATCACCATAGGTGACACTTCCACCTTGTTTGGGAGTGAAGGATGAGAGAACTTTGTAATATCTCCAGTCATATGCTTGGAGCAGCCACTATCAAGATACCAATTTGAACTTTTGGCTCTTAAACACACCTACATAACATATTTTAAGCATTTGACTTAGGTACCTTGGGTCCTTTGGTGTTAGTCATCACATATGTTCCCTTGGGAACCCAAATTTGTTTAACATTAATCCTTGAAGGATTTCTAAAATAGCATGTAGAAGTTGTATGTCCTTTTCTTGCATAATAAAAACATTTACAAAAGGACTAGTACAGGATTTAGGTGTAGCAAAGAGTTTCTTAAAAATCTTTTCATGCAATGCTGGTTTATAGCCTATTCCAGCTTTGTCATACACTACTTTTTGCTATCCTAGTATAGCCTTTAGATTATCTCTTCCCATTGTAAATTTAGACAGGGTGGTTTTCAGTTTTTCCAGTTCTTTTTCCAGAATATTGCAATTAGAACATGTAGAACTGGATGCATTTAGCTTATTGTTCTTAGCTTCTAATTCTTTAATCTTAATTTGAAGAGATGTATATTCACTACATTGTTTAGCAATGACTTTCTTAGATGATATTAATTGCTTAGCAGTTTTCAGATATTCACTATGCAATTCATCAAAAGCATCTTGTAGTTCATCAAAGGTAGGGGGATTTCATTTACCTCATCTTCATTATCACTTTGATGATTAGTCATGAGACAAAGATTGGCCTCTTCTTCCTCAGAATCTTCAGAGGAATCCATATCATTCTCCTCCCATGTTATGTATGCTTTTCTTGGCTTTATATTCTTCTTGTCTTTAGACTTATGATTGTCATGCTTGTCCTTCTTTTGAAGTTTAGGACATTCATTCTTATAATGTCCAGGTCTGCCACATTCATAGCACTTCACATTTGATGTTGAACTTTCAGCTTTTGAAGTGTTCTTCTTGGAAAAGAAATTTGAGGGCCTTTTGTTGAAGGTTTTCTTCTTTTTGAGGAATCTCTTGAACTTTTTAACTAGCAGTCCCATATCCTCTTCAGATTCACCATCTTCTTCAACTTCTTCATCTTCATCACTTTCAAGGCTTTCTTTGGAGACATGTGCTTTAAGTGACAAGCCTATTTTTTTTCTCATTGTCTTCATGATCATTCAATCTATGCAACTCCATCTCGTGCTCTTTAAGTTTTCCAAATAGTGTAGCAATATTCATGGTTACTAAGTCCTTTGATTCAACTATAGTAGTAATTTTTGGTTGCCATTCTCTTATCAAACATCTCATGATTTTGTTGATTTGTTATTCATCTGAAATGCTTTTTCCAAGTCCATTCAGCTGATTCACTATGTGAGTGAACCTCCTTTGCATATCATTGATGTCTTCACTATTCTTCATGTGAAAGAGTTCGTACTCGTGCATGAGTGAGTTCATTCTCGCTCTCTTTACATCACTGGTTCCTTCATGAGTAATTTGCAGCATATCCCACATTTGCTTGGTTGTCTTACAATTTGAAACCTGAAAAATTCATCATAACTCAAGGCAGAAGTTATAATATTTTTAGCTTTAGCATTATAACCTACTTTCTTTTTGTCATCATCATCCCATTCACTTCTTAGTTTTTCTTTCTTGGTGCCATTTACATCAAGAGTGTAAGGAATGTATGGACCATTCTCAACAGCATCTAATACGTCAATGCCACTTGCCTTAAGGAATATTAACATCCTTTCTTTCCAATACATATAGGCAGTGCCATTGAAAGTAGGGGGTCTTGCCAAGGAAGCCCCTTCTCCCAAGATGTCATTTGAAGTCATCCTCTTAAGTTGTTAAGCTTTACACAAGAGTGTAAGCTCTAGTACCACTTGTTGGTTGTGGCTTCTAAATACTCAAGAAGGGGGGGTTGAATTGAGTAATAAAACTTTTCAAAACTTATTCCCCTTTTTGCAAAAACTGATTGTTTTCTTTAAATATGAAAAAGATTTTGTCAACTAACAAATCAAAATGTGTTTTCGCAAGATATATTACAATCAAGACTTGAAACTTAAAAAGAATATTAATAGTAATTATGATTTCAGATATGAACAAGATTATAAACTAATCAAATCATGCAAACATCCCTAACATATTGATTAATTCAAATAATCTACAATAAAGCATATAAAGAGTTAAGGGATGGAGAAAATTGCAAACCGAGTTTATCCTGGTTCAGCTACCTCCTCTGGTAACCTACATCCAGTCCCCACACCACTGTGAGTTTTATCCACTATTGAAAATCAATATACAAGATTCTTTACACAAGCTTCACTTCTGGATTTTTTCTACCCAAATGACAGCTTATCAAGTCAAAGCAATCTTGCAATTTCCACAAAAATTCCTTCTATTCTTGCACAGCACCAAGAGTCCCTTCTTCTCTTGATCTCATCAGTGAGAGAACCTTCTCTCTTATCTCTCTTTTACAAAATATGAAAAGATTGAATCAGATTCTAAAATCAGATACAACAATTTGAAGTTCTATAGAAAAAAAATACTCTGCTTTCTTTCAATGAAACGCTCTCACGGTATTTATGTGGTTGATTTCAAATTTCGAATTGATTGTAGTTGTGAAAGTGTTTGCCAATTTCCTTATATAGGTATATGACAAAATAGATCCGTTGGACACACTTTACAAGTCAATTAAGATCAAAACAGATTCATCTGAAAAATTTTGTTCTCAGTCAATCGATTAGTACACAGATGTATTAAACAAAATTTCACTTTTATAACATGTGTACATCGATTGCCTAATCGATTGTGTTCTTGGAAGTTCTTGATTCTTGATTAATACACACATGAGTACATCGATGTTGTTCTTGAAACACATTCGTATTTTCAGCCCAGAAGTTTATACATCGATTACCTAATCGATTGTATAACTATATCAAAAAGTTCTTGCTTCTGTTCTGGTTTATACATAGATGTATCAATCGATGTACAGATGCAAAATTGCATACTGATCAAGTAAGTCCAGAATCAATCGATGTATACATAGATGTATAATCACTTATACATAGATGTACACTGAGATTTTTATTAAGTTCGTAATCACAGAGAATTAAACAAAGTCTTTTCTTTACAAAAAGATTTCTAATGGTCTTCATTGAGTTCCTTTTTCATGATGCTCCTTCTTTAAGTTTTCCTTCATGATCCTTGATCCTTTGCATCCACTATTCTTGTTTCATTAAATCTCATTAATAAAATTAAGCTTGGCAAGTAGTTAGTGAATCAAAGTAATAATCATGTTAAGTGTAGTCATTAATCAAAACATACTAGAGGCATTTATCCACATCATTCAGACATCTAGTGGAGCTAATAAGGCTTGGAAGTCAGAACACGAGTTTTGTGATTGGAACTTGAACAGTGTACAGTAATCAGAGCATAACTCGAGCTGTAGGAAATTTCTTAGGCTGAAATTTGGAAAGTTGAAAGTTAAGACCCATATCTACAACCTTCATGAAGAACATAAGAGCTCATTCGGACAGCTTGGAGGTGGTATTGGGTCTAGAAGTCAAAATAGAGGTGCTGAAACTGGGCCTGAATAGTCTGCGGTAATTGGGTCATATCTTGGGCTGTAGGATGAATTTTTGGATGATTTTGGTGCCATTGGAAAGCTGAGACAAAATGCTACAACTTTTATGAAGACTATATTGCTTCATTCTGATGGCATCCATGAGATCAGCACTGAATGATTTCGGAGACAAAAAATCTTAATAATTTTCCACTCACCAACTCACCATTTGGCATTTTCCACTCATTCATCCACTCATCCACCTACTCTTAATTAGTCCCCTTGTCATTTTGTATCCGTAATCCTCTATAAAAGGCACAATTGGCTTATCATTTGGTGCTCTTGGTGTTAGGCTTAGTTTTTACAAGTTATGGTTGTGCTTGTTTATTGTTTTCCTTTGTTGTAATTTTCTCTTGTTCTAAATTGAAGCTATGTTCATCTTTCTCTTCTTCTCTCTTTCTTTCTTCTTATCTATGAGTAACTAAATCTTCATCTTGCTTGGGTGAAAGAGTGAAGCTCTTGGTAATGAAATAAGGTTAGATTATTCTATTTCTTGTGCTTAAATGATATATTACCAAATGGACATTATATGTGTTGTATTTTGTTTCCAATCAATTTAGAAACCTTCTTTGTATAATGGAGATCTTGATTTATTGTAGACAATAGGATTGGCATAGTGAATGCTTGAACTTATTTACAAATGTTGGTAGATAATTAAAGGAATCATAATATGATTGCATATATAATTGAACTTTGAATGTTATATTTTTCGATTGGAACCTCCGTTTTGTGTGGATTTCAATTGAGTTATAAAGAGAAATAATCTTACCTTTAATTTATTACCAAGAGTGGATCTCCTAACCCAAGCAAGTTCTTAAATTCATTTGTGAACATCTTTTATTACTTTTGGTGTTGTGACAAATCCTTTTATTACCTCAATTAATTTTTCTTCATCAATTCCCTGTGGATCGACCTCGGACTCCCGAGAAATTTATTACTTGAGACAACCTGCACTTGGGTTTGCATCTTTAAATCTCGCAGTCAAGAACCTTTTGGATGGCCTCTTTGGTTTGTTTCCATTCTTTTTTTTCTCTCTTTCTCATCTCTCTCTCACGGCTGAAACAACAAAACACAAAGGGAAAGGGAAGCAACGAGCAAAAGGAGGAGAATCAAGCAACCAAGGAGAGGAAGAAGGATAGGAAAGATTGGAGCTGTTTAGTGACTTCAATTTATGACCTTTGAGATAGGGGAAGCTCCTTGATAATCACATATTTTATACATTAATAAACCCTCATGTTTAATCATTTACACTCTCCATATTCTTAGTTGATTGAGCTTAGTCATGTTTTGTGAGTTTGGGCTCAAATTGGGCCTAATTGATTTTTTTTAGCATTAATGAGCTTTGATGTGTGGATAAAATACACACATCTTGTGTTTGAATTGGTGTGGATTTATGTGTGCTTTGATTGATTTACATTGGAATTTATGCCACATTTAATTTAATTATCCTTGTTATCTCATGATTGGTTTTTTTTTTCTATGTTTTTAGGTCCAAAATAGATGTTTTGACATGATTCTATGAAGTTTTGGATGGATCCTTTGTAATGGAGTTAAGCTCGGAATTTATATGGCTGAAATTCTCAGAGTTTTTTTGACCTTTGTGTAGTAAAATGAGCATAACTTGAGCTACAGAGGTCGAAACGAGGCGAATTAGGTGTCCTTGGA
Source organism: Ormosia emarginata (assembly GCA_029884605.1). Classification (NCBI taxonomy): domain Eukaryota; kingdom Viridiplantae; phylum Streptophyta; class Magnoliopsida; order Fabales; family Fabaceae; genus Ormosia; species Ormosia emarginata. The sequence goes on along the minus strand of JAQQTP010000077.1, from coordinate 45,237,346 downwards.
AAGCTAAGAAAAAAATCTACAACTTTCATGAAGGCTTCTTTACGAAATTCCAAAAGACATAGTCGTGCCTAAGCCAAAGACTGCCATGCCTCTCCCAAAAGTGGAATTTCACATCTGGACCCTCACACGGTCGTGTCTAACTATATTAAAGCTTCTGGAACTTATGCACGGCCGTGCCTAATAAAAGCATGGTCGTGTCTCCCTACAAAACTTCTGAAACACGTTTTCGATAAATTAGACGCGTTTTCTGATAGATTTGGCAACTTTGTGTAATAGGCACGGCCGTGCCTAAGCCAAGCACGGCAGTGCCTATCCCTTTTTGAGTGAAAAAGTGCCCAAAAGCCATCAGATGGGTTATATATATGAGAGGAAGGCTACAAGATGCAACTAACACATTTGGGGGTCATTTTTTAGACCCCTTTGAGCACAGAAACCAGAAAAACTTGAGAAGAAGGAGGATTGGAGGCTAGATCAAGATCAAGACCAAGAGCAAGATTCAACCATTGAAGCTCCCTTCTTCATCTTCTTCATTTGCTTTGGAGTTATGGTTGTATCTTTCCCTTTTGTTCTTGTTTGTGTTGTAATGGCCATGAGTGGCTAAACTCTTTTCTAGGATTGGGATGAAACTTTCTATTTCTTTATGTTGAATTGTTAATTTGACTCTTTGTTAATTGTGATTATTGTTCTTGATTCATTTTTAGTGTTCTTAATGCTTGTGGTATGTTGTGCACCATATTTACATGATCTTAGGCTTTAGGTGAAGAATCGAAAAATAAAATCTAATTGCTTGATAATCTAAGATTTGAACTTAGGATTTGAGATCTAGACATACACCAAAATCCTTCGAGGAATTAACGATTGTCATGAATCTTAATGGGTTAGAACTTGGATTAATTGCCATGAGAATGGAATTGATGAAGTTTTAGCACGTTTTTAGTGCCAAGACATTGGGCTTTAAATAATTTAGGACAAATCGCCTTCAAGAACATAATTAACAAACATAATATTACAATTTAACATAGGGAGTAGTGTAGTGGATTCCCAGTCCTAGGCCCTTAATCCTTGTTAAATCTCACGCTTTCTTGATTTATTTGCTTTATTTACTAGTTTGATTTTAATTCAGATTTTACTACTGTGTTTGTTTGCTTAAACAATCAAAATAACCGTAAGAGTTGGTATTCAAATGATCCTCATGCGAACGATATTTATTTTACTACTTGTATGATCCGTGCGCTTGCGGAATCTACACAATAAGCTTTGACACTGTTTCTGTATTTCGGTCATAACTTGAGTTTTAAATATCTGATAATTATGAAGTTTATCTTGTAGAAAATCTAAGATGAAGCTCTACAACTTTGATGAAGAACTTGATGTCTCAATCAGATGTCTAGCTGACCTAATTGGGCTTGGAAGTCAAAATACGAGTTTAGAGACCCTTTGATGTTATTTTGTCTATAACTTGAGTTGTAGACCTCCAAATTGCAAAGGGTTTGGGTCCAATTGCTCATAATGGACATGGCTTTGTAATTAATGGGTTTTTCATTATATGCAGCCAAAATAAGGAGTAGTTTAAGGGGTTACAAGTCAGAAATCGAGGCACCTCTCATTTTGATACTTTTCTTCCTTCTCTCTAGAACTCTCTTCTCTCCCTTCTCTCTAATTTTCATTTTCTTCTCCCTTTTTATTTTTTTCTAAGTTTTCCCTTCTTATGGATGGATAAAGCCTTTAAATCAATCCAAGGGATTGAACATTCTTGATTATTAATCTTGAGATTTTATTTTTATTGTTAACATTCATCTATTAATCAAGTTTCTCTTCTTCTTCTTCTCTTTGTTAATTCTAGTTGAATGCTTAATTGGATTGCAATTTTCATATGTTAATTGTTTAATTATCATGTACAAAGAGATGAACTCAGAGATTAAACAAGGCATTGAAGGTGTTTGATGAAATGTTTAACTTGGTTGGATCTTGATTTTCAAGTTAATTTGGGTTTAAGATGGATGCTTAATTTGTCTAACCTCAAATAATTAAATTCTGGAAGCGTTTCTAGTTGAAGATCCGTGATCATTGAGAGGCATCTTGATGTGGTCTAAGACCAAGGATTTGATTGACAATTGAATGGACCTTTAGTAATCAAGGATGGATTAAAATCAAGTTTGGACATTTTTTTTGGATTGGTTGCTTTCTTAATTCTGATTTATCTCTTAATCTTTTTCTGTTTCTGTTTGCTGCATTTTTAATCTTGTCAACCCCCCTAATCTCAGCTTGATTTGATTAAATTACTGCTAAGATCCTTGAGAGACAATCCAGTGTTGTTTCTTATGCTACAAGCTATAGGCATAACTTGGTTACAATTTTGGTGAGTTCGGCGCTCGTCACTCCTTGAAGGGGAAAAACGGGGGTAAGAATGGGTGGAAGTTGTTTAGTGGTAGGTTGCACTCTTTTAACTACAAAATGCACACGGGTAGTGGAGCATAGACCATCGAGAGCATGACTTGCTGTCACAGAGGCTTCCATTCCATCCCGTGGGTATTCTTGGTTAGTGGTTGTTCTTCTACGTGTGTTTACCATAGAGAATATGGGAATAGTTATTTATCACCTTTCCACAAATAGTGCCAATGTGCAAGAGGAGGTTGCAAGCTCCTTAGGTAGAATATCCTCTACATTAGCTTCCTTTAAGTGTTGCAGTAGGGGGTTGGGTACCTGCAAGACACTCCAATGCTCAAGTAAGCTAAGGTACAAGTTAGTAAAGAGTGAGGGAAAAAGTCCTTGCCATAGAGTTACAGTGAGCTATTTTTAAGAGGGAGAATGCCTTTGGGACCAAGTAGTAGATGAGGGCAGATTGGTCATATTAGGTGGTGATGAGAAACTTCCCAACACCTTCCTTGGCCTATGCGCTGACTTATCATTGGTCTCCCTAAGGGGTACATTCCTTTTATAGGGTGAGTGAAGTCCTTGTCTTATTGGGACATTGGGCTTAGCCTTATTAGACCCAAAACCTAGTCATGATCAGTACAGTAAGTTAATAATATTATTTATATAAATGAGAGAAAATAACATATTAGTAATTAATTGTTAATTCAATAAATTAATCTAATTAATTTGTGATTAAGCTAACTATACTGGTAAAATCCTCACAAGTTGGAGGATAAGTACCCAATATTTTCTAACTTGGGATGAACAATATAATATACCTTAAACAACAAAAATTAATTAATTACGAATACAAGTCACACTACAATCATATCAACCAACAAAAAAGAAAGCATTAAAGTGGTGTGCATCGTCAGTGTAAAGAGTAATATACTGACATCCATTAATATTTTGACATCTTTATTTTTATTTTAATTACTAAGAGAAAGAAATAGCAATAAATACTCAATTGTCAAAATATTAATAGATGTCAGTATATAATTCTTTTACATTAACATTGCATACCAATTAAACTCAAAAATAAAATATGAATTATGCTAGAATCACCATCGACAGAAAGGAATCTGAAAAATTACATTTAAAATAAGTCAATTTGCCAGAGTTATTGCCAAATTTATTACGAGACTTATAGCTTAGTTGTAAATTGGTTAGATTAGTTTTTTTTTCTCTTTTTTTGAATATAAGTCATATTATTTGCTTGTTATACTTATTTATCTCATTTAGTCAAGTTTACATTTTTCATGTATCACTTTATCACTATATACTCTCTCCAACTCTTGTAATAATTTCTTAAAATGGTATCATAGCATCAACACTCACTTTGAAGATATTTATTCTCTCTAACTCTGATTCTACTATAATTGTGGACTGCACTTGGGTTATTAAGCCTAACCCAGGCCCAAAACAATCCTCAACATAGAGAAGACAAATCATCTCAACTCATACCCCCAAATACACCAACCCGGCCCATTCCCTTAATTCGACCCAACCTTTCCAAATTATCCTGGTATCATCTAATATGACCCGAAGCCCATTACTCAACCCAAAAGCTAGCTCTCATACCCAGCTGTCAACATCATCCCCCCAAAATATCTAATAACAGACTAGACATGTGTCAACTCCCCTATGAAGAGTTTTCTCTCTAATCATAGGCTCTGAATCTTAGGAGGGGGTACAATACGCACCTCATCTCATATTTTTATAAATAGCTCATGTCTTTACGCCATTAATGATTATTTTTTTCTCTCTCTAACTTTTATCTCTCTAAACTCCTTACACTTGTCTTATTCTTCTCATATCGCTAGTGACTTGAGCGTTAGAGTGTTTGTGTATACCCCCAATAAGGCCGATCTTATTGAAAGTTTTTCGGCGTGATCCATGACGACATGACCCACTGAGAAAATTACATGAACGGATTGTAATTTAAACCCAAAGATTGGAGTTCTCATGTCGAGGTGTGTTACATCGTTATCAGGCCACAAAGTTAAACTCATGTAATATATATTTTTATGAAAATGATACATTAATGTATCTTACAATTTCATATATAAAATATTTGAGTCATTTGATGGTTTTTATTAATGATTTCAACTGATAATTTGGCACATAAGCCTCTATGAAGTTACTGTAAAGATTTGTCTATATTGAACACAACTCATATTTTTATTGTTTATTTAAAAAGCACTATGATATTATGATTCTAAAAGATAGGAGAAAAGAATTGGATTGTTTAAGTTTTTTCTTTCCTTCCAAAAAACATATGAATGGTGATTAGTATATTTTGTCATAGTTGCGTTGTTTTTCACACATTCAAATGATAGTGAAAATAAATTATTTCGACATTATCATTCAGGAAGTTCGGTGTACATTTTGTTTTTGCAACTTTAAGGTTGATTCATATATATGCCTATATTTTCTTGGGCCTAAATAAAATTTGCATCAATGTAGTCATCATATACTTGTATTCTGATATTCATTGCAAGGACAAGTTCACATGTATTGTAGGTTAGATATTTGTTGTCGATTTTTTTTTAATTTTTTTCATATAGTTATCAATATGGCATCAGTGAATAAAGTTATACTAAAAACATGTCCAAGTAAATGATGCCTTTGAACTAGCATTGAAGAATCACCTTTTCGCATACCAAATTAATGAAATAATGCCTTCAACTTGCATCGAACTTTCATACCAAACGTTTAAGCATCGCTTGTCACCCTACGAGAAGTAAATGAAAGGTTTTGAGTGCTTTGTCACAAAAAGCAATCTTTGTGTTTGCCTTTCACATCATAGGAAAATGTTTAAAAGTTCATAGGTTAATTCATTATGTATATGAAAGTTCAAAGCTCAAGTGGGTCATGTATGAGTACGCACTACACCCAGAGCATTATGGTCATTATATCCTTTTATATAGCTAAGAACCAAATGTACCCAACATTGAAATGGGTGGAATCATGGCCAGCAATGCAATTGAGTAATGCAAAATGTACAATATTGTGATGTGTAGTGTCTGTGGAAGATAGGACCCCAACTCTTTCCCCTTATTCTATTCTTTGCTTGGGAATTCCCAAAATACCAACAAGCCTTCCCCATCATTCATTATCCTCATCTTTGTCCCTAATCCACAACATTTTTTATATGAAAATTGGTCAATTATATAACCATCTCTATGCAAGAACAAAACAAGCCCTTGCCTACTAAGAAAAACAAATCTCTCTCTCTCTCTCTCTCTCTCTCTCTCTCTGTGTGTGTGTAGCCTTCCCCATCATTCATTATCCTCATCTTTGTGTGTGTGTGTGTGTGTGTGTGTGTGTGTGTGTGTATGGAAGTAATGATTTGGTGCATTAAATGTGTTATGGAATCTTGTGAGCATGCAACCAAACCATTTAAAATAGACCTTCATTATGTTGGGTTATTGGACAATTATGGTCCTCACAAACCCTCTGTTCCATTTATAACCCTATAGTTTTAAGTATATGGGATTATAATAAGTGGTCCCTCCATGTTGTGTTCAATGGCCTCAAGCTCATGGGTCAAAAATACAATCTCGTGTACTTGGACTCTAGTGATTACTCATGAGTCATAACTGTGAAAAAAATTGTTTATTAATTGATTTCTCTTATTTTGCTTTCTTTTTTCCTCTCCTTTTCTGGGATTTTAAACATTTGATGATAATAAATTGAAATGGGAAAAAATAGTGGCACAATATAAATTAAGTAAATTAATGGTTAAAATACAAAAAATCTTCTCCAACTATAGCTTATTTTTAAAAAGTCTCTTGTAATTCAAAATTTAACAACTTAACTCTTTAAATTTACTAATTTATATGACTTAGAGTTCACCATAATGTAAAATTAACTCTCTGTGCATATAGGTACCTTTTGCTATGTTGTTGTTGAGGCTCTTTGTAAGTGATTTCTTTGGATTGGTCATAAGAAGATATATTCTTTCCATCTAGTTAATGGAAAATCTAGGCATAAGTTATCAAGAAGATGGGTTAATTTGGAGTATTTTATTAAATATATAGTTTTGGCAGATGAGGAACATTTTGTCATAGAGTTGAATTTAGGATCAATTGAGTTTTCCCACAATTATTTGACTGGAATCTCTGAATCGAAATTTCTTTCCCTTTAAATGGACTTTGACCCATATGAACCGTTTTCATTGTGCTAGGCTTGTATTAGGTATTGCATTTGGTAAGTTTTGATTAGATTTCTGTTTCGTCCAGACTTCAAGACTTAGGTCGGAGAAGCAGGAAAGCTCGCTTGAGGCCTATGAGGAAGGTGGCGAGGCAAAAGCCAGGTTAGAATGCTAGGTTGGTAGGCTTGAGTGCCTAGGGTGAAAAGTGGAACATGTCATGCAGACGGCTAGTACGAGCATTCTTATAGATCTCTAGAATTTACCTATGCATTTGCTACACCAAGGAAATCAAGGGATTGGTGGGAAAGAATAGGGGATTTCTACCTGGTTCGCTTGTAAAGTGATCGCAGGAACATCTCATAGACATTCAGTCTCATTATTAGGATTTATGCTTGGTCAAATAGTTGTTGATGACCTTGGTCTGACTCAAGCACGTGAGTATAACTTTTGCGGGTTTCCAACTCATTATTAGGTTATTCGGGTCCTCGAGCGAGTCTGGTCGTTCTTCTGGTATCAGTTTGGGCTTGGCGTGACCCAGTGACTATAGATTGATAAGCTTGATCAAGCCCAACTGCTCTCTTTTGGGCTTGGCTAGTCCACGAATAGGATGAGGACTAGTTAGGCTGATATAATACATAGCCCTTTAGGTTGGCCATCAGGAATAATGAGCCAAGCTTATGGCTGGCCGTGGAATAGGTAAGTCGGTACAGTCCATAACCCCTTACCTTGGCCATTAGGAATGATGAGCCGAGGTTTTGGTAGGTCATGGAATAGGCAAGTCAGAACGGTTCACAACCCCTCAGCTTGGCCATATTGTTTTTAAATTTCATGCCTTTTAAATTTTAGGCTTTAGTTCTATCCAATGTTTTTAAATTCTTATTTTTAAATATCGAGCCTTAGATCAGCCAATGCTTTTAAATTCTTATTTTTAAAAATTTGGATCTTAGTTTCGCCAAATGCTTTTTAATTCCTATTTTTAAATTTTGAGCCTTAACTTCACTCAACATTTTTTCTTGTTTTTAAATTTCAAGCCTTAAATCCCCCAATGCTTTTTAATTTCTATTTTTAAATTTTGGGCCTTAGCTCTGTCTAATGTTTTTAAATTCATATTTTAAATTTTAGGCCTTAGCTCCGCCCAATGCTTTTAATTCCTGTTTTTAAATGTCGTGCCTTAGCTCTGCCCAATGCTTTTTAATTCCAATTTTTAAATTTTGCTCAATGCTTTTAATTCATGTTTTAAAATTTCAAGTCTTAGATCTGCTCAATGTTTTTAAATTCCTATTTTTAAATTTTGGACCTTTGCTCAGCCCAATGTTTTTTAATTCCTATCTTTAAATCTCGGGCTTTAGCTCCACCTAACAGTTTTAAATTCTTATTTTTAAATATTAGGCCTTTGCTCCGCCTATTAATTTTTAATTCCTATTTTTAAATTTCGGGCCTTAGATTCGCCCAATGCCTTTTAATTCCTAATTTTAAACTTCGGGCTTTAGATCCATCCAATGTTGTTTAATTCTTGCATTTTAAATTTTTGAAATTAGATCCGCCCAATGCTTTTTTTAAATTTTGAAATGCCAATTGCTTTCAAAGTTCCTACTTTTTGAAAAAAAAAAGAAGAGGGATTTAGCATAAAAATGTTGCTCTCAATTATTTTTTGCATCTTTACACGTTTGCTTAAGTTTTTGAGTATTGTCTCATGCATTCCCGGAGAAATTGTGTGTTCATTTTCTTTACTCATTCTTTACTATGACCACATGAAGAATTATAGTTCATTATGTCTTCTAGTAAGAAACAAATAAAAAGGGACAACTGAGAATAATCTATTTTGACCATGCCATTTTAAAAAAATGAAAAATTCTAAATTGAAAAAAAATTTGAAAAATTCTAAATTGAAAAAAAATTAAAAAATTCTAAATTGAAAATTTTTTTGAAAAGTTCAAAAACTTGAAAAAATGAATGAAAATCTGAAAAATTAAAAGAAAAAATGAAAAAAAAAGAGAAAGAAAAAATTTGAAAAGATAAGGTGTCTAAATTCATTGTACTACTAAGTCTCACGTCAAAGAAATTATACTCCTTCTGTTTTCCCACATCCAAAAATACTGCATACTTGGGCTTAATACCAAGTATAAGAGTCCAAGAACTTTAGTAAAAATTTTCTTGCAAGTGGGCTACTCTTCAAGGTTGATTTGAGAGAGCATGTGCGGCCTTGTCCACCAAGTTATTTGAGCATATTATTTTTAAATGCCTTGGAGGTAAGTCTAATTTTTTTCCTTTTATTATTATTATTATAATATAAGTTTTGTCCATTTTAGCTTATTCATTTGTTATCTTAGTTTATTTATTTATTTATTAGTTTTTTGTTAAATTTTTATTTTAAAATTAATTTGATAATAAACGGGGTTAGTTGAGTTGTGACAGTTTGTTAATTTTGTAACCTTTTTTGAAGGCCAGCTGAGTTGTGACAACTTGTTGGTCTAACAATTTAATTAAAACAATTTAATCCACAATTATTTTCAAAAGAATTACATGATTTTGAATTCATCATTACACCAGGAGATATGTAGGAACACAAGTCAAACCAAAATTATTTTTTCATAATTTTTTTGTTAAAAGGGATAAAATAAATATTTAAGGATTATTAATAATTCACATAGTTTACTTAGGGTAACCATTTTAAGACAGGTGTATTGGGGGTAAAGTGGGGTTAAGTCTTCATCCTTCCGTATACATAGTTAGACTCTCGAATCCATTTTTTGAACGTAGACCATTTTTCTTAGGTTTTCAATTTTTCCTAATTTAAATAAAATTAGAGGTGACTCCTTAATTTTCATATTTTAGTTGCTATCACATCGCGATTTTGGTCGCGACAATAGTAATATGTTATTATTAATGACCCTTATTTACATGTATGTTGTTGCATTTGAATTGTCGAAATAATTAATACTCTACTTAATTAGGAAGCTCTAAACCTTAAGTTAGATGACATTAGTTTTGAAATGAAGGTTAAGTGGCTCTCTGTAGTCTAGAATTTAACTACTCAAATAATTTATCTTTTGTCATCCATTGATTGTGAGGATGATGATTCTAGTGATAAGATTATCAGGTGATAAATGTAATAAAAAGTTTGAGTTGTGACATAAGTCCACCTCCTATGAAGATGAGGAGAGGACTATGTAGAGTGATATAAGAAAAGGAAGAAAAAGAACTGTGCGGATTAAAAAAATAAATTTACATATTTTTTTTAATTGATTTTCTGACAAACATAAGTCACATGGTGGAGTAGTTGGAGAATAACATAGAAATCAAAAATAGACAAAGTTTATATAAAGAATGATTTTAACAACAAAAATAACATTATACAATAGTCTCGTGGAGAGGAAATGTCTAATAAAATCATGAGCTCAACATCGTTAGGAGTAGGGTGTAACACCCACAGCAAGGTATCACATTTTATATAAATTATTACCAAATTACCCCAAGTTATAAAATGATATTGTATAATATAAATATAAGTTGTAAAATTTCTTGATATTGATAAGATAAACTTAGCAGAATATAAAAATACTAAACAGTATCACAAATAATATACATCATATACATAACCTCAGTATTGACATACTTAAATATATACAGACAGAGTTTTCAAAAGCCGATAAACATTACTATACTATCACACTAGCCCAAGTACACGTCTATGGAGCAGAACCCTCAGATGGGTCCTCCTCAGATTCCTCAGAAGATAGGAATCCCAGATGACGCATGGTCCTACGGACAAGTGTCCGAGCAGATGATACAATACTAATCTCGCTAGGGGTATGGTGGTAAGCACCCTAATACTGTCTAATAGATAATGGAAACTCCAAATGTACGTAAATGTTGACAACGAAGTAAGGGTTCCCATGATACACCTTTCTTAGGGAAGTAGTCAGATCTCCCATGTAGACAACACACTCTCTAGCCAAGTGAAGAGGCCAAGCCTCCGAACCTCCTCGGAATTGTAGCCTCATATACCCAAGAAAACTTGGCGTCACCATCGACTCAGAAATCAACTTCCTCAATAGGAACCTGCTCCTCACCTTCTTGCTCAAAGTCTTACTCACCATCTTTACCGAATATAAATACAGTACAAGAATAGCACACAAAGAGGTGAGATTACCAATACCAGTACCAACATGACAGTAAAGAGATATAAATGACAGTGATATCATACAAATATAACAACAGTGAATATAGTCATGGCATCAAGCATTTAATCAATATTAACAAATAAAATATCACAAAGAGATATGTATTATGTTCAAACTATGCACATACATATTGACTCAAATTCCTACTCCATGGAGTTAAACACAAGTCGGAGAGATTGATCTAGAAGATCTGTTGGTACCAAAACTGCCTCATACCAAAGTGCCACAACTTTCATCAGTTTTGCACATCTAGCATTATATACGACAGTTTACGCCAGATCTTGATTAAGAATAGTGTCTCAGTCTGGATCGTCGGTGCATTGCATCGGTCAGATCCACGAATTTTTGTGGAAAACCCGCATCAACAAGTGATCTACACTACGCATATCACACTACACAAAGGTGTAATTCTCTTAACATAGTCCATCGGGCTTTAACAATGCATGTTCAATGCATACAAGTGAATCACAGACTAAAGTCATATTTCACATATATAGGTCCACACTTTGGCCCAACAGCAATTCTACTGTATTTTTAATTGCATAATTATTTTACCACGTTTTCACAATAGCGTAACATTTCTGTCACGTTTTCAAACCGCATATTGATTTTTCAACGTTTTCTCAATCGCGTAAAAATAATTAAACATTTTTCATATTACGTAGCGATTTTTCAACGTTTTTGAAATCGCGTAGCTTAAAAATTACATTTTTAAGTCACGTGAAGCATTTTTCATCATTTTTCAACTGTGTAAAATATTTCTCAAAATTCTAAACATCATTTTGGCCTTTCTAGAAATTAATATAACTTCTAACTTCATTTTTTCACATTTTCTCACTTAAGAAATCCTTTCCATAATATTTTTCACAAAATTACCTTTTTATTGATTTAAATCAATGGTTCTAACTTAAAATTTCTTAACGCGCTTCAAAACCCAAAGAGTGAGCTATATATTAGTAAATTTCAAGTCATAAATTCATTCCTCATCATAACTATATCAATTCTAAAACTTGGTTTACTTTGTCAAATATTTTGAGGTTTAAACACTTTCAACCTCATTTTTCCTTCGTGAAACGAAATCTCTTTTCTACAAATAATAAATTGTTTTGTTTCCATTTTTATTTCTTATGTCCTTGTATTAATTTCATTGCACCTAAACAACTAAGTTACCATTGATAAATCATATTTTTACACAAAACTAACCCATTCAAGCCTTCATGGCTGTGAGGTACATGGTTATTGGAATCAAAACATTTGTTCATTTTCCTTACTCTTCTAAACATCAAGTTTTATCATTCATGGAAATATTAACTTAGAAACACCTATTTTGAGGTGTTGAGGCCGTAAGCATCATGGTCTTTGGAACCAAAATTTATTTTTCTTTTTAAAATCTATCATGGCATACATGGCATATATTCATCATACTATATCTCAAGCATACCATAAAAGCAATAAAAATCATATAAAGCATAAAAGCATAAATAAATAAATTTAAAGCACATAAACACCACAAATAAATTACACAACCATGGATATGAATCCTCACATGGATTCACCATCCATCAAATACAAATTCATCTCTCACCACCATACTTAGTTGGTGAGATAGATCTCCCTCTTACCTCTTACTGAAACCTCCAAAGCTCCTTACTTTTCTTTTTGTACTAGTCCTTCACCACTACCACAAGATTCTTACATACAAAATAAAACACAAGCATATTAACATCTAAAGCTTGAATAAGAAAGACCATGGATCAATATATGGTCTTAGAATAAGAAAAAGAAACCACTAGTGAAGTTTCTATGAACTTCACCTCAAAAGCTTCAAACTTTGATCTTTGAAGAACAAGGTGAAAATGGATTATCTAGCCTTAGCTTTCAACTATGGAGAGTCTTAGAATGATAAGAAGATTTGAGAAGTAAGGTTGATAGAAATTATTGAAGATGGGAGGGTGGATTTCTCTAGCTTGGTCGTGAGATGCTCTAGAGAGAAATGGAGAGAATTTGTGAAACTTGCTTTAGGAAGATGATGAAGAAGAAATGAAATGAATGAAGAGTCATCCTTTGCTTTTCCTAAAGCCTTATGGCCGTGGAGTTCACCAAAGGAGGTGGCCACTTTGTTTGACCACTCAAGGCTTCCTAATGGCCTTGGATTAGATCAATGGTTGATCTTCAAAGCCTTTGCCTCCAAGCTTGTTTTCTATAGGCTTAGACAACTTAAGTCATCTAGATCTTGAAGTTTCCTAACTATGAAATCAATAGAAAACTAACTAAGTTTCTAATTCAATTGAGTCCTAACCAAATTAAACTAACTTAGTTAGGTTTTCTAGTTTCTTTGCTAACTACTTAGTTACTTGCATGTGACATCACAATTCTTCTAGAAGCTCCTAGAGCCTCCCAAAACCGTGAAGCCCTAAAGAGGTGCAAACTAGATATGTTCCATTTAGTTACTACTTAGGCATTATGCTAACTTAGTTTAGGTTTTCTAATTTCAATTAGTTACATAGTTAACTAGTCTAACCATCTTTGTTGACCATTTTCTATTGGTTCTTATTAAGTTTCTAATATTCTAATTGGTTCACAAAATAAGTCATTACAGCTTTTCTACAGACTATTATTCAATGGATAATAGTTATAGAAATCATCACACAATAGACAATACATTACTGCTCACAAGTCAGTAAATATTTGTCCGTTGTAAAATAAAAATATAGTAATATTTTTATTTCACAAATAATTTCTAAAAATTAAAAGATTGTGTCACGTATCCCTCGAAATTGGGTTTAGTAAGATCCTCTAGCTCAGAATAAATACGTAAAGATTTTTTCTGGCCTGAAAATTATTATTTTCCTGACTCAGAGCAAATCACACAAAACGATCAAATATAGTTACAGAATAGTCAAAATAATTTTATAATACTTAGAAATCACAAAACAGTACAATTTAGTCATTACTGCAAAATAGCTATTTTTGGGGTGTTACAACTCTCCTCCTCTAAAAAGAAGTTTCGTCCTCGAATCTTAAACTTATACTCAAAACAAATACGGATATTGTTCTTTTATCTTATCCTCCAACTCCCATGTTGTTTCACCACTTATGTCATTCCAGACCACTTTAACCAATGAAATCTCTTTACCTCGGAGTTGCTTTATCCTCCGATCCTCGATCTTGACAGGAAATGTTTCATAAGTTAAATTATCCTTCAGTTGTACTGTGTTTAGTTCAATAACATAAGTGGGATTAGGGATGTACTTCTGCAATTGCGATACATGAAATACATTGTGAAGATTCAATAGAAAAGGTGGTAACGCAATTTGATAAGCTACCGGACCTATCCGACGAAGAATCTGATACGGCCCGATAAACTTTGGAGTGAGCTTTCTCTAACGGTCTCCTCCTTTTATTGGAATAGCTCTTTTGCCAAGTCTAAGTTATCCTCATCTTGTCTTGAATCATCTTTACTTTTTCTTTAGTCTGTTGTATAAGTTTCGGTCCTAAAACAACACTTTCACCGTCTTGATACCAACACAACGGTATTCTGCATCGTCTCCCATACAATGCCTCATAGGGTGCCATCCCTATACTCGAATGAAAACTGGTGTTGTAAGTGAATTCTATCAAAGGTAAGAACTCATCCCAACATCCAGTTTGTTCTAGCACACAAGCCCTTAACAAATCTTCCAATGATTGAATCGTTCTCCCTGACTGACCATCTGTTTGTGGATGGTAAGCAGAATATAAACGTAGCTTTGTTCCCATCGCTCCTTGCAGACTGTGCCAAAATCTCGACGTGAATCTTGGATCTCGATCCAAAATGATACTGGAAGGTACACCATGAAGTCTAATGATTTCACCGACGTACACTTGGGTCAACTTCTCCATTGAGTACTTAATGTTAATTAGCAAGAAGTGCGCCAACTTCATAAGCCAATCAATAACTACCCAAATAGAATCATAAACCCTTCTAGTCCTTGGTAGTCCAGTCACAAAGTCCATTGCTATATCATCCCATTTCTATTCAAGAATAGACAAAGGTTGCAACATTCCAGAAGGTCTTTGATGTTCAATCTTAGCCTTCTGACAGACTAAGCAAGACAATACATATTCAACGACGTCTTTCTTAATTCCTTGCCACCACTACAACTGCTTCAAACCTTGATACATTTTTGTGGCTCCTGGATGCATAATCAGCTTACTCCTATAAGCTTCATCCAAAATTAATCTCCTAAGTCCTTGATAGTTAGGCACACAAATCCTTCCGTTGAATTTCAAAATTCCATCAGTTCCTTCTTTAAATTCCAACATCGCGCCTTGGTTCCTTGGTTCCTTCGCTTCTTGCAAGTATTGGTCATCGTTCTGCCCCTCTCGGATTTTATCTATTAAACTTTTTGAGATAGTGATCATGTTCAAACATATCTTTCCCAATGTCAACTTCACAGATAACCGCATATCCCAAAATTCTCTTATCAATTCCTTCTCCTTGATCATCATAATAGAAGCACTAAGCATTTTCCTACTTAAAACATCCGCTACAACATTCGCTTTCCTGGGATGATACTGTAACTGAAAATCATAGTCCTTCAGAAATTCTAGCCAACGCTTCTGCATCATGTTTAACTTTTTTTATTCAAACAGATATTTCAAACTCTTATGATCACTAAAAATAATGAACGTTGCTACGTAGAGAAAATGTCTCGAAGCTTTCAATGCAAACACCACAGCTGCCAACTCTAAATCGTGAGTAGGATAATTCCTCTCGTGTACCTTTAACTGCCTTGAAGCATATGCCACAACCTTTCAATTTTGCATAAGTACACAACCCAATCCTTGATACGAAGCATCGCAATATACTTCAAAAGGTTCATTCGGATCAAGCAGATTCAATACCGGTTAAGTAGTCAATCGTCTTTTTAACTCTTGAAAACTTTCTTCGCATGCATCAGTCCATACGAAAGGTTGATTCTTCCATGTAAGTTGGGTAAGAGATCCCGCTATTTTGGAAAACCCCTCAATAAACCATCGATAGTAACCGGCTAATCCGATGAAACTACAGATCTCTAATACAGTCTTCGGCCTTTCCCATTCAAGAACTGTCTCCACCTTTGAAGCATCTACTTTAATTCCTTCCTTCGATATCACGTGTCCCAAAAACTGAACTTCACTTAACCAAAATTCACATTTGGACAACTTTGCATATAGCTTATTCTCCTTCAAAATCTGGAGAACCACTCTGAGGTGTTCAGCATGTTCCTCTTAACTTTGAGAGTATATTAGAATATCGTCTATAAAGACAACGACAAACTTGTCCAAGTAAGAACGAAAAATTCTATTCATGAAGTCCATGAATATGGCAGGTACATTCATCACACCAAATGGCATCACTTGATACTCGTAATGTCCATAACGCGTCCGAAATGCTGTCTTGGGGATATCTTCCACCTTACACGAATCTGGTGATATCTAGAACGTAAATCAATTTTGGAAAATACAACAGCTCCCCACAATTGATCCATCAGATCATCTATCCTTGGAAATGGTTATTTATTCTTAATTGTAATCTTGTTCAACTGCCAGTAATCTATGCATAGATGAGAAGTCCCATCTTTTTTCTTAACCAACAATACTGGAGCTCCTCATGGTGACACACTAGGTCTCATGCATTATTTCTCCAACAATTCCTTCAGTTATTTCTTAAGCTCTACCAATTCCGACGGTGACATCTTGTAGGGCACCATGGATATAGGTGCAGCTCCGAGTATCAGATCAATAGCAAACTCGATCTCTCTTACTGGTGGTAGTCCAGGTATATCTTCAGGAAAGACTTCAGGAAATTCGTTGACTACAAAAATACTTTCCACAGCATCTTCACTTTGAACTTCCAAAGAAGATAGCAATAAGTATCCTTGAGCCCATTCCTTCAAACAAACTTCTACTTGAGTGGCCGTTAGGAATCTAGAATCCTTAGCCTCGGGAAAAACTAATGTCTTATTGGAACAGTCTATCAGGATATGGTTAGAAGATAACCAATCCATTCCTAAGATTACATTAATCTTAGAAAGACGTAAGCATATCAAGTCAACATGAAAGATTCTATCCCTAACACAAACAAGACAATTCAAACATACTTTTGCAGTAATCACAGGCTTATTAGTAGGAGTAGCAACACTCAAGTCATAAGGCAATATAGTCACAGATAATCCCAAACGCTCCACACAATCACAGGCAATGAAAGAGTGGGTTACTCCCAAATCATATAATACGGTTAAAGGATTACCTTTGATGGCACACTCCTCCATAATTAGATCCTTTGACTTCACGGCTTCCTCCCTGCTCATAGTATACACACGACCACTCGCCTGTGGTCTAGCAGTACGGACGTTTCCCACAGAGGGCTCCGCCTTCTGTTGATTGCAATCTCTTGAGAGATATCCAGGCTTCCCACATCTGAAGCATATGATTCCTTTGTGTGGGCAGTCCTTAGTCAAGTGGTCCTTTCCACACTTAAAACATTTAGATGTAGAAGTTCCAGCTTAACCAAACTTGTTTCCACCAGAAACTCCTCTAAAGGATTGTTGTCGAGTCTGACCTCTTGATGGTCTAGCATATGGTTTCTATTGAAAACGGTTGCCATCGCTACCTTTTCCTCTTTGGAACCGAGTAGGTCCAAAGTTCCGGTTCCTCTCATCACAGTGATGATCTATCTCCTCAACTTTATGACATTTATCTAACAGCGCTGGGAACTGATCGATTCCCAAGGTTACCACTGCCCATTTTATATCGTGTCTCAACCCCTCTTCAAACTTCCTACACTTCTATTCTTCATCTGGTTGTATCTGAAAATATCTCAAAAACTTAGACAAGCTTTCGAACTTCGCAAGATATTTACTTACTGACATTACCTCTTGTTGCAGACCAAGGAATTCCATCTCTTTAGCATGTCAAACACTAGCTGGGAAATACTTTCCTAGAAATCTTTGCTTGAAGAGTTCTCAAGTTATAACTCTCCCTGTAGCTTGTATTAACCTTCGGGCTCCTGCCCACCAATCTTCACCATCACCAACGTCAAAGGTCGAAAACCTTTCTCATCAAGAAACTCATACCATCAAATATTTTCTCTATTTTTGATCCATATTTGGCTTTCTCTAGGTCAATTTTTTGAACTGTGGCGGATTATTTCTATGAAACTCTAACAAATTTTAATTTCTTCATTCCTTTGATTTTGTTGGACGATGACATCTGGGTATCCTTTGCATTGTTGGCAAAACGATTGTAACCTGCCTTGATTTATCTTCAACATTCATACAAATAGTTATTATTCATAATCCACTTCCTCGTTATGTCATAATTCTCGGAAATCAACTAAACAATACAAGACAAGAGTCAATTATAATCACTTTAAACAATATTGTTCCCTTTCGGAAACCAAACACAGAGAATCATACATCACAAACAAGATAGACCTAACCATAAACCCAAAAGACTCTAACTTGGGCTCTGATACCAACTAATGTAAAACCCACCGTAGGGTATCGCATTTTATACGAATTATTACCAAATTACCCCAAGTTATAAAATGATATTGTGTAATATAAATGAGTTGTAAAATTTATTGATATTGATAAGATAAACTTAACAAAATATAAAAATACTAAACAGTATCACAAATAATATACATCATATACATAACCTCAATATTGACATACTTAAATACATACAGACAGAGTTTTCAAAAGCCGATAAACATTACTATACTATCACACTAGCCCAAGTACACGTCTATGGAGCAGAACCCTCAGACGGGTCCTCCTCAGATTCCTCAGAAGATAGGAATCTCGGATGATGTGTGGTCCTACGGATAGGTATCCGAGCAGACAATACAATACTGATCTCGCTAGGGGTATGGTAGTAAGTACCCCAATACTGTCTAATAGATAATGAAAATTCCAAATGTACGTAAATGTTGACAATGAAGTAAGGGTTCCCACGATACACCCTTCTTAGGGAAGTAGTCAGATCTCTCATGTAGATAACACACTATCTATCCAAGTGAACACACCAAGCCTCTGAACCTCCTCGGAATTGTAGCCTCATGTACCTAAGAAAACTTAGGGTCGCCATCGACTCAGCAATCAGCTTCCTCAATAGGAACCTGCACCTCACCTTCTTGCTTAAAGTCTTGTTCACCGTCTTTACCGAATATAAATACAGTACAAGAATAGCACACAAAGAGGTGAGATTACCAATCCTAAACATGTAGATATAAATGACTGTCATATAGATATAACAAAATATAGTCATGGCATCAAGCATTTAATCAATATTAACAAATAAAAATCACAAAGAGATATGTATTATGTTCAAACTATGCACATGCATATTGACTCAAATTCCTACTCCATGGAGCTAAACACAAGTCGGAGAGATTGATCTAGAAGATCTGTCGGTACCACAACTGCCTCAGACCAAAGTGCCATAACTTTCATCAGTTTGGTACATCTAGCATTATACACGACAGTCTATGCCAGATCTTGATTAAGAATAGTGTTTAGGTTTAGATCGTCAGTGCGTTGCATCAGTCCGATCCACAGTACAGTAGAGCTACCAACTGCCCATTGTGGAAAATGCGCACCCCGATGCCCCCAAGGTCAACAAGTGACCTATACTACGCATATCACACCACATAAAAGTGTAATTCTCTCCTAGGCCATTGGTCTTAACATAGTCCATCGGACTTTCACAATGCACGTTCAATGCATACAAGCCAATCACAGGCTAAAGTCATATTTCACATATATGGGTCCATACTTTAGCCCAACAACAATTCTACTGTATTTTCAATTGCATAATTACTTTATCACGTTTTCATAATAGCGCAACATTTCTGTCTCATTTTCAAATCACATATTGATTTTTCAATGTTTTCTCAATCGCGTAAAAATATTTAAACGTTTTCCATATTGCGTAGCGATTTTTCAATGTTTTTGAAATCGCGTAGCTTCAAAATACATTTTTAAGTCGTGTGAAGCATTTTTCATCATTTTTCAACTGTGTAAAATATTTCTCAAAATTCTAAACATCATTTTAGCCTTTCTAGAAATTAATATAACTTCTGACTTCATTTTTTACATTTTCTCACTTAAGAAATCCTTTCCACAATATTTTTCTCACCTTTTCATTGATTTAAATCAATGGTTTAACTTAAAATTTTCTAATGACCATCCAAAGAGTGAGATATCAGTTTTCAAGCATCTTCATTCCTTCATTATATCAATTCAAAAATTAGTTTACTTTATTTTTGAGGTTCAAATACTTTCAACCTCATTTTTCCTTCATGAAATGAAATCTCTTTTCTACAAATAATAAATTGTTTTGTTTTCATTTTTATTTCTTTTGTCCTTGTATTAATTTCATTGCACCTAAACAGTTAAGTTACCATTGATAAATCATATTTTTACACAAAACTAACCTATTCAAGCCTTCATGGCTGTGAGGTACATGGTTATTGGAATCAAAACATTTGTTCATTTTCCTTGATCTTCTAAACATCTAATTTTATCATTCATAAAAATATTAACTTGAAACACCTATTTTGATGTTGATGCCTCATGGCCTTTGAACCAAAATTTATTTTCTTTTTAATCTATCATGGCATACATGGCATATATTCATATACTATATCTCAAGCTACCATAAAAGCAATAAAAATCATATAAAGCATAAAAGCATAAATAAATAAATTTGGAAGTTTAAACACCACAAATAAATTACAACATGGATATGAATCCACATGGATTCACCATCCATCAAATACAAATTCATTGAATCTTGGTTTGAGATTGATCTCCTCTTACCTTTCTAATTCTTGAACTAAAGTCCTTCACCACCTACAAGATTCTTACATACTAAAACACAAGTATATTAGCATCCAAAGCTTGAATAAGAAAGAATGGATCAATATATGATCTTAGAATAAAAAAGAAAGTGATTTCTATGATTCACCATTGGGAGGTCAAACTTTGATCTTTGAAGAACAAGGTGGAAAAATCTGGCCTTATCAACTTGTGGTTAAATATGAGTAATTTGAAGCATAAGATTGATAGAAATTATTGAAGATGGGAGGGTGGATTTCTCTAACAAGATGAATTTAGAGGAAATGGAAAAAACTTGCTTTAGGAAGATAATGAAAATGAAATGAAATGAATGATGGTATCCTTTACTTCTCCTAAAGCCTTATGGCCATGGAATTCACCAAAGGAGGTCTTTGTTTGACCACTCAAGACTTCCTAATGACCTTTAGATTAATGTATCTTCAAAGCACCTTAAATGAATTAAAGGCTTAACAACTTGAGTCATCTAGTTCTTGAAGTTTCCTAACTATGAAATCAATAGAAACTAACTAAGTTTCTAATTCAATTGAGTCAGGACCAAATTAAACTTAGTTAGGTTTTCTATTTTTTGCTAGTACTTAGTTACTTGAATGTGACATCATTTTCTAGAAGCTCCTAGAGCCTCCCAAAACCGTGAAGCATAATGAATTAGATTTGTATTTAGTTACTACTTAGGCATTACCTAACTTATTTAGGTTTTCTAATTTCATTTAAATTAATAAGTTAACTAGTCTAATTTGATAAAATTTTCATTAGACTTCTTATAAATATTCTAATTGGTTCACTAAATTGAAAGTCATTAGATTTTCTAGGTAATTCAATGGATAGTAGTTAAGAAATTATCACGAATGGACAAGAGGCCACAAGAAGTAAATATTTGTCTCCGCTATAAAATAAAAGTATAGTAAATTTTAATTTCACTATAATTTCTAAAAATTAATTTTCACGTATATAAAATTGATTTTAAGATCATGAACCTTAAATTTCCCGACTTAGAAATCAAATCAAATTCTATATTCAGGGTCCATAATAACCTAATGACGCAAATCAATTGACTTTATCCTTGTAAAATAACTGTTATGGGTATACATGTGAGTTGAATGGCCATTTGTATATTGATGCTTATATTGGCCTTTGTAATGTGAGCTTTGGAGAGTAATTTAGAAAAATTAGTTTCGTATTATTTGAATTGTGGATCATAGGATTTCATGCATAGTGTCTTGATGACAAATGGAATATATGTGTTTTTCTTATTACTTGTAATACAGTTGGAACTCAAGGGAAAATTATCTATATTTAATGAATGAGTTTAAGAACTTGGAGTGTCAATATTAGGAAAAGTAAAATTTCTTTTGATCTTTAATGAATTGCTCTTTCTCATGTTAAAAGATTTTTGTATTGGATCTCTCCTGATGAGCTAGGATATAAATGCTGGCAACTATTCCAGAAGTACAACTTTTTCTAAGTAATGTTCCTTACAAAATATATCAATCATCATCCTTGTCTTCAATAGTTAAATACTTGAATTTTCTTAACTTTCTTGCACTTTTCCTTATGCTTGATGATAGTCATATCGTACATTTCAGCTCATATGTCTTCTCCAATCTAGAAGCCCCGTTGGATTAGAGAAGTTGTATGCTCCAGATCTCTAGATTGGAGAAAGCATATAAGTTGACTTCTGTAAGATTTTACTATTATTGACTGTATGGAAGAGTGTATGAAAGAATGTTAATAAAATTCGTATATTTTACAGTTGAAGACAATGATGATGATTGATATATTTCACAATAAATATTACTTTTGAAAAAATTGTGCTTCACAAATTGTAGCAAGCAAGATTGGTATCTCATTTCATTAGGAGATAAACTAACAAAAGAAATTTTAAACATGAGCATAATCGATTCATAAGCTCAAAAGAAAAATAATTTATTTTTTATGTTGACATTTTTAGCTTCCAGACTGATTCATTAAATTTGGATAGTCTTTAATTGAATTCATATTATATTAAAAGTAATAAGAGAAATATATATGTTTTCACTTGTTATCAACATCACTCTCTAAATCATGATTTCACTTTTATCCAAATTCTTTTGAGATTAAATTTTTTCTACTACTCTTTAAAAATCGTTACATGAATGCAAGTAGACGTATGCTTCCTATGTCACTTGGAAGGGTAATGGTCTTGGGTCTACTCTTTCAACTATCCTAGTTCTAATAATATTTAGTAGATAATATTATCAAGATAATCCTATCTATGATATTCTGATACAATTTCATTTTCATTGATGTCATCATTCTTTATAAAAAGTTTTGTATGCTTTTGGTTTCTTTTATGTTCCCTGGCTTCTCCATTAGGGGGCTTTTGTTCCACAGAAAAATTATTTCATAAAGACGTGTAAATTCATTATTATAATCCATAATACTTTTCTTCTTCCTTTTTTATATCTCATTACTTAGTCTTTTTCTCATTGTCACAAGAGGTGGAACCATTTTTACTACGCAAACTTTCGATCATACCAACTACCTAAAAATGTTATTATTAGAGGCATCATCCTTACTATCAGTGGAAGACAAATATGAGTAGAGTAGCTAAATCTTAGACTGTTAAAAGTCACTTATATAGTGATTTTATCGGATTCTAGAAAATATTTTGTTGGAAAAAAATCTGGTAATAGGTATTTTCTGGCAAAATGTTCGCCAAATATGTTCTGTTGAAAATTTTTGGTAGATGTCTTCGTCAAAAAATGTTTTGCTCTAATAACTAATGGTTTTTTTCTAATGGCCTTATCCGCTGAAAATACCGGTGGATTCTAGAGGAATTTTATTTCCGGTCAATGTTTTTCTATGAGACCACATTTGGTCGAAAATTCAAATTTTTGGTAAATTTCGAGATATTATTGGCTGATATGACCAACAGTAATCTTCGAATTTCTTGTAATGATGACTGGTTACTAATTAAGAGGCTCTCCTAACAATTGTCTTCTCTAAGATCCAAACTTTGGCTCTTTTCCTAAGAGTGTGTCTTGCTTACTGCCGAGTCCATTGTTGGTACTCTACTATTCATTTTCTTTTGCATAAATATTGATTGCTAAATAAGATTTTCCTAATATATACATGTATAAATTTGTTGTTATTTGTTATACATACTGTTAAAAAAAGCCTTGAAATTTTTTATTCTTATTTTTTTACTTAAAAGCTTTAATATTTTTTCTTAGTTTAATAAATTAATAACATGAGGTTATAAGTATAACTAATTCAATCTCGTTTTTTGAATACCCAAAATACGACACATAACTAACACCTCTCTTACATTGACATATAGTACATTCATTTTGTCTTGCAGTATGGCATACTTCGGCACCCACCTGCACTCACATCAGCATACAGTCTATACGGGGTGTCGTATAGAATGTGTTCAAAGAACATTTTCCTAACTAATTTTTTTAAATAGTGTTTAAATTTTATTTACTGTTGGTGAAAGTTTTTATATTATCATTCAATAATTGACGCATCAAAATATGAGTTTTACCAACAAGTGCATTAAGGGTATTGATTGAAAAATCAAAAATAGAAAATATTCAATGGATACTATAACATTTAAAACATTGGGAACTCAAAAAGATTTATTTTTTCATTTAATACTTTTTACTTTTGGGGGTTAGCATCAAGGGTTCCATAATCCCCCAGCCTTCGCTCTTGATTGGCGACTTGGTTATTATTGTTCGCCATGTAGTCTTCCTCAACTCTCAATGTTCTTTTTTTCCTTCTAATATTATGAAGTGTCCTCTCGATCTCAAGATCAACGGGGATAGTAAGATCTACTTGACTCCTCGTTCTAAGCATAAAAAAGAAATAACACTTGAAAATTCAAAGAATAAATTATATTAAATAAGATGAAAATAAAATAAACTAAAAATTACTTAAATCAACCAAATTGTCACTTGTGTTAATATCAACACAATTTCCGGCAACGGCGCCAAAAACTTGTTGTGAATTTTTCGTAAGTGCACGGATCGTTCAAGTAGTAAAATAAAGATCGTTCCCTCGAGAATCGATTGATTACAAACTCTTACAGCAACTTTAATTATTTAAGTAGTTAAAAACAATAGTGAAAGCTCAATTAAAATCAAGACGAAAATCAAAGCAATAAAAGTAAGCAAATAAATCTAGAAAAGTTAAGATTCAATCAAGATTTAAAGGCTTAGGACTAGGAATTCACTACACTACCCCTTATGATAAATTATAATCATATCTTTGCTAATGTTCAATTATGTTCTTGAAGGCGATTTTTTTCTAAATTATTTAATATCCAATTTCTTGGCACTAAAAATATGTTAAAACTCCATCAATCTCATTCTCATGGCAATTAATCCAAGTTTCAACCCATTAGGTTTTATGACAATCATTTGCTCATAGAAGGATTTAAGCCTATGTCTAGGTTTCAATTCTTAAGTTCAATTCTTAGATTATCTAGTAATTAGGTTTCATCTTTTGATCTTCACTTAAAACCTAAGATTATGTAAATATGGCCGGCAACATACCACAAGCATTAAGCATACTAAGAATGAAT
Source organism: Ormosia emarginata (assembly GCA_029884605.1). NCBI lineage: Eukaryota > Viridiplantae > Streptophyta > Magnoliopsida > Fabales > Fabaceae > Ormosia > Ormosia emarginata. Next base: position 45,212,134 of record JAQQTP010000077.1, on the reverse strand, counting down.
CAAGAACAATAATTTTCCATTAACAAAGAATCAAATTAACAATTCAACATAGAAAAGTAGAGAGTTGCATCCTAATATTAGAAAAAGGAATTTAGCCATTCATGGCTAATGTAACACAAACAAGAACAAAAGTTAAAGAAACAATAATGATTCTATCTTAAGAAAATAGTATAGAATAAAATAAAAAGAGAAGATGGAGAAGATGAAGATGAAGAAGATGTCTTCAATGGTTGAACTTCAATTACTCTTGCACTTGTCTTCAAAACCCTTTGCAACTCACTTTCTGCCATCACAAAAGTCCTAAAAGGTGTCTCTTTAGGTTTAGGGATTTGCTCTATTTATAATAGTTTGGGGGCAAAATTGCTTATTTTTTACGCCAAGAAGCCTCACACGGCCGTGTGAGCACACGACAAGGTCGTGTGAGCACATGGCCATAAAAACAACGTAACTGCACCGTAAGTGAGACACGGTCATGTGACCAAGAGACACGGTCGTGTCTCCCACATAGGAGCATTTTCCAAGTTAGACAAGGTCATGTCTAACTCCTCAATCGCTCACAGGGCCAAAATGATTCTCTTTTGCTCTGAAATCGCAATGTTTTCACCAGATTTCACTCCAAATGTGATAAACCTATTTCAATATGCAAAAATGAAGACAATGATACGGAGCCATCTAAAATTCACCAAAAAATATAAGCAAATCACCACAATTTATCCAATATAAAATTATAAAATATAGGCTTATCAACTCTCCTACACTTGAGTTTTGCTTGTCCTCAAGCAAAAAGTAATAAAAAACAGGATAAAACTCAGCATCCAAAAACATGAATAAAGGAAAATTCCACAATTTAAGAATTTGATCAAGTTTAGCAATCAAATCCAATTCAGCAAGATCATTTAACACTTAAAACAATTAGAAGCTTGGGTCTAGCTTGCATCTTTTCTCTTTACTAACCAATTGAGGTTACTCATCTTTTCATCACTTAAGTGTTTAATGACAAAGAAATCACTCAAATTTCTCTTAATAAATGCAATACCATAGGCTTGGTTATCAATCTTATCTTCACTTCCAAGCTCACATACATAACAAGAATTAAAAGGACTTTCCTTTGGTTGTAATAGGGTCATAGGTATAATGAAAGGTAGGAAAAAGATAAATAAGGGTAAAGAATGTTCCTGAATAAATTGATATAAAATAGAATCAGGTTGAAAAGATGATAAATAGAAGCACAAGGGTATAACAGATTCTCATTTTCAACCTAATATTCTCATTATTCTTCACTAATAATTCTTTTCTTTCTTTTTCCTTCTCCATTTTTTCTTCTTCTTTTTTTTTTAAACACTTGAAGACAAAAAACAACCCTTAATGATTTTTCAATTAACACATCAGTTGCTCCAAAGAATTCAACCTAATTATTCAATTAGGTATCCAAAGAAATCAATTTCAGGCTTAAATGGGGCAACTAAGGGATTATTGTCTCAATGCAACTCTGGAAGTCAAGAAAGAGTTAAGCCTAATTGCCTTAATCATGTTTAAGTATGTATGTGAATCATTAAAGTCTCAACAAGATATCAAAGTAAGTTCTAACGCACATAAATCAAGAGAAAACTCATTCCAAAAGAAAAATAAGATTTTGTTTATGAAAAATCCAATCATTAAAGCTCAAAACTCACTTTTTGACAAAGTTAATAAAGAGAATAAATGTAAGCAGACATGACTAATTTCCAAATAAGATGCTAAATGTTTCAATACTCAATTGAATAAGATTGCCTTGCACAAAATCATCATGAGTAATGGATTCCCCTTTAAAACATATCTCTATTAGCTCAGAATTAATCAAGAAATTAACACACAATTCCAGTTTAATTTGATGCAATACTCAAGTATTCATTAATTCAATGTAATCAAAATTAACAGTTAGGTACATAAAAATTTAAATGTACCCCCTACACTTAAGATGAACATTGTCCTCAATGTGAAAAAAATAAAATAAAAATAACAGAACAGAGAATAATGAAACTTCCCTGAAAATTAAACATAAAATCACGAAGGAGGTGAGGAAGTAGAGCCTGAGAAGGCATGTAGCCATGAGCTCAAATATCTATCTAACTAAGTAGCGACATGTTATCGAAACTGTACAAGAAAAACAAAAAAGGTCAAGACAATATGTGTGTGTGTGTGTGTGTGTGTGTGTATGTGTAAGAAAAACAAAGCAAAAATTGAAAAATTAAATGTAAAGATAGAAACACAAGTTACCTCTTGTAAAGTGCTAAGTTATAGTCATTAGCTTGACTATGGGCCAGTTCCATGCTTAGGTGATGCCAATGGAGTGGTGCTCAATCCTCACTCCTTCTTCATAGTGCTTCATTCTCTGGCCGTTAATCAAGAATGTCTTATGGCCTTCTTTCTTCACCTCAAGCACATCGTGCGATAAGACGTGAACAATCTCATATGGTCCACACTCTTTTGACCAAAACTTACTAGGAAGAAGACGAAAATGTGAGTTACAGACAAGAATTTTATCCCCAATCTTAAACTCATGCTACTTGATACACTTGTCATGCCGCTTCTTTGGTTTCTTCTTGCAGAGCTTGGCATTCTCAAAGTTGGTGTTATCATTGTTCACCAAACACTTCTCTAAGGGGTCTTGTGGATGACTTTTAGTGTGCACTTCACTAGCTAGTCTTTCTTCCACATTAACCCTCAAGCAAGGATCAACAATGGTCAGTTGCTTGGAAACTTGAGACAAATTAAACTCAGCAACTCTTCATCTACTTTGAGGGTTATTTTCTCGTGCTTCACATCAAACACGACTCCAACAGTGGCTAGGAATGGCCTACCTAAGATGATGGGGATTTGAACATCTACTTCCATCTCAAGCACAACAAAATCGACCGGTATGTAAAACTTTCTCACCTTCAATGGCATATTCTCTAATATGCCAATAGGATGTTTGATTGACCTATTCACCAATTGAAGAAAGATGTTGGTTGGTTTGAGCTCCCAAATATCAAGTTTCTCACAAATAGAAAGGAGCATCAAACTCACACTTGTCCCAATATCACACAAAGCCTTGTTAATATTCATGTTCCCAATTAAGCATGGAATTGAAAAGCTACCCGGATCCTTAAGCTTAGGTGGAAGCTTGTTTTAAATGATTGCACTACATTCTTCCATCAGAGCAACTATTTTATAGTCCTCAAGCTTCCTCTTATTAGAGAGAATTTCTTTCAAGAACTTAACATAAGAAGACATTTAGGAGAGAGCTTCTGTAAAAGGAACGTTAATGTAAAGCTTCTTAAAGACCTCCAAAAATCTTCCAAATTGATGATCAAGTTTCGCCTTTTGATACCTTTAAGGGAAAGGGAAAGGTGGAACATATGCTTTTAGAGGAACATACTTTTTAATGCTTTCTTCATCTCCTACTTTATCATCGCTCTTCTCTTGCTTCTCCTCCTTTTCATAGGTTTCCTTATCTTCAAGTTTTTCTTCCCTTGTAGGACCTTCAAGTTGCTTACCACTTCTCAATGAAATTGCTTGAACTTGCTCCCTTGGGTTAGTTTCCGGTTGACTTGGTATTCACCCTTGAATCATGTTGAACAAGCTTGCTTGTTAACTATTTGAGTTTCAAGCATCTTGAAGTGAGTGACCATTTGATTTAGGTGAGTATTGATTTGCTTGATGGATTCCTCATTTTGTTGCACTTGTGCTTGAATAACTTGATTTTGTTTTTTTTTTAGTAACTATGAAATTTTTCATGAAGGTTTCTAAATTGGACTTCACACATTGAGAACATTGTTGAGATTGTTGGAATCCGGGTGGGGGTCTATCGTTAGATGGAGCCCCTATGTTTTGTTGGGTACCATATGAAAAATTAAAGTGGTTTCTCCATCCAGGGTTAAATGAGTTGGAGAAGGGATTTCCTTGAGCCTTGAAATTACCATTGTGTACATAATTCACTTGCTCCAAAGACAGGTCTTGAGAATATGTTTCTATTGCATTGCAGTCTGAAGCCAAATACCCTTATCCACATGTTTCACAAGTTATGTTAGGAGTAGCAACATCATTGACATTCAGCTTCTTAAGTGACTTAGTCAAGGCATCAAACTTAGCATTCAACATAGTAATAGCATCACACTCTATCATTTTGGCTTGCTTCTTTGAAGATGATCTCTCACTTGGCCATAAATAAATATTCGAAGCGACCTCCTTAATCAAAGCCCTTGCCTCTGTTGGAGTATTTTCCATCAAAGCACTACCAGTTGCGATATCAAGAGTTGCCTTTGTAGAAAAAGTTAACCTATCATAGAATGTCTGCATAAGAACAAAATCTTGTAAGTCATAATGTGGATACTGACGAATGAGATCATTGTATATTTCTCATGCATCATAAAGCGATTAATCTTCCTTTTGGGAGAAGGTAGTGATGTCTTGACTAAACTTGATTATTTTTCCAACCAGATAGTACTTGTTCAAGAAAGCTTGCTCTATTAAGTCTCATGTAGTTAGTGAATTTAGGGTTTCCAAGTGAATCCACTTCTTTGCCTTCCCCCTAAGAGAAAAGGGGAAAAGTCAAACTTGTATAGCATCAATTGAAACCTCATTTATCTTTATCGTGCCACATAGCTCTAAGAATTTCCAAATGCTTATTTGGGTCATCAGTTATTGACCCGCAAAATTGTAATTGTTGGACCATCTAGATTAATCACGTCTTGATCTCAAAATTGTTGGCCTCTACCCGTGGCCTTACAATGGAAGACTGACGAGAGTTAGCATTGAAGGTTCCATAATCTTCGCTCTTGATTGGAGACTTGGTTATTGTTGTTCTCCATATGGTCTCCCCCAACTCTCAGTGTTCTTCTTTCCCTTATAATATTACGAAGTGTCCTCTTGATCTCAAGATCAACGGGTATAGTAAGATCTTCTTGACTCCTCGTTCTACGTATAAGAAAGAAATAACACCTGAAAATTCAAAGGATAAATTATATAAAATAAGATGAAAATAAAATAAAATAAAAATTGTTAACCAAATTGTCGCTCGTGTTAATATCAACACGATCTCCGGCAATGGCGCCAAAAACTAGTCGTGAATTTTTCGTAAGTGCACAGATCGTTCAAGTAGTAAAATAAAGATCGTTCCCTCGAGGATCGATTGATTACTAACTCTTACGGTGACTTTAATTATTTAAGCAGTTAAAAACAATAGTTAAAGCTCAATTTAAATGAAAATGAAAATCAAAGCAATAAAGTAAGCAAATAAATCTAGGAAAAGTTAAGATTCAATCAAGATTTAAAAGCCTAGGACTAGGAATTCACTACACTACCCCCTATGATAAATTGTAATCCTATCTTTGTTAATGTTCAATTATGTTCTCGAATGTGATTTGTCCTAAATTATTTAAAGTCTAATTTCTTGGCATGAAAATTGTATTAAAACTCCATCAATCTCATTCTCATGGCAATTAATTCAAGTTCCAACCCATTAGGTTTTATGACAATCGTTTGTTTCTCGAAGGATTTAAGTCTATTTCTAAGTCTCAATTCCTAAGTTTAATTCTTAGATTATTTAGCAATTAGGCTTTATCTTTCGATCTTTCACGTAAAACCTAAGATCATGTAAATATAGCCGGCAACATACCACAAGCATTAAGCATACTAAGAATGAATCAAGAATAATAATTTTTCATTAACAAAGAATCAAATTAACAATTTAACATAGAAAAGTAGAGAGTTGCATCCTAATCTTAGAAAAAGGAATTTAGCCACTCATGGCTAATGTAGCACAAACTAGAACAAAAGTTAAAGAAATAACCATGATTCTATCTTAAGAAAATAGGAAAGAATAAAAAAAAAAAAAGAGGAAATGGAGAAGATGAAGATGGAGAAGATGTCTTCAATAGTTGAACTTCAATTACTCTTGCACTTGTCTTCATAACCCTTTGCCTCTCACTTTTTACCGTTGCGAAAAGTCCTAAATGGTGTCTCTTTAGGTTTAGAGATTTGCTCTATTTATAATAGTTTGGGGACAAAACTGCCTATTTTTCACGTCAAGAAGCCTCACACCGTGTGCCATAAAAACAACATAACTGCACCGTAAGTGAGACACGGTCGTGTCTCCCACACAGAAGAGTTTTCCAAGTCAGATAGGGTTGTGTCTAACTCCTTAATCGCTCACAAGACCCTGTCTAACTCCTCAATCGCTCACAAGGCCAAAATGATCCTCTTTTGCTTTGAAATCGCAATGTCTTCACCTAACTTCACTCCAAATGTGATAAACCTTTTTCAATCTGCAAAAACAAAGATAATGATAAGAATCCATTGATAATCACATATTTTATTCATTAAGAAACCCTTATGTTTAGTCATTTACACTCTCCATATTCTTAATTGATTGAGTTTGGTATGATTTTGTGAGTTTGAGCTCAAATTGGTCCTAATTGAATATTTCCAGCATTATTGAGATTTGACACTGTTTCTGTATTTTGGCCATAACTTGAGTTCCTAATATCTGATGAACATGAATTTTATCTTGTAGGAAATCTAAGAGGAAGCTCTACAACTTTGATGAAGAGCTCGAAGTCTGATTCAGATGTCTAAGGGACCTAAGTTGACATGGAAGTCAGAATACGGGTTCTGTCAGTAGAATCCGAACAGTGTGCACTCAAAAAAATCATATCTCAAGATGTAATAATGGATATGGGTTGAAATTTGGACATTGGATAGTCAAGATCCAAATAAACAACTTTCATGAAGAACACATTTTGAGAAAAAGAAGTCTAGTAGGTCATTTTGAGCTTGCAAGTCGGAACAGAGGTGCTGAAGTTGGGTTTGAGCAACCTACGGTATTTGGGACATATCTTGGGCTTAAGGAAGCCAAATTGGACGAACCAGCTATCCATTTTATAGCCAAGACAAGGATCTACAACTTTCATGAAGAACACTTTTCGTGGTTCTGAAGTATATTGGGTCGTTTTTGGCTTCCAAGTCAGACACGAAATTTTCGTCCTCAACCATCCACTCATCCATCCACTAATCCACTCATCCATCCACTAATCCACTCATCCACTCATCCACTAACTCACCCACTCATCCACTCATACACTAATCCAACCACTTAACCACTCCACCCACTCATCCACTAATCCATCCACTCATCCATCCACTCACCCATTCATGTCCATTATTTCCCACTCACCAAAAGTCCTTTGGCATTTTTCACTAATTCAACCACTCAACCATTCCACTCACTCATCCACTAAACCAATCCACTAAACCAACCCACTAATCCATCCACTCAAACACTCCACTCACTCATCCACTCATCCACCCACTTCCCTTTGTCATTTTGTTACCTTAGACTTCTATAAAAGGCACCATTTATCATGAACAACATGTAAATTCTCCTTCATTTCTCTCTAAGTTTCTTCTTGCTTCTTCATAGTTTCTCATAGTTTTGTATATTTTGATGCTCCCCTTCATGGTAATGGAGAGCTAAGCTACTTTGGGTCAATTTAGAACTCTTGAAGAGATTGTGGTTTGGATTCTTGAGACCTTGGTTATGTATTGTATTTGATTTGTAATTGAATTCCTCTTTCTTCTTCTTTTTCTTCTTCTTGATCTTGAATGCATGAATGGTGATTCTATTTATGTTGATCTGATTGATCTTGGTTTAAGATTGAGATTTGTGATGAAACTTAGAACTGATTGATCTAAACTAATCACATAAATAAAGATTGAGATTTGTGATGAAACTTAGAACTGATTGATCTAAATTAATCACAGAATTGAAGAGGTTAGGTTACTTGATTTGTGCCTAAGTTAATTGAATTCTAGTACTTGAAGTTAACATAGATTTTCATGAATGGTGCGATTGCGGATTTGTGTTTATCACTTGTTAATTGAATTCTAGGCGATCGTCTAGTATGAATTCTCGATTTGATGCAGATCTCGGTTAGATCCAAATTAACAATTCAATTGTGCTTCAAGTGTTTTATGAAGGGTCTATGATTGAATCCACTCAATCTTGGATAGGTTTCTAAATTGACTACTCTTTAATTGTCATTTCTTCCGTTAATTTTGTTAAGTACGATATTAAACTGTCAAACCCCCCTTTGCTAACTTTCACTTGATTTGATTAAATTACATCTACGATCCTTGAGGAGACGATCCGGTGTTGTCACTGTGCTACAAGCTTAGGTAATAACTTCGGTTATAATTTTGACTGAGTTCGGCGCTCGTCATCCATCTAAAATTCACCAATAAATATAAGCAAATCACTACAATTTATCTCGTATAAAACTATAAAATATAGGCTTATTAGTGGTTATAATAGTTAAACTTCTTCAACAATTTGACAATATATGATTAGATGATAGTATAAAAAATAATTTTATATTGACAATATATGATTAGATGATAGTGTAAAACCAATTTATATTGACAACATCTCAAAATTAAATCCTTTAAAATAAGAAAAAAATAAATTATTTTGGATAACTAGAACCAGATATTTTCTTTCCACTTTCTTTATTTTCCTCTTATTATTTCTAATACTTTCTTCATTTCACTATTTCTATTCTTTTTACGTACACACATTTGTAATGTGTTTTAGTTTTAGTTTTTCCTTTAAATAAACTAAGACAATTTAAAATATTTCTTTTGCCAATGCTTTTGTCAAAAATTCATTACTGTGCTTCATTTGAAAGGAAATAGAGTTGAAATTCCATGAACATTAATCAACAAATAAGATCTATGATTTTCTCAACAAGTGTGATTATTTTTAATGTAATTATCAATGTTTTAAAAACTAAATTGGTCATTGAACACGTTGAAAGACTGATTCAAGATTTAATGGTTCAACAATAATTAAACTATAGTCAAATCGAATATAATATATATATATATATATATATATATATATATATCTCCGCGCCTTGTCATTAACTACAAACCGCTTAATCAAGCTCTCCAATGGATTAGATATCCTATTCCAAATAAAAAGGATATTCTTAAGCGCCTTCATCCTGCGAAAATCTTTTCGAAATTCGACATGAAGTCAGGCTTCTGGAAAATCTAACTTAAGGAGTGTGATCGGTACAAGACGGCTTTCACAGTCCCTTTCGGGCAGTACGAATGGAATGTAATGCCCTTTGGTCTTAAAAATGCTCCCTCTGAATTTCAGAGAATCATGAATGAAATCTTTAATCCTCATTCAGACTTTACAATCATATACATTGATGATGTTCTTGTATACTCCCAGTCTGTAGATCAACATTTTAAACATATTAACATCTTTGTTAATATAATTAAAAAAATGGTCTAGCCGTGTCTAAATCTAAAATTAATCTATTCCAAACTCAAATTAGGTTTCTTGGCCATAATATTTATCAAGGAACTATTAATCCAATTAATCATGTAATTGAGTTTGCCGATAAATTCCCTAATCAAATAATTGACAAAACCCAACTTCAAAGGTTTCTTGGCTGTTTAAACTATGTCGCTGACTTCTTTCCTCAGCTAAGTAATCTGATCAAACCTTTGCATGATCGTCTGAAAACCAATCCACCTCCATGGTCTGATGTCCATACAGGTATTGTCAAACAAATCAAATCCCAGGTAAAGTCTCTTCCTTGCCTTTACCTTCCAAATCCAGACTCTTTCAAAATTGTCGAAACTGATGCCTCTGACATAGGTTATGGTGGGATTCTCAAACAAAGAGTCGCAGACAAAGAGCATGTCATTGCATATGCATCAAAACATTGGAATTCTGCACAACAGAATTATTCAACTGTTAAAAAAAAATTTTGGCAATAGTTTTGTGCATTACAAAATTTCAATCTGACTTGCTAAATCAAAAGTTTTTGGTTTGTGTTGATTGTAAATCTGCTAAAGACATTTTAACTAAAGATGTTAAGAATTTAGCGTCAAAACAAATTTTTGCAAGATGGCAAGCCATAAAAATATTAAGGATAAACATTCATGGATGTTTTACTTTAAACATAATGTACAATATAACTTCCCTCACTAGTTTCATGAATGGTGGGGATTTTTTAGTCCTATTAAAGACATCCTTCCTCCTCCAGCTCTGGAAGGTCTCAACTACTTTGAATCCAGAATTGACCTCGGCAATGACCCATGGCCGATTGAACTCCATTTCTAGTCCAAACTATCCCTTGCATGGATCTTTTCTTGGCAATTCAAGTACAAGAAGAGTTTTTATCACTAGAAGTGTCTCCCTACACTTGACAGGTATGCTTATGTCAAATGGTGGAAGAAGTTTGACTTCTCGCATGCCACTCCTGAAAGCCTCAAGAACTGGTTTTCCCAGAATCCTAAACTACTCAAGGCTGCTGACCATGAAACAAGTGTCTTTCTCAACAAGAGACCACAGGTAACCGCAGCATTATCTGCCTCAACTTCTAAAGAAGAATTTGAGAGAAAACTAAAAGTTATTCTTCGTCATCTCTAAGAAGACTCTCAACAAGAATCAGGAACAAGTTCTGATCCATTTTATCAAAATGAAGACGATTGCTTCGGCAAAGATATTGACAGTCATTGTGTCAATCTCAGTGATGATGAATAGTCACCATTGCGGCTGATCACTATGCTACACTGTTCACTGTAGCGCTTACGACTGATTACTGTGCTACATTATTCACTGTAGCGCTTGCGACTGATTACTGTGCTATACTATTCACTGTAGCGCTAAATTAATTTACTGTTTGTAATAGTAAAATTCTTGTCTATTTATTTTGTTTCTTCAGACATTGTAAGCATTCGAAAATTTAGACTCTTCTAGGTTCTCTTAGCTTACACAGTGACTTGAGAAGTGAGTGATCCTCCCTCTCTCCTTCATCTCTCAAAACTTGTAATCTTTATTATATCAATAAAGTTTCATCTTTTATATATGTAATTAATTTTTCTTTTCTCATCTCTTCGCCGAATCCCGACGTCTTTGACGCGTTTTCGGCTGTAACTTTAATGTTTTAATTTTCTTTATTTTATTTTTACATTTCATTTACATGTAAGCAGTCTGTCTGCATCCTACTTCTCTCTATCATGCTCTCTTTCTTCTCCTCCATTTTCCCGTGATCTCCTCCCTATAACTCTGGTATCAGAGCCTGATGGGGAAGTAGGAAAGTAAATGAACGGAGTTTAAGTTGCTTTTATCTTATTGAACTGGATACTAACGTTATTATGTTATAATGCTTTGATATTTATCTAATCTGTTTATTTCTTTGTTAAATCATGCTATAACTTGTTAAAACTGGAACTTAATTCTGGATCTGGTAAGTACACAGTTTAATGTTACCCTATCTTGGACTGGACGGTACATAATCCCCGTTTTGGATCTGTCTTGTGGGGCTGTAGCAGTAAGACCCAGTGGTGAAGGGCGGTAAGTCTAATTCGACGATGCTTCCACAAGAAGTGAAAGTTTGGGTACTGTGGTGACCTTGGACCAAGATCTGGTAAATGCTTGTAGTGGCTGTAGATCTAGACTTAACTAAGGACTTAATCGGTTAAATTATGATTTAATAATTGATAATCATCTCAGATCTAAATCAAAGTAATAAATAACTCGGTAATCTTAAAATCTAGTTCAGAAGATAAATTTAACTTAAATTTCCTCATTTCTGCTTCTATGGAACTGCATGATGGCAATGATATCGGAGGTTCATATACATCTGTTTTGATCTTTTAGTTTTTTGTATTTTGTTTTTATTTCTATTTTATATTTACTCTGCTTTTCTTTTATTTCTTTTTATATCTATGTTACGATCCCTGTCCTCAGCGATCTCCAAACTTACGGTTAGGTCATCCCAACCATCATCTTCTTCTCTTTCTGAGGAAAGCCTTAACCAAACTAAATCAAACATCTTTAATGAAGAAATTCATTTTGAAGACATTAACCAAAACTTTGACAATTGGGAAATTCCAAAAATTTCTTCTAACGATCTCTACAAACCTGAAGGTAGTTACTTTAGGAGTTCTGATTATATAATTAGGACAATAGAGAAAATAATCATAATAGAATCAGATGATGAAGAATTATTCTTATTATCTGAAGAATCTATTAAAAAACATAAATCAAAGTACAACTTTCTGCATATTGGTTGTGTGCAGGTAGCTATCAAGCCTTTAATCTGTGAGGGATTAAATGCATCTGTTCTTCTCTGTCTAAGAGATACCCGACATAATCATTTCCACGATTCTCTTCTTGGAACCATTGAAACAAGCCTAGGTCATGGTCCGATCTACTTCAACTGCTATCCGGACAAAACGATTAGTCTCCAAGACAAAAACATCCTTGACAGCCTTTTCTTAAACGTAAAGGTTAGTGGCTTAGATATGAAACCAGGTTCCATCCCCTTGTCTTTAATCTATCGAATTCAGTACAAAGTAATGAATTCTTCCATCTCCAAAGTCTTAAAATAAAAAAAAAAGGTTTTACAACTTTATTCTTAACTGACACATCCAAGGCCAACGTTGTTGTCCCAAGATCTATCCGATGGGAAGATGTATCTCTTCCTGAAAAATGGACTATGGATGAAGCTGCACCAGCTTTGCCCAGAGAATCTCCTGAGATTCAAGAAATCATACAACATCAAACTGGAAAAGTTGAACTCAGGTTTGACCGAAGAAACTCTTTTAGTTCATCTAGGTCTTTTAGATCTACTTCATCTCGATTTGATAATTTTAGATCTGCTTTGTCTAAGAAATCCTTTTCATTTCTAGGATCTTCTTCAACTATTAATCTTCAGGGTTTAGACACCTCGTCGACCCTTCACAAACCAATCTACCATCAGGTAGATAACCATGATCAGAGAACTATTCTCTCTCCAACTCACTCTGATATGAATGATGTCCATGACTAGTACACCATTCGTAATAGACAAACCAACCCTTAAGAAAGACTTCTTCTCCGAGGTATGGACGCCTCAACGGGAATGGTTTTTTGCCAATTATAAGGGTGATAAAAAGACTGAAATCCAGAATAAATGGTATACATTTATGGAAAACGTTCAAACCAATGTTCCTTTCTTTGACTGGTTCCATGCCTATCTTACTAGGAATGGAATTCCCTACCCATGGAGCATCGGTCTGATGGAAGACTTGTCTGTTAACGTCTTAACAGTCTGGCATCGGAAGGACGAAACTCTTGTCAAATCTGTTCTTCCTCCCCAAAGTTCTTATTTTCTGGATAAGAAAGATAAAAACAATAAACATGTCGTTGCCTCTCCATTCAAATCTAGAGTTGATGACGAACCCATAGGATCCCAAGACATTAAAGGTCTTATGGAACAAAACAATTATACAAACAAGTACCTTCAAATCTTAGGTGAAAAAATCTTGAACAAAGAACCTAAGAATAAAGAGAAAAAATCAATTGAACAACCTTCAGTTTCTGGAGTTAAAACTGAAAACCCAGAGATAGAAAAACCTATCTTCAAACCATTTAGAATTTCTAAACAAGTAAAAGAATCTATTAAACTTTTAAAGAACAAGAATTTAGGTAACCCTAATTCTAATCCTAACACTAAGTTAGTCAGTGAAATTGTCTCAAAACTTAATCGTATTCCGCCTGCTGATGCAGTCATTCCTGATACACCTCAATCTGAAACCTCTAGAGTTTCTAAAGTTGTCAATACTCTCAAGCAGTCTGATTCCCAGTCTGAACCAGATTGTTCGTCTAAGCATAACTCAGAAATCAAAATCAACCCAGTTGTTTCCAAAGTTCTCAACTGGAAAAATCCTTCTAAACTTTACTATCAGCGAGCAACTCCTCCTGATCTGTTGCTTGAAGAACGCGATCCAACGTTTAAATCGTTTAGCACCAACAATGTTTATGTCTGGGACATAGATGGCAAAAACGAATATCAAATCCTTCAAACTCTTCAAGAAATGACGATGGTTTCTACAGCCTATCAAACCTCTTATGACTGTAGTGATCAAATTATCTGTGAAGTCCTGATTGCAGGCTTTACTGGTCAACTCAAAGGTTGGTGGGATCATTATCTCACTGATACTCAACGAAACGACATTCAAAATGTCGTTAAAACTGATTCTGAAGGCTATCCTATCCTTAGTGATGGCAAACAAATCCTTGATTCGGTTAACGCCTTAATCTTCGCTATCGTTCAACATTTTATTGGCGATACATCCATCTGGCGTAATAGATCTGCTGAGCTTCTATCCAATCTGAAGTGTAAGTCCTTGTCTAACTTTAGATGTTATCGTGATACCTTCCTGACCAGAGTCTACACTCGTGAAGACTGTCAACAACCTTTCTGGAAGGAGAAATTCCTTGCAGGACTACCCAATTCTCTTAGCGACAAAGTCAGAGATAAAATCCGTGGTCAATCTCTTAATGGAGAAATCCCTTATGAGCAATTGAGTTACGGCCAACTCATTGCTTTCGTTCAGAAAGTTGCCCTAAAAATCTGTCAAGATGATAAGATTCAATCTCAGCTTGCCAGAGAAAAGACTCAAACTAAGTGGGAGCTTGGAAACTTCTGCGAACAATTTGGCCTTCCTTGTGCCAGGAAGAAGAAGAATAAACCTAAGTAGATTCATCCCCAGAATAAAAAATCTAAATATTTTAAGCATAAAGCTTCTGCCAAACCTAGAAGACTTAAGCAAGAATTTAAGTCAAAACCTCCAATCGACAATGTCAAGGTTCCGTCGAAACCTGTAATCTGCTACAATTGTGGCAAACCTGGTCATATTAGTAAATACTGTAGGCTTAAGAAAAAGATAAAAGCCTTAAATCTCGACCAAGCTGTCGAAGAACAGCTCAATAATCTTCTCATTGAATCATCTGAAGAAGATTCCGAAAGAGAATTTTCTGAAGATTTAAACCAGATCCAAGATGATGATATCTCATCATCCGACGATGATTCTAACTTTCCAACGGTTAATGTATTGACCAAAGAACAAGATCTTTTGTTTGAAGTTCTCAATTCCGTCGAAAACTCTGAAGAACGTAGTGTCTTCTTACAAAAGTTCAAAACAATAATCGAAGAATCCTCTTCTAAAACTCTTAAGAATCCAATTCTTAGGAACAAATATGATCTTAAAGAAACGATTAAGAAGATTGAAAAATCTGTCTCTAAGAAACCAATTACTCTTCAAGATCTTCAGTCTGAGACTAATAACCTTAAGATTGAAGTAAAAAAACTTAAAGAGGAACAACAAATTCATTTGCTTATCATCTCCCAGTTAGGTGATATGCAATCCGACAATGAATCCGAGAAATCCGACAAGATTTCTGAAGCCTTAATCTTAGCTAATCCTAAGATTCGACAAGATAATGATGCATTCTGTGACATTATCAACAAATTAAGAATTCAAAAATTCTTTATCAACATTTGTATCAAAATCGACGATTTTGTTCTTAACACTATTGCTCTGTTCGACACAGGTGCTGATTCAAACTGTATTTTGGAGGGTATGGTCCCGACAAAGTATTTTGAAAAAACTACTGAGCGGCTCAGTACCGCTAGTGGTTCAAAACTCAAAATCCAGTACAAACTCTCATCTGCAATTATTGAAAATCAGGGTTTCCAGGTTGAAACCTCTTTCCTCCTTGTCAAGAATCTCAAAGGCGAAGTTATCCTTGGAACACCTTTCATTAGGGCTCTCTTCCCTTTGCAAATCACTGAAGAAGGAATTCTTACCCAACATCTTAGCAAAACTATCTGTTTCCCTTTCCTTAGGAAACCAATTCTCAAGACTCTAAATCCAATTGTTAATCTAATTAACAATAAACAAAGACAAATTAAATATCTTAAAGAAGAAATTTATTTTAAGAATATCAACAATCAGCTTGCTCAACCTCAGGTTAAGAAGCGTATTGAAGCCCTTCATCTTCAAATCCAAAACTCAATCTGTTCCGATCTGCCGAATGCATTTTGGGAAAGAAAGAAGCATATGGTCGATCTCCCATATGAGAAAGATTTCAACGATCGTATGATCCCAACCAAAGCTCGTCCTATCCAGATGAGTCATGAACTTCTCGATTTCTGTAAAATCGAGATTAATGATCTTTTATTTAAAGGCCTCATCCGTAAAAGTAAGTCCCATTGGTCTTGCTCTGCCTTTTATGTCAACAAAGCTGTTGAGATCGAAAGAGGAGCTCCGCGCCTTGTCATTAACTACAAACCGCTTAATCAAGCTCTCCAATGGATTAGGCATCCTATTCCAAATAAAAAGGATCTTCTTAAGCGCCTTCATTCTACGAAAATCTTTTCAAAATTTGACATTAAGTCAGGCTTCTGGCAAATCCAACTTAAGGAGTGTGATCGCTACAAGACGGCTTTCACAGTCCCTTTCGGGCAGTACGAATGGAATGTAATGCCCTTTGGTCTTAAAAATGCTCCCTCTGAATTTCAGAGAATCATGAATGAAATCTTTAATCCTCATTCAGACTTTACAATCGTATACATTGATGATGTTCTTGTATACTCCCAGTCTGTAGATCAACATTTTAAACATATTAACATCTTTGTTAATATAATTAAAAAAAATGGTTTAGCCGTGTCTAAATCTAAAATTAATCTATTCCAAACTCAAATTAGGTTTCTTGGCCATAATATTTATCAAGGAACTATTAATCCAATTAATCGTGTAATTGAGTTTGCCGATAAATTCCCTAATCAAATAATTGATAAAACCCAACTTCAAAGGTTTCTTGGCTGTTTAAACTATGTCGCTGACTTCTTTCCTCAGCTAAGTAACCTGATCAAGCCTTTGCATGATCGTCTGAAAGCCAATCCACCTCCATGGTCTAATGTCCATACAGGTATTGTCAAACAAATCAAATCCCAGGTAAAGTCTCTTCCTTGCCTTTACCTTCCAAATCCAGACTCTTTTAAAATTGTCGAAACTGATGCCTTTGACATAAGTTATGATGGCATTCTCAAACAAAGAGTCGCAGACAAAGAGCATGTCATTGCATATGCATCAAAACATTGGAATTCTGCACAACAGAATTATTCAACTGTTAAAAAAGAAATTTTGGTAATAGTTTTGTGCATTACAAAATTTCAATCTGACTTGCTAAATCAAAAGTTTTTGGTTCGTGTTGATTATAAATCTACCAAAGACATTTTAACTAAAGATGTTAAGAATTTAGCGTCAAAACAAATTTTTGCAAGATGGCAAGCCATCCTTTCTGTCTTTGATTTCGATATTGAATATATCAAAGGAACCTCAAACACTTTGCCTGATTATCTTACTCATGAATATCTTCAGGGAAAGTAGTAGAATGCCTCGAGGAGGCTCATCATCCTCATCGTTCCCTTCCCGAGGAAGGGGTAAAGGTAAGTTAATTCTTTCTGGATTAACTAAAAAATCTTCTTCTGTCTCAGGGTCTTCAACCCCATCTGAGTCTTCAACTCAGGTCCAAGCTACTCAAACTGGGTCATCAACTCAGAAACCAACCCAAAACCAACCAAAGAAACAGACTAGCGATGACTATGCGGTGGCTGTCCCTGCATACCCTATCCAAGTCCTACAGACCTTTCAACAGCAAGGTCTCACCAAACTACCAAAAGAATCTTGGGTCGACATTGCTGCTCAAGAGGACCTTGAATCCCAAATTCAAGCCCTGAAAAACAAGGAAATTGTGATCCAATCTCCTAGCAGACATATTGCCATGTCCAAGCCTGTCCAAAGCCAATCTTCTTCTCAAAATGAATATTTTGAAAAAGAAACCACTATGCAGGTCTTCCAAATGGAACCCAGCGTCTTCCATGTCAACCCAAACATTGCAGCCCAAAAGATTTTCCCCAAAGGTCTTTTGTTCAAACCTGATGCACCATATAAAACCCGAGAGTTTTATGAGTACATCCTTATTGACACAGGGTCTGTCTCCATCAGACATTACAAAGACGAAAAAATTACTGATAAAGAAGTCATTGATTATTCAACCTGCCAAATTCTGAAGTTCATCTCTCCTGGTGAATGGGGTGATAATCTGTACAAGCTTCGTGCTTTTTCTAAATCTTATCCTATTGACTTTAATTATTGGGATTATTCTGATGCATGGCTTTACACTTTTTGGTTTAAAAATATTAACGGTAAACATTCATGGATGTTTTACTTTAAACATAATGTACAATATAACTTCCCTCACTGGTTTCATGAATGGTGGGGATTTTTCGGTCCTATTAAAGACATCCTTCCTCCTCCAGCTCTGGAAGGTCTCAACTACTTTGAATCCAGAATTGACCTCGGCAATGACCCATGGCCGATTGAACTCCATTTCTGGTCCAAACTATCCCTTGCACGGATCTTTTCTTGGCAATTCAAGTACAAGAAGAGTTTTTATCACCAGAAGTGTCTCCATACACTTGACAGGTATGCTTATGTCAAATGGTGGAAAAAGTTTGACTTCTCGCATGCCACTCCTGAAAGCCTCAAGAACTGGTTTTCCCAGAATCCTAAACTACTCAAGGCCGCTGACCATGAAACAAGTGTGTTTCTCAACAAGAGAGCATAGGCAACCGCAGCATTATCTGCCTCAACTTCCAAAGAAGAATTTGAGAGAAATCTAAAAGTTATTCTTCGTCATCTCCAAGAAGACTCTCAACAAGAATCAGGAACAAGTTCTGATCCATTTTATCAAAATGAAGACGATTGCTTCGGCAAAGATATTAACAGTCATTGTGTCAATCTCAGTGATGATGAATAGTCACCATTGCGGCCGATCACTATGCTACACTGTTCACTGTAGCGCTTGCGACTGATTACTGTGCTACACTATTCACTGTAGCGCTTGCGACTGATTACTGTGCTATACTATTCACTCTAGCGCTAAATTAATTTACTGTTTGTAATAGTAAAATTCTTGTCCATTTATTTTGTTTCTTCAGACATTGTAAGCATTCGGAAAATTTAGACTCTTCTAGGTTCTCTTAGCTTACAGAGTGACTTGAGAAGTGAGTGATCCTCCCTCCCTCCCTCATCTCTCAAAACTTGTAATCTTTATTATATCAATAAAGTTTCATCTTTTATATATGTAATTAATTCTTCTCTTCATCTCTTCGCCGGATCCCGACGTCTTTGACGCGCATTCGGCTTTCACTTTAATGTTTTAATTTTCTTTATTTTATTTTTTCATTTCATTTACATGTAAGCAAATCCATCTGCATCCTACTTCTCTCTATGTCGCTTCTCTTTCTTCTCCTCCGTTTTCCTCGATCTATATATATATATATATATATATATATATACCGATTAAATAAGTAAAAGTGATTAGAAATATAATTACATACCGGTGTATGGAAAAAAAATTGTTCAAGAAGGGGCTAAAGCTCACTAGTGTATACAAATTTATTAAGGCTTAAGATTGACTAAATATTAAAAATGTAATTATTATCGAATATATAATAAGAATTTAATGTCATCTTTTTATTTTTATAAAAATCAAACAAAATAATTATAAACAATATATTATGAAGACATAACCAACAACATAGATTTGTCCAGTGGTTGGACGACTGCTTGTTAAATTCAGTATGTTCATTAGTTCAAACACTGATTCTGAGCAATTTGGTTATGTATACTTGATCGAATTGACCAATGTACCAGTTCCCAAAAAAAATGCATCAACTCTAAATCGTGAATCAATCAAACAATGGTCTGATTCACATGTTTTGACTAGTTCACCAATTCAAACATTGATTCTGAGTAATCTGATTACATAGACCTAAACAGACTAGTCAATGAACTAGTTCCCAGTTTAACTAATCAGACCATCCAATCCAATCTGATTTTCAAAAATTACGATAATTACTGATAAACAATATATTGTTTTGTATTTGTTGAATTTGTCAAAATCAAATTAATTAAAAGTATAATAATTCCTTTCATACACATCATGATTCTTTATTAATATGTCTGTGGATTAGTATATATTTTTTATAATGTTATGAAGAACAATTATAATTAGTGCAAGTGATAGAGAATAAATAAAGGGAATAATATTATTGATCAATATCAAATGTGTATTACATAAGGCATAGTAAGAAGTATTTATAGTGAAGGCATAAGGTATTCAAAACTATATCAAATCCTAATCGGATACAAGTTTTCGTATAACCAAATTTCAACCAGATACATGTTTCTTTATAATCAAATCTTAGGAAATCAAAATCAGATCATAATAATTATTGTAATATCTTTTAGACATCCATTTTCCAATAATATTTCATAACACTCCCTTTGGATCTCCATTAGGGATATGCCTAATTAAAACCTTTCTAGGAAAAAACCCAATGGAAAAAAATTCTAGTGAATGGAAAAGAGTACAATATCCTTCGTATTGAGGATTTGCCTAATTAAAAACCTCATTAAGGAAAATCCTATAGAACAAAACCTTAATCAAGAAAAAAAGAGTACAATATTCCCTCCTTCTTGATAACATTAAGTAAGGTCTCTGAATTGATTCATTATCCCCCTCTTGGAAGCATCACTTGAATGAATCTGTTGAACAACAATTTCTCCTTTCTTCTGAAAATCACATATGAGGAAGGTTGTCTCTTTTAATATATTTTACCTTCAGTTGAGTTATACAAGCAGTGTCGTCTTCATATAAAACTGTTAGTATTTCTTCCTCATAAGACAAACCACAAGAATTTTGAAAATTCTGAATCGTTGCACGATATAGCTACATCTTCACATGTAAATAAATACTGTTTGAGACCTTGCTTTATCTGTATGAAAATATCCTTTATTTGTAAAAACAATTAATTGTGACATAGTTCAAATAAAGTAACCACATATCCGTTGTTCCTCGGATATATCAACATGTAATTGCATCCACCATAGAAGAATAAAGTTCTCCATAGTTAATATCAAGTCATGCTTCATATCTTATGATTTTCTCATAAGCACCCATTTGTATCGCATATATTTTACATTTTCTAGGATTCTGACTTCAAGTCCATTAAAACCTCTTCTCAAATTCAAACTATAGGTTCAAAATCCTCACATGTTACAAGTGAGTTTAATTTTTGTCAACAAGTTTTTCTATTTTTGCCAATCATTTCAACATTGATATTCTTTAATGATTTTATTTTCAAGATCTCCATTCTCATAATATTGTACGCTAGATTATATTTAAATATGTTGTTGACAACTATTTCCTTTCAATTTCATCTTTTCCCCCAAAGAGACATAATTTACCAAGATTTCATCATTTTTACTATTTTTAGGTACATGATCTGACTCTAACCTCTTCATCAAGAGTATCCTCTTTAGGATTATTTGCCTCTTTAACGATATTATTTTCTCCTTTTCCTATTATGGGATTTTTATCTTTAGAATTGTTTGACCAACGATACTTTAAGTGTACTTTTGAATCATGGAGTATTACAGTCGGTATAGGGTTTAGTTATCCCTTTTATAAAAAATACATCTAGCAAGTCATTTGCTATCCTATATTATCTTGTTCGAGGATCTAAATAATATAATGATGATGTATTTCAAGTAATTTCTTTTTTCAGGTATTTATTCTCTCCCACCAATTTTGGAAACATTCATATCCAATGTATAATCCTAATAATGGTGCAATGTGGTGGAATAATCATAACTATATCGCATATATTCATATAAAGGAAATACTTGGCTTCAAGCTCAAGTATAACTGTAGAAGGAATGATTTATGATAAATTATTAGTCTTATACGAATAAGTACTATAACATTTAATATAACATACTCCCAAGCAAAATTGAGAGTTTTGTTCTCATAAATTATTATCTAATTATCAATTAGAGGCATACTAAACAAGAAACAAAGTGTTCAATACTAATGGCCATATATCACTAAAAGCTTGAGAAATATATTCACCAACATTATCAAGACCAATTGTCTTAATTACATTATTTGGAAATTGTGTTCTTAATTGAATATCTTGCCCAAGTAGTCTAAAAAAAATGTTAGATTGTGAGATGATAATGAGCACGCATGTAATCATCTTATAGATGCATTTATTAAAATCATTAAGGGCCCGCTCCACATGATGGATGAATCTCAACATATTTAGTTTATCATGCCAAATAATAAAAATATTTGGACTAGTAAACTTTTGATTTATAATAATATGTTCTTCAATTGCACTCAAAGTGTAATATAGACTATAGTAAAATAGTAGGTAGTCTTTATAAGGCAATTTTCTTACCCAAAACAATAAAAATATAGGTATTCAGTGTTTCCCTCATTTATAATCTCAATATGATATCCATCTCACCCCACTTCTAGTGGGATACTATCTAGAGCTACGTATTTGACTATGCCCACACTTATAATTATTTGATGTCATTTCACCCACTTATGGGAATGGAACAAAACTAGTTGGACAATATTCATGGATAAATGTATGACAGGTATGTCTTCGATGTCTTTTCATGGCCAAAACTATAGCATGTATTATCTTCCCACTTCTTGTGGAATGTATTCTTGTTGAAAGAGATTGAACCATCATGGTCAAGGTCATTTTTCCATCATCTACCTCATCTATGGCTCTAACCATGTCATGCCCAAAGTTATATCCAAAATTATAAATTATCACATTCACAAGCCTCGTAATTTTCCCATCAATAACTCATTATTTTTCTCTTCCATATGAAGGCATGACGTTAATTCAAAAGTTTTTTTTAAAATCCTTTTCTTGATATTTCTTATACAAGAGCATATTCAAGACATCAAAAGTAGAGAATGTGTCCTCTCATATCATTCTTTCAAATTATTCTATAGATCGACAAGATCATTTTGGATTTCAATTTTGTTCTAAAGGTCTAGTTCTTTAGGAACTATACCATAATTTTTCATATAGATAATGACCAAGGAAAAATATTGATTTTGTGAAATCCTACAGGGATGCTTGATTTTTTGCTTTTGTGTAATCTCAAAATCAATGAGCTACAATATGTAGTTTCTTCTACTATTTATCAAGATCAATGAATTCGCTAAAAGACAAAATATGTTAGTAAAGAATATTTGACAATAAAATATTATAATTGAAACGCAAAAGATATTTTATAATCAGTCCTGTTATTCGTCCAACTTTTATACGTCTAATTTTTTTAATTCACTCATAAACTCATTTTGTATCTCACGGGAATGCTACAGTTGCATACAAGATGATTTGACATCTCTTTCACATTAACATATAGTGTAAATATGATGTGCGTATTGTAGCATTGTCTTTGCCTCAATGGTTTAATACGTTAAGTTTTGATGATGACAAATACAAGATAAAAAGAATGATGCTTATGCTTCATAGATGTGCTTAATGAGATATAATGTATCATGCATATGAAGATATTGAGTTATGAATTTAGATTAACTATGCTTGTGTTAAGTGAGTAATACTTTGTAGGATAGTTCAAGTATCAAGAGTGAGCATTGCAACAAGAAAGCAAAAGATTACAATCATGTTCAACTCAAGAAGAATGAGAATGATAAGATGTTCCAAGCATTTGCAAGATTTGAAGAGAAGAAATTTTTGGAAGCTTGAATTACATCAAGAATTCATGATGGCAAAAGGTCAAGTCCCAAGATTCTTCAAGAATAGCTTATAGGGCTTAGATCTTGTGTAAAGGTAAAAAGGAATCACACTAAGCTCAAATATATTTTAACATCTTTAAAAAGTGTTTCTTACATGTTTTAATGCCCAACAAACTGTTTTTGGAAAGTTAGTGTAGATGGCATTTCAAACCTTTGAATAATAGTCAAGTTTGTGTTTTGTAAAACTGACATTCGGTTACTATTTTAATCATAACTTTCAAAATACTTTGAGTTTTGTTATGAAACTTATTTCATATGAAAATAGACTCAAATATCTTTCCAATGAGTGGTCATTTACTTTAAACGGATAAGAAATGAAGAAGTTATGACCATTTGATTCAAACTATAAAATATAGTCAAGTTTGAGTTTTGAAAAATTGACCTTTGGTCAATCTTTTGATTATAACTCTCAAAATACTTTCAGTTTTATTGTGAAATTATTTCGTTTGAAAATAGACTCAAAGATCTTTCCAATGACTAGTCATTTACTTTAATCGGATAAGAAATGAAGTAGTTATGACCTTTTAAATTCAGCTTTCAAAACCAGAAATGTTGTAATCAATTACACAAGTCCTGTAATCGATTACAACATTGACAAAAGCCATGTAATCGATTACCAGAAGTGTGTAATCGATTACCAAGTGCCCAGAAACGTTTCTAACGACTATAAACAGCTAGTTTTCATAAAAAAAAAATCATTTCTAAACACTACCAACGACTATTTTATTATTTGGGCTCTATATATAAGTGATATTTGAAGCATTTACATCCTAAGAAACACAAGAACACTATACTTGATCCTTGAATTATCAAAATCATATTTTGAGCTTTAAAATATGAATCATTGATACCCATAGAGTTTCAAGTTATACTATCCACTCTTGAGAGAGTTTCTTATCATCCATACTTTGTTCTTCAAGTTGTATATCTACTCTTGTGAGAGTTTCTAATCTTTCTCTTCATCTTGAAATCATTGTAAGAAGGTGAGGTATCCTTCAAAGTTGTAAGGATGAGGTATCCCTTGTTGGTAAAGAGGGTGAGGTATCCCTCAAGATTGTAAAGGGTGAGGTATCCCTTGAAGTTGAGGCTGAAGCACAAAGGGTGAGGTATCCCAAGGTAGGGTGAGGTATCCCAAGGTGTGGTGAGTGCTCTATTATGTAAAGGTTACAAGCACCCATTGAAGCTTGAAGATATAGTAGAAAATCTCGAGTGATTGCTTGAGGACTGGACGTAGGCCACAAGTGGATTGGTAGCTGAACCAGGATAAATTTTGTATTTGATCTTCTCAACTCTATCTCTTTACATTTGTGCCTTAATTATATATGTTTGAGTTGAATTTGATATCTAACTTATTTACTTGATTTATCCTATAGCCCAAGTAGTATTTATGAAATCTCTAATAGTTACACCTTTGTTAAACTTATTATGCTGCATTTATTAATTGAGTTATTCAAAATGCTTAATTTCTCAAAGGTGTTTTAAAATTTGTATTCACCTAATTCACTCCCCCTCTTGGGTGATGATTGCCATGGCTAACAAGTGGTATCAGAGCTTCGTGCTCTAGTGAAAGCTTAACCGCTTAAAGTTAAAGATCCTTATTTGTTGGCAACCATTAAAAACCTTTTCAAAATGAATGGTTTTGAAATTGATAAACCACCATTCTTTGATGGTGTGAATTTTGTTTATTGGAAAGGTAGAATGGAAATTTATATGCAATCTATTGATCTTGATTTACGAGATATTGTACTTGATGGATTCACTTGCAAATCAAAACATTCCTGGAATGCCTATAATAAGAAATGTTTTTCCTTGAACATTAGAGCAACACAAATCTTAAGAAATAGTTTAAATGATGATGCTTATGCTAAAATTAAGAGTTGCTCTATTGCTAAAGATACATGGGATGCTCTTAATTTTATTTATTTTGCTAACAATGATTTCTTGCATAAAGTTGTATATAGAGAACAAGAAGAGCAAAAACCTCTAGAGGAAGACAACATTGAAAAATGTCCTCAAGAACATGTTCAAAGCAAGAAAATGAGCTCAATGCCTCTTGATGATAATGGTGCTCAATTTGAAGAAGAAGAAATGCAAAACAAAATTGAAAAATAAGATGTTCTTGAATCCTTGATGGACAACAATGAGAAAGATGATGATTTCCTCAAAGAGCCAAGAATGCTACAAATTAAGACTACTTCCTATATGGCTATAAAGGACTTCGAGGTAAATAACCATAAATTAGAGTATTGTCCTTTTTATGATGAGCTACAATGTGCATATGATGAATTGTATGATGGCTTTTGAATTTAGAAAATAAAAACTTATCTTGTTTGAAAAATATTTCCTTCATGGAAAATGAAATTGAAACTTTGAAAAATGAATATACTTTTCTTGATGAGGAAATGTCTTTAAAATATGAAACCTAAACTTCTTGTGAAAAGTGCATTAATTTAGAAAATCAAGTTGATGACTTATATTCTGAATTTGCCAATGCTAATGATTCTAATTGCTTACATTCCATGCTTGTTAATGAGAATAAAATTAATGTTATTCCACATAAAAGTTTAAGCAAGGCTTATAGCAAAAATAGTATAGAATGTAATAACAATAAAATGTTTAAGTTTTCCAAAGATGATCTTCAAAGGACCAAACCATCATTAAATTCAATTGTTTGCAACTTTTGTGGTCATCTAGGACATATTTCTCATTTATGCAATTATAGAAGCAAGTATGGGTTCCTAAAGATCTCAAATGCCCTTGTACTAACATTCAAGGACCCAAGATGAAGTGGATGCCAAAATGTCCTCCTAGTGCTTCAATTATGCAAAAAACTTATCAAAAGGATGGACTAATTAGTCAAAGGAAAGAGGAATCATCAAGAGGAATGCTTCAAAAGCCCATTGGTAGAAGTTTTGATCAAAGAAGGAAGATGACTTCAACTAAAGCTTCTCAAGTACAAAATATGGAACTTGCAAAGTTCAAAACACCAAAAGGGAAGCAATGGGTAAGGAAAAGAATTTCCTTAATTACCAAGGCCAAGGTATCAAAAGTCTTTACCTCTTATAATCATTCACTTAAAAAGACAATAAATATGAGGTATAGGCCTTAGGTAAAGGATATAATCATGTGCACTTAGTGAAATCCGAATATTTTGTTTAGCACATGATTATGTTCATTCTTTATGTACCATAACTCATTTGTTTGTTATATATCTTGGTACATAAGGTTCTACAATGTCTAGGTATGCTTTCTATGCTTTGAGTTGTCTATATATCATGAAAGTATGCATGCTATTGGCTATGTGCTTAATGATAATTGATCATTTAATTTGTTGTGCTCAATTTACATACTATGGAAAATTGATCTTTATGAGAGCATAATGAATTTATAATCAATGACTAACCTTTATGGATCCAAAATTGGTGGATACCAAAGAAAGTGCTTTGAATGGCATTGTAGGATGACTATTAGCTCAAGCATGCATTGAATTGAAATACAACTATGTTACTTAAGGTTTGAAAAATTTGAAATGGTCTAAGTTCTCCAAGAGTGATGAAAACATAAAAAGAATAACATAGAGAACCACAACATTCTCAAGGAGCCTTGAGGCATGGAAGTTGGAGTTACCTATAAAAACTCAATCAGTACACTCTTGGTGACATCAATCTCTTATCCTTACTTATGCTTTAAATTGAATATCATGTGATATTTGGATAAGTAAAGAGTTGGTTTTTATACCTTAACATGCCTTAAGTTGTGCTTTTCTAACATTGTGTCTTGAGAGTATCTTTACATATGCTAACATGCTAAATATGCACACATTTTGTTTGGAATGACATGTTATGGTAATAACTTTATTCTTGAGCTTGTGACTAATTCTCTTTGTTCAAATATGAAAATTCACATGCTCTCTCTTTGATGCTTAATCGTCTAATATACTTACTTGGAGATTGAAAAGTTAAATGTTATATGTCTTCTTATTTGAAATTACTTGATATGTTCATATCTTGAAAACAAGAAGTCAATGATTCTTTTTGTGCCTTAAACTTGTCTTTGATCTTCAATGATTCTTACATTGAGGTATATCTAGAAATGAATCATAAATGGTTTTAAAATTTATAATTTCATGGCTTTTCAAATCTTACTTTACAATCAAGAGCATAAGTTGGCATATTAGATTAATCATGCATAAGTTGAATTTCTACACAACTTTACTTTGCTGCATAATATGTTATTTTTACTGCATAATATATTGATTTGCTACATAATATACTATTTTGATGCATAACATGTCATCTTGCTGCATAATAATGAAGTTTTGCTACATAACTTGCTGGTTCCTAATCATATTTGAACCCAATACTGACTTGAGCATCAGAGGTTTTCCCTAAAGTTGTTTTGCAGGTACTCCATCATGCCAAAGTCCTCTAAAAAAGCTCAAATTTGCAAATCCTGTCAAAATGGCTTAATCCTTGGTAAAAGTACTAATTTTGCAAAAAGACATGTTTTAGATCTAGAACTGATAAATTTTTATGCTTACATTATGTTTGGAATTGATTTGAGAAGCTTTGGAACTAATTTGAAAAGTTTAAAATTGATCCTTCACTATTTGAAATACAAAATCTGAGTTTTAGTAGGCTGGTAATCGATTACAAAACTTTTGTAATCGATTACAAAGGTTCTGTCAAGCAAGTAATCAATTATATATTACTGGTAATCGATTACAATGAACCCAAAGCTCAGGTAATCGATTACACAAATAATGTAATCAATTACAAGGTTCCCAGAAGCATGACAATCGATTATATCAAAATTGTAATCGATTACAGGGGTAACAAAATGCTGGTAATCGTTACCCAACCCATTGTAATCGATTACATAGGGGTTTAAAAATAAGTTTCAGTGCACTAGAAGCCTTTTTATCTGAAACTCACATTATCATTGTTTACCTACTAGAATTTCTTACTTGATATTACATGCCTTACATGATCATTGTTTGCCCTAAATTGTTTATTTATATTTTGATGATCAAGCTTTTCTTGATAAACTTGAATCTTGCTTTGAAAATGTCTAAACTATGCTTTTGGATCCAAGTGCATATATCATTCTTCTGTTCTTGTTAGATCTAACATTACATGGTTGATAATGTTTTACATTATATATCAATCTAAATTATGCTTGCAAATGAGTTTAAATGATATTTGATGCTAACTTATGTTTTAGAGAACTTTTAGAGTTAGCTTTGGAAGTGTCTCTATGTGCTTCAAATATAGTCATCAAATATTGAAATGTCAAGCATAAATGGATAAAGAGAAGAGTTGAGTGAAGAGGAACATGACGAGATTTTCTTCAAGTACAATGGAATGGAATACGCAATGGAAGAAAGCTCAAACTCAAAGGACAAATAAATGAAGAACATTCTAAAGAAGCATCACTCTCTCAATAAGTATCTCTATCCCTAAGTTATTGTGGTATTTTATATGTTATGGATTGTATGATACTTATTGATAAATTAATTTTAAATGATTTGATGCTTTCCTTACATGAGAAGTATGTTTCGCATTGACAAAGTGCCTAATTGGATATTAACTTGCTAATGTTTGTCATTGCATATAGGGTGGATGATATTAGTGCTATACATACTTTAATCCCTATAGCATATTTCCTCAATGTGAATGTTTGATATCAATGATTCTCTTGATTTATGGATTCTTTGTAGTATAATGCCTATGAGAATCATGCTCTTGTCTTGAAAAGAATATGTGATTTTAATATAAAATCTCTATACCCTTCTTAAATGCTTTTAAAAATATAATGTGTTCTTACAAAATTCTTTTTGAAAGAGGGAGAAGTTTTAAAATGGTTTTTGATTGATGGATTAAGAATATAACCTTTTATGGTAATATGCTTGCATGATCTTGGTATATATATTTCACTTTATCCATCTTGTGCTTCAATGAGGGAAAGCCTAGCTCTTGAATTGTTGTTTATATCTCATAGTTTACATCATTGTTTGACATGAAGTGTTCTATTGTTAATACTATCAACATGTCAATGAAGATCATCTCTTATTCTCTTTCCCTCTATCAATGAAATAAGGTAAACATTCTTAAACTTCATATCTTTTGATTCTTTCATTGAGAAATACATGATATGTGGCAAGTTGTATGATCTTTCATTTGAAAACTTCAATTCCATGACCTTACATGGATATTTTGCAACTCCTAACAAGTGATATCAAGTGGTACTTATTTATCATGTGGTATGCATGACATTATATGCTAGACATAATTTATTAAGCTTATTGCTATCATATGCTAAATGTTGATGTACCAAAATGTGACAAGCATTACATGAATAATCTTTTATGTCTTTAAAGCATGTTTGTTTCATCTCTCTATTTTTGAATCATATGTAGAATCAAATAAGGGGAGATAGTTATGGTTTGAATAACTTGAAGAAGTTTTTGGTTTTGATGATTCTACTTTTTTTGACAACACGAGTTTTATTTATAAAGGGAGTGAAAATATTATCTTTCCTTCCTAAGCTTTTTTGTTGTTGTCAAATAGGGGGAGTGAAAACTGGAAAAAAAATATGTATGTTCTTGCACTTATTGTTGAAATGCTTACATGAATATCTATTCTTCTATATTGCATATTTTTCTTTGGTGATTTGTCATCATCAAAAAGGGAGAGATTGTAGCATTGTCTTTGCCTCAATGGTTTAATATGTTAAGTTTTGATGATGACAAATACAAGATAAAAAGAATGATGCTTATGCTTCATAGATGTGCTTAATGAGATATAATGTATCATGCATATGAAAATATTGAGTTATGAATTTAGACTAATTATGCTTGTGTTAAGTGAGTAATACTTTGTAGGATAGTTCAAGTATCAAGAGTGAGCATTGCAACAAGAAAGCAAAATATTACAATCATGTTCAACTCAAGAAGAATGAGAATAATAAGATGTTCCAAACATTTACAAGATTTGAAGAGAAGAAATTTTTGGAAGCTTGGATTACATCAAGAATTAATGATGACAAAAGGTCAAATCCCAAGGTTCTTCAAGAATAGCTTATAGGGCTTAGATCTTGTGTAAAGGTAAAAAGGAATCACACTAAGCTCAAATATGTTTTAACATCTTTAAAAAGTGTTTCTTACATGTTTTAATGCCCAACAAACTGTTTTTGGAAAGTTAGTCTTGATGGTAGTTCAAACCTTTGAAAAATAGCTAAGTTTGTGTTTTGCAAAACTGACATTCGGTTACTATTTTTATCGTAACTTTCAAAATACTTTGAGTTTTGTTATGAAATATTTCATATGAAAATAGACTCAAATATCTTTCCAATGAGTGGTCATTTACTTTAAACAGATAAGAAATGAAGAAGTTATGACCATTTGATTCAAACTATAAAATATAGTCAAGTTTGAGTTTTGAAAAATTAACCTTTAGTCAATCGTTTGATCATAACTCTCAAAATACTTTGAGTTTTGTTGTAAAACTTATTTCATTTGAAAATAGACTCAAAGATCTTTCCAATGACTAGTCATTTACTTTAATCGGATAAGAAATGGAGTAGTTATGACCTTTTAAAGTCAGCTTTCAAAACCAGAAATGATGTAATCGATTACACAAGTCCTGTAATAGATTACAACGTTGACAGAAGCTATGTAATCGATTACCAAAAGTGTGTAATCGATTACCAAGTGCCCAGAAACATTTCTAACAGCTATAAACGAGTAGTTTTCATTAAAAAAATCATTTCTAAACATTACCAACGATATTTTATCATTTGGGCTCTATATATAAGTGATATTTGAAGCATTTACATCTTAAGAAACACAAGAACACTATACTTGATCTTTGAATCATCAAAATCATATTTTGAGCTTTAAAGTATAAATCATTGATACCTATAGAGTTTCAAGTTGTATTATCCACTCTTGAGAGAGTTTCTTATCATCTATACTTTGTTCTTCAAGTTGTATATCTACTCTTGAGAGTTTCTAATCTTTCTCTTCATCTTGAAATCATTGTAAGAGGGTGATGTATCCCTCTAGAGAAAAGGGTGAGGTATCCCTCAAAGTTGTAAGGGTGAGGTATCCCTCAAGATTGTAAAGGGTGAGGTATCCCTTGAAGTTGAGGCTCAAACACAAAGAGTGAGGTATCCCAAGGTGTGCTGAGTGCTCTATTATGTAAAAGTTACAAGCACCCATTGAAGCTTGAAGATATAGTGGAAAATCTCGAGTGATTGCATGAAGACTGGACGTAGGCCACAAGTGGATTGGTAGCTGAACCAGGATAAATCTTATGTTTGATCTTCTCAACTCTATCTCTTTACATTTGTGCCTTAATTATATATGCTTGAGTTGAATTTGATATCTAGCTTATTTACTTGATTTATCCTATAGTCCAAGTAGTATTTGTGAAATCTCTAATAGTTGCACCTTTATTAAACTTATTCTGTTACATTTATTAATTGAGTTATTCAAAATGTTTAATTTCTCAAAGGTGTTTTAAAATTTGTAATCACCCAATTCACCTCCCCTCTTTGGTGATGATTGCCATGGCTAATATGTAACACCTTCCGTAGGGCGTCACATTTTAAATAAAAATATAAAATCAACTGAAATCATTTTATAAAAGTTTTGATTTTTAAAAGATAAATTTTAAAATATCATTTTTGCGAAAATATAAACTTACCAAAAATTATAAGTAAAACAGAAATTAGATTGAATTAATTAATACACATATTATATATTACAAAATATCCAACAACAAATTAAAACATAACATTTACAGACTCAGAGAAATAGTAGCAAACCCAAAGAAGGTTACTACTAATAGCACGGTAACAACACTAACGGAAAATAGCACTTGATGACTAACAAATATAGTCACCAATTTTGACCACCTCCTCATTGGTCCACGAGTACAAAGACTTGATGACTAAACGTGGTCCCGCAAAATATTTCCTATCCGTCATTTATTTATACCGACTAATAAAATAATATTATAATAATATAAAATTATTTTATTTGACAAGCTTAAATCCTAAAAATTAAAAAGATTAATTTTAGGCTCATTCAGAATTGGGTTTAGTAAGATCCCCCGCCTCTGAATAATTAAAAAACAGATTTTTCCGGTCCGAAAAATATTATTTTCCTACCCCGGAGCAAATCACACAAAAAGTTCAAATAAAATCACAGACAGTAATATTGAGCGCTATATCAAGTAGAAAACAATTAAAAACAGCAAAAATATCAAAAACAGCACATTCGGGACGTAATGGTCATTTCCCATTTTTTCCCACAATGTAGCTAATCATCCAAAACGTTCAAATAAAATATCCAGCAGTATTATATAGCTGTATATTACACAGAAAAATTTAAAACAGCGGATTCAAGAAAAATTTATTTCACTGTCTTGAAGAAAAATACGTAAAACGATTATATAAAATACTGCATAAAGATATACATCTGTTTTTCATACAAAAAATTTAAAATAGTAATTTGATAAAATTTTTATTTTACTGTATCGAAACAAATTATGTAAAACGACCAAATAAAATAACAAACAAGATATTTTTCTCGTATTTCATACGAAAAACAAGAAACATTAAAATAGGGACACAACGGCTTTTACCCAAAAGTTGGAGTGTTACAACACTCCCCACCAAAAAGGAATTTCGTCCCCCGAATTCGTAGTAATCTCCGAACAAATCCTCCGTCTTCTCTTTTAGTTCCCACGTTGCACATCCGTTTACACCATTCCAGATTACCTCGATTAACGAAAACTCCTTGCATCGCGTAAAACATAGAGAATAGTGTTTTAGTGTGATTCTTCATGATTTCGAGAATAGATCAGAATGTCGTTAATAAAGATAATGACAATTCTGTCTAAGTAAAGACGAAAGATACTATCCACTACACTTCCGCTGCGTCACTCTGATCAGTACCACTTGAAATTATCCCTGCCTTCGTACCGTTTCACTCTTTTTCCTTTGCTTTTAACAGGAAGTACCTCACAAATCAAGTTCTCTTTTTCAACAATACTGTATTTGATACTTGTGACATAATTTTGACTAAAAATATCCCTTCTTTTGCAATTGCAATATATAAAAGGACATTATAAAAATTTAGAAAGAGAAGGTAGAGAAACTATCTCAATTGTTACCAGACATGTCCAACAAAGAATCTGACATTTTCCGATTTTTAAGAATGAGTTTTCTGGGACACCAAAGTTTTACTGAAATAACTATAGGATATGATTAAAGATAACCAATCCCTGTATAAGATCACATCTCTCTCTCGAAAGAGGTAGACAGTTTAGATTAACAGAAAAGATTGTTTAAGTAACTGGATAATAACAATAGGTTTGGTAACAAAAGCAGAAATAGATAAATCAAAAGGTAACAAAGGTATTGATAACTCTAATAAACCCAAATAGTCAATTAGTCATAAAAGAATGAGTTAGACCAAAAGAACATTTTTCGCAATTGCGATATATGAAAGATGTCATGAAGACATAGAAATAAAAGATGATAGAATCATCCATACCACCGAACATATCCAATAGAGAAATTGATATGGTACGATGAATTTAAAAGTAAGCTTTTTAACTTGAACAATTCAACTGATAAGTCTAACAGAGTATGGATGGTTGGAAAAATACCCAATCCATATTTTTAGATCACGTCTGTTTTGAGAAAGAAGTATACAAATTGAATCAACAGAAAAGATTCAATTATTTAACAGACTTAGGATGGTTTAAGCAACTCAAGTCCTCAACCGCATGTTTTAGCAATAGAAATAGAAACAACCAGATCAAAAGATAATGAAGACACAAATAATTCTAATTGACCCACACAATATATGCCATAAAGAAATAGGTTACTCTCGGAATTATACGGTATGGTTAAAGGATCACCTTTTTGTGACACAATCTCCTTTGTTTAAGTTCTTCCATTTAAGATGTTTTTGCTCCACTTGAAGAATCGATGTTCCACTCTACTTAAGATGTCGAAGCACGTACGTTACTAACAGATGACTTCGTTTTTAGCAAGATACACTGTTCAGCAAAACGTCCGAGCATCCTACACTTGAAAACAGATGATTCCGTTGATTGCACAACTCCTTGTTAGATGATCTTCCTCACACTTTCAACACGTTGGTGCAGATGTCACAGTCTAACTAAACCTGCTACCGCTAGTTCTTCTTCCACGAGATTGCTGTTGTTGTCGATTTCCTGATGATCATGAATTACGTTTTTCCACTGGACTTGCTTGACCGTACACTTTTTCCTCCTTGAGAACCAACATGGTCCAATGTTACGAAACCTCGCATTTTAAGATTTATCTTGACTTTGTCCGATTCCAAACCTCGACTATTATTCCTTGCTGCAGAGCAATTCCTCAAATCATGTTGTACTGTTCCTTCAGCTATTCTTTGCATTGCTTTCGTAGATGCAGTCATATCGCCGTTATCGCGTCCTGCTTCCTCACGTGCATGTTTACCACGAATCATCGTTTTTCTTCAAAGACAGACGAATCATAGTACAATGGATACCAAAGTAACCATTCCAAAGAAACATTGTCTCCTTTCGGAGTCCAAGCACATAGAGTCACACAACAAAAACAAGACAGACCTAACCACAACCCCAAAAAGACTCTAACCGTGCTCTGATACCAACTAATGTAACACCTTCCGTAGGGCGTCACATTTTAAATAAAAATATAAAATCAACTGAAATCATTTTATAAAAGTTTTGATTTTTAAAAGATAAATTTTAAAATATCATTTTTGCGGAAATATAAACTTACCAAAAATTATAAGTAAAACAGAAATTAGATTGAATTAATTAATACACATACTATATATTACAAAATATCCAACAACAAATTAAAACATAACATTTACAGATCTCGAGAAACAAGAGAAACCCAAAGAAGGTTACTACTAATAGCACGCTAACAACACTAACGGAAAAAAAAAAACCCAACCTACAAGATCCATGTCTCCACCAATCGCATCCCGTTGAAGTCCGAAGGTCACTCTTCGACGCCGTCACCATCTTCTGAATATGGCCTCCAATAGGTTTACTCCGCCTACTATACGATTTTAACAACACAACACAACACAAAGAATACAAGAAAGAGTGAGATCCCCTTTCACCAATACCAAGACGGTAGCAAAGAATGATTCGAATGACAAAGTCATTCCATACACACGATATCACAATTATAGTCATGTTATCAATTTACAAATATTTCTAATATGCATATAACCTAATAAAATAAACAGGAATAACATTATCAGGATAGATATAACAATTCCTACCATATAAAATATCATAACAGTACAATATAAAAGAAAGATCAAATGTCATAACAACAGAAATATCACAAATGAAAGGTCACAGATAAAAATCACGATAGAAATCACAAATAAAAATCACAAATAAAAATATAATAGATAAAAGATAACAAATAAAAGATAATGAATAAAAGATAACAGATAAAAATAACAAATAAAAGAAATAACAAATAAAAGATAATAGATAAAAATAACAAATAAAAGATAACAATGCACCACATATCAACATATACAACAAGACACAATCCTACTCCATGGAGCTAAAAACATACGTAGACATCGAGAGCGAATGATCCTCAAAATCTATTAGTACCACTACGCCCAACCAAACTATTGCATACCATCACACGTTGCGTCTATAGCCCCACGACACTGGGAATCCACCATCCAGGTGTGGTGTAGTTCACTGTTTCCCGTTGTGACACTACAGGCAATGTACTATTAGACTTCACAAGATCTCGATTAAACATAGTGTGTGTCGAGTCCACTAGTGTGTTATCATTTACCACGGCCTAGAAGAGCAACCAACTGTCCACATATGGATTTATGCACACTAATGCCTCCAAGTCCATTCAAAATCGAACCACACTACGCTTATCGCACCGACAATACGATGTGATTCACCTCGTCAATCAATCCACCAAAAATTTGGCATAAACGCCACACATAAACCAAAGATAAGAAAATTACGAAAATATCCTCAGAGATAAAAATATATAAAGCCTGTACGGGTTCACATTTTCCCGACAGCGAAAGCTTGCCCTCATTGGCAACAAATATATATATAAAGAAAACCTGTACGGGTTCACATTTTCCCGACAAATGAAAAATACAATAACGTTCAATCGCGTAGAAATTTTATCGCATTTTCACAATTCCGTCGTTTTTACAAACATTTATAAATCGCGTAAATATATTTTAATCGTTTTCAAAATCGCGTAGAATTTTTAATACGTTTTCTCAATCGCGTAAGATTTTTAAATCGTTTTCTTGTCCAACTTCCTTAAAATAACTGTTTAAAACAAACAAAATAATATATAGTACTTTTAAATTACGTAGAATATTTTTCATAGCGTATAATGTCTTTTGCTCATCTTTTTCTCATTTTATTTGTCTGCTTTTTAATAAAAATTGACAAGATTTGATTTAGAAATAAATTATAATAATGGTTTTCTAGGTTTATCAATAAACTCCTTTTATTTTTATTACAACCAATTAATTACACTTTTGAAAATTACTAACGTGCTTCAAAACACATGGGGAGCTATACGTTAGAAATTTTATAAAGCTACTGTATTTCTTCTTACAGTAAAAATCATTAGTATTAACCTCTTAAACTTAATTCTAACCACTTTATTTCTTTAAAACTCATTGTAGAAAATTTACTTTAACTTGTATTGCTTCTTCTTGATTGAAAATAGCTTGGAATTAATTTTAGAAATCATGAATATCTAATTTGGCATGTTGGCCGAATTTGATAAAAACTTTGCATTTGATTTCCAAATTATTTTTCACCTTCTAAATACATGTTAAATTTCTTGTATTATCTACATTGATTAAATCATTACCCTAGAAAATAATTTTAGAAATCAAAGTGTTGAAGTTAGACATGTTGGCCGAAAATATAAGGTTATGCCATTTGATTTCCAAATTCATTTTTTCTTGATCTAAACAAATGGATATCTTACTAATTCTCCTAGGTTAATTAAATCACATTTTAAGAAAATTAAGAGAACATTTTGGTTCCCCATTTGGATCATGGCCGTGAGCCTTGTTAGTGTGTTCTTTGGAACACTCATACAATCCTTGACATATTATTCACATCCTATATTTTATCATGCATTTCTAACACATGCAATATTTTCAAAGCTTGTAGACATGCAAATTAAAACTTGTAGACATGCAATTTATTACAAACATCAAATAAGAAGGCTACTAACAAATACACAACAACCTACTAACAAACACAAAATTAACAAACACACAAATAATAAACACATAAATAATTTACACACATAATCAATCACAACTAGGAAAAACTATAAACAATCAAGTGAGTGAATCCTTATGGATTCTTTACCATAACCACAAACATTCCTCACCACCAACACATGGTTGATGAGGGTAATCTCCCTCTTACCTCCTGAAGAACCTCCAAGCTCCTTGTATGTCTCCTTCAAGCCAATCTTCTTCACCAAGAGCTTCTTGAAAATCAAAGAAAACATACAATATTAATACCTAAGGCTCTAAACTACAATAATCATGGATTAAAATCATGATTAAAATTTTGAAATGGATAGAAACATGAAAATTAAATAACCCTACCTTCAAGGCTTCAAACTTAAGCTTTGAAGAACATGATAGAAAATGGAAGATTTAGGCTTATGTTTCAATTACAAAGGGTCTTGAAATGAAGTAAAGAAGCAAGAAATTAGGTAGTTTGGAATTTTAGAAAAGTGAATGATAGAAAAGAGTGAAGAGGCCGTGAGGTTTAGAGAAGAAAAGAGAAGAAATATTTGAGAGGTTTAATTGTTTGATAGCTTATGGAGAAAAGTTGAAGACATAAAAGCAAAGTCTCCTATGTTAGAGTGCATGGCCGTGAATGCACATGAAGAGAGAGTGAGAAATATTTGTTTGGCTTCTTTGAATGATAGCTAAATAGAAAAGTGACCAAATACATTTAAGTAGGTAAATTGGCCTTTATTCAATTGCATGGCCGTAAATCACTTGGAGAAAAGTGAGAATTATGTTTGCATTTGCTCCCTCCAATTGCATGGTCGTAAATGCATGGAGAGTAAATGTGAATTGGAGTATTGGATTTGTCTTCCTAAAGGCATTCAATTGCCGTAGAAGCTAAACAAGAGAGCCACCAAAATTGACTAACTTTATAAAATTGAAACTAAACTTATCACCCTTTATTAGGCATTGCCGTAGAAGCATGAAGAGAAGAATGAATTGAAATGCAATAATTGCTTTCCCAAAGCATGCAATTACCGTAGATACAAGTGAAGAGAAGCCACCAAAATTGACTTGGTCTCACTTGATGAATTTAATCGAAAGATAGGAAGAATTGAATGGAAATATTAGCTTCACACAAATTGCTTTGCCGTAGAATGAAATCAAAGAGAAGAAACCAATGTTGACTAGTCTTTATTTGGTTAATTTGGCTTTCTAAATGAATTTCCTAAAGCTTTCTACGTAAACTTCACTTTGTGAATTTGGCTATTAGAGCAAATTGCTCTTTCCTCCTTTACGTAGAACCATTCAAATTCAAGAAGTCCAAACTCATTTGATAGCTTGCTTCCTATTGGTCCTTAAAGAGTCAAGCCATTTTTATTGACTAAATTACATTGGTTAAACATTTACTAACTTGATTCCTATTGGTTGCTATTTTTGTTGACCAATTCTTATTGGTGCACATTGTATATTTTCTAACATACTTTAACCAATAAACAATAATTATACAATAATTACTGTTTATAAAGTCAGTGTTTATTGTCTAATGGGAAATAATATACACATAGATTTTTATTTTATACTAACAGAGTAGCAATTATTATTGATCATTTTTTTTCTACTGATTACTCTTGATGAGTCATAAAGCGAGTCATCAAAGAGAAATTTCTAGAACATATGACTCACTACGATGAGTCAGTATGATGAGTCATCGTGGAATTTTCTAGAACGGGTGAGTCAACATGGCGAGTCAGCGTAGATATTTTCTAGAGCAGATGAGTCAGCATGGATATTTTCCAAAACAGTGAGTCAAGATGGCGAGTCGACATCTTTGAGTCACTGATCAGATCACAACCGCATCATTGGCTGCGTCATAAATGGTGAGTCACAACGCTGAGTCATCAGAGAAGCTTCTGGAACTGGCGAGTCACTGCGGTGAGTCACAGGCCGAGTCAGCACTTCTGGAACCTTCTAGAAGCTGTTGAGTCATGATGCTTGAGTGTCACGCCACGTGTCATCGTCCCTATTGGCCCGTTGCGATGAATCATAGTCACCAATTTTGACCAACTCCTCATTGGTCCACGTGTACAAAGACTTGATGACTAAACGTGGGTCCCGCAAAATATTTTCGGTCCGTCATTACTTATTTATACCGACTAATAAAATAATATTATAATAATATAAAATTATTTTATTTGACAAGCTAAATCTTAAAAATTAAAAGATTAATTTTAGGCTCATTCAATCGGGTTTAGTAAGATCCCCCTCCTCCGAATAATTAAAAACGGATTTTCCCGTCCGGAAAATATTATTTTCCTACCCCGAGCAAATCACACAAAAAGTCCAAATAAAATCACAGACGAATATTGGTATTTGTATCAAGTAGAAAACAATTAAAAACAAAGAAAAATATCAAAAACAAGACATTCGGATGTAATGGTCATTTTCCCATTTTTTCCCACAATGTAGCTAATCATCCAAAACGTTCAAATAAAATATCCAAAAGATTATATAGTCAGTATATTACATTAAAAATTTAAAACAATGGATTCAAGAAAAATTTTATTTCACTGTCTTGAAGAAAAATACGTAAAACGATTATATAAAATACCGTGACAAGATTATACATCTATTTTTCATACGTAAAAATTTAAAACAAGAATTTGATAAAATTTTTATTTTATCAGATCGAAACAAATTATGTAAAACGACCAAATAAAATAACAAATAATATTATTTTTCTGTATTTCATACAGAAAAATAAGAAACAATAAAAGAGATATAACGGTCTTTTACCCAAAAGTTGGGGTGTTACATAATTCGTATAAAAGTTAGACACAAAACATTTCCCTTTCATAATAAAAGAGTAAAAAGAAGATGTTTCTGTATAATAGAACCTCTAAGTTGATCAAACCATCACTTATATAATAGAGACTCGTGCTGATAGCATGTTATGAAAATAATTATAAATAGTGCATGTGATAGAAAATAAATAGAGAGAATAACATTATTGATGAATATCAAATGTGTGTATTATTTAAGGCACACTAATGAATATTTACAGTGCAAAGATAAGGTATCCAATATTTTATTAAATCCTAACCAAATATAAGTTCCCTATAATCAAATTCTTGCCAAATACAAGTTTTTTTTTTTTATAATCAAATCTTATGAAATCAAAGATCAGAGAATAATAATTTTTTGTAATATCTTTTGAAATAAAAACTAAAAAATAAAAAATGCAAAATAAAATTAGCATCGATTCAATTTTATCCAAATGACAATGAAATATATTATCTCTGTTTCTTGTCGTGTATGATTGTACAAGTAACTGCATATATAACACAACATTAGAGTAACATTGTTTAATATATCC
Source organism: Ormosia emarginata (assembly GCA_029884605.1). Taxonomy (NCBI): domain Eukaryota; kingdom Viridiplantae; phylum Streptophyta; class Magnoliopsida; order Fabales; family Fabaceae; genus Ormosia; species Ormosia emarginata. The sequence goes on along the minus strand of JAQQTP010000077.1, from coordinate 45,170,851 downwards.
TACCATTTTCACTATAGTAATGCTAATATTACATGCCTTACATTAATTAGTGTATAATAATAATATGGCGGCTGGAGCGTGAGGGAGTGAGGGGCCATGGTCTTCATGCCTAGAGCCGTCAAAATAGGTCAAGTTCGATGAGTCGATCCGAATAGTAAGACAAAATGTGCGGGTTAAACTAGTAAAAGTGAACACAATTTAAAATAGCTTGATGAAGTTTGACTCGAATTAGCCTGACTTGAATTCGAGATGGTCCACTTCGGGTCGGGCTAGCCCGACAACCCAATTAGTTTTTTTTTCTTATGACCAGCAGAAAGAATAAATAAAAAACAAAAAAATAGGAAATAAAAAAATACTTTGAAAGCTACAATGCATTTAATGCAACACATGAAAAAGAAAAAGAGAAGAAATGAAAAGAAAGAAAAGAAAGAAAAGAAAGTGCTCAGATGATAGACTTTCTGAATAAGTAGAAAATGGGCACAAATGTAGTTTATTATTGATTTGAGTCAAAATATTATTCTCAGTGAAACAATTGATGACAAAGCATTTATTTTTACCTTTTTTTTATTTCTTTCTATTTCTTAAAGAAAAATAGATTTGTTCTATCTTTTATATATATATATATATTAGGTTAGTATATATATAACCCGAAACTTTATGTTTACATGTGTTTCTTTTAGCTCATTTTAAATAAAATATCTCAAAGCTCACACCATCTTTCTCTAATCTAACTTTTATAAAAAAAAACTTGATCTAAATTATATAACTTAAACGAAGAGGATCACATTTTGACAATTTTTTTATGCTTCACTCCCTTTCAATATATATATATATATATATATATATTGAAAAGTGATATATATATATATATATATATATATTAAACTTTATGTCTACATGTGTTTCTTTTAGCTCATTTTAAAGAAAACTTTCTCACTATAGCTCACACCATCTTTCTCTAGATCTGTTCTTGATAATAGTTCTTTTATAAAAAAAAAAATTGTATGTAACTCAACCTTTGACTCAAAATCTTTACGTTTCCATAATTAAACTGTATATAAATGGCTAGTTTGTGTGTATATATGTTATTGCAAGTAGATGTATTCCAAGCAATGTTTTAAAAGTTGAATAACAAATCAAATTTATGAGAACTCTGGATTATTTTTAGATTAATTTAATCAATTAAATTTATAGTTCAATTAAAATAGAACTAGGCAATATAATAAAAAATATACAAAAAAATGATCAATTTACAATATGATTGGTTGAATTAATTGGTTTGATTTAATTTTTAAAATTTAATTTCAAGTCTCAAACCACTATAATAAGATTCAATATGAGGAGCATGATAGATAATTTAAGTGTAATTTGCAGCAAAATAAAAGCTACACTTAAAATAAAATATATTTATCTTATACATACTTATATTTATATTAATTTATTTAATTTAATTAATCTTATTTTAATTTTTATATATTTATACTTTGGTTTTATCAAATAACCACCATTCCCCCCTGCAATGTATCAAATGGGTTCCTGGTGTCAACAAGTAATGATCCATGAACCAGTTTTCCACTCTTACAACCTTCCAAATTACAATCGAGTAGGCTTTGATCAAACCTAATTCATTTCCCACCATGGACATGACTTCTGGTGGGACCCAACTAAGCTCCAAGTCCAGGATATCATCATAGACAATCAACTGCTTTAATAGCCATCTGAAACTTTGTCCCCAACACCCAACATAATCCAATGATTAGCATTAGCCAAAGCCACAGAGCGCCCCACACCCAACAAAGTCAAGCATCATGATCAAGATCCCACCACCACACACCCTTTGGTCAAGAATCTCATGATTTGAACTCATCAACAGTATCCCTCTGGCCCACCAGTCAACACGATAATGTAGTAAACTGTGTAGCACTGAATCCATACCAAAAATCCCAAAAAAACCGAAAAAGTGCAGATAAATTAAAAAAAGAAAGTGCAACACTAAGAAAGTGGACCCCACAGATGCACAAAGACATTGAATCGACCGTTACGAGGCTTACCCAAGCACTAGCTGCAAGTAGTGGCTAACTGGATGGGGCAGTGTGTGAAGTGAACACTCAACAAAGTAAATATTTTTGGGACATTTAGAGCATGTTTGGATTGCAGTTGCAATCTTTAAACGTAAGTTTGCTCTGCTTTGAACGACGTGTATTTTGTTTGTTAAATTGTAACTGACATTTTATTCAACGAAAAATTGCCTCCCAACGTTTTTCTTTTGTGTTAAAATTGAATAAAAATTTGAACATTTTACTTTTAACAAAGTTGTGAATATTTTTGGAAACTTAAGCTTCTTACTAATTTACACACTTACATAGGGAGGAGGGAAAATTTTACTACGAAAATTGTGAGAGAGAAAGAGAGAGAAAAAGAAAAGAAAAGAAAGCACGAATAGGAGAGAAGCCTGCAAGAGAGAGGACTGCAAGTTCGAATTATTCTTCTTCCTTGTATGATTGCTTTTATAATCCTCAGTACCTCTTTTGGATTCATTATCCACCATGCCTCTCTCTGTCTCTCCCTCTACCTTTCATAATACTTTAAATTTTCATTTTTTTTCCTTTGTTTGTTTTTGCATACAAGGCCGTGATACATACCCGAGGCTGCTGCTTGCAGGGGTGTGAAGCAGGAGAATAGAGAGAGAAAGGAGGCAACTGAATTAAAAGCAAAGGAGGGGCAGGGGCAAAGCCTTTTACACGTGATAAAGAAAACACCAAAAGCTCTTTTGCATGCGTGTATAAGATTCACCATCATGATCATCATCATCAACAACATCTCCCTTTCTCATCTTCGCTTTTACCTTCTTCCTCTTTGAAAATTCTGAATCCTCCAAAATACCCATCTTTTTATTTTCTTTTTTCTTTTAGGCTAATACCCCATCATCTATTTCTACTGCCCCTTCATTCCTTTCATGACTACCTAGTTAGCCATAGTTTTCAAGTCCTTCGTTAACCAAGAGAAAAGAGGGTGAGTTACTTTTTTGTTTTGTTTTGTTTTGGTTCTTATTCCATTCTCATGGTCATGGTCATGGTCACTAGGTGAGTGAGCTTGTTGGTTGGTTGGTTGGTGGGTTTTCATTTTCTGTTTTGACTTTGTTTACACATGAAGGCATTTAATAGTGAGCATTTTTCTCTACAGCGTTTGCATTACCTTTTTTTTTTTAAAGAAAAAAATTTATCTACCTACAAATCTTCAAGATAGTGATTTTACTACCCTTTTCAATGTTAATTCCTTCACTTAGGATGTTCCTAATTTTTGTTTTCTTCTGGTTGTTTTATTCTCTTCTTTGAGGTAGTCCTTGTAGGTTTCAAACCTGTCTTCACAATCATTCTTTATTCTAATGTTTTTCATTTTTCTTTTTAGTTTTTCTTCAAGTGTTTTTTTATGTGGCTATATTCCTTGGTACTCTTGGTGATTTTAGTTTTTGGTATGGGACAGGCCTAAGGAGCTGGTTTTGTCTTCTGGGTATTTCCATTTTCTGGGTTTCCCATTTGTCTGATCAGATTTTACTATATTAATTCTTCTCTTCCTTATACACAATTAAAATGGTTTTTGCTTACTTTTGTCTTTTGCTTTTTGTGATATATTTCGTGTTACAAAAGCTATGTTTTTGGGCTCCAAATTCGCATTGGGATTTCCTTTTCTTCTGGTATTTTGAAACTTGAAGCAAAGGGGCTGAAGAAAATGTTGTCAAAATTTGCTTCTTTTATTGCTTTGTTTAGCTCTATGGTTCTATTACCATAACCATTTTGGGTTTGCTTGCTGAAACAAAGGTGACTAGTTGGATATTCAGTTTGCAAAGGAATAGTAATGTCTGTATCCTTAAACAATGCCCGTACTTTACAGTTTCACCCATTACCATTTTTAACTTTATGCATCAATCCATTGAGCACACTCATCATTAAGTCTTTTCACTTTACAGTAATTACTACTACTCATTTTGGCTTACCTACATGTTCCATCTTTGTTTCTGTATTCTTAGCTGAAACAATTGGCATTGTTTTGCAGATATAAGCAAAAACTAAACGTGAAAAATTGGTTTTTGCTGAAGCTTAGTAACCTTTGATAAGTGTGCTTCTTCTGTGTATCCATTTCCACCAGCAAAAGAAACAGCCAACATGCCAGTGAGGCAGATGAAAGAAAGCTCAGAGCAACACCTTGTGATCAAAACCCATTTGCAGAACCCCATGAATCAAGCTAAGAAGGTTCCTAGAGCTGTCCAAAATGGCAAAGGTCCACCACCACTGCCACGAGAACCCCATAACCAAACTTCACCTCAGGCAAGGAACAAAGGAAGAAGAAGAGACAGAGGGGGCAGAAAATCCGATCAAGGAGATGTTTTGATGAGACCCAGTTCCCGACCCTGCACTGTTGTGACAAATACTGCAAATGGGTCTGTTGAAAATGGCAGCATCTCTGGTGGAGACATAGAGATGGGTTATCCCACTTCAAGCAAGTCTTTGAGCTTTGCTCCTAGACCTGGATATGGACAAGTTGGGACAAAATGCATTGTGAAGGCCAACCACTTCTTTGCAGAGTTACCAGACAAGGACTTGAACCAGTATGATGTAAGCTCCTTTCCTTGGTATTGGTCACTCTACTGATACCCTTCTGCAAAAAAAATTAAATTGGGTTTTCTAAGTGACACAACTATAGTGACCCTTTATGGAAGTATTTAAAGTTCATCATGTGATTTCCTCTTATATATGTGCTGTTCAATTGCAGAAGCAATTGAATGGAGTTCTGTTTTTTGTCTGTCCTTTTCTTGTAGTGCTATTTATGAGACCTTAAATTTGGCCTGATGCTTTGTTCATATTGCTGCCTTTGCTTCAATACCATTCTCTGTTGCTGTGTTTTTGTAGGTCACTATTACCCCCGAAGTGTCTTCCAAAACAGTAAACAGGTCCATCATAGCAGAACTTGTGAGGCTTTATAAAGAGTCTGACCTTGGGATGAGGCTTCCAGCATATGATGGCAGAAAAAGTCTGTACACAGCAGGAGCGCTTCCATTTTCCTGGAGGGAGTTTAAGATTAAGCTTGTAGATGAAGAGGATGGAGTTAATGGCCCCAAGTAATGTTCTATTGCACATAATCATTTTAAGCATACACTAGATAAAACAGAATAATCTAATATTTTCATTGGCTTTAAGACACAAAATGAGGGACTTGGATATATATATATATATATTATTTGTGTTTCAATAAGTTCAATTACAACTGACGTGTAGACCATTTTTCAGAAGGGAAAGAGAATACAGAGTGGTGATCAAGTTTGTTGCTCGGGCAAACTTGCATCACTTGGGCCAGTTTCTTGCTGGTAAGCGTGCTGATGCTCCACAGGAGGCACTCCAGATTCTTGACATTGTACTAAGAGAGCTATCGTCCAAGAGGTAGCATTAACAAATGATAATTGAGTGAAAATGTGGAACTTTAAGATCTTGTTTTTCTCACAAAGGATGCATTTTGTAAAGGTTTTGCCCCATTGGGAGGTCCTTCTTTTCACCTGATATTAGAACACCACAACGGCTTGGAGAGGGATTGGAGTCGTGGTGTGGATTTTACCAGAGCATAAGGCCTACTCAGATGGGCCTTTCCCTCAATATTGGTATATTACTAAGTACTCACCAATCACCATTGATTATCTAATGAAAGTACAGTTTAACCTTTCATTTCTCTTCTTGCATTTCATAGATATGGCTTCTGCTGCATTCATTGAACCTCTTCCAGTAGTGGAATTTGTTGGCCAGCTATTAGGAAAAGATGTGCTGTCAAGGCAATTGTCTGATGCTGATCGTATTAAGGTACTTAATTATATGGACAAAGCTTGCTCAGTTCATTTTTTTTGTTAATACTGTACAATTTACAGAGCTAGTTTAAGACGTCTAACAGATTAAGAAAGCCCTTAGAGGAGTTAAAGTTGAAGTAACACACAGAGGGAGTGTTAGAAGAAAATATCGTGTTTCCGGTTTGACTTCTCAACCAACAAGAGAACTTGTGTAAGTTATTTTTCTTTCTGGTCTGTCCTACTCTTAAGTTCAAAGAAGTTCAAATAATTTTCTACTAGTTCTCTTAATAATGAGGATTTATCTGCTTAGGTTTCCTGTTGATGAGAACTCAACTATGAAGTCAGTAGTTGAATACTTCCAAGAGATGTATGGTTTCACTATTAAATATACTCACCTTCCTTGCCTTCAAGTAGGAAACCAAAAGAAAGCAAACTATTTACCTATGGAGGTAGGGGAAGTTCCTTGTAATTGAAGAAACTGCTGTTCTTGCTTATGATTATCTTGATCATTCTTACGTGCTTCTGGTTCCCCAGGCCTGCAAAATTGTGGAGGGGCAACGTTATACAAAAAGGTTGAATGAGAAGCAAATTACTGCTCTCCTGAAAGTTACTTGCCAGAGACCTCGTGATCGAGAAAATGACATTTTGCGGGTATTCATTACTGAACCCTCACAGTAAAAAAAAAAAAAAGGCAACTTTGCACCCCTGCTTATATTTGGTTGCAGAGCCATTAGGAAATGAAGGACCTTTAAGTTATTATTTTTTCGTGGTTCCTTCCAAAAGTACTTAGCAAATTTATGTTCTAGCCATTATGTGTGTGTCATTTACTCCTAGAAAGTCAGAATCATAGGAAATTCACATGACTATAACAGGGATTCGAACAATGTTGTAATTGGAGTGTCCAGATAATGATTCAAAAAGCTTATGTAGGTCACTTGTGACAAATAAAACCTTTGGTTACATCAATAAGGTTGATTAAGGAAAAGTACATTCAACTGACATTTTATATTTTCACAAACAAAATATATATACATGATATTCTAGAAGCTACATGATAATGTTGTGCGTTCGTACTAATAATTCAATTTTGTTTGCAAGCAGACCATTCAGCATAATGCTTATGATCAAGATCCTTATGCAAAGGAATTTGGGATTAAAATCAGTGAAAAGCTAGCTTCTGTTGAAGCACGAATTCTTCCTGCCCCTTGGGTAATGTGCTTCTCTACCAAAAGATGTTCATAAGATACTGAAAGTAGAATCTATCTATTTCCTACTATTCATTGATCTGTAGAACTTCTGTCTGCAGCTTAAATATCATGAAAGTGGGAAAGAAAAGAACTGTTTACCCCAAGTTGGTCAGTGGAATATGATGAACAAGGTATTGTATATTAACATCATAATTATCTGTTCTTCTGCAGTTGTACCTTGTTTTTAAGAAAATAAAAGGGAATGATGTTAATTTTAAAAGTCATTTATAACAAGACTGTTTTTACTTAACTCTTTAATACTGATCTCTGTCTCCTAATAACATAATGATACAGAAAATGATTAATGGAATGACTGTTAGCCGGTGGGCGTGCATAAATTTTTCACGGAGCATGCAAGATAGTGTTGCCCGCACATTTTGTAACGAGCTTGCTCAAATGTGTCAAGTATCTGGCATGGTAGTTTTCCATCTGTTCTATTTGTCGTGTTTGAAGTGTAGAAAAAAAAAATTTCCTGAGATTCAGTAACATGGCTTTTTTGGTGTAGGAATTTAATCCAGAGCCTGTTATCCCCATCTACAATGCCAAGCCTGAGCAGGTGGAGAAAGCTTTGAAACATGTTTACCATGTGTCAACGAACAAAACCAAAGGAAAGGAATTGGAGCTTTTGTTAGCAATATTGCCTGACAACAATGGTTCTCTCTATGGTATGCCACATTGGTTGATAATAAATGTGCATGATTGTATCAATCATTGATTGCTATTTGCTTCAGTTGACAGAACATAGAAAGATATGTTCTGAGTTCAAATTCTGAATTTTCATATCTTTTGTTTTCAGGTGATCTCAAGCGTATTTGTGAAACTGACCTTGGTTTAATTTCTCAATGTTGTCTGACAAAGCATGTCTTTAAGATCACTAAGCAGTACTTGGCTAACGTGTCTCTCAAGATCAATGTCAAGGTTTGTTTGCTCTCAAATCTCAATCACATGAAATAGCACTTTCCTGAGTAAAACTTTGAAGTCTACTATCAATTTCTGCTAATTGTTAAACAATTTCTGTCCTTTGTTTTCTTCACTATTGCATGAATAACCTCATTGTTGTGTATAAATTCATGTGCACTGGTTAGAAGTTGTTGACCTAATCGAGTCAGTGTCATCTTTAGGATTCTTGGGAGTTGGAATTAATGTCCTGACCCGGGGCACCTATAATATGTGCAGCCTCTTAGTAGTTGATGCAGATATGAAAAGCAATAATGAAATATAGTTGCACCCTCACTAATAGCTTAAGCTTTTAGTGCAGTGGCAAGCGCTTTAACCTACAGAAATGATGATGTATTCATGTTATTTTATCTTTAGTTTTTCCTAAAATCCACTGCCGTGTTAGCCAATGTAGGCGTTCATACTCAATGGATATTAGTGTCCAAATTACTCTCAGTTCTCTGAAATGTTTCCAACAACTAAGTACTAATTAATGATCATTTACCCTCTTCTTGATGCAGATGGGAGGTAGAAACACTGTTCTTGTTGATGCTGTAAGCTGCAGAATACCACTGGTTAGTGACATACCAACTATAATATTTGGAGCAGATGTTACCCACCCTGAAAATGGAGAAGACTCTAGCCCTTCAATAGCAGCTGTATGATTATCTAATCTATTTGTCTTGACTTTTTAACATTGCAATGATTATTGAGGGTTTTGGCAACTGATATGTATTGCCCAATCTATAGGTAGTAGCATCCCAGGACTGGCCTGAAGTGACAAAATATGCAGGTTTAGTGTGTGCTCAAGCTCATAGACAGGAACTCATACAAGATTTGTACAAAACTTGGCATGACCCTGTTCGTGGCATAGTTAGTGGTGGCATGATCAGGTAATAGTAATATGACTTTCACTTTTCTAATTCTGAATGTTGTTCTTTATTGTTTTATGATGGGATTATAATAATATGACTTTCACTTTCCTCCTTTACCTCTATTTCATTTTTTTATGTGTCCTTTTCGTGCAGAGATTTGTTGGTTTCCTTTAGAAAAGCAACAGGACAGAAGCCACTAAGGATTATATTTTACAGGTATGTATGTTTAATCAATAATGCAAGGTCTATAATGCATGTTGTAGACTTGTATAACAAAAATATTAGTGGTTTGAATTGGCATTGATTTTGACTGGCAAGTGGCAACATGCTTTATAAAGAGTGAAGGATTAGAATAGGATCGTTCTTTCTTATGCTTTTTAATAGATTATATCAGTAAATATATTAGAATGTGCTTGCCCTTAGAATGAATATGCCATAGGAAACTCCACATTTCTGCAATGTCTGAAAAGCTGTTTGTTAAGCTTACAGTAAACAGTCTGCTTGCAAGAATACATCATAAGTGTGTTATTGTTAAAGCAATATTATAAGTCTAACTGGAGGGATGGTGCCATATTATATTTACATATTATAAAGCAATATACATCATATTATATTTATAGCTGTCAAATTATGGACTTAGCATCTAGACTGGTTTTCTCCTGTATTTTTGGGGAGGATGCTACATATAGTCTAATTATCCATAAAAGTGGGGCATATTTCATTCAAATCAATATCCGAGTTCACATGTATATAATTTGCTACCTAGGAGCCTAGCTTTCTGAAACATTCTAGTTTGACAAAACTGTTAGTCACCAGTGTATTGACGAGAAATTTGAACAGGGATGGTGTAAGTGAAGGGCAGTTTTACCAAGTTCTACTTTATGAGTTGGATGCAATCCGGAAGGTCAGAATTATTTGCTTACTCTCTTCATACATTATAATAGCCTAATAGGTCTTTTTATAACACAGAAATGTTCTGATAAGCAATATCTATGCAGGCATGTGCTTCTTTAGAACCAAACTATCAACCTCCAGTAACTTTCATTGTTGTACAAAAAAGACATCATACTCGGTTGTTTGCAAACAACTACAGGGACAGGAACAGTACAGATAAGAGTGGAAATATATTGCCTGGTATGTTGAAAACGTTCCTGAATTGCTTATGTACACAAGAATTTATGAGTCATTCTTCATGTATAAAAATGATTGTCTAATAAGATTTATTTTTTCTTGCTTTTGATCTGCTTTCAGGGACTGTTGTTGATTCTAAAATCTGTCATCCAACAGAATTTGATTTTTATCTCTGCAGTCATGCTGGCATCCAGGTAAAAGATAGTTTTTTCTCCCTTCTATGCCAGGGTTTGTGATTATAATGATCGATTATGAAAAGAAACATTTTAGCATAGTTCATACCTGTCAGATAATTAGAGGGCAAGTGAGAGAAGTATCATAAGATGATTTTTATTGGTTTTCCTCATTTCTATGTTGGATGTTATGGAAAATCTCAATCATTCACCTGGTTTTGCTCTAGGGCCATTTTTCAAGGTTTTCCCTCAAAGCTAGAATAGAGTTTAAGCCTTGATTTAAAAAATCACTAGGGATTAGGATAGGGGAATTTTAGAGGGTGTTTGATTTGTTTTCCATTTTCATTTTCAGTTGATTGCTTGCATTGATGTTTAAAAAAATGTATGTGGTTTTCATTTTGTTTCTTGTTTCAAGATTTTGTGAAGGAAATGGTGAAATCAACTGAGAAATCTTGAAAATAGGAAACAAAATGAAAACAATGTGTCATCTTTGTAACTATTTGTGAAAACATATTAACTGGAAATGAAAATAGAAAACAAAACAAACACCCTTTTGCTCTCCCTCCCCCTCTTTTTTTTTTTGATAAATGGTCGTAGCTAGGGTGTAAATGAGTTGAACTAAGCCGAGCACTTGAAGCTCAAGCTTGGCTTGTGAAAAAAATAGGTTGCTCAAGCTTGGCTCATTTATTTAAACGAGCCAAACTTAAAGCTTGAACTCAGCTTATTTAAAAATATGAAAGCTTAGGCTCGGCTCGTTTAGCTTGTTTATGGTTTGATTTTTTTGCTTTTATCAAATCTCTTCTTAAAGTATTTTTTTAAATTTATTAAGTTAATAATTATTAAACATCTTTATAGTGAAAGATGAATTAAAAATAGAAATAAAGACATTTTTTTTATTATAATTCATTACATAAAATGATAAAAAATTCATAGTCTTCTACCTTTACAAAAAGAAATTCAAAATAAACTTTAACACTTGAAAATATTCAATATATTTTCACAATGAAATGGTCTTCTTCCTTTGTGCACAGAGATAGAGCCTATTGATAATTTTATATACATGTTAACCTTTAATAAATATATATTAAGATAAATAACTTTAGCAATCCTACAGGTTTTATTTTCTTATTAACTATGTTAATTTTTGCCTACATTATATATGTAGCTATTCGCAAGTTTTTACTGTCGAGCCCATAAAACTTGGGTTTGACTCATTTATATAATTGAGTCTAAATTAAAGTTTGGGCTAGTTTGTTTAGTTAAACAAAGTAACAAACAAGCTTGATCGAGTATTTAACAAGCCAAACTCGAATATTTCATGAATAGCTCAGCTCATTTACACCCCTAGCAAGCTATAGGATGGATGAAAGAGATTTATTTGAGTATTGAACCTTTAATCTCTCTTTGTTGGCCTAAGAAGAGAAAAACGTCAATCTGTATTAGCATTCCCTCTCAAGCATTAGTCTAATGCTTAGCTCACTAGTCTGTCCTAGGATATGGACTTATTTGATTTTCAAGGTCTCCTTTACTAATATATTTTTGATAGCTTCTAGCTACCAGAGCATTTAAATCTAAGCCTCTGATTTGCCTCAATTATGGATTCTGTTTCCATTATCATGCAGGGTACAAGTCGTCCAGCTCATTATCATGTTCTATGGGATGAAAACAACTTTACAGCAGATGGAATTCAGTCTTTGACAAACAATCTCTGTTATACATATGCCAGGTGTACACGCTCTGTATCTGTCGGTAAGCCCATCTGATTAATGTCTGGTTATTAATTTTACTCTTGAAATCTGGTCCTTTCCACTAGTAAAAGATGCTAGAATGGTTTTACAGCATGATTAAACTTTAACCTGGATGAAATTGAGGCATGAATACATTGTGGGAAGATCTGCAGTTATTATTTATTACTTAGCAAATTAAAAGAATCTATGAAAAGGAAAATTACTTTAGTGTACTCAATCTAGCATTGTTTTAGGCTTTTTACAAATTACAACCTTAATGGAGAGTAGAATTAATATTTAGTCGTCATTTCTCTGTAAATTTGTCTTGATTGAAGTTTCAAGTTGTTTTAGAAAATATAAAACTCAACGGACTTTCCTCTTGTGCAGTTCCTCCAGCATATTATGCACATTTAGCAGCTTTTCGAGCCCGTTTCTATATGGAACCAGACCTGCAGGAGAATGGCTCCACAGGCGGTGGTAGTGCTGGTCATGGTTCCAAGGCAACACGAGCAGCTGGAGATTGTGGTGTCAAGCCATTGCCAGCCTTGAAAGAAAATGTGAAGAGAGTAATGTTTTATTGCTAGATTTTGTAGTGGCTTGACAATGGTAGATGGAGCATGGGCATCTAATGGTACATGCAACCAAAACTATGATGGAACGCAATGCTTACCCCCCAATTACCTGTACATTAGTGGCTCTTAAGCATAGAGGCAAGGTTTCCCATAATAGATCCGTGATTATAGTTCTAGAGGCTTAGTTTAAGATTCCTTGAGGTATTTGGCTAGAACATGGGAAGTACACCCTTCATAGGTTTAGAGTTGCTAACCCTTTGCGGTTTATCAGCCATCATCATGAAGATGGTATCGAATTAGGCATTGTAAACAAAGTTCTATTAATCAATCTTTATTGTAGAAAATTTTGCCTGAAGGGCCTTTATAGATGTTGAAGAGTAGAAATTTCACACTTCATCTTTGCAAGAAGTGGAAGCTTTTTCTAATTAGCCTATTGCAAAATATTAAGTGTGCTTAGATTACAGTCGATAAATTTAAGTTTGATTTAACTTAATTTTGTAAACTTAAATTTAATTAAAAATAAATGAGTTTTTTAAAATGTAATTTATATTTGAGAACTTGTTTAAAAAATAAGTTTGATAAAATGAATATTAAAAAAAAATTTCTAATGTAATTTAAAAGCAAAAAATTCTTATTTTGACACAAACACATGTAAGAGATAAAAGTGTGTAAAAACAGTATTTGATATACAATCACAGCACACTGTTTGATACACACGTTCGGATGTCTAAATGACAAAACAAATACACACCAAGTCATCATTTGTAGTCAAACTCAACCGTGAGCCACAGTAAAATTTCTGTACCACAGCTAAAGCTAAATGAGGTAATTCAATTAATGTATAATTTCATTGGAATCCCTCTCCAAATAAATATGTAAATAAAAAATCAAATTATATTACCAAAACGAAAAACCATTGTTTATTTATGTTCAGGAAATATGATAGTTCTACTCGAGCTTTACTTCATTTATTTATTATCTCATTTGTTCACGAAATATGATAGAGTAGTACCATTTATGAGGTTATTGATACCTGATACTTGTTTATTTATATTTGTTTAACATTATAATTGTAATATTTATATTTAAATATCAAATTAAATGAAAAAAAATTAATCAATGGAAATTTTAAAAATTATAGTTGAAATTAAAATTAGTAAATAGTGATAATAGTCCTATTTAGTATTTATACTCTGAATCTAAGGTGTAAAATTTTGTGAATGTAACCCACATGGTCAACTACAGCTAATTCTGCAATTCTTTAATGCAATGACATTGTCAAAACAGTAAATAAATGTGGCCTAATGATTTATTTGTTATTTATATTCTTTCTAAGAAATTTTTGTGATAACTTCCTTTCTTAGACATGCAAATTATCTTTGGACATGTCTAAAATTATATGAACCATGTTAAAAATTCACATATATATAATAATATAATTTTATACATGTTAAAAGATAATCTGAATATCTAAAATAAGAAATTCTCACTTAAATTTTTTTTTTCTGGTGAATGGCATAATGGTTAATTTCTTTCTCCTCGACCGTATCATTGAATTAATACTAGCTTGTAAGTATTGAATTTACAATAGAAAATTCAATTTTGCATTTGATAACGAGTGTCCATTAGATTAAATAAAATATTAGATGCAAAATGAAAGCATTTAATATTTTGAAAACTTAAAAAGACAAAAAAATAAAAATAGAAACATCAAAGCAAAAGCAATTTTTATGTGGTAAGTCCTAGGACACATCTTGTGGGCTTAACAGATGAGAGATTCTTCTACATTCTTAAAGTATTACATCATTCTTATCAAATTATGACACGCAGGATTTTAAAATTACACAAACAGTTGGATTAAAATTTAAATGTTTTTCAATTAGATTTAGACGATTACAAGATCTATCGGAGTAATACTCTGTAAGTGTTTTAGAATTTCTCCTAGCAAAGGAGCCCTCTAGTGAGCCTCTTAGATGACCTCTTAATAGGGCTCGAGAGAGGAAGTGAGGGATAAGAGAAAAAAAATTGTGATGAAAAATATTTTCGAAAATTGAACCTCATTACTCTTTTTACATGTCTTCAACTTTTACTTACTGAGCTACCAATACAGGACAAAGTAAAAGCAATTCTGATTATACATGCAATATTTTATGGATGATTTCAAATTATATAATTTTCTAAGTAATGTTTTAGTGTTAATCATTTATTTAATTGTTAAATTTATTTTACTCACTCCTGCAATAAACATTTTTTTTGACTTGCATGTAATAAACATATGTATTATCATTTGATACATTGTCATTTACCAATAGAATGTTATCTGCAAGGAAAATATTAGATAACCAGATTTTTTTTTCTAGAATCTTTGACATTGTTTTTAATCTTTAGACGAATGAGTGATCTTTTATTATTTTGACTTATCTAACCATGCATCACTCTTAAGAGTGTGTTTGGTTCTGCGTTTGGAACACCAAATGCAAGTTGAAGATCCTAGAACGTTAGTTCATGTTTGTTTGAGTGTTTTACCATTGTACCAACTTGAATAGAATTTTGCTCTCAAACTTTGGTTTGAGCTTAAGCAACATTTTGTTAATTTTCCATTGTAAAAGTGGCAGTTGAAGCATCTTGATGGCAACATTAAAGTCTCAATTATCTAGTTTGACATTTTTAACGTTGCAACTTAAATGGATAGAGCACTTTTTCGAAGCAACATTTATATAATTTTTTATTTAAACATTTTATATAACCTGCAACTTAAATTTTTAAATTTATAATTTAACTCTAATACCAAAAATAATATATATATATATATATATATATATATATATATATATATATATATATATATATAACATTTATATACTTATACTTAAAAATACTTAAATTAAATAAAAAATAATATTAATATTGTAATATAAATCTTATATCATTTTCAGTAATTATATATCAAAAAGTGATTTTGATTAATCATTTAAATAATATTTATTTTGTCAAACATATTTTTAAGATAAAAATTTTGAACATAAATTACGTTACTATAAACTCACTTTTAATCAAAATTAAATTTACAAAACTAAGTTGACTCAAACCCTAATTTGCGAACTCTAATTCAAATACATTAAACCTTTGACAAATTTTGACAAGTAACTATAAATGTGTGACATTACTCATATATATATATACACGCGCGCACACACACATATACTAGTATTTTTGTGCGTTACACTGCCTATATATATTCCTTTTTTATGATGTTAAAAATTTTTAATTAAATTACTCATTATTTTTTGTAATAAATTATGGATTAGCTATAGTGGTATTTAGTATGTATATATTAAATATATTATATAGTCATTATGAATACGATAATGAAAAATATTAAAATTTTATAATATAAAATACACTTGACAAGTTGAAAATATAAATTTGATGAAGCAGCAAAACAATAATAAGATAATAAAGTGAACGACAACTTTAGTGAAGTACAATCATCCGAATTCATAAAAAATAAATAATATTACTAATCATTACATTAATTTTAAAAGTCATTTATTGTTCACTTTATTTGATATCCACATCATAAGCATAGTCAACCTAAAAAATTGACTGTCACAATAAAATGCATTAATACATAAAAGGATATATTTCATTAAGACTTTGTAAAGAAAATTACATAAATACTTGAACAAATGCCATAAACATAATTAATTATGAAAATCTCAAATTAAACTTATGAGAAAATTTGAAAAAAAATTTGTATTAGTAAAAGCAATTGATATATGACAAAAATGAATTAATAAAAAATATGCATATTATGCAAATAAATGATAAGAATAAAAAATTTCAGAATTAAAAAAAATAAATAATAGATAATTATATAAACATATTTGACTCTTCAATGGTTAGACTTGGAAAGTATCAAAATAACATTTAAAATAGTTTCTTAGGAAATTTAAAACATTTAAAATTATTTTTTTATTCTATAAAGCATTTAAAAATTGTTAAGTGGATAATAAATATAACAATTAATTTTCTTTTGATAAAAAAGTAATTAAGAGTTATACATAGAATTCTAGAAACAATAACAATATATTTGGGAACATAAATTACATAAATTAAAAAATTTAAAATTCAAAAGAGATTATAACTTCACTAAATTATTATGGGAATTAAATAATTAAAAGTTACAATGTAATTCAATTAAAATCTACCAAATATAAATTACCTAAATTAGTCTCAAATTAGGAGAAAAAATAAATTTTAAGACAACTCTAGGACAATACCAAGATATTCCTTATATATACACACACACTAGTGGATAAGAGTGAGAGATGAGAGACATAAAGTAATTTTTAGTTGAGAAAAGAGAGGTAATAAGTTGAGTATAATTTTACCCTTTTATCCATTTTTTTAATTATCTTAATTGTATCTAATTATTTTAGTGAATGGGTAATTAGTCCTTTTAACTTTTAAACTAGACTCTGATCTTTGATTTCATGTTGATCTAATGATCCAAATTAACTTATTTAATAAAGAAAGAGAATAGTGGAGGCTAACATTAATGAAAAAAGAGAATACTTTAATTTAATTTTAATGAAGAGAGAAAGAATTTGTTATTGATTCTATTTATTAATTTTTAATTTAAAATTATATATTAAAATGTGTTAAAATATTTAATATATATTAATTTATTCATTAAATAAAAAATTAAAAAGATAAAAAATGTACAACACATAAAACAATTAAGAAAATACTTTGATGAGAAGAAAAATAGAAAAGAAAAATAACTTAACTAAATTCAAAAGGCATGCATGGACATAGTGGCATCTATGTTAACGTATTCGTATAATTTAAATGAATTATAAATTATTTATTTTTATAAAATCATTTTGGTATATACTAAAAAAATCTTATAAATTTTGTATGTAAATGTAATTTTATATTTATAAAATAATTAAATTTATAATTTTTTTATGTTTTTCTCTCTTTTTTTAATTAAATGAGAAGAGTTAAATTCTCTCTCATCATTAAAACTTGCTATAATATTTTCTTTTGTTTTATTAAATTTAATCATTCTAAGTTAATAAAATACCCTTAAAACAAAGTTTATTTATAGAAAAAGGTTTGGCTCTTTTTTTTTTCAAAAAAAAAAAAAATGTGAAAGTTATTAACCTCCACATTTTATTATGTACAAAAGAACCCATATGTTTCTATTAGAACCAATTTAAACTTATTGATATTTTAGTCATTTAAATTTTTACACTAAAATATAACCCTTGATTTTGTTTTGATCTAAAGTTCAAATTGACTCATTTATTAAAGAAAGAGAATAATGAATGCTAATTTTAATGAAGAAAGAGAATACTTAAATTCAATTTTAATGAAGAGAAAGAATTTGACTTTATTATTAAATCTATTCATTAATTTTAAATTATTAAATTATAAATTAAAATGTGTTAAAATATTTAATATGTACTCACTTCATTCTTTTTTATCATGTCGTTTAAGGAAATGACATTAATATTAAGAAAATAATTTAATAGCTTTGATTATAAGAAAAAATAACCATAAAATACAATATTATACTTTGATTCATTAATTGAAAAAGAAAGAATGTGATTGACCTATAAAAGAAGTGATAAGAAAGAGTTAGAAGTTAGATGAGTAAATATAGAGATTTTATTAGTTAAATAATTAGTAGAATAAGAAAAAATAAGGATAAAATTAGTATAAAATAATTAATTATATGTTAAAAATTCTAAAACGACATCTAATATGGAACACAAATAAATTTCTAAAATGACAACTAAAAAAGAACGGAGAAAGTATATATTTTGTTCATTAAATAAAAGGGTCTCACACATAAGGTGAAATTGGTATAATGGAGAATGGATTTTGATTATATAAAATAACGTTAATCACATGCATGCTTCCGCTACAAAGTCACCACGTGGGTTTCAAATTGTCTTATAAATTTTTTAAGTTATATATTAATTAAGAGGGATGATTAACTTACACCAGTTTAAGTTGATTTTTTCTTACACTTATTTTTAGCTATTAGATCTGATTTTATCTAATGGTTATCTTTAATGAAATAATCTCAACTATTAGATGAAAGTTGAACTAACAGTTGAAAATAAGTATAAAAGAAAAAAGACTTATACTGATGTAAACGGATCCTCCCTCATTAATTAAACAAACAATAAATTGTTTATATGCTTTATAAAAATATCTTGTAAATTTATTTACCAAAAAAATAACCTTATAAACTTTGTATGAATACGTAATTTTTATTTCTATAAAATAATTATATTTGTTAATTTTCTTTTTTTAATGTGAATAGTCAAATTCTCTTTCATCATTAAAACATGCATTAGTATTCTGTTTCTTTGTTAAATTTGAAAATCTTAAATTATTAAAAGACCTTTAAGATTAAGTTATTTTATAAAAAAATAATTGATTTTTTTATTTAAAACAAAATATGAAAATTATTAACTTCCACAGGCGTGCATATGAATTGCATGTCACCTATAAATATAATCAGGTTAAAGTATATAATTACCACTGTTGTCTTGAGATATATGATAATCTGCCAGCTTTTTGTTCTACTTGCCAAGCTATTGGTCATTTGGTTGAAAATTGTAGGAAAAATCACAAGAATGTAGGAGATGCAAATGCTCAAGATGGTAATAAGCCTATTCCACCTCGTAAGTCTGGCTTGAAATTTATTCCTAGAGAAAATAATGATGTCGAATAAATAGTATTAAAAAGGTGGCCAGTATTCGGTTGATGAGAGTATTAAGGAAAAAACAAATCAAGAAGTTCTTTCTAATAAGGACAAGGAAGAAGTAATTGTTCAAAAATTTGGGGGAAGTGGAAGTTATTAATGATGAACATCATATGCAAAATAACATGGTTGTTATAGAAAATCCACCTATTATTATTATTGATCATCCTAGGAAGGAAGGGTGCAATTCTTTCTCAGGATAATGTGGATATTGAAAATTTAAATGAAGCTCCTATTCTGGAGAAGAATTTACAAAAGGTTATTGGTGATCAAGCCAACGACTTGTATTTTGAGGAAAATAATGATGTTTTTTCAGTTGATACTATAGTTGAAGATTCTTTACAAGCTTCCTTTGGTAATGTTTCTATTTCGGGAAATTCTGGTAGGCAGGTTATAGGGAGTTCTTCTCCTTTTATCAATGTTGCTTGGTTCGGGTAGAAAATTGGATTCTCCTATTCCAAAGCAGGCATCATGAATGATAATATTAATTTAGGTGCTCCTTTGATAACTCCAGTGGATCAAATTGCTAATCCTATTGCAGCCCAGGATTTGAGAATTATAGGTTCTCTTTGGAGTGATGATGTGGAAGAGGAAAGGAATGATGATATTCAAGAAAATAATCTTTCACAAAACAATGCTGATCCAAGCAGATACCTCATTGATGTTGTTGGTGATACTAATCAAGGTACTAATGATGGCTACACAAATATCTTGTCTAAATCTCAAAAGAAAAGGATGAGAAAAAGAGTTACCCGTTCCAGGGGTGGTCCTTTGAATTTTGCTTAATGAAGATTTTTTATTGGAATTGTAGAGGGTTTGGTAAAAAGCTATGTATATTACATAAGCCAGATTTGGTTTTTATTTCTGAGCCCTGGATTGCTATTGAGGATGTTCCCTCTTCTTTTTGGAGAGAATTGAACTTGAAGCCTTTCATTGTTAATAATAGAAATGGTCATCTTCCTAATTTGTGGGGAATCTGCAGTATTCACATTTCTCCTGATGTCATTGCTATCTCTTCTCAGATAGGTTTCAGTTTCTGTCTCCATCAATGGAAATTGTTTTCATTGGTCTTTGTGTAAAGACTTATTTAGTAAGACGGCAACTTTGGTCTGATATGAATAATCTTCAAGCTAGTCATCCAGGACCTTGGTGCTTTATAGGTGACTTTAATGCTATCCTTGGTTCTCATGAAATGAGGGGTTCAGCTTTGCCTTCTAGGATTGCTTGTGAGGACTTCAAAGCTTTTTCTGATAGTAATAACTTAAATCATATTGTTACCAGAGGAGCTGAGTTTACTTGGAGTAATGGTAGAAGAGGATCATCTCTCACAGAAAAAAGGCTGGATAGAAGTATTTGTAATGATGATTGGTTGAGCTTTTGGAAATCCACTGCTTGTTATACTCTTGCTAGAAGTAAATCAGATCACTTTCCTCTGCTGTTGGTTTCTAAAAATGATACTCATGCTGTTCAAAGTTCATTCAGATTTCATAAAATGTGGATTAATCACCCGGCTTATCAGTGAAGTGTGGAATAGATCAATCCTTGGCTGTCCGATGTCTATCCTTTCCCAGAAACTAAAGGCTGTTAAAATTGAGTTGAAAAGTTGGAACAAGCTAGTGTTTGGTAATATTCATCTTAGGGTCCAAAATGCATTGTCTGCTGTTGAGTGTCTTCAACATCAACTTGACTCTTCTGGTTACAATGAGGATTTGATTCAACGGGAAGCTATTGCTCAGTCTGAACTCCAGCAGGCCTTATCCCTTGAAGAGGAATTTTGGAAAGAGAAGTCCCGAATTAACTGGCATTGCTATGGGGATAGAAACACTAGTTTTTATCACAAAGTGACAAAGATTAGACAGGTATCAAAATCAATGTCTATTTTAAAAAATGGGGATTCTATTCTTGATAATCAGGAAGACATAGCTCAACATGTTTTAAGATATTATTCTTCTTTATTTGCTACTGGTAATGACTGTGTCACAAATAATTTAATAGGATCAGTGGTTCCCTCTTTAGTAACCTCTGAAGATAATGATCTCTTAACCAGTGCCTTCTGCTGAGGAGATTAGGAATGTTTGTTTTCACAATGAATGGAGAAGGTGCTCTGGCCGGATGGATTTGGAGGATGCTTTTATAAGAATTTTGGGATATAATTGGTGAGGATGTCTGCAAGTCGGTAGCTCAATTTTTTACCCAAGGATGGATCTTGCCAAACTTTAACTCAAATATGGTGGTCCTAATTCCCAAATTTCCTGGTGCTGATAAAGTGGAAGACTTTAGGCCTATTGCCCTAGCTAACTTCAAATTTAAAATCATATCTAAGGTCTTTGGTGATAGATTAGCTCTTATTGCACCAAAAATCATTTTGCCATCAACAAAGGGGTTCATTAGGGGTAGGCGATTCAAGAGTGTATCTATTGCTTGAAGTCAAATCTATTAGATTACAAGACCTTTGGTGGTAATCTTGCTATTAAGTTAGATATCAGAAAAGCCTTTGATACTCTTGATTGGAACTTCTTAATTAATGCTTTGGAAGCTTATGGTTTCAATGACATTTTCTGCAGCTGGATTCGGGTAATCTTGAATTCAGCCAAGCTTTCACTTTTAATTAATGGCTCTTCTGTTGGTTATTTTAATTGTAAAAGGGGAGTAAGGCAAGGTGATCCACTTTCCCCTCTTCTGTTTTGTATTGCTGAAGATGTACTTAGTAGAGGCATTACTCAATTAGTTGATGTTGGTTCTCTCCAATCAATTTCTGGGCCTAAGAATTTTTCAACTCCATCCCATGTTTTATATGCTGATGATGTCTTGGTTTTCTGTAAAGGAACTAAAAGAAATTTAGAAGCTTTGATGAATCTATTTCTTCTTTATTCTCAAGCTTCTGGTCAACATCTGAATCTTAACAAATGCAAATTTTATACTGGTAATATAACAGCTAGGAAATCTGCTTATATTACCGCTTGCTTGGATTTTCAATTTGGTTCACTTCTTATCTTTTACCTTGGAGTTCCTCTATTCAAGGGTAAACCTAGAAAAATCCATCTTCACCTATTCTTGTGAGAATCATTTCGAAGCTAGCTACTTGGAAGGGCTCCTTCTTTCTATAATGGAAAGAGTGGAGCTTATAAAATCTGTAATGCAAAGTATGCTCATATACAGCTTTCAGGTTTATGCTTGGCCTATATCCCTCCTAAAACATCTTGAAAAATGCATGAGAAACTTTGTTTGGGCTGGTGACATCAATGTCAGGAAAATAGTAATTGTTGCTTGGCATAAGGTATGCTCACACACGACAGAAGGAGGTCTTGGAATTAAATCACTTAGGCATTTAAATGAAGTAGCACTTTTGAAGCTATCATGGGAAATGTTTGCTTCTAGTAAAGAGTGGGCTATTTTCTACAGGGCCAGATTCACCTTGCACTGTAAGCCTAATGTGAAATATGTCAAATCTTCAATCTGGCCTGGTATAAAGATGAACTTGGCTACTGTTCAGGCTAATGCTCTATGGCTTTTAGGAGATGGCAGAAACATTAATTTCTGGCTGGATAATTGGTTAGGCCATCCTTTAGTGGAATCTATGCATATTCCCTGTAGGCTGCACAAAAATCTTAAGTCCTCGGTGGCTGATTTCATTCATAATCATCAGTGGATAATTCCTGCTCCTTTTTTGTTTCACTGTCCTAGAATTGCTACTGATATTACTCAAATGATAATTCCAAGAGTTTGTGCTGAGGATCAATTCGTTTGGCAAAAATCAAGTTCTGGTATGCTTACAATGAAGGAAGCTTGTCTGCACCTGAAACCTACTCAACCTATCTCTTCTTGGTACAAGCTGATTTGGAATTCTGTTATTCCTCCCTCCAAATCCTTTATAGTTTGGAGATTACTTCATGATAAGATTCCAACTGACGATAAATTGTAACTCAGAGGGTGCATTTCAGTTTCTGTTTGCAACATGTGTTTGCAAAAGGCAGAATCCTCTGCTCATTTATTCTTCGAATGTAACTTTGCAAACAAGCTTTGGTCCTGGTTAAGTTCTGTAATCAATTTACCTGTTGATGTTTCTTCTTTGGAGACTGTTCTTGATATTTGCAATAGAAGCTGGAGCCCGCAAGTTAGAGATGTCATTTCTGCTGCTGTTATTAACATCTTTTGGACCATCTGGCATTGTAGAAACAAGCTCAGATTTCACAATAAATCAGTGGCTATCAAATCTGCCATTTGTATGGTTATAGCCTCCACTTCTCTATCAGGAAAATTCTCCAAGAACCATATGACCTCTTCTATGCAGGAGTTTTTAATTCTAAAATCCTTTAGGGTGGCTGGTCATCCTAGTAAAGCTCCTTCAATCATTCAAGTAGATTGGATTCCTCCTCCCTGTGGTTGGATCAAAGCTAATTCAGATGGAGCAGCCAAAGGTTATCCTGGCCATGCTGGTGGTGGTGTTATTTTTATAGATTACAGGGGAGCGATTCTTGGGTGTTTTGCTGACTATTATGGTATTAAGAATTCAATTCATCTTGAGTTATCAGCATTATATGTGTTATCCAAGTGGCCTTTGAGAAAGGATGGCATAAGTTGTGGTTGGAGTGTGATTCTTCTTTGGTCGTTCAAGCATTTTCTTCTTCTGAAGTTGTTCCCTGGACACTTCGAAATAAGTGGATTAATTGTCTCCTACTCATTTCCAGTATACAATTCAAGGTATCTCATATTTATAGGGAAGGGAATAACTGTGCGGATAAATTAGCATCCTTTGGAGTAGCTTCTAAATGCTTCTCTTGGTGGGATTTGATTCCTGATTTCATTAGGATAGACTTCTTTCGCAATAGGTTTAGTCTTCCCAATTTTAGATTTAAATAATGTTTCTTTTCGTTTGGGTCTGGCTGTTGCCCCTTATGTGTTGTACTACGTTTTTTTTATTTTGATCAATAAATTTTTTGGTTTGCTGCAGATGATTGGTAGAGTCTTAGGTGCCAACCTAGTTGGGATCTTTTTCTCTATTGTGATGCTTTTGCAATCCATTTTATCAAAAAAAAAAATATATGAGCCAAGAGTTCATGCTAAAATGGCACGAGGATTCGTAATTATCATTACATATGGATGGAATATTATAAGGGATGATTGAAAATGATAGTAAAGGACATTATGTACCATATATTTATGTGTTTAAATTGGCTATGATAACAAAGTGCAGTTCTGAAGAATAAATTGATAGGAGATGTTGCTTATGAATGAAATATATTTTGATACTTATTTTTAGGATCAGGATTCAGGAAGCACAATCAGGGTAGAACAACTAGGTGAGCCGCTGATTGTATAGTGTTTGGGACTTTTTATGGGTGATGTTTAGGCCTCAGGTATCCGATTTAGACCAGCGTGTCTCTAATTTGCTGCTTATTTAGAACATATTAAACCAGTGTTTCATATCGTTTCCATTGGGTTTCACTCAAATTAATTCTATTAAAGATTTGTATTGATAATTTCTTATTATATTAGAAGATTTGTAAAGATATAAAAGATATGTGAAGATTTGTAAAAATATGATAGAATGTAAAAAATATGTGACAAAGATATAAAAAATTTATGATAGATTTGATAGATATGTGAGGTTTATTTATAATGAGAAACTAAGAATGATGAACTATAAATATTTGTATTAGAAAATTATAAGTGTTATGAGAATGAAAATGAGAATGAAAGTCAAAGAAAAATTGTCTCGTAATACATGTAGGCCAGTTTTGTTTTGACAATAAATCATATGTGAATGTAGACATTTATGATCGAACCACCTTAAAATATTGTGTAATTTTGTTTTTTTATACTTTCCCCATTACTAATATTGATGTGTGTTTGGGAAGCTGAGTATGTGGTATTCCCTAACAAGATTGAAAGAGAGATGTAGTATTCCTCCAACAAGTAGTATTAGAATTAATGGTTTAAGGATCTAAACAATGGTATAGTCTCTTGTGTTGAAAGTTTGTCTGACAACGTGGAGTTAAGTGGGATGTCTCATTGTTATGATGGCGACAAGTGTGACTAAAGTCTTCTTGATGATAAGGTCAAGTGACGTGTTTCATATAATGGTAGTACAAGGACGAAGATTTGATTGGAACATTTGTTTGGTTATTTTGAATTGAATATTTTATTCGTCATGAATGGCGATGCAATAAGTGTATTGAAAGTCTTCTTGAAGTAGATCAAGCAAAGTGTTCCATTTATAACTAATGTGTTTATTAAAATATTTGCTTTAAAGAATTGAATATTTGGTTTGAAAATTTGTGAAGATTTGAAGATTTGCTTGTTGATGATGAAATTTGGATTAAGGAGGAGATTGTTAAGTTTTATCTAAATTCTATTAAAAATTTATATTAATAATTTCCTATTATATTGGTAAGATTATGAAAACCATTCAATTGTCCACTCATAAATCATTTTTAGCAAGTCATAAATCATAATCTTGAATCTCATAATTTCCAGTTCCCAAGACACATGTGTCATTAATCAAATCAATGGTAGTAGTCTGCTTTCAAGTTGGTGCACTTCAACCCATTCATAGCTCTCACTACACAGGACTATCCTGAGTAACCCAAATCGAGCCACAACAAAGAGAGAATGTCCATCCTCCACAAAGTTGTGAGTAGAGAGGGAATGTCCATCCTCAACTATTGTTAATCGAGAGGGAATGTCCATCCTCATGCTATCCTTAAACTAGGAATACCTCAAATGTAGAGAAGGTGTCCATCCTCAACTACACATTGACCATGGAGAACTCGGAGAAAGAGAGAGTAATAACTTCCATCCTCAACCTCAATACTTTGGTGGTAAGGGAATGTCCATCCTCAACCACCATTTCCAAGTCACCTCTTAGGTCCAAGGATATCCTAGGTATTAGGTTACTCATGAAGAATCAATCATTATTTTAAATCATCAATCTCATATCACTTTATCATGCATAATGATCAATTCATTTATACTCATGATATTTATCCCATCAATCTCAAATCATGGCACAAGGCCTCACATTTTATCATCACGCAATAACATGCACAATATAGTGGTTCCCATCATGAATATTCAAATTCATAATTCAATCTCATATCACATTATCATCGAAGTGCTTTCCCAAAGTAATTTGGATGCATAATCATTCCACATTTAATGTTTAAGGTTTGTATTTAGGTCCCATGGGGTTAAGAACACTATTCCCATCAATTTTGGATCAAAACCCCTAATTTGGGAGCTTGGTAATCAATTACATGATTGATGTAATCGATTACATCTCAACCAAAGGCTCTGTAATCGATTACATCCAGGATGTAATCAATTACATCCAGGATGTAATCAATTACATCCTACCCAAATACCATTTTCGCAGCTCCAAAAGCATTGTAGTCAATTACAGGGGCTATGTAATCGATTACAAGCTCGTTTTATGCAGAAATCAGAGTCCTTATACCATTTTAACCCAAATCAAACCATCAAGCATCATCAACAACATCAAACCATCACAAAATGCATACAAATTACCCGTAAAACAACTAACCACAATAGGGTTTTCATACCCATTTTTCAAAAACTCAAGCTTCATCAAGATCAAGATCAAAGTTTGAATCTTTATCATATAATCAAAGCATAAAAGCATAAACTTTGTTCAACCTTTCAAGATCTCTACTAAATCATCAATCCATCATTGTCAAGACATAAGAAATGTGAAACAAAGATGAACAAGGCTTAAGAAAATCCCCCTACCTAGCTTGTAATAACTTTCCTTTTCCCTTCTTGTTCTTCCTTCCCTTGGGCTCCTTCTTGCTCTTGATTCCCCCTTATTCCTTGGATGAAACATGTAATACCCTCCATAGGGCATTACATTTCTGACTTAAACAAAAGAAAAGTAAGGTAAATTATAAAAGATTTAATTATTTTAAAATACGGGTTAAAACTTCTTTTTTGTTCAAAATATAATTTTACCAAAGTTATATGTTTTATTTAAAAATATTGTGAACCGATTAAGATTCATATAACAGACACCACATAATATTTAATAATTATTCAAGAAACATAAAACTTACAGACTCAATTTTAAACAGTAGCAAACCCCATAACAGGTCCTACTTAATAACACGGTAAAACACTAACAAAAAAAACTCAACATACTTATTCCGTCTTGTAACTATCTTGATGCGTCATACATCTGTTCCTCCTCAAAACTGCACACCAACGAATCTGGGATGACCACTCCTCAATATTGTCACCAAACTCAGAATATTTGCCTCCAGTTAAGTCTAAGAAACTCGTTCCATTTATTATACAAATTTTAACAATACAAGCACAACAAAACAATACAACAAAGAGGTGAGATCCCCTTTCTTCAATACCAGTGTGGTAGCAAGATATGATACCAATGACAAAGTCATTCCATACACACAATTATCACAATTATATTCATGTCATCATTTCATAAACAGTTTCCATAACCATATATCATAGTATAATAACCAGTACCAATTTCATTATAACAAATATCATCCATATATATGAAATGATGACGTCACACCATATGAACATTTACCATGCCACAACATTATGTGCACTGATCATGTGTATGCATACTAAACCAATTTCCCACTCCATGGAGGTTTTCACAATTTTGAGATGAATGTTCTAGAATAAATGTCAGCCTTAGCCCAACGACATTACTAGTCCACGAAAGGAATCGTGTTCTTGTCAGGTATCGTCAATGCGTTGCAACGGACTGCATCACCAAGTGGCACATGATACTTGCCAACTGTCCACTGGTTGACCGTCGCGCCTCGACGCCCCTAAGATCCATCATAGATCTCACTTTTCAATTCTCATTCACTCTTCAACCACAAGGGCCATAATAGTTATCAGCTATATTCTATTCAATGTACGAATACCTCAATGCAATTCTTTTCAATGTACGAATATCACAATGCAAATTCTCAATTTTTTCATATGCCTCAATGCATATCTTAATTTCATTATTAAAAGGGTTCCCAAATGAGATTAGAATAATCATCCATACAATTGTCTAATATCATAAGATCAATGGATATTATATAATCGTTCATATAATTACATAATACCATCGATACATTTGGGTCCAGTACATCATTTCTTTCAGTATCTTTACTGTATTTTCAATCGCGTATCATTTTTAACGCATTTTCACAATTGCGTAATACTTTTGTTACGTTTTCAAATCGCGTAACCATTTTCTGATGTTTTCTCAATCGCGTAAAAATATTTATACGTTTTCTAAATCACATAGCGATTTGTCAACGTTTTCAAAATCACGTAACTTAAAAATCATATTTTCAAGTCTCATAAATCATTTTTCATCATTTCTCAACTACATAAAACATTTCTCAATAATTCAAACATCATTTTGGATTTTCCAAAAATCAATGTCATTTCCAACTTCATTTTCCACGTTTTCTTCACTTAAAAATCTTTTACGTAATATTTTTCATTATTTCTCCAAAATTAATATTTCCTTCAAATCAATTATTCCAACTTAAAATTTCCTAACGTCCTCAAAACCCGACGGGTAAGCTATACGTTAGTAAACTTCAAGTCATCAATTTATTTCTCTTTATAAACTAAATTCACTAATTTAATTAATACCAAAAATAAGCTTTTCTTACTTTTATATTTCAAAATCCCTCAATTTAAATCCTTTGCTATTTTAATCCATTCAATACTATGTTTAAAAATATATGTTTGTTCTAATCTACTAATTCTTGGCATATTGACCGAAAATTACAAATAACTTCATCATAAAATCTTCGTTCATTTTTCATGTCCACTTTCTTTGCAAATCCTTAAAATCATTAACTTATTACCCTTTTTTTTATCTAAAACTCATAATTAGTAAAATACTTAGAATCTTTTGCTCCCAAAATAACTTTGAGGTCGTGTGCCTCCATGATTCTTTGGAACCAACATACTTTCCTTTGTCATGTAAGTCACATCTTATTACATACACAAATCTTCATGCATCATAAATACATACTAAAGCATGTTATCAAAGCAATAAACATATCAATCACCAAACAATCATAAATATAGAAAGCTCTTAAACAAACAAGTGAAATAATCCTTATGGATTTTTCACCACACACACAAATCTACTCCTCACCACCAACACATGATTGATGAGGGTAAGCTCCCTCTTACCTTTTGGTGATTTCCTCCAAAGCTCCTTGCTTGTCCTCTTGAAATAGATCTACTCCTCTAAGTAGCACTTAAAAACAAAGAAACACATACAATATTAATATTCAAGGATATCAAAGATGACCATAAGCCAAAATATAGTCTTAGAGACTTACCAAAGAAATGAAAGATGAAGAACACAAATCTTCACCTAAAGGCTCTTGATCTTGAACTTGAAGATCAAGGTTAAAAATGGATGATTTAGAGAAAGTCTCCAACATGAAAGTTTCTTAGAATATCATGTAGATCTAGGAAACTAGGTTGGATGAAATTAAAAAAGATTGGAGGTGATTTCTAGGCCATTGGCCGTGAGGTATAGGGAAAGGAAAAGATGAGAGTTTTTGTGTATAGTTTTTAGCTTTGAAAGAACTCCTTGAAGATGGATGATTTTAATCAAAGCTTCAACTACACAGATGCTTGGATTGATGTAAAGATTCAAGAAATGATGTTGGTAGAAATTTTGAAGATAGGAGAAGGGTTTTCTCTTGCTTGGCCGAAACCATGAATAAGAGAAAATGAGATGATTTGTGAAATTTGCTTTAGGAAAATGAAGAAGATGAGATCAAATGAATTAGAAGCTTTCCTATAGCCTTCCTAATGTCTTCAAAACTGTGAGCCCCCCCTCCCCTTGGACACCAAAGGAGTGTCCAAGTTCATCTAACCACTTTTTGAGGCTTCAAGAGCCATTGATTGAATCAATGGTTGATCTTTGGTGTAGGTTTGCAAATGATGAGATTGAATTTGAACCGTTGGATCTCTCCTCCACGAAACCTTAGCCATAAGATGCATCTCCAAAATGGAGGATAAAAAACTTCTCTTCATACTTTCCATCCAAGAGTCACAAAAAGTCCTAGCCATTTTGTAAGACCAATCTCCACCATAGATTAAATCAATGGTGGATATCCAAAGCCTTCATCACCAAGCTTGCTTCCTATTGCTCCTCCATAAAGTTGTCATAACTACTTAATTTGACTAACCAATATAATATTTTTCTAGCTGTTATTACCCTACGGATAAAATTTACTGTATTTTTATTGCCTAATAAATAACATAGTACAAAACACAGTAAAAGAAAATTTTGAAAACTGTTTCCGGTTTCGAGTTTAGTAAGATTCCCCGTCCCTATCTCAATAGTACAAAATTTTCTGACCACAGAAAAAATTGTATTTTTTCAGACCGCCTCGGGCCCGCATACAACCCAAAAATAATATTAAAATAATTAAAAAATATAAAATCTCACAAAAATCCACAAAAATCATAAAAATTATAAAATTTATGAAAATTAAATCAAATTAGTAAAAATAGTTAAGAATCAACCGAAATAATTAAAATATGTAAGATTTTCCTTGGTCCGTAAATTATTATTTTCCTGACACGAAGTAAATCACACAAAATGATTAAATACAATCACTGAACAATTAAAATATTTTTACAGCATACAGAATTGCAAAATAGTACAATTTTGTTATTATTGTCAAATAGCTAAATTTTGGGGTGTTACGACTCTCCCCCTCTAAAAAGAATTTCGTCATCAAAATTTGCGTACCTTCATATAAATGCGAATACTATTTCCCCATTTTGTCTTCTAGCTTCAATGTTGTATCTTCAATTACATCATTCCAGATTACCATAACTCTTCTCGTCGTTCGTTGCATAAGTTCAAATCCTTATGCCAAGATTTCCCACACCTTTTTCCACTACAAAGGATGTCATACGTTGTCGTCCATATAAGATTATCGAACTTAGCTCCTTCTAATCGAACAGGTACCTTAGACCGTTGCAACCACTGTAGACATTGAATATTGCTTCATATGGAAAATACTTCTAGACCTTTAAAGTAAACACCATAGCAACTAACTTTAACCAAACTGCGAACGTTAGTTGTGGTCTTTAGTCTTTCTCATTGAAGAACTGCTTCCCCATTATTCTACCAACCACTGCTCAAGTTCAGCTAATTCTAGTAGTGACATGTAACATAGTAACACAGATTTAGGATTAAATCCTAATATAAGATCAATAGAAAACTTTATCTGTCTTTTCGGAGATATTCCAAGTACATCATTAGAAAACTTTGGGAAACTTATAAACCATAGGAAAGACATCCACATCACTCTCGTTCTTGACCTTTAAGAACATAGTGACATGTATCTTTGAACTTCTTCCTTCAACAGAGCTTCATCTTTGTTGACTGTTAGAAATCTAGAGATATTATTCTCAAAGAAAACTAAGGTTTTATTGAAACAATCTAGTAGGATATGGTCGGAAAATAACCAATCCATTTATGGAATCATGAACCCAAATAGATGTGATTTTAGGTGAGCAAATCAAATCAACAGAAAAGATTTGATCTTTAAAGGAGATAGGATAGATTTAGCAAACTTAAATAACAACAATAAGTTTAGCAATAAGAGTAGGAATACTCAGATCGAAAGATAATGAAGACACAGATAACTCTAATCGATTTACTCAGTCATAAGCCATAAAAGAAAAATTTGACCCCGTTTTGGTCATTGGTAGTCCAACCACAAAGTCCACTATGATACTGTCCTATTTCCATTCAAGAATAGATAAAGATTACAACATTTCATATTTTTTTTTGTAATGTCGCTTTTTTCCTTTCGAATCATTTTACATTCCTGTTTTCAATCTTAACAAAAGTGTGTCACAAGACAAGTTCTCTCTTAATTGTATTGTATCGAATACTATGACATTGGTTGAATCAGGAATATACTTTCTTGCAATTGTAGTACATGGAAAATATTTTGAAGGTTTAGAAAGAAAAGATAGTAAAGCTATCTGTTATATTATCGGACATATTTGACAAGAAATTTGATATAACCGATTTTAAGAATGAGTTTTCAAAAACTCAAAAATTTTATTGGAACAGTTTATAGGATATGGTTGAAAGATAACCAATCCATTTCAAAGATCAATGTCCATTTGTGAAAGAGATAAACAAATTGAATTAATGGAAAAGATTTGGTCATTCACAGAAATAGGATAGTTTAACTAACTTAAGTAAGAACAACGAGTTTAGTAGTAGAAACAGAAATGGTTTATTCAAAAAGAGTAATGAAGACATAGATCACTTAAAGCAATCCATACAGTCATAAGCCATAAAGAAATACGTTACCTCTAGAATTATACAACATAGTCAAAGGGTCACTTCTTATAGCACAATCTCCCTTGTTTAAGTCTTTAGTCTGGGATGCTTTTACTCCACTTGGATTAACGATTCTTCCTTCTACGTGAGATTTTAAAATACGTTTATTACCAATGGAAGGTTTCATTTTTGGTGAAGTACAATTCTTGAAAACGTGTCTGGTTTTCTTACACTTAAAGCAGATCATTTCCTTGAACGTACAGTGCTTTATTGCGTGCTCTTTTGCACACTTCGAACATGTTGGCAAAGATGCCGCAGTCTGACTTGGTTTACCACTACAAGCACTTCCTCCACATGGTTGCTGCTGTTGTTGACTTCCTTGTAATCGTAAATACGTTTTCCGCTTTAACTGATTATCCTTTCTATTATTCTTCCTTTGGAATGCCCAGGTTCCAAGGTTACAAGATCTTGTATTTCAAGATTGATTCTCTTCTATCAGATCCTGTACCTCAACTATCAATTCCTGTTGTCCAAGTTTGTTGTATAATTACATCAGTCGTTCTCCGTATTGCTTTTATAGTTTGTAGTCATATTGTCAGCATTACGTCTTACTTCCATATGCATACATCTACCACGAGTCATTGCCTTTTCTTCAAAAATAAATAATTTTAAAATATAATGGATACCAAGCTAACCATTTCAAACAATATTTTCTCCTTTCGGAGTCCAAGCACAGAGAGTCATATAACATAAACAAGATAGACCTAACTACACAGCCCAAAAAGACTCTAACCGTGCTCTGATACTAACTAATGTAACACCCTCCTTCGGGTGCCACCTTTTCTGACTCAACAAAAGAAAACTAAAGTAAATTATAAAAGATTTAATTATTTTAAAATGTGGGTTAAAAACTTCTTTCTTGTTCAAAATATAAATCTACCAAAGTTATAAGTATTATTTAAAAATATTGTGAACCGATTAAGATTCATATAATAGACACCACACAATATTTAACAATTATTGAGAAGACATTAAACTTACAGACTCAATTTTAAACAGTAACAAACCCTATGATGAGTCCTACTTAATAGCACAGTTAAACACTAACGAGAAAAACTCAACATACTTATTCCGTCTTGTAACCATCTTGATGCGTCATATATTTGTTCCTCCTCAAAATTGCACACCAACAAATTCGGGATGGCCACTCCCCGATGTTGTCACCAAACTCAGAATATTTGCCTCTAGTTAAGTCTAAGAAACTCGTTCCATCTACTATACAAATTTTAACAATACAAGCACAACAAAATAATACAACAAAGAGGTGAGGTCCCCTTTCTTCAATACTAGTGTCGTAGCAAGAAATGATATGAATGACAAAGGCATTCCATACACACAATTATCATAATTATCTTCATGTCATCATTTCATAAACAATTTCCATAACCATATATCATAGTATAATAACCAGTACCAATTTCATTATAACAAATACCATCCATATATATGAAATGATGATGTCATACCATATGAACATTTACCATGTCATAACATTATGTGTACTGACCATGTATCTGCATACTAAACCAATTTCCCACTTCATGGAGGTTTTCACAATTTTGAGATGAATGTTCTAGAATAAATGTCAGCCTTAGCCCAACGACATTACCAGTCCACGAAAGGAATCGTGTTGTTGTCGGGTATCGTCAATGCGTTGCAATGGACTGTGTCACCAAGTGGCACATGGTACTTGCCAACTGTCCACTGGTTGACCGCCGCACCTCGACAGCCCCAAGATCAATCATAGATCTCATTTTTCAATTCTCATTCACTCTTCAACCACAAGGGCGATAATAGCTATCAACTATATTCCGTTCAATGCACGAATACCTCAATGTAATTCTTTTCAATGCACGAATATCTCAATACAAATTCTCAATTTCATTATATGCCTCATATCTTAATTTCATCATTAAAAGGGTTCCCAAATGAGATTAGAACAACCGTCCATACAATTGTCTAATATCATAAAATCAATGGATATTATATAATCGCTCATACAATTACATAATACCATCGATACATCCGGGTCCAGTACATCATTTCTTACAGTATCTTTACTATATTTTCAATCGCGTATCATTTTTAACGCGTTTTCACAATCGCGTAAAACTTTTGTTACATTTTCAAATCGCGTAACTATTTTATGACATTTTCTCAATCGCGTAAAAATATTTACATGTTTTCTAAATCGCGTAGCGATTTTTCAACATTTTCAAATTCGCGTAGCTTAAAAATCATATTTTCAAGTCGCATAAATCATTTTTCATCATTTCTCAATTACATAAAACATTTCTCAATTACATAAAACATTTCTCAATATTTCAAACATCATTTTGGATTTTCCAAAAATCAATGCCATTTCCAACTTCATTTTCCACATTTTCTTCAATTAAAAATCTTCTACGTAATATTTTTCATTATTTCTCCAAAATCAATATTTCCTTCAAATCAATTATTCCAACTTAAAATTTCATAACGCGCCTCAAAATCCAACGGGTGATCTATACGTCAGTAAACTTCATGTCATCAATTTATTTCTCTTTATAAACTAAATCCACTAATTTAATTAATTCCAAAAATAAGCTTTTCTTACTTTTATATTTCAAAATTCCTTAATTTAAATCCTTTGCTATTTTAATCCATTCAATACTATGTTTAAAAATACTTGTTTGTTCAAATCTCCTAATTCTTGGCATATTGGCCGAAAATTACTAATAACTTCATCATAAAATCTTTGTTCATTTTTCATGTTCACTTTCTTTGCAAATCCTTAAAATCATTAACTTATTACCCTTTTTATCTAAAACTCATGATTAGTAAAATACTTAGAATCTTTTGCTCCCAAAATAACTTTGAGGTCGTGTGCTTCCATGATTCTTTGGAGCCAACATACTTTCCTTTGTCATGTAAATCACATCTTATTATATACACAAATCATCATGCATCATAAATACATACTAAAGCATGTTATCAAAGCAATAAATATATCAATCACCAAATAATCATAAATATAGAAAGCTCTTAAACAAACAAGTGAAATAATCTTTATGGATTTTTCACCACACACACAAATTCGCTCCTCACCACAAACACATGGTTGATGAGGGTAATCTCCCTATTACCTTTTGGGTGATTTCCTCCAAAGCTTCTTGCTTGTCCTCTTGAAATAGATCTACTCCTCTAAGTAGCACTTAAAAACAAAGAAACACATACAATATTAATATTCAAGGATATCAAAGATGACCATAAGCCAAAATATGGTCTTAGAGACTTACCAAAGAAATGAAAGATGAAGAACACAAATCTTCACCTAAAGGCTCTTGATCTTGAACTTGAAGATCAAGGTTGAAAATGGATGATTTAGAGAAAGTCTCCAACATGAAAGTTTATTAGAATATCATGTAGATCTAGGAAACTTGGTTAGATGAAATTAAAAAAGATTGGAGGTGATTTCTAGGCCCTTGGCCGTGAGGTATAGGGAAAGGAAAAGATGAGAGTTTTTGTGTATAGTTTTTAGCTTTGAAAGAACTCCTTGAAGATGGATGATTTTAATCAAAGCTTCAACTACAAAGATGCTTGGATTGATATAAAGATTCAAGAAATGATGTTAGTAGAAATTATCGAAGATAGGAGAAGGATTTTCTCTTGCTTGGCCGAAACCATGAAGAAGAGAAAATGAGAGGATTTGTGAAATTTGCTTTAGGAAAATGAAGAAGATGAGATCAAATGAATTAGAAGTTTTCCTATAGTCTTCATAATGTCTTCAAAACCGTGAGCCCCCCCCCCCTTGGACACCAAAGGAGTGTCCAAGTTCATCTAGCCACTTTTTAAGGCTTCAAGAGCCATTGATTGAATCAATGGTTGATCTTTGGTGTAGGTTTGCAAATGATAAAATTGAATTTGAACCATTGGATCTCTCCTCCATGAAACTTTAGCCATAAGATGCATCTCTAAAATTGAGGGTCAAAAACTTCTCTTCATACTTTCCATCCAAAGGTCATAAAAAGTCCTAGCCATTTTGTGAGACCAATCTCCACCATATATTAAATCAATAGTAGATATCCAAAGCCTTCATCACCAAGCTTGCTTCCGATTGGTCTTCTATAAAGTTGTCATAACTACTTAATTTGACTAACTAGTATAATATTTTTCTAGCTGCTATTACCCTACAGATAAAATTTATTGTATTTTTATTGTCCGATAAATAACACAGTACAAAACACAGTAAAAGAAAATTTCAAAAACTGTTTCTGGTTTCAAGTTTAGTAAGATCCCCCGTCCCTATCTCAACAGTATAAAAATTTCTGGCCATAGAAAAATTTTATTTTTTCAGACCCGTCCCGGGCTAGCATACAACCCAAGAATAATATTAAAATAATAAAAAAATATAAAATCTCACAATAATCTACAAAAATCATAAAAATTATAAAATTTATGAAAATCAAATCAGATTAGTAAAAATAGTTAAGAATCAACAGAAATATTTAAAATATGTAAGATTTTTCCCACTCCGAAAATTATTATTTTCTTTACCCAAAGTAAATCACACAAAATGATCAAATACAGCCACAGAACAGTCAAAATGTTTTTACAGCATACAGAATTTGCAAAATAGTATAATTTTATCATTACTATCAAATAGCTAAATTTTGGAGTGTTACAAAACATGAAGACAAGAAAGAATAGAGAGTGGGTGAGCGTTAGTCATGTGAAAAAAGAGAATAGGAGAGGGTAGGGTGATGATAACATGAGGGATAAGAGAAAATGATGGAAATGAGTCAAAATATCTTGTACTTGGGAGAGTGGGCAGACTGCTACAGTACCTAAAACGTGAAATTGAGTTTCAAAACTCAAAAATTCAACTGTACACCTTATATCTGTTAAGAATACTTTAGTTTTTCATAATTGAATTTTCTCACCTTCATAGATATCGTAGAAAATTCTAGATTTCGCTCATAATTTTCATTTTGCCCTTTCACCATTTTGCTTATACTACAGTATGTAACACCCTCTTTCGTAGGGTGTCACATTTCAGACTACAGACTTACATCACTGTAATTAAATTGTAAAATATTTAATCTTATAAAAATACAGGTTATAAAATTTATTTTCGTAGCAAACTTAAACTTACCAAAAATATAGGTGATACAAAAACATATTAAACTGATTAATACACACATACATACACCACATAATGTTCAACAACATTCCTAACTTAAAACTTATATACTCAAAGAGAAACAGTAGCAGCCCAATGACGGTTCCTACTCAAAAGCACAATAATCGACTTAACAAAACTCAACACGCCAACAACAAGATGGACACTGCGTCCTCTCGAAACCAAGGAAGATCTCCGCTTCACCACCACGACAAACTTTACAAAACATAAACATATAAACAGAACAAGATAATAAAGAGGTGAGATACCCTACATCAATACCAACATGGCAGCATAAAAACAATAAGAACAACAATGTCATTAAATGCAAAATAAATAACACATACAGTCAATATATCAAAACACTAGGTAATTCAACATATATAATTAACAAATAATTTAACAGATATAATTAACAAATATAATTAACAGATGATTTAATAGATATATATAATATCACAATGAGATGTCGATAGACTATGCATATGCACAAAGGATCAAATCCTACTCCATGAAGCTAACACATTTCAGAGATGAAGGGTCCAGAAGACCTGCCAGCCTCAATGACAGTCTATGCCCGACTGTGAAAATAATAGTGTTTGTCGGGTCTCGTCAGTGCGTTGCAACGGTTTATCATGGCCAGATGTGTATAATGTTATAAAAAGATCACTAGATGAATCACCACACCCTGACGACCCAAGACTCATTGTACGATTTGCACTATTCAATTCTAGTTCACTCCTAGGCCACAAAAGCCACAACAGCCACCGACTGTATAATGTTCAATGCATGATAACTTAATGCATAACACAAGCCACCACGGGCCATAATCCATAAACCATATACCAACAAACCTGGGTCCAGTATATCGGCCGACAGTAAACCTGTTGTCTTCTCAGTCGCGTAAAAATATTTAAACCTTTTCTAAATCGTGTAGTTCAAAAATCTACGTTTTTGAAATGCATAAGATTTTTTTCACTGTATAAATATTTCTTGATGTTCTAAATTCAATGTTGAAACTTTCTAAGTTTAAAATATCCTTTGAACTTCAAATTCCCATTTTTCTCATTAAAATACCTCTAAGCAATATTTTCTGACATTTTTCTCAAAAATCTGTATTATTTTAATATAATCAACATTAAAGAAATTCTCTTTCCATCTCCTTCGCTAAAAATCCTTTAAACTTTAATCAAAAACACTTTAAATCTCAAACTATCATTCTAACTCATTATCCATGACCTAAAATCCCTTTTTACCCAATAATAAAAACTTTGCTCCATTCTTCTTTAAATGAAAGACTTTAAACCTCAAATCACCTACAAAACTCTATTTCCATTCCTATTACTAAAAATCATTCTTTATCCAATACAAGCTATGCATTTCCATATTCTTCCTTAAATGAAATACTTTAAATCTCAAATCACCTTTAAAATCCTATTTCCATTCCTATCGCTAAAAGATCCTTGTTTATCCAATACAAACTATGCATTTCCATATTCCTTCTTAAATAAAATGTTTTAAATCTCAAATCACCTTTAAAATTCTATTTCTATTCCTATTGCTAAAAATCATTATTTATCTAATACAAGCTATACATTTCAACATTCCTTCTTAAATAAAATACTTTAAATCTCAAATCACCTTTAAAACTTCATTTTCATTCCTATTGCTAAAAATCATTATTTATCCAATACAAGCTATGAATTTCCACATCCCTTCTTAAAAATTCTTTTAATTTAATTCCTTATCAAATCTCCTCTAAATAATATCTTCCAATATTTGTTCACAAAACTTCATTATCTTTATTAAATCATTCCTTTCAAAAATCATTCTCCGTTTACTATCACTTAAGCACTTCTAAACAAAATACTTAATATTCCAAATCCTCTTTTCAACTCATTTCCTCTCTCATAATCAAAAGAATCAATCTTTTTTTCAAATAATAAAACTTTCCTCACTTCCTTTATCAACTTGTAAAACCTTAATCCATATCCTTATTATAAAATCAATTAAATCCATAGTTAATAAAATATTTTCACTTGGTTCACCCCAAAATCACGATGAAGGTCGTGGGTCTCTCAAGGTTTTTGGACAAAAAATTCTTCCTTTTCACGTGAATCACAATCATACCACATATATCCATCGTCATATTTCCATTCTAACAAGTTCATGCATATAATTAAAGCAATAAAATCAAGTAGAACAATTAATCACGAAACATTAAACTTATACACACAAGTGAACAAATCCACACATGGATTGTTCAAACACAATCAATTTCGTTCTTCACCACCATGGATGGTTGATGAAGTTAATCTCCCTCTTACCTTGGATGATCCTCCAAAGCTCCTAGTATGCTTCCTGCTAGTAAATTTTCTCCACCAAGTTGAACTTAAAAACAAAGAAAACATACAATATTAACATCCAAGGTTTATCAAAGATGACCATGAACCAAAGTATAGTCTTAGAATCTTGAAAAGAGAAAAAAGATGAAGAATAGAAAACTTCACCTAAAAACCCTTGATCTTAAGCTTGAAGATGGATGATTTAGGCTAAGATCTCAACTACAAAGTGTCTTAGAATGATGTAAGGATTCAAGAAGTGGGGTTGGTTTAAATTTTTGAAGGTTGGATGGTGCTCCAAGGGTGCTTGGCCGTGAGCTCCTCCAAGGAAAAAGGTGAGAGAATTTTGTGTTTAGCTTTTTGGTTCTTTAATAGGAATGATAGAAAGATGACTAAGTGTAGGAACTTAGCCTCCAAGTAAGCCTTGGCCATGAGGTATAGATCAAAGGAACTCCTTAGTGCCTCCTTTAAAGCCAACGTCTTCCACCAACAATCAAACCTTTGAGACAACAAGCACATACATATTAGTTTTAAGGCTTGAAAATAGAAGACTATTGATCAAAATGATGGTCTTGAACATGAAGAAGAGAGAAAGAAAGAAAGATCAAAATCTCTCCTTAAAAGCTTTAGGTTAGGGTTTGAAGAAAAGATGATGGAGATGAGAGAATTAGATGATGATCACAACATAGAAAATCATCCAAAGGGTGTGTAGATTCAAGAAGTACAATTGTTTGGAGCAAACACAATGAAAGAGGGAATTTGAAGGTGGTGGCCGTGAGCCACTAGAGAGAAAATGAGAGAAGAAAAGTGAGAGAGAAAAAGTGTGTAGCTTTTTCTTTGTTTCTTGAAGAGTGAATGAAACTAAGTGATGATAGAAAAAATGAATAGAATCTTGCCCAAGAAGCCTCTTGGTCGTGGGCTTCACCAAGGAAGAGAGAGAGAAAAGCTTCTCCAACAAGTTTCATACAAAGCTTCTCTATTAAGTTTTCTCTAAAGCTTGCTTAGGAATCTAGTTTTCTATTGGTTCACTTTTTGGAAAGTCAACAAGTGATGTCATCTAAGTGATGTCATATGGATGACATCATCAAGGAAAGCTTTTAGAAAAAGATGACTAAGATCACATCTAGAACCATCCACAATAAGCTATTACCTAATGAACAAAAGTTACAGTTAACAAAACTAGTGTTTATTGTCCATTAGATAATAAGACGTATCCTAATTTTATTTGTTAGATAAAATCTCAGATAATGAAAACTTCGTAAACTGTGTCCAGCTTCAGGTTTAGTAAGATCCCCCGTCCCTGTTTCACAGTCCAAAATTTTTTAGCCTTGGAAATTTTTTTATCTTTCCGGTCTCGCATAACGCGCACGAAAATTGAAAAATATAATAAAATAATAAAAACCACCCAAATAATTTACAAAAAGCATAAAAAATATAAAAAATTATAAAAAGCATATATAACAATAATTAAGCAATTTTTGGGGTGTTACACAATATGGTATCTCGAGCTCCAGTATCTTGTCCTGGCTTAATTTATTCCAACTCGCCACTATAATCTAATTAAATCCGTTAAGTTGGAGAAAATGTTACATTTGCTACTAAGTCATCATGAATCAACTAAGAACCAATGAGAAGCTAGACAATTGGTAAGCTTTCTATTGGTTAGAAACTTGGAAAAGTTACACTTGTTAGACTTGTCATTGGATGGTTGGAAAATATAAAAGGAAAAGACAACTTATTAATTATAGAAATTGGAGGGGTCATTAGAGAAATTCTTACAGGTTAGTAACTAGATGCTTAACTAAGACTATAACTAATGTAACTAAATTGATAATGGTCTAGTTAGATTAACTAAGTAATCATGACTTACTTAGGAAAAACTATTAAAATAATCAATGGCCAATAGAAACAAGCCACTTAGTTAGACATTTGTTAGCTTCTAATTGGATGTATTACCCACTAGTTGAAACCCAATCGGATGGCTAGAAAATATAAAAGGAAAAAGAATAGAAAAGAAACAAGAAGAACACTCCCAAAGAAGCTAGGAGGTTCAACCAAGGCTAGAACAAGGAGGAAGAAAAGGAGAAAAACAAGAGAAAATTGGAAGAAAATAGGAATCTACAAGCTAGTGGAGGAACAAGAAGATTTTCAAGAAATCTAGGCTAGAATCAAGCTTCAAGTCCTTCTTTGTTCAAGTTTCTTTCAAGACCTAGGTAGGGAGTCATACATTTTCTCTAAAGTTTTCTTAATTTGCTCTTGCTTCTGAGAGTGTTCTAGTATGTTTTTCACCATGTCTTTAAATTAAGAAGTCTTGTTTATGACTATTTTTGTGAGTTTGAAACCCTAGGTTAGTAAGACTTAAATTTTGTTTTTGAGATTTTGTTTGGGTTTCCATGAAAGTTTATTGAAAGAATAAGGTTGTTGGTGGAGTAAAATCATAAGGATGATGTTAATTTTGAGAAATTATAGTCAAGAAACAATTATTTAAGAATTAGGGTTTTAATCCAAATTAATTTGCGGATTTTGGTCTAAACTTTGATTTAATATGAAATTGATGTTAAAAATGGACTTTTGATGCTAGAGGTAGCTTAGAAATGATGAGAATGAGAAGAAAATCTTCCTTGCCGCAAAATGGGTATTTCGCCCAAGCATGCATATTAGGGTAAAAGTTATTTGTTAATGAATTTTATTGTATTGTATTGTATCTTAACCCTAATTTGATGATACCCTAATATCAAATCTATTTTAGAGAAGATTGTGTCTCCTCAGAGTTGATCTAGCATATCATCTATCCAAAGGAGTGAATATTTATTCTTAATGGTCATTTTATTTAGCTGCCTTTAATTTATTCTTAATTGGAAAATATAAAACCTAACTAGCCAGTAGCCTCATACTATGGGGTTGGTTTATTAGTGATTTGGTATGCTCAAGAACAAAACATGTAAACAGAGTTCCTTCTCTAATCATTTTCTTGTCCAAGCTGGTTCAAATTATTTTAGTTTGCAGTCAGATCTTGTTATAAAGTTTTCTTTCAATGGCTTATGTTAGAAAATAAGTTCAAGGGGAAACTATTGAATTATAGGGAAAAAAAATGAAAAGACAAGGGGTGCATTTGTATTTGCTAATTTTGTTGCTTTGTCTTTGAAACTCAAGAATTCCTGATCTTGTTGCATTTATCTTAAACTTGGAAGGAAGGTTATACTCTCATTTTACTTGCCTAAAGAGTATAAGATATTATATATTACTATCTTTTAATAATATTTGTTTTTTTTTTGCTCTGACACCATGTTTTATTAAACATACAAATGCTGAGTATGTGACATCTAGATCTTGATCATAAAAATGGTACAAGATGAAATTTTTGGTACCAAATGTTATGTTTACATAATATGACCTATACATCAAATAATTCTAGGTTGATTTTTCACAAGGTGTTGGATGTATAGATACATAGGCTTCTTGAATTCATAAGCACCATAGCTTTCTAGCAGCTAATAGTTGTGAAGAGTTTTCTGTTGGAGCTTTTTTCACATTTAGAAAAAGATGTGGTGCACTATCAGAGTGAGCGAGTGACTAGACATAGACAAAGGCAATAATTTTTAAAACCTTGTCAAGATATTTTGGTGTAGATTGAGCAATGGAAATAATCTGTG
Source organism: Ormosia emarginata (assembly GCA_029884605.1). Taxonomy (NCBI): domain Eukaryota; kingdom Viridiplantae; phylum Streptophyta; class Magnoliopsida; order Fabales; family Fabaceae; genus Ormosia; species Ormosia emarginata. Next base: position 45,127,018 of record JAQQTP010000077.1, on the reverse strand, counting down.
GTGTGCTGTTTTCATTAGACCATGTAATAAATGATATAATAGTAGGGGAACGCGAGCGTTGAAAACACTGACCTTAGTACACATTGTATTTCTTTGTACATCTTTTGAATAGTGATAGACTGGGTATATGTTTCCATGATTTTTTTACACTTAGGTCTTCCTCTATGGTCATTCCTGGGTGTTTGCTGTGGAATTAGGATGGATAAGGAAATTTGTTATGTCTCTTGATGAAATGTTGTCTAGACCTAAGCAGAGTTCTCTATATCTTGTAATACTCTATTGATAATTACATATTTTATATATTAATAAACCCTCATTTTTAGTCATTTACACTCTCCATGTACTTAATTGATTAAGTTTAGTTATATTTTGTAAGTTTGGACTCAAATTAGATTTAATTGATTTTTCTAGCATTATTTGGGTCTTACACTATTTCTATATTTCTGTCATATCTTGAGTTCTAGATGTGTAAAAATTATGTATCTTACCTTGTAAAAAAGATAAGAGAGAGATCTACAACTTTCATGAGAGCTCCAGGTAAAATATGGACATTTAGAGGAGCTAAATGGACTTGGAAGTCAGAACACAGGTTTTGTGACTGGAACTTGAATAGTGTGCAGTAATCAGAGCATAACTCGGGCTGTAAGAACTTTATTGTACTGAAATTTGGAGACTTGAAAGTTAAGACCCATATCTACAACTTTCATGAAGAACATAAGAGCTCATTCGAACAACTTGGAGATGATATTGGGTCTGGAATTCAAAACAGAGGTGCTGAAATTGGGCCTGAATAGTCTGCAGTAATTGGGTCATATCTTGGGCTATAGGATGAATTTTTGATGATTTTGGTGGCATTGGAAAGCTTAGACAAAATGCTACAAATTTCATGAAGACCACGTTGCTTTATTCTGATGGCATCCATAAGATCAGGACTGAATGATTTCGGAGACAAAGAATCTCAATAATTTTTCACTCACCATTTGGCATTTTCCACTCATCCACCTACTCCTCACCTACTCTTAATCAGCCTCCTTGTCATTTTGTATCTCTAATCCTCTATAAAAGGCTCCATTGGCTGATCATTGTGGAGACTTTGGTGTTAGGCTTAGTTTTGAGAAGTTATGGTCATGCTTGTTTATTGTTTTACTTTGTTGTAATTTTCTCTTGCTCTAAATTGAAGTTATGCTCATCTTTTTCTTCTTCTCTCTTTCTTTCTTCTTGTTTATGAGTAACTAAGTCTTCATCTTGCTTGGGTGAAAGAGTGAAGCTCTTGGTAATGAAATAAGGTTAGATTATTCTATTTTTTGTGCTTAAATGATATATTATAAAGTGGACATTATATGTGTTGTATTTTGTTTCCAATCAATTTAGAAACCTTCTTTGTATAATGGAGATCTTGATTTATTATAGACAATAGGATTGGCACAGTGAATGCTTGAACTCATTTACAAATGTTGGTAGATAATTAAAGGAATCATAATATGATTACATATATAATTGAACTTTGAATGTTATATTTTCCGATTAGAGCCTCCGTTGTGTGGATTTTAATTGAGTTATAAAGAGAAATAATCTTACATTTAATTTATTACCAAGAATGGATCTCCTAACCCCAACAAGTTCTTAAATTTAATTGTGAATAAGTATTATTATTTTTTGTGACAAATCCTTTTCTTACCTCAAATAAGTTCTCTTCATCAATTCCCTGTGGATCGATCTCGGACTCCCGAGAATTTATTACGTGAAAACCTGGTCAATAGCTCCACTTTTAGTTTGCATCCTTTAATCTGCACCAAGTTTTCCTACGCACCGCATTATTGGAGAACATAAAATTGTAAAAGCTTTACTTGATTTTAAGTTGTAATTTATTGAGGTTCTCATTCTTTAATAAAATCTCTTCTTCCTCACTAGAGCAAAAGATTAGCTTGCCGATCCTTTGGTTTCTTTACTAACTCTTTAACTATCTAACTAACTAACTATCTAACTTACTAACCTACTAACTTGCTAATATACTAACTTTCTAAGTTTTATATTTATGTCATTTATTTATGTTTAGTAACTTTTAATTTATGTCATTTATTTTTTCTTACTAACTTTTATTTTTTTGCTTCTAACTTTTAATTTTTGTCATTTTTTTTTAACAAGATATGATTTCTAACTTTTTTTTTCAGCTTTGTATTATTTATTATTGCCTTTTTTAACGTAATTAAATAATTTTTCTTCCTTCTCTTCTCTTTCTTCGGCTCTATAAAGCTGGGTGAAAGATTAAGACTATTATGTCTCTCTCCGATATTCATATTTTAAATTTATTTTTTGTAATTTATTTTCAAATCTAAAAGGACTTTTTACACTTTATTTTCTCTGTCATTTTACTTTCTCAAACATTTCCTAACTTACTAATTATTAACTCTCTAATTACTGATTTTTTTGGCTTTTTCTTAGATACATACAATCTACTTAATTTGTAGATGGAGAAATCACCCGAACTTGTTTGGAGGAATAATAATCAAATTGGATAGGAAGCTTATCCTTGACTCATAGAAGCAACCACCACCTCCATTAGTGCACCACACAATCTGATATCTCCAAATTTTCAAGGATATGCACAAGTGTCCAACCATATAGGAAAAACCTTGAAAAAACATTGCATGCATTCATAGAAAAACAAGAGGCCATTAATAAACAAAACAATCAAACCATGACTGACATAAAAGAAACTCACCCGAACCAAATCCCAAGGGTCAGTATAGTCTAAATGAGGGGAGTTTAGAAAACCAACAAATGGACTAAGTGAAGTCAGTGATAACTCTAAGGAGTGAAAAGGTTGTTGAAAAACAAATTCTCAAACCTTGTGAGAAAGAAGATGAACCATTTCCCAAGAAAATGAAGAAGTTAACCAAAAAGAGACCAAACTCTCACTTCCAACCTCATTTCCTCAAGCATTAAACAATTCAAGGAAATTGAACCATAAAACTAAATTTTTTGAAATTTTGAAACAAGTGAAGGTCAATATTCCTCTGTTAGATGCTATCAAACAAATTCCTTCTTATGCCAAATATTTGAAGGACTTGTGCCTATGGGAAGGGTTTAGAGTTTGTAAATGTTAAAAGGAAACTAAATGTGAAAAAGAAAGCATTTTTGGCTGAATAGGTAAGCTCCATTCTTTAGACTAATAATGCATTGAAATATGAAGACCCTGGTTGTCCTACAGTTTCATGCATTATTGGAGAACATAAAATTGTAAAAGCTTTACTTGATCTTGGTGCTAGTGTCAATTTGCTCCCATATTCAGTTTATCAGTAACTCAACTTGGGTGAGTTAAAACTAACTTCTGTAACTCTTTTACTTGCCGATAGATCAATTAAAATTCCAAGATGAATAGTAGAAGATGTGTTGGTTCAAGTTGATAAATTCATATATCTTGTGGATTTTATTGTCTTGGATACTGAACCTATGGTTGATAGTTACATGTCAATTCTTGTTATTTTAGGCCGTCCATTTTTAGTAACATCTAATGCTTTAATAAATTACGAATTTTTTTTTTTTTGGAATGGTGAAGCTAACATTTGGAAACATGACACTGGAGCTCAATGTTTTTAACATGTGTAAGCAACCACAGGAAGTCCTTGATGAAAAAGAGGAAGTCGAAGGAATTGAAGCCATTATAGATGATCATCTTCAAACAAGGAGCTCTTCTGACCCATTAGAAGTTTGTTTAATTAATTCATTTGATTCAGGTACACAAGTAGATGATGATATTTCTGAAATATGCTCTTTGCTTGATTTCCTGGTTAAATGGCAGATAACAGTACTTCGTGACTCTCAAGTCGGTTTGTTTTTTCAGTTTTCCAAAATAACTGAATCATTCTCCTCTAAAATGGATGTCATTCTTTTAAACCTAAGAAAATATTTTCCTTCCTTCCCTCCCTCAAAATGCTCTGACAAAAATCTATAAAGCTAGATGTGAAAGATTAAGACTATTAATGCACAAAGGTATGCCAGAAGATGTATGCTGGATAATTGAAGCAAAGGTCCGACTAGCAAGTGAGTCTTCAATTTCATTTGACTTATACATGTCAGGTCTTGGAAGAAGTTCAAATCCTAAAAGGAGAAGAGCAAAAAGGTTATAAGTCTGTCATAAATGTGCATGATGGAATTGCAACAAGCGATGTCATTCTTTGGGGATGGTTTCCACAAACAGAGAAGATAAAATTTTCTTCATTAAGAATGGACTGAGTAAGGAGTCATTAGATGATATTTTATTGGTCTTAGATAGGCTTAGTTTTGAGATATATTCTTATGGATTTGTGCATCGTGAACTACTTAATTTGTAGAATCTCTTCAAGGATGAAGAAAAACGCTACAGTCTTAGGAATTTGACTATAAAAGAACTTGTTTGCCAATTTATAAGAAAATTGGATGGGAAGCTTATCCTCGACTCATAGAAGGCGTTTAAGCTGTTACTGCACATGAAACCATAGGTAGATGTGAGCCATATCCACAACAATCTGTACATATTATCTTCTTCTTCTTCATATTTTCTTAAAAAGAAAAAAGTGTTTGAACAAGGGCAATCCAAAAGGAGTACCATGGCTTTAATTAGTTATGTAGCCCTGCGTTGGGTTTGGTCCTTAAATCCGTCATTGACTCGGGAGGACCTTTGCACGTTGGTCCTTAAAAAGTTCGTGTACCATGCTCTAGAGAGCCGCACTCCATAACCCAATGTTTACCATCTAGGCACCTTTGTGGAGTTGATGGATAGACAGCGTCCTACTCGGCTATTAGTGAGAAGTAACCCGTGAAAAATAGCTAAAGTTTCTACAAAGCGTGATATGATGGCATCCGAGCTTGATCCTCTCTTTTATTAGAAGGGGCTCTCAGCGCCCTAGGATGGGACGTTCTGGATCTTGAACATTACAGGTTTTAGATTTTAGCATCTTTGTTGATGTTACGAGCCCAAGTGTGAGCTCTCCAAGTTTCAGACCCAGGATGGAAACCCACAATGGTTTCTTCTTTCTCTTTTCTTTGAATAAATGGACGTGAGTGTGTACTTAAATAAATAAAAGCACCGGTGACATGCAAATTGTATAAAGATATGCCACTATCACAATGCACTCAATGACGCCTCTTATTAACACTTGAAATTCAATTGAAGAGATAAAGTTACGCCATGAAAAGCTATACATAAAGTTATGTCATCACTTGCTTTATATTTCCTTTATCTTTGTATGATTTTGCTATATTTTGATTTTGGACAGACGATCCTTTGAGCAGGGTCCTTCAAGGGTTTCTAGACTTCTTTAATCTTTCAAGTGTCCCGATCGATGGTTTTCTTGAAATAAAAAAAAACAAAAAACAAAAAACAAAACAAACAAAAAAAAAAAAAAAAAAACCCATTATGTGTTTCTTAATTTCAAACTTTTCTGACAACAACCAACCTACCCTTATAAGTGTTATTATTATCTTTTCCATTCTTTTTTCTATTTAAACACTTTATTTTCTCTACTTTCCTCTAACTCAGAATCATTCATAGAGAAAGGTGAGTATAGAAATGGAAGGTGTTTCTATTCATCGACTTAAAAATATCTGTGTATTTTATGGGTCTAAGTATGGGAAGGGTTTAGAGTTTGTAAATGCAGCTACTACTCTTGGTCGATCACTTGCTGCGAGGAATATTCATCTTGTATATGGGGGAAGTTGTCGTGGGTTAATGGGAATTGTATCACTTATTGCATATATAGGAGACAATCAGGTTTTAGGTATCATTCCTAGACCTTTAGCTCAACAGAACATCACTGGAAAGACAATTAGGGAGGAACTTAAGGTATCATCAATGCATGAATGAATGAAGATAATGCTTGAAAACTCTTATGTATTCATTGCCTTACTAGGTGATTTTGGTACCTTGGAAGAAGTTTTTCAAATTGTCTCTTGGGCCCAACTGAACATTCACCATAAACCCATAAGTTTGTTGAATGTAAATAATTTCTTTGATATTTTGTTAGTTTTTCTTAACCATGTTTTTTAGAGGGGAAATTTTCAAAAATTTATCATACTTTCAAAGACAACTTCTTATCTCTAAATTCCACTATTAATGAGTTAATTGATAAATTAGAAGCTTTTGTTCATAAACCCGACCTAAGATGAATACATTCAAGCTCGATTTCGATAGATTTGTCAACAAAGGAATGAGGAATGGGAATAGGATGAAAAGAAAGCTCAATTTGACACTTTGTTTATAGCTTTCTTTACCTTTGATTTTAATTATCGTACTTTTACTTGCTTAAATTTGTGTCGATTTCTCCAATAGGTAATATCTTCTATCTTCTATCACTCATCTATATTTTAATATTGAGGACAATGTTGTGATCTCTCAAAATCCCCAAAAGGTTGGGGGGGTTCAAGGATAGTTGACCCAAATTTTTTTTTTTAAGGAAGTATGATATGATTGTCATGGACTTACTAAACCAATGAATGATGACCATGGAAGTAAATGAAAAGTAATTTTACTCCTGAGACGCATCTAAATTGAGAAGTATGTTTAGTGATATGACTGTCAGAAACCTATTCGTAGTAAAACCAATTAAGGATGGTAGAGTAAGGAGTAAATTTTAGAAACAATTTATTACTCTTGAGACGCATCTTAGTTGGGGTAGTAACTATTTAGTGTTTATTTGTGGAAGAAACAAAGTTTTGCTGTTTGATTTCCTTTGAAAGATTCAAGTGAATGCACTCTCACATCCCTTGAATTTCTGGTTACTCTTCTTGTTTCATCGAGTCTTCTAGAGTTTTTAGCTTTTGAGTCTATATCGTTTTTCTTTGTTTTTTAGCTTTGGTCTTAAGTGTTTTGCCCAAGAGTGCAAAAAGCTAAGTGTAGGGGAATTTGATAATCACATATGTTATACATTAATAAACTTTCATTTTTAGTCGTTTACACTCTCCATGTACTTAATTGATTGAGTTTGGTTATGTTTTATAAGTTTGGACTCAAATTAGACTTAATTGATTTTTCTAGCATTATTTGGGTCTTACACTATTTCTGTATTTCTGCCATATCTTGAGTTCTAGATGTGTAAAAATTATGTATCTTACCTTGTAGGAAAGATAAGAGAGAGCTATACAACTTTCATGAGAGCTCCAGGTAAAATATGGACATCTAGAGGAGCTAAATGGGCTTGGAAGTCAGAACATGGGTTTTGTGTTGACTTAGTGAACCCTCATTTCCCTCGAATAGTGTGTAGCGAATAATCAAAGCATAATTCGAGCTGTAGGAACTTTCTTGGGCTGAAATTTGGAGACTTGAAAGTTAAGACCCATATCTACAACTTTCATGAGAACATAAGAGCTCATTCGGACATCTTGGAGGTGATATTGGGTCTGGAAGTCAAAACAAAGGTACTAAAATTGGGCCTGAATAGTTTGCAGTAATTGGGTCATATCTTGGGCTGTAGGACGAATTTTTGGATGATTTTGGTGGCATTGGAAAGCTGAGACAAAATGCTACAACTTTTATAAAGACCATGTTGCTTTATTCTGACGGCATCCATAAGATCAACACTGAATGATTTCGGAGACAAAGAATCTCAATAATTTTCCACTCACCATTTGGCATTTTCCACTCATCCACCTACTCCTCACCTACTCTTAATCAGCCCCCTTGTCATTTTGTATCTCTAATCCTTTATAAAAGGCTCCATTGGCTTATCATTGTGGAGACTTTGGGGTTAGACTTAGTTTTGAGAAGTTATGGTCATGCTTGTTTATTGTTTTCCTTTGTTGTAATTTTCTCTTGCTCTAAATTGAAGTTATGTTCATCTTTCTCTTCTTCTCTCTTTCTTTCTTCTTGTCTATGAGTAACTAAATCTTCATCTTGCTTATGTGAAAGAGTGAAGCTCTTGGTAATGAAATAAGGTTAGATTATTCTATTTTTTGTGCTTAAATGATATATTATAAAGTGGACATTGTATGTGTTGTATTTTGTTTCCAATCAATTTAGAAACCTTCTTTGTATATTAGAGATCTTGATTTATTGTAGACAATAGGATTGACACAGTGAATGCTTGAACTCATTTACAAATGTTGGTAGATAATTAAAGGAATCATAATATGAATGCATATATAATTGAACTTTGAATGTTATATTTTCCAATTGAAACCTCTGTTGTATGTGGATTTCAATTGAATTATAAAGAGAAATAATCTTGCCTTTAATTTATTACCAAGAGTGGATCTCTTAACCCAAGCAAGTTCTTAAATTTAATTGTGAACAAGTATTATTATTATTTTTGACAAATCCTTTTCTTACCTCAAATAATTTCTCTTCATCAATTCCCTATGGATCGACCTCGGACTCTTGAGAATTTATTACTTGAGACAACCTGCACTTGGGTTTGCATCCTTAAATCCCGCATCATCTATCTATAAGCACGCACTGAAGGAGTTTATCTAGTCTTTAGACCTAAAAGATTTCCCTCGAAGAGTGACAAACAATGGGTTGCTTGCTTAAGAAAATATTTTGTTTACTATAGGGTAGTTTACATCCTAGCTAGATATGTGGAACATCTACATTAATAAATCAAATCATCATTACTGTTTTGGATCGTGACCCAGAACGCTAGTACCATGGGTCAACCTAGCATATGTAACATCCTCCCTAACCTAATAACCCTAATCAGAGTTATAGAAGCTCAGTAACTCTGGTATGAGTTATCTGTTAATTCGAATAACCTTATGGACTAGTTTGAACTTAATTCTATAACACTGAAATGTGAAAAATAGCTAAAGTTTCTACATAAACGGATGATATGATGGAAATAAATTTGAAAAATTTATTTTCTAGTTATAAACAATTTATATGGGCTGTAGTAAATCTTGGAGAATCAATTGAGATAATTTGATATTTTTAAGGATACTAAAGAGGAATAGTTGCAGTAGTTAAGTATCTTAGAAAATTATGAAATTTCATAGAGATGACAAGTAAGACATGGAGAATTTTAGTATAAAATATCAACTAAGATAAGTGTCAGTAAGCATATTTACTTAATTCCTAGGTTTACTTGAACTTAGGACAAAGTAATGAAACTTAACTGATAAATAGAAGAATATGGAAAATTATGTAAAATTATGAAAAAATGAATCCAAAGACTAAGTTGAGGTCTAAAATTTTCCATAACATATATAGACACTTGAAAACTCAGCTTTAGAAGATTAAAATATTTTTAACAAATACAAAATTTTCAGCACAATCTTTTTCATCCATTCTTTTGTCTCCACTGCCATTCACACTCTCACTTTTTCTACACAATTCTTGACTTTTTCTCTTCACATTTTTCCACTCTCTCACACAGTAACAGCAACCCAAAAACAAGGCAGAAACAGAAATAAAAAAAAACAAAGAGAAATAAGAAAAAGGAAGGAAAAACAAGGTGAAAAGGAAGAGGAAGATCCAAGGATTCAAGCTTCAAGAAGCTAGGAATTGAGGTAGCGGTCCTTGCCTTCAACTTATTCTTCTTCTTCTTCTATTATTTTTTAATTTAATATGTGGTCTTTGGTGCCTATGGAGGCTACGACTAATCAAGGAAAAAGGATAATTTATTGTTATTTTTTGTGTTTTTGCTCCTACTTTTATCTTGTTCTTTTTCTTTTAGGAATTCTTGAATGAAAAACTTATGGTATCAGTTGTATTCTTGATGTTCTCGGCCAAGCATCCTTTATTGACTTTGAATTGAGTTTGTTTCGATGCCTTGATGTTCATGGCCAATCCAAGGTTTTCTTCTGTTATTGACTTTTAAGTTTAGTTTGTTTTATTTTGGTTCTTTGTGGTGCATGCATGACCAAGCTAAGAACAAAACAAAATTTTGTTGGTTTTATGTTCTTGTTTCTTGATTCTAGTTGATGATGATTAGTTGATAAAAGTATCAAATTTGTTATATGGGAAAAGCTTGGGTCATGACATAACCTTGGATTAGCTTAAAGACATAAATTATGATTAATTAGACGTCTATATGTTAATCATTGTGATTAATTATGCTTTTTAATGACCATTTGAGATAGAATCCTTGTATTGGCCATGTAGGCTAAATTAAAAGAAATATGGATATCTCTATATTGCATCCAATGTGTAAATGCTTGAATTGTGCTTAAACTAGTGTTTGTAACGAAATTTCTTGAATAATTGACCGTGTATCAAATGAGTTCGTTTATGCTCATTTTGAGTTTAATTGAAGATTGGAAGTATTTGGAATTATGCATTTGTTGAGAATCTATGGAATATGATTAATGAAATAGAATTATGCACTTGTAGTGTAATAGAAGTTATGTTGCTCCTTGACAAATCAAGTTGAGCTTGAAATTTGCATTGCTCCCTTGATTCTTTAAGGTTAAACTAAAATGTAATGTGTACTTATGTTTGATTAAACAATGCTTATGAAATTTGAAATTAATTTGTTCATGAGATTAATAGTGTGAGGAAGGATGATTTCGTCCCTATCTTAGATGAAGGGAGGAAGGATGATTCCCTCTTTACCCTAGATGATTAATAGTGTGAGGAAGGATGACTCACTCCCTATCAAAGTAATGGAGGATGGATATTCCCTCTCTACTTGAATTAAGATATATTAAATGAGGAAGGATGATTCCCTTATTCTTAAAGTAGCATGAGGATGGACATTATCCCACTACCTATTTGATGATTATGATATATGATGAATGAGCACTGAGATAAATTTGAGTTTGATATTCTTGTTACAACCTAGTTATGATATAAGGACCATTGAATAAATTTAAGATCATGGTTCTTGTTTGGAAATTGATACTGAAAGTGTTTATGGATATAATTTCTGATGTTTGATAATAAATGTTTTCAGAAAGTATTAATAATTGGGATTCTGTTTCGGGAAGAGAAATGACTTGATTTGACACTTTGCCACCTTTCTAGTTATAAATAACTTAAGCTTTTGAAATGTGTTTTTTTCCGAAACAACTGGATTTATTATGATGACACATATTTTTAATAGTATTACTGAGAATTCATAGAATTCTCACCCCTTTTTATTCTATTCCATAATATTTCTAGGGAGAAGCTCTTCAACAAGGAGACAGAAGACGAAGATGTAGAATAGTCTTTGATATTGATAATTTATTTTTGAGATGTATATTTAGTACTTTAGAGCAAATTATGTAATTATTGATTACTATAATATCCTTTGTGTATTGATCTTCATAATATATGTACATTATGTTAACAATCAACTGTTGGGAATTGCGGATACATTTCGTAGCGAAAAATAGAATTCCCACCAAGAATCCATGCGAAAAAGCCATAATTCGAGTTTTTAAAATTGTTTACCTCTTGAAGCGTGATCAAAACAAATGGCGCAAATCACTAACACCGTAACAACGATGATGTCTCTATGGTATCCACATGAACAAACTCATGAATGTCTAATATACGTAAAAAGAAGTCACACCTCTCTCACACAGTGCTAGCTGCGAAGAGAATAGAAGAAACCTGTCACTCTCTCACTTACTATTTCTGTCAAGTATGGCAAGGGTTTGTAATGCATGCATTGACTGCCCTTTAGCAGTGCTATTTATAATAGCTGACTACTTTAAGTGAGTGTGAGTAGCAGCAAGGTAAGCTGTGCAACCATAAACTCATCTGTTATGAGTTCGACCCATAATTGAATCTGAGTCCAACTTAGATCCTTATTGCTCCAATTTAGTATGCTCTAAGTATGTGACCCTGCAGGTTCTCATAATGTTGGTAGTAATATTAAAATCTTATTTTAATATTACAAGTAGTGAGCAGTATCTAGCAACACATCGCTGCCACCCAAGTAATGAGAATGTCAGTGTTTTGACATAACCTTTCTGTGACCAATGTTACCGTATAGTTTAGTCCCTTTGTCCAGATATCCAGATTGAACACAAGGCATGGAATGCGTCACCCTTGTATAGTTCAATCCTTCATTTCCTGATACCCGTGTAGACTTAATAATAACAAATAAGAATGATATCTCATATTGACTCATTTGAGCATGGTCATGTATTTTGCAGTCTCACTTAATTAGGAGGCCTGAAGATATCGCTCCTGTTATGTAGGAGGGACAAATCCCATCTAGATCACTCACATCCCTCCACATGATTCACGGTATGTCCAATAACTAACTTTATAATCACGTTGTTACAGATGACGTTTGACAGCATTAAAACACACAACTCCTTATGTAGAAATTGTAGTGATTTCAGGTCAAAGGACTATATACAGCATTGTCACTATGAGAATCGCTTATGACACTCACGTAACGATCCATGTAGCGTTCTCATGGTAGGCCTGTCCAGTGCATTATTACTCTAATATGTACCCATGTGAAGACTTGATATCTCATATCCATGACCCATGAGATGTGGCCATCAGTCTACGCACATACTAGTCTCAATGCATTATTGTTGTCCTAATTAACAATAATACTTGACCAGAGACATTTAAGAATAGTATTTTATCTAATAGGATCTCACGATTAAGTCATCCACTTGATGTCCTACGGCATCAAACTTACTATTCTAAGGACTTTCTTATGTTTATAAAAAAAGAACATAATAAATTAAATGCCTCATATATTAAAAAATAGCATAATACAATTTATGTAAATACAGACAAAATATATCGGCCTCTAGGGCATACACTAACATCAACAAACTCATATTTTGCGTATATTTATTAATTATAATTTAAATTATTTTATTAGTTATATGTGATATACTTAATTCTGATTACTATTACGTAATTTTGGATACATTATTAGTAATAGGCGAAGGACAGTTGAATCAGTACATCAGTAATGTCCAAAGCAATGGACACTTCAAAAGATGGAATTAAAGAAAATACAGTCCCAATCCTAGGCAAAGCCTGTCTTAGCACCAAAGGAGTAGGTCCCGAAGTATGCCTCGCCATAATACTGATAATCGGAAGGATCGGAACCAGGACACCCCGTTAGATGACAATGATGTTCATCATGCCCAGGTCAATCGAACCATCAACACTATCGCTGGTGGTTTCGCAGGCAGTGGGTCATCCAGCAGTGCTTGGAAGAAAGCACTCAGGAAGGCGGGGTAAAGTGTCACCCACTCCGCACCCAAATCACGAGCCAGAGATCAGAAGGTGCCCCCTATCTTCTTTTCAGACGAAGACTATGGTGAAATTATCTAAGATCACGATGACTCACTGCTGGTCTCTGGGACAATTTCTAATGCTAAGATCTGGAGCATTTTCGTAGACTAGGGGAGTTCAACTAATATTATGTTCATGGAGTTGTACGAAAAGCTAGAGTTTTCAGACTCAGAACTTATCCCTTACTATGGCGAACTCACCAATTTTACTAGTGAAAAAGTCACTCTAGCAGGGTATGTTGAGACTTACCTGACCCTGGGAAGCAGTAAGCTCTTTAGGACTGTCAAGTTCAAGTTTCTAGTAGTGAACTTCCCCTCAGCTTATAATATCATCTTGGGTCATCTTGCACTGAATGCACTTGGCGCCGTGGTGTCTACCACCCACTTGATCATGAAATTTCTCAACAAAAATAATTAGGTTATCACAGTCAAGAGAACCTCAAAATCAGCAAGGTCCCTAGGAAAGCAGAAATCGACACATCTAGCCCAACTCTAGACCAAGTCAACAATCTTATGATTGAGTTAGATGTTTGAGAAGAAATTCAGCATACTAGACCCCAACTGGAAGGTGAACTACAACTGCTCCAACTTGGTGTCAGGCCATATCAAGTCACCAAGATTGGAGCAAACTTGGAGGAAGAAGAGAAGTGCCAGTTGATTGAGCTCTTAGTGAAAAACAAAGACTTCTTCTCCTAGACATCCTCCGACATGGCTAAGCTTGAACCCACCTTCATTTTCCATCGCCTATCTATAAAGAAAGATGCGAGGCTGGTTTCCTAGAAGAAACGAAGGTTGGGCTAGAAAGACAGAGGGTTATTGAAGAACAAGTCAAGGAGCTGCTCAATGTCAGCTTCATCAGGTGGATATCTTATACAACATGGCTACCTAACGTAGTATTGGTGAAGAAATCAAATGGGAAATGAAGAATGTGTGTTGACTACACAGATATCTATACGCGCTTCCTAACATGGATAAACTGGTGGATAGCTCCTCCAACTTTCATTCGCTATCTTTCATGGACGCATACTCCAGGCATAATCCGATCCCAATATACTCCAGAGATGAAGACCAAACCACTTTCATCACTGATAAGGTGAGCTACTGCTACAGGGTTATGCCATTTGAACTAAAAAATGCAAGAGCCACCTATCAAATAATGATGAATAGGGTTTTTGAGGACCAAGTGGGGAAAATGCAGGAGGTATATATTGATGACATGATAGTAAAGAGCCCGCAAGTCGGATCACACATCTCGAACCTCGAGGAGGTGTTCGCAATACTCTATAAACATAATAAGGCTTAATCCGAAGAAGTGTGCCTTTAGGGTCCAAGCAAGTAAATTCTTGGGCTTCATGTTAACTTACCATAGGATTAAGGTGAATATAGACAAATGTCAAGCAGTGCTCAACATGCGTAGCCCACAAAACGTCAAGGAAGTGCAGCAGCTGACAAATTGGATTGTAGTCGTCACACGTTTCCTTACCAAAGCTACTCACAAATTTCTTCCCCTCTTTAGACTGCTCAAAAAGAGGAAAGATTTTGAGTGGACTCAAGAGTGTGAGGATGTCTTTACATCTTTGAAGAATCTTTTATCCTCCCCCCTCATACTCATAAGACCAGAACCTGGTGAAATACTGTATGCGTACCTCTCAATTCACGAAGATGCTATAAGTTCAGTACTGATCTGAGAAATGACCGAGGGACAGAAGTCGGTCTACTTTGTGAGCAAGGTACTACAAGGCCCCGAGCTCCGTTACCAAAAAATAGAGAAGGTTACCTTGGAACTCATCACCATGGCCAGAAGACTCAAATAGTATTTTCAGTGTCATCCTATGGTGGTAAGGACGAACAAACCTATCCATCAGATACTACACAAGTCAAACTTATTTGGAAGAATGATCACATGGTCCATAGAGCTATCCAAATTTGGGATTGTGTATGAGCCCTGGCTAGCAATTAAGGCTCAGGCACTATCAAACTTCATGGCAGAGCTCACATCGAAAGACCCTGGCAACCCTCAGGGAATGTTGTTGACTGTATTCAATGATAAATCCTCGAACCCCAAGGGAAGTGGTGCGCCAGGGTGATCTTGGAAAATTCTGAAGGATTGATTCGAGTGCCTCAACCAAATGACAAAATTTTAGTTCTATCGATAACTTGTAGCACAAGACAGCGAACCGAGTCATTTCTCGAGGATCAAGATACCAATCAAACCCAATCAAGGTCAAACTGGGGAGGAGATTGTGTATTCAGAATGTAAACGTAATAATTAAAATTAAGAAAAATCAAATTACAAAGCAATCGTTCCAACAAACTGTTAGAAACCTAGTTGGTTTGTCATCGATCAAAAACATGCTTCTGAATTAGATTAATTAGTTAATCTGTGATTGATCGAAATATCTACATCAAATACAAAGAATTCAACACTAGATAATCACATAGAATTTAAGTAACAAATGATTCATAAACATGTGATCGCTAGATTCACACAACCTATGTTAGTTTAACAACCAGAATTCAATTAACCTAGATTAACAAATTTGTCAACCTAATTGTATTCAATTTATGTGACTAAACCACAATTAATCAATCACAATTTAATTACAAATCTCAATTAGGATCCAATCAGATCACATCACATAATTGAAATCTCTATTTATACAATTCGAAATCCAAATCAAGAGAGGAAGAAAATAATTAATTCAATTCAAAATAAAAATTGGGTACAAAATCTCAAAGCCAAACTAGAATTTTCTCAAGATCCTTGGATTGATTCTCTAATGTTTATCTCTCCATGGTTGTAGCATATGGTTTGCAAAAGAAAGGAAAAAATTCTAGGTAGAAGAATCAAGTAGTACATATTAGGGTTACTATCTATCTCGGGTTCTCTCTTTATAAAAAATAACTGACTTAAAAATTTAAAATCCTAATTGATCCTAGGTTAAAGTTAATCCTCTGCCTCTTAACTTTCCTTGACCACTAAAATCACTTGAATTAGGCTTAAGATGAAAGAGTTATGCCTAAATCACTCTCAATGGGTCTCTAGACTAGTCAGCCGACTTCACAGGGGTATAACACCATCAAGACATTGTATTTTCAATTAGTGGTCTTCATAAGAGTTTGAGTCTTGTGTGTAAGGTTTCTAATGGAACTAATTTCAGCTCCAAAAGACCCCTACAGCCTGAGGTATGAACCAATTAGTGAACACTGCTTGGGTTGTAGTAACAACACCCTTGTTCTGGCTTCCAAGCCCAATTCGGTCCACTAAATATCCAATTCAGATCTGGAGCTCTTTATGAAAGCTGTAGAGCCCTCACTTATCAATTTTACAAGGCAAGATGCATAATTTTTAGATATCTAGAACTCAAGATATGACCAAAATACAGAAATAGTATAAAATCCTAATAATGCTGGAAAAATCAATTAAGCCTAATTTGAGCCCAAACTTTCAAAACATGGCCAAGCTTTATCAATTAAGTATATGGAGAGTATAAAGGACTACAAATTGGGGTTTATTAATGTATGAAATATATGATTATCAAATTCTCTCACACTAAGCTTTTGCACGTCCCAGACAAACTAAAGATTTAAACTAAGGGACAAAGAACACAAACTCAAAAACCAAAACTTAAAGCGATTCACTTTCCAATGACCTTC
The DNA here is from genome assembly GCA_029884605.1 of Ormosia emarginata. Lineage (NCBI taxonomy): Eukaryota > Viridiplantae > Streptophyta > Magnoliopsida > Fabales > Fabaceae > Ormosia > Ormosia emarginata. Next base: position 45,110,191 of record JAQQTP010000077.1, on the reverse strand, counting down.
AAGAATGTAAAAGTTTACAAGTAAGGATAGCAACCAAGAAGTTTAAGGGATTAAAACATCCATGAAGTGACATTTCTTTACATCTCAAATCATTAAGCAAGACAGTTTCAATTGAAAAACATAACCCAAGAATGATAGATTCTCACAAGATATACTCTCACTCCTTCAAGTGTTTAGTGTTAGAAATGTCTAAAAGATAAGTGTTTCATGTAACATCCCTTGATTTAATAACCATGGCACAATTGCTATTATACCACAGTCACTAAATTTAGGCGTGCTATAACTCAACAACAAATTTTAAAATTTAATCAGTATGCATATATAGAAAATAAAAGTCATGAATGAAGTATATTTAGTATACAACTCTTAAAACAAATCCACCGAAGTAAAATACATTCCATATATACATATATATCCATAACATAAAGTACTAGTAACACAAAACATATTACTTACGTATTTAACAACAGAAGATGTGCACAACTACCATATAAAGACTTGACCTGACCCAATACCAAATACCTGAAGGGTAATATCCCCCACTTGGTCTTCCTTTGGAACCAGAATGGGCAAATTCCCCGATCGAGGTATGTCGTAACAAACGGGAGTCCGAGCAATCGACTCCATAGAATCCTCCCTAGGGGTGTAATGCCGATTACCCCATAGGTCTCTAATGGGCATAGAAAACTCCACATGCACAAAGCATTGAAGGTGAAAACAATAACCCCAAGATAGGTACTACTCCTAAGCAGAGACACCTCCTTTCTATACACGAAACGCTCAGTGTCACGGTCGACATGTCAGACATCGATGCCACCATGAAGCTGTGCCCGAAGGTAATTGAAGAAGTCTCGTCCAGACTCCATCACCGTAATTAGAAGTCAATCCACCAAAATCCAAACGATTCAACCTCGCCTTCTTTCACAGTTTTCTTTAACATAATTGTAACCCAGAATAACACAACAAAGAGGTGAGATCCCCTACATGGCATACCAAAATGGTAGTGAAGAAAATGATATGAATGACAAAGTTATTCTATACATACAGATATTGTAGATATATTCAAGTTATCAATTTCATAAATATCATCAGAGAGCATATCCCCACAATAGTATAAATATTAACAGCACTATAATAAAAGATATCCACCTCGGATATATAATGATTATGCCACCACAAAATGTATGTTGACTATGCCATGACAATATGTGTACTGACCATGTGTATGTATACTGAACCAGTTCCTACTCCATGGAGCTAATACTCAAATTCAGATATGAACGTTCCAGAAGATCAGCCACCCTCAATGACAGTCTACGCTGAACCGCAAAGAGAAATAGTGCTTTTTGGTTCCTCATCAGTGCGTTGCAATGGTTCTTCATGGCCTAAGGTATATAGTGTGACAACTAGGTCACTAGATGAATCACGTCGCCCTGACGCACCCTGAGATCCTTCCATCGGATCACACTACTCAATTCTCATTCACTCCTAGGCAACAAAAGCCATATAGACACTGACTGTATGATGTTCAATACATGATAATTCAACGCATAACTCAAGCCACCATTGTATTGCTCCCAATGATATTAAAACAACTGCATATACAATTGCTTAATACCATTAGTATCAATGATATTATATAATTGCCCATACAATTACATAATAACACTGTTCCACCTGGGTCCAGCACATCGGCACAACAACAAAACAGTGTCTAATGTTCAATGCACGATTATTCTATGCATAATCTAAGCCACCACGAGCCATAAATCATATTTTAACAAAACTGGGTCCAGTACGTCGGCCCGATAGCAAACCACTATTTCACAATCGCATAAACATCATCCAATGTTCTCCCCAAAATCTGCATTATATTAATTTACTAAAAACTTTCTCTATTACCTTTACTAAAATCCTCTTAAATAGAATACTCTAAGTTTTAAATCACGTTCAAAAACTTATTTTCCATCATTATACTCAAAATCACTCTTATCTAATAATAATAAAAACTTTGTTCAATTCCTATCAAGTAATATGTTTTAAGTCTCAAATCACCTTTAAAACTCCTTTTAAACAAAATACTTTAAGTTTCAAACCTTCATCCTAAATTAGTCTCCACGATAAAAAATCACTTCCTTTTTAAATTATAAAACCTTATTCATTTCTTTTTCCACTTTGTAAGTCCTTAATCAAATTTCTAGTTGCCTAATCTTATAAATTCATAGCATTAATTCAACCATAAAAATTCTACCATAATAATTTCATGCGTATTATCACAACCCCATATAGACAATAAGCAAGCATAACAATTTATACATATTATCAACATAATATAACTGCATAAAGCTAAATGAACACAAATCAAGTTAAAGTCACATGATCATACATAGTAAATAAGCACATGATCAACAAATAAGCACAATCCATAACCATACAATTGAGTGAATGAATCCTCACATGGATTCTTCACTTACAAACACAAGATTTCCATTTTCTCGCCACCATGTTTGGTCGATGAAGTTAATCTTCCTCTTACCTCAAGAGAAGATCAAAAGGAAGCTCCTTGAAGTCTCCTTGAATTTTCGTCCAACACCAACAAACAAACCCTTAAGACAACAAACATACAAATACTAGATCTAAAACTTGAAAGGAATAGACTATTGATCAAAATGATGGTTTAGAATCTTGAAAAAAGAAAGAAAGGAGTGAATATTAAAACTTCACCTTAGAAACCTTCAAACCCTAGGTATGAAGAAAGTGCTTGAAGATAAATGAACTAAATGATGACCATAAAATGAAAGTTTCTCAAAAGGGTGTCTAGGTTCAAGATACGTGATTGGTTGGAATTAAAGAAGATGGATGGGTGGTTTTTGAGGGTGAGGCCATGAGTTTCAATGGAGGAAAGGTGAGGGTTTTGTGTTTAGTTTTTGGTTGTTTGGATAGGGAGATGAACAAGGGATGAACCAAGTGTGCCCTTCAAAAATGGCCTTGAATACGAAAAAGAGAAGAGAAGATGAAGATAAAAAATTTTACCCCAAAAGCTTCAAGCTAGAGCTTGAAAGAAAGTGATGAAGATATGAGTTTTTGAAGATGGTTCCAACAAGGAAAAGCCTTCAAGTGAGGTGTAGATTCAAGAAAAGTATTTGGTTGAAATTAAACAACCATGGAAGGTGGAGGAAAAGTGCATGGCCATGGAGCATGGAGAGAAAAGAGAAGAGAAAATGTGAGAGAAAGGTGGAAGCTTTTGGGTTGAAAAAAGAAATGAAATGTTAAGAGAAAAGATGACAAAGTTGTCATTTTTTTCATTTCCCAAAACCATAACTAGACAAGGGAGGAGAGAGAAATTGGCTTCTCCAACAAACCATGATAGAAAACTTCACCATTAAGTTTTGAGGAAGCTTCCTTAGGAAGCTTGGTGCAAAGCTTCCTTGAGAAGCTTTGTCCACTTTTTGAAAAAGTCAAAGTGATGTCACTTTAATGATGTCATCTTGATGATGTCATTAAAGTGCTCTCTAGGAAAGTTGACTAACACTCTACTAAAGCTATTATTTAGTGGACAAAAGTTACAGTTAACTAAACCAGTATTTATTGTCCAACGGATAATAAAACATACTGCGATTTTATTTATCAGATAAAATCTCGAAAAACAAAAACTTTGTAAACTGTGTCCGACATCAGGTTTAGTAAGATCTCTCATCGACGTTTCCACAATCTAAGGTTTTCTAGCCTCGGGGAAAATATTTTATTTTTTTGACTCCGTTCAGTGTGCACGTAAATCGAGAAATATATTAAAATAATGAAAATCACCTAAATAATTCACAAAAATTCACAAAAATCACAAATATTATAAAATGAATATAAATCACAAAACAAGCAATTTTCAGGGTGTTACATTTCACTCAACTTAACTCATGAAAATTTACACTACCATAAGCTTGCTTATCTTCTACTTTTTCACTATTCTATACATATGCATGCACAAATCAAGAGGGCTTTATTCAAGGTTGTAATGGGGTCAAGGTAAGGGATGAGAATGATAAGGATATGACAAGCTAAAAACCAAAGAGAATAAAAGAACATTATGATGAATTCTAAGAACAAGCATGAAAGTTTAATGGGATTCCATATGATGCAAATTATTCTCTTCATATATATTCCATCTTCCTTTTTTTTAGAAGTATTGCAACTTTCTTTTTATTTTTTTTCAAAAACATCAAAACGGAATTTAAAAACAAAACAAAAGCATAATTGAAAAATAGAAAAATAGAAAACATAATTGACAAAAAAACAGAAATAGTGACAGAAATTAAAACAGAAAATAGAATCAAGAATATGAAAGACAGAATGTTCTTCCATGGGATGTTTTATAGCATCAAGAATATTAAACCTCACAATGGAATCTCTAAACTTCATGGATAGAACTCTTGCATGCACATCAATCTTTATCCGTGTTGTTTTGAGGAAAGGTCTCCCTAGAATAAGGGCAACCTTTTTGGATAATGACTCTCCCTCCATCTCCAAAATGTAGAAGTCAACTTGGAATATTAGCTTGTTCACTCGGACCAGCACATCCTCCACCAAACCATCTAGGTAAGTATTACTCCTATTAGCTAGTTGGATCATCACATATGCAGCTTGCAAAGGACCAAGTTCAAGGGAATTAAAAATAGACATAGATATTTGTTACCAAGTGTCATTAAGACTCAAGAGGGGGGTGAATTGAGTTTATAAAAACTGTTCGAAAATCTTTCAAAAAACTCTTGATTACCAATTTTCGTTGAAGCTATTAATTGATAGAAATGAATGAATGGATAAGATAGAAAGATATTGCCCACCAATGAACCAACCAAGAGAGAAATAATCAAGTAAGCAAATAAACCAATGCACAAATGTAAAGAGAAGGGTTTAGAGAATCAAACACAATGGTTTATCCTGGTTCGGCCACCAATCCACTTGTGACCTACGTCCAGTCCTCAAGCAATCACTCGAGATTTTTCACTATATCTTCAAGCTTCAATAGGTGCTTGATAACCTTTACAAACTTGAGCACTCAACACCTTGGGATACCTCACCCTTTGTACTTGAGCCTCTTCAAACAAGGGATACCTCACCCTTTACAATTTGGAGGGATACCTCACCCTCTATTACAAAGCAATCAAGATTGATAGAATGAAACTCTCACAAGAGTGATTGATACAAATTGAAGCTCTAGAATGCTCTATAAGAATATCTCAAGTGATTATACAAAAAAACAGAGCAATAAGGGTTTTTGTGATTGATTCTCGAATTTGAATGATAGATTCAAGTTTCAAGTTGATGGTTAGCCATTAATGAAGCCCCAACTCAAGTATTTATAAGAGATTTGATTAATGGAGCCATTGGGGACATTAAAGCATAGCATTTAATGCACCTAATATAGTCGTTGGGCACTGTCAAACCATTGGTAATCGATTACACAATCTCTGTAATTAATTACATGGCTATTTGAATGTGTTCTTGGCTTCCTAGGCAGGATGTAATCGATTACCAACTTTGTGTAATCTAGGGATGGCAATGGGGCGGAGCGGGGACGGGTAGTAGCCCCCCGTCACCCGCCCCTACCTCTATATTCGTGCAGGTACCCGTTTATTATTCCCCCGCGGGTAAACGGGTGCCTGCGAATGGGTACCCAATAAATTATAAAAAATTTAATAAAATTAAAAATAAAATAAAAATATAACATATCATAATATTTTAATTTATATAATGAGATTTTTAATAAATTTATATAAAATATTTTTATATTTTTTTTGCAGGTACCCGCGAGTACGGGGGGAACTACCCCCGCCCCTACCCCCGTTTATTAAACGGGGATAATATAAATGAGTATTTATACTCGCAGGAGAAATTAAACGAATATTACCCGCGGGTACCCGCGGGGGCGGGTAAAATTGCCATCCCTAGTGTAATTGATTACATGGCCTCTGCTAGACTTGTAATTGATTACAACCTTAGTGTAATTGATTACAAGGCTTCTGTTATGCTTGTAATCGATTACATGCTCTATGTAATCGATTACAAGGCCTCTGTTTAGCTTGTAATCGATTACCTTGCCCTTAGAACACATTTTTCAACTCTAATTAAGTATCCATGCCATTTTTGACTTTGAGAAACTTGGATTAATCAATATTGACATGTGTTTAACACAATCCAAGGCTTAAATCAACATTTCTTTAAAATATGAACTTTGAATTTCAAGTTGATTAAAAAGATCTTTGAAAAACCATTTGAGGTATCTTGAGAGCATTTAGCATTGATGTCTAGGACCTATGTCTAATAAACCTCTTGATTTCTTTCTTTGATATTGATCTTTTTTTTTGGATTTAATCTTCATCTTGACTTTTGTTATCATAAAAAAACCATTTGACATGCTTCAAGACATAAGCATTCACATTCTCCTCCTTTTTAATGATGACAGAATAAACATTGAAAAGAAGGGAAATATTTGCATATATTTATCAAAGATTTAAGTGCAACTCTCCCTCATAATGTATGCACAAGATAGGGTTAGTAAAATGTTCATGCAAAAGCTTAAAGCAAGGTCCCCTGTACTTATGCAATCACTAATATCTCCCTCACTTACATTTTCAAAAAGATAAGCATTCACTTAAAATTTTGGCAGCATCTCAGCAGGGTTTCATGATTTCCCAAAATAAAAAAAAACAACAAGAAAATAATCAGTACAGCCCAGACAAATTTTGCAATCAGTACAAACAATCCAAAATATAACTAATCAGATCAAACTATCAATATAATCAATGAACACACATGAAAAACACAATATGATTGACTACAAGTCATTGAAGAATGGTTTTGATGATAACAAAAATGAAGATAGAAGGAAGACCAAGTCCAAGATCTCTCTAAGACTAGCTTAGGACTTATAGTCTCTTTGTACGGAGCCTTTTTTGGATATCTCATCGTTTCTTAAAAAGAAAAGATCCAAACCATGCTCTTTAATAAATCTAAGATTCAACAATGGTTCATGAATTAATTAAAAGGATTTGATGCTTTTTTTGGAAATCACTAGGCATTTTTCTAGATGTTTTTAAAATGGTTTTTAAAGGTTATTCAAATAAAAGCCTCTTTATTCGAATAAACAAGTTTTGAAAAACTGGTTTTTAACAGGGTTATTCAAATAACCCTATAGTTATTCGAATAACAGCTTCAAAATCCTGTTGCGCGCTTCTGATTTCAAAGTGTTATTCGAATAATACCTATGTCATTCGAATAGAATGGTTTCTGGATAGCTTCTTTCAAATGAGCTATTCGAATAACCATAAGTTATTCGAATAGATATGTTTTCTGAAAACATTTTTTAAACAGAATTATTCGAATAACTCTTAGGCTATTCAAATAACACATATCAGTTTTAGTTTTCTGAAAGCTTTTCAAGTTGAGTTAATCAAATAAGTCAATAGTTATTTGAATAAACTTGTGACCCCCTATTTTGAAAAGATATTGACATTCTCGTATTAATTATGTTAATTAATGATTTCAACGGCTATTTTATATGAGAACTCTATAAATAGAGACCTTGGATCACCTTTGCAAATTGCCTAATAATCTGAATCATTCTTTACTTGCTTGAAAACGTGATTTAAAATTCTTTTATATTTTATGAGCTCTTTTCGCCTTGAGATATCCTTAAAGAGCTCTATAGTGCTTCAATTTGTAACATTTACTCTTTGTGAGAGTTTCTTTTCGTCTATTTTCTACTACTTTTTAACAAAGGTAAGGTATCCCTCAAAGACTTGTAAAGAGGGTGAGGTATCCCTCTAAGGTTTGAGTAAGGGTGAGGTATCCCTGAAAGTTGAGGCTTTAGCACAAGGGTAGAGTTTCCCTATGTGTGAAAAGTGCTCTTATTTGTAACAGTTGCAAGCACCTATTTTAAGCTTGTATTGATAGTGAAAAATCTCAAATTGTATTTCGAGGACTAGACGTAAGCCACAAGTGGTTTGATGGTTGAACCAGGATAAATATTGTACCTGTTCTTCTCATCTTTATCTCTTTATTTAATTACAATTTATTTATTTTTGCTTATTTGTTAATTTGTTGTGCTTAAAGCTTTAGTTTATTTTCTTTATTTTCATATCTTTCTTAATATTTAGCTTCGACGAAATTTGTTTTATAAGTATTTGCGAAAAGTTTTGTAACTCAATTCACCTCCCCTCTTGAGTACTAGAGCCATTTGGTAACACACAATACTAATTTTATAATGATTAATATAAAACAGATCCAATGTCATATACAATAAAAACAAAGAAACAAAGAGACATTATGACATGGGTCCATGGTCACTGTCGGTCGCCTCGCTGTCACTATCCTCGTCCGTAGTTACATCTCCATGGTCGACATCATCGTCACCGGGTTCAAGATCATCTCTGATCCAAGGAGCTCCTCATCATCAGCAGGAACTCCAATTGGAATACCAGAAGGATCAGCGAAGGATAGAGGAGCAGGAGGGGCAATAGAGGTGGTAAGTGCAGTAGCTGCTCTCTGTTGTGCATATCCTGGTCCATCTAGGAAAGAGCAAATGGATGCAAGCTCCTGATCAGTGTAGTCCATACTCAACTCGAGATGATCCACCTTTTGCTCAATGTGATCCATCCTGGTTTCCATTGTAGTTGCCAAATGTCATATTTCTTGAAGCATGAGGTCCAAAGTGGCTGGAGCTGGAGCAGGCTGCTGGCCTTCTTCTTCTTCATCACTCTCGGGGTCATGAGGAATATGACCGTAGCTCCCGTGGGTGAGATAGTACCATCTGCCATCCACCTTGTTCAGCTAAAGCTTTTTCAAGGTGTGTAGGCCAATGGACTGTGGCCCTTTGGAGTTGTGTCCTTTGATTCCTCAGACAAGGAGATGTGACAATGCTCCAAAATTACTGTCACAAGCATGGCGTATGGGAGAGCAGAGTTCCTTCTCTTCTTGACATCCAACATATGCTAAATAATGTAATGAACCCAATTGATGGGTCTGCCTGTGGTCATTGCCCACAACACTACCACATCATCCCTTAGAACCTGGGAGTAATTACCTCCCCTAGGAATCAAACCTCTAACAACCAGGTAATGAAGAACTTTGTTTTCCATTGTCAAGCCAGTAGCCATCACTCTCTTCTTATCCCTGGGAATATCATAGCCAGACCTTATCAGGGAGGTCAATGCAGCCTTATATTCAAAATCAACTCCCCAAGAATTCTCATTTCCATAGAAATTGGTACCATTGTAATTAAGCTTAGTCAACCTACACCAGGCTTCCTTAGTGACCCTTATTTGTTTCTTCTTCACCTCAGAGATCAGGCAATCATCCTCATACTTTAGATTTGCATAAAATACCCTAACTAGGTTTGGGTAAATGTCCTTTTGAATGCTAAAGAAACCGATCAAGCCTAACTTTTTAATTAGCCTGAAGGACTTTAACTGTTCACTTGAGCAGAATGACTGAGTAAGATACCTTAGTGAGATGAGCTTCCTCAACTAGAAGTTTTTCTAGAACAATTCTGCCTTTTTGGTGGTGGAGAAGTGGGAGGTCTAGCCCTGAAATGTTGCGTGGAGAAGCACTGGAGGACTCTCCAACATTGAGCCCTGTTTTTGCACGTTTGGTTCGTTAGGAAGATTCATCCATTTGAAGAGAAGTAAGTTGAAAGGGATGAAAGGGAAGGTGTTTGGAGATGTGTGGGTGAAGGATAGGATGAAAAGAGGGGGATTTTTGGTGGTTTGGTTCGTGGGTGATGAGAGAGAGAAAGATGAAGAGATGAGGTGATTTGGGTTGAGGTTTTAGTGGATTTTGAGGAGTTTTGATGGTTAGGTTTGATGGAGAAGGGGATTTTGAGTATGTAGGATGTGAGATGAAGTGATTTGGTTAAGATTTAAGAGAGAAAGAGGGATTTTGGATGAGGGTTCTTCATGCTTGTAGAGAGAGAAGAAGAAGTTTTCAGATAAAAAATGACCTTTTGCGTGTCTAAAAACCTTTTAAAACCTTTGTGTAATCGATTACAATGGGTGTTTAATTGATTACCGGCCTTCTGTTACCCATGTAATCGATTACCATTCTTCTGGGAACCCTATAATCGATTACAGGATTGGTGTAATTGATTACCTGAGTTCTGGGTTCATTGTAATTGATTACATGTTATGTGTAATCGATTACCAGATTACTAACACTTAGTTTTTGCATTTTAAACAGTAAAGAGCCAATCTTAAACCTTTCAAATTAGTTCCAAAACATCTTAAATCAATTCCAAACATCATGCAAGCATAGAAACTGACTAGTTCTAGATCAAAAGCACATGTTTTTGCAAAATCACTATTTTTTTTACCAAGAATTACACCATTTTGATGGATTTGTGAAGTTTTGAGCTTCTTGGAGGTCTTTGACATGATGAAGTACTTGCAAAAACAACTAAAGGGAAACTCCAACGCTCAATTCAATATTGGATTCAAAAATTGATTAAGAATTAACAAATTTTGTAGCAAAATATCACAATTATGTAGCAAAAATACATATTATGCAGCAAGATTCCATATTATGCAACAAGTAAATTCATTATACAGCAAAAATGAGATTATGTAGAAATTCAGTTTATGCATGATTGATTTAATATGCCAAGTTCATTTCTTATATAGAAGAATGCTTCTTTTGCCAAAGGTTTAGTGAAAATGTCAGCTAGTTGCTTAGTGGTTTTCGCAAATTCAAGCAAGCAATCACTCTTTTGAACATAATCTCTTATGAAATGATGTCTTATTTCTATGTGTTTTGTTCTTGAGTGCAAAATGGGATTTTTAGACAAGTTGATTGCATTAGTGTTATCATATCTTATAGAGATGTGATCAAGCTCAAGACCATAGTCTAGAAGTTGTTGCTTCATCCAAAGGACTTGAGCATAACAACTTCCAGCTGCAACATATTCAGCTTTAGCTGTAGACAATGTCACACTATTTTGTTTATTACAATGCCAAGAAACTAGTGAGCTTCCAAGCAAGTGGCATGTCCCACTAGTACTCTTCCTATCTATTTTGCGTCTAGCAAAATCAGAATCGGAATAACTAATTAGGCTATAAGAGGCACCTTTAGGGTACCATAATCCCATTTGTGAAGTGTCTATTACATATTTCATGAATCTTTTAACAATACTTATATGTGATTCTTTAGGATTAGCTTGAAATCTAGCACACATGCATACACTAAATATGATATCTGGCCTACTTGTAGTAAGATAAAGGAGTGAGCCAATTATATCTCTATATTTTGTAATTTCTATAGATTTACCTCCTTCATCCTTATCCAAGTAACAAGAAGTGTCCGTTGATGTAGCCATTTACTTGGCACCTTCCATTCCAAACTTCTTGAGCAACTCCTTGCAATATTTGGATTTACTTATGAAAGTTACATCCCTTGTTTGCTTGATTTGAAGACTAAGGAAGAAGTTGAGCTCATTCATCATGGACATTTCAAATTCACTTTGCATAATATTAGCAAATTCTTTACAAAGAGAGTCATTAGTAGCACCAAATATAATATCATCAACATATATTTGAACAAGAATGATGTTATGCTTTTTATGTTTGATGAAGAGAGCATTGTCAACCTTTCATCTAAAAAAGTCATTTTCTAAAGAAATTTGCTCAACCTTTCATACCAAGTTCTAGGAGCTTGTTTCAAATCATATAAGGCCTTTTTCAATTCAAAACATGGTTGGGCAGTTCGAAGTTTTCAAAACTAGGAGGTTGTTCCACATACACCTCTTCTTGTATAAAACCATTTAAAAATGCATTTTTGATATCCATTTGAAAAAGCTTAAAATTCATGATGCATGCATATGCAAGTAGTATTCTAATGGCTTCTAATCTAGCTACGGGAGCATAAGTTTCTTCATAATCTATGCCTTCTTCTTGGTTATAATCCTTAGTTACAAGCCTACCTTTGTTTCTTATTATTAAGTTTGTTTCATCAAGTTTGTTCCTAAAGACCCATTTGGTGCCAATTATGGGATGATCATTGGGCCTTGGAATTAACTCCCAAACTTGATTCCTCTCAAATTAGTTTAGTTCATCTTGCATGGCCAAGATCCAATGTTCATCATTAATGACCTCATTTATGTCTTTAGGTTCAACTTGAGAGACAAAAGCCATATGGTTTCATGCATCTCTAAGAGAGTTATGAGTGTTACCTATTTTGATACATCACCAATCACTTTGTCTAGAGGATGATATCTTGATGTTCTCCATTCCTTGGAAAAGTCCATGATTTGATAATCCTCTTGTCTTAGGGGATCATATAGGCTCTCTTCTTGCTTCTTGACTTCTTTTTCTTTACTTTCTAGGTAAGTTATTGTCAAAATCTCTGCAACATCATAAAAAAACTCCTTTCTCGGCTCATTTGGATTAGTTTCATCAAATGCAACATATATGGACTCTTCTATGGTCATAGTTCATTTATTATAAACTCTAAAGGTCTTACTATGTATAGAGTAACCAAGAAATATTCTCTCATCAGATTTTGCATCAAACTTCCCCAAGTTATCCTTTCCATTATTCAAAACAAAGCATTTATATCCAAAAACATGAAAATGTGAAACATTTGGCTTCCTTCCTTTGTATAATTCATAGAGGGTTTTCTTTAAAATTAGCCTTATTAGAGCTCTATTCATAACATAATAAGCGGTGTTAACCACATTCGCCAAAAAATACTTAGGAAGGTCGGCCTCATTGAGCATAGTTCTTGTCATTTCTTCTAAAGATCAATTTTTTCTTTCTACAACACCATTTTATTGTGGTGTTCTAGGGGCAGAAAAATTATGCTCAATGCTATGTTTATCACAAAAGGTTTCAAATTCATGATTTTCAAATTCACCACCATGCTCACTTCTTATGGATGCAATACAAAAACTTTTTTCGTTTTTGATAACTTTAGCAAGCTTTTTGAATGATTGAAAAGCATCATTTTTGTTAGACAAAAACAATGTCCATGTAAACCTAGAAAAATCATCCACAATCACTAAAGCATAGTAATTCCCACCAAAGCTCATAGTTCTAGAGGGACTAAAAAGATCCATGTGCAAAAGTTGTAAAGGTCTAGATGTTGAAACCACATTTTTAGCTTTAAAAGAAATCTTTACTTGTTTTTCCTTTTGACATGCATCATAAAGTTTATCTTTTTCAAATTTGAGCTTTGGAAGTCCAATTACTAGTTCTTTAGAAACCAACTTATTTAAGTGATCCATGTGAAAATGAGCAATTCTTCTATGCCATAACCATGAATCATTTTCTTTAGTCATAAAGCATTTAGCATCATTTGAAGAAATGTCATCAAGGCTAATAATATATATATTATTGACCCTATGACTAACAAACTGAACATGCTTATCATCTTTTCCTTCAATTATGAAACAATTAGAATCAAATATTACTCTATTACCCTTATCATACAATTGACTAATGCTAAGCAAGTTATGTTTGAGTCCTTCAACAAGCAACACATTATCAATGGATGAGGAAGGTATCTTACTAACTTTACCAACTCCAAGAATCTTTCCTTTGTTATTGTCACAATATGTCACGTGACCACTCTTCTTGGGGACAAGGAAGGAAAACTTGGAGTCATCATCGGTCATGTGCTTAGAGCAACCACTATCAAGATACAAACTTGAGCTTTTGTTCTTCAAGCATACCTACAACACACATTCAAGTTTTAACATTTGGTCCCCAAATTGTCTTAGGTCCTTGTGTGTTAGAGTTAGGCAAAGTGTCTTTAGGAACCCAAACTATTTTAGTTCAAACCTTGGTGTTTTTGTTCTTTCTAGCATTACATGAAGATGCACAATGCCTTTTCCTATCACAATAAAAGCATTTGATAAAGGGGCTAGTTGATGTACTTGATGAAACAAAGAAATTCTTATAAGATTTTTGTTGGTTATTAGAACTATATCCCAAACCGGCTTTTGAAAAGAACATCTTTGTTTACCTAGTAACATATTCAAATTGTCCCTTCCCATTATAAATTTTGCAAGTGTATTTTTTAAATCCTCAATTTCATTTTCAAATGCTTTACATGATGAACAAGATGAGGGTGTGAGTTCATTATCATGTGAAGAAAAAATCATACATGATGAGTTAGAATCAATAATTCTAAGAGTCTAATTTTCAACTTTGAGTTTTTCAATCTCCTTGGTTAAAATAGAAACTTTGTTTGACAATAAGGAGATTGTTTTGTTGGAAGTTAAAACTATTTTAGTGAGTCTCATAGATTCATCATGTAATTCTTGGAATGCATCTTGCAATTCACTATATGAAGGAGAAGGTTCAAGATTAGATGAGGTTACCTTAGTTTCACTTTCTTCTTCTTGTTCTCCACTTGCCATGAGGCAAAGATGGGCTTCCTCACTTTCCGAATCATCGATGGAATCTATATTGTTGTCTTCCCAAGCAATGTATACTCTCCTTCTTTTTCTTTCCTTGGAGGGTCTCCTTTCATACTTCTTCATTTTCTTTTGATAAGCCGGACACTCCATCTTTATGTGTCCTAATTTTCCACACTCATAACAAGTTGGAGTGGATGAAGTTCCTTCTCCCTTTTGATATGTCTTCTTAGGAGGAAAATGTGGTCTTCTTTGATTCCCTTTCTTCTTGAGAAATCTTCCAAACCTCTTCACAAGGAGGCTGAAATTTTCTTCATTCATCTCAAGATTGTCAATGCCATCTCCATCATCTTCATCTTCATTTTCAATTGAGGAGGAAATGGCTTTAAGAGCAATTCCCTTTTTCTTCTTATCTTGCTCCTTATTTTGACTTAATCTATTTAGCTCCAACTCATGCTCTTGAAGCTTTCCAAAGAGAATGGCGAAGGTCATTACGGCTAGATTCCTTGACTCCAATATGGCTGTCACTTTGGGTTGCTAACTCCTACTCAAGCATCTCAAAACTTTATTAATAACATCTTCATTAGCAAAAGTTTTTCCCAATGAAGCAAGTAACACCCTAATTTTTAGAAAATGTTCCGAATGTACTGTTTGTTGTTTTTCAAACTTTTGTGTGAATGATCGTTGTGTCCCTATTTTACTGTTTCTCGATTTCTGCATGAAATGCAAATACGTTTATACAGGCTCAAATTTTATTTGGTCTTTTTACGTAATTTGTTCCGAGACGGTAAAATAAAAATTTTTCCGAGCTACTGTTTTAATTTTTCTGGATGATATACAGACAATTTGTCTGTAATTTTATTTAAACGTTTTGGACGATTAGCTACGTTGTGGGAAAAAATAGGAAAATGACCATTACGTCCCGAACGTGCTGTTTTTGCTGTTTTTGCTATTTTTAATTATTTTCTACTTGATTTAATGTCCAATATTACTGTTTATGATTTTATATGGACTTTTTGTGTGATTTGCTCGGCGCAGAAAATAATATTTTTTCGGGCTGGGAAATCTTATTTTATTATTTAGAATTGGGGGATCTTACTAAACCCGATTCTCAATGAGACATAAATAATCTTTAAAAAAATGCTTTTAATTTTTAGGATTTGATCACAAATAAAATAATTTTATAATATTATAATATTATTTTATTAGTCAAGTATAATAAAATGACAAAGTGGACCCGAAATGTTTTGCGGGACCCACAATTAGCATAATGGTTAGATCAGTAGCTTAATTAATCATCATTAGCAGTAGAACTTTCCAGAACAAGCTGACTCAACTAGCTGACTAAGCTGGTAATTAATGAACAGTGTGACTAGGCTTGTGAGTCATCAATAATCAACCAATAGGAGACAAGCTTGTTAAGCAAGTTTTAATCCTAGCCTTTGATGCATTCCATGGCTTGGATGAAGCCAACCATTTGGCCACCTTGCATGCATGAAGTCTACGGCCATGTGGGGTTAGGAGACCAAAATATCACTTCATCTTTCTTGCTTTTCTCTCTTCTCTCTCTTCCAAAAACCCTAAACACCTTGAAGCTTCCTTGAAGCCATTTTCGGCCAAGCTTGTTCCTTGACCATCCAACCATCCAAATTTTCATCTAACCAAGTTTTCTAAACCTAAACACAATCCTAAGAACATCTCTAGTTGAGAATTTCTTCAAAATCTTCCATTTGGAGCTTGGAAACCAATCTTGAAAATTTTACCTAGAAGGTGAAATCTCATGTTTTTCTTTTCTCTCTTCTTTTTCAAAGTTCTAAGCCATGATTTATCCATGGTTTAGGTTCTTTTTCATGGTTAGTAACTTGTAGATTTTCGTTTGAGTTGCTAGGTACTTTGGTGGAGGAAACCGAACCCTAGGAGGAGTGAAAGAAATCCATTTGTCTTCATTTAAGGTAAGAGGAAGACAAATCTTATCACCTATGGATGGTGGTAAGAGGATGGAGTTTGATTTTGTGATTGTAGAATCCATAAGGATTCATGTTTGTGCTTGCTAGTAGCTTATTTGATGTGGTTGTGTATTTGTTAGTAGCTTTTCTATTTGTTGTTTGTAATAATTTGCATGTCTACAAGCTTTAATTTGCATGTCTATAAGCTTTGATCGTATTGCATGTGTTAGAATTGTATGATAAAGTATAGAATTGCATGATAATGTATAGGATGTGAATAACATGTCAAGGAAATGCATGTGTGTTCCAAAGAACACTACACCAAGGCTCACGGCCTTTAACCAATGGGGAACCAAAATGTTCTCTAAATTTTCTTAAAAGGTAATTTAATTAACCTAGGAGAATTAAGAAGGTTTCAAGTTGATTTGATCAAAGAAAATGAATTTAGAAATCAAATGGTAAGACTTAGTATATTCGGCCAACATGCCTAAAATGAATGTATTGATTTCAAAAACCATTTTCTAAAACAATGGTTAAATGAATTTAGACAATACAATAAGTTTGACATATATGTAGAACATGAGAAATAATTTAGAAATCAATTTCAAAGTATTTAGGAAATTCGGCCAACATGCCAAACCAAGTATCCATGGTTTCTAAAATTAAATCCAAACCTTTTCTAAGTATAAGGATGCAATATGTGTTAAAAAGAATTTTTCTAAAATGAGTTTTAAAGAAAAGAATCAATTAGAAATAAGTTTGAGAACTTAGAACTAATGATTTTGTTATTAGAAATGAAATACAGTAATTTTCAAAAATTTCTAACATATAGCTCATGCTGTATTTTGAAGCATGTTAGTAGTTTTCAAAAGAATTAATTATATGGTTTAAAAATTTAATAAATAGAATTTTTACGGTAAAATTAGGAAACCATTAATATAATTTTCTAAACAAAATACTATCAATTTTTAGTAAAAACGGACAAATAAGATAGAAAAGATGTCCAAAAGACAAATATACGGTATGGAAAATATTATACGTACCTTAAAAGTATTATTTATTATTTCTGTTTATTTAAACAAGAATTTTAAGGAATTCGGTCAAGAAAATGATTTTAAAATCTTACGCGATTGAAAAAAAACGTATTAAAAATCCTACGCGATTTTGAAAACAAAAAAATATATTTACGCGATTTCAAAACGTTTATAAAAACGATGAGATTTCGAAAACGCGATAAAATTTCTACGCGATTGACCGAAACAGTATTTTTCTGGTATTTTCTGTATTTTATGCTGTCGGGAAAATGAGAACCCGTACAGGCTTTTGAGGATTTTTTCGCTGTCGGGAAAATGAGAACCCGTACAGGCTTTCTATCTTTATACCATGAGGGTATTTTGGTAATTTGCCAATTTTTGGTAAATTTTGGTTGACGAGGTGAATCACATCGTGTTGTCGATGCGATAAACGTAGTGTGGTTCATTGTTCTAATGAACTTGGAGACTTTAGTGTACGGAATTCCATATATGGACAGTCGGTCGCTCCACTGGGCCGTGGTAACCGATAGCACACTAATGGACTCGACACGCACTATATTTAATCGAGATTTGTGAAGTCTAGTAGTACATTTGCCCGTAGTGTCACGACGTGAGACAGTGAACTACCCCACGCCTAGATGGTAAATTCTCAGTGATGTGGAGCTATAGACGCAATGTATGACCGCGGAATAGTTGGCTGGGCAGCCGTAGTACTAATAGATTTTGCGAGTCATTCCCTCTGATATTTGTGGTATCTGTGTTGTTTAGCTCCATGGAGTAGGAACATGTCATATTTCTTATGAGTATATCTGGAACTCTATTTTATCTTATCTGTCTATTTTATCTGCATAGTATTGTGAGGATTATTTATCTGTTCTATTATTTTATCTGTGATGTTTTATTTTATCTATGATATTATGTGTCGTTATTATAATTAAATCTTTTTCCTGATTTTATTACAGATTTCTGTTATAGCTTTTCATATTGCATGAATTGTATAACTGTTGTTTGTCGTCTTCTTATTGGCCATGTTTATGGTGATTTTAGATTGTCTTACCTCTTCGTTGTATGTATTTCTGTATATTTATTTTACGCGATAAAGACTTTGAGGAAGAGGACCAGCCTCTTGAGATCCTGTACCCCGAGGAGGAGGAGGAGGAAGATCAGCAAATCAACGACCAGTTTTACGATCAAGAACCATCTGATCATCCATATCCATTGGATTGATTTGTTTGGGTATGGCGGTACCTGGATTTTTAGGATTTGTACAGCTGGAGTTTCATGGAGGATCGCTAGCTTGGCATCTGCGAGGAGACCGAGACTCTGTGACGTATGTAGGACGGCTGACAGTGACCCTACGTCAACAGTTTGATGGAGAGCCGCAGGTTATGACTACTACTTGTATTTTTACATTTAGAGTTACCCTTATCTCTTAGGCGATATTTTGGTGGTATGACCACGAGCCTAGTGAGATTAGTATCGTATCGACTTGCGCGATCTCGTTATCGCCGAGAGTCGAGACATCCGGATATTTGTCTCCGACGATCATTTTCATGTTGAGAGTGATCCGTCGAGGATTAAATATGCATGATGTTTTTAGGCGCATCTGCGTATGTACGTATATATTGACTTTTTATTGCTTTATTTATCTTGTTTCTTTAAATATTTGTACTTTTAGTGTAAATTATTTGTATAACTTATAACTTGGATCATATGTATATTATAAGTAATGTTGTTTTGTTTTATGTTTTTTTTTTTATTTGCTATTTCCGTATATTTTATTTAAGAATATTCTGTTTAACATGAATTATTTTACAACCTGTAATAGTATGTAACAAATGTTTCACAACTTGGGTAGATTTTATTTCTCTTTCTTTTATTTTCTTTTATGTGTGACATCCTCCAAAGGGGTGTTACAAAGCAAGATGATTAACTATATGAGTAAATCGTTTTTGCATTTCTTAAATGTCTTCCCCTTAGTTCATTCTAAATAATTCATATTCAAGAGTGGGTATGTTAATTCTAGATCCTTTTACCTCACTTGTTCCCTCATGGGTTACTTGCAATGTGTCCCATCATTTCTTTGGCGGTCTTACAATTTGACACCCTAAAGAAATCATTATACCCTACAGAAGCTGATGTTCTTGGCTCTCAAATTGTATTAGACCTTTTTCTTGTCTTCATCGGTCTATTCATTTCTTGGTGTATTAGTTCTTATACCATTAACCATATGTGTGGGCACAAAAGGACCATTTTCAACAGCATCCCACACATCAATATCAATAGCTTTAATAAAAAATTTTATTTTCTTTTTCCAATAGGCATGAGCATCCCCATTGAAAAAATGAGGTCTGTTTATAGAAGAACCTTCGTTTGAAAAACCATTTGAAGCCATTTTTTCGCTTGAAGCTGCTAAGTTCTTTATACAAGAGTCTAGCTTTGATACCACTTGTTACCAAGTGGCCTCAAGACTCAAGAGGGGGGTGAATTAAGTTTATAAAAACTTTTCACAAATCTTTCAAAAAACTCTTGATTACCAATTTTCATTGAAGCTATTAATTGATAGAAATGAATGAATGGATAAGATAGAAAGATATTACCCATCAATGAACCAACCAAAAGAGAAATAATCAAGTAAGCAAATAAACCAATGCACAAATGTAAAGAGAAGGGTTTAGAGAATCAAACACAATGGTACCGACGTCTAGTTCTCAAGCAATCACTCGAGATTTTCTACTATATCTTCAAGCTTCAATAGGTGCTTGATAACCTTTACAAACTTGAGCACTCAACACCTTGGGATACCTCACCCTTTGTACTTGAGCCTCTTCAAACAAGGAATGCCTCACCCTTTACAATTTGGAGAGATACCTCACCCTCTATTACAAAGCAATCAAGATTGATAGAATAAAACTCTCACAAGAGTGATTGATACAAATTGAAGCTCTAGAATGCTCTTTAAGAATATCTCAAGTGATTATACAAAAAAACAGAGCAATACGGGTTTTTGTGATTGATTCTCAGATTTAAATGATAGATTCAAGTTTCAAGTTGATGGTTAGCCATTAATGAAGCCCCAACTCAAGTATTTATAAGAAATTTGATCAATGTAGCCATTGGGGGCATTAAAGCACAACATTTAATGCACCTAATATAGCCGTTGGGCATTGTCACACCACCAGTAATCGATTACACAATCTCTGTAATTGATTACATGGTTGTTTGAACGTGTTCTTGGCTTTCTGAGCAGGATGTAATCGATTACCAGCTTTGTGTAATCAATTACATGGCCTCTGCCAGACTTGTAATTGATTACATCCTCAGTGTAATATATTTCAAGGCTTCTGCCATGCTTGTAATCGATTACATGCTCAATGTAATCGATTATAAGGCCTCTGTTTAGCTTATAATCGATTACAACACATGTGTAATCGATTGCCTTACCCTTAGAACACATTTTTCAACTCTAATTAAGTATCCATGCTATTTTTGACTTTGGAAAACTTGGATTAATTAATATTGACATGTGTTTAACATAATCCAAGGCTTAAATCAACATTTCTTTAAAATATGAACTTTGAATTTCAAGTTGATTAAAAAGATCTTTGAAAAAGCATTTGAGGTATCTTGAGAGCATTTAACATTGATGTTCTAAGACCTATGTCCAATAAACCTCTTGATTTTTTTCTTTGATCTTGATCTTCTTTTTGAACTTGATCTTCATCTTAACTTTTGTTATCATAAAAAAATCATTTGACATGCTTCAAGACATAAGCATTCACAATATTACATTAATGGAAGCACCTAAGTCTAGCATGGTATTCTCAAATCTACAATTTCCTATTATGCAAGGAACTGTAAAAGTCCTTAAATCCTTGCACTTCTGTGGCATAGGCTAGATGAGGGCTGAAACATTATGCCCCATGCTGATGCTCTCATTGCCCTTCAGCCTTATTTTGTGTGTACATAATTCCTTTAAGTACTTGGCATACTTCGGTATCTACTTGATTGCATCTAGTAGTAGGATGTTTACTTCCACTTTCTTAAAAGTCTCAAGCAGCTTTTTGTCTTTCTCAGTCTCTTCTATTTTTCTGGATTGTATGGCACTTTGTGGAAAAAGAAGAGCTATGACAGGTTGAGGCTTCTGTTTGGGTCCTGCGACTACTTTCTCATCATCATTACCAGATTTCTGGGCTGGTGCACTAGAATCAGGTGTGGCTACTGCTGATGACTTATGCAATTGTTTGTTCACTGTTGGTTAGGAATCCACCACCACTGTTTTTCTAGACCTCAACATAATGGAACTCACATTTCCCTTTGGATTGGGAATTGTTTGGGAAGGGAGTTAATGTAACATCCTTAATAACATGTTAGGCTTGTATATAGTTACAGAGGTAACATGATGTTAGCCTAGCATGCTTGTTAAATTTTGTGACAATCTAAGCTCATTTAGGCACTTTGCTACAACATAGAAGGTGGAAAATAGCTTAAAATGGCTTAGATATTAGCATAAAGGGCTTAGTTAATGGAAATAAATATGGAGAATTTATTTTTAAGTCACAAATGTGTAATAAGATGTGGTTAATTTTTTAGAGTTAATTGAGGTCATTTGGTATTTTTAAGCATATTGTGAGTGTGTTTTAATGCCAAATTGACTAGTCGCAGATATGGAAAAGTAAGATAATGGTGAAATGATAATTTAGATAAATCTTAGGATTTATTCTAAAGTTATTGGAAGTTAGAAAAATTGATTTGAAAAAATTTGGGTGTTCTTAATAGATACGAAGTTGAACAAAAGGACCAAAATGCTCTTAGTGTTCATCTTTAAAGTGAGATTTCATTTCACTTTCCTTTTCTCTCTCATGCACAGGAAAAAATTGCAAAAGGGGAGGGAGAAACGAAAATGGAGAAAAGAGAAAGCCAAAGAGTGGATCTTCATCTTCAAAGGTAGGGGTGTTTGCTATCTTGTTCTTCCATCTTCTATTTCTCTTCTTCATGCTTGTTGCTTATGGGTTTGAAATGAAAAATGAGTTTGCATGAGTTTTCCTTGAGTTTGAGTTGGAGGAACTCTTAGAAATCTGGAAATAGGTTTGTTTTTTAGTTGAGCTATGCATGATTTAGTGCTTGAATCATAGTTGTATCCAAGAATCCACTTGGATTGAGGGTTGCAAAATGGGTAATGGGAACTTAGATTTTGGTACCAAAAATCATGCTTAGATGGTGTGAATCTATATATGCAATGTATTTAATGTTTAGAGGTGTTTAAGGATCATGTTTATGATTAGAAATACCTTGGAATGTTTGAAAATGGTGGAACTCAATTTGTGTTCTTGAATTTTCTGGTTTTCCAGAAAATTCATGGGGAGCCACAACATTTCTCCATGTAGAGCCGCAATGTAACACCCCGAAAATTGTTTGTTTCATGATAAATATTTATTTTATAAGATTTGTTATTTTTGTGAATTTTTGTAGATTTTTATGGAAACGTTGATTATTTTAACATATTTTTCAATTTGCGTGCGCACTGAGTAAAGCCAGGAAAATAAAATATTTTTTTGAGGCTGGAAAACCTTGGACTGTGGAAACGTCGACGGGAGATCTTATTAAACCTAAGGTTGGACACAGTTTACGAAGTTTTATTTCTCGAGATTTTATCTGATAAATAAAATCGTGGTTTGCCCCGATAAATAAAATTGCGATACGTTCTATTTTCTGTTAGACAATAAATACTGACTTTGCTAACTGTATCATTTGTCCATTGGATAATAGCTTGTAATGAAATCCTTATCATCTTATCTAGAAATCCACTTTATGTCACATCACCTTGAATTTTTCCAAAAAGGTGAACTTTGGCTTCTTGAAGAAGCTTTAGAGGAAGCTTCCTAGCAGTTTCCTATTGGCTTGTTGGAGAAGCTTTTTCTCTCTCTCTCACTTGGGCCCCACGATTTTGGGGGATAAAATGGAAGACCAAAATGGTCATCTTTTCCACTGAAGGCATTCCTTTATTTTCAAAAAAAATTGCTATCACTTTATCTCTCAACTTTTCCTTTCTCTCTCATTTTTCCCTCATCCATTTTCTCTCTTCTCTTCCCTCTCCAAACCACACAGCCACACCCTCCATTGATGTCTCCATGCTTGCAAAAATTTCAAGCAACCACATTTTGTTAACCTCCATCACATTCTAAGACCTTTTTCTAGTTGGAAGCTACCCAAAAAGCTTTCATCTTTTCTCTCTACCAAAGCCCACGGCCAAGCACCATCTATGTTTGTTTTCTCAAACCAATCCTAGTTCTTGAATCTACACACCCTTTGGATGATTTTCTATGTTGTGATCATCATCAAATTCTCTCATCTTCATCTTCTCTTTCATGAAGCAAGAGCACCAAAAAGCTCTCACCTTTTCCCCTCCAAACCCCACGGCCATGAAGGCTTGAAGGAGGTCAAACCCTTCACCTCACTTCATTCAACTACACATTTGTTCATCTCATCATTTCTATCAAAGAGATAAAGCAAAAAGCTCTCACCTTTTCTCTTGGAACAGCTCACGGCCAAGGTACCATTTTGAAGAACAAGATCTACACTTAGTTCATCTCATCATCTCTCTATCAAGAACCAAGGAGCCAAAACATCAAAACTATCTCATTTTCCTCTCCTAGCTAGTTTCGGCCAAGCACCCAAAATACACTATCCAACCACTTTTAATTCAATCCAACCATAGATCTTGAATCTAGACACAAATCCAAGACACTTTCATGTTGAGACCATTTTCAAAATCATCCATCTTCAAGCACTTTTTCTAAGTTCAAGATTTGAAGACCTTAAGGTGAAGTTTTGAATCTTCACTTCTAATTTCATTTTCAAAGTGTTAAACCATGATCTTGATCCATGGTTGTCTTCTATCAAGCCTTAGATCTAATATTTATTTGCTTGTTTGTCTTAAGGGTTTGTTGTTGGTGTTGGACGAAAATCATCTAGGAGGCATCAAGGAGCTTTCTTTTGATCTTCTTTTGAGGTAAGAGGGAGATTAACCTCGTCGGCCAAATATGGTGGTGATAAGTGGATTTTTGTGTTTGTAAGTGAACAATCCATGTGAGGATTCATTCACTTGACTTTGTGGTTATGCTTTATGCTTACTTGTTCTATTTCCGTTTATATCATGTTGATAGTATGCCTAAATTGTTATGATTGTTTATTGTTTATATGTGGAAGGATAATATGCATGATGTTGTTGTAATGGGAATATGTGGATTAGAGTATGTGGATGTTATGACTTGTGCTTAGAAAGAAAAGCTATTCTTGGTCCCAAAGACCCATGAGGCTCACGCCTTCTGTGCCCCTTTATGGGTGTTTTAAGTTAATAAAAATGTTTTATTAATTGTGGATCTAGTTGATTAGGAGATAAAAATACGAATTTCAGATTTTTAAGCTTGGAAGGGAAAGACATAAGATTTTACAAATTGGAAAGAAGGGATTTTTTTTTAGCAAGGATCACAAAGAATAAATTTAGAAAATGATGTTAAGTCTAGGTATTTCATTTTAAAAAGATTTTACGAGAAATGTGGAACGTATAGCTTTTATGGGGATAAATAATGATTTTTGGTAATAGAGATGGAAAAAGGAGTTTTAAAGATGAATTGAGATTTAAAAGTATTTTATTTAAGAAGAATGGAACAAAGTTTTTATTATTAGATAATAATGATTTTGACTAGGATTATGGAGAATAAGTTTTTAAAAGTGATTTAGAATTCAAGGCATTCTATTTAAGAGGATTTTAGTAAAAATAATGGAAGTAACCTTCCAAAAATTAATATACTGCGGACTTTGAAGAAAATAATGGAAAATGTTTACATGGTTGTGAAAATAGCGGTTGCTATCGGGCCGATGTGATGGACCCAATTTTGAAAAAAAAAATTATGACTCGTGGTGGTTTGAGTTATGCATTAAGTTATCATGTGTTGAACATCATACAGTCGATGTCTGTTGTGGCTTTTGTTGCCTAGGAGTGAACTAGAATTGAGTAGTGTGATCTATGATGGATCTAGGGACATCAAGGCATAGTGATTTCCTTTTGTGACCTATTTTGTCACCTTATATGCCTCAGGCCGGAACACCAATTGCAACGCAGATGACCCAACAAGCACTATTCCTTTCGCGTCTGACGTACACTGTCATAGAGGCTGACAAATCTTTTGGACCATTCATATCCGAAATTGAGTTTAGCTCCAAGGAGTAGGAACTGGTTCATTATACATACACATGGTTAGTACGTATATGGTTGTGGCATGGTCAACATACATATTTTGGTGGCATGGTCATTTTACATACATTTGGTTGATATTTGTTAATACTATGTTGTTAATGTTTATATTATGGTGGGATATGTTTCTAAATATATTTATGAATTAATAACTTGAATATACTTATGATATTTGTATGTATGGGATGACTCTGTCATTCGTATCATTTCTCGCTGCCATTTTGGTATGCGATGTAGGTGATCTCACCTCTTTGTTGCATTATCCTATTTTATGTTTATGTTGATGAAGACTGAAAAAGGGGACGTGGTCGAATCGTCTGATTCTTTTTCGAGTCGACCTTCTAGTTCCTGTGATGGCGTATGAACGAGATTTCTTTGGTTACGTACGGGTGCAACTTCATAGGGGGCATTGATGCCTGGTGTGTCGACCGTGGCACCGAGCGTTATTCTATACATACGGGGGTCGTGGCTCTGTCCACCTTTTATGTGGTATCTCTAGAGTTTCTGAATTTCATTCTTTTGGGTTTGTGGTTAAGTTAGCCTTGGTTGTGTTGCGTGATTTTCTGTCTTTGGTTTCCGAGAGGAGACCATATTGTTTGAAAAGGGTTACGATTGATTTTCGTGATGTCTTGGTTTGTCCATCTTTGAAGAAGAGGCAATGGCTCGTGGTAGACATGGAAAGGAAATGGCTCATGGTAGACATGCGCGTGTGAATGCAAGACGTGACAATGATGGGATGGCTGCAACTACAGAGACGATGCAAGGAATGGCTGACGTAACAGCACACCAGGATTAGAAGGCCCCACAACAGTGGGAATTGGAAGTTGAGGTTCAAAATTTGTTAGAGGAAAGTCAATTTTGGGGTAACTTTGGTCTGCTTAAGTTCCAAAGGAGGAATAATAGAAAGGTTAATCAGTTTAAGTGAAAACTGTATTCACGACCATCGGGGAAGCAACAGCAACAACAAATCTGTGGAGGAAGTGCTAGTGGCAGTAGTTCCAGCTAGACCTTGGCATTTTTACCAAGATGTAAGAAGTGTGGAAAAAACCACCTAGCAAGGGAGTGTAAGATCAATGGGGTAATCTGTTTCAAGTGTGCGAAGCCTAGACACATTTCTAGAGATTGTACTCCATCAAAGATGAAACCTTCTGTCAGTGATGTACGAGCTTCAAATTCTCAAGTAGAAGGGAGCGTCGATTTTCCAAGTGGACCAAAACACATCCCAGACTGAAGACCTAAACAAGGGAGATCGTGCCATAGGAAGTGATCCTTTGATTATGCTGTATAACTCAGGGGGCAACTCATTCCTTTATGGCTTATGACTGTGTGGATTGATTAGAGTTATCAGTGTCTTCATCACTTTTTGACTTGTATATTTATGCTCCTATTACCAAAAACCTATTGTTACTATCCAGCTGCTTAAACTATCCTATTTCTGTTAAAGATCGAATCTTTTATATTAATTTGATCCGTTCACCTAGTCGTAGAAATGGATTGGTTATTTTCTAATCATATCATGTTAGATTGTTTCAATAAAACCTTGGTGTTTCTTGAAACAGAGATTTTTGGATTCTAATGACCGACCAAGTTGAAGTTTTATTGAGGGAAGGAGCCAAAGGATGCATGTTATTATCTTCTTTGGAGGTCAAAAGTAAGGAGAATGTGAATGTCACTCTTGTAGTCAATGAGTTTCTCATGACGAGCTTCGGTGCTGTTAGTTAAGGAGAAGGTTGGAACTTCTCGGTGATATGTGGACTATCGCCAGATGAGCGAGATTACAATCAAGAATGAGTATCCTCGGAAGAAGATGGATGATTCGATGGATCAGCAAAAAGGGAGTCAATGTTTTCTCCAAGATTGGATTTACGTTCTAGTTATCATCAAATTTACGTGGAAGTAGAGGGTGTTTCCAAGGCAACTTTTTGGATGTGCTATGGGCATTACAAGTGTCTTGTGATGCCGTTCGGAGTAACAAATGCTTCTGCCGTATTCATAGGTTACATGAATCGGATCTTTCGTCCTTATCTAGACAGATTTGTCGTTGTCTTTATCGACGACATTCTGATCTATTCTTGAAAATCGGGAGGAACATGTTGAACATCTCAGCATAGTTCTCCAGATCCTGAAGGAGAAGAAGTTGTACACTAAGTTATCCAGGTGCGAATTCTGGTTAGAGGAAGTTAAATGTTTGGGTCTTGTGACTTCAAAAGAAGGAATTGTTGTGAATCTGTCAAAAGTTGAAGCAGTTCTCCAATGGGAAAGACTAAAGACCGTAACGGAGATCAATAGCTTTGTTGGATTATTCGGATATTATTGAGGATCTATCGAAAAATTTTCCAAGATAGCAGGATTTTTACCCAGCTCACACAAAAAAAGCAAACTTTTGTATGGACCGACGCATGTGAAGAAAGTTTTCAAGGGTTGACGAGACGTTCAACTACTTCGCCAGCATTGATTCTGCCAAATCCCAATGAACCTTTCGAGGTGTATGGTGATGCTTCACATTGAGGTTTAGAATGTGTGCTTATGCGTAATAGAAGGAGTTGTAGCATATGCTTCAAGGCATTTGAGAGTGCATAAGAAAAACTACCCTACACGAACTTGGAGTTAGTTATTAGGTGTTTACGTTGAAGATCTGGGGGCATTTTTTGTATGAAGCAACGTCCAACGTCTATAGCAACAAGAATCTGAAATACCTATTGGATCAAAAGGGATTAAAAATGAGGCAAATGAGGTAGCTAGAATTTTTAAAGGATTATAGTTTTCAGCTTCAGTATCATTCCAGAACAGCATAGCGGATGCCTTGAGTAGGAAGATGCTTAGTGTTTCTGCTATGATAATTAAGGAAAAGGAATTAATATAGCAATGTAGGGATATGTGGTTGTCAGTGGGAATGGCATCGGAAAAGATTTGTTTGAATATGGTCACTGTTTCGAGTGATCTAATGGAAGAAATTCGAGAGAAACAGAAAGGTGACAAATTTTCGCCAAGTAAGGGGGAGCTGATGAAGCGAGACATTGTGTCAACAGTTGAGGAAGGACTTGATGGAATCCTACAATTCAAAGGCGGTTTTTGTGTGCCCAATGATCAAGAGCTTAAGTATGACAAATTTCGAGGACGAATTTTTTTTTTAGAAAGGGAGAGTTGTAACACCCCGAAAATTGTTTGTTTCATAATAAATATTTATTTTATAATATTTGTTATTTTTGTGAATTTTTGTGGACTTTTCTAGAAACGTTGATTATTTTAATATATTTCTTGATTTGCATGCACACTGAGCAGAGCCGGAAAAATAAAATCTTTTCCTGAGGCTGGAAAACCTTAGATTATGGAAACGTCGATGGGGGATCTTACTAAGCCCGAGGTCGGACACAGTTTATGAAATTTTTGTTTTTTAAGATTTTATCTGATAAATAAAATGGCAGTTCGCCCTGATAAATAAAACTACGATACGTTCTATTTTTCGTTGGACAATAAATACTAACTTTGCTAACTGTATCTATGTTTGTTTTCTCAAACCAATCCTAGTTCTTGAATCTACACACCCTTTGGATGATTTTCTATGTTGTGATCATCATCAAATTCTCTCATTTTCATCTTCTCTTTCATGAAGTAAGAGCACCAAAAAGCTCTCACATTTTCCCCTCCAAACCCCACGGCCATGAAGGCTTGAAGGAGGTCAAACCCTTCACCTCACTTCATTCAACTACTCATTTGTTCATCTCATCATTTCTATCAAAGAGACAAAGCAAAAAGCTCTCACCTTTTCTCTTGGAGGAGCTCACGGCCAAGGTGCCATTTTGAAGAACAAGATCTACACTTAGTTCGTCTCATCATCTACCTTTTAAGAACCAAGGAGCCAAAACATCAAAACTATCTCATTTTCTTCTCCTAGCTAGTTTCGGCCAAGCACCCAAAATACACTATCCAACCACTTTTAATTCAATCCAACCATAGATCTTTAATCTAGACACAAATCCAAGACACTTTCATTTTGAAACCATTTTCAAAATCATCCATCTTCAAGTACTTTTTCTAAGTTCAAGATTTCAAGACCTTGAGGTGAAATTTTGAATCTTCACTTCTAATTTCATTTTCAAAGTGTTAAACCATGATCTTGATCCATGGTTGTTTTCTATCAAGCCTTAGATCTAATATTTATTTGCTTGTTTGTATTAAGGGTTTGTTGTTGGTGTTGGACGAAAATCATCAAGGAGGCATCAAGGAGCTTTCTTTTGATCTTGTCTTGAGGTAAGAGGGAGATTAACCTCATTAGCCAAATATGGTGGTGAGAAGTAGATTTTTATATTTGTAAGTGAACAATCCGTATGAGGATTCATTCACTTGACTTTGTGGTTATGCTTTATGCTTACTTATTCTATTTGTGTTTATATCATGTTGATAGTATGTTGACAGATTGGGGAAGATTGCTCCAAAGATCATATCTACTCATCAGAGAGGCTTCATTCAAGGAAGGAAAATCACAGATTGCATTTGCTTAGCTTCAGAAGCTATTAATTTGATGGATAGGAAAGCATTTGGGGGAAACTTGGCTTTGAAGATAGATATTAGGAAAGCCTTTGAAACTCTTGATTGGAGCTTCCTTTTGAAAGTGTTGAAAGCTTTCGGTTTTGAGGATCAATTCTGTTCCTGAATTGACACTATTCTAAAATCAGCAAAGCTCTCTATTTCTATCAATGGCAAAGCTTCAGGATTCTTTTCTTGCAAAAAAGGAGTGAGGCAGGGTGACCCCCTGTCCCCTTTACTTTTCTGTTTAGCAGAAGAAGTGTTGAATAGGGGAATTTCAAAGCTTGTTCAAGAAGGTAAGCTTAGCCTCATGTCAGGTCCCAGACATACTCTAGTTCCTTCCCATGCCCTCTATGTTGATGATGTGATGGTCTTTTGTAGAGGCACCCAGAAGAATTTGCAATCTCTGATGGAGCTGTTCTATAGGAATGGTTGTGCTTCAGGGCAGATCCTAAATCCTAATAAGTCCACTTTCTTTGCTGGTAGTTCTGTTTCTGCAAGAAGAAAAAATGACATTGTTGCTCTTTTAGGCTTTGCTGTAGGCAAGCTGCCATTTGTGTACTTAGGAGTTCCTATATTCAAAGGAAAACCTAGAACTATTCATCTCCTTCCCTATGCAGACAGGATCAGGGTGAAACTCGCTGCCTGGAAGGCTTCATTATTATCTATAGCTGGCAGAGTTGAATAGGTGAAATCAGTGGTGTATGGGATGATGATGCACTGCTTCTTGATATACACTTGGCCTGCAATGCTCCTAAAGAAAGTGGAAACATGGATTAGAAACTTCATTTGGTCTGGTAATGTTAATCAAAAGAAGGTAGTCACTGTGGCTTAGCACAATCTTTGTAGGCCTAAATTGGAAGGTGGTCTGGGTTTAAGATCTCTGAAAACAATCAACCAAGCTGCTGCTTTGAAGCTTTGCTGGGAGTTGGTTCAATCCGATCTTCAGTGGGCAATTCTGCTAAGAGCAAGAGTTTTCAGGCTTGGTAATCCAATTGCATATCATATTGGTTCTTCGGTTTGGCCTGGGTTGAAATCTGTTTTGCATATGGTAAAGGAAAACTCTGTTTAGCTGATTGGTGATGGTGCTAGGATCAATTTCTGGCATGACACTTGGCTACTTGAACCTCTTATTAGTCTCCTAAACATTCCTAAAAATTTTCAGCATCAATTTCAAAAGTTGAGGATTTTATCAGGTCTGGTAGCTGGTCTATTCCAAGGAGGTTGCTGCAGTAGTTCCCTCAGCTTGCTGTCATGATGCAAAACACTGATATTCCTTTGTGTCAAACCTCGGATCAGGTCATCTGGAAAGCATCAACTAATGGTGAGTTATCTTTTAAGGAAGCTTATCTATTTTTCAAACCTATTGGTCAGTCAATTGCTTGGGCAAAACTAATGGGAATCCAAAGAATTCCCTCTTCAAAATCATTACTGGTTTGGAGAATTTTGCATAACAAGCTCTCAACTGATGAAAATTTATGGCATAGAGGTTGCATTACTGTCTCAATGTGCAGTCTTTGTCAAGGTGCTGCTGAAACTTCAGCTCATCTTTTTTGTGAATGCTCTTTTGCTAATCATCTTTGACTCTGGCTTGGATCAATCTTGCAATTACAAATTGATCATTCAACCATCCACTCAGCACTTTCAGTCTGCAATATGTCCTGGTCTTCTCAAGCTTTTGATGTGGTTTTGGCATCGATTATTAACATCTTTTGCTACATATGGAGATGCAGAAACAGGGCTAGGTTTGATAATAGGAAAGCTTCTATTTCAGAGGCTATCAATTGGATTTCTGCCACTGTATCTTTCTCAGGAAATTCTAGCAAAGGTTGTGCCTCATCCTCCATGAGAGAGTTCTCACTCCTAAAGGCTTTCAATACTGCAGCAAAGCTTGGTTTGGCTCCTAGAATCATAGAAGTCAAATAGGTTCCTCCTCCTTGTAATTGTGTTAAATGCAACACTGATGGTGCCGCAAAAGGTTCTCCTGGAATTGCCTCTTGTGGCGGAATTTTCAGAGATAATAGCAGGGCAGCTTTAGGATGCTTTGGTATTAATCTTGGTATTAGTTATGCCTTTCATGCAGAACTGATTGGTGCCATGACAGCAATAGAAATTGCCTATAAGAAAGGTTGGCGGAATCTGTGGCTGGAGTGTGATTCCCAATTAGTCATTTTGTCCTTCAAGTCTCCTGGCTTGGTTCCTTGGAAGCTAAGAAATAGGTGGAACAATGTTTTACATCTAACTAGAAGCATGATCTTTGCCTCCTCCCATATATTTCGAGAGGGCAACTCTTGTGCTGATAAAATTGCTTCAATTAGCTTTAGCTTTAATGGTTTTTGTTGGTGGAATTCAATTCCTAGGTTGATTAGTGAGGATTTTTTCTGTAATAGGGTGGGTCTTCCCTATTATAGATTTAAATAATGCTTTAAGGGTATTGGTTTATATCCCCCCTTGTTTTCTTGTATTCTTTTTCATTTATTAATAAATTATTGGTATGCTAAAAAAAATGTTGATAGTATGCCTAAATTGTTATGATTGTTTATTGTTTATATGTGGATGGATAATATGCATGATGTTGTTGTAATGGGGTTATGTGGATTAGCGTATGTGGATGCTATGACTTGTGCTTAAAAAGAAAAGCTATTCCTGGTCCCAAAGACCCATGAGGCTCACGCCCTCCGTGCCCCTTTATAGGTGTTTTAAGTTAATAAAAATGTTTTATTAATTGTGGATCTAGTTGATTAGGTGATAAAAATACAAATTTAAGATTTTTAAGCTTGGAAAGGAAAGACATAAGATTTTACAAATTGGAAAGAAGGGATTTTTTTTTTAGCAAGGATCACAAGAATAAATTTGGAAAATGATGTTAAGTCTAGGTATTTCATTTTAAAAGGATTTTACGAGAAATGTGGAACGTATAGCTTTTATGGGATAAATAATGATTTTTGGTAATAGAGATGAAAAAAGAAGTTTTAAAGATGAATTGAGATTTAAAAGTATTTCATTTAAGAAGAATGGAACAAAGTTTTTATTATTAGATAATAATGATTTTGACTAGGATTATGGAGAATAAGTTTTTAAAAGTGATTTAGAATTCATTGTATTCTATTTAAGAGGATTTTAGTAAAAATAGTGGAAGTAACCTTCCATAAATTAATATACTGCGGACTTTGAAGAAAATAATGAAAAATGTTTACATGATTGTGAAAATAGCGGTTGCTATCGGGCCGATGTGATGGACCCAATTTTGTTAAAAATGATTTATGACCTGTAACATCCTTTTTTTATATATATGTTTGGCTTGTATAAGGTTACAGAGGTAGCTTAATACTTGTTTAATATGTCCGTTAAATTTTGTGATGTTTCGAGTTAATTTAGGCACTTTGCCACAACACAGAATGTGCAAAATGACTATTTTAAATCAGAAAAATAGTATTAATATGTAATTAAAGGAAATAAATATGAAAAGTTCATTTCTAGGTCACAAATGTGTGGAAGAGGATGTGGTTAAATTTTTAGGGCAAACAGAGTCAATTTATTATTTTTAAGGATACTGAGTGAGTATTTAAGTATCAGATCGAGGCACAGCAGATATGAAAAATTATGGAAAAGATGAAACAAGAAAATAGATAGATCTTATAATTTATTTTAAGGTTGTTGAGAAGTAGGAAACTTGATTTAGTTAAATCAAAGTGTTTTTAGCAAATACGAAATTAATAAAAGGATAAAATTGCCCTCAATATCATCCTTTTAAAAAGATGAGAATTATCTCATCTTTCTCCCTATCTCTCACGCTGGTTTCAACAGAAAATGAATGAAAGAAAACAGGGGAAGAAAGGGGGAAACGAAGGAGGAGGAAATTGTGGAGAAAAAGGAAGAAGAACTTGGAGAGTTTGGAGCCTCCATAGCCATCTTCAAGACCTTGAGGTAGGGGTTTCTTGCCTTCAAAACATTCCTTTTCCCTACTGTTTTTCTTTGTTAAAATCTATTTCATGTTGCCTTGGAGAATCCACGGTTGAGCTAAGAAAATAAAGGCATGAATTTTCTTGTATTTGGTGATCATAATTCTTGCTTGTTGTTAGTTATTTCTTTGATAAACTATTGAATGAAAAACTTAAGAATTTGATTGTGTATTACTTGAATCAATCCCATGGCCAAGCATAAGTTTGAACTCTCCAAATTGTGTTTCATATTTTAGTGAATGTTGTGTTGACTTGGTGATCTTGTTAATGAAGTTTATGGCCAAACTTTGCTTGGATAAAGGCCACGATAAGTTGTCCTGTTTTGGGGCAAAATTTTGGATGTTTAATGGATTGGGATAGTGGTTAGAATTGTGGTAAAAAGGGAAAGCATAATGCTGCCCTATTTGTAGTTAAATTTTGAATGCATTTGTGCTTGAAATGTAGCTTGGGAATGGTTAATTTGGGCTGCACATTTTAAAACAGTTTGCTGCCTAGTTTTTAAGCATAATTTGTATTGCTTTTAAGCTTTAAATTATGACTTGAAATGTGTTAGAAACTTGAGACTCTCCATTTAGTTCCAAAAATCATGCTTAGTTGAGGTATAATAGGTCAAAATGGGATTTTGAGGTATTTTAAGTGTTTTCTTGCTTGAATGTGTTTTCAATGGTTATTTATGACTTGTTCATGATGGGAGGTTGAGGTAGAAACTTGAGACTCTCCATTTGGACCTTTGATGCACAAAGTGAGAAAAAAGATATTTCCTTACTTGATTGAGTTTAAATCTATGATTGATGAGTTAAATTTAGTGTTTAATGATCCTAACATGATTAGAGACCATGATTAGGGTTGAGAAACACTTAGAATCCATGATTTGAGGATTAGAACTTGGTTAGAAACCAAAATCATGCATCACCCAAATTATGCAGAAAACAAGACAACATCGAGTAGTCTGTGATGTTTGTTGCATAACTTGAGTTACAGACATCGTATAGACTTGATTCTGGAGCCATTTGAAATCTAAGATATAAAGCTTCATTTAGCAAGAGTTTCAGAATTATTGACCAACCAATTAGTCCCAGTTTTGATTTGAAACCGAGCCAAATTCTGCAGAAAAAGCAATCTGGCACCTATTAAACCAGATTGCATAATTTCTTGCTCCGATGTCGTATTTATATGAAACTAGTGTCATTTGAAAGCTAACAAATAAGGCTATATGACTGTTAAATTTCAGAATTTTTGAGTTCTTAGTTTGTTCCCAGTTTCATTTCAAAGTCAGGTCATTTTCGGGTAAAACAGAAAATGCCCTGTTTTAGCTTCTGCATAATGTTGCATAACTTTGGGTACATTTATCCAAATGACGTGAGGTTTGTGACATTTGAAAGATATGAGGGAAGACTATATAACTGTAAAATCTCAAAATTATTGAAGTTAGTATGTGCATTTGGTGCACTTATGAAAAATAGCCTTTTTAGGCGAAAATTGAGGGGTTTTTGAGAAAGTTTGGACCCTAGAAACTTTAGTAGCTTCTTTAATAGTTAAAGTTGAATTATGAAAGTGTAGTAGAAATATGTTTGCTCCTTTATGGGTTAAACTTGAATTAAATGCTCCTTTATTGAGCTTGAAATGAAATGTATGCATGATACTGGGAAGCAACATAAAGGAATGATGAAGGTAGATGAGGTTGAATGAGTCCCTCTCTACTAGCATGTATGATAATGTATTAAGAAAAGTTTAATGATTATGATATTGCTTCTCCCTTGTATATGGAAAAGTATGATTATGTAAAAAGTGAAGAAAGGAAAGGTTTTTAATACTCTTGCATGTTTTGTTTTCAAACTTGTTATTTGATGTTTCCATGTATTGTAAACTTATGCTTGGACAAAAGGGCTCCAAGTGGCTTGGACAAAAGGGTTCCAAATGCCAAAGCTATGAATGTTTGGTAGTGCAAGGAACAAAAGGGTGTCCTGCCTACCTAGAAACAATACAAGGAACAAAAGTGCTTCTTGGAACAAAAGGGCTTCCTGGAAATAATCAAATAACATGTGTTTTCTAAAACAAAATCTTTTAAAAATCATTGTATGAGCATACTTTAGGATTTTCATTAGGCATAATCATACATCACCATGCATTGCATAAAATTGGCAATTGTATGGGCAATTGCCTTGTTTTCTATAATTACAAAGATTAAGGACAAGAGTTAGCAAGAATGGCTAGGAATGGTACATGAAGTAGAGTTGTTATTATTCCTAGTATACTTATGAATATTTCAGTGTACGTTTATTCAATTGAACTGATATATAATAGTTAAATTATTTTAGTGATTAAATGAACTGTTTGCTTTGGGAAGGGAAATGACTGAGTTTTGGCTTATGTCACTTTTCCAAATGATTAAATACAATTTATGTTTTACCCTAAAGTAGCTGAATTTACTATGATATTACGATTTCATATTTACCACTGAGAATTATTAATTCTCACCCCAATCTTTTTATGTTTTCCATGATAAATCCAGAGGAGAATTCAAGCAAGCGCAAAGCAAGGAGATGAAGATTTATTTATGTTATTAATTTAATAGTTTTGGCTATGTAATTATATTTATGGCTTATAAATAAATTTATGTAATTAGTTTTGTAAAGGTTTGTAATCTCACACATATCAGATAGATTTCTAGTAAAGAGCAAGTTTCCTGAGGTGTAAAATGTCTAGCTCTCTTACTTCTATAAAGGCTCTATATATTTATTCGTAACTATTAAACAGGTTGTAAATTACGCTTAAGTTAGAAAGTGACGTACTATTCTATTTACTTAATATACATAGGGTATACTACGGTGAATGGAATTAGGGTGTTACATGACCCGTGGTGGTTTAAGTTATGCATTGAGTTACCATGCATTGACCATCATACAGTCGATGTCTATTGTGGCTTTTATTGCCTAAGAGTGAACTGGAATCGAGTAGTGTGATCTATGATGGATCTAGGGGCATCAGGGCGCGATGATTTCCTTTTGTGACATATTTTGCCACCTTATATGCCTAGGGTCGGAACACCGATTGCAACGCACTGAGGATGACCCAACAAGCACTATTCCTTTCATGTCTGGCGTAGACTGTCATAGAAGCTGACAGATTTTCTGGACCATTCATATCCGAAATTGAGTTTAGCTCCATGGAGTGGAAACTGGTTCATTATACATACATATGGTTAGTACGCATATGGTTGTGGCATGGTCAACATACATATTTTGGTGGCATGGTCGTTTTACATACATTTGGTTGATATCTGTTATTACCATGTTGTTAATGTTTATATTATGGTGGCATATGTTTCTGAATATATTTATGAATTGATAACTTGAATATACTTGCGATATTTGTATGTATGGGATGACTCTGTCATTTGTATCATTTCTCACTGCCATTTTGGTATGCGATGTAGGGGATCTCACCTCTTTGTTGCGTTGTCCTATTTTATGTTTATGTTGATGAAGACTGAAAAAGGGGACTTGGTCAAATCGTCTGATTCTTTTTCGAGTCGACCTTCCGGTTCCTGTGATGGCGTATGGACGAGATTTATTTGGTTACGTGCGGGTGCAGCTTCATAGGGGGCATTGATGCTTGGTGTGTCGACCGTGGCACTGAGCGTTATACTATACATACAGGGGTCATGGCTCTGTCCACTAGTAGTACCTATCCCAGTTTTATTACTTCCCTTTTTGTGCTTTGGTACATGACTTCATTTATTTGGGTATATAAGTCCTATGTTTTATATTAATATTACCTCATGTTAAGAATATATATATATATATATATATATATATATATATATATATATATATATATATATATATACATATATACACATATATATATACATATATACACATATATATATATATAGAATGCATTTCTCCTTTGGTGGTTGTATTTTGAGAGTTGTGTAATAAATATGTTTCATTTCGGGCTCAAATTATATATATATATATGCAAATGGTAAATTTTATTGGAAACGCGTTGATGTTATTGTGGCGTGCCTGAATTTAGTGACTGGAACATAATGACGATTAAGTTGCAGTTATCTTAATTTAAGGGCGTTACACACAACACTCCCCTCCCTGCAACTCAGTAAATGTTGTAACGCCCTTTTTTAAGCAGGGAACATCACACCAAAAAGGACGATGCAGAAAATAAATCATAAACTAAGACCCGGTTCATTTAAATATCGATAAGTCTATTTAATAGTAAATCGTATAAATAATTTGGAGAATTCTTTTTTTTTTTGTAAGAAAAAGATAAAACATAATTATAGCAAAATCAACATGAGAAATAAGCCATACATCATACATATATATATACTTATATCATACTTGTTTAGTTACATCAACAAATATACAAAATAAGCAAAAGCTTTACCCGCCCTAAAATGATTACATATATATAATCCACCAAAAGACAAAATATTAGGCTCTCAAAAATTTACAGATAACCATTAGTGGCTATCAACAGCATCAGCCCCTAAAATTAATGAGAAGAAATTGTAGCTAGATCCTCTTCGAGGTCTTCCTGGTCAGAGGAAATCCTCATCGGAGCAACCGAATTACGAGCAGGGGCTCGTGTAGAGGATAAGAACAAATCCTCTTGTAGGGTATAGTAAAGATCACTCCACATATCACGAATGAGTAAGTAAAAATCTAAATGAAAATTTGCAGTGAAATTAAAAATAGGTAGGTCATAACGACCACAAGCCAGAGACACCGTCACGTCTCCATGGTAGACGCAGCCATCCGTACGCAGGTTGATGTGCCAACAGTCCGGACTTCCATGAAAAGTCAGCCTAACATGACCCAAAAAGCCACATGGATGGGACGTCATGCTCCAAACAGGTACTAATCAAAGTCAGGCCAAAAGCCAGGGAATTTGTACACTTCCCCCTCTTCACCAACGTCTTCAGAGAAGCATATAAATAAATAGAATAACAAAAATACAAAAAAGAGGTGAGACATCCTACATTTAGTACCAATTATGGCAGTAAAGAAATAGAACGGCGCAAGACGCCCACATAGCATAGTAGGAATAATAATCAGTATCAAGACTTAAATAATAAACAGCTCAACAATTTCAGGCAGTTATAACATCAATAAAACAACAATTTATCATTATGTGAATAAATGTTAGTTAATATGTTGACTCACTATGCACGTGCACATGGTATCAAAATCCAACATTCGGTACTACAAATCCTACTCCATGGAGCTAGACACAAACATCAGAGAGAATGATCAAGGAGACATGCATGTATCTTGTTAGTCATAAAATCAAGTGCTTTTCTAGAAAATTCATAATTTACGTAACAAGGCTTTATACAGCGGCATTCTCACAGGATCGCAATATAGGACAGTGTCTCAGTCCGGATCTTCGGTGTACTTGCATCGGTCTATCCCACAGCCCAGAGGAGCTACCAACTGCCCATTTGTGGGACACCCTCACCCCGACGCCCCTAAGGTCAACGATATGACATACACTAGTCTATTCGCACCCGCATTAAGGTGTGATTTAATCTCCTAGGCATAC
The DNA here is from genome assembly GCA_029884605.1 of Ormosia emarginata. Lineage (NCBI taxonomy): Eukaryota > Viridiplantae > Streptophyta > Magnoliopsida > Fabales > Fabaceae > Ormosia > Ormosia emarginata. The sequence continues at coordinate 45,070,499 of JAQQTP010000077.1, read as the reverse complement.
AGCTTTACAACAGAGTTCATCGGACTTTCACAATACATGTTGACTCAATGCATATTCATGTATATTCAACAATGATATACTCATTTCACAACATGCCATAATTTGGCCAAGTTAAACATCAACAGGATTTTGGTCTCACTCATGGACCCACAATAACGTATCATTAAATTCTCAAAGGTGATAATACACTTTTTAAGGTTCATTATGGAATTTCATCTTAACTTAACATTTCTCATGAAATCTTTCTCTAGAGGAATTCTCTTGCATTTTTATCAAATCTTCATTCCTTAAATTAAATAGGTTCTTTATTCAACTTTTAAATCCAATTCACTTAGAGAAACCTTTAATTTAAATTACTTAACATCTCACTTTCACTTATGTTCTTCCTTTGATCAAAACCAATCTAAGTTATGTGATAAAGTCTCATTCTTTATTCTTTTTATTTTATGAACTCCTAATAAATCTCTAATTTTCTAATTAACTAAGTCTCCACTTTAACATTACATTTTTTTTGGCATTTTCACCCTAAGAGGCCGTGAGCCTCAAGGGAATTAGGGGTTTGAAATTTCCATTGTTCCATCAATTGTTGTTCACTTAATTTGTTGTTTTTCCACCTTGTTACAAAATTTTAACCATGAACACCCTATTGGAGGGGTTATGGCCATGAGCCTCATTTAAGGAAAGCAAGGAATCCTTGCTTCCAAACCACATTTCCAATCCATCAAAATCAATCCAAGATCATCAATACACATAAATACAACCAAATAAACTCATACAAGTCAATTAACACAAAGGTCATTAGAAAAATCATACAATCAAGAGAGTAACCCTAAGATGGGTTTCTCAAAATCAACATATAAACAAGCTTCCTACTATTAATAGAGGTTGAAGTGGATAATCTCCCTCTTACCAAGAGAGAAACCAAGAAAAACAAGCTCCTTTTTCTTTGGGAATTTTGTCCTCCACCTTCAAGAAACCCTAAGGACATCAAACTCACAAGAATCACAACCAAAGCTTGAAAAAGGCATCCATGATCACCAAAGTGACCATGAATCACGAAAATGAGATAGCAAAATGAGAAAGCTATGAACTTTTACCTTAAAGTCTCCAACTTTAAAGCTTGATGGAAGAAAACAAAAATGATGGATTTTGGTGATGGTCACAAAAGAGAAAATGTTCTAGGTGATGAGAAATGGTAGGAAATGAGGTTGGTTAAATGAAAAAGCTTGGATGGCCAACAATGGTGGTCTTGCCCATGGAAGGGAGGAGAAAATGGAGAGGAAAGTTGAGTTCTTTGTAGGTGATCTCAACAAGAAAAGAAAAGCTTCAAGGGAGAAATGGATTTAAGTAAGATGGTTGCTTGAAATCAAGCAACAATGGAGGAGGAAGAATGGTGTGGGTGTCATGGAAGAAGAAGAGAGAAGGAGGAGAAAATGCTTGAGAGAAATGAGAGAAAAAATGTAGAAAGAGAAAGTGATAGATTTTTGGTGAGCTTGAAATTAAAATGAAAAAGGTGATAAGTGAAAAGCATAATTTTGGGCTCCAAAATTAGCTCATTGCCTTGGAGAGGTGAGAGGGAGATGAGGGAAATTTTGCTTCATGTATGCTTGGGAAGTTGTTAGGAAGCTTCCTCCAAAGCTTCTTCAAGAAGCCAAAAACCCACTTTTTGAAAAGTTAAAGGTGATGACATGGTGATGTCACTAAAGTGAACATTCTAGAACACTTATATTTTACTACAAGTTATTATCTAACGGATAAAGATTACAGTTAACAAAAATCAGTATTTATTGTCCAATGGATAATAAATTTGTACAATGATTTTTATTTCTAAGATAAAAATATCAAAAAACACAAACCTCGTAAATTGTGTCCGGCCTTGGGTTTAGTAAGATCCCCTGTCGACGTTTTCACAGTTCAAGGTTTACCAGTCTCTTGGAAAATATTCTATTTTCCCGGCTCTGCTCAGTGTACACGCAAAACAAAGAATATATTAAAATATTCAACATTTCCAAAAAAATTCACAAAAATTCACAAAATCACAAATACTATAAAATGGCTATTTATCATGAAATTATCAATTTTTGGGGTGTTACAAATGCCACCTGAGAGTAGGGACCCACGATACAAAATGAGTAGAGCCGCGACACTCCCTTAAAAATGGCCTAAACTTGCTTCCTTGTATAGTTTTTACTAGGGAATGCATGGTGTTTTGGCATGAGGTGATATAATGGGATACATTCATGCTTGATTGATGAGATGGTAATGCCTTAGGCCATGCTATGAGATTGATTAGTTAGTACGGATACTCAAGATAAGAAAACCCTAGTTGCTTCCTTAGTGGTTGAGTTTAAGCTTGAATGGTATATGATCTATGTGTTGCTCTCTTTTTGGCTAAGGTTGAGATAAGATGATGTGATAAAAGAGTGTTAGTTCCTTTATGTGATGGATTTGAGCCATGTGCGATTGTCTAGGTGCATAGTGTTCCTTCATGTGTGAAGTTGAACTAGAATACACGTGTGAGACAATTGTCTTCTTAATTACTCAGATTAGGTAATAGGAAGTACTAGGAGCATGATCTTGCCCCTTGTGTGATAAAGGTGAATAGGGTAGATTGTTTTCTAGTTTCCTTTTTCACTCAGTTATGTGAACCTTGTGATGTGTTTAAATACCTAAAACCTTGTTCAACATGAGGTTGACTATGGAATCACTTGTGAAGTGATGGTGTGAGGTTCTAGATACAAGAGTGTTAGTGTTGAGACACTAATAGGGGGTATTCCTTGGAGAGGACAACCACCTAGCATAAATAGAGATTCGAGTAAACCTTAGGCATCCTTTGAGATGTAGAATGCCATAGGTATGAGTACCTAGGATCTTAATCAACTTGAGGATGCTTTTGGTATCATTTGGTAAGTGATGAGAAGGTGTACTAGAAACAACTAGTGTGGGCTTGTTTGATATAGTATGCCTACTTGCATCCATAGATTGCTCCTTTAGAGTTAAAGTTAAACTTGAGATGCATAAATAGTGTATACTTCCTTGTTTATCAAGGTTAAGCTTGGCGTATTGTTAGAGACATGAGTTGGTTCCCCTACGAGGTAGAGTTGACCTAAGAGTGCATGTTTTCTAGCTATAGCTCTTTCACTTAGTTAAGGTGAACCTTGTGATAGGATTTGGTAGAACCTTGGGCATCCAAGTGTTATCAAATGCTATAAGGTAGTATTTAGAGCCTTGAGCAACTTGAGGTTGCCTTGAAATCACTTGCGAAGTGATAGTGTGAGGTGCTAGATGTAAGATTGCTAGTGACATGAGGTTTACTGCTTATATGATAAGTTGAGGTAAAATCTTAAGTTACTAGTGTTGTTTTTCACTTAGTTGTGTGAACTTTGTGATTAATTCAAATTTGGTTTGAAGACTCATTGTATGTTTTGTTTTCAAACTTGCTATTTGCTTTTTCCTATATATTGTAACTTTAGATGGTATACACAACCATGTATCCTGAGAACAAGGTGTTGGATTTAGATTCTCCTAGCTGTTGGGAATTGCGGATACTTCACGCAGTGGAATAATAAAAATTATCTCACAGGATCCATGCGAAAAAGCCATAATCCAAATTTTTAAAAAATGTTTACCTCTTGAAGCGTGATAAACACAAGCGACGTGAATCACCAACACCGTAATAGCAACGATGTCTCTGCTGTATCCACACGAATAGACTTATGAAAATGTCTAACGTTCGTAGTCTCAGAGTTTGACCTCTCTGCAACGGTGCTAGCTACGAAGAGAAGAGAAGGAAACCTATCACTTTTTCACTCACTTTCTGTAGGTGTGGCTAGGGTTTTGTGATGTCTACTTAGCATCCCCTTTAGTAGTACTATTTATAATAGTGACTGCCTTAAGTGAGTGTGAGCAGTAGTAAGGTAAGTTGTGCAACCTTAGACTCATCTATTATGAGTCCAGTCCACAATTGAATCCAAGTCTAACTTGGATCCTAATTACTCCAATTTAGTCTGCTCTATGTGTGCGACCCTGCAGGTTCTCATAACGTTGCTAGTAATATTAAAATCTCATTTTAATATTATAAATAGTAAGCGGTATCTAACAACACATCGTTGCCACCAAAGTAATGAGAATGTCAGTGATTTGACATAATATTTCTATAACCAAGGTTTCTGTGTAGTTTAGTCCCTTTGTCCAGATATCTAGATTGAACACAAGGCATGGAATGCATCACCCTTGTATAGTTCAATCCTTTGTTTCCTCATACTCGAGTAGACTTAATAATAACAAATGAGATCGATATCTCATATCGACTCATTTAAGCATGACCATGCATTTCGCAGTCTCACTCAATCAGAGGCCCCGAAGATATCACTCATATTATGTAGGAGGGACAAATCCCATCTAGATCACTCACATCCCTCCATATGATTCGCGGTATGTCTAATAACCGACTTTATAATCACCTTATTATAGATGGCATTTGATGGCATTAAAACACACAACTCTTCATGAAGGAATCGTAGTGATTTCAGGTCAAATGATCACATACACCATTGTCACCATGAGAACCGCATATGACACTCACGTAATGATCCATGTAGCGTTCTTATGGCGGGTCTATCTAGTACATTATTACTCTAATATGTACTCATGTGAAGACTTGATATCTCATATCCATGACCCGTGAGATGTGGTCATCAGTCTATGCACATACTAGTCTCAATGCATTATTGTTGTCCTAATTAACAATAATACTTGACCAGGGACATTTAAGAATAGTATTTTATCTAATAGGATCTCACGATCAAGTCATCCACTTGATGTCCTACGGCATCAAACTTACTATTCTAAGGACTTTATTATGTTTATAAAAAAGAACACAATAAATGAAATGCCTCATATATTAAAAATAGCATAATACAATGTATGTAAATACAGACAAAATGTATTGGTCTCTAGGGCATACACCAACACTAACATCACTACTATTATGGTCAGGATTACCGGTATGGGGGTGGTAGCAGTACTCTTACCTTTGTGAAGGGAATGAATCTACTTATTATCAAGTAGTGTGAGGGTTTTTATGCCTATCCTACTCAGTATATACAAGGGAACGAGGTTCCTGGGAATGAGCAAGTAGTATGTGTTTTTCTAAAACTAAAAACTTACATTTGTATTGCATACTCATAATACTAGGGCCTTGTGTGAGCATAACCATACATCATATCATGAAGCATTGCATTTGTTGGTAGCTATATGGGCGATTGCCTTGCTTGTCGCTTGCTTGTTAATGATATCCTACGACTGTATAGGTGGTTGGTTGATATCATTGATTGTCGTATATATGTGAGATAGGATTATAGCTTGCCTTGTGAATGTTACATAGTGTTGTATGTATATTCTGAAAGTGTTGGGCAGTGGCTCATTTATCTATTGATGGCATAATCCTATGTTTATAATTGTGGTTTATTCATTGTGAATAAGTAAGCATTGGTACTGGTTACTTATACTGAAAATTGTGGATTCTCACCACGTGTGTTGCCATGTAAATCTATGTGGAAGCTCTTCCAAAGAAAAGAAGAAAAAGTATAAAGACTAGAGTAGTTATCTTTCTGGTTGGAGTTATCTTTCTGGTACTAAATTTGTGTGAGTTGACAGCCATGTTTGCAATCAAGCCTCTAGTAGCAATTGGGGTTTTGTCAACTAAGGCACCTCCACTCGCAACATCCACCATGCTTCTGTCCATTGGCAGCAAGCCTTCATAAAAGTACTGAATCAATAATTGATCACTAATATGATGGTGTGGGTAGCTTGCAGATAATTTCTTGAATCTCTTCCAGTATTCATACAAGGTCTCACCACTCATTTATCTGATCCCACATATATCCTTTTTTTATTGCAACAGTTCTTGAGGCAGGGAAAAACTTCTCCAGAAACAGTCTCTTCATGTCATTCCTGCAAGTGATAGTTCTTGGTTGCAAGTAGTATAACCAATCCTTGGCTACACCATCTAATGAAAATGGAACGGCTCTTAGCTTGATGTATTCCTCTGCAATTCCTTGTGGTTTCATGGTAAAGCAGACCACATTGAACTCTTTTAAGTGCTTGCCGGGTCCCTCTTGCAAGGCCATGAAACTTAGGCAGCAAGTGAATTAAACTAGATTTAAGTTTAAAATTTGCATCTAAATCAGGATATTGAATGCATAATGGTTGAAAGTTCACATCAGGTGCAGCTAGTTCCTTTAAGGTCCTATTTTACATGTTATCAGCTATAGGTATAGTGTTATCTATATGCTCACCTTTAGTTTCAAATTCAATATCAGTCTCTGTAACATCCCAGTTCTTTTCCTTCTTTTCTTGTTTTTTGGTTATCTATGATTTTTGTGATTTTATTGAATTATTTGACTTATTTGGATTATTTTAATATTATTTTCAGAAAATTTTGGACTGTTGAAACGAGGCTAGGGGAGCTTACTGAACCCGAAACTGGAGACAGTTTTCAAAGTTTTCATTTTTTGATATTTTATTTGTAAATAAAATCTAGGTATGTTCTATTATCTATTGGATAATAGATACTGGTTTGGTTAACTGTAACTTTTATCCATTGGTTAATAACTATCAGTTAATGTCTAGTTACTCTCATTGATGTTTGCTTTATGGTGGGACCATTAGCCATTAAATGACCATGGCCTACCATGTGACTTTTCTCTTTTTGGACCAATAGGAAGAAAGCTTCCTAAAGAAGTTTTGGAACAAGCTTGTAGGTGAAGCTTTGAGACAAGCTTGTAGGAGAAGCTTTGGACACCTTCCCAAGATGGAGTGCATGACCAAGAGCTTCAAGGAGGCTTCTAGAGTAAGCTTCCACTTTTAATTCATTTCTATCATTTCCCTTCATCTTTCATGAACCAAAAAGCTACACACTTTCTCTCTCACTTTTTCTCTCATCTTTTCTCTCCACCAAGCTCACGGCCACACCACCAAAGACCACCATTCAAGCTTGTTTAATTTTAACCAACCTCACATCTTACATCTATTCACCATTCTAAGACACTTGGGTCTTGTACTCTTGATCTAGTTCATCCATTTTCAAGTACTTCCTCAAGTTAGGGTTTTAAAAGCTTTTAAGGTGAAATTCCTCTATCTTCACTTCTCTTTTATTTTCAAAATCTAAGACCATGATTTTGATCCATGATCATTTTTTGATCCATGGTCATTCTATTTCAAGCCTTAGATGTTGATTTTTGTATGTTGTTTTTGTTTTCAAGAGTATCTTGGGAGTGTAAGTTTGATTCAAGAAAACACTCAAGGAGTTCTTGGTCATCATCCAAGGTAAGAAGGAGATTACCCTCAACATCCTATTATGGTGGTGAGGGACGAAATTTGCATGTTGTAAGTGAAGAATCCATGTGAGGGTTGTTCACTTGGGTGTATGTAAATTTTGGTGATTTTGGTTGTATGTATTTTTGGTGATTTTTGTGGTTTTTACCTTATATGATTTTATGGTTTAATATTATGCATAACCTTGGTAGCATAGAAATTTTGGTGATTGAAGTATGTTGTATGCTTGGAGTCTTGTTAGTAAAGATAAAAATTTTGGGATCCAAAGGCTTAGGGCTCACAGCTGAATAACCCTAAATAGGGTATCCAAGACAAACTTTTGTGTTGATTTGGAACTTAGATGCTTAGGTGGAAAGGAATTGGATTAAGGATTTATAATAATGGAAGAGAGATAACAAAATTTTGTCATTAAGTAAGAGAGGGATTTCGGCTATTGAGTGGAAAAATAAGCTTGAAAGAGAAATTGAAAACTTAAGGTATTTTTATAAAAGACAAAGGAAAAGAATTTATTAAATTAATATAATGTGGATTCCTTTTTGTGTTCTTTGTGAAAAATATTAGGAAGTACTACCTAGAGGAGCCTAGTTAGAAGAATATTGGAACTAAAGTTAATTTCTATATTAATCTTTGAAAGTTTCAAAAATTAAGCTGAAAAATGTAATAAAAGTTTTGCATGATTGAAAAATAGTGATGATGTCTTACGTAATTTAATAATGATGATTTCTAAATTACGCGATAAAGATGCCTTGCGATTGAAAATAATAGTAGTGTACTGTCGGGCTCTTAAACGGGACCCAAAGATGTTAATGACTGGTTTGGCTCATGAGTAGCTTATGTTTATGGAGAATCATGATATTAATATGTGTGTATGCATTTAGTCATTGATCATGCATTATACCGGCGGTATCGGTCGAGGCTTTTGCCTAGGAGTTGAATTACATCTTGGTGCAGGTGCAAATTATGTAGTGTGGTTCACTTGTTGAACTTGGAGGCGTCGAGGTGCGGGTATCCCACAAGTGGCCAGTTGGTAGCTCCACTAGGCCGTGGTGACTGAGCAACGCACCAACGATCTTGACCAGGTACTATTCTATTCACGATCTGGTGTAGACTATCTTGTATAAGCTATGATACGCAAATTGAGAAATTATAGCACTTGACTTGAGGCTGATGAGATACAGACATCTCTTCTAGATCATTCTCTTTGAAATTATGTTTAGCTCCATAGAGTAGGAAATTGGTTCATTGTGCATATGCATAGTCTGTCTACATATCATTGTGATATTTTATATCTGCTAAATTATCTGATACTTGATGCCATAACTGTAATTGTTGTTTCCTGTATATGAATGATATTACTGTTCTTTATTGTTTCTATGCTGCCATATTGGCATTCATGTAAGGGATCTCCCCTCTTCGTTGTATCATTCTATTTTATGTTTATACTTGATAAAGACTGAGAGGAAGACAAAGAAGGATTGCATCTTTTCTGTTGTGTTGATTTTCTGTGATGGCGATGAGAAAAGATTTTGTTGGTTTTGCCAGAGTTCAGTTCCATGGTGGTACGGATGCTTGGCGTATTGACTGGGATACTAAGCATGTTAGATATGTAGGGGATATGACTATATCTGTACGTAGGACCCGCGATGGGGATCCTATCTTCTTTCTTGACGTCTCGGTACGTTTGGAGTTTGTTATGCCGATTAAGGAGTTGTGGGGTGATTTGCATTACACCCGTAGGGAGGATCAGGACTCTGTGGTATCATCTGCTAGGACACCTGCCCGTGAGACCTTGCCCTTCTTCGGATCTCTATCTTCTGAGGAGGATCCCGAGGAGGATCCGATGGAGGACCCTACTCCCTAGGCATATGGACTTGGGCTAGTTTGTGTTTTGTTAAGCAGTTTATATATATGTCTTTTGAGTACAAACTTTATGTATTTTGAGCGGACTATGATCTATGTCCCTCATGTATATATTCTTTTGATGTGGAATATTCTGCAATTACATCATGTGCTATTTATGCCTTGTCTAAGTTTATGTTTTCAAGAAAGAAAATTTGAAATTCGTATTTTACTATATTAAACCTTTTACACATTTTGTTATGTCTAGGAGTTTTAGTCGTAAATGTGATACCCTAAAGGAGGGTGTCACAGTCTCAACCTCATATGTCATTCTTTCACTAATCATACAAGTCCTATTTAATACATGCAAGGTTCTTTTAATTTCAGGATCAATATCAAGTATATGACTATCACAAGACCTAGTCATGTATCAAATAGCACTATAGGAACTCAACCGATTCAAAACACAAAGCAATGGTAAAAATCACACAAAAACTCAATAGAAACTATATATATAGATTTTTAAAAATTATAGGACCACCATAACATGAAAAACTACACAAAAATGAAACTAAAAAATGCAATAAAAATCTTAAAAATTAAAAAAATGGTCTAAACGATGGATTTTGGCTAAAATATGAAACCATGTTTTCCTTCAACCTACCAATTTTCAGCCTATTCTGAGCACTAAGTTTCGAACAATAATTACAAAAAAATACCATTGGTAAAAATCACCTAAAACAAGTAAAACAGAAGCAAAACAAAGGTTAGTGAAAGGTTAGTTAAAGTCTTAATATGATTAATTTGCACCTAATGATCCTTAGCTACGGCACCAAATTTAATTCGAGTGTCGAGCTCAACCAAATTACAAAATTCCAGTTCTACCGATAACTTATAGCACAAGGCAGTGGAGGGGATTGTGTATTCAAAATGTAAACTTAATAACTAAATGTAAGAAAAATCAAATTGCAAAGCAACCAATCCAAGAAACCATTAGAAACCTAGTTGGATCGTCATTGATCATAAACATGCATCTGAATTGGATTAATTGGTTAATCTGTGATTGATCGAAATCTCTGCATCAAACACATACAATTCAACACTAGATAATCACTAGAATTTAAATAAAAAATGATTCATAAACCTACAGTCTCTAGATTCATGCAACTTATGCTAGTTTAACGACCAGAATTTAGTTAACCTAAATTAACAAATCTGCCAACCTAACTATCTTCAATTCATGTGACTAAACCATAATTAATCAATCACAATTTAATCAAAAATCTAAATTAGGATTAAGGATCCAATCGAATCACATCACACAACAGAAATCTCTAATCATGCAATTCAAAATCCAAATCAAAAGAGGAAGAAAATAATTAATTCCATTCAAAATCGAAATTAGGTACAGAATCTCAAAGTCAAACCAAAATTTCCTCAAGATCCTTGGATTGATTCTTGAATGTTTAGCTCTCTATGGCTGCAGCACACGGTTTGCAAAAGAAAGGAGAAAATTTTAGATAGAAGAATCAAGTAGCACGGATTGGGGTTACTATCTATCTCGAGTTCCCTATTTATACAAAAATAAATGACTTAAAAATTAAGAATCCTAATTTGTCCCTAGGTTAAAGTTAATCCCATGCCTTTTAGCTTTGCTTGGCCATTGAAATCACTTAAATTAGGCTTAAGATGAGATAGTTTTGTTCGAATCAGTCTCAGTGGGTCTTTAGACTCATCATCCTACTTCACAAGGGTAGAACACTATAAAAACATTGTAGTTTCAATTATTGGTCTTCATAAAAGTTTGAGCCTTGTGGGTAAGCTTTCCAATTGCACCAGTTTCAGCTCCAAAAGACCTATACAGCCTAAGTTATGGAGCAATTAGTGCACACTGCTCGGGTTCCAATGACAGCACCTTTATTCTGACTTCCAAGCCCAGTTTGGTCCACTAGATATCTAATTCAGCTCTAGGGCTCTTCATGAATGTTGTAGAACTCTCACTTATCTTTCTTACAAGGCAAGATACATAATTTTTAGATATCTAAAACTCAAGATATGGTTGAAATACAGAAACAGTATAAAATCCTAATAATGCTAAAAAAATCAATTAAGCCCAATTTGAGCACAAACTTACAAAACATGGTCAAGCTCAATCAATTAAGTACATGGAGAATGTAAATGACTAAAAATGATGATTTATTAATGTATGAAATTTGTGATTATCAAGGAGTAACAATAGAGAGCTCCCTGAAGTTTGAGTTTCCTTCTTCAAACAATTATGCAGAGTACGAAGCGTGCATTGTCAGATTGGTGATGGCCAAGGATATGGGAGCGAATGAGATCACATTCTGCAGCGACTCCCAAATTGTGATCTCCTAGATCCAAGGTGATTATCAAGCTAACCCCTCCTTCAGAAATACTTAGCCAAAGTCCAAGGGCTTCTAAAAGATTTTTAGGTGGCCAAGATAGAACACATTCCTAGGGAGTAGAATTCTGGAACAGACCTCCTGTCCAAACTAGCCAGCACCAAGAATTCGGGCAACAACCGCTCTGTCATCCAAGAGACCCTTTCTCAACCTTCTATCATGGGCTCAACCATTTTTCAGGTGGAAGGAGAGGAGCATACCTGGATCACCCTAATAATTGAGTACCTTCAGTTTGAAACTCGGCCTGATGATCCGAAGGAAGCCTCCAAATTGGCTTGAATCACAATCTGGTAGACTATCTACAATGGATAGTTGTATCACCATAGGTTCTCTTTACCTTTCCTTAAATGCCTCACATCAAAAGAAGCAGGATATGTTTTGGCCGAGGTCCATGAGGGGAGTTGTGAACACCACTTGGGGGGGCAAGGCCTTAGCTTTGAAGGTACTTAGGGCAAGATACTATTGGCCAACAATGGAAGATGACTCCTTTGCGCATGTCCGAGTTTGTGATAAATGTTAGTGGCACTCGAACCATTATCATGCTCCCCTTGAAAAACTATCCACGATATTCGTACCCTGGCCATTCTACAAATGAGGTATAGATATCTTGGGTCTATTCCCTCAAGTACCTGGACAACTGAAATACTTAATGATGGTTGTGGATTATTTTACTAAGTAGATCGAAGCAGATCCTCTAGTCACAATCTCTTCCACTCGAATCCAGAAATTCACTTAGCACCACATCATCACCAGGTTTGGGGTCCTAGAGTCCATTGTGACGAACAACAAAACCAAGTTCAATGATAAAGGTTTCGAAAAGCTGCTTGTCGAGCTCAATATCAAGCATCATTGTAGTTCTATCGAGAATCCCAAAACCAATGGACAAGCTGAAGTCGTCAACCAAGTTATTATTCGAAGAATTAAAAGGAGGTTGGATGAAGCTAAGGGAAACTAGGCCGAACAACTAAACCACGTCCTCTGGACCTACTAGACTATGCCTCACTCTATAACAGGGGAAACCCCCTTCAAACTCATTTATGGCTGCGAGGATATGATCCCGATGGAGATAGAGGAACCCAACTGGCGTCACCAACAATTCTCACCCGATGACAACCCTAGACTAATCAGGGAGGACTTAGATCTTCTAGAAGAAAGAAGGTGTATCGCTCACATACGCAATGTTACCATCAAGCAAAAGACGACAACACTATATAACTTGAAAGTCATCCTAAGAAAATTCGATCCAGGTGATCTAGTGCTCTGGAGAGTGGACATCAATGGTAGGAATGGCTCCCAAGGGAAGTTAGCCCCAAATTGGGAAGGCACCTACCTGATTGTGATCAGCACTAGCAAATGAATTTACACCCTAGAGACTTTAACTAGCAAGCCAATCAAAAACTATCGGAATGCGGATAAACTTAGAAAATACTATAGCTAAGTGTCTTTTAAGGCTTAGTTTTAGTTTTCTTTAAGTTTGATCTGCCCTAATTTGAATATACATTGTATGGACTCCAGTCTTTTGTTCAATCAATTAAATGAGGATTGTTTCTACATATCCTCTTATACTTTATTCTTAAAGTTCTAAGACTCTCAAGCCGGATCCCGTCTTGAGAATGCCTATAGAGCTCGTTCCTTATGGGATCCGAGGTCTCTTAGAATCCAGGTTAAGAGGAATGACCCGTAAAATCGACTTGTGGTTTTGTTGTGAGTTGAGTCCTTACCCAAATCCTCAACACTTGGCCATAACCATTTTGTGGTTATGCGTAATCATTTGACAAAACGGGTTACGGCATCCATGGTCCGCTATTAGGTACCTACTATAGATGTTTTATGTTAAATTGGTTCTGAACTTGAAAATTCCTAAGTGATAGGTAGTTTTCCAAACTAGACCATTAACATTAAAAACCTCAGTTATTGTTCACCTTTTATTGTACCTAAGTCCTCAAAGGAATTTTGAATGCTCAAAAACTTGGGCGTTGGACCCCAGACCAAGGTTTCATGCGATTGAATTCTCATAAGTCCCTAAATGGCTACCAAGTGCACATTAATGATGGACGTTAGACTCAATACAGACCATGGAAAAAGAAATAAGCATACATCATATCCGTCACACTAGATAAAGTGACGATTGCTCAAAAAGTCAAACGTCACGCAAGCCTCGTTGTTTGAGTATGGATTTTTTCTACGGACCTCAGATGCACCCCAGAATATGCACCTCTAATTACTTGACACATGGACCATGACTATACTACGATGTGCCCACGAGTGTCATGTGACTTAATCATGTTAACACCACCAAATTAAAACTCTTGATCCCTTGGAGGCATGACGTACTCTGGCTTCATATAAAGCACAAATCCCATGAATTAGGGGCATAAAGACTTACCTTAACACTTAGCTATACTAGCTAAGCACCAAGCTGGGGGTAATGTGACGAAGTTAAGCATATTTTTACATGATGAGCGTTGGACTCATCTTCGTCAGGGGAGCAAACAATGGAAGAACATTCAAAAAATGAAACTTTTTATTATTCACATTCCATACATCATCAACTTTACAAGAAGAACCTATAAGCTACGCTTGTCAAAGAGTGGCCACTTGAAGGAAGCCAAGAAGGTAGCATGCAGAGATGATGATGATGATCAAGCACTGACCACGGCTACCTCAATGGTTTATCAAGATGCGAGCACCAATCTCCTCCCTCTTGAGAAACATGAGCAGAAGGCTTCATAATTCCACGTCTCCAAAACACTCATGCGCACCCAAGGCACAGTGAGTACCTTTGGTAATAGTCAAGAGGGCAGAGGATGGAGAGCGGTGAATGTAACACCCTCCCTAGGGTATCATATGTCTGACTTTTGACTCATAATATGAAAATGTTTTCATAAAAGGTTTGAGTTAAAAACGTGGGTTTAAAAAAATTTCTTTCTTGCTGAAATATAAACTTACTGTAATCCATAAGTGTTACTGAAAATATATTTAAACTGATTCATATACAACATTGACACCAATTAATATTTAACAATTTAAAGAGAAATATAAAACTAACAGACTTGTTTTTTTTTTTCAACAGTAGCAAACCCTATAACGGGTCCTACTTAATAGCACGGTACAACTCTAACGAGAAAACTTAACATACTTATTTCTTTGTCTCTTTCTTGATGTATCAGACATCTGTTCTATGTCAATACTGCACACTATCTTGATCATGAATGTCCACTCCTTATTGTTGTCACCAATCTCGAGCACTAACACGCACTGTTATGTCAAAGACAACTCGATCCTTCTATTATTTGATTTAACAATGTCTGATGCTTCTCGTCAAAAGAAAACAAGATAACAAAGAGGTGAGATAACCTACGCCAATACCAACATGGCGTAAGCGAGAGATAACACAAGCAATAATATCATACGGGGATATCATATCAAACTTCCAATAATATATTCAATATTAATCAACTATCATCATCAAATCATTTATCAATTCGATTATCATAAACAACAATTACGATAATGTCCTAATTATCATCATCATCATCCAAGTATTCAAAACAATTGTCATAGCCAATATTCCTCAATTATATATCATACGATATAAATGTTCGGATTATGCATGTACACAAAACTCGATTTCCTACTCCATGGAGCTAAACTCGGTTAGAGAAATGATCGAAAAGATCAGTGTCTATCACGTGCCATCGGACCACGTGCTTTAATTCTCATTTCAATTTTTGCACATCTAGCACATATACGACAGTCTTTATCAGATCTTGATTAAGAATAGTGTCTCGGTCAGGATCATCGGTGTGTTGCATCGGTCTAACCTACGGGAAGAAGCGCGACCAACCACCCGTGTAAGCAACACGCAACCCGATGTCCCAGGTCAACAAGTGACCTACACTACGCATATCGCACCCACTCAAGAGGTGTGTTTCTCCTAGGCAATCAGCCATATCCAGGTCCTCATCGGACCATTCCAATGCATGTATAATGCACCAAATCCAATCATAGACAAATATGTCATTTTCTCACAAACAAGTATATGGACACCGGTTCAACAAGAATCTTTTCAAGAGTTATCAAGTCTAAGACAACAATGAAAATCATGTTATCACGTTTTCATAGTTGTAAAATACTTTTACCGTATTTTCACAATCGCGTAACATTTACATTTGACGTTTTCACAATCCAAAAACGTTTACATTATGTTTTCACAATACCGTAACACTTCTTTTTTTTATTTTCACAATACCGTAACACTTTTTGTTACGTTTTTAAAATTCCAAAACGTTTTATTATGTTTTTACAATACCGTAACACATCTTTTTTGTTTTTCGTTTACAAAATTTCGTAACATTTATTACGTTTTCAAAATATTGCAACTCTTTGCACTTTTAAACTTTAAACTACGTAATTTTTAACATTTTTCTCAATCGCGTAAAAAAAATGGAAATACGTTTCTCAAATCGCATAGTATTTTTTCACTTGTTTCAAAATCGCGTAACTTAAAAATCATTCTTTTACATCACGTAAATCATTTTCTATCATTCTCAAAATATTTAAAACACTTTCCAAATCTCATAACAATTTTTCCCCATTTTCACAATCGTATAAAAAAAATTTTCTATCGCTATTCGATCACGTAGTGATTTATCAACCCACATAGTTCAAATCACGTAAAATATTTAAACGTAAATTCAAATCGCTTATAAATATTTCAACGTATTTAAAATCACATAGAAATATTTTTATATCACGTAACTTAAAAATCACGTTTTTAAGATACGTAAATAATTTTTTACCACAATTTCATTACGAAAAATATTTCTTGACCTTTAAAAATTCCTTTTTAACTTTTCTCAAAATAATATAACTTTATACTTATTTAATATATTTTCTTACTCAAGAAAATATTTTTCCACAGTTCTTTACTCAAGAAATTCTTTTTCAAAATATAATTCACAAAAATCATTTTTCCATTGATGTAAATTACGTTTCAAAACTTAACATTTTCTAACGTATTTCAAAACTTAAAAATAAGTTATACGTTAGTAAATTTTCAAAACACCATTATATTCTCCATTTTTCCCAAATCAATTCTAAAATCAATTTTCTTCAAAACAAATTAAGATTCAAACCCTTGCAACTTTTCTTTTTCATTTTCATATGAAAGTTCATTTCTCAGTGATAAAATACTTTGATTAAAACTAAAAAATCCTTATACTAAAACATTTTGTTCAAACATTTTGTTTCTACTTTAAAATTACTTTGTTTCATAAAACCAAAATTATTCCAACCTCCAAAAATCGTAGAGTCTTTGGCCATTGAAGCCATCAAATATTTTCTTCTAAATTGATATGGTTTTACACAAACAAAATCATTAAAAATTCTTTGTTTTCAAAATCGAAATACCGATGGTCATAAAAACCAAACCCATTTGTTCAAATTCATTTTTACTTTCCTTACAAATCCTTTTTCACTTTCTTTGCAAATCTTTAAAATTATCATTGTTATTTTCATTTAAATCTCATGTTTAGTAAAACACTTAGAAACTTTTTACACAAAATAAATCAATAAAAATCCTTCTAAAACCATATTCATGTACTCTTTGAAAAATAAATTCTTTGTTTATTTTCCTTACTTTTCTAAACATCCATTTTCATCATTCAAGAAAATATTAATTTTGTGAACACCTATTTTGAGGTGTCTTGTTCGAAATCCACCATGTTCTAAGTACTAAAAAATCAATTCTTTTGTTCTTGAAAATTTTCAACATGAACCCTAATCAAGGGCATCAAAACCGTAGCTCTTCCTTTATTTGCTTATTGGAGCCAAAAATCAATTTCCTTTCCACCATCAAGTCATGGCATATACATATATATTTCATCATAAATAATATAAGCATACTATCAAAGCCATAAAAGCATGTATAGCATATCAAGCATATCATCAAAGCTATAAAATCATGCAAAGCATATCAAGCATAGAAAATTAATCAAAGCTCATAAACACCCACAAATTAATTACATGACCATGGATATGCATCCTCACATGTATTCCACATCCATCAAATAAAATACCATCTCTCACCACCATGCTTGGTTGGTGAGATGGATCTCCCTCTTACCTCTTGAAGATCCTCAAAAGCTTCTTGATTTGCTTCTTTTTCCAAGTCCTTCACCACCAAAGGCTTCTCAAATACAAAACAAAATACATAAAAATTAGTATACTAAGCTTGATTAAGAGAACCATGGATCAAACATGGTTTAGATCATGAAAAAGAAGAGAAGAAATGAAGTTTCCTTATACTTCACCTCAAAAACCCAATAACTTTGATCTTGAAGAAACTCCTTGAAGATGAATGATTTAGAGAAAATCTCCAACATGAAAGTTGCTTAGAACATCATGTAGATTCAAGATCTAAGGTTGGATGAAATTAAAAGAGCTTGGATGGTGATTTTAGGGGTTTTGACCGAATGATATTTCTTGAAGAACAAAGATGAAATTTTTTATTTTTGATAGAAACTTGAAGCTTGGATTTGAAGCTCAAGATGAATGATTTTGGAAAAACTCATAACTAGAGATGTTCTTAGAATGATGTTTAGGTTTAGAAAATCAAGTTGGATGAAATTAAAAAGTGATGGAAGGTGTTCTTGAAGTGCTTGGCCAAAACATGAAGAAGGAGAGAAATGGAGAGAAAACTTTTGTGTTTTGGTTCTTGATAATTTTGGAGACAAGAATGAATGATCAATAATGACCAAAGGTGATCAATTGTAGTCCTCAAAACTCTTAAATTCAGACCACAACCGTAGCCCCCCTTCTTGCATTCTTCTTGAGTGCTATTTGATCAATAATGATCAATTATGATGAAACATTGGTAAGAAGATAAATAATGACATGAAACTTTTTCTTTGGCCTAAAAAGGCTACTTCAAAAATGTCTCTAATCAATCCAAAACCATCCCCTTCCATGCATGCTTCTCCTTGTGCATTCAATAAATGACCATAATAATTAGCCACCATTTGGAGCATTTCTACCATTGATTAATTCAATGGTTAGGATTTAGGTAGGTTTTTGATTTTAGAAACTTAATCTTAATCTCTAGTCCATTGATTTTTTCACTTAGCCTCAAATTCTAGTCCATTGTTGGATGTGTCTCCAAAAATTAATGGTCAAGATCATTGCTCCTTCAAACTTTAATCCAAGGGTTATAATTAGTCTTTGTCACTTTTTAAGACTAAATCTTCACCATTGATTAAATCTTCATCCAATGGTCATAAATGGTCCGATTTAGAACCCACATTTTCTCACTTTTTAAGATTAAATCTCCACCCTTGATTTAATCTAAATCCAATAGTTATAAATGGTCGTCATTTTTCAAGACCAATTCTACACCTTTGATTACATCTACATGGTTGATATCAAAGCCTTCCTAACTAAGTTTATTCTCACACCATTGATTAAATCAATGGTTATTATCCAAGAACTTTTTATTAAGTTTGTTTCTTAACCTTTGATTAAATCAATGGTTAATATTCAAACTAAGTATTCTCATCCAAGGGTATAAATCAAGTCAAGTTCTCTTTGTTGACTACGCAAACTTGTATAATATTTATTCTCAGTATCCTACATGAATAATATTTTTTGTATTTTTATCATCCGATAATTAAATACAAACTAGACCATCAAACCTTTTATTGATAAATAAAATTTTAAAAAAAACTGTTTCCTGGATTTAGGTTTAGTAAGATCTCCAAGTGCACATTAATGTCTCCGTTTAAACAGATAAAATTTTATCTATGTAGAAAAATTTTTGCTTTGCGGGACCCACCTAGGCCCACGTGTACCTCTAACACTTGGGCCCACATACACCCCCTGGGCCCACAAACAGTAAAAAAATTTCATAATCATCCACAAAATCACAAATATTAGAAAACACACAAATATCTAATCAGATTACATAAAATAATTACCTAATGGTAAAAATTAAATTACGTAAAGTTTTCTATTCACCAAAATTTTTATTTTCCATACGACACAAGAAATCACTCAAAACGATCAAATACATGCGACGGAATAAACAAAATAATTTTACAAGTGCACGAAAATTACTAAAAACAAGAAAATTACTTAGCTAATCCACGTCTCCATTATTGTTTAAGAGATAGGAAATTTGGGGTGTTACAGTGAAACCCCTTCAAGCCTCACAAGAACTAAGGCAAAAGCCATGAGCCTACTACTAGTGAGCAAGATTTCGTCCTGCTGCTATCTACGTCTGGAAAGAAAGACTTCTGCTGCTCAGAGACGTGTTGACCAAGCTACACAAAGGAGTTACTTGGCCCTCACTGTA
The DNA here is from genome assembly GCA_029884605.1 of Ormosia emarginata. Taxonomy (NCBI): domain Eukaryota; kingdom Viridiplantae; phylum Streptophyta; class Magnoliopsida; order Fabales; family Fabaceae; genus Ormosia; species Ormosia emarginata. The sequence goes on along the minus strand of JAQQTP010000077.1, from coordinate 45,050,546 downwards.
CCATTATGCCTGGAGAGAAAGGTCTTCAGTAGAAAAACATGATGGGACAAAGGAAACACCTGTAAGAATTTGAGAAAGAAACGGAAGATGATTTTAGAAAGAGACATGGCTCTCAACACACCCACAAGAAAGGAATAAGTGACAATCTCACTGCAAGCATTCCCCATCTATAATGGGAGCCATGCACTCTGTTTGGCTTCCAAAAAGGCAAACCAATTGCACGTTCAAAGCCACGTTTAATGCTCCCCCCTTTGTGATTGGCCACGAGGGCAGCAGACAATTGGGAAATAACATAAAACTATTATCCTCTTTAAAGAGGTTTTTAATTCTCAATGAATTCAAAGCAGTAGTTCATAAGCAAGTACAAACTACTATAAATTGTAGAGTAAAGACTGCAAAAAATGAAATGAAAGACCACGTGATATGCACATAGGTGCAACCTATATACCCCGGATGAAATGATGATGTAAGGAGAGTGATCTAACTCGGATCCCAACCTTACTCATTAACCCCAGGAAACATACAATGATGTATCACGAATCTCGGCCCTTTGAGAAAAACATCGCGAGATCCGAAGTTAATACTATGATTAGGATCCCTTTGTCCATTGTATGCTGTGTGTTTATATCAAACTCGAATACCTTGACACTTAGTTATCCCATCTAAGTGTCAAGCTGAGGGCAACTGTTTTGAACTGTGACTCGAGACGCTAGTCCCATGGGTCAACCCGGCACGCATCGAGTCGGAGTCCCCTGTTGACACCCTGATGGGAATTCACTTGTGGCGCACTGTTGAGATCCCAACACAACGGATGTCAGATCACGACATTGGGTAGCTGCGATATTATCGCGAGATTTACGCAGTAGATAAATCTCATGATTATCCGTAACTGCAAATCACGATCTTGCGTAATTATAACGTCCATAACTGCCTTTGACTACTTATAGTTGCAGTATCAAAATTCCAATTTTATAGGGACCCTCAACAATAATTAAGGGAACGTGTTTCTACGCTCTATAAATATCAAGCTCAATCACCTTTAACGGGTAACTATTTCTTTATTGCTTAAATTCTAACTGTGCACAACCTGACTTGAGCGTTAGAGTGTCTTTGCAAGTATCAATCACCCTCGTTTCAACATGATCTGTTGCTGCTTAATGAGGAAAACATCTATACGTGTCAATTTAGATACATCTTAGTATTCACTACTGAACAATTACTAATTACTCAAAACTTGGATAGAATACCTAATATTCAAATACATTATATATTTACACAACAATGATTTGTTGTAGAGGAAATATATTGCAATCCCAAATGAACCTTACCATAATATCAAGGGAATCCTACTGTCACTTAGAGCATGTTTGGCAATACTTTTTTCCCATTGAAACATCTTTTTTCTTGTAAAAAAATTGTTTCAAGAGTGTTATAACATGTTTGATAAAATCAATTTTATCTTTTACATAAATTTCAATGCATTATAAATTTTTTTTAAACTAAAATTTTAACTTATGATTTTAGATTATAAATTATTCCTTACACTTTAAGATGTAAATACTATTTTCTCCTCAATCAAATAATTTTTTTAATCATTCTATATTTATTTAATAATTTAATGTATAAAAATTTTTTTTATACTATCCATATGAAATAAATTAATTTAAAATCACTTTTCATCTAATATATCTAAACATAAAACTAATTTTATTATAATCGATTATAACAAAAAAAAAATTATATAATAATCAATTATTAAAATAATTAAATTTTCACATCTATCCCAAACATTTTAGTGAAATACTTTACTTAACCACTACTTCAGCTCTGAACTTACATGAACAATTAGTAAAAAAAAAATTATATATTTGGAGACATATACTTCAATTTAGAGAAGGCAGTAACTAGTAATAAATTTATTTGATTAATGCATAATATAAAATTTCCAGAACAAGCACATGCATGCAAGTGGAGCAATATTTTTCCAATGCGCATGTTATGTTGGGAAATGAAATGCTTTCACAGAGCTAAGGCCAAGGATGCAGTTTCAATTTTCAAATCGTTTATTGCAAGCACATATTTGAAAATATCAATTAGCCGGTGAATTGCCCCTATCCGCTGAATGTTGAGTATTAGATCATTCAAGGAGCTCCAAGTTTCTGGTTTTCATCTAGTACATAAATAAAGCTCGTGCATATCGCAATTTCTGATTTAGCTTCCCTTAAGAATGCCCAAACAGAAATGCTTCTGACTCCTGCTTTTAACGCCTGTAACATACTTGGCTAATTGGATTTGGTGGGTCTGTGAAAGAGCCATTGAGTACACGATTAGCAACCCAATGGTTAGCAGCCTCAGCATAATGTACACCATCCCAACTTACATACACTGAAGGTTTTTCACAAGAAGCACCGAACACGTCTTTCCCATTTGCTGTTCCTAATGTCCCACACCATATATGGGTGTCATTCACATGATACCCACAACAGATCTTCAGTGGATCCTCAAATCCTGAAAACCAAAAATAGTTAATAGGTATGTTCAATAGATTTACCTAAAATGATTAGTGTAAAAATCATTGCCAATGTTCCTTTTTCATTCCATTCCCATCTTTGTTAGCCGATGTCCAGAAACAGGCAACATTTCTAGTAATAGGAAATTAGGCACAAATTGAGAGTTTGAAAGGGGAAAAAGGCACAAAATCTTGTTATGTTTGTTTATTTTTGTTAGCAAACATTTTTCTTAAAATCATATGAAATATTGTACTTCTTAGTTTTGGATGATAAGCACCTAGTAGATTAACTTTGTCACGTCAATGATGAACAAATTACCTTCATTCTTGGTATTGCTGATTAGTCCATACTTTGCAGCGTAGACATCTACATAAGTAATTGCAGCCTCTGGGAGCTCTGTCCTCAGCTTGATCACTCTGTCCTTAAGCTGCTTGTTGAATTCTACAGCCATCTCATTTTGATCCTTGACACATCCATACTGGTCAAGATAGCCAGGTGGTAGATTATGCTTGTAAAATAGGTTCACTGGCAAGCAGCCAATAGGACCTGTGTTGTGTACCCAGAATGTCCTCCCTCCTTGTTCGTATATATTCTGAAAGCAGTTTATTAATCAGATTTCAGACCCATTACAATTAGTTAACAATGAATTTGTTACTCAAATACTAAGTCTACTAATTCTTAAATCTTAAGCAGTCATCAATTGCAACTTTGCAAGTGGCCGAAGTGCTACTTACTTTGACCGCAGAGGCTAACTGGTTGACGATATCTGGTATGGCTGCACGCATTTGGTTAAAGTTCATCTTTCTAAAGCCAACAGAAAGATCATTTTGACCAATATCAAATGTGTAGAGAGCCTTAGAGAACTCCTCGGGCACTGGAAGCTTGCTTCTTTCAGCAGGGGTGTTGGCTAAATTTTCAAGAAACAAAGACCAATGTGAACAAATGAACGATAAGGGAGTCACAAAGAAGGTTCCAGTTTGTTGAACAATAACAGTGTTCTTGGTATTCACCTTCTTGGTAGAGTTGTTTGGTGCGTGCTTTGAACTGGTCAAATTGCACAATCTGAATGTCAAGCGAGAATGGGCTTATCCCATATTCAAATATGGTTTCATTCTGCCTCCTAATGGTGGATCCTCCCGTGGCAAAATTTGCACCATGCCGGTAATTGGTTCCAAGGGAATTCAGATAAGCGCTTAAGTATGGCAAGTTTAGCTTCTCAGCTGCACATTAGAGTATAAGTAGCAGAGTTAAAACTTGAAAGCACTTCACAGTTTTTAGCAGCAAAGAAAAAAAAAAGTGCTTTTCAGTTTTTAGAAGCCATAAAGCTAAGCTGGAAACAACAGAGGCAGAAGATAGATAGGGGGGTTTCAATGTTCATTACCTATGAAATCTATGATGAGACGACCATCACTGTCCCTTCCTGCAGCCTTATGGAAGAAACCCTCACCATATGGCCCAGAAATTGGCACAAATGCAGCTGATATGCCTCCAGTGTCTGAGTTGGAATCCCCAAAGTTGTAGATTGCTGGAAAAGTACAAGGGGGTGAGTCTTTCAGCTCCACACCGTTCACACATAGAACACAAGATAGTAAGAACCAAACAAACAATACCCCTAACCCCATTCTCATAGCTGGGTCAAAGTAACTTGCTAAGTTGAAAGCACACTTATATAGGTAGAGAACCAAAAGCACAAAGTTCTAAGACACCCCCCATAAGGCCGAAGGGACAAAGAATCCTGACTTTTGTGCAAGTCTGTGTTGCGGAGCAGATATTTTATCACCCATGTGAGTACAGTTCTAAGCGGTTTGTTTTTTCTTTTCTTTTCTTGTGCTGAGTAATCATTACAGTTGTTATTTCAAGCACATCTGTTGTAATCTGATCCAGTTGGCAAAGTTTAGGAAGTAACTTTGGTTGTAATATAAGAAAATGTTTTTTTAAAATATTTTTTAAATTAAGAGAAATGTTAATTTTACATTTTTTTCAAAGAATTTAATTAGCATGCAAATTAAAATAATGGGGTTAATATTGGAAATTAAGGAGTGTTACTGGTATTTTTAATATGATTAATTATAATTGAAATTATAATTAATTATAATTAATTTTAGATATAATTATAATTAATTTAATACATAGTTAGATTGATTTAATAAATAATTATATTATTTTTTATTTTTTGTATAAGTAATCTTTTTGTATAAATAGATCTTTAGCTTTTTTTGAATTTATTTATTTAAAAATATATACAAATTATTAATATTTGTCTTCTTATTTCTATTTCTAACTTAGTATCAGAGAATCTCGACTCTCGGTCCAATCTTAGATTTCATACTCTAGACTGTAGACTCCGTCCTAGATTTCAAATTCTGTTTCAAATTCCATCCTAGATTCTAAACTCAGTTTCATATATCGTTCCATATCTTCGTTCATACATTACTCTAGACTTCCGTTTAGACACCATTCTAGACCTCCAGAAACCGTTTCGGATCTCTACTCAGACACTGCTCCAGATCCCCAAAATACCTTACCGCTGCCATTTCTGGTTCACCGCTCCCTGGACCTCCATTTTTGACATCGTTGGCATAGTTGGAACCGCCATCCGCTAATCTATCGGCCACCAAAATTTCACCTCCATTCGCAGCCGCACGTGTCATCATGTGCCACCTTCTCCTTCTATGCGTGTGTCTCACATGCCAGATCTAGAAAAAGTGATCCGTTGACTCGCGCCCCTAGTTCTATTGACTCGTTGACGTGGCGAAGGCACTGAAGTGGCCTATTGACCTGGTTCATTTGGCTAATGTGTCCTCCAACGTGCTGACTTAGCAGTGCTAGTGTGGCACCAAACTCTTTCTAAGGTTTTTCAGTGAGATCTTTCCATTTTTGTGATTCTTTTCTGTCAATTCAGCTCCAAAAGTTTAGTTTTTTTGTGTTCTTCTTTGGTATGATGGAGAAACTAGATATTGTTCAATCTCCTTCAATTGTATTCACTGCCCCCAAATGTTGCAGATATTATAAAGACCCAGGACATTTGATTAAGAATTGTCTCACATGTCCTCTAAGGTCTGATCAGAACAAGTTTCAACATCGTCCTAGTTCTTCTATGTTTGTTCTTGTTACTACTGTTGCTAATGAATCTTAAGGTTCTTCAGCTACACCCTAGGTTGCCTTTTCTTCTAATGATCTAATGTCCCTCCTTAAGCATCTACTATCTAACTTTGGTAATATCTCTTCTACTTTATCAACCACACTAAGTAATACTAGATGGTACTTTGAATCTGTTTATTGTAACCATATGACGTCCACATCTCAGTCTTTTTCATCCTTATCTATTAATAACATTGTACATTCTATACATATAGCCGATGAATCTCTTATAAATGTTAGTCATAAGGGTTCTATCACTTTGCACACTCTTAGCTTACTTGATTCATATCTCATTCCCAAATTAAACTTCAATCTCATTTCTATTGGCCAATTATGTGACCTTGGTTCTGAAGTCATATTTTCTTCTTGTGATTGTCATGTGCAGGATCCACGGACAAAACAAGTCATAGGGATTGGATGTAAAGTCAAAAAGTTGTTTGAGCTCACCAACCTTCATGTTCCTCTTGCCTCAAATCTTTGTGTGGCATCCACCTCGTCGTCCATCCAACTATGACACCAACGTCTTGCTCATAGTTCTCTAGGAAAATTGTGTCCCCTCTTATCTCAAAGGGCTCTAGATTCGATTAATAATGAGTCTTTTCACTGCACTTATTGTCAAATTGCTAAACTACATGCATTTTCCTTCGATAAAAGTACCTCTATTTCTGAATCTCCTTTTGACCTTGTATACTCTGATGTTTGGGGGCTTGCCCCCATACCAACTATGGGAGGTAATCGATATTTTGTAATATTTATTAATGATTTTTCTTATTTTACTTAGATATATTTAATGAAAAATTGTTCAGAACTTTCTCAAATTTACCTAATTTTTCTACTATGATCAAAACACATTTCTCAAAATTAACTAAAGTTTTTCGTCGTTATAATGCTTTTGAATATCGTGATTAAAAACTTCTCACCTTTCTTGCTAACAGGGTATACTCTCTAAGTTTTTTTGTCCTAGTACCTCTCAATAAAATGGTTGTGTTGAAAGAAAGCACTGTCATATCCTTGACTTTGTCCGAGCTATGCTCATCCCCTTCTCTTGTCCTGAACGTGCTTGGGGTGAAGCCGCTCTCACTGCTGTCTATGTCATCAATCGTCTTCCTTTCTCTGTTTTGGGTAATGTATCTCCCTTTGAACGTCTCCACCATACTTTCCAAATTACAACTCTTTTAAAGTTTTTTGTTGTGCTTGTTTTGTTCTCCTTTAACCCCATGAATACACTAAACTTGAGCCCTGAGCATATCTCTATTGCTTTTTGGTTATGACACTGAACATAAGGGCTATCACTGTTGAGATTCAATCTCTCAATGCATTCGTATCTCCCGTCATGTCGTCTTCTGGGAAGACACTATGTTCTCCTTACTCTCGAAGTTCAAGTATTTCCCTTCCACTTCGACTTATCTTTTCATTAACCCTTTGTTGATCTCTTTCTTAGTGATTTTGATACAAGTTCCTCCAGTGAGCTTCCAGTCACTTTCGATGTTCCAGTCACTCCCGATGATATTGTTCTAGACGTGGATCCTACACCTGTCATTGCACCCCCTCTTCCTTTTGAGCATCCAACTAGGGTAAGGATTCAACTTACTTATCTTTGTGATTATCATTATTTTTCTATCATGCTTCACTTATATGAACCTCAGTCCTATCAAGAAGCCTCCATTGATCCTCATTAGCAACATGTTATGCAAGAAGAGTTACATGATTTGGAGAACAGTAATACTTAGGACCTTGTTGATTCTCCTTCTAGTAAGACACTTGTGGGATGTAAATGAGTGTTCAAGATCAATACTCGTTCTGATGACTTTATTGAGCGTTGTAAGACTCGTTTGGTTGCCAAAGGTTTCACTTAAGAGTATGACGTTGATTATGAGGAGACATTTGCACTTGTTGCTTGTATCACTTCAATTCATACTCTCCTTGCTAGTCCAGTCACTTAGAAATGAACTCTAAATTAGATAGGTGTGAAGAATGTCTTTTTTAATAGTGATTTCCATTGACACTCTAGATCAGTTAGCTGATCTGTTCACCAAAATCCATCATCATAGTTGATTTTACACTCTAATTTCTAAACTCAAGTTGATTTATTTTATACCCATTTGAATTTGAGAAGCGATGTTAATGTGATTAATTATGATTGGGATTATGATTAATCACAATTAATTTTAGAGATAATTATAATTGATTTAATACATAATTAAATTAATTTAATATATAATTATATTTTTTATACAATAATTTTTTTATATAAATAGAGATAATTATTTTATATTTATTCATTTAAAAATATACATAAATTATTAACATTTATTTTTTATTTTTATTTCTAATTAGTTTAAATGGATAGACTTAACACGTGACATGTTAATGGATGGAAGGACATGGAGCCTAAAAGTAATCAAGAATCTTCAAAGAAGTCGGTTATGATGTTAATCTTAGGAGCCTTTTGGGGATTGCAGTTTAGATATGGTAAGGATGTCGAAGATTTGATAATTTAAGTGGTCCATGTTTTGTTAGGTACGTGCTAGAACGCTGGACAAAGTTAAATGTCTGGAATTAGGTTTGGTCTTTAGAATGATAGCAGATAAAGTACTTTTTACAGTTGTACCAAAATAAAAAAAGTATTGTGTACCCAAAAAATAAACAGTACCTTTTAGACAAGAGTTCTCTTGGGTATTATATTTTTTTGGAGAGTGGATTAAAATTATTTTTGGTAAAAAATTATAATACATTTCCATCTACACATATGTTGGAATTGTTGAAAAGAACAAAAAGTAGTGATTTGACATTAATAAATAAAACAGAAAAATATAAGTAAAATAGTGAAAAATAAAAAAAAAAATAAAAATGCTTTAATTTTTACAAAATAATCCCTGGTAAGGAAATGATTTAATTATATTATTTTTTAATTAAAAATTGTTAGATTTAATGGAACGTTAATTATGTAAATGTAAAAATAATTATAAAAATATATTGTGTAAAATATAATCCAAAGCAAGTAATGTATAGATTTTAACTTTTTTTTCATAAACAAAAAAATTTTATATTTGTTTAACGATATTATGTTATTAAGTTAAAAAAAATTGAATTCAAACATTATGCATAAGAAAATATAATCTTCTTTATGACATTTTAGATAATTTTTTATATTTGTGAGAAAAAAATTAACATGAGAATATTGTTTAGTACAAAACACTTCATATATTTTCTATTATATTTTCTTTATAATACTTTGAATAATAAATGTATTCTACAACATTATTACATTTTTTTATAATTTTTTACATATTTACATAATTATTAATCCTTAAAATTCTACTCAAATATTTTTCTTTTTTCCTTTGTTCGTGTAATGCATGGGTTACAAATTTATCTTTGATATACTTAGTGACTTTAAAATATATGGTTAATCTTAATTTTTTAGCATTATCCCTGATTAATTGTATTTTATTTACTTGAATTTTAGACTCTTAATTTTTTATTTTCTTAATTTTTTTATTACTTAATTTCTTGTATTAACATGTGATACTTTTAAGTTCTTATCACGTAAGTTCTTATCCTAATACGTGTTGCTTTCTTCATTCGACAACTTCTTTACAAATATACTAGATTTGTAACTCATGCATTGCATGGAGAAGGTAAAAGAATTTTGTTTGACTTATGCTTATATCAAAGTACAATTATTTAAATATAACTTTGAAAAATCAAAACATAATTGTTTATGATAAATAGAAAGATGTAATATGTATTTGTGATATATATCAGTTCAATTATTTATTTATTAGTTTTGCATTATTTCATATATAGTCCGTACAAGATTGTTGCTTATTATAAAAAGTATGTAAAATGAGTTTTTTCATAAATATAAATTAGATCAATTTTTAAAATAATAATTTTATTTTACATAAATATAATTTAACTATAATAATAATCTTTAACATTGGTGCTTGTTGGAAATCATATTTGACTATGGCATCTTGTAATAATAGACTTTGGGCTTATATAGTGTTAGGGAAATTAGAGTTATAAAGTAAAAAATATATTAGTATGTAATATTAATCGGTTTCAAATGAATTGAATTGGATTAGTTTTGAAAATGAAAAATGAAAATTAATCCAATTTGGTTTTCAATAAATAAATGAATGAAAAATATATGAAAGTAGCTTTGTAATAAGTTACTTGAATTTAGGGTTTTGTTATTTAATTCTTGAGAAAAGTTACCCTTATGTAAAGAAAAGTTATCTTAGGAGGAAGAAGTTACTTGAATCTAACCAAGTGTTACTTGAATGGAGCAAAAAGTTAACTATGTTTGGCATAAAGTTACCCGGATTTAGGGTTTTGTTACCCAATTGCTTAGAAAAGTTATCCCTAAGTGATGAAAAGTTACCTTAGGAGGGAGAAGTTACTTGAATCCAATCAAGTGTTACTTGGATAGGATAAAAAGTTACCTAAGTTTGGCCTAAAGTTACCCAAAAATTGGGGTTCTGTTAACCAATTATTTAGAAAAGTTACCCCTAAGTGAAGAAAAGTTACCTTGGGAGAGAGAAATTACTTAAATTTAACCAAGTGTTACTTGGATGAGGCAAAAAAGCTACCTGTATTTGCCCGAAAGTTATCAGAATTTAGGGTTTTGTTACTCAATTATTTAGAAAAGTTACCCCCAATTGAAGAAAAGCTACCTTGGGAGGGAGATGTTACTTGAATCCAACCAAGTGTTACTTGGATGGGGCAAAAAGTTACCTAAGTTTGGCTTAAAGTTATCTGGATTTAGGGTTTTGTTACCTATTTCTTAAGAAAAGATACCCCCTAGTAAATAAAAGTTACCATGGGAAGGAGAAGTTACTTGAATCAAACCTAGTGTTATATGGTTGGAGGAAAAAGTTGTAACACCCCAAATTTCATAACTATTTGACAGTAATTTTGATAGTTAACATAATTTTACTGTTTAATGATTTTTGTGTACTGTAAAATTATTTTGAGTATTCCGTGAATACATTTGATCGTTTTGTGTGATTTACTCTGTGTCAAGAAAATAATAATTTTCAAACCGGGAAAAATCATACGTAATTTAATTATTACTGTTAAGTCTTAATTATTTTACATAATTTGATTTAATTTTCGTAAGTTTTATAATTTTTATGATTTTGTGGATGATTGTGAAATTTTTATGTTTCTCTAATTATTTTAATATTATCCAGGGGCTGTCTGTGGGCACAGGTGGGTCCTGAAAAGTGAAAATTTTTCTACAGCCCGAAAGTTTCGTACTGTTGAGACAGATACGGGGGATCTTACTAAATTTGAATCTGGAAACAGTTTTGAAATTTTCTTTTACTGTATTTTGTATTGTATTTAATAATTGGGTGATAAAAATACAGTAAAAATATTATTCGTAGGGTTAAAGCAGATAAAAATAAATATTGTACTGCGTAGTCAACATTAGTGGCTTGGACATCCATCATTGATTCAATCAACGGTAGAGATTGGTCTTATAAAATAGCTAGGATCATTTGTGACCCTTAGATGTAAAGTTTGAAGGAGTAATCTTGACCCTTCATTTTGGAGATACATCTAATGGCTAGGATTTCAAAGAGAAAGATCCAATGACCTAGATTAAGTCTTCTAATCTAAAGGTTATACCTAGAATCTACATTAATCCTAACCATTGATCTAATCAATGGTTAATAATGCTCTAAATGATGGCTAGTAAAGATGGTCACTTATTGAGTGCATGAAGGGGGACAGTTTTGAAGAAGCCATTAGCTATAGGAAGCTTATCATTCATGTAATCATTCATTCTTGACTCCAAAAATATCAAGAACCAACACACAAAAATTTTCTCTCCATTTCTCTTCATGCTAGTTTCGGCCAAGCACCCAAAGACCACCTTCCATCACTCTTTAATTTCAAACAACCATACTTCTTGAATCTATACCTCATTCTAAGACACTTTGTAGTTTGGAGCAAGTTCTAAATCCATCATCTTCAAGGGTTTTCTTCAAGAGCAAAGTTCTAGGATTTTTAAGGTGAAGAGTAAGGAAACTTCACTACTTGTCTTATTTTCATGATCTAAACCATGTTTGATTCATGGTTCTTCTTGTTCAAGCTTGATATGCTAATAAACTTGTGTTTTGTTTTGTATTTGAGAAGCTTTTGGTGGTGAATCACTTGTTCAAGGAGCAAACCAAGGAGCTTTTGAGATTCTACAAGAGGTAAGAGGGAGATCCATCTCACCAACCAAGTATGGTGGTGAGAGATGGTTTTGTATTTGATGGATGGTGAATCCATGAGAGGATTCATATCCATGGTCATGTAATTATTTGTGAGTATTTATGTGTTTTGATTATTTGCTTATGCTTGATATGATTTGCATGATTTATTGCTTTTGTTTATGGCATGCTTGTGATATATATGATGAATATGTATATGTATGCCATGATTTGATGATGGAAAGGAAAACAATTTTTGGTTCCAAAGACCAAGAGGAATTTCGGCCAAGAGACCTCAAAATAAGTGTTTACAAATTAATATTTTCATGAATGGTGAAATTAAATGTTTAGAAGAATAAGAAAAATGAATAAATGTTTTGATTTCAAAGACCAAGTGTTCACAGTTTTTGAAGGAAATTTTAATGGTTTTATTTGTGTAAAAACAAGAGTGGTACTTAATTGATTTAGAAGGAAAAATATTTGATGGTTTCAATTGGCAAGTACCATAGTTTTGAAGGCTTGTAAATGCCTTGATTTAATGAAATAAAGTGATTTCAAAGTGAAAAAATAATTGATGAAGCACAAGGATTAAAGAAATGGAAACAAAGTGTTGACACTTGAAAAATAGAATTTTTGTATATGAATGGAAAAGAGAGGTTGAAAGTGTTTGAACCTCAGTTTATTTTAGAGAGGGTTAATTTTTTAGAATTGATTCAAGATTTATGATGAATACGTTGAGAACTTGAAATTTACTAATGTATAACTCATCCTTTGGGTTTTGGAGCGCGTTAGGAAATTTCAAGTTAGAAACATTGATTTAATTTAATGAAATGGTGAAATTGTGGAATTTATTGTGAAAATGATTTTCTTGAGTAAGAAAATGTGGAAAATAATGTGAGAAGTCATATTATTATGAGAAAGATTGAATTGAGATTTTGAAGGTTGAGAAATATTTTACGACATTGAAAAATGGAGAAAAATATTTATGTAACTTAAAAACATGATTTTTAAGCTACGCGATTTGAAAAATGTTAAAATATTTCTACGCTATTTGGAAAGCATTTAAATATTTTTACGCGATTGAAATATCGTTGAAAAATCACTACGTGATTAAAAAATGATGGAATATTTTTACGTGATTGAGAAAATGATGGAAAATCGCTACGCGATTTGAAAACGCAATACAAATATTGCAAAATTGTGAAAACGTAACAGAAATGTTACGCGATAGAGAAAAACGTTGAAAAATCAATATGTAATTTGAAAATGTAACAAAAGAGTTATGCGACTATGAAAACGCGATAATATGATTTCGCGACTGAATAAACAGTAGGATTACTGTTGGACTAGTGTATGGACACTATATGAGAAAATGATAAATTTTGCCTGTGATTGGCATTGGTGCATTGAATATGCATTGAAAAAGTCCGATGGACTGAATAAGGCTAATTGCCTAGGAGAGATGTACACGTCTTGAGTGGGTGCGATATGCGTAGTGTAAGTCACTTGTTGACTTTGGGGGCATCGGGGTGTGGGTTGCCTACAATGGGCAGTTGGTAGCTCTTCTATACCGTGGGTTAGACCGATGCAACGCACCGATGATCCTATCCGAGACACTATTCTTAATCAAGATCTAGTAAAGACTGTCGTATATATGCTAGATGTGTAAACACATATGAGAATTATGGCACGTGGTTTGAGGCATGTTAGTACAAATAGATCTTTCGGATCAATTTCTCCGAACTGAGTATTAGTTCCATGGAGTAGGAAATTGAGTGTATGTGCACATGCATCATTATTGAGTATTGGTTATGATAATTGAACTGTTGAATACTTGGATAATGTTGAGGGAATTATCGTGAATATTAAATATTTATATCTGTGTGATATATTAATTGAGGAATATTGGATGACGATGATGATAAATAATATTGATGGCATTATTGTAATTATCGTGTGATTTGAATAATGTTAATGGCATGATGGTAATTATTATTTATTATATTTATTGTGATAAATAATAATTGAGGGCATGATTATAATTATTATATCTATTGTGATAAATAATGTTGAAGGTATTATTGTAATAATGGTATGATATATTTGTATGGTATGTTGTTTGTATTATCTTTGTGCTATCATATTAGTATTGACATAGGTGATCTCACCTCTTTGTATGTCTATTTTGTACTGTAATTATATTTGTAAAGACGCTGAGCAAGGGATTGAACAAGAGGGTGAAGAAGAGCAGACTCCAGAGGAAGCGGAGTTTTAATAAGATGACATCAAGACCTAGTTTCTTTGGTTACGTGAGACTACAGTTCCATGGTGGAGTTGGAGCATGGAGGACTAGTCCCAATGAGAGGGGACTAATTTATCAAGGAAATCTGACGGTCAACATGAGCAGGGAATTTCATGGAGATCCATTCCTTTATGTAACTATTTATGTACATGTCGAATTTTCGCTGTCAATCAGGCAACATTGGGATACTAAGAATTATGTCCCAACAGAGATTAGTATCATGTCGTCTGCTCGGACACTTGTCCGTAGGACTTCACGTTGAGCTGGATTCCTACCTGCTGAGGAATCTGAGGAGGACCCGTCTGAGGGTTTTGCTGTCTAGTTTATACTTGGGTAGTATGTCAATTTTAAATAATGTTTAAATACTTTGAGGACTATGTCTGTATCTAAATAATCTTGACAGTACGTTTGTAATGTATATAGGATGTAAATTATTTGTGATGAGGTTGTAATATTTTTATTTTCTGCTAAGTTTATTTTATCGACATTAAGAAATTTTACAACTTGTATTTTTATAACATCACAATTTATGAACTTGGGGTAATTCGGTAATTAAGTAACATAAATGTGGCACCCTACGGTGGGTGTTACATTAGTTGGTATCAGAGCCCAAGTTAGAGTTTTTTGGGTTTGTGGTTAGGTCTGTCTTGTTTGTGTTGTGTGATTCTTTGTGACTAGTTTGTTTGTTTGAAGATTGACTTTACTTTCTTGTGTTGTCCAGTTTGAGTAGAGAAAAGTAATGTCTGGACGAGGAAGAGGACGTGTCAATACTAGAGCAAGAACGGAAAATGTTGGTAATGACAACCAGAACATGGCTGCATCTGTAGCAGCAATGCGACGGATGGCTGATGTTGTGGTACAGCAAAACCAAAGGGCAACTGAGGATGCTCATACTTTGTCGAAATTTTGTAAAAACAATCCACCAAAGTTTCGTGGAGAATTTGACCCAGATAAAGTTGATTTGTGGATCAAAGAGTTAGAGAAAATCTTTGAAGGTATGGGTTGTATCGATGAACGAAAGCTGACTTTTGCGACTTTTATGTTAGTCGGAGATGGAGAAGACTGGTGGGCAGGAGCTCGAAGATTGTTACAAACTGAAGGAAGAGTTGTGATATGGCAGCTCTTTAGGCAGAAGTTTCTGGGAAAGTATTTTTCAACAAGTGTTCGTCATGCTAAGGAGATGGAATTCCTTAGTTTAAGGTAAGGGGTGATGTTTATAAGTGAGTATGCTGCAAAATTTGAAAGCTTGTCTAAGTTTTCGAGGTATTTTCAGATGCAACCGGACGAGGATTGGAAGTGTAGAAAATTTGAGGAAGGATTGAAGCTTGACATTAAGTGAGCTGTAGCAATATTGGGAATTGAACAATTTCCAGAATTGTTGGACAAGTGCCGTAAGGTTGAAGAAATTGATCAACAATATGCAGCCAGAAATAAGAACTTTGGACCTGTACGGTTCCAAAAGGGAAAGAGTAGTGGAGGAAATCGTTTTAAGCAAAAACTGTATACCAAACCGGCAGGAAGTCAGAACCGACAACAATCTGTTGGAGGAAGTTTTGGTGGCAGTAAGGCAAGTCAAGCTGGAACTTCTACGTATAAATGTTTTAAGTGTGGGAAGGACCATCTGACCAAAGATTGTCAGCATAAAGGACTTGTTTGTTATACATGTGGGAAACCTGGACATTTATCCAGGGAGTGTGATCAGTTGAAGAAGGAACCTTCTGTGGTAAATGTTCATACTGCAAGGCCACAGGCAGGTGGTCGAGTGTATACTATGAGCGGGGAAGAAGCCGCGAAATCTGAGGACTTGATCATGGAGGAGTGTGCTATTGAAGGTAATTCTTTAACCGTACTCTATGATTCGGGAGCAACACATCCTTTTATTGCATGTGATTGTGTGGAGCGTTTGGGATTAACTGTGACTACATTGCCTTATGATTTGAGTGTTGCTACTCCTACTGATAAGCCTATGATTACTGCAAAAGTATGTTTGAATTGTCATGTATGTGTTAGGAATAGAATCTTTTATATGGATTTGATTTGTTTGCCTATTTCCAAGATTAATGTAATCTTAGGAATGAATTGGTTATCTTCTAACCATATCCTAATTGATTGTTCGAATAAGACGTTAGTATTTCTTGAGGATAAGGATCCTAGATTCCTAACGGCTACTCAAGTATAAGCTTGTTTAAAGGAAGGAGATCAGGGGTATTTGTTGTTATCTTCTTTGGAGGTTCAATGTGAAGATGTCTTGAAAGATATTTTCGTAGTCAATGAATTTCCTGAAGTATTTCTTGAAGATATACCTGGACTACAACCAGTAAGGGAAATTGAGTTTGCTATTGATTTAGTACCAGGAGCTGGACCTATATCTATAGCGCCCTATCGGATGTCGCTGGTAGAATTGGCAGAGCTTAAGAAATAGCTGGAGGATTTATTAGCAAAGCAATTCGTGAGACCTAGTGTGTCACAATGGGGAGCTCCAGTATTATTGGTAAAGAAGAAGGACGGGACTTCTCGTCTATGTGTAGACTACTAACAATTGAACAAGATTACGATTAAGCATAAATATCCACTTCTAAGAATTGATGATCTGATGGATCAATTACAAGGAGCCGTAATATTTTCCAAGATTGATTTACGATCTGGTTATCACCATATTCATGTGAAAGTGGAGGATATTCCCAAAACTGCATTTCAGACACGTTATGGGCATTATGAGTATCTAGTGATGTCGTTTGGTGTGATGAATGCACCGGCCATATTCATGGACTTCATGAATATAATTTTCTGTTCGTACTTGGATAAGTTTGTTGTTGTCTTTATAGATAACATTTTGATTTATTCTCGAAGTCAAGAGGAACATGCTGAACATCTTAGAGTGGTTCTCTAGATTTTGAAGAAGAATAAGTTGTATGCCAAGTTGTCCAAATATGAATTTTGGTTAAGCGAAGTTCAATTTTTGGGACACGTGATATCGAAGGAAGGAATTGAAGTTGATGCTTCAAAGGTGGAGACAGTTCTTGAATAGGAAAGGCCAAAGACTATATCAGAAATCCGTAGTTTTTTCAGATTAGCTGGTTACTATCGATAGTTTATAGAGGGGTTTTCTAAAATAGCAAGACCTCTTACCTAACTTACACAAAAGAATCAACCATTCGTATAGACTGATGCATGCGAAAAAAGTTTTCAAGAGTTGAAAAGACGATTGACTACTTCATCGGTATTGATTCTACCTGATCCGAATGAACCTTTTGAAGTATATTGCGATGCTTCATATCAAGAATTAGGTTATATACTTATGCAGAACCGTAAGGTGGTGGCTTATGCTTCAAGGCAATTGAAAGTGCATGAGAGGAATTATCCGACTCATGACTTGGTTGGCAGCTGTGGTGTTTGCGATGAAAGTGTGGAGACATTTTTTCTATGGAGCAACGTTCACTATTTTTACTGATCATAAAAGTTTGAAGTATTTGTTTGACCAAAAAGAGTTGAACATGAGGCAAAGGCGTTGGTTAGAATTTCTGAAGGACTATGACTTTCAGTTACAGTATTATCCCGGAAAGGCAAATGTCGTAGCAGATGCGTTGAGTAGGAAAATGCTTAGTGCTTCTGTTATGATGATTAAGGAGAAGGAATTAATAGAAGAATTTCGAGATATGCGTTTATTTGTGAAATTAACGCTAGGGAGAATGTGTTTAAACATGATCACCATTTCAAATGATTTGATGGATAGAATATGAGAAGGACAGAATAGTGACTAGTATTTGCAAGAAGCAAAAGAAGCAAGGAGCCAAGGAGCGGTGTTGGAATTTAGCGAAAGAGCTGATGGAATTTTGAAGTTTAAAGGAAGGGTTTGTGTGCCTAATGATCAAGGACTTAGGAAATTGATTTTGGATGAAGCTCACAGGAGTAAGTTGAGTATGCATCTAGGAGCCACAAAGATGTATCAAGATTTGAAACAATTATATTGGTGGCAAGGAATAAAAAAGGATGTCGCTGAGTATGTATCATCCTGTTTAGTTTGTGAGAAGACTAAAGTGGAACATCAAAGACCTTCAGGAATGTTGCAACCTTTGCCTATTCCTGAGTGGAAATGGGATGACGTAGCAATGGATTTTGTGATAGGACTACCAAAGACTCGGAAAGGTCATGATTCTATTTGGGTAATTGGTGATCGGCTTACTCAGTCGGCGCACTTTTTGCTGATTAATATTAAGTACTCAATGGAAAAGTTGGCCCAAGTGTACATCAGTGAAATTGTTAGACTTCATGGTATACCATCCAGTATTATTTCGGATCGAGATCCAAGATTTACGTCGAGATTTTGGAATAGTTTGCAAGAAGCGATGGGCACAAAGTTACGTCTGAGTTCTGCTTACCATCCACAGACTGATGGTCAGTCAGAAAAGACGATTCAGTCATTAGAGGACTTGTTGAGAGCTTGTATTCTAGAATAAACTGGTTGTTGGGATGAATTTTTGCCATTGATATAGTTCACATACAACAACAGTTTTCATTCGAGTATAGGGATGGCACCCTATGAGGCATTGTATGGGAGACGATGCAGAATACCGTTATGTTGGTATCATGATGGTGAAAGTGCTATGGTAGGACCAGAATTTGTATTGTAGACAACTAAGAAAGTGAAGATGATACAAAATAAAATGAGAACAACTCAGACTCGACAAAAGAGCTATGCTGATAAAAGGAGAAGACCGCTTGAGTTTGAGGAATGTGACCATGTATTTCTATGAGTGACACCTATGACTGGAGTTGGACGAGTGCTTAAGTCTAAGAAGCTCACTCTAAAGTTTATCGGACTGTATCAGATTTTACGTCGAATAGGTCCAGTAGCTTATCAGATTGCATTACCACCATTGTTATCAAATCTTCACAATGTATTTCACGTATCACAACTATGGAAATATATTCCTGATCCTACCCATGTTATCGAGCCAGATACGGTACAACTGAAGGAGAACTTAACCTATGAGACGTTTCCAGTCAAGATTGAGGATCGAAGAACGAAGCAACTTCGAGGTAAGGAAATTTCATTGGTTAAAATAGTTTGGAACGATGTAAGTAGTGAAACTACATGAGAACTGGAAGATAAGATAAAAGAACAATATCCATATTTATTTTGAGGGTGTGAAATCAAGTTTATCAAGTTTCGAGGACGAAACTTCTTTTTAGAGGGGGAAAGTTGTAACACCCTAAATTTCCTAACTATTTGATAGTAATTTTGACAATTAACAGAATTTTACTGTTTAGTGATTTCTGTGTACTGTAAAATTATTTTAAGTATTCCGTGAATACAATTGATCATTTTGTGTGATTTACTCCGTGTCAAGAAAATAAATTTTTGGGCCGAGAAAAATCTTATGTAATTTAATTATTACTGTTAAGTCTTAATTATTTTACGTAATCTGATTTGATTTTTATAAGTTTTACAATTTTTATGATTTTGTGGATGATTATGAATTTTTTATGTTTCTATGATTATTTTAATATTATCCATGGGCTGTCTGTGAGCCCAGGTGGGTCCCGAAAATTAAAAATTTTTTTGCAACCCGAAAGTTTCGTACTGTTGAGATAGAGAGGGGGGATCTTATTAAACCTGAATCAGGAAACAATTTTTTAAATTTTCTTTTATTGTGTTTTGTACTATATTTAATTATCGGGTGATAAAAATACAGTAAAAATATTATTCGTAGGGTTATAACAGATAAAAATAAGTATTGTACTGCATAGTCAACATTAGTGGCTTGGACATCCATCATTGATTCGATCAACGGTAGAGATTGGTCGTATAAAATGGCTTGAACCATTTGTGACCCTTGGATGTAAAGTTTGAAGGAGTAATCTTGACCCTTTATTTTGGAGATACATCTATTGGCTAGGATTTCAAGGAGAAAGATCCAATGGCCTAGATTAAGTCTTCTAATCTAAAGTCTATACCTAGAATCTACATTAATCCTAACCATTGATCTAATTAATGATTAATAATGCTCTAAATGGTGGCTAGTAAAGATGGTCACTTATTGAGTGCATGAAGGGGGCGGGGGACAGTTTTGAAGAAGCCATTAGCCTATAGGAAGCTTATCATTCATGTAATCATTCATTCTTGTCTCCAAAAATATCAAGAACTAACACACAAAAATTTTCTCTCCATTTCTCTTCATGCTAGTTTCGGCCAAGCACCCAAAGACCACCTTCCATCACTCTTTAATTTCAAACAACCATACTTCTTGAATCTATACCTCATTCTAAGACACTTTGTAGTTTGGAGCAAGTTCTAAATCCATCATCTTCAAGGACTTTCTTCAAGAGCAAAGTTCTAGGATTTTTAAGGTGAAGTGTAAGGAAACTTCACTACTTGTCTTATTTTCATGATCTAAACCATGTTTGATCTATGGTTCTTCTTGTTCAAGCTTGATATGCTAATAAACTTGTGTTTTGTTTTGTATTTGAGAAGCTTTTGGTGGTGAATCACTTGTTCAATGAGCAAACCAATGAGCTTTTGAGGTTCTTCAAGAGGTAAGAGGGAGATCTATCTCACCAACCAAGTATGGTGGTGAGAGATGGTTTTGTATTTGATGGATGGTGAATCCATGAGAGGATTCATATCCATGGTCATGTAATTATTTGTGGGTGTTTATGTGTTTTGATTATTTGCTTATGCTTGATATGATTTGCATGATTTATTGCTTTTGTTTATGGCATGCTTGTGATATACATGATGAATATATATATGTATGCCATGATTTGATGATGGAAAGGAAAACAATTTTTGGTTCCAAAGACCAAGAGGAATTCCGGCCAAGACACCTCAAAATAGGTGTTTACAAATTAATATTTTCATGAATGGTGAAATTAGTTGTTTAGAAGAACAAGGAAAATGAATAAATGTTTTGATTTCAAAGACCAAGTGTTCATGGTTTTTGAAGGAAATTTTAATGGTTTTGTTTGTGTAAAAACAAGAATGGTACTTAATTAATTTAGAAGGAAAAATATTTGATGGTTTCAATGGCCAAGTACCACGATTTTGAAGGCTTGTAAATGCCTTGATTTTATGAAATAAAGTGATTTCAAAGTGGAAAAATAATTGATGAAGCACAAGGATTAAAGAAATGGAAACAAAGTGTTGACACTTGAAAAATGGAATTTTTATATATGAATGGAAAAGAGAGGTTAAAAGTGTTTGAACCTCAATTTATTTTAAAGAAGATTGATTTTTTAGAATTGATTCAAAAATTATGATGAATACGTTGAGAACTTGAAATTTACTAATGTATGACTCATCCTTTGGGTTTTGGAGTGCGTTAGGAAATTTTAAGTTAGAAACATTGATTTAATTCAATGAAATGGTGAAATTGTGAAATTTATTGTGAAAAGGATTTTCTTGAGTAAGAAAATGTGGAAAATAATGTGAGAAGTCATATTATTTTGAGAAAAGTTGAATTGAGATTTTGAAGGTTAAGAAATATTTTACGACATTAAAAAATGGAGAAAAATTATTTAAGTAACTTAAAAAAGTGATTTTAAGCTACATGATTTGAAAAATGTTAAAATATTTCTACGCGATTTGGAAAGCGTTTAAATATTTTTACGCGATTGAAATATTGTTGAAAAATTACTACATGATTGAAAAATGATGAAACATTTTTACGTGATTGAGAAAATGATGGAAAATCGCTACGATATTTGAAAATGCAATAGAAATATTGTGAAAACATAACATAAATGTTATGCGATAGAGGAAAACGTTGAAAAATCAATATGTGATTTGAAAATGCAACAAAAGAGTTGCGCGACTATGAAAACACGATAATATGATTTCACAACTGAATAAACAGTAGGATTACTGTTGGACTAGTGTATAGACACTCTATGAGAAAATGATAAATTTTGCTTGTGATTGGCATTGGTGCATTGAATATGCATTGAAAAAGTCCGATGGACTGGATAAGGCTAATTGCATAGGAGAGACGTACACCTCTTGAGTGGGTGCGATATGCGTAGTGTAAGTCACTTGTTGACTTTGGGGGAATCGGGGTACAGGTTGCCTACAATGGACAGTTGGTAGCTCTTCTGTACCGTGGGTTAGATCGATGCAACGCACCGATGATCCTGACCGAGACACTATTCTTAATCAAGATCTAGTAAAGACTGTCGTATATATGGTAGATGTGCAAACACATATGAGAATTGTGGCACGTGGTCTGAGGCATGTTGGTATAGATAGATCTTTCATATCAATTTCTCTGAACTGAGTATTAGCAACATGGAGTAGGAAATTAAGTCTATGTGCACATGCATCATTATTGAGTATTGGTTATGATAATTGAACTATTGAATACTTGGATAATGTTGAGGGCATTATCATGAATATTGAATATTTATATCTGTGTGATATATTAATTGAGTAATATTGGATAACGATGATGATAAATAATGTTGATGGCATTATTGTAATTATTATGTGATTTGAATAATGTTAATGGCATGATGATAATTATTATTTATTATATTTGTTGTGATAAATAATAATTGAGGGCATGATTGTAATTATTGTATCTGTTGTGATAAATAATGTTGAGGGCATTATTATAATTATGGTATGATATATCTGTATGGTATGTTGTTTGTATTATCTCTGTGCTACCATATTGGTATTGGCGTAAGTGACCTCATCTCTTTGTATGTCTATTTTGTACTGTAATTATATTTGTAAAGACGCTGAGCAAGGGATTGAACACGAGGGTAGCAGACTTTAGAAGAAGAGGAGTTTTGATAAGATAACATCAAGACCTAGTTTCTTATGTTACGTGAGACTACAGTTCCATGGTGGAGCTGGGGCATGGAGGACTAATCCCAATGAGAGGGGACTAATTTATCAGGGAAATTTGATGGTCAACATGAATAGGGAATTTCATGGAGATCTGTTCCTTTCTGTAACTATTTATGTACATGTCGAATTTTCGCTATCAATCAGGCAGTATTGGGATACTAGGTATTATGTCCCAACGTAGATTAGTATCGTGTCGTCTGCTCAAACACCTATCCGTAGGACTTCGCATCGAGCTGGATTCCTACCTGCTGAGGAATCTGAGGAGGACCTGTCTGAGGGTTCTGCTGTCTAGTTTATACTTGGGTAGTATGTCAATTTTAAATAATGTTTAAATACTTTGAGGAGTATGTCTGTTTCTAAATAATCTTGACAGTACGTTTGTAATGTATATAGGATGTAAATTATTTGTGATGATGTTGTAATATTTTTATTTTCTGCTAAGTTTATTTTATCGACATTAAGAAATTTTATAACTCGTATTTTTATAACATCACAATTTATGAACTTGGGGTAATTCGGTAATTAAGTAACATAAATGTGGCACCCTACGGTGGGTGTTACAAAAGTTACCTCACTTTGACTTAGAGTTACCCATATTTGAAGCTTTGTTACCTAAATCCAAAGAAAAGTTACCCCAAAATGGAGAAAAGTTATCTAAGGGTAGAAATTAACATGGTTGGAGGAAAACGTTACCCAGGTTTAAGGCTTTGTTACCTAAATTAGAAGAAAATTTACCCAAAAATGGAGAAAAGTTATATTGGGAGGAAGAAGTGAATCTAACCTAGTGTTATATGGTTGGAGGAAAAAGTTAGCTCACTTTGGCCTAAAATTACCTAATTTTGGGATTTTGTTGCCCAAATCTCAAGAAAAGTTACCCAAAAATGGAGATAAGTTACCTTGGGGGGAGAAATTACTTGAATCCAACAAAGTGTTATATGGTTGAAGGAAAAAGTTACTTCAGTTTGGCCTAAAATTACCTACATTTGAGACTTTGTTATCCAAATCCCAAGAAAAGTTACCCAAAAATAGAGATAAGTTACCTTGGAGTGAGAAATTTCTTGAATCTAACCAAGTGTTAAATGGTTGGAGGAAAAAATTACCTTGCTTTAGCCTAAAATTACCATATTTAGTGTTTTGTTACCCAAATTTTAAGAAAAGTTACCCAAAAATAAAAAAAAAAGTTACCTTAGGGGGAGAAATTATTTGAATCTAACAAAGTGTTACATGGTTTGAGTAAAAAGTTACCTCACTTTGATCTAAAGTTACCTGAATTTGATGCATTGTTATCCAAATCCCAAAAAAAGTTACCTAAAAATAGATAAAAAGTTAACTTGGGGGAGAAATTACTTGAATCTAACCAAGTGTTACATTGTTTGTAACACCCCAAATTTCCTTAATATTCGACAGTAGTTTTGACAGTTAACAGAATTCTACTGTTTAGTGATTTCTGGGTACTGTAAAATTATTTTGAATATTTCGTCAGTACATTTGATCGTTTGGTGTGATTTACTCCGTGTCGGAAAATAATAATTTTCGGTAGGAAAAAATTTATGTAATTTAATTATTATTGTTAAGTCTTAATTATTTTATGTAATCTGATTTGCTATTTATGAATTTTTTAATTTTTATGATTTTGTGGATGATTATGAAATTTTTATATTTCTCTGATTATTTTTGACCTGCTTGTTTGTGGCCCAAGAGTCAGACGTGCGCCTAAAGTGCCCGAAAAAATGAAAATTTTTGTATAACTTGAAAATTTTATACTGTTGAAACGGAGACGGGGGATCTTACTAAACTTGAATCCGGAAATAGTTTTTAAAATTTTCTTTTACTGTGTTTTGTACTGTATTTAATTATCAGGTGATAAAAATATAGTAAAAATATTATTCATAGGGTAATAACAGATAAAAATAAATAATATTCTACTTAGTCAACCTTGGTGGTTTAGAGATCCACCATTGATTTAATCAAGGGTGGAGATTTGGTCTTAAAAAATGTTGGATATCCACCATCGATTTAATCAAGGGTGGAGATTTGGTCTTGTAAAGTGACAAGGACCATTTATGACCATTGGATGTAAAGTTTGAATGAGTGATCTTGACCCTTCATTTTGGAGATACATCTAATGGCTAGGATTTCAAGGAGAAAGATTCAATGACCTAGATTAAGTCTTCCAATCTAAAGGCTATACCTAAAATCTACCTTAATCCTAACCATTGAACTAATCAATGGTTAGGAATGCTTCAAATAATGGCTAGTGAGATTGGTCACTCCAGGAGAGTGCAAGAAAAGGGGGGAGGGATGGTTTTGGTGGCTTAATATCTTAGCCAAGTTTCAAAACACCAATTATTTCTCATATTGGTCATTATTGATCATTTTCAAGAAGCTAAGTTTATCAAACTTTCTCTCCATTTTCTCTCCATGCAAGTTTCGGCCATAGCACCTACAATCACCTTCCATCACTCTTTGATTTCAAACAACCATACTTCTTGAATCTATACCTCATTCTAAGATACTTTGTAGTTTGGAACAAGTTCTAAATCCATCATCTTCAAGGACTTTCTTCAAGAGCAAAGTTCTAGGGTTCTTAAGGTGAAGTTAAGGAAAACTTCATTTCTTATCTCTTTTTCATGTTCTAAGCCATGTTTGATCCATGGTTCTCCTAGTTTAAGCTTAATATGCTAATAAACTTGTGTTTTGTTTTGTATTTGAGAAACTTTTGGTGGTGAAGGACTTAGAAAAAGAAGCAAAACAAGGAATTTTTTAGGTTCTTCAAGAGGTAAGAGGGAGATCCATCTTACCTACCAAGTATGGTGGTGAGAGATGATTTGTGTATTTGATGGATGGTGAATCCATGTGAGGATTCATATCCATGGTTATGTAATTATTTGTAGGTGTTTACGTGTTTTGATTATTTGTTTATGCTTGATGTGCTTTGCATGGTTTATTTGTGCTTACATGCTTAGTATGATTTTTTATTGCTTTTATGGTATGCTTGAAATATAATATGTTGATTATATGTGGTGTATGCCATAAAAATTGTTGGAAAGGAAAACAATTTTTGGTTCTAATGACCATGAGGATTTCGGCCTCAACACCTCAAAATAGGTGTTCACAAATTAATATTTTCATGAATGGTAAAATTGGATGTTTAGAAAAGCAAGGAAAATAAACAAAAGGTTTGTTTTCAAGGAATAAGTGCTCACGGTTTTGGTGAGGAATTTTAATGGTTTTGTTTGTGTAAAAACAAGAATGGAACTTGGTTGATTTAGAAGGAAAAATATAAGAATGGTTTCAATGGCCATGTCCATGGTTTTAAAGGCTTGTAATGCATTGATTTTATGAAGCAAAGTGATTTTCAAAGTGGAAATATAATTGATTTAGTACAAGAATTTTGGAAAGGGAATCAAAGTATTTTATCACTTGAGAAAATGGAATTTTCGTATATGAATGGAAAAGAGAGGTTGAAAGTGTTTGAACCTCAATTTATTTTAAAGAGGATTGATTTTTAGAATTTATTTAGAATTATAAAGAATACGTTGGTGACTTGAGATTTTCTAACGTAAAACTCATCCTTTGGGTTTTGGAGAGCATTAGTAAATGTTAAATTAGAAACAATGATTTAATTCAATGAAATGGTGAAATTATGAAATATATTGTGAAAAGAATTTTCTTGAGTAAGAAAATGTGGAAAATAATGTGAGAAGTCATATTATTTTGAGAAATATTTTACGACATCGAAAAATGGTGAAAAATGATTTACGTAACTTAAAAATGTGATTTTTAAGCTACGAGATTTGAAAAATATTAAAATATTTCTACGCGATTTGGAAAGCGTTTAAATATTTTTATGCGATTGAAATATTGTTGAAAAATCACTACATGATTGAAAAATGATGGAACATTTTTACGTGATTGAAAAATGATGGAATGTTTTTACTTGATTGATGAAAACGTTGAAAAATCTATATGTGATTTGAAAACGTAACAAAAATGTTGCGAAATGGTGAAAACGCAATGGAAGTGTTGCGCGACTATGAAAACGCGATAATATGATTTCGCAATTGAATAAATAACAGGATTACTGTTGGACTAGTATATGGACACTGTATGAGAAAATGATGAATTTTGCCTGTGAATGGCATTGGTGCATTTTATATGCATGAACTAGTGTATGAACACTATATAAGAAAATGATGAATTTTACCTATGACTAGCATTGGTGCATTGAACATGCATTGGAAAGGTCCAATGGACTGAATATGGCTAATTGCCTAGGAGAGACGTACACCTCTTGAGTGGGTGCGATATGCGTAGTGTAAGTCACTTGTTGACTTTGGGGGCATCAGGGTGCGGGTTGCTCACATGGGCAGTGGTAGCTCTTTTGTACCGTGGGTTAGACCGATGCAATGCACCGATGATCCTGACCGAGACACTATTCTTAATCCAGATCTAGTAAAGACTATCGTGTATATGCTAGATATGCAAACACATATGAGAAATGTGGCACGTGGTCTGAGGCATGTTGGTACAGACAAATCTTTCAGATCAATTTCTCTGAGCTAAGTATTAGCTCCATGGAGTAGGAAATTGAATCTATGTGCACATGCATGAATCTGAGCATTTATATCTGTATGATATAATAATTGAGGAATATTGGCTATGACAATTGAATTGTTGAGGAATAATTGGATGATGATGATGATAATAATGTGATGGCATTATTGTAATTGTTGTGTGATTTGAATAACGTTAATGGCATGATGGTAATTATTATTTATAGTATCTGTTATGATAAATAATGTTGATGGCATGATTGTAATTATGGCATGATATATCTGTATGGTATGTTATTTGTATTATCTCTGTGCTACCATGTTGGTATTGGCATAGGTGATCTCACCTCTTTGTATGTCTATTTTGTACTGTAAATATATTTGTAAAGACGTTGAGCAAGGCATAGAACAAAAGGGTGAAGAAGAGCAGGTTCGTGTGGAAGAAGCGGAGTTTTGATAAGATGACATCAAGACCTAGTTTCTTCGGTTACGTGAGATTACAGTTCCACGGTGAAGCTGGAGCATGGAGGACTAGTCCCAAGGAGAAGGGACTTATATATCAAAGAAATCTGACGGTCAACATGAGCAGGGAATTTCTTGGAGATCCATTTCTTTCCGTAACTATTTATGTACATGTTGAATTTCCACTGTCCATTAGGCAGCATTGGGATACTAGGTATTATGTCCTAACAGAGATTAGTATTGTGTCGTCTGCTCGGACACCTGTCTGTAGGACTTCGCGTCATGCCAGATTCCTTCCTGCTGAGGAATCTGAGGAGGACCCGTCTGAGGGTTCTGCTGTTTAGTTATGCTTGGGTAAGCAAGTCAGTTTAAAATAATGTTTAAGTACTTTGAGAACTCTGTCTGTATATAAATAATCCTGACAGTATGTTTGTAATGTATATATGATGTAAATTATTTGTGATGATGTTGTAATATTTTATTTTCCGCTAAGTTTAATTATCTTATGGTTATCAAAAAAATTTTACAACTCGTATTTTTATAACATCACATTTTATGAACTTGGGAGTAATTTGGTAATTAAGTAACATAAATGTGGCACCCTATGGTGGGTGTTACATTAATTGGTATCAGAGCCCAAGTTAGAGTCTTTTGGGTTTGTGGTTAGGTCTGTCTTGTTTGTGTTGTGTGATTCTCTGTGATTGTTTTCTAAAAAGAAACAACTTTGTTTGAAGATTGACCTTACTTTCTTATGTTGTCTAGTTTGAGTAGAGAAAAGTAATGGCTAGACGAGGAAGATGACGTGTAAATACTCGAGCTGGAATGGAAAATGTTGGTGACGATAATCAGAACATGGCTGCAGCTGTAGCAGCAATGCAACAGATGACTGATGTTGTGGTACAGCAAAATCAAAGGGCCACTGAGGATGCTTACAGTTTGTCAGAATTCCGTAAGAACAATCCACCGAAGTTTCGTGGAGAATTTGACCCAGAGAAAGCTGATCTGTGGATCAAAGAGTTAGAGAAAATCTTTGAAGGTATGGGTTGTACTGATGAACGAAAGCTTACTTTTGTGACTTTTATGTTAGTCGGAGATGGAGAAAATTGGTGCGCAAGAGCCTCCGAAGATTGTTAGAAGCTGAAGGAAGAGTTGTGACATGGCAGCTCTTTAGGCAGAAGTTTCTGGGAAACTATTTTCCAACAAGTGTTCGTCACTCTAAGGAGATGGAATTTCTTAGTTTAAGGCAAGGGGTGATGTCTGTGAGTGAATATGCAGCAAAGTTCGAAAGCTTGTTTAAGTTTTCGAGGTATTTTAAAATGCACCCTGATGAGGATTGGAAGTGCAAAAAATTTGAGGAAGGATTGAAGCTTGACATTAAGCGAGTTGTAGCAACCTTGGGAATTGAACAGTTTCCAGAATTATTGGATAAGTGTCGTAAGGTTGAGGAGATTGATCTTCAACGGGCAGCAAGAAATAAAAAATTTGGACCTATAAGATTCCAAAGAGGAAAGAGTAGTGGATGAAATCGTTTTCAGCAAAAACCGTATACTAAACCGGTAGGAAGTCAGAACCGGCAGCAATTTGTTGGAGGAAGTTCTGGTGGCAGTAAGGCAAGTCAAGCTGGAACTCCTACGTATAAATGTTTTAAGTGTGGGAAGGACCATCTGACCAAGGATTGTCAACATAAAGGACTTATTTGTTATAGATGTGGGAAACTTGGACATTTATCCAGGGATTGTGATCAGGTAAAGAGGGAACCTTCTGTGGGGAATGTTCGTACAGCAAGGCCACAGGTGGGTGGTCAAGTGTATACTATGAGTGGAGAAGAAGCAGCGAAATCTGAGGACTTAATCATGGAGGAGTGTGCTATTAAAGGTAATCCTTTAACCGTGCTCTATGATTCGAGAGCAACACATTATTTTATTGCATGTGATTGTGTGGAACATTTGGGATTGACTGTGACTACATTGCCATATGATTTGAGTGTTGCTACTCCTACTGATAAGCCTGTGATTACTACAAAAGTATGTTTGAATTGTCCTGTATGTGTTAGGAACAAAATCTTTCATGTGGATTTAATTTGTTTGCCTCTTTCCAAGATTAATGTAATCTTAGGAATGGATTGGTTATCTTCTAACCATATCCTAATTGATTGTTCGAATAAGACCCTAGTATTTCCTGAGGCTAAGGATCCTAGATTCCAAACGGCTACTCAAGTAGAAGCTTGTTTGAAGGAAGGAGATCATGGGTATCTATTGTTGTCTTCTTCGGAGGTTCAATGTGAACATGTTTTAAAGGATATTTTCGTGGTCAATGAATTTCCTAATGTGTTTCCTGAAGATATACCTGGACTACCGCCAGAAAGAGAAATTGAGTTTACTATTGATCTAGTACCTGGAGTTGGACCGATATCTATGGTGCCTTATAGAATATCGCTAGTAGAATTGGCAGAACTTAAGAAATAGTTGGAGGACTTGTTAGAGAAACAATTCGTGAGACCAAGTATGTCACCATGGGGAGCTCTAGTATTGTTGGTTAAAAAGAAGGACGAGACTTCACGTCTATGTGTAGACTACTGACAATTGAACAAGATTATGATTAAGAATAAATATCCACTTCCAAGAATTGATGATTTGATGGATCAATTGCGAGGAGCCGCAATATTTTCCAAGATTGATTTACGATCTGGTTATCACCAGATTCATGTGAAAACAGATGATATTCCCAAAACTGTGTTTCAGACTCGTTATAGGCATTATGAATATCTAGTGATGCCGTTTGGTGTGATGAATGCACCAGCCATATTCATGGACTTCATGAACAGAATTTTCCGTTCGTACTTGGATAAGTTTGTTGTTGTCTTTATAGATGACATTTTGATTTATTCTCGAAGTCAGAAGGAACATGCTGAACATCTTAGAGTGGTTCTCTAGATTTTGAAGGAGAATAAGTTGTATGCCAAGTTGTCCAAATGTGAATTTTGGCTAAGTGAAGTTCAATTTTTAGGACATGTGATATCAAAGGAAGGAATTGAAGTTGATGCTTCAAAGGTGAAGATGGTTCTTGAATGGGAAAGGCCGAAGACTGTATCAGAAATCTGTAGTTTTGTCGGATTAGCCGGTTACAATAGACGGTTTATTGAGGGGTTTTCAAAGACAGCAGGACCTCTTACCCAACTTACACGGAAGAATCAACCATTCATATGGACTGATGCATGCGAAGAAAGTTTTCAAGAGTTGAAAAGACGATTGACTACTTCACCCAGTTTTGATTCTACCTGATCCGAATGATCCTTTCGATGTATATTGTGATGCTTCGTACCAAGGATTGGGTTGCGTACTTATGCAGAACCGTAAGGTGGTGGCTTATGCTTCAAGGCAGTTGAAAATGCATGAGAGGAATTATCCGACTCATGATTTGGAGTTGGCAGTTGTGGTGTTAGCATTGAAAGTGTGGAGACATTTTCTCTATGGAGCAACGTTCACTGTTTTCGGTGATCATAAAAGTTTGAAGTATTTGTTTGACCAGAAAGAGTTGAACATGAGACAAAGACATTGGCTAGAGTTTCTGAAGGATTATGACTTTCAGTTACAATATCATCCCGGAAAGGCGAATATCGTAGCAGATGCGTTGAGTAGGAAAATGCTTAGTGCTTCTGTTATGATGATCAAGGAAAAGGAATTAATAGAAGAATTTCGGAATATGCATTTGTTTGTGAAATTGACGCCTGGGAGAATGCGTTTAAACATGATCACCATTTCAAATGATTTGGTGGATAGAATACAAGGACAAAACAGTGATCAATATTTGCAAGAAGATAAGGAAGCAAGGAGCCAAGGAGCGGTGTTGGAATTTAGCGAAGGTGCTAATGGAATTTTGAAGTTTAAAGGAAGAGTCTGTGTACCTAATGATCCAGAACTTAAGAAATTGATTTTGGATAAAGCTCATCGAAGTAAGTTGAGTATGCATTCAGGAGCCACAAAGATGTACCAGGATTTAAAACAATTATATTGGTGGCAATGAATGAAAAAGGATGTCACTGTACCATCCAGTATTATTTCTGATCGAGATCCGAGGTTTACGTCAAGATTTTGGAATAGTTTGCAAGAAGCGATGGGAACAAAGCTACGTCTGAGTTCTGCTTACCATCCACAGACTGATGGTCAGTCAGAAAGAACAATTCATTCGTTAGAAAACTTGTTGAGAGCTTATGTTCTAGAAGAAACTAGTTGTTGAGATGAATTTTTGCCATTGGTAGAGTTCACATTCAACAACAGTTTTCATTTGAGCATAAGGATGGCACCCTATGAGGCATTGTATGGGAGACGATGCAGAATACTGTTATATTGGTATCAAGACGGTGAGAGTGTTATTCTAGGACCAGAATTGGTATATCAGACAACTGAGAAAGTGAAGATGATTTAAGACAAGATGAGGATGACTCAAACTCGGCAAAAGAGCTATACTGATAAAAGGAGAAAATCGCTTGAGTTTGAAGAAGGTGACCATGTATTTCTGCGCATGACACCTATGACTGGAGTTGGACGCGTACTTAAGTCTAAGAAGCTCACTCCAAAGTTTATCGGGTCGTATCAGATTTTATGTCGGGTAGGTCCGGTAGCTTACCAGATTGCATTACCACTATTGTTATCAAATCTTCACAATGTATTTCACATATCACAACTACAGAAATATATTTCTAATCTTACCCATGTTATCGAGCCAGGCATAGTACAGCTAAAGGAAAATTTTACCTATGAAACGTATCCAGTCAAGATTGAGGATCGAAGGACGAAGTAACTTCGAGGTAAGGAGATTTCATTTGTTAAAATAGTTTGGAACAATGTAAGCGGTGAAACTACATGGGAACTGGAAGAAAAGATAAAAGAGCAATATCCATATTTATTTTGAGGATGTGAAATCAAGTTTATCAAGTTTCGAGGATGAAACTTCTTTTTAGAGGGGGAGTGTTGTAACACCCCAAATTTCCTTAATATTCGACAGTAATTTTGACAAGCTAATGTAATTCTCTCATGTGTAGTAATTTCGGCATCTTGTAAAATTATTTTGAATATTTCGTCAGTACATTTGATCATTTGGTGTAATTTATTCCGTGTTAGGAAAATAATAATTTTTGGCCCGGAGAAAATTTTACGTAATTTAATTATTATTGTTAAGTCTTAATTATTTTACGTAATCTAATTTGATATTTATGAATTTTCTAATTTTTATGATTTTGTGAATGATTATGAAATTGTTATATTTTTCTGATTATTTTTGGACTGTTTGTGGGCCCAGGGGGTTGTATGTGGGCCCAGGCAGGCCCAGAAAAATGAAAATTTTTTTATAACCAGAAAATTTTGTACTGTTGAGACGGAGACAGGAGATCTTACTAAACCTGAATCCGAAAATAGTTTTTAAAATTTTCTTTTACTGTGTTTTATATTGTATTTAATTATCGGGCAATAAAAATACAGTAAAAATATTATTCGTATGATAATAGCAGATAAAAATAAATATTATACTACTTAGTCAACCTTGGTGGTTTGGAGATCCACCATTGATTTAATTAAGGGTGGAGATTTGGTCTTAAAAAGTGTTGGATATCCACCATTGATTTAATCAAGGGTGGAGATTTGGTCTTGTAAAGTGACAAGGACCATTTATAACTATTGGATGTAAAGTTTGAAAGAGTGATCTTGACCCTTCATTTTGGAGATACATCTAATGGCTAGGATTTCAAGGAGAAAGATCCAATGGCCTAGTTTAAGTCTTCTAATCTAAAGGCTATACCTAGAATCTATCTTAATCCTAACCATTGAACTAATCAATGGTTAGGAATGCTTCAAATAATGGCTAGTGAGATTGGTCACTCAAGGAGAGTGCAAGAAAGGGGGGGAGGGTTTTGGTGGCTTAATAGCTTAGCCAAGTTTCAAGACACCAATTATTTCTCATATTGGTCATTATTGGTCATTTTCAAGAAGCTAAGTTTATCAAACTTTCTCTCCATTTTCTCTCCTGCAAGTTTCGGCCATAGCACCTACAATCACCTTCCATCACTCTTTGATTTCAAACAACCATACTTCTTGAATCTATACCTCATTCTAAGATACTTTGTAGTTTGGAACAAGTTCTAAATCCATCATCTTCAAGGACTTTCTTCAAGAGCAAAGTTCTAGGGTTCTTAAGGTGAAGTTATGGAAAACTTCATTTCTTATCTCTTTTTCATGTTCTAAGCCATGTTTGATCCATGGTTCTCCTAGTTTAAGCTTAATATGCTAATAAACTTGTGTTTTGTTTTGTATTTGAGAAGCTTTTGGTGGTGAAGGACTTGGAAAAAGAAGCAAAACAAGGAGTTTTTGAGGTTCTTCAAGAGGTAAGAGGGAGATCTATCTCACCAACCAAGTATGGTGGTGAGAGATGGTTTGTGTATTTGATGGATGGTGAATCTATGTGAGGATTCATATCCATGGTTATGTAATTATTTGTGGGTGTTTATGTGTTTTGATTATTTGTTTATGCTTGATGTGCTTTGCATGGTTTATTTGTGCTTACATGGTTAGTCTAATTTTTTATTGCTTTCATGGTATGCTTGAAATATAATATGTTGATTATATGTGATGTATGCCATAAAAATTGTTGGAAATGAAAATAATTTTTGGTTCCAATGACAAAATAGGTGTTCACAAATTAATATTTTC
Source organism: Ormosia emarginata (assembly GCA_029884605.1). Classification (NCBI taxonomy): domain Eukaryota; kingdom Viridiplantae; phylum Streptophyta; class Magnoliopsida; order Fabales; family Fabaceae; genus Ormosia; species Ormosia emarginata. The sequence goes on along the minus strand of JAQQTP010000077.1, from coordinate 45,015,814 downwards.
ATGAATGGTAAAATTGGATGTTTAGAAAAGCAAGGAAAATAAACAAAAGGTTTGTTTTCAAGGAATAAGTGCTCACGATTTTGGTGAGGAATTTTAATGGTTTTGTTTGCGTAAAAACAAGAATGGAACTTGGTTGATTTAGAAGGAAAAATATAAGAATGGTTTCAATGGCCATGTCCACGGTTTTAAAGGCTTGTAATGCCTTGATTTTATGAAACAAAGTGATTTTCAAAGTGGAAATATAATTGATTTAGTACAAGTATTTTGGAAAGGGAATAAAAGTGTTTTATCACTTGAGAAAATGGAATTTTCGTATATGAATGGAAAAGAGAGGTTGAAAGTGTTTAAACCTCAATTTATTTTAAAGAGGATTGATTTTTAGAATTTATTTGAAATTATAAAGAATACGTTGGTGACTTGATATTTTCTATCGTGTAACTCATCCTTTGGGTTTTGGAGAGCGTTAATAAATTTTAAATTAGAAACAATGATTTAATTCAATGAAATAGTGAAATTATGAAATATATTATGAAAATGATTTTCTTGAGTAAGAAAATGTGGAAAATAATGTGAGAAGTCATATTATTTTGAGAAATATTTTATGACATTGAAAAATGGTAAAAAATGATTTACGTAACTTAAAAACGTGATTTTTAAGATATGAGATTTGAAAAATGTTAAAATATTTCTACGCGATTTAGAAAGCATTTAAATATTTTTATGCGATTGAAATATTGTTGAAAAATCACTACCTGATTGAAAAATGATGGAACGTTTTTACGTGATTGATGAAAACATTGAAAAATCTATATGTGATTTGAAAACGTAACAAAAATGTTGCAAAATTATGAAAACGCAACGAAAGTGTTGCGCGATTATGAAAATGCGATAATATGATTTCGCGATTGAATAAACAGTAGGATTACTGTTGGACTAGTGTATGGACACTGTATGAGAAAATGATGAATTTTGCCTGTGAGTGGCATTGGTGCATTTTATATGCATGAACTAGTATATGAACACTGTATGAGAAAATGATGAATTTTGCCTATGACTAGCATTGGTGCATTGAACATGCATTGGAAAGGTCCGATGGACTGAATATGGCTAATTGCCTAGGAGAGACGTACACCTCTTGAGTGGATGCGATATGCATAGTGTAAGTCACTTGTTGACTTTGGGGGCATCGGGGTGCGGGTTGCTCACATGGGCAGTGGTAGCGCTTTTGTACCGTGGGTTAGACCAATGCAATGCACCGATGATCCTGACCGAGATACTATTCTTAATCAAGATCTAGTAAAGACTGTCGTGTATATGCTAGATGTGCAAACACATATGAGAAATGTGGCACGTGGTCTGAGTCATGTTGGTACAGACAGATCTTTCGGATCAATTTCTCCGAACTGAGTATTAGGTCAATGGAGTAGGAAATTGAGTTTATGTGCGCATGCATGAATTTGAACATTTATATTTGTATGATATAATAATTGAGGAATATTGGCTATGACAATTGAATTGTTGAGGAATAATTGGATGATGATGATGATAATAATGTGATGACATTATTGTAATTATTGTGTGATTTGAATAACGTTAATGACATGATGGTAATTATTATTTATAGTATCTGTTATGATAAATAATGTTAATGGCATGACTGTAATTATGGCATGATATATCTGTATAGTATATTGTTTGTATTATCTTTGTGCTACCATATTGGTATTGGCGTAGGTGATCTCACCTCTTTGTATGTCTATTTTGTACTATAAATATATTTGTAAAGACGTTGAGCAAGACATAGAACAAGAGGGTGAAGAAGAGTAGGTTCGTGTGGAAGAAGCGGAGTTTTGATAAGATGACGTCAAGACCTAGTTTCTTCGATTACATGAGATTACAGTTCTACGGTGGAGCTGGAGCATGGAGGACTAGTCCCAATGAGAGGGGACTTATATATCAAGGAAATCTGACGGTCAACATGAGCAGGGAATTCCATGGAGATCCGTTTCTTTCCGTAACTATTTATGTACATATCGAATTTTCACTGTCCATCAGGCAGCATTGGGATACTAGGTATTATGTCCCAACGGAGATTAGTATTGTGTCATCTGCTAAGACACCTGTTCGTAGGACTTCGCGTCATGCCGGATTCCTTCCTGCTGAGGAATCTGAGGAGGACCCGTCTGAGGGTTCTGCTGTTTAGTTATGCTTGGGCAAGCAAGTCAGTTTAAAATAATGTTTAAGAACTTTGAGAGCTCTTTCTGTATATAAATAATCTTGACAGTATGTTTGTAATGTATATATGATGTAAATTATTTGTGATGATGTTGTAATATTTTATTTTCAGCTAAGTTTAATTATCTTATGGTTATCAAAAAAAATTTACAACTCGTATTTTTATAACATCACATTTTATGAACTTGGAAGTAATTTGGCAATTAAGTAACATAAATGTGGCAGCCTACGGTGGGTGTTACATTGTTGGAGGAAAAAGTTACCTCACTTTGACTTAAAATTACCTAGATTTGGGGCTTTGTTACTCAAATCCCCAAAAAAGTTACTCCCAAGTACTTTTCTTTACTCAAAACATCAATGAAATATTGATGTTATATGATACGAGTTTTATAAATCTTACGAAACATTTAAACATTTATATGATCTTATTAAACAATTTTTATTATAAATTCATGCTTTTCAATTGATTTTATCATGTTTTCTTGTAAAGTTTGTATTTTGTAGATGTAAACATTAATATATTTTCATACAAAGTTTTCAATTTCGTGAAATATAAATATAATTTATTTAGAGTTTATATATTATATTTATGAATGAAAAATTTTGAAAAACATATTTAATAAATTTAGTTTCCTCATAATAAATTACAGTAAATTAATTTTACTATATTTTCTTTTAAAGTTTTCACTCTCATGCAATGTACATATTCAAGTTTTTTGAATATTGTAGAACAAATATATATATATATATATATATATATATAGTAATTTGAAAATATAAATAATTAATTTAATTTTCTAATAATAAATTTTATCTAAATCAATTTTACTATAGTTTCTTATTTAATATTCAAATTCATATAGATATTAATATATTTTTATGTAAAGTTATTAATTTAGTGCAACTTGAATAAAAAATATTTAAATATAAAATAATAACATAACTTTTAAGGAGAATTAACTTGAGCAATTCGAAAGGATTAAATTCCTAACAACATATGACTCTCTATATTCATATGCTCTATTCAATGTCAAAATAATTTAGAAATTTAAACACAATGTCAAATGAATTAAAATTTATTTAGAACATTATCAAAATAATGTTAATAATTAGTGTCTAATAGTATAATAATCCTTGCTTAAATAAGGGTTCAATGTTCATGATTAGTATCTAATAGTATAATAATAGCTTGACTAGGGCCCAGTGTTCATGATTTGTGTCCAATAATATAATTCATGCTTAAGCAATGATCTAATATTCATAATTAGTGTCTAGTAGTATAATTGATGCATAAATAAGGGTCCAATGTTCACGATTAATGTCTAATAGTATAATATTAGCTTAAGTAAGGTCCATTGTTCATGATTTGTGTCCAATAATATAATTCATGTTAAGCAATGACTTAATGTTCATAATTAGTGTCTAATAATATAATCGATCAATAAATAAGGGCCCAATGTTCATAATTAATGTCTAATAGTATAATCTTATCTTAAGCAGGGACCCAATGTCTAATAGTATAATCTTAACTTAAGTAAGGATCCAATGTTCATGATTAGTGTCTAATAGTATATAATATTAACTTAAGTAGATGCCCAGTATTCATGATTAATGTCTAATAGTATAATTCATGCCTAAATAAGGGTCCAATATTCATGATTAGTATTTAATAGTATAATCTTAGCTTAAGCATGTATCTAATATTCATGATTAGTTTCTAACAATAATCTTAGATTAAGCAAGGGCTTAGTGTTCATGATTAATGTCTAATAGTATAATTCATGTTTAAGTAAGGACCTATTGTTCATGATTAGTGTATAATAGTAATTCATGCTTAACTTAAATTATAGGTTATTGCATTTGATCTTATTTTTTTGCTTGGTTTCTCTTGTTAACACGTGTCACTTTCTTTATTTAGGCTCTTTCATTATCCTTGATTAAATCATATATTTACTTCATTTTTCATATATAATTATTAGACATATAGCCTATTCACTTATTAATATTTTCAAGCCATATAATATTTATTACACAAATTCAAAGCAACAACACGTGTGGTTATGTAGCTTACTACACAATCATGTAAATCAACTACAATACCTTTTAGTTTGTAATTTTTTTTCTATGTTTGAAACTTGCATTGTGTAATGTTGTATTCAACTACAACTTCCAGCATCCAAACGTCACACCAATATAAAGCTTCTAGCACATAACCCACTACCGATATCTTATTTTGATTATTTTATTATTATTTTTAGACTTTCTGTGTGATTGAAGCAAGGCCGGAAAAATAAAAATTTTCGGGGCCGAAAAATTTTGGACTGTTAATGCGGGGTCGGGGGGGCTTACTAAACCCGAAACCAAAAACAGTTTTCAAAATTTTTCTTTTTCTAAGATTTTATTCGAAAATGAAATCTAAGTACGTTCTATTATCCATTTGACAATAAACATTGGTTTTGCTAGTAGTAGTTTTTGTCCATTGGTTAATAACTACCGATTAATATCTTCTTGTAAATATCTAGCTAGGTGATTAGTCATGAGCTTAGTCATGAACCTAGTCACTAAGCTCTTAAATGCAAAGCTTTATGGTTGGACCAATGAGAAGGAAAGCCAAGTTTTGTGATCATGACTCACCTTGGTTGAACCAATTAGGAGCTAGTCAAATATAGTGGCCATGACTCACATTTGTGTCTCACCATGAAGGACTAATGGAAAGCAAGCTTAATGGAGAAGTCTTGACTCATCAACCTTGAACTAATGGGAAGAAAGCTTCTAGGTGAAGCATGATGACAAGCTTGTAGGAGAAGAATTGAGAAGCTTTGCCACCTTGCTCCCTTAGGTGTCCATAGTCTAAAAGCTTGTAGAAACATGTGTAGAAGACCAAAATGGTTACTCAACCTCTTAAGCTCATCCTATAACCTTCTTCATGTAACAAAGTAACCAAAACTCTCTCATCTTTCTCTCTTTGTGTCTCATGGCCAACCTCCCAAACACTCCTCAACCTTGTTCATTCTTATCTCTCATTCATGAACTAAAACACAAAGCATAAAACACTCTCTTTTTCTCTCTTGAAAGTTTCGGCCAAGCCCCAAAAATTACCTTTCACTCTTGTTTAATTCAAACTAACATCATATCTTGAATCTAAACACCATTCCAAGACACTTTTGTGTTGTGACTTTCTTCAAATTCATCCATCTTCAACCTTTTTCTTCAAGCCTACGTTTGAGGGTTTTTAGGTGAAGTTCTTGATCTTCACTTCTAATCTTATTTTAAAAGTCCTAGACATTAATCTTGATCAATGGTCATATTGTTTTAAGCTTTAGATTTAATGTTTGTTTGCTTGTTTGTTTTAAGGGTTTGTTTGGTAGTGGACGTTTACTACAAGAAGGCAACAAAAGGAGCTTTTTGATCATCATCTAAGGTAAGAGGGAGATTAACCTCATCGACCAAACTTGGTGGTGAGAAATGGAATTTGTGTTTGTAGGTGAAAAATCTATGTGAGGATTTATTCACTTGATTGTGTGATAATGTGATGTTGATAGTATGCATGAAATCTTTATGGTTGCTTATCTGCTTTATTAGTTTATTTACTTGATTGTATGAGTTAAATAATTTGTACTTATGTGCTCTATGTAATTTTATGACTTTAATAGTATGCATGGACTTGTGATAGTAGAATTTTGATAATTGAATTATGCTGCATGCTATGAATCATGTGGGAAAGACAAGAATTTTTTATTCTAAATACCTTTGTGACTCACGGCCATTATGCCTAAATAGGGTAATCCAATACAAAAATATTTTATTAAGGGTAAACCTGGGTGATTAAGTGATAAGAAATTAAATCAAGGATTTTTAAGATGAATATGGAAATGTATAAATTTTATTATTGCACAAAGAATGATTTTGGCCATAGAAATGGAAAAAGGAGTTTGAAAAGTGATTTGAGATTTAAAGTGTCTTAGTTAAATGGATTTTTAGTGGAGGAAATGGAAAGAGGATTTCTTTAAAGTTTGATTAAATGAAAATAATACAAATTTTGGAATAAATGTTAGAGAATTTAGAGAAATTTTAGTAAGAAAAATGGGAATTAAAGTTTCAAATTTTATATTAAATTTAGGAAGTTTCAAAATTAAATTTAGAAAGTTAATAAATGTTTTATACGATTGAAAATTAATGATAAAACTTTACACACTTCAAAAATGATGATTTTTGAGCTACGCAATTGAGAAAATGTTTAGAAAATGTTTACGCGACTTAAAAATGTTTTTTTTAAATGATATATAGCTCGTTCATCTGAATTTTGAGCTCGTTGAGAATACCGACGTATAGCTCGTTCATCTGGACTTTGAGCATGTTGAGTTTTGTTGGGCCGATGTAGTGGACCCATAGATGTTAGAAAATGGTTTTACCCAGTGGTGGCTTGTTTTTGTGGAAAACTATTTTATTGGTATTAATCTATGCATTGAGTCATGAATCATGCATTGTGAAAGTTGTGCAGACTTGGTTTGTTAAGGCCGGAGGCCTAGGAGATGAATTACACCTTAGTGCGGGTGCGAATTGCATAGTGAAGATCTATGAATGATCTTGGGGACGTCGGGGCGCAGAAAGTAACAAGTGGTCAGTTGGTCACACCACTAGGCCGTGAAATCCGATGCAAACGCACCGACGATCTCGACGAATACTATTCCTTTCACGATCCGATGTAGACTATCTTGTATAAAGCCATGATGCACAAACTGAGAAAATTATAGCACTTGATTTGAGGCTGACGAGGTACAAACTAATGTCTTCTGGATCATTCTCTCTGAAATTGTGTTTTAGCTTCATGGAGTAGAAATTGGTCCATTGTGCATATGCATGGTCAGTATACATATTATTGTGATATATGTTCGTTGAATTACCTATTAATTGATATCATGATTTTTTACCTGTTGTATCTGTATTGAATAACATTGTTGTATGTATTGTTTCTTTACTGCTATGCTGGTATGTGATGTTGGGGATCTCACCTCTTTGTTTTATTGTTTTGTTGGTTCTATTTTATATTTACGGTCTGTGAAGACTGTGATGGCGACGAGGCAGAATCTTTGTGGTTTCGTTCAGATGCAGTTTCTTGGAGGCACAGATGTATAGTTTACTCTTTTGGAGTTAAAGCACGTTGGGTATGTTGAGAACGTTACCCTGTCTTTGAGTAGGACCTGTCATGGGTTGCTGCTTAGCTGAAGTGATTTGGCTTGGGCCAATTTAGGCTTGGTTGTGGTAGCTACATATCTATTTTTGAATAAGTAAGTTTTACGTTTTGTAAGTGTTAGTATATATATATATATATACTTGGAATGTATTTTCCTTTGGAGTGTGTTATGGTGTTGTGTAATAAATATATTCATTCATGGCTCATATTTTATGTATATGTATAATGGTTATATTTGGAAATGCGTCGTTGTTCAGTAGCTGACCTGAACTTAGTGACTGTGGTATAATGACAATTATACTATGGTTACTATATTTGGTATGTTACAACTTCTAACTTAATTATTAACTAATCCATAACATTTAAACAAATAATTATGGAGAGTTATATCTAAAAGTTATACATATATACAACTTTTTATATCCTCAAAACAAATATAAATAATTATATAAGCTTTGAACTAAATATATTAAAATTAAACTAATTTATTTCTTCTATTATCTTCATCTTCTTACCCACTTGTAAGGTTTTGACTTGCTAACCATGAAATATAAAGGGGTGAGAACATAAAATTCTTAGTAATATAATAATATTTTATGGCACTAATATAATAAATATACACAAAGGTATAATTATAAAACTGTAACTCATAACTTACTATTGATATTAAACAAATGGTTATTCAAATGTAAAATATCAATCTCATTAAGCAAAATGCTTATCTTTTATTTCATCCTCAGCCTAGCGTAGGATAACTCATCCACTGTCTGGCTTAGGACGTAACTAATTTGCATCCTAGCCTTGGATATAATTGATCCTTTTATGAAACACCCCGATGTCACCACTCTATTAGGCTTGCCTGACAATGTCTACTACTCGGATAACTAATCCTTTTATGAAAACATCCCGGTGTCACCACTCTACTGCGCTTGCCCGGTAATGTTCATTACTCGGATAACTAATTCTTAGCCTAACCTTGGATTTAACATCCTTAGCCTAGCCTCAGATAACTAATCTTTTCATGAAACATCCCGGTGTCACTACTTTACTAGGCTTACCCAGTAATGTCCATTACTTGGATACTAATCCTTTCATGAAACATTCTTGTGTCACCACTTTACTAGGCTTACCTAGCAATGTCCATTACTTAGATAACTAATCCTTTCATGAGACATTGGATAACTAATCCTTTCATGAAACACTCCAGTATCACCACTTTACTAGGTTTACTCAGTAATGTCCATTACTTAGACAACTAATCTTTTCATGAAATACTCCGATGTCACCACTTTATTAGGCTTACCTGGCAATGTCCATTACTTAGATAACTAATCCTTTTATGAAATACTCCGATGTCACCACTTTACTAGGCTTACCTGGCAATGTCCATTACTTAGATAACTAATCCTTTCATGAAATACTCTAGTGTCACCACTTTACTAGACTTACCCGGCAATGTCCATTACTTGGATAACTGATCCTTTCATGAAACACTCCGGTGTCACCACTTTACTAGGCTTACTCAGCAATGTTTATTACTTAGATAACTAATCCTTTCATGAAACACTCCGGTGTCACCATGTTACTATGCTTACTGGGCAATGCCCATTACTTGGATAACTAATCACAACTCCACCTTTTGCAAAGTGCTCTTCTCACTCCTTTGTAATATCAAGGGATTTTGTCTCACTTCCTTAGTTAGAAATTATGATGATCTATGGTTCAATCATTATAAATAAAAGAACTAACTTTTGCTAACCACTCTATTAATTCTCAACCTTGTAAGATAAAAGAGTAGTTTTTCTAAGGCTAGCACAATTGACTTTACTTATTTAAACTATGTCAATTGTGCCTCAATGATAAGTATTTCTTTTTTTATCAAACTTGTATCTAAACCACTTTATAGTGATATCACTAGTGGTATTATAAGTCACATTAATGTGATAAAGGTTCTAAACAACTATTTCAAACAAGATATATTCTTGTAAAGCTTGGAAACTCCACTTATTTCCATTTATTAGGTGGGTTATTTCCTTTGTGAAATATCTTTAAAAGTGTTTTAATACACTTAAGAAGAAAACATATTCAAATGATCCCAACTAATAGGGAACTTCAAAACATCAAGAACATAATTTTTGAGAAATTCTGGTACTCAAGCCTAGGCGTGGCCAAAAACCATGTCTCACGCCTAGGCGTGACTTTTCCATGCCTAGGCGTGTCACTCTCTGTTTGATTCTAGATTGAAAATTCTCAGTCCATGCCTAGGCATGGAAAACTTGCGCCTAGGTGTGACCTTGCGACAGAAACTTTGCAAAATTCTGCAGAAGTTTGGCCACTGTTCCTAATGGAACAAGCCAACTTCTAACCATCCAAAAATAGTTTCTAGGTGATTTCTAACTTCAATCACACCCTCTAAACATATTGTAATACTAATACAACTTGTTGGCTCACTAAGGCATGGATTTAGAGTCAAAACCATACCAAGTCATACTCATTCTTCAACTTCAAATTCAAGAAGCTCCATAGATAAACTCAAAACTAAAACTAACCATCAAGCCTCTATCAACTCTAGTTGAATCATAAACTAGGTTTAGAACAAATTAATCCAATCTAATCAATGGAAAAACCATGTCAAATCAATCTTCCAATATCACCATGAATATCCCAAATTAAAAGAATATAGCAAGAATAAGAGTTTGAGAGCCAATCCCCTTACCTCTTGAAGACTACTTGATTCTTGAAGCCTTGCTCTTGATCTAGCCTTGGACCGTCTTGCTCTTCCTCTTCTTTCTTCCCCTTCCTCTCTTATCTCCTTTTCTCTTTTCTTTTTTTTCTTTTTCCCCTTTCCTCTTTTGTTTATTCCTTATTTCTTTTCTGCTGGGGTTTGGGGAAATGAGGGGAAATAGGAGAAAAGGATTTAAGTTTCTATACTAAAACTTATATTAGCTAAGGACACTTGAATTATGCTAGTTCAAGTTTTTTACCTTTCGACAACTTTAGAATAAATACTAGGATTCATCTAAATTGTTATTTCACTTTTATTCTATTTTTTCCATATCTGCTGGAAGTGAATCCGACATTAAAAGTATAACCAGTATACCTAAAAATAACAAACTGACTCCAATTATTCTCAAATTTTAATTGCACCTTACTTAACTCATTTGTGACTTAGAAACAAGTTATCCATACTTGTTTCTCTCAACTTAGCAATTTATGCTACTATTTGAATCATTTTAAGCTACTTTTCAACTTCTGTGTTGTAGTAAAGTGCTTAAACTAACTCAGTTTGTCACAAAACTGAACTGCCATGTTAAGCAAGTATTAAGTTACCTTTGTAACTCATTTACTAGCCTAACATGTTATTGAGGGTGTTACAAAGACTATATTTCTTATGTATAATGTTTGAATTTAGTTTTTTTAATAGCTTAATCACAAAATATTGTTAAACAAACATAAATATATTTTATTTGTTATAAAAAAGTAACATTTATATAATGTTTTGGATAAAATACTCCAAGAATTTTGTTTTGATATTTTGAATAATAATTATATTTCACATAATTATATTTTTATAATTATTTCTCACTTTTACATAATTAATGCTTCACAAAACCTAACAAAATTTTAACTCAAAAACAATAAAAATAACATATGTGCATGTCGGGACCTTTTTTTGCAAAAAATAAAACTTTTTATAGCAAAAAGTAAAATCAGTTAACCTTTTTTTTCTCTCCCCATCATTTGCTTACCTCGCTTCTCTCTCTCTCTCTCTCTCTCATATCATTTCATGCTTTGTTTTTCTCTCTAGCACATGCGACAAATGTGTGGCTCACAATTCAAAAAAGATTGTAATTTACAACCTCCTAAAAAGGGAGTTCCGAAGTGAACCCCTTTAGATAAAAGAAAATTTTATTTATTTGTTATTTATCAACATATTTTTTCTTAATATTACGAGATTTCTTAATTTTTTAAATGTGAGATTAATTCTCGTCTATTATATTGAAACTATTTCTTGTTCTCTTGAACCCTCAATATTACAAAGACCTTTTAACTTCTAAACTCAAATTTACTTACTACTTAATCCATTTCTTACAAATTCATTCATTACATTAAGATCTTATAAGTTTTATATATATATATATATATATTATTGCCATAATTTTTGCTATAATTTAACATTCTTTAAATAATTATAATTTCTTGATTTTTAATTTGTAAAATTAAATAATATTTTTTGTGAATAATAGAGATAAATAAAAAAATGAGAGAATAGAGAAAAAAAAAATTATTTGATAAAAGATGCATCCTATAATGTCCCAAAACTAATATTAATAATATATTCAGATTTACACAAAAATAATTAGGTTTAGACATGTCATGACTAAACTAATATTATTCTCTGATATTCAACTTTGTTATACATATATACAAGTATCGTGAAGGAAAAGTAATAAATATACATATAACTGGAAATTATGTTTCATATAACTAGTACATCAATGTTTAAAATAGTACATACTAAGCCATTGAAGGCATATTTACAAATACACTAGATACAAGACAATGGTCAAAATTGTAGTCTATCCCCATTATACATCCACATCTTCTGTCTCACTTTGCATGAGGATCTTGCGTTGGAATTATCATGAAAAAAATAGAAATACGAGGGGTGAGAATTCAAAAATTCTTAGTAGTACTAACATATAAGTGACATCATAATAACTCTAGTTGTTTTAGGAAATTAAATCAATATTTAAAATATAATATAGAAATATGGCAAAAACAAAAAAAAAGTCATTTATCTTCCCATGACAGAAATTCAATTACTATCATTATTCTATAACACATAGTCATCCAATGTATATTTATAATTTCAATACATCATTAATTGATCATAGATTACACCATGAATAAATCAAGTACAAACTATACCTTACTATCTCTAGAATACTTACATTTCTCCATAAGGCCAACATTTAATATCAAATCTATGATTCATATAAATAATAAACTCATGATGAAGTATATCTGCTCAACCAACCATAAATGATTACCTTTTAAGTTTATTCCCAAGTAACTCTGGCTAAAACTATAAAGAATCTTATTTAGGATCACCTCCTCTTCTAAGGATTATGTCCAATAACAGATTTAGGTTCACCTTCTCTCCTGAGGATCACCTCTTGAATTCATATTTAAGACCATCCTCATTCTCAATGATTATTTAAGGTCATCCTCCTTCCCGAGGATTATTCAAGATCATCCTCTTACTCGAGGATTATTCAAGATCATCCTTTAACCTAAGGATTATTCAAGATCATCCTCCTACACGAGGACTTTTTTAAGGATTATTCAAGATCATCCTCTTACACAAGAATTATTCAAGATCACCTCCCTCCTGAGGATAATTTCTTTTACATTTTTGGTCTCCTGAGCAATCAAGGATGCACATAAGCATATATAATTCTATAAATTATCATTCTCAGCTTATCTTTAACATTTACATAAGCAAAATATCTCAGTGCATCATAAAATATCCTATAAGAAACATAAGTAAACTCATCATAACATAAGTTGGCTTGTAAGACATCTCATCATATCATGAGCCTCACAAGGCTCATATCATAGAGAATTTCACTTTCATTTGTTATACCAACAATCCAATCCCAAACACTGGGAGTTCATATACATCTCAATAATAACAACATAATTTCATAGTATAAATTTAAATTTCCCTAATTTACCAATTAAGGGTATCGACCTCATAGATTTAATCAACAATAAACTCATTTTAGAGGCTAAGCCTTGGTTTCCATTTTGGCTAAGAACACTCAAGTATCAACTATTATCTAATCATCACAAATAACCATCAAGTCTAATTTCATAAATTAATTATAGGGAAATTACCAATTTACCAATTAACAATAAAGTCCATTAATTCTTCCAGGGAAAATTCTTCCCTTCCATTATCAACCAAGCACAACAAACATAGAACCAACAACATTTTAAACCATAAATTAGGAGCTTTAGCAATAGGATATGGTAGATATCAATTTAATTCTATGAGTGAACACAATATCAAGTAATTTGGTTCTCAATTCTTTTAGGCCTCAGCCTCCATGGCCATTTCCATCATCCATTCTCAATTTTATTAAGTCAATTAACATTCATTTAGTTTTCTAATCACACAATTAACCCCTAATTATCTAATTAACAATCCAAACTCTCATCTTTTCCTTCCATATCTTGCAGCCAACCATGGCTCTTGATGGCTAAGTTTCTAGCCACCATTTGCGAGCAACCCACAACCAACTTAGATCTTTGGTAGCTAATTCTTAGCCATCCATCATAACATCAAGTCGTGGCCACCATTAACCACCATAACCTTTCCTTGGCTATTATAAGGGGCGGCCATCACCATGGCCAAGAACCCTCATTCCTACCTTTATGGTAGCCCAACCTGTGGCCACCACAACCCATCCATCTTCAACAATTGAGCCAACAAAGTGACGACCACCACTATGGTAGCTGAAACCACCTCCTTCCTTCCTTTAAAATGGCCAAACCGTGGCATCCAACTCTAAACCGCCATCAGTCATGGCCATAACCAGCTGCCACCTCACCTCCCAACCATCAGCATGAGTCAAAACCACCATAGAAACAAGTAAAAGCAAGAAAGAGATAAAGAAACCCCAACCTCTCGCTTGTTAGACATGGTGGAGGATAATAGAGATGGGTGAACATGGATGGATAGAGAAACTAATTAGTGTAAGACATAGAGCGAAGTGAGATGATTGTCTCCTTAACTAGAGTAACCTCAATCATTGTCTCTAAGGCCACCCATACACAACTTGGAAGATGGCGGTGAAAGCTTTTTTTCCTTCTACTCTGACGCTGCTCTCTCTTTCTCTTTTATTTTTCTTATCTTTCTTTTTCTTTTCTCTGCATTCGTTTTTTCTTCTCTCTCTTTGTTTTCTTTCTCTTTTTGACTTTGTTGCCACAGAATATATGTGGCTATGGTGAAAGAGAGTAAGCGATAAGAATCAAAGATGTGGCTGTCTTTGATTGTGAGAGATTTATCTCTTAGGGATATTTTGATATTTCACTAATGAATTTTCTAGCTTTCATAAGTGTTATAGAAAATTTTATGATCCCATTAAATTCCTATACATATTATCTAAATAGCTATTAGGTTCTATTACTTTTTCTTAAGTTAATATAATCTTAAGGAAGTAACTAATACGTATTTGCTCTAACATGTATTTGTTTACATGTACCTGCCTTAACACGTAATCATTTTTAAAATAAATTTCATTCTCTATTTAACAGCTCCATAATTTTTCATAATTTTTGAGCTACTCTCCTATTTAATTTTAGTCTTTAAACATTTATTCTATTTATTAAAAATATGAAACTAATTTATTTAATTCCCAAAAATTACTATAATTCATTCTATTTATTTATAACATAGAAATAAATTTTTCATATTTATTTTCATTATTTAAACATTTTATGCTAATTTCTAGACTATTATGGGTTATGCCTCATGTTCAGTGTTCTATCATTAAGCTCAAATTAATTCAAAAAAAAAAAACAAAATTTAATAGATAGATTTCAGAAGTGCTAATGATCTTCTTTATTAATTATTTAGGCTAACAGGTTAGCGATGATGTTACAATTCTCCCTTCCTTTTAAAAATTTTGTCTTCAAAATTTAGTTACTTGATATAAAAAGTTTCGGGTAGTCTTGCATCACACTAGATGTTAGCTCCCAAGTAACTTTCTCTGTGAATGTCTTCAGTGTTCCAAATCTGCTATCATATTATTTCACCACTAGCTCCTATTCTCTTTTTTATTATCACCAAATCTATTAAAACCAGACAATATAAGATATCAAGAAAAGTAGTGACTTAGGTCTATAAACACTTATTTGGATTAAAAATGTTTTTACCAAGAGACACTATCACAAAATAAACTCCAGCCACAAAGGAAAAGCTTGGACAAAGACTACAAATACATTTGGAACCACTCAAACTTGCAAAATTAAACCAAAGACACAATCCAGTAGAGTCCATATATTACAAGAATCATGATTCTCCTTTCAGAAAAACAAAAATGAGGTTAAACAAAAATGAAAATGAATATTAAACAACTAAACAAATCAAAATAAAGTGATGTGTTAACTCTAAATGACACATTATTGACATTTAACAAATCATGGCCTACACCACTATGCATGAATCACAAGTTAGAGAAACCAAACTTTAAACCAACACTCCACGCTGACAAATCATTTACACAAACTAATGTATTTGCATATCATTAAAGCATAATAAGCATGGTAATGAAGAGAAAATAAATTGAATGCACTTCTTTGAAACCATGAGTCTTGACAATAGACAACTGTATGGGCGGTTGTCTTATCCATTGCATTTTCAGATAGCTATATGGGCAGTTGTCTTATCCTTTATATGAAATAGTTCAGATTATATTTATTTGGGAACATTACAAAAAGTAAGAAATGTAATTGTTTCTCAAATATTGAATAGTAAATTAAGTATTGTCTTCAACTTTAATTACGAGATCTGTTAAATAATAGTTTAATTGCCATTTGTAGTTGTATTTAATGTTTATGAGTTGTATATATATTCAATATGGATATTATAACTACTGATATTGGTACATTACTATCGAGAATTTTAGATTATTACCCCGGGTGTTGCCATGTAAATCCATGTGAAAGCTCATCTAGTGGTTTTTGTTTACCCCGTGACCATTTGTAGTTTCTGTTTTCTTGCCTTAGTATGCTTATATGATTTTGTTTCCTTAAAAATTTGGTTAAACCTGGTTTATATGTGAGTTATAATAGTAAACCAAATTTTGAGGACAAAATTTTAAAAAGGAGGAGAGAAATGTAACATCCCCTAGAACATTTTAGGCTAGTATAAGGTTCTAGAGATAGCCTCATACTTGTTTAACATGTCTGTGAAGTTTCATGGCAAACTGAGCTAGTTTAGGTACTTTGCCGTAACATAGAATGTGGAAATTAGCCTAAAATAACTTAGAAAATGGCATAAATTGCGTAGATAAGAGAAATAATTATGGATAAGTTGTTTTTAAGTTACAAATGAGTTAATGAAGTTGTAATTGAAGTTTGAAGGAAAACTGAGTTCGTTTGGTATTTTTAAGCACACTGAGTACGTGTTTTAATACCGAATGGACTTAGTGCAGATATAGAAATTAAAGATAATGATGAATTTGGTAATAAGACAAATCTTAGGATTTATTTTAATACCCATGGAGGTAAGAAAACTTGAAATAATAAGATCAAAGTGTTCCTAAGAGGTATAAAGTTTCAATGCAACCTTAATGCTTAACTATTAAGTTAAGCCAATATATGACTTCCTCCTCTCATTTTCTCACACGGACAGAAGCAGAAAACGCACAAGGGAGAAGAGAAGAGGAAAAGAGAAAAAAAGAAAAAAGAAAAAAGAAGAGGAGAGGAAGAGAAGGGAAAGAGGCAAGGCCAAGGCTTAAGCATCAACTTCACAAAAAGGTAGGGGGATTGTTTGTCTTAACTCCATCTTTCTTTTCTCTCCTCATGCATCATGTTTTTGAGCCCAAATAGAAAAATGGGTTTTTAGTGTTATTTGAGATTTCTATTTTTGATTTTCCTCCACTTTTGAGCTTGTTAATAGTTTCATAGTTGTTGTTTAGAACATGGACTGGTTCTTGTTTTTCCATGTATTTTGTTGTTTCAAAAATGAGTTTTTCATGGAAAACGGATTGAGTTTTGATGCTAGATTGAAGTATTAATATTGTATTTTGATTATTTACTATGATTGTTGAATGGAAAAGCTTTAAGAAAGTGAGTTTGATGGAGAAAACTTGATTTGGATTCAAGATTATGTAGAAACGTGTTCTACAGGATATTCTGCAGAATGGTCACTCCTAGGAACAGGGTTTTCACACCTAGGCGTGGTCTGATCAGTTTTCAGTTCAGGCGAGACAGAGAGTGTCACACCTAGACATGGAAAAGTTACGCCTAGGCGTCACTTCAAGAATTTTTTAGCATTGAGATTTTGAAAAATTGAAGCTTCCAATGTGCTGGGATACTTTATAGATGTTCCTTAAAGTTTGTTATGACACAAAAAGATATATTTCAATAAGGGATTGAGCACCTCATGTAGTTATGAAAATTAAGGATTTGATTCCTTTTTATGTAAGAGAAATTGATTTATGTGAAAGGTTAATAAAGGATGAATATGTTGAGTAAGGAGTTGGATATTGATGGAAATTAGTAAGTAACCAAGGTTTGCCTAGATATGATTTAAGAAGTGATAAGAGTAAGAGGTTCAAGTAGAATTTTGATATTAATGACATTTAGAAAGTAGGTTAAGGAGGTAATAGATTCCCTACCCACTACAAGGAGTAATGGAAAATTTATGACATTCATGACATTATTCATGACATTATACTAATACAACTCGCATTGCATCATATACATACATCATAGCATAACATATGCATTTCCAGGCAATTGTATGGGCAATTGTCTTATCCACTGCATTTTCAGGCAGTTGTTTGGGCGGTTGTTGTAACACCCCAAAATTTATTTATTTCATTATGAATATTCATTTTCTAATATTTGTAATTTTTGAATTTTTTTTTGGATTTTTCTGAGAATGCAGAATATTTTAATATTATTCCTCATTTTGCATATAAACTGAGCGGAGCCGAAAAAATGAGATATTTTTCCCGAGAACCTTGATTTGTGGAAACGTCAATGGGGGATCTTACTAAAATCGAGACTGGATACAGTTTATGAGATTTTACGTTTTTTGAGAAATTTTATCAGATAAAATAATAATCATTGTGTAAATTTCATCCGCTGGATAATTAATACTGACTTCTGTTAACATTTACAATTGTCCATTAGATAATAACATGTATTAAAAATCCTATCACATTATCCTAATGTAATCCACTTTATGTCTAATCAAATCCACTTTAACTCAAATTTATTGTATTTTAATCAAAGCTTCTTTGAGAAGCTTTGACCACCAAAAGACTAGTATGCCCTTGGCTTGTTGGAGAAGCCTCTCCACCCCTCCTTCTCTCTCCTATTGTCGCGGCATTCCTTGCCCAAGAGGGAGCAAAAATTTTCTCCCACACTTAACACGCTTAATCACATTTCACTCATTTTTCATCTATCTATTTCTCTCTCTAGTTTTCATCTTCCATTTTCTCTCCTCCTTCTCTCTTCTTCTCCTCCTTCACCACGGTTTGCAGCCCCCCTTTAGTGACCATTTCCCTTCATTTTTCTCTTCATTAACACCATTTTTACACTCCCCTCAACCTCCTCTACACTTCCTATTTAGAAAATTTCTTCAAAATCCATCATTTCCTCCATTGTCTTCCAAGACCAAGCTTCCAACTTTAAGG
The DNA here is from genome assembly GCA_029884605.1 of Ormosia emarginata. Taxonomy (NCBI): domain Eukaryota; kingdom Viridiplantae; phylum Streptophyta; class Magnoliopsida; order Fabales; family Fabaceae; genus Ormosia; species Ormosia emarginata. The sequence continues at coordinate 44,996,944 of JAQQTP010000077.1, read as the reverse complement.
TAAAGTTTCCATTTTTTCTTTTCCTTTTCTTCATTTTCGTGTTCTATGGTTTCATTGGAGACCAAAGATCCATCTTTTACTAAGCTTGATATTGATTCTTTGTGTTGGAAATTTTTAGGGTTTTTGGACCCCAAAATCGAATCCACCAAGGAGCAAATAGGAGACCATTTTTGTGTTCTTCCTTTAGATAAGAGGGAGATTTACTCACTTCAACCATTATTGGTGGTGAGGAGACCTTGTGTGATTGTTTGATGGAGAAATCCATAATTGCATGCTTGCTTTATTTGATGATTTTGTATATTTATGTGTTATTAATTGAAGTTGATGATTGAATAATGATTTTGAATGCATTGGTGGTGTTGGAATGTTTTGAAATGTTAGAATTAATGAATAGAAAATTTTAGGGTTTCCTACACTAAGGTGAGGTCACAGTTTTGGCTTGGATTTTTAGGGGATTGGAGTGATTTTGTGTGAGATAGCATTTGAGTGATTAGTTGTCAAGTATCTAATGCATAATATGAAGAAAAATTGGAACCTTGGTGACCTTGGGAGGCCACGATTTTGGCCCTAATTGTTAAGGATTATAATTAAAATTGTGAGTAATAAAACCTATGTATTTGGACATTAAAAGATTGATACTTATAATGGAAGAAATTGAGTTGGTAATGGTCTTTGGAGGCCACGGTTTTGAAAGGTTTTATTAGCCCAAAGAAAAATCCCATAATTGATCAAGACTTAGGGCATTGAAAAATGTAGGATCCATAATATGAAAATTGTGGTATGTGTGGAACAATGTATATGTATATATATTGATATTGAGAATTGGTTGATGCTATTGTGAGTTCCTATGTGGGACTAAGTTCTTGATGAAATTATGACATGTTGATATTGAGACATGAATATATGCCATTGTGGTATACTTTATGATAAATGTATCATTGATGAACATACATGATGTACATTGTGTTGTCATGCATATGTGTTGTCCATTAGACTTTGTTGGAAAGGCGATGTATGCCTAGGAGTTTGAATAACACCTATGTGCGGGTACGAGTAGACTAAGCTTAGGGTCATAGTAGTTGGCCCTGGGGGCGTCGGGGTGCAGGTGTCTCACAATTGATAGTGGTAGCTCCACTAGGGCCGTGGGATAGACCGATGCAAACACACCGATAATCCGGACTGAGACGCTGTCCTATATTGCGATCAACTATTGAGGTGCCATGTATAAGCCGCATTGCGCAAATAATTTTATAAGATGAGCACACTATTTTTAAGGCTAACGAGATACTGGCATAACTCCTTGATCATTCACTCTAAAAATGTTTATGTCTAGCTCCATGGAGTAGGAATTTGGTACCATTTGCATTGTGAACTGTCAGTCTCATAATTCATTGAGCATGAGCATTTATAACTGTGGAAAAGTATCTGCTCTTATTACTACAATAATTATTTGATTGCTTGAATTGTTGACTATTGGAAATATTGATGTTGTCTGCCTATTATTGTGGATTCTTACTACTATTTATTGTTGTTCTGCTTTTACTATCAATTTTAGTTATTACTGTGATTGGATATTTGAACTGTGTTGATATGTGGGCGTCTAACATCATTCTGTTTTCTTGCTACCATATTGGTAATGAAAGTTAGGTGTCTCACCTTTTTCTGTATTTCAATATTTCTGTTTATTTGTATACTTCTGAGAAGACGTTCATGAGGAAGAAAAGGAAACACCTGAGTTTCCGGGTTTTTGGCCATACTACGACTAGAGTTTGCTGAAGATGTCTTCGTGTCTGTGTCGATTTTTGGGGTATGCTATAACACCCCCCGTAGGGCATCACATTTCCGACTACTAACTTATAATCTGAAAATGATTTCATAAAAGGTTTGAGTTATAAAAGGTGGGTTTCAAAATTTCTTTTTGCGATAAACATAAACTTACTAATATTTATAAGTAATATTAAAAAATAGATTTAAACTGATTAAAACTCATATAACAAGCACCACTTAATATTTAACAATCATTCAAGAAATATAACACTTACAGACTCAATTTTTAACAGTAGCAAACCTCGTGACAGGTCATACTTAATAGCACGGTAAAATACTAACGAGAAAACTCAACATACTTATTTCATCTTGTATTCATCTTGATGCGTCATATATCTGTTCCTCATCAAAACTGTACACTAACCAATCCGGGATGGTCACTCCTCGATGTTGTCACCAAACTCAGAATATCTACTTCCCGTCACGTCTAAGGAACACGTTCCATCTATTATATAATTTTTAACAATACAAGCACAACAAAACAATATGACAAAGAGGTGAGATCACCTACGCCAATACCAACATGGTAGCATAGAGATAACATAAACAACACACCACACAGATATATCATACCATAATTACAATTATGCCATCATCATAATGTATAAAATAACAATAATTACAATAATGCCATCAACATTATTTATCATCATCATCATCCAATATTCCTCAATTATTATATCACACAGATATAAATATTCAATATTTATGATAATGCCCTCAATTATTATCCAAGTATTCAACAGTTCAATTATCATAACCAATACTCAATAATGATGCATATGTTATGCATGTAGCCTCAATGTCCTACTCTATGGAGGTTTTCATAATTTCGAGAAGAATGCTCTGGTTAATGTCAACCTTAGCCCAAAGACAATCTCTCAGTCATAGAAAAGAATCGTGTTATTGTTGGGTATCGTCAATGCGTTGCAACGGACTGCATCGCCAAGTGGCACATGGACATTTTGCCAATTAACATCCACTAGTCGACCACCGCGCCTTGACGCCCCCAAGATCCATCATAGACCTCACTATCAATTCTCATTCCCTCTTCAACCATAAGGGTCACAATATCATCAACTATTAATTTTCGTTCAATGCAATTTTGTTCAAATTCATGATATGCCTCAATGCATATTTTACTATTTCATCATATACCTCAATGCATCTTTCCAATGCATATTCAATGCACTAACGTCAATCACAGGCAAAATTCATCATTTTCTAGTATAGTGTCCATACACTGGTTCAACAGTAATCATACTGTATATTCAATAGCGAAATCATGTTATCGCATTTTCATAATCACAAAACACTTTTGTCGTGTTTTCATAATCGCGCAACATTTCTGTTATGTTTTCACAATTTCACAAAGTTTCTGTTACGTTTTCAAATCATGTAGCAATTTTCCATCGTTTCTCAATTACGTAAAAATATTCTATCATTTTTTTCAATCACGTAGTGATTTTTCAATGTTTTCTCAATCACGTATAAATATTTACACGTTTCTCAAATCACATAGTGATTTTCCACCATTTTCACAATCGCGTAACTTAAAAATCATTCTTTTAAGTCGCGTAAACCATTTTCCATCATTTTTGAAATATTTAAACGCTTTCCAAATTGCGTAAAAATATTTTAACGTTTTTCAAATCACGTAGCTTAAAAATCACATTTTTAAGTTACGTAAATCGTTTTTCACCATAATTCCATTACGAAAAATATTTCTCAACCTTCAAAAATTCCATTTCAACCTTTCTCATAATAATATGACTTCGTACTTCATTTTCCACATTTCCATATTCAAGAAATCCTTTTCGTAACAAATTCCACAATTTCACCATTTCCATTGATGTAAATAAATGTTTTCAAATCTTTAAAATTCCTTATCACAATTCAAAACCCAAAGGATGAGTTATACATTAGAAAATATCAAATCACTATTATATTCTCCATTTTTCTCAAATCAATGCTAAAATCAATTCTCTTCAAAATAAATTGAGGTTCAAACACTTTCAACCTCTTTTTGTCTTTCATAAACGAAATTCCATCTTTCAAGTAACAAAACACCTTGTTTCCATTTTCTTTAATCCTTGTACTAAAATACTTTGTTCAAACACTTCGTTTCCACTTTGAAATCACTTTGTTTCAAAAAACCAAAACTATTCCAATCTCCTAAAATCCGTGGAGTCTTTGGCCATTGAAGCCATCATTTCTTTTTTTCTAAATTAACTAAGTTCCATTCTTGTTTTTACACAAACAAAATCATTAAAATTTTGTTTCAAAACCGTGAGACTCATAGTCTTAAAAACCAATTCATTTGTTCATTTTCATTTTCACTTTATTTGCAAATCCTTAAAATCATCAATTCATTGCTCTTTTCATTTAAAACTCATGATTAATAAAATACTTAGAATATTTTTATTCAAAAATTATCTTGAGGCCGTGTGCCTCTATGGTTCTTTGGAACCAAAATTGTTTGCCTTTCCACCATCACATCATGGTATACATATACATATTTCATCATATATACCACAAGCATGCCATAATCAAAAGCAATAAATCATGCAAATCATACAAAACATGAACAAATAAATCAAACACATAAACACCTACAAATAATTACACGACCATGGATATGAATCCTCACATGGATTCACCATCCATCAAATACACAACCATCTCTCACCACAATACTTGGTAGGTGAGATGGATCTCCCTCTTACCTTATGAAGAACCTCCAAAGCTCCTTGGTTTGCTTCTTTTTCCAAGTCCTTCACCACCAAAAGCTTCTCAAATACAAAACAAAACACAAGTTTATTAGCACATTAAGCTTGAACAAGGTAAACCATGGATCAAACATGGCTTAAAAATTTAAATATAAGATCTAGAAAAGAATATCAAGAACTTCACCCTTTACCCTTCAAACTTGATCTTAGGAAAAGTACTTGAAAATGGATGATTTAGAGAATGTCTCCAATATGAAAGTTGCTTAGAATATCATGTAGATTCAAGATCTATGGTAGGATGAAATTAAAAGAGATTGGAGGGTGATTTTGGGTGGTATGGCCGAATGGTTCCTCTTGAAGAACAAGGATGGAGTTTTTGATTTTTGTGAAAGGAAGGCTTCTTAGACTTGATTAATATAAAGAATGAAGTGAAAACACTTGATTTTCCTTCCTACCAATTTCGTGGAGCTCCTTGGAAAATCCCTAAAAATTATAAACAAGTCTTAAAATCAATAACAAGTAAAAGAATAGGTAAACCATGGTTTAATCATGGTTTAGAAAATTAAAATTATAAGATTGAGTGAAGAAATAAGAACTTTACCCTTTTTGGTAGAAACTTTAAGCTTGATTTTCAAGCTCTAGATGAATGATTTTGTGAAAACTCATAACTAGAGATGTTCTTAGAATGATGTTTAGGTTTAGAAAATCAAGTTGGATGAAATTACAGAAATTTGGATGATGGTTCTTGATGAGCTAGCCGTGAGCTTCAATTTGGAGAGAAGGAGAAAGAGAATAGATAGAAGACTTAGGACTTCAAAGTGAGATAAAATGTACATAAACATCCCTCCTCCTTTGGCGATTGCCGTAGAAACATGTAGGAAAATAAAGTGGAGAAGTTTTACTATCACTTATGACTAGCACATGGCATAAGTCATCAACTTGTCATGCAATGGTCACCCTAGTTTTTCTTGACTTAAAACAAATAAATCACCTAATTCTAGAGACTTTGAGAAGCCTCCTAGCCGTGGAGCTTCAAGGAAAAACAAACCAAGTTCCTAATTCCATTACCAATTTTCTAGCAAAATATCAATTGACATAAATTTTAATGAACTATTATTTAAATCTAATTATCATTTACACAAACTAAAAGTAATTAGTTAAGGTTCATAATTTCCTTATAGACATAAATTACTAATAACTAAGCTAACTAAATTTAGTTCACTAAGTCTTTAATTTCTTTTAGATAAGTATAAGGTAGAAATACCAATTTGTAACAAGAAATCTCTAAGCTTTCTAATGGAGCTTAGCCGTGGAAATCTTTGCAAGAAGAGAAGAGAATATATTTATTTATAAGAAGAAGGTGATAACTTTAAACAAATAAAAGTCAAGTCCAAGACCCTCTAAAATTATGCATGGCCGTGGAACTCCAAATAAAAAGACTAACCAAGTTTTGTTTTCAAAGTCTTTTAGTTTAACTAATTTGTTTCCTATTGGTTCAAGACAAGTCAAGCCACAAAGATTGATCAATTTTTGGGTGTAGCTTCTTGTAGGTATAACAGAAAATAGCCAAATGAATTAATTGCACAAATTTTGTCTCCTTCAAATGAATGGCCGTAGAAAACAAATGGAGAGCCACCATAATTGACTTTTTCATTGATGTTTGATATAATTGAGGAAAGAAGAATTAAGTGTAGAATTTTTTGCCATAAAAAGGATGCATGGCCGTAGAGTGAAGAGAGAAAATAGTGAATTATTTGGGCAAATAATTGGTACTAAATCATTGAGAAATTTTCCAAGTGATAGTAACAAACTTAGACCATTGGATTCATTCCTCCTTTAAATCATAGCCATTAGAGGCATCTACAAAAATGAATGGTCAAGATCCCTTCTTACTTTAAATCCTAGGGTCATAATTAGTCATAGTCATTTTAGAAGACCAAATCTCCACCCTTGATTAATTCTTCATCCAATGGTTATAAATGGTCATAGCCACTTTATAAGACTAAATCTTCACCCTTGATTAAATGAAGATCAACTCTTCACCGTTAATTAAATCCATGGTGGATATCCAAACCACCAATGTTGACTTAAGCAGTATAATATTTATTTTTTTTCTATCTGCTATTACCATTTGAATAATATTTTTACTATATTTTTATCGACCGATAATTAAATACAGTACAAAATACAGTAAAAGAAAATTTGAAAAACTGTCTCCAGATTTAGGTTTAGTAAGATCCTCCATCTTCGTCTCAACAGTACAAATTTTTCCATCTGTAGAAAAATTTTCACTTTTCAAGACCCACCCTGGGCCCACACAAGGCCACCTAGGCCCACAAACAGCCCAAAAATAATCAGAGAAATATAAAAATTTCATAATCATCCACAAAATCATAAAAATTATAAAACTTATGAAAATCAAGTCGGATTAGTAAAAATCATTAAGGATTTACAAAAAGAAATAAAATACGAAGACTCATATATAGCTCTAAAATGATATTAAAATAATAAAAAAACATAAAAACTCTCAAAAATTCTTAAAAATCACAAAAATTATAAAATCCACAGAAGTCGAGTTGGATTATTCAAAATAATTAAGAATCGCCCGAAATAAATAAAATACGAATTTTCAGGGTGTTACATATGCTAGGATGACCTTTCATAGAGGACCCAATTACTGGTACATCAACTTGAGCACGGACCAATGCATCTACCACTAGGAGCTGATGGTGTCTTTGGCGTGGGGGCGCTACGACTCGTCTATTTTTTATTTTACTACTTTTGTCCACTTAAAATTTTACCTGCCTGTTAGAGATCTGTGAGATGACTTTTACTACACCCCACAGGAGGACTCTTTCCTCTCCACTGCTCGGGCTTCTGCCCAAAATTCGGTCACTCTGATGGCAATTTCATCGGATGAAGAGGACCCTGAGGATGACCCAGCTACGGTCCCTTTTCGTTAGTCTTAGGGGCTGATACTGTCGGTGGCTACTGATGGCTAACTATTTATTTTTTTGGAGAAGCATGATGTTTTGCCATATGTGATGGGTGTACATTTGTATCAATTCGGTGGGTACATCTTTTACTTTTTGTATAATTTATTATGTAATTAAATAGGCTGATGCATAATATATATATATATATATATATATATATATATATATATATATATATATATATATATATATATATATATATATATATATATATATGTGGATGTATGACTTTCAATTCTGTGTCGATTTTATTGTATCTATGATTATTATTATCTCTTTATTATTGGTTCAAAAAAAAAAAAAAAATATGTACACATATTTCAATACTCGATTATTTTACCATCCAAGAACGCCAGTTATTTAATCACGGGTTAAAAATGAACCGGGTCTTAATAAATCAAAGTAATTATTTTTTTCCGCATTTCGTTTTAATTTCCTTATAGTGTGATGTTCCTTCTTCATGAGACAAGAGAAAAAGGGGCGTTACAGTTGTCTTATCCTTTGTATGAAATAGTTTAGATTATATTTATTTGGGAACATTACAAAATGTAAGAAATGTAATTGTTTCTCAAATATTGAATACTAAATTAAGTATTGTTTTTAGCTTTAATTACGAGATCTGTTAAGTGTAACACCCCAAAAATTTCTTATTTTCTATTATATATGTTTTTTTATAATATTTGTTATTTTATGATTTTTGTGAATTATTTAGGTGATTTTAATTATTTTATTATATTTTTTGATTTGCGTGCACATTAAGCGGGGCCAAAAAAATAAAATTTTTTCGAAGCCGAAAAATTTTGGACTGTGACACAGGGTCAGGGGATTTTACTAAACTCAAAGTCAGACACAGTTTGTGAAGTTTTTGTTTTTCGAGATTTTATCTAACAAATAAAATCAGGGTGCGTCCTATTATCTAACAGACAAGAAATACTAATTTTGTTAACTGTAATCTTTATCCATTGGATAATAACTTTTAGTAAAGTACTAGTCTTTTTTTCTAGAGTGTTCACTTTATGTGACATCATCCATGTGACATCACTTAGATGACATCACCTTTGACTTTCTAAAAAGTGAAACTAGCTTCCTTAGCAAGCTTCGGTGGAAACTTAGTGGAGAAGCTTTGTAACAAGCTTGTTGGAGAAGTTTCTTTTTCTCTCACCTTGGAGGAGGCCCACAGTTTTGGAGGGGGAAAAGATGAAAAAGTGTCATCTTTTTACTTAAGCTTACATTCATCTTTTCATTTCAAAAAGCTTTCACCTTTTTCTCTCACTTTTTCTCTTCTCATTTTCTTTCTACACCTCACAACCACCACCCTTCATTTCCCCCTTCTATTTTGTTTGGTCCAATCAATTACACTTCTTGAATCTACACACCATTTGGATGATTTTCTGTGTTGCGATCATCATCTAATTCTCTCATTTTCATCATTTTCTTTCAAAGCCCTAACTTGAAACCCTTAAGATAAGATTCTTGATCTTCATTTTTCTCTTCTCTTTTTTGTGTTCAAGGCCGTCATCTTGATCATTGGTCTTCTCTTTTCAATCTTTAGGTGTTGATTTTGTGAGTTTGAAACTTCTAGGGTTTGGTTGGAGGTGTTGGATGAAATTTTAAGAAGCATCAAGGAGCTTTCTTTTCTTGTCATCTCTTTAGGTAAGAGGGAGATTTATCCTCTTCAACCATCCATGGTGGTGAGAAACAAATTTTGTGTGTGTGTGAATAATTCATGTGCAGATTCATTCACTTATTTGTATAAGTTCAATGCTTTGTGATTATTTGCTTTACTTGATTTTATTGCTTTGAATATTATGCATGAACTTGCTAGAATAGAAATATGATCATTGTTATATGTTATATGATGTGAATCACTTGGAAAGGAAAGAGATTTTTGGTCCTATTGATCTTGAGGCTCACAACCAAGTAGGTAGAAATAGGGTGTCCAAGACAAAATTTTGTATCAATTGGGAATTTAATAAATCAAGTGATTAGTGTTTTATAAAACAAAGGAAATTTTGGATTCATAGACCCTTAAGGTTCACGGCCATGTAGGGAATCTAAGGCTAAGGAAATTTTGTATCAAGTTAGAACTTAGATAATTAGGTGATTAGAGACATAATTAGGAACTCATAAGATGAAAAAGAAGAGAACAAAATTTTATCCTTACATCAAGAATGATTTTCAGCCAAAGTGGTTAAAAATGGATTTGAATGATGTCTAAGAACTTAATAAATTAAGTGATTAGTGATTTATAAAATTGAGGTATTCTAATCAAGAAAGTTTTCTAAAGGCAATGGAAAAAGGGTTTTGTAAAAATTAAAGTAATATGGACTTTGGTGAGTAATGTTGGAAAAATCTTTCCTTGAAAAGTTTTATTATGATATACATTGGAAATTGAGGTTGATTTCTATATTGAGTTTTAAAAGTTTCAAAACAGAGTTTTAAATTAGCAATGACGATGTTGAGTAACTGAAAATAAACGGTGATTTTTGTTGTCATGTCCACGAGGGGGACCCAGATTTATTGAGGATTGTTATGGCCAAGTTGTGGCGTATGGTTACGAAGAAATCATATCATTGTTGAATGTGAATGCATTGAGTCATTTGTCATGCATTGTGAAAGTCCGTTGGACTTTGTTTGGTTAAGGTTGTAAGCCTAGGAGATGAATTACACTTTTGTGCAGGTGCGATATGCATAGTGTAGGTCATTGGTTGACCTTGAGAGTGTTGGGGTGCGGCTTATCCCACAAGTGGCCAGTTTGTAGCTCCACTGCGCCATGGTATAGACCAATGCAAACGTATCGATGATCTCGACCGAGACACTATCTTTAATCACGATCTGGTGTAGACTGTCTTGTATAAGCCATGTTGTGCAAATTGAGAAAATTGAAAGCACATGAATTAAGGTTGACGAGATACAAACAAATGTATTCTTGATCATTCTCTCCGAACCTGTGTTTAGCTCCATGGAGTAGGAAATTGGTCATATTATGCATATGCATAGTCAGTCGACATCTCACTGTAGCATTTACATATCTGTTGATTTATATGTTGAATTACTCATTGGAATATTTATTAAATTATCTGCTATATGAAACAATGATTATATGTGTATTTCTGTATTTTGAATGACATTACTGTCATTGTTGTTTTTATGCTACCATGTTGGTATTGTTGTAGGAAATCTTACCTTTTTATCATGTTATTCTGTTATGTGTGTGTGTGTGTGTGTGTGTGTGTGTGTGTATGTGTATATGTATATATATATATATATATATATATATATATATATATATATATATATATATATATATATATATATATATATATATATCTGTGTGTGTGCTTGATGAAGACTGAGAAGAAGGCGAAGTAGATCGTACCTTTATGTTGTTTTGTTTTGTTGGCGATGATGACTAGGAGAAATTTCAATGCTTTCATCAGAGTACAGTTTCTTGATGGTACGAATGCATGGCGCATTGACTGGGCTGTTGAGAGCGTTAGATATATAGGGGATGTGACTATATCTGTTTGCCAGACCCGTGATGGAGACCCTTTCTTTTCTCTTGATGTTACATTGTGCCTGGAGTTTAAGATGCCCATCAGAGAGCAATGAGGGGACCGGTTTTATACCCCTCAGGAGGACTTATTTATATCTTCTACTCGGGCCCTTGCCTGTGAGCCTGTGGCTCCTATTAGGATTACCTCTTCTAAGGAGGATCTGTCTATGGGTTCTTCTATATTATCCTCTCTGATGTAATGATATTAATTAGGGTTATAGTAGCTTAATAAGTCTGGTATAAATTGCCTGATGATTTTAGTAATTGTTTGGGCTGAATTGAGCGTAAATCTATAACACTGAATACGAGAAATAACTTAAAATAGTTCAGAATTTAGCTTAAATAGCTAAATGTATGGGAATAAATATGGTAAAGTTATTTTGAAGTCATTAAGGATTGGAACGAGCTCTATGGAATTTTAGAAGATCAAATAAGTTAGTTCGGCATTTTTTTTAATCACACTATGATAATGTTTAAAGACCAAACTAATCAGATAAATGGATCATAAATCGTAGGGGTATGAGCAAGTGTAATATAGAAGAATGAAGATTAATTTGAGAGTAGAAACATGTTGAAATGGACACTTGTAAGCTTCTAAATTCAATTCCATAAAGTTTAATTTAACCAATGGATGAATAATGAAGCTTAGTGTCTGATAAAGGTGTATACAAATGATTGTGGAAAAATAAAACTGAGAAATGCGTGAAATCCTAGAATTTTCCATAATACCTATGGAGGTTGGAAAAATCCATTTCTGATAGATTAAAGTGTCTTTAGCAGATAAAAATTTATCTGTTGAATTTCACTTTTTCCTTTCTATTTTTCCTGCCCTCACGTCTCCCCCTCATTATTGCTCTTGAGAGATATTTTTCTCTCTTTTCTCTCCCCTCACTCACGTTAAGTCATCCAGAGATAAAAGAAAAGAAACAAAAGAGAGGAAATGAGAAAGAGGGAGAGGGAAACGTGAGCTGTGGTAGAAAATAGAGAAAAATAAAGAAGAAAGAAGACACTTAAGGTAGAAGCTAGAGGAAAGAACCATGGAAGAGGAAGAAATGAAGACCAAGCAAGGAGGAGCTAGGAACAAGATCAAGACACCATGGAAACTAGGTAGGGGGTTTTTCTTTCATCTTTTCTACTATTTCTTTGTTTTCCAAATTCTTGGAAACTTGAGATTTGAATGATGATTTTGTAATGGAAAAGATGATTGTATAAAGATTATGATTTGAAAACTTGATTCTTAGTTTAGATCTTGATGACTTTTGAGATTTGGAAAAATGGGTTTTATACCCATATTGAGATTTATTGTTTTATGAGTGTTTTGGATGCATTTTTGTGATGACTTGATATTGTTGATGATGATTATTGGTTTGATTTGGGTTAGAATGGTTTAAGAACTCTGATTTCTGCATAAAACGAGCTTGTAATCGATTACATAGCCCTTGTAATAGATTACAATGCTTCTGGAGTTGCAAAAATGGTTTCTGGGCTAAATGTAATCGATCACATCCTGGATGTAATCGATTACATAGCCTCTGGTTGAGATGTAATCGATTACATCAGTCAAGTAATCGATTACCAGGCCCCTAAATAAGGGTTTTTGATCCAAAATTGATGGGAATGGAGTTCTTAACCCCATGGGACCTAAATACAAACCTTAAACCTTCAATTGAATGATTGAAATTCACTAGATTGTGAAAAGATTATGCATCCAAATAAATTTGAGAAAATGATTTCATGATATGATTGAATCAAATGAGATTGATGAGATAAATATCATGAGTATAAATGAATATCATTATGCATGATAATATGATATGATAATGATGAATCAAATATCAATGCATTATGCTATGAATTGAGATTTATTGATGAGATATCAATGCATGATGCTAAGATATGTGATTGATGAATTTGAATAGCCATGATGAGAATGATTGGATTATGCATTATATTGCATTTTTGATGATTTAATGAACAAAATGATTTGATTTTCATAGGTATCTCTTTGTGGAACTAGACCGAGTGAGGTTTTGGATATGCGTAGTAGTAGGGTAAGTTTTGGATAATGGTAAGAGAAAATTTGAGAATCTCTCTACACCAAAGTAATTGAGGTTGAGGGAAACCTCCTTCTTTACCCATGCTTCCCTGGACATCAAGTATTAGAGGAAGACCTCTTTACTTGGGGTTATCCTAAACCCCCAGATTGCGGGAAGCAGATTAAACTTCCCTTATCTCTAATGATCAATAGTGTGAGGATGGACATTCCCTCCCTATCAAAAGTAGTTGAGGATAGACATTCCCTCTCAACTTACCACTTGAAATGAGGACGGACATTCCCTCATCGTTGTGGTTGATTGAGATTGGTCTAGTTACCCAGGTAGTCTTGTGTAGCGAAAGCTATAAATGGGTTGAAGTGCACCAACCCAAAAGCAGACTATTACCAAGTGATTTGGTATTGTGAGGATGGACTTTCCTTCCATACCATTTGATTTGAGATGACACATATGTCCTGATGATTTGATGAATTGTAACATATTTTGAGACATGATGTCCATCGAATGAGATTTTCCTGATGATTTGAGATATGAATCTTGAAAGATGAGATTTCATCGAGTTTTGATAAAATATTTATGATTTGACAACTCGAGACTAGATGACTTGAATTACCATTTAAGATATGAGATTTCATGAGAATTTCTTGATATTTCTTAAGAATGGAAAATATATGAGATTTGATGATATAATTTTTGATTTACTGATTTGAGTCTTAATGACTTTGGATATGATGCGCTTGATGATTCTCAAGACAAGAATTTTAATGATATTTGATGATTATAAATGATTTTCATAATTAAATGAACATTTGTTTCGGGAAGAGGAAGAACCCTATTTGGCTTTAGTCACCTTCCTACGGATTATATAGAAATGATTTTCCCCCAAAACAGTTGGAATTATTGTGATGACACAATCTTTTATAACTTGGGAGTTTTTTATTCTCACCCCCCTACACCTTTGATTTCCATGATAATTCCAGGAAGGATTGATAATCACATATTTTATTCATTAAGAAACCCTCATTATTAGTCATTTACACTCTTCATGTACTTAATTGATTGAATTTGATTATGTTTTGTAAGTTTGAACTCGAATCGGACTTAATTGATTTTTCAGCATTATTCGGGTCTTACACTGTTTCTGTATTTTGGCCATATCTTGAGTTCTAAATGTCTGATAATTATGAATTTTACCTTGTAGGAAAGATAAAAGAGAGCTCTACAACTTTGATTAAGAGCTCAAAGTCAATTTCAGACATCTAGTGGAGCTAATTGGGCATGGAAATCAGAATACGGGATTTGTGACTTGAACCCGAACAGTGTGTAGTAACCATAACATAATTCGAGTTTGGGCATATAAAATGGGCTGAAAATTTGTAATATGAAATTTAAGACCCATATGTACAACTTTCATGTCAAGCACAAAACTTGATTCGGGCTCCTTGATGGAGATATTGGGTCTGAAAGTCAAAACAGAGGTGCTGAAACTGGTCCTGAACAGTCTGTAGTAATTGGGTCATATCTTGGGCTGTAGGACGAATTTTTGGGTGCTTCTAGAGCCATTGGAAAGCTTAGACAATTTCCTAGAACTTTCATGAAGACTACTTGGCTCAGAAATGACGAAATCAATGAGTTCAGCAATGAATACTTTCGGAGACAAGGAAGCTCACCTACCAAGCTCACCTACCAAGCTCACCTACCAAGCTCACCTACCAATCTCACCTACTAATTCCACCTACTAATCTCATCTACCCATCTGCTACTACTCTGAATCCTCTATAAAAGGAAGCATGTGGAGAGCTCTAAACACAACACACACTTAGTGTTAGAGATAGCTTTTCATAGTTCTTGTATATTTTTCCTTCATTGTAATGGAGAGCTAAGTCACTTCTAGTCAATTCGGGACTCTTGAAGAGATTGTGGCTTGGATTCTTGAGACTTTGGTTATGTAATGTATTTGATTTATATTTGAATTCCTCTTCTCTTCTTCTTCTGTTCTCTTGATCTTGAATGCATGAATGGTGATTCTGTTTATGTTTGATCTGATTTGATCTTGGTTTAAGATTAAGTATTGTGATGAAATTTAGAACTGATTGATCTAAACTAATCACGTAATTGAAGAGGTTAGGTTACTGATTTGTGCCTAGGTTAATTGAATTCGGTGCTTAAATTGACATATATTTACATGAATGGTGCGATTGTAGATTTGTGTTTATCACTTGTCAATTGAATTCTGGACGATTGTCTAGTATGAATTCTGGATCTGATGCAGAGATCTCGGTTAGATCCAAGTTAACCATTCAAATGTATTTCAGGTGTTTGTTGAAAGGTCTATGATTGAATCCACCCAATCTCGGATAGATTTCTGAATTGACTGTTCTTTTAATTGTTATTTCTCTTTAAATCCTGTCACTGCGATCCTTGAACCATCAAAACCCCCCTTTTTCTAACTTTCACTTGATTTGATCAAATTGCATCTACGATCCTTGAGGAGACGATCCGGTGTTGTTCACTATACTACAAGTTTAGGTAATAACTTCAGTTATAATTTTGATTGAGTTCGGCGCTCGTCAAGGATCCAAGGTTGAGCAAGAAGATGAACGATGGAGCTGAAAGACGAAGTGATAGTTAGTTTCTTAGACTAGATTTTTGTACAATGAGGTAGATTACTATGTAATACCTAGTGATCATATAATTTGTATATGATTCATTTCATATTATATATGTAATATGCTTCTGCTAAAGGCTCATATTTTAGATATTATTAAATTGTTTCTTTAAAAATTTTGTGGATATTCATAAGTAATGCACCAAATCCTAATTACTGATGCTTAAACCGGTTACGTCATTAGTGTTAGTCTTTGGGATGTTACACTATGGTATCAGAGCAGTTCATCTTATTGACTCAGGGTATGGACTAGCTATGTTTTGTTATGCATTTGTCTTATCCCAGTGATAAGATGCATAGGTAGAGCTGCATAACTGCCTTAGGATTGTATGTATAGTTAACTGTCATACAGTTACATGAATATTGAGCCTGATTAACTCAATATGTAATGTTCAATGTGTACAGTAAACTATTGCATCATCCAGACGTACGCGATGAGATAGAGCATCTGCTAGTGATAGAACGACATATATGATGGGGTTGATAAGAAAGATGACAGTCGTCAAGAAAAAGTAAATAGAGATGGTCGTACCCACAAATGAATTAATAATTGTAGTAAACAGAGTTTTGGAAAGGATGGATAATAACCCACATCCATAACAAAAAGATGGAGCAGCAGTCAAGAGAAACCTGGGATTTCATGATCCTTCAGGGATCAGGAAGACCAACCTTCCATCAATTCGAAGAAGGAATGATATTGCTAAAGTTGAGGAGTTGAAGAGGAAGTTGAAGAAACAAAAAGAATTCTGATAGATTCATCGTTTGATATGTTTGAAGAGAGTGCTCAGTTTAGGTGTGCTCCACCTATGCTTAGAGCGGAGAAGATGTTTGAGAACATCCAGTCTAAACTTCTTGAAGCTTCTCAATTCCTCCATTGCCTGCTTCCAGAATGGAAAGACTGTGACATTCATGGTCCGTGAAAGAAGAAGAATCTTATTGAGTATAGAATCATTACTCAATGCATAACTTCTACAAGGGTCAATGACCAATATCTGACTAATGTTTAGTTAAAAAATTAATGTCAAGTTTGGTGGGTTGAATTCGTTGTTAGGTGTTGAATATTCTCCTTCTTTTCCTATTGTTTCTAGAGTTTCTACCCATATTATAGGTATGGACGTGTCACATGATTCGCTAGGACAGTCTGGTATTCCTTCAATTACGGCATGATTAGCTCTAGACTGTGGCTTTAAAAATGTTAGTTTGAAAGACTAAAATATGGTCGAATGAAAGACCAAGAGGTTGCTAGTAATAGCATAAGCCTAAAATGATTGAAGGATGATTAAAGTTATTTTTTTTATAGGTCATGAATGATTTGATAAACTAGATAAAAGAGGGAACAATAGTGTTCTTAAAGGATGACTTAAGGTCAGAGTACTATTAGAACAAGTTTGAGAGAAAATATTTTGAAGACCATCCTTAGAATCAAATATGAACACCAAGCATCTGTAATCCTCGTGGATTAGACGAACAGATTTTCTGGACCATATCTAGACAAGATGGTCATGGTCTTTGTAGATGATATTTTCATCTATTTAAAGACATTTAAAGAGCATGAAGATCACCTCAGGAAGGTTCTAGAAATTCTGAGAGAGAAGCAATTGTATGTTGGCAGGACGCAATTACTAGAACACGTAATTTCTAGAGAAAGGATAATTATAGGCCTAAGTAAGAATGAACTCGAGAACAAAAAGAGGCAATGTTTTTGAATACACACAAGAGTACAAAAATAATTTCCAAGGACTGAAAAAAAGATTACCTACCATATCAGTTCTAGTGGCCCCGAATCCTAGGAAACTTCGAGATATACTCTGATGCCTCAAAGAGAGAGGTAGGATGCGTGTGATACCAGTTGGGCAAGTAGTTGCTTACACCTTTAGGCAATTGAGATTGCATTAGGACAAATATCCAACCCCTAACTTAAGATTGATAGCTGTGGTGCTTGCCCTGAAAATTTGGAGGCACTAGGTGTATAGAGTTAAGTTTGAGGTCTTAAATGACCATAAGAGTTTGAAATACCTATTTGATAAGAAACAATTAAACATGAGGCAAAAACGATAGGTGGAGTTCTTGAAGATTATGATCTTGAGTTAAGTACTATATGGGTAAGGCCACTGAAGTAGTTGAGGAACTGATCAAAAAATTTTTGCACATGTCCTATATGGTGGTGTAAGGGATGAAACCTTAGTGAGTTTTTGGAACTTGAGTCTGATAGTGACTATGTTGTCACATAGTCCTTGTTTGGACATATTAGAACTTCATGATGATGTGAGGGCTCAAGTCAGGGATACTCAAGAAGGAAGTGAAAGACGGGACGATGATAATTAGAGGGAAACCTTGTGTCTCAAGATAATATATGATTAAAGAGATAATTGGAAGGCTTATAAAAGCTGACATTACTTGATGCGTCCGAATAAATTATTGACAAAAAAGGAATATAGACTATTAGAAATCCTCTAAATTTCTACACTCCTTAGGAATCCCTGAATAAAGATGGGAACGATGCCAAAAGCAAGAAGATGTTCTTGTGAGTCCTTTACCTGATAAAGGATGAGAATTGTAACCATCCTTTGGTTCCAAGAGAAGATCTTGGTTATGTGGTTGCAATTGTGAAGTATTTAACAGAGGAATTGAAACCATATTTGAGTTTCAATATAAAGTTAAAAGAAGTATAAGGGCTTACGTGGAGGATTCATGGAACGTCAAAGAAAAATAGATGTATATGGAATTAAGATTACTAAAGATGATTTCATTGTAACTGAAACCCTTGTGCACCCAAAGCAAATGAGGCGGATGAAACCTCATCAAGTCATAGGATTCAATTTTTCTTGATTAGAGACTTTGCGGGTGAGAGTATCTTGGGGAATTACATCTTGGCTCATGATTCCGAGAGCTAAGAAGAAATTCATGATCGTTTGACTCATGTGGAGTTTTCTTGGTAAGCGTCCTAATGGTAGACCTTCAGTGGTGCTTCATAAGGGGATACTATTAACTTGGAAAGGGTTTCAACTATGGAAAGTTGAACATATGCCATTCTAAACCTTCTATACTGTGGAAACAGCTAGTAACTCATAACCACTAGAAGTGCTGACACAGTGGGTGGAACAAAAAAGTATTCTTTTCTTGGGGTACAGACAGTTCTTTACAATTGTTTATTAGAATGGAACTAGTAATTTATCATCATCTTGCCTAGAGATATGGCTTAAGATTTCTTTAATTCTTATTAGATGAGATATACACTCCAAAGAAATGAAATACTGATACAGTACAATTCCTTGCCTAAGTACAAATATTTGGATGAGTTGTACTATCAGGAACTCAAAGTCAGAATGATGACAAGAAAGTGTTCAATATCAT
The DNA here is from genome assembly GCA_029884605.1 of Ormosia emarginata. NCBI lineage: Eukaryota > Viridiplantae > Streptophyta > Magnoliopsida > Fabales > Fabaceae > Ormosia > Ormosia emarginata. The sequence continues at coordinate 44,977,760 of JAQQTP010000077.1, read as the reverse complement.
AAATCTTGTGCGGCCAAAGTTTAAAAGTTAGAAACATCTAGACTTGTTGTCAAGCCATTCGTGAGTAGAATACATACTCCTGGTATGCGAAGCTTCTTAGATTTGGTTGACAACACTTTGCAGAAAGACAGACTTTAAAGGAGAGAGTGGTTGTTATACAAGATTTGCGGGAGATGATGAGCAAGAGACTTCCCTATGATATGGGAGATTTTTTTGATGAGCTTCTTGATCTGGATAATTTTACGGTGGTACTCCATCTCAACCCTAGATAAAAGCATAAGGCTAAAAAGTTTAAAGAGTTATCCCAAAACTTTTGAATGAGGATGATTAAATTTTGAGGAGAAAATTTATAAAAATGATGGGAGAAATGTAACATCCTCTCTGATGTAATGATATTAATTTGGGTTATAGTAGCTTAATAAGTCAGGTATGAATTGCCTGATGATTTTGGTAATTGTTTGGTCTGAATTAAGCGTAAATCTATAACACTGAATACGAGAAATAACTTAAAATAGTTCAAAATTTAGCTTAAATAAATAAATGTATGGGAATAAATATGGTAAAGTTATTTTGAAGTCATTAAGGATTGGAATGAGCTATATGGAATTTTGGAAGCTCAGATAAGTTAGTTTGACATTTTTTTTAATGACATTGCGATAGTGTTTAAAGACCAAACTAATCAGATAAATAGATCAGAAACCGTAGGGGTATGAGCAAGTGTAATATAGAAGAATGAAGATTAATTTGAGAGTAGAAACAGGTTGAAATGGACACTTGTAAGCTTCTAAATTCAGTTCTATAAGGTTTAATTTAACCCAGGGATGAATAGTAAAGCTTAGTGTCTGATAAAGGTGTATACAAATGATTGTAGAAAAATAAAACTGATTAATGCGTGAAATCCTAGAATTTTCCATAATGCCTATGGAGGATGGAAAAATCCATTTCTGAGAGATTAAAGTGTCTTTAGCAGATAAAAAATTATCTGCTGAATTTCACCTTTTCCCTCATATTTTTCCCTCCCTCATGTCTCCCCCTCATTATTGCTCTTGAGAGATATTTTTCTCTTTTTTCTCTCCCCTCACTCACGTTAAGTCATCAGGAGACAAAAGAAAAGAAAAAAAAGAGAGGAAATGAGAAAGAGTGAGAGGGAAATGTGAGATGTGGCAGAAAATAGAGAAAAAGAAAGAAAAAAGAAGACACCCAAGGTAGAAGCTAGAGCAAAGAACCATGGAAGGGGAAGACATGAAGACCAAGCAAAGAGGAGCTAGGAACAAGATCAAGACACCATGGAAACTAGGTAGGGGGTTTTCTTTCATCTTTTCTACTATTTCTTTATTTTCCAAATTCTTGGAAACTTGAGATTTGAATGATGATTTTGTAATGGAAAAGATGATTGTATAAAGATTATGATTTGAAAACTTGATTCTTGGTTTAGATCTTGATGACTTTTGAGATTTGAAAAAATGGGTTTTATACCCATATTGAGATTTATTGTTTTATGAGTATTTTGGATGCATTTTTGTGATGACTTGATGTTGTTTGATTTGACTTGAAGTGCACCAACCCGAAAGCAGGTTACTACTAAGTGATTTGGTATTGTGAGGATGGACATTCCCTCCATACCATTTGATTTGAGATGACATATGTGTCCTGATGATTTGATGAGTTGTAACATGTTTTGAGACATAATTTCCATCAAATGAGGTTTTCCTGATGATTTGAGATATAAATCTTGAAAGATTAGATTTCATCAAGTTTTGATAAAATATTTATGATTTGACAACTCGAGACTTGATGATTTGAATTATCATTTAAGATATGAGATTTCATGAGCATTTCTTGATATTTCTTGAGAATGGAAAATATAGGAGATTTGATGATATGATTTTCGATTTACTGATTTGAGTCTTAATGACTTTGGATATGATGTGCTTGATGATTCTCAAGACAAGAATTTTAATGATATTTGATGATTATAAATGATTTTCATAATTAAATGAACCTTTGATTTTCATTAAATGATATTTCCTACGGATTATATAGAAATGATTTTGCCCCAAAATAGCTGAAATTATCGTGATGACATGATATTTTATAACCTGGGAGTTTTTGAATCTCACCCCCCTACACCTTTGATTTCCATGATAATTCTAGGAAGGATCCAAGGTAGAGCAAGAAGATGAACGATGGAGCTGAAAGATGAAGTGATAGTTAGTTTCTTAGACTAGATTTTTGTACAATGAGGTAGATTGCTATGTAATACCTAGTGATCATATAATTTGTATATGATTTATTTCATATTATATAAGTAATATGCTTTCGCTAAAGGCTTATATTTTAAATATTATTAAATTATTTCTTTAAAAATTTTGTGGATATTCATAAGTAATGCACCAAATCCTAATTACTGATGCGTAAATCGGTTACGTCATTAGTGTTAGTCTTTGGGATGTTACACCTTCTCAGTAGCTTGGGGGTCTGAAATATTTTGTTGTTTTGGTGGTGTTATTTATAATCTTTTGGGTATGTAAAGCTTATACTTTTATTTTGCTAAGAACTCATGATGTATATGTGCCTATAATATGTATATTTTTATTTGGTGTATAGAATGTTCCTTGTATCCTTTTCCACAAAGTTTATGTTTTCTGCACATAAATATAACTATAAATATAAATAAAAAAAAAAGAAATTGGAAAATTCATATACTTATTTAATAAACAGGTAATTTTTATAAACCGGGTTTTAGTTTCTTTTGAGTTTCGTTTTTCGTTGATGTGACGCCCGTTGCGAAAATGGGTGTTACATTAAGTAATAGTTTAATTGCCATTTATAGTTGTATTTAATGTTTATGAGTTATATATATATTCAATATGGATATTACAACTGCTAGTATTAATACATTACTACTGGGAATTTTAGATTATCACCCCAGGTGTTACCATGTAAATCGATGTGAATGCTCATCCAATGGCCCGAAGAAAGAAAATGACTGAAGAGTAGTTTAGTATTATTATCCTTTAGTTTTAGTTTGTACATTATGTATATATTTATTTTAGACTTGTAAACAATTGTACATGTATATAATGAAGTATAGTTTTTACAAGGCTCTCTATAATAAATTCTTTATATGAATAATTATGGATTAGCTGAATATTATAAGTTAGTCGTAACATGACTAATACTATTTAAACATATATATTAGGTTTTCAGTATTAAGATGTTATATTTTGGTATTAGAGTAGTTTATCCTATGAGTCGAAGTATAGACTAACTAGGCTTAACAAGGTTTAGAAGCTTTTTTTTTCTAGAAAGTTTTGTGTGTATAGTGTAAATTTTTGCTTTGGTAGGATATTTACATAGGATTGTAGAACTTGCTTTGGATGGATTGCTAATAGCTACTATTATACAATTATATGATATTGAGACTGATCACCTTAATATGTAATGTTTTGTGTGCACAGGAAACTATGGTACCACTGAGGCGTAATCGAGGAAGCAGAAATAGAAGAAATAGGAATACAAATAATGAAAGACTAGACATGACTGAAGCAATAATGTCAATGGCCAATGCAATGAGAGAGCAGTCGACCATCACAGTAAATGCAATAAGGGATCAAGCAGCTATGATAACTAAAGTGTTTGAAATGCTGCAAGCCAATCAACATCAACAATCAGGGCAACCACAACCAGCATAGGAGGAACAAGTTGCTAGGAATCAATATTTTCAAAATTTCAGAAGTTAAATCCCCTGTATTTCAAAGGTGAAAATGATCCAACTGATAAGTGGTTGACTGAAGTGGAGAAAATCTTTGAGGTTATGCGATGCTCAGATGCACAAAAAGTTTTCTTCGCTTCTTTCATGTTTAGAGGGGCAGTAGAGCATTGGTGGAGGAATACTAAAAGATTATTAAAAGCAGCAAGAACACAAATTACATGGGAAGTGTTTAGAAACACATTCCTAGAATAATATTTTTCAAGAACAGTACGAGAGGCTAAAGATATGGAATTCCTCAAGCTTAAACAAGGAAGTATAATTGTAAGTCAATATGAAGAGAAGTTTAATGAGTTATTAAAGTTTTCTTCTTTGTATAGGCTCAACCCAAATGAACAGTGGAAATGTGTTAAATTTGAAGATAGGTTTAGAAGTGATATTAAGATGATGGTAAGACCACTAGATATTAGAGATTTCCTTTCCCTAGTAAATAGGAGTAAGATTGTGGAATCAGGATATTTCCAATTCCAAACAGAGCAAGGAGTACAAGATCTTTAGAGAAGAAAAAGTGAGGATGATAGATATAAGAAAGGCAAAAGGAATGTTTCAAAAGTTAGTCTTACTCAAGATGAGGATGATCAAGTTCAAAAGGTATCAAAAGGGGCTCAATGCCCTAAATATAGGAAAAATCATGGTGACAGACCCTACTTGGAGAGTATGTTATAAGTGTGGGCAACCAGGGCACTATGCGAGGGAATGTCCACAAAAAGAAGAAGCAAAGTTGGATACAAGATCTACAACTTAAGGAGACCAGGGAGAGTATTCATGTTACAACCTAAGGAGGATAAAAGTGGAGAGGAAACTTTGAGCTCATTCAACTTCTTTAACCTAAGGAGTAATGGTGAGTTAAAAGTTTTCCTTGTTTAGTTTCTGTTTTCTTACCTTAGTATGCTTATATGATTTTGTTTCCTTAAAAATTTGGTTAAACCTGGTTTATATGTGAGTTGTAATAGGTAAACTAAATTTTGAGGACAAAATTTTAAAAAGGAGGGGATAAATGTAACATCCCCGAGAACATTTTAAGCTAGTATAAGGTTCTAGAGATAGCCAGATACTTGTTTAACATGTCTGTGAAGTTTCATGGCAAACTGAGCTAGTTTAGGTACTTTTCCGTAACACAGAATGTGGAAATCAGCCTAAAATAACTCAGAAAATGGCATAAATTACGTAGATAAGAGAAATAATTATGGATAAGTTGTTTTTAAGTTATAAATGAGTTAAGGAAGTTGTAGTTGAAGTTTGAAGGAAATAGCACACTGAGTACGTGTTTTAATACCAAATGGACTTAGTGCAGATATAGAAATTAAAGATAATGATGAATTGGTAATAAGACAAATCTTAGGATTTATTTTAATACCCACGGAGGTGAGAAAACTTGAAATAATAAGATCAAAGTGTTTCTAAGAGGTATAAAGTTTTAGTGCAACCTTAATGCTTAACTATTAAGTTAAGCCAATATATGACTTCCTCATCTCATTTTCTCACACAGACAGAAGCAAAAAATGCACAAGGGAGAAGAGAAGAGGAAAAGAGAAAAGAGAAAAGAGAAAAAAGAAGAGGAGAGGAAGAGAAAGGAAAAAGGTAAGTGTAACATCCTGAAAAGTGTTTATTTAATTACAAATGATCATTTTATAATATTTTAGATTTTTGAAAAATTTTCTGGATTTTTTCGAAAACGTCGAATATTTTAATATATTCCTCGTTTTACGTATGTACTGGGCGGAACCGGAGAAATGAGATGTTCTCTCCGAGAACCTTGAACTATGAAAACGTCGATGAGGGATCTTACTAAACCCGAGGCTAGACACAATTTACAAAGTTTTACGTTTTTCGAAAAATTTTAACAGATAAAATAATAAAACACTGCGAAGAAATTATCTGTCAAATTTGTTAATGCTGACTTCTGCCAACTATAACTATTGTCCAATAAATAATATCATGTAATAAAAATCTTATCACATTATTTAAAATTTATCTTGTGTCAAACCCCTTTAGCCTTATTTTCAAAAAAAAAAATTGGTTAATTAAAAGCCCATTGTAGGAAGCTTCCAAGAAGTTTCCTATTTAACCCATTTTCTCTCTCTTCCCTCTCCTCTCTTCTCTATGGCAGAAGCAATGTGGGAAGCCCAAATATTTCCTCTCATCTTCCTAATATTTCATTCTTATTCTCTAAACCCCAAATACCCATTTCTCCATTTCCTCTCTTCTTCTTTTCCTTCTCCACCGAGCATCCACCCCTTTGGAAGACCATTTCCATGATTTGCTAAATCAAAACCATTTCCACTCATCTTCCACCACTCCAAGTTCTCTTTTGTTGATATCTTCTTGGTTCTTCTTTTTCTTCCTTTTCCATTTTTCCGCCAATGAAGCTAAAGCTTGGAGCTTTAAGATAAAGTCTTCAACTTTCTCCCATTTTTCTTGCTATTCTCATTTCTGTTGGTCCCCTAGGTGACCAAGAACCTATTTTTCATGGTTTGAGTGGACATTGTGGAAGTCACTCACATTTGAGTTTTTCTTGAAGGGGGAAAACGAAAACTTAGGGCAAGAAGGAGTACCACCATTGTGTTGTCTTCCAAATAGGTAAGAGGAAGATGATCCTCCTCAACCAATCTTAGTTAAGGGAATGTCTTGTGTGTTGTTGTAGATGAGGGAATCCATGTTGGATTACTCTCCTTGTCATATTGTGTTATTTCTATGATTTTGTAGTTGTTTGATTTGTGTGATTATATGGATTTGTAATGCGTGTTTTGATGACATAAACCATGCTTTGGATTGTTAGTAAATGATTGTAAAACCTTGAGATTGCATAGGCCACGGTTCTGCAGAAATGGATTCTGCAGAACCCCTGTAAATGCACTAGCGCTCAGGCGCTGTGCATAGAGCGTCTAGGCGCTCATTGCCCAGAGAATTTTTCCGGTAAAGCGGCTTGGTTAGTGCTCATGCGCTTCGTGTTCAGTGCTTAGGCGCTCAACCGGTGCCCAGGCGCTATAGATAAGGTGCCTAGGCGCCCATAGCAGAATCAGCTGGATAATTGTGAAATGATACTAAGACTTCCATATGATGATATTACAAAAAAGGGGTAAATAATATAAAATAAAGTAAGGAACTAGATTTGCTAAGGGAATTCCTCTAGAAAGAGAAATTTTATGAGAATAGACTACGTTAGGAAATTCAATCTATTATGGAAACTTAGTGTTGGATATTTGTAAGAATGGCAAATCTTGAATAAGAATGCATAATGGACCTTGAAAATGTATTACCTTATTTGATTTCAATATTATGATATTGTGGGACCATATGAATGACCAATGTTGTGTTGATGCTTATTTGAGCCATTTGTGGCATATTATGGAATAGTATATGATGTTGACCATACATGTTCATGCATAGAGTCTTATGCATTGTGAATGTCCTGTGGACTGTTATAAGGCCAAGTTGCCTAAGAGATTGAACACACCTTGGTGTGGGTGCGAATAGACTAGTGTAGGTCGTGTTATGACCTTGGGGGCATTGGGGTGCGGGTCCTTCACAGTGGGCAGTTGGTAGCTCTTCTATCCGTGGGGAAAACTGATGCAAACGCACCGACGATCCGGACCGAGACACTGTCCTATGTCGTGATCGAGCGTGGACTGTCTGTACAATGCCTGTATGTGCACGTAGAAAACTGTTGAGTTTTAACACCTTGGCCTTGGCAGCCGCGATACAGACACGTCTCCTGATCTTTCTCTCCGACTATTTGAGTCTATCTCCATGGAGTAGGAAATTTGAATACCGTATGCATGTGCATCATGAGATATTTTACTGTTAATGACTATTACCCTATGTGAATTTGAACTGTTGTATTATTATTATGAAAAAATGCCTGCCTAGAACTGTTTACTTGCTTACAGATGTACTATCTGCCTATTATTGTTATTATTTTTGGGGCTGTTATATAGGCGCTATGCGTCGTATTATTCCTGGCTGCCATAATTGGTAATGATGGTAAGATGTCTTACCTCTTTTCTGTGTTTCCATTATTTGCTGCCTGTGTGTATACTGTATCTACCGAAGATGACGGCATGGAAGCTGAAGCTCCCGATTTTCCTGGCTTCTTGCCCGAGCAAGACTAGTATCTATTGTGGAGCATGGAGGCACGCATGCGCGGATTTCTGGGCGACGTGCGTCTGACCTTCCTTGGAGGGCCAGAGTGCTAGCACATCAACCTGAGCTCTGACCGTTGTGTCTATATGAGAGATGTATCGATTTCCCTTGCCTGGAGACGTCATGAGGCGCCGATCCTCACCTTCCATGTCAGCCTGCGACTGGAGTTCTACTTACCCATCCGAGAGATGTGGGGTGATCGTTACTACACCCCTTGGGAGGACTCTTTTGATTCTATTGCTCGGGCTCCTGTCCGTGGTTCCGTGGTTCCCATGGAGGTTTCTTCTAAAGAGGAGGATCCTGCTGAGGATCCGGATACGGTCCGTCCTCATCTGAGGGACTGATGTTACTGGTAGCTGCTGATGGCTGCCAGTATTTTATTTTGGGGGCCTGATGTATTATTTTTTGGTGGGCTGTGTATTTTGATATTTCTGTTGGATGTATATGTAAAATCCATAGGTAGGTATAGTTTTGCTTTTTGGAAATTTCCAGGCTGTATCTAAAATATATTTGGCACCTAAATATATATGTATATGTACGTTATTCAGATGTGGGTTTCTGTTTACTGTTTTGTTCTTTACCGTTATTCATATTCCGCACTGTTAAAAAGGAAAAGAAAAAAAAATACACCACCAATTTTACTCACATATTAAAGTACTAAGCAAGTTAATTTTGAACTAAATGAACCGGGTCTTAATTGTTTAAAAATTTATTTTCTGCATTTCCTTTTGATTTGACTATGTGACGTTCCCTCCCAAAAATGGGCGTTACAGTAAGGCTAAGGCTTAAGCATCAACTTCACAAAGAGGTAGGGGATTGTTTGTCTTAACTCCATCTTTCTTTCCTCTCCTTATGCTTCACATTTTTGAGACCAAAGAGAAAAATGGGATTTTAGTGTTATTTGAGAATTCTATGTTTGATTTTCCTCCTTTTGAGCTTGTTAATAGTTTGGTTGGTTTATAGTTGTTGTTTAGAACATGGATTGGTTCCTATTTTTCCATGTATTTTGTTGTTTCAAAAATGGGTTTTTTATGGAAAATGGATTGAGTTTTGATGCTAGATTGAAGTATTAAGATTGTATTTTGATTATATACTATGATTGTTGAATGGAAAAGCTTCAAGAAAGTGAGTTTGATGGAGAAAACTTGATTTGGATTAAAGATTATGTAGAAACGTGTTATGCAAGATTTTCTACAGAATGGTCACGCCTACGAACAGGGTTTTCACGCCTAGGCATGGTCTGATCAGTTTTCAGTTCAGGTGAGACAGAGAGTGTCTCACCTAGGTGTGGAAAAGTCACGCCAAGGCGCCACTTCAAGAATTTTTTAGCATTGAGATTTTGAAAAATTGAAGCTTCCAATGTGTTGGGATACTTTATAGATGTTCCTTAAAGCTTGTTATGACACAAAAAGATATATTTCAATAAGGGATTGAGCAGCTCATGTAGTTATCAAAATTAAGGATTTGATTCCTTTTTATGTAAGAGAAATTGATTTATGTGAAAGGTTAATAAAGGATGAATATATTGAGTAAGGAGTTGGATATTGATGGAAATTAGTAAGTAAGTAACCAAGATTTGCCTAGATATGATTTCAGAAGTGATAAGAGTGAGAGGCTCAAGTAGAATTTTGATATTAATGACATTTAGAAAGTGGGTTAAGAAGGTAACAGATTCTCTCTTCACTACAAAGAGGAAAAGCATGTTTATGACATTAATGACATTCAGAAAGTGGGGTAAGGAGGTAATAGATTCCCTCCGCACTACAAGGAGTAATGGCAAATTTATGACATTCATGACATCAATGACATTATTCATGACATTATACTAATATAACTCGCAGTGCATCATATCCATACATCATAGCATAACATATGCATTTCCAGGCAATTGTATGAGCGGTTGTCTTATCCACTGCATTTTTAGGCAATTGTATAAGCAGTTGTCTTATCCTTTGTATGAAATAATTCAGATTGTATTTATTTGGGAACATTACAAAAAGTAAGAAATGTAATTGTTTCTCAAGTCTTGAATACTAAATTAAGTATTGTTTTCAGCTTTAATTACGAGATCTGTTAAGTAATATTTTAATTGTCATTTGTAGTTGTATTTAATGTTTATGAGTTGTATATATATTCAATATGGATATTACAACTGTTGGTATTAGTACATTACTACTGGGAATTTTAGATTCCCACCACGGGTGTTGCCATGTAAATCTAGGTGAAAGCTCGTCCAGTGACCCAAAGAAAGAAGAAGACCGAAGAGTAGTTTAGTATTATTATCCTTTAGTTTCATTTTGTACATTATGTATATATTTATTTTAGACTTGTAAACAATTGTTCATGTATATAATGAAGTATAGTTTTTACAAGGCTCTCCATAATAAATTCTTTATATGAATAATTATGGATTAGTTGAATATTATAAGTTAGTCGTAATATGACTAATACTGTTGAAACATATATATTAGGTTTTTAGTATTAGGATGTTACACTGTGGGTCTAGTATCCAACTTTGTTTTTTCCTTTGGTGAATACTTCGTAGCATAATGTCCTAGCTGCCTATATTGATAACACACTAATCATCCTACTAGACATGGTTTGATACCATGACTCTTTTTATACTTAGGGCACTAGCGCCCCTTGACTTTTTCTGAACTCATTTATCTTCATCTTGAAGAAAACCCGCTTTCAAAGTGCTCATCTTGCTTTTTTTATACTTGTCATCCTTACTCTTTTTTTCTGAAAATCTTGAATTCTTTACTCTGTTTGGAGTTGGAGACATCTCGTTTTCACAATTCTGCTTTAGTAACTAAAGTTGGTTAGCTTCATGCATCTTTAGCACTCTAACCATAATAGTTTTTTAGTTCCTCTTAACATTTATTGTGATCATTGTCTGCTCCCTCGTTGTATTGGCTATTGCCATGACTGCTCCTGCCATATTTGAACCTTCATTTACTGAGTTCTTATCTCCTTGGGCACGCCTTGGTGGTGCAATAATTTTCTGTTCACACAAAACATTACATATTGACTTTGTCAGACTCAATATCATATAACTGTGTAACAGTAGCTCAGAACAGTCCACCATAAGGCAAGTCATGCAATCCTAAGCAAACATTTCACAAAAGAGATAAGAATTGCACAACTTCTAACTAGAAAACACTAAACTTACCTAAGCCTAGTCAGTCCATACCTCGGCTCATAGGATGAACTATTCTGATACTAAAATGTAACATCCTAATACTGAAATCATAATATATCAAGCATATAGTTGGATAAATAGTATTAGCTATGCTACTTCTAATTGATTCATTAAACTAATTCATAACATTTATATAAATAAATCATCATGGAGAGCCTTGTGGAACAATATCCACTTATATACATAACTTTGCCATATTTGACATAAAGTAAAACTAACACATACATCTTTTTCTTTTACAACTTTAAACTTATATACCTGAAAATATAAAATCTATCTACTAAACATAAAGATAACTATGCTAATCTTCATTCTTCGTCTTCAGCTTGTCCTTGGAGCTTCAACCTGGATTTACATAGAACACATAGGGTGAGAATTTATAATTCTCAGTAATAGTGTACCAATACCAGTAGTCGTAATATTCACAATGAATATATACAACCCAATAACATCATAAGTAAAACTGTATCTAGTAACCAAACTATTATCCAATAATCAACATAGGTAAAATTATAACTACTAATCAAAAAAATACTCATCAAATATTATAAATAAAATTGTAATAACAACTCAATATTTAAAGAACAATTACATGCTTGCTCTATGTAATGTTCCCTGGTAACATAATTTGATCTGTTTCACTCTTAGCTATCTTGTACTGAACTATTTTATATAAAGGATAAGGCAACCGCCCATACAGCTGCCTGTAATGCAAGATAAGACAATCGCCCATATAGTTAACTAAATATGCATATGTTATGTTATGGTGTATAAGTATGATAATGAGATGCAATATAATTATGTGAATATAATGTCATGGATGTCATGAATGTTGTAACACCTCGAAATTTCTTGTTTTCAGTTAATTATGATTTTTATGATTTTTGTGAATTGTTTGATTTATTTTAATTATTTTATTATTATTTTTGGACTTTCTATGTATTTGAAGCGGGGCCAGAAAAATAAAAAAAAATCAGGGTTGAAAAATTTTGGACTGTTCATGTGGGGCCGGGGGAGCTTACTAAACTCGAAACTGGAAACAGTTTTTGAAATTTTTCTTTTCTGAGATTTTATTCGAAAATGAAATCTAGGTACATTTTATTATCCATTGGACAATAAACATTGGTTTTACTAGCAGTAGTTTTTGTCCATTAGTTAATAAGTACCGATAAATATCTAACTAGGTGATTAGTCATGAACCTAGTCACCAAGCTCTTAAATGCATGCTTTATGGTGAACCAATTGGATGAAGTCAACATTAGTGGCTATGTGACTCACCTTGTCACTCACTATGTGATTCATCATGTGACTCACTTTGTGACTCATCATGTTGTGACTCACCTCCATGACTCATCTTGAAGAACCAATGGGAAGGAAGCTTAATGAAGAAGCATGGACACCTTGCACCATCTAGAAGCTTGTAGAATCAAGTAGAGAAGTTCAAATTGGTTACTTAATCTCTTAAGCTTATCTTGTCATTCTTTTTCAAGAAGCTTGTAGAATAAGCTTAAATGACAAAAATGATATTTGCTATCTCTTTGTGTTCATCTTATCTTTCTTTCATGAAACAAAATATCAAAAACTCTCTCACCTTTCTCTTCCTTGAAGCTCACGGACAAGCACTCCACAATCATCATCCAACCTTGTTTAATTCAAATCAACCCTTGATTTTGAATCTAAATACCATTCCAAGACACTTTTGTGTTGAGACCATCTTCAAATTTTTCTATCTTCAATCTTTTTCTTCAAGCCTAAAGTTTGAGGGTTTCTAGGTGAAGTTCTTGATCTTCACTTCTAATCTTATTTTCAAAGTCCTAGACCATAATCTTGATCAATGGTCATCTTGTTTCAAGCTTTAGATTTAATGTTTGTTTGCTTGTTTGTTTTATGAGTTTGTTTGGTGGTGGACGTTTACTACAAGGAGGCAATCATCATCTAAGGTAAGAGGGAGATTAACCTCATTGACCGAACTTGGTGGTGAGAAATGAAATTTATGGTTGTAGGTGAAAAATTCATGTGAGGATTTATTCACTTGATTGTATGAATTAAATGGTTTGTGCTTGTTTGCTATATATGATTATATGATGTTGATAATATGCATGAAATTACTATGGTTGCTTATTGGCTATATGTGATTATGTGATTTTGATAGTGTATGCATGAAATTGTTATGGTAGGAATTGATGATTGAAATGTTTTGCATGTGTTGAACTATGTAAGAAATTACAAAGTTTTGGTTCCAAGGACCATATAAGACTCACGGCCTTTTTGCCAAAGTGGGGTATTCAAGGTGAAACTATTTTTATTAATTAAGAACTTAGATGATTAGGTAACAAGAATATAAATTAAAGATTTTCAAGACTAAAAAGGAAATGAACAAATTTTATTATTTGAAAAGAATGGATTTTTGGCCATGATCATAGAGAATGAGTTTGAAAGATAGTATGAAATTTTAAAGTATTTTATTTAAAAGAGTTTTTAGTAAAAGAGATTGAAATAAGTTTGAAGGATGGTTTAAATTTAAAGTATTTTATTTAAGAGATGTTTTAGTAAAGGAAATGGAAAAAGAAAGATTTTTGTTCCAAAATGTTTGATTAAATTCAAATAACATAGATTTTGTGAGAAGGTTAGAAAATATCACTTAGAGAAGACTTAGTAAGGAAATATTGGAATTAAGGTTAAATTTTATATTAAACATGAAAAGTTTCAAAATTTAGTTTAGAAAGTCAATAAAAGTTTTACACGATTGAAAAATAGTGATAAAACATTACGCGTTTCAAAAATGATGTTTTTAAGCTACGCAATTGAGAAAATGTTTATAATTTTTTACGCGATTGAGAAAACGTTGAGAAATGTTTACATGATTTGAAAATGTAACAAAAGTGTTACGCGATTGAGAAAAATAGCAGTTTGCTGTCGGGCCGACGTACTGGACCCGAAGATGTCAATATATGGTTTTGGCCAGTGGTGGCTTATTTTTGTGGAAAACCATGTTTTTTATATTTGTTTGTGTATTGAATCATTAATCATGCATGGAAAGTCGTTTAGACTGTGTTTGTTGAGGCTGTTTGCCTAGGAGATGAATTTACACCTCAGTGCTAGTGAGAATTGCGTAGTGAAGATCTATGAATGATCTTGGGGACGTCGGGGCGCAGAATTCCACAAGTGGCTAGTTGAATAGCGCTATTGCGTCGTGGCAACTGATGCAAACACACTAATGATCTCGACGAGATACTATTCTTATTCCCAGTCTAGTGTAGAATGTCTTGTAGAAGCTATGATGCGCACTTTGATAATATTAAAACACTTGATTTGAGGCTGACAAGATACAAACATGTCTTCTAGGTCATTCTCTCTGAGGTTAGTTTTAGCTCCATGGAGTAGGGTTTGGTCCATTGTGCATGTGCATGGTCAGTATACATATTGTTCATATACATAGTCAATATACATATTATTGTGATATATGTTCATTGAAATTATCTATTAATTGATATCATGATTATACCTGTTGCTTTTATGTTGTTTTTGTATTGAATGACATTGTTGTATTTATCGTTTCTTTATTGCCATACCGGTATACGATGTTGGGGATCTCACATCTTTATTGTATTGTTCTGTTGATTCTGTTTTATAATTATGTTTTATGAAGACTGTGATGGCGGCGAGGCAAAATCTTCTTTGTTCGATGTTGCTGCGTAGCTGGAGCTTTTATCTAATAGCGAATCCGAGGAGGATCCGGAGGAAGATCCTGTGGAGGATCTTTCCCTCTAGACGTTTTGGCTTAGGCCAGATTAGGCTTGGTTATAGTAGTTGTATATATGTTTTTGAGTAAGTAAGTTTTATGCTTTCTATGTGGTTGGTAAATTATATTATGTATATATATAGAATGTACTTTCCTTTGGAGGATGTTTTGGAATTATGTATTAAATATATTCATTCGTGACTTATATTTTCTCTATATATATAATGGTTATATTTGGAAATGCATCGTTGTTAAGAGAAGGCTTGAACTTAGTAATTGTGGTATAATGCCGATTATATTATGGTTATTAAATTTGGGATGTTACAAAGGTCATGAACTTGCTATTCCTCTCTACAGTAGGGAGGGAATATGTTACCTCCTTAACCCACCAAGTAGGGAGGGATTATATTACCTTCTGAACTGTGAACTAGTCTTTTCCTCAATTTTCCTTGTCTTAACTTTTCTTAGGAATAACTAGTAATTATATGCATAAGTGTTTGTTTATAATGTGGTGTTATGCCTAACTCTTGCATAACCATCACTTGATCTTTGTCCTTGCACTACTAACTTTACTTCAACTCATTGAGAGCATTCATGTCACTCTTACCATACAAATATAATATACTTCCTTTTCTTGTATTATTAACTCTACTTCAACTCTTTGAGAGTTTTCATGCATTATACTTCCTTTCTTGTCAAACTTACGTAGCATATTTTCTATCCTTTCATTACTAGCTCTACCTTAACTCTACCTTAACTCTATGAGAGCTTTCATGCACTATAACACTCTACTATTGTCAACTAGGCACTATGACCCTCAACTTTTGCCAACAAGCTTGTTTACTTGAATCTAGTTTCTCAATACTCTTAAAATTCTTAAACAAGGAATCCTATCCATGAAAGAGTAAACACACTCCTACTACACTTTCATAACTCAACTTTAACTATTAAAGGCTGATTTGTCTCAAAAGCATCCCAAAACACCTCAATATTTGCTTCAAAAAGGTTGATTTTTAAGAATGCGCCAAATGTGGATCCTAACTTCTAAAATTCTAAAATTTATAAGCAAATAGAACTCCCCCATATCTTTCCAATGACACAAACCTAACTTCATTTGGCTAAGCGTAGCCAAAGTTATGCGACATTATGCAGAAGCTAAAACAGGGCATTATCTGTTTTACCTAAGAATGACCTGATTTTAAAATGAAACTGGGAACAAACTAAGAACTCAAAAATTTTGAAATTTAACAGTCAACTAGCCTTACATGTTATCTTTCAAATGCCTCTAGTTTCATGCAATTACAACATCGAAGCAAGAAATTATGTAATCTGGTTTACTAACTGCCGGAATGCCTTTTTTGCAAAATCTACCTCAGATTCAAACAGAAACTGGTATTGATTGGATTGCTCTAAAATTATAAAATTTTTATCATATGAAGCCTTATATCTTAACTTTCAAATGTCACTAGAATCAGGTCAATCGGATGTCTGTAGCTCAAGTTATGCAACCAACTCTACCGGCTGCCATTGGATTATGCAGAATCTGAGAATAGTTCCTTTGCAACAATTCTCACTTCCAATCATTCAAGATCAGTTTCTATGTGATTGCTAACACCAATCTACACCTTTAAACTTGTTGTAACTCTTTTACAACCTATTGATGCACTAGGGCCTAGATTTAGGTTCCAAATCACACTAACCCAACCATTTACCAATTCCTCATCTATGAACCAACATGGTTTGGGTTGAGCCATAAATGGCCAACTAACACTCATTGAGCTAAAACTAACCTAACTTAATCCTTGGTATCAAGAATCAAGCTAAGAACTAGGATTTAACTCTCCAAACCCCTTTTTCCATTCAAAAACCCTAATCCCATTCAAAAGAACAAAGAGGGAAAAAGAATAAAAATCCCCTACCTTGTGGTGATGACCAATTTCGGAGTCTCTTGATCTTGCTCTTCATATTGGATCATCCTTGCTTTCCTCTTCTTTCTTTCGTCCCCTTCCTATCTTCTCTCATTTCTCATTTCTCTCTTTTCTTTTTCTACTTTCAATTCTATTTTCATCCACGAGAATGAGAGAAAAGAAAGATATAAGAAATAAGGGCAAACTTGTCATTTTTGATATTTTGCTGTAACTTCTTAATTTATTAAGAACATTTAGATCTCTTTGTTCAGAACACTTAGAAACTCCATGAACAAGTGAAAGCCCAAATTGAGAAGAAAAATGGAGCAATATGCCAAACAAGCCAACAAAGGTAGAAAAAGAGTTGTATTTGAACTAGGAGATTGGGTGTGGGTACACATGAGGAAGGAACGGTTTCCCATTCAAAGGAAATCAAAGCTCCAACCTAGAGGAGATGGGTCATTCCAAGTTGTAAAGAGAATTAATGATAATGCTTATAAAATTGATCTACCCGGTGAGTATGGAATTAGTGCAATATTCAATGTGGCTGACTTAAGTTATTTTGATGTAGGTGATGAAGCACCAAATTCGTGGACAAATTCACTTAAAGAAAGAGGGGATGACGAAGACCAAGGAGGACCATCAAGTGGGAAAGGAAAAGCTAAGAAGGAGGATATGTTAATTGGGCTAGGAGGGCTTATGACTAGGCTAAGGTCCAAGAGGGCAAAGGAAGCTTTACAACAAGAGGTGACCAATATATTCAATCTCAAGCAAGATAAGGAAGAAGAAGAACCAAGTTGGTCTAATTAATCCAAATTGAAGAGGACTCCTATTAGGACTTGTGTTTGGCAAGATATAGGCTTTATAAGTTTGTTAAAGTTCTCTCTATTTGGTTCATTGGGCCAATTAATTGGGGTCCCATATTGAAGCTATTTTTTTCTTATTATGTTGTAATTTTTGAATTTTATTTTGTTAGAATAAGTTCAGATGTCCTTTGGCCTTCCCTAAGTTAGTTTTTGGGCTTTAAAGACTTCTTCAGTCATTATGATGGCTAGTGAGAATTTATTATCATGTTTATGCTTATTTTCTAGGTAATAATGTACATGCACTTATCAATGCACTTTGGTAATTGCATATTAGTGGGAATTCATTCCTTGTATTTCTAGAGTCATTTTAGAACTTCAAGGGTTGTAAACAACTTCAAGCTTAGCCTATAAATAGGGAACTCATAGGGAGATTTTGAAAATTAATGAAAGTGGAGGAATTCACCTTATTTGAGAGAGCTATTTCGTGCCTCTTGGGTTCTTAAAAGAGAAACATAGCTTGAAGCTTATCAACGGTTCCTCATACCTTTGTGGCGATTCTACACAAGACTTGTCATTCTCATTCTCTTCAATAGGATTGAGATTGTGGCGCCATTCTTCATCTTCTTGTCTAATTCCATCTTTTAATTTTCTATCTTACTTTTTTTTTCGCACCACTTCTTATTCTTCTACATCAATCTTTGTTTAATTTTCTTTTTTTTTGTTGATGTTGAATTCGGTTATAAGAGAACCAACTCAAGGAAGATCCGAAAAACCTATGTTCCATTGTTGGATCATATCAAAAACAAAATAGCACACATGTTTTCAAGACTTCAAAATGGTTTTAGGTTTCCAAACGAACAACCTTTAAGTGGCCAAAAGCTTATAAGATCATTTGGAATCATTTGGCAATGTTTAAAAGCTATATAAGATGTTTTTCATATGGTTTATTCTAATAAGAGTTTTCTTATTCAAATTACCAAAGTCAGAGATGCCAAAATCTTCCATCTTGATAAGCTTTATTCGAATAAAGCACTGCTTTATTCAAATAAAGGTTTAAATCTAGCTTGGCGTGAAAGGGTTATTTGAATAACCAAGGAGTTATTCGAATAATACATTTTCCAGAAACCAAACTTTAAATGGTTTTTTTGAATAACAAGTTTGTTATTCAAATAACAAGTTTTTCTGAAAATTGCTTTTAAAAGGGTTGTTCGAATAACATAAGTGTTATTCGAATAACACGTTCCAGAGGCAAAATTTCTTACGTTGTATTTGAAGCTTTATTTGAATATCAAAACTATTATTTGAATAAGAGCTCGCACCTGATAACTCCACAATGTATAGTTATTTGTGCCCCATATCTATACTTTCCTGATTGCTAAAGTCCTTGTATATATGCATATTTGGAGGGTTTTATACGTGTATTTGTTATATCTAATTCTGATACCTTTCATGTATGTAATTGAGTAAACTGTGCATATTATTTGATTGATTAAGTGGATTTGCAACTCTTACTGATTTGATGTTTTCTCTATATTAGGAAGGGCTCCAAACAAGATGATATGTGGAGCAATTGATCTTAAATTGGAAGAGAAAGCCAAATCTGCATCGCAGCAGGCAACACTACGGCGTGGCATATCAATGCTGCAGCGTGGAGCATTCCCCTGAAAAGTCAGAGAGCTACGCAAATTGAGCACCGCGGCGCAAGGAAATCAATGTCGTGGCGTCCCTGACCTAATTTGACACGTGCCGCGTGTAACACCCCGAAAATTCGTATTTTATTTATTTCGGGTGATTCTTAATTATTTTGAATAATCCGACTCGACTTATGTGGATTTTATAATTTTTGTGATTTTTAAGAATTTTTTGGAGTTTTTACGTTTTTTTATTATTTTAATATTATTTTGAGACTGTATACGAACCTTTGTATTTTATTTCTTTTTGAAAATCCTTAATGATTTTTACTAATCTGACTTGATTTTCGTAAGTTTTATAATTTTTACGATTTTGTGGATGATTATGAAATTTTTATATTTCTCTGATTGTTTTTGGGCTGTCTGTGGGCCCATGTGGCCTTATGTGGGCCCAAATAGGTCCCGAAAAGTGAAAATTTTTCTGCGGATAGAAAAATTTGTACTATTTAGAAGGGGACAGTGGATTTTACTAAACTTGAATCCGAAAACAGTTTTTAAAATTTTCTTTTACTGTGTTTTGTACTGTATTTAATTATCGGGCGATAAAAATACAGTAAAAATATTATTTGTAGGGTTATAGCAGATAGAAAAATAAATATTATACTGCTTAAGTCAACATTGGTGGTTTGGATATCCACCATTGATTTAATCAACGGTGGAGACTTGATCTTGACTTAATTAACGGTGGAGATTTGGTCTTGTAAAGTGACAAGGACCATTTATGATCATTGGATGTAAAGTTTGAAGGAGCAATCTTGACCCTTAATTTTAAAGATACATCTAATGGCTATAATTTCAAAGAGAAAGATCTAATAGCCTAGATTAAGTCTTCTAACTTAAAGTCTACCTTAATCCTAACCATTGAATTAATCAATGGTTAGGAATGCTTCAAATAATGGCTAGTGAAATTTGTCACAAATTTGGAGTGCATGAAGAGAGGGGGACGGTTTTGAGATGGTGTAGGAGATTAGAATGGTTTCAAGACCATTACTGATCACTTATTGAATGCATAATGAGAGGGGGGGACGGTTTTTGATGGCTTAAGTGTGTAGGAAAATTTGAAGACCATATTATTGTTATTCTTGGTCATTATTGATCAATTCCAAAAAGCCAAAGCTCTTCAAAATTTTCTCTCCTTCCTTCTCCAAGCAAGTTTCGGCGAAGCACCCATACTCTACCTTCCACCACTCTTTAATTTCAAACAATCATATTTCTTGAATCTATACCTTATTCTAAGACACTTTGTAGTTTACACCATGTTCTAAATCTTTCATCTTCAAGGAGTTTTTCCAAGAGTTAGTTCTAAGGTTTTTGAGGTGAAGTGTAAGGAAACTTCATTTCTTCTCTTCTTTTTCATGTTCTAAACCATGTTTGATCCATGGTTCTTCTTATTCAAGCTTAATATACTAATTTCTTTGTGTTTGTTTTATGTTTAAGAAACTTTTGTTGGTGGAGATCTTGATCAAAGTGCAAAGCAAGGAGCTTTTTGAGGTTCTTCAAGAGGTAAGAGGGAGATCTATCTCACCAACCAAGTATGGTGGTGAGAGATGGTTTGGTATTTGATGGATGGTGAATCCATGTGAGGATTCATATCCATGGTCATGTAATTATTTGTGGGTATTTATGTGTTTTTGATTATTTGTTTATGCTTGATGTGCTTTGCATGAATTATTTATGCTTGCATGTTTAGTATGATTTTTATTGCTTTTATGGTATGCTTGTGATATATATGATGAGTATGTATATGTATGCCATGATTTGATGATGGAAAGGAAAACAAATTTTTGGTTCCAAAGACCAAGAGGAATTTTGGCCAAGACACCTCAAAGTAGGTGTTTACAAATTAATATTTTCATGAATGGTAAAATTGGATGTTTAGAAAAGCAAGGAAAATAAACAAAGGGTTTGTTTTCAAAGAATAACTGTTCACGGTTTTTGAAAGATGTTTTTGAATCAAAAGATTCTAAGTATTTTACTAATCATGAGTTTAAAATGAAAAGAGCATTGAGTTGATGATTTTAAGGATTTGCAAAGAAAGTAAAAATGAAAATGAACAAATGAATTGATTTTAAAGACCATGAGTCTCACGGTTTTTGCAAGAAATTTTAATGGTTTTGTTTGTGTAAAAACAAGAATGGTACTTAATTGATTTAGAAGAAAAAATATTTGATGGCCATTGGAACCATGTACCATGGTTTTGGAAGGTTTGTAAATGCTTTGGTTTTATGAAACAAAGTGATTTTCAAAGTGGAAATATAATTTGATTTAGTACAAGAATTTTGGAAAGGGAATCAGAGTGTTTTATCACTTGAAAAATAGAATTTTCATATATGAATGGAAAAGAGAGGTTGAAAGTGTTTGAACCTCAAATTATTTTAAGAGGATTGATTTTTAGAATTGATTTGGAATTATAAAGAATACGTTGGTGACTTGGGATTTTCTAACGTGTAACTCATCCTTTGGGTTTTGGAGTGCGTTAAGAAATTTTAGGATTTGAAACATTGATTTACATCAATGGAAAAGTGATTTTGTGGAATATATTGTGAAAAGGATTTCTTGAATATGGAAATGTGGAAAATGAAGTATGAAGTCATATTATTATGAGAAAGGTTGAAATGAAATTTTTGAAGGTTGAGAAATATTTTTCGTAATGGAATTATGGTCAAAAACGATTTACGTAACTTAAAAACATGATTTTTAAGCTACGCGATTTGAAAAACGTTAAAATATTTCTACACGATTTGGAAAGCGTTTAAATATTTCGAAAATAATGGAAAATAGTTTACGCGACTTAAAAGAATGATTTTTAAGTTATGCGATTGTGAAAATGGTGGAAATCGCTACGTGATTTGAGAAACGTGTAAATATTTTTACGTGATTGAGAAAACGTTGAAAAATTAATATGTGATTTGAAAATACAACAGAAGTGTTGCGAAATTGTGAAAACATAACAGAAATATTGCACGATTGTGAAAACACGATGAAAATGTTTTGTGACTATGAAAACGCGATAATATGATTTCGCTGTTGAAAATACAGTATGATTATTGTTGAATCAGTGTATGGACACTGTATGAGAAAATGACGAGTTTTGCCTATGATTGGCATTTGGTGCATTTTACATGCATTGGAAAGATATGCCTGTGATTGGCATTTGGTGCATTATACATGCATTGGAAAAATATGCATTGTGCCATATGATGAAATTGGAAAAATATGCATTGTGGCATATGATGAAATTGTAAAATATGCATTGAGGCATATCATGAATTTGAACAAAATTGCATTGAACAAAAATTAATAGTTGATGCTATTGTGACCCTTGTGGTTGAAGAGGGAATGAGAATTGATAGTAAGGTCTATGATGGATCTTGGGGGCGTCAAGGCGCGGCGGTCGACCAGTGGATATTTGTCTGTGGGCTAAGGCTGGACCATATGCCACTTTGCGATGCAGTCCGTTGCAACGCATTGACGATACCCGACAATAACATGATTCTTTTCGACGACTGGGAGATTGTCTTTGAGCTAAGGCTGACAATTAACAAGAGCATTTTTCTCGAAATTGTGAAAACCTCCATGGAGTAGGACATTGAGTCTACATGCACAACATAAGCATCATTATTGAGCATTGGTTATGATAATTGAACTGTTGAATACTTGAATAATATTGAGGGCATTATCGTAAATATTGGATGATGATGATGATAAATAATGTTGATGGCATTATTGTAATTATTGTTATTTTATACATTATGATGATGGCATAATTGTAATTATGGTATGATATATCTGTATGATATGTTGTTTGTGTTATCTCTGTGCTACCATGTTAGTATTGGCGTAGGTGATCTCACCTCTTTGTTATATTGTTTTGTTGTGCTTGTATTGTTAAAAATTATATAATAGATGGAACAAGTTCCTTAGACATGACGGGAAGTAGATATTCTGAGTTCGGCGATAACATCGAGGAGTGACCATCCCGGACTGGTTAGTGTATGGTTTTGATGAGGAACAGATATATGGCGCATCAAGATGAATACAAGATAAAATAAGTGTGTTGAGTTTTCTCATTAGTGTTTTACCGTGCTATTGAGTAGGACCCGTCATAGGGTTTGCTACTGTTTAAAATTGAGTCTGTAATTTTTATATTTCTTATTAAATATTAAGTGATGTCTGTTATATGAGTTTTAATCAATTTAAATCTATTTTTCAGTATTACTTATAAATATCCGTAAGTTTATATTACCGCAAAAAGAAATTTTGAAACCCATCTTTTATAACTCAAACCTTTTATGAACTGATTTTCAGATTATAAGTTGGTAGTCGGAAATGTGATGCCCTGAGGAGGGTGTTACACCGCGGCGTAGGCATGTTAATGCCACGACGTGACTCTGTTTTTGTGAGTCTATATATATGTTTTTAACAAATTTTGTAAAGAATGAGTTTTGACAGCTTTTTAGGTTTAGAGAGGCTGCGACTTGTTCTTCATTTTTGAGCTGATTGGAGGCTTAGGGAGGCTTGGTTGGAGGTCAACTTCTTCATGGAAGGAGATTGAAGCTTCAATGATCACATCCATGGATTCCTTCCTCTTCTCCCTTTGTTTCTCTTCTCTTCCTTATCTTTTGAGCATGATTTTTGTCTGTAAATTTGCGTTCAATGGATTGGCAGCTGTATTTAGGAAATACTTTGGATCTTTATATGAATATTGATGTTTATGTTATCTTTTGAGTATTTATTGATGTTTGGTTTTGTTCTTTCATGCCTATGCTTAATGCTTGCTCTTGTTTGGCCAATAATTGCATGATCTTGATTGATGCAAATGAACTAGACATAGGGATTTGTGGATATGGATATGGTATGGTTGATGCATGTTCGGCGAGTTCAATTGGCTTGGATGAGTTGATTTGCTAACTGGATAGAAATATACCTTTTAGCCATGTATTAGCGCGTGTTTGAGAATAGATCGTTCATTAATGGAGTTTACTCTAATCCTCATGAAAACATAAGAAACATAGTGGATTAGGTAAATGACATCTGGGTTGATTAACCTAAACATAGGTTTTTGACTAAATCAGATTCTTAAGCTAAATTAGCTAATCATTGATGTTCCTTGGAAAGATTACATGTCATTAGTTAAAGTAGGGGGTGAAGAAGGATTTCCTTGATCTCTAAGCCATTATCTTTATTGCTTTTGTAGTTTAAATTTAGTTTATTTGCATTTCTTTATTTTATATGTTCTTGAATAGAATTTAGCTAAACTATTGGTTGTTACTTAGTAATGGAAGCTATATATCCTCGTGGGAACGAACTTATACTCCGTATCTGTATTACTTGAATGACTCGTGCATTTGCGGTACACAAATGGTCTAACAACACCAGAAATAGAAATAGCGGCTAGTTTATATCCATTAATGCTCCACCAACCTCCCCAACGGCTCTAATCTTTAATGGGTTATAAATATAAGTTGTTGGGCATTTATGGAGGTTAGAAAATCAATATGAAAACCTTGTTTGAGCATTAATATGAGCATTCAAAGCCTTTTTCATCATATACTCTATTTTTGGGGTTTAAAATGTGAATCCTTGATACCCATTATTCTTCAATTTGTATTATCTACTCTTGAGAGAGTTTCATATTATTCAATCTTTGATTATACTATAAAGAGAGTGAGGCATTCCTCAAACATTTGTAAGAGTGAGGTATCCCTTTGGAATTGAGGCTTAAGCACAAGGGTGAGGTGTCCTAAGTTATGTTGAGTGCTCTAACTTGTAAAGGTTTTCAAGCACATGTTGAAGCTTGAAGTTATAGTGAAAAATCTCCAGTGATTACTTGAGGGCTGGACGTAAGCCGCAAGTGGATTAGTGACTGAACCAGGATAAAGCTTTGTGTTTGTTTTCCTAAACTCAACTCCTTTACTTTTGTGCACTGTTTTATTGGCTTACTTGAATACTATCATCCTTGGCTTATTTATTTGTGAGTGAAAGTATTCTATCTTCTCTATTCATTCATCTTTAACAAACAATAGCTTCATTGAAAATTGATAATCAAGTGTTTTATGAAAGATTTGCGAACGATTTTTATAAACTCAATTCATCTCCTCTTGAGTATTGAGGCCACTTGGTAATGAATGGTATCAAAGCTAGACTCTTGTATAAAGAGCTTAGTAGCTTTAAGAGAAGTGGTAGCTTCAAATGGTTTTTCTTCCGAAAGTTCTTCTATAAAGAGACCTTTCTTTTTCAATGGGGATGGTTATGCCTATTGGAAAGAAATGATGAAGATTTTTATTGAAGCTATTGATCTTGATGTGTGGGATGTTGTTGAAAATGGTCCCTTTGTTCCCATATGTATTGTTGATGGTGTAAGAACTAATACACTAAGAAGTGAATGGACCGATGAGGACAAAAAGAAGCTTCAATACAATTTGAGAGTCAAGAACATTATTACCATGTCCTTGGGGTATGATGAATTCTTTAGGGTGTCAAATTGTAAGACCGCTAAAGAAATATGGGATACTTTACCAATGACCCATGAGGGTACAAGTGAAGTAAAATGATCAAGAATAAATACTCTCACTTATGAGTACGAATTGTTTAGAGTGAATCAAGGAGAAATCATTCAAGAAATGCAAAAGAGATTCACACACATTGTAATTCATCTTGCTTCATTAGGAAAGACTTTTCCTAATGAAGATCTTATCAACAAAGTTTTGAGATGCTTGAGCAAGAATTGACAACCCAAAGTAACGGCTATTGCGAAATCAAGGGATTTATCAACAATATCACTAGCCACTCTCTGTAGAAAGCTCCAAGAGCATGGAGTTGGAGCTCAATAGGCTCAATCAAAGTGAGGAGCTTGGCAAAAAGAAAAAGGGGATTGTTCTCAAAGTCACTTCCTCCACAAATGATGATGATGATGAAGATGATGGAGATGGTCTAGAGAACCTTGAGCTAAATAAAGAGATTCTTAGTCTCCTTGTAAGGAGGTTTGGAAAATTCCTTAAGAAGAAGGGAATTCAAAGAAGACCACCTTTCCCTCCAAAGAAATCCTATCATAAAGGGGAAGGAACCTCATCAACTCTAACATGTTATGAATGCGAAAAGTCAGGGTACATGAAGATGGAATGTCCCGTGTATCTAAAGAGGACAGAAAGGTTTGAGAAGTGATCTTCTAAAGAAAAGAAAGGGATGAGAGCCTACATAGCATGGGAAGACAATGACATGGACTCTACCGATAGTTCAAAAAATGAAGACGCTCATCTATGTCTCATGGCTAAAGGAGAAGAAGAAGAAGAAGAAGAAGAGAGTAACACCGAGGTAACTTCTTCTTACTTAGACTCTTCACCTTCCTATAGTGAATTGCAAGATACCTTTGAAAAATTGCATAATGAATCCATAAGGCTCACAAAGATGGTTTTATCTTCCAACAAAATAATTTCTTTATTGGTAAACGAAATTTCTATTCTAAACAAGGAGATTAATGAACTCAAAATTGAAAATGAGACTTTAGGATTAATCGATGCTAACTCAATATGCATGACTCTCTCTTCACATGATAATGCATCTTGCTCATCATGCAAAGCTTTTGAAAAAAAATTGAGGATTTAAATAATACTTTTTCAAAATTTACCTTTGGAAGAGACAACTTGAATATGTTGTTAGGGAAATAAAGATGTGTTTTCCAAAAAGTCGATTAAGGGTACAATCCCAATAACCAACAAAAGTCTTACAAGAATTTCTTTGTTTCTTTAATTACATCAAGTAGCCCCTTTGTTAAATGCTTTCATTGTGAGAGGAAACGACATAGTGATCTACATGCAATGTTAGGAACAACATAAACACCAAGGTAGGAATTAAAATGGTTTGGGTTCCTAGGGGCACATTGCCTAAATCTAACACACAAGGACCCAAAAAAATTTAGGTACCAAAGGTTAAAATTTGAATGTGTGTTATAGGTGTGCTTGAAGACCAAGAGCTCGAGCTGGTATCTTGATAGTAGATGCTCCAAGCACATGACGGGTGATGGCTCCAAGTTCTCCTTTCTTACACCTAAGAAGCATGGTCATGTCACATATGGGGACAACAACAACAAAGGAAGGATCCTTGGAGTTGGAAAAGTTGGTAAGAATACCTCTACTTCAATTGATAATGTCTTGTATGTAGAAGGACTCAAACATAACCTGTTAAGCATAAGTCAATTATGTGACAAGGGAAATAAAGTTATCTTTGACTCTAATTGTTGCATAATTGAAGGTAAGGATAATAAGCAAGTTAGGTTTGTTGGTCATAGAATTGATAACATATATATGATTAACCTTGATGATATTACCTCTCAAAATGCAAGATGTCTTATGAGTAAAGAGAGTGATTCATGGCTATGGCATAGGAGAATCGCTCATATTCACATGGCTCACCTAAACAAACTAATTTCTAAAGATTTAGTAATTGGTCTTCCAAAGCTCAAATTTGAGAAAAATAAACTTTGTGATGCATGTCAAAAAGGTAAACAGGTAAAGGTTTCTTTCAAAGCTAAAAATGTTATTTCTTCTACTAGACCTTTACAACTTTTGCACATGAATCTTTTTGGACCATCGATAACTATGAGCTTTTGGGCTAACTACTATGCTTTTGTGATTATGGATGATTACTCTAGATATACATGGACTATATCCCTTACTCATAAGAATGATGCCTTTTATGTATTTAGAAAACTTGAAAAGGTTATTCAAAATTAGAAAAATTGTAGCATTGCATCCATAAGAAGTGATTATAGTGGGGAATTTGAAAATCATGAATTTGAATTGTTTTTCAATGAAAATGGCATTGAGCATAATCTTTCTACTCCTAGAACTCCACAACAAAATTGAGTGGTTGAAAGGCAAAATCGATCTTTAGAGGAGTTAGCAAGAACTATGCTCAATGAAACAAACCTTCCTAAGTATTTTTGGGCAGATGCAGTAGCTACCGCTTGTTATGTTATGAATAGGGCTCTAATAAGACCAATTTTAAAGAAAATTCCCTATGAACTATACAAAGGAAGGAAGCTAAACATTTCCCACTTTTATGTCTTTGGTTGCAAATGCTTTGTTTTAAATAATGGAAAAGATAACCTAGGTAAGTTTAATGCAAAATTCGATGAGGGAATATTTCTTGGTTGCTCACTTAGTAGTAAATCCTTTCGAATTTATAATAAGAGAACTATGACTAATGAAGAATCAATTCATGTTGCTTTTGATGAAACTAACCCAAATGGGCCAAGAAAGGAGTTTGTTAATGATGTTGAAGAAATCTTGGCAAAAACACATTTGGAGAATCAAGATAAATAGGCCAAGAAGCAAGAAAAGAAACCCTTTGATCCCCCAAGGCAAGATGATTCACAAATCATGGACCTTCCTAAGGACTGGAGGACATCAAGATATCATCCTGTTGACAAGGTGATAGGTGATGTATCAAAAGGGATAACTACTTGTAACTTTCTTAGAGATGCATGTAACCATATGGCTTTTGTCTCTCAAGTTGAACCTAAAGACATAAATGAGGCCATTAATGATGAACATTGGATCTTGGCCATGCAAGGTGAACTAAACCAATTTGAGAAAAATCAAGTTTGGGAATTAGTTCCAAGGTCCAATGATCATCCCATAATTGGCACCAAATGGGTCTTTAGGAACAAACTTGATGAAACAGACTTAATAATAAGAAACAAAGTTAGGCTTGTTGCTAAAGATTATAATCAAGAAGAATGTATAGATTATGAAGAAACATATGTTTCCGTAGCTAGATTAGAAGTCATAAGAATGCTACTTGCATATGCATGCATCATAGACTTCAAGCTTTATCAAATGGATGTCAAAAGTGCTTTCTTAAATGATTTTATATTGTTTATCCTTTTATTAGGCTACAAGTGTACGAGTCATACAAGTAATAAAATGAAGAGTAAAGATCGTTCCTTCGAGGATAAGTTTACTTCCAATGTATTAACCAATAGTTTATATAATTCTATTCAAGAACATAAAAATTTGAAAAAGAAACATAAACTAAAAACTAAAAAGCAGTAAAGATAATGGTTAGAGTTTAGGGAAATCCTTCTTCACCCCTTACTTCAACTAACAACATGCTATACTCTTCATAAATATGAATGCAATAATTAGGTTAGCTTGAAAATCTTGATTAGTTGAAAGCCAATGTCTAGGGGTCAATCAATCATGGCTTCATTTACCTAATCCACTATGTTTCCATGAGAACTAGTGCAAATTCCACTCATTAAGATCTATTCTCAAACACACGTTATGCATGGCTAAGAGGTATATTTCTATCCCATTAGTGAATCAATTCATCCCGCTATTGGAATGGAATCGAACATGCATCAACTATGCATATGATCTCAAACCCAAAGTCCTATGTCTAGGCTCACTAGATTTTATCAAATTAGCTTAAATGATGATAAGGCATTCAAGAGCATTAAGAACAATATGATTGAACAAAACCATACATCCATACAAACTCAAAGGAGAACAAAATCATTGATATTCATAAAAAAGATTGAAAGTATTCCCTAAAACAGCTGCTACATGATTGAACACGAAAATATAATACAAAAATCATGTTCAAGATAATGGGAGAGAGGAAAGAAAATGGAGAAAGGAGGAAAAGCTTATAGATGTGCCATTAATGCTTGAATCTCCCTCCATAAGGAAGATAGCCTCCACCCTTGGCTCCCTTGGCCTCAAATCTGCCCAGAAATAAAGGACAAAGCCATAGCTTCTCTAACCCTAAACGGTCATTCCTATAAAATCTAATAAAAATCTATTTATAGGCTCAGTTCTGTGCCTCACGCCGCGACTTGTACTTCCTTGCGCCGCGGCGCACATGCCTCGAGTGTAAGTATTGACAGCAGGTGAGGCGCATCACGCCACGATGTGCATTACCCAGCACCGCGGCGTCCATGACTCAGATGTAAGTACTGGCAGCAAGTGATGTGCTCATGTCGCGATGTGCACTTCCTTACGCCGCAGCATGCTATGCTGGAATGCTTCCTTGGCTTTATCCTCCAATGTTGAGCCTTGGTTTGCATCAATTCATTTCTTTTGAGTCCATCCTACATTAGAGAAATCACCAAATGAAATATAAGTTATAAATCCACTTAATCACTTAAGAATATGCACAATTTGCTCAAGATCATATAGGAAGGTGTCCAAATTGCATTTGACGAATCTAAGCCTAAAACCTTCCAAATATGCATAAATACAAGGACTAAGCAATCTATGAACTGTATATATAGGGCACAAATAACTATATTTTGTGAAGTTATCATATCTCTAAACCTAAGTTTTTGCTAGTCCTCGAGCAAAACAAAGTATGATTAAGTAAACTTACATTAACCAATCATGCTCACATGCATTCCACAAATATGATAATTTCAATTTTCTTTTAATCACAACTAGTGCACAATGATTGTATCAACCCTCAAATAATGCCCATGCCTCACAATTAAGCTCAACATATCAAGCTTCCTACCATGCAAATCATATCTCCCACAAACATGCAAGCCAAACTTATCTTTTTCAAATCATACTTATCCGGATAAGTTTATGAGCATACACATGGATACAAATCAAAGAATTTACAAAATTGTAATCCAACTCTCTCTCCACTATTATAAATCACACACAATTAAGGATCAAAAAGGTCTTCAATAGCTTGTAATGTAAGGTCAAGGTTATGGGGTGAAGAACAAAAGGGAAAGGATACAACACAAACATTGAGAAACATAACATGACATTTGAAGGTTTGAGTCACTACAACAAGGGTATGCAAAATGAAATAAATTACACTCTCCAAAACCACTCAATGCTTTTTCAAAAAAAAATTTCTTTCTTTCTTTTGCTTTTCTTCATTTTGTTTTCTTTTTATTTGAACAAAACAATTTCTTGTAAAGCAAATGGTTCCTTCAAGCGACTTTTGTATTGAACAACATAAATACCCTACTCATTGGACTCAAGTGAAGAAATAGCATATCATCCACTCAACAAAAATGGAGGGAAGGAAAGGAATGCAATGCTTTCGCATGTATAAGAAAGGTTACATGGGGTTAGGAAAATGAAGGTGATGGAAAACATATAAGGCAAAACAATTAAAAAGCTTCAAAAGGGGACTTACGGATATAATCATGTAAAAGTAAGCTTTTTAGGCTCAATCGGTCCAAACAATGCCCTAATTATTTCCTCAATCATGCACAATCTAGGATTTCGCTTCAAGAGAGTTGCAAAACAACTTCAAGGATAGTAGAAAACTTCCACATGTACAAAACATAAATATTCTCTAGATAAGCACTCAAATCCTTTCAAAGTTACACGAGCATGTAAGTGGAAAACACATTATGCATAAAAACAAACTAGATTGCTTTAGCATGCTTCAAAGATCGCATATGGATTCACAAAAGAATTGAGGTTAAATATCGCATCCATATTTATCATTGGACAACCATCACACAATAACAAGTGGCAATAACATGCATTCAAAAGATTCATCCTTTTCAATTCAAGCATGCACAACATTGTGTGTAGAATATTGAAAATTGAAAATTTTTATCAACATCGCATTAGTAATAGCCAAAGCAAGATATAATGATGAAAGTATGATAACTATCACAACTGCATACTTTAAAAATCAAAACATGTTATATATTAAGCATTAAAGTAGGAAAAACATGTAATGATACTCCCCCAAACCAAAATGAAGATGTGTCCTTATTGTTCATGATCTATAGGATACCTGAGCTTGTCAAAATAGTAGCTCTGAGCATTAATAAATAAAGAAAAATATGTAAAATAAACAGAAAATGCAAAAACAGGGGTCACGACGTGGCATGCACTTCCTTGCACCATGTAACACCCTCCGTAGGGCATCACATTTCCGACTAAAATCTGAAAATCTGAAAATCATTTCACAAAAGCTGTGAGTTATAAAATATGGATTTTTTTTAAAATTTCTTTTTTTTTGCTGACCATATAAACTTACCGAAAATATAAGTAATTACAGAAAATAGACTGAACTAATTAATACACATGTTTATTATACTACATAATATTAAACAACATTTAAAACATAACTTACAAACTCAAGAAATAGTAGCAAATCTAATGATGGGTCCTACTTAATAGCACGGTAACAACATTAACGAGAAAATTCAACATACTTGTTCCGTTCTTCCACCAAACTGCTCACTGTAGAAACTGAGAAGATCACTCCTTGACGCCGTCACCGAACTCAGAACATTGCCTCCAGTTAAGTCTAAGAAACTTACTTCGCCTACTATACAAATTTTGACAATACAAAAACAACAAATAATACAGCAAAGAGGTGAGATCCCCTTTCATCAATACCAGTACGGTAGCAAAGAATGATACGAATGACAAAGTCATTCCATACACATAAATATCACAAGTATAATCATGTTAACAAATTATCCTTATATTCAGAAAACATATATCACAACAATATAAACATCAACAGTATATCAACAACAGATATCCATAATATTCATATAAAATGATGATGCCACCATAAAATGTATCTCGACAATGTCACAACAATATGTACACAAACTATGCATATGCACAATGCATTATATTCCTACTCCATGGAGCTAAACAAATTTCGGAGATGAATGGTCCAGAAGATCTGCCACCCATAATGACAGTCTAAGCTAGACGCGAGACATAAATAATGTTTGTCGGGACATACGCCAGTGCGTTGCAATGATTTATCATGGCCAGGTATATAATGTGACAAACAGGTTACTATGAATCACTGCGCCCTGACGTCCCTAGTAGATCTCCCACTGGATCACAGTATTCAGCTCTCATTCATTCCTAAACAACAAAAGTCATCACAGCCATCGACTATGCATACCAACTCAATGCATATATATGAACTATAATTACATAAATACCCTTGGTCTCAAAATATTACCATATTTACAAAAACGCCTTCAATCTCAATATTCTAATATATAGTACGTTTCCACTTGACAGTACCATATCTCAACATGTCTGGGTCCACCACATTGGCCCGACAGTAAAACCCACGGTTCCATTTAGTCGCGTAGAAATTTTATTGCGTTTTCACAATTGCTTTACTTTTACAAACGTTTTTAAATAACGTAAATATATTTTGACATTTTTAAAATCGTGTAACATTTTTAAATTGTTTTTTCAATCGCGTAAGATTTTTAAATCGTTTTCTTAACCGTATAACTTAAAAATCATTATTTTAAATATACGTCAGCTATTTCTAATACTTTTAAACTACGTAGAATATTTTCCTTATATTATAAACATATTATAAAACTTTCTCTTTTATTTATCCGTTTCTAGTAAATTTTGACAGTATTTTGTCTAGAAAATTCATTAAAAAGGTGTTTTCTACGTTTTCCTTAAAAAATTAACTTGCTTTAATTATAACCATTAATTACACTTTGAAACTCACTAACGTGCTTCAAAACTCAAAAGTGAGCTCTACGTTAACAATTTTCAAGTGTTCACTTTATTTATTAATTTAGATTTCTAAAACTAAAACCATTCATTTTTTTCTCCAAAAATCATTATAATTAATTCCATTAATTTAGATTTCTAAAACTAGAACCATTCATTTTTTAAAATTTCAAAATCTCCAAAAATTCATTATAATTGAATTCTATTCAAGTTAACTACTTAATCTTCATTAGAAAATAATTTTGGAAATCAAATAGACATTGTATGGCATTTTGGCCGAAACTCAACATGTTCTTTACAAATAATCATTAAATCATTTCTATCTTCTAAATCATTTTCAAATTCATTGTTTTACTTAAATTCATTAAATCATTGTTTTAGAAAATTGTTGAGAACATTTTGGTTCTCTTTTTCTTGGAGAAACCGTGAGCTTCTTTTGTGTTCTTTGGAACACTCATGCAATCCTTGCATATTATTCACATCCTATAATAATATTCATACATCTATAAACACATGCAATATATTTTTAAAGTTATAGACATGCTTACAAATACAATCAACCACAAATAGGAAAGCATTAAACAATCAAGTGAATAAATCCTTATGGATCTTTCACCACACATAAATCCACTCCTCACCACCAACACATGGTTAATGAGGGTAATCTCCCTCTTACCTCTTAGAAAAACCTCCAAAGCTCCTTGCTTTGCTTCTTGTACAAATCCTTCACCACCAAGAGCATCTTAAAAATCAAAATAAACACACATAATCAATATAAATAAGACTTGAATAAGAAAACCATGGATTAGAATCATGGTTAGAACCTTGAAAATCAAAAGAAAAGTGAAGATAAATGAACTTCACCAATAAAGCTTCAATCTTTAGCTTGAAGAACAAGGTTGAAGATGGATGATTTAGAGAAAGTCTTCAACATGAAAGTTCCTTAGAATTTCATGGAGATTCAAGATCTAAGGTTGTATAAAATTATTGAAGCTTGGAAGGTATTTCTATGGTGGTTGGCCGTGAGCTTCTCTAGAGAGGAAAGGTGAGAGTTTTTGTGTTTGGTTTTTGAAAGAACTCCTTGAAGATGGATGATTTTGATCAAGACTCCAACTACAAAGTGTCTTGAAATAAGGTAAGGATTCAAGAAACAAGGTTGGTTAAAATTATTGGAGAGTGATGGTAGAACCATGGCCCCTTGGCCATGAGCTTGGAGAAGAGAAAGATAGGAGCTTTTGTGTTCTTTGCTTGATAGGAAGATGGAAATGAATGAATCTTGAGAAATTCCCAACATAAAAGTGTCTTGGATTAATGAGAGGATTCAAGAAATAATATTGGTAGGAATTATAGAAATTTGGAGAGTGATTCTTGAGTGCTTGGCCGAATCTATGGAGGGAGAGAAAATGAGAGAGTTTTGTGTATAGCTTTTGGTTTCTTGGGTGGAGATGAATAAAAGATGAGCAAGTGTAGAGTTTTGGCCTCCAAGAGTGTTTGGCCGTGGAACACAAGGAGAGAAAAGGGTGAGAGCTTCTTGCCAAAGTTGAAAATGAACCAAAGCCCTCCTATTTATAGACTTCATGAAAAAGATGAAGGCTTAAGATATTTTTCAGTATACTGTAATAATTACTGCTTATAAAGTCAGTGTCTATTGTCCAATGGATAATAAAATATACCTAAATTTTTCTCTTGTTCTAGCTGAGTAGCAACTATTGTTGATCATTTTTCTACTGATTGCCCTTGATGAGTCATAGAGCGAGTCATCAAAGAGAAGTTTCTAGAACAGGTGACTCACTATGATGAGTCAGCGTAGATATTTCTAGAATAGGTGAGTCAGCATGGCGAGTCATAGTGCTGAGTCACTAGCTGAGTCAACAAGGAACCTTCTGGAACGTGTGACTCACTGCGGCAAGTCACAGGGCGAGTCAGTGTTTCTACGACCTTCCAGAATGTGGCGAATTATCGCTTCTGGAACATGGCGAGTCACTATTTCTGGAAGCTTCTCGAATATGCTAAGTCACAGGTGCTGAGGTGTCATGCCATGTGTCGAGCTTCTATTGATCCTTCGCGATGAGTCACAGCCACCAACTTTGACCGGCTCCCTATTGGTCCATGTGTAAAGCACTTGATGACTAGGCGCGTTGACGAGGCGTCTTCTAGAGTCTTCTAGAATAAGCTAGAACATGTGAGTCACTAGGCTAGTCACCTAGGTGAGTCACCAAATGATGAGTCATCGTCTTAGAACATTCTAGAGTGGGTGACTAGGCTTGCATCTAGAATCATCCACTAGATATTTTCAAGAAAAATATTATCCAATGGATACTAAAACATACCTCGATTTTATTTGTCAGATAAAATCGTAGAAAAACAAAACTTTGAAAATTGTTTTCGATTTCGGGTTTAGTAAGATCCCCCCGAGTCTGAATCAACAGTACAAAAATTTCTGGCCAATAAAAATTTTTATTTTTTCAGAGCTCATAGCCCACACACAAACCAAAATATCGAAATATATTAAATATTCAAAATATACCAAAATATCAAAAATATAATAAAATATTCAAAATATCTCAAATATATATTAAAATATTCAAAATATCTCAAAATATAAAATATAATAAAATATTCAAAATATCTTAAAATATCTAAAATATATTAAAATATTTAAAATAACTAAAATATCACAAAAATTCACAAAAATCATAACAATTGTGAAACTCATGAAAATCAAATCAGATTGGTAAAAATAATTAAGGATTGAGAAAAAGAAATAAAATACGAAAGCTTATATACATAGCCCAAAAATAATATTAAAATAATAAAAAACGTAAAAACTCCCAAAAATTCTTAAAAATCACAAAAATTATAAAATTCACAAAAGTCAAGTCAGATTATTCAAAAAAATCAAGAATTGACCAAAATTAATAAAATATGAATTTTCGGGGTGTTACACCGCGGCGTTAAGCTCTCGAGTGCAAAACACTAATATGGCATAGACAAGGGCGTCACGGCGTGAGTGATCAGACTGCTGAATTTTGCAGCAAACTGCCTTTTCTACCAATTCTGCTTCCTAGTGGTCTCCAGCACTTGCAAAAATATGTCTAAAGACTTAAATTGCATAATGTACAACTAAAATATAATAAAACCCAAAATCAACATATTGACACATTTACAAAACAACAACATAAACTAAAAACTAAAGGATCAAAACATATCCAAATGGACTTATTGAATTAAACTAAAAACAACACTTGAATTAGAACTACATAAACTCATTGTTAATATTAGCAATACAGAAATAATGTCTTATCCCCAGCAATGGCACCAAAATCTTGTCTGTCCCTTTATTAGGCCGCAAGTGCATGAGGCATACAAGTAATAAAATGAAGAGTAAAGATCATTCCCTTGAGGATAAGTTTACTTCCAATGCTAAGTATTAACCAATAGCTTATATAATTCTATTCAAGAACATAAAAATTTAGAAAAGAAACATAAACTAAAAACTAAAAAGCGATAAAGATAATGGCTAGAGTTTAGGACAATCCTTCTTCACCCATTACTTCAACTAACAACATGCAATCCTTTTCATAAATATGAATGCAATGATTAGGTTAGCTTAAAAATCTTCATTAGTTGAAAGCCTATGTTTAGGGGTCAATCAACCATGACTTCATTTACCTAATCCACTATGTTTCCATGAGAACTAGCGTAAACTCCACTCATTAAGATGTATTCTCAAACACATGTTATGCATGATTAAGAGGTATATTTCTATCTCATTAGCGAATCAACTCATCCTACCATTAGAATGAAATCGAACATGCATTAACCATACATATGATCTCAAACCTAAAGTCCTATGTCTAGGCTCATTAGATTTTATCAAATCAACTTAAATGATGATAAGGCATTCAAGAGCATTAAGAACAATATGATTGAACAAAACCATACATCCATACAAACTTAGAGGAGAACAAAATCATTGATATTCATAAAAAAGATTCAAAGTATTCCCTAAAACAACTGCTACATCATTGAACATGAAAATATAATACAAAAATCATGTTCAAGATAATGGAAGAGAGGAAAGAAAAGGGAGAAAGAAGGAAAATCTTATGGATGTTGCCATTGATGCTTGAATCTCCCTCTATGAGGAAGATAGCCTCCACCCTTGGCTCCCTTGGCCTCAAATCTGCCCAGAAGTGAAGGACAAAGCCACAGCTTCTCTAACCCTAAACGGTCCTTCCTATAAAATCTAATAAAAATATTTATAGGCTCAGTTCTGCGCCTTACGCTGCGGCGCATGCCTCGGTTGTAAGTATTGACAGCAGGTGAGGCGCATCATGCCGCGGGGTGCATTACCCAGTGCCACAGCATCCATGACTCATATGTAAGTACTGGAAGCAGGTGATGCGCTCATGCCGCAACGTGCACTTCCTTACGTCGTGGCGTGCTATGCTGGAATGCTTCCTTGGTTTTATCCTCCAATGTTAGGCCTTGGCTTGCATCAATTCATTTATTTTGAGTCCATCCTACATTAGAGAAATCACCAAATCAAATATAAGTTATAAATCCACTTAATCACTTAAGAATATACACAATTTGCTCAAGATCATATATGGAGGTGTCTAAATTGCATTTGGCAAATCTAAGCCTAAAACCTTCCAAATATGCATAAATACAAGGACTAAGCAATCTATGAACTATAGATATAAGGTACAAATAACTACATTTTGTGAAGTTATCATATACAAGAAGAGGTGTATGTGGAACAACCTACTGGTTTTAAAAGATTTGAACTACCCAACCATGTTTTTAAATTGAAAAAGGCCTTGTATGGCTTAAAACAAGTTCCTAGAGCTTGATATGAAAGGTTGAACAAGTTCCTTTTAGAAAAAGTGTTCTCTAGAGGAAAGGTTGATGCTACTCTCTTCATCAAGCATAAAAAGCATGTCATTCTTCTTGTTCAAATATATGTTAATGATATAATATTTGGTGCTACTAATGAATCTCTTTGTAAAAAGTTTGCTAACATCATGCATAATGAGTTTGAGATGTCTATGATGGGTGAGCTCAACTTCTTTCTTGGACTCCAATTCAAGCAAACAAGGAATGAGACTTTTATAAGTCAATCAAAATATTACAAGGAGTTGCTCAAAAAGTTTGGAATGGACAATTCCAATCATATGGACACACCTATGGGCACTTCTTGTTATTTGGACAAGGATGAGAGAGGTAAATTGGTAGAAATTATAAAGTATAGAGGTATGATTAGCTCACTTCTTTATCTTACAGTAAGTAGGTCTGAAATTATGTTTAGTGTGTGTATGTGTGTTAGATATCAAGCTAATCCTAAAGAATCACACTTATGTGCTGCAAAAAGAATTATGAAATATCTAATAGGCATTTCATAAATGGGTTTGTGGTACCTTAAGGGTGCCTCTTGTAGCCTAAATGGTTATTCTAATTCTAATTTTGCTTTATGCAAAATGGATAGGAAAAGCACTGGTGGGACATGCCACTTGCTGGGAAACTCACTAGTTTCTTGGCATAGCAAGAAACAAAATAGTGTGGCATTATCTATAACTGAAGCTGAATGTGTTGCAGCTGAGAGTTGTTGTGCTCAAATCCTTTGGATGAAACAACAATTGTTAGACTATGTTCTTGAGCTTGATCGCATCCCAATAAGGTGTGATAATACTAGTGCAATCAATTTGTCTAAAAATCCCATTTTGCACTAAAAAACAAAACAGATTGAAATTAGGCATCATTTTATTAGAGATCATGTTCAAAAAGGTAATTGTATGCTTCAATTTGTTGAGACAACTATGCAACTTGCTAATATATTCACCAAACCACTAACAAAAGAAGCATTTTATTACATTAGAAAAGAAATATGAATAATTGATCAATCATGTATATGAATGAATGCTTGAATTTAATGCTTTATCATTGATTTATTTCTCTTGAAATATTATTGATTGAGCATTGGAGGTTTCCCAAAAGTTGTTTTGCTGGTACTCCATCAATAAGGTAAGAAATTCCCTCTCAATCTGTTGTGTTAAAATAAGTTTACTGGTGTTTTAATTTAGTCTTATTCAAATAAGACTCATTTTATTTGAATAAAGCTTCACAGTTGTACTCATTATCTGCTTAATTCGCATGTCTTATTTGAATAATGAAAACCTTATTTAAATAAAACTTGGCAGAAGCATTCTTAAAATCTGGTCTTTATTGTGTTATTAGAATAACCACACTGTTATTCAAATAAAGCTTGACAGAAAGCCAAGTCTGTTGGTTTTATGGATTTATTCGAATAACACCACTGTTATTCAAATAAAGCTTAGCAGAAAGCCAAGTATGGGTCCTCTGTTATTCGAATAACATATATATTATTTGAATAATGCTTAGCAGTGAGCCAAGACGTTTGATATACCACATTGTTATTTGAATAACACCACTGTTAGTCAAATGAAATGGTGCTTATAAATGGGTTTCCTACACCTGGGTCCTCATTTTTCAGTTTCTCTCTTGCTCTAGCTCTTCCTCTACTCTCCTCCCCACGACCTACTGACATCCTCACCATTGTTAAGATGTCATTACCTTTCTCTCTCTCTCTCTCTCTCCAAACCACTCTCCTCTCAACCCAAAAACTATAACCAACATCTTCTAAGGCTCACCCATGGCTTCCTCATCCAAACACCCACATACAAAGACTGCTCCCACCAACAATCCACTTGATCTTCGAAGACTATCATCAAATGAAGATGATTTGAAATACTTTAAGGAACACTTTTGGAATAGAGATCTTGTGCAACCCAAGCATATTGATCTAGAGTTCTTTGTGGATGACGGAGGATTTGAGTTCCTGGATCACTTGGACCACCAAGGTGTGCTCTAGTTGTGCAGTTAGAAGGACATCATCTTCCCGGACCTCGTGAAGATGTTTTACTACAACCTGAGAATAGATGGTCCCAATATCATCTCTAAGGTCAAGGACCAGTAGATTGTGATCACTCTAGAAGATTGGTTGGAGCACTTCAACTTAAGAGCAACTGGCACTGCCATTGAGAAAGATAGCAGGCCACATATGTAGGACTACAAGAAGGACACAATGCCACTGATTATGAAACTTGGAACACAGTGGCCCAAGGTTGGGTTGAAGAGTGGCACGCTGAAAAGTCAAGATAGGCTGCTCCACTACGCGTATGCACATATTCTTG
This sequence comes from Ormosia emarginata, assembly GCA_029884605.1. NCBI lineage: Eukaryota > Viridiplantae > Streptophyta > Magnoliopsida > Fabales > Fabaceae > Ormosia > Ormosia emarginata. The sequence continues at coordinate 44,936,788 of JAQQTP010000077.1, read as the reverse complement.
CCCCTCGAGGAGGCAATTATGCCTATCTAACCGAGGATGACATTTTCATGATTTGGGTGCTAAGGAGAAACATGATGATCAACTAGCCCAACTTCATAGTGAAACATATGATGAAAGCCAAGAGCAAGGGGAACTCAGACTTACCTTATGCTCTGCTAATCTCAATATTCCTCAAGAAGTACCCACTAGTCAGGGACACTGAACGACTAGTCCAGCTTAACCACTTCAATATCTTTGGAGAATACACTCTGAAGAAACTGAAGATGGTGCTAGATGATGAAGGGGGCTGGGTATTCCCCGATGAATTAGAAGAAGTTAGAGCTGCTGAAGAAGATGAAGTTGCCCCTGAAAATGTCCCTATTACTATTGATGATGCTGCTGCTCTAGTCACCTTGGAGCAGATAATGACAACCTTGCTTGATAACTGTACTTACATAGAAAACACCTTTTCTGTTATGTTTGATAGAATAGAAGGTGTTGAATGAGAAGTGGCAGCTTTGCAAGCCTACAACTAGATCAAGCTCCAAATTCACCTCCTCCACCACCATATGCATATTTCTAGGATCAATAGTTTTACGCTCTTTGTCTTTATTGCTTGTCTTTTGTATTGGTTGTCTTCTTTGCAACTGTAAATGTATTTGGCCAATTTTTTTAGAAAAGAAATACAATGAGTTTGATTCTGCTCTATATTGTGCACTTTGTGTTACAACTGCCTGTTATAATATATTGCTAAAAGCTGAAATAACCATATGACTAGGCTTAATGGATGTCAATTGCACATGAAATTTTTGTAACAAATATTGCTAATATTTGGCTAATGTAATTGGCCTTCTCTTGCCCCGTCTTTTTTATCATGACAAAAGGGGGAGAAAAAGCTAAAGATCTAACATCCTTAGCATGTTTGATCTTTTGAGAAAAGACAAGAAAATACAAACCGGATCTTGGGATTCCAAAAGTAAAGGGGAGCTGCGCATAACTCAAAATTAAATTCACCTCTTACCAAAAAGAGGGGGAGTAAGTATCTCTAATGACCTTGTGAATTCTAATTTATGAGACTAACCATTTTCTCTCAATGATTGTTTGTCATCATAAAAAAGAAGGAGAATGTAATTGGCTATTGACCTATGAAGATTTTGTTTTGATGATAACAAACATAAAGATGGTGCAAGATCAAGTCCAAGACCTTCAAGAATAGCTTTAAGACTTAGATCATTATATAAAGGTATAAAGTGGCTCACACAAAGACCCTAAAAATTGCTTTTCAAAGAAACCAAATAGCACATGTAACATCCCAAAGACTAACACTAATGACATATTCGATTTACATATCAGTAATTAGAATTTGGTACATTACTTATGAATATTCACAATTTTGCAAATAAATAGTTTAATAATATACAAAATATGAGCCTTTAGTAGAAGCATATTACACATATAATATGAAATGAATTTTTTATACAAAGAATACATAGCTGAACATAATATACCTATATCAATCTATTATATAAAATCTTATCAAACTAACTAAAATATCTCGTCATCCATATGCTCCGTCTTGCTTGTCACTATAGGCCCCTCCTGGAATTATCATGGAAATCAAAGGTGTAAGGGAGTGAGATTCATAAAATTTTCAGTAGTTTGTTTAAAAATGTGTTATCACAATAATTCTAGTTGTTTCGGGAAAAAATCATTTCAAATCATTTCAATATAATTCGTAGGAAGGTGGCTAAAACCAAATTGGGTCCTTCCTCTTCCCAAAACAGAGGTTCATTTAATTATGAAAGTCATTTATAATCATCAAAATCTATTATTTGAAATTCCTCATATCCAGAGTCATTTAGACTCAAATCAATTATATCGGAAATCATATCTTCAGATATCAAGAAAATCTCATTCAATGGAAATCATGTCTCAAAACATGTTACACTTCATCAAATCTCATCTATATTAAAATCTTATGTTTCAAGGTTCATGTCTCAAATCATTAGGACACATGTGTCATCTCAAATCAAATGGTATGGAGGAAATGTCCACCCTCACAATACCAAATCACTTGGTAGTAGCCTGCTTTCGGGTTGGTGCACTTCAACTCGTTTATAGCTCTCGCTGCACAGGACTACTTCGGGTAACTAGACCAATCTCGATCAACCACACAATAATGAAGAAATGTTTGTCCTCATTTCAAGTGGTAAGTAGAAAGGGAATGTTCATCCTCAACTACTTTTGATATGGAGGGAATGTCCATCCTCACACTATCGATCATCAGAGATAAGGGAAGTTTAATCTGCTCACCGCAATCTGGGGGTTTAGGATAACCCCAAGTAAAGAGGTCTTCCTCTAATACTTGATGTCTAGGGAAGCATGGGTAAAGAGGGAGATCTTCCTCAACCTCAATTACTCTGGTGTAGAGAGATTCTCAAATTCTCTCTTACCATTATCCAAAACTTAACCTTAGTACAAGGCATATCTAAAACCTCACTCAGTCTAGTTCCACAAACAGATACCGATGAAAATCAAATCATTTTGTTCATTAAATCATCAAAAATACAATATAATGCAAAATCCAATCATTCTCATCATTGGTATTCAAATTCATCAATCACATATCTTAGCATCATACATTTATATCTCATCAATAAATCTCAATTCATAGTATAATGCATTGATATTTGATTCATCATTCTCATATCACATTATCATTAATGATCAATTCATTTATACTCATGATATTTATCTCATTTGATTCAATCATATCATGAAATCATTTTCTCAAATTTATTTGGATGCATAATCTTTTCATAATCTAGTGAATTCCAACCATTCAATTCAAGGTTTAAGGTTTGTATTTAGGTTACATGGAATAAAGAACTCTGTTTCCATCATTTTCAGACCAAAATCCTCAAATCAGGGGCCTGGTAATCGATTACAAGGTATTGGTAATTGATTACCAGCTTGGCAGAATCACTGTAATCAATTACATCTTATCCAAAAGCCTTGTAATCGATTACAAGAAAGATGTAATCAATTACAAGCTGCCTAAAAACACAATTCACAGTTCCAGAAGCTTGGTTTTCGATTACAAGGGTTATATAATCGATTACCATGAGAAAATTTGCAGAAAACAGGGCCTTTAAGCCATCCCAACTCAAACCAAACCATTAAACATCAACAACAACATCAAATCATCACAAATATGCATCCAAATCACTCATAAAACATCAAATCTCAACATGGGTATGAAGGCTATTTTCTACATCTTAAAACTCATCAAGGGTTAAATCAAGAAAGTAAGTTCTCAAATCATAATCATCACATAATCATCTTTTTCATTTCAAAAACATCATTCAAATCCCAAGTTTCCAAGACTTTAGAAAACACGGAAGGAGTAGAAAAGATGAAAGAAACCCCCAACATTAACTTGGAGCTTTAATATTCTTTTCCTTTCCATCTTCTTCCTCTTGATCTTTCTTTCTTCTTGATCTTTCTTTCTTTCTTCTCTCTTTTCTTCCTTCTTTTGGAAGTAGTAGTCATCATGAGAGAGAGAAAGAGACGAAAGTGAGAATGTGACAGGAAAGAGAGAAAAGGAAGAAAATGAGGGTGAGAGGCGGTGGAGGAAAAGAAATAAAGGGGAAATGTGACATCCCACTAGTAACATTTTATCTGCTAAAGACACTTTAATATTTCAAAAATGAATTTTCTAACCTTTATAGGCATTGTCGAAAATTCTAGGATTTCACGCACTTCTCAATTTTATTTTTTCACAATCATTTGTATACACCTTTATCAGACACTAAGCTTCACTATTCATCCATGGGTTAAATTAAACCTTATGGAACGGAATTTAGAAGCTTCCAAATGTTCATTTCAACCTATTTCTACTATCAAATTAATCTTCATTCTTCTATATTACACTTGCTCATACTCCTATGGGTTTTTGATCTATTTATCTGATTAGTTTGGTTTTTAAACACTATCGCAGTGTCATTAAAAATGCCAAACTAACTTATCTGATCTTCCAAAATTCCATATAGCTAATTCCAATCCTTAATGACTTCAAATAACTTTACCATATTTATTCCCTTACTTTTAGCTATTTCAGCTAAATTCTAAACTATTTTAAGTTATTTCTTATATTCGGTATTATAGATTTACGCTTAATTCAGCCCAAACAATTATCAAAATCATCAGGCAACTTACACCAGACTTATTAAGCTACTATAACTTTGATTAATATCATTAAGTAAGAGAGCATGTTATAGCACGCTTGTTTTCAAGGCTTCAAAATGGTTTTAAGTTTCCAAAAGAATAGCCTTTAAGTGGCCAAAAGCTTATAAGATCATTTGGAATCATTTGACAATGTTTAAAAGCTATATGAGATGTTTTTCATATGGTTTATTCGAATAAGAGTTTTCTTATTCGAATAACTAAGGTCAGAGATGTCAAAATCTTCCATCTTGATAAACTTTATTCAAATAAAGCCTTGCTTTATTTGAATGAGGTTTAAATCTAGCTTGGAGCGAAAGGGTTATTTGAATAATCAAGGAGTTATTCAAATAGCATGTTTTCCAAAATCCAAACTTTAAACGGTTTATTCGAATAACAAGTTTGTTATTCGAATAATAAGTTTTTTTGAAAACTACTTTTAAAAGGATTATTCAAATAACATAAGTGTTATTATTCAAATAACACGTTCCAGAGGAAAAATTGCCTACGTGCTATTTGAAGCTTTATTTGAATAACAAAGTTATTATTCAAATAAGAGCTCGCACCAGAAATAGAAATGACGGCTAGTTTATAGTCATTAATGCTCCACCAACCTCTCCAACAGATCTAATCTTTATTGGGTTATTAATACAAGTTGTTAGACATTTATAAAGGTTAGAAAATCAATCTAAAAACCTTGTTTGAGCATTAATATGAGCTTTCAAAGCCTTTTCATCATATACTCTATTTTTGGGGTTTAAAGTGTGAATCCTTGATACCCATTATTCTTCAATATGTATTATCCACTCTTGAGTGAGTTTCATATTATTCAATCTTTAATTATACTGTAAATATGGTGAGGCATCCCTCAAACATTTGTAATGGTCAGAGATCCCTTTGGTATTAAGGCTCAACCATAAGGGTGAGGTATCTCAAGGTGTGTTGAGTACTCCAGCTTGTAAAGGCTTACAAGCACCTGTTGAAGATTGAAGTTATAGTGGAAAATCTCAGGTGATTACTTGAAGACTGGATGTAAGCCACAAGTGGATTAGTAACTGAACCAAGATAAAATTGTGTTTGTTTTCCTAAACTCAACTCCTTTACTTTTGTGCACTGTTTTATTGGCTTACTTGAATACTATCATCCTTGGCTTATTTATTTGTGAATGAAAGCATTCTATCTTCTCTATCCATTCATCTCTAACAAACAATAGCTTCAATGAAAATTGATAATCAACTGTTTTACGAAAGATTTGCGAAAGATTTTTATAAACTCAATTCACCATCCTCTTGAGTATTAAGGCCACTTGGTAACATAAACAACTCTAGGTAATCTTGATGCATGTGGGACTTTAGCTCCCATGCAGCCTCTTTTGTGCCTGCTTCACCCCATATCACCTCCATCAATGGAATTTGTTTACCTTTGAGCTCTTTGACCTCTCTGTCTACAATCTTCACCGGTTGCACTACATAAGACAAATCATCTCTCACCTTTGAGCTCTTTAACCCCTCAGGTCTTATTCTATTGGTTTTCAAACCAACTCTTAACCCCCAAACTCAGGTTCTAATTAGTTTTCAACCTCAAACATGGTCTCTAAATATACTAAACTCTCATACACATTCTCAAATCACTCAACTAGTGACACAAGAACAAGTATGCTAAACCTTTCATCCTAAAACCCATTTTTCTCAAACACATGTTAATGGAATTCTGTGGATGCTCACATGCTCTAAAGCATAATCATACATGTATTAACTCAATACAAAATATATCTCAAGTTCCTAATGAGTTCATTTAACTCAAACCTTTGGGAAACACCTCAAAAACCTATTTTCTAACTAATCAAGCATACACCATGTATCAAGAAAGTGTAGAAAATGATAAAACTAGATAATCAAACACCCTACCTCATGTCTCAAGAATGATGCTTGAACTAGGTCTTCTTGTCTTTCCTTGATTCTCATCTTTTTCCTTCTTCCTTTCTTTCTTCTCTTCTCTTCTTTTCTTTCTTTCTCTTTCTCTATTTTTCTATTGTCCCCAACATGAGAAAATAAAAGAGTGAGTGTAAAGAAAGTCAAAGATGATGGCTTAAGAGAGAGGGGTGCTGGAAACAAAGGAGAGATAAGGTTGGACTTAGATATTTGTCTGGAAACATTATATCTTTTAAGAATACCTTGATCTTATAATCCAAGTTTCCTAACTTCCATAGGTGTTATGAAAAATCCTAGGATTCATATAAATATTATTCTCATCATTTTATATTTTTCCATACATTTAAGGTTGTCACTGAAGTCCTATTACTCTTCCTTAAGTTAAATTAAACTTAAGGAAATAAGCTAACAGACTTACATGCATCAACCTTAACCAGTACTCATTACCAGAAAATTCTCTATTCTTTACTTGACGTCTTCCTAAAATCCCATGATTTTTCAAGATAGATATTTGTCTATTTAATCTTGCTCTTTAACTCGTTCAGGGTTACTAAAAATACTAAACTAACTCAATTAATTCTCCAAAATTAAACACATCATATCTTATTTATTTGTGTCCTAGAAATAAATTCTCCTTATTCATTTCCATAACCTAAACAGGTTATGCTACTCTTTGGATTATTAATAACTATTTTTCACATTTAGTGTTATAACAAAATAACCCAACTAACTTAAAAAGGTCATCAAAGTTAACAAGTAACTTATACAAGAGTTATTGAATATCCATAACCATGATTAAGTCTACTAGGTTAGGGAGGATATCACATTTCTCTCCTTCCTTTTAAATTTTATTCTCAAAATTGCTTACCTCATATCAGATATGATATCATGCTCGAAGGAATTTCATCTTCCTTAGTCGTATCTAACTTATCATTTTCAATCTCTAACAAAACTTAGATATTCTCATTCTGTAAGAATAACTTACAAAATCTAAAAACTATTTAACAACTCTTCTATTTGTTTCTTGAGTTTTGCCAACTCCAAGGGTGTCATTCTATAAGGTACTATAGATATAATTCCAGTTCCTAACACCAAATCTATAGTGAGTTTGGTTTCTTTCTTAGGTGGCAACTCAGTGATTTCCCTAGGAAACACTTCTAGGTAATCTCTTACCATAGGTATATTTCCTAAGGCTTGCTAAACTTCAATAGTCAAGGAAAAAATGAAAATATATCCTAAAACCCCTTCATACTAAGCAGTTGTTAACTTGTTTAGCACTCATGAACATAGATTCAAAAGAAATAGACATAGAAGAATTATTAGATATAATCCTTAAAGTCTTATCTGAACAATTCAAAACAACATGGTTCGATGACAACCAAATCCATGCTTAGAATGACGTCCATGTCAAGAAGAGGTAAACAAATAAATATAATATCTTCTTTAACATGTTAGTCTTGTTTATGGTTACAGAGGTAGCATAGTATATACATGACATATCTGTTTAATTTTGTGACTTTATTAGTTAGTTTAGGTACTTACTGCAACACTGAAGGTGAAAAGTAGCTTAAAATGACTCAGATAATGACATTAAAGGGTAAGTTAAAGGAAATAAATATTGAGAATTTATTTCTAGGTCATAAATGAACAAGTATGATGTAGCTAAAGTTTGAGGATAAATTGAGTTAGTTTGGTATTTTTAAGTACATTGCATGAGTATTTATATACCGGATTGATGAATCACAGATTTGGAAACTATTGTAAATGATGAAATTAAGATTTAAATGAATCTTAGGATTTATTCTAATACCTATGGAAGTTAGGAAACTTGATTTGGTAAAATCAAAGTATTCATAACAGATATAAAGTTTCAGCACATAATTCTAGTGGCCTTAGTTTTCAAACGATCCTATCTTGTTTCTTTGACTTTTTATGCTTCATTTTCTTCTCTCACAAGAAATTTTGCAGCAGAAAAACAGGCAAAATTGTGGGAAAACATAAAAGAAAAGGGAAGGAAAGAAAAAAGAGAAAGAAGAAGAGGAAATGAGCAAGAAGGAGAAAGGCAAGGCCAAGGTTTGAGCTTCATCTACACAAAGTGAGGTAGGGGTCTTGTTTCCATAAGTCTACCCTTCTCTTTCTTCAACTTGATGCATAATGTTTGGTTGTTGAATAAAAATGGGTTTGAGTGTTAGTTGTAGTTTCCATGCTTGATTCTTGCTTTTAAGCTTAAAGATGGTTTGTTTTTAGCTTGTTTGAAGCATGGTTGTGATTTAGGACTTGTTGTGTATGTCCTTGTTCTTCCATGAATTTTGAGTTGGAAAAATGAGGATGGAAGATGAGCTTTTGATTCATTTTAATTGTGTTTGTGCTTTGAGTAAAGTGATTGAGGGTTACAACAAGATTAGAGGTCTAGCCTCAACTCAATAGTTGCTGTTTGTGATAAATATTGGAGTGGTCAAGTAAAAGATATCATTCTTTCAGCCATTATTCATATAATATGGATGGTTTGGTATGTTAGAAACCAGCTGAGGTTCAATAATAAAATTGTCTCTATCACTAGAGCCATACATATGATCTCTGCTGGCATGGCAATGTCTGGCAATTTTTCTAATGGCAAAATGTCCTCCTCTATTGAGGATTTTAGAATCATTAAGTCATTCTCTATAATCTGCCATCCTTCTAAAGCATCATCAATCATTCAAGTAAATTGGAATAGACCTCTTTGTGGCTGGATAAAAGGAAATTCAAATGGTGCTTCAAGAGGTAATCTTGGACAATCGGCTTGTGGTGGGATTTTTAGAGATTCTAGTGATGCAATCCTTGGTTGCTTTGTAGACTACATTGGAGTATCATCTTCTTTTCATGCTGAACTTCAAGCTGCCATGAAGTGTATAGAACTTTCTTTTCAAAAAGGTTAGCAAAAGTTTCGGTTGGAATGTGATTCCATGCTTGTCACAGCTGCATTCAAGTCTCTTGATTTAGTTCCTTGGATGCTCAGAAATAGGTGGATGAATTGTTTGTTTCTGACAAGGCAAATGCAATTTCAAGTATCTCATATTTTCAGAGAAAGAAATTCTTGTGCAGATAAGTTAGCAAATTTTGGCATTAATAGTCATTGTTTTACTTGGTGGGATTTGCCTCCAAGGTTCCTCTTCGAAGACTTTAATTGCAATAGATTAGGTCTACCCTATTATAGATTTAAATGATTCTTTTTATTTTTCATGGGTTTTAGTATGGTCCCCCCATGTATTTGTATTCTTTTTATTATTTTTAATAAACTTTTGTTGTGCTGCAGATGACGGGTAGGATTTGAGGTGCCAACCTAGATGAGATTTCTCTCCCTACAGTGATGCCTTTACATATCAATTTTGATTAAAAAAAAAGATTAGAGGTCATGGTTGATGTTAGAAATCACTTAGAACTTGAGTTTTGAGGATAGAAAATGTTTTGGAAACCAATAGAACAGGGGATCTGATTCTGGTGCATTGGAGCCTAGGCGCTAGGAGTTGGGCGCCTAAGGACCCACTGCCCTAAACTTATTCTGCATATTGTTGCTCACTGGGGCTTGAGTTCCAGAAAGTGGGCGCCTAAGCACCAACGACTAGGAAAACAGAGCATGTTTTCTATCATACCAATGCTTAGGCGGTGGAGAGTTGGTACCTAGGTGCTGGAAAGTGGGCGCCCAGAGTTTTCCAAGATTTTTTCCTGATGAATTGAAGTTTCCTATAAGTTGGGATCCTTTATACATGCTTTTTAGTGTGTGTTAAGTTACTATCAGAGGTATTTCATGAAGGGAATGACCGTTTAGTATGTATATGAAATGTATGAACTTTAGTGCAACCAAGAGTAGTGGATTTCCCTAGGTAGGTATCTAGCACCTTTAGCAACTTAGTGTTGCAAAGATATCACTTAAGATGTGATGATATGGTGTATTGGATGCAAGTATACTAGGATGAATTGTAGTATTTTTCCTATGTGTTATAATCTTACATGATGTGCACAATCATATGGCCAAAGGAGAGAATGGGAAAGTCCAAAAGGTTCTTTGAACGAGGATTTAGCCGTAGATGTAACACCCTCAATAATATGTCAGGCTTGTATAGGATTACACAGAAGGTGAGAAACTAAGTTAGTTTAGGCATTTTGCGGCAACATAGAAGGTGGTAAGCGACCTAAAATGACTCAAAAAATAGTTTTAAAGGTTAAGCGAAAGGAAACAAATATAGATAATTTGTTTCCAAGTCATAAAAGAGTTTAGCAAGTTGTAGTTAAAGTTTGAAGGCAAATTGAGTCAGTTTTGTATTTTTAATTATACTGGTTGTGCTTTTAATGCCGAATTGACCATCAGCAAATATGAAAAAATAGAGAATTGGTAAAACATGATTTTTAATAAATCTTAGGATTTATTTCAAGTCTGTTGGAAGTTAGAAAACTTGATTTGGTGAGATCTAAGTGTTCTTAATAGATCAAGAAGTTATAGGAAAATGTCAAAAATGATAAGTTTGCCCTTGTTTCTTATTTCTTTCTTTTCTCTCATTCTCTTGGATGAAAACAAAACAGAAAGCAGAAAAAGAAAAGAGAGAAAAGAGAGAAGAAAGGAAGGGGAAGAAAGAAAGAAGAGGAAAGCAAGGAAGATCCAAGTTCAAGAGCAAGATCAAAAGACTCCAAAATTGGTCAGCACCACAAGGTAGGGGATTTCTATTCATTTTCCCTCTTTGTTTTTTTGAATGGGATTGGGGTTTTTGAATGGAAAAAAGGGATTTGGAGAGTAAAATCCTAGTTCTTAGCTTGATTCTTGATACCATGATTAAGTTAGGTTTGTTTTAGCTCAAAGAGATTTAGATGGTCATTTATGGCTCATGTAACGCCCCAATTTTTAGAAAATATTCTGAATGTACTGTTTGCTGTTTTTCATGCTTTTGTGCGAATGACCGCTGTGTCCCTATTTTACTGTTCTCGATTTCTGTATGAAAACAATTACGATAATACTGGCTCAAATTTTATTTGATCGTTTTACGTACTTTGCTTCGAGACGGTAAAATAAAAATTTCTCGGAGTTACTGTTTTAATTTTTTTTGAAAGATATAACGCTATATAATACTGCTGGATATTTTATTTGAACGTTTTGGACGATTACCTACGTTGTGGGAAAAAATGAGAAAATGACCGTTACGTCCCGAACGTATTGTTTTTCTTCTTTTTTTGTTTTTAATTGTTTTCTCCTTGATTTAATGTCCGATAATACTTGTCTGTGATTTTATATGGACTTTTTGGGTGATTTGCTCAGAGGCAGGAAAATAATATTTTCCGGTAGGGAAAATCTTATTTTATTATTTAGAATTGGGGGATCTTACTTAACTCGATTCTCGAATGAGACTAAAATTAATCTTTTAATTTTTAGGATTTAATCACAAATAAAATAATTTATATTATTATAATATTATTTTATTAGTCAAGATAATTTAGTGACAAGGACTCGAAAATATTTTGCGGGACCCACAATTAGCGAGCGGTTTGATCGGTAGCTTAATTAATCACCGTTAGCGTAGAACTTTCTTTCGAGAACAGTGACTCACTAGTGACTCAAATGAGAGAATTAAATGAAATGAGTGACTAGGCTTGTGAGTCATCCATAAGCAACCAATAGAAATCAAGCTTGTTCATCAAGATTTAATCCTAACCTTTGAATGCATCCAAGGGCTTGGATGAAGCCAACCAATGGCCCTTTGACCACCATGAAGGCTACGGCCATGTGGTCTTGGATGACCAAAATAACACTTCATCTTCATCACTTTTCTCTCTCTCTCTCTTCCAAAAACCCTAGCCACCATTGTTGTTCTTTTCTCCTACCATTCGGCCAAGACCAATACTACACCATCCAACCATCCAAAAATTTTTCTAACCAAGTTTTCTAAACCTAAACACTATTCTAAGAACCTTTCTAGTTGGGAGTTTCTTCAAAATCTTCCATTTAGGGCTTGGAAACCAACCTTGAAAATTTTACCTAGAAGGTGAAATATCATGTTTTTCCTTTCTCTCTTCTTTTTCAAAGTTCTAAGCCATGATTTCTCCATGGTTTAGCTTCTTTTCATGGTTAGTAACATGTAAATTTTGTTTGAGATTTCTAGGTATTTTTGAAGGTGAAAACCGAACCCTAGGAGGTGTGAAAGCATATCATTTGTCTTCATTTAAGGTAAGAGGAAGACAATTCTTATCATCCCTTGGTGGTGGTAAGAAGATGGAATGATTTGTAATGTTTGAAGAGTCCATAAGGATTCGGTGGTGTTATCTTTGTTTGGTGTGTATGTGTTAATTTTTATGTTTGCTAGTAGTTTATGTGGTATTTGTTAGTAGCTTATTTGTTTAGTGATTGTAATAATTTTGCATGTCTATTAGCTTTTGATTGCATGTCTATAAGCTTTAATTTAGGTTTAGGTGTTAGAAAATATATTGCATGTGTTAGAAAATACAATGCATGTGTTAGAATTGTATGATAATGTATAGGATGTGAATAACATGTTCAAAAATTGCATGAGTGTTCCAAAGAGCACAATCCAATAGCTCACGGCAATGACAAATGTGGAGGACCAAAATGTTCTCTTGATTTTTCCTAAAGTGTAACTTAATTAACCTAGGAGAATCAAGAAAGTTTCAAATTGATTTGATCAAAGAAAATGCATTTAGAAATCAAATGGTAAAGACTTAGTATTTTGGGCCAACATGCCTAAAGGATTAATTTAACTCCTACTAACTATTTTCTAATATGATTTAGTGAACTTAGACAATGTAACACATTTGATACGATTTGGAAAGTGAAAGACAATTTAGAAATCAAATGCAAAAGTTTTACGAAATTTGGCCAACATGCCAATATAGGTAATCATGATTTCTAAAACTTAATTCTAAACCATTTTCAATCAAAAAGAGACAATACAAGTTAAAAAGAAATTTTCTATAATGATTTTTGAAGAAACAAGTTGATTAGAAGTAAGTTTAAAGGGTTAAAATTCATAATTTTATCATTAGGAAGTAAAATACAGTAATTTTGAGAAATTTTCTAACATATAGCTCACTTTAGGTTTTGAAGCATGTTAGAGATTTCAAAGAGAATTAAATGATATGGTTAAAAAAATTAGGTAAAAGGAAATTTTATGGAAAAATTTAGTAAACCATTATTATGATTTTTAAACAAAATATCATCAATTTTTAGTAAAAATGAACCAATAAGATAGCAAAAATATTCAAAAGACAATATGCGGTATGAAAAATTATTCTACGTAGTTTAAATGTACTAAGTACTATTTTCGCTTTGTTTAAACAGTAATTTTAAAGGCATTCGAATAAGAAAATGATTTGAAAATCCTACGCGATTGAGAAAACGTATTAAAAATGCTACGCGATTTTAAAAACAGAAAAATATCTTTACCCGATTTTTAAACGTTTGTAAAAACGACAGAATCATGAAAACGAGATAAAATTTCTACGTGATTGACCGTTACTATATTTATTTTATGCTGTCGGGAAAATGTGAACCCGTACAGATTATTTTTGAGAATCTTTCGCTGTCGGGAAAATGTGAACCCGTACAGATTATTTTGAGGATCTTTCGCTGTCGGGAAAATGTGAACCCGTACAGGCTTTTGAGAGTTTATCTGCTGTCGGAAAAATGTGAACCCGTACAGGCTTTCTATTTATGTGTGCCAAGTTTTTGGTGGATTGGTTGACGAGACGAATCACATCGTGTTGTCGATGCGATAAACGTAGTGTGGTTCATTGTTCTAATGAACTTGGAGACTTTAGTGTACGGGATCCCACATGTGGACACTTGGTAGCTCACATTGGGCCGTGGTAAACCGATAGCACACTATGGTACTCGACACGCACTATATTTAATCGAGATTTGTGAAATCTAGTAGTACATTTGCCTGTAGTGCCACAACGTGAGACCGTGAACTACACCACGCCTGGATGATGGATTCCTGTGTCGTGGGGCTATAGACGCAACGTGTGACCGCGCAATAGTTGGTTGGGCAGCCGTGGTACTAATAGATTTTACGAGTCATTCCGCTCTCTGATACTTGTGTTTTCTTTAGCTCCATGGAGTAGGGTTTTGTCATATTGGTATTTATCTCTATGTCTATTTATTTCCATCTTATCTATTTATTGTTTATCTGTATTTTATTTGTTTATTTTATCTGGTTACTGTTACTATATTTGGTTATTATATCTTATCTGTTTATTCTTATCTTTCTTATTTTATCTGTGATGTTTTATCTGTGATGTGATATTTTGTTATGATATCTAAATCTTACTCTAATCTGTTATTCTTTCTGTTATAGTATTTTGTATTGCATGAACTGTATATATGTTATTTGTCGTCTTCTTATTGGCCATGTTGTGATGATTTTATGTTGTCTTACCTCTTTGTTATATGTATTTTCTGTTTATTTATTTTACGCGGTAAAGACTTCGAGGAAGAGGATCAGCCTATTGAGATCTTGTACCCCGAGGAGGAGGAAGATCAGCAGGCAGACGACCAGTTTTACGATCAAGAATCATTCGATCATCCATACCCTTTGGATTGATTGTGTGGGATGGCAGCACCAGAGTTTTTGGGGTTCGTAGAGCTAGTATTTCATGGGAGTTCGCTAGCTTGGCATCTACGAGGCGATCGTGAATCTGTGACGTATGCAGGACGTGTGACCGTGATTCTACGTCAACGTTTTGATGGAGAGCCTGTCATGACTACAACACTTTTTCTGCATTTAGAGTTACCCTTATCCATTAGGCGTCACTGGGGTGCTGAAAACCCTGAGCCTAGTGAGATAAGCATCGTATCGACTGCGCGATCCCGTTATCGCCGTGTGTCGAGACATCCGGGATATTTATCTCCTGATGATCATTTTCATGCTGAGAGTGATCCATCAGAGGATTAAATAACCATGATGTTTTTTTTGGGCGCGTCAGCGTATGTCTGTATATATTAACTCTTTTATTGCTTTCCTTGCTGTTTTTGTTTAAATATTTGTAGTCTTAGTTGTGAATTACTTGTACAGCTTATAACTTAAATCATATGTATATTATCAGTAATGATGTTTTTTTTTATTATTTCGTATTTCCGCATTATCTTTCTATATCATATTTCTGTTTATCAAGA
Organism: Ormosia emarginata; assembly: GCA_029884605.1. NCBI lineage: Eukaryota > Viridiplantae > Streptophyta > Magnoliopsida > Fabales > Fabaceae > Ormosia > Ormosia emarginata. The sequence goes on along the minus strand of JAQQTP010000077.1, from coordinate 44,921,497 downwards.
ATTATTTTACAACCCGTAATAGTATGTAATAAACGTTTCACAACTTGGGGTAGATTTTATTTCTATTTCTTTTATTTTCTTTTATGTGTGACATCCTCCAAAGGGGTGTTACATTAGTTAGTATCAGAGCCCAAGTTAGAGTCTTTTGGGGTTGTGGTTGGGTCTGTTTTGTTTGTCTGTGTGATCCTCTGTGATCTTTGTGATTTATATCCTTTCGGAAATATCTAGAAGGATGTATCTAACTTTGTTTTGTTATGTTTGAAGAAAGAAGATGGACTGGTTATGTTCTAACCATATCCTTATAGATTGTGCAAAGAAAACTATAGTTTTTCCTAAGGAAGAAGAGTCTGGATTCTTAACTGCTGTTAAGGTCAAGTCTTTGTTGAGAGATGGAGCCAGGGGATATCCGGTATTGTCTTCTCTAGAAGTTAAGAATGAGAAGGATGTGAATACTATTCCTATTGTCAACGATTTTCCTGATATTTTTCCCGAAGACGTGCACTGGTTCTACCGCTTTGAGCGGAGATCGAGTTCTCAATTGATTTAGTACAGGAACAGGTCCTATCTCAATTGCACCGTATCGTATGTCGCCGCATAGAGTTGGGGAGCTGAAAAAGCAATTGGTGGAACTGTTGGAGAAAGAATTTGTACGACCTAGCGTTTCCCCATGGGGTGCGCCGAAAGAAAAAGCAGGGCATTGGTTAAGAAGAAGGATGGAACTTCTCGACTTTGTGTGGATTATCGTCAGCTGAACAAGGTGACTATCAAGAATAAATATCCGCTACCAAGAATCGACGATTTGATGGATCAATTGAGAGGAGCTGTGATATTTTCCAAGATAGATCTGCGATCGGGTTATCACCAGATTCGTGTAAGAGGGGAAGATGTGCCGAAGACTGCTTTTCGAACTCGTTATGGACATTATGAGTATCAGGTAATGCCATTCGGGGTGACGAATGCTCCTGCCATATTTATGGATTATATGAACAGGATATTTCGTCCATATCTAGACAGATTTGTCGTTGTCTTTATCGATGACATTCTAATCTATTCTCGATCGAAGGAAGAGCATGCTGAACATCTGAATGTTGTTCTTCAGATTTTGAGGGAGAAGCAGCTGTATGCGAAATTGGCTAAGTGTGAGTTCTGGTTGGAAGAAGTCCAATTTCTTGGTCACGTAATTTCTAAAGAAGGTATTGTGGTGGACCCATCGAAAGTGGAGACCGCTTTTCACGATGGGAAAGACCTAAGACGATAATGAAGTTCGAAGTTTTGTTGGACTTGCTGGTTATTATCGAGAGATTTATCGAAGGTTTTTCCAAGATTGCCGGACCACTTACACAATCGACGAGGAAAAGTCAAGCTTTTGAATGGACGGAAGAGCGTGAAGCCGGTTTTCAAGAGTTGAAGAAGAGGTTAACAACTGCACCCGGTGTTGATCCTACCGATTCGAAGAAATCTTTCGATGTGTATTGTGACGCTTCTTATCAAGGACTAGGATACGTGTTGATGCAAGACCGGAACGTGGTGGCATATGCTTCTCGACAATTAAAGGTTCATGAGAAGAATTATCCTACGCATGATTTGGAATTGGCATGCGGTGGTTTTGCTTTGAAGATATGGAGACATTTTCTCTATGGAGCAACGTTCAACATCTTCAAGGATCACAAGAGTTTGAAGTACTTGTACGACCGAAGAGAGCTGAATATGAGGCAGCGAAGATGGTTAGAATTTCTCGAACGACACGATTTTCATTTTCAACTTTTGTACCACCTTGAGTAGAAAGATTATCGGTGTTTCACGCGATGATCAAAGAAAAGGAACTCATTGAACAATTTAGAGATGAGTGGTCATTTGTTGAGTTGAAACCGGAAAGATCCGTATGAATATGGTTACTATCTCAAGCGAGCTGATGGAAGACATAAGGGAAAAGCAAAATGCCGATAAATTTTTGCAAGGAATAAGGGAGCAAATGAAGCAAGACGAGACAAGAGAGTTCAAAGAAGGAACTGATGGAATTTTGAGGTTTCGGGGTAGAATCTGTATTCCTCGTGACCGAGAACTGAGGCAATATATTGTGGAACATGCCCATACTAGTCTATTAAGCATGCATCCAGGCATAACAAAGATGTACCAAGACTTGAAGAAGTTATTCTGGTGGCATGGAATGAAGGGTGATGTGGTTAGATGCGTGTCAACTTGCCTAGTTTGTCAAAAATCGAAAGTTGAACACCAAAGACCACCGGGATGTTGCAACCATTATCGATTCCAGAATGGAAATGGGACAGCATTTCTATGGATTTCATTACTGGTTTGCCAAAGACAAGGAAAGGTCATGATTCGATATGGGTTATAGTCGATAGACTTACGAAATCGGCTCATTTCTTACCAATCAATATTAAATATTCATTGGAAAGATTAACCCAATTGTACATCGGTGAGATTGTCAGATTACATGGAGTGCCTACATGTATAGTTTCTGACAGAGATCCGAGGTTCACGTCAAGATTTTGGCGAAGTCTGCAAGAAGCTATGGGAACCAAGTTACGATTGAGTTCAGCATATCATCCGCATGACAGATGGTCAGACAGAGAGAACTATACAGTCTTTGGAGGATTTATTGCGTGCTTGTGTTTTGGAACAACGAGGAAGTTGGAATGAATTTTTATCTTTGATAGAATTCACCTACAACAATAGCTTTCACGCAAGCATCGGAATGGCACCTTATGAAGCATTGTATGGAAGGCGATGTCGAACACCGTTGTGTTGGTATCAAGATGGGGAGAGTATGACTATTGGACCAGATCTTGTGCAACAAACGACAGAAAAGGTAAAGATGATACAAGAGAAGATGAGAATGACGCAAAGCAGGCAGAAGAGTTATGCGGACAAACGAAGACGATCTCTTGAGTTTAAGGAGGGTGAGCATGTGTTTTTAAGAGTTACTCCTACGACTGGTGTCGGAAGAGTGATTAAGTCTAAGAAGCTTACTCCTAAATTCATTGGACCATATCAGATTATCCGACGTATTGGTCCTGTAGCATATCAGATTGCTTTGCCTCCTTTTCTATCCAATTTGCATGACGTGTTTCATGTGTCTCAGTTACGGAAGTATATACCAGATCCGACACATGTTATACAGCCAGATGACGTACAGTTGAAGGAGAATCTGACTTACGAAACTTTACCTGTCAGAATAGAGGACATAAAGGTAAAGCAGCTTTCGAGGAAGATGATCGAGTTAGTGAAGGTCATATGGAATGATGTGACGGGTAAGGCTACCTGGGAGCTGGAAGATAAAATGAAGGATCAATATCCTCATTTGTTTTGATGAACAACGAATTTCGAGGACGAAATTTTTATTTGTTGGGGAGTGTTGTAACGCCCCAATTTTTAGAAAATATTCTGAATGTACTGTTTGTTGTTTTTCATGCTTTTGTGTGAATGACCGTTGTGTCCCTATTTTACTGTTCTCGATTTCTGTATGAAAACAATTACGATAATACTGGCTCAAATTTTATTTGATCGTTTTACGTAATTTGCTTCGAGACGTAAAAATAAAAATTTCTCGAGTTACTGTTTTAATTTTTCTCGAAAGATATACTGACTATATAATACTCGTTGGATATTTTATTTGAACGTTTTGGACGATTACCTACGTTGTGGGAAAAAATGGAAAAATGACCGTTACGTCTCGAACGCATCGTTTTTGCTTTGTTTTTTCTGTTTTTAATTGTTTTCTTCTTGATTTAATGTCCGATAATACCGTCTGTGATTTTATATGGACTTTTTGGGTGATTTGCTCGAGGCAGAAAATAATATTTTCCTGGTAGGAAAATCTTATTTTATTATTTAGAATTGGGGGATCTTACTTAACCCGATTCTGAATGAGACTAAAATTAATCTTTTAATTTTTAGATTTAATCACAAATAAAATAATTTTATATTATTATAATATTATTTTATTAGTCAATATAATTTAGTGACAGTGGACCTGAAAATATTTTACGGGACCCATAATTAGCAGAACGGTTTGATCAGTAGTTTAATTAATCACCGATAGCAGTAGAACTTTCTGAAACAGTGACTTCACTAGTGACTCACAGAGAGAATTAAATGAAATGAGTGACTAGGCTTGTGAGTCATCCATAAGCAACCAATAGAAATCAAGCTTGTTCATCAAGATTTAATCCTAACCTTTGAATGCATCCAAGGGCTTGGATGAAGCCAACCAATGGCCCCTTTGACCAGCCATGAAGGCTACGGCCATGTGGTCTTGGATGACCAAAATAACACTTCATCTTCATCACTTTTCTCTCTTCTCTCTCTTCCAAAAACCCTAGCCACCATTGTTGTTCTTTTCTCCTACCATTCGGCCAAGACCAATACTACACCATCCAACCATCCAAAAATTTTTCTAACCAAGTTTTCTAAACCTAAACACTATTCTAAGAACCTTTCTAGTTGGGAGTTTCTTCAAAATCTTCCATTTAGGGCTTGGAAACCAACCTTGAAAATTTTACCTAGAAGGTGAAATATCATGTTTTTCCTTTCTCTCTTCTTTTTCAAAGTTCTAAGCCATGATTTCTCCATGGTTTAGCTTCTTTTTCATGGTTAGTAACATGTAAATTTTGTTTGAGATTTCTAGGTATTTTTGAAGGTGAAAACCGAACCCTAGGAGGTGTGAAAGCATATCATTTGTCTTCATTTAAGGTAAGAGGAAGACAATTCTTATCATCCCTTGGTGGTGGTAAGAAGATGGAATGATTTGTAATGTTTGAAGAGTCCATAAGGATTCGGTGGTGTTGTCTTTGTTTGGTGTGTATGTGTTAATTTTTATGTTTGCTAGTAGTTTATGTGGTATTTGTTAGTAGCTTATTTGTTTGGTGATTGTAATAATTTTGCATGTCTATTAGCTTTTGATTGCATGTCTATAAGCTTTAATTTAGGTTTAGGTGTTAGAAAATATATTGCATGTGTTAGAAAATACAATGCATGTGTTAGAATTGTATGATAATGTATAGGATGTGAATAACATGTTCAAAAATTGCATGAGTGTTTCAAAGAGCACAATCCAATAGCTCACGGCAATGACAAATGTGGAGGACCAAAATGTTCTCTTGATTTTTCCTAAAGTGTAACTTAATTAACCTAGGAGAATCAAGAAAGTTTCAAATTGATTTGATCAAAGAAAATGCATTTAGAAATCAAATGGTAAAGACTTAGTATTTTGGGCCAACATGCCTAAAGGATTAATTTAACTCCTACTAACTATTTTCTAATATGATTTAGTGAACTTAGACAATGTAACACATTTGATACGATTTGGAAAGTGAAAGACAATTTAGAAATCAAATGCAAAAGTTTTACGAAATTTGGCCAACATGCCAATATAGGTAATCATGATTTCTAAAACTTAATTCTAAACCTTTTTCAATCAAAAAGAGACAATACAAGTTAAAAAGAAATTTTCTATAATGATTTTTGAAGAAACAAGTTGATTAGAAGTAAGTTTAACGGGTTAAAATTCATAATTTTATCATTAGGAAGTAAAATACAGTAATTTTGAGAAATTTTCTAACATATAGCTCACTTTAGGTTTTGAAGCATGTTAGAGATTTCAAAGAGAATTAAATGATATGGTTAAAAAAATTAGGTAAAAGGAAATTTTATGGAAAAATTTAGTAAACCATTATTATGATTTTTAAACAAAATATCACAATTTTTAGTAAAAATGAACCAATAAGATAGCAAAAATATTCAAAAGACAGTATGCGGTATGAAAAATTATTCTACGTAGTTTAAATATACTAAGTACTATTTCTGTTTGTTTAAACAGTAATTTTAAAGGCATTCGAATAAGAAAATGATTTGAAAATCCTACGCGATTGAGAAAACGTATTAAAAATGCTACGCGATTTTAAAAACAGAAAAATATCTTTACCCGATTTTTAAACGTTTGTAAAAATGATGGAATTATGAAAACGCGATAAAATTTCTACGTGATTGACCGTTACTATATTTATTTTATGCTGTCGGGAAAATGTGAACCCGTACAGATTATTTTTTAGAATCTTTCGCTGTCGGGAAAATGTGAACCCGCATGATTATTTTGAGGATCTTTCGCTGTCGGGAAAATGTGAACCCGCAGGCTTTTGAGAGTTTATCTCGCTATCGGGAAAATGTGAACCCGTATGTGCTTTCTATTTATGTGTGCCAAGTTTTTGGTGGATTGGTTGACGAGACGAATCACATCGTGTTGTCGATGCGATAAACGTAGTGTGGTTCATTGTTCTAATGAACTTGGAGACTTTAGTGTACGGGATCCCACATGTGGACAGCTTGGTAGCTCCGGGGCCGTGGTAAACCGATAGCACACTATGGTACTCGACACGCACTATATTTAATCGAGATTTGTGAAATCTAGTAGTACATTTGCCCGTAGTGCCACAACGTGAGACCGTGAACTACACCACGCCTGGATGATGGATTCCTGTGTCGTGGGGCTATAGACGCAACGTGTGACCGCGCAATAGTTGGTTGGGCAGCCGTGGTACTAATAGATTTTACGAGTCATTCCGCTCTCTGATACTTGTGTTTTCTTTAGCTCCATGGAGTAGGGTTTTGTCATATTGGTATTTATCTCTATGTCTATTTATTTCCATCTTATCTATTTATTGTTTATCTCATATTTTATTTGTTTATTTTATCCGGTTACTTGTTACTATATTTGGTTATTATATCTTATCTGTTTATTCTTATCTTTCTTATTTTATCTGTGATGTTTTATCTGATGTGATATATTGTTATGATATCTAAATCTTACTCTAATCTTATTATTCTTCATTATAGTATTTTGTATTGCATGAACCGTATATATGTTGTTTGTCGTCTTCTTATTGGCCATGTTGTGATGATTTTATGTTGTCTTACCTCTTTGTTATATGTATTTTCTGTTTATTTATTTTACGCGGTAAAGACTTCGAGGAAGAGGATCAGCCTATTGAGATCTTGTACCCCGAGGAGGAGGAAGATCAAAGTGTGACGACCACTTTTACGATCAAGAACCATCCGATCATCCATACCCTTTGGATTGATTGTGTGGGATGGCAGCACCAGAGTTTTTGGGGTTCGTAGAGCTAGTATTTCATGGGAGTTCGCTAGCTTGGCATCTACGAGGCGATCGTGAATCTGTGACGTATGCAGGACGTGTGACCGTGATTCTACGTCAACGTTTTGATGGAGAGCTTGTCATGACTACAACACTTTTTCTGCATTTAGAGTTACCCTTATCCATTAGGCGTCACTGGGGTGCTGAAAACCCTGAGCCTAGTGAGATAAGCATCGTATCGACTGCGCGATCCCGTTATCGCCGTGTGTCGAGACATCCGGATATTTATCTCTTGATGATCATTTTCATCTTGAGTGATCCATCGAGGATTAAATAACCATGATGTTTTTTGGGCGCCACGTCAATATGTCTCGTATATATTAACTCTTTTATTGCTTTCCTTGTTTGTTTTTGTTTAAATATTTGTAGTCTTAGTTGTGAATTACTTGTACAAACTTATAACTTAAATCATATGTATATTATCGGTAATGATGTTTTTTTTTTTATTATTTCGTATTTCCGCATTATCTTTCTATATCATATTTCTGTTTATCAAGAATTATTTTACAACCCGTAATAGTATGTAATAAACGTTTCACAACTTGGGGTAGATTTTATTTCTATTTCTTTTATTTTCTTTTATGTGTGACATCCTCCAAAGGGGTGTTACAGCTCAACCCAAACCTTGTTGGTTCATAGATGAGGAATTGGTAAATGGTTGGGGTTAGTGTGATTTGGAACCTAAATCTAGGCCATAATGAATCAATAGGTTGTAAAATAGTTAAAACAAGTTTAGAGGCCTAGAATGGTGTTAGAAATCACATAGAAATTGATCTTGAATGATTGGAAGTGAGAATTGTTCCATCGGATTCTGCAGAATTCTGTAGAATCCAATGGCAGCTGGTAGAGTTGGTTGCATAACTTGAGCTACGAACATCCGATTGAATTGATTCTAGTGGGCATTTGAAAGCTAAAATATAAGGCTTCATGTGTAACACCCACCGTAGGGTGCCACATTTATGTTACTTTATTACCAAATTACCCCAAGTTATAAAATATGATGTTATAATAAAATACGAGTTGTAATTTTTTTTTTATAACAATAAAATAAACTTAGCGGAAAATAAAACTATTATACATCATCACACATAATATACATCATTATACATTTTACACAAGTGCTGTCAGGTTTATTTATTACAGACCATTTCTTGAAACAACAAACACACTTAAATAATTACGTAGACATTATTTATATCGAGTTCAAACATGCCCAAGTTTAACTAAGCATAAGACCCCTCAGATGGGTCCTCCTCGGGTTCCTCAGCAGGTAGGAATCCGTTATGACGAGTAGCCCTACGAACAGGTGTCCGGGCTGACGACACTATGCTGATTTCCATTGGGACATAATTTCTAGTGTCCCAATGTCGCCTGATATGCAACGGAAATTCAACATGAACAAAGATAGTCACACAGAAAAACGGATCCCCACGATACAACCTACTAATACTAACAGTCAGGTACCCCTCATAAATAAGTCCTCGCTCATCTGGACTTGTCCTCCACTCTCTAGCTCCTCCATGAAACTGTAAATGTACATATCCGAAGAAACTAGCTCCTGATGACATGTTGTCGAACTCATGCTTCCGATGTGATAAGTAATTCCTCTTCTCCTTCTAGTACCATATCTTTCTCAACGTCTTCACCCAATATAAATACAATAAACAGATATACATACAAAGAGGTGAGATCACCTACATCAATACTAGCATGATAGCACAGAGATAATACAGACAGCATATTATGCAAAAATATCATATCATGATCACAATTATGGCATCAACATAGTGTAAAAATAATTACCATCATGCCATCATCACTGTTCAAACCACAATTAATTACAGTAATGCTACCACATATGTATATGTTAAATTCATGCATGTGAACATAGACTCAATGTCTTACTCCATGGAGCTAATACTCAAGTCGGAGAAATTGATCGAAAAGATTTGCCGGTATCTCGTGCCTCAGACCAAGTGCTATAATTATATCTTGCACATCTAACACATACACGACAGTCTTTGTCAAATCTCGATTAAGAATAGTGTCTCGGTCCGGATCATCGGTGTGTTGCATCGGTCTAACTCACGGTGCAGAAGAGCTACCAACTGCCCATTGCGAGCAACCCGCACCCCGATGCCCCCAAGGTCAACCAGTGACCTACACTACGCATATCGCAACCACTCAAGAGGTGTACGTTTCTCCTAGGCAATTAGCCATATTCAGTCCGTTGGACCATTTTCAATGCATGTGTAATGCACCAATTACCAACCAAAGGTAAATCACATAATTTCTCATTCCAGATTCGAGATCTTCGTTTTTCGTTCGTAAAATGGATTAATGCCAATTACAGCAAACTTCTCAATTTCTTATACAAGTATTCATATACTACTTTTAATTGTAAGATTTACTGTATAATTAACAGTTAAATCACTTTACTTGTGTTTTTCTCATTCGCAAAATATTTTCGTTACGTTTTTACGTACAGTAATGATTTGTAACATTTTCTGTTACGTTTAAAAATCGCAAAACTATTATCTATCAGTATTCTAAATTGCGTAAAAATAATCTTTTATTTTTAAATCGCATAGCAATGTTTCCACAACATTTTGATCGTGTAAAATATTTAAACGCTGTTATAAATCGCATAGAAATATTTTAACATTTTTTTTCAAATCGCGTAACTTAAAAATTACGTTTTTGAGTTACGTAAATCGCTTTTTCACCGTTTTTACCCTTCACAAAATATTTCTTAACTTTAAAAATATTATTTTGAACATTTCTTATAAAAATATAATTTCTTACATTATTCTCTTTCTATTCTCAATCAAAAATCCCTTCCGTACTATATTTTCTCAAAATCACTTTTTATTGATTTAATCTTACCAAATCATATTTAATTGATTTAATTACTATTTCAAAATTTAAATTTCCTAACATTTTCCAAAACCCAATACTTAAATTCTACGTTAGAAATTTTAAGTTACAAACGTTCCTTTTATATTTCTAAATCACTTCTAAACATTAAATCAACTTCTACGTTTAAGTTACAAACATTTTCTTTTATATTTCTAAATCACTTCTAAAAATTAATTCTTCTTAAGATAATTTAAAGTTCAACACTTAAATTCCTTTCCAAAATCCTTATTTGAAAATTCTTATATTTTATTGCATCAAAACATTTTTTTCTAAATTATCAAAACCTTATAGATGGTCATTGGAACCATGAAATATTTTTCTTCTAACTTAAGTAAACTTCATTTTTGTTTCTACACAAAATAAATTCATGAAACTACTATTTAAAAACCGTATACACTCTTTTTATAAGACAAACCCTCTTGTTTAATTTCTTTACTTCTCAAATCGTTCAATTTTATCATTTATGAAAATATCATTTTTGTGAATACTAATTTAATTGGTGTCTTGGCTGAAATTTATTTTAGTTCAAGGACTAAAAATCAACTTCATTGTTCTTGAAAAATTTCAATAAAAACCCTAAACTTGGAAGCTCAAAACCGTGACCTCCTCCATGGCCTTTGGAGCCAAAATTTTGCTTATTTCAACATACATCCATCATAATATATTCAACATATATCATCATGCATATCATAAGCTTACCATATAAGCAATTAAAAATTATACTAAGCATGCAAACACAAGTAAATCATGCAAAATATATCAAGCATAAGCAAAAATAATTAAAGCACATAACACACACACAAATTATTACATGACCATGGATAGGAATCCTCACATGGATTCACCATCCATCAAATATAAAACCATCCCTCACCACCATGCTTGGTTGGTGAGATGAATCTCCTCTTACCTCTTGAAGAACCACCAAAGAGCTTGTTGCTTTGTCTTTGGAGCAAGATCTCCACCAATACAAGTTCTTAAACATGAAACAAATACAAAAAAATTAGTATATCAAGCTTGAACAAGAAGAACCATGGATCAAACATGGTTTAGAACATGAAAAAGAAAAGACTAAATGAAGTTTTCTTACACTTCACCAACAAAAGCTCTAGGACTTGATCTTGGTAAAAGTCCTTCAAGATGGAAGAATTAGAACTTGGTGTGAACTGCAAAGGTTCTTAGAATGATGAAAGGATTCAAGAAACTAGGTTGTATGAAATTAAAAAGTGATGGAAGAGAGAATTGGAGACTTGGCCGAATGGTGTGTTTTTGGGAGAGAAATGGAGTTTACTTTGGTTTGGTCTTGAAACTTAAGTGGAAGAATGAAGAAATTATATTAGGAAATATAGAAATGAGTGTGTTTAGTCTTCAAAGGAGAGCATTGCCGTAGCATGCTATTAGGGAGAAGAAAAAGTGAAGTTTGAAAAACATATGCATTGATGATCAATAGGAAATTGTCTTAACACTTGGCAATTTTCCTTAACCTTTTCTATCCTTTTTCTTTGGCCTAAAAAGCCTATCCTATCTTGGTCTCCTTCCTTCCTTGCTTCTTCAACCGTGCCCCCCCTCTTCATGCATGCAAAAATATGACAATTTGATAGCCATTTTGTTTTTAGTCATTTTAGATATTAATTTAAAACATTATAGGTAAAATAGGTATTAATTAAAAGCATTATAGGTAGAAGACTTATTATGGACCATTGGATCTTCTCTCTTTAAACCTCATCCCTTAGATGTGTCTCCAAAAATAAAGGGCCAAGATTACACCTTCAAACTTTACATCCAAGGGTCCAAAATGGTTGTAATCATTTTTGATGACCAATTCTCCACCATTGATCTAAATCCAAATCCAATGGTCATTAATGATCCATCTCCACCATTGATTAATTTTACATCCAAGGGTTGATAATGGTCATAGCCATTTAGAAGATTAAATCCCTACCCTTGATTTAATTTCAATCCAACGGTTATAATTGATCCTATTTACTTTTAAGATCAAATCTCCACCGTTAATTAAATCAAGATTAAATTTCTAACTCAATTAAATTAATAGTGGATATCCAAACCACTAATGTTATCTTAATAATATTTTAATAATATAGAATTTTATTTTTATCCATTATAACCTCACAAAAATATAATTACTTGTATTTTTATCGTCTGATAATTAAATACAAGACATAAAATACAAGATAAAGAAATTTTCTAAAATCAAGTTTCCTGATTCAAGTTTAATAACATCCCCTGCTCCGTCTAAACAAGTCTAAATTTTTCTATACGTAGAAAAATTTTTCATTTTATGAGGATCCACCTGAGCCCACGTATGGCCACCTGGGCCCACATACACCTCGTGGGGCCCACAAACAAGAAAAATTCCAAAATCACACATAAAATCACAAAAATTACAAAACTCACAAATATCAAATCAGATTACGTAAATTAATTAAGACTAAACAAGTAAAAATTAATTTACGTAGATTTTTTCTACCAAAAATTATTATTTTCTTGACACGAGCAAATTACTCAAAACGATCAAATATGTAGACAGAATATACAAAATAGTTTTACAGCACACAGAAATCACTAGAAAGTAGATTTCTGTTAACGGTCAAAATTACTGTTTAATACATAGAAAGTTTGGGGTGCTACATCGTGTGATAAAAATTTTAGAATTTTAGAGCAAGCCAATCAGTACCAGTTTCTGTTTGAATCCGAGGTAGATTCTGCAGAAAAGGCATTCTAGCAGCCAGTAAACTAGATTGCATAATTTCTTGCCTCGATGTCGTATTTGCATGAAACCAGTGGAATTTGAAATCTAATATGTAAGGCTAGTCTATTGTTAAATTTCTGAATTTGAGTTCTTAGTTTGTTCGCAATTTCATTTTAAAGTCAGGTCATTTTTGGATAAAACAGAGAATGCCCTATTTTAGCTTCTGTATAATATCGTATAACTTTGACTACACTTAGCCAAATAAAGTGAGGTTTATGACATTTGAAAGATATGAGAGAAGGCTATTTGCCCATAAAATCTTAGAATTTTATAAGTTAGGATGCACATTTGGCGCATTCTTGAAGATCAGCCTTTTTGAGGCAAATATTGAGGTGTTTTAGGATGGTTTGAGCCCTAGGAATACTAGTAGCTACTTTAATTGTTAAAGTTGATTTATGAAAGTGTAGTAGGAGTGTTTTTGCTCTTTTATGGATAGGATTCCTTGTTTAAGCATGTTAAGAGTATTGAGAAACTAGATGCAAGTAAACAAGCTAGTTGACAAAAGTTGAGGGCCATAGTACCTAGTTGACAATAGTTGAGTGTTATAGTGCATGAAAGTTGTCATAGAGTTAAGGTAGAGTTAGTAATGCAAAGATAAAAAATATGATAAGTAAGTTTGACAAGAAAGGAAATATAGTGCATGAAAACTCTCAAATAGTTGAGGTAAATGTAATAATACAAGAAAAGGAAGTATAATATGTTTGTATGGTAAGAGTGGCATGAATGCTCTCAAAGAGTTGAGGTAAATTTAGTAGTGCAAGGATAAAGATCAGGTGGTGGTTATACAAGAGTTAGGCACAACATCAGATTATACACAGACACTCATACATATACATACTAACTATTCCTAAGAAAAGTAAAGATAAGGAAAATTGAGGAAAAGACCAGTTCACAGTTCAGAAGGTAGGTTAAGGAGGTAATATATTCCCTCCCTACCTGGTGGGTTAAGGAGGTAACATATTTCCTCCTCACTACAAAGAGAAATAACAAGTTCATGACATTCATGACATCTATGACATTGTATTCACATAATTACATTACATCTCATTATCATACTCATACATCAAAACATAACATATGCATGTTTAGGCAACTGTATGGACGGTTGTCTTATCTTGCATTTACAGGCAGCTGTATGGATAGTTGCCTTATCTTTTGTATAAAATACTTCAGTACAAGACAGTTAAGAGTGAAACAAATTAGATTATGTTGTTAGGGAACATTACATAGAGCGAGAATGTAATTGTTATTTAAATATTGAGTTGTTGTTATAGTTTTATTTATAATATTTGATGAGTATTTTCTTGATTAGTAGTTATAATTTTACCTATATTGATTATTGGATAATAGTTTGGTTATTAGTTACAATTTTGCTTATGATGTTATTGGGTTGTATATATTCATTGTGAATATTACGACTGTAGGTATTGGTACACTACTATTGAGAATTATAAATTATCACCTTGTGTACTCCATGTAAATCCAAGTTGAAGCTCCAAGGACAAGCAGAAGATGAAGAATAAAGATTAGCATAGTTATCTTTATGTTTAGTAGATAGATTTTATATTTTCATGTATATGAGTTTAAAGTTGTAAAATAAAAAGATATATACATTAGTTTTACTTTATGTCAAATATGACAAAGTTATGTATATAAGTGGATATTATTCCACAAGGCTCTCCATGATGATTTATTTATATAAATGTTATGGATTAGTTTAATGAATTAGTTAGAAGTAGCATAGATAATATTGTTTATCTAGGTATATGTTTGATATATTAAGATTTCAGTATTAGGATGTTACAATTTTGGTATCAGAGTAGTTCATCTTGTGAGTCGGGGTATGGACTGACTAGGCTTAGGTAAGTTTAGTGTTTTCTAGTTATGAGTTGTGCAATTCTTATCACTTTTGTGAAATGTTTACTTAGGATTGCATGATTTGCCTTATGGTGGACTGTTCTTAGCTACTATTACACAGTTACATAATATTGAGTCTGGCCAACTCAATATGTAATGTTCTGTGTGAACAGGAAACTATGGCACCACCAAGGCGTACCCGAGGAGATAAGAACTCAGTAAATGAAGGTTCAAATATGGAAGAAGCAGTCATGGCAATAGCCAATGCAACGAGGGAGCAAACAACGATCACAACAAATGTTAAGAGGAACCAGACAACTATTATGGTAAGAGTGCTAAAGATGCAGGGAGCCAACCAACTTTAGTTACTGATAAGAGAACACTAAGGATCGTCTTGAAACAGGTAGAAAATAAATGCAACTTGACCCTTACCGCTACCTGTCGGTAGAACTAGAGTTATCAAGTGAAGTGTAACCCTAGTCGCGACCTGTCGGTAGAACCAATGCTATAAGATTTAATTCTTAGCCCAAAAATAAAAGGGAAGCTCTCACAATGGAGAAGCACTCAAATTTCATTAATGTTCAAAAATCCGTCATTGAAGTACATGAGTTCCTTATTTATAGGCTAAGCTAGAAGCTATTTACAACCCTTGAAATACAAGAATTAAATTCCCACTATCATAAGGCAGAAAAATGACTTGGGAAAGACCAAAGGACATTATCTCCTAGAAAATAAGCATAAACATAGCAATAAATTCCCACTAGCCATCATAGTGACTTAGAAACTGACTTGGGAAAGACCAAAGGACACTGAACTTATTCCATCAAAATTAAATACGAAAATATTAAAAAAAATTAAGCAAAATGGCCTAATTATTATTAGCTAATCAGACCCCTACTAATTGGCCCAATAACTAAAGATATTGCAACCCATGAATGCTTCTCAAGTAATGTGAATTTGGGCTTATTTGGCTCTTCAAGTTATTGTCTTCAAGTTGGGCTCAAATCACCTTCAAATTGTAGAAAAGAGACCCATTTTGGTGCAGCCTCTATTCCATGTCGATATTCTTTTTCTTTGATCTCCATAATTAGGCTTTGCAAATCTTGCGTCATCCTCTTAGTCTTGGCCCTAGTTATTGGACCTCCAATTCCATGTGAAGGATCTTTAGGTTGGCTGGTTGTATCTCTATCATTCCTTCCCTCTTTGAAAGGATTTGTGCTCGAATCAGATCTATTACCTACATCAAACAAAGATATATCAGCCATATTAAAGGTAGCATATACATTGCCATATTCACTTGGCAAATCTATCTTGTAGGCATTGTCATTGATCCTTCTAGAACTTGAAAAGTTCTATCTCTTCTTGGTTACAACTTGGATTTTCTTTGAGTAGGAAACCTCTCCTTCCGTATGTGAACCCAAATCCAATCTCCAGGTTCAAAAACCACTTTGACGTGCCCCTTATTTACTTGCTTTGTATATTGCTCATTCTTTCTCTCAATGTTGGCGTGAACTCTTGCATGTAACTCCCTAATAAAGTTTGCCTTACACTTACCATCCAAATTAGCATGCTCATTAGTAGGAAAAGGTAAGATATCCAAAAGAGTCAAAGGATTAAATCCATACACAACTTCAAAAGAAGAATAAGATGTAGAAGAATGAACAGTTCTATTATAAGAAAACTCAACATGTGGCAAACATTTCTCCCATTGTTTCAAATTTTTTTTGAATGATATCACGCAACAAAGTAGTAAGTGTTCGGTTTACTATTTCAGTTTGTCCATCTGTTTGAGGATATGCAACAGTAGAAAACAAGAGTTTAGTCCCTAACTTATTCTACAAAGTTCTCCAAAAATGACTTAGGAACTTCACATCTCTATCACTTATTATGGTTCTTGGCAATCCATGCAAGTGCACCACTTCTTTAAAAAATAAATCAGCAATATGTGTTGCATCATTCGTTTTAGAACATGCAATGAAATGTGCCATTTTACTAAACCTATAACAATAACAAATATGCTATCTTTTCCACTTTGAGATGTAGGCAATCTTAACACAAAATCCATTGAAACATCAGTCCAAGGTTGATTAGGCACAGACAAAGGTGTATATAAACGATGGGGCATGACTTTAGATTTAGCTTGTTTGCATGTAATGCACTTATCAGAAACAGATAGTACATCATGCTTCATGTTAGGCCAATAAAAATGGTCATGCATAATTTCTAAGGTCTTTTTCACACCAAAATGTCCCATCAATCCTCCACCATGAGTTTCTCTAACTAGTATTTCACACAAGGAACAAATAGGCACATAATTTATTTTTCTTAAACAAGAAACCATTATGCATATAATAGTCCCCAAAAGCATGCTTAGAACAAGAATCCCATACTTGGCCAAAATCAGAATTATTGTCATACAAGTCCTTTGTAGACTCAAAACTAAGTAATTTAGTTTGTAAAGATGTAAGCAATGCAAATCTTCTAGACAAAGCATCAACTACAACATTTTCCTTACCATTCTTGTACTTGATCACATAAGGAAACATCTCAATGTATTCCAACCACTTGGCATGTCTCCATTGAAGTTTACCTTGAGATTTCAAAAACTTCAAACTTTGATGGTCAGAATGAATTATGAATTCCCTAGGCCACAAGTAGTGTTGCCAAGTTTGTAAAGCTCTCACCAAAGTGCACAATTTCTTGTCATATGTGGGATAATTCAATGCTACCCCACTAAGCTTTTCACTAAAATATGCAATTAGTTCAGAGTCATGCATCAATACAACCCCTATTCCAACACCAGAAGCATCACTTTCAACTTCAAAAGCTTTATCAAAATTAGGTAAATAAAAGCTTTTTCATGCACATCATTCCATTTGAAAACAACATTCTTTTTAATAAGTTCACTCAATGGTGCAACAATAGAACTAAAGTTCTTTACAAACCTTCCATAAAAACTTGTTAAACCATGAAAACTTCTTACCTCATTTTCATTCTTAGGTGTAGGTTATTCCCTGATTGCCTTTACCTTCTCTTTGTCCACACTTATTCCCTTGGAGCTTACAACAAAACCCAGAAACACAATAGATTCAAGGAAAAATGAACACTTTTTAAGATTTGCATACAACTTATTTTCTCTCAAAACATCAAAACATTATGCAGATGTTCAACATATTCAGCCAAGGTTTTGCTATAAATCAAAATGTCATCAAAATAGACTACAACAAATTTCCTAATAAAAGTACGCAAAACATGATTCATTAATCTCATGAAAGTGCTGGGTGCATTAGTTAAGCCAAATGGCATTACTAACTACTCATACAAACCATATTTTGTTTTGAAAGTTGTTTTCCATTCATCTCATTCTTTTATGCGAATTTGATAATATCCATTCTTCAAATCAATTTTAGAAAACACACACGAACCATGCAATTTATCAAGCATATCATCCAATCTAGGGATAAGATATTTACACTTTACAATGATTTTATTTATGGCTCGGCAGTTAGTACACATGCGTCATATCCCATCTTTCTTTAGAACCAAGATCACAGGAACATAACATGGACTAAGAATCTCCCTTACAAATCCTTTTTGCAGCAATTCATCCACTTGCCTTTGAATTTCCTTTGCTTCCTTAGGACTTGTTCTATAGGCTAGTCTATTTGGAAGTGAAGAACTAGGAATCAAGTCAATTTGATGCTCAATACCTCTTAAAGAAGGTAATCCATGGGGCACTTATTCTGGAAAAACTTCAACAAATTCCTGTAATAAGAAAACAATCTCACTTGGCAAAGAAGAGTTAAAATCATTAGTGAAATAAACATCCTTGTACATGAGTACAAGTAGCTACTCTCTAGCTATCAAAGCACTCTCAACCTCTCTTTTTCTTGTAAATGCACTCACTCTTTTTTCTCTCGTTATTTTGCACACCAATCTTTGAATTTTTCTCTTCATAGCACTCAATTTTATTATTCTCCTTCTTTTGCTTATTCTCATATTTCTTATCTTTTCTTTCCTTCTCTTGAACGCTCAATTGATCTTCTCTCAAGCTACACTCTCTTGCAATCTTGATTCGGTCAGCATAAGATAGAAAACGAGTACCTATTTTTATACTCATCATGAGTAACCTTTCTATCAAATTGCCATGGACGCTCAAGACGTAGATGTCCAGCATGCATAGGTACCATATCACAAAGAACCTCATCCATATATTTGCCAATGGAAAATGAAACCAACACTTGCTTAGTCACCCTTATATCTCCACAATCATTCAGCCACTATAGTCTATACAGATTAGGATGCTTTAATGTGGGTAAATTCAATTTCTCAATCAATAAGGTGCTAGCAACATTAGTATAACTTCCACTATCAATGATCAAATTGCATACCTTGTCATTTATATGGCATCTTGTATGAAAGATATGCTCACATTGCTGCTCATCACCATCTACCTTAGGCTGTATGTTAAGAGCACGCCTAATAACAAGTACATCTCCATTCATAGGTTCAACAACTTCAACATCACCTCCAACGGTGGCATTTCATCATCGCTTGAGCTCACACTCTCTATGTCTCCATTATCCAACAAAATTATTGCCCTTTTATTCGGACATTGAGAAGCAATATGTCCAACTCCTTGACACCTAAAACATTTGATATCACGTGATCTAGAAGATGTATTAGTTTCGATTTTACCTTTAGGAGCAGCAACCGAATGTTTGGCCTTTGCATCTTCTTTAGGCTTTGACATAGTTTTGTTGTTATGTCAATTTGATTTCCATGAAGAACTAGGGTAAAATGTCAGGCTTGTATAGGGTTAGAGAGGTAGCTTAATACTTGCTTGACATGCCTGTGAAGTTTGGTGGCAAACTGAGTTAGTATAATGAACTGTCCATTTCAGGAAAAGGAAGGACTTGGATTTGGCTTTTTTCCACCTTCTTAGAAAGGTACTAGATGATTTGAACTATTGTTTCCCCGAAATAGCTCTAACCATTATAATGACACATTTTTTAAACTACTATTGAGAATTGTAAGATTCTCACCTCATTTCTTTGATTTCCATAATGATTACAGGATACCCCCTACTGTAACATCCGCCCTAACCTAATAGCTTTAATCAGTATTATAGAAGCTTAGTAATACTGGTAAAAAATTATCTGTCAATTCGGATAATTTTCTAAACTAGTTTGAGTGTAATTCAGTAATACTAGATACAAGAGAATAATTAAAGTATCTGTTGAATCAGTTGATATGATGGAAATAAAT
Source organism: Ormosia emarginata (assembly GCA_029884605.1). Lineage (NCBI taxonomy): Eukaryota > Viridiplantae > Streptophyta > Magnoliopsida > Fabales > Fabaceae > Ormosia > Ormosia emarginata. The sequence continues at coordinate 44,901,512 of JAQQTP010000077.1, read as the reverse complement.
ATGAAAAACTTATTTCCTAGCTAAGGACAATTGATAAGAATTGTAAAAAAAAATTTGAAAAGTAATAGAACAAGTTTGATATTTTTAAAAATACCAAAGAGAAATTATAAAAATATAAAAGATATGTGAAAATTTGTAAAGATATAATAGAATATAAAATATATATAACAAATATGTAAAAGATATGTGAGATATTTGATAAATATATAAGATTTGTTTATAACATAAAATTAGGAGAGATAAACTATAAATACTTGTATCGTGAAATTGTAAAAATTATACAAATAAAAATAAGAGTTTCAAAGAGATTATTTTATAAGATATTTAAATTTATTTTAATAGTAAATTTAACTTTTTTTATTCATAAATATATTTATGTTGTGTAAACTCATATTAAATTTTGCGTTACGAGAAAGAGGTATTCATTAAAAAGACTAAGGATTGAAAAATTTATACGTGATACATTTCGGCGGAGTTACTTTCACTGTGCAAATTACTGTTTATTCATCCACGTGTCCGCATTACAAATGCCACGTGATTTCAGGTTAAGAATGTAGGTTGCACGTGGGAGCTTCTTAATGTGGAGTTGTTGCTGTGTTTTGGAAGCTTCTCTGCAACAATCATATTATAATGTTATTAATTATTAATATAATAGTAGGTATTTAAATGGTTAAATGTAGCTTTATAATTATAATTATAATTGTAGCTTTATAATATTATAATAATAATTTCATACACTTTTAAATAAGGAAATATGGCAATTTATAAGTGATATAATTATAATTATAACTCTCTAATTGTATAATATTCAAATTATAATTGTTCGTAATTATATATCTACGTTTTTATTATTATTATTATTATAAAGTTAAAATATATTTTTGATCCCTCTAAATACATTAATAATTATTTTTGTGATAGTAAACATTATATATATATATATATATATATATATATATATATATATATATTCATTATATATGTATATTAATTATTAAATAATTCTTTTATTATATAGTTAACAAAAGTAATTATTTTCTTATCAATTAAAAGAGGGATGCCAAAATGAGTAAGACCAGATAAGTCAACTTGTTTAATCTGTCAAATATTGGTTGGGTTGCATTTTTGTAACTAATTTTTTAAAGTAGATAATTTTAACTTGAACTATATAACTCGCAAGTTATGGTGTCGAGCGAGGTGGGTTAATTCATTGAATCACGTTTTATTTTTTTATTTTTTTATTTTTGAGTGATAAATTAGGCAAATCGACTTACTTGTTGATCCATCTAATCTGCTTGTTTGTTCACTTTTTAACATGTTGATTTGTCTAATTTTTAATTTTTTATTTATTTATTTATTTTTTATTAAGTTGATTTATCTAACACGCTAATTCATTATTTTATTTTTATTTTAGATAAGTTAACTCGTCATAAAACGAGGTGGGTACAAAAAAATAATAAAAAATATTACCTTGTAATTTGTATTTAATTAAAAAAGAATGTCATTACTTAAATGACATTAATATTAGAGTTGATAATATTTTCTTATTTTAATTTTTTTAAAAAAATGGTTATAACTAATTTAAAGAAATATATGGTGTATAATTTTTTGATTTTTTGAATTAAATAATTAATTAAATTTTAAAAAGTTGAAATTGAATAAAACGTCATTAGTGTTATTCTTTATTTTTTATTATTAGTTAAATTATGTTTTTATATTTTTTATTTGAAGTTGGTTTTTTTAAAATAAATGAAACTAAATTAGACACTTATTAAATATTTAAATCTTGAATAATTTTTTATATTTATAATTATAAAATTTAATACAACCAATGTAATACACGGTAAATAGATTTTGAGTAATATATATTATAATTATCAAATGCATTTTTGAAATTTCATTTAATTAATTTTTATACCTTAATAGTTTTTATTTAGTAGTTATAATTTTTGAATTTTTAATATTATTAGATATTGATAAATTAAACTAAAGATTTATTTGGATAAGATTTGATTAAAAGTGATTTTAAAATATCATTAAAAAGTAATTTTTATATTTAAATTAAAACCCTTATTTTATCTTTTGGTACAATTACAAAAATCACTTTTTAAAAGATATGACCGATCAAACATTTGTCATTTTGAAATGATATAAGAATATTTTTATGTAAAAAACTTCTTAACTTCTTTAAATGAGTTTTTTTCTCTCTTTTATATATTATCTATTTTTTCAAAACTACTCATTTTTGCTTCTTAAAATAATTAGAAATCTAATTTTTTTATTCTGATTATTTTTTAAAGCTTACCCAAAAATACTTTAAAATTTTTTAGAAGTGATTTTTAATTTAAAACTCAAGCAAATACATCATAATTGTTTATATAATGATTAAGATTCCTAATTAATTTTTTATTTTAAATAAAGTAATAAGTGTATATAAAAATGAATACATTTATATAACGAAATTAAATTAAATTATTGTATATAAAAATAATAATTTGGTATAAGTTATTATCCTGTACTTTGTACGGGTCAAAAACACTAGTTCTCCAACAAAATTGAAGGGAAATGTGGTATTTCTCCAACAGTTTCTCCCCTCTAAGTCCTTTACGTTTTGAACTAGAAAGTGGTTGGAAAAAATGGATATGAATGAAAACTAATATATTTTGGTACTCAAAAGTGACAAGCCTTATGGTGTGAGCATTAAAATTGTGGTGATTTATTGTAGTCTCACTTGGAATTTTTCTTAATTATAAAATGAATCTCAATTCTGTGTCAAGATGAGGTGGTGTTGGAAATTTAAGTGAGTGGTGTGAATGAAGAAATCTCATGTTGAATAAAAATGTATAAGGTGAAGAATATATAAAATAGAAGGATTTATAAACTTGATGTCTTAAAGTTTTGAATTAAGACTTTATGTCGAATTCATTAAAATAAATTTGCTTACCATTGCTATAAATGAAGTATTTGATATTTTAAAATTTTAAATCAAGACGGTGTGTCGGGTTCGTTGAAATAAATTTGCTCGTTGTTGCTATAAATGAAGTAACTACATTTGAGGCTTAGCAGTTAGGGGAAGGTGTTTATTGTTGCTTTGGATGTAGAGGTGTCAAAATGGGTTAAGCGGGGCGGGACGAGTTAACCTATCAAGTTGAGTTTTTTTTAAAAAAAATGTTATAAATGAGTCTTTTTATTTGTATTTGTAATATTTTTATAGGTATGATATTATTATTTTTTTTATTTTTTAGTCTCTATAAATTATAATTTTTATGATTTTTTATTGTTTTCTATACATTTTATTTTTGTTTTTTAGGCAAGTTGACCCGCCAACAACTTATATATTTTTTTTTATTTTCTCTTTTATACGGGTCAACCCATCAACCCATTCTAAAACGGGATGAGTTGACTCTTCTAATCCATTTTTCAAAACGGTCCAACTCGTCTCATCCCGTATTTTGATGGGTTGAAAGCAGGACGGGTCGAGCGGAGCGAGTTAACCCGTTTTGCCACCTCTATTTAGATGTGGGTATTATAAGGTTCATTTTGCAGGATGACGCCTAAACTGTGATTTGAAATTTAGCTACTACTGTTTCTATGGACTTTTCCAACAAAGGGACGGTTTCAGATGCAGATTTCGAAGATGAAATCTCAATGAATGTAAAGAGATGCAAATTGAGCCTCTCATAGACTCTAGTCCAATATATTATCTAAAACTATGGTCTGGTTATGTAGAGGGACCAGCATTGTTTCTCTATACCTAGTACTAGTTTCTCCGAAAACAAATATTGGCAAGTTTCAATGGTGTTGGGAAATGCAGTCATGCCCGCGTCAACAATGCAAACATGATCTGTCTAAAAGATGAGTTGAGAAGCTGTCAAAAAGAAGTTCTTATCCATCCATTCAATAGGATCAGGCTTTTCAGTACCAATTGCTAATATACATTGCTAATGGATGAATTCAGTGCCTGCAAAATATTGAACTGCATTTGACTTCCCAATGTTCTGTACCCCTTGTTCTTAATGGATGGAATATAAGTAAAGAAAGATACACTAATTAAAAGTTTGGTTCTAATGGGAATTTAATAAACATAAGTTCCTCAAAAGTAAGGGACCTTTTTTTGAATTTTGCCTCCACATATATATTCCTTCAGGCCCATATATATTCGTATGCTTCAAAATAATTATTTTTAATGGACTAGCTAAGCCACTTTTATTTTATTATAGAATTTACTTTAATTTTTTTCAATATTATATCAATTTAGTACTATGCTTGAAGTTAATTTTAATTTTGTCATCCATGTGTTTGCATAGTATTGCTACATGTAACATACTATCTAACAAATTTCCCTATAAATGTTCCAATTTAGCGCCTCCTACAAACTAAAGGATTGCTTATCATTAGCTTCTAATGGATGACATCCATCGTGAAGCTGTGAAGCACTTTGGTCCTGCTCCTGGTGTGCTACACAACCACACCAAACCTTATGTGCAATCTAAGGGAAGGAAGTTTGAGAGGTCTAGAGGAAGGAGGAACAGCAGAGGATTTAGTGTGTGCTGTGTACTCATAACTCTTACCTATTGTTCCTGGGCGTAAGTTACTGAAAGATGAAAATGGAGTGAAGGTGGATGCTACAAAGTATAAGCAGGTTGTTGGCTGTTTGATGTACTTAGTAGCCACACAGCCTGATCTTATGTATGTTTTAAGTTTAATTAGCAGATTTATGAGCTGTCCCGCTACATATGCAAGCAGTTAACATGAGAACTTGGTTTTAACAATAGAGTCATTTACTTGTCTATCTTATCTTACTTTTTTTTCTCATATGTGGAGCTTTTAACTTGTTTTTTGTCTAAGACCTAGTGTGGGGAGGGATAGGCTACGCTATAAGTTTTTTTTTTTTTATAAAAGAAAGTACTTATTTTTTTTAAAAAAAGTACTTTAACATGTTTTTCATATGTTTGGATGTTGCTTTAAGAAAAAGTAGAAGCAGAAAAAAGAAAGCGCTAAAAACACTTAATTTTAAAACTAACAATTCTTTGTTTTTAAAAAAAGTGAAAGGAGAAGTAGTTTTTAAATATAGTTTTATGAAAGCACTACTAAAATAAACATTTTTTAATATTGCATCTAAATATAAAATAATTTATTTAAAAAAAAACACACAACTAAAATAAGAGGTATAAAAAAAACGTTTTTTTTTATAAAAGTATGTCTAAACAAGTCCTTAATACCTCTTACAAATAAATGATATGATAATGTTATGTGAATTTTTTAAAAAAATATATATAATAAATATAAATTATCAATTAGCAATTAGCAAGGTTTTATTAATGTAAAATCAATCAATTAATTAAGTTGATGAAACAAAAAATTAATTAAATGAAACTTCAATAAAATGTAACAACTAAAACAATGTTGAAACTTACTTGGGTTATAACATAATAATAATAATAATAATAATAATAATAATAATAATAATAATAATAATAATAATAATAATAATAATAATAATAATAATAATAATAATAATAATAATAATAATACTATTATTTTATTACTAATTTAATAAATTATTATTATATATATTTTGAAATATCAAAATATGAAGCATCAGCCTACTCGTTCTCAATAATTTGGCGAGGATATTAAGTGGCATATAGGACAACGAAATAGCGTTATTTTGTTTGCTTCCATCTTTAAAAGATTTTCGTCCAGGGAAAAAAATGTCAAGTAAAATGTACGCTGTTCTTCCTTGTATACGAACCACCTTAACTTTAATCTCTCTTTTCTTTTTACAATTTGATTAAGTGTTTAAACTTTTTTAACAGTGTGATTAATCTATATAGGAGTGTAAAGATATCAGCTTCACGATTCAGGTGACTAATAAAATCTAATGATGAATTTCATGAACATAGCTAGGATCAAATCTAACTAACTTTTATGAGAACCGTTATAAGGGATAAGGAGGAGTTGAAAGAAGAAAGATGAATAGCTTCAAGGCTAAAGGTAATAGTAGTCTAAAAGCTCAATTTCTATGAAAATTTTAATAAATAACCATTACCCAAAAAAAATGAATGAAAGGAAAGAGAATTACTGTCTACCATATATGTAACTACTAATTACAATAAACCAATTAATATTGGGAAAAAAAACGAAAAACAAAATGAACCCAGCAATGCCAATATGTTGCATGTTGTATACATAATTCCTTTCGATTCTGTAATGGTTTTAAATTGCGGATGCAATTGCAGTTGCGGTTACTTTGCGTTTATTGCAATTATGAAAAATTATGAAAAAATGCAGTTAATACAATCACAATTACAATAACGATACAATTGTAGAGATTACAAAAATTATAATATTGTGACCGCAATTGTAGTTAATTACAGATCTTAATTTAAAACCATAAATTGTACAGTTCCCTGTATAAGCCATAATTGGAACGAAACTTTCACTTTAACAACGTAACCCCAGGGGGGAGGCATATAAATGGCATTTTAAGTGCTTCACAGGGAAAACAATGGCGAAGTGCTTTCACAATTATGCAGTGGAATTCTTCATAGAAAGTTCAACATTTAGTCGGCTTATTTTGAACCATAATCGGCTTATTTTAAAGCTGAGTAAAACGACACGCACTATAGAACAGTATTCTAATTGCGATATTCCCACAATACAGGATGCAGTTCTAATCAATGTAATAAGTGATATTTCTTTAGAATATATATGATGTCAATTACAGCTCTTCTCTATTACCAAAGGAGTAAATGATCAAGCAAAAGTGTGCCAAGGATGACCATAAAGATTCGAACTCGAGAACTTTTTGCTGACATTGTTCGATGCTGCTAGTTGAGCTTCAACCCTCATTGGCTTTAATTAGATAATACTTGCTTGCACACACAAGCATGTTTTTGAGAATGCAAGCGCAAACATATATAACTATAATACTAAGAAAGGAATAATAGATCTGTAACCTACTATTGTCATATCAAGCATTTCAAGGGTCCCCATAATTAATGATTCAAGTCCCTTCAACTTGTCTCAACAGTTATTTAGAAACTATACCAGCTAAGCGTTAATTTACTGCTAAATATGCATGGATCAGTATTAAGATTATAAACTATAGGTTATGATTAATTTATATAACTGAGTCGCCTTCTATGTGGTAAAGTATTTGATATAAGTGCCTTCCCTGAAACCAAAGTATCCAGACAAAGACTGCATGTTTAATTAAGTTCGTTATAGGTTGATTTCATGTCACCAAGAGTACTTGACAAACTAACGCACATTTTTCATATATATTCCAGTAGCATCTATTTTTGAAAAGATCAATCCAATATCAAGTGTGGAAGTTATAACTCGTACCAATTGGTGATTCGTTATAAACATCTCTAATAATATCTATCCAGGAATAATTGATAGATAAAGACAAGGAAAGAATTGGGAGAATCAAACCAATGCAATGACCTATGTTATGTCTTTTAGGTACTCACTGTCACAGCAGATTGAAAGCAATGCGGAATCTTACCCAAAAAAATAAAAAGAGAAAAAAACAAGGGCTTCAATTCCAAAGAAAACCCCATGAGAACGAAAATGGACATAGAAAGTGAAAAAGAAGAGGGAGAGACACAGATACGCAAACATCTACAACAACCTGAACTAGATGAATGATTACATAATCTGCAGATGATGGTCATAATGACATCAAAGGATTGTCCATGAGATTCTTCCACAGAAGATCAATTTTCAAGAACTCACACTATCCAGTTAAAAACACTAATTCTAATATCCTTGAAAGGTATATACAGACCAAAAATAAAGATAATACTGTTTTCAGTACAAACCCTGTAAGCAGTAAAACACAAGGAAGTAAAACATGACATTTTGCTTATTACTTGTTTTCTTCTTGATCGCACCCACTTGGAGGAAATCTAATTATAGAGGAAGAACTTGAAAAGTTAAGATGGAACATTCAAAGCACATGATAGTCTCATCAGGTACAAATGTCCAAATTCTAAATCCTGAGCCAAAAGGCTGTTCTCATATCCTAGCAATATGAGGAAAGTACTCGAGATATTGAGAATCTACTGACTTCAGCAATGGAATAGTTACTTTGTCCCATCTGAGCATCTTCCTCAGATCAAGCAATATTGGTTTAAGAATATGTAACTCACCTGTGCTGTGAGCAACATATGCATTATAAACATGCTCAGCGTTTAATCAACACCTGCAAACTAGTAAATAACACAAGTCAATTAAGCCAAGAACAGACACGGAGAAAGGTCATATGTTAATCCCAAAATGTCATGGGGAAAATTCACAGAACTTCAAGACCTCTCTTTAATCCTCTCTTCTCTCTCTCTGTCTCTCTTGCGTGCGTGTATATAGATATATGATTATACAGACAACAAATTAACCCTCTTCCCAAAAAGAGAAAGAAAACCCTAGGTATTGAATTCAAGGATGAAAATCCAATAGTAAATAGTTAAGGAGATTAGGAATGTCTAAGAAAATCCAAAAAGAATAGACCATCATCATGAACCCTAAATATATAAACACCACCACCATGAATGAAAAGAAAAAAAGGAAAAGGATAATGGTAATGAAGCCCTATTCGACAAATTAACACAAAAATATTATATGGCAATTCCAATGCTAAGGAGTAAGGAGGCTCAATCACCAAAGCACGAATTGGATCTTGAAATCATGAATGAACTGCACCGAGCCGCACAATCCCTTACAACGCCCAAAAGCTTATTCAATTTCACAGTAACAGAAGAAAAAATAATCATAAACATCATTTATCCATGTTTTACCAAAACATAATTAAGATGAGAAAGTAGTTATGCTAACATAGAGAAAAGCCTGCAATCGCAGACGAGGGAGAAACAAGGAGATAAGAATCTCTTACTCACTAGCTACACCTTTTTTCGGGATTGTACAAACAAGCAAACAAAAATCCCAATGGCCAAATAATAAAACATAAATAGAGAAGCAGAACTAGGGTTCAATAGAGGAATTAGGGTTTTTTTTGTTCATGCGGCCAACAACTAGGTGAAACTGCCACATGATCTGATCTTTCCCCAGCCAAGGAGGGAAGTTAAGATCATGCTGGCAGCTTCAACTAGTAGTGGTCCATGGTGATGAAAGAATAAGAACTAGTGCTGCTCTGATTATGAGACTGAGAATTAAAGGGAGGTTTAATTGCCATGAATTGTGCTGCTTTGCTAGGGTTTGGGTTGAGAAGAGAGATGGAAGGGCCACTATTATATATAGCAGAGTTCAGGAGATAGAAAATCAGTGTGAAAATTAGGGGTTCTCTTTTTCCCCTTCTCTTTTAATATTTGTTATCTATAACTGATGGAATATTAGGGGTACTGAAAAGCCATTGGAGACATTATTGAAATGAAAACAAATTAAAAGAGGTAAAAAGTGGTCCCTAGTGATGCAAATTGAATATTGTCACGCCAACAATACACCATGCATTTTGCAGACAGGATAGTGAGTGTTTTCTATATATATTGCAAGAGCATTAATAACTTTTGGGTTGGGTGCTAAGAAAGTGGGGGACCCTTTACATTCTCTCTCTCTCTCTGTGACTGTGAGAAGGAAAGCAGTAAGCATGAGCCAAAGGAAAAGGATGCATACATGGGGGGACCATTTTGCATGGCTTGGCTACATATATAGGCATTGCATTACTTAACACACATCAGGAAGGAGCAAAAGCATTTCAACCTCACAAAAGCATTCCAGTATCTCTCTCTCTCTCTCTCTCTACTAGATGTGTACCCATACATCCTATATATAAATTAAAGATCCTTTCGTGTAAATTGATACATAGCCATTCTCTTGCGAATTTTCCATTTGTCGGATACATGCTTCTGCTGCATCTGGTTGGTGCCAGTTGCATATATACCATTTACTGGAAACATTTGATACTGGTGATTAAGAAAACGACTTGTTAGTTAGAAAATTAATGCTATCTAGAATCCTTTTTCCTGGTTATAGTTAGAGCTAGTGAGATGATAGATCTAAAGTATATATGTCATTATCTAATTTATAGCGTATGTGTTTTATATGTACTTTTTTAGGGGCAAGGCTTGGAGAAGGAGGAAGATGTTATTGCACCATTGAGCCACTTTCCTTTAAGCATATATAAATTGTTCATAGAATATATTCTGTTTATTTAATATTATTTTAGCATCTAGACCAACAATGATTTTAACATCGGATTAATTAAATATTAAATCCATCATAATACCCATATATGTTGATGTGGCTCCTAGTTCTTACAGGTTATATTCTCCACATATTTAAATACTCAAAAATAATAATAATAAGAGCAACGTTATTAACTGACAAATTTGTGGAATAAATAGACTAAGCCATTTATCTTTTTTCAACATTAAAAGCCTCATAGCAATATGTCTATTTATTATTTTCTTGGGTATATATATTTTCTATTGTTTAACTGAAATTCTAATTCATTAGTCTTAAGGGGTGGTTCAAGTGAGAAACAGGCTTGAGTTCAGCAATTGAAGATGTGAGAATAATTTTTTAAATAACAATAGGTGTTATATGAATTACAAAACACCAGATTTAGAAGATAAACAAGTGGAAGTGTACTTGTACTATTTATCATAATTGTGTGAAAAGACTTATCTAAAATGAATTTGTCTCTAAAATAAATAAATAAGAGCGTATTTACCCTTAAATTTTTTAATAAGTTGAAAATTTGATACACTTTATTAAACTAATAGTAGATTCATCTTTATTTACTTACTTACACAAACTCACTTTAAAGGAATCATTATAATAATAGCAAGTAGATGCTCAAGTAAACACATTTGGAGTAAGCTTTTCCCTCTAACTTCCTCTAACAAAAGGCAGTTATGAATGAGAAAATCCAAGACATTAACACAGCATGAAAGTAGAGAGGGACCTATTTATATTATATATATAACCCTAGGTTCCCCCACCAAGAGTCATTATTAAGAAACCCTATATGGGCTTACATTGCTCCCTATATCCACACTAACCCAACATAAAGTGTCCACAACCTATAATATGGATCATTAATTAATTTCAGATTTACAATATTTATCTACAACTAAGATCATATTATCAATAACTAAAATCATATTGTCAACTCATTTTTCACAAAATAAAACCTAACAATAAAGTGTAGTCCACATAAGGAAAATTTCTAACATAGAAGCCTATGTAATGTTTGGGGTTGGCAGAAAACTACATGTGGAAAGGGGCTCAATACCCTAAACGATTATTAGTTTCACATCACAAGTGTGTGGGGGCAAACACTATAACTATGAAAAGAAATTCATTAAAAAATTATTTAGTAAGTAAATATTCTAATTTATTGAATACTTACATGTTTTTTTATTTGGAACAAAAAAAAATTAAGTATTAAATAAATTAGAATATTTAAAGTTTAATTTATAACAACTTAAGATAGAATATATGTGTGCGTGAAATTTTTAATATTTATGTTGGACATGACATATTAACCATGAATATTTAAAAGTTTTACATTTTAAAGTTAAATATCGAATAAGTTAGTTTTGCTTTTCAATTAAATTTTTAAGTACTTAAAAATTTAAGATATAGCTAGCCTTATCAAATCTCTCGTAAAAATATAAAATAATAGTTCATCCATTCTTTCTAAAGGGTATTGCTTGACTAACTTGATGAAGAAGCATATGCATGTGTATGTGGCAAGAATATAGCTTGGCAAGGTATGATAGGTATTACTTGGTACATTCTATTTAATTTGGACTAGGTATTTTATATTGGTACTTTAGAATGTGGGAGTGGCGGCTATATTGTGTGAAATATGAGTGGTGCAATGTGGATTAAACTAAAGGCAAAATTATTAATAAGAGAATATTTAACGAAAACTAAATTCACATTTACATATGTGATTTAAGGGTACTTAAGTTTTTTTAGAAAGAGAAAAATATTACGATTATACTCTCCTTAATTTTAAGAAATTTAAAAGGAAGTGACTTTTTCAAAAGAAGATTCATGTGACTGTTATATAACAATCCATCTTTATGATTTTTTGTTTAAACATAACCTGTCACAGAAAAAACAATTTTCAATTGCTTAATGTAATTTGTGAGTTTCTTTTTTATTTGATAATTTGTGAGAGATTTAAGACAAGGAAGACAAACTTTTAAAACTTAATAGCTTAGAATTTCATGAAATTTGAAATGTTTTTTTCTTGGGGATAACGGTATTGTTATATGTGGAATTAAATTATAATTTAAAATTATTTAAATTGAATATATGAAGAAACTTTTGTCAAAGATTCAGGTCATGTTGCACTTTAACAAGGTTGATAACTATTGATTTTTAAAATCCATAGTTTAGTTTTAAATAAAATATAAGCATATGAATAATAAATTATTAATTTATGAAACTTACTTTAATTTTGATTCTTTTTATGGACGATTATAACTTGCATTTTATTTAAAATGCACCCTACACGTATTTAAAGAATCCAAATAAAAAATGTTATAGAATAAAGTGTAGAGTATGATTTTATATTTTTTTTAAAAAAATTATCCCCAAGGATTCGAATCTGGCAATGCACTACGTTCCCCTCCCCATAAGGCTCCCTGTGGGTAACCTCTTCCAGGTCCATCCCATGGACAAAAACAGAATGGTCACGTATTTATGATTTATTATACAATTGTTTATATTTTCTAATAAACTTTAAATTAATAATTTTTTTATCAAGTTTCTTTCTTTTTGGATAACTCTACAGTTTACTCCATAAAAATGTAACTTATTTTAAATTCTAAAAGTCATTTATATAGATTTTTGTTCTCAAAGTATCTTTATCTGATAAGTGAGAGACTAGTTTTTGAAAATACGGTCAGATCCTTAAGTAAGAATTCTTTTTAAAAATATTATTTTCATACACATGAATCTCATAATTAAACCTTAGACTACATGCTTAAGAGACTCAAGCTCCTTCCACTCATACAAACACATGTTAGTAAATGCCATTTACGTAGTTTAATGATAAGTTTTCGTGATGGAATTTTAAAATCATTAACTAATGCATATATAGGCTTATAGATGGGAATTCGCAAGCTATAAAAATGCCAGGATTTTATTCTGATTATTGTCGTTTTCATTCGCAACATCTATTGGTCACTAACGAATCGAGCAAATAAAATACCTTCCTACCTATCAATGTTTCAATGCATAATTCACCAATCCCCCTCAACTGAGGTCATCATGATACCTTTGATGAACTTACTTACTAATCAACAATAGACATGCATGTTTATTCAGTCGCATGCTTTTCTTCCCCCCAAAAGATAGAATTTTATTATTGAAATCAACGGAATACACATTCGCAGAAATAGAACAAACGGAATTCCCTAACATCAGTTTTGAAATATGTAATGATACCTACCAGTAGAAATAACAAAGTGGAGGGTGAGTCAGCTCAGGAAAAAAGAAGTGGATAACCTGTAAGCCAGCTAAGAAAGGAGTTAGTTGAGAAGGAAGAGCAAATAGCATTGGATCCGGGAATCAAGAGAATCAGGAGAAATGGGAGGCAGAAAATAACTAACTCAAGGTGGAGAGATTATGTGTGATCAGCTTACTTAAGCTAGGCGTGTGAGGCATGAAGGGGTGATTGTTGTGTGGTCTTGATATCTTATTCTCTTCCTCTCAGAATCCTTCCCTCCCCTGTATCTTCTCTTCGTCATGTTTCTTGTAATTACTATCAGTATGAATTGATACGTACTACTGTTATCCCAGACAATTGAATTCTAAATATATTGAGGTATATTCAAGAAATACTGTTGTTAATTACTCATACCTTACATTGGTGCTTTCATTTCCACTATGGCTGAGAACACAAGACTTCGTGAGTTGCAGAATGATATTAAGTGTTTGATGGATTCCATGGACAAACGAGATTTGGACTACAATGCTAGGTTTGAGCAATTGAAATCAGCTAGCAATGCTAGAATGGATCGAATTGAGACAACTTTGGAAATTCTGGTACAAAAATCAACTTCTTCTCTCCATGGTGGTACGAGCTCAAGTTCAGAAAACTCAAAACAGCTTTTCTAGGTAAGAAATGTTAAATTGGAATTTCCTAGATTTGATGGAAAAAATGCGCTAGAATGGATTTTTAAGGCAAACCAATTCTTTGAATATTATGGCACACCAGATGAAGATAGATTGACTATAGCAGCAATACATTTGGATCGAGATACCATGGTTTCAAATGATGCAAAGAACTAGTCCTTTTAGATCTTGGCAAGCTTTTGTTACAGCTTTAGAGTTGGATTTTGGACCATCTCTATATGATTGTCCCAGATCTGCCCTCTTCAAATTGGTACAATCAGGATCTGTTAGTGTTTATTACATGGAGTTCAGTGCTCTAGCCAATAGAGTGCATGGAGTGAGCTCAAATGCACTACTTGATTGTTTTCTCAGTGGATTACAACTTGATATTCGTAGAGAGGTTGTAGCACAAAGTCCTATTTCCTTAATTAAGGCAGTGGCTCTGGCTAAACTTTTTGAAGAAAAGTACACCTCCAAACCAAAACCATCCTACATATCCCCGACCTTCAAACACCAAACCACAAACACCAACTACCAAAATAAAAATACACTACCTCCTTTGTTACCCACCCCAACCATCAGACCATTTAACCAACAACAAAGAAATCCTAATATCAAGAGAATGAGTCCAGCAGAAATGCAATTAAGGAAGGAAAAGGGCTTGTGTTTTACTTGTGATGAAAAGTTCACTTTTAATCATAAATGTCCTAATAAGCATCTGATGATTTTGCAAGTAGAAGAGAAGCACAGTGATCTGGAACCAGAACCCCCTGATGTTACAGTCCCTCACAGTGATGACAGCCAACTTGAACACCATTTATCCTTGAATGCCTTGAAAGGAGCTAATGGAGTTGGGACAATTAAATTCACAGGACAAATTGGTGGCATCAATGTTCAAATATTAGTGGATAGTGGCAGTTCAAATAATTTCCTGCAACCTAGAATGGCACATTTTCTCAAGTTAGTAATTGAGCCAACTCCACTTTTGAAAGTTTTAGTTGGCAATGGTCATTCTATGACTGCTGAAGGATTAGTTCAACAGTTAGCAGTAACAGTGCAGGGTCATGAGCTTAAACTACCTGTTTACCTCCTACCCGTTTCTGGTGCTGATTTGATCTTAGGAGCTGCTTGATTAGCAACTTTGGGACCACACGTGGCAGATTACTTAGCTTTAAGCCTTAAGTTCTATCATGAAGGGAAATTCATTACACTACATAGGGAAAAATTTAAAGTGCCTACACAAGCTCAATTTCATCACATTAGAAGATTTCAACAGACCAAAGCAATTTCAGAAATATTTACAATTCAATTCGTTGTGCCTGACCTGTCACATGACAAATTGTTGGACTTACCAGTTGACATTGATCCCGAATTTGCCATTTTGTTACACACATATAGAAATGTCTTCAATAGGCCTACTTCTTTACCTCCTTCCCGAGACCAAAATCATTCCATTCCCTTACTGGAGGGGTCAAATCCTGTCAAAGTGAGACCTTATAGATATCCCCACAATCAAAAAGAGCAAAATGAAAAGATGGTTCAAGAGATGCTTGAGGAAGGTATAATCCAGCCAAGTAATAGCCCATTTTCATCTCCAATATTATTAGTTAAAAAAAAGGATGGCAGCTGGAGATTTTGCACAGATTATAGAGTCTTGAATGCAATTACCATTAAGGATAGCTTTCCTATGCCCACTGTGGATGAATTATTAGATGAACTATATGGGGCTAAGTATTTTTCTAAGCTGGATCTCAGGTCAGGATACCATCAAATCTTGGTATGTCCTGATGATAGGCACAAGACAACATTTAGAACTCACCAAGGACACTATGAATGGCTGGTAATGCCTTTTGGCTTATCCAATGCACCAGCAACATTTCAGTGCTTAATGAATCAAATCTTTTAGGGATTATTGTGAAAGTATGTATTGGTTTTCTTTGATGATATTTTAATCTATAGCCCTACTTGGCCTACACACTTGCAACATTTGGAGTCAGTATTACAAATTCTGCAAGCTAACATATTATTTGCCAAATTATCCAAATGCTACTTTGGATTGTTAGAAGTGGATCATTTGGGGCATATGGTATCAGGAAATGTGGTTGCTATGGAAAAAAAATAAAATACAAGCAGTGCTGGACTGGCCGAGACCAACAGACATCAAGAAGCTGAGGGGATTTTTGGGGTTGACAGGATACTATAGAAAATTTATCAAATCTTATGCATCTATAGCAGTGCCACTCACAAACTTACTCAAGAAAGAAGGATTTGTTTGGAAAACAGAGGCTGAAGAAGCCTTCCTCAAACTCAAGCAGGCAATTACGTCTGCCCCTGTATTGGCTCTACCAAATTTTTCACAACCCTTCACACTGAAACTGATGCTTTTGGAATTGGTGTTGGAGCTATCTTGAGTTAGTCAGACCACCCTATAACTTATTTTTCAAAAAAATTGTCACCTAGAATGTAGAAACAATCAGCATATACAAGGGAGTTATTGGCAATCACAGAAGCTATAGCAAAATTAAGACACTACTTATTGGGGCATAATTTTATCATCAAAAATGATCAAAAGAGTTTGAGAAGCCTGCTAGATCAGTCTCTGCAAACACCAGAACAAGCTTGGCTCCATAAATTCATTGGTTATGATTTTTAGATAGAATATAAACCAGGCAAGGAGAATGTAGCTGCTAATGCCTTGTCCAGATCACTATTATTGGCTTGGTCAGAACCCCAAAGTTCATTTCTACAAGACCTGCGACAGGAAGTTGCTAAAGAGGTACAACTCATGGATATAGTAAAATCATGTGTGAATGGGACTCCACCAGACCAAAATTATACTGTAAAAGAAGGGTTGTTATACTGGAAAGGGAGATTAGTTTTGCCTCAAAATAGTCCATTAATTCAGCAAGTTTTAGTGGAGTATCACACTTCACCTATTGGAGGGCACTCTGGTGTGGCAAGATCAGTAGCCAGAATTGCCTCACAATTTTATTGGCCGAAAATGACAAAAGATATCAGAGAATTTGTTCAGACCTGCACTATTTGCCAACAAGCTAAAGCTCTCACCACTTTACCTACAAGTCTCTTACAACCTTTGCCAATACCAAATCAGGTTTGGGAAGATATTGCAATGGACTTTATAACGGGTCTACCACTTTCATTTGGTTATACTGTTATTATGGTTGTAGTGGATAGATTATCTAAATATGGTCATTTCATGGCACTGAAATCTGATTATACAAGTAAACAGGTGGCAGAAACATTTATGCAAAATATTGTTAAACTCCATGGTATGCTGAAATCCATAGTTTTAGATAGAGACAAGGTTTTTACAAGTAAGTTTTGGCAGCAACTATTCCAACTGCAAGGTACAACTCTGGCGATGAGTTCAGCATACCATCCACAATCGGATGGCCAATTTGAGGCTCTCAACAAATGCTTAGAGATGTATTTGAGGTGCTTCACATTTCACACTCCTAAGAATTGGTACAAGGTCCTACCATGGGCTGAATATTGGTACAACACATCATTTCATATGAGCTTGGGCATGACACCATTTAAGGCATTGTATGGCAGAGATCCACCTACTTTGACAAGGTATAATTAGAGCTCAACCGATCCACCAGTACTGCAGGAGGAACTACAAAATAGGGACACTCTCCTTTCACAATTGAAAAGCAATCTGAGTCGTGCACAACAAGTGACGAAAGCTCAGGCAGATAAGTAAAGGAAAGATATCAGCTTGAAAATTGGTGATCTAGTATTAGTTAAATTACAGCCTTACAGACAAAATTCAGCAGCCTTGGGAAAAAATCAGAAATTAGGCATGAGGTATTTTGGCCCCTTTCCAATTATTGCTAAGATAGGATTGGTAGCATACAAACTGCAATTGCCAGAGATAGCCAAAATCCATCCTGTGTTTCATGTTTCACAGCTTAAACTATTTAAAGGAGACTCTAGTGATCAATACATTCCATTACCCTTGACTACATGTGAGTTAGGTCCCATGATACAACCTGCAACAGTATTACTGACCAGAACGATTGTCAAGAATAAGGTTCATATTCCACAAGTGCTGATTAAATGGACAAATTTGGATGATTCTGCAGCTACTTGGGAAGAAACTGTTGCTATGGAAACCAACTATCCTAACTTCAACCTTGAGGACAAGGTTGATTTTAAAGGGGATGGTAATGTAATGATACCTACCAGTAGAAATAACAAAGTGGAGGGTGAGTCAGCTCAAGAAAAAAGAAGTGGACAGCCTGGAAGCCAGCTAAGAAAGGAGTTAGTTGAGAAGGAAGAGCAAATAGAATTGGATCCGGGAATCAAGGGAATCAGGAGAAGTGGGAGGCAGAAAATAACTAACTCAAGATGGAGAGATTATATGTGATCAGCTTACTTAAGCTAGGCGTGTGAGGCATGGAGGGGTGATTGTTGTGTGGTCTTGAATTCTTATTCTCTTCCTCTCAGAATCCTTCCCTCCCCTGTATCTTCTCTTCTTAATGTTTCTTGTAATTACTATCAGTATGAACTGATACGTACTACTGTTATCCCAGACAATTGAATTCTAAATATATTGAGGTATATTCAGGAAATACTGTTGTTAATTACTCATACCTTACAAAATACAGGAAGGAAATAAAACCGTCTAAATAATGTGTTGTACATATACAATTTTAGCTTAAGACCTCTGAACAACTAAGTCCACAAGAGCAACCTAAGGAGAATAGGATTATGTTTCACCCCTCGGGGTTTCATCAGGAGTGAGAGGGTGGCTGTCCAAACATATTATTAAGCCTTCACCCACTTCCATAGCATTGTGGCTCCTATTCTCAAGAGTTATCTCAAATCCTCCCATGTTATTGCCGCCAAGTTAACCGAAGAAGTTGTCGCAATCGGGATGTGACGAAACGACTAAAAATAGGATTTTGAAAATAATGGAATCGTCACTAATGTTTATTTAAATTGAAAAAATATTAGAAAATTTTTTTAATTAGGAAAATTGATCTTTTGAAAAATGAGTTTGGATTTGAGAGTCGATTACAGATAGGAAATGTGTTAGCACCATACACTATTTGTTCTTACTTTTAGTTAGTTATGCAAATTTTAATAATCTCAAATATATTTATTTTGCTCCTTTAAAAAATATTGTAACTATTTATAAAAGCAAAAAAAAAAACCAAAATATAAAAATTAATTTTGGTTTGACAGAATAGAAATTCCGCTCCTACGTATTCTCAGGTACAATGAGAAATTCAAAGTCACGTCGTTCTTTAAAAAATATTTGTTGGTTGGTTTGTTTTAATTATAAAATATTGTTTTTTTATTTAAAAAAATATTTTTTAAAATTTGAAATAACAAGTCTTCACGACTCAATTAATTTAATTAATTCTTGAAAGGTGAAGTTCGATGTTATGCTTGAGACATTACCCGTAAACAATTGTAATTCAAATAACACGTTTAAAAAAATTCAAATTTTTTTAGATCAACAAATTGTCACAACTCATTTTAATTTTCAGTGCAACATTTGATAATCAAATAAAATATACACCAATAATACATAAACATATCATGTAGCTCGAATTGATAAAAAAAAATAGAAATAGACTTTATCCTATTGATTCAAATTCAATTTAATTCCCAAGAATCTAAAGTCATAATTACACTGAGACCAAGAAAATATCAAAATGTATTTAACATTATAATTATAACATATCACTAGAATGTCGTAGCACATAAAATCAATTTCACCAGCATCTAATTCAACAAAGCTTGAATAATGTATGGTAAGAGAACGTATCTGTTAGCAAAGAAATCAAGGACTTCTATTTAGTTAACTCGCACACAACTCCTACCTTCTACTAATCTCCACCTCTAAGTTTAACTCTTCACACATGATAAGCTCTCTTCTTGTATGTAATTGTGTGTAATTTTTTGTAATTGTGTGCAAAATTTTTGTAATTGTGTGTAATTTTTTGTAATTATGTGTAAATTGTCCCCTTGTGAATGGGTAAAGGTTCTATTTATAGGCGATTATTAAACCTTACTTTTGATGATTACATATTTTATACATTAATAAACTCTCATTTTTAGTCATTTACACTCTTTATGTATTTAATTGATTAAGTTTGGTTGTGTTTAGTAAATTTGGACTCAAATTGGACTTAATTGATTTTTTCAGTATTATTTGGGTCTTACACTGTTTCTGTATTTCTGTCATATCATGAGTTTTATATGTGTAAAAATTATGTATCTTACCTTGTAGAAAAGATAAGAGAGAGCTCTAAAACTTTCATGAGAGCTCCAGGTAAAATATGGACATCTAGAGGAGTTAATTGGGCTTGGAAGTCAGAACACGGGTTTTGTATTGGAACCTGAATAGTGTTCAATAATCAAGGCATAACTCGAGCTGTAGGTGGTCAATAAGGCTGAAACTTTGATACTTGAAAGTTAAGACAACTTTCATGAAGAACACAAAATTCATATCGGATTCCTTGAAGGTGATATTAGGCTTTGAAGTCAGAACAGAGGTGCTGTATTTAGGCCTGAACACTATTTAATAATTAGCCCATATCTCAGGTTGCAGGTGGTCAAATGAGCTGAAATTTGGACATCTGAAAGTTAAGACCCATATCTACAACTTTCATGAAGACTACTTTTCCATTTGATGATGGCATCCATGAGTTAAGTAATGAATGATCTCGGAGACACAGAATCTCAATAATCCAACCACTCATCTAACCACTGCACCCACTCCTCACCCACTCATTAATCAGCCCCTTGTCATTTTGTATCTCTAATCCTTTATAAAAGGCTCCATTGGCTGATCATTTAGGAGACTTTGGTTTTAGGCTTAGTTAGGATAAATTATGTTCATGCTTGTATATTGTCTTCCTTTGTTGTAATTTTCTTTTGTTCTAATTTGAAGTTATGTTCATCTTTCTCTTCTACTCTTTTTCTTTCTTCTTGATTATAAGTACTTAAT
The DNA here is from genome assembly GCA_029884605.1 of Ormosia emarginata. Lineage (NCBI taxonomy): Eukaryota > Viridiplantae > Streptophyta > Magnoliopsida > Fabales > Fabaceae > Ormosia > Ormosia emarginata. The sequence goes on along the minus strand of JAQQTP010000077.1, from coordinate 44,880,424 downwards.
TTTCATTTTGCTTGGGTGAAAGAATGAAGCTTTTGGTAATAAAATAAGGTAAGATAATTCTATTTCTTATGCTTAAATGATATATTATAAAGTGGACGTTATATGTGTTGTATTTTGTTTCCAATCAATTTAGAAATCTTCCTTATATAGTAGAGATCTTGATTTATTGTAGACAAGAGGATTGACACAGTGAATGCTTGAGCTCACTTACAATTGTTAGTAGATAATTAAAGGAATCATAATATGATTGCATATATAATTGAACTTTGGATGTTATATTTTCCGATTAAAACTTTCTTTATGTGTAGATTTCAATTAAGTTATAAAGAGAAATAATCTTATCTCTAATTTATTACCAAGAGTGGATCTCCTAACCCAAGTAAATCATTTATCATTTGTGAACAACTTTTATTACTTTTGGTGTTGTGACAAATCTTTTTCTTACCTCAATTAATTTTTCTTCATCAATCCCCTATGGATCGACCTCGAACTCCTAAGAATTTATTAATTGAGATAACCTGCATTTGGGTTTACATCCTTTAATCCCGCATCAAGTTTTTGACGTCGTTGTTGGGGACTTGATTTGAAGTTTTAATTTATTGAGGTTCTTATTCTTTAATAAAATCTATTCTCTCTTCTCCCTCACCAGAGCAAAAGATCGACTTATCGATCCTTCGATTTCTTTACTAACTATCTAACTTACTAACTTACTAACTTGCTAACCTACTAACTTGCTAACATACTAACTTTCTAACTTTTATATTTATGTCATTTATTTTTGCTTACTAACTTTTATATTTATGTCATTTATTTTTGATTACTAACTTTTATTTTTTGTTCTCTAACTTTTTACGTCATTTATTTTCTGCTATCTAACTTTTTAATTTCTATTATTTATTATTACTTTATAACATAACGAAATAATCTTTCTTCTTCTCTTCTCTTTTGTTGGCTCTGGTGAGGCTCTGCCTCTCTCCGATTTTCATATTTTAAATTTATTTTTTACAATTTACTTTCTGCACTTTACTTTTATACTTTATTTTTTGTATTTTACTTTCTGTACTTTCTAACTTACTAATTATTAACTCTCTAATTATCTAACTTTTTACTTGTTAATATTTATTGGGTGGTTAGTTTATACCACATTCTTGTTAATATTTAATGGCTAGTGTAAATTGCCGACTTGTACATTATTTGTTCTATTTTAAGTCATTTATTTATGCTTAATTGGTATCGTGATTTAAATTCTAGTCGTTTAGTTAAAAGTAATCCTCGTACTTTATATATTGATTTGTTTGAATTACAATCATACACAATTGACACAATGGTTGAAAATGAAAGTGTACATGATGAACATGAAAATGAACCATTGCGAACCATGCGTGAATATTTGTAACCACCTCGAAATTCTAGTTCATCATATTTTATCTTTCCACTCAATGCCAATAATTTTAGGTTTAAGCCAGATATGATTTCTTTACTTCTTAATTTTCATGGTTTATAATCTGAAAGTCCATATTTACATCTGAAAGAATTTGAGGAAGTATGTATTGCTTTCAATGATCAAAATTGCACTGAAGAGATTGTTAAGCTTAAATTGTTTCCTTTTTCTTTAAAAGATAAAACAAAAACTTGGCTTAACACTTTGAAACCAAGATCAATTGGCACATGGTAAGAAATGCAAAGTGAGTTCTTAAAAAAAAAATTCCAACACATAAAACCAATGCTATGAAAAGACAAATCCAAAATTTTTCTCAAAATTCAAATGAAGCATATTTTCAATGTTGGAAACGGTTTAAAGATTTGTTAAATTCTTGTCCACATCATGGTTTTGAAAAATGGCGCACTATAGTCTTCTTTTATGAAGGTTTAATACTTGAAACTAAACAATTTATGGAAACAATGTGCAATGGTGAGTTTCTTGATAAAGAACCTGATGAAGCTTTAGACTATTTAAACCAGTTAGCTGAAAACTCCCAATCTTGGCATAGTACTAACCATTCTGAAAATTCAATTAGATCTAACCTTGCAAGTGCTAATAAAGGAAAATATCACCCTAGTCACGAGGAAGATCTAAATACTAGGTTTTCCAATTTGGCTAGAAAAATTGGAGCCATGGAATTAAGAAAAGCAAAAGAAATCAAATCTGTGAAAAATGAAAAAATTTGTGGCATTTGTAATGATTTAGGACACTCAACACATGAATGTCCTAAGATTCCTGTTTTCAAAGTTGTACATGAGCAAGTAAATACAATGAATAATTTTAAATAGTCATTTACTTCTTCTTTTTCAGATACATACAATCCGGGCTGGAGAAATCACCCGAATTTCAGCTGGAGGAATAATAATCAGTCACAATTCGTGTAACCACTACCTCCTTAGGCATAACAGAACTCTCAAAATTCTAAAGGATATGCACCTTATGTCCCACCATATAGGAAAAACCTTGAAAAAACACCGCATGCATTCAAAGAAAAGCAAGAGGCCATTAATAAACAAAACAATTAAACCATGAATGACATAAAAGAAACTCTTGCTAAACTTTCTTCTGTACTCACCATTCACGAGAAAAGAAAATTTCCTTCTCAACCTCAACCAAATCCCAAGGGTCAGTACAGTCTAAATGAGGGTAGTTTAGAAAACCATCAAATAGATCAAGTTAAGTCAGTGATAACTCTTAGGAGTGAAAAAATTATTGAAAAACAAATTCCTGAACCTTGTGAGAAAGATGATAAGCCAATTCCCTAAGAAAATGAAGAAGTTGACCAAAAGGAGACCAAACTGTCGCCCTCACCCCCATTTCCTTAAGCATTGAATAATCCAAAAAAATTGGATCACTACACTAAAATTTTTGAAATTTTGAAACAAGTAAAGGTCAATATTCCTCTGTTAAATGTTATCAAACAGATTCCTTCTTATGCCAAATATTTGAAGAACTTATGCACTGTTAAAAGAAAATTAAATGTGAAAAAGAATGCCTTTCTAGCTAAATAGGTAAGCTATATTCTTTAAAATAATAATGTCTTGAAATTTAAAGACCCTGGTTGTTCTACAGTTTCATGCATTATTGGAGAACATTAAATTGAAAAAGCTTTACTTGATCTCAGTGCTAGTGTTAATTTGCTTCCATATTCAATTTATCAGCAACTCAACTTGGGTGAGTTAAAACCAACTTCTGTAACTTTTCTACTTGCCGATAGATCAATTAAAATTCCAAGAGGAATAGTAGAAGATGTGTTAGTACAAGTTGATAAATTCATATAACCTGTGGATTTTATTGTCTTAGATACTGAATCTATGGTTGATAGTTGCAAGTCAATTCTTGTTATTTTAGGCCATCCATTTTTAGCAACATCTAATGCTTTGATAAATTGTAGAAATGGAGTGATGAAACTAACATTTGGAAATATGACACTGGAACTCAATGTTTTTAACATGTGCAAGCAACCACAGGAAGTCTTTGTTGAAAAGGAGGAAGTTGAAGGGATTGAAGTCATTGTAGATGATCATCTTCAAAAATGGAGTTCTTCTAACCCATTAGAAGTTTGTTTAATTAATTCATTTGATTCAGGTATGCAGTTAGATGATGATATTTCTAAAATATGCTCTTTGTTTGATTGTACAGAGGGAATGGAATACAAAGGATGGAAGCCGAGATTCAAAGAGCTAAAACCCATGAATGATAATACCCATGAAGAGATACCCATTCTGGAACTAAAGTCATTACCTGGTGGGTTAAAGTACACATTGTTAGGAGAAGAACAAAGCTTTCCAGTAGTAATTTCCTCAACTATCACTGGAGAACAAGAAGGAAATATGTCGCCTCAATGGACACACCAAAACAGAAAGAAATTTTTGACTGAGGTGAAAACTTTTTATTGGAATGACCCATATTTATTCAAATATTGTCCTGATCAAATCTTTCGGAGATGTGTGCCTGACAATGGGGTCTGTCACAAATGTGTATGATGGAATTATAACAAGAAATGTCATTCTTTGGGGACGATTTTTATAAACCGAGAAGATAAAATATTCTTCATTAAGAATGGACTGAGTAAAGAGTCGTTGGATGATATCTTATTGACTCTTGAGATGTATTCTTATGGAAATGTGTATCGTGAACTTCTTAATTTGTAGAATCTCTTCATGGACGAACAAATACGTTACAGTCTTAGGAATCTGACTCTAAAAGACCCTGTTTGCCAATTTATAAGAAAATTAGATAGGAAGCTTATAGAAGACGTTTAAGTTGTTACTGGACGTAAAACCAGAGAAAGATGTGAGCCACAATCATAACAACTTGTACATATTATCTTGTTCTTATTCTTCTTCTTCATCTAAAATAAAGAGTAGGAGGGCGAAACTTCAGTTGTACCATGCTCTTAATTGAGTGTGGAGCCCCTGCCAGTGGCAGACCTGCATTGACTTGGGTGGACCTTTGCACTCTGGTCTTTAAAAAAGGTTCGTGTACCATGCTCTGTAGAGAGCCGCACTCCATAACCTAATGTTTACCATCTAGGCACTGTGGAGTTGATAGACAGATAGAAGTGTCTCGTCTTTGCAGTGCACATGAAACTGTTACTGAGCCATATACTTACTTTAATTAGTAGGCCTCTATAGCAAGTTCTGACTGGCTGCAATCAGGTACCATCTTCTTAGAATACAGGCCTTTAATTAGGTTTGTAGGAAGATAGAGGGTTGTTATTCCATAAGTAGGACTGAAAGGACTCAAAGGTTTTTGTGGCCTGTTTCGACAGGGTGTTCCCAATCCTTATGGAGTTCTTATGTTGCACTGGTGACACGCAACTCAAAGATATGCCACTACTGTACTCATGACGCGTAGTATAAAGATACGCCATAAAAGTTGTACATAAAGGTATGTCATCATTTGTTATTATATTTCTTTTATCTTTGTATGATTTTGTTGTATTTTAGTTTTGGACAATCAATCCTTTGAACAGGGTTCTTCAGGGGTTTCTAGACTTCTTTACCCTGATGGTTTTCTTGAAGTTGAAAAAAAAACAAAAAAAAATTCTTAATTTCAAACTTTTCTGACAACGACTAACCTACTCATATAGGTGCTATCATTACTTTTTCCATTCTTTTCCTTATTTAAACACTCCATTCTCTTCACTTCCATCCAACTCATAATCATTCAAAGGGAATGTGAGTGTAGAAATGGAGGGAGCTTCTGTTCGTAAAGTTGTAAATATCTGTGTATTTTGTTTCTGTTTAATTTGTGTCAGGTCTTTTTTTTTCAGTAATTGCTACAATAGGTAATGTCTTCTATCCTTTACTCATCTATATTTTAACATTGCGGATAATGTTGTAATCTAGTTGGGGGAGAAGGATAGTTGATCCAAAAAAAATTGGATAATTGATAAAAAAAAATGGAAAGTATGATATGATTGTCAATAACTTACTAAATCAATTAAGGATGACAGAGTAAGGAGTAAATTTCGCTCTTGAGACGCATCTAACTTGGGAAGTTTGTTTATTGATATGATTGTCAGAAACCTACTCACAGTAAAACCAATTAGTGATGGCATAATAAAGAGTAAATTTTGGAAACAATTTATTACTCTTGAGACGCATCTTAGTTGGGGTAGTAACTATTTAGTGTTGATTTGTGGAAATAACAAAGTTTTGCTGTTTGATTTCCTTTGAAAGATTCAAGTGAATGCACTCTCACATCCTTTGAAGCTATTGAAACTCAGGGATCATAGCATGATTGAATAAATTGTCTTCTTTCTTAGATTTCACATACTTAGTTTTAAATGTTGAATTGGTTGATTGAGAATGATAGAAATATACATTGTGAGATTTTGAGCCTATTGATGAATGGATTGAACATTTGTACCATTCTCTTCCTTTTTGTGTGATTTTCACTCATGAAATTGATACTCTAGAATTTGCTTTGATTCTTTTTTAGGCTACATTTTCACATGCATACATAAACATGATTGAGGCATTTTTCTTGAATAGCTACTTTAACCAAATGGCCAAGAATAATTGGCGCACAAATAGGCAACCTTGCTCTGCAGCATATTGTCTCAATATGATATCAAGTACTCTTATGGCTTCTTGGAAATTCTCTGATTCCTGCTAACGTAAGGCATTGGAAATAGCCTATTTTTCCTTTACTTAATCCCTTTGAACTTATTTGACCATTCCTTGTTTCTAACTCATCATGTGCTTTAAAAAAAAAACCATGTTCTTGCTTGACCTTAGGGATTAAGAGAACATTAGCTTTGTCACTAGATGAGTTCTTGAACAAGTGTGGGGGTGCGTGTACAAAATGATTGGTAAAAAAAATTGAAAAAAAATATGGTTAATCGAAAAAAAATGTATATTTGCCAAAAAAAATGTAAAAAGAATTTGTATTAGATGAAGTTGGGATGAACTTTCATACTTGTTAATTGAACTCAACTCTTAAGCTCTTTTATTCTCTTAAGTGTTTGACTTGTCATATCTATACCCCCCTTCTTTACCTTGACCCCATTACAACATTGAATAAAGTCCTCATGATTTGTGTGTGCATGTGTTTTGAGTAGTGGAGAAGTAGAAGATAAGCAAGCTTATGGTAGTACTTTTTCCTTGTTTATTTTGAAACACTTTGAGATGAGAAATCTTGAAATTTCATTCTTCTTTTCATAAATGTTTGTTTATTAGTTTGAGATCCTTCTTAATTTTTTGTTGCTCTTCTTGTTTATAGACTTTTGTATTCTTGAATAACATTGGAAATTGAGTTTTTTAGAGTGCTTAGTTTTTGAGTTTGTGTCTTTTTTTTTTTTTAGGTTTGGTCTTATGTGTTTTACCCAAGAGTGCAAAAAACTAAGTGTGTGAAAATTTGATGATCACATATTTTATACAATAATAAATCCTCATTTTTAGTCATTTACACTTTTTATGTACTTAATTGATTGAGTTTGGTTATGTTTTGTAAGTTTGGACTCAAATTGGACTTAATTGATTTTTTTAGCATTATTTGGGTCGTACATTGTTTCTATATTTATGTCATATCTTGAGTTCTAGATGTGTAAAAAATTATATATCTTATCTTGTAGGAAAGATAAGAGAGAGCTCTACAACTTACATGAGAGCTCCAGGTAAAATATGGTCATCTAGAGGAGCTAATTGGGCTTGGAAGTCAGAACACAGGTTTTGTGATTGGAACCTGAACAGTGTGCAGTAATCAAGGCATAACTCTTGCTGTAGGTGGTTAATAGGGCTAAAACTTTGATATTTGAAAGTTAAGACCTAAATATACAACTTTCATGAAGAACACAAAATTCAGATCAGATTCCTTGAAGGTGATATTGGGTTTTGAAGTCAGAACAGAGGTGTTGTATTTAGGCTTGAATATTGTTTAGTAATTGGACCATATCTCGGGCTGTATGTGGTCAAATGAACTGAAATTTGGATATCTGAAAGTTAAGACTCAGATCTACAACTTTCATGAAGACCACTTTTCCATTTGATGACGGCATCCATGAGTTAAGTAATGAATGATTTCAGAGACAAAGAATCTCAATAATCCAACCACTCATCCAACCACTCCACCCACTCTTCACCCACTCATTAATCAGCCCCCTTGTCATTTTGCATCTCTAATCCTCTATAAAAGGCTCCATTGGCTGATCATTTAGGAGATTTTAGTTTTAGGCTTGGTTAGGAGAAATTATGTTCATGCTTGTATATTGTCTTCCTTTGTTGTAATTTTCTTTTGTTCTAATTTGAAGTTATGTTCATCTTTCTCTTCTACTTTCTTTCTTTCTTCTTGATTATGAGTACTTAATTTTCATTTTATTTAGGTGAAAGAGTGAAGCTCTTGGTAATGAAATAAGGTAAGATTATTCTATTTCTTGTGCTTAAATGATATATTATAAAGTGGACATTATATGTGTTGTATTTTGTTTCTAATCAATTTAGAAACCTTCCTTGTATAGTGGAGATCTTGATTTATTGTAGACAAGAGGATTGACACAGTGAATGCTTGAACTCACTTACAATTGTTGGTAGATAATTGAAGGAATCATCATATGATTGCATATATAATTGAACTTTGAATGTTATATTTTCCGATTGAAACTTCCTTTATGTGTAGATTTCAATTGAGTTATAAAGAGAAATAATCTTGCCTCTAATTTATTACCAAGAGTGGATCTCCTAACCCAAGCAAATCATTTATCATTTGTGAACAACTTTTATTACTTTTGGTGTTGTAACAAATCATTTTCTTACCTCAATTAATTTTTCTTCATCAATTCCCTGTGGATCGACCTCGGACTCCCGAGAATTTATTACTTGAGACAACCTGCACTTAGGTTTACATCCTTTAATCTCGCATCAAATTCCTATATAAATACCAATCCATTAATTGATCACAAAAAAAAATCTCAACAAAATTAGCCTATTAAATTATCCCATGATTTATTTTAAGAAAATTGAATCATGATATCTCATTTAAAACACATTCCCCATTTTCCTTTTTTATTGAACCATCACAATAATCTCTTATTTCGAGTTTTTCCTTTTAAATTTTGAATTTTTTTTTAGATGATCAAATCACGATTCCTCACTAAAAGCACGTCCTTCAATTATTTTCTAAGAAAATCAAATCATGATTTCTTATTAAAAGCATATCCCTTATTTTTCAAGAGTATCAAATCATTATTTCTCATTAAAAACATATATCCTTCAATTATTTTTTTGAGAAAATCAAATCATCATTTCTTATTAAAAACATATTTATTATTTTTCAAGAATATCAAATCATAATTTCTCATTAAAAACATATCCTTCAATTATTTTTTAAGAAAATAAAATCATGATTTTTCATTAAAAGTGTATTCTTTAATTATTTTTTAAGAAAATCAAATCGTGATTTCTTATTAAAAGCATATCCCTATTTTTTTTCTTTTTGGTACAAAAAATAAGAAAAAGTAGTGATCCAAATAAGATGGAAGTAAATAAAACTTGAAAAAATATTATGTGTTCAAAATGTTGCAATTAAGCATTATTTAATACAAAATTATTAGTCCTTGATTAAGCCAAAAAAAAATTATGCACAAAATTGGGTATCAACAGCTGCCCAATTTGCTTTACATTTATAATAAATGGAAAGCAAAGGAATTGATTCAATTTGTCCATGAAAATTTTCCTTTCTTTTTTTTTGTTATCTCCCCTCCTTTTTTTTTACTGTATAGAGTGTGTAGATTGATGCAAAATGCAACAAGCATTAAAACAAGATGAAAACGTGGGGTATGAGGACCTCGATGGTAAATGCCACGAGTATATGGACCTAGAGATTTAAAGGAAATGGATACGAGGACCCAAAAACTAGAGGTTGTGGGTGCGGAGACCTGGAAAACTAAAGGCAATTGGTACGGAGACCCATGGAGGCTTGACAGAAAGGTAAAAAGTTTACGAAGTCGAGTACTCGTTGAAGTTTAACAAAAGGGTAAGAAAGCTCGCGGAGCCGGGTATCCACCGAAACTTTACATGAACAAGATAAGAAGTCTGCGGAGTCAGGTATCCGCCGAAGCTTAACAGAAAACTTAAAGCAGAAATGTATAAAACTTGTGAAGTCAGGTATCCGCTCAATCTTAACAAAAAGCTTAAAGCAAAAATGTAAAAAACTTGCAGAGTTGGGTATCCGTTGAATCTTGACAGAGAACTTAAAGGCGGAAACATAAAAAGCTTGACAGAAAACTTAAAGGAAGAATGGTAAAAAGTTTCTGGAGTCAAGTATCTATCGAAACTTAATAGAAAACTTACAAGCAAAAAGGTAAAAAAGCTTAGGAGTCGGGTATCCACCGAAGCTTAGCAGGAAACTTAAAACAAAAAGCTTACGGAGTCGGGTATCCACCGAAGCTTAGCAGGAAACTTAAAACAAAAAGCTTACGGAGTCGGGTATCCATCGACACTTAATAGAAAACTTAAAGCAAAAAGTAAAAAACTTGCAAAGTCAGGTATCCGCTGAAGCTTAATAAAAAACTTAGACATAAAAGTAAAAAGCTTGACAAAAAACTTAAAGGTAGAAAGGTAAAATCTTGTAGAGTCAGGTATCTAATGAAGCTTGATAGAAAACTTAAAGGCAGAAAAGTAAAAAGCTTGCGGAGTCAAGTATCCACCAAAGCTTAACAAAACCTAAAGGCAATGGGTGCGAGGACTTGGGAACTAAAAGAAATGGTGTTGATTTTGTAAATGCAAGTGATACTAGAGATGATGCATTATACAATGGATGTCCTACTGTAGAGATTCTCATGAACAAATTAGGTAAACAATTTTGACACATCAGAGCTTTAACTGAGTCGCTCTTGATTCCACAACTCTTAAGGACTTTTTCCCACAACAGGGTCAAGGTCGAACAATAATGAAATTCGTTAATTTGCTTTATGATTTTCCTGGTTATTCTTTCTTTTCTCATTAATACTCTTATCGAGAATTCATTGTGTTTTCCATGACCTTTAAAGATAGTTAAAGCAAATCTAAATGCTTTTGCAATATTGTCTTATGTTTCGCATCTTAATATAAATCTATCATGAGAAATGCATATTGAATCAACAATAGATTGCAACGAAAATAGATTATCATTATAGAAAGGAAAAGTACATGAAAAGCAGTACAAAATGGATTAGAATTGAAAGGTTTACAAAAGAAATGTTGGGGTGGAGTTTTCCAACTCTTCTAGTGATGCTCTTTAGGATGATCAGTGCTAATTTCCCATGTATGCAACCTTAAACACCCTTTTGTCTATTTCCAAGAATATGATTTGACCTAGTTTTCATGTATTGGGAACATTTCATGACAAGACTTCATATATGAAAACTGCCTTAGTTTGGCCAAAATCTTTGTGTATTTAAGCATTTTATGATTTTTCATTATAATTTCAGACTGCCCTAGTTTGACCTTAATAAACTCAAACTGCCCCAGTTTGTGACTTAAGGCAACTCCACTTCTTCGAATGTTTCAGGTACCATTTTTTACCCTAACTTTTGCCTTGGTCACTTTTTTCGAGTTTTCAACCTAGCGGGTCGCTCTTACTTTTGCCTAGATCTCCTTTTCAGGTTTTCAACCTAGCAAGCCACCTTTTTTTTTATAGGATCAAGGAATTAAAAGCTCGAAAGAGCATGAATCTTTTGTCTCAAAATTAAGGTTAATGAAAATGACAACAACCCTTCATTGATTAAAATAGACATTTTGAGGCTTGTAATGTGGCCAAGGTTAAGGGTTATGAAAGGAAAGATATAAGGCTCAAACAAGTGTTTAAAAGTTGAATGAGACCAATGATATTTAATATGCTTTGTCAATTATCTTTGGCATTATTGAGAGCTCTAACACTTTTTGCTTACTTTTGTATTCATTTCCCTTTTTCATTTCATAATTTGCCTTTGCTATGAGCCATTTCATTTTTCATCATCATCATCTTCTTTTCCTTTTCGTTTTCATTTTTTTTCTTCCTTTTTTCTTATTCTTCTTCCTTTTTTTTCCACAGAAATCATCTTTTTTTACTTTATGCTAAACCCTAGTGTAGGGGCGATCCTTATCCAAAGTTCTTAAAAAAAAAATTCAAGCTCAAAAAGGGGTAACGAGGGATAATAAAGATGATGAAATTTTGTAAAGGATAGAGAAAGATGGTCAATTTTCATTTTTAAATCATGATTGCTTATTTTCAAAACTTTAATTTTGAGAAAAAAAGATAGTGCAGACTAAGTGATTACTTATTTGCTTCCTTTTGACAAACCTGATCACTATACTCTTGGTCACATTGGCATAAAAAGTAGTTTTGACCCATTTTGTGAAGTAATTAATTGCAATAAGAATAAAGCGATGCCCATTTGAGGCCTTTGATTCAATGGGTCCTATAACATCTATTCCCCACATCGAGAATGACCAAAGTGTTGTTAAAACATTCAAAGATACTGGTGGTGCATTAACTTTGTCATTATATGTCTAGCATTTATGGCACTTCTTCACATAATTGAAGAAATCGATTTCCATTATCAACCAATAGTACCCGACTCTTAGGATCTTTCTTGCCATTTTATGCCTATTTGCATGAATTTCAAAAGAGCCTTTATGAACATCTCTAATGATTTTCTCTGCCTCTGCTGCATCAACACATCTTAACAGCACCATGTCGTGGTTCCTCTTGTTCTATTAATCTCATTAGCTCAGGAGAATGTTCCTAATTGTCATCATTATCCTCATCAATATGACTAATGGGATGATCAAAATCATATAATGGGGTCATAACATTGTCATTTTCAAGAAAGTCACTTCATATATGTATTTATTGATGTTAACACAAGTAAAAAAAAAGGTAATGAATAAAAGTTAATGTAATGGTTGGGTAGAAACTAAAAAAAGTGGCAAGAAAATGCATTTATTGATAGTAAATATTGAAATAGAAACATATGAGCCTATTTTCACAACATATTTTCCTAAAACCTTGGGTAGAGCTAGATTAACATTACAGAATTACTTTGAATCAATTTCAAAGGTCATGGAAAAATCAACGATCTCCCAATTATTGAGCTCTGCATATGGGGAACAAGGGTACACCACATTAACACCATAATTGATGGGTTGATAATCCTCAATAATAGTTACTTGATTTAGAAACACTAATCTTGCACTTCAGAAGCTTTGTAAGATGACACAAATGGGGATCTCCTCAGCTTTTGGCTCCCGATTTTTCAACCGAGGCAACCTCTTCTCCCTTTTCTCTTCTATGACCTTTCTCTTGTCAGCTTTGGTGGGTTTATATCCTAACTTGAACATGTCTTTCTTTTCACAGGACTACAACAATGCGTTGTTCATTCATTCCTAGTCCATTTCCACATTGATGTCATCTTTCAAGCATAACCTTAGCCATCATTATGGATGCACTAGATGGTTGTGGCTTTAGAACTTGAGCTCCTTCCTTCACATAAGTGACATTGGCAATCTTGAACGCTTGGAATTTGGTTTCAAGAGCTTCTTCTGCAGCTTCAATGTAAAAGGTTGATGATGGATTACGAAAAGGATTGGGAACTTGAATGGTGATGGGCTTCAGGCCACATGGAGGTGGCGAAGGTGCAACTATAATGTAATAGATAACTAATAACTTGATAATCAGATGTGTAATGGAAGGGACTTGAGAATTTATATCTTCTTGACCTTCTTGAGGTTGGGGAACTATGTTTATGTCACCCTCGTCACATAGATTGCCTATTTGTACCTGTTATATGTCCATTAGATTCTAGAGGATCTGTCTATATTCGTTACATCATTCAATAGAATGCCCCACATTTCTATGAAGATTACACTTTATTTCATCATCAATGTCACTTTTCACTTCAACCTGAGCTTGTATCTTCCCATAGTTGCAAAGTTCTTTAAAAATAACTTTCATGGGGGGTTTTAACATTTGTCACTCGTCTTACGAGCTGTTAGGCAGGGAACTTCTCTATAACATTGACTCTAAGATATCCATGATTTGGTAAAGGATTGTGGCCCACACTAGGAGTATTTGGCTTGAAATTTAGCCACTTGGCATCGATTAGGTCTTGCACTCTAAACTTTAGCTCTTTACATTTTTTTGTGGAATGGCCTATGACCCTTGCATGGTAATCACACATGGCATTCAGGTCAAATCCTTTTGGGTATGGGGGTTTCACTGGCTTCATCAGGCAAGGAGCCAAGAGATAGTTACAGATGAGCTGAGGTAGTAACTCAATGTAGGTCATAGGGATTGAGTCGAAATGGACATACTTCATTTCTTAGTTATTTGGTTGTCTTATTTAGTTTGTGATTGGGTTTTAAATCCATGGTTGAGCTGGTTGAGGCGGATTGGTAAGGGGTGTTTATTGTTGAGTGGGGGATGGCGTATGGTAAAACATTATTGGGTGGTAAGGTTGGAGATATGGAACTTATGAATCAGTAGCAACATATGGATGGTAAGGTTGAGCTGGTGAAGTAGTGGGAAAATATAGGTGGTAAGGTACGTAAGGGATTTGGAAGGATGGTTGAAGATTCACAAGTGTTTGGTTAAGTTTTCCTTGAGTAAATTTCTTCTGATCAATTATCACGACATGGGCCTCTCCTTCATTTTTCTTCACTATCAGGAATTTCTTTGCATTAGTCGCCTCGGCTAAAATATCAGCAATCTTTTCATCTTACCTTCTACTAATCTCTACCTCTAACTCTAACTCTTTATGTGGCAAGCTCTCCTCCTGTATGTAATTGTGTGTAATTTTCTGTAATTATGTGTAATTTTATGTAATTGTTGTAAATTGTCCCCTTGTGAATGAGTGAATATTCTATTTATAAGCGATTATTAAACATTAATTCCCATGTAAATATCAATCCATTAATTGATAACAAAAAAAAAAACTCAACAAAATTAGCCTCCTAAATTATCCCATGATTTATTCTAAGAAAATTGAATCATGATCTCTCATTTAAAACACATTCTTCCTTTTCCTTTTTTATTGAATCATCACAATCTTTTATTTCGAGTCTTTCCTTTTAAATCTTGGATTTTTTAAAGAGGATCAAATCACGATTCCTCACTAAAAGCATGTCCTTCAATTATTTTCTAAGAAAATCAAATCATGATTTCTTATTAAAAGCATATCCCTTATTTTTCAAGAATATCAAATCATGATTTCTCATTAAAAGCATCTCTTTCAATTATTTTTTAAGAAAATCAAATCATGATTTCATATTAAAAACATATCCCTTATTTTTCAAGAATATCAAATCATGATTTCTCATTAAAAGCATATCCTTCAATTATTTTTTAAGAAAATCAAATCATGATTTCTTATTAAAAGCATATCCCTTATTTTTCAAGAATATCAAATCATGATTTCTCATTAAAAACATATCCTTCAATTATTTTTTAAGAAAATCAAATCATGATTTCTTATTAAAAGCATATCCCTATTTTTCAAGAATATCAAATCATGATTTCTCATTAAAAACATATCCTTCAATTATTTTTAAAAAAAACCAAATCATGATTTCTTATAAAAAGCATATCCCTATTTTTATTGTTTTTGTACAAATAATAAGAAAAAGTAGTGATCTAAATAAGATGGAAGTAAATAAAACCTGGAAGCATCATTTAACATAAAATTATTAGTCCTTGATAAGCAACAAAAATAAAAACTTTATGGACAAAATTGGGTATGAACAAAAGTCTTTCAGGAGGATTTAGAATGATTACTAATAGAGACATACTTCCTAGATTTCCTAGTGGTGAGTTACACTGGTTTCTAAGCCAGGAACTGCAGGATGACTATAGATGGAGTGTTTCTTTTACTTCAGTTGACAGGGCTTGAGGAGCTTGAGTGCCAACTGGGTTTCCATCTCCACTTGAGTTGATCTGTACATCTAAGTCCTTGATATGAACCTCCTTATTACTTTGGCTATGGCACTGAGCTTGTGATATCTTCCCATTACTGGGAACACATGGTAATTTGCTAGCTTCCATCGTGTAACACCCTTCCTAGGGTATCACATGTCTGACTCCCGACTCAAAATCTTAAAAGAAGTTCTCACAAAGTTTGAGTTATAAAAAATGGGCTTTAAAATTTCTTTTTTTTTTCTAAAACATAAACTTACTGAAATTTATAAGTAATACGAAAAAATAGATTTAACTAATTTAAAATCATATAACAAATATCACTTAATATTTAACAATTATTCAAGAAATATAAAACTTACAGACTCTTTTTTTTTCTAATAGTAGTAACCCTATGACAGGTTCTACTTAATAGCACGGTATAACACTAACGTTAAAACTTAACATACTTATTCTGTTGTGTATCCATCTTGTTGCATCAGACATCTGTTCTACATCTGTTCTTGTCAACACTGCACACCTTCGAGTCTTGAATGTCCACTCCTTATTGTTGTCACCCATCTTAGAGTATTCATTGCCCGTTATGTCTAA
The DNA here is from genome assembly GCA_029884605.1 of Ormosia emarginata. NCBI lineage: Eukaryota > Viridiplantae > Streptophyta > Magnoliopsida > Fabales > Fabaceae > Ormosia > Ormosia emarginata. The sequence goes on along the minus strand of JAQQTP010000077.1, from coordinate 44,864,475 downwards.
GACAACTCGATCCTTCTATTATTTAATTTTAACAATACAGACACAGCAAAACAACATAACAAAGAGGTGAGATCACCTACACCAATACCAACATGGCAGCACAGAGATAACACAAATAACATATCATACAGATAGATCATACCACAATTATAATTATGCCATCAACATTAATCAACTATCATCATCAAATCATTTATCAGTTCAATTATCATAAATAACAATTACGATAATGCCCTCAGCATTATCATCATCATCATCCAAATATTTAAAACAATTATCATAGTCAATATTCTTTAATTAATATATCATACAGATATAAATGCTCAGATTATGCATGTACACAAGACTCGATTTCCTACTCCATGGAGCTAAACTCAGGTCAGAGAAAATGATCGAAAAGCCTGCTGGTACCACGTGCTTTAATTCTCATTTCAATTTTTGCACATCTAGCACATACACGACAGTCTTTATCAGATCTTGATTAAGAATAGTGTCTCGGTCAGGATCATCGGTGTGTTGCATCGGTCTAACCTACGGGAAGAAGCGCGACCAACCACCCGTGTAGGCAACCCGCACCCCGATGCCCCCAAGGTCAACAAGTGACTTACACTACGCATATCGCACCCACTCAAGAGGTGTGTTTCTCCTAAGCAATCAGTCATATCCAGTCCTCATCGGACCATTCCAATGCATGTATAATGCACCAAATACCAATCACATGTATAATACCAATCACAAGTATATCTCATAATTTCTCAGATATAGTTTATACAATGCACGAATATATCGGTCTGCAAGTCAACCACAAGGGTCATTCTTTTCAAATTCATTTGTTCAATTAAATCATATACCTCAACGTATATATATATATATATATATATATATATATATATATATATATATATATATATTCAATGCATCTAAAATGCACCACGTGCCAATAACAGGAAAAACTCGTTGTTTTCACAAACAGTGTATGGACACTAGTTCAACAGCAATCATACTGTATTTTTCAATAACAAAATCATCTTATCATGTTTTCATAATTATAAAACACTGTTGTCGTGTTTTTACAAAATTACGCAATATTCCTGTTACGTTTTCACAATTCCATAACACTTCTGTTGCGTTTTTCAAAATACAGTAACACTTTTGTTACGTTTTTTAAAATTCCAAAACATTTTTATTACGTTTTCACAATACCGTAACACTACTATTACGTTTACAAAATTTTGTAACATTTCTGTTACGCTTTCAAAATGCTGCAACTCTTTTGTTGCACTTTTAAATCACGTATTTAATTTTTTAACATTTTTTTCAATCGCATAAAAATATACGTTTCTCAAATTGCGTAACGATTTTCCACCGTTTTCAAAATCGCATAACTTAAAAATTATTCTTTTACGTCACGTAAATCATTTTTCATCATTCTCAAAATATTTAAAACACTTTCCAAATCACATAACGATTTTTCGTCATTTTCACAATCACATAAAAATAATTCAACACTTTTCAATCATGTAGTGATTTTTCAATAGTAGTTCAAATTACGTAAAATATTTAAACGTAATTCAAATCGCGTAGAAATATTTTAAAGTATTTCAAATCGTTTTTAAGATACGTAAAATATTTTTCAACATTTTACAATCACATAAAATATTCTTCAATAAATCAATATCATTTTCAACATTTTTCAAATTGCATAGAAACATTTTAACGTATTCCAAATCGTGTAGAAATATTTTACTGTATTTTCAAATCGTTTTTAAGATACGTAAAATATTTTTCAACATTTTACAATCACGTAAAATATTTCTCAATATTCTAAACATTATTTTGGACTTAAATAAATCAATATCATTTTCAACACATTTTTCAAATTGCATAGAAACATTTTTAAGATACGTAAAATATTTTTCATCACCATTTCATTACAGAAAATATTTCTTAACCTTCAAAAATTCCTTTTCAACTTTTCTCAAAATAATATAACTTTATACTTCATTTAATATATTTTCTTACTCAAGAAAATATTTTTCCACAGATTTTTTACTAAGAAATTCTTTTTCAAAATATAATTCACAAAATCACTTTTCCATTGATATAAATCAACGTTTCAAAACTTAACATTTTCTAACGTATTTCAAAACTTGAAAATAAGTTATACGTTAGTAAATTTTTAAAATACCATTATATTCTTCATTTTTCCCAAATCAATTCTTTTCAAAACAAATTAAGATTCAAACCCTTGCAACTTTTCTTTTTCATTTTCATATGAAAATTCATTTCTCAAGTGATAAAATACTTTGATTCTCTTTCCAAAATCCTTATACTAAAACATTTTATTCAAACATTTTGTTTCCACTTTAAAATTATTTTGTTTCATAAAACCAAAATTATTCCAACCTCCAAAAATCGTAGAGTCTTTGGCCATTGAAGCCATCAAATATTTTTCTTTTAAATTGATATGGTTTTACACAAACAAAACCATTAAAAATTCTTTGTTTTCAAAACCGAAATACCAATGGTCATAAAAATCAAACCTATTTGTTCAAATTCATTTTTACTTTCTTTACAAATCCTTTTTCACTTTCTTTGCAAATCCTTAAAATTATCATTGCTATTTTCATTTAAATCTCATGTTTAGTAAAACACTTAGAAACCTTTTTACACAAAATAAATCAATAAAAATCCTTCTAAAACCGTATTCATGTACTCTTTGAAAAATAAACTCTTTGTTTATTTTCCTTACTTTTCTAAACATCCATTTTCATCATTCAAGAAAATATTAATTTTGTGAACACCTATCTTGAGGTGTCTTGACCAAAATTCACCATGTTCTAGGGATCAAAAATTAATTCCTTTGTTCTTGAAAAATTTCAACATGGAACCCTAACCTTGGGTGCCAAAACCGTATTCATTCTTTGGCCATTGGAGCCAAAAATTGATTTTCTTTCCATCATCAAATCATGGCATATACATACATATTCAAATATATATTATAAGCATGCCATAATCAAATTAATAAATCATGCATAGTATAAGTATACCATCAAAGTCATAAACTCATGCAAAGTATATCAAGCATAGGTAAATAATCAAAGCTCATAAACACAAATAAATTATTACGTGACCATGGATAGGAATCCTCACATGGATTCACCATCCATCAAATATAAAACCATCTCTCACCACCATACTTGGTTGGTGAGATGGATCTCCTTCTTACCTCTTGAAGATCCTCAAGAACTCCTTGTTTTGCTTCTTTTTCCAAGTCCTTCATCACCAAGGGCTTCTCAAATACAAAACAAAATACATAAAAATTAGTATACTAAGCTTGATTAAGAGAACCATGGATCACACATGGTTTAGATCATGAAAAAGAAAGAAGAAATGAAGTTTCCTTACACTTCACCTCAAAAACCTCAGAACTTGCTCTTGGAAAAACTCCTTGAAAATGAATGATTTAGAGAAAATCTCCAATATAAAAGTTGCTTAGAATATCATGTAGATTCAAGATCTATGGTTGGATGAAATTAAAAGAGATTGGATGGTGGTTTTGAGTGTCTTGACCGAATGGTTTCTCTTGAAGCACAAAGATGGAATTTTTGATTTTTGATAGAAACTTGAAGCTTGGATTTGAAGCCCAAGATGAATGATTTTGAAAAAACTCATAACTAGAGATGTTCTTAGAATGGTGTTTAGGTTTAGAAAATCAAGTTGGATGAAATTAAAAAGTGATGGAAGGTGTTCTTGATGGTCATGGCCAAAACTTGCTTGGAGGAGAGGTGGAGAGAAAAGTTTGATGGGCTTTTGCTTTTGGAGAAGACAAAGATGATCAAGAATGATCAATAATGACCAAGATAGCTAATAATGGTCTTCAAAGCTCCTAAATTCAGACCAAAACCGTGCCCCTCCTCTAATGCATTCTCCTTGAATGCAAATTGATCAATAATGATCAATAATGATACACCATTGACCATGACATGTAATAATGGTCATAAAGTTTTGTTTCTTTGTCTCCTAAACAATCCAAAACCATCCCCTTCCATGCATGCTTCTCCTAGTGTATTTAATTATTTGTCATCTTTTCTAGTCATTATTTGAAGCCATTTAAGCCATTGATTAGATCAATGGTGAGGATTTAGGTAGACTTTTGATTTTAGAAGACTTAATCTAGGCCATTGGATCTTTCTCCTTTAAATTCTAGTCATTGGATGTGTCTCCAAAATAAAGGGTCAAGATTCCTCCTTCTTACTTTTAATCCAAGGGTCATAATTAGTCTTTGTCACTTTTTAAGACTAAATCTTCACCATTAATTAAATTTGCATCCAATGGTCATAAATAGTCCTTGTTACTTTACAAGACCAAATCTCCACCCTTGATTAATTCTTCATCCAATGGTCATAAATGGTCTTTGTCACTCTGAGACCAAATCTCTACCATTGATTAAATCCTTATCCAATGGTCATAATTGATCCATCTCCACCGTTGATTAAATCAAGATCAAGTCTTTACCGTTGATTAAATCGGTGGTTGATATTAAAGTCTTCCATCTTAGACTTGTTTCCTATTGGTCCATCAAAAATTATCACAATCACTAATATTGACTTAGTAATATAATTTCTATTTTTATCTGCTAAAAACCCCACGAAAGATTATATTTACTGTATTTTTATCGCCTGATAAATAAATACAGTACAAAACACAGCACAATAAAATTGTTTCCGGATTCAAGTTTAGTAAGATCCCCTGTCTCCATCTAAACAGTCCAAATTTTTCTATGCGTAGAAAAATTTTTGCTTTGCGGGACCCACCTAGGCCCACGTAAGGTCACTTGGGCCCACATAGGACCACCTTGGCTCACATACAGTTAAAAAATTCATAATCATCCACAAAAATCACAAATATTAGAAAACGCACAAATATCAAATCAGATTATGTAAAATAATTACCTAACGGTAAAAATTAAATTATGTAAAATTTTTCCCGGAAAAATTTTTATTTTCCGACACGGAGTAAATCACTCAAAACGATCAAATACGCTGACGGAATAATCAAAATAATTTTACAGTATCCAGAAATTACTAAACAGTAAAATTCTATTAACTGTCAAAATTACTGCTTAAGAGATATGGAATTTTTGGGATGTTACACATCGTGCCCTCTCCATTGTTCCTATGATCTTGGTCTCCTTGGTGGGTGAGCAAGTTCTTGTCTTTGACTGAGAGGGATGAGAGCTTGGACGCCATATGGTCAATGACCATCCTGCTATGACTAACCTGTGAGGATGGCGAGCCCCCACTATATGAATAAGGTCTGGTTTTGTCATCAGCATTATCAATCTTTTAGCTTACTTGGTTTGCCCGTAGCCATGATCCTAGTTTCCTTTCATGGACCGAGTTTTGAAGTTCATCCTTGATGAGATGTTCGCAGTTGTGGTCTTCGTGGCCTATCATACCACAATATTGATAAGGCCTGAGCAATTGCAAGTGCATGAGTCATAACAAGTAATAAAGGATGAACAATTGAGTATCATCTCCACAGAGATTTGGTTTTTAATGTTTGTATTAGTGATCTGACAATTACCTTGTTTAGACTTAAGCAATACAAAATTTAGAAATAAAAGGAAAATTGTAATTAAAGGAGTAAATCCACACAAGCACACAAAAATATAGAAATAACAATAGGTTAAGGCTTATGGGGTCTTTCTTCACCTACTACTTCACTTGGATATTACATGTAAATTCTGAAAGTTCCAATTAATGCCTAGATTTTGTTAGTCGATACCCTCTTTTAGTTAAATGCTTATGTCTAGGTCAATTAACTATATATGTCATTGCCTAACACACTAAGCGTCTATGTGAATTAGCACAAATCCACTCATTAAAAACAAGTATCAAACACATGCTATGCAAGGCTAATGGGTATGTGTCCATCCCATTGGCTAATCAATATACCTAACCCATGCAAGTGTAATTAACAAGCCTCATTCATACCATGTCCATGTTTCCATATTCCTATGTCTAATTCATTTGGAAAAAAAAAACCCAAATCATGCAATTGGTGGCTAAACAATTACAAGCATTAAGCATAGATATGAATGAACAAAATCATAACATTAAAATAAAAAATTTAAGATATTACAAATTATCCAAGATCCATAGTGGGATCCAAAGGATCCCCTAGATACAAATCTAGAAATCCATAAGAAATATAAAAACATGATCTAAGAAAAGACCTATTGGAAAACAATTAAAATCAAGAATAAAAATGGAGAGAAAGAACTAGAATGTGGATCTGAATCTTGAACTCCTCCTAGATCTTGGTCTCCAAGCCTCTAAAGGAACCTCTTTCTAAGTCCTTAAACTCATAGCTTCTCTCTCTAAAAATGGGGCTAAGTGCAGAATGAATAACTAACTACAATTAAGTGGGTTTTAAGACTTAAAATGGGTCTTAAGTGTCTCCTAATTCCCATGCCTAGGCCAAGAATTCTTTGGCCTAGGTGTGTCTTCTTTATCCCTCAATCATTTTTTAGCTAAGAGTGCCACACGTCAGCATCATTTTTTTTATGTTGAGGCATGGTTCCTTGTTCCCAAAAAGTGCTTGAATCTCTTCCTTTTTTATTCCACTTAACTCCTATTCTCTTATTTGGTTCCTCTTTGACATTCATAGTCCAACTAAACTTGTAAAAGCATCAGCGAAAAATACATGAGTTTCTAAGGCTTAATAAGCATATTCATTTTTAAATGTTAAGGGGCCAAGAATTAGCTAAGTTAGCATGAAAAGAGTTGTGAGCTCACATTCTCCAGTTTAAACATAAAACTCATAAAATCATGAAATTATAGGACTAACAATCTAAATTAATTCACCAAAGAGAGGAGTAATAACTCCATTTCTTGGAGTTATCAAGTAGTAGCAACAAGTAAAGAGTTTTCATATTTGAAATCAATCTAGAGCTTGCCATCCTATTTGGTTGATTAAAAGAGGCCTCCCTTCAATGGTCGTTGGACATCGATAACTACTAGAGATTTAGGAATGAACCCCTACGATCCTCGGATGGAGAATAATATGGCTTCTTCCACATTTCCAATTTTGTTACACAGGTTCCAACCAAGTTCAGCAGCGCGACAGTGGCTTGGGACGCCCTAGCATTACACCTAGAAAGGTACCATATTAAGCACATAGTCCTACAGATCTCGACCTTGTTCCCATAATCTTAGGGCCAAGAGTTGGTTTTTATATATCTATGGATGGTTGTTTAGTACCCAGTGCATTTTTATTTCATCTTAAAAGTAGAATTGGTATGTCTTTGGGACCACCAATTCTTCGCAATAAAGACCTTGTGGGAAATTCCATACAGCGAAGAGAATAGTGAGTACCTTGGCTTGGACTTGATTACAATCAAAGAAGATTTTCCTAACAAGACTGTATTGTATAACCACTGTTCCATTCTACAATTCATCATCATTGAAATGGACGATGTCCTCCTCATCAATTAGTGGTGGGTTGTTGTCTTTGGATGCGACTATCTCAATGGAATAAGTGAACAAACAGCGGGGAAGACGTTTGGCTGGGCTTGGCCAATGGAGAGGGGCATCGACCTGAGACACATAGTAATGGACGCGTGCTCAAGATTAGAGAATAGTGTGTTGCTACACTAGAGGGAGAACAATGACAATAGCGAGACCAATAAGAGGTCAAAGGGCTGTTAAAGATGACGAAGATCACCTTGGAATGGCCACAGAAGATGAGAGGCGTGATTTTAAGGAAAAATACAAATGAGAGATTTATGACTCAGAGGATAAGCCTTTAAATTTGAGAGCAGAGATTTTCATAAAATTTGAAATAAGCATTTTCTTATCGTGAATGGTGTAGTGGAATTAAAAATTTACATGTTAATATATAAAGAATGATTTGTCAAAGTTTTGATTAATGTGATATAAAATGCATAATACATTTTAGAGAATAAAGTATAGAATTGATAAGAGTAAACTCACAAACTCGTCCTTGAGAAATTTGGCGACAGACACATTAGTTTATGAGAAATTAAAGCCTCCATTGTGGTCCCTAAGAACCATAAATGTTGGCCACATTAGTCCTTGTTACAGACTAATGTGTCCGGTATGTAAGGACTAATGTGACCAACATTAGTGGTTCCTTAGGGACCACAATAGAATTTTTAATTTCTCAAGGACTAATGTGTCTACCACCAAATTTCTCTGGAATGAATTAAGAGATTTACTCAATTGATAACAATTGGTTAAACAATGGTTTAAGTTTGACTAAAATGCAAGTCTATTAATAACAAACTATAGATTTATTAAAACTTATTTTCTAAATTTTCTCAATTAATCAACTTACTTTTCATTCTCTAAAATGTATCCTACACATGTTTAGAAGGTCTAAATCCAAAGTGTTATAAAAGAAAGTATAGAGTAAAGAAATAAGTTATCAATATTTAGGAGTGGATTTAGAAAAAAAATATTGAGGGAGCTAAAGTGAACAATACTTTATTTAGGGGACTAAGTTAAACAATTTATATTTTTTTAAGAAAAAAATTAAATGCAAAATTTTACATTTTGAAAAAAAATTTGGGGGGAGGGAAGAATGGCCCCCCTCAAGTTACATTACCTTCCACCCTTGCAAATTTTCATGATTTATCACATAATTATTTGAATTTTATAAAATTTTAAATTGAATCAATTCAAAGTAAATATGTGTGTGAGTGTGTTTAAGTAAATTAAAGAACAACTAATTCATTTTCTTATTTTTCTCAATTAATCAACTTACTTTTCATTCTCTGAAATGTATCCTACACATATTTAAAAGGTCCAATTCCAAAGTGTTATAAAAAAAATGTGTATATAGTAAATGAATAAGTTATCAATATTTAGGGGTAGATTTAGAAAAATTTTATTGAGGGATACTTTATTTAAGGGATTAAGTTTAACAATTTAGATTTTTTAGAAAAAAATAAATGCAAAGTTTTAAATTTTGAAAAAAAAATTGGGTGGAAGGAGGCATGCCCCCATTCAAGTTACATTACCTTCCATCCTTGCAAATATTCATGATTCATCACACAATTATTTGAATTTTATAAAACTTTAAATTGAATCAATTCGAAGTAAATATGTGTGTGAATGTGTTTAAGTAAATTAAAGAACAACTAATATATATTCTATGTACCACACAAGATTTTTTTTTAATTTAGATTAAATTTCAAAATTTTAAATTAAGAATGATGTTTGAAATTTTGAATAAGAATTTTTCTTGTCATGTGTGGTGTAGTGGAATTAAAATTTAGTTGAAATTCAATAGTTAATATATGAAGAAAAATTTGTTGAAGTTTTGATTAATGTGATATAAAATGCATAATACATTTTAGAGAATAAAGTATAAGATTGATTAGAGTAAACTCCCAAACTTGTCCTTGCAAAATTTGGCAATTGACACATCAGTCTTTGAGATATTAAAACCTCTATTGTGGTCTCTACGAACAACAAATGTTAGCAACATTAGTCTTTCTCGCGAATAAATGTGTCTTGTATGTAAGGATTAATGTGACTAACATTTGTGGTTCGTTAAAGATCATGGTGGAGTTTTTAATTTCTCAGGGACTAATATATCTGCCACCAAATTTCTCTCGGATGAATTTAGAGATTTATTGAATTAATAATTATTGGTTAAACAATGGTTTAAGTGTGACTAAAATGTAAGTCTTTTAAAAACAAACTATTGATTTATTAAAATTCATTTTCTTAATTTTCTCAATTATTCAACTTACTTTTCATTCTCTAAAATGCACTACAATAAATTCACATATTATCAACGACTATATCCGCATACCGGTAATAGGCCAAAATCCACTTGAAATTTCGATTTCTAGTAGATTTTGGTTGACTGGTAAAACTCTTGCAGGAAACTTTATCTAGTGGAAAATTCGTCGAAAATTTTCAGCAGCTAAATACCATGGTATATCTGTTGGTAATTTTCTGGCAGAATATATGTCCAAAATTTGTAACAGATAATCATCGTTGAAAAAAAAAACGTTAATTTTTTAAAAAGTTTCTGGGCAGACTGCCAAAAATGATGTACTTATTTTAATTAAAAATTAGTAAACATAATAATATATATCAATTAATATTATTTAATTTATCTAAATTTAATAATTAAATATAATGACACAAAAAACCAACAATATTATGAAATGTCGAATAAAAATGCATTATTAAATATAAAAAATATTCAAATTAAATTATTGAAATCCCAACATGAAAATATAAAAACCATAAAAATCTAAAAATCATAAAAATGCATTATTAAACATGAATAAAAAAATGTCTAATCCTCTTGCATCTGATCATCATGATCATCATCATCTTATAGAATGTGAGTATTATCCTGAGCGGGCTGATGTAGGTGCTGCTGAGAACTGGGGTAGTGCTGGTAAGAGAGTGGCTAGTAAAGGTGCTATATAGGCGGCTAAGATGGGTGCTGGAACTACTGCTCATGAGGCGGGTGCTAGAACTGCTACTCATGAGGCAGGTGCTGGACTAGTTGTTGATCATGTGGAGACGAGTACTGGAGCGATTGAGAAGTTTAATGGATCGGCTGCAAAGGTAGCTGATGAGGAGATGAGTACTGCTGCGGCTAAGGAGGCGAGTACTGGTGCAGTTGTAGAGGCAACTAAGGAGATGGTTGCTGGGCCATGGACAAGCGGCTAAGGAGACGAGTGCTATTGTGTCTAAAACATGTGCAACAATGACTAGGAGGGCATCGTCATAGGAAAAAATCTTGGCATGGACTGCATGTCGATGCTCGTGCCCATCCCCATAGGGGATCGCATTCCTATGCCCATGCCTATGGCCATACCCATACCCATCCTTATCCCAATCCCTCCTTGTGTGCCCATCGATGCCTACTACATGGCAATCTAGCCTCAAACCTGCTGCAACGTCTGCAACATGTCTTACCTCATCTCCTGCTTGATCTCCTACCTCATCCATGTCTAAATGTTAGAAATCTTCTACTCCATCTCCTCCCTCATCTATGCTTTCATGTGCTCCTCTAACTCGATAGTGTTGACTAATGACCGACTCTTAGCACTACACGATGACTCCGCAGTTGCCTGGGATGCAAGGCCATAAATGCAGCCTTTCTTCTTTCTCCTAGCCGCATCAATCCACAAATGTCTAAATTCCCTATTAGAAAATTGCATCCACTCAAAATTCTGGGTCGCCTGCTGTTCCTTTTCATTATAAGATTCCTACAAAAATATAATTATCTTAAATAAATTACTCATATATGTATATACAAATTTATGTATATGAAAATAAAATGTTCTTTAAACTAAAAAATAATAAAAGATATTTACGTTGATGAGAGCCCTAGTCTCGACTCATCTATCAACAGCTATCCTAAAATGCAAGTGCCTAAACAGGTCCACATCTTTAGGCAATGTGCCCAACACCTATGTCTGTGAAAACTCAATGTATATAAATAAAATCATAACCTCACAAAGTGTCAACTACTAAGATAAACTAAGGAAATTAAATAAAATTAAATAAAATTAAATAAAATTAAGAAAAATAACCATTTTTCTTGGTGGGTCCCATGGGAGATGGAACCCCCTGTGTGTAGGTATCCACTAGTAGTAGATGTTTTGTTTGTCTTAGCTTCTCCTATTTGTCCTTAAATTTTTCACTCTCCCGGTACTGCTGGAGAGCCTCCTATGACAACTCTCCTATCTAAGGAGGCCTTTCTCCCGATCCCCTAGCATCACGTAGCATATCACTTAACCGCTTTGTTCCACGTGTATTGAAAGCCTTATAATACTTTTCATAAGAAAAGCAGGGTTCAAATGAAGATTCCTCCACAAAAGATAAGGGATGATTAACACCATAAAACAATAATTGAGTACAAAAGTGTAGTAGTATTATTAAATTTCAAATACCTAAAATGCATGAAACCATTCCCACCTCAAGTCATCCAGAATTTCATGCTAAGATTTCCAAGGCTGTTGGTACCTGCCCTAGATGAGTTTTGTCAAAGCTGTCGTAGCCGATTTTGAAGGAAAAAAGCTTTACAACCATTTGACAAACAAATCAATAATGTAATCAATATATATATATATATATATATATATATATATATATATATATATATATATATATATATATATATATATATATATATACACTATAAAATTAGAAAAGAAAATCCTTACTACTCTATTCCATTGAGCTTGATGAGCCCGATAGGTTGACTACATGTGGAGCTAACACCAGAAGCTAGACAACCACCATCTGAGGCAGCTTGATTAGACGAACCAGGATCTAAGGTAGCGTGGTAAGAGGTAGTAAGAGTACTAGTAGGAGATGGATTAACATGGGGGGCAAATAGTCGGATAGATGGTTGGACGTAGGTATGTGTGCAGGGAATGACTACTCCAATGATGATGGTGATGAGGCAGAATAAGAAAAGGTGAATGGGGTCGACGTTTAGTCTGTGGAGGAACTCATGGTGATGTAGATCCAGAATTGAAAGTAAATCCAAGGGTTGGCATTATCACAATCTTAGGTTCTGAATATGCTGCACTAGGCCTGCCCAGGCTCCATAATAGATATCCTAAAACTCAAAGGTCACCATCGGGCTGACCTCTTAGTTGCCTTTGTTTTCCCCTTACCTTTGTCTTGATGTGATAACGTTATCTGCATAAGCAAGGAACATATTGGAATATGTCACAGGCAAATCATTGTTAACTTAAAATTAAACATATATACAAATGACGATTATAACATGTGCATGAAATAAATATTAAGCACTAATTTATGAAATAAATGAATGTTTAGGTTAATAAAGGCACACATATTGAATGAAATAATAAGAACTAATATTAATGCAAATATAACTTAACTTAAGCCCTCTAGCTAACAATTTGGCCTTATTATCAATCTAAGACTTCATACTCCTCCTCTTCCTTATCCTTGTGTTGGGAGTCCTCCTTTTTGTCATCTTATAACTCGTTATCCTCCTCCTCCACATCAATTTCTTCATCAGCATTTTTCGTTCCAGTGCCCACCAAAGCTGCGTCAACAACTTTAGACTCACCATCATTATCTCGCAAAGTTTCAACCTCATCCGTATCAACACTTGATAAAAACCAAAAGATAACATCATTTTGTAATGTAGTTTCCAACGCATCTTAAAGCTCCACATGATTCATGGGCTTAGCCATGATAACTACCCACCAAACAATCTTATCCTTAACCCTTCCTAGCAGAGAGCATAATACACATTTCTTACTTGTTAAGCAATGATAAAAGGATCATATCTCTTATATCTTCTTATGTTTCGCACCTCTATAATTTTATAATCCTTATGCACCCTAGTTCCTCTATTTCTGGTTAGGTCAAACCATTCACATTGGAAAAGCAAAACTTTGTTGGTTGATTCCCCAAGATATTCCAACTCAACAATATCTTGAATTACCCCATAGTAATCATCTTCTTCACCATCACTTGATCCCTTAACAGAAACCTCACTACTGATCATCTTTCTTTGTTGTGACCATGTAGAAGTGTGAGATATATACCCATTAATGAAATACTATGAATAACATTTCACTTGTTTACTTGGGCCATGAGTAAGATCACATAGGCCACAATTAGTTACCACGTGCTAAGGTGCGTGAACCTGCGTATCATGATTTCTTATTAGGCAACAACATTGTCCATTAAGATATTCATGAAATAAATAGTTAACATCAAGTGTAGAATACATACATAGTATTGGAACCATGCTGCAAAATCAGTCTTTATTCTCTGGTGTGAATGTTCTTGTGGAATATTGAAATGTTCCATGAACATACTAACCATAGTCTACAAATGAACAAATGTTAGACATTACGTACTTAAAAATGTAGACGTAATGATATTTAAAAAGCAAGTAGAGGTACTAGCTTTATAAATGGTTGAACCTATTTATAGTTAATCAAGACGTGAAGTGCAACAAACTTGAACTCAGCATCATTCAACCATTTAGTAGTAAATGCTCTAACTGATCGACCAAGTTGATTGAATACTAATACAGATGGTTATGATACATCACTTTGACACCCAACATCATTGTGCCCTACTCTTGTTCTCATACATTTGACAGTAAGCTCAAAGTATAATGAACAAAAGAGAGCAGTCTCATCTGTGGTGTACCACTTATTTATTGCACCTTTCACATGTGATTTATTCTTAATTGTTCTTTTCAACTTATTTATATCCCTTTTAAAATAGATACATCCATCTATATTGAATTGGCTCACCTACTCTCGCTTCATAAGGCAAATGAATCGGCAAATGTTCCATAGAATAAAAAAACCAAGTGGGAATATCATCTTCAATTTACATAAAATGATAAGAATGTTTTTTTTTTCTATTTCTATTAAGTTTTATCTTCTCAAAGTATTTGAACACTAGTCTTTAAAGAATAGACTTATTTATGTCAGAGGCTTCATGTTCAGGAAGCAAATGAAATACAATTGGCAATAAAGACTCCATAAATACATGGCAATAATGACTTTTCAACCCAAGAAAATGCAACTGATTCATATCCACGCATCTAACCAAATCGATAATCATCGATTTTCATATTCCACGCATCTAACATGGCAAATCTTTTCAACCCAAGAACCATAATCGTCTAGCCAAATCGAACCATAATTTTTTCAAATCCTTAACCCATTCAAAAATCAATGTCCTCTGCTCTCTATTAAACACGTAAAGACTCCATAAATACATGGCAATCATGACTTTTCAACCCAAGAAAATGCAACTAATTCATATCCATGCATCTCGCCAAATCAGAACCATAATCGTCAGGCATTTTCAAACCCTTAACATTCAAAAATCAACATTCTTGGCTCTCTGTTAAACACATAATTTGGCTTAGATTTCAACAATTTATCATTCCCCATATCAACAAGTTCTAGGTCAAGACGTTTGCAATACTCTTTTACATCCATTCACACCTTCTCATTATCTTTTGTTTTGCCTTTGACATCCATTACAATATTAAACACGTTGTTGTCAAAGAAATTTTTCTCAATATGTATAACATCCAAGTTGTGCCTTATATGTTATCCTTCTAATATGGCAACTCCTAAAAAATACTTTCTTTTGTCTTGTTATGATTAACACCATATCCAGGCAATCTACTTCCACCACTCGTTTTTGTTACATTTGGCAAGGTACTGACAATTTCTGACACAACTTGTCCAAATAATCTATGTGGAGGGGGATCATGATCAATAATTCTCCTCTTAAAGGCATCCTTATTCCTTCTAAACATATGGTCAGTGTCCAAAAATTGGCAATGACAATCAAACCACGAATTCTTCCTATCATGCTTTAAGATAAACGCCTTTGACTATTCCATGCAATAAGGACATGTTAGTTTACCAGAAGTCATCCAACCAAACACCATACCATATGCAGGAAAATCATTAATTGTCCACATCAATACTGCTTTCATAATAAAATTATGTTTCATTGACACATCATAAGTTTTAACACCACACTACAAAATTTTCAACTCATTTATCAACGATTTCAAGTAAATATCAATTGTGTTTTGCATATACGGTCTCATTATACACATTTATAAGGGAAGGTTGTATGGGGTGACAATGAAAGGCCAAATAGAATAAGATGTACATGACAAACTAAATGGATTAAACTCATTAGAACACAGACCAAGCCTCACATTTGAGTCACATGCAAAATCTTGATGTATCTCATTGAATTGCTTCCATGCCTCTTCGAACAATGTGTGACATAGGACCTCGTCTTGTCTCTTATTTAAATAATGTCACCTCATGTGTTCAGCAAGACTCATAGAAGCATACAATCTCTTAAGCTTAGGAATTAAAGGTAAATAATACATTTTTCGCTCAAAAACACCTCTTTTTATTTTGGTTTGTAACTGTACAAGGCTTATACCGTTGAACACCACAAAATTTACACTGCCCCAATAGCTTATCCTCGTTAGTGTAGAATATCATGCAACCATTAACACAACAATCATATTCAATCAATTTAATCTCTAATTTAGCAACCAATTTCTTTGTCATATACAGATTATCAAGAACAAGTGGCCCAGTAGGATTTTTTTCCTTCATTAATCTCATTATAGCATTATAGGCATTCTCAAACAAGTTATGGTCAGATTTAATCAACATTTGAAGAGCAACGGATAATTGGGAATGTTTTTCGCACCCAGGCCATAAAGATTGTGTTGCAACATTTGATAAGTTATAAAACTACTAGGTCACATCATTTGGGGTTCCTCTACTCTGTCCTCAAAAGGGCCACTAAAACTAGGAATTTTTGCTTTAGCAGCACCATATACCAACTGCTGGTAGTCATTAACTATATTTTCATTACTAACTTCAAGGGTAACAGAAGTATCAAGACCAACATTGTACTGAAATTGAAGCACAGTTGGGTCTAACTTCCCATGATCCAACCATTACCAATAATTTGGTTGGAGTCATTTCTTATACAAATAAAACCTAATTGTGTCAGGTTCTATTAGGTTTCCAGTACAACATTTCACACATAGACACTTAATTGTTCCCTCAATTTCATACTGTGAAGACCGACAAGCAAAATTAACAAATTTTTAACCCCATCCAAAAAATCTTGTACAGAACCCTTCCTACTAGGAAAAAGCCTATTATACATCTATCGACAATTTTCAGAGATATCCATCTTCTGTAATTCACAACAAACAAAATTCTAATTTAACCTTAAACCCATAAGACCTAAACCATAACATCTAACATTCAATTTAAACTTTTTAATAACTAATTCAACTGCAAGATAAAAATTCCATAACAATAAAAATACATCTAAATTATGACTTAGTCTAAAGCTTGCATTCATGATTTTAATGGAATCAAAAGTGCACACCACCACTAGCCACCATCCATCCATCATACAACAATCACTCAAACCCACCACCACCCTAATGCTATGTTTGGGAGGATGGCAATGGAAGGAATGACATAGAATGGTATGGCAAAGCTTAATCAAAATGTGTGTAGGAGTTATTTTAAAGTAGGAAGTTGAATGACAAGGGAGGGTCAAGGAGTCCCTACTTTGACACTCAAAGCTTCCAACTTTTGTCCATTCAATTTAGGGGGTCAAGGAAGGAATGACTTAAGTAAATTCATTCCTCTCCCTTATTAAACTCATTAAACATCCAAACAATGGAGTGACATGTTCTATTCTATTTCATTCATTGCCTTTTCATTCCATTCCATTATGACCCACTACTTTCAACCCTCTTTAAATCTCTCAAATATAACTTAAAGCTTGTAGTAATGATTTTCATGGAACCCATCAACTATTCAATATAAGTATATAACCTCATATTTAAGTTTAAAACATGCAATTTAATTTTGAAACTAATAATGAAATTCTTTAAATTTTACAATATTTACATCACAATTAACAGCTAACCAAAAAAATAATAATAATCCACATTGACAGGCACAACAGAAAATTACTAACTTAAATCATAGAATGCATAATAGACCTATATAAAAATTGAATCTGGTAGCAACTTACATTTGCTACTTATGTCAATTACTAACTTAAATCATGCAACTAAAGTTTCTAAACTAGAAAATAGTAAAGATCAAAGCATAAGAATCTAACTGCGAGGGGAGGCGGAGAGTAGTGTTCGCACAACGATGGAGAACAACAACAATGCACTGTAGCAACGAAAAGCAGTGGCAGAGCAAGGGAGGGCGGCAACGACAAGAGAAGGGAGACTGAGAGAGAATTAGGGAGAGGGTGAGTGGAGAGGGAGACAACGAGAATATAGGGGAGGGGAAGGTTGGTTGCACAAATAACGAGGTTAATTATTTCTGGCGAAATTTTTAAACTTTAATTTTCTTCCGAAATTCCGCCATAAGCAAGGCACGAGAGCCTTACCTCGGTTTACTAAAACCATTTTTGACGAATAGCAGCACCATTAATATTTTTTTAAAATATAAAAAATTATTTTTTATTTATTTTTTGATTTTTCCAAAAACTTTCTAGTGGATAAGCCATCGAAAATTAATTAAATAATGAACACTTTGTTTTTTCCAACGAATTAATCTGCTAAAAATTAATATAGTATCTTCTTTAGGAATTTTTATCTTTTTCTTATATTTTTATTTTAATATTTCTAGTGGATTTTTCCATCTAAAATTCAAAATTTTGGCGAACTAATCAATAGGTGCCATTAATATTTTTTTAAAATTTAAAAATTCTTTTATTTTTTTAAATTTTACTAAAAATTTCCAACGGATGCGCCACTTGAAATTAATTAATTAATTAATGTTTCATTTTTAGTCGAATTAATCCTCCAGAAATATTTTCCCTCGCTAAAAATGTAATAATTATTGGCAGACAAATATGTGCCGGTAATATGCAAATTTCTTGTAGTGATGTATCTAACACATATTAGAAGGTCCAAATCCAAAGTGTTATAAAAGAAAGTATAGAGTAAAGGAATAAATTTTCAATATTTAGGGGTGGATTTAAAAAAAATTATTGAGGGAGCTAAAATGAACAATACTTTATTTAGGGGACTAAGTTAAACTATATATTTTTTTTCAGATAAAAATAAATGTGAATTTTACATTTTGAAAAAGAATTTTGGGGAGAGGGAGGCATGGCCCCCAAAGTTACATTACCTTCCATCCTTGTAAATATTCATGATTCATCACACAATGATTTGAATTTTATAAAATTCTATATTAAATCAAGTCAAAGTAAATATGTGTGTGTTTAAGTAAATTAAAGAACAACTAAATCATTTTCTTAATTTTCTCAATTAATCAACTTACTTTTCATTCCCTAAAATGTATCCTATGCATATTTAGAAGGTCCAAATCTAAAGTGTTAGAAAAGAAAGTATAGAGTAAAGAAGTAAGTTATCAATATTTAGGTGCGGATTTTTTAAAAAAAAATTATTGGGGAAGCTAAAGTGAACAATACTTTATTTAGAGGACTAAGTTAAACAATTTATGTTTTTTTTTCAAAAAAATTGATTGCAAAGTTTTACATTTTGAAAAAAAAATTGGGGGAGGGAGGCATGGCTCCCCTCAAATTACATTATCTGCCACCCTTGCAAATATTCATGATTCATCACACAATTAGTTGAATTTTCTAAAATTTTAAATTCAATCAATTTGAAGTAAATACATGTGTGAGTTTGTTTAAGTAAATTAAAGAACAACTAATATATATTTCGTGCATCGCATAGGATTTTCTTTTAATTTAGATAGAATTTTAAAATTTTAAATTAAGAATGATGTTTAAAATTTAAAAAAAAAAAGGTGCATTATATTTAGATTATAAGAGAATCTTTAAATAAAGAAATTAAAAAGTATTTGAATTGAAGATTTATTCATAAAAATTTGAGATTTGATTAAGCATATATAAGGAATTGATAGAGAGTTGATTCAGAAAATTTGGGAATTTATTAATAATATTTGATTTGTAATGAATAAGAAGATGAAATAAGGATGATTTGAGTGAATAGAGAGAATAAACTTAAAAGGAGAATTAAGATAGAAGAAATGACATGTGACAATTGAAGAAAGAGAATATCGTAAAAAAAAAATTTACTCTCAAGGAAAATGAGAGTAAAATAAAAAAAGTATCCCACTCCTAAAAGGAAATACTTTCATTTATAATATAAGGATGAATTTGACTATCACCTACTAGGTAATTTTGTCAACTCCTTTAAGGAGAAAATTGAAGTGAATATTCAAAGTGGTATAACTTTTTGGTCTATACCATTTGAGTTAACCCCACAAGTAATATGTGGAGATTTATCATCAATATTTGTGGTTTTTGTATTCTCATTTATATGCTAAATAGGACTTCTAACATAATTGTTAGTGTAACGCCTTAAGTCCAATTACCTTATTATTTCAGGGACCTATATTGAAGTAACCAACTCAGGCACATTGTATATTACTTCTAAACCATTCTAGGCATGTGCATTTTTTATTATTATTATTCTTTGTCAGTTGCTTATTCTTGTACTTCATTTGTGTCTATAGTTGTTATTAAGCTTCATGAGGATTCTTTTGCTCATTTTTTAATAAGCAGGGTTAGTTGCCTTTCAAGTCAAAAATTCAATTTATTAAGTTACCAATACATTAATAATTCTATTTAAAAAAACTCATGAGTCCTCTTTGGAGAACTCTTGCAATTTATTTTTGATAGATGGATCCGAAAGCACATTTCTAACAAACTATCAAAATAATATAGAAATTGCTTTCATCGTATATGCATATAAAGGTTATAGTGTAGGCATCAGTACCTACACTAGGTCAATATCTGTTTGGGCCTCAGGCCCACACATACATCATTAAAAGTAAAACATAACTAATGGCACCAGTACCTACATTATATCTATATTATACTATATCAGAATCAATATCAAAATCATCTATACAAGTACCTTGATAGGCATACATACATCAAATATACATCCAAACATAGATGTGGTATACTATAATAAACAAAAATATCCACATCCTAGAAGTATGCCTATCACAAAAACTACAATGGTCCAATAGCAAAATCAAAGGTGCGGAAAGAGGATGATGACCCTCAGTGAGTAGCTCATATACAACCTCACATTCATGTAGACTGTATAGGAGTTGGTCATGGGGTCATACACCCACTAACTCTCAGAGGGCTCCCAATAGATTGTCAGCAATAGTATCTTTAGTTTGAGGTAGTAGCATAGGCTAAAATACTATAGAAATACAAACGGGGTGAGAATTCTAAGAATTCCCAACAATTTTAGCAAACTAGTGTCATCATGATAGTTCAAACTACTTTGAGGTTTTCGCAAACGTTTATAGATAATTATGAAAATGGTAGAAGCCAAAACAATTTACTTATCCCCGAGGAAGAGGTTCATTTTAATTATCATTATCCTTATAAATTTAACTGACAGATTCATTATCAGAACAACCAAATTTCACAGAAAAGTAGACATATACCATTAGAAGGCATAATCATAGTAATAGGAGCTCACATAAATATTTACAAAAAGCTGAGGATGGTGTCAGTCATAAGTAGAATATCAACAAATTACAACAACAATATCCAAAGTACTATCATAAATGCATAATGCCATGCAAATGCAATGCAAGCTTTCTTTAATTAATGCAATGCAATGCTATGACTATTTAAATACCTTATAGTGCTCAATTAATTAATTTATCTGTCCATAAGCTCATTCCCATGACCTAGGTCCATATAATAAGTAAGGAGTCTCATGTTCAATCTATAGTTAGTGATAGACTGCTTATCTAGCCTGAGCTCACTCTATATGTGACTGTACTTCGTCACAGAGCCCTATCCCTTAATACTAGGTTCTCACCTATAGTTACTCAACATAAGAGAATAGCACATAGGATCACCCCAAGTACTAGAATCATATCTAATATCTTTTAAGTCTGAGCACTTAAAGATTTTTCTTTTACCATATCAATCTTTACTTTTCTAGCTCAACTTTAATAGTTTTAAAGAAGCATATCAATTTCTCTATGCAGGTTCATCATCCATGCATTCATGATAAATTCTAGAATTTCAATATATCCAACAATTATGAGCAATGTAAATATAACAAAATTAGTACAATTCACAGAGAATGACCCTCGGCTTGCCCAACCATTCAATAGAAAATCCTCAATTCAACAATTATCATTCACCAACAATTCAACAAGCCTAATATATATAATTCTGGCAATTCCCTATCTCATGCTTTATTGCTGAATCGTTCATCAACAAGTATAATCAATTTTCATATTTACTAATTTAAGGTTACCTTATCTCTCAACCATTACTAGTAAATACATTAAATTTCCTTAAATTAAACTTCAGTAAGATATAAATCAATCCAATTCAACTACTAACCTACACTAGGGTCTCGACCATGCTTCAAATTAATATTCTAATTAGGAATCAACCTAGTTAGTTAACTTTAGCTCAATATAATTAGAGTCCAATTAACCTAATTAGCATTTACTTAACCTTAATTAGCTAATACCCTTAGAAATTTATATTACCCAAGATACTAAGCCACTCCCTATCTCCAAAATTCTCACCTAATGATCCAAATAGCCACTAAATCAATTTAATTAAGCTAGGTTAAACACTATTAGCCAAGCTTGATTATAAACATATTCCTTGGTGCAAAAAATTCCCTAGACCCGAGACATCATCCAATCCAAACTCCAAAAATTTGCATTCAACTAAGTAATTAGTACCTTAATTAATTAAATTAATTTAAGTGCGAGTAAACAACAATTATCACATTTTCAACTCAAGTCATGCATGGTGCAACTCCAACCAAAAACCTAAGGCTTCTACCATCGTCAACTCCCAAAATTCACTTAATTATCATTCAAATAAATCCTTCTAAGTAAAATTAGGCATAACATGATCTAAATTCACAACTCAAAGACAATTTAAATGAAAAATCACCATGAATCCCGCCACCATGGTATTCGGCCAAGGCAAGGAAACTAATTGAATCACATATGCAGCCATGCTTCCAAGCTCAATCAAACACAAGGAATTAGGATTCAAGAGCCAAATGAAGAACAAACCTAAGATTATACCTCTGACCCACTAAACCCGAAATCAGCCCCAAGAATTTCACCATCAAAATTCAACCAAATCATCACATGCATGAGCACTAATCAACCAAGAACAAAAGAGGATGAAGCAAGGGATGAAAGGAACCCCTACTTGGTCGCCTAGCTCGCGGACGTAGAGAGGAAGAGAAGGATGAAAGTGCTCTAACCAAGAATCCAATTGGTGCAACTCACAGAGAAAGTGATGAGGATCACTTTTTCCTTTGGGTGCGTGTCAAGACGAGGTCATTTGGGCACTCATGCAAAAGCCTAAAACTTGACATCAATGGCTGTCATGGAGCATTGGCCGAGAGAGAGTAGATAAGAAATGAAATGGAATGATGGTGTGGAGGGGGGGTGAGGCACCAATTTGGAGAAATAAGGTGGGTAGCAACTTGGTTCCTAAGTTTTGAATGGCCATAGGTGGCTTAGATGAGCTCTAATGCTCTTAGGAAAATTTTAATTCTCAATCCTATAATTTTAGCTCCTAATTATGCTTTAGAAATCTTTAGGGTTCATGTAGGATTTAATTTAGGTCAATTAGTGTCAATTAGGTCATAATTACTATTAATAGGTAATTAACTTGAGGTTCAAGTAACCTACATGCATGCAATCTTATTAGTTTGAGTCTAATCAAGTCTAACCCCACTCATTTTAAGTTTGACAACAAACTAATGAGATTTAAACTTAGTCCATAGGCTTTTCTTGCATGAAATTCTATTGGTTCTAAGGAAATGATTACTTTGCTTTATTTTAATTTAAATAGATTTTAATCTCATATAATTATCTTAACTTATTTTTATGCATTTTATTAAGTCCTAATGGAATTATAAAATCATTATTATCATCTAAATTTATTACTCAATTTATAAAATTATTTTCATAATTTTATCCTATTTATTTTAATTTTTACACTACTTTTAAGTTGATAAAATCATTAAAATTCACTAAAATTACTAAATTTATTCATTTAAGCCCCAAAAAATTCACCATAATTTTATTTATTCATTAATAGCCCAACTATAAATTTTTAACTATTTTTCTTACTCATTTAAATTTTTTTCATTTATTTTAGCTAATATTTTAAACTTATCTTACGCATTAAGTTATTTGCACGTAAAATACAATCATGCACATTACTATGCAAACAAATCAAATAATTAAATAATTATTTATTTATTACTATAATTATTTATTTAAGTAAATTAGAAGGATGTTACAGTTGGAATTAAAATTGTGTTGTAATTACTCACGTAACTTTATAATTGTGAGCGTAAGAGTTATATCCATAACTTGATTCGTTCTGGTATCAGAAATTAAAAGGGCACTGCTTATAAAAAAAATAAACAAAAACAAAGTCTCCAACAAGGATATATCTGATTGCCTACCAAAAAAAAAAATTGCCTACCAAAGAACAACAACACAAGTAAAAAGGTAATAATCATGAATTGATACTCAACGAGTTGGTTACTGCTGTGACGGTGGCATCCCAATTCCCAACCTTGACAGATTATTAGCATAGATTGTAATTGTTAGATTTTTGTGACGGTGGCATCTGTTTTCCTACTCAATTACAGGGTCACTGAGAAGTTAGATTTTTGTGCCAAAATTATAATTGTTTCCTGTAATGGAAAATTTACTGTTACCACCCAGCAGCAGGGTCCACCATGCATAAATGCGCCACACTTGCAACAAAACAGGCTGGCTCAAACCCAGAGGTGGTCCGCTATTGATGAAAGCATGCTCCGTTTGGTTGATGTGGTCTCAATCTCTGTATTATGCCAGTGTAGCAAAAACTGCCAACCAAGTCAGGGGGTAGAAAATTAGACAGTAAAAGAAAAAGGAATAGGCATCATCACTACCTCCTCCATGTAAAGCAATCTCTGCAGCATCTAAAGCCAAAAAAACATTTCCATTCTTCTGTTTCATTGGATTTTTCTGTCACATGTGCAGTCTTCAGGAAGACTGATCACTGATGTCTAAAAAATTGCCACTATGTAAACAGGCAGTATAAATCATTTTCATTAGTAGATATGACATGAAAATGCCTGTTGATTGAAGGTCAATATACGTTTGTAAACTAGTTTCAACATTAAATTTCAAAATGTTGTTTGATGTTCACTTCTTGTTGCTGAGTGCTGAGGGCCCTCCCAGAGTCCAGAGACACTGTTGCTTGTGTTGTGTGTACTGACACAGATAGAAGAGAGTTTTGGGATTGCGTCCCCTAAGAACCCTACATATAGGGCACGTTATTGTTTAAGAAAGAGAGACAGAGGGAAGGGGAGAGGGCAGGGGGTTGACATATAGGGGTGTTCGATGAGTGAGTTGGTTGAATTTTACAGTATTTTTTAACTTGACTCGTTCTTTAGAA
This sequence comes from Ormosia emarginata, assembly GCA_029884605.1. Classification (NCBI taxonomy): domain Eukaryota; kingdom Viridiplantae; phylum Streptophyta; class Magnoliopsida; order Fabales; family Fabaceae; genus Ormosia; species Ormosia emarginata. The sequence continues at coordinate 44,839,387 of JAQQTP010000077.1, read as the reverse complement.
TAATAAGTTAGATTAGGTCGAGAAATTTTTTTTCCTTAACCTGACCCTTCAAGAGTGGATTGAGTTGAGTCGAACATGTAGGTTCATCATATATTTTAAAAAAATCATGAAAAAAAAGTTAAAATACACAATCGAAAATTCGTTATACATAATATGTTTATATAAACATAACAAATCATATATTAATTCATATAATCAATCTTACACAAACATAATATGTTTAAATAAATTAAGTACACATAAGCGCATAACAAATTAACATGTTTTACTAACTTAAATCTAGAATAAACTAAATTAAGCTAATAGATCTCAATATTCATAAACAATAAATTACTCTAATTAATTAAAATTCATATCATCACACATGTCACGTGGATTGACATAATCATTAATTTTACTATTTATTTTTTTAAGACACTACAGTTCTTAAAATAAGAAGCTAAGGATTCGAAATGATGATTAGTGAAAACGAGTGTACTATCTGTATGTGAACGTTTTTGTCTTTTGTTAGGCTTCAAAATAGAACTGTGTCATTCCACTAGATAAACCTTTTTTTTAGTGGTCATTTAGTCGCAGTTAAAAACTGCGACTCAGCGACATTTTAATCGTGACTAAACAATTTTTTTTTAATTTAAAAAAAAAAGTGGGTAAGTTGGGTGTAGGTTAAACATTTTCAAACTTACTACTCGACTTACATACTGCAGGTTGAACTATTGAAGTATTTTTCAACCCGACTAAATCTTTAAATCCGACTCATTTTATGAATTGAGTGATACAGGTGGTGGGTCCCGCGAGTTTTGACCCGACCCACTTGACAAGTGACATAGGTCTTTGGAGAGATATATACATTATGTACGAGTTTCGTGTGTGTAGAGTGGTCCATTTGCTGCTAATTCCCACTGCAGCATTCTAGTGTGAGAATGCAAAGATCGCTCACTCACTCTCAGCTTTGCATTAGGTGCTTACAGAAAAGGGAACACAAACAGCAGCTGGGGCATGAAGTATCTACAATCCAATTAAACAATTTTAACTAAATAGGGTACTAGTTGTCCGAAGGTGGGTGCCATTCTGTCATGCTGATGCTGTCCGGAATCTGATCAGGTGCAGTTCACAAAAGAACTACACCTCCTGCAGTTTCACATCTGACGGTTGCAAAATAAAAATCATGTTAAATTTTAATATTTTATCATTGGAAATAAAAAATTTAACGACTCAGATCGCATGCAGTTTCTTTGAAACTGCAGGGGATCGTGATCCCATGGTGTCCTGAAACTCTAGTTAATAATGGTTAGATGAAAAGGACGCTGACAATTTTTTTCTTTTGGTAAAAGATTGAAGAGTTGTAATAATGATGACAAATGCTTGCATGTGAAACCAGGTGAAAAACAAGACAAGCTTGAAATATGGTGCTGGAGGGGTAAATTATGCATTACTGTGACTTGTGAACGACTAGTAAAACTGTTAAGACAGAACATCAAATGCAAGGCCATGCCATGTCCTTGCTAATTAATGTTACTCCTGCATCCTGCCAAGACTCCAAGCCGAAGGTACAGAGGTACAGAGCATGTTCATTTGACATATCTTCAGCATTTTGAATTAATAAAAAACTAGCTATTCAGTGGCTATCCTTTCCTGCAAATCCATTCTATCAAGATTATCTCAGATAAAATGGTTTACTTACTTTTCTCTATTCTATTATAGTCCTCCACAAGTATACATAGAGAGTATCTATGTTCAACATGAAAAATATCATCTCACAACTTACGAAAACAGCCACCAATGTTTAACATCCACGACAAAGCAATTTCTCACGTTATACTATTCATCAAAATTCTTCCATAAAAATAAATAAATAAAATTTCATCTTGTTTAGAGGTAGTAGCAAATTTGAGCAATAATATGATCTACTATAACACCAGCATACAATTGAAATGCATCAAAAAATTAATCAAATCCGCTTGCAGAATGGATAAACTACATTGACGTCCAAACATAAGATTTACAATCCGAAACGAAACATAGCTACAAAATTTACAGATCTCAATCAGATTAATATTAGAGCCGCATGGAACCCCTTGAGAATGTACAGAAGAAAACTCGCTGAAGACACTAAACCTAACAAGAACAATTATTCTTGGATATGCCCTAACACTTGATGTGAAGAAAAAGAATTAAGAAATTTTATTCTAATAATACAACCCTATTGAGGCTATAAATTTTGCCAGGACAAGGGCCATCCCAATAGCCTACCTTAACATCTTGAACTTGTAGGCAGCCTGTGTGTATCAGCAGCATTTCATGGATTTCTTCAGAAGTAGGACGTTCAGTTTAATACAGCCCTATTAAGGCTATATAAATTTTGCCAGGACAAGGGCCATCCCAATAGCCTACCTAACTCTTGGTAACACCTTGAACTTGTAGGCAGCCTGTGTGTATCAGCAGCATTTCATGGATTTCTTCAGCAGTAGGACGTTCAGGTGATTTTCTTCTACACACCTATGAAACAAATCTACAAGGAATTTCAACATATCTACCTCAGCATCTGATTTTTCCAGCTCTTCACCAGTTTGAATCATTGTGGGTTCGTTCATTGAACTCAAGGCCTCCAGCTCATCAGATAATTGTGGTCCTTTCACAATAAAAGAATATATCTATATATAAAAACTTCTGTTAGCAATGAAGTTCATAGCATATCAAGATTTCCTTAGAGGAGGCATCTAGAAATTGTGGGAGTCAAGAACAATATATATCAATAATAATACAGTCAAGATGGCATCATCGAGATGAAAATGTATATGGAGGAGTTAATCTATTCTCTCAAGAATTTGTTTCTTTTCTGAAAAGTTAATATTTATAAATAGCAGCCAAAATTGTCAGCTGTCAGCCATATACCTTGATACCTGCACAAAAATCTTATTTAACAGCCACAGCCAGCTAAAACAAATTAGTCAACTTGAAACTCAAGCAACCTAAGACAGCCTCTAATCCCATCCCTTTTAAATTTGTTAAAGCTTTTGATGACTCCCTGTTTGCATACATTATAATTTATACAGCTAGAAAAATGGCACACTTGTGCTCGTAAATAGGTTGAGGTGAATGAAAAAGTGCAATATAGGGACAGTTAACAAATGAAAAGCTTTGGACCATAGTTGTCAAATTGTGAATCGTATCGAGAATCGTTTGCTTAATTTTCGAATCGTGAATCGTATCGAATCGTACAATTTAGAAACACATCAATAAAAAACTTAAATATACATTTACACACCTAAAACATAAAGAAAATATTTAAAAAGTCTCAAATAAATACTTAAATAATACCATCATAAGCCATAAGTTATAAGTAAACTCATAAGTCATAACTTAAATATAGATAAGTCATTCCAAATTGATGCAAAAAAGAACATAAGCAGATGAGAACAGAAGCAAGGGAAGATGAGTCAAACAGAACCAATGGAGTCACGAAGATCAGTACAAGAGAACAGAAGAAAACAGAGCCAACCCACTGATACAATGTTCCCACATGGTGAAGATGAGTCACGAACAGAAGCACGACGAAGTTGCAGGCACGACGGAGTTGCAGACTTGCAGTAGAATGCAGAGTATGGTTGCACGTTGCAGAGTGAGACGTGAAGAATGAATGCAGAGTCTGGTACCCTAGTTCTGGTCGCATAGCATGACGCGAAGTCGTGAAAAATGAAACGTGGGTGAAGAATTAAAAGACCCTTCACTTTCTATTTTTTTTTTTATTATTTTAAACCACCTGCCCCTTCAGATTCTCATCAGAATCTATGAAAAAAAAGCACAAAAATTCTTGTTCATGAATCGCACAATCGCACGATTCATTTTTGCAATTCCGAATCGGAACGATTCAGGCGATTCATCCATGATTCAGAGCAATTCACGATTCAAAGTCATTTCTGAATTGCTGGGACGACGAATCGTATCGAATCGTACAATTCTAACAACTATGCTTTGGACATAAGCGGGATTCAAGGAGGGATTATTTGTCTTTTCCTAGAGCCCGATTCCTTCTTGCTTGTGTCGAAATAGAAATATTCTACAAAATATTAATAGAATAATGCTTCTTGATCCCCTTCCAAAAAGAATCCTATTCTTAGCTTAGTTTTGATTTTTTCCAACTTAGAACCTTTATGACATAATATTTTATTTATTTATTGGCGTAGTGGAGTAGTGGACAAACAAAAAAGAGAGGGAATTTAATTGACCAAATACAACTTCTTCAATTAACTTGTTTAGAAAAAAAGAATTCAATCATGATTTGACACTATCAGATACAGTCTATGAAGCACAGGTATTTCATAATGTCTGCCGTATCCATATCGGATACATATCCGTATTTATATTAGATACTCAGATACTTGATAAATGTTAGTTTAATTTTTTAACAAAAGTCGTATTCTCATACCAAACACGTGTCATATTCGATACCCTTACCTGTATCCATGCATCATAAGATACAGTTAACAACAATGGCACACGTGTGCGCATAAATAGGTTGAGTAGGATGGAAAAGTGCAATATAAGGACAGTTAACAAATGAAAAGCATTGGACATAAGGATGAAGAAAACTAAGTAAATTGCAGAAAGGAAATGAGTCATTATTTTAAAACATGTACTTTTAACTATATTGACAGTTATAACTTTATGATTTTTCAAAACTACCATCCATTATTATTATTATTATTTTGATAACAACAACCAGGGTTTTAAATTGCGGTCCGCATCATCTGATGCGGCCGCAATATTGCCATTGCGGCCCGTGCCGCAACGGCATCACACCGCAATTGCGGTGTGACTCAAAATCACATGAAACGGCCGCAACGGAACGGTGTTGCGGCCGCAACGGATACGAGTTGCGGCCGCAACGGAACGGAGTTGCGGCCGCAACGGAGCTAGTGCGGCTGCAACGGGCCGCAAATTGAAGCTCCGTTCCGTTTTTCTTTCAAATCATCAATGTCGGACTCGGTCTCGAGAGATTCGAGACGGGAAAGAAAAAGAAGAATATTCTTCAGCAATCAGCCAATAATTTCATGACATCAACGGGAAAAAGGAGAAAAGGAACAATACAAATACAACAGATTTTCATCACGGATGGATCACTAACCTTTCAAACCATCTCTACTAGAGTTCTCTCGATTCTCTCTCGAAAACCGTCTCCGCCTCCACTTCGGTCTCAATCTCCATCTTGTAGATCTCGGATCACGGGCTCACCATCTTGTTCCAAGCGCTCCGCAATCGCGGTGAGCTCATCTCTCCCATCTCGCTTTTCTTTTGTTTTGTTTTTGTGTTGTGAAATTTAGGAGGTTGGGGTTGGGGTTGAATGTCTGTTTGTGTGAGATTTGGGAGCAGAGAGAGGGGCGCAGTGGGTGAGAGTGGGGCCGACGAAGTGGGAGGCAGAGAGAGGGGAGGTGGTCGTGGACGAGGTGGTGGTCCGTGAACCAAAGAGGAAGAAGGCGGTCGGGGTGGGTTGTGGCGGAGGCGCGGAGCTTATACGGGAAGCAGAGAGGGAGAGGAAGAAGGGAAAGAGAAAGGGAATAGGGTGGGGGAAGAGAGCCTACCGAGAGAGAGGATCGAGACCGGAAAGGCGGAACTAGAGGAAGAAGAAGAACGGCAGAACCCGGAGGAAGAAGAAGAACGGAAGAACCAGAGGAAGAAGAAGAACGGAAGAACCAGAGGAAGAAGAAGAATGGAAGAAAGAAAGGAAAGAGAGGGAGAACGGGGGAAGAAGGAGAAAGGCAGAGGAGAGAATGAGGGGAAATTAGGCTAAATCCAATTTAGGGCTCCGTGGGATTGGGTGGGAATTGGGAAAATTGGGTGAGAAAATTGGGGAAATTTTGGGGAAATTTTTTTGAGAAAAAATTGAGGGAAAATTGAGGAAGTGAGAAATTGAGAAAAATTAGGGAAGTGAGAAATTAAAAAAATTGTGAGAAAATTAATTTTTTTTTATAATAGTGTGTGAAAATTAAGTTAAGAATAATAATTAATTAGTTGTTTATATTAAGGGTTTAAATTTAAAGTTAATTATTGATGGAGTATTAGGAATATTAATAATTAATTTAATTACTTAATTATTTATTTAAAAGAATATAATTAGTAGTATATATTAATTATTAAGGGTTTTAACTTTGAAGTTAAAGTTAATTATTGATTGCTAATTGAGATATTAGTAATAGTGATAATTAAGTTAATTATTGATAATTGTTATAATTGTTATAAAAATTAGGGAGTGGGAAATTATAAAAATTTGTGAGAAAATTGATTTTTTTTTATAATAGTGTGTGAAAATTAAGTTAAGAATAATAATTAATTAGTTATTTATATTAAGGGTTTAAATTTAAAGTTAATTATTGATGGAGTATTAGGAATATTAATAATTAATTTAATTACTTAATTATTTATTTAAAAGAATATAATTAGTAGTATATATTAATTATTAAGGGTTTTAAATTTGCAGTTAAAGTTAATTATTGATTTCTAATTAAGATATTAGTAATAGTGATAATTAAGTTAATTATTGATAATTGTTATTATTAAGGGTTTTAACTTTGAAGTTAAAGTTAATTATTGATTTCTAATTAAGATATTAGTAATAGTGATAATTAAGTTAATTATTGATAATTGTTATAATTGTTATAAAAATTAGGGAAGTGAGAAATTAAAAAAATTAGTGAGAAAATTGATTATTTTTTTATAATAGTGTGTGAAAATTAAGTTAAGAATAATAATTAATTAGTTGTTTATATTAAGGGTTTAAATTTAAAGTTAATTATTGATGGAGTATTAGGAATATTAATAATTAATTTAATTACTTAATTATTTATTTAAAAGAATATAATTAGTAGTATATATTAATTGCTAATTGAGATATTAGTAATAGTGATAATTAAGTTAATTATTGATAATTGTTATAATTTTTTTAAATGTAAACAGGCATTACAAAATTTAAACAATGCTAAAGAAGAAGAATTTCCTACGGGAAGATTGGAGGGTGCTCCAAGTGATGATATTGGATGGCATTTCGGAACAGTTGTACCTGGAAATCGAAACAATATTACATGCAAACTTTGTGGAAAAGTAATAAAGGGTGGCATTACAAGATTGAAGCAACACATAGCACATTATAAAGGGCAAGTAGCAGGTTGCCAAGAGAGTCAACACATTTGTCGAGAGAATATGATGAAACTCATCATGGATGGGAAAGCAAAAAAAATTGACTCTAAAAAAAGAAAAGAAGAATTCGAAGAAGGCTTAAGGGGAAATGTTGAAGAGGAAGACATAGATGATCATATTAATGAACAAATCATGCTAGCTACACAGGAGAGCTTTAGATCACAACATGAATGGGAAGACAGACAACGATTCAGGCAACAAATAGGGGGATCGGGAAATATATATGAAGAAGGTGGAAGCTCTCATGCAAGTGTTAGTGAAGTCAGAAAATGCCACAAGATATTTCTACTACTTTGAGGTCTACAGATGTTAACCTTATAAGAAGTAAAAGCGTGAAGCAACCAAAAGTTAGTGGTGGTTGGATGAAAACACTAAGAAAAACACTTGGAGCAGCAGTAAGCAGGTTCTTAATTTATGAGCGTTTGCCTATGAATTTAGCTGATTCTCCTTGGTTGCATGCTTTGATTGTTGAAGCAGCTGAGGTAGGCAAAGGAGTTAAGTGCCCAACTCCTTATGAAGTTTCAGATGTGTATTTGGAAGTTGAATACAAAAAAATGCAAGAATGGATAAATACACTAAAGGGTACCTGGAAAGAAAGAGGAGTTACAATAATGTGTGATGGTTGGACTGATAGTATAAATCATACACATATTATGAATTTTCTTGTTTACTGCAGCAATGGGACAATTTTCTTAAAATCTGTTGATGCTTCTGGTGTTGATACTAGAAATACAATTATTACTTCCATTGCTTGACAAAATTGTAGATGAAGTTGGAGAAGAATATGTAGTCCAAGTGGTTACAGATAATGAAAAAGCACTCAAAGCAGTACTGGAATGCGAAATTGTGTTGTAATTACTCACGTAACTTTATAATTGTGAGCGTAAGAGTTAAAAATTGATGGAAAAGAGGCCACATTTGTATTGGTGCATCGCGCAACAACACATTTTGGATCTTTGCTTGGAGGATATAGGGAAAAAGCAAAATGTGAAGAAACTACTTGAATGATGCAAAGTCGGTGACAACTTTCATCTATAACCACATATGGACATGAAAATTTGATGAAGAAATACACTTTGCCAGGTAGAGAAATTGTCCACCAGGCATAACTCGATTTGCAACACGGTTCTTGCAGACTTCAAGCTATTATGAAGCAAAAGCAAGGTTTAAGAAACATGTTCAACTCGGAAGAATTTAGAAAATCTAAGTTTGGGAAAGAGAAAAAGGACCAGCATTTGAAGCAAGAAAAATAGTTTTGAGCGGTGAATTACGAGTAAAGTCGTTGATCTACTCAAAGTATTTGAACCTATTGTAAAAGTCTTGAGGTCGAATCGACGGTGACGTGAAGCCAACAATGGGTTTTCTTTATGAAGCCATAGATCGAGCCAAAATCTATCCAACAAAATTCTCGATATCATACAAGATATAATGAAATAATAGATCAACGTTGGAGATTCATGCATTCTGATCTTCATTCTGCGATACGTCAATAATCGATATAATTTATAATTTTTTGTTTTGTGATAAAATTTTACTCTCGTGCCTTTATGCATAATAATTGATTAATTTTTTTTAGGTTATTTTCTTAACCCACAATTTCAATATGGAGTTGAACATGGATCGATGTTTATAAAGAAACTTTTGACGGAACCAAATGGCGTCATCATCAAATTAGAAAGAAACATGGATGATCAAATTAAAGCTTTGAATCAAAGTTAGTAAATAATGTTTATATTTAAATCTTATAAATTTATAAGTAAATATTTTATATTTACTTATTGACATATTATATTGTGTTATACAGTTGATGATATTTAGGGAAAAACGTGAATCATTTGGCACACCACAAGCTCAAAGAGCTTGGACTAGAATGAATCCAGGTAAATATTATTTTTTCTCTTTTTTGTACAAGTAAATCTATTTAAATTTTATTTATACTTTATATGACAAATAATTATTCATTATGTTTGGTCATTTAAATAGCTGAATGGTGGTTGATATTTGGATCGTGTGCTCCTGAACTTCAACGTGTGGCAATAAAAGTTCTTAGTCAAACAACTTCAGCTACAAATTGTGAGAGAAATTGGAGCACATTCAGCTACATTCATACAAAGACAAGGAATAGACTCAAGTATAAAAAGCTACAAAAACTTGTCTTCACATATTACATATGAAGCTGAAAATGAGACATGAAGAAAGGAGAAGTCAAGAAGAAATTGAAGCTAATTTCAATCCAATTAATCTTGACTACATATTTCAAGAAGAAGATCCATTATCTCCTTGGATTGAAGAAAGGGAAGGCTCTGTATTAGATGGAGTACAAAATTCAGAATGGTTGCCTAAAATTGATACCGATGATGAAGATATGGAAGGCGATGGTGATGATGATGCAGGTTCGATGAAAATAGTGGTGGTTTAAGTCCTCCTAGTAACAACAAGGTAATGGTGGTGCTAATGCGGAAAGCTCGAAAAAAGTGATGATAATGATGAAGAGGATGACGAATATAGGCAAAATGATCCATATCGGGAAATTCCATATAATCGTCGTGACAAAAGCCTAATGATTGATATGACTACATCTAGGCCGTGATATGGTTCCTTCTGATCATTCATTTGGTGATAGCAGAAAGAGGTGGATCACAATCTAGTAGAGGAAGAAGGCAACAAAATGTTACACTAGAAGATTCTTCCTCTTCAAGCATTGCACAAAGTTTTGGTGACTTTGGTCTTGGTGAATCATCTCGAGTAGTCGATAAAATGGTATTATCCACCATCTTATCGATCCTTACTTGAGCATATGATCATCATATGCTAGTAGTAATCAACCTCCATCATACCACCAATCTTCAATGAACTATCAAGATCCTTATCATCAACAATCAAGTAATGGTTTTTTATTATGTCTTTGGACAAGGAGATATGCAAGGTGATAGCCAAAATGAAAGTGGAGGTTATGATCATCCACGCATTCTACCATGTGGTAATAATTATCATGTAAGTTTTATTTATATTGTCTTTAAGATTTTAATTTATTTATTTATTTATTTACTTATTTATTTATTATTTTAAATTTAATAATTTACTTTATTATTTTTCAAAGTTTTTAAAGTGAGATTTAGTTTATTATTTGTGAACTACAAAAAAAATTCTTATAATACTTATAAATATGTAAGATATTAATTATGAGTTTATATCATGTTTTTTTTTGCAGTGAAATTATGCATCCTAATAGTAGAATTGTTCCTTGCATAATTGGTGATGTGATTAAAGTTGCGAGGTAATTGTATTCTTCTCATTGCATTAGATTTTTTTATCGGTGACTGACTCAACAGTAAAAAAAATATGACATGTGAAATTTATTTGAAACTTATTTAAGTTGATATATTATTTAGTTTTTTACTCTCTTATATTTATATATGCCCAAATAAAATTTTAAAAGGCCTATTAATAATTATTATAACAATAGTTATGTTATTTTAGTTATGAATTCAATTTCATTTATTCTTTAAGATAGTACAAAATTTTATTAAATGAGTAAAAACTTATAAAACATTATAAATAAGGAAATATGAAGAGTTATAATAATTATAGATTTTTTTTTTTCATTTTGTGCAAGTTTTAAAAAAATCATCACCGCATTGACAGCTGTCAATCCGCATCGCAAAAAATCATAATACCCATATCAAATTAGCTTGATGCAAGCAACCTAAGAACCGCTAACCGCAATTTAAAACCATGACAACAACAACAACAACAACAAAACATTTTCCCAATAGGTGGGGTCGGCTACATGGATCAAATGATTTCGCCATTGTGTCCTATTATAAACCATGTCTTCAAAAATGCCATTTAACTCTAAGTTTTTTTTAATGGTTTCGCCTATAATTTTTCTTAGTCTTCTTCTACCTTTAACTATTAGGCTATCCTCCACCTGATCTACTTTTCTTACTGGGGGCATCTAAAGGTCTTCTCCTCATATGACTAGCCCACCTAAGACGAGATTCTACCATATTTCATAATAGGTATTACCCTTACTTTTTCTTTAATGCATTCATTCCTAATCCTATCTTGCCGCGTATGTCTACTCATCCAACACAACATCCTCATATCTGCAACACTGAGCTTATGCTCTTATTGGCTATTTACCGTCCAACATTCAGTACCATACAGCATTGTGGGTCTTATAACTGTGTGGTAAAATTTTCTTTTAAGCTTGAAAGACACATTTCTATCACAAATAACACTCGATGCACTCCTCCATTTCATTCACCCAACTTGAGTCTTATGGTTTGTATCTCCTTCTATTTCTCTGTCATTTTGTATGATTGATCCAAAACACCTAAACTGTGTGACTTGTAGTATGGTATGATCTCTAATTTTCATCACTAAGCTACTATTAGACACTTCTTGCTAAACTTACATTCCATATACTCCGTCTTGCTTTTGCTTAAACAGAAGCCATGTGCTTCCAAAGCATGTCTCCACAGCTCTAACTTCCCAATTATTTCCTCTCTCAACTTTCCAATTATCATCTGCAAAAAACATGCATTGTGACTAACTCTTGGATATGCTCATTAAGCACATCCTAGACTAAGTTAAAAAGATAGAGACTCAAAGTTGACAGTTGGTGCAGTCCAATAGTTATAGGACAATCTTTTGTGATCCCACAATGTGTTCTCAGATTAGTTTTAACCTCATCATACATATCATTGATTGCTCAAATATAGGCAATAAGAACTTTTTTCTTCTTCGGAACCTTCCACAAGACCTCTCTTGACACCCTATTGTAGGCCTTTTCCAAATCAATGAAAACTATGTTAGGTCTTTTTGCTTCCTCCAATACCACTCCATCAATCTTCGCAGAAGGTATATTGTTTACACGGTTGACCTACCAGGCATAAAACCAAATTGGTTTTCTAAAATATGAGCCTCTTGTCTTAATCTCCATTTAATTAATCTTTCTCATAATTTCATAGTATGATTCACAAGCTTAATCCTTTTGTAATTAGCTTATTATTTTTTTGATAAAAGAAGAATTCATTATGACAAATAGAAGATGATTTCAAAGAGTTAGGAGGATAAGAAATCCTCCTTACAAAATAAAAATAAAAGAGGACAAACAAAGAGAATAATAAAACATCAATGAAGCAAAGCTGTCAATCTCGCAACATTTCTATAAGAGAAACCCCTTTAAAAAGACCAAGGGCTTTACACCAAATAGAAGCCAAACACCTAATCCTATCCCAAAAGAGGTGCCCATCCAAAGAATTCTCCTTAAAGATGCGAGAGTTACGCTCCAACCAAATACACCAAAGAGTGGCATAGATTGCACATTGCCACAAGAATTTGGCTTCTTTCCTTCTTCCAAAACCAGTAAAGCTAGTCAATAGAAACTGGTCCAAGGACCTAGGGCAAACTACCATCCAGTATCTTTATTAATAATAGATTTATATAAATACAATGTTTGTTTTCAACATCACAGAAAAGAGAACTTCAAAATCAAATGACTAAGAAACTAGCTTAGAACTTTTGAAAATTAGAAGTCAGGTAGTTGCATAAAATTCCTTATATTTACCATATGCATTTTTCAAACCCAAAATAACAATGAATATCATATAAGAAGTTCAAAGAATTTGGCTAATCAGTTGGGGGATCATACCAATCCATAAGTACTTTCTTTATACATAGCCCGCATAACCTCTGGAGCCATCCATCTAGGTGTTCCTACACATATAGAAGGAGGAGGTGTTCCCACATGAGCAATACAGCATGCATGCAAAGGTGATCTTATTGGCACTGCGCTATCAAAATCACAGAGCTTCACAATGGGAGTTCCATTGTCGCTTTTCCTATCCAAATCAAACAGAATGTTTTCACTTTTTATGTCACAATGAATTCATATGCGCTTTGAGTGCAGCTCTGCCAAAGCACATGCAACATCTTCGGCTATATACAAAGCCAACTCCAGTGGAACATGCTTTTCACCAGCTTCTGATAGCTTCTTGAGATAGTTCTGTCAGAAAGTGAAGTCCAAATTCAATAAAACAACAAAAGAAAAAATGCCAGTAGTAACAGAAATTGATATAGGAAATCTTACTTTTAAGAAGCCGCCATCCACATACTCCATAAAAATTGCAGACCTTAATACACGATGCTCAGGTTCACCATCAGCTGAGAGAGTCCACTGGCAAGATATTTGGTGTCCATACATTTCCACTGTGCAAGGGTGTTTCAAAGCTCCAAGGATTCTCACTTCTCCCAAAAAATTATTTTCGAAGTTCTTGATTTTTTCTGCTGAACTACGCTGCACTTCCAAAGTATGCACCTGCAACATCAAAGAGATATGTATAAAAAAAGTATTCATATTATATATAACATCCAAATCATCAGAATAACAATTTACATAACAAGAAGAGAGGAAGGAGGGGGTACACACCCTGTAAATCCCAAATAGGCAGTAAATGAGCAAATACTCCAACCCCCCCTTCTCAAACCACCCATTAATCAACCTACGGTGAAAAAAAAAATATATCATACAACGCAAACTAGTACTTAAATTGAAATGAGATGAGAAAATTAAAATGAAATGATGACACAATCAAGTTGAAGTTCCAGCAAGACTTTAGGAACATACCTTTGCAGCGGCGTCAACTGATCCCAATTTCTACCGAACTAAAGTAGTTGATGCTTTTTTCTCGAATTTGTCACGGGTAAAGAGAGATGGAAAGGAATAATCAGGACCAAGACTTCCTCCAGTAGAAAGAGGGTTTTTTGTTCAACTAAGCAGTATATACCTGGAATAACAAGTCAGTCAGCAGATTCTAGAGAACCTCATATAATTTCACATGTCACATAATTAAACAAGTTTTCATGCAATGCTTGCACAACCATCCATTGAGGAACTAAAAGTCCCACATCTATTCTATAATACAAAGTAAAACCTTCACATTTTCTGTATTACAGAAGTCCTGTAAAAAACTCCATAATTCTATGCTTAATCAGTAAAGTATGTGTTGAGATTATGTATCCCTATAAATCAGGGATTGTATATAATTAGAGATTGTATATAATTAGGCCTTGTAATTAGAAGCTGATTGCTCTATTTCCTTTGTAGTGTAGATTGACTTTAATATAAATATAAAGCTGCTAAGGAGTATTTTCTTTAAGCATTCATCACATTCAACGTGGTATCAAGAGCAGGTCGATCTTGGGGCTGTCAAACCCTAGATCACCCATAACGTCTTGTCCAGGCTGCATCACAGCCACCGCCAAGGCTGGGTTGTTGAGCACAAGAAGAAGCAAGTGAGGTCGCAAGGGTCCAACCGGCCAACCCTAGGAAGCGCGTCACCGGAAACTCATCCACGCACCGCCACGCGCATCTTCCTTTGCCGGAGCACGCGAGCCACGTGCCACCCTCCAGCGGTCGAATCACTTCACCGATGGCACCGGTCAGCTCGTCGGCGCTCCCTGAGTCGTTTTTGGTGGTTGTCAGCTTCAGCCACACACTACTGGGTTGTCGTTTTGAGTGCTCGGGGTCACAGCCCCTGATTTTAACGTGAAACAACCCATGTCTCGTGCTCTTGTTCTTGGTAAAATGTCTTCCGCTACGTCTGAATCTGAAATACTTGCCCCAAGTCATTCACAGTCTCCTTCGGGTACAAAAGGTTCCTCCGGTAATGTTCCTATTACATATGCTTTTTCCGGTTCACCTACAATCACGTCGGAAAAGCTTGTAAGAATTATTTGGCTTGGTCAGCTTCTATGGAACTTTGGTTGTTAAGTCAGGGACTTGTTGATCATTTGGAGAAATCAACCTCTGATAATTCCCAAGAACATAAGAGTCAATGGGAGAAATTTGATTATCAATTGTGTGCTTTACTATGGCAATCTGTGGAGCCAACTATTTTGGCTAATTTCAGAACTTTTAAAACTTGTTTTACTTTTTGGAATAAGGCTTGTAATGTGTTTGCTAATGATATACAGCGCCTGTATGACTCAACTCAAAAGTTGGCCTCTCTTAAGCAGTCTGATCATGACATGACGGCTTTTGTCACTAAGGCGCAGGCTGCAGTTGAGGAGTTGAAAATGTTTTTGTAGGCTGATGATCATAAGAGTTTGTTAAACAAGCTAGATAACCTATATGTGGTGTTGGTTTTACGTGCCATGCACCCAAATTTTCAACATTTCTGCTACCAGATTTTAACTGGCCAAGAAGTTCCCACAATAGAGAATTTGATCACTCATCTTCTAAGAGTTCCTTCCCCTAAGTCAGTCTCTGGCTCCCGCTCAAACATAATCGAAGCGTCAGCTATGGTGACCACTTCAAGGTCTCGTGGTGGACATGGGGGTAGAGGTAGTCGAGGGGGTCGTGGAGGTCGTCCTCAATGCTCTTATTGTAAGAGGACAAGCCATACTCAGGACACATGCTATTCTATTCATGGGTTCCCAGAGAGAACTGTAATGTCACTTAATCTGACTCGGGTCATGAAGAGGAGAAAAAGTCTGAATTTTTATCGGGAAAATAGCCCATTACACTTTCTGAAACTGAGTTCCAGGAGTATCTCTAGTTGAAGGCAACCAAGCAACCTCAATCCTCCACTACCACAGTTGCTCATACAGGTAATCCTACAATTTGTATCTCTCATACTGGTAATACTCCAAGTCCTTGGATAATTGATTCAGGTGCTTCCGATCATGTAGCTGGTAATCGATCCCTTTTTACTTCTCTCTCTACACCTAATTTTCCACACTTTGTCACCTTGGCAAATGGCTCAAAGGTCACTATCACTACCAAAGGTATTGGTTGTGTTTCACCTACTGCATCTGTGTCTTTAAAATCAGTTTTGTTCATGCCTGAATGTCTTTTTAATTTAATTTCTCTTAGTCAACTTACTCGTTCTCTTAACTGTTCAGTAACCTTTGATTCTAATTCCTTTGTTATCCAGGACCGTGATACAGGACAGACGATTGGAGTAGGGCATGAAGCACATAGACTTTACTATC
Organism: Ormosia emarginata; assembly: GCA_029884605.1. Classification (NCBI taxonomy): domain Eukaryota; kingdom Viridiplantae; phylum Streptophyta; class Magnoliopsida; order Fabales; family Fabaceae; genus Ormosia; species Ormosia emarginata. The sequence continues at coordinate 44,823,193 of JAQQTP010000077.1, read as the reverse complement.
TCGAGTCATCTCCACCCGTGGTTTGCGCTGTGACTGAGTCTCCAAGTCTTCTCCACCAACATCTCAATCATCCCAATTTGTCAAAACTCCAAAAGATGGTTCCGAGTCTTACAAAGTTAGAGTCTTTAAATTGTGAGTCATGTCAATTTGGGAAGCATGTTCGGGCTTCTTTTCCAAGTCAGGTCCAAAGTCAAACTAAGTCTATTTTTTCTCTTATTCATTCTGATGTGTGGGATCCGAGTCATGTGTCTACCTCTTTAGGTTTTAGGTATTTTGTTACTTTCATTGATGACTTTTCTCATTGTACTTGATTGTTTTTAATGAAAGATCGTTCTAAGTTGTTTTCTATATTTAAATCCTTCTGTACTGAAATTCACACTCAATTTGGCAAAACGATTAAGATACTCCGAAGTGACAATGCAAAGGAATACTTTTCAACTGCTTTTTCATCTTTTATGTCATCTCATGGTATCTTACATCAATCAACATGTCCTCATACACCCCAACAAAATGGAGTAGCAGAAAGAAAAAATCGTCATCTTATTGAAACTACTCGAACTCTATTATTACATGCCAATATGCCTTTACAATTTTGGGGTGATGATGTTTTAACTGCATGTTATTTGATCAATCCTATGCCATCATCTGTCCTACAGAACCAAATTCCTTATTCCATCCTTTTTCCCAAGGGCCCCTTATATCATGTTCCTCCCCGTGTCTTTGGATGTACTTGTTTTGTTCATGATCTTTCCCCTGGTCAAGATAAGCTATCTGCTCATGCTATTAAATGTGTCTTTCTTGGGCATTCTAGGTTACAAAAAGGATATCGCTGTTATTCTCTTGTCACTCATCGTTGGTATATGTCTGTTGATGTTACTTTCTTTGAAGAAACACTATATTTTACCTCTTCAATTGAACCAAATGTGGTCTCTGAAGTTTTACCTATTCCCTATTTTGGTCCACCTTTGTCTCCTTTGCAAGAACCATCAGCAAATACTCCAGAATCTCCAGCAGCTTTGTCTGAGGTGCCTTGCCTAGATCTACCTCAGCATCCCTTCATTACCTATCAGCGTCGATCACGAGATATCATTCCTACACTCGAGATAGCCGCACATCCTAGTGAATCATGTCCTACTGCAACGCCTCCACCTGCTACGGACCTCTGAGTTTGTCACTGATCTTCCTATTGCTCTTCGCAAAGGTACTTGATCTACTTGAAATCCTCACCCAATCTATAATTTCTTGAGTTTTCATCGTTTATCTCCATCATATTATGCTTTAATGTCTTCTTTGTCCTCTATTTCAATTCCTAAAAATACTAGTGAGGCACTCGGTCATCCAGGTTGGAGGCAAGCCATGATTGATGAGATGCTTGCCCTTGAGCGTAATGGTACGTGGGACTTGGTCCCTCTCCCTTCCGGGAAAACTGTTGTTGGCTGTCGATGGGTATATGTTGTCAAAGTTGGGGCGGATGGTAACATTGATCGTCTTAAAGTCCGGCTTGTTGCCAAGGGCTATACTCAGATATATGGTCTTGATTACAGTGATACCTTCTCTCCGGTTGCTAAAATTGCCTCTATTCGCCTATTTCTAGCCATGGTAGCCATCGGTCGTTGGCCATTATATCAGTTGGACATTAAAAATGTCTTTCTTCATGATGACCTTGAAGAAGAAATCTATATGGAGCAACCACCTAGTTTTGTTGCTCAGGGGGAGTCAGGATTAGTGTGCAAGTTACGACGATCTCTCTATGGGCTAGAACAATCTCCACGAGCATGGTTCGAGAAGTTCAGTACTGTTGTTCAGAAGTTTGGTATGACACGAAGTGAAACTGATCATTCGGTCTTTTATCAACTGGCCGATGTATTTATCTGGTTGTCTATGTGGATGACATAGTTATTACCAGCAATGATAATGAGAAGATATCTCAGTTGAAGGAACATCTGTGTAGTCACTTTCAGACTAAGGACTTGGGTAAACTCAAATACTTCCTTGGTATTGAGGTGGCTCAGTCTAGGAGTTGTATTGCTATCTCACAGAGGAAATATGCTTTAGATATATTGGAAGAAACTGGTATGTTGGATTGTAAGCCTATTGACAGTCCTATGGACCCTAACAGCAAACTATTACAGTATTACCAGACCAAGGAGAACCTTATCCAGACCCTGGTAGATACAGAAGGCTTGTAGGGAAGCTAAACTATCTCACTATTACCAGACCTGATATTTCTTTTCCGGTAAGTATGGTAAGTCAATTTATGCAGTCTCCACATAATGGTCATTGGGATGCTGTTGTGCGAATTTTGAGGTATATTAAGGCCCCAGGGCAAGGGTTGTTGTATGAAGATAAAGGACACACTCAAATTGTAGGATACTCTGATGCAAACTGGGCTGGTTCACCTATTGATCGGCGGTCTACTTCAGGGTATTGTGTATTTGTTGGTGGCAATTTAGTGTCCTGGAAGAGTAAGAAGCAAAATGTTGTTGCTTGATCTAGTGCAGAGGCTGAATATCGAACTATGGCAGCAGCTACTTGTGAGCTAATTTGGGTAAAACAATTGCTTCAAGAATTGAAGTTTGGAAGTATTGAACAAATGAAGTTACACTATGATAATCAAGCTTCCTTACACATAACATCAAATCCGGTCTTTCATGAGAGAACAAAGCATATAAAAATTGATTGCCACTTTGTTCGAGAGAAGGTGCTTTCCAAGGAGATTATCACTGAATTTGTTAACTCAAGTGATCAACTGATTGATATCTTCACAAAGTCTCTTCGTGGTCCTCGAATTCAGTATATTTGTAACAAGCTTGGTGCATATGATTTATATGCTCCAGCTTGAGGGAGAGTGTTGAGATTATGTATCCCTATAAATCAAAGATTGTATATAATTAGGCTTTGTAATTAGGAGCTGATTGCTCTATTTCCTTTTTAGTGTAGATTGACTCTAATATAAATATACAGCTGCTAAGGAGTATTTTCTTTAAGCATTCATCACATTCAATGGTATGGTTATTGTCAAGGACTAAATCTCCTAAAAGCTTAATCTGTTAGGCAGGGGCCCAAATAGTAGTTTTAAATTAACATAATTAAAAATATAGGTAGTAAGTGCTTGTTTGGATAATTGGTGGAGAACTGCTTTTGAAAAATAATGTATTATGAAATTTAAACTGGAAAAATAAGTTAAATGTTTGGGAATGCTCACTTAAAAATAATTTAGAATGAATGAGTTTTGTTTGGACAGCTTTAAGTAAAATGACACTCCACTACTTGTAAGTGGACAAATTTGAAAATCATGTGCAAAAGGTGAGAAATAACTCTGCTCTATAGAGGCAGAATTAAGAAATTTTACGTAACACTAAGAATTTTGCCATTAACTTCCAAGCATGCACATAATGAATCTAAAAACAGGTGCAAATGTAATTCTCACCTTCAAAATTATTTTGAAAACCATATCCAAACATGCACTAAGAATAACAACAGCATCAAAAAGAACTAAGCTTTCTCCCACTAGGTGGGGTCAGCTACATGCATCATAGATGACATTCAAAGAACTAATAATCTATGTATGTAACACTTAAACAGATATTCTCAAATAGCCGAAGTAGCTTTCAATAAATTTATATCAAGTTAGGTTTCATAAAGATATCACAACTATTTGGACTAAAATAGCAGCAGCAATTTTGCATCCAGGTTTGATTATCAGCATTGATTTAAAAATTTCAAAGCATGATCAATATTCTTTACATGCTATAATATTATTAATATTCAATATTTAAAACTGAGTCCAATTTCTAGAACACTAAATGACCAATAAGTATTCAAAATATACTAAAATTATACCAGGAATAGAACTAATACCAAAAGCTACATGATAGACCCCTATTTCTAATGTGTATGTTACAAGGAAGGGGGTGGAAAGTAGAGGATCAACACTCATCGGTAAGGAGAACAGAATGGGAAACTAAGGGGAATATTCATGCTTTGGAGCATAACTGAATGCTGATGTGGCAAGAGGGAGAGAAGAATGCATAGAAAGAGTAGGGGTCTGTCTCAGAGGAAGATAAAATGTGATGGGGATAGTAGAGAGAGGTTAGCCAAGTATTTGGTGAGGAAAGGATTGGGAGGAGCAGATCCTCGAAGTTCTACATTGTTTCTTTCTTTTATTCTCTGTTATTTCTCTTTTATTCTCTTCACCCTCTTTCTGCACTGATATTCCTCCAAATCAGTAGCAGGAGTGTTTCAGTCTGAATATCAATAAAACAGCGTTTGCATATTTAGTTCCCTATCACTACATTTCACCAAAAAATCAAGAATAACTAAACTTCACCCACATAAAATTGACCTTAAATATAACCAATTCAAGTGAGAGCAATCTAAATATAAGAGAATATTGGTTAATACCAAACACAAATACTTTTTTGCAAGAAGAAAACGACTTGAACATTCACTTATTACTTAGAGGAAGTACAGACCTGCAAAAGTATTCAGGATCATTCTCTTCTCTTATATCATGTGGTCAGCATGCATCAACAAGCATTCGAACCCAAATATCAGCCCTCTTAATCAGAATGGTATTACATGCATGTGGTGAAAAATCCAGGTAACCCCTGACAAGCTCACAAGGTATTGGCAGCTCCATGTGATCACATAAATACTTCAAAACAAAAGAACTCATATCAGATCATAGGAAGGGACGAACACTGAAAAAGTAACAGCATAAAAAATGTATACAAAATTTTAGTATGAATATAGCAACAATGATCACCTTCAAAAGCAGAGCTCTATGTCTACACACACCAAGCTGCACAGCTCTGATTGGTACTTCGATTGAAGTTTGTCTCTTTGATAGAATCAAGAGATTTTTCACAGATGTTAAGAGTGACATTTTCTATGGTATTTTCAACTAGTTAGCGGAGACACTTATATCAGTGCTGCTTCCAGTTGAGCATGTACGGACAAAAGGCTTATTATAGTTTGAACCAGACACAGATTTACGTGTCCTTTCTACAATAGCACTTCTATCACTACCACCAAAATGATCTGATACAAAAAGTGCAAGCAGTGATGCAATCTTCAAGTTCTCAACTGCAGCCCGATTCCCATGTCTATTTAAATCATTTAACTGCTTCAAATGAAAGACCAATGCCCGAGTAGAGAGCATAATAGCATCCAGCTCTTCATCCCTTTTTCTGAAAGAGAACAAACAATTCAATCACTTCAAAAGACCATTATAACATATATACAACAACTGATAATAATAATATAATAATATAAATATATAATAATGTAATATAATATAAATAACCTGTTAACAAAACGACTTCACAAGAAGCAAGACACTGATTTCTCTTGTAACACTCAAGGGGCATAAATGGCTGATCACGTCCTGCATCATAAAAGCCATCTGGTAGATGGTCCTCAATGCCACAAAATGAGATCTTAATATACCTGCGAGACAATAATAAGCTATCACCAATCGGTTTTCTTGACTTGCATGATTTGGGATTATCAAGATCCTGATCTGAATGCCTCTGTGATTTAGAAGGACACTTCGAAATTTCTGAAGATGATGCTTCATCCTGTTCGTTGGGCCCATTCTCCAAAGAACATAAGCATGCATCTTTTCTATCTTTATTTTCAGCAGTCAGCACTGCACCAATCTTCTTGAGAAAACAGTTTTTCAATACTTACTTCAACATTGTTATCATTATCAATTAAATTGTCATTTTCTCCATCTGAGCATATACTTAGATTATCATCATCCAGGCTCACATTGTCTGATACAATTTCTTTGCAACTTACAGAAGCAAGACTGTCCAGATTTTCAGGTTCACAAATTCTGTGAAACTTTTTCCTCAACAACTGAGCATGATCTACACCTTTCCACTTCTTGCTGTTGTTCAAGCATTTGAGGCGGACTTTCTGCCGTAAACGATGCCACCACTTCCAGCGTTTAACTAACTTCCAGATTTCAAGACATCTACTGTTAGATGAAGAGCAAGTAAATAACCTTGATAATGTATTATGAAGGCCTGCAATAGAGAACGTAGAAGTGCAAGTTCAGCTCCACATTAGGGGGAACAAATCAAAAATGGAAAGGCTGATCTATAGGCCTCACCATGAGAAATGGTTTCATCATTCTCCTGTAAAATGGCTTTTGTATATATCCATTTCAACATAAGAACTGCTACAGTCATCATTGCATCCACCGCCATCATTTCCTTCCATATTAGCATATTCATGGAGGAATTGGACAAATGCTGAGCAGCTTGTTGTACTTGAACAATACATATGCAAACAGACACATTAAATTAGATGAAAATCATGGGAGAAGAAAAAAAATTCCAAAAAGACAAATCATTAAATTATGCAGTTACAACTTAGAGACACGGAAGAAATGTAAAATATGCATAATTGTGCACTCACGCATGCTCCCAAATCATCTATTTGTTTCACAAGAAAGTTGAAACTACTTAATCAATACTGTTGACATTATATGGTTTACATAGGTAAGAAGGAAAAGAGAGAATAAAGACTTTGAATAATATAATATTAGATTGATATGGTGTGCAATGATGTGTTACAAAATATTGACCTAATGGTCCTATTTCTATTAATAATTAGGTCAAGTACTAGTGTAGTATTACTAGTACAAGCCCAAGCCTCTAATACAATAAGACAACTAACCCTAATCAAATAAAGAAACATAATAAAATTAGGAAACAATGCCTAAGATTGCTTCCTCAATTAGATAACTAATTAATTTCACAATATTCTAAAGATCTTCTAAGATATTCTAGAAAATATTATAAGACACTCTAGAGGTATTCTAAGGTATTTTGTAGATATTCTAACACTTCTCCTCAAGCTTAAGCTTGTTACAAATAAAAATGCTAAAAGAAAATAATCTTAAAAATAATGCGGACTCCATAAATCAGTGCTAGAAAGACAACTCAGGAATGCTGTAGAGAGTCAATACACTTTTGGAAAGTGGAAAGAAAACTCAACAAGAAGCCAGAAGAGTTGGAATGTTGCTTGGCCAAGGAGGAAGAGACATCTTAGCCAAGGCCCAAACTTCTCCAAACAACATTTGGAAGCTTCAAACAGTAAGAAAATTTAGAAGATCCAAAAACTTGGAATTTGAAAGTAAGGTTGGTGTGAGTCACAACCAATAGAGAATTCATCACCAGTATGACTCATTTGTGAGATGGGAGAAATCACCACCGATATGATTCATGGTGGGAAGAAAAGTCACCATCGTATGATGTTAGTGGGTAGAGTCGGGTGGAAATTGAATCCATCAGTTATGATAGCTGAATGGCTTGAGTCTAACCTACTCAGCCTCCTCAATTTATAGAATAATTAGTTACAACAATTGAATACAAAATCCCTTGATTTTAGGGATTGACTATTAACAACAATATCAAACAATATCTAGCTATATCAAACTATATCAGACTATATCAAATCTAAATCAAACAATATCAACACTCCCCCTCAAGCTGGTGCATAGATGTCATAAGCACCCAGCTTGTTACATATGTAAGTTATTCGTGAGCCCCGTAGAGACTTGGTGAAAACATCTGCAAGTTGATCATTAGAATTGACAAATGAAGTACTAATCTCCTTTGAAAGAATCTTGTCTCGAATGAAATGACAATCGATCTCTATATGTTCTAGTTCGTTCATGAAAGACAGATTAGAAGCAATGTGTAAAGGCTGCTTGATTATCACAAATCAGTGCATAGAACCCATTTTGCAAAACTTTAACTCTTGATGTAGATGTTTTAACCATATAAGTTCACATGTTGTAAGAGCCATAGCCCCGTATTCTCGTATTGGTCAGACTTGATCTTGCAACTACACTCGCTTCTTACTCTTCCAAGAGATGAGATTATGTTGGTGGCTCAACATTTCTCCCTAGTGGCGAAGATGGCTTCTGAAAACACAATACCCAAGTTGACCTCCTATCACTAGGAGATCTTGCCCAGTCTGCATCTGTATAGGCAACAATGTTTGTGTTACCTCTGTTCTCATATATTAGCCCATTTCCAGGAGTTCCTTTAATATACCTTAAAATGCGAATCACTCATCCCAATGACTGTCGTCACAAGGAGAGTTAAGAAATTGACTCACAACACTAACAAAGAAAGGCTATATCCTGGTCCATCATAGTGAGATAATTCAACTTTCCTACTAACCTTCGATATCTTCCTGGATCTGAGTACGGCTCCCCCTGATTTGGAATGAGCTTAACATTCGGATCCATAGGAGTATCCACCGGCTTACAATTTAGCATCCCAGTCTCTTCCAAAATATCAAGTGCATACTTCCTTTGACAAATGGAAATGCCTGTTTTTGATTGAGCAACCTCAATACCAAGGAAGTATCACAACCTGCCCAAATCTTTGGTTTGGAAATGCTGAAACAAATGTTGCTTTAGTCTAGTGATCCCTTCATCATCATCACCTGTAATTACAATATCATCCACATAGACCACAAGATAAATGACCTTTTTACACGGTGAATGTCTATAGAACACAGAGTGATCAACCTCACTACGAATCATGCCAAACTGCTGTATGACCTTACTTGAACCTCCCAAACCAAGCTCGAGGTGATTGTTTCAACCCATACAATGACTTCTGAAGTTGGCAAACAAGACCTGACTCCCCCTGAGCAATAAACCCAGGTGGTTGTTCCATATAAATCTCCTCCTCCAACTCACCATGTAAAAAGGCATGTTTAATATCCAGTTGATATAAAGGCCAGAAGAGATAGCATGAAAGACAAAGACCATGGATAAAAAGAGACGAATGTGATGTCATTTTAGCAACAGGAGAGAATGTATCACCATAGTCAAGACCATAAATCTAAGTATATCCTTTGGCCACAAGACGAGGCTTCAAGCGATCCACAGTCCCATCGGGACCCACTTTGATAGTAAAAACCCAACGACAACCAATAGTAGACTTCCCTGGAGGAGAGGGAACAAGAGCCCAAGTGTGGTTAGATTCCAAAGTTGTCATCTCATCAATCATAGCTTGTCGCCATCCCTTTATGGGATAGTGCTTCCTGAACATTTAGGAATAGAAATGGACGACAAAGCGATACAAAGGCATAATGGTTGGAAGATAAACGATGATAACTTAGAAAATTATAAATAGGATGAGGATTGCGAGAAGAATGATTACCTTTGCGAATTGCAATGGGAAGGTCGAGTGGTAGGCTCGTTGGAAACAATCGACGACGAGACGGAGGAGCAGGAGGTGAGTCACCGGTGTCGACAACAGTGCGCCTTCGGAGTAGTAGGATGAGGACGACGGTGATAAGTGAGACGAAATGACTCTATGGGGTACTTAGGAGCAACAGCAGCCTCTTGTATATGTGAGACAGGTGGACTTAAAACGGGAGAATCGAAGACCGGAATAGGCAAGACTTGAGAAACAGACTCACAAGACTTGTGAGGCAAAGAAAGGTGTATCCTTGAAAAAGGTAACATCTCGGAGATGTAAGAACGATTTGTGGATGGAGAATAACATCTCTACCCCTTTCATGAACCCGAGAATAACCAAGAAAGATACACTTAATGGCGCGAGCAAAGCTAAGTTTCAGAGACCTGGAGCAACATTGTGGACAAAACATGTGAAACCAAAAACACGAGGGGGGACAAGGTATAAAGGGGTGCCGAGGATATAGAATAGAGTGAGGAACCAGGTTATATGAGAACAGAAGATGGCATTCGATTTATTAAATAATCTGCATGAGAACAACATCACTCCAAAATTTCACAGGAACATTAGAATTTAATATGAGAGTACAATTTCAACAATATGGCGATGTTTGTCTACCACACCATTTTGTTGAGGTGTGTGAGGACAACTCGATTGATGAACTATACCATGCGATGCCATGAAAGAATTAAAAGGGGCGAGAAAAATATTCTTTGGCATTATCAACTGCGTAAGACACGAATAGTTTGTCCAAATTGATTATGTATTTCAGCACAAAATTTTTGAAAAATAGTGAATAACTCAGAACGTTCTTTCATTAAAAATAACCAGTTACAACGAGAAAATCATCGATGAAAGTAACAAAATATCTATATCCTAAGAAAGAAGAAATACGACTTGGACCCCAAACATCGAATGAACAAGACTAAAAGGAGACTATGACCCGTAACCTTACTTGGAAAGGATGCTCGAATATGTTTTCCAAGCATAATAGACATGCCTCACACTCCAATGCTCTGAAAAGTAGAGAGATGAGGGACCATTTTCTTTAATTTATTCAAACTCGGATGACCAAAACGACGATGAAAAAGACTAGGTGACTCGTGGCAACACATATGGTGGAAGATGGAGGTTGTAAGTAGTAGAGACCGCGTGACTCGATCCTGCTCCAATCGTCTTCCCCCGTACTCCGATCCTGGATAGAAAAAGAAGTAGAAGTGAAGGTTATGGAACAATTGAGAGATCGAGTAAGTTGACTAATAGAAATTAAATTAAAAGGACATCCAGGTACAAATAAGACTGAATTTAAAGACAGAGAGGGAAGAGGTGAAGCATGACCAATACCAGTGGCTTGAGTTTTAGAGCCATTAGCAAGGGTGATATGATGTGGTGTTTTAGTAGAGGATAAAGTAGAAAAGAGAGAAGAGTTACCGACAATATGATCAGAAGCACCATAATCCAAAACCCAGGAACCAACAGGAGATGAATGAGAGAAACAAACCGTAGAATTACCAGAATGGGCTATAGTAGCTGAAGATGAGGCCCGTTAGGTTGCCTTAAGTTACTCCTTATATTCATCAATCTCAAATTTGTTCGATTGTGACACATATGTCTAGATTATCATACACAACCTCGACTTTCTGATCGGCAATTTCTTTGCAACTTACAGAGTCACATTGACCGACTTTTTCGGAAAACCATGAAGAGAATAACACTTGTCTTGGGTATGACCCACGCGCTTGCAATAAGAGCACTGAGGACGATCACCTCTACCACGACCACCTCTTCCACCACGCCCACGGCCTCGTCCTCCACGGTTTGCCGAATTAGAGACAAAGGCCGAGGACTCTGAAGCTTGATAATGAAGCCCATCTCAGATGTCTCCACTGGTGACGGAACTCGTAGAAGACGATCAATGAGCTCCTCCACCGTGGGGATGTTAGGATTAGTTAGAGCTTGATTTCGGACAGATTCAAAATCCTTATGTAAACCGTGAAGAACAAAGACCATATACATATTATCAAGTTTTGCTAGTACCTTCGTAAGATGATCACCTGTTATAATGCATTTAATGTCATCAATGACGGACTGTGCTTTGTTCAGATAAGAGGAAGATCATGATCTGTCATCTCGAAGAGTGGCCAAATTGTGAACAGAAGCATAGAGACGTTGTAGATCATTGGAATAGACATTTTGAGCTTTCTTCCATATTTCATAACAAGTTTTGTATGGGCGAAAGTGTACCATCAACTTCGGATCAATAGACTGCCATAAAAGAGAGACCAACTGATAATCTTCCCTTTTCCATTCATCACGAATTTTCTCATCAACCTCTGCTTCCTTCTTGGTGAGATGTTCATAAAGCCCTTGTCCTAAAAACCAAACTTCAACCGCATTGTACCAATCCACAAAATTCTTACCATTGAGTTTTTCCGATGTGATAATGGGACTTCCAGAGAAGGCAAAAGAGATGAGACCCTTCCCTATAGACCCAGAACCAGCAGCCTCTAATGACGTCGAAACCTTTGGAAGAGCCCTGGTTGAATCGGACATGGTGAGAAGGAGAAGAATGAAAGTTCTTAAACCGGATTTTGATAGTCAAAAGGAGGCCGGAGGACGCCGAGAACACGACGGAGATGACGCGAGGTACGAAACGGCGCGCGGACGGCGGCGCGTGGAGCTCAACAAGCTTGTTACAAATAAGCACGCGCTGTTACAAATAAAAATGGAGATCCGAGGATCGTGGCGACGCGTGCGGCGGAGAACGTAGAGGTGGGTCTTCTCGGAAACGGATCGCCGGGCGTTTTACGAGTTGTCCTGGTCACCTTACTTTGGTGATCGGAGACGGTGGCCGGTGGAGGAAGACATCTGGCGGAGAAGATCGCCAAGAGCGGTTCTTGACCAGAACGAACCCTAGCTCTTGATACCAAGTTATGATAGCTGAATGGCTTGAGTCTAACCTACTCAGCCTCCTCAATTTAGAATAATTAGTTACAACAATTGAATACAAAATCCCTTGATTTTAGGGATTGATGGGAACAATATCAAACAATATCTAGCTATATCAAACTATATCAGACTATATCAAATCTAAATCAAACAATATCAACACCATCAAATCCATGCACATCCAAATCAATACAATCCATCCAATTAAAAATAATAAATTTAATGGATTGGATGGGTTGGGCTAGTTTAGTTAATGGATGATTAATGAACCAACCAAATATCTATTGGATATCCAAAGGTTTAGGAAATGAAACGTATTTGGACACACTAGGACTCTAGATACATTTACTAGAGAGAAATACAAATGTGTAGAATGAAATGTATTTAGACAAACTAAAGTCTAGATACATCTATTTTAGAAACCATAATTAATTGATGAGAGAATAAGTTTTTTATTAAACATTACACACTCACACACACACCCCCTAACTGTTAGTTTGTTGCATTAATTTTAACAAACCTAATATATATATATATATATAAATATATATATATATATATATATATATATATATATATAAACATAGTGTTTTAAAATTAAATTTTAAACTCCACCTCTCTAATCCATTAAAATGGATTAATAGATGGATTAGATATCCATCCATTAAAATAAGTCATGCATGGGTTGGATGGTTTTGACAAATTTTTTATGTATCCTAAATGCATTAATGGATTATAATTTATCCATCCATTATGATCCAACCCAAAATCCATCCAATCCATCCATTTGCCACCCCTAGACGTAAAAATCACCACCGGTATGATTCATGATGGGAAGTGTTAGAAGATATTAGGGTTATTATTCTTAGTGTCGGTGGGCTTATGCTTGTACACCTAAATATTAGTATAAATAGGAGTACTAAGTTATAGAACTGCATCACATCTCATTCCTATCAATAATATTCTTTGCTTAGCTGTCTTTCTCTCTTTTCCTTTCCCTAATCCTAAACCTGTAATTCTTCAACATGGTATCAGAGCGGTACCATCCACCTTAAGGAGAATTTCTCCCTTCCACTGTTTCGAGTTCATGGAACTCAGTTGTATATTCTCTCATTTACATTTTGTCTCATGTTTCCTCTCTTGTTAGCTTTGTTCAAATAAAAAAAATAGGAGAAAGAGAAAAAAAAAAGGAAACTCGTAGGTCACGTTTTGGCTTCTTCGCAGCCACCAATGGCTGCTGTTTCAACTTTCAAGCAACCCACAGATGGTTTCTGGTGAGACTCAGGCCGGCCGATTGCTGCTGAGGTGCGGAGGTGGCTGGTTCGCACGTTTTGGGTCTAGTCTGGTATGCGTCTGTTGTACGCAATTTCTGTTGCTGCTGTTTGGTTTTCCAGGTGACCCAGGGGCTATAGCCAGTGGTTCACGGCCAGACGGTGTCAGTGAGACGACTGAAGAGGCTAGTGGTAGAGGTGTGCGGCCGGTGGAGGAGCTGGGTCGTTTGTGGATTTCAAGCGAGTATTGTGGGTTTTGTTAGAGACGTTCGTCGTGCGTACGATGTCCTGGTGTTGTGGGTGGCCGACGGCTAAAGATTTCGGCCCAGACAGGTAAGCACAATTGTCAGGGAACCTCACCGGCAACTGCAAGTCCATCAATGTAGATGGGGAGTGCGTTTTCAGGCTTGGATTGGGCGTTTTCCTCTGTTTGCACGTTTTTGGAGGTTGTGCATCCTCTATAGGGCATTTGTTCATGGTTGAGTATTCTCTTTTACAGCACAGATCAGGTTGCCGGTGACAAGAGCTCTGGTGACAACTCCGTTGAGTAGGTTTTAGGTCTGTTTTGGCTGGTTTTGGTTTGATTAAGAATGATCTAGCATCTCCTTCGAGTAGGAGTACGTTGTTGGTTCTGGTTTTCATGGATTTTGATTTTAATTTCATAGTTTCTGCTTTGGATTCATAAGTATGGGTGATGACAATTCTGATTTTGTGACCAGTAGCGATATTTGAGTTGGCTAGAGGTTGATCTAACATGGTCCATGTATAACTGTGAGATGTTAGTTGGCCAGAGGTGATTTCGGCAAGTTGTTGATGGTGTTGATCTTGTGATTTGTGAGTTTGGACTTTGGTTTGTTGCTATGATGGAGGCTTGGTGGCCGAGTTATGATTGTGTCTATTTGATATCTTTGAAGGAGGCAAGCTGAAGTTGTTGTTCTATCTTGTGTTTCTTTGTTCTTCTTGTAGATTTTCTTGGTGCACCTTGAGCTTTGAGGAAAGGGCTGCCCGACTGGAGGCAAAGAGCAACCAATGAGGTGGAGCTACCCCAAAGATGTTAGAGGAAAGGGTTGCCCGCTAGATGGAGCCGCCAAGAGGAAAGGGCTATCAACGAGGTGGAGTCACCTTAAATTCTCACTAGCAATGGTGTTGCAAGTTTGGGAGCAAGAGTTTCCCAGTTTCTCTTCTTCTTCCTTTTTGGACACTTGGATGGTTCAACATCTTCTCCTTTTCCTTATGAAGTATTTGAATGGTTCAACGTCCCTGTGCCGAGTTTCTCTTCTTGCTTTTGGATAAAGATAGGGTTCTGTTATTTGTTTTATGTTTATGGGTTTGCTACTTGTAACAAGCTAAAGCTTAGTAAACTTTAGCTTGAGGGGGAGTGTTAGAAGATATTAGAGTTATTAGTCTTAGTGCTAGGAGGCTTGGGCTTGTACACCTAAGTATTAGTATAAATAGGAATACTAGGTTATAGAATTGCATCACATCTCATTCATATCAATAATATTCTTAGTCTACTGTTGTTTAGCTGTCATTCTCTCTTTTCCTTTCCCTAATCTTAAACCTGTAATTCTTCAACAAGAAAGAAAGTCACCATCAGAATGACTCATTGGCAAGAAGAGATGTCACCACTGGTATGATTGTAGGCAAGAAGAGATATCATCACCAAAATGACTCATCAGTAGAGATATATGTCATTGCCGAAATGACTCATTGACAAGAAAAGATGTCACAATTGGAATGACTCATCAATGGAAAGGGATGTCACTCTATCATTCTCGTTCTCCCCAAAAATGCCATGTCAGCATTGGAAACCAACAGTAATACCAAACATGGAAAGAAATCATAGATTAAGATTTCAATAAAACGGCCAAATAGGCCTAACATTTGCTAGACAGTGGCAAACCTAATCAAACATGGGCAAACCTAGCCAAACGGCTTAGAATACAACAACATATATAGGGATAAGGCCTAATAAAAGCCAAATGGGCCAACAGGGAAAATATGAGGAATCACAGCAACATGTTAGCAAGGAGAATAAGAGATCACCAGATTTGAGGCACGACAAGGAAAGAAAATGTCATGATTGAGGCATGACTGAGAAAATTTCTGCTCGGGCAGTGGGCACAGCGGTTAAGGTTTGTCAAAAGAGATACGTGATGGAGACACTTTGGGAGAATTAAAACAAGGTCATTGTACAGAGAAACACTGCGAAAAAAAAGTGGGTAGAAGGAAAAACTAGAGTAAAAGTATCATGGGGATAAAGACATTGTCATAGTTGCATTACGGAACTTGACAACAATATAATGATGGGTCCAAGTCATGGAGGATGGTACCATGTTGAAATTATTGGGTTTAGATAGGGAAAGCGGAAAAGACATAATAAAGACTTTGAATAAATATGGAGTGAAATGATGTGTTACATAATACTAATCTAACAGTCCTATTTATTATTTACACTAATATTTAGGTCAAGTACTAGTGTAGCATTACTACTACAAGCCCAAGCCCAAGCCCATTAATACAGTAAGACTACTAAGTTCCAACCCTAATTAAATAAAGAAATAAATAATGAAACATAATAAAATTAAGATTGCTTCGTCAACTTGATAATTAATTGATTTCCCAATATTCTAAAGATCTTCTAAGATATTCTATAGATATTATAAAAAATACCTTGGATGCACGGAGGCACCTTCAATGTGGTGTCCCTCCATGTCTAACACTATCAGATGCCACCAAATTAAACACATTTTAAACAGAATTTCCAACAAAGGAAACAGGACAAGGGTTGCATAACAGACACTAGCGCACACAATCAGTATCAGACCTCTTAAGAAGGTATAGTTACCTGTTACTTGTTAGTAATTTATTTCAGATAGACCAATATCCAGACCAAAAAGCTGATCTCACAAATTGAAACATAGTTTAAAACTTAGGGACCATGAGATGTAATTTAAAACAACTACCACAGACACATAAATTTTCACATTGAGAGAGTAAGAATATATTACTTCCACTATGAAGTGTAAAACAAATAACCAACATAAAAAACAAATGAAGCCATATAAACAAAAGGTCAATAAAATACATTCAGCATGCAAAAGGACTAAGCAAAGTCAGAAAAAGTAAACACAATCTAAGAACAACATAGATATTGAAAGGAACAGCATTATTGGAGGATTACCCTGATTTAACGAATCATAGCTAGGTACCTGCAGATTTAAGAGTTGAAGTCTATGCATTGAGCCAAGTTCAAGAGATCCCACTGAAGTCAACCTATTATTTGACAGGTCCAAATTCTCCAGCCTTGACAAAGAGGTCATAGCTGATGGTAGTTCCACCAACTTATTATTCGCAACATTTGACGATATTAAGCCATTCAAACAACTAATCTCGGAGGGCAATGTCTTCAATTAATTGAATGAAAGGTCAAGATACTCCATATTCTTTAAGCCTCCAATTTCTGGAAGAAGGTATCTACAGGAAATGCAAAATGAATTAGAGTTAAATAAAACTAAGAATCCAATAAATAAATAGATAACATGGTATAGCACGGAACATATGCTAATGGTCCACCATGCTTTATAACAAATATATATATATATAGTAAGAGGAGTATTTAATTGTGAGAGGTGAAAGGAGCAAATATTGACCCTTAAACCATACATGGATGTTCAAGATTAAAAGTTATTCAAAAGGCACATGATCACTTAAAAAAGTCGCATGACTTAATAATCTAATCTTCATCATACATGCATGATCCAACTGTTAGGATTTATTCTTCTTACTCTCACAATAAACCACTCCTCTCACTTGATAAGCTCATAAACCACAACCAAGTGCCTTTACACTAGGACAAGTCCATTACATTTTTCTATTTCAACTCTTATATTCTTACCACAAACAGTACATACACCTCTTTTTACACTTCTCCCAATACCATTCATCATACATACTTTTTCCTATTCACTTTCTCTCACTTAATCAACACCCTTGAAAAGGGTGTTAATAGTTCCTACACCCTGTAGGATGATCATTTTTCTATTTGATTTCTCTACAAGAAGAAGCACTGTATTTCTGTAGAATATTATAAGGTTCAATTGTACTATCTACACCAAACATTACAGTACAAACTATACAAACACTTGCATTTCTCAGTTAAGTGTTAGTTTTTTTATTTAAATATTTTTTTTTTCTTTTTGGTACATTGGAGGTACAACCACCTGGGTAGAGAAGGGGGATATGTGGCCCTAGTTGAGCTTCAAGCTCGTTGGCAGCTGTTTTATTTTTACTCCATTAACCATAAGCACGACTTGTAAGCTATTCCATGGTAGAAGGTCCATATTAATTTATAATGCAGTAAATTATTGCATACCGTTAGCAACACCATAACATATTAAAACAAAAACAAAAAAACCAAAAAAAAAATGTTAATCTACAAGTTATTTCCTGCTACACATTAAAATTTAACCAACTTGACCAATATTTCAGTAGTCAAGTCACAAGTGCATATTCAACTTTCTGAACAGAAGTCTGGGGAAGCCAAGCTAAAAATATAGCCATACATCAAACAAACTAATAGTTGAAAGAATTCCAATCCTAATCTGAAGGCAGGACCAAATCTCTGGTTCCTATACAACGTCAATGTACATTTAACTACATTTATACTAGAGTCCATCTAAAATGAAGTAAGTTGCTGCTTTTAACATAGTGATCAATAATTAACCTCTATCATGTTCAATTCTCTCAGCCATACTTGTGAACGGTTCACAAAAGATCAAAGAAAACAATATTAAGACCACATTAATCTTACTCCCTGCTCACTAGACTATTGTTTTGACTTTTTCCTTTTTCTTATCAAATTTGGATAACAGTATGAAATAGACCAAACCAAAACAAAACAAAAAAATTAAAAAAGAAACATATAAAGAAATATCCAAACGGAGACCGAGGCAACAAGGAAAATCTTCAAACGTTAAGTGTGTTGGATTAGCGCCTCTTTCTTTTTTTTTTTTATAGCCGACCCCACCTAGTGGGAAAAGGCTTGGTTGTTGTATCTTATAATCAAAATCTTTAGTGTGAGAACTTTAAAAAAAATCCCTAAAAATTAAGCTAATCCAAATATGCACTAAACCTTAACTTCTCAAGCATTCCTCAGTCACACATCATCAGTCAGTGAAAACACAAGAACTTGCAATTGAAGCAAACAAAGTAACAGAAAAAAAAAAAAAAGACCCTAACCTTATAGAGAAGTGCCAAATAGAGAGCTTGGTCATGCGCTTGAGGCTAGCAATCTGAGTCGAAACAGGGAAATCAGAAGCCCTGAGAGGCACTTTGGAAAGCTCAAGCTCCTTCAACCCGTAAAAAGGCAACCCACCGGTTCCCGACAACGAAACCTTCACCTGCAAGCACTCCAAACTGGCCAAGTCCCCGAACTCCGGCGCAAACAGATTCACCTCGTTTCCGAAGAACTTCAAAGTCCTCAACCTCCCACCACCCAATGACTTGGGAATCAGACTGTAAACGTTCTTGTAAAGGTACAAACTTTCCACCGATTCCGAATCTCGCTGCGCGTTCTCCAATGCCAGAAACTCCACGATATTCCCGGAGACGTCGAGAGCAAGGTCATCAACGTCCTGGAAATCGTCGTCGACCGAAGAAGTGATTGGGTTCTGGCGCTCCAAGGGTTTCTATGAAAAATCGCCGGGTTCAGAAGCAGACTCCTCGGAGTGAAGAAGCTGCATTTTGGAATTGAAATTGTTGAGAGGTGCTGGGAACTGGTAGGTTTGCATAAGGGCATTGGGAAGCAGGAAAATTTGAAAGAAAGAGGGGAAATTCAAAATTGGGAAAGAGGAATAACGGTGCCCTAGCAATTGGAATAATGGACTTTTTTACCAAATAAGTATAAAAGTTTTATTTATCAAGTATAAGTTTTAAAATAATTATTAATACAGTGTACATGACTATCAATTATGATTTATATGAAATTAATTTTTTATTAATTTTTTGTAGTCTTATTAGTTATATTTTTTATTACACTACAATAAAATTGTGCCTCAGATAAATAATTTTCATATTTTTTTAAGTAAATCGTGTTTGAGAGACGAGAATTTTATTTTCTTTTTTTTTTATTTCGCATTAGAATGCTTTGCTTTTATTGCATTAGTATGCATTTTGGTGACAGGTATGGAATTACTTATTATCTGAACCAGTTGATAGGTTATGTTTGTGCGGAATGAATTAAGTTAAATAATAAGTTGTAAGTTAAAATTTGACATTAATTGAAAAAGAAGCAAATCTTAGCACATAGGTATAAAACAACACACCATTTGGTATAGACTACCTGATTTTTGCACTGTGTAAAATGAGTGTACTAAGCAGAGTGATTTGATGGCAGGGACATGAGGAGTGTAAATTTAATTAATGGTTATGTAACGTGGTTTTATCATTTGGTTATATTTTTTTGTTTTTAAATTGCAACTCATGATTTCTTAAGTGCAAGAAGATGGAACGTCAAAAACGGGGAGGGGTTTAATAACACTAAAGCAATGCAAATTGATATGATTGATTGCCTTACAAGTGTTTCTGATCCTTTCAATGCGAATTCAACTTTTCTCCCTCCTTACCCTATTCCTTGTTTGCAACACTAGATAATTATCGCTCAGCAGTGACTTATGTAGCAGTAAATGAGGATGGATGGACTTTGCTTAGTGCTAGAAGAGATAAGACAGGCTATAGAAGGTGAATTAAAAAAAAAAAGTTGAAGTCGTGTATCTGAGGCAGGACTTCACTTAAAAAAATAAATAAATTGTGCTTTTGAGACATAACTTCATTTAAAAAAAAATAAAAGTCGTGTTTTACAAGCACAATTTCATTGCAGCATAATAAAAAAAATAATTAGTAAGTTGTGATTTACAATCACAACTTATCACAAAAAATTAATAAATAATTAATCTCATGTAAGTTGTGGCTGACAGTCACGACTTACTATATGTTACTATTGAAATTATTTTGAAACTTATACCTATTTGGTAAATAAAAGTTTCATTTATACCTATTTGGTAAAAAAGTCAGAATAATGTTTTTATAGGGAGTGCAAAGAAACTCTAGAATCTAAACGCAGTGGTTGTCGAATGCTATGGGAAAAAGAGTTGTACTCTGGATTACGTTACTTTGTGAGTTTGTGTTTTTTTGGAAAAGGTTGCGTAGTTTACAAGGCTCATCATGGTAGCGTTTATGATACACCCTTCAAAATAGGGTGCATTATACACATTTTAATCAGGACCATTGATTATAAAAAAATGAGATCAATGGATGTAAAATAAGACTAAACTTGCTAACATGATTTTTGAAATTTGCAGAAAGATCCCTTATCTCCCTCTTCATCTCATCTCATCTCCTCCTCTCTCTCTCTTCATTTCGCCAGAGAACTCACCGGCGGCAACATCACAAGCAGGGTAGTAATCCCACATATCACCCTTCACTGCTCCTAAAGGAGATCGGCGCACCATCGCGAGTTAGATCTGATCACCACGAATTAGATTCGCTCACTGTGACTCAAAGGGTAGTGTGGTTGTGGTTTGTTGGGAAGTGAACATGCGTGACGATGGGAATTGCCGGCACAGTAGAGGACGGCTCTGATGGCGGTTGGAGTGGTGGTGTTGGCTAGGTGTCGTTGTGGCTTAGGCGGTGCAGGCATGGAGTTTAGGTGGTAGAGGCGAGGGAGTCCACAGGGAGAAATACGACAACTCACCGGTGTGGGGACGAGGGTAGTGCACGGTGGATCTAGGGTGAAAAGGCGATTGGAAGATGGATTTTGGGGTGGGGGTGGAGGGCAATAATCCGACATGTCACCCTTCATTGCTCTTAAAGGAGATCGGTGCACCACCGCAAGTTAGATCTGACCACCACGAGTCAGAACTGCCATCAAGAAGCAGACAGTGGAGTGGTGTTCGATGAGGCGTGGGTAACGAGGTGACTGCGAGATGAGGGCGTAGGTGAATCGTAGGTGAACCACCACGAGCCTCCATGATCAAGCCAAGGCAACCCAAGGCAAACCCACCACCATGGCCTCCACGCAAAGGCAAGCCACTAACTAGCTTCGTCCATTTTTTTCGGTTATGGTGGGTTGGGTTTTTGGTTGTTGGTTGCAGGTGCAGTGGTTGAGTTCTCTCGCGATGGCTAACAAGGTGGAGAGTAATTTGCAAAAAACAATACTTGTTGGGTTGCTTTTAAAATAACACAAAACAGGCTGCACAAGCAAAGCTACCTCTAATTGCAAGTAATTTTAAGGGTATATGATATAGCATAACTTACTAGGGTGTATAATAGCATCCGTCGGTTCTTCATAACTTAACTAAACCCTAACTAATTGGATTTATAATATTTTTGGAAACAATTATTTTTCAAAAAATAATTTTTTTAAAAAAATTCTCTTATATATTTTTTATTTTAAATTGTTTTAAATACAAAATTAATTAATTTAAACACATAATTAATATAAAAAAATTAAATTAAAAATAAAAAGTAAATGTACAATTTGATCTTAACCTTTTCCTTGGATCAAGAGAAAATGAAAGAAGAGAATAGGGATAAAGAGAAAATAGAGTCCAGTTGAAGACATAAGAAAAGAGCTTAGAAAGAAACAAAAAATGTATGGGACTCACGGTTAAATTTTTCTTGGCTCAGTAGATCAGAAAATTTGATAAAGAAGCCAAATTAGCAAAAGTAGGGGTTTGGATGTGAATAGGTAAGGGCAGGGGTGGCGTCCCATGTATGCACTTTTGTTTGTTAGTTAAGAAAAAAATTAATTTTTTAATCATTTCCTTATTTTTTTCTTCTAATTTTCTCTTCATCTAAGCAAGCAATTCTCATTCCTATTTTTTTTAATCTATTTTCTCTCTTTCCATTTTCTTTCTTCTCATTTTCTTTTCTCTCCTCTCATTTTCTTTTCTCATCCAAGCAATATGTAAAAGATGCACATTGTGTGCCTTTGTGTTCTGGACTGAGTTACGAACACAAAGAACTGGAGCAATCCAACCTGTCATGATGACACCCAAGCGTATAGTGCGCATAAAACAACGAAAATAGTAGGCATAATGACAAAAACAAACTTTGATCATATCTCATACGAGTAAACAAATGAAGACTAAAGGATAATGATCTCATGACCTTGTCCCGGCGATCCTGTCTCCCACAATCGTGTCGCCACGATCCTAGGTAGCAGCATTCAGCATGCACTAAATGCTCAGATACCAAAAACTCTCACACGCTCATATAAATACAGTAAGCAAAAGAGACAATGTATGCCCAATTTCCATTACTCTCTACCCTCCTTGCGCAGCTATTGACATAAGCATCAAAGTACATTTTGCAAGTACCTACCCCCTCGTTTCATCACTGAAAGAGTTGTGCTTATGGAGGAATCAACCACCAATTGCCTTCTCAGGTAAACCTCAGAACCCAGTTCTGAACATTGGTGTCATTTGTGGGAAAAGATAAATTTCTACTCCCAATTCCACTTTGAAAGACGCCCCCTACCACCTTCATCATGGTAAACACGAGAAAGAGGCAAACATCAACCAACCAAAACTGCGCCTTTACTGTGCGTAACCCTCCTTCCTCGAACCATTGCCCAGCGTTAAACCTTGCAGATTGTCAACCAGTTGCAGAGTCGGCCGTAGCTCGCTCGAAACCCATATAGGATAAACAGGAGACCTTTTCCACTAGAGAGAATCTCCCCCTCCTTCCCTGAGGATTCCGGCGAGGCAGCACCCCTCCCTTCAAGGAGCACCTTCTAGGGACGCTAGGCAACGGACGTCAACGCTACACCACTCCAAAAATCCAGTGGAAGATAAGGAAACTCACTTCGAACCAACCCGAGTAGTGAGCACCATCTCGGGAGGTTTTGCGGGCGGTGGAGATTCTGCAAACACCAGGAAAAGGGCCCTCCGAGCAGTAATAAGTGTAGCATCCTTATTGGAACCTAAGACTAGAAGATGACCAAAAAAGTCCTCACCGATCTTGTTTTTTGATGAGGACTACGAAAACATCATCCCGGATCACGACGACCCCATGGTCATCACCAGAATCATCACCAACGCTAAGGTCTACAGGGTTTATGGATCAAGGGAGTTCAACATATATCATGTTCCTGGACTTGTTCAACAAGCTAGGACTACCGAAGGAAGAATTAATCTCGTACACTAGAGAATAGATCAGGTTCACAGGCGACAAGATCTCCCCAGTTGTATACATCGAGGCCAACCTGACTTTAGGGAAAGCCTCCTTCTTCAAAATTGTTGAAGTAAAACTCCTAGTGGTTGACTGCCCTTCAGCTTATAATGTCATCTTGGGACGTCCTTCGTTTAACGCCTTTGGGGCGGTGATCTCCACCCCCCACTTGGCCATGAAGTTCCTAGACCAACAAGATAGGGTGGTGACCATCAAAGGAGACTAAGTGACGGCGAGGAAATGCTACAATAAAAGCCTAAAAATTGCCAAGAAACTACGCACAGCTGACTGACGTAACGATTCAACCCTGGTCATTACAGATGCAGCCAGCATCCTTTTGACTGAGTTAGACATACGTGAGGAAATCTGTGGCACGCACCCATAACCTGATGACAAGCTCTAGTCCCTTCAACTTGGCATCAGACCAGACCAGGTAACAAAGATTGGGGGACAACTTAGTCAGGAGGAGAAGTCACAGCTGATCAAAGTCTTGATAAGAAACAAAGACTAGTTCGCCTAGACTTCCGCCGATATACCAGGTCTAAACCCAAACTTTATCTGCCACCGACTTTCCATCAAGAAAGATGCAAAACCGGTGGCCCAACGCAAAAGAAAAGTAGGACTCGAGAGGCAAAAAGTATTCTAAAAACAGGTGAAGGAGCTCTTAGACGTCGGGTTTATTAGAGAAGTCTCCTACACCATGTGGCTCTCGAACATGGTATTCATCAAAAAGGCCAGCGGGAAATGGTGTATATGCGTCGATTACACCGACCTGAACTAGGTGTTCCTAAAAGACCTTTACTGTAACACCCCTTGATGTAGCAACCGGAGCGTAATCGTCATTACACCACAGTTACTAAATCCAAGTGTGTCACAGTCATCATAACAGTAATTTAAATTCTCAAGAGTCTATATTTTTTTTTTGACAATTTGCATAAGTAGAAAATACGAGCCTCAAATGAAATATAAATATATATTCAACCCATAATACAACCACTGAAATAAAATCATATTCCTTATATATATATTTTATAGTCAATTTACACAAATCACTGATGACATAGAATATAATAATTACAGAGTCCAATAAAATACAGCGGGAATAAAAACACTAAAGGGGGAAAAGTAGCAACCCAGGGATGGGTACTACCAGCAGACAAAGCCGCAACCCCATATGTACATGACGCACGACGTCCTAGTTGACACGACAGGCATCAATACCTCCACGCGGCTGCACTCTTACGTAGTCGAAAAAATCTTGTCCAGATGCTCAGGCCAATCAACCAAGGTGTAGTCCCTCTTTATCTTCCTCACGATCTTTTATCAAATATAAATATAAAACAAAAACGCACAAATATAGGAAAGAGGTGAGACACCCGTCTTTCATTACCACTATTGGCAGTAAGAAAACAGCACGGCGCAAAGCGCCCACCAAGCAATACAGTTCATATATTCATCAATAGCAACAACGGAATTTATAATAAAAGTAATTCAATTCTAAGCAATAATCAGAGTCAATAATAACAGTGATATTTATAGTAAAGGTAGAACAACAGTAAGCAATAGCAGACATATCACAATAGTATTTTCAGGAATCAGCACAACAATCAAATAATCATTTACATTCACAGGTATTCATGCTCAACAGTTTATGAGACCGACAATGAATGATGCACAATGCATTATGATACCACAATTCCTACTCCATGGAGCTAGACATAAACAATGGAGAGAAAGATCAGGAGACATGTCTCGTAACTCAATACGCGGCCAAAGTGCTATAAATCGAATTTCCACGTGCACATTCGGGCATTGTACAGACAGTCCATGCTAGATCACGATATAGGACAGCGTCTCGGTTCGGATCGTCGGTGTCTTTGCATCGGTCTACCCCACGGCACAGAGGAGCTCATAACTGTCCATGTGAGGAACCCGTACCTCGACGCTCCCAGGGCCAACAACCATATGGCACCTACGTTAATCTATTCGTACCCGCACAAAGGTGTGTTCAATCTCCTAGGCATACACCACCTTACAACAATGTCCAACGGACAAGACATATGCATGATGATACAATGTCCAGTCATGTATGTTCATCAATGATGCATTCATCATATACACTACCACAACGGTATGTAGTCATTCTCAGTATGAACATGTCATATCTCATCGAGAATTAAATCAAGAAACTCATAGCTCTTCATAGGGATTCACAACATATAGAGTTAAATTTCAATATCCATATATATATATTATGGTTTATCATTAACACCATTCTATTAAATTGATCAAGTTCCTTGATCTAGTCAATTATGCCATCTTAAGGTCAACTAACCCTTAGAAAGTTTGGCCCCACATGCCTTCAAGGTTCTAAATTTCTTTCCATATTATTCACTAGTCTCTTGATACTAATCATTTAATTTTGGTTCCATACGGGATTTATTCAATTTATCCTCATCATTAAGTATTCATGGTTTATCAAATTCCCTAATGTCCCTATTTGGGATCCTTATTTTCAAAGTCTTAAGTCTTTGGTTAATTATGAGAAGGTTAGGGTAAATAACCCTTTAAACTATGGTCTTACAAAATGTCATCATTCAATTTAATTCCTTTACTTTATTAAGAATTAGGTAAATCTCTAATTCCTCAATCTCCAAGGATGCACCAAGGCATCACCGGTACCCAAATCTTTCTCTCTCTAAAACCGTGGCCTTTCAAGGTTCTTAGAATCTCTATTCCTCTCCATTTTATGCAATGGTTTCTAGTTATCAAATCACTTAGATTTTGTCCCCCCAAAGTCAATTTCATCCCTTATGATTCCAAGTCAAAATCGTGGCCTTCCTTAATCCTTAAAATTTCATTCTTTCACATATCATGTGTTAGTTACTTAATAATTAATTACACAATTTTCATTTCTCACAAGATTAATTTATTTGCCTAAGGTCCATGCCAAAACCATGGCTTCATAGGTCTTCTAAGTTCCACATTTTATTTCTCATTTATGTATTAATTCCTTAAGATCAATTTACTTAAGCTCAATGTTTTGAGGTCATTCCATTTGCCTTATTGCTCAAGCCAAAACCATGGCCATCAATGAGTCTTCAATGTCCAATCTTTCCTTCTCTTTTAGGTATTGACTTCTTATTATTAATTCACTTAAGTTTTTAGTTCATTAAAATCAATCCAAGTGCCCAAGATTCAATGCCAAAACCGTGGCTTCATGATGTCCATTATCCAATTTTTCTTTCCACTTTTATGCATTAGTTTTCTCAACACTAATTCACTTAAATTTAGTTCATCAAAATTAATCCATTTGTCTCTTTGCCAAGACCAAAACCGTGGCACCCCTCTTGGGTATTAAACTCTCAAAGTCTTCCATTCATTAGTGTCAATACTATCATTCAATCTTTGATTATATAAGTCTTATTTCACTTGTATACAAAAACCAATATTCACCCCTAATTTCTAATCAAAACCGTGGCACTATGTTGAGGTAAGAAACTCCAAATTTTCCATTTAGCAACCCCAACATAATCAAGCACAATTAATATATCAAACATATTCAAGGGCATAATCAAGTATCAATCAATTTCAAGAATACTAAATCATACAAAATTTATAATTCAAGCAAGCATACAAAGAGCATACAAGGATGGATTTCTCCATCAACACACATACAAAGTCTTTTCACCACCATAAGTGGTTGAAGTGAGTAGTCTCCCTCTTACCTAGAGGAGACAATGCAAGAAAACAACTCCTTGGTTCCTTGATTTGCAATTTTCGGATTCCACCTTCAAGAGAACCATAAAGTGGTCAAATTCTCATATTTACAAACTAAGGATTGAAAAGAATGATCCTTGGTCACATAGGTAACCAAGGAAAACGAAAATGAGAAGAAAATGGAGAGAAATCAAGAATCTTTACCTTGGAAGATAATGGAGACAATGTTGGATTTTGAGCAAACCTTCCAAATGAAAATTGTAGAGAAGATGAAGATGAGTGTATAAATGTGTTTAGTGGAGAGAAAAATCAAAAAGCTTGGCCATCCATGGAGGAGTGATTTTCAGATTTGAAGAAGTAGGGGTAGAAAGGATGGATTTTTGAAGAGATTTTCTAAAGAGAAAGTGTAGAGGAGGTTGAGAGAAGTCTAGAAATGGTGTTTATAGAGAGAAAAGTGAAGAGGAGACTCTCCAATGGTGGCTGGAAATTTCATATCTAAGAGGAGGAAGAAGAGAAGAGGTGGAGAGAAAAATGGAGGTAGAAATGGAAAATGGAGAAACTTTCTACACAAAGAAGGTAGAGGAGTTGAAGGCAAGTGTAGAAATGGGCTTGGAGAGGAGAAAAGATGAACAAAAATGGAGGAGGAGGTAGATGGAATTTCGTGCTCATGGTGGAGGTAGAGAGAAGGAGGAGAAAAGATGAAGAAGAAGAAGAAGAAAGAAGAGAGAGAAGGTGCATAGGAAAATTTTGAAATAAAGTGGTGTAATTAATTAATTAAAGCCAAACTAATCCCCCCCAAAAGTCTTGTTCCAGTCGTGAATAAGGAGAGAGAGAAGAGAGTGGGCTGCATTTGCATGGGGAAAATGGGAGAGGAAATTTCCAAGAAGCTTCCTTCAAGCTTACATGAGAAGCTTCACACGTTTCACGATAAAGTGAAAGTAAGGTTGTCTCCTAATTAGGCACACTAACACAGATAAATATTTACACTGTCAGTATTATTTTTCCTCCAGTGTAGAAGAGTCACAGATGATGAAAATAATATTTTATTATTCATCGGATGATTTTACAGTACCGCGATTTCATTTATCGGGTAAAATTCTCGAAAAATGTAAACTTCGTAAATTGTGCCCGGCCTCGGGTTTAGTAAGATCCCCCGTCGACAAGTCCACAATTTAGAGTTTACCAGCCACAGGGAAGACATTGCATCTTCCCGGGTCTATTCAATGCGCACACAAAACGAGGAATATACTAAAATATTTGACATTTCCGAAAAATTCCTAGAAAATTCTCAAAAATCACAAATATTGTAAAATGAATATTCGTCATAAAAATTTTCAACTTTCGAAGTGCTACAGTCATTTTCCAGAGTCTGCTCAATGTACACGTAAAACGAGAAATATATTAAAATATTCAACGTCTCCGAGAAATTCTAGAAAATTTCTCATAAATCACAAATATTATAAAACGACTATTCGTCACAAAATTTTCTAACTTTTGAAACGTTACAATCGTTTTCCCAACTCTGCCCATTGTGCACGTAAAACGAGGAATAATATTATAATATTCCGTATTTTCTGAAAAATCCAGAAAAATTCCTAAAAATTTTAAATATTCTAAAATGATTATTTATCCTAAAATTATAAATTTTTGGGATGTTACATTTACCCACTCCCCAACATTGATAACCTAGTTGATAACTCATCCGGATTTAGGTTTTTGTCCTTCATGGATGCTTACTTCGGATACAATTAAATTCCCATGAGCCCGAAAGATGAAGAAAAGATCACCTTCATCACTAAAATAGGGACTTACTGCTACCGAGTGATGCTATTCAGACTTAAAAATGTTGGGGCAACTTATCAAAGGATGATGAACAAAGTCTTTGAAGGGCATATTGGTAAGATGTTAGAGGTATATATTGACTATATGATAGTCAAAACGGCGCAAACTGGTAGTCACATCAAGGACTTGGAGGAAGTATTCATCGAGGTTTGAAAGCACAACATGCGACTGAACCTAGAGAAATGCACTTTTGGAGTATAGGCTAGCAAATTTTTAGGGTTCTTACTGACAAACTGAAGAATTGAGGCCAACCTAAAAAAGTGCCAAGCCATGCATGATATGTGTAGACCTCAATCTATCAAGGAAGTGCAGGAACTCACAGGCCGGATCGCTGATAATCACATATTTTATTCATTAAGAAACCCTTATGTTTAGTTATTTACACTCTTCATGTACTTAATTGACTGAATTTGATTATGTTTTGTAAGTTTGAACTCGAATCGGACTTAATTGATTTTTTTAGCATTATTCGGGTCTTACACTGTTTCTGTATTTTAACCATATCTTGAGTTCTAAATGTCTGATAATTATGAATTTTACCTTGTAGGAAAGATAAGAAAAAGCTCTACAACTTTAATGAAGAGCTCAAAGTCAATTTCAGACATCTAGTGGAGCTAATTGGGCATGGAAATCAGAATATGAGATTTGTGACTGGAACCCGAACAGTGTGTAGTAACCAGAACATAATTCGAGTTTGGGCATATAAAATAGGCTGAAAATTTGTAATCTGAAAGTTAAGACCCAGATGTACAACTTTCATGTCAAGCACAAAACTTGATCCGGGCTCCTTGATGGAGATATTGGGTCTGAAAGTCAAAACAGAGGTGCTGAAACTGGTCCTGAATAGTCTATAGTAACTGAGTCATATCTTGGGCTGTGGGACGCATTTTTGGGTGTTTCCAGAGCCATTGGAAAGCTTAGACAATTTCCTAGAACTTTCATGAAGACCACTTGGCTCAGAAATGACGAAATCAATGAGTTCAGCAATAAAGAATTTCGGAGACAAGGTAGCTCACCTACTCACCCACCTACTCATCCACCTACTCACCCACCTACTCATCCACCTACTAATCCCATCTACCCATCTACTACTACTCTGAATCCTCTATAAAAGGAAGCATGTGGAGAGCTCTAGGAACAACACACACTTGGTGTTAAAGATAGTTTTTCATAGTTCTTGTATATTTTTCCTTCATTGTAATGGAGAGCTAAGTCACTTCTAGTCAATTCGGGACTCTTGAAGAGATTGTGGCTTGGATTCTTGAGACCTTGGTTATGTAATGTATTTGATTTATATTTGAATTCCTCTTCTCTTCTTCTTCTGTTCTCTTGATCTTGAATGCATGAATGGTGATTCTGTTTATGTTTGATCTGATTTGATCTTGGTTTAAGATTAAGTATTGTGATGAAATTTAGAACTGATTGATCTGAACTAATCACGTAATTGAAGAAGTTAGGTTACTGATTGGTGCCTAGGTTAATTGAATTCGGTGCTTAAATTGATATATATCTACATGAATGGTGCGATTGCAGATTTATGTTTATTACTTGTCAATTGAATTAAGACGATTGTCTAGTATGAATTACGGATCTCATGTTTGAGATCTCGGTTAGATCCAAGTTAACCATTCAAATGTGCTTCAAATGTTTGTTGAAAGGTCTATGATTGAATCCACCCAATCTAGGATAGATTTCTGAATTGACTGTTCTTCTAATTGTTATTTCTCTTTAAATCTTGTCACTGCGATCCTTGAACCATCAAAAGCCCCCTTTTTCTAACTTTCACTTGATTTGATCAAATTGCATCTACGATCCTTGAGGAGACGATCCGGTATTGTTCACTATACTACAAGTTTAGGTAATAACTTCGGTTATAATTTTGATTGAGTTCTAGCGCTCGTCAAAATTTTGGCTAGTCTGTCTTTGGGAACTCGTAAGTGTAATCTTTTCATTTTGAGTAACCTTACTAATTTTTGTTCTTTCTTACCTATTCTAATAGTTATTTTTCATTTACTAACATTGTTCATACCATACTAACGTTTTTATCTTAGCTTTTGAATTTTTCTGATTTAGGAAAGACGGAAAACAGGTGATTACGGGTAACTATTGCAATTTTCGAATTGAAACATGCCCAGAATGAGCTGAAACTTGGTCGGTTGAAGGAAAACAGCCTGATAAACAAGACTCACAGTAAACTGTGAGGTCACCCCTGGTTTTTCGAAATTCTATCATTTAGACCACTTTTTTAATTTTTTAATATTTTTTATTACATTTTCTAGTTTCATTTTTATGTAGATTTTGTTCTGTGTTGATTCCATAATTTTTAAAAATGTTTAGACATATTAACTAGATTTATTTTTGCATATTTTGAGTGTTATTTAGTGTATTTTGCTTAGTTGCGCTTTTGTGTTTTTGTGCTTTAGTTGATGCATGACTAGGTCCAATCCCGATATCTTGCTTGATCTTGATCCTGAGATTGATAGGACCTTGCATAGATTAATTAGAGCTCGTGTGATAAATTCCAGAGTTAATTCTGAACCTAATTTTGGGAGTGAACCTGATAACTTAAGTAATCCTGAAATTATGGCTGATAACATGCATAATAGAACCCTTAAGGAACTTGCTGCTCCTGATGTATCTTACCAATCTTTGTGCATTCAATATCCTGATCTTGATGCAGATTTTGAGTTAAAATCTGGTTTGATACACTTGTTACTAAAATTTCATGGTCTTGTGGGTGAAGATCCTCATAAGCACCTGAAAGAGTTCCATGTTGTGTGCTCAACCATGAAGCCACAAGGCATCTCTGAGGAACACATCAAGTCAAGGGCATTTCCCTTCTCACTTGTCGATGCACCAAAGATTGGTTGTTTTATCTTTCACCAGATCACCGAAGTTGGAATGACATGAAGAGGTTGTTCCTAGAGAGATTCTTCCCCGCCTCGAGAGCCGCAATTAGGAAGGATATATGTGGCATCGTACATATGTCTGGTGAGACTTTGCATGAATACCGGGAGAGATTCAAGAAGTTGTGTTCGAGCTGCCCTCATCACCAAATTAGTGACCAACTCTTGATTCAATACTTTTATGAGGGCTTGCTGCCAAATGATAGAAGCATGATCGATGCTGCCTCTGGAGGAGCCTTAGTAGACAAAACTCCTACCGCCGCAAGAGATCTGATAGCAAACATGGCAGCTAATACCCAACAGTTTGGCTCGCGGATCATCACCGCAACCAGAGGAGTTAATGAAATTCAAGCATCTCATATGGACCAACAAAGAATGGAACACAGACTAGATGAATTGACTTCTTTGGTAAGACAGATAGCAGTGAGTCAACAACCACCCATGCAGATAACTGCATCAGTGTGTGGAATTTGCTTTATTCATCTCATCCTACTGATTCATGCCCTACACTTCAGGAAGATGGTTTCGCTTTTCCAGATCAATGTGTTGCTGCAGCTGGTGTTTTTCCTGGTAGACCCCAATATCAGCAACAACAGTAAGTGGCGGATATGGTACTCTGTGACTCTTGAGTCGGTTTATTCTTCAGTTTCCTAAAATAACTGAACCCTTCTTCTCCTTCAAAATGGATGTCATCCTTTCAAACCTGAGAAAACATTTTCCTTCTCTTCCTCAAAATGCTCTGAGAAAAATCTAAAAAGTTCGATGTGAGAGATTGAGACTGTTAATGCACAAGGGTATGCCAGAAGATGTACGCTGGATAATTGAAGCAAAGGTCCGATTAGCAGGTGAGTCCTCAATTTCATTTGACTCATATATGCCCGGTCTTGGAAGAAGTTCATATTCTAAAAGGAGAAGAGCAAAAAGGTTACAAGTCTATCACAAATGTGGACGATGGAACTGCAATAAGCGATGTCGTACTTTAGGGATGGTTTCCGCAAATAGAGAAGACAAAATTTTCTTCATTAAGAATGGACTGAGTAAGGAGTCATTAGATGATATCTTATCGACTCTTGAGACGCATTCTTGTGGATTGGTGCATCGTGAAATTCTTAAATTGTGGAATCTCTTCAAGGATGAAGAAAAACGCTACAGTCTTGGGAATCTGACTCTAACAGACCCTGTTTGCCAATTTATAAGAAAATTGGATGGGAAGCTTATCCTCGACTCATAGAGACGTTTAAGAAGTTCATCGGACGTTAAACCAGAGGCGATGTGAGCCATATCCACAAACAATCTGTACATATCATCCTTTTCTTCTTCTTCATGTCATTTTTCAAAAAAAAAAAACAAAACAAAACAAAAAAACAAAAAACAAAAAAACAAAAAACAAAAAAAAATGAAAAAAAAATGAAAAAAAAGTATACTTCTTAGGGTTGGCTTTGGTAACACAAACCGTGAATGGGGAAATGCATGCATCTTGATCCAAATTTCTTAATTGAAAAATAAAGAAGGTAGATTGTATCCCACATGTGAGGCAGCCAGTCGTATTATGACCACTTGTCCATTTTGGGAGCCCTATGTTGCGCTGGTCTTGAATGGGTCGAATACTGGTCAACAATGCTTTGTCACAAAGCCGAAAGAGCAGACTACCTCTATCCCAATCTTAAGTAAGTATACACTCATCTTTCATCAAGTTTTTCTTCTCTTCAAAAAAAAAAAGAAAAAAAAGAAAAAAAAAATGGGTTCATTGCATGATTGAATAACTTTTCTCCCTTCTTGAACTGATATGCTTGGTGATGGATGATTGAATTGATGAATTGAGTTTGATGGATGCATACCTTGTGAGATTTTGAGCCTAATGGATGGATTCAACATTTATGCCATTCTCTTCTTTCTTGTGTGATTTTCACTCATGTTAATAACCACTCTAGAACTTGCTTTGATTCTTTTTGAAGCTACATGTCGCTTGCATGCATAAACATGATTGAGGCCCTCTTTCTTAATTAGCTAGTTTAACCAAATAGCCAACCTTCCTTTCAATATGATATCAAGCACTCTTTGACTTCTTGAAAATTCTCTGATTCCTGCCAACCTTGTATATTTTCCTTTGCTTAACCCCTTTGAGCTTATTTGACCATTCCTTGTTTCTAGCTCATTATGTGCCTTAAATGAAAAATCGTGTTCTTACTTTACCCTAGGGAATAAAAGAACATTAGCCTGGTTAATGAATGAGTTTTTGAACAAGTGTGGGGGTGTGTGTACAAAATGGTTGTTGAAAAAGGAAAGAGTGCCAAAAAAAAAAAAAAAAAATAAAAAAATAAAAAAAATAAAAAAAATATATATAAAAAAAAAAGAAAAGGATTGGGAAATGAATATGTAAAGGGATATACATTAGAGTTGGGATGAACTTTTATGCTTGTTATTTGAACTCAACTCTCATTTGCTTTTATTCTCTTTGGTATTTATCTTCTCATATCCATTTCATCCTCTTCTGTTACCTTGACCTCACTACAACCTTGAATAAAGTCCTCATGATTTGTATGTGCATGTGTTTTGAGTAGTGGAGAAGTAAAAGATAAGCAAGCTTATGGTAGTGCAATTTTCATGGGTTGAATTGAGTGAAATACCTACCTTTTAAACACTTGAGAGATTGAGAGGGAATCTTGTGAAGATCCATCATTCTTAATTCATTCTTTTCAACGGAAGTTTTCTTACTTGTTGGTTTGAGATGTGAAGAAATGTTACCTCATTTATGCTTTGATCCATTGAATTTCTTGTTGCTCTTCTTGCTTCATTGGGTCCTTTAGAGTTTTTAGCTTTTAAGTTTGTGTCGTTTGTCTTTGTCTTCTAACTTTAGTTTTATATGTTTTGCCTAGGAGTGCAAAAAGCTAAGTGTGGGCGAATTTGATAATCACATATTTTATTCATTAAAAAACCCTTATGTTTAGTTATTTACACTCTTCATGTACTTAATTGACTGAATTTGATTATGTTTTGTAAGTTTGAACTCGAATTAGACTTAATTGATTTTTTTAGCATTATTCGGGTCTTACACTGTTTCTGTATTTTAGCCATATCTTGAGTTCTAAATGTCTGATAATTATGAATTTTACCTTGTAGGAAAGATAAGAAAGAGCTCTACAACTTTGATGAAGAGCTCAAAGTCAATTTCAGACATCTAGTGGAGCTCATTAGGCATGGAAATCAGAATACGGGATTTGTGACTGGAACCCGAATAGTATGTAGTAACCAGAACATAATTCGAGTTTGGGCATATAAAATGGGCTGAAAATTTGTAATCTGAAAGTTAAGACCCAGATGTACAACTTTCATGTCAAGCACAAAACTTGATTCGGGCTCCTTGATGGAGATATTGGGTCTGAAAGTCAAAACAGAGGTGCTGAAACTGGTCCTGAATAGTCTGTAGTAATTGAGTCATATCTTGGGCTGTGGGACGAATTTTTGGGTGTTTCTAGAGCCATTGGAAAGCTTAGACAATTTCCTAGAACTTTCATGAAGACCACTTGGCTCAGAAATGACGAAATCAATGAGTTCAGCAATAAAGAATTTCGGAGACAAGGTAGCTCACCTACTCACCCACCTACTCATCCACCTACTCACCCACCTACTCATCTACCTACTCACCCACCTACTCATCCACCTACTAATCCCATCTACCCATCTACTACTACTCTGAATCCTTTATAAAAGGAAGCATAGGGAGAGCTCTAGGAACAACACACACTTGGTGTTAAAGATAATTTTTCATAGTTCTTGTATATTTTTCCTTCATTGTAATGGAGAGCTAAGTCACTTCTAGTCAATTCAGGACTCTTGAAGAGATTGTGGCTTGGATTCTTGAGACCTTGGTTATGTAATATATTTGATTTATATTTGAATTCCTCTTCTCTTCTTCTTCTGTTCTCTTGATCTTGAATGCATGAATGGTGATTCTGTTTATGTTTGATCTGATTTGATCTTGGTTTAAGATTAAGTATTGTGATGAAATTTAGAACTGATTGATCTGAACTAATCACATAATTGAAGAAGTTATGTTACTGATTGGTGCCTAGGTTAATTGAATTCGGTGCTTAAATTGATATATATCTACATGAATGGTGCGATTGCATATTTATGTTTATTACTTGTCAATTGAATTCTGGACGATTGTCTAGTATGAATTCTGGATCTGATGCTGAGATCTCGATTAGATCCAAGTTAACCATTCAAATGTGCTTCAAATGTTTGTTGAAAGGTCTATGATTGAATCCACCCAATCTCGGATAGATTTCTGAATTGACTGTTCTTCTAATTGTTATTTCTCTTTAAATCTTGTCACTGCGATCCTTGAACCATCAAAAGCCCCCTTTTTCTAACTTTCACTTGATTTGATCAAATTACATCTACAATCCTTGAGGAGACGATCCAGTATTGTTCAATATACTACAAGTTTAGGTAATAACTTCGGTTATAATTTTTACTGAGTTCGGCGCTCGTCAATCACTGCCTTCACATGTTTCCTGGCCAAAGCCACTCAGAAGTCCTTCCCCATTTTCCAAACTCTAAAGAAGAGGAAGAACTTTATGTGGACTTGGGAATGTGAGACTGCGTTCCAAGAACTGAAGATGTTGTCCACTCCACCCATCTTGACAAGACTAAACCCCAACGAAACGTTATACATCTACCTCTCTATCAACAATGAAGCGATTAGCTCAACTCTGATAAGAGAAACTAACGAAGGTCAGAGGTCAATTTACTTCATCAATAAAGTCCTCCAAGGCCCCGAAATCCGCTACCAAAAAAATTAAAAAGCTGGCTCTGGCTCTAGTAATCACCATGCAAAGGCTAAGGCAATATTTGCAGCGTCATCCTATTGTAGTAAGGATTGATTAGCCAACCAAACAGGTGTTACATAAGCTAGACCTCACAGGAAAAAATGATCGCCTGGTTAGTAGAGCTCTCTAAATTCAGGATCACCTACGAGCCTAGATCAGCCATGAAGGCTCAAGTATTATATGACTTCCTAGCATAAATAAGCTTGGACTCTAGCCACCCTAAAGTGCACTCTTGGACTATCTACATTGATGGATCCTCAAATCCCAAAAAGTGTGGAGCCAGAGTTATATTGGAAAGCGAAGCTAGCCTAGTATTGGAACATTTGTTGAGATTTGAATTCCCCATATTTAATAACTAGGCCGAATACAAGGCATACATAGCAGGCATGAACCTAGCCAAGGAAATGGGGGCAAAAGACATAGTCTTATGCACCAATTCACAACTGCTAACAACTCAAATAAAAGGGAAATATCAGGCCAAGGAACCCCTACTGCAGAAGTACTTGGCCAGAGTGAAAGAATTGATGGAGAATTTTGACAACATCAAAGTATAGCACATCCCAAGGGAATGTAACTCTAGGGTCGATATCCTGTCAAAGCTTGCCAACACCAAAGGTACAAGCAATAATATGTTAGTGATCCAAGATACTTTACCTTTTCTTAGTGTCACGGACAATGAAATCCTTCTACTGGAAAGCGAGAAAACATGGATGACTCCTATAGTAGCCTACCTCCACAGTGGCGTACTTCCTGAGGATCAGAAAAAACCCAAAAGATAGTTTGGACAACAATCTGGTATACTATTTATGATAATCAGCTATATTGCCGAGGCTTTTCTTCCCCTCTCCTTAAATGCCTTGGCCCTAAGGAGGCAGAATATGTCTTAGTCGAAATCCATGACGGAAGCTCGGGACATCATCTCGGGGGCAAGTTCTTAGCCCATACAGCGTTAAGAGCGGGACATTACTTGTCCATTATGGAAGCCGACAGTAAAGAGCATGTTCAAAAGTATGACCAGTGCCAAGACCACTCAGATGTCTGGGCGGCACTACCAAAAGAGCTACCAACAATATTGGTTCCCTTGCTTTTCTACCAATAGGGAATGGACATCTTGGGCCATTTTCCTCAAACACTAGGGCGAGTCAAATACTTATCAATGGTCATCCATTACTTTACCAAGTGGATTGAGGCTGAACCATTGGCTACGATCACCTCCACGCGAATCCAAAAGTTCACTCATAAGAATATCATCAGTAAATTTGGAATCCCAGAGTCGATTCTCACAAACAATGGAACCCAATTCACCGATAAGAACTTCAAAGACCTCTTAGTCGGGCTCAAAATCAAACAATATTTCACTTCGGTCGAACATCCAAATACCAATGGGTAGGCCAAAGTTGCCAATCGAGTAATACTTAGGGGGATTAAGAAAAGATTAGATGATGCCAAAGAAAACTAGGTAGAACAACTCGATCATGTCCTATAGGCATATCGAACCATACCACACTCCACCACGGGCCAAACCACTTTCAAGTTGACCTACGATTGCGGGGCCATGATCCCAATGAAAATAAGAGAACTAAGTTGGAGGAAACAAAGTTTCTCCGAAAAACGAACTCGGACCTCATCCACCAGGAACTCAACTTACTCAAAGTACAACGTCACATTGCCCACGTCCGTGAAGTAGCCCTTAAGCAGAGGATCGCTGCACAGTACAATTCCAAGGTAATCCTACACCAGTTTAACTTAAACGGACATTGGAGGGAGAAGCACGAGATACAGGAAATTGGCTCCCAACTGGGAAAGGCCCTACATGATTATATCCAAAACCAACATGGGAGCCAATACTTTGGAAACACTCTCAAGTAAGGCAATCAAAAACTTCTGCAATGCTGATAAGCTGAGAAGATATTATAGCTAAGAATAATGTTAATTTGTAACTCTTGCCATGTAAGTAGCACATTCTGATGGCAATAAATTGTTGTTTCTTCATCACTATCACCCTATCTCAAAGCTGGTACCTCGGCTGCAACCCTGAGTCCCCGAGTACTTCAACTCGACAATATCTACAACCACCTCGAGTCCTTAGATACTTGGGCCTGTTATAACCCACAGGGTCACCACGCCTTGCTGAGATTCGAGGAATACAAGGTCCAAAAAGATTAGGTATTTTGATATCCTTACATAACGGCCAAACTAGGGAAGCCATGTCAACACCCTTCGGGGTCAAGCAGAGCATTCAAGGGTTCTCGCCCATACTCATTTGAGCCTAACCATAACCCATAAACCTACCATAGTTTATAGAGGTTAAGCGTAATCGATCGTTGCCCGAGATTATGGACCCCACACCCAAAGGCTTCCGTGTCATGCACATTAAACGAACCCAACCACCGAAATTCAAGCTTCAGACTCATCTCAGCTGGCAAAATACGTGTTTGTTAAAGTTAAACGAACCCAACTATTGAGATTTGAGTTTCAGACTCATCTCGGTTGGAAAAATGCATGCTCGTCCAAGTTAAACGAACCCAACCAATGAGATTCGAGCTTCAGACTCATCTTAGCTGGCAAAATGCATGTTCGTCCGAGATAAACGAACTTAACCACCGAGATTCGAGCTATGAACTCATTTCGACTAGCAAAATGCATGTTCGTTCAGGATAAATAAACCTGACCTTCGAGATTCAAGCTTCATATTCATCTTGGTCGGCAAAATAGGTGTTTGCTCATTCCAACGAATCTCATCCCCAAGATTGAGCATTGAACTCATCTAAAATAAACAAGGAAAACATTCATCACGAAAGTTCTAAGATCAAGCTTTGGACCCACCACGAGAGAACAAAAGTAAAATAAAAGCCTAGCAGTATCAAAACACAGTGGATATTCAAAGGAAATAAATGCTTAATATTATTATTCACATTTTATACATCATCTCAGTCCTATAAGGGGAGCCTACGAGCTACACTAGTGTTTATCCCTTTTTAGGCTACAAGTAATACAGTTAAGAGTATGATATCACTCTCACAAGAAATAAAGCTACTTCTAATGTAAATTATTAACCAATAGCTCAGTTAATTCTATTCAAGAACATTTAAAATTGGGAAAAGAGTGCAAGTGAATTAAAATACTTAAATGTAGTAAATTGGGAAGTAAAGTGAATGATTAGAAAATGGGGAATCCTTCTTCACCTCCTACTTTAATTGATAACATGCAATCCTTTTAAGTAACATAAATGAAATGATTAGGTTAGCTTGAGAATTTAACTTAGTTACAAGCCTATGTCTAGGTCAATCAATCATGCTTTAGTTACCTAATTCACTATGTTTCTATGAGAACTAGTGCAAAATTCACTTATTAAGATCTATTCTCAATAATTACTATGCATAGCTAAGAGGTATATTTCTATCACATTAGGGAATCAACTTATCCCGCAATTAGAATGAAATCGAACATGCATCAACCATACATATGATCTCAAATCCAAATTCCTATGTCCAGGTTCATCAGATTTCAACAAATCACTTAAAAGTTGGCCAAACTATCAAGAGCATTAAGGTCCATATGATTAAACAAAACCAAACATCTATATAAACTCAAAGGATTACAAAACCAATCAATATCCATAGGAGGATCCAAAGAAATCCATATACATAGCTTATCTAGCCATAAAACACAAAAAATACAAGCATATTCATCATGTTCATGATACAATAAGAGAAAAAAAATGAAAAGAAAGGAAGAAAACTCAATAGATGTAGCCTTTTATGCTTGAATCATCCTCCATGTAGAAGATGATCTCTAACCTTGGCTTCCATAGCTTCCTCTAGGTCTCAAACACTAAAATCTAGCAGCTGTGTTCTAAAATTGATAAAAAGCTACTGTGAAATCTGATAAAATAATATTTATAGGCTTAGAATTTTATTTCACGTTGTGGCATTACACACATCATGCCACAGTGCATGTTCAATTTAGGTCATCACGTCGTGACATTAATTCCAATGCGCTGCAGCGTTCAAGCCTCAGGTCTCTCTATCTGAAGCTAGGGATGCACCACGCCGCGTCATTGACATATCTGCATTGTGACGTGAGGTGCTGAATTCCACACTTGACTTTCTCTTTGGCTTCCTCTTTCAATGTTGGTCCAAATCTTCTAAGTTTCTGCTTGATTGGATCCCTTCCTGTAATAGAGAAATCACCAATTTAATAATAAATGCAAATGTACTCAATTTATCAAAGATATAGAAATATTTCCTCAAA
Source organism: Ormosia emarginata (assembly GCA_029884605.1). Taxonomy (NCBI): domain Eukaryota; kingdom Viridiplantae; phylum Streptophyta; class Magnoliopsida; order Fabales; family Fabaceae; genus Ormosia; species Ormosia emarginata. The sequence goes on along the minus strand of JAQQTP010000077.1, from coordinate 44,781,947 downwards.
TTCACAATGGAAGACATCAAGATTGACTTATATGAACATGAGGCTAAAGTCCTCCATTCATGCATAAAAACAAGGACTAAGCAATCATTATAGCACAAATATATGGCACAAATAATTATATTTTGTGGAGTTATCACACCCCCAAACCCAGATTTTTGCTTGTCCTCGAGCAAAACAAAGTACACTTACATTGATCAACTTTGTTAACTTGCATTCAACAACTTTGTACATTCCATTTTCACTTAAACCAAACTAATGTATGATGATTGCATAAAACCTCAAAGAATACACATGCCTCATAATGAGCTTCACACATACACAATCCTCATCATGCTAACATTCACAATTTCCTTTTATACAAGATATATTTCCCATACTCATGCAAACAAAACTTCTTCTAATCAATTCATACTCACCCAGATAAGTTTATGAGCATACACATGAATATGAATCATTGAATTCACAAGATTGTAATTCAACTCTCTCTCCACTAATGTAAATCACATAAAATTGAGGATCAAAAGAGTCTTTAATAACTTATAATGTAAGGCCAATGGTATGAGTTAAAGAACAAAACAGAAATGATTTAATACAAATATTGAGAAACATAAACATGCAACTTTAAGACTTGAGCCATAAACTAATACAATTAGGGTGTACTAATAAGACTCTCCAGAACCATTCTTTCATTGGTTTTGCCTTTTGTTTATTTGCTTGTTTTGTTCTTTTTCTTTTTTTTTTCTAACCACTTTCTTTCACAACACATGGTTCCTTCAAATCACTTTTATACTGACATAAGCACTTATACTCTTTAATCACAGGACTCAAGTCAAGAAATAATATATTATACACTCAACAATTATTGATGGTAAGATGGAAATGTAATATTTTCACATGCATTTAGAATGGTAACATGTTAAGGGATATGTAGGTGATGAAAAATATATAAGGCCAAACATACATCAAGCTTCAAAGGGGACCTATAGATATGATCATGTAAAGGTAAGCTTTTTAGGCTCAATCGGTCCAAACAATGCCTTAATCATTTCCTCAATCATGCACAATCTAGGATTTTGCCTCAAGAGAGTTCAAAAACAATTTCAAGGATAGTTGAAACTTTTCACATGTGCAATCCACAAACTTTTTCTAGACAAGAATTCTTATCATTTTCAAAGTTAAACAAGCATACAAGTGGAAAATGCATCATGCATAAAAAGAGACTAGATTGCTTCAGCATGCTTCAAAGATTGCATATAGATTCGCAAAAATATTAAGGTCAATTTGCATCCATATCTATCATTGTGCAACCATTTCACACTAGTTACATTTGGCAACATGATATCCTTTAAAATTTTTCCATCATTATTAATCATCCATAAAACCATTATGACTCATATTGTGAAAGGGAACGACAATTGTATCTTGAATGAGATTTTCATTAAATTTTCATCAAGATATACATTCCTATGAATATTATCAAAACATAAATAGTCACAAACATAAATAGTTGTACTAAAACACATACATATAATACCCAAAATAAACAGTACTAATATACAATCACAATAATACTACCTCATACATGTACATTAAAATAAATAGTCTTAGACATCCCCCCAAACCTGAGGGAAACAATATCATCATTGTACACAAAATAACTTGCAATAATATATGAAAGAAAATACAATGAAAGCAAATGCCCTGAATGCTATGAGGGCTAGATGGATACCTCATCACTGTCTGTGGCCGCATCATTTGCATCCTCATCCTCTGGTATAGGCTGTGCAACATCCGTTTTTGTTCCAACTCCATCTGCATCAGCAGCTTGTGGATCTTGCAGCCACGAGGAAGGGTCAGCAACAGCCTCGGGTGGAAACTCTAGGATAAGAAAATCCTCCATGGGCAACTGTAAGTATTCTGCCATCCACATTTGAGTCTGGATAGTGTATTGGTACTGGCAAGTCTGCAAGGCCATAAATCGAGCCATATGGGCCTCTATTTGGGCTCGCCAGTATGCGTCAGCTAAAAGGGCTACCTTGGGCTCTCTAGCGGCCTGTCTTGGTTGAGTTAGTGCGGGGGCTAAAGTTGCTTGAGTAGCTCCCAACCTCTAAATGAGATAATCATTAAGAGGTTATTTCATATCCTCATGTGGCCTTGTCTATACAAACGGTCTCTGGAAAAAATGTATGAATGAGGGAAGGGAAGAAAAGACTCCTGCACTCCCTCACAAATCTCTTAATCTGATCCTAGATAAGACGGACAACGTTAATGGAGCAGTGCTCGACGATAACATATATGAGAATCGCCCAGTCGCGGGTCACCTTGGATAAGTTGTTTGACAGGAGAATCCGAGTGGAGATGAAATGATACTAGGCCTTGGCCTCTGGTGTCAAGCAGCATCGGGAGAAGAACTGTGCTTTGTTGGTCTTTACACTCAAAGTCCAGAGCACAAGTTATGCCTCAGCAGTGCAGATCCTAGCAGTGATGATGTTGAGGTTAATCCCCTTTTCCAGCTCCCATCAAAGGAATAGTGTGTACTCACAGATCTCCAGGGGAGCAGGTATGTTCAACGCGACTGTGATGACTATCAAGAGTAAGAGACAGGTGATAAACACATATTTTATTCATTAAAAAACCCTTATATTTAGTCATTTACACTCTCCATATTCTTAATTGATTGAGTTTGACATGATTTTGTGAGTTTGAGCTCAAATTGGTCCTAATTGAATATTTTCAGCATTATTGAGATTTTACACTATTTCTGTATTTTGGTCATAACTTGAGTTCCTGATATCTGACAATCATGAATTTTATCTTGTAGGAAAGCTAAGAGGAAGCTCTACAACTTTGATGAAGAGCTCGAAGTCCGATTCAGATGTCTAAGGGACCTAAGTTTACATGGAAGTCAGAATACGGGTTCTGTCAGTAGAATCCGAACAGTGTGCACTCATAAAATCATATCTCAAGATTTAATAATGGAGATGGGCTGAAATTTGGACAGTGGATAGTCAAGATCCAAATAAACAACTTTCATGAAGAACACATTTTGAGAAAAAGAAGTCTAGTAGGTCATTTTGAGCTTGCAAGTCGGAACAGAGGTGCTAAAGTTGGGTTTGAGCAACCTATGATATTTGGGACATATCTTGGGCTTAAGGAAGCCAAATTTGACGAACCAGCTATCCATTTTATAGCCAAGACAAGGATCTACAACTTTCATGAAGAACACTTTTCGTGAATCTGAAGTATAGTGGGTCGTTTTTGGCTTCCAAGTCAGACACGAAATTTTCATCCATCCACTAATCCACTAATCCACTCATCCATCCACTAATCCATCCATCCACTCATCCACTAACTCACCCACTCATCCACTCATACACTAATCCAACCACTTAACCACTCCACCCACCCACTCCACTAACCCACTCATCCATCCACTCACCTTTGTCATTTTGTTACCCTAGACTTCTATAAAAGGGCACCATTGGTTATCATAGGGAGGGGGGAACTCTCCTTCATTTTCTCTCAGTTTTTCTTGTGACTTCTTTCTAGCTATGTGTAACTAAACCTCCCTTGGTTAAGGGGATGATGAAACCGCTAGTATTAATGTTGTAAACTTTGCATATTTGATTATTTCAACACAGTTATGTTTTTATTCATATATTTCTGAATCTATTGTTGGTATGAAGGTTTTTGTACTTGTTCCTACTTTCAAAGTAGTAGATCTAGGTTTATTATGCGCGGTTGCGGTAGTAGATCTAGTGGGATGTATGATGTTCATGTGGGTATAATTATCTTTGTGCTATTTGCCGCTTATAAAAGTGGTAGATCTGGGTTTATTATGCTTGCGGTTGCGGTATTATATCTAGAGAAATATATGTTCTAAGTAATTTAATCCCTGTGTGATTAGACCTTAGTGTAATTGGTTATCTAAATCTTAATGCAATTGTTGGATAGTTGTAAGAGCGGTTGCTTTATGACTAATCAGTGATTAAGAGTTGATTTGAGCGGTTGCTAAATTGGCCAACACGTAAGGAAAACAGAGATTTACTCTCACAATTGCATAAAAATATAATTGAGCATGTTGGAATAAAAGGATATGTGGATTTACATTATCATATAAATCTAGTGGTGGATTCAATCTCTTAACCAATTTTCTTATATTGTTGATTTCAGTTTGTTTATTGTTATCTTTGAAGTCGTTCATTGTTCATCAAAACTCCAAAACCCCCTTTTACTTGTTTATTGTTAATCGAGTCTAAATTGGGAATTGTTTAATAGTGTTAATTGAATTGGTTCTCTGTGGATCGACCCTTACTAACTACAACTAGTTGTAAGGTTTTTATTTTCTCGGTGGGCCGACAACCGATTTTTATCTTAATTTTAATCACTACATCCGCACGCATCGAATTTTGGCGCCGTTCTTGGGGAACCAATTTTTTCAATTACACTATTAATTTATTTCCTATTTTTATTCTGTTTTTATTTTATTTTATTTTATTTTATTTTTAATCTTTCTTTCTGAGTGTTTTGTAGGTGTTGATGTCCTTTGAAGGAGTAGACGAAGGATTGCTAAATTTGAGAACTATATTGATCAACTCACTTCACATCCTCAATTTCCTTCCATCCTAGGCTAACTTCCAACTCACACACCTGCCGACATTGAAGTCGCCCGCTTACATTGATCTATCAAGTTCGAGACATTTGAGCCATCCGAAATATCCGAAGAAGTGACAATGGCAAAAACACTTTAAGGGCATTGGGTGCTCCAGATCTAGATCAACACCTCTTTGCATAGACATTCTTGAAAATGAAGAGGCATTTGAATTGAAATCGGTTTAATCCATCTCTTGCCATCTTTCAATGGATTACCCGGAGAGGACCCTAACAAGCACTTGAAGGAAATCCATGTGGTATGTTCTAGCATGAAACCTGCAGAATTCATGTAGAGCAAGTCAAGTTGAGAGCTTTTCCATTCTCATTGAAAGACTCACTAAGGAGTGGCTTTACTACTTGCCACCCGGATCCATCCAATCATGGCGGGACATGGCCCGAACTTTCCTAGACAGATACTTCCCCGCCTCAAAAGCTGCAACAATCGAAAAGAAATCATGGTATTCAACAAAGGCATGGGAATCACTCCATGACTACTCTGGGAGAGATTTAAGAAGCTATGTTTCAGCTGCCCTCATCATCAAATAAGTGAGCAGCCTTTTAATTCAAGATTTTCTATGAAGGCTTACAAGTGATGGATCGCAACATGATTGATCTTTGCTAGCGGAGGAGGAGCATTGATTGATAAAACTCCTCAAGAAGCTAGAAACTTGATCTCAAGAATGGTGCCAATACTCAACAATTCTACTCTAGAAATGACACCGGAGTAAGAGCGGTGAAAGAAGTAGAGACAACCAAGATATCAAAGAAAAATGACTCAATTGATCTATGGTTCAAATGCGGTTAATGGATTCGGGTAAAGCACCAGCTCATGCTTGTGGGATCTGTTGTTCATCCGGACATCCCACCGATATGTGTCCCACTCTCCAAGAAGACACAAATGAGGAGGTAAGAGCAAGAGGGGATATCTTTGGACTTTCAAAAAATTACAACCCCTACTCAAACACATATAATCCGGGTTGGAGGGATCATCCAAATTTCAGCTATGCAAAGCAACCTCAAAATCAACCTCCAAATATGGACCTTCAAGATTCCAACAAAGGCAAGTACCTTTCCCTCGAGACAAGAAGAAGTTCAAGCTCCTAAGCAATCTGAGCCTTCATTAGAGGAGCTAGTAAAACAAATGGCCACTAATAATTTGCAGTTCCAATAAGAAACAAATGCAACTATACAAAGTTTCAAACAAGAAACAAGGACTGCAATCAATAACTTGCAGAATCAGATAGGACAGCTTGTCCACAAATTCAACAAGTTTCAAAGCCAAGCTTTAGGGAAACTACCCTCACAAATGTAAGTGAATCCGAGGGAAAATGCTAGTCTTTGTCACATTGAGAAGCGGAAAGACGATGGATGAGCCTACCTCTCTTCCACCAATCATTCAAGAGAAGGATGAACCACCCAAAGAAGCAAATGATAAGGGGCAAACTTCCAAAACCCCTAAGGTAAGTATTTCTAAACCCCTTCCTAAATATGTTACTAAAGCTCCTTTTCCTAGTAGGTTGGTTAAAACCAAGAAAGAAGAAGCAAGAAAAAAGAAATACTTGAGACTTTTAGGAAGGTAGAGATTAATATCCCTTTGTTAGATGCCATTAAGCGTGTACCTAGATATGCAAAATTTCGAAAGAATTATGCACTAACAAGAGGAAGTTAAAAGGAAATGAAAAGGTCCAAGTGGGAGAAAATGTTTCAAATTGTAATTAAAAAGAAACTCCCAACCAAATGTAAGGACCCCGGCACATTCACCATTCCATGCACTATAGGTAACACAAGGTTTGAAAGGGCAATGCTTGATTTAGGTGCATCTATAAATGTCATGCCATATTCTATTTATGCATCTTTATACTTGGGTCCTTTGGAACCTACTGGTGTTGTTATTCAATTGGCTGATAGATCTAATGCATACCCTAAGGGTGTGGTTGAAGATGTTTTGGTACAGTGAATGAATTAGTGTTTCCTAAGTGAGACTTCTATGTTTTGGACATGGAAGAGGATGAGTCTCCCAAATCTGCTCCTATCTTGCTAGGAAGACCATTTTTGAAGACTGCACGGACAAAAATTGATGTGCACTCAGGAATTCTAACAATGGAATTTGATGGGGAATTAATTAGATTCAATATTTTTGAAGCTATGAGATACCCAAGTGATGTGCACTCAACTTGTTTAATTGATTCTTTTGATCCTTTTGATTCTTTAATTTCTGCAGCTTTTGATACTGACCATTTTGATGCTCTTGATACAATTCTAACTCATAGCTTAGATGTACGGGAGGAAAAGAAGAAGAGTGAAGAAGAGCCATGGAGTGAAGACATTGATGAAATTGTTCTTTGCCTTACAAGAGCTCTCTTCCACTCTAGAAGAGCATGAGGTAACTTTTGTTGATTTACCCGTTACTACCGATATACCTCAACCTTCTCATTGTGCGGGCACTGAATTGGAACCGAAAGCACTACCCGATCATCTTAAATACATCTTCTTGGGGAGAAGGACACCCTTCCAATAATAATTGCAAAGTCACTCACCCAAGAGCAAGAAGAGAAAGCGGTAGTCGTTTTGCGGGAACATAAGACACCATTGGTTGGTCAATAGGCGATATCAAGGGTATTAGTCCCTCCGTTTGTATGCACAGGATATTAATGGAGGAGGATACTAAACCTGTGAGAGACCCTCGGCGGAGATTGAATCCTCCCATGATGGAGGTTGTGAAAAAGGAGATCTTGAAGCTCCTAAGTGTGGGGGTGATCTACCCCATTTCGACAAAGCAAGTGGGTAAGCCCAGTCCGGGTAGTACCAAAGAAATCTGGAATTACTTGTGGTAAAGAAATGCTGAAAATGAGCTTATTCCCACTAGGTTACGAGACGGTGGTGGCGTGTTTGTATTGATTACAGAAGTTGAATGCCGCCACGAGAAAAGACCACTTTCCTTTACCTTTCATTGATCAAATGTTAGAAAGATTAGTGGTCATTCTTATTATTGTTTTCTCGGATGGTTTTTCATGTTACAATCGATTGCCATAGCTCCGAAGACCAAGACAAGACTACATTCACTTGTCCATTTGGTACCTTTGCATATAGGCGAATGCCTTTTGGACTCTGCAATGCACCAGGAACTTTCCAAAGATGCATGATGAGTATATTTTCTCGATTACATTGAAAACATCATTGAGGTTTTTATGGATGACTTTAGTGTCTTTGGAAATGATTTTGAAAATTGTTTGGAACATTTAACTTTGGTGCTTAAAAGATGCATTGACACTAACCTGGTAGTCGAATTGGGAAAAATGTCATTTCATGGTGAATGAAGGTATTGTGTTAGGTCATGTAATTTCGCTAGGGGAATTGAAGTAGATAAAGCTAAGGTAGAACTCATGCATTCTTTGCCACCACCCACTAGTGTGCGGGAGATTCGTTCTTTTATTGGTCATGCGAGGTTTCTACCGGAGATTCATTAAAGACTTTTCTAAAGTCTCATTGCCCCTTTGCGAGACTTCTTCAAAGATGTTAATTTTAACTTTGATGAGAAATGTATGGAAGCTTTCAATAAACTCAAGAAGTTGTTAACTATTGCACCTATCATTAGGCCACCCAACCGGGAGTTACCTTTTGAACTAATGTGTGATGCCGTGACTTTGCAAGAGGAGCTGTCTTGGGACAACGAGTTGATAGAGTTCCTTATGCCATTTACTATGCATCAAGGACTCTAAATGATGCTCAACTTAATTACTCAACCACGTAAAAGGAACTTCTAGTTGTTGTATTTGCTTTAGAAAAATTTAGATCATATCTAATTGGTTCTAAAGTGATTGTGTTTTCGATCATGCGCCTTGAAGTATCTTCTAACAAAGAAAGAAGCAAAGCCTAGATTGCTCCGATGGATTTTATTGCTCCAGAATTTGACTTGGAGATTAAAGACAAGAAAGGGAGCGAAAACTTGGTGGCCGATCACTTGAGTAGATTGGTAATCGAAGAGGAAGAAATGCCTATCATGGAGACTTTTCGGATGAATATTTGATGGTTGTCAACACCATAATCCCTTGGTATGCTTGACATTGTTAACTACCTGGTTACTAAGGACTTTCCGAGGGTTTGAACAAGGCCCAAAGAGATAAATTAAGGAGTATTTGTAAATACTATATCCGGGATGACCCGTACTTATGGAAGCATTGTGCGATCAAGTCATTAGGAGGTGCATTCTTGATTCTCGAGACACACTCCATCCTCTCCTTTTGCCACACCTATGCATGTGGAGGACACTTTGGCGAGTGAAGGACAGCCAATAAAGTGCTTGACAAAGGTGGTTTCTATTGGCCTTCAATTTTCAAAGACGCTTACAACTTCGTAAGTCTTGTGACCGCTGTCAGAGAACAGGTAATATTGGTCCTCGTAATCAAATGCCTCAGACTCCGATCATTTTTGTGGAACTCTTTGATGTGTGGGGTATTGATTTCATGGGACCATTCCCTCCTTCATTTGGTTTCACATACATTCTTTATCTGTTGATTATGTGTCTAAATGGGTGGAAGCAAAAGCCACTCGATCTGATGATTCTAAAACTGTTGCAGATTTTGTTAAGTCACATATTTTCTCCAGGTTCGGGACCCCAAGGGCTATCATCAGTGACCAAGGGACCCATTTCTGCAACAAAACCTTTGATGCTCTATTGAAGAGATATGGAGTAATGCACGAATTTCCACTCCTTACCATCCACGACAAATGGGCAAACTGAAGTGTCCAACCGGGAGATTAAGTCAATCCTTGAAAAGACAGTGAATCCCTCAAGAAAGGATTGGAGCACTCGACTTGAAGATGCTTTATGGGCTTATAGGACTGCCTATAAGACTCCCATCGGCATGTCACCATTTCGGTTGGTGTATGGAAAGCCCTGTCATTTGCCCGTTGAGTTGCAACATCGATCTTACTGGGCCATTAAACAAGTTAATATGGAATTGGAAGGTCTTGGAAAGCAAAGGAAGTTCCGCTTACGAGGAATTGGAAGAACTAAGAAATGAGGCCTTTGAGAATGCCCCGATTTATAAGACTAAAGCTAAGGCATTCCACGACCAATTGATTTCCGAGAAAGAAATTTCACGAGAGGACAAAAAGTCCTGCTATTCCAATCAAGACTCAAATTATTTCCGGTAAACTGCGTTCTAAGTGGATTGGGCCGTTTGTGGTAACTAATGTTTTTCCTTTTGGTGCGAATTGAGATCGGGAGTGAAATTTCTGGCAAAGCATTTAAGGTCAATGGTCATCGTCTCAAACCATATCATGAACTTCTTGACAGTGCAGAGATGGAAGTGATGACCCTCATCCTTCCACAATATGAGGAGCATTGAAAGTATCATCATGTCGGGCTGAGGACAATAAACTAAGCGCTCATTGGGAGGCAACCCAACCAGATTTGCTCTCTTTATCCCTTTTTATTTTGTGTTTTCATTAGTTTCTTAGATTATGTTTTTATCTGTTTGTTGGTTGTAAGCATTTGAATCTCTAAAAAAAAAAAAAAAAAAAAAAGAAAAAAAAAAGCAGCTGTGTGCCCGACAATAAGGTAGGTAGTGCCATTAAATTTTGTCACTCGGAAGCATGTGAAGGTCACTTTTCTTCACGACAACAACTGCGAAAATCTTGCAGTATGGATTTTATTGGCCTACTTTATTCAAGGTCTGTTACACCTTTTGCAAAAGTTGCGGAAATTGGTCAAAAAGGTTCTGCTTTGAGATTATCATCTGCACCTACTCCTTGAAAAATTGAGATCTAGGTGGCGCGGTTCTTTTGCTGTCAAACACGTGTATCCTCTGGGGCCGTAGATATTGAGGATCCTAGGAATGGTAATGCGCTTAAAGTTAATGGACAAAGACTCAACCATTCCTGGAAAACCAAGTTCTTAAGTTTTTTTTTTGTGTTGCCGGTTAAGTGGCGGATACGGTACTCCGTGACTCTCAAGTCGGTTTATTTTTCAGTTTCCCAAAATAATTGAATCCTTCTTCTCCTTCAAAATGGATGTCATTCTTTCAAACCTGAGAAAACATTTTCCTTCTCTTCCTCAAAATGCTCTGAGAAAAATCTACAAAGTTCGATGTGAAAGATTGAGACTGTTAATGCACAAAGGTATGCCGAAGAAGATGTACTGCTGGATAATTGAAGCAAAGGTTCGATTAGCGGTGAGTCCTCAATTTCATTTGACTCATATATGCCCTAGGTCTTGGAAGAAGTTCATATTCTAAAAGGAGAAGAGCAAAAAGGTTACAAGTCTCTGTCACAAATGTGGACGATGGAACTGTAACAAGCGATGTCATACTTTGGGGATGGTTTCCGCAAATAGAGAAGATAAAATTTTCTTCATTAAGAATGGATGAGTAAGGAGTCATTAGATGATATCTTATCGACTCTTGAGACGCATTCTTGTGGATTGGTGCATCGTGAAATTCTTAAATTGTGGAATCTCTTCAAGGATGAAGAAAAACGCTACGATCTTGGGAATCGACTCTAAAAGACCACTGTTTGCCAATTTTTAAGAAAATTGGATGGGAAGCTTATCCTCGACTCATAGAAGACGTTTAAGCCGTTCTTGGACGTTAAACCGAGAGGCGGATGTGAGCCACATCCACAAACAATCTGTACATATCATCTTCTTCTTCTTCTTCTTCATGTCATCTCTAAAAAAAAAAAAAAAAAAAAAAAAAAAAAAAAAAAAAAAAAAAAAAATAAAAAAAAAATTATGTATACGTCTTAGGGTTGGCTTTGGTAACACACACCGTGAATGGGAAATGCATGCATCTGATCCAGCCTTCTTAATTGAAAAACAAAGAAGGTAGATTGTATCCCACATGTGAGGCACCAATCGTATTATGGCCACTTGTCCCTTTTGGGAGCCCTATGTTGCTTGTTTGGTCTTGAATGGGTCGAATCTTGGTCAACAATGCTTTGGCACAAAGCCGAAATAGCAGACTACCTCCATCCCAATCTTAAGTAAGTATACACTTATCTTTCATCAAGTTTTTCTAACAATTTCAAAAAAAAAAAAAAGAGGACGTGATGTCTATCGCACTCATGACGCGGATATAAAGATACGCCATGGACACTTGTACATACAGTATGTCATCATTTTCTATTTCTTTTATCTTTGTATCATTTTGTTGTATTTTGATTTTTGTACAGACGATCCTTTGAGCAGGGTCCTTCAGGGGTTTCTAGACTTCTTTACCTTGATGGTTTTCTTGAAGTCAAAAAAAAAATAAAAAAAAAAATAAAAAAAAAAAAAAAAAAAAAAAAGTAAAAAAAAAAGGAGAAAAGATTCTGTGTTTCTTAATTTCAACCTTTTCTGACAATAGCCAACCTACCCTCATAGGTGCAATTATTCCCTTTCCATTCTTTTTCCTACTTAAACACTCCATTTTCTCCATTTTCCTTCAACTCGAAAACACTCAAAGGGAGGAAGAGTATAGAATGGGGCCTTCTATTCGTAACCTCAAAAATGTCTGTGTTTTTGTGGGTCGAGTTATGGGAAGGGATTAGAGTTTGTAAACGCAGCTAGCACTCTTGGTCGATCACTTGCTGCGAGGAATATTCATCTTGTATATGGGGAGGTTGTCGTGGGTTAATGGGGGCTGTATCACTGCTACTTTTATAGGAGGCAATCAGGTTTTAGGTGTTATTCCTAAACCTTTGGCTGAAAATGACATCACTGGAAAGACAGTTGGAGAAGAAATTCAAGTAACATCTATGCATGGACGAATGAAAACAATGGTTGACAATTCTGATGCATTTATTGTCTTACCAGGTGGTTTTGGTACTTTAGAAGAAATTTTTCAAATTGTCTCTTGGGCCGAACTAAACATCCACCATAGACCCATTGGTTTGTTGAATGTTAATAATTTCTTTGATCTTTTGTTATCTTTTCTTGACAAAGTCATGTGGAACATAAATTTATCACTCCTTCAAAGAAGACAACTTCTTATCTCTCGCCTCCACTATTGATGAGCTCATTGATAAATTAGAAGCTTTTGAGTATGTACCGATCCGGTATTAGCTCGGATAGATTGGTCAACAGAAGCGGCGAAGGAAGTAACAAGAAACAAAAGCCGATCTGCGACTTCATCTTTAATGGGTTTGATTTTATTGTACCTTGTTTCTGTTTAAATTTGTGTCGACTTTCTCCAACAGGTAATATCTTCTCGTCCTTTACTCATCTATATTTTAACATTGAGGACAATGTTGTGATTTAGTTGGGGGGGGAAGGATAGTTGACCCAAAAAAAAAAATATATATATATATATATATATAAAAAAAAAAAAAAAAAATTTGTTGTGTTGTTTGGAAAGTATGATATGATTGTCATGTACTTATTAAATCAATTAGTGATGGCGAGTAAGGAGTAATTTTACTCTTGAGACGCATCTTAATTGGTGGCGAGTAAGGAGTTTTTTAGGTAGTAACTAATTAGTACTAAAGTTTTATTGTTTGATTTCTTTTCGTGGTCCGATGCAGATCGACAACGGTGTGTTTCTTTTACTCGCTTGCGTTGATTCACTTCTTATCAGGTTGTGTTGCTCTTTTCTATATCTCTCTTTCACATTGAAGGCAATGTTATATTAAGCGTGGGGGAGAGATTTCAACATGTTCTTTTTGTAAAAAAAAAAAGAAAAAAAGAAAAAAAGAAAAAAAAAAGGGGTTCATTGCATGATTGAATAACTTTTCTCCCTTCTTGAACTGATATGCTTGGTGATGGATGATTGAATTGATGAATTGAGTTTGATGGATGCATACCTTGTGAGATTTTGAGCCTAATGGATGGATTCAACATTTATGCCATTCTCTTCTTTCTTGTGTGATTTTTACTCATGTTAAGGACCACTCTAGAACTTGCTTTGATTCTTTTTGAGGCTACATTTCACTTGCATGCATGAACATGATTGAGCCCTCTTTCTTAATTAGCTAGTTTAACCAAATAGCCAACCTTGTTTTCAATATGATATCAAGCACTTCTTTTGACTTCTTGAAAATTCTCTATTCCCGCCAACCTTGTATATTTTCCTTTGCTTAACCCCTTTGAGCTTATTTGACCATTCCTTATTTCTAGCTCATTATGTACCTTAAATGAAAAATCGTGTTCTTATTTTACCTTAGGGAATAAAAGAACATTAGCTTTGTTAATGGATGAGTTTTTGAACAAGTGTGGGGTGTGTATACAAAATGGTTGTTGAAAAAGGAAAGAGTGCCTAAAAAAAAAAAAAAAAAAAAAAAAAAAAAAGAAAAAAAAGAAAAGGATTGGGAAATGAATATGTAAAGGGATATACATTAGAGTTGGGATGAACTTTTATGCTTGTTATTTGAACTCACTTCTCTCATTTGCTTTTATTCTCTTTGGTATTTATCCTCTCATATCCATTTTATCCTCTTCTGTTACCTTAACCTCACTACAACCTTGAATAAAGTCCTCATGATTTGTGTATGCATGTGTTTTGAGTAGTGGAGAAGTAGAAGATAAGCAAGCTTATGGTAGTGTAATTTTCATGGGTTGAATTGAGTGAAATACCTACCTTTTAAACACTTGAGAGATTGAGAGGGAATCTTGTGAAGATCTATCATTCTCGATTCATGTTAAAGATACCTTGCTTGTTGGTTTGAGATGTGGAGACTTGTTAACTCATGAATGTTTTGATCCCTTGAACCTTTGGTTGTTCTTCTTGATTGTAAAATTTTGGGTTCTTGAGAATGTCGTTGGAATTTAAATTTTTGTTAATCTCTTATGTCCTTGTTTTGGTCTTGAGTTTTGCCCAGGAGTGCAAAAAGCTAAGTGTGGGGGAATTTGATAAACACATATTTTATTCATTAAAAAACCCTTATATTTAGTCATTTACACTCTCCATATTCTTAATTGATTGAGTTTGACATGATTTTGTGAGTTTGAGCTCAAATTGGTCATAATTGAATAATTTCAGCATTATTGAGATTTTACACTATTTCTGTATTTTGGTCATAACTTGAGTTTCTGATATCTGACAAACATGAATTTTATCTTGTAGGAAAGCTAAGAGGAAGCTCTACAACTTTGATGAAGAGCTCGAAGTCCGATTCAGATGTCTAAGGGACCTAAGTTTACATGGAAGTCAGAATACGGGTTCTGTCAGTAGAATCCGAACAGTGTGCACTCATAAAATCATATCTCAAGATGTAATAATGGAGATGGGCTGAAATTTGGACAGTGGATAGTCAAGATCCAAATAAACAACTTTCATGAAGAACACATTTTGAGAAAAAGAAGTCTAGTAGGTCATTTTGAGCTTGCAAGTCGGAACAGAGGTGCTGAAGTTGGGTTTGAGCAACCTACGGTATTTGGGACATATCTTGGGCTTAAGGAAGCCAAATTTGACGAACCAGCTATCCATTTTATAGCCAAGACAAGGATCTACAACTTTCATGAAGAACACTTTTCGTGAATCTGAAGTATAGTGGGTCGTTTTTGGCTTCCAAGTCAGACACGAAATTTTCATCCATCCACTAATCCACCAACTCCACTCATCTAACTCCACTTTAATCCACTAATCCAACCACTCCCACTCATCCACTAACTCAACCAATATTTAATCCACTCACTCATCCCACTCATCCACTCACCCACTACCCACTCAACTAAATCAACCAATCAACTCACCCACTCAACAACTCATCCACTCAACTAACCCACTCAACCAATATCCACTCCACTCAAACCAACCCACTTAACCACTCACCCACTCAACCAATCACTCAACCACCCACTCCACTAACCCACTCATCCATCCACTCACCTTTGTCATTTTGTTACCCTAGACTTCTATAAAAGGGCACCATTGGTTATCATAGGGAGGGGAACTCTCCTTCATTTTCTCTCGCTTTTTCTTGTGATTTCTTTCTAGCTATGTGTAACTAAACCTCCCTTGGTTAAGGGGGTGATGAAACCGCTAGTATTAATGTTGTAAACTTTGCATATTTGATTATTTCAACACAATTATGTTTTTATTCATATATTTCTGAATCTATTGTTGGTATGAAGGTTTTTGTACTTGTTCCTACTTTCAAAGTAGTAGATCTAGGTTTATTATGCGCGGTTGCGGTAGTAGATCTAGTGGGATGTATGATGTTCATGTGGGTATAATTATCTTTGTGCTATTTGCCACTTATAAAAGTGGTAGATCTGGGTTTATTATGCGCGGTTGCGGTATTAGATTAGATCTAGAGAAATATATGTTCTAAGTAATTTAATCCCTAGGTGTGTGATTAGACCTTAGTGTAATTGGTTTTCTAAATCTTAATGCAATTGTTGGATAGTTGTAAGAGCGGTTGCTTTATGACTAATCGTGATTAGGAGTTGATTTGAGCGGTTGCTAAATTGGCCAACACGTAAGGAAAACAGAGATTTACTCTCACAATTGCATAAAAACATAATTGAGCATGTTGGAATAAAAGGATATGTGGATTTACATTATCATATAAATCTAGTGGTGGATTCAATCTCTTAACCAATTTTCTTATATTGTTGATTTCGGTTTGTTTATTGTTATCTTTGAAGTCGTTCATTGTTTATCAAAACTCCAAAACCCCTTTTCTTGTTTATTGTTAATCGAGTCTAAATTGGGAATTGTTTAATAGTGTTAATTGAATTGGTTCTCTGTGGATCGACCCTTACTAACTACAACTAGTTGTAAGGTTTTTATTTTCTGGTGGGCCTGACAACTGATTTTTATCTTAATTTTAATCACTACATCCGCACGCATCAACAGGGCATCCACACACTCTAATTGTACTGGTCCCCGGAGCTGCAAAGGCTACGTTCACATAGAACTCGCGAACCAATGGAAGTACTGCAGCCTCAGGGTGTTTAGTGAAATTCTCCACTAAAGCTGGCAGATGGTCCTCTTAATCTCATGGTGAATTACCTTCTTAAAAGAAAATCCTCGCTCTATTATGACTGATTTGGTGACCAGTGTCGTATATCTTTAGGCAGCAGCCGCTGATATGAACCTCCTCTCATCAAACTCAGGAGAGGGAGATGGCTTCCTATTTTGTTGGCTGCTGGATCCTATTTGTCTTTTAGGAGGCATTATAAAGATGTATAGACCTGAAAATTGAATTATAAAAAGTCAGAATCACATATTTAAAAGTATCAAACACATGTGAAATTGAGCAATTCTGCAAAAATTTAGGCCACACGCCACGACATGCACACCTGCGCCACGTCATTCAAGTAAACTCAAGGTCACATCGCGACACTCATTAGTTACCCCCGCGACATTCAAACAAAATCATCATACGCCGCGACATTGGCATGCCTCACGTTGCAACATTCAAACAAATGCAAGCTTATGCCACGACACTCATTAATCACGTTGCAGCATTCAAACAAACAGAATCCAGAAGTTCAGGCAGCTCCCATATAAGATCATTAACATGATATTTTGAGGCAGAAATTCAAGCACACACACCACAAAAAGTACATAACATTATATAAAAAAAAAAACCTAATAAAATAAAACAAAACATAAAATACAAGAAAATAAAAATAAAAAAGAAACAAAAATTAAATTAAACATAACATACCTTGAGAAAGAAGCACATAAATGAAGATGAAGAGGTAGGAAAGCAAGAAATAGAGCAAATTGTAGAGAAATAGATGGAATTTAGGAAGATCAGAGAAAATTTAATAGAGAAGCACAAAGCGCCGCGACACTTAACCTAATTTGTTGCGGTGCACTGATAACTTCAGAAAACAAAGTTAATTCACTTGAATTTGATTGTATTTAAGGATGCTATCCTTAAGTTTTCAAGGCCATAGGTTCAATTATTGCATGACTTTGGTGAATTAGGCTTGTTAATTCAAATGATTAAGAATTGAATCTTTGAAGATCTTATTTATGGAAGTTGGATGGATTATGATTGATGGACTTTAGTATTGTTTTGACACAGGTATTTACGATGGGAAAGGCCTTGGAAGGGATGAGGAAAGTAAAGAAAAGCTCAAATTATGAAGAAAACATCAAGGGAAGGTGCTGCCAACCCATGCCTAGGCATGACAAATCCATGCCTAGGCGTGGACCTTGCAGTTTCTCAGGGATCCAAGGCAGAGACATCCATGCCTAGGTGTGGAAAAGCCACGCCTAAGCATGGAATAGCCACACCTAGTTCAGTTTTTCAGGCTGTTCAGACAGAGACCTCCATGCCTAGGCATGGTAAAGTCATGCCTAGGAGTGGCAAGCATAGGAAAGACATGTGATTCATAACCACGCCTAGGCGTGGGAAAGCCACGCTTAGGCGTGGAAAAATTTCTGGCACACGAGTTTAACCCTTATATTCTAATTTTTGAGAAAGAGAAGGGGGATCTTCAGTTTTGACCTAAGTACGAATTCCAGAGAGTAAGTGAGAGGAGGAGGAACCCATTTGGATTGAAGGTGACTCAAAGGAGAATCAAGATCAAGGAGGAAGATCAAGCTTAGAATCTCTCCATTTCTGTTCATTTTTTCCCTTTTCTCTCTTGATTTGTAACTTGATGGATCATTTGATTTCATTTATTTTCTTCTCTTTTATGATGTGTAACTAAACTCTAATCTAGGGGCTCTCTAGGATCTTGCTGTGGATTTGATTATTTTTATAATTATTTGAGTATCCTTTCAATGAAATTGGTTTTGTTCATCCATATTTATGCATAATGCTTGTTATTGATTGGCCATCAATTGCATGATTTTAATATTCCAATTGAACTAGAAATAGGGTGTTGTGAATATGGATATGGTATGGTTGATATATGTTCAATTACACTCTAGTGGTATGGGTGTGTTGATTAACTAAGGGGATGGATACATACCCTTTGGTCATGTATGATAAGTGTTCGATAAATGGTCTCAATAAGTATTCTTATGCTAGCTCACATAGACATATAGTGGATTAGATAGGTTTCACATGGGTAATTGTCCTAGACATAGGCTCTTATCTATTGATAGCTATTAGCCAACAAATATTATTTCATTGAGAGGTACTTGTTAATTGAAATTAATCATTGAAATAGCAAGTGAATAGGGACCCTTAGGCTTTAATCATTCTCATCTTCTCTTGTGGATTTGGTATTTAGTGTTTTCTTATTTTGTTTCTTTTAAATTGTTATTTTAATTGCAACTCACTCACACATTTCGATTACTTGGTTAAGAATTTTGTGGATATTGATTAAGTTCTAGCATTCTTCTAATTGTCAATCCCTTGGGACACGATACTCTACTCTCAAATATATATTACTTGTCTGACCTATGCGCTTGCGGATTTTCAGACCTCAACATGCGTCGAGCTTGAAGTTTCTTGCGTCGCGGCGTGAATTTAATTACCTCCTAAATTATTTATTTAAATAATTATCTTTATTATTTATATTTATTTATTTTTAAACACATAGGCTCGCCGCGATGGTAGTATCTAGTGTGCACGACACTAAGCTCTCTGGATTTTGGCCTTGATTGTGGCATCACCATCACATCACGACGTCTCAAGGCTAACACTGAGGAGCTTGAGGAGTCTATCTGTAGAATTCTATAGCTGATTCACTTCAGCTGTAACTCATGCTCAAATAAAGCCTCCATCACCTGCAAAACATGTCTATAAGGTAAATTTATATAATGTAATACAAAAATATACTAAAATAAAAAATTCAAGGTATTGACATATTTAAGACATAAAATAAATAACTTGGGTTCCCTCCCAAGAGGGCCTGGTTTATAGTCCTGACAAGATTTTATCTATAGTTCCATTTGTATTTACTTAAGGGAGGATTATCTTCCTCCATTTCATCAAGATATGCATGGTACACATGAAATGGCAAGGATTTAAGCTCCAAGTTTGGAGCTTTCTCAATGGGTGGATTGCATGATTTAACCACCATGCTTGTATTTAGCTGATCCAACTTAACAACTTCCCTAACACCTGCTGAGATCACATAACTTTCATTGGGAGCACATGCTATACTTGTACTAATTGCCTCGGGTGCCATCTTTTCAACTACAATTGCAAAAGAACATTCTTCTTGATCTTGAGGACTCTTTATAACCTTGAAAATATTGAAAGTGACCTCTTGATTTTGCACCCTCTTGGTGAGTTCTCCTTTCTCCACATCAATGAGGGTTCTTACAGTTGCAAGGAATGACCGGCCTAAAATCAAAGGGACTTTGCTATCCTCCTTTATATCAAGTATGACAAAATCTGCAGGGAAGATGAACTTGTCCATTTTAACTAGTACATCCTCTATAACCCCCTTCGGATGAGTAAGAGTTTGGTCCGCCAGTTGTAAAGTAACTGAAGTAGGCATAGTTTCCTCTAAACCTAGTCTTCGGTATATGGAATAGGGCATGAGATTAATATTGACTCCTAATTCACATAAAGCCTAACCACTAAACTTCTCACTAGTTGCACAGGGGAAGGTGAAGCTTCTAGGATCTTTGAGCTTAGGAGGAAGTTTGTTTTGCAGGATAGCACTGCATTCCTCCGTAAGGGCAACAATCTCAAACTCACCAAGCTTTCTCTTCTTTGATAAGATTTTTTTCATGAATTTCACATAGCGTGACATTTGCTCCAGAGCTTTCACAAATGGGATGTTAATATGAAGCTTCTTGAACACTTCTAAAAACTTCTGAAATTGGTGCTCAAGCTTTTTCTTTACTTGTTAGTTAGGGAAGGGTAGAGGGTGTATATAAGGTTTGACATCCTTTGTCTTGTTCTCATCCTTCTCCTTAACAATTTCTTGATTATGCTAAACCTCATTGCTCATTGCCTCCTTTTCTTGGGCAACTTCAATTTCTTCCTTAAGCAGCCTTATTTTTGGATTCCCTTCAATGGTTGTATTGCTCCTCAATGTTATAGCATTATTGTGCTCATTGGAGGCTCCATTGGGATTAGTGACTGTGTCGCGACCGGGATCGCGGCGAGATAACAACTTAAATTAAAAAAAAATTAGGAGTCGCTTCCAATTTTATTTTTATTAGGAAAAATTAGAAAACCTAAAAAACGATGGTCTGCGTTCAAAACTCAGGTTCGGGAGTCTAATTATGCACAGAGAAGGGTGTAGACTTAACCCCACAAAACCTCGATGATGATCTGTTAAGTATAAGACGACTACCCTATCAGTCAATTGTGCAAAATGTTTATAACTTTTAAAAATATTTGTTTTACCCTTTTATTAAAAGAAACTAAACAAACAAAAAAATTATGAAAATTTAATTTTGGCTTAATAGAATTGAGATTCTGCTCCTACGTATCCTCGGATGCAATGAGGAATTCAAAGCCACGTCGTTCTTTATAAAATTTTTGTAGGTTGGTTGATTTTAATTAAAAAAAATTTGTTTTGAAAATCCGAATTAAGAAGTCATCGTGACTCAGTTAATCATGTTAAGATTTGAATGGGTGAAGCTCAACGTCACGCTAGAGACGTCACCTGTTGATTATCAAGTCTATTGCGTAATTCTTATAAAAAAAACTTTGAATCCTTATGAATTAGTGATTTATTTTATTTCAAAATAAAAAAATTGAAGACAAAATAATAATAATAATAATAATAATAATAATAATAATATATATAATAATAATAATAATAATAATAATAATAATTTTTGAATCACCAAGTTGTCACAACTAAGATGATTTCAAAAGTTATAGGATTAACAAACTGTCACAACTCAGATAATCCTGATTTATTTTTTTTCAAAATTATTCAATTATTTTATATTTATTTATTTTATCATTTTTAACTATTTTATTTTCACTTTTTTTATTTTTTATTTTTACCATGCTTAACAGAGCATTTTTTTAAAAAAAATTCTAACCAAATAGTCTTGGCCCAAACAAATCTAATTCAAAGGAAGAAGAAAAAAAATGATTCCAACCCAAAATAAACTATAGCCCAAAGAAATAAAAAAAATAAAAAAATAATAACTTCCAAAGACAAAAACGTTCAACAACCAAACCCAAAAGAAAAGATAGTAAAAGGAAGGTTTTTTTTTTAAAAGAAAAGAGGGGCATATTCTGGAGAAAGAAAGAAAAAAGGTTCTAGAGAAGCAAAAACAAATGGGGAAAATGGTGAACCACTAGCAGAACCGACAATGGTGGCTTCGGCGCGGGGCGCGATTGGCCCGACGGTTAGATGGGCGGTTCGAGATAGTCAGGTCCAACTCGTGCTAGGCGCGGTGCGGCTTTGCGGTGACAAAATGACAGGCACGGAGGTGCTGTGCGATCGGCTCACAGACGACTGTGACGGCTGGTGCGGTCGGCTATGTGAGCGTGGGACAGTACTGGTGGTGCAGATCAATCGATGCTGCTGGATCTGGAGCAGACAAGATCTGGAGTGTGTGTGGACTACGGTGGGCGGTGAGGCTTGATCCATAAGAATCAAGGCTTTATGCGGGTTAATTAGGTCATAAAAATGGAATGACGAGATCCGGGCGAGCGACGACTTTGGGTTTGACGTCGGTTGGGTGGAGCACGCAATTCTGTTCCAAGGTGCGACAATCTGACGGGTTATGGTGGTGAGTTGCCCTTTTTCTCTTGTTGGGTAGTGAAAGGTTGATGGTTTTCATATTAAAGGTTGATGTTAATGGTGGATTTGGGATGAAAGGTTGCTATTTTGTTATGGTTGTAACTTATTAGTGGTTGTTTTGTGGTTAAATCTTAAAACAGTGATGGCCAAGCAGGAGGTTTTGTATATGTGGTGGTGGTTATGTTTTAAATATTTTGTGTTGTAAGGTGGCTTGTGGATGGAGGTTTGGAACATAAGGACTATGGTAGTTGTGGTGGTTGGTTGGGTTTGGTGATGGCTGACGAGCGCCGAACTCAATCAAAATTATAACCGAAGTTATTACCTAAACTTGTAGTATAGTGAACAACACCGGATCGTCTCCTCAAGGATCGTAGATGCAATTTGATCAAATCAAGTGAAAGTTAGAAAAAGGGGGTTTTGATGGTTCAAAGATCGCAGTGACAAGATTTAAAGAGAAATAACAATTAGAAAAACAGTCAATTCAGAAATCTATCCGAGATTGGGTGGATTCAATCATAGACCTTTCAACAAACATTTGAAGCACATTTGAATGGTTAACTTGGATCTAACCGAGATCTCAAAGATCGATCCGAGAATTCATACTAGACAATCGTCCGAATTCAATTGACAAGTAATAAACATAAATCTGCAATCGCACCATTCATGTAGATATATATCAATTTAAGCACCGAATTCAATTAACCTAGGTACCAATCAGAACCTAACCTCTTCAATTACGTGATTAGTTCAGATCAATCAGTTCTAAATTTCATCACGATACTTAATCTTAAACCAAGATCAAATCGATCAAACATAAACAGAATCACCATTCATGCATTCAAGATCAAGAGAACAAGAAGAAGAAGAAGAGAGAATTCAAATATAAATCAAATACATTACATAACCAAGGTCTCAAGAATCCAAGCCACAATCTCTTCAAGAGTCCCGAATTGACTAGAAGTGACTTAGCTCTCCATTACAATGAAGGAAAAATATACAAGAACTATGAAAATCTATTCTAACACCAAGTGTATGTTGTGTTTAGAGCTCTCCACATGCTTCCTTTTATAGAGGATTCAGAGTAGTAGTAGATGGGTAGATGAGATTAGTAGGTGGAATTAGTAGGTGAGCTTGGTAGGTGAATTGGTAGGTGAGCTTGGTAGGTGAACTTGGTAGGTGAGCTTCCTTGTCTCCGAAAGTATTCATTGCTGAACTCATTGATTTCGTCATTTTTGAGCCAAATGGTCTTCATGAAAGTTCTAGGAAATTGTCTAAGCTTTCCAATGGCTCTGAAGCACCCAAAAATTCGTCCTACAGCCCAAGATATGACCCAATTACTACAGACTGCTCAGGACCAGTTTCAGCACCTCTGTTTTGACTTTCAGACCCAATATCTCCATCAAGGAGCCCGAATCAAGTTTTGTGTTTGTCATGAAAGTTGTACATATGGGTCTTAACTTTCAGATCACCAATTTTCAGCCCATTCTATAAACCCAAACTCGAATTATGTTCTGGTTACTACACACCTTGTTCGGGTTCCAGTCACAAATCCCGTATTCTGATTTCCATGCCCAATTAGCTCCACTAGATGTCTGAATTTGACTTTGAGCTCTTCATCAAAGTTGTAGAGCTCTCTTTTATCTTTCCTACAAGGTAAAATTCATAATTATCAGACATTTAGAACTCAAGATATGGCCAAAATACAGAAACAGTGTAAGACTCGAATAATGCTGAAAAATCAATTAAGTCCGATTCGAGTTCAAACTTACAAAACATAATCAAATTCACCAATTAAGTACATGAAGAGTGTAAATGACTAATAATGAGGGTTTCTTAATGAATAAAATATGTGATTATCAAATTCCCCACACTTAGCTTTTTGCACTCCTGGGCAAAACATATAAAACTAAAGTTAGAAGACAAAGACAAACGACACAAACTTAAAAGTTAAAAACTCTAAAGGACTCAATGAAGCAAGAAGAGCAACAAGAAATTCAAGGGATCAAAGCATAAATGAGGTAACATTTCTTCACATCTCAAACCAAAAGCAAGGAAACTTCCGTTGAAAAGAATGAATTAAGAATGATGGATCTTCACAAGATTCCCTCTCAATCTCTCAAGTGTTTAAAAGGTAGGTATTTCACTCAATTCAACCCATGAAAATTGCACTACCATAAGCTTGCTTATCTTCTACTTCTCCACTACTCAAAACACATGCACACACAAATCATGAGGACTTTATTCAAGGTTGTAGTGAGGTCAAGGTAACAGAAGAGGATAAAATGGATATGAGAAGATAAATACCAAAGAGAATAAAAGCAAATGAGAGCGAATTGAGTTCAAATAACGAGCATAAAAGTTCATCTCAACTCTAATGTATATCCCTTTACATATTCATTTCCCAATCCTTTTCTCTCTCTTTTTTTTTTTTATATATATGAACATAACTATATACATACATTTCTCTTTTTTTTTTTTTTTTTTTTTTTAGGCACTCTTTCTTTTCTTTTTTTTTTTTTTTTTTTTTCAACAACCATTTTTTGTACACACACCCCACACTTGTTCAAAAACTCATCCATTAACCAGGCTAATGTTCTTTTATTTCCTAAGGTACAGTAAGAACACGATTTTTCATTTAAGGCACATAATGAGCTAGAAACAAGGAATGGTCAAATAAGCTCAAAGGGGTTAAGCAAAGGAAAATATACAAGGTTGGCAGGAATTAGAGAATTTTCGAGAGGTCAAAAGAGTGCTTGATATCATATTGAAAACAAGGTTGGCTATTTGGTTAAACTAGCTAAGAAAGAGGGCCTCAATCATGTTCATGCATGCAAGTGAAATGTAGCCTCAAAAAGAATCAAAGCAAGTTCTAGAGTGGTCATTAACATGAGTGAAAATCACACAAGAAAGAAGAGAATGGCATAAATGTTGAATCCATCCATTAGGCTCAAAATCTCACAAGGTATGCATCCATCAAACTCAATTCATCAATTCAATCATCCATCACCAAGCATATCAGTTCAAGAAGGGAGAAAAATTATTCAATCATGCAATGAACCTTTTTTTTTTTTTTTTTTTTTTTTTTTTTTTTGAATTTTTTTTTTTGAATTTTTTTTTTTTTTTTTTTAACAAACGAAAAGAAACAGAAACATGCTAAAATCTCTCCCCCACACTTAATGTAACATTGTCCTCAATGTGAAAGAAAGAGATAGAAAAGAGCAACACAACCCGATAAGAAGTGAATCAACGCTAAGCGAAAAAAAAACACACTTTCAGTCAAGCCGCATCGACTCGAAAAGAAATCAAACAAGAAAACGTTAGTACTTCCACAAGTCAATACTAATTAATTACTACCTAAAAACTCCTTACTCTGCCACCAATTAAGATGCGTCTCAAGAGTAAAATTACTCCTTACTCGCCATCACTAATTGGTTTAATAAGTCCATGACAATCATATCATACTAAACAAAACAACAACATTTTTTTTTTTTTAAAATCAAACCCATTAAAGAGAAAGTTTCAGATCGGGCTCTTGTTTCTTGTTACTTCCTTCGCTGCTTCCTGTTGACCAATCTATCTGAGCTAATACCTGATCAGGTACATACTCAAAAGCTTCTAATTTATCAATGAGCTCATCAATAGTGGAGGCAGAGATAAGAAGTTGTCTTCTTAGAAGGAGTGATAAATTTCTGTTCCACAGCTTTGTCAAGAAAAAATAACAGAAGATCAAAGAAATTATTAACATTCAACAAACCAATGGGTTTATGGTGGATGTTCAGTTCGGCCCAAGAGACAATTTGAAAAATTTCTTCCAAAGTACCAAAACCACCTGGTAAGGCAATGAATGCATCAGAGTTTTCAAGCATTATCTTCATGCGTTCATGCATTGATGATACCTTAAGTTCCTCCCCAATTGTCTTTCCAAGTGATGTTCGTTGAGCTAAAGTTTCGGAATGATACCTAGAACCCGACTGTCTCTTACAAAGGCAAAGTGATACAACCCCCATTAACCCACGACAACCTCCCCATATACAAGATGAATATTCCTCGCAAAGCAAGTGATCGACCAAGAGTGCTAGCTGCGTTTACAAACTCTAATCCCTTCCCATAACTCGACCCACAAAAAACACGGACATTTTTGAGGTTACGAATAGAAGACCCCATTCTATACTCTTCCTCCCTTTGAGTGTTTCGAGTTTGAAGGAAAATGGAGAAAATGGAGTGTTTAAATAGGAAAAAGAATGGAAAGGGAATAATTGCACCTATGAGGGTAGGTTGGCGGTTGTCGAAAAAGGTTGAAATTAAGAGACACAGAATCTTTTTTTTTTTTTTTTTTTTTTTTTTTTTGACTTCAAGAAAACCATCAAGGTAAAGAAGTCTAGAAACCCCGAAGGACCCCGCTCAAAGGATCGTCTGTACAAAAATCAAAATACAACAAAATGATACAAAGATAAAAGAAATAGAAAATGATGACATACCTGTATGTACAGGTCTCCATGGCGTATCTTTATACTTGCACACATGAGTGCAAGTGAGACATCACGTCCTTTTTTTTTTTTTTTTTTGAAATTGTTAGAAAAACTTGATGAAAGATGAGTGTATACTTACTTAAGATTGGGATGGAGGTAGTCTGCTCTTTCGGCTTTGTGCCAAAGCATTGTTGACCAATTTCGACCCATTCAAGACGACCAAGAACAACATAGGCTCCCAAAAGGGACAAGTGGCCATAATACGACCGGCCCTCACATGTGGGATACAATCTACCTTCTTTGTTTTTCAATTAAGAAGGCTGGATCAGATGCATGCATTTCCCCATTCACGGTTTGTGTTACCAAAGCCAACCCTAAGAAGTATACATTTTTTTTTTTCATTTTTTTTTTTTTTTTTTTTTTTTGAATTTTTTTTTTTTTTTTTTTTTTTGAAAAATGCCATGAAGAAGAAGAAGAAGAAGATGATATGTACAGATTGTTTGTGGATATGGCTCACATCTCGCCTCTCGGTTTAACGTCCGAAAATCTTGCTTAAACGTCTTCTATGAGTCGAGGATAAGCTTCCCATCCAATTTTCTTATAAATTGGCAAACAGGGTCTTTTTAGAGTCGATTCCCAAGATCGTAGCGTTGTTGTTCATCCTTGAAGAGATTCCACAATTTAAGAATTTCACGATGCACCAATCCACAAGAATGCGTCTCAAGAGTCAATAAGATATCATCTAATGACTCCTTACTCGATCCATTCTTAATGAAGAAAATTTTATCTTCTCTATTTGCGGAAACCATCCCCTTAGTACGACATCGCTTGTTATAGTTCCATCGTCCACATTTGTGACAACTTGTAACCTTTTTGCTCTTCTCCTTTTAGAATATGAACTTCTTCCAAGACCAGGGCATATATGAGTCAAATGAAATTGAGGACTCACCTGCTAATCGGACCTTTGCTTCAATTATCCAACGTACATCTTCTTGGCATACCCTTGTGCATTAACATTCTCAATCTCTCACATCGAACTTTGTAGATTTTTCTCGAGCATTTTGAGGAAGAGAAGGAAAATGTTTTCTCGGGTTTGAAAGAATGACATCCATTTTGAAGGAGAAGAAGGGTTCGATTATTTTGGGAAACGAAGAATAAACCGACTCAAGAGTCACGAGTACCGTATCCGCCACTTAACCTAAGCAACAAAAGAACTCAAGAACTTGGTTTTCCAGGAATGATTGAGTCTTTGTCCATTAACCTTAAGCGCATTACCATTCCTAGGATCCTCGGTATCGATCTTTGAGAGGATACGCGTGTCGACAACAAAAGAACCACGCCACCTAGATCTCAATTTTCCAAGGAGTAGGTGCGGATGATAATCTCAAAGCGAACTTTTTGACCAATTTCTGCAGCTTTTTGCAAAAGGTGTAACAGACCTTTAATAAAGTAGGCCAATAAAATCCATACTTTGCAAGATTTTCGCAGTTGTTGTCGCCGAAGAAAAAATGACCTCCACATGCTTCGAGCGACTCTACCTACCTCATTGTCGGGCACACATCATTTTTTTTTTTTTTTTTTTTTTTTTTTTTTTTTTTTTTTTTTTTTTTTTTTTTTTTTTTTTTTTATTCATAATGCGGATGGAGAAGGTTCATCACCTCCACTTCGCATTCTCTGGAAGTTCATGATCTTGTTTGAGGCGGTGTCCATTTACGATGAAAGCTTTGGCAGTGACCTCACTTTTAATCTGAACAAAGACCGAGAAGGAAAAACATTAGTAACAATAAATGGTCCATCCCATCTAGACCTTAATTTACCAGGCATGAGTCGGAGGCGGGAGTTATAGAGGAGAACTTTTTGACCAATCTCAAATGTTTTCCTCAGAATCAACTTATCATGGAAGGCTTTGGTCTTCTCCTTATAAAGTTTGGAACTTTCATAAGCCTCCAAGCGGATCTCCTCCAATTGCTGCAGCTGCAGCTTCCTCTCCAAACCTGCTTGATCTAGGTCCAAGTTGCACCTTTTCACCGCCCAGAATGCTCGATGCTCAATTTCCACCGGTAGGTGGCAGGCTTTTCCAAAAATAATCCGATACGGAGACATCCCGATTGGTGTCTTATAAGCAGTCCGGTAAGCCCATAAAGCATCCTCAAGCCTCTTGCTCCAGTCCTTTCTCGTTAGGTTGAACTGTTTCCGGAGTACCGCTTAATTTCTCTGTTGGAGACCTCGGCTTGCCCATTGGTTTGGGGGTGGTAAGGTGTAGAAACCTTGTGTTGGACTCCATACTTCTTCATCAAAGCCTCCATGCTTCGATTGCAAAAATGTGAACCTTGATCACTAATGATGGATCTCGGGACTCCAAACCTACGAAAATCGTGATCTAATAAAATCCACAACAACTTTAGAATCATCGGTCAGAGTGGCCTTAGCCTCCACCCATTTAGATACATAATCCACAAAGCGAATGTAAACAAAACCAAATGATACGGGAAAGGACCCATAAAGTCAATACCCCAAACATCAAAAATCTCACGAGAATAATAAGGGTTTCGGGGCATTTCATTCCTACGAGAAGTATTCCCTGTTCTCGGCATTGATCACAAGATTTGCAAAACATATATGCATCATGAAATAGAGTGGGCCAATATAATCCGAGTCTAAAACTTTCCTAGCAGTCCGTTGAGGACCGAAGTGGCCGCCACATGCAAGTTTATGACAAAAGCTAAGAATGGAATGGAATTCATCATCGCACACACCTCCTAATTACTTGGTCACCGCAAAATCTCCATAAGTAAGGATCATCCCACACATAATACTTTGACTCACTTTTCAATTTATCAATCTTAGCCTTAGTGAAATGTGCGTATTGCTTTAGCAACCAAGAAATTAATCAAATCAACAAACCAAGGGATGTTGCCTTGCGCTTGAAAAGTCGCTCATCGAGAAAAACATCATGGATGGGAAAAACATCTGCTTCCCTTTCAATTCGACTCAAGTGATCACCACCAAATTCTCCGCTCCACTCTTGTCACGGATCTCAATATCAAACTCCCGGAGGAGCAACATCCACCTAATCAACCGGGCTTGGCATTGGGCTTTTCGGGAGAAACTTCAATGCTTTGCATGATCTGAAAACACAACCACTCGGGAACCAAGCAAATATGATCGAAATTTATCTAAAGCAAAAACAATTGCTAAAAGTTCCTTTTCGGTTGTGGTGTAGTTGATTTGTGCGGGATCTAAAGTTCTCGAAGCATAGGAAATGACATGAGATACTTTACCGACCCTTTGTGCAAGAACAGCTCCCAATGCATAATTAGAGGCATCACACATCACTCAAATGGAAGTGTCCAATCCGGCGGTTGGATGATAGGTGTATCTTGGTCAATGCACCTGCTTCAATTGATTGAAGGCATCCTGGCACTTCTTGTCAAAGTGAAACTCCACATCTTTTTGCGGTAAGTTGGATAGCGGAAGTGCAATTTTGCTTTGAAATCCTTTATGAACCGCCGATAGAAACTGCATGACCAAGGAAAGAACGAATCTCCCGCACGCATGTGGGGTAAGATAGGCATGAAATAACATCTATTTTTGCAGGATCTACCTCAATACCCTCACGAGATATCACATGCCCTAAGACTATACCTTGTTCTACCATGAAATGACATTTCTCAAAATTTAGAACGAGGTTAGTCTTAATGCATCTATGCAAGACTCGAGCAGGACTATCTAAACATGCATCAAAGGAAGATCCATAGACAAGTAAAATCATCCATAAATACGTCCATGCAATTTTCTAAAAATCGAAAAAGATACTTACCATACACCTCTGAAAGGTGCCCGGAGCATTGCATAGACCAAAGGGCATCCTCCTGTATGCAAATGTGCCAAATGGACAAGTGAAAGTAGTCTTCTCTTGTCCTCGGGGCTATATGAATCTGAAAATAGCCCGAATATCCATCCAGGAAACAATAATGTGACTTGCCGCCTAACCGCTCCAACATCGATCAATGAAGGGCAGGCGGGAAATGATCCTTTCTCGGTAGCCTGGTTGAGCCGCCTATAATCAATGCAAACTCGCCAACCGTTTTGAACTCGTGTGGGCACAAGCTCATTGTTCGATTCGCAACCACTGTGACCCCACATTTCTTGGGAACCACTTGCACCTGGGGCTCACCCATTGACTGTCAGATATGGGATAAATAATGCCAGCTTGAAGTAGCTTTGTAACTTCCTTCTTCACCACATCTAGAATCAGGGGATTTAGTCTCCTTTGGGGTCATCTAACCGGGTTTGATCCCTTCTTCCAATAAAATCTTATGCATGCATGTGGAGGGACTAATACCAGGGAATATCTGCAAGAGTCCATCCGATGGCTTGCCTATTCTCGCCTCAAAATCTGCAGTAATTTTTCTTCTTGATCGGGTTGTAAGTTTTTAGCAATGATCACCTAAGTGTCTCACCATCTCCCAAATATGCATATTTAAGATGGTCTCAGTAAAGTCTTCAACTCCAAGGATGGAGGTTGTACAATGGAAGGTAACAAGTGATCTGAAACAACTAAACTCTCAAGAACATTAATTTCAAAGCATGGTACTTGACTCTCATTCTCAATTGTTGCATCATCGGCAATTTGTATCATTACTCATAACAGAATAAATCTCAAGACACATGCGACACATGGTTCAACATCACAAGTGGCACATGTATCACAAGAAACAGAACCAAGATAGTCAACAATATCGGGGGAATTCAAAGATATAAATCAAGATAGACATCATCAACCAAAGATCTCAATCATATCAACATGGAAAAGAATGCTCCTCTGGGGGTGTCTCATGGCATCAAAAATGTTAAATTGTACCAAATCGTCGCCAAACTCCATAGAAAGGGTGCCGGCATGCACGTCTATCTTGGTCTTGGCGGTCTTGAGGAATGGTCTCCTAGAATCAATGGAGCATGGTTTGTTGGAGACTCATCTTCCATGTCCGAATGTAGAAATCTGCTGGAAAAATCAACTCATTCACCCGAACTAACACATCTTCCAAAGACACCTGCAGGTGAGCGGTGGCTCTATTTGCCAACCGAATCACGATACCAGGTGGGTTGCAAAGTACCAATGTTTAAACACTTATACACCGACATGGGCATGACATTGATCGAAGCACCCAAATCTAGCATTGCATGCTCAAATCTAGAGTTGCCAATTGTGCAAGAAATTGTGAAAGTTCCAGGGATCTTTGCATTTATGTGGCATGCTTGGCGAATCATTGCGAGAAACATTTCTACCCATGCTGATCTTCTCATCCCCTTTCAACCTTCTCTTATGAGTGCACAACTCTTTGAGAAATTTAGCATATTTTGGAATTTGCTTGATTGCATCTAGGAGGGGAATATTGATTTCCACTTTCCTGAATGTTTCCATGACTTCTTTTTCCATTTCTGCTTGCATTGTTCTCTTGGATTGTGTGATCCTATTTGGAAAAGGTAATGGAATGGTAACATCTGAATTCTCTGTAATTTTCTTCAGTGGCACAGATTTCTGGACTGAATTATCCATTTCCTGCCGTTTTTGGTCAATTTCTGATTGCTGTAAGGTTGGAACATCAACTTCTTTGCCACTTCTCAAGGTAATTGCACTTACGTTGCCTCTTGGATTGTTGATTTGTTTGTGAAGGCAATTGGCTAGAACCTTGACTCTTTAGCTTGCTCACAGTGGTTGCCACCGCCCGATTTGAGTTTGTAAATTCTCCGAATGTTGGCACCGACGTTCTCACTGGAACCGAATGTTATTTGTGGCCATTTGTTTCATCGGTCTTCCAATGATGGCTCACCGGAGTGGATTGACAGATCAACAATTCTTGTTGTCCGAATGCGGGGGTATTTGTTGGTATTTGTTGCTTGGACCCGCAGCTTGGTATCTAAATTGTTGTTCTTCTTGGTGAAATTTGTTGTTCTTCTTGGTGGCTGTTGTTCTTGGCTAGGATTCCCATATCTCAAATTGGGATGGTCTCGCCAACCAGGGATTATAAGTACTAGAAAATGGATCATATCTAGATTGTTGTTGTTGTTGCTGATATTGGGGTCTACCAGGAAAAACACCAGCTGCAGCAACACATTGATCTGGAAAAGCGGAACCATCTTCCTGAAGTGTAGGACATGAATCAGTAGGATGAGATGAATTAGAGCAAATTCCACACACTGATGCAGTCATCTGCATGGGTGGTTGTTGACCCACTGCTATCTGTCTTACCAAAGAAGTCAATTCATCTAGTCTGTGTTCCATTCTTTGTTGGTCCATATGAGATGCTTGAATTTCATTAACTCCTCTGGTTGCGGTGATGATCCGCGAGCCAAACTGTTGGGTATTGGCTGCCATGTTTGCTATCAGATCTCTTGCGGCGGTAGGAGTTTTGTCTACTAAGGCTCCTCCAGGAGGCGGATCGATCATGCTTCTATCATTTGGCAAAGAAGCCCTCATAAAAGTATTGAATCAAGAGTTGGTCACTAATTTGGTGATGAGGGCAGCTCGAACACAACTTCTTGAATCTCTCCCAGTATTCATGCAAAGTCTCACCAGACATCTGTCTCGATGCCACATATATCCTTCCTAATTGCGCAACTCTCGAGGCAGGGAAGAATCTCTCCAGAACAACCTCTTCATGTCATTCCAACTTCGACCGAACCTGGTGAAAGATAAAACAACCAATCTTTGGTGCATCGACAAGTGAGAAGGGAAATGCCCTTAACTTGATGTGTTCCTCGGAGATGCCTTGTGGCTTCATGGTTGAACACACAACATGGAACTCTTTCAGTGTGCTTATGAGGATCTTCACCCGCAAGACCATGAAACTTTGGTAACAAGTGTATCAAACCAGATTTCAACTCAAAATCTGCATCAAGATCGGGATATTGAATGCACAAAGATTGGTAAGATACATCGGGAGCAAAGAAGTTCCTTAAGGGTTCTATTATGCATGTTATCGGCATGATTTCGGGATTACTTAAGTTATCGTGTTCACTCCCAAAATTTGGTTCAAATTAACTCTGGAATTTATCACACGAGCTCTAATTAATCTATGCAAGGTCCTATCAATCTCGGGATCAAGATCAAGCAAGATATCGATTGGACCTAGTCATGCATCAACTAAAGCACAAAAACACAAAAACTGCAACTAAGCAAAATACACTAAACAACACTCAAAATATGCAAAAATAAATCTAGTTAATATGTCTAAACATTTTTAAAAATTATGGAATCAACACAGAACAAAATCTACATAAAAATGAAACTAGAAAATACAATAAAAAATATTAAAAAATTGAAAAAGTGGTCTAAATGATAGAATTTCGAAAAACCAGGGGTGACCTCACAGTTTACTGTGAGTCTTGTTTATCAGGCTGTTTTCCTTCAACCGACCAAGTTTCAGCTCATTCTGGGCATGTTGCAGTTCGAAAATTGCAATAGTTACCCGTAATCACCTGTTTTTCCGTCTTTCCTAAATCGAAAAATTCAAAAGCTAGGATAAAAATATTAGTATGGTATGAACAATGTTAGTAAATGAAAAATAACTGTTAGAATAGGTAAGAAAGAACAAAAATTAGTAAGGTTACTCAAAATGAAAAGATTACACCTACGAGTCCCCAAGAATGGCGCCAAAATTTTTGACGAGTAGCGAACTCAATCAAAATTATAACCGAAGTTATTACCTAAACTTGTAGTATAGTGAACAACACCGGATCGTCTCCTCAAGGATCGTAGATGCAATTTGATCAAATCAAGTGAAAGTTAGAAAAAGGGGGTTTTGATGGTTCAAAGATCGCAGTGACAAGATTTAAAGAGAAATAACAATTAGAAAAACAGTCAATTCAGAAATCTATCCGAGATTGGGTGGATTCAATCATAGACCTTTCAACAAACATTTGAAGCACATTTGAATGGTTAACTTGGATCTAACCGAGATCTCAGCATCAGATCCAGAATTCATACTAGACAATCGTCCAGAATTCAATTGACAAGTAATAAACATAAATCTGCAATCGCACCATTCATGTAGATATATATCAATTTAAGCACCGAATTCAATTAACCTAGGTACCAATCAGTAACCTAACCTCTTCAATTACGTGATTAGTTCAGATCAATCGGTTCTAAATTTCATCACGATACTTAATCTTAAACCAAGATCAAATCAGATCAAACATAAACAGAATCACCATTCATGCATTCAAGATCAAGAGAACAGAAGAAGAAGAGAAGAGGAATTCAAATATAAATCAAATACATTACATAACCAAGGTCTCAAGAATCCAAGCCACAATCTCTTCAAGAGTCCCGAATTGACTAGAAGTGACTTAGCTCTCCATTACAATGAAGGAAAAATATACAAGAACTATGAAAATCTATCTCTAATACCAAGTGTGTGTTGTGTTTAGAGCTCTCCACATGCTTCCTTTTATAGAGGATTCAGAGTAGTAGTAGATGGGTAGATGAGATTAGTAGGTGGAATTAGTAGGTGAGCTTGGTAGGTGAGATTGGTAGGTGAGCTTGGTAGGTGAACTTGGTAGGTGAGCTTCCTTGTCTCCGAAAGTATTCATTGCTGAACTCATTGATTTCGTCATTTTTGAGCCAAGTGGTCTTCATGAAAGTTCTAGGAAATTGTCTAAGCTTTCCAATGGCTCTGGAAGCACCCAAAAATTCGTCCTAGAGCCCAAGATATGACCCAATTACTACAGACTGCTCAGGACCAATTTCAGCACCTCTGTTTTGACTTTCAGACCCAATATCTCCATCAAGGAGCCCGAATCAAGTTTTGTGTTTGTCATGAAAGTTGTACATATGGGTCTTAACTTTCAGATCACCAATTTTCAGCCCATTCTATAAACCCAAACTCGAATTATGTTCTGGTTACTACACACTGCTCGGGTTCCAGTCACAAATCCCGTATTCTGATTTCCATGCCCAATTAGTTCCACTAGATGTCTGAATTTGACTTTGAGCTCTTCATCAAAGTTGTAGAGCTCTCTTTTATATTTCCTACAAGGTAAAATTCATAATTATCAGACATTTAGAACTCAAGATATGGCTAAAATACAGAAACAGTGTAAGACTCGAATAATGCTGAAAAATCAATTAAGTCCGATTCGAGTTCAAACTTACAAAACATAATCAAATTCAGTCAATTAAGTACATGAAGAGTGTAAATGACTAATAATGAGGGTTTCTTAATGAATAAAATATGTGATTATCAATGGCTATGGAAGTTGAAGGTTGAAGATGGTTTCTTGGTGGGGTGTTGCTGAATGGTGATCTGTGATATGAGTTTGGTGTGTGAATGGGTGAGTGGTTGCTGTGTTTGAGTGTGATGGAGTTCTAGTGCTGGGAATGTTGGTTCAAGGTGCTGTGTTGTTGATATGGTCTCAGTGAAAATCGTTCTTTGAGAAATGCTCTCTAGAGAGATGGTTCTCCAAAATCCCCCTCTTGTAAGTAGAAAAAATCTTCTACAACCCCAAGGAAGCCAGCTTAGGTAGCAGATAGAGTGGCTCCTATATTTTCTAGCACAGTTTCCTATTCCATGTATCTTCTTTAGTTTTATGACTTTTTCCAAGCTTCCATCTCTGTCAAACTACCATTTTTATGCTTCTCCTTGAGTCTTGGGTCTGCAGGCTTGCAACAATGTGACAATGTGGCAATGTGACAAATTTGGCAATGGGTAAGGGATATTGACATGGGTTCAGTTTGTTGGAACGTAACCAGAAGATAACTAGCTGAAGATTTGTTTCCCCTCCCCTCTTTTTTTATTTTGTTATTTTATTTTTTTATTATATATATATATTTTATTAATTAAATAGAAGCGAGTTAACTAATTTTTTTTATTATTCACAACCGTTTTTTTTATCCAGACAAAATTGGGTGTTCACAGACTGTATCACTTGGCAAGGTTCCTGAGGGCCTATTATTGATAGTATTTGCTAAAAGCTCCACTTATGTCTCCAATGCCCTCATTGAAGTAGATTGGCTTTGAAAACTACATCGTGCTTGGCCAACTAGGCATTAGTCTTTGTCATAAAGGAATTAGTCTTAACCATCAACTGCATAAGCATATCCTCCAAAGAGGGTTTCCTTTCATTCATCGGCTGTCTTGACTGGGAGGGGAGTCCCGGAGGATTGTAAGGTCACTCATTTCCAGGTGTTGAGGAGGAAGCTCTGTGGTTATCTCTCCAAGAAAAGTTGGGATGGTTCCTCCATCCAGGGTTGTACTGGTTAGAGTATAAGTTATTTTGCTGAGGGCAAGAGTTACCAACATATTGCACACTTTTTAATATTGAAGGGTACCTATCGCTCACATGGTTGTCATCACATTTGTCACACAACACAAATGGGCTCTGGTGAGGGCTTTGTCCCATACTGTCCAGCTTCCTTGCTATTACTGCTACCTGAGCCGATAATGCTGTTATAGCCTCCACATCATGCACTCCACCTACCCTCCTTGAAGTGTTCCTTGAAGAAGGCCATTGGTAGCTGTTGGCAGCCAATTCTTCTAATAGTTGAAAGGCGTCATCGAATTTTTTTTATCAATAATGACCTACTAGCAGCTACATCTACTATTGGACGATGGTGTGGTAGCAAACCCTTGTAAAAGGAGTAGACTTGATGCCACGATGCTATCTCGTGATGCGAACACCTTCTAAACAGATCATTGTACCTCTCTCATGCTTCATACAATGACTCAGATTCAGTTTAGGTGAATGAAGTGATATCATCCACCATCTCAATTGTCTTGGCTGGTGGAAAATATTTGTTGAGAAATTTGTCACATACATCGGTCCAAGTACTTATTGATCCCGAGGGCAAAGATTGCAACCAGCTCTTGGCTCTGTCTCTAAGAGAAAAGGGGAAGAGCATCAGGCGAATGGCATCCTCAGAAACACTATTATGCTTGAAAGTGTCACAGATCCCCAGGAAATTAGACAGGTGAACGTTGGGATCCTCGCTCGGCAAACTGCCAAATTGTATAGAAGTTTGAATCATTTGGATAATGGCCAGTTTGATTTCAAAATTATTGGCAGGGATGGACAGCCGTCTTATACTTGATGGCAAGTTCTCCATTTGGGGAGTTGCAAACTCCCTCAAAGGCCTCGAATGATTATGATCACCCGCCATCTGATTACCTGAATCATAAAATAAAATGAAAATTTAAGTTAATATAAACAAAAAGAAACTTGAACTAAAACTAAATAAGCTCGTTCTTAATATCAGCAATACAGAAATAAATCGTGATTGCCTGACAACAGCGCCAAAAACTTGTTTGTCCCTTTTTAGGCTGCAAGTGCACAAGTCGAACAAGTAATACAGTTAAGAGTAAGATATTGCTCCCACGAGGAATATGGCTACTTCTAATGCAGATTATTAACTAATAGCTCTGTTAATTCTATTCATGAACATTTAAAATTGGGAAAAGAGTGTAAGTGAATTAAAATACTTAAATGCAGTTAATTAGGAAGAAAAGTGAATGGTTAGAAAATAGGGAATCTTTTTTCACCTCTTACTTCAATTAATAATATGTAATCCTTTTAAGTAACATAAATGACATGATTAGGTTAGCTTGAGAATCTAACTTAGTTGAAAGTCTATGTCTAGGTCAATCACTCATGCTTTAATTACATAATTCACTATGTTTCCATGAGAACCAGTGCAAAATTCACTCATTAAAATCTATTCTCAACAATTATTATGCATAGCTAAGAGGTATATTTCTATCTCATTAGCGAATTAACTTATCTCGCAATTAGAATAAAATCGAACATGCATCAACCATACATATGATCTCAAATCTAAATTCTTATGTCTAGGTTCATCAGATTTCAACAAATCACTTAAAAGTTAGCCAAACTATGAAGACCATTAAGGTCCATATGATTAAACAAAACCAAACATCTATACAAACTCAAAGGATTACAAAACCAATCAATATCTACAGGAGGATCTAGAGAAATCCCTACATATAGCTTAACTAGCCATGAAACATGAAAATACAAGCATATTCATCATGTTCATGATACAATAAGAGAGAAAGATGAAAGGAAAGGAAGAAAGCTCAATAGATGTAGTCTTTTATGCTTAAATTATCCTCCATGTAGAAGATGACTTCCAACTTTGGCTTCTCTAGCTTCCTATAGGTCTTAAACACTAAAACCTAGCAGTTGTGTTCTAAAATTGATAAAAAGTTACCATGAAATCTGATAAAATAGTATTTATAAGCTTAGAATTATGTTTCACGTCATGACATTACACATATCACGGCACGACCTGTGTTCAATTTAGGTCACTATGCCGCGGTATTGATTCTATTGCATCGCGGTGTTCAAGCCTCAGGTCTCTCTGTCTAAAGTAGGGGATGCACCACGCCATGACATTAACATGTCTGCGCCGTGGCATAAAGTGTTGAATTCCACACTTGGCTTTCTCTTGGGCTTTCTCTTTCAATGTTTGTCTAAATCTTCCAAGTTTTTGCTTGATTGGATCCCTTCTTCTAATAGAGAAATCACCAATTTAATAATAAGTGCAAATGTACTCAATTTATCAAAGATTTGGAAATATTTCCTTAAAATCATAATAAAAGACATCAAGATTGAATTATATAAACATGAGGCTAAAGTCTTCCATTCATGCATAAAAATAAGGACTAAGCAATCATTATAGCACAAATATAGGATACAAATAACTACATTTTGTGAAGTTATCAACCAACCCAAGAATACCCACTGAGAAACAGCCAAGAAGGTAGCTTGAACAGATGATAAAGGCCATGCTCCATCATGGCCACCTCCACGATCCCCTAGGGAGCACTCACATCCACTTTCCTAGTCAATATGAGGAGATTGCTTCCCTAAAAAACGCTCCTACGCATTCGGCTCCGCATCTGTGCGCCTAATGTAATAGCTTAATACCGGAACCCTAGTATATCTAACATATACCTGGATAAGCAGTATCAGTCATGCTACTTCTAACTTAATTATCAACTAATCCATAACATTTAAACAAATAGTTATGGAGAGTCATATCTAAAAGTCATACACATATATAACTTTTATATTCTCAAAGCAAATATAAATAATTACATAAGCTTTGAATTGGAAATATTAAAACTAAATTAATCTAGTCCTTCTATTTTCTTCATCTTTTTACCCTCTTGTAGGGCCTTGATGTGCTTACCATGAAACATAAAGGGGTGAGAATATAAAAATTCTCAGTAATACACATATATTTCATGGCACTAATATAAATATGCACAAAGGTACATTTACAAGCTATTACTCATATATTGCTATTAATATTAAACAAGTGTCTACACAAATGTAAAATATCAAAAGTTTTCTCATGCCTCATCTTTACTATTAAAGTAGGCATACTATATTAACTTCTTCGTTCGGGTTATTCAATAACATGAAAAAGTACTGAACAATTATCATTATCAATGAACAACCATGCTAGCTTTGGATTAATGATTGCCACGAGTAAGTGAGACTATATTTACTACCACCAGAATATTTGTTACCTAAGTGGCTT
Organism: Ormosia emarginata; assembly: GCA_029884605.1. Classification (NCBI taxonomy): domain Eukaryota; kingdom Viridiplantae; phylum Streptophyta; class Magnoliopsida; order Fabales; family Fabaceae; genus Ormosia; species Ormosia emarginata. The sequence continues at coordinate 44,741,698 of JAQQTP010000077.1, read as the reverse complement.
CTTTACTCAAGAGGGGGGTGAATTGAGTAGTTTAAAACTTCTTTAAAAACTTTTTACAAACACGTTAAGAACAAAATTTCGTTGAAACTATTTGTTAAGGGAAATGAACAACCAAGAAGATAGAAGGATTCAAGTAAATTAGCAAGCCAATAATAAATTATTTAATCAATATTATAATATTTAAAAGCAAATATAAGGAGTAAGGGTTCAGAAGAGCAAACACTTGAGTTTATGCTGGTTCAGCCACTAACCACTTGTGACCTACGTCCAGTCCTCGAGAAACCACTTGAGATTTTTCCACTATCAATGCAAGCTTCAATATGTGCTTGCTACCGTTACAAACCTGAGCACTCTTCACACTTTGGGATACCTCACCCTCGTACTTGAGCCTTAACAGCAGGGATACCTCACCCTTACAAATTTTCTGATGGATACTTCACTTTCATTACAATCAAACAGGAATGAAATAGAAGGGAAACTCTTTCAAAGAGTGTGTATTACAAATTGAAGAATTAGGAAGCTCTCTCAAGATATCTCAAATATTCAGAAAAACAAAGCAAGAAGATGAGAAGGATGAAGCTCGGATTAAAAGCAATATTAAGATGTTTCTTAGTCTGTATTGTGTGTAAAAGATGACCTAGGAAGGTCCATATATAACGTTTTAATCAAAAAGAGTCGTTAGGGCATTTAATAAAAGCAATAAATGCTATAGAAAACACGTTTACGCACTTACAACCTTGTTGTAATCAATTACAACAACAATGTAATCAATTACATTGTTCTTAAAACACATTATGGGCTTTCTAGGCTTAACGTAACCGATTACAAGGTTGATGTAATCGATTACAAAGCTTCTAGAATTAGTGTAATCAATTATATAGCTCTTGTAATCGATTACAGAGCTTTTGACTTTTGAAAAATGGTTTCCTGCATGAATGTAATCGATTACCAGACTTTTGTAATCGATTACAAGCTTCCTAAAAAGTTGTAAATTGATTACTAAGCCTAAGGATAAGATTACAATCATCCTTGAACCCATTTTTATGCTCAATTAAGCCTTGAAATCATTGAGATTAAGAAAAACTTGGATTGTGAAGGAAATAAGCTTGTTTTTCATATACCAAGAAATAAAAAAAACATTTGGAAGGAAAAACTCTTTTAAGAAAAACTTTGAGATACCAAGAGAGCTTCTTACATTAAGATCCTAAGCCCTAAAAACTATACCCGTTTTGGTTTCGTTAGACTTTGGTCTTGACTTAGCTTTGTTATCATCAAAACTTTATGATCTCCGTGACATAAGTATTCACATACTCCCCCTTTTTGATGATGACAAACCAACAATCAAAAAAAGAGTAATATATGTATATGAAGATTAAAGTGTATATGTTTATGAGGATTAAAGCGTCGCTCTCCCCCTGAGTATATGCAAGCATAAAGTTCAATAATATTTTAACATTTGTGTGTAAAGGCTTATGTATGTACTCCCTCTTACTCATGCAATATCTCTCCTACTTTTGGCATTATCAAAAAGTTAGAAGTAGACATAAGCATTCATAGAAAAATGGGCAGAGTATCGACAGCGTAAGAGACAACCAGGATCGCCAATCAGAAAGATAAGCCAACAATAGATAGAACAGATAATCAATAGGCCAAAATAGAATCAAGTAGAGAAAAAAATGATCAGCCAAGCAGAATGTCAGATCAAAGGAAAATCTAATAACCAATAAGCAGTTCAAAATATAGGATGATCAAAGTATATCAGCTCAATATATAATATAAATAGTATATCAAAGAGAAGCTAATGGGTTAGACTGTAATAGAATATATATATAATCAATAGGCCAAAATAGAATCAAGTAGAGAAAAAAATGATCAGCCAGGCAGAATATCAGATTAAAGGAAAATCCAATAACCAATAAGCAATTCAAAATATAGGATGATCAAAGTATATCAGCTCAATATATAATACAAATAGTATATCAAAGAGAAGCTAATGGGTTAGATCAGTAATGGAAATGGAATATATATATATATATATATATATATAGTCATCATGACTAAGTCGCCCATCATTGTGTCACCTTGCTGTCACTATCAACAATGACAAGATCCTCAACTGGAAGCATAGCAGCATCATTATCACCAGTAGAAGTATCAAGAACAGCAGTGCCAACTGAAGATAGAGGAGGTGTAACCTACAAGGCAGAAGGTCACCTCATTTGATGACTCAGGTCACTCTCAAGCAGGGCTCGAATGATGGCAACCTCCTCATCTATGTGAGTAACTTGCTCCTCAATATGGTGAATAGAGGTGCGGAGCTTATTAAACTGATCATTGACGTGAGTGCGGAGGTTGCGGAGCTCCTGAAGCAGAAGATCCATAGATGGTGGAGTGGGAGCAGCCAGAGGTGCATCATCCTCAATATCCTCATCAGCACCTCGAGGCATGTGGCTATCCACTCCATGATAGAGGTAATACCAGCGATCATCAATCTTTCGTAGCTGGAGCTTCATCAGAGTGTGTGCATTGATGCACTCCTGCCCGTTAGAAGTCTCATCCTTTACTTCCCTAGACAAATGAATGTAGAAGTGCTCAAATATCGTAGTGATCAGCATGGCGTAGGGCAGAGGATGGGGATCCTTCTTCGCTTGTATCATGTGTTGAATGATATAATAGGCCCAGTTAATGGAGCGTCCAGTGTTCATTGCCCAAAGAGTCAGGACATCGTCCTTAAGAACTTGAGAATAATTGCCTCCTTTGGCAATCAAACCTCTAGCCAGCAGGTAATTTAGAACTCTATTTTCTATAGTCAGTCTAGTAGCCAGAACTCGTGTACCGGGGTGAAAACCTATTCTCAGTAAGGAATTTAGGGCATCCTTATAATCATAATCATCACCCCATGAATTTAACCTAGTGAAATTTATGCCATCAGAAGTCAAACCAATTAATTGATACCAAAGTCCAGAGTTTATGACTATTGGTATCTTCTTCACTTCAGAAACCAGACATGCATTCTTAAATTTCAAATTGGCATAAAAGACGCGAATTAAATCAGGATATATATCTCTCTTAATGCTCAGCAACTTAATTAAGTCCAGTTGCTTAATCAAACAGAAGCATTCTAATGATTCACTAGAACAGAACTCAGTAGTGAGGTACCTAGGCTGGATGATTTTATGCATATAGAAGTCTTTGCTGAAGGTTTCTGCTTGTTTGGAGGTCCGAAAATGCGCAGAGAGATCTAACCCAAGAATTGTGAGAGGAGGAGCCTGAGAAGATAAAGCACCAGCCACCCTTGTTCGTGGCTTTTTGATCCTACGAGATGAGTCAATCATTTGGGTGAAATAGAGTGAAAAGGATGGAGGAAAAGGGAAATGAAGGTGTTTGCGTGGGGTTTGTTGATGAGAGAAGAAGGAAATTTGTGAAAAAAATAGAGGAAATTGGGATTTGGGTGTATGGGTGAGGAGAGAGAAACTCATGAATTAGTGAGGGATTTATGGGTGATTTTTGGTGGTTTTAAGAGATTTGATCGAGGGGTTTTGATGGTAGGGTGTTTTCGAGTGATGTGGGAGTGAAATGAAGTAATTTGGTGGAAAAATGAGGGAGTAATGGAGGATTTTAGTATATGGTGGCTGCAGCTAGGAGAGAGAGAAAGCTTGCAGAACAGGCCAAAAATGGCTTCTGTGCGCGTCTAGGGTTCCTTTAAAAACACTGTGTAATCGATTACATAGTGGATGCAATCGATTACATTTCTGGGAAACGGCGTAATCGATTACAATGTTTATGTAATCGATTACATGCTTTTTGACTTTTCATCTGTGCATTCCAGAACCTGTGTAATTGATTACAAAGGGTATGTAATCAATTACGAGCCTTCTGACTTTGCATATTTTACCTGGCAGAGCCTTCGTAATCAATTAGAGAGGGTCTGTAATCGATTACAAGCCTGCTAAACTTGTATTTTTCATATCAAACAGCAGAAGGCTTGCCCATTTCACTTCAAAACATTGTCATAGCCTCTTGAAATGATTCCAAACCACTGTAAACCAAGAAATCTATCCAACTTGCGTTCATCACTAGATTTTTCCAATGAAACTTGTATCAAGGGTCAAATTTCTGTAATAGAGATGCTTCAGCCTTGAAGAATTTGACACAGGTCATAAGCAGAGAGTAGTGCTGAGGACCTAGGCATGATGAGGTACCTGCAAAACAAATTTAGGGAGCCTCCGACGCTTAAGTCAGTAATGGTTAAAAAGAAACTAATTACTTCAAGATTATGCAGAAGAAATATGTGAATTATGCAGCAAAAATTAATGTGAATTATGCAGCAAAAATAGATTTATACAACAAAAATTAATGTGAATTATGCAGCAAAAATAGATTTATGCAGCAGGATTAAATACATGATTGATCAAGAATTCCAAGTTCTCTTCTTATATGAAAGAAGGCATCTTTAGGTAAAGGTTTAGTGAAAATATCAGCAAGTTAATTTGTTGTTTCAACAAATTCTAACACACAGTTACCTTTTTATACATGATCACTTATAAAGTGATGCCTTATCTCAATGTATTTAGTTTTAGAGTACAGAATAGGGTTTTTAGTCAAATTAATTGCACTTGTATTGTCACATCTTATAGGGATGTGATCAAGCTGAAGACCAAAATCTAGAAGTTGTTGCTTCATCCATAGGATCTGAGTGCAACAACTTATGGCTACAACATATTTAACCTCAGCAATAGACTTTGCCACACTATTTTGTTTCTTGCTATGCCAAGAAACTAAAGAGCTTCCAAGCAGGTGGCATATCCCACTAGTGCTTTTCCTATCCAATTTACATCCAACAAAATCAGAATCAGAATAACCAATAAGACTACAAGTGGCACCTTTAGGGTACCACAAGCCCACTTGTGAAGTGCCAATAAGATATTTCATAATACGTTTAATTGCACTTAAATGCGATTCTTTAGGATTCGCTTGGTAACGTGCACACATGCATACACTGAACATAATATCTAGTCTACTAGCAGTGAGATAAAGTAGAGATCCAATCATACCTCTGTACTTGGTAATTTCTATAGAATTACTTGCCTTATCCTTGTCTAAGTAATAAGAGGTGCTCATTGGTGTGTCCATATGCTTTGAGTTGTCCATTCCAAATTTCTTGAGAAGCTCCTTGCAATACTTGGATTGGCTAATAAATGTTATATTCCTTGTTTGCTTGATTTGAAGTTCAATGAAGAAATTGAGTTCTCCCATCATGGATATCTCAAACTCACTTTGCATTAAATTAGAAAATTCTTTACAAAGAGATTCGTTCATTGCACCAAAAATTATATCATATAAGTAAACTTGTACAAGGAGAATATTATGCTTTTTATTTTTAATGAAGAAGGTTGTGCAACCTTGCCCCTTGAGAAACCTTTTTTCCAAAAGAAATTTGCTCAATCTTTCATACTAAGCTCTAGAAGCTTGTTTCAATCCATACAAAGTTTTTTTTTCAATTTAAAAACATGATTAGGCAAATCATAAATTTCAAAACCGGGAGGTTGCTCAACAAACACCTCTTCTTGGATAAAGCCATTTAAAAATGCACTTTTAACATCTATTTAATATAATTTGAAATCCATAATGCAAGCATATGCAAGAAGCATTCTAATGGCCTCTAATCTAGCTACGGGTACATATGTTTTTTCATAATCAATACATTCTTCTTGATTATACATGGGAGGTATTTTCTAATGTTTTTCTGGAGAAGTATTTTCCTGCAAGTGCTAGGCATGCCAAAGAAATGGAATTTCTTAGTTTACGTCAGGGTCATATGACTGTGAATGAGTATGCTACAAAATTTGAGAGTTTGTCTTAATTCTCAGATTATGCTCAAACTCGACCAGATGATGGATGGAGATGTCAGAAGTTTGAAGCAGGGTTAAGAGTGAAACTGAAGCAAGGAGTGATATCCTTGAGAATGAATCAGTTTCATGTTTTAGTTGATGCATGTGCGCGATTCGAAGAGTTGGAGCCATCACGAGATCAGAGGAACCGTAACTTTGGGCCAACAAGGTTTCAGAGAGGTGGAGGTAGTAATACGAATCGGTTTCAGCGTAAGCCGTATTCTAGACCACCAGGGAATCAATCTCAACAACCACCAATTGGGGGAAGTGCAAGTGGTAGTGGAGCTAGACAAAGAGTGGCATTTATGCCAACATGTTTTAAGTGTGGAAAGAAAGGCCATCTTTCTAGTGAATGCCCTATCAGAGGAACAATTTGTTTTAATTGTAAACAGCCTGGACATATATCTAGAGATTGTACTCAGCCAGAGAAAAAGCCAGCTATGATAAATGTTCGTGCTAATCAGCAAAATTCAGGGAGTACTCAGCCGAAATCTGGAGGGCGAGTATATACTATGACTGGAACAGAAATTTCTCAATCTGATGATCTTATTCAGGGAGAAGGTGCTATTGAAGGTAATCTTCTGACTGTGTTATATGACTCTGGTGCAACACATTCATTTATTGCATATGATTGTGTGGAAAGATTGAAGTTGCCTGTGTCTTCTTTGAATGTTAAGTTGAGTGTTTCTACGCCAACTGCTAAACCTGTAATTGCATCAAAGATATGTTTGGATTGTCTTATTGTTGTGAAGGACCGTAAGTTCTTGGTCAATTTGATTTGTTTGCCTCTTGTTGAGATAGATGTGATATTAGGAATGGATTGGTTATCTTCTAACTATATCCTTATAGACTGTGCAAGCAAAACCATAGTTTTTCCTAAGGAAGAAAAGTCTGGATTCTTGACTGCTGTTAAGGTCAAGTCTTTGTTAAGAGAGGGAGCGCAGGGATATATGGTATTGTCTTCTCTAGAAGTTAAGAATGAGAAGGATGTGAATACTATTCCTGTTGTCAACAAGTTTCCAGAGGTTTTTCCTGATGACGTACCTGGTTTGCCACCTGAGAGGGAGATCGAGTTTTTAATTGATTTAGTACCAGGAGCAGGTCCTATCTCAATTGCACCGCATCGTATGTCACCAGCAGAGTTGGTAGAGTTGAAAGAGCAATTGGTGGAACTATTGGAGAAACAGTTTATGCAACCTAGTGTTTCACCATGGGGTGCGCCAGTGCTTTTGGTCAAGAAGAAGGACGGAACTTCACGACTTTGCGTGGATTATCGTCAGCTGAACAAGGTGACTATCAAGAATAAATATCCGCTTCCAAGAATTGACGACCTGATGGATCAGTTGAAGGGAGCAGTGGTATTTTCCAAGATAGATCTGAGATCAGGTTATCACCAGATTCGTGTTAAGGGGGAGGATGTACCGAAAACAGCTTTTCGAACTCGTTATGGACATTATGAGTATCAAGTAATGCCATTCGGGGTGACGAATGCTCCTGCCATATTTATGGATTATATGAATAGGATTTTTCGTCCGTATTTAGATAGATTTGTCATTATCTTTATCGATGACATTCTGATCTATTCTCAATCCAAGGAAGAGCATGCTTAACATTTGGGTATTGTTCTTCAGATTTTGAAGGAAAAACAGCTATATGCGAAATTGGCCAAGTGTGAATTCTGGTTGGAAGAAGTCCAATTTCTAGGTCACGTAATTTCGAAAGAAGGTATTGCAGTAGACCCATCGAAAGTGGAGACTGTTTTACAGTGGGAAAGACCTAAAACGGTGATAGAAGTTCGAAGTTTTGTTGGACTTGCTGGATATTACCAGAGGTTTATCGAAGGTTTTTCTAAGATTGCTCGACCGCTTACACAGCTTACGAGGAAAAGTCAAGCTTTTGAATGGACAGAAGAACGTGAAGCCAGTTTCCAAGAATTGAAGAGGAGGTTAACAACTGCACCAGTGTTAATTTTGCCAGATTCTAAGGGAACTTTTGATGTGTACTGTGACGCTTCTTACCAAGGGTTAGGATGCGTATTGATGCAAAATCGGAATGTGGTGGCATATGCTTCTCGATAGTTGAAGGTTCATGAGAGGAATTATCCAACACACAATTTGGAATTAGCCGCTGTGGTTTTTACTCTGAAAGTGTGGAGACATTTTCTGTATGGAGCGATGTTCAATGTCTTTAGCGATCACAAGAGTCTAAAGTACTTGTTTGATCAGAAATAATTGAATATGAGGCAAAGACGATGGTTGGAATTCTTAAAGGATTATGATTTTCAACTCCAATACCACCCAGGAAAAGCTAATGTGGTAGCTGATGCCTTAAGTAGAAAGGTGCTTAGTGTCTCAGCAATGATGATAAAGGAGGAGGAATTGATTAACAAGTTTCGAGATTTATGGTTGTCAGTGGAGTTTCTACTTGAAAGAGTTCGCCTATGTAAGGTCATGATCATAAATGAATTTCTTGATGTAGTCCGAGATAAACAAAAGGAAGACATGTTTTTACAAAATGAGAGGGAATTGTTAAAGCAAGGTCATAAGGCGACGGTAGAGGAAGGAGCAGATGGAATCTTAAGGTTTAAGGGAAGAATTTGTATGCCTAATGATTCTGGATTGAAGAAGTCGATCCTAGATGAAGCTCATACTAGTGACCTGAGTTTACATCCGGGGATGACCAAAATGTACCAAGACTTGAAAAGGTTGTTTTGGTGGCCAAGGATGAAAAGAGACGTAGCAGAATATGTGGAGTCTTGTCTGGTTTGTCAGAAAGCGAAAGTGGAACATCAGAGACCCGCTGGAATGTTGCAACCGTTATCTATTCCAGAGTGGAAGTGGGATAGTATCTCTATAGATTTCGTTACTGGATTGCCGAAGACAAGGAAAGGTCATGATTCGATATGGGTCATAGTCGATAGACTTACGAAGTCGACTCATTTCTTACCAATATCAAGTATTCATTGGAAAGATTAACCCAGTTGTACATCGGAGAGATTGTCAGACTGCATGGTGTGCCTACATGTATAGTTTCTGACAGAGATCCGAGGTTTACGTCAAGGTTCTGGCGAAGTTTACAAGAAGCAATGGGAACTAAGTTGCGACTGAGTTCAGCATATCATCCGCAGACTGATGGTCAGACAGAGAGAACTATACAGTCTTTGGAAGATCTATTACGTGCTTGTGTTTTGGAGCAACGAGGGAGTTGAGATGAATTTTTATCTTTGATAGAATTCACCTACAACAATAGTTTTCACTCAAGCATAGGGATGGCACCCTATGAGGCATTGTATGGGAGGCGATGTCGAACACCATTGTGTTGGTATCAAGATGGGGAAAATATGACTATTGGACCAGATCTTGTACAACAGACTACGGAAAAAGTAAAGATGATACAAGAAAAGATGAAGATGACGTAAAGCAGACAGAAAAGTTATGCAGATAAACGAAGACGACCTCTTGAGTTTGAAGAGGGTGAGCATGTGTTTTTAAGAGTGACTCCTATGACTGGTGTCGGAAGAGTTATTAAATCTAAGAAGCTTACTCCTAAGTTCATTGGACCGTATCAGATTATCCGACGTATAGGTCCTGTAGCATATCAGATTGCTTTGCCGCCTTTTCTATCAAATCTGCATGATGTATTTCATGTATCTCAGTTACGGAAACATGTACCGGATCCGACGCATGTTATACAACCGGATGAAGTGCAGCTGAAGGAAAATTTGACTTACGAGACTTTACCTGTTAGAATAGAGGACAGAAAGGTAAAGCAGCTTCGAGAGAAAATGATCGAGCTAGTGAAGGTCATATGGCATGATGTGACAGGTGATGCTACCTGGGAGCTGGAAGATAAAATGAGGGATCAATATCCTCATTTGTTTTGATAAGCAACAAATTTCGAGGACGAAATTTTTATTTGTTGGGGAGAGTTGTAACGCCCCAAACTTTTGGGTAAAAGACCATTGTGTCCTTATTTTACTGTTTCTTATTTTTCTGCATGGTTTATAAATACGTTTTTACAGGCTAAGATTTTATTTGGTCGTTTTACGTAATTTGTTTCGAGACCGTAAAATAAAAGTTTTGTCAAGCTACTGTTTTAATTTTTCTGTGTGATATACAGACATATATTACTGTCTGTAATTTTATTTGAACGTTTTGGATGATTTGCTTCGTCGTGGGGAAAAATGAAAAAATGACCATTACGTCCCGAATGTACTGTTTTTAATTTTTCTATATGTTACAGTGTTTAATATTACTGTCTGTGATTTTATTTGGACTTTTTGTGTGATTTGCTCCGGGATAGGAAATTAATATTTTTCTGGGCCGGGGAAATCTTATTTTATTTATTCAAAACTGGGGGATCTTACTAAACCCGATTCTGAATGATACTGTTGTTAATCTTTTAATTTTTAGAATTTAACTCTCAAATAAAATAATTTTGTATTATTATAATATTATTTTATTAGTCAGTATAATTAAATGACAGTGGACCCGGAAATGTTTTGCGGGACCCACGTTTAGATAAAACAGTTAGTTTAGTAGCTTAATTAAACCTCATTAGTGATGGAACATTCAAGAACATAGTGACTAAGCTTAATGACTAGGCTTAATTAGTGACTAAGCATGGTGACTAGGTTAAGTGACAAGGTTAGGATTAACCAATGGGAGCAAAGCTTGGTGAACAAGGCTTAATCTTGATCATTGATCCATTCTAAGGCTTAGATGAAGCCAACCTAATGGACACCTCTTGGTCCTTTGAGGTCTACGGCCAAGCCACCTTTGAAGGCCATTAATCACTTGTTTGTCATGCAATTTCTCTCTTCTCTCTCTTCCAAAAACACCAAACTCCATAGTTGTTCTCTTGAAGGTGTATTCGGCCAAACACAATCCAAGACCATCCAACCACTCAAAATTTTATCCAACCAAGTTTTCTAAACCTAAACACAATTCTAAGAACATCTCTAGTTGGGAGTTCTTGCAAAATCCTTCATTTGAAGCTTGGAAACCTACTTGGGAGATTTTACCTAGAAGGTGAAATTTCTTGTTTTCTATTTCTAAACTCTTTTTCAAAGTTCTAAGCCATGATTTATCCATGGTTTAAGCTCTCTTTAATGTTAGTAACTTGTAAAAATTTGTTTAAGCTTGTTAGGTGATTTGAAGGAAATCGAAACCCTAGGAAAGATGTGAAAGCATATTTGTCTTCATTTAAGGTAAGAGGAAGACTAATCTTATCATCCTTGGGTGGTGGTAAGAAGATGGAGATTAATTGTTTGTGATTGTAGAATCCATAAGGATTCATTTTTGTGATTGTTAGTAGCTTATTTGGGTATTTGTTAATAGCTTTCCTATTTGTTATTTGTATTAATTTGCATGTCTACAAGCTTTGATAATATTGTATGTGTTAGAAATGCATGATAATTTATAGGATGTGAACAGAGTGTTCCAAAGAACACACCAATGAGGCTCACGACCATTAACCAAAATGGAGAACCAAAATGTTCTCATATTTTTATTAAGTGTGATTTAATTAACCTAGGAAAATTAATGAGATATAACATTGTTTAGATCAAGGAAAATGAATTTAGAGATCAAATAGTACAAGTATATATTTCGGCCAACATGCCAAACCAAGTATCCATGATTTCTAAAATCCATTCCAAACTAGTTTCAATCAAAGAGATGTAATATATGTTAAAGGGAAATTTTCTACAATGAGTTTTGAAGAAACAAATTGATTAAAATTAAGTTTAAGAAATTAAACTAATGATTTTATTGTTAGAAATGAAATACAAGTAACTTTTGTAAATTCCTAACATATGGCTCATATTATATTTTGAAACATGTTAGTGATTTTCAAAAGGGTTAAATTATACGGTAAAAAATTAAGAAAAATAGAATTTTTATGAAGAAATTAGGAAACTATTATTATAATTTTCTAAACAAAATACTGTCAATTTTTATTAAAAATGGACAAATAAGATAAGAAAAATGCCCAAATGACAGTATACGGTATGAAAAATTATTCTACGTAGTTTAAACATATTAAATATTATTTCTGTTTATTTAAACAATAATTTTTAAGGAAGTCGGACAAGAAAATGATTTAAAAATCTTACACGATTGAGAAAACGTTTGAAAAACTCTACACGATTTTAAAAACAGCAAAATATATTTACGCGATTTAAAAACATTTGTAAAAACGATGGAATTTTGAAAACGCGATAAAATTTCTATGCGATTGACGAAAACAGTAAGTTTTTATTGTCGGGCCAAAGTGGTGGACCCGGACAGATGGTGAAACAGTATTGCCAGGTGGGTGCGTACTGTCTTTTTATATGATTTGCTAGTGGGGGCATATTTGTAATTTTGTTGCAGTATTGCCAGGTGGGTGCGTACTGTATACATTTGGAAATTTTTCTCATATATTGAGTTATGCCAATTTTGGCGATTTGATTGACGAGGTGAACAACATCGCGTTGTCGATGTGATAGGCGTAGTGTGGTTCAAATTGAATGAACTTGGAGACGTTAGTGTGCAGAATTCCATATATGGACAGTTGGTCGCTCCTCTGGGCCGTGGTGACTGGTCACACACTAATGGACTCGACAAGCACTATACTTAATCAAGATCTTGTGAAGTCTATTAGTACAAGCCTGTAGTGACACGGCGTATGACAGTGTGCTACACCACTATATTTTTTTTAGTGGGTTATAGACGCAACGTGTGACAGCGGAATAGTTATTGGGTGGTCGACGATGCTAATAGATTTTGCGGGTCGTTCTCTCTGATGTCTGTATTCTTCTTTAGCTCCATGGAGTAGGATTGAGTCACATTTTATATATTTTTATCTCATACATTTTAATGTTATTTATCTATGTCATTATTTATCTGTACCATTAATTATCTATGTTATTTTGTCTATCTGTATTACTATGTGTTATATTTCACTTGTATGATCTTGTATTTTATTTATTGCTATCTTAAACTGCTATATAGTATAAAATGTTATATCTGTTGTATTGTCATTTTCTTACTTTACTATGTTTGTGGTGGTATGGATTGTCTTACCTCTTTGTTGTATGTGTTATTTGTTTATTTTAAATCATGTGGTAAAAGAATATGAAGAACAGGAACAACCTCTTGAGTGTGTGTACCCCGAGGAGGAGGAAGATCAGCTAGCCGAAGATCAGTTCTACGATCAAGAACCATCCGATCATCCATATCCATTGGATTGATTGCTTGAGTATGGCGGTGCCAGGATTTTTGGGTTTTGTACGACTCGAGTTTCATGGTGGATCAACAGCCTGGTGTTTGCGTGAAGATAGAGATTCGGTGACTTATGTGGGACGGTTGACTGTGTCCCTACGTAATAAGTTTGATGGAGAACCAGTCATGACGACTACTGTGTTTTTGCATTTGGAGATGCCGTTATCTCTTAGGCGTTATTGGGGTGGTATGTTCACTGCGCCTAGTGAGATTAGTGTTGTATCGACTGCGCGGTCTCGTTTCCGCCGAGAGTCGAGGCATCCTGGATATTTATCTTCTGATGATCTTCCTGAGAGTGATCCTTCAGATGATTAAATGTTTATGATGTGTACTTGGGCACGTCTGCGTTTGTATTTATAGACTGTTATGGCGTTTGTTTACTGTTTCAGTTTAAATATTTTAGTTGTAAATTATTTGTACAACTTATAACTTGAACTATATGTAAATTATGTGTGACGTTGGTTTTGTTTATTTTATGTTTACGCGTTATTTTATTTAATAATATTCTGTTTAACAAGAATTATTTTACAACCCGTATTATTATGTAACAAATGTTTTACAACTTGGGTAGATTTTATTTATCTTTCTTTTGTTTTTTTTATATATGTGACATCCTCAAAAGGGGTGTTATAGCAACCCTTTGTTGTCCAAGCAAAATATTTAAATTATCTCTACTAAACGTGAATTTTGCAAGTGTGTTCTTCAAGTCTTCAATTTCTTTTTTAAGAGATTTACATGATAGATAAGATGAAGATGTAGAAACAAGTGTAGAAGAAATTGTGCAAGCATCAATTAATCCTAATGTTTAAACTAAGAATTTTATTTTCTAAAGTAGAAATTATTTTCATTGATGAAGATACTAATTTTGTAAGTCTTAATGATTCATCATGCAATTCTTCGAAGGCATCTTGTAGTTCATTATAGGAAGGAGATAGGTCAAGGTTTGACATTACCTTTATGTCGCTTTTATAACACCCCAAACTTTCTATTTATTAAACAGTAATTTTGACAGTTAATAAAATTCTACTGTTTAGTGATTTCTGTGTACTGTAAAATTATTTTGAATATTCCGTTTGTATATTTGATCGTTTTGAGTAATTTGCTCCGTGTTAGGAAAATAATAATTTTCGGGCCGGAAAAATTTTACATAATTTAATTATTACTGAAAAGTCTTAATTATTTTACGTAATCTGACGTGATATTTGTGAGTTTTCTAATTTTTGTGATTTTATATGTGATTATGAAAATTTTTACTGTTTGTGGGCCCTAGTGGGTGTATGTGGGCCCAGGTGGCCATACGTGGATCCAGGTAGGTCCCGCAAAGTAAAAATTTTTCCATGCATAGAAAAATTTGTACTGTTTAGACGGAGATAGGGGATCTTACTAAATCTGAATCCAAAAACAGTTTTAGAATTTTTTTTTACTGTATTTTGTACTGTATTTAATTATCAAACGATAAAAATATAGTAAATATATTCTTTCGTAGGGTTATAACAGATAAAAATAAAATTCTATATTGTTAAGTCAACATTAGTGGTTTGGATATCCACTATCGATTTAATCACTGTTGGAAATTTAATCTTGATTTAATCAACGGTGAAGATTTGATCTTAAAAGTAAATAGGATCAATTATAACCGTTGGATGGAAATTAAATCAGGGGTATAGATTTAGTCTTATAAATGACTATGACCATTATCAACCCTTGGATGTAAAATTAATCAATGGTGGAGATGGATCATTAATGACCATTGGATTTGGATTTAGATCAATGGTGGAGAATTGGTCATCAAAAATGACTACAACCATTTTGGACCCTTGGATGGAAAGTTTGAAGGTGTAATCTTGACTCTTCATTTTGGAGACACATTCAATGGTTAGGATTGCAAGCAAAAATGATCCAATGGCTCAAATGAAGTCTTCTATCTATAACCTAAACCTTGTAACTATTTTTAATCCAAACCATTCTTTTAATCAATGGTTAGGATGGCTTAAAGTGATGGTTATGAAATTTGTCACATTTGGAGTGCATGAAGAGGGGGGGACGGTTTGGAGAAGCAAGGAAGAGGGGAGACAACTTAGTATAGGCTTTTTAGGCCAAAGAAAAAAATGAAGACAATAGCCAAGTGTCAAGACCATTTATTATTTTTTCGATTGATCATTAATGACCATGTTTTTCAAACTTCACTTTCCATTCTCTCCAATGCATGCTACGGCCATGCACAGTCCTAAAGGCCAAATAATTCATTTTTTTTACACTTCACATTATCACTTCTTCACCTATTTCACTTAGTTTCAAGAAACCAACCAAAGAAAATTTCATTTTTCTCTCCCTAAGAGACCATTCGGCCAAGCACCCTAATTCTCTCCTCGATCACTCTTTAATTTCATACAACCTAGTTTCTTGAATCCTTACCTTATTCTAAACAACTTTCATGTTGAAGACTTTCTCTAAATCTTCCATCTTGAAGGACTTTTACTAAGATCAAGTTCTAGAGTTTTTGTTGGTGAAGTGTAAGGAAACTTCATTTATTCTTTTCTTTTTCATGTTCAAAACCATGTTTGATCCATGGTTCTTCTTATTCAAGCTTGATATACTAATTTTCTTGTATTTATTTCATGTTTAAGAACTTGTATTGGTGGAGATCTTGTTCAAAATACAAAGCAACAAGCTTTTTGGTGGTTCTTCAAGAGGTAAGAGGGAGATTCATCTCACCAACCAAGCATGGTGGTGAGAGATGGTTTTATATTTGATGGATGGTGAATCCATGTGAGGATTCCTAACTATGGTCATGTAATAATTTATGTGTGTTATGTGCTTTGATTATTTTTGCCTATGCTTGATATGTTTGCATGATTTACTTGTGTATGCATGCTTAGTATGATTTTTATTTGTTTATATGGTATTCTTATAATATGCATGATGGTATATGTTGAATATATATTATGATGGATGTATGTTGAAATAAGCAAAATTTTGGCTCCAAAGGCCATGGAGGAGGTCACTTTTGAACTTCCAAGACTAAAGTTATTATTGAAATTTTTTAAGAACTATGGAGTTAATTTTTAGTCCTTAAACTAAAGTAAATTTCGGTTAAGACATCAACCAATTTGGTGTTCACAAAATTATATTTTCATGAATGATAAAATTGAATGATTAGAGAAGTAAAGAAAATAAACAAAAGGGTTTGTTTTGTAAAAAGAATGCACACGGTTTTAGGAGTTGTGTTTTCATGAATTTATTTTGTGTAGAAACAAGAATGAAATTTATTTAAGTTAGCAGAAAAATATTTCATGGTTCCAATGGCCATCTATAAGGTTTTGATAATTTTAGAAAAATGTTTTGATGTTATAAAATATAAGAATTTTCAAATAAGGATATTGGAAAAGGAACTAAAGTGTTATCAAGTGAATTTTCATAAATAAAAGAAAAGGGAGATTGAAAGTGTTGAACTTCAAATTATTTTAAAGAGAATTAATTTTTAGAAGTGATTTAGAAATATAAAAGAAAACGTTTGTAACTTAAATTTTATTAACGTAGAATTTATTTATTGGGTTTTGGAAAACGTTAGGAAATTTAAAATTAGAAACAATAATTAAATCAACTAAATGTGATTTTGTAAAATTAAATCAATAAAAAGTGATTTTGAGAAAATATATTACGGAAAAGAATTTTTGACTAAGAATAGGAAGAAAATAAAGTAAGAAATTATATTATTGTAAGAAAAGTCCAAAATAATATTTTTAAAGTTAAGAAATATTTTACGAAGGGTAAAAATGGTGAAAAACGATTTACGTAACTCAAAAACATAATTTTTAAGTTACGCGATTTGAAAAATATTAAGATATTTCTATGCGATTTTCAAAGCGTTTAAATATTTTATACAATCGAAATGTTGTAGAAAAATCGTTGTGCGATTTAAAAATAAAAGAATATTTTTACGCAATTTAGAACACAGTAGAAAATGATTACACAATTTTTTTAAACATAACAGAAAATGTTATAAATCATTGTTTACGTAATAAAATATTACGTGACTGTGAAAACATAACAAAAATATTTTACGAATGAGAAAAATATGGTAATGTGATTTTGCTGTTAATTATACAGTAAACTTTATAGTTAAAAATCAATATATGAATACTATACAAGAAATTGAGAAGTTTGCCTGTAATTAGCGTTAATATACGAACGTAAAACAATATTTGAACCTGGTATGAAAATTATGTGATTTACCTTTGGTTGGTAATTGGTGCATTACATATGCATTGAAAATGGTCCGATGGACTGTATATGGCTAATTGCCTAGGAGAAACGTACACCTCTTAAGTGGGTGCGATACACGTAGTGTAGGTCACTCGTTGACCTTGAGGGCATCGGGGTGCGGGTTGCTCACAATGGGCAGTTGGTAGCTCTTCTGTACCGTGGGTTAGACCGATGCAACACACCGATGATCCGGACCGAGACACTATTCTTAATCGAGATCTGATAAAGACTGTCGTGTATGTGCTAGATGTGCAAGATATAATTATAGCACTTGGTCTGAGGCACGTGGTACCGGCAGATCTTTTCGATCAATTTCTCCGACCTGAGTTTAGCTTCATAGAGTAGGAAATCGAGTCTATGTGTTCATGCATTAACATAAATGCTCACATCTGTGAAATATAATAGTTGTGAAATATTGATTATGACAATTATACTTTTTAAAATATCTGCTTAGTGTAGATGGCATTTTGCTGTAATTATTAAATGTTAATTTTGATTGATAATATGTTGATGCCATATTTGTAATATGATGTGTTTATATGGTATGCTGTTATGTTATCTCTATGCTACCATGTTGGTATTGGCGTAGGTAATCTCACCTCTTTGTATGTATATTTGTATATTGTATTTATAATTGGCTGAAGACATTGAGAAAGAAATAGTACAAGAAGGAGAAGAAGAACTACTTCTCACGTCTGGGAGCGTAGAATTTTGAGAAGATGGAGATGCCCAGCTTTCTAGGATATGTGACATTACTGTTTCGTGGAGGTTCGGAGGCGTGGCATGTCCATTTGGATCGACAGTGTATATTTTATATAGGGGACCTGAACATTACTTACAGTAGGCTTTATCAAGGGAACCCCTACTTTAGTGTCAATATTTATGTACAGTTGGAGTTTCCACTATCCATTAGGCAGTACTGGGGAGCTTACTACCGTACTCCTAGTGCGATAAGTATCGTGTCGTCTGCGCGGACACCTGTCCGTAGAGCTTCACGTAATAACGGATTCCTATCTGCTGAGGAATCTGAGGAGGACCCATCTGAGGGTTCTGCTGTTTAGTCAGACTTGGGCAATATGTGAGTCTTTATGTTTAATTACTTTGAGAACTTAGTCTGTATATAAATAATCCTGACAGAACTTCCGTTATGTCTAATGATGTAAATTATGTGTGATGATGTATAATATTTTTAATTTATGCTACGTTTATTTTATTGTTAACAAAGAAAAAAGAAAAAAAAATTACAACTTGTATTTTTATTATAACATCACTTTTTATGATCTTGAGGGTATTTGGGTAATTAAGTAACATAAATGTGGCACCCTATGGTGGGTGTTATAGCTTTCGTCTTCATCTTATCCTTTAGCCATGAGACACAGGTTAGCTTCCACAATATCTGAGCTATCCATTGAATCCATGTCATTGTCGTCCCATGCTATGTAGGCTCTCCTTTCTTTCTTCTCCCTGGAAGGTCTTTTCTCGAATTTTTCTACCTTCTTTTGATAAACAGGACATTCCATCTTCATGTGTCTTGGTTTTTCACATTCGTAACATGTAGGTGTAGATGAAGTTCCTTCCCCATTGTGATGAGTCTTCTTTGGTGGGAAAGGAGGCCTTCTTTGATTTCCTTTCTTTCTAAGAAATCTTTTGAATTTCTTTACTAGAAGGTTGAAGTTTTCTTCATTTAATTCCAAGTTCTCCATGCCATCTTCGTCATCTTCATCATCATCGTCAAAGGTTGAGGAGGTGGCTTTAAGTACAATCTCCTTCTTCTTCTTGTCATGTTCTTCACTTTGATTAAGTCTGTTAAGCTCCAATTCGTGCTCCTGAAGTTTTCCAAAAAGAGTCGCAAGAGTCATGGTTTCCAAATTTGTAGATTCTGAAATAGCGGTCACCTTAGGCTGCCAAATCTTGCTCAAACACCTTAAAACCTTGTTAATTAGATCCTCATTAGAAAAAAATTTACCTAATAAAGCAAGATAATTAACAATATGAGTGAACCTATTTTGCATTTCTTGAATGCTTTCCCCTGGGTTCATTCTAGCTAGTTCATATTCATGGGTGAAAGTGTTTATTCTCGACCTCTTTACTTCACTAGTACCCTCATGGGTAACTTGTAAAGTGTCTCATATTTCCTGAGCAGTTTTACAGTTTGATATTCTGAAAAATTCATCATACCCCAAAGCTATGGTAATGATGTTCTTGGCTCTTAAATTATACTGAACATTTTTTTTGTCATCGTCAGTCCATTCATTTCTAGGTGTTTCAACTTTAACGCCATCAACAACACGTGTGGGAATAAAAGGACCGTTTTCAATAGCATCCCATACGTCAAGATCAATAGCTTCAATGAAAATTTTCATGCATTCTTTCCAATAAGCATACTGATAATCATATATTTTATACATTAATAAACCCTCATTTTGATTAAGCCTGTTATGTTTTGTAAGATTGGACTCAAATTGGACTTAATTGATTTTTTTAGCATTATTTAGGTCTTACATTATTTTTGTATTTTAGTCATATCTTGAGTTCTAGATGTCTAGAAACCATGAATTTTACCTTGTAGGAAAGCTAAGAGAAAGCTCTACAACTTTGATGAAGAGCTCAAAGTCTCATTCAGACATCTAGTGGAGCTAATTGGGCTTGGAAGTCAGAACACGAGTTTTGTGACTGGAACCTGAACATTGTACAGTAATCAGAGCATAACTCGAGTTGTAAGAACTTTCTTGGGCTGAATTTTGGAGAGTTGAAAGTTAAGAGCCATATCTACAATTTTCATGAAGAACATAAGATCTCATTCGGACAGCTTGGAGGTAATATTGGGTCTGGAAGTCAAAATAGAGGTGCTAAAACTAGGCCTGATTAGTCTGCAGTAATTGGGTCATATCTTGGGTTGTATGAGGAATTTTTGGATGATTTCGGTGCCATTGGAAAGCTGAGACAAAATGCTACAATTTCATGAAGACCATATTGCTTCATTCTGATGGCATCCATGAGATCAGCACTAAATGATTTCAGAGACAAAGAATCTCAATAATTTTTCACTCACCAACTCACCATTTGGCATTTTCCACTCATTCATCCACTCATCCACCTACTCTTAATCAGCCCCCTTGTCATTTTGTATCCCTAATCCTCTATAAAAGGTACTATTAGTTTATCATTTGGTGCTCTTGGTGTTAGGCTTAGTTTTTACAAGTTATGGTTATGCTTGTTTATTGCTTTCCTTTGTTGTAATTTTCTATTGTTCTAAATTGAAGCTATGTTCATCTTTCTCTTCTTCTCTCTTTCTTTCTTCTTATCTATGAGTAACTAAATCTTCATCTTGCTTGGGTGAAAAAGTGAAGCTCTTGGTAATGAAATAAGGTTAGATTATTCTATTTCTTGTGCTTAAATGATATATTATCAAATAGACATTATATGTGTTGTATTTTGTTTCCAATCAATTTAGAAACCTTCTTTGTATAATGGAGATCTTGATTTATTGTAGACAATAGGATTGGCACAGTGAATGCTTGAACTCATTTACAAATGTTGGTAGATAATTAAAGGAATCATAATATAATTACATATATAATTGAACTTTGAATGTTATATTTTCTGATTGGAACCTCCGTTGTGTGTGGATTTCAATTGAGTTATAAAAAGAAATAATCTTGCCTTTAATTTATTACTAAGAGTGAATATCCTAACCCAAGTAAGTTCTTAAATTCATTTGTGAACATCTTTTATTACTTTTGGTGTTGTGACAAATTATTTTCTTACCTCAATTAATTTTTCTTTATCAATTCCCTGTGGATCGACCTCGGATTCCCGAGAAATTTATTACTTGAGACAACTTACACTTGAGTTTGCATCTTTTAATCCCGCAGTCACATACCCATCCCCATTGAAGAAGGGTGGTCTGTTTATTGAAGATCCTTCTGAAGAAAAACTATTTGTAGAAGCCATTTTCTCTTGAAGCTGCTAAACTCTTTACACAAGAGCCTAGCTCTGATACCACTTGTTACCCAAGTGGCTTCTTTACTCAAGAAGGGGGTGAATTGAGAAGTTTAAAACTTCTTTGAAAACTTTTTACAAACACGTTAAGAACAAAATTTAGTTAAAGTTGTTTGTTAAGGGAAATGAACGAACTAAGAAGATAGAAGGATTCAAGTAAATTAGCAAGCCAATAATAAATTATTTAATCAATATTATAATATTTAAAAGCAAATATAAGGAGTAAGGGTTCAGAAGAGCAAACACTGGAGTTTATCCTGGTTCAGTGATAATCATATATTTTATACATTAATAAACCATCAAGTTTAGTCATTTACACTCTCCATATTCTTAATTCATTGAGCTTGGTCATGTTTTGTGAGTTTGGGCTCAAATTGGACCTAATTGAATTTTTTTAGCATTATTAGACTTTGACATTGTTTCTGTATTTTAGCCATAACTTGAGTTTTAGATATCTGATAATCATGAATTTTAACTTGTAGAAAAGCTAATAGGAAGCTTTACAACTTTGATGAAGAGCTCAAAGTCTCAATCGGATGTTCAGTGGGTCTAATTGAGCCTGGAAGTCAAAATATAATTTAAGTTAAAAGCTCAAAGTTGTTTTGGTCATAACTTGAGTTATAGACCTCCAAATTGCATGGGGTTTAGGCCCAAATGTTCATAACTGACCCAAATTTGTAATTAATGGGTTTTTAATTATGTAAAGCCAAAATAAAGGGTAATTTAGGGGGTTATAAGTTAGAAATCAAGGCACCTTCATTTTTTACACTTTTCTTCCTTCTCTCTAGAACTCTCTTCCTCTTCCTTCTCTCTAATTTTCGTTTTCCTCTTCCTTCTTTTATTTTTTTGAGTTCTCCCCTTCTCATGGAGGGGTAGAGCCTTTAGATCAATCCAAGAGATTAAACATGCTTGGTTATTAATCTTGAGATTTCGTTTTTAATGTTTAAGTTCATCTATTAACCAAGGTTCTCTTCTTCTTCTTCTTCTCTTTGTTAATTCTAGTTCCTTAATTAGAATTTTTATATGTTAATTGCTTAATTACCATGTGCAAAGAGATGAACTCAGAGATTAAACAAGACATTGAAGGTGTTGATGAAATGTTTAACTTGGTTGGATCTTGGCTTTTAACTTGATTTCGATTTTGGATGAATGCTTACTTTGTCTAACCTTAATTAATTGAAATCTAGAAGCATTTCTAGTAGAAGATTCATGATCATTGAGAGACGTCTTGAAGTGTTCTAAGACCAAGGACTTGATTGATATTTGAATGGACTTTTAATAATCAAGGATGGATTAAAATTAAGTTTGGACAATTTTCTTGGATTGATTGTTTTAGTAATTCTGTTTTAACTCAATTCTGTTTTAGTTTTACATTTTTAATCTTGCCAAACCCCCTCATTTTCACTTGATTTGATCAAATTGCATTTTAAAATTCTTGAGAGACGATCTAGTGTTGTTTCCTATGCTACAAGCCATAGACATAACTCGGTTATAATTTTAGTGAGTTCGATGCTTGTCAAAATTTTGGCGCCGTTGCCGAGGATTGTGATCTGTAATATGATCATATTGAGTGTCATTACTGACTTACTGACTTTTGTTCTTACTAATAGTTAACAGTTACCAATCCACAACTCTTGACCACTGTTGCTGCATTCTAGTACATTCTACCCAATCTGCTGTATTGCTGCATTCTGATAAATCTGCTACCGATTGCACTGATTGCTTCTAATTGCATAATTTTTATACTGTACTCTTACATTGGATTTCTGCTGCATTGATAGGTGCATTTTGCTCGATTACTGTTCCATTGGTAATTACTGAATTGTGCATTATGCATGATAACCTTTTAATCAATGCAAAATTCTGTATTCTGCTGCATAATTTGAGTTATTGTTCCATTGGTTTTTGCTGCATTGCATTACATTGCATTCTGTTTGTGTGCATTACGTGATTTCGTTCCAATTGTATTGCATAACATCACACAATTGATAATTCTGCTGTATTTTGCATTCTGTATTCTACTGCACAATTCTGCATTTTGCTGCACTAGTATTGTTCCATTAATTTCGTGCTTCTATTCACCATCATTTTGCACTAGTTGCTACATTGCAAGTTGCTCTTGTAAGTGTTACCTAACTAAAATCACAATTGTTCCAAGCTGCAACAGTAATTCTCCTGCATTAAAATTCAATTTTTTTCGTTACTGTTCCATTGGTTTCTTGTTGTTGCTTACCATCCTTTTGCAGTCTTAATTGATAGTTGTATTTCAACTTTTCAACTTCACTTGGTTTTCACTTTTGCCCATTTCCCCTTCACTTGGTTTCCATTTTCCTGGTGCAAGTGCAGGGCACTAGTAGAAATCATGAGCTAAAATCAAGTTTTGAGCTGAAACTTGGTCTCTAAAAGAAAACCACCCTTCTGAGCAAAGTGATCCTATAGGGATTATTTTTCAAAATTTGGCCAAAATCCATCGTTTGGTAAGATTTTTGAGCAATTTTAGTTGACATAATGGTATTTTTATAATTTTTGTATGACCAAACATGCTCAGATTGAGTTGAAAATTGGTGGGTTGAAGGAAAATGGCCTTCTCAATAAGGCTCACAGCATCACTGTGAGCACCACCCTGGTTTGCTCAAAATCCTTCATTTAGACAACTTTTTTTAATTTTTGAAGTATTTTCTTTGCATAATAATTTCCCAAAAAAGTGTAGATTTCATCTTGTGGTGGTCCCATATTTTTTAAAAATCATTTGATATATTTTTTTTATTTTTTCTAGTTATTTTTGTTGTATAGATTTGTATCTTTTGAGTTTTTGGATTTCTGACACTCCTTTAGCCCTGCTTGGTGCATGACTAGGTTTGATTTTGTTAATTTATTTGATCTTGATCCTGAAATTGATAGGAATTTTCATGCATTGATAAGAGCTCGTAGGCTTAGTCATATAATTGATTCTTCATTTTATTCTGATACTGAATCTGTCATTGAATCTAAGAATTTAAGTGATTTTGCAACCATGACTGATAACATGCATAATGAGACTCTTAAAGAGCTTGCTGCCCCTGATGTCACTTATCAACCATTATGCATTCACTATCTTGAGATTGATGTTGACTTTGAGTTAAAGTTTGGACTAATCCATTTATTGCCTAAGTTTCATGGACTTGCAGGTGAGGATCCTTATAAGCATCTTAAGGAATTTCATGTTGTGTGCTCAACCATAAGACCTCAAGGCATCCATGAAGAACACATCAAGCTGAGCGCATTTCCCTTCTCCTTTGCTGATGCAGCCAAGAACTGGCTTTACTATCTTTCACCAGGCTCTGTGACTTGCTGGAATGATATGAAGAGTCTGTTTTTAGAGAAATTTTTCCCTGCCTCTAGAGCTGCTGCAATTCAGAAGGACATTTGTGGCATCAGACAGATTTCTGGTGAAACCTTGCATGAGTACTATGAGAGATTCAAGAAGTTGTGTTCAAGTTGCCCATACCACCAAATTAGTAATCAATTATTGATCCAATACTTTTATGAGGGACTGATGCCAATGGAGAGAAACATGATTGATGCAGCCAGTGGAAGAGCTTTGGTGGATAAGACACCCCTGCTGTCGCCAGAGACTTGATAGCAAACATGATACACAATACTCAACAATTTGGAACTTGAATGACCACCTCAACTAGAGGAGTCAATGAAGTTCAAGTGTCTCATGTAGATCAACAAAGAATGGAGCACAAATTGGATGAATTAACCTCTTTGGTAAGACAGTTAGTAGTGGCATAACAACCACCTATGCAAATGGCTACAACTGTGTATAGAATTTGTTTTTGTCCATCTCATCCTACATATGTTTGTCCAATCCTTCAAGAAGAGAATTTTGCCAACCAAGCCTACCATGTTGCTGCAGTAGGTATTTTTCCTGGTAGACCCCAATATCAGTAGCCTCAACAACCCAGATATGATCCATTTTTGAGCATTTATAACCCTGGCTGGAGAGACCATCCCAGTCTCAAATATAGGAATTCTGGGCAGCAACAATAGCACCACTAACAACAGCAACAACAACAATTTAGATACCAAGCTGTAGGCCCTAACAACAAGTACCAACCACCTGCATTCATACAAGCACAACCTATGCTGCCACTTATGAACAGCCCCTCCGGCTACCTAGTCCAACAGCCACTCCAGCCTAGCCATCCTTGGAAGACTTGATGAAACAGATGGCCTCAACCAATATTCAGTTCCAGCAAAATGTTAATGCCATAATTCAGAACCTGCAAACTCAAATTGGGTAGCTGGCAACCACTGTCAATGAGCCGAAAAGTCAAGGATCAAGCCAATTGCCTTCACAAACAGTCAATAATCCAAGAGGCAATGTAAGTGTCAATACCTTGAGAAGTGACAAAGAAGTTGAAGGTCTTAAGCAACCTGAGCAACTTGAGCAGCAAACAGTTAAGCAACTTGAGATGCAACCTCAACAGCAGCCTGAGCATCACCTTGAGCAGCACCCTATGCATTAAACTGTACCTCAGCAACCAACCCAGCAACTGCACACTTCTCAAAAAATAAGTGGCTCAGACCAAAAATTCGTGGCACAGAAGAATTGTGCAGAAAAACCAGATTTGGCCATTCCACTACCTTTCCCAAATAGAGTCACACAGTCCAAGCAAGCAGTGCAAGCAAAAATGGAAAGAGAAGTCTTGGAAACATTCAGGAAGGTGGAAATCAATATCCCCCTCCTGGATGCAATCAAGCAGATTCCAAAGTATGCCAACTTCCTCAAAGAGTTATATACTCACAAGAGAAGACTTAAGGGTACAGAGAAGATTAGTGTGGGCATAAATGTTTCTACAATGATTTAGCCAAGTATGCCACAGAAATGCAAGGATCCTAGAACATTCACCATTCCTTGCATCATAGGCAGCCAACACTTCACTCACATAATGTTGGATTTGGGTGCATCCATTAATGTCATGCCCAAATCAGTTTTTGAATCCCTACAAATTAGAGAGTTGAAGCATACTAGAATCATCATTCAACTAGCAAATATGAGCACAACTCATCCTATTGGAGTGCTTGAGGATGTTTCGGTAATGGTAAATGAGTTAATATTTTCAGCAGATTTTTAAATTCTGAACATGGAAGATGAATTTGCTTCTAGTCAGCCACCATTAATTTTAGTAGACCTTTCTTGAAAATTGCTAAGACTAAGATTGATGTGCATGCTGGAACCCTTTCTATGGAATTTGGTGATAACATAGTTCAATTCAATATCTTTGATGCCATGAAACATCCATTAGAAGAGCATTCTGTTTTTCATTTAGATGTCCTTAATATGTTAGTTGATGATGTGCATTTTGACATACTAGCTGAATTTCCTGGGATTATGTGATTTCTATATGGTGTTGCTGTTTCTGCTAAATATGCATGTGTTGTTTCTGAAATTGATGATTCTACTGTTCTTGATTTAGCTGATTTTGATAAATCTGAATTTAATATTTCTATTTCTAATTCTAATCAATTTGTTGTTTCTAATAAACCTGGTTTAGCTGATAAATTTGTTTCTGCATGTACTGTGCAACACCCTTCTTAGAATGTCACATTTACGACTAATTATAGTAAAACCTTACCCAAGTTATAAAACATTTATTAACATATAATAATATAAGTTGCAAAAATTTTCTTTTTGTACATTATATCATTAAATAAAATAAATAGAACATGAAATAAAACAAACTATTAAATACACACCATAATTATACATATGATTTTGTTTTTAAGGATATAAATAATTACACACTACTAACTGTTTTATAAAGGTGTAAATTGTTTAACTCATAACAGACCATAAACTAGCCCAAGTACACATTTAGAAGTTTTGATACTCGAAAGGATCCTCCTCAGGTAGATCATCGAAAGACAGAAACCCTGGATGTCATGTTGCCCTACGGACAGGAGTCCGTGCAGTCGACACATTACTAAGCTCACTAGGGGCATGGAAACGACCACCCCAATAGCGCCTAATAGACAAGGGTAACTCCAAATGTACATAAATGATAATCACATATTTTATACATTAATAAACTCTCATTTTTAGTCATTTACACTCTCTATGTACTTAATTGATTAAGCTTGGTTATGTTTTGTAAGTTTGAACTCAAATTGGACTTAATTGATTTTTCCAGCATTATTTGGGTCTTACACTATTTTTGTATTTCCGTCATATCTTGAGTTCTAGATGCGAAAAAATTATGTATCTTACTTGTAAGAAAGATAAGAGAGAGCTCTACAACTTTTATGAAGAGCTCTAGGTAAAATATGAACATCTAGAGGAGCTAAATGGGCTTGGAAGTCAGAATACGAGTTTTGTGACTAGAACCTGAATAGTGTGCAGTAATCAGAGCATAACTCGGGTTGTAGGGACTTTCTTGGGCTAAAATTTAGAGAATTGAAATTTAAGACCCATATCTACAACTTTCATGAAGAGCATAAGAGCTTATTCGGACAGCTTGGAGGTGATATTGGGTCTGGAAGTCAAAATAGAGGTGCTAAAATTGGGCCTAAATAATTTACAGTAATTGGGTCATATCTTGGGCTATAGGATGAATTTTTGGATGATCTTAGTGGTATTGGAAAGCTGAGACAACATGCTACAACTTTCATGAAGACCACATTGTTTTATTTTGATGGCATCCATAAGATCAGCACTGAAAGATTTCGGAGACAAAGAATCTCAATAATTTTTCACTCACCATTTGGCATTTTCCACTCATCCACCTACTCCTCACCTACTCTTAATCAACCCCCTTGTCATTTTGTATCTCTAATCCTCTATAAAAGGCACCATTGGCTAATCATTTGGTGCTCTTGGTGTTAGGCTTAGTTTTGAGAAGTTATGGTCATGCTTGTTTATTATTTTCCTTTGTTATAATTTTCTCTTGCTCTAAATTGAAGCTATGTTCATCTTTCTCTTCTTTTCTCTTTCTTTCTTCTTATCTATGAGTAACTAAATCTTCATCTTGCTTGGGTGAAAGAGTGAAGCTCTTGGTAATGAAATAAGGTTAGATTATTCTATTTCTTGTGCTTAAATGATATATTATCAAATGGACATTATATGTGTTGTATTTTATTTCCAATTAATTTAGAAACCTTCTTTGTATAATGGAGATCTTGATTTATTGTAGACAATAGGATTGGCACAGTGAATGCTTGAACTCATTTACAAATGTTGGTAGATAATTAAAGGAATCATAATATGATTGCATATATAATTGAACTTTGAATGTTATATTTTCTGATTGGAACCTCTATTGTGTGTGAATTTCAATTGAGTTATAAAGAGAAATAATCTTGCCTTTAATTTATTACCAAGAGTGGATCTCCTAACCCAAGCAAGTTCTTAAATTATTTTGTGAACATCTTCTATTACTTTTGGTGTTGTGACAAACCCTTTTCTTACCTAAATTAATTTTTCTTCATCAATTCCCTGTGGATCGGCCTTGGACTTCTGAGAAATTTATTACTTGAAACAACCTGCACTTGGGTTTGCATCCTTTAAATCCCGCAATCAAGTTTTTGGTGCCGTTGTCGGGGACTTGATTTGAAGTTTTAATTTATTGAGGTTCTCTTTCTTTAAGTAAATTTCATCATCTTGTATATTCATCATCCGGTATATTCTATCTCTACTCTTTTAATTTACTAACTTACTAACTTGCTAACATACTAACTTTCTAACATTTATATTTATGTCATTTACTTATGTTTACTAACTTTTAATTTATGTCATTTATTTTCTGTTTACTAACTTTTATTTCTCTAACTTTTAAATTTTTGTTATTTATTATTGCTTTCTAATGTAATGAAATAATCTTTCTTCTTCTCTTCTCTTTCGCCGGCTCTGGTGGGGCTTTGCCTCTCTCCGGTTTTAATATTTTAAATTTATTGTTTGTAATTTACTTTCTGCACTTTAATTTATGTATTTTACTTTCTTTCTAACTTACTAACTTACTAATTATTAACTCTCTAATTATCTAACTTTTTAATTTATCAGTTATCTAACTTTTTACTTGTTAATATTTATTGGGTGGTTGGTTTATACCACATCCTTATTAATGTTTCATGGCTAGTGTAAACTGCCGACTTGTACATTATTTTTTCTATTTTAAGTCATTTATTTATGCTTAATTGGTATCGTGATTTAAATTTTGGTTGTTTACTTAAAAAATTAATCCTGGTACTTTATATATTGATTTGTTTGAATCACAATCACACGCAATTGACACAATGACTGAAAATAAAAGTATACATGATGAACATGAAAATCAATCGTTGCGAACCATGCGTGAATATTTGCAACCACCTCGAAATTCTAGTTCATCATGTTTTTTCTTTTCACTTAATGTCAATAATTTTAGATTCAAGCCAGATATGATTTCTTCACTTCCTTATTTTCATGGTTTAGAGTCTGAAAGCCCATATTTAC
The DNA here is from genome assembly GCA_029884605.1 of Ormosia emarginata. Taxonomy (NCBI): domain Eukaryota; kingdom Viridiplantae; phylum Streptophyta; class Magnoliopsida; order Fabales; family Fabaceae; genus Ormosia; species Ormosia emarginata. The sequence goes on along the minus strand of JAQQTP010000077.1, from coordinate 44,711,798 downwards.
ATCTGAAAGAATTTGAGGATGTATGTATTACTTTCAATGACCAAAATTGCACTGAAGAGATTGTTAAGCTTAAATTGTTTCTTTTTTCTTTAAAAGATAAAGCAAAATCTTGGCTTAACACTTTGAAACCAAGATCAATTGGCACATGGCAAGAAATGCAAGGTGAGTTCTTAAAGAAATTTTTTCCAACACATAAAACCAATGCTATGAAAAGACAAATCCAAAATTTTTTTCAAAATTCAAATGAAGCATATTTTCAATGTTGGGAACGGTTTAAAGATTTGTTAAATTCTTGCCCACATCATGGTTTTGAAAAATGGCGCACTATAAGCTTCTTTTATGAAGGTTTAACACCTGAAACTAAATAATTTGTGAAAACAATGTGCAATGGTGAGTTTCTTGATAAAGAACCTGATGAAGCCTTAGACTATTTAAACCAGTTGACTGAAAATTCTCAATCTTGGCATAGTATTAACACTTCTGAAAATTCAATTAGATCTAACCTTGCAAGTGCTAATAAAGGAAAATATCACCTTAGTCAAGAGGAAGATCTAAATGCTAGGTTTGCCAGTTTGGCTAGAAAGGTTGAAGCCATGGAATTAAGAAAAGCAAAAGAAATCAAATCTGTGCAAAATGAAGAAATTTGTGGTATTTGTGATGACTTAGGACACTCAACACAGCAATATCCAAATATTACTATTTTTAAAGAAGTTGTACATGAGCAAGTAAATGCAATGAAGAATTTTAAAAAGTCATTTACTTCTTCTTTTTCAGATACATATAATCCAGGATGGAGAAATCACCCGAATTTCAGTTGGAGGAATAATAATCAGTCACAATTCGTGCAACCACCACCTCCTCAGGCACAACAGGACTCTTGAAATTCTCAAGGATATGCACCTTATATCCCACCATATAGGAAAAACCTTGAAGAAACATTGCATGCATTCATAGAAAAGCAAGAGGCTATTAATAAACAAAATAATCAAACCATGAATGACATAAAAGACCCTTTTATTAAACTTTCTTCTACACTCATCATTCATGAGAAAGAAAAATTTCCTTCTCAACCTCAACTAAACCCCAAGGGTCAGTACAGTCTAAATGAAGAGAGTGCATAAAACTAACAAATAGATCAAGTCAAGTTAGTGATAACTCTTAGGAGTGGAAAGGTTGTTGAAAAATAAATTCCCGAACCTTGTGAGAAAGAAGATGAACCAATTCCCCAAGAAAATGAAGAAGTTGACCAAAAGGAGACAAAACTCTCACCTTCACCTTCATTTCCTCAAGCATTAAACAATTTAAGGAAATTGAACCATAACATTGAAATTTTTGAAGTTTTGAAACAATAATGGTCAATATTTCTCTGTTAAATGTTATCGAACAGATTCCTTGTTATGCCAAATATTTGAAAGACGTGTGCACTGTTAAAAGGAAACTAAATGTGAAAAAGAAAGTATTTTTGGCTGAACAGGTAAGCTCTATTCTTCAGAATAATAATGCGTTGAAATATAAAGATCCTCGTTGTCCTACAGTTTCATGCATTATTGGAGAACATAAAATTGAAAAAGCTTTACTTGATCTTGGTGCTAGTGTCAATTTGCTTCCATATTCAGTTTATCAGTAACTCAACTTGGGTGAGTTAAAACTAACTTCTGTAACTCTTCTACTTACCGATAGATTAATTAAAATTCCAAGATGAACAATGGAAGATGTGTTGGTACAAGTTGAAAAATTCATATATCTTGTGGATTTCATTTTCTTGGATACTGAACCTATAGTTGATAGTTGCAAGTCTATTCCTGTTATTTTAGGTCGTCCATTTTTAGCAACATCTAATGCTTTGATAAATTACAGAAATGGAGTGGTGAAACTAATATTTGGAAATATGACACTGGAACTCAATGTTTTTAACATATGCAAGCAACCACGGGAAGCCTTTAATGAAAAGAAGGAAGTTGAAGGGATTGAAGCCATTGTAGATGATCATCTTCAAAAAAGGAGTTCTTCTGACCCATTAGAAGTTTGTTTAATTTATTCATTTGGTTTGCTTGATTGTATAGATGAAATAAAATACAAGGGATGGAAGCCAAGATTTGAAGAACTAAAACCCATGAATGATAATACTCATGAAGAAGTACCCACACATTTTTTGGAGAAGAGCAAAACTTTCCAGTAGTAATTTCCTCATCTCTTACTGAAGAACAAGAAGGTATGTTAACAGAAGTACTTAAAAGGCATAAAAGTGCAATTGGATAGACATTAAAGGACATAAACGGCATTAATCCATTAATTTGTACGCATAGAATACATTTAGAGGATAATGTTAAAACTTCTCAACAACCTCAAAGAAGATTAAATCCACACATGAAAAAGGTAGTTAGAGCTGAAGTCCTTAAATTGCTTGATGTTGGAATTATCTATCCTATCTCTGATAGCCAATGGGTAAACCCTACACAAGTTGTGCCTACGAAATATGAAATAACAGTGGTTGAAAATGATAAAGGTGAATTAAAACCTACGCGAGTCTTATCTAGTTGGCGTATGTGTATTGATTTTAGAAAATTAAATGCTACTACTAGGAAAGATCATTTTCCTTTGCCATTTCTTGATCAAATTCTGGAACGGGTAGCAAGACATCCATACTACTATTTTCTTGATAGTTTTTCGGGTTATAATCAAATACCAATTGCATTGGAAGATCAAGAAAAGACCATTTTTACATGTCTACTTGGTACTTTTGCATATAGAAGAATGCCTTTTAGCCTTTGTAATGCTCCGGCAACATTCCAAAGATGCATGTTAAGCATTTTCAGTGACATGATTGAGCATTATTTAGAGGTTTTCATGGATGATCTGACAGTTTTCGGAAATTCTTTTGAAAATTATCTTGATAATTTGGAAAAAGTTCTTAAAAGATAGGAAGAAAAAGGATTTGTGCTAAATTGGAAAAAATGTCATTACATGGTTACCTCAGGAATAATGTTAGGTCATGTGATATCTTCTAAAGGAATTGAAGTTAATAAGGCTAAAGTTGAATTAATTGCCCATTTGCCTTCCCCAAAATCTGTCAGAGAAGTTTGTTCCTTTTTAGGACATGCAGGATTTTACAGAAGATTTATTAAGGACTTTAGTGCCATATCTAGACCATTATGTAATCTTCGGTTGAAAGATGCACCATTTGATTGGACTCAAGAATGTCAAAAATCTTTTGAAAAATTAATTGGTCTTCTGACATCTGCTCCTATCATGCAATCTCCTAACTAGTCTTTGCCTTTTAAATTGATGTGTGATGCCAGTGATTTTGCTGTGGGTGCTGTTTTAGGCCAAAGAAAGGAAGGTAAGCCTCATGTGATTTGTTATGCAAGTAGAACTTTAAATAGTGTACAAATAAATTACACTACTACAGAAAAAGAACTACTTGTTGTAATTTTTGCACTGGACAAATTTTGATCTTACTTAATTAGTTCTTTTATTGTAATTTTTACCAATGATATTTGATGTCTAAGCAGGATGCCAAACCAAGATTGATACGATGGATCTTGTTGCTTCAAGAATTCAACATCACAATAAAAGATAAGAAAGGAGCAAAAAATGTTGTCACTGATCATTTGTCCAGACTTACAATAAGCTCACCTTTTAATAGCACACCCATCAATGATTCTTTTCTTGATGAATTTTTATTTTCTGTCAATTCCATGCCTTGGTTTGCTAACATAGTCAACTTTCTTGTAACAGGAAAGATGCCGCCTCAATGGACACACTAAGATAGGAAGAAATTTTTGACAGAGGTGAAAAACTTTTATTGGGATGACCCATACTTATTCAAATATTGTCCTAACCAAATCTTTCGGAGATGTGTGCCCGACAGTGAGGTAGGTAGTGTCATTAAATTTTGTCACTCAGAAGCATATAGAGGTCACTTTTTTTCAAAGAAAACAGCTGCGAAAATCTTGTAGTGTGGATTTTATTGACCCACTTTATTTAAAGACTGCTATACTTTTTGCAAAAGTTGTGAAAATTGTCAAAAATTGGGCTCAATTTCAAAAAGAAACATGATGCCTCTTAACCCCATCCTTGTCATTGAAATTTTTGATTGTTGGAGAATTGATTTCATGGGCCCAATTCCATCTTCATTTGGATTTGTGTATATTTTGGTTGCAGTTGATTATGTCTCAGAATAGATTGAGGTGATTCCATGCTGACACAATGAACATAAAATTGTTCTCAAATTTTTAAAAGAAATTATCTTGTGTTGATTTGGAATCCCTCGAACTATCATCAGTGATGGGGGAACACATTTTTGTAATAAACCATTTGAATCTTTAATGAAGAAATATGGTGTTACACACAAAATTGCCACCTCTTATCACCGTCAGACAAGTGGACAAGTTGAATTGGCAAACAGGGAGATTAAACAAATTTTGGAAAAAACGATTAACCCAAATCGTAAAGATTGGTCTTTAAGACTAAACGATGCACTTTGGACTTACCGTACTACTTTCAAAACATTTTTGGGCATATCACCCTATCGGTTAGTCTATGAATAACCTTGTCACTTGCCTATAGAATTAGAACATAAAGCATTTTGGGCCATTAAAGTTTTCAATCTAAATCTTGATGATGCTTACAAGATATGCAAATTGTAATTAAATGAATTGGAGGAATTGAGAAATGATGCATATGAAAATTCAAAGATTTGTAAAGTTAGAACAAAAGCTTTTCATGACAAGACAATTTTGAGAAAATCTTTTAAAATTAGTCAAAAAGTTCTACTTTATAATTCTCCTCTGCACCTATTCCCTAGAAAATTGAGATCTAGGTGGAGTGGTCTTTTTGTTGTCAAACAAGTGTATCCTTATGGGGCTATAAATGTTGAGAATCCTAGGAATGGTAATGTGTTTAAAGTCAATGGACAAAGACTCAAACCATTTATGGAAAACCAAGTTGATGAGGTAGAATTCATCTCTCTTTCTGATCCTTGTTATGAATAGAATTTATTCTAATTTTGTTACCTTGTTTTTGCAGTTCTTTGTGTTGCCGGTTAAGTGGCGGATAACGGTACTTCGTGACTCTCAAGTCAGTTTGTTTTCAGTTTTCCAAAATAACTGAATCCTTCTTCTCCTTTAAAATGGATGTCATTCTTTCAAACCTAAGAAAACATTTTCCTTCTCTCCCTCAAAATACTCTGACAAAAATCTACAAAGTTAGATGTGAAAGATTAAGATTGTTAATGCACAAGGGTATGCCAAAAGATGTATGCTGGATAATTAAAGCAAAGGTCCTACTAGCAGGTGAGTCTTCAATTTCATTTGACTCATACATGCCAGGTCTTGGAAGAAGTTCATATTCTAAAAGGAGAAGAGCAAAAAGGTTACAAGTCTCTCACAAATGTGCACGATGGAATTGTAACAAGCGATGTCGTTCTTTAGGGATGGTTTTCGCAAACAGAGAAGATAAAATTTTCTTCATTAAGAATTGACTGAGTAAGGAGTCATTAGATGATATCTTATTGACTCTTGAGACGCATTCTTGTGGATTTATGCATCGTGAACTTCTTAATTTGTGGAATATATTCAAGGATGAAAATGCTATAGTTTTGAGAATGTGACTCTAAAAGACTCTTTTTGCTAATTTATAAGAAAATTAGATGGGAAGCTTATCCTTGACTCATAGAAGGCGTTTAAGCCGTTACTGGACGTGAAACTAGAGCCATATGTGAGTCATATCTACAATAATCTGTACATATTATCTTCTTCTTCTTTATGTTTTCTTAAAAAAAAGAGAGAAAAAAATGTTTGAAAATGGGCGATCTGGAAGGAGTACCATGACTTTAATTAGTCAGGAGGAGCTGACCTTTGGTGACCCATCATTGACTCAGGTGGACCTTTGTACGTTGGTCCTTAAAAAAGTTTGTGTACCATGCTCTATAGAGAGCCGCACTCCATAACCCAATGTTTACCATTTAGGCACTGTGGAGTTGATGGACAGGCAGAAGTGTCCCACTCTAGTTATTAGTGAAAATAACCCGCGACTGCCAAAGCGTATGAGGCATCTGAGCTTGATCCTCTCTTTTATTAGAAGGGGCTCTCAGCGCCCTGGGATGGAACGTTCTGGATCTTGGACATCACGGGTTTCAAATTTTAGCATCTTTGTTGATGTTACGAGCCCAATTTGAGCTCTCCAAGTTCTAGACCCAGGATGGAAACCCACAATGGTTTCTTCTTTCTCTTTTCTTCGAATAAACGGACATGAGTATCTACTGCACTGGTGACACACAGTATAAAGATATGCCACTACTACACTCATGACGCATAGTATAAAGATACGCCATGAAAACTGTACATAAAGGTATATCATCATTTGCTATTATATTTCTTTTATCTTTGTATGATTTTGCTGTATTTTGGTTTTGGACAGACGATCCTTTGAGCAGGATCCTTTAGGGGTTTCTAGACTTCTTTACCCTGATGGTTTTCTTGAAGTAAAAAAAAATAAAAAACAAAAAACAAAAAAAAATAAAAAACAAAAAAAATTAAAAAAAAAAAGATTCTGTGTTTCTTAATTTCAAACTTTTCTGACAACAGCCAACCTACTCTTATAAGTGCTATTATTATCCTTTCCATTCTTTTTCCTATTTAAACACTTCATTTTCTCTATTTTCTTCTAACTCAGAATCATTCAAGGGGAAGGTGAGTATAGAAATGGAAGGTGTTTCTGTTCGTCAACTTAAAAATACCTGTGTATTTTGTGGGTCTAAGTATGGGAAGGGTTTAGAGTTTGTAAACGTAGCTACCACTCTTGGTCAATCACTTACTGCGAGGAATATTCATCTTATATATGGGAAAGGTTGCTGCGGGTTAATGGGAGTTATATCACTTGCTGCATATATAAGAGACAGTCAGGTTTTAGGTGTCATTCCTAGATTTTTAGCTTAATAAAACATCACTGGAAAGACAATTGGGGATGAACTTAAGGTGATTTTGGTACCTTGGAAGAAGTTTTTCAAATTGTCTCTTGGGCCCAACTGAACATCCACCATAAACCCATTGTAACACCCCAAAATTTTCAATCTCTTAAACAAGATTTTGACAGGTTAATGTAATTTCACCGTTTAGTGATTTAAAGTCTTTGTAAAATTAATTTGATTATTCCGTCAGTGTATTTGATCGTTTTGAGTGATTTACTCCGTGTCAGGAAAATAAAAATTTTCAGGCCGGGGAAAACTTTACGTAATTTAATTTTTACTGTTAGGTAATTAATTTACGTAATCTGATTAGATATTTGTGAATTTTCTAATTTTTGTGATTTTATATGTGATTTTGAAATTTTTATGGTTTGTGGGCCCCACGAGGGGTATGTGGGCCCAGTGGCCATCGTGGGCCAATTGGGTCCCAAGAAAGTGAAAAATTTTTCTACGCATAGAAAAATTTGTACTGTTTAGACGGAGACAGGGGATCTTACTAAACCTGAATCCGGAAACAGTTTTAGAAAATTTTATTGTGCTGTGTTTTGTACTGTATTTAATTATCGGATGATAAAAAATACAGTAAAAATATTATTTGTAGGATACAAGAATAAATATTATACTGTGTAGTCAACAAAGAGAGCTTGACTTAATCTATACCCTTGGATGAGAATACTTAGTTTGAATATTAATCATTGATTTAATCAAAGGTTAAGAAACAAACTTAATAAAGAAGCCTTGGATAATAACCATTGATTTAATCAATGGTGTGAGAATAAGCTTAGTTAGGAAGGCTTTGATATTAACCATAGATGTAATCAAAGGTGTAGAATTGGTCTTGAAAAGTGACAAAGACCATTTATAACCATTGGATTTAGATTAAATCAAGGGTGGAGATTTAATCTTAAAAAGTAACAAAGACCATTTATGACCATTGGATGAAGAATTAATCAATGGTGGAAATTTGGTCTTCTAAAGTAGCAAAGACTAATTAGAACCCTTGGATTAAAAGTTTGAAGGAGTAATCTTAACCATTAATTTTGGAGACACATCTAATGGTTAGAATTTAAAGGAGAAAAATCCAATGGCTTAGCATTTAGTCTTCTAAAATTAAAAATCTACCTAAATCCTAACCATTGAATTAATCAATGGCTAGAAATGCTTCAAATGGTGGCAATAATGAAGACAACTTTATTGAATGCATTATGAAGAGAAGGTGATGGTTTTGGAGTGTTTAGAAGACAAAGAGACAAGCTTTATGTCATTTTTGCATGTCTTGGTCAATGTTTCACCATAATTGATCATTATTGATCAATTTGCACTCAAGGAGAATGCATTGGAGGGGAGCCACGAAATTGAGAAGCTTTAGGACATAGGAAAAAGTTTGAAGACCATTATTGTCATCCTTGGTCATCATTAGACATTTTCAAGAAGCTAAGTTACCAAGTTTTCTCTCATTTCTCTCCTTCTTCATGTTTTTGCCAAGCACTCCAAGAGCACCTTCCATCACTCAAAAATTTCATCCAACTTGATTTTCTAAACCTAAACACCATTCTAAGAACATCTCTAGTTATGAGTTTTTCCAAAATCATTCATCTTGATCTTCAAATTCAAGCTTCAAGTTTCTATCAAAAATCAAAAATTTCATCTTTGTTCTTCAAAATACACCATTCGGTCATACTACCTAAAATCACCATCCAAGCTCTTTTAATTTCATCCAACCTTAGATCTTGAATCTCCATGATATTCTAAGCAACTTTCATGTTGAAGATTTCTTCTAAATCATTCATCTTCAAGGAGTTTCTTCAAGATCAAAGTTATTGGGTTTTTGAGGTGAAGTATAAGGAAACTACATTTCTTCTCTTCTTTTCATGATCTAAACCATGTTTGATCCATGGTTCCTCTTAATCAAGCTTAGTATACTAATTTTTATGTATTTTGTTTTGTATTTGAGAAGCTCTTGATGATGAAGGACTTGGAAAAAGAAGCAAAACAAGAAGTTTTTGAGGATCTTCAAGAGGTAAGAGGAGATCCATCTCACCAACCAAGCATGGTGGTGAGAGATGGTATTTTATTTTATGGATGTGGAATCCATGCGAGGATTCATATCCATGGTCATGTAATTAATTTGTGGGTGTTTATGAGCTTTGATTAATTTTCTATGCTTGATATGCTTTGCATACATGATTTTATAAACTTTGATGATATGCTTGATATGCTATACATGCTTTTATGGCTTTGATGGTATGCTTATATTATTTATGATGAAATATATATGTATATGCCATGACTTGATGGTGGAAAGGAAATTAGTTTTTGGCTCCAATAGCCAAGGAAGAGCTACGGTTTTGATGCCCTTGATTAGGGTTCATGTTGAAAAATTTCAAGAACAAAAGAATTGATTTTTGAGTACTTAGAACATGGTGGATTTGAACAAGACACCTCAAAATAGGTGTTTACAAATTAATATTTTCATGGAAGAATAAAATTGGATTAATTTGAAGAGTATGGAAAATAAACAAAGGAATTGTTTTTCAAGAGAACAAGAATACGATTTTTGAGGAATTTTTATTGATTTATTTTGTGTAAAAGATCCTAAGTATTTTTCTAAACATGAGTTTTGAAATGAAACGACGAACGTTGATTTGAAGGATTTGCAAAGAAAGTGAAAAAGAATTTGCAAAGAAAGTAAAACGAATTTGAACAAATGGGTTTGGTTTTATGACCATCGGTATTTTGATTTTTGAAAACAAAAATTTTAATGGTTTTGTTTGTGTAAACCATATCAATTTGGAAGGAAAAATGTTTTGATAATTTTCAATAGTCGTGTCCACGTTTTTGAAGGCTTGTAATGCCTTGATTTTTATGAACAAATTGAATTTCAAAGTGGAAACGTGAATCGATTTAATACAAGGATTTTGGAAAGGGAATCGGCGTTTATCACTTGAGAAAATCAAGTTTTTGAAAACGAAAATGTTTTCAACTTCAATTTATTTTGAAGAAGGTTGTGTTTGGAAATGATTTGGGAAAAATGGAGAATATAATGGTGTTTTGAAAATTTACTAACATATAACTGATTTTCAAGTTTTGAAATACGTTACAAAAATGTTAAGTTTTGAAACATTGATTTACATCAATGGAAAAGTGATTTTTGTGAAGTATATTTTGAAAAAGAATTTCTTGAAGTAAAGAATCTGTGGAAAAATATTTTCTTGAGTAAGAAAATATACATTAAATGAAATATAAAGTTATATTATTTTGAGAAAAGTTGAAAAGGAATTTTTGAAGGTTAAGAAGTATTTTCTGTAATGAAATTGTGATGAAAAATGTTTTACGTATCTTAAAAACGTAATTTTTAAGCTTTCTGCAATTTTGAACAATGTGTTAAAAATGATATTGATTTATTTAAGTCCAAAATAATGTTTGGAATATTGAGGAATATTTTATGTGATTGAAAAATGTTGAAAAATATTTTACGTATCTTAAAAACAATTTGAAATACAGTAAAATATTTCTACGCGATTTGAAAAATGTTTAAATATTTCTACACGATTTGGAAAGCGTTTAAATATTTTACTGCGATTGAAATATTGTTGAAAAATCACTACGTGATTTGAATAGTGAGAATATTTTTACGTGATCGTGAAAATGATAGAAAATTGTTATGTGATTTGGAAAGTGTTTTAAATATTTTGAGAATGATGAAAAATGATTTACGTAACGTAAAAGAATGATTTTTAAGTTACGCGATTTTGAAACAGTGGAAAAATACTATGCGATTTGAGAAACGTATGTTTTTACGCGATTGAGAAAAACGTTAAAAATTAGTACGTGGTTTAAAAGTGCAACAAAAGAGTTACAACATTTTGAAAACGTAACAGAAATGTTACGAAATTTTGTAAACGTAACAGTAGTGTTACGGTATTGTAAAAACGTAATAAAAACGTTTTGGAATTTTTTTAAAAAAAGTAACAAAAGTGTTACGGTATTGTGAAAATATAAAAGAAATGTTATGGTATTGTGAAAACATAACGAAAAGTTTTTAGATTGTGAAAACGTAACAAAATGTTACGAGATTGTGAAAATACGGTAAAAGTGTTTTACAACTATGAAAACGTGATAACATGATTTTCATTGTTGAAAGTACAGAATGATTACTGTTGAACCAGTGTCCATGCACTTGTTTGTGAGAAAATGACATATTTGTCTATGATTGGTATTTGGTGCATTATACATGCATTGGAATGGTCCGATGAGGACTGAATATGGCTGATTGCCTAGGAGAAAACACACCTCTTGAGTGGGTGCGATATGCGTAGTGTAGGTCACTCGTTGACCTTGGGGCATCGGGTGCGGGTTGCCTACAATGGACAGTGAGTCGCTCTCATCAGTAACCGTAGGTTAGACCGACGCGACACACCGATGATCTGACCGAGACACTATTCTTAATCAAGATCGATAAAGACTGCGTGTATATGCTAGATGTGCAAAAATCAAAATGAGGATTATAGCACGTGGTCTGAGGCATGAGGTACCGACAGATTCTTTTCGATCATTTCTCCGACCTGAGTAGGAAATCGAGTCTTATGTACATGCATAAACTGAACATTTATATCTGTGTGATATATATTAATTGAGGAATATTAGCTATGACAATTGTTTTGAATACTTGGATGATGATGATGATAATGCTAAAGGCATTATCATAATTGTTGTTTATGATAATTGAATTGATATTTAATTGGATGATGATAGTTGATTAATGTTGATAGCATGATTTTAATATTGTATCGTGTAATAACCATAATGATGATGGCATGATTGTAATTATGATAACCGTATGATATTGTTGTTTGTGTTATCTCCGTGTTTGCCATGTTGAGTACTTTGGTGTAGGTGATCTCACCTCTTTGTTATGTTGTTTTTGCTATGTCTCGTATTATTAAAATTATACGGTAGAAGGAACGAGTTGTCTTAGACATACGGGTGACAAATACCTCTACGTTTGGAGACAATATCGGAGAATGACCTTGCCAACAAGTGTTGAAATGGAAAAGATGTTTGAGGACAAGGAACAGGACATAGAACAAATGTCGATGCTTCAAGATGGACATTCCGATGGACACTCGAGATTAGGGACAACAATAAGGAGTGGACATTCATGACTCGATGGGAGCAAAGTGTTGACAAGGAGTAGAGTTCGATGTATCAAGTTTGATACGGGAGAAGGAAGAAGTATGTTAAGTTTTCATTATTAGTGTTACAATCGTGCTATTAAAGTAGGACCCGTAATGGGTTTGCTACTTGTGGAAAAAGAAAGAACAAAAGAGTCTCATCAATTTATATTTCTCTTTAAATTGTGTGTCATTATTGGATAATGAGTAATTGAAATATGATTACCTAATATTTTCAATAAATTTACGTGTCAGTAAAGAAAGAAGTTTTTTTTAAACCAATATTTTTATAACTCAAAACTTGTGTGAACTTATTTTCAGATTATGAGTCGGGAGTCGGAAATGTGATGTCCTAGGGAGGGTGTTACACCCATAGTTTTGTTGAATGTAAATAATTTCTTTGATATTTTGTTAATTTTTCTTGACCATGCTGTGGAACAGAAATTTATCACACCTTCGGCAAGACAACTTCTTATCTTTGCTTCCACTATTGATGAGTTGATTGATAAATTAGAAGCTTTTGTTCATAAACCTGGCCTAGCAATAGCTCAGATAGATTGGTCAGCAGGAAGCAGTGAGGGAAGCAGGATGAAAAGAAAGTCATATTTGACATTTCATTTATAGCTTTCCTTTAGTTTTGATTTTATTTATCGTACTTTGTTTCTGTTTAAATTTGTGTCAGATTTCTCCAACAGGTAATATCTTATATCCTTTACTCATTTATATTTTAACATTGAGGACAATGTTGTGATCTGGTTGGGGGGAAGGATAGTTGACCAAAAAAAATGTTTCTTTTTTTGGAAAGTATGATATGATTGTCATGGACTTACTAAACTAATTAAGGATAGCATAGTAAGGAGTAAATTTTTCCTTGCAGGTAATTTTATTCTTGAGATGCATCGTAGTTGAGGAGATAATTATTTTGTGTAGAAGTAGCAAATAGATTCTTGGATCTTACCATAAATTGTTTTCTTTCTTAAAAATCACAAGCTTGGATATGAATGTGGATATGGTGGATTGAGAATGATAGAAATATGCCTTGTGAGATTTTGAGCCTATTGATGAATGGATTGAATATCTGTATCATTCTCTTTTTTCTTGTGTGATTTTCACTCATGGAATTGTTACTCTAGAACTTGCGTTGATTCTTTTTTAGGCTACATTTTCATATGCATATATAAATATGATTGAGCATTTTGAAATAGCTACTTTGACCAAATAGCCATCCTTGTATATTTTCCCTTGTGTAACCCTTTTGAGTTTATTTGATCATTCCTTGTTTTTAGCTCATTACGTGCTTTAAAAAAAAGAAAAAAAAAACATGTTTTACCCAACCTTAGGGAATAAGAGAACATTAGCCTTGTTCTTGAATAAGTGTGGGGGTGTGTGTGCAAAATGATAAAAAAAAAACTGAACACCGTTGCAATCAAAGGATTATCAGAGTCTAGAATAAAGGTGAATGCTTGGAAACAATAAGAAGAAAAGGAGAAGGTTCAGGTTTAACAATGAATTCAATTCACCAATTTGGGATTGATCTTCAATAAAATATTAGGCAAATATTGGTGATTGTCCTTTATGATGAATGTTCTCAAACATTTTCTCCACTCTAACTGTATCATAATGCTCTTTTATTCTTTTTGGTATTTATCTTCTCATATCCATATTATCCCCTCTCCTTTACCATGATCCCATTACAAACTTGAATAAAGTCCTCTTGATTTTTATATGCATGTGGTTTAAGTAGTGGAGAAGTAGAAGATAAGCAAGCTTATGGTAGTGCAATTGTTCATGGGTTGAATAGAGTGAAATATTTATCTTTTAAACACTTGAGAGATTGAGAGTGAATTCTGTGAAGATCTATCATTCTTGATTCATTCTTTTCAACTGAATTTTCCTTGCTTGTTGGTTTGAGATGTGAAGAAATATTACCTTATTAATGCTTTGATCCCTTGAATTTCTAGTTGCTATTCTTGCTTCATCGAGTCTTTTAGAGTTTTTAACTTTTAAGTCTATGTTGTTTTTCTTTATTTCATAGCTTTAGTCTTATGTGTTTTGTCCAGGAGTGCAAAAAGCTAAGTGTGGGAGAATTTGATAATCACATATTTTATACATTAATAAACCCTCATTTTTAGTCATTTACACTCTCCATGTACTTAATTGATTAAGTCTGGTTATGTTTTGTAGGTTTGGACTCAACTTGGATTTAATTGATTTTTCTAGCATTATTTGGGTCTTACACTATTTCTGTATTTCCTCCATATCTTAAGTTCTAAATGTGTAAAAATTATGTATCTTAACTTGTAGGAAAGATAAGAGAGAGCTCTACAACTTTCATGAAGAGTTCCAGGTAAATATGGACATCTAGAGGAGCTAAATGAGCTTGGAAGTCAGAACACGGGTTTTGTGACTGGAACCTGAATAGTGTGCAGTAATCAGAGCATAACTCGGGATGTAGGAACTTTCTTGGGCTGAAATTTGGAGAATTGATAGTTAAGACCCATATCTACAACTTTTATGAGAACATAAGAGCTTATTTGGACAGCTTAGAGGTGATATAGGGTTTAGAATTCAAAACAGAGGTACTAAAATTGGGCCTAAATAGTCTGCAGTAATTGGGTCATATCTTGGGCTGTAGGACGAATTTTTGGATGATCTTGGTGGCATTGGAAAGCTGAGACAAAATGCTACAACTTTCATTAAGACCACATTGCTTCATTCTGATGGCATCCATGAGATCAGCACTGAATAATTTTGGAGACAAAGAATCTCAATAATTTTCCACTCACCAACTCACCATTTGGCATTTTCCACTCATCCACCTACTCCTCACTTACTCTTAATCAGCCCACTTGTCATTTTGTATCTCTAATCCTCTATAAAAGGCACCATTGGCTGATCATTTAGTGCTCTTGGTGTTAGGCTTAGTTTTGAGAAGTTATGGTCATGCTTGTTTATTATTTTCCTTTGTTATAATTTTCTCTTGCTCTAAATTGAAGCTATGTTCATCTCTCTCTTCTTCTCTCTTTCTTTCTTCTTATCGATGAGTAACTAAATCTTCATCTTGCTTGGGTGAAAGAGTGAATCTTGTGGAAATAAGCTTGCCCCAAATGGTTTAATATGTTAAGTTTTGATGATGACAAATACAAGACAAAAAGAATGATGCATATGCTTGATAGATGTACTTTATAGATGACAATTACATCACAAAAGAATATTGATCATATTACATAAATGTGCTTAAAAAGATATATGTAACATTCATCATATAATATATCCAATAATATTTTATATGAGTTATAAATGAATTAATATTGGATATGTCTATGAAAGTCTTGTATGCATGTTAGACTAACTAGAGTTATACATTTATGAATCATGCATATGAAGATATTGAGTTATGAATTTGGACTAACTATGTTTGGTTAAGTGAGCAATACTTTGTAGGATAGTCCAAGTACCAAGAGTGAGCATTACAACAAGAAAGTAAAAAGATCACAACTATGCTCAACTCAAGAAGGATGAAAATAATAAATATGTTCCAAGCTTGTGCAAGACATAAAGAGAAGAAAATTTCAGAAGCTTGGATTATATCAAGAAGCCAAAGGATTGAAAGTGCAAAGATTAAGTCCCAAGGTTCTTCAAGAATAGCACATAGGGCTTAGATATTATGTTAAGGTATTTAGGATTCACTCCAAAGCTCATTCAAATGGTTTTTCACTTGACTTAAATGGCTTTACAAAATCATGTTTCAAACTTGTGAAAAATTGATTTATGTTTGAGCTAAAATGTTTTAATGGGATAACATGTTAGTGACTTGATCAAGAACAAAATACTAAATCTTTGTAAGAGCTCCTAACCAATTATGAACTCCACTTAATTGGTTATTGATCAAGTCAGAATGTGTTTTTAGAAATGTCCTAACCAATTAGAAAAAGGGGCTAATCGGTTATCTATCAAAACAGAGGCATTACCTCTTCTTTTATAATGATGCTAACCGATTAATGGATTGTGCTAATTGGTTAGTGTAGTTCCTAGAGAAAACGTATTGGTTATTTTAAATGCTTCTAACCGATTAAGACATTTCTCTAATTGATTAATTGACAACTCAGAAGCTAATCTTAAAAGCTCCTAACCGATTAAGCTATTTTACTAACTGATTAGCATTTGTTATAAAAGCTACATGAACCACCTTTTTTAATTGCCTAACCGATTAGGCATGTTTGCTAATTGGTTAGTGTGCTTTTAAATGTCACAGGAAATATTTTGTAAAAGGATCTAACCGATTAGAACAACTTACTAATTGATTATTTGAGGACTCAGAATCAATTTCTAAATATCCTAACCGATTAGTGCTTCTTGCTAATTGGTTAGTATGCTTTTTTTTATTACCACGTGAACTGATTTCTAAACGCCTAACCGATTAGGCAAGTTTTGCTAATTGATTATTCTTCAAAACAGAAGCCCTGGAACTGATTTCCAAATGGTCTAACCGATTAGGAGGAACCTTTAATCGGTTATCTGGAAAAACAAGGAGAAACCCGTAACGGCTATATTGCTGAGCATTAATTGCTCACAACCACTTCCAACGACATTAAATAACACTTACCTATATATTTGCATGTTGGGCTTCGTTGGGAGGTTAGAAAAACTGAGTCTATCATTCTGGAAAATTTGTATTAAGCTTTAAACAAGTTTTTATCATTATTCTACAAAATCCTTGATTTGAGCTTGAACTTGTGTGAATCCCAAATACCATAGTGCTTCAATTTGTAATACTTGCTCTAGAGAGAGTTTCTTCCATTTAAATCTTATACAATCTGTTTAGTGAGGGTGAGGTATCCCTCAAGTATTGTAAGGGTGAGGTATCCCTTGGAAAATAGAGGCTCAAGCATTAGGGTGAGGTATCCCATAGTGTTGAGTGCTCAAGATTGTAGTGGTTGTCAAGCACCCATTAAAGCTTGAAGATATAGTGGAAAATCTCAAGTTGTTGCTTGAGGACTGGACGTAGATCACAAGTGGATTGGTGATCGAACTAGGATAAACTATTGTGTTTGATCTTCTAAACTCTATCTCTTTACATTTGCACCTTAATTGTATATGCTTGACTTGAACTTGATATTTAGCTTGTTTGCTTAATTTATCCTATATCTCAAGTTGCAGTTGAGTAGTCTATAATAGTTGTACATTTATTATGCATATTCCGCTGCATTTATTTATTGAGTGATTTAAAATGCATAATTTGTCAAAGTTGCATTAAAACTAGTCATCACCCAATTCACCCCCCCTCTTGGGTAATGGTTGCCATGACTAACAAGTGGTATCAGAGCTTCGTGCTCTGGTAAAAGCTTAATCACTTGGAGTTAAAGATCCTTGTTTGTTTGGCAACCATTAAAAGCTTTTCAAATGGAAAGTTTTGAAATTAATAAACCACCATTCTTTGATGGTGTGAATTTTGTTTATTGGAAAGCTAGAATGGAAATTTATATACAATCTATTGATATTGATTTGTGGGATATTATGCTTGATGGATTTACTTGCAAATCAAAACAAACTTGGAATGCCTATGAAAAGAAATGCTTTTCTTTTAACATTAGAGCTATGCAAATTTTGAGAAATGATTTAAATGATGTTGCTTATGCTAAAATTAAGAATTGCTCTAGTGCTAAAGATATATGGGATGCTCTTGATTCTATCTATCTTGCTAATAATGATTTTGTGTATAAAGTTATATATAGAGAGCAAGAAGAGCAAAATCCTCTAGAGGAAGACAACATTGAAAAATGTCCTCAAGAACATGTTCAAAGCAAGAAAATGAGATCAATGCCTCTTGGTGATGATGGTACTCAATTTGAAGAAGAGGCAAAGCTAAACAAAATTGATGAGGAAGATGGTGATTTCCTTAAAGAGCTAAATATGCTAGAAATGGAGACTACTTCATATATGGCTAAAAAGGACATTGAGGTAAACAATGCTAAACTATATTATAGTCCCTCCTATGATGAGATACAATGTGTATATGATGAATTATTTGATGGTTTGTCGAATTTAGAAAATAAAAATTTATCTTGTTTGGAAAAAATTTCCTCCATTGAAAATGAAATTGAGATTTTGAAAAATGATTATGCTTTTCTTGATGAGGAAATGCCTTTGAAATATGAAACCTCAACTTCTTGTGAAAAATGCATTGATTTAGAAAATCTAGTTGAGGACTTATTTTTTGAATTTGTCAAAGCTAATGATCCTATTTGCTTACAATCCATGTGTGTTAATAAGAATGCAATTGATGTTATTTCACATGGAAATACAAGTAAGGCTTGTGGCAAAAATAACATAGAATATGTTAACAACAAAAGGCTTAAGTTTTTCAAAAATGAACTTCAAAGGACCAAACCATCATTGAATTCAATTGTTTGTAATTTTTGTGGTCATCTAGGACATATTTCTCATTTGTACAATTATAAAAGAAATTCTTATATGAGAAATAACATGGTTTGGGTTCCTAAAAGTCATAAAGGCTCTAGTACTAACATTCAAGGACCTAAGATGAAGTGGGTACCAAAATGTCCTCCTAGCGTTTCAATTATGCAGAAAACTTCTCAAAAGGATGCACAAATTGGTCAAATGAAAAAGGAATCATCAAGGGAAATACTTCCAAAGCCCAATGGTATAAGTTTTGGTCAAAGAAGGAAGTTGGCTTCAACCAAAGCTTCTCAAGTACAAAATGTGGAACTTGCAAAGTTCAAAACACCAAAAGAGAAGCAATCTGTGAGGAAAAGAGTTTCCTTGATTACCAAGGCCAAGGTATGCTTAAAGGCCAAAAGTTGACTTGAGATATCTTGAAAAGTGGTTGCTCTAAGCACAAAACCAGAAAATACTTCAAGCTCTCTTCCTTGGCTTCAAGAAGCTTGGACTTGCAACCTTTGGTAAAATGGAGACTTGGTTTATGCTTCTCTAGCTTAATTTCTTGAACACATCTTTACATATGCTAGATTAGTTTGCTTCTTGCTTAAAATAACATATTTGATGAAAATATCCTTGATCTTGGCATATTGAATAAATCATGTATCTAACTCCTGCTAAAAATATTTTTTTTGCATAACTTGTCATGTTGAGTTGCATTTATGGTTTGAGTAAATGAAAAATAAAGCTAATCTAAAGAATGATATTCAAGGAGACATGATTTGGTTTGTTTAAGTGATGTTTTCATGAAATTTCAATGGCTATAGAAGTGAAACAATCAATCCAAGAAGGGAACAATTTGGTTTTGGTCTTTGAAAATTTCTGGTACATTAATGGTGTCTCTGTCAAGCCAAAATAATCGGTTAGGCCAAGCCCCTAACCGGTTACCCTGTATATTGGAATCAATTTCGTGCTCTCTGTTAAGCAAAATAACCGGTTAGCTAATTATCGCTAATCGGTTAGCACATCCCCTTAATCGATTATTCCCTCAAACAGAGGCATTGCCTCTTTGTTTTCTAAAATAGCTAACCGATTAGAGAAACAAGGTAATCGGTTATCCATATAAACCAAAAGCAATTTCTCTGTTATAAATAACCCCTAACCGATTACCACCTCTCCATAACCGATTATTTTGATTCACAGAGGACTCCAATTTCTGTTCCAAAATGAAAATAACTGATTAACCTCACTGTCTAATCGGTTATTCACTTAATCTGTGGCTACCCGTTTCTGATTTTCTACACCATAATCGGTTACCACACTTCACTAACTGGTTATTAGTCATCAAAAAGGACTCCCTGCCATGACCTCCTTCACATATCAAGCACCCATTCACTCAACATAATTTGTGTCTTGAACTTGCCTTTAAATTTCAATTATTCTTACATTGAAATATATGTTGAAATGAATCATAAATGGTTTTAAAGATTATAATTCCATGGTTTTTCAATTCTTTCATTACAATAAGGATTTTTTTTGTCCTTGATTGGCATGCGTGCATACTAGAATTCCCTACTTGATATTACATGCCTTACAAGATTCTTGTTTGCCCCAAAATGCTTATATAAGTTTTGATGTTGATCATGTATTTCTTGATAAACTTGAATCATGCCTTAAAATGCTTAAATCATATTTTTGGATTCAAGTGCATATGTTCTTCCTTTATTCTTGTTAGAGCTAACATTGCATGGTTGATAATGTGATACATGTTTTACATTATATATCAACCTAATTTATGCTTGTAAATGAGACTAAATGATTTTTTATGCTAACCCATGTTTTAGAGAATTTTTAAAGTTAGCTTTGTAAGTGTCTCTATGTGCTTCAAGTATGGACATCAAATATCAAAGTGTCAAGCATATATGGGTAAATGACAAGAATTGAATGAAAAGGGACATGATGAGACTTTCTTCAAGTGTAATGAAATGGAATACTCAACAGAAGAAAGTACAAACTCAAAGGACCTATAAATAAAGAACATTCTAAAGGAGCATCACTCTCTATCTAGCTCAATAAGTATCTCTATCCCTAAACTATTGTGGTATTTTATACGCTACGGATTATGTGATACTTGTTGATAAATTGATTTTAAAAGATTATATGCTTTCCTTATATGAGAAGTATGCTTAGCATTGACAAAGTGCCTAATTGGTTACTAACTTGTTAATTTTGTCATTGCATATAGGGTGGCTGATATTAGTTCTATACATGTTTTGATCCCTATAGCATATTTCATCAAGGTGAATGTTTGATATATATGATTCTCTTGACCTATGGTTTCTTAATGGTATAATACTTATGAGAATCATGCTCTTTTTGAAAAGAATCTCTTGTTTAATGAAAAAATTTTTTTAAAAAAATCTCTTATCATATTTGAAAGAAGCTTTTCACCTCCTAATTATCTTAAAAATTTGAAAATCATTCGATTTGTGTTATAAATGTAGTACTCTCTTCATTGCTTTGAAATGTTTTATTAAATCTTGAAGAGAATATTTAAGAAAGTTTCCAAATAAATCTTTTGAAATGTTTTATAGAGACCATCTTAATACTTCAAAAGATAAGCCTTGTTCTTCAAAAGTGTTTTATCTTTTCAAAGCTCTTGTTTAATGAGAAAGAGAGGAAATGTACTTTCAAATGTTCCTTTGACTTGGATTTGATCACTCTCAAGGAATATGTGGGTTCAATATAAAACCCATCTACCATTCTAAAACGCTTTTGGAAATGTAATGTGTTATTATAAAATTCTTTTTGAAAGGGGGAGAAGTTTTTTTTAAAATGATTTTTGATTAATGGATTAAGAATATGTATCTTTGCCTTGCTTTTCTTTATGATAATGTGCTTACATAGTCTTGGCATGCATGTTTCTCTTTATCTATCTTGTGCTTCAATAAGGGGAAACTTATCTTACTTATCTTACATATCTCTCTTCCATGTCCTTATTGACTATAAATATATGCATGACTATGTTGAACTATTATGTTTTATATCTTGATAATATGCATATTCTGAGGGGGAGCCTATCTCTTAATTGTTGCTTATATCTCTTGGCTAACAAGTGGTAAACATATTATATCTCTTGACTTACATTCTTGTTTGACATGAAATGTTTTATTGTTAATACTATCAACATGTCAACAAAGATCATCTCTTGTTCTTTCTCCCTCTATCAATGAAAGAAGGTATACATTCTTACACTTCATATCTTTTGATTCTTTCATTGAGGAATGCTTGATATATGGCAAGTTATATAATCTTTCATTTGAAAACCTAAATTCCATACTCTTACACGGATATTTTGTAATTTCTAACAAGTGATATCAAGTGGCACTTATTTATCATGTGGTATGCAATATATTATATGTTACACATAATTTCTTAAGCTTATTGTTATCATAGGCTAAATGTTGATGTACCAAAATGTGACAAGTATTGCATGAATAATCTTTTATATCTTGAAAGCATGCTTGTTTCATCTCTTTGACAACATGAGTTTTATCTATAAGGGGAGAGAAAATCATTATCTTTTCTTCCAAAGCCTTTTTGTTGATGTCAAATAGGGGGAGAGAAAATTGGAAAGAAAAATATGTTCTTGTGTTTAATTTCTTGATATGCTTACATGAATATCTATTCTTATATATTGCTAAACATATTTTTCTTTGGTGATTTGTCATCATCAAAAAGGGGGAGATTGTGGAAATAAGCTTGCCCCAAATGGTTTAATATGTTAAGTTTTGATGATGACAAATACAAGACAAAAACAATGATGCATATGCTTGATAGATGTACTTTATAGATGACAATTACATCACAAAAGAATATTGATCATATTACATAAATGTGCTTAAAGAGATATATGTAACATTTATCATATAATATATCCAATAATATTTTATATGAGTTATAAATGAATTAATATTGGATATGTCTATGAAAGTCTTGTATGCATGTTAGACTAACTAGAGTTATACATTTATGAATCATGCATATGAAGATATTGAGTTATGAATTTGGACTAACTATGTTTGGTTAAGTGAGCAATACTTTGTAGGATAGTCCAAGTACCAAGAGTGAGCATTACAACAAGAAAGTAAAAAGATCACAACTATGCTCAACTCAAGAAGGATGAAAATAATAAATATGTTCCAAGCTTGTGCAAGACATAAAGAGAAGAAAATTTCAGAAGCTTGGATTATATCAAGAAGCCAAAGGATTGAAAGTGCAAAGATTAAGTCCCAAGGTTCTTCAAGAATAGCACATAGGGCTTAGATATTATGTTAAGGTATTTAGGATTCACTCCAAAGCTCATTCAAATGGTTTTTCACTTGACTTAAATGGCTTTACAAAATCATGTTTCAAACTTGTGAAAAATTGGTTTATGTTTGAGCTAAAATGTTTTAATGGGATAACATGTTAGTGACTTGATCAAGAACAAAATACTAAATCTTTGTAAGAGCTCCTAACCAATTATGAACTCCACTTAATTGGTTATTGATCAAGTCAGAATGTGTTTTTAGAAATGTCCTAACCAATTAGAAAAAGGGGCTAATCGGTTATCTATCAAAACAGAGGCATTACCTCTTCTTTTATAATGATGCTAACCGATTAATGGATTGTGCTAATTGGTTAGTGTAGTTCCTAGAGAAAACGTATTGGTTATTTTAAATGCTTCTAACCGATTAAGACATTTCTCTAATTGATTAATTGACAACTCAGAAGCTAATCTTAAAAGCTCCTAACCGATTAAGCTATTTTACTAACTGATTAGCATTTGTTATAAAAGCTACGTGAACCACCTTTTTTAATTGCCTAACCGATTAGGCATGTTTGCTAATTGGTTAGTGTGCTTTTAAATGTCACAGGAAATATTTTGTAAAAGGATCTAACCGATTAGAACAACTTGCTAATTGATTATTTGAGAACTCAGAATCAATTTCTAAATGTCCTAACCGATTAGTGCTTCTTGCTAATTGGTTAGTATGCTTTTTTTTATTACCACGTGAACTGATTTCTAAATGCCTAACCGATTAGGCAAGTTTTGCTAATTGATTATTCTTCAAAACAGAAGCCCTGGAACTGATTTCCAAATGGTCTAACCGATTAGGAGGAACCTCTAATCGGTTATCTGGAAAAACAAGGAGAAACCCGTAACGGCTATATTGCTGAGCATTAATTGCTCACAACCACTTCCAACGGCATTAAATAACACTTACCTATATATTTGCATGTTGGGCTTCGTTGGGAGGTTAGAAAAACTGAGTCTATCATTCTGGAAAATTTGTATTGAGCTTTAAACAAGTTTTTATCATCATTCTACAAAATCCTTGATTTGAGCTTGAACTTGTGTGAATCCCAAATACCATAGTACTTCAATTTGTAATACTTGCTCTAGAGAGAGTTTCTTCCATTTAAATCTTATACAATCTGTTTAGTGAGGGTGAGGTATCCCTCAAGTATTGTAAGGGTGAGGTATCCCTTGGAAAATAGAGGCTCAAGCATTAGGGTGAGGTATCCTATAGTGTTGAGTGCTCAAGATTGTAGTGGTTGTCAAGCACCCATTGAAGCTTGAAGATATAGTGGAAAATCTCAAGTTGTTGCTTGAGGACTGGACGTAGATCACAAGTGGATTGGTGATCGAACCAGGATAAACTATTGTGTTTGATATTCTAAACTCTATCTCTTTACATTTGCACCTTAATTGTATATGCTTGAGTTGAACTTGATATTTAGCTTGTTTGCTTGATTTATCCTATATCTCAAGTTGAAGTTAAGTAATCTATAATAGTTGTACATTTATTGTGCATATTCTGCTGCATTTATTTATTGAGTGATTTAAAATGCCTAATTTGTCAAAGTTGCATTAAAACTAGTCATCACCCAATTCATCCCCCCTCTTGGGTAATGGTTGCCATGACTAACAAAGCTCTTGGTAATGAAATAAGGTTAGATTATTCTATTTCTTGTGCTTAAATGATATATTATCAAATAGACATTATATGTGTTGTATTTTGTTTCCAATCAATTTAGAAACCTTCTTTGTATAATGGAGATCTTGATTTATTGTAGACAATAGGGTTGGCTCAGTGAATGCTTGAACTCATTTACAAATATTGGTAGATAATTAAAGGAATCATAATATGATTGCATATATAATTGAACTTTGAATGTTATATTTTCTGATTGGAACCTCCGTTGTGTATGAATTTCAATTGAGTTATAAAGAGAAATAATCTTGCCTTTAATTTATTACCAAGAGTGGATCTCCTAACCCAAGCAAGTTCTTAAATTCATTTGTGAACATCTTCTATTACTTTTGGTGTTGTGACAAATCCTTTTCTGACCTAAATTAATTTTTCTTCATCAATTCCCTATGGATCAGCCTCGGACTTCCGAGAAATTTATTACTTGAAACAACTTGCACTTGGGTTTGCATCCTTTAAATCCCGCAATCATAAACAATAGTAGAAAACATAAGGACACCATCATATTCCCTATTGAGGGACACAGTCAAACGTCCCACATAAACCACAGTCTCCCTATCAGCTTGTAGACGCCAGGCTTCGGAACCCCCCATGAAACTCTAGTTTCACGAATCCCAGAAAACTCGGTAGCACCATAATACGTCAAAATCAATCCAAATGATAAGGATGATCTAGAGGCTCGCCCTCCTTGCACTAATCACCAGACTACTGTTCCTCCTCGTACTGACAACCCAAAGGTTGCTCATCTTCTCCTTCCTCAAAGTCTTTACCGAACATAAATAATAATATAGAAATGCATACAAAGAGATGAGACAATCTACATCACTACCAGTATGACAGTATAGAAAACGACAATACATACATATATAGCATTCAATACATTAAATCATGTTATCACAATATACACAATATCTCATATCAATATAATTATCACATCATGATGCAGACCACATATGCAGATGTACACAAACTCGTTCCTACTCCATGGAGCTAACCACAAACGTCAGAGAGAATGATCTAGGAGATTTGTCAGTAGCTTCGGCTGCCCCAAGCAAGTACTACACAGTCTAATCGTTGTGTACAACAGGCATTGTACCAGACAGTCTACACTAGATCATGATTAAGAATAGTGCTTTGTCGAGATCGCTAGTGTGTTGCCCGGTACCACGGTCCAGAAGAGCTACTAACTATCCACATGTGAAATCT
The DNA here is from genome assembly GCA_029884605.1 of Ormosia emarginata. Lineage (NCBI taxonomy): Eukaryota > Viridiplantae > Streptophyta > Magnoliopsida > Fabales > Fabaceae > Ormosia > Ormosia emarginata. Next base: position 44,686,014 of record JAQQTP010000077.1, on the reverse strand, counting down.
TCCGCACACCAACACCTCTAAGTTCACTCAATGAACAACACTACGCCTATCACACCTGTACTACGGTGTAATTTATCTCTTAGGCAACTTGCCAATATCAACCAAATTGACACATTTCTCTATGCATGGTGCATGAGCCAAAATACACAAATCACAATACTATGATTTTTCATAACCACACGCCATCACTTGGCAGTACTATTTTTTCACATAACCGGGTCCACCACTTTAACCCGACAGCAAACCACTGTTATTCTCAATCAAGTGAATATTTTATCTCGTTTTTACAATCGCGCAACCTTTTTTTAACGTTTTCAAATCGTGTAAATATTTTTTAACGTTTTTGCAATCGCGTAGTATTTTTAAATCATTTTCTCAATTGCGTAACATTTTTAAATCGTTTTCTCAATCGTGTAGTTTAAAAATTCTTATTTTAAATACGCGTAAGGCTTTTCTAATATTTTTCAACTGCGTAAAATATTTCTTTACTTTCTAAATTAAATTTTTGAAACTTTCTCCATTATATATTTATTTTTAGCTTTATTTACAACATTTCCTCTTAAAAATCCTTTAAGTACTATTTTCTACTATTTCCTTTAAAAATTACCTTTTTTGGATTTAACCAATATTTACAGCTCGAAACTTGCTAATGCACTTCAAAACCTAATGGCTGAGTACTTTTCAAGTATTTATTTTATTTCTCATCCTTACTTATTTTCCCTAATTAAACTCTAAAATAATTTCACTTCATTTTATTCTCTAAAATTCATTAAATTAGGTTCTTTTAATTTACATAATTCTATGCTTAGGAAATAATTTTGAATTAAAAACATCATAAGTAGGCATGTTGGCCAAAAATCATTCTATGCTTTATAAATCATATTTAATTATTTCCCATCGTCTAATCTCTTGTAAAAATTCTTAATCTAATTTATTATTATTAAATCACTTAATCCATGATTAGAAAAATAATTTAGAACATCTTGGTCCTCTTTGTGGTGGTGAAGCCGTGAGCCTCATGAGTTCTTTGGAACCCTCATGCAAATCCTTATCATGTTATTCGCATCCTACTATGTACAATAACTATCATGCCTTCATAAACATATTAAAAACATATAATCAAAGCTATAAACATGCTTGCATAAAAAATCATCACAAATAGGAAAAGCTTTAAACAATCAAGTGAATGAATCCTTATGGATTCTTCACCACAAACAAATCTATTTTCTCACTACCAATACATGATTGATAAATACATGGTTGATGAGATTAAATCTCCCTCTTACCTTAAGGAAGATAAACTCTTCTTGGACTTCCTCCTAGGGATTTCGTGTAGCCCTCAAGAAAATCCTAACAAACTTAAACAAATTACAAAATCATAAACTAAGCTTTGAAAAAGGAAAACCATCGATCAATCATGGCTTAGAACTTCAAGAATCAATTTAGAAACAAGAAACAAGGATTTTTACCTTGTATAAAAGAAACTTCAAGCTTGTTTTCTAAGCACTAGATGAATGATTTTGAAGAAACTTATAACATGAAAAGTGTTTAGAATTAGGGGTGGGCATGGTTCGGTTCAACATGAAAAACTGAACCGATCCGAATTGAACCGATAAAGTGGTTTGATTTTTGAACCAAACCGATTTCTTTTTGAATTCAAACCGGTTTTGGTTCGGTGAACTGATTTAGAACCGGTTCACAACCGGTTTGGATTTAAAAACGGTTTGGGTTCATAACCGGTTTGGACTTAAAAAAATCGGTTCAAAACTGGTTTGGACTTAGAAAACTGGTTTAAAAACCAGTTCAGCAAACTGGTTCAAAAACCAGTTCAACAAACTGGTTCAAAAACTAGTACAGAAAACTGGTTTAAAAACCTTTCAAATTATATGAACAAAATTTATAACCTTTCACTGGAACCAGCCATTGAAGCAGAAATCCACTTTCAACTTTCAAGGTATATTCCCTTCTGCTTCTGATATCAAAATCTTAACATAACCAGCCATTGATCCAGAACTTGCTAAACGTAATTAATTCCAAATGACACAGAGAATCAAAACAATTAGACTGCCAGAAGTTTTAAATCTCACCTACACGTGTATGATATTAAATCATAGTCAAGAACAACATCAACCAAATCCCATTACCCATATTGAAGCTTCATTTAAAAGAAGATGCAGCAAAGTCCATAGTTGACTGTTAAGAGTTTTTAAATCTATTGCTCACTGCAAAATGAATTGGAGGTTGCTAAATAGTTATTTAATTTGATCATTTTTAAGTATTTATATGTTATTTGCTCCTTGAGGAAACCATAACCCACGATGTTATACTTTACTAATATTTCTAGTAATTGCAATTGCACAGCACAGGAATACAAATGGAGCTATCGTATTTTATGCTTGCAGCTAAAGAGTTGAATATTTTATAAGCAATAGAATATAGTTTTTTCTGAAATCAGTTAAAGAATACCTTAATAGAACATATTTTATAAGCCATGTACATAGTTTTTTCTTTATAACCAATGCGTGCCAAGTTAGCAATTAGGACTTCCCACACGAAATATCCCGGAGCAAAGTAATCAGCAGCCACAAGTCCAGAGACAGGCCTGACTCTTATGCCAGGTGGACCCAATCCTGTTTCATTGTCCAGTGACATGTGCTCCACCCAGCATGAAGGTCTGCAAAAGATCCATAAAACACAAGACATAAATCCTTATCTGGGAATTTAGTTACAAGTATCAAAAGTGTAGGTGAAGATTGCAAGTTAAAAAGAACAACTCTGGGTAAGTGAGAAGTGGCATCTCAAAGAATTCAGCAATGTCTATACCCCCACCAGCACAAGAACATTTCAATAAACATAAGTGATGGTGAACTATCTTATATGCCTTATCTAGACCATAAGTTAGGATTACCATTTGGTAAGCTATCTTCCTTTTAATGTACAAATTTGGTACATTAAACTAACAGAGGTAAGAACATTTGAAATGTGTTTTATTGTCATTTAAAGCCCCAAGCAACAATTGTACTTCTGCAACAATTCATTTCAAAAGATTATTGCTATTTTTATCAGAATAAATTATGTATAGAATTTTGTATGCTTTCAATGATGCTTGTCCAAGAATACAGGAAATTCCTATATCAGAAGTTCCATGTTTCGACCATACTGGTGACTATTGCTTCTTCTTGCACCCTTCAATCCATGTATACTCCAGAAATTATGTCTTATAAAAGGAATGAAATTAATGTCAATCAGAAACTTGCCCTATACTTTCAAGCTGAACAGTCCTTCCACATACAAAGTGACATGGAAAAGCAACCGAAATTCTTTCAATCAAACACTCATAATCAGCACTTAACACTTCAATGATCTCAAGACAATGATCTGACAGTACATTATTGAATAGGACAAATTCTGTACACAAACTTTCTTATGGATGAAAAGTTATTTCAAATAATAATAAATAAATAAATAACTCAAAATAGTAAAATTTAACCATCTCATGCAATCTTATCATCAACCAACAAGACCATAAAACAATTAGACTGCCAGAAGTTTTAAATCTCACCTACACGTGTCTGATATTAAATCATAGTCAAGAACAACATCAACCAAATCCCATTACCCATATTGAAGCTTCATTTAAAAGAAGATGCAGCAAAATCCACAGTTGACTATCATCACAATTCGGAAGTAGACAGTACCTCCTCTATACCTTCATAAAACAACTTCTTTAGAGCATCTATATGAGATGATTGCAAACAAATGGCTATAATGAAGCCATCACCACTTCTAGTGTTCAGAATGAATGCCTTCCCATCAGAATTTATGTTCCCTGGAACCAAATAAACAGGTTTTCCCCACCCAAAATCTGTGACATAAAATGGAAAATTAGTCCAACCAACAAGATACACATTTGGGTCTCCCCTGAATTGACCTCCTACCCTTCTTTGCAGATTTGTATAACTTGTCCCTTAACAAATTCATGTCCTTCTGATTAGCTATATAGTCAAGAGCAGACCTTACATACTCATCATTCATTCTTTCAATAACTATCACATTAACTTGTTCCTTAGAAGGGGAAGAAGTAAGCCCAGTAATTGGAATAAAATCTGTAGAGAAAAGAAACTGAGAGAAAGATAGAGAGAGAGAGAGAAACCGTGATGGCCATGAGAGATTAAACATACAAAACATACACAGTGCAGTTATTACATATTATGATAAGTGAACAGATGAGTAACTTCATATGACTTTAAGATAATAGATTTTCCTTAGAACCATATCAAATTGCTTCATTGATATATCTTGCAGTTATTCTCATAACAAAATAACTACACACAAGCAGTGTCTTTAGCCCCAGGAGAAATGGATACCTTCCTTGGAGCTGTAAGAGTTCCATCAACATCAAATAAAATAATTACCAATTATCAAGAAATGTCTAAAAGGAAAACATGTCTTAACAGAGAAATATTATCCTAAGATTTGATTAATTGACCAATTGACATATCCTTGTTTATACCTAGGATCAAATACAAGAGCGATTAACAACATGTTTAGACCATTGGGATTTCCCCAATATTTGTCGTATTTCTTCTTTACCCTTTCAGCCATCATACTTACACTTATATCCTCAGTGCCACAGGATTGGCAAATCTTCTTCCCAATTCCAAATACCTCATGCATATATATATTGCTGGTAACATAAGAAGTACTAGAAATGCGCAAAGTAGCATCATAGAAGATCTTCAAAAATGGTAAAATTAAGCAAGCATAATCCTAATCTTCATATGTAGGCACACCCTTTCCCTTTTCTAACTCATCAATATATTTCTTGTCTAGCATCTCAAGCTCCTCAAATGCATTTCGGTGCTTCAAAGCTACCTCCAACATAAGATAGGTCGAATTCCACCTAGTTTCAACATCTAAGCAAACTAGACCCTTATATTCAATCTTCTCCTACTCAACACATACCTTGAATTTATTTAATCTAGAAGGAGAAGATCTTATGTACTTCACTGCACCGCAAATTCTCAAAACAGAATCATCAATCTCTTTCAACCCCTCCTTCACAATCAAATTCAAAATATGCGTACAACAACGCATATAAACGTAATCTCCCTTCAGAACTAAGTTGTTCCAAGATGCTAGCCTCCTTTTTAGGTGTTGAATCCCAACATCATTTGATGAAGCATTATCAACTGTCAAACTGAAAACACGATTTAACTCCCAACGACTCAAGTTCATCTCAATAGTCTTGGCCATAACCTTTCCTGAATGATTTGTGATTTAGTATAAATTCAAAATCTTCTTATGCAGCCCCCAATTATTATCAATGAAATGGGCAGCCAAACACATATAACTCATATTTTGACATGAAGTCCATGAGTCAGTAGTGAGGCAGACTTTTCGACAATGTTTCAAAAAAAATTTCTTCAAGTTCCTTCTTTCTATACTATAGCGTGAAAATGTCGCGCGCTAATGTAGTGCGTGAGGGGATACTGAATCTTGGTTGCAACACATTCGTGTACTTCTGAAAAGCTTCATTCTCCAGAAATCGAAAAGGGAGCTCAGCTGCCACAAACATCTTCACAAGTTCATTCCGACAGGCCTCTTGGTCAAATTTGGCATATGAAGAAGAACAGACAACATGCCCTTCTGCGGTCCCCGTTGAGGATGGAACCGATTTTTGCCTTTTGTTTATGTCTTTATCCAGATTATCCTTGCATCTCTTCAAATGAGTACGCATAACACTTGTTCCATTATCATACTTGATCAAGGTACTGCAATAGTTGCATCTAGCTCTCTTATATGAACCGGACTCTGCAAAAAAATGTTTCCAAGCCTCAGACCGATTTCTATGCCCATTAGTGCAAGCTGGTAACACGCCAGTAGTGTCAGAGACAACTAGTGGAGTAGAAACCAGATGCTCTGTTGTCTTCGAGACCAAAAAGTCATTTTGATCACCCATTGATGACATCTGTATGTAAACTAAGATGTCAATTATTAACCTTAGCATCAATTATTTCCAAAATCTCCATCTTCTTTTTAACAAAAAAAAAAAGAACAGCATTTAAACAACAACACTATTATCCTACCATCACAACAATGAACTCAAGGAAAAAACATGCATCATCATTTTCTAAATCAAATAGTCCTGCACGCATATTAGTTTCTAAATCAAGGACTAGGCATTTATAAAATTAGATAGATTTATAATTATTTAATTATAAACCTGAGATAAAATTCAAAAACAAATAGATCAGTAAGGTCATGAAAGCAGTTTCAATTCTCAAGAGTCAAGACACAACCAAATCAGTGAAGTTGCTATTTTAGCTGCAAAACAGGAAAAAAAAGGTGCAGAAATCATTGTAAATCACCAAAGGATGGTTTTCTTTCTTGTTACCATTTTTATATATTGGAGAAACAAAAAAAAAATGGGCTAAAAGCAGAACAGTAACAAACACCATTCAAATAATAATAAACAATACTCAGAAATGAGATAGAAGGAAAGGAAAAGATGGGTACCAGTGTCGAAGGAGAAGCAATAAGTGAAGAGAAGATAGTGTAGAAAGTGAAGAAACAAAAGAGAGAAAATGAAAGACAACTAAAAGAGAGAGAGATAGCAAATTTTCAAAGAGAATCATCATACAGTGATTTATCTAGAGTGAATCAAAAAAAGAGTAACAGAGAGACTCAACAAATTTTCAGATCTGAGAAAACATAAAATGAAATGAAATAGAAATTCGTATTTTACCTTTCACAAATCAAGAGGGGGTTGAGATTGCGAAAGGATCTTAAACTTGATTGAGATGTGAACACGATCCAAATCGATGGAGAAAATTTGGTGAATAGAGTGTGATTGGATTGTACGGTGCTATGCTGCTTCGTAGATGGAAGAAAGGGGACTAGGGCTCTTCGTAGATCTAGATGTGAAATTGGGAATTTTAGATAAATATCTAATTTTGTGTAATGAGGTTCGGTTTAGTGAAGTTAACTGGAATGAATTAGAAATCAGTAAACTGAATTGTAAAAATATTAAAAACGGTTCACTTATGAGATCTGATTCTCTCTAAAATGGATTTAAATGGTTTGGTTTGGTTCAATTTATGGAGTGGTTCAATTGTTTTGGATTTTATGCCCACCCCTATTTAGAATGGTGTTTAGGTTTAAGAAGTGGTGTTGGATAAAATTATAGAAGAGTAGAAGTATGGACAGGGTGTAGAGGCCGTGAGGTGCTCAAGAGAGAAAATAAGAGAATTTTGGTGAAACTTGCTTTAGGAAATGGATGAAGATGAAATGAACTAACAAAGTGTCATCCTTAGCTCCTCCTAGAGCCTTATGGCCGTGGAGCTCCCAAAGGAGGTGGCCACTTTGTTTGACCACTCAAGACCTCCTAATGACCTTAGATGAAATCAATGGTTGATCTTCAAAGCCTTTGCCTCTAAGCTTGTTTTCTATAGGCTTAGATAACTTGAGTTATCTAGTTCCTGAAGCTTCCTAACTATGGCATCAATAGAAAACTAACTAAGTTTCTAATTCAATTGTGTTATAACCAAATTAAACTAACTTAGTTAGGTTTTCTAGTTTCTTTGTTAACTACTTTGTTACTTACTAACTATCTAGTTACATTAGGCATTAGTCATTCTTTTTAGAAGGTGCTAGACAACTCTAGTAACTATGGACTCTAAAGAGTAGCAAACTAAATTTTATTCCATTTAGTTACTACATAGAATATAGGCTAACTTAGTTAGGTTTTCTAGTTACTAAGCTAACTAGTCCAACCACTAATATTGACCACATTCTATTGGCTTAGAAAATCAAGTCATTAACATTGACTGATTTCTATTGGTTCACCAAGTTGTAAGTCACAAAGACTTTTTTGGTTCCTATTATCCACTGGGCAGAAGCTACTACTTTTAAGTCAGTAGGTACTGTTCAACAGATAATAAAATAATATTAAAATATAAAATATTTTTATTTTACAGATAAATTTTAAAAATTAAAAGATTGATACATGTATCACTCAGAATTGGGTTTAGTAAGATCTCCCAGCTTCGAATAATCAGATAAAGATTTTTCCCGGCTCGAAAATTATTATTTTCCTGACCCGGAGTAAATTACACACAATGATCAAATACAGTCACAGAACAATCAAAATAAATTTATAGCACACAGAAATCACAAAACATTATAATTCAGACATTATTGTAAATTAGTAAATTTTGGGGTGTTATAACCGCATGTGGCGTCCCGGGGCCGACGAGGGCTGGGAGTGGTCGTCGGTGCTAAAGGAAAGCATCAATACGTGGCTCCTGGCAGGTTTCTAGGCGAAGGATCCTATGAATGAACAGAATACGCACCAGAATGAGAGGGATTCAGAGACTGTGCAAGTATGAGACTGCATAGTTGAGGATGGCTTAAAGGAATTGATTAGGCGTAACCATATCAACAAGTTGCAACTTCTTTTCGGGAGCCTAGAACATAAGAACTCCATGGTTAAGCATGCTTGACATAGAGCAATTGTGGGATGGGTGACCTCCTAGGAAGTTTCTTAGGATACGTGTAAGTAAGGACAAAGCACGCTGAAAAGACCCGTGTTGGTTTGTGGAGACACTCGTCAATCCTACAGGCAGTCTTGAGATGTTATAGATGGTATCAGAGATGGGACCTCTCCCAGTACGATGTGGTTCGAGGACGAACCAAGCGGAAGTTAGAGGGCATGTGGCGTCTCGGGGCCGACGAGGGTGGGGAGTGGTTGTCAATGCTAAAGTGAAAGCATTAATAAGTAGCTCCTGGTGGGCTTCTAGGCGAATGGTCCTATGAATGAACTGAATACACACCGAAATGAGAGGGATTCAGAGACTGTGCAGGTATGGGACTACATAGTTGAGGATGACTTAAAGGAATTGATTAGGCGTAGCTATATCAACAAGTTGCAACTTCTTTTCGGGAGCCTAGAACATAAGAACTCCATGGTTAAGCGTGCTTGACTTGGAGCAATTATGGGATAGGTGACTTCCTGGGAAGTTTCCTAGGATGCGTGTGAGTGAGGACAAAGTACGCTGAAAAGACCCATATTGGTTTGTGGAGACATTCGTCAATCCTACAGGTAGTCCCGGGATGTTACATATTATTTCTGATTTTGCTAAATTTCCTGATTCTGCTAAATCTGCATGTGTTGCTTTTGCTTTTGATTCTAATTCTGATAAATTTGTTGTTTTTGATTGTGATAATTATATTGTTTCTGTATATTCTGTTTCTAATAAATTTTCTAATTCTGCATATGCTTGTGCTGATAAATCTGTTTCTGATTCTGATCAATCTGCTGATTCTAATAAATCTGTCACTGCTGATAAACCTGATTCTATATATACTATTTTTGCTATTTCTGAGTCTGATACATCTGAATCTATTGTTTCAAATTCTGATTTTGCTTCTGTTTGTGATAAATCTGTTGCTATTGTTGTCTCTGATTATGCTTTCTATGATAAATTTGGTTGTTCTGAATTTGGTAATTCTGGTTGTTCTGAATTTGGTAATTCTGGTTGTTCTGAATTTGGTAATTCTGGTTATTCTGAAAATGATAAATCTGCATGTCCTATGAGACATTATCCTGCTGTTTGGGAAGTCTCTACAATTAGATTAATACCTTCAATCCAAAAACCACCTACCCTTGAGCTTAAGCCTTTGCCTGAGCATATGAAGTATGCGTATTTGGCAGATGATGAGCAGCTTCCAGTGTTTGTAGCCAAGAACCTCTTTGCTGAATAAGAGGCGAGATTGCTGCAGAACCTCCTTAAGAGAAAATAAGAAGGCCATCAGATGGACACTGGTGGATATTCCTAGCATTAGCCCTTCCACCTGCATGGACAAAATTTTACTTGAGGATTGAGCTAAATCAGTGCGTCAACCCCAGAGGAGACTGAACCCTTTGATTCTGGATGTAGTAAAGAAAGAGGTCACCAAGCTATTGCAAGCTGGTATTATTTACCCTATATCTGATAGCACTTGGGTGAGTCCTGTGCAGGTTGTCTCCAAGAAGTCTGGAATGACAGTTGTGACCAACCAGAAAAATGAGTTGATCCCTACTAGAGTGCAAAACAGTTGGCGAGTCTGCATTGATTATAGGAGGCTCAACCAGGCTACTCGAAAAGATCACTACCCCTTGCCTTTCATTGATCAGATGCTGGATCGATTGACTAGGAAAACTTATTATTGCTTCCTGGATGGATACACTGGCTAATTTTAGATTCACATTGCACCTAAAGATCAAGAGAATACCACATTCACTTACCCCTTCGACACCTTTTCCTACAAGAGGATGCCTTTAGACCTCTACAACGCCCCTGGTACCTTCCAATGGTGCATGGTAAGTATTTTTTCTGACTTTCTAGAGGAGTACATGGAGGTGTTTATGGATGATTTCACTGTCTATGGTTCTTCTTTTGATTCTTGTTTGGATAATTTATCTAGAGTACTACATCGATGCATTGAAACTAACCTTTTCCTAAATTTTGAAAAATGTCATTTCATGGTAGAACAAGGTTTAGTTTTTGGTCATGTAGTGTCTAGCGATGGTATTATTATTGATCTTGTAAAAATAGACGTGATTACCTGTTTATCTTACCCTACTTGCGTGCGGGAAGTTCGTTCCTTTCTTAGACATGTGGGTTTCTATAGGCGCTTTATCATAGATTTCAGTCAAATAGCCCTTTAGCTATCCAACATGTTGCAGAAAGATGTGGAGTTCGTGTTTAACCAGAAGTGCATGGAGGCCTTTGATCATTTGAAGTAAGCATTGACCAGTACCCCTGTCATTCAGCCACCTGATTGGACACTCCCGTTTGAGCTAATGTGTGATGCCTCTAACTATGCTGTGGGAGTTGTCTTGACACAGAGAGTGGGCAGAGCTTCCCATGTGATCTACCATGCTTCACGCACTTTGGATGCTACTCAAGCAAATTACACAACCACATAAAAAGAACTTTTACCTATTGTGTTTGCATTAGATAAGTTTCAATCTTATTTGCTTAGTTCTAAGGTTGTGGTATTTTCTGATCATGCAGCTCTGAAATTTCTTCTGAAGAAGCCTGAAGCTAAACCACGATTGATTAGGTGGATGCTGCTACTCTAGGAATTTGATGTGGAGATTCGAGATAAGAGTGGAGCAGAAAACCTAGTGGCTGATCACTTGAGCAGAATTGAGAGAGCCATGGATCCCCTTCTTATTGATGATTCATTTCCTGATGAGCAACTTTTACAACTGCAAGGTAAGGTCACTTCTCCTTGGTTTGCAGATATGGCCAATTTCCTAGTTGCTGGTGTTTTCCCTGCATGTTTTACTAGGGCTCAGATTGATAAGTTGAAGAGTAAGTCTAAGTATTATGTGTGAGATGATCCTTATCTTTGGAGATTTAGTAGTGACCAGTTAATTAGGAGATGCATCCCTGATCATGAATTTGATTCTGTTCTTAGCTTTTGTCATGCATTTGCATGTGGTGGACATTTTAGACTTACTCGTACAACTAGGAAAGTTTTGGACTGTAGTTTATATTGGCCTACCTTATTCCATGATGCATATGTGTTTTGTAAGTCTTGTGAACAATGCCAGAGAACAGGTAATATTTCTCGCAGGAATGAAATGCCCCAACAGCCTTTACTGTTTTGTGAGATTTTTGATGTCTGGGGTATTGATTTTATGGGACCATTTCCTATTTGTTTTGGTTTTGTTTACATTTTGCTGGCTGATGATTATGTATCCAAGTGGGTGGATGCAAAAGCCACTCAGACTGATGATTCCAGAGTTGTTATGGATTTTGTTAGATCACAGATTTTCTGCATGTTTGGAGTCCCGAGGGCCATCAGTAGTGATCAGGATTCATATTTCTACAATCGGAGCATGGAGGCTTTGCTATAAAAGTATGGAGTCTTGCACAAAGTTTCTACACCTTACCACCCCCAGACTAATGGACAAGCTGAGATTTCTAACAGGGAGATTAAGCAAATACTCCAGAAGACAGTTCAACCTAACAGAAAGAACTGGAGCAAGAGGCTTGAGGATGCTTTATGGGCTTACTAGACTACTTATAAGACACCGATCGGGATGTCTATGTATCAGATTATTTTTGGCAAAGCATGCCACCTGCCAGTGGAAATTAAGCATCACGCATTCTGGGCGGTGAAGAGGTACAACTTGGACCTAGATCAAGCAGGCATGGAGAGGAAGCTACAGCTGCAGCAATTGGAGGAGATCCGCTTGAAGGCTTATGAAAGTTCCAAACTTTATAAAGAGAAGACCAAAGTCTTCCATGATAAGATGATTATGAGGAAAACATTTGAGATTGGCCAAAAAGTTCTCCTCTATAGCTCTCGCCTCAAGCTCATGCCCAGGAAGCTTCGATCTAGATGGTTAGGTCCATTTGTTGTTACTAAGATTTTCCTTATAATGTTGTGCAGATTACAAGTGAGGCCACTGTGAAAGCTTTCACAGTCAACGACCACTGCCTCAAGCCATTTTATGAGGGAGCTCATGCTCAAGCAGACGATGTGGAGGCGGTCACCTTGCAAAAAGCCGTCTACCCTACTCGATAAGGCTGTTTCTTTTCCCTCTCTTTTATTTTGCCTGTCTCATTTTTGTTGATGCTATTGCTGATTTGCTGATGATTTTTGAGCTTTACATTGAGGCAATGCAAAATTTAAGTGTGGGGGAGAGATTTTAGCATGCTATCTGCTATTTTTCTATTTTCTTTTCTATTTTGCTACATTTTTGCTATTTTTGCTGCTTTTAAATTCTATTTTTTTGTAAATAAATAAAAAAATATTGTGCTGAGATGTGTGAAGTTTATGAGTTTGAAGCTATTGAAATTCAATGTTCATTGCATGATTGAATAAATTTTCTTCCTTCTTGAAATTGATATGCTTGGTGGTGGATGTTTGAATTGGTGAATTGAGTTTGATGGATGCATACCTTATAAGATTTTGAGCCTGATGGATGGATTCAACATTTATGTCATTCCTTTCTTTCTTGTGTGATTTTCACCCATGTCAATCGATCACTCTAGAACTTGTTTTGATTCTTTTTGAGGCTACATTTCATTTGCATGCATGAATATGATTGAGGCCTTCTTTCTTGATTAGCTACTTTGGCCAAATAGCCAACCTTGCATCATTTCCCTTTGATTAACCCCCTTGAGCCTATTTGCCTATTCTTTGTCTTAGCTCATTATATGCATTTGTGAAAAACCATGTTTTTACCTTACCTTAGGGAATGAGAGAGCATTGGTTCATTTTCATTTGAGGAGCTCTTTTGCTTGTGGGCAATTAATAGTTTAAGTGTAGGGGTTGTGCAAATTGATGTGAAATACGCAAGGTGATTGAAATTTTTTTTCTAATAAACACATAATTGATGCTCAAAATACTCAAAACTTAAGACATTTAAACATTAATACTTAAAAGTTATAGCTTAAAGATACAATCATCATAGCTTAAAGAACATTAAGCCTCTATTAAGCCATAACAAATTATTATTTTAATAAAACATGTCTCCAATATGTCACAGTTATATTGCAGTAGCTAACAAAGGCATTATTACCTTTCCTTTATTTTCTGGATAGCAAAACAAAAGGTTGGAGATGTAAAGAGACAATGATGTTTGATGTTTTTAAATTTATAATAAGTTGTCTACATGATTTAGAATGAAAAATAGAAATACAACATCTAAAAAAAAGATAGACAAAATAGAAGTTCTCTATGTGTGTGGACTTGTTTTAGAAGATAAAAAGACAATAAAAAAAGAAGATATAAAGACACCAAAAGAATAAAAGAATTAGAATGACAACAGGTTGGTTGGTGTGGAAGATAGAAAAACAAAAAAAAAGACAAAGAGAAAGTTTTGTACAAACAGAGGAAGCTACAAAAGGGTGGGCTTAGAAAGGGAGTGACATGGCTAGAAAAGTGGTGGCATGGCCGAAAAATGGGTGAGCTTGGTTGGAAAATGCATAGGGTGTCGAGATTTGGTCAAAAAATGGATAGGTTGTAGAACATAGATGTGCGAACATAGAATAGTGGCCGCTCCTCCCGCTATTTCATCCATGACTCACACGCTATAGCGACTGTGACAGTTGCAACATTAAAACGTGACGTTACAGGAGTTCTAAAGCAGCAAAGGCCCACTATGCACCGCTTCACCACTATTTGGCATTATAGACTACCTTGATTTGGATGACTTTTTTGAATCAAACTAAATCACAAAAGCCCTTACTTAGAGTCTAAAACTACCTTTAAGAAAAATTAGAAAGTTTTTTACTAATAAAATGTGTCTCATGATGAGCCATGAATTTCTCATCTCCTAAATTGGTCAAATTGTTGGGAACACAATAAAATTTATTTATTTGGCACACTTGAAAAATACATCGCATATGTGAACATATGACACCTAATAGTACTAAGGCTGCTAAGAAAGATTTAAGTGAATAATAATGTTACTGGTTGACAATAATGGTACTATCAAATTAGACAATATTGATGCTGCCTAAATAATGATATTGCCTAAATAATGAGGAAATTGCTTAAGTGTTATTATGAACAATTAAGCGTAGAAACAATTTTGGTTGTATTGAAGCTACCCAACCAAAGATAGTATCGATGCTATCTTCGAAATTTGGCAGTATCGATACTGTCAAATATTGAGACAAATGGTAATACTGAAGTTACCATCAGATTGATAAGTCTATAATCATGATCAACATCAATATATTGGGGTGCATCACAACAATACTAACGTTGTTGAAGAAAACTCCAGAATAGACATCGCAACAATACTAACGTTGTTGAAGAAAACTCCAGAATAGACTAAGTCCTTGGAACTAGTTCGACAATATTGCATAACGACAATATTGATGTTGTCGATGAGAAGTTCTGAAAAGGCTTAAGTCTAAGAGGCACATAATAGACCTGTGACTTTCAAGAAGATCTTTTAGTTACAAAGTGTTAGTCATGGGTCAAAACTGATGATCACATATTTTATACATTAATAAACCCTTATTTTTAGTCATTTACACTCTCCATGTACTTAATTGATTAAGCCTAGTTATGTTTTGTAAGTTTGGACTCAAATTGGACTTAATTGATTTTTTCAGCACTATTTTGGTCTTATGTTGTTTCTATATTTTGGCCATATCTTGAGTTTTAAATATCTGATAATTGTGAATTTTACCTTGTAGAAAAGATAAGAGAGAGCTCTACAACTTTGATGAAGAGCTCAAAGTCTCCATCAGACATCTAGTGGAGCTAATTGGGCTTGGAAGACAGAACACGAGTTTTGTGTCTGAAACCTGAATAGTGTACATTAATCAGAGCATAACTTGGGCTGCAAGAATTATCTTGGGCTGAAATTTGGACATTTGAAAGTTAAGACCCATATCTAAAACTTTCATGTTGAACACAAAACTTGATTCAGGCTCCTTGATGGTGATATTGGGTCTGAAAGTCAAAATAGAGGTACTGAAACTGGGCCTGAATAGTCTATAGTAATTGGGCTATATCTTAGGCTATAGGACGAATTTTTAGGTGATTTCAGAGCGATTGGAAAGCTTAGACAATGTCCTAGAACTTTCATGAAGACCATTTGGCTCGAAAATGACGAAATCAATGACTTAAGCAATGAATGATTTTGGAGACAAGAAATCTCAATGATTTTTCACTCTTATCCTCACCATTTGGCATTCTCCACTCATTCATCCACTCATCCCACCTACCCCTAATCATCCCCTTTGTCATTTTGTATCCCTAATCCTCTATAAAAGGCACCATTAGCTGACCATTTGGAGCACTTGGTGTTAGGCTTAGTTTGTACAAGTTAAGGTTATACTTGTTTATTATTTTCCTTTGTTGTAATTTTCTCTTGTTCTAAATTGAAGTTATGTTCATCTTTCTCTTCTTCTCTCTTTCTTTCTTCTTATCCATGAGTAACTAAATCTTCATCTTGCTTGGGTGAAAGAGTGAAGCTCTTGGTAATGAAATAAGGTTAGATTATTTTATTTCTTGTGCTTAAATGATATATTATTAAATAAACATTATATGTGTTGTATTTTGTTTCCAATCAATTTAGAAACCTTCTTTGTTAATGGAGATATTGATTTATTGTAGACAATAGGATTGGCACAGTGAATGCTTGAACTCAATTACAAATGTTGGTAGATAATTAAAGGAATCATAATATGATTGCATATATAATTGAACTTTGAAGGTTACATTTTCTGATTGGAACTTCCGTTGTGTGTGGATTTCAATTGAGTTATAAAGAAAAATATTATTACTTTTAATTTATTACCAAGAGTGGATCTCCTAACCCAAGCAAGCCCTTAAATTCATTTGTGAACTTGTTTTATTACTTTTGATGTTGTGACAAATCCTCTTCTTACCTCAATTAATTTTTCTTCATCAATTCCCTGTGGATCGACCTCGAACTCCCGAGAAATTTACTACTTGAGACAACCTGCACTTGGGTTTGCATCCTTAAATCCTGCAGTCAAGTTTTTAGCGCCGTTGCCGGGGACTTGATTTGAAGTTTTGATTTATTGATGTTCGTTTTCTTTAATAAAATCTATTCTCTCTTCTCCCTCACCGGAGCAAAAGATCGGCTTGCCGATCCTTCGGTTTCTTTACTAACTCTCTAACTTTCTAACTATCTAACTCTAACTTACTAACTTACTAACTTGCTAACATACTAACTTTCTAACTTTTATATTTATGTCATTTATTTTTGCTTTTTAATTTTATTTATTTATTTTCGTCATTTTTTTTGTTAGTGGGGTAACTCTCCCTTTTATTTTTCCTGTTATTTAATTTTCTGCACTTTATTTTTATTTTTATTTTTGGGTGGTTGGTTTATTACCCCACCTTTGTTATATATTTATTGGTGGGTTACACCGCCAGCTTGTACATTATTTTTTTGTTTATTTATTTATAGTTATTTATGTATTTATGTTTAATTGGTATCGTGATTTAAATTCTAGTCGTTTGGTTAAAATTAATTCTGGTACTTTATATATTGACTTGTTTAAATCACAATCACACACAATTGACACAATGGCTGACAATGAAAGTGTACATGATGAACCGGAAAATCAACCGTTGCGAACCATGCGTGAATATTTGCAACCACCTCGAAATTCTAGTCCATCATGTTTTATCTTTCCACTCAATGCCAATAATTTTAGATTCAAACCAGGTATGATTTCTTTACTTCCTAATTTTCATGATTTAGAATCTGAAAGTCCATATTTACATCTGAAAGAATTTGAGGAAGTATGTATTGCCTTCAATGATCAAAATTGCACTGAAGAGATTGTTAAGCTTAAATTGTTTCCTTTTTCTTTAAAAGATAAAGCAAAATCTTAGCTAAACACTTTGAAACCAAGATCAATTGGCACATGGCAAGAAATGCAAGGTGAGTTCTTAAAGAAATTTTTTCCAATACATAAAACCAATGCTATGAAAAGACAAATCCAAAATTTTTCCCAAAATTCAAATAAAGCATATTTTCAATGTTGGAAACAATTTAAAGATTTGTTAAATTCTTGCCCACATCATGGTTTTGAAAAATGACGCACTATAAGCTTCTTTTATGAAGGTTTAACTCCTGAAACTAAACAATTTGTGGAAATAATGTGCAATGGAGAGTTTCTTGATAAAGAACCTGATGAAGCTTTAGACTATTTGAACCAGTTGGCTGAAAATTCTCAATCTTGGCATAGTACTAACACTTCTGAAAATTCAATAAGATCTAATCTTGCAAGTGCTAATAAAGGAAAATATCACCTTAGTCAAGAGGAAGATCTAAATGCTAGGTTTGCAGTTTAGCCGAGAAGGTGGAAGCCATGGAATTAAGAAAAGCAAAAGAAATCAAATCAGACAAAAATGAAGAAATTTGTGGCATTTGTGATGACTTAGGGCGCTGAACACATGAATGTCCTAACATTCCTATTTTTAAAGAAGTTGTACATGAGCAAGTAAATGCAATGAATAATTTTAAAAAGCCATTTGCTTCTTCTTTTTCGATACATACAATCCGGGGATGGAGAAATCACCCGAACTTCAATGGAGGAACAATACTCAGTCACAATTCATGCAACCACCACCTCCTCAGGCACAACAGGACTCTCAAGATTCTCAAGGATATGCACCTTATGTCCCACAATATAGGAAAAACCTTGAGGAAACACTGCATGCATTCATAGAAAAGTAAGAGGCCATTAATAAACAAAACAATCAAACCATGAATGACATAAAAGACACTCTTGCTAAACTTTCCTCTGCACTCATCATTCATGAGAAAGGAAAATTTTCTTCTCAACATCAACCAAATCCCAAGGGTCAGTACAGTCTAAATGAGGGGAGTTCAGAAAACCAACAAATGGACTAAGTCCAGTTAATGATAACTCTTAGGAGTGGAAAGGTCGTTGAAAAACAAATCCTCGAATCTTGTAAGAAAGAAGATAAGCCAATTCCCCAAGAAAATAAAGAAGTTGACCAAAAGGAGACCAAACTCTCGCCTTCACCCCCATTTCCTCAAGCATTGAAAAATCCAAAGAAATTGGACCATAACACTGGAATTTTTGAAATTTTGAAACAAGTGAAAATTAATATTCCTCTGTTAGATGCTATCAAACAGATTCCTTCTTATGCCAAATATTTGAAGGACTTGTGCACTGTTAAAAGGAAATTAAATGTGAAAAAGAAAGCATTTTTGGCAGAACAGGTAAGCTTCATTCTTCAAAATAATAATGCGTTGAAATATAAAGACCCTGGTTGTCCTACAGTTTCATGCATTATTGGAGAACATAAAATTAAAAAAGCTTTACTTGATCTTGGTGCTAGTGTCAATTTGCTTCCATATTCAGTTTATCAGCAACTCAACTTAGGTGAGTTAAAACTAACTAATGTAACTCTTCTACTTGCAGATAGATCAATTAAAATTCTAAGAGGAATAGTGAAAGATGTGTTGGTTCAAGTTGATAAATTCATATATCCTGTGGATTTTATTATCTTGGATACTGAACCTTTGGTTGATAGTTGCAAGTCAATTCCTGTTATTTTAGGCCGTCCATTTTTAACAACATCTAATGCTTTCATAAAATGCAGAAATGGAATGGTGAAGCTAACATTTAGAAACATGACACTGGATCTCAATGTTTTTAACATGTGCAAGCAACCACAGGAAGTCCTTGATGAAAATGAGGAAGTTGAAGGAATTGAAGCCATTATAGATGATCATCTTCAAAAAGGGAGTTCTTCTTACCCATTAGAAGTTTGTTTAATTAATTCATTTGATTTGCTTGATTGTACAGAGGAAATAGAATACAAAGGAAGAAAGCCAAAATTCGAAGAGTTAAAACCCATGAATGATAATGCTCATGAAGAAGTACCCACACCGGAACTAAAGCCATTACCTGCTGGGTTGAAGTACACATTTTTGGGAGAATAGCAAAGCTTTCCTGTGGTAATTTCCTCATCTCTTACTGAAGAACAAGAAGGAAAGATGTCGCCTCAATAGACGCACCAAGATAGAAGAAAATTTCTGATAGAGGTGAAAATTTTTTATTGAGATGACCCATACTTGTTCAAACATTGTCCTAACCAAATTTTTCAGAGATGCGTGCCCGACAGTGAGGTAGGTAATATCATTAAATTTTGTCACTCAGAAGCATGTGGAGGTCACTTTTCTTCAAAGAAAATAGGTGCAAAAATCTTGCAGTGCGGATTTTATTGGCCCACTTTATTTAAGGACTGCTATACTTTTTACAAAAGTTATGAAAATTGTCAAAAGACAAATCCAATCAAATCCACAATCAAGACAATTTTGAGAAAATCTTTTGAAATTGGTCAAAAAGTTCTGCTTTATAATTCTCGCCTGCACTTATTCCCTAGAAAATTGAGATCTAGCTGGAGTGGTCCTTTTGTTATCAAACACGTGTATCCTCATGGGGCCGTAGATATTGTGAATCCTAGGAATGGTAATGTGTTTAAAGTTAATGGACAAAGGCTCAAACCATTTCTGAAAAAACCAAGTTGATGAGTTCTTTGTGTTGCCAGTTAAGTGGCGGATCTGACGGATCTCGTGACTCTCAAGTCGGTTTGTTTTTTAGTTTCCCAAAATAACTGAATCCTTCTTCTCCTTTAAAATGGATGTCATTCTTTCAAACCTAAGAAAACATTTTCCTTCTCTCCCTCAAAATGCTCTGAAAAAAATCCACAAAGTTCGATGTGAAAGATTGACACTGTTAATGCACAAAGGTATGCCAGAAGATGTGCACTGGATAATTGAAGCAAAGGTCCGACTAGCAGGTGAGTCTTTAATTTCATTTGACTCATACATGCCAGGTCTTGGAAGAAGTTCGTATTCTAAAAGGAGAAGAGCAAAAAGGTTACAAGTCTGTTACAAATGTGGACGATGGAATTGTAACAAGCGATGTCATACTTTGGGGATGGTTTCCGCAAACAGAGAAGATAAAATTTTCTTCATTAAGAATGGACTGAGTAAGGAGTTATTAGATGATATCTTATTGACTCTTGAGACGCATTCTTGTGGATTGGTGCATCGTGAAATTCTTAATTTGTGGAATCTCTTCAAGGATGAAGAAAAACGCTACAGTCTTGGAATCTGACTCTAAAAGACCCTGTTTGCCAATTTATAAGAAAATTGGATGGGAAGCTTATCCTCGACTCATAAAAGGCGTTTAAGCCGTTACTGGACGTGAAACCAGAGGCAGATGTGAGCCATATCAATAACAATCTGTACATATTATCTTCTTCTTCTTCTTCTTCATGCTTTCTTTTTGAAAAAAAAAATATAATAAAAAAAAAATTTAAAAAAAATGAAAAAAAAGGAGTTTGAACAAGGGCGATCCGAAAGGAGTACTATGGCTTTAATTAGTTGTGGAGCCCCAGCCTTTGACTGACCCGTCATTGACTCAGGTGAACTTTTGCACGCTAGTCCTAAAAAAAAATCGTGAGTGTCTACTGCACTGGTGACACGCAGTATAAAGATATGTCACTACTGCACTCATGACACGCAGTATAAAGATACGCCATGAAAGTTGTATATACAGGTATGTCATCATTTGCTATTATATTTCTTTTATCTTTGTATGATTTTGCTGTATTTCGGTATTTGGACAGATGATCCTTTGAGCAGGGTCCTTTAGGGGTTTCTAGACTTCTTTATCCTGATGATTTTCTTGAAGTAAAAAAAAAAACAAAAACAAAAAAAAGCAAAAAAAAAAACGATTCTGTGTTCCTTAATTTCAAACTCTTCTGACAACAGCCAACCTACCCTCATAGGTGCAATTATTACCCTTTCCATTCTTTTTCCTATTTAAACACTCCACTTTCTTCACTTTCCTCCAACTCAGAATCAATCAAAGGGAAGGTGAGAATAGAAATGGAAGGTATTTCTGTTCGTCAACTTAAAAATATTTGTGTATTTTGTGGATCTAAGTATGGGAAGAGTTTAGAGTTTGTAAACACAGCTACCACTCTTGGTCGATCACTTGCTGCGAGGAATATTCATCTTGTATATGGGGGAGGTTGTCGTGGGTTAATGGGGGTTGTATCACTTGCCACATATATAGGAGGCAGTCAGGTTTTAGGTGTCATTCCTGAACCTTTAGCTCAACAGAACATCACTGGAAAGACAATTGGAGAGGAACTTAAGGTATCATCAATGCATGAACAAATGAAGATACTGCTTGAAAACTCTGATGCATTCATTGCCTTACCAGGTGATTTTGGTACCTTGGAAGAAGTTTTTCAAATTGTCTCTTGGGCCCAACTGAACATCCACCATAAACCCATAGGTTTGTTTAATATAAATAATTTCTTTTATATTTTGTTAATCTTTCTTGACCATTGCTGTGGAACAGAAATTTATCACACCTTGAGCAAGACAACTTCTTATCTCTGCTTCCACTATTGATGAGTTGATTGATAAATTAGAAGCTATTGTTGATAAATCTGACCCAGCAATAGCTCAGATAGATTGGTCAACAGGAAGCAATGAGGGAAACAGGATGAAAAAGGAGCCAGATTTGACACTTTGTTTATAGTTTTTCTTTTGTTTTTATTTATTGTACTTTGTTTTGGTTTAAATTTGTGTTAGATTTCTCCAACAGGTAATATCTTCTATCCTTTACTCATCTGTATTTTAACATTGAGGACAATGTTGTGATCTAGTTGGGGGGAAGGATAATTGACTACCAATTTTTTTTTCTTTTCTTTTTTTGGGAAGTATGATATGATTGTCATGGACTTATTAAACCAATGAATGATGGCAGAGTAAAGAGTAATTTTACTTCTGAGACGTATCTAAATTGGGAAGTATGTTTAGTGATATGACTATCAGAAACCTATTCCTAGTAAAACCAATTAGTGATGACAGAGTAAGGAGTAAATTTTGGAAATAATTTATTACTCTTGAGACGCATCTTAGTTGGGGTAGTAATTAATTAGTATTAATTTGTGGAAGTAACAAAGTTTTTGTCTTTTGATTTCCTTTGAAAGATTCAAGCGAATGCACTCTCACATCCTTGGAAGCAATTGAAATTCAGGAATTATAGCATGATTGAATAAATTATCTTCTTTCTTAAATTTCACATGCTTGGTTATGGATGTTGAATTGGTGGATAGAAAATGATAGAAATATGCCTTGTGAGATTTTGAGCCTATTGATGAATGGATTGAATATTTGTACCATTCTCTTCTTTCTTGTGTGATTTTCACTCATGGAATTGTTACTCTAGAACTTGCTTTGATTCTTTTTGAGGCTACATTTTCACATGCATACATTAATATGATTGAGGCATTTTAAAATAGCTACTTTGACCAAATAGCCATCCTTGTATATTTTCCATTGTGTAACCCCTTTGAACTTGTTTGACCATTCCTTGTTTTTAGCTCATCTCATCCTTCAAAAAAAAAATTTAAAAAAAAATATGTTTTTACCCAACCTTAGGGAATAAGAGAGCTTGTTCTTGAATAAGTGTGGGGGTGTATGTGCAAAATGATCCCAAAAAAAAATTTGAACACCGTTGCAATCAAAGGATTATCAGAATAAAGGTGGATGCTTGGAAACAACAGGAAGAAAAGGAGAATGTTCAAGTCTAACAATGAATTCAATTCACCAATTTGGGATTGATCTTCAACAAAACATTAGTCAAATGTTAGTGATTGTCCTTTATGATGAATGTTCTCAAACATTTTCTCCACTCTAACTGTACCATAATGCTCTTTTATTCTCTTCGGTATTTATCTTTTCATATCCATATTATCCCTTCTCCTTTACCATGACCCCATTACAACCTTGAATAAAGTCCTCTTGATTTTTGTATGCATGTGTTTTGAGTAGCGGAGAAGTAGAAGATAAGCAAGCTTATGGTAGTGCAATTGTTCATGGGTTGAATAGAGTGAAATACTTACCTTTTAAACACTTGAGAGATTGAGAGTGAATTCTGTGAGGATCTATCATTCTTGATTCATTCTTTTCAACTGAAGTTTCCTTGCTTGTTGGTTTGAGATGTGAAGAAATGTTACCTCATTAATGCTTTGATCCCTTGAATTTCTTGTTACTCTTCTTGCTTCATCAAGTCTTTTAGAGTTTTTACCTTTTGAGTCTGTGTCATTTTTCTTTGTCTCCTAACTTTGGTCTTATGTGTTTTGCCCAAGAGTGTAAAAAGCTAAGTGTGGGGGAATTTGATGATCACATATTTTATACATTAATAAACCCTCATTTTTAGTCATTTACACTCTCAATGTACTTAATTGATTAAGCCTAGTTATGTTTTGTAAGTTTGGACTCAAATTGGACTTAATTGATTTTTTCAAAGACTATTTTGGTCTTATATCTTTTTTACGTATTTCGGCCATATCTTGAGTTTTAAATGTCTGATAATTATGAATTTTACTTTTTAGGAAAGATAAGAGAGAGCTCTACAACTTTTATGAGAGCTCAAAGTCAATCAGACATCTAGTGGAGCTAATTGGGCTTGGAAGACAGAACACGAGTTTTGTGTCTGAAACCTGAATAGTGTACAGTAATCAGAGCATAACTCGGGCTGCAAGAATTATCTTGGGCTGAAATTTGGACATTTGAAAGTTAAGACCCAGATCTAAAACTTTCATGTTGAATACAAAACTTGATTCAGGCTCCTTGATGGTGATATTGGGTCTGAAAGTCAAAACAGAGGTGCTAAAACTGGGCCTGAACAGTCTGTAATAATTGGGCTATATCTTGGGCTGTAGGACGAATTTTTTGGTGATTCCAGAGCCATTGGAAAGCTTAGACAATTTCCTAGAACTTTCATGAAGACCACTTGGCTCGAAAATGATGAAATCAATGACTTAAGCAATGAATGATTTCGGAGACAAGAAATCTCAATGATTTTTCACTCTTATCCTCACCATTTGGCATTCTCCACTCATTCATCCACTCATCCCACCTACCCCTAATTAGCCCCTTTGTCATTTTGTATCCTTAATCCTCTATAAAAGGCACCATTGGCTGACCATTTAGAGCACTTAGTGTTAGGCTTAGTTTGTACAAGTTAAGGTTATACTTGTTTATTGTTTTCCTTTGTTGTAATTTTCTCTTGTTCTAAATTGAAGTTATGTTCATCTTTCTCTTCTTCTCTCTTTCTTTCTTCTTATCCATGAGTAACTAAATCTTCATCTTGCTTGGGTGAAAGAGTGAAGCTCTTGGTAATGAAATAAGGTTAGATTATTTTATTTCTTGTGCTTAAATAATATATTATTAAATGAACATTATATGTGTTGTATTTTGTTTCCAATCAATTTAGAAACTTTCTTTGTTAATGGAGATCTTGATTTATTGTAGACAATAGGATTGACACAGTGAATGCTTGAACTCATTTACAAATGTTGGTAGATAATTAAAGGAATCATAATATGATTGCATATATAATTGAACTTTGAAGGTTACATTTTTTGATTGGAACCTCCGTTGTATGTGGATTTCAATTGAGTTATAAAGAGAAATAATCTTACCTTTAATTTATTACCAAGAGTGGATCTCCTAACCCAAGCAAGCCCTTAAATTCATTTGTGAACTTGTTTTATTATTTTTGGTGTTGTGACAAATCCTCTTCTTACCTCAATTAATTTTTCTTCATCAATTCCCTGTGGATCGACCTCGGACTCCCGAGAAATTTACTACTTGAAACAACCTGCACTTGGGTTTGCATCCTTAAATCCCGCAATCAGTCAAAAACCCACATTGGGAGGTTATTCCCACTACTCCTTATTCAGATGCATAAAGCTCAACACGAAGACATGTAAGGAAGTTGTGCGTTGCTGAAAAATGAGTATAGTAATTGCTAGAGACAAGTAGTGCAATCTTAACAGGCACCAAATTTCTGTAGGATCGTTGGATGCCAAGAGCGGCTACTCAATTTATCTATAAAAAATTTGGTAACATTACAAAAGGTTCTGAACATTCTACATTCCTCACCCGCAGTAGGAAGACTAGTTACTGGTGACCACCCTTTTCGTTTTCTTTTCTAGATTAACTTGCCTTTTCTCTAGAATTTTAGCTATAACCCCAGGAGTAGTTCATAGCTCGTAGCTTGTACTCTGCTTGTTCATGGAATTGCACTATAAGAGTACTTTTCAAGTTCAATTTCAATATTAATTCTACTTATTCAATGGCACATTTCATTTACATTTGTTGATATTTGATGCATGCTTAGACATTATCACACGCTTCACTTATTGAATACCATGAATGTCGAACTCATCACAAAACTAACTATGTGAAAAGAGTCCTTTAATTTTTACAAGTTTGATTCCTTTTTCCTCTCAGACAAGAAAGGTCAAAGTTCTAGATTTTAGGCCGCATGTCAACCTCGTATGCCACATAAGACTTTAAATATTTTCCTCGAAAACAAAATTGGCATGTTTGGTTGGATTCAAGAGATTAATTTTGTGATACAAACACCATTATTGTCAACAGTACTGACGTTGTTGTTCCGACGACAGTATTGAAGTTGTCCATTGTGCCAAGGTGTTCATTGTATGTATTTACGTAGTAATAAGGTCATTTGCAAAATCATGTCCATCAAAACTTCTAGGACTAAAACCCCAACTAGGAATGTTGAGGCCAAAGGAAGCGTATTGATAAACACATATTTTATTCATTAAGAAACCCTTATATTTAGTCATTTACACTCTCCATATTCTTAATTGATTGAGTTTGACATGATTTTGTGAGTTTGAGCTCAAATTGGTCCTAATTGAATATTTTCAGCATTATTGAGATTTTACACTGTTTCTGTATTTTGGTCATAACTTGAGTTTCTAATATCTGAAAATCATGAATTTTATCTTGTAGGAAAGCTAAGAGGAAGCTCTACAACTTTGATGAAGAGCTCGAAGTCTGATTCAGATGTCTAAGGGACCTAAGTTGACATGGAAGTCAGAATACGGGTTCTGTCAGTAGAATCCGAACAGTGTGCACTCAAAAAAATCATATCTCAAGATGTAATAATGGAGATGGGCTGAAATTTGGACATTGGATAGTCAAGATCCAAATAAACAACTTTCATGAAGAACACATTTTGAGAAAAAGAAGTCTAGTAGGTCATTTTGAGCTTGCAAGTCGGAACAGAGGAGCTGAAGTTGGGTTTGAGCAACCTACGGTATTTAGGACATATCTTAGGCTTAAGGAAGCCAAATTGGACGAACCAGCTATCCATTTTATAGCCAAGACAAGGATCTACAACTTTCATGAAGAACACTTTTCGTGATTCTGAAGTATAGTGGGTCGTTTTTGGCTTCCAAGTCAGACACGAAATTTTCGTCCTCAACCATCCACTCATCCATCCACTAATCCACTCATCCATCCACTAATCCACTCATCCACTCATCCACTCATCCACTAACTCACCCATTCATCCACTCATACACTAATCCAACCACTTAACCACTCCACCCACTCATCCACTAATCCATCCACTCATCCATCCACTCACCCATTCATGTCCATAATTTCCCACTCACCAAAAGTCCTTTGGCATTTTTCACTAATTCAACCACTCAACCATTCCACTCACTCATCCACTAAACCAATCCACTAAACCAACCCACTAATCCATCCACTCAAACACTCCACTCACTCACCCACTCATCCACCCACTTCCCTTTGTCATTTTGTTACCTTAGACTTCTATAAAAGGCACCATTTATCATGAACAAGATGGAACTCTCCTTCATTTTCTCGCTCTTTTTTTCTTGTGATTTCTTTCTAGCTATGTGTAACTAAACCTCCCTTGGTTAAGGGGGTGATGAAACCGCTAGTATTAATGTTGTAA
Source organism: Ormosia emarginata (assembly GCA_029884605.1). NCBI lineage: Eukaryota > Viridiplantae > Streptophyta > Magnoliopsida > Fabales > Fabaceae > Ormosia > Ormosia emarginata. Next base: position 44,658,640 of record JAQQTP010000077.1, on the reverse strand, counting down.
ACTTTGCATATTTGATTATTTCAACACGCTTATGTTTTTATTCATATATTTCTGAATCTATTGTTGGTATGAAGGTTTTTGTACTTGTTCCTACTTTCAAAGTAGTAGATCTAGGTTTATTATGCGCGTGCGCGGTAGTAGATCTAGTGGGATGTATGATGTTCATGTGGGTATAATTATCTTTGTGCTATTTGCCAGTTATAAAAGTGGTAGATCTGGGTTTATTATGCTTGCGATTGCGGTATTAGATCTAGAGAAATATATGTTCTAAGTAATTTAATCCCGGTGTGTGATTAGACCTTAGTGTAATTGGTTTTCTAAATCTTAATGCAATTGTTGGATAGTTGTAAGAGCGGTTGCTTTATGACTAATCGGTGATTAGGAGTTGATTTGAAGCGGTTGCTAAATTGGCCAACACGTAAGGAAAACAGAGATTTAATATCACAATTGCATAAAAACATAATTGAGCATGTTGGAATAAAAAGGATATGTGGATTTACATTATCATATAAATCTAGTGGTGGATTCAATCTCTTAACCAATTTTCTTATATTGTTGATTTCGGTTTGTTTATTGTTATCTTTGAAGCTGTTCATTGTTCATCAAAACTCCAAAACCCCCTTTTACTTGTTTATTGTTAATCGAGTCTAAATTGGGAATTGTTTAATAGTGTTAATTGAATTGGTTCTCGTGGATCGACCCTTACTAACTACAACTAGTTGTAAGGTTTTTATTTTCTGGTGGGCGACAACCGATTTTTATCTTAATTTTAATCACTACATCCGCACGCATCGAAATTTTGGCGCCGTTCTTGGTGAACCAATTTTTTCAATTACACTATTAATTTATTTCCTATTTTTATTCTGTTTTTATTTTATTTTATTTTATTTTATTTTTAATCTTTCTTTCTCCGAGTGTTTTGTAGGTGTTGATGTCCTTTGAAGGAGTAGACGAAGGATTGCTAAATTTGAGGAACTATATTGATCAACTCACTTCACATCCTCAATTTCCCTTCCATCCTAGGCTAACTTCCAACTCACACTGCCGACATTGAAGGCAGCTGCCCGTTACATTGATCTATCAAGTTCGAGACATTTGAGCCATCTCGAAATATCCGAAGAAGTGACAATGGCGAAAACACTTTAAGGGCATTGGGTGCTCCAGATCTAGATCAACGACCTCTTTGCATAGACATTCTTGAAAATGAAGAGGCATTTGAATTGAAATCCGGTTTAATCCATCTCTTGCCATCTTTCAATGGATTACCCGGAGAGGACCCCAACAAGCACTTGAAGGAAATCCATGTGGTATGTTCTAGCATGAAACCCAGAATTCATGTAGAGCAAGTCAAGTTGAGAGCTTTTCCATTCTCATTGAAAGACTCACCTAAGGAGTGGCTTTACTACTTGCCACCGGATCCATCCAATCATGGCGGGACATGGCCCGAACTTTCCTAGACAGATACTTCCCCGCCTCAAAAGTGCAACAATCGAGAAAAGAAATCATGGTATTCAACAAAGGCATGGGGAATCACTCCATGACTCTTGGGAGAGATTTAAGAAGCTATGTTTCACCGCCCATCATCAAATAAGTGAGCGACTTTTAATTCAAGTATTTCTATGAAGGCTTACAAGTGATGGATCGCAACATGATTGATCTTTGCTAGCAGAGGAGCATTGATTGATAAAACTCCTCAAGAAGCTAGAAACTTGATCTCAAGAATGGTGCCAATACTCAACAATTCTACTCTAGAAATGACACTTTGGAGTAAGAAGCGGTGAAAGAAGTAGAGACAACCAAGATACTGACGAACAAATGACTCGGTTTTGCTATGGTTCAAATGGCGGTTAATGGATTCGGTAAAGCACCGATTCATGCTTGTGGGATCTGTTGTTCATCCGGACATCCCAACGATATGTGTCCCACTCTCCAAGAAGACACAAATGAGGAGGTAAGAGCGGTAGGGGGATATCTTGGACTTTCAAAAATTACAACCCCTACTCAAACACATATAATCCGGGTTGGAGGGATCATCCAAATTTCAGCTATGCAAAGCAACCTCAAAATCAACCTCCGGCTTATGGACCTCCAGGATTCCAACAAAGGCAAGTACCTTTCCCTCGAGACAAGAAGTTCAAGCTCCTAAGCAATCGAGCCTTCATTAGAGGAGCTAGTAAAACAAATGGCCACTAATAATTTGCGGTTCCAACAAGAAACAAATGCAACTATACAAAGTTTCAAACAAGAAACAAGGATCGCAATCAATAACTTGCGAGAATCGGATAGGACAGTTGTCCACGAGAATTCAACAAGTTTCAAAGCCAAGCTTCGGGAAACTACCCTCACAAATGGAAGTGAATCCGAGAGAAAATGCTAGTGCTGTCACATTGAGAAGCGGAAAGACGATGGATGAGCCTACCTCTCTTCCACCAATCATTCAAGAGAAGGATGAACCACCCAAAGAAGCAAATGATAAAGGGCAAACTTCCAAAACCCCTAAGGTAAGTATTTACGAACCCTTCCTAAATATGTCACTAAAGCTCCTTTTCCTAGTAGGTTGGTTAAAACCAAGAAAGAAGAAGCAGAAAAAGAAATACTTGAGACTTTTAGGAAGGTAGAGGTTAATATCCCTTTGTTAGATGCCATTAAGCAGGTACCTAGATATGCAAAATTTCTGAAAGAATTATGCACTAACAAGAGGAAGTTAAAAGGAAATGAAAAGGTCCAAGTGGGAGAAAATGTTTCAGCTGTAATTAAAAAGAAACTCCCAACCAAATGTAAGGACCCTAGCACATTCACCATTCCATGCACTATAGGTAACACAAGGTTTGAAAGGGCAATGCTTGATTTAGGTGCATCTATAAATGTCATGCCATATTCTATTTATGCATCTTTATACTTGGGTCCTTTGGAACCTCTTTGTTTGTTATTCAATTGGGCGATAGATCTAATGCATACCCTAAGGGTGTGGTTGAAGATGTTTTGGTACAATGAATGAATTAGTGTTTAAATCCGGAGACTTCTATGTTTTGGACATGGAAGAGGATGAGTCTCCCAAATCTGCTCCTATCTTGCTAGGAAGACCATTTTTGAAGACTGCACGGACAAAAATTGATGTGCACTCGGGAATTCTAACAATGGAATTTGATGGGGAATTAATTAGATTTAATATTTTTAAAGCTATAAGATACCCAAGTGATGCTCTGCTTGTTTAATTGATTCTTTTGATCCTTTTGATTCTTTAATTTTTGCAGCTTTTGATATTGACCATTTTGATGCTCTTGATACAATTCTAACTCATAGCTTAGATGTACAGAAGGAAAAGAAGAAGAGTGAAGAAGAGCCATGGAGTGAAGACATTGATGAAATTGTTCTTTGCCTTACAAGAGCTCTCTTCCACTCCGTAAGAGCATGAGGTAACTTTTGTTGATTTACATTATACTACTTGATATACCTCAACCTTCATTGTGTACGCACCGAATTGGGCCGAAAGCACTACCTGATCATCTTAAATACATCTTCTTGGGGAGAAGGACACCCTTCCAAGTAATAATTGCAAAGTCACTCACCCAAGAGCAAGAAGAGAAAGCCGGTAGCTGTTTTGCGGAATATAAGACAGCCATTGGTTGGTCAATAGGCGATATCAAGGGTATTAGTCCCTCCGTTTGTATGCACGGGATATTAATGGAGGAGGATACTAAACCTGTGAGAGACCCTCGGCGGAGATTGAATCCTCCCATGATGGAGGTTGTGAAAAAGGAGATACTTGAAGCTCCTAAGTGTGGGGTGATCTACCCCATTTCGACACAAGTGGGTAAGCCCGGTCCGGGTAGTACCAAAGAAATGCTGGTTACTTGTGGTAAGAAATGCTGAAAATAAGCTTATTCCCACTAGGTTACGAGACGTGGTGGCGTGTTTGTATTGATTACGGGAAGTTGAATGCCGCCACGAGAAAAGACCACTTTCCTTTACCTTTCATTGATCAAATGTTAGAAAGATTAGTGGGTCATTCTTATTATTGTTTTCGGATGGTTTTTCAGGTTACAATCAGATTGCCATAGCTCCAGAAGACCAAGACAAGACTACATTCACTTGTCCATTTGGTACCTTTGCATATAGGCGAATGCCTTTTGGACTCTGCAATGCACCAGGAACTTTCCAAAGATGCATGATGAGTATATTTTCTGATTACATTGAAAACATCATTGAGGTTTTTATGGATGACTTTAGTGTCTTTGGAAATGATTTTGAAAATTGTTTGGAACATTTAACTTTGGTGCTTAAAAGATGCATTGACACTAACCTGGTACTGAATTGGGAAAAATGTCATTTCATGGTGAATGAAGGTATTGTGTTAGGTCATGTAATTTCTGCTAGGGGAATTGAAGTAGATAAAGCTAAAGTAGAACTCATGCATTCTTTGCCACCACCCACTAGTGTGCGGGAGATTCGTTCTTTTATTGGTCATGCAGGTTTCTACTGGAGATTCATTAAAGACTTTTCTAAAGTCTCATTGCCCTTTGCGACTTCTTCAAAAAGATGTTAATTTTAACTTTGATGAGAAATGTATGGAAGCTTTCAATAAACTCAAGAAGTTGTTAAGCTGTTGCGCCTATCATCGTGCCACCCAACCCAGGAGTTACCTTTTGAACTAATGTGTGATGCCGGTGACTTTGCGGTAGGAGCTGTCTTGGGACAACGAGTTGATAGAGTTCCTTATGCCATTTACTATGCATCAAGGACTCTAAATGATGCTCAACTTAATTACTCAACCACGAGAAAAGGAACTTCTAGTTGTTGTATTTGCTTTAGAAAAATTTAGATCATATCTAATTGGTTCTAAAGTGATTGTGTTTTCAGATCATGCAGCCTTGAAGTATCTTCTAACAAAGAAAGAAGCAAAGCCTAGATTGCTCAGATGGATTTTATTGCTCCAGAATTTGACTTGGAGATTAAAGACAAGAAAGGGAGCGAAAACTTGGTGGCCGATCACTTGAGTAGATTGGTAGCGAAGAGGAAGAAATGCCTATCATGGAGACTTTTCCTGATGAATATTTGATGGTTGTCAACATCATAATCCCTTGGTATCTTGACATTGTTAACTACCTGGTTACTAAGGACTTTCCGGAGGATTTGAACAAGGCCCAAAGAGATAAATTAAGGAGTATTTGTAAATACTATATACGGGATGACCGTACTTATGGAAGCATTGTGCGGATCAAGTCATTAGGAGGTGCATTCTGATTACGAGACACACTCCATCCTCTCCTTTTGCCACACCTATGCATGTGGAGGACACTTTGGCGATAAAAGGACATCCAATAAAGTGCTTGACAAAGTGGTTTCTATTGGCCTTCAATTTTCAAAGACGCTTACAACTTCGTAAGTCTTGTGGCCGTTGTCGAGAAAACAGTAATATTGGTCCTCGTAATCAAATGCCTCGGACTCCGATCATTTTTGTGGAACTCTTTGATGTGTGGGGTATTGATTTCATGGGACCATTCCCTCCTTCATTTGGTTTCACATACATTCTTCTTTTATCTCGTTGATTATGTGTCTAAATGGGTGGAAGCAAAAGCCACTCGATCGATGATTCTAAAGCGTTGCGATTTTGTTAAGTCACATATTTTCTCCAGGTTCGGGACCCCAAGGGCTATCATCGGTGACCAAGGGACCCATTTCTCGCAACAAAACCTTTGATGCTCTATTGAAGAGATATGGAGTAATGCACAAAATTTCCACTCCTTACCATCCACAGACAAATGGGCAAGCTGAAGTGTCCAACCGGAGATTAAGTCAATCCTTGAAAAGACAGTGAATCCCTCAAGAAAGGATTGGAGCACTCGACTTGAAGATGCTTTATGGGCTTATAAGACTGCCTATAAGACTCCCATCGGCATGTCACCATTTCGGTTGGTGTATGGAAAGCCCTGTCATTTGCCCGTTGAGTTGCAACATCGATCTTCTTGGGCCATTAAACAAGTTAATATGGAATTGGAAGGTGTTGGAAAGCAAAGGAAGTTCCAAGATTACGGGAATTAGAAGAACTAAGAAATGAGGCCTTTGAGAATGCCCCGATTTATAAGACTAAAGCTAAGGCATTCCACGACCAATTGATTTCCGAGAAAGAAATTTCACAGAGGACAAAAAGTCCTGCTATTCCAATCAAGACTCAAATTATTTCCGGGTAAACTGCGTTCTAAGTGGATTGGGCCGTTTGTGGTAACTAATGTTTTTCCTTTTGGTGCGGTTGAGATCGGGAGTGAAAATTCGGCAAAGCATTTAAGGTCAATGGTCATCGTCTCAAACCATATCATGAACTTCCCGACAAGTGCGAGAGATGGAAGTGATGACCCTCATCCTTCCACAATATGAGGAGCGGTGAAAGTATCATCATGTCGGGTCCGAGGACAATAAACTAAGCGCTCATTGGGAGGCAACCCAACCAGATTTGCTCTCTTTATCCCTTTTTATTTTGTGTTTTCATTAGTTCCTTAGATTATGTTTTTATCTGTTTGTTGGTTGTAAGCATTTGAATCTCTAAAAAAAAAAAAAAAAAGCATTTGTGTGCCGACAATAAGGTAGGTAGTGCCATTAAATTTTGTCACTCGGAAGCATGTGAAGGTCACTTTTCTTCAATGACAACAAGCTGCGAAAATCTTGCGGTATGGATTTTATTGGCCTACTTTATTCAAGGTCACTGTTACACCTTTTGCAAAAGTTGCGGAAATTGGTCAAAAAGGTTCTGCTTTGAGATTATCATCTGCACCTACTCCTTGAAAAATTGAGATCTAGGTGGCGCGGTTCTTTTCTTTGTCAAACACGTGTATCCTCTCGGGGCCGTAAATATTGAGGATCCTAGGAATGGTAATGCGCGTAAAGTTAATGGACAAAGACTCAACCATTCCTGGAAAATCAAGTTCTTGAGTTCTTTGTGTTGCTTAGGTTAAGTGGCGGATACGGTACTCCGTGACTCTCAAGTCGGTTTATTTTTCGGTTTCCCAAAATAACCGAATCCTTCTTCTCCTTCAAAATGGATGTCATTCTTTCAAACCGAGAAAACATTTTCCTTCTTTTCCTCAAAATGCTCGAGAAAAATCTACAAAGTTCGATGTGAAAGATTGAGACCGTTAATGCACAAAGGTATGCCGAGAAGATGTACTGCCGGATAATTGAAGCAAAGGTTCGATTAGCGGTGAGTCCTCAATTTCATTTGACTCATATATGCCCGGTCTTGGAAGAAGTTCATATTTTAAAAGGAGAAGAGCAAAAAGGTTACAAGTCTGTTACAAATGTGGACGATGGAACTGTAACAAGCGATGTCATACTTTGGGGATGGTTTCCGCAAATAGAGAAGATAAAATTTTCTTCATTAAGAATGGACTGAGTAAGGAGTCATTAGATGATATCTTATCGACTCTTGAGACGCATTCTTGTGGATTGGTGCATTGTGAAATTCTTAAATTGTGGAATCTCTTCAAGGATGAAGAAAAACGCTACAGTCTTGGGAATCTGACTCTAAAAGACCCTGTTTGCCAGTTTATAAGAAAATTGGATGGGAAGCCTATCCCCGACTCATAGAAGGCGTTTAAGCCGTTTATGGACGTAAAACCGAGAGGAAGATGTGAGCCACAATCACAACAATCTGTACATATCATCATCATCATCTTCTTCTTCTTCTTCTTCATGTCATCTCTCAAAAACAAAAAAAAAACAAAAAACAAACAAAAAAAAAATTTATGTATACGTCTTAGGGTTGGCTTTGGTAACACACACCGTGAATGGGGAAATGCATGCATCCTGATCCAGCCTTCTTAATTGAAAAACAAAGAAGGTAGATTGTATCCCACATGTGAGGCAATGACAGCGTATTATGGCCACTTGTCTCTTTTGGGAGCCCTATGTTGCGCCGGTCTTGAATGGGTCGAATCTTGGTCAACAATGCTTTGGCACAAAGCCGAAAGAAATGGACTACCTCCATCCCAATCTTAAGTAAGAATACACTCATCTTTCATCAAGTTTTTCTAACAAATTCAAAAAAAAAAAAAGAGAGAGGACGTGATGTCTCTATGCACTCTTGACGCGAAAGATAAAGATACGCCATGGACACTTTGTACATACGGTATGTCATCATTTTCTATTTCTTTTATCTTTGTATCATTTTGTTGTATTTTAATTTTTGTACAGACGATCCTTTGAGCAGGGTCCTTCAAGGGTTTCTAGACTTCTTTACCTTGATGGTTTTCTTGAAGTCAAACAAAATAAAAAATAAAAAATAAAAAATAAAAAAAAAAGTAAAAAAAAAAGAGGAGAAAAGATTCTGTGTTTCTTAATTTCAACCTTTTCTGACAACAGCCAACCTACCCTCATAGGTGCAATTATTCCCCTTTCCATTCTTTTTCCTACTTAAACACTCCATTTTCTCCATTTTCTTTCAACTCGAAACACTCAAAGGGAGGAAGAGTATAGAATGGGGCCTTCTATTCGTAACCTCAAAAATGTCTGTGTTTTTGTGGGTCGAGTTATGGGAAGGGATTAGAGTTTGTAAACGCAGCCTAGCACTCTTGGTCGATCACTTGCTGCGAGGAATATTCATCTTGTATATGGGGAGGTTGTCGTGGGTTAATGGGGGCTGTATCACATGCTTTGCTTCTATAGGAGGCGATCGGGTTTTAGGTGTTATTCCTAAACCTTTGGCTGAAAATAACATCACTTGGAAAGACAGTTGGAGAAGAAATTCGGGTAACATCTATGCATGGACGAATGAAAACAATGGTTGACAATTCGATGCATTTATTGTCTTACCAGGTGGATTTGGTACTTTAGAAGAAATTTTTCAAATTGTCTCTTGGTAGAACTAAACATCCACCATAGACCCATTGGTTTGTTGAATGTTAATAATTTCTTTGATCTTATGTTATCTTTTCTTGACAAAGTCATGGAACAGAAATTTATCACTCCTTGACAAGACAACTTCTTATCTCTCCTCCACTATTGATGAGCTCATTGATAAATTAGAAGCTTTTGAGTATGTACGATCCGGTATTAGCTCGGATAGATTGGTCAACGAGAAGCAAATGCGAAGGAAGTAACAAGAAACAAAAGCCAGATCTGCGACTTCATCTTTAATGGGTTTGATTTTATTGTACCTTGTTTCGTTTAAATTTGTGTCGACTTTCTCTAACAGGTAATATCTTCTCATCCTTTACTCATCTATATTTTAACATTGAGGACAATGTTGTGATTTAGTTGGGGGAAGGATAGTTGACCCAAAAAAAAAATAATAAAAAAAAAATTGTTGTCTTTGTTTGGAAAGTATGATATGATTGTCATGTACTTATTAAATCAATTAGTGATGGCGAGTAAGGAGTAATTTTACTCTTGAGACGCATCTTAATTGGTGGCAGAGTAAGGAGTTTTTTTAGGTAGTAACTAATTAGTACTAAAGTTTTATTGTTTGATTTCTTTTCAGAGTCTGATGCGGTACTGACAGTGTGTTTCTTTTCTGCTTGGCGTTGATTCACTTCTTATCAGGTTGTGTTGCTCTTTTCTATATCTCTCTTTCACATTGAAGACAATGTTATATTAAGCGTGGGGGAGAGATTTCAGCATGTTCTTTTTGTAAAAAAAAAAATCAAAAAAAAAAAGAAAAGAAAAAAAAAAGGGGTTCATTGCATGATTGAATAACTTTTCTCCCTTCTTGAACTGATATGCTTAGTAATGGATGATTGAATTGATGAATTGAGTTTGATGGATGCATACCTTGTGAGATTTTGAGCCTAATGGATGGATTTAACATTTATGTCATTCTCTTCTTTCTTGTGTGATTTTCACTCATGTTAATAACCACTCTAGAACTTGCTTTGATTCTTTTTGAGGCTACATTTCACTTGCATGCATGAACATGATTGAGGCCCTCTTTCTTAATTAGCTAGTTTAACCAAATAGCCAACCTTGTTTTCAATATGATATCAAGCACTCTTTTGATTTCTTGAAAATTCTCTGATTCCTGCCAACCTTGTATATTTTCCTTTGCTTAATCCCTTTGAGCTTATTTGACCATTCCTTATTTCTAGCTCATCATGTGCCTTAAATGAGAAATTGTGTTCTTACTTTACCTTAGGGAATAAAAGAACATTAGCTTGGTTAATGGATGAGTTTTTGAACAAGTGTGGGGGTGTGTGTACAAAATGGTTGTTGAAAAAGAAAAGAGTGCCCAAAAAGAAAAAAAAATGTATGTATATAGTTATGTTCATATATATAAAAGAAAAAGAAAAAAAAGAAAAAAAAAAGAAAAAAAAAAAAACCAAGTGTTTAAAAAAAGAAAAGGATTGGGAAATGAATATGTAAAGGGATATACACTAGAGTTGGGATAAACTTTTATGCTTGTTATTTGAACTCACTCTCATTTGCTTTTATTCTCTTTGGTATTTATCTTCTCATATCCATTTTATCCTCTCCTGTTACCTTGACCTCACTACAACCTTGAATAAAGTCCTCATGATTTGTGTGTGCATGTGTTTTGAGTAGTGGAGAAGAGAAGAAGATAAGCAAGCTTATGGTAGTGCAATTTTCATAGGTTGAATTGAGTGAAATACCTACCCTTTAAACACTTGAGAGATTGAGAGGGAATCTTGTGAAGATCTATCATTCTCGATTCATGTTGAAGATACCTTGCTTGATGGTTTGAGATGTGGAGAATTGTTAACTCATGAATGTTTTGATCCTTGAACCTTTGGTTGTTCTTCTTGATTGTAAAATTTTGGTCTTGAGTTTTGCCCGGAGTGCAAAAAGCTAAGTGTGGGGAATTTGATAAACACATATTTTATTCATTAAGAAACCCTTATATTTAGTCATTTACACTCTCCATATTCTTAATTGATTGAGTTTGACATGATTTTGTGAGTTTGAGCTCAAATTGGTCCTAATTGAATATTTTCAGCATTATTGAGATTTTACACTGTTTCTGTATTTTGGTCATAACTTGAGTTTCTGATATCTGAAAATCATGAATTTTATCTTGTAGGAAAGCTAAGAGGAAGCTCTACAACTTTGATGAAGAGCTCGAAGTCTGATTCAGATGTCTAAGGGACCTAAGTTGACATGGAAGTCAGATTACGGGTTCTGTCAGTAGAATCCGAACAGTGTGCACTCAAAAAAATCATATCTCAAGATGTAATAATGGAGATGGGCTGAAATTTGGACATTGGATAGTCAAGATCCAAATAAACAACTTTCATGAAGAACACATTTTGAGAAAAAGAAGTCTAGTAGGTCATTTTGAGCTTGCAAGTCGGAACAGAGGAGTTGAAGTTGGGTTTGAGCAACCTACGGTATTTAGGACATATCTTAGGCTTAAGGAAGCCAAATTGGACGAACCAGCTATCCATTTTATAGCCAAGACAAGGATCTACAACTTTCATGAAGAACACTTTTCGTGATTCTGAAGTATAGTGGGTCGTTTTTGGCTTCCAAGTCAGACACGAAATTTTCGTCCTCAACCATCCACTCATCCATCCACTAATCCACTCATCCATCCACTAATCCACTCATCCACTCATCCACTCATCCACTAACTCACCCATTCATCCACTCATACACTAATCCAACCACTTAACCACTCCACCCACTCATCCACTAATCCATCCACTCATCCATCCACTCACCCATTCATGTCCATAATTTCCCACTCACCAAAAGTCCTTTGGCATTTTTCACTAATTCAACCACTCAACCATTCCACTCACTCATCCACTAAACCAATCCACTAAACCAACCCACTAATCCATCCACTCAAACACTCCACTCACTCACCCACTCATCCACCCACTTCCCTTTGTCATTTTGTTACCTTAGACTTCTATAAAAGGCACCATTTATCATGAACAAGATGGAACTCTCCTTCATTTTCTCTCAGTTTTTCTTGTGATTTCTTTCTAGCTATGTGTAACTAAACCTCCCTTGGTTAAGGGGGTGATGAAACCGCTAGTATTAATGTTGTAAACTTTGCATATTTGATTATTTCAACACGTTATGTTTTTATTCATATATTTACGAATCTATTGTTGGTATGAAGGTTTTTGTACTTGTTCCTACTTTCAAAGTAGTAGATCTAGGTTTATTATGCGCGGTTGCGGTAGTAGATCTAGTGGGATGTATGATGTTCATGTGGGTATAATTATCTTTGTGCTATTTGCCAGTTATAAAAGTGGTAGATCTGGGTTTATTATGCGCGGTTGCGGTATTAGATCTAGAGAAATATATGTTCTAAGTAATTTAATCCCGGTGTGTGATTAGACCTTAGTGTAATTGGTTTTCTAAATCTTAATGCAATTGTTGGATAGTTGTAAGAGCGGTTGCTTTATGACTAATCAGTGATTAGGAGTTGATTTGAGCGGTTGCTAAATTGGCCAACACGTAAGGAAAACAGAGATTTAATATCACAATTGCATAAAAACATAATTGAGCATGTTGGAATAAAAGGATATGTGGATTTACATTATCATATAAATCTAGTGGTGGATTCAATCTCTTAACCAATTTTCTTATATTGTTGATTTCAGTTTGTTTATTGTTATCTTTGAAGTGTTTCATTGTTCATCAAAACTCCAAAACCCCCTTTTACTTGTTTATTGTTAATCGAGTCTAAATTGGGAATTGTTTAATAGTGTTAATTGAATTGGTTCTCGTGGGATCGACCTTACTAACTACAACTAGTTGTAAGGTTTTTATTTTCTGGTGGGCCTGACAACTGATTTTTATCTTAATTTTAATCACTACATCCGCACGCATCACGTATCTAACTCCATGGCCTCTAGGAGTGTGCAAAAAATCCAAAAAAACCAAACCAATTTATAAACCGAACTGAACCACTCCAAAATAACTAATTTTTCCAAACCGGTTATTAACATGAACCAGTTTTCATTTTATAAAAATGGTTCGGTTAACTCTTTCTCCATCCAATTTGGTTCACTACAATAACCAAACATATCCATTTTCTTTGAATAAACCATTTCACTTTTCAGAATTTCAGTTCACTCTTCGTTTCAGATTTTATCAACTTTAACCCCCAAATCACTCAACCCTACTACTCCCAACTCAGTGAACCCTAACCCCCAATCGAGCACTAAGAATTGCACAATTGGCGACACCTTCAGGCTCAAATCGAGCTCCTGATCCTGCATCTTCATCTTTCTGCGTCGATTTATAACTCTATATCTTCATCTTTCTGCTCGATATGCTCCTATTTTGCTATCGTTGTGTGTCAATGTTGGTGCAGAGGTAGTGGATGTTCTAGCTAAGGACCCCTCGCTAATACCTTTGCTTTATTCACTTCTTACGGAGGGTTCTTCTCATGCGGCCAAGAAAGCACGCTTCCTCATTAAAGTTCTACACGATTTCAACGAAACAAGAACTTCTGGATTGAAAGGTTCGTCAGTTCCACAAGAACAATCCCTTCACGTTTGGTGAATGTGTTTGAAGCCTTTTTTTTCTTTTCCCCCTGTGAATTCATATACTTTGTTGTGTAAATACTGTAGCATTATTTCCTCTTGCCAAATTTGATTTGTGAAATTAACTCCATGTTTTTTACCCCGGCGAGCTAATTTCAATAAGTGAGCTTTAGCTTACATTGGAACTTTTGTATACTCTCTGTAGTTATGAATTAAAGTGGTGTGAAATTAGATGAAGAAATCATGTCTGGATTACTTCAAGTTTCTTTTCATTTTCCAATTTGCCAAAACGTTATTTGGTTTCTATGTGGAGACATTCAGAAAAGATTGAATCATTTCTTGGTCATAGAAAAGAGAAGTAGAATGTTAAATTAAGAAATTGAATCTGATGGGTCACAGTGCAACCCGTGTCAGATGCTATTCTTGTTCTCTTGGCTGACCAAACTGAGGTAAACAAAAACACCCCATTATTTATAAGCTCTGGAAAATCTGTATGAACTGCATAGAAATTGAATTTTGATGATATATTTGGTTTTTGTATTCTGTCTTGGGGTTTTTTCTATGAAGTAAGCACTTTAGAGAATCTCTGTTGGTGTCTAGCAATTTGTTAAAGTGCTTTGGAGAGTAAATGGTAAGGACCAAAAATGTGTTTGGAAAAAAGATCTTGTGTTTTTGGTATAATGGTTAGTTGGAATTAGTAAATATGGTAGTTTCTCCTTGTTATCCATTGGGTTGCAATGTGCAGCTAAATTGGCACTGTTATGATACCATCTGTTATGGAGAACAATGTTTGTTCTGGAATTAGAATCATTGGTTAACTTTGTCTCTTCACAAATGTTTACTTCTGACTCAACTCATTCACTTCAATGTATTGATGCTTAATAGCTACTTTCAGCATCTTATTTGCCTGCCACTTTTGCATTTTCCTCACATGTGTATGGACTAGGGGCTGTGCAGCCCCATCATTTTTTTAACTACTGATTCACTCTACCATTTTTTTTCCATTTATTAATTGAGTGTATCGATTAAATTGGCAGAGGGGAATGTCTTTAGTATTAATTTCCATTTATTCACTCTACTTTGGTTAGAAGGGTTGTGAACCATTTCTTACAGGTACTTTCTTCTATGATCTAGTACTTTCTTTTGAACTGGTTTGCTTATGAGGTACTGAACTAGTTTTTGAACCAGTTTTCTATACTGGTTTTTGAACTAGTTTCCTGTACTAGTTTTTAAACCAGTTTTCTGTACTGGTTTTTAAACTAGTTTTCTAAGTCCAAACCGATTTTGAACCAATTTTTTTAAGTCCAAACTGGTTCTGAACCGGTTTTTCTAAATCCAAAACCAGTTCTAAACCCAAACCGGTTTTAAATCCAAACCGATTCTTAACTGGTTCAGAACCGGTTCTAAACCAGTTCGACGAACCAAAATCGATTCGGCCCCAAAAAAGAAACCGGTTTGGTTCAAAAATCGAACTGCTTTATCAGTTTGGTTTGGTTCGGTTCAGTTTTTCATGTTGAACCGAACCATGCCCACCCCTAATGGCCTCCACAATGGCAACCACGTTGGAGGATTCTAGCTCTGACTTTAGAAATCATCAATATCCTCATGGTTTTACAATGGTATGCCGTTTTCTACAACTAGTTTTGTAGGAATCATTGCATCGATGCACTCACCTACAAATCCCACTATTCTTCCTGGGATAATTTCTCTAAGACAATATCTCTTCGCTATGATGGACCCTAATTATGCCACGAGTATATCTCCATATTTGGGACACATGGGTCTTAGCGCGGTACCTATGCACAACATGGTAAGGCTGCAAGAAACCTCGGTTGCTCCCATCTTCCCAAATATGGCTAGAGCCATGCCTCAAAGGCCTCAAAATAACACTATAAATACATCGGACGTTGTTATGCAATGGATGGATGGTAGTAACCACGGAATGGTTCACCTGGTAACTCAATAAATGAAAACGGTCCTTTCTCCTTTGATTGAGTCAATAAACAACACTTGTAATGTGTTGGCCCAACAAGTAAGGAGGCTAAGTAGCCTTATGAGAGGAAAGCCACATGTTGAAACTAACCCAACCTCCTCAGGTCAACTAACTCTAGAGACAACAATGATTATCTTGCTCGTACAAATCCTCTATGGTATGGAATTGTTGCCATATTGACTAGGACCAGAGAAGTACTATAATCGTAGTACAACCCTCATAATACAGGGCATCAAAACCCTGTATATCAAAATTAGAATCAAACTCAGGCACAACCTATAATTGGTGAAAGTGACAAAGTTTATAATAATCCCCTATATCAGCACCAACTAGTATATGGTGCTGGTGAAAGAATGAGATCTGCCCAGTGGGTGAGTCCCCCTAAACCACAAGTGAATATAGTTGTCGAACAAGTCATTGCTAGGTTTGGTTTCAATGTGGGACCAACTTTTCATCCTCAGTTTGTGTCTGCCTTCCTTGAATGGATAAATAAGCTAGAACTGCTAAGGGGACAAAAAATTCCTAAATTTTCTAAATTCTCAAGGAAGTAGACGAGTCATCTATCGAACATGTTGCCAGGTTCATGACGGAATGTGGGGATTTAGCTTCTGACGAGTATTTGAAAATGAAATTATTCGTTAACTCTTTGACACAAAATGTTTTTGTATTCCACCCTACCTCCTCATTCTGTCCATTCTTGGGAGCAACTCGAGAGATTGTTTCATAAACAATTCTTTAGGCTAGGAATGAAAGTAAGTTTGACTAAACTTTTCAACAGTAAAAGAAGGCCTAACAAGAGTATAGATGATTATTTTAGTTGTTTCATGTAGATGCGAAGTAGGTGTTTCACCCCTATCCCTGAACTAGAGGTGGTTAAATTAGCCACCAAATGATTAGATTTTGCCATCCATAAGAAATTAATCAATCAACAATTCGCAAATATGACACAAATAGCCAACAAAGTGTGACAAATCGAGCAACTCCAACAGGAGAAGGCAAGAGAACGAGTGTATATGGTAGAGTATAATAGTTAGGGCTGACAATGAGTTGAGCTGAGCCGAGCTTAGCTGAGCTCAAGCTCAACTCAATGAAAATTTCCTTGGCTTAAGCTCAACTTAATAAGAAAATGAGTTCATTTTAGAGGTTCAAGCTCAACTCACTTTGAGCTCACGAGCAACTCAAGCTCAATGCGCCAGCTCATAACATAAAGGTCTATTCAACTTATTTTTGGGTGATAAGGGTGCATATGGTGGTGGACTGGTGGGTCATAACATGTTTAAGATTTAAGACCATTGTCCATTGATAATGGGAGTGGAAACCCCTTGATCAACAAGGCAACAACTATAAAATACTATAAATATTAACTACTATAAAAGGTCTTTGTATGTAGATTTAGACCATAAACATGAGATATAGGGAAAAAAAAGGGTTTTTAAGTGTGTTTGTGTAGATTTAGATCATAAACGTCAGATATAAGGAAAAAAAGAAGAAGGGGTTTTTAGAGTGCGTGTGTAGATTTTGATCATAAATGTGAGATATAGAAGGGAAAAAAAAAGCAATTTTTAAGAGTGTGTATGTGCTTAGCTAGCTTACGAGCTAATAAGCCAAATCTATAAAAACTAAAGCTTAACTCATTTATTAAACGAGCCAAAATTTCAAGCTCAGGATTAGCTCATGAGCTTAACTTATTGAATTATTAACAAACCGAGCCTTGAGTAGCTCGCAAGCCAACTTGACTCATTGCCAACCCTAACTGTCAAGAAACTAAACCAAGAGAAGTGAAAGTCTTTACACTCATATTCCTTACTTTATGTATTGTTCTTATACCCAAACACTCTTCTTTATTTAAGAAATTACATATACCTCTCATATTTTATGTACAAAGTTCCTTTGAAAATAATAAAGTAATGAAAATTGCACCATTTAATAAACCAATTTGAACATTGAATTATATTATATCAAGTGATAAATATTTTCAAATGCTTATGATATGTTAATTTTCCACTCCCAACTGAATGAACTGACAATACCGAAGGCTTATTGCTTATCCATTATCCTTATTGGAGTTTAGGTTTATAGTGATAGCTTGAACAGTGCGTTTGGTGATTTGCCCAATTTTTGATGCCCCTAGCCTGCAAGAGGCTGAAGCAATATCCTTAACCTTTGACTTTGCGGTTTTCAAAATAAATAATTTGTTGGCCAAAAATATGAACTGTAATTAACTAAGATTTTGCGGATCTTAAAATGCCCCATAACACTCCAATTAAAGCAAGAAATTATGGTTGTTAAAACAACCTGTAATTGAAGCTTATAGATGACAAACACTTTTATCATGGTCATTGAAGTCAATCACAGTGAATTTAGGAATGAGGAAAAAGTTACACCTACTGTGAGGACGTTTTTCTTGAGAGAGTCACGTGTTTCTTCAGATAACACCAGGGGCATTATGGACCTGAAGGACTACAACAATCACTTTTGAGGCCGTCCCAGTCCCACCACCATCATGGACAGCACTGTAACTGAATACTAGCTTCTAGTAACATTAATTTTCTTAATATTTGCCTGTAGTTTTGGTATGACTATGAAGCGTGCTGTTGCTTTTGAAAATCGATAGTATATCCCAGAGATATCAACTGAATGAGCTTTACTTAGGCATTCTATACTTCAATTTCAGCATCACTTAACCATTCTATATCTTTCTGACACTGGGATTAAGATCCTCTAAGGTGCATGGTGCGCTTCATAAAGTGCAATGTTGATAACCACTGATTGAAAAATCAATGGTTTACATTTTCTCATAAGTAATTATCACTTGCACCTAACTCTTTAAAAGTGCACCCTGCCCCTTGCACTTTAGAGGACCTTTAGGGGGAGAGCCATTGTTTGACATAAAATCCATCACATTAACAGTTCATGCAGGACAAAATTAAACCCAAAGTAAATGAGATCAAATAAAGACAGCAAACAATCTACATTTTCGGAAAAACCTGAGTGCAAGTTGATATTATTACATGATATGCCAAGAAAGTATCAACTTTATATTAATTGCAAGCAACTTGTATAGCTTCATGAAATCATGAGGCTCAGCAAGTAAACTAATATGATAAAGCTAAAGCACTCACTAGAGCCTCAAAGTAATCATATGACAGGAACAGATGATCAGTAAGGCTGGAAAATTCAACCGAGTCCAGCTATATAAAAGCCTTACTTCAAACTAAATAAAGTTGCAATCAGTAATTAGACCAGTTAGCAGCACTCCCAACTCTTGGCATACCCGTTGTTTCCTTCTTAGACTCAGCATCCACCTTGAAAGTTGCACCACACACCTGACCAGAACTGTCAACCCTTGGTATAGGCTTCAACTCGTTAAGTGGATGCTCAAAACTCCTCAATCCTCCAGATGTTGTGAAGAAGCAGGCTAAACATGTGCAAACACAGATGTTACTTCTTCAATCAAAAGCATTTTAGCCAAATAATATGAAAAAACATGCACAATATGAAAGAAACATTGACGGCAGACAATCAATTACAGAACATGAGGAACTTGAAATAAGCAGGATAATTGCAAAGGGAACACAGGAAATTTGATCGTAGGGTTGGTTGGGAAACAAAAGAAAATTTGATTTGTTGCACATCTTAAACAGAAATAATCTCAATGTGCCACATTTCCCATTTGTAAGCCATCAAACTTATCATTCCTTACTTCATCACAAGTCACTTTTAATATACTTATGCTCACATAATAGCTTTTAAAAGTGAGGTCTCAAAAGATGTTTGACACAGGGGACCTAGGGATTCAACTACCTTACCACATTAAATCATATTTTTTTGGTGGAGTAACTAAATCAAGTTATTACCTTTAGGGAATGGTGCAAAAGATTTCCCACAACTCTTACTTACAATCTCTGTCTCATCTGAAAGAACAAGATTTCCATCAGCATCAGTTCCCCAGAAGAAGGGTACACTCCCGTCAGAATCCTGAAAAGGACCAGGATATGTATGCCAGGTTAGAGCAGCAAATTATTGGCAAATATGACAGGAAAGGAGAAGATGGAGCCAAGGATTACTCACAGAAGCAAAAAATGCGGTTTTAGAACCACTGTCAAACAGAATAAATGCAAATTTGCCTTGGAAATCTCTCACAACCTGATCAGCAGGATAGGGACCACGATCTCTTAGAGTCCTGTAAGCCTCTATGATAATGATCACCTCATTTGCTGTTTTGTTCAATCCATACTGTTGCTTAAGATTAGCAACATTCACAATGTGGCCTTGAAACAAGCAGAAGATCTCATCCACAACTGCAAACAGCCTGGCAATAGAGAAAAGAAAAATAAATCACAGATTTTCAAGAAAAGATCATATTTTTAACAACTTTATGTCTTTATCGGATCATCTTTCATAAAATCACTCAAATAAGGCATTCTCAGATATGGTGATTTTAGTAAAAAAGTATTTGACAATTGATGGAAGAGCAAGAAGAGGAGAAAATAAGGTGTAACATTAGAGAGGAAATATTAGGCAAATGTTGCTCTAATATGATAATGTTTTCAATCTCATTAAATTACAATAAAAGAAGCAATAGAAAAAGATGACGGGCATTGGCCATGGTAGAAAGATTACAAATGGAACTGCAAACATTTAATATACTGACAAAAGAAAAATGCTAATTTATAACACACCCATACAAACTTCAAGCAGAATCTATAGGATTATATATAGGGTAAAGCATGGGTTAAATCTTTCTTGCGTCTTGTATTAAGGTCATCAATAGAAACAAAAGAGATAGTGCCAGAAATGAAAACAAAAAACAATATATGGGATCATATGCATACTATAATAACATGTATCTATGCATAACACAGAAAAAAAAAAACAAAAATGAAAATGAAAAGCGCTATAAAGAATACAAGTATGAAAAATATCTCAAAACACCATATTAAAAAATTATTACTAAAAATCCATGATTATCATAAAACTAGATGATCCCTGAGGTTTGGCCAAGGTAAATTGTTATAAAGTTCAAACAGTGATTATGAAGAAAAAAAAAATCTTTAAAAGTACCAACTACAATAAGATGCCAAGCTCTATAAAAGTATCAACTACACACCCCCTTATCCCAACAAGTCTGAAGTTCAAAATGTAAGCTTTCAGCTTCTACTGATCAAAATTAAGCCAAATAATATAATTAAAATAAAAACAATAATAAAATCAGCAACCAAGCATGGATGTACAGGTAAAACATATCAAAACAGTACAAAGACAGTGATCCAATGGTCAACAAACACGCAAGGAATCAAAGGGTGTAGGAAGAACACATGGGGGTTTATCCTAAAGGTTCCAACTTTGTTCTCTTCAAAGGTGCACAGATCAAAAATATTAAAAGAATAAGAAATTGAAGTAAAAAAATCCAATCAGGTCAACAACAATATAGAAGAATCACGGGTCTTTTTTCATATAGATTCTAAAAAGATGAGAAATTTGGAGAAATGGGTATTGCACCTTGGGAGGAGAGGGTTCTGTTTGTCAAGAGAATAGGCCAAGAGACCCGAAGAGGCAAGGTTGATGGTGACCGAGGCAGGGTGAACAGAGGCAAAATGTTGAGCCAAAAAGGCATCTTTGAGGGCTGAAACAGAGTTGGAATGAGGGCTCTGCAGAGCCTCAGGGCTCTTGGCCACAGATTTGTCCAAAACTGCAAGCATTTCTTTTTCTTCTGTGGATCGTTGAATTGAATGGAAAATCACAGAATAGAACTGAAAGCAGAGAAAAGTTTTCCTTTTATCCTTTTTTTTTAACAGAGAAAGAATGCAGGGAGAAAATGATGCTATGTAGTGGTGACAATGATTAAGGTTCGTTCAAGTAAGTGAGGTGGTTAAGGTTTTTTTTTTTATTAATTTTTGGAGCAAACATTTACTTTACTTCTTGAAATTTTATTCACCGGTAATATTATTCTCTTAATTTAAAAAATTGATAATTTAATTCTTGAAACTTCAAAATGTCAGTCATGTTTGTCATGACATATTGTGTCGTCAATTAAACTTGACATACATGCACGCATGACACGTTAAGTGTTAAATTTGATACTGATGTGATTTCTTACCTAGTCTAAAATAACGTAGTTTCAATTGTGCATGAAAAAACAAAGGTCTCCACCCTAAAACGACGTCATTTGGGCCCAAAACTCTTAATGACCAACTTTCTCCCAATCTCGTATCGATGTCGTATTGGAGGTGGAGAGAAAATTTTCATTTCCCCCCAGTTGCAATGGTATACATTTCCCAAATCCTAAATTCCCAATTCGTTTTCTAATCTCAAATTTCACTTGCTTTCTCTCTACAATCAACCTTGTTTTGCTCTGAAGGCTACCTAGCAATGTTGAATTTGTCATCTTTATCGTGACATTCGAGCTTCAGAAAGGTATGTTTCCTAAAATCCAAACAATCGCGCTTAACAAACATTCCCTGTGTTAAGTGGTCATTGTGGTCCTTGTTTTTTAATTTTGGTATTGTGGTCCTACTTGTCTTCTTTTTTTAGTGTGTGTGGTCCTGCTTTGTATTTTTGCATTATGACAACACAGCACAACACACGAGCACTTCAGTTTTTTTTTATATAGTTTTTATATGCACACAACACACGTGTTGTTCCCTATTTTTCTGTGTTAGTCCCTTTGTTGTTCCCTTATTTTTTTTAATAGTTTTTAGTGTTGGTCCCCAAATGAATTGTCAATGCATTGTATCAAATGCATTGTTTGTTTTTTATATGTATAAGTGTTTAATAAGTTGTGTTGTGTGTATCTATATAGATGCTTAGACTTGTGTTCCATCATGGTCATAATTTTGTTCAAGAAATTGGAGGCAAAGTTTCTTATCAAGGGGGTGGAGAAGAGTGATGGCCTGAAGTTGATGAGGATATGTTAGATGTTTAGTTTAATCAATTTTGCTAAACAAATTAGTTATCATAAAGTGGACAACTACTATTGGCTGATGCTTGGTAAACAACTGGAAAATGGTTAATGGATATGAAGACAAATACCCATCTTCTAGAGATGATTGAGGCTTCAAGGTTGAACAATGAGGTGGTTCACTTGTACTATGAACACCCCATAATTGCAAACCCTAAAATTGTGTCATTCCCAGATGAGGAGCCACCAAATGATGGCAATAAGAGCCAACCTAAGACACCTATTCCAGGGGAAGTCCAACCCCAACCAGCAAGTGACCTTCGACAAAACCAACATGCAGCTGAACCTATAGTTGTTGACACTCCTAATTCAAGTTCCTTTATAAGTCTCCTCTTATTGCTAGTGATGAGGATGAGAAAGAGCCTCTTACTAGTCTTTTGAAGAAGAAGAATAAAAGGGCTCAAAGTCTTGCTGTGAAGAAGGCTCAAAGCCCTGCTGTTATACAATACAGAAGAAGAAGAAGAGTAATGTTGGTATAAGCAATGTATAGAAGAAGAAGTTGATATAAGCAATATATAATACAGAAGAAGAAGAAGAGCAATGTTGGTACAGGTAATGTACAGAAGAAGAAGAAGATTGTCATTGGTAAAAGCATTGCACCAAAGAGGTCCAAGAAGAAAATTGTACCTGTCCTTGATGATGAAGAATGTGACTTTGACAGTGAGGCAACAAACTTCAGGTATGATGCATTTACAGAAGATGATGAAGCAACCGACTCTAATGTAACTTCGGGTATGATGCCATTAGTTAGACTTTTTTACTTTACCTTTGAACAGCTCCTCACTACCAAACTTTTATACCTTCAACTTTTAGACTGATAAAAAAAACTTGTCTGTATTTTATATTCTTTAATTAAACCATCCATTCAACTTTCCCTGTATGTAATGCATCAGTATATTAGGAGATAACAACTCATTTGCTTATATTTTAAGCATGCTTTTCTCCTCAATTAAGTTTTTAAACATGCTTGAATGTTTACTAGACTTCCTCATAGGGTTTAAGTCCACAAGCTCAACATTCATGTCATTATTGACTTCTACCATTGTCATTTTCTTTGTACCATGTTTCTTCTTTCCTTAATTAGACATTGCATTGGAACTGGATTTTTTGTGACTTAGGCCAAATTACAGAGCATCAATATATCAATATTATATAGATTTTTTGTGATTCAGGCCAAATTGGCTACAATGTTTCTTACTTCGGGTATAATGCATTTGCAGATTATGATGAAGAAACAAACACTTATGCACTTGTAGGGAGGGACTTAGGACACAAGCAAAGCTATAGACCTAATATTGGGATGAATGAGAATGCAAGGAGTGTTCACAATGTCGCTGAAATAGCTAGTAAAGAGAGTGATTACAGTTGGAAGTCTGAAGACATAAAAACTCCAGTTACTTTTGAAGATGAGGGAACTACCAAAGAAGCGTACCCTTAGTTCAATGAAGCTGCTAGTTTTTGACATGTCAGGTTGGAGCTGGAAATGGAGTTTGTGACTTTAGAGGCATTCAAGTAGGGGGTTAAGGACTACATAATTAACTTAGGTAGAGAGTTCAAGTGGGTGAAGAATGATAACCTGAGGGCTAGAGCCAAGTGTAAGAATGAGAACTGCACATGGGTTATCTATTGTGCATGGAGTAATGTCACCAATGGTTTCTAGATGATGACTTTCAATGATGAGCACAACTATAGTAGGAGGTTCAAGAATTCTCAGGCCAGCGGGAAGTGGGTTGTTGGGAAACTTGTTAGAAATCTTAGAAAGCAGCCAACTCTGACCTATAGAGAAGCTTATGATTACATGAAAGATAAGTGTGAGATACATTTGAATAACACCAAAATATACAAAGCTTTGAAGGAGGCAAGGGAAATTGTGGAAGGGAATGAAAGAGGGCAATATGGAAGACTATGAGATTATTCTATAGAGCTATTGAGGAGCAACCCTGGTTCTACTGTGAAGCTGGGTGTGATCCAAATTCCAAATTCCCCACCACAATTTGAAAAGTTCTATGTCTGCTTGGAAGCTTGCAAACGAGGTTTTAAGGCTGGCTATAAACCCTTAATTGGCTTGGATGGAGCTTTCTTGAAGGACTATTTTGGTGGTCAAATTTTGTCAGCAATTGTACAAGATGCCAAAAATGACATTTTTGTCATTGCTTATGCCATAATGGATGTGGAAAACAAAGCAAATTGGAAGTTGTTCCTAACACTGTTACATGACAAGCTAGAGGACTACAAAGAATATGGCTGAAACTTCATTTCAGACATGCAGAAGATAGCCTCATTCACAGGAATTATTTTTAACATATTTATTTATAAGCCAAGGACTAATATGAATTAGTTGTCTATGTATTAGGGACTAATATGAATTAGTTGTCTATGTGTTAGGGACTAATATGAAGTACTTTGTTTTCAGGGCCTGATACCAACTGTGAAAAAAGTGATGCCTAGAGTGCCTCACAGGTTATATGTTTGGCATATAGGGAGGGATTTCACAAAGATGTGGAAAGACAAGGAGTTAAGGGGTATGATATGGGAGTGTGCACGATCAACTACTGACTATAAGTTTAATGCAAACATGGAGAGAGTGAAGAGGATAAATGAAAAAGCATGAGAGTATTTGGCTAAGTGGCCTAAGGAAGCATGGACAAAGGCATACTTCTTTGAGTATCATAAATTTGACATGATATGCAATAATACATGTGAAGTTTTCAATGTAAAGATTGTGAAGATGAGGGGTAAGCCAATCTTAACCATGGCAGAGGAGATAAGGTGCTAAATAATGAAGACCATGACTACAAATAAGCTGAAGTTAACAAGGTATAAAAGGACCTTAGCTTCTCTATAACAAAGTAGGCTGGACAAGGAGAAAATGGAGAGTAACAAATGGACTTTTGTTTGGACCGGTGACTAGAATCACCATAGATTTAAGGTGCAAGGCTACCCAGGCAATGTGGATATGGATTTAAACAAATACATATGCACCTACAGGTTTTGGCAACTCACATATATTAATCACACTTATTTAGTTCAATTTAATTTGTTAAATTTTAGTTCATATTTATTTATTTACTTACTTCAACTAGTTAAATATGTAGTGGTAGGTTTGTCATGCATGTATGTTATTGCTACAATAACATATGTCAATCTCATAATTGCGTAACTCTTTTGTTACGTATTCAATCTCGTAACCATTTTCTAATATTTTCTCAATCGCATAAAGATATTTAAATGCTTTCTAAATTGCGTAGTTCAAAAATCATTATTTTTTAAATGCGTAAGCTTTTCCATTGTTTTCCATTATATAAGACATTTCTTGATGTTTTAAATTAAATTCTGAAACTAAGTTTAAAATATAATTTGGACCTTAAATCCAATTTCTCCCATTAAAATTCCCTTACGTAGTATTTTCTGATGTTTTCCATAAAAACTACATTATTCTTAATCTACTAAAAATTCCTTCTACTTCATTTACTAAAATCCTTTTAAATAAAACACTTTAAGTTCTAAATCACTTTCAAAATTGATTTCCAACAATATAACTAAAATTTTGTTTGATGTTCCACAATAAAACTTGTTTCTATTTCTTTTTTGAATAAAACACTTTAAATCTCAACATTACCCTTTAAAAATTCCTTTTTCCATTTCTATTTCCCTAAAATTATCCTTTTATTAATAAGAAAATTTGTTCCTTTCCATTTCCATTTTTATAAATCTGTAATCCAATATTTCCTTATCAAAATCTCTTCTAAATGATATCTCCCGGCGTTGTTCATAAAACTATGTTTATTTTAATAAAATTATATCCTTCAAAAAATCATTATTTATTTACCTTCACTAAAACACCTTTAAACAAAATACTTAAAATAGTATTTTCTACTATTTCTTACAAAAATTGCACTTCTTTGGTTTAATTGGATATTACAGCTCAAAATATTCTAACGTGCTTTAAAACACAAAGGGTGAACTATACGTTAGCGAATTTCAAGTTTTAATTTTATTTCTCATCATAACTTAATTACGCTAATTTAATTCTAAACATTTAGTCCACTTTCTTTGCCATTTAGTCCACTTTCTTTATTCCAAATCAAGCATGAAGGCCATGAGCCTTAATGTTCTTTGGAACCAAAATAGTTTTCCTTTCTACATGATTCTCATCATATATCACATTACTTATGATATTTTCACTATCACACGTTCATGCTTACCATGAAAATAATAAAATCATATTAAGCATCTAACCACAAATTAATCATGATCATACTATCAAAATCACACATCACATATAGCTTATAAACGACCATAATAAATATCATGCATATTATTAAAATTATAAATCATGTAAAGCAACCAAACACAAACAAGTAAATTTATACAATAAGTGAACAAATTTTCACATGGATTATTCACATATACATGTACAATTCGTTCCTCACCACCATGGATGGTTGATGAGATTAATCTCTCTCTTACCTTATTGTGATGCTTCCTAAGCTCCTTACTTGTCCTCTTGAATCAATCCTTCTACCACCACCAAGTTGCTCCCTTAAAACAAAACAACATACATATATTAACATCTATGGCATAACTAAGATGACCATGGATTCAAATCATGGTTTAGAACTTTGAATATGAGATTAGAAAAGAATATCAAGAACTTCACCCTTTATCCTTCAAACTTAGATCTTAGAAAAAGTGCTTGAAGATGATGGATTTAGAAGAAAGTCCCAACATGAAAGTTCCTTAGAATTGCATGGAGATTCAAGATCTATGGTTGGTTTGAATTATAGAAGATTGGAGAGTGGTTTTCTTGTCTTTGGCCGTGGGCTTCTCTAAAGGGAAAATGTGAGAACATTTTGATTTCTAAGAGAGAGATGAAGATGATCACAACACCAAAGTATCTTGAATTGGTATAAGGATTCAAGATATGAAATTAGATGAAATTTAGGAAGTTGGGAGGTAGGCTTTTAGTGTTTTGGCCGTGGGATTGTTGGAGAGAAAAGATGAAAGACTTTTGTGATAGTTTTTGATTCTCTTTGATGAAATTGATAGAAAGATGAAGATGAATTGATTAAGTGAAGAATTTGGCTTCCTAATACCCTTCAAGCTCTCTTGGCTGTGAGCTATGCAAGGAAAGGAGAGAAAATATTTGGTTTCTTGAATGTTTGATAGAAAAGATGACCAAGTGAATTAAGTAAAAGAATTGGCCTCCAAAGAGCTTATTGTCGTGGAAGTGCTCTCCAGAAGATCAAAACTTAGCTTTCAAGTTTTGTGAACAAGCACATGGTTTCACATGGCTTATATCATGGAGTGGTCATGCAATGGTCACAATTAGATAAATGTCTTGTTCATGAACATCCTAGAGCCATCAAGAAAGTCCTTGAAACTCCTTGAAGTCTCTTGCACCTTCATGGTCGTGGGACAATAAAGAAGAGAAGAAGAGGATTTTGGTCGCTTGTTACTTGAAATAAAATATGGTAGGATAGCTTAAGAAATATCTTGACCAAGATATTTTAACTAAGATATTTCTAATCAAGATATTATCATCAAAGCAAAATATCTAATCAAAAATATCTAACCAAGATATTTAATCAAAATATCTTACAAAGATATTTATCCAAGATATTTCAAGTGAGATATTTATCGAGAAGATATTTGTCAAGAAGATATTTACAAAAGATATTTTCAAGAAAGAGTATTCAACTTCTCTTTTACTTCCTCCTTGCTTAGCCACCAAGAAAGCCTCTCCATTGGTCCACTAAAAGCAAGCCACTATCTTTAACTTTTCCATAACTTAGCAAGCAAGCTACGCTCTCCTATTAGTTCATCATAAATGTTGTAATGTTTTCTCATGATGAGCTCTAAGATATTTTCCAGCAAGATATTTTTAGAGTCTCCTAGAACCTTCCTTTAGCCTTGAGACACATAGCGAGTCATCAGAGAGAAACTTCTAGAACATACGACTCACTACGATGAGTTAGCATGGTGAATCACTATGGAGATTTCTAGAATAGGTGAGTCAGCATTCTAGAAACCTCTGGAACACAATGAGTGACAGGGTGAGTCAGCGTTCTACATCCTTCTAGAATGTGGCCAGTCATCATTTCTACAAGCTTCCAGAACATGCTGAGTCACAGGTGCTGAGGTGTCACGCTAAGTGTCAAGCTTCTATTGGTCCTCCGCGATGAGACACAGCCACAAACATTGACTAGCTCTTCATTGGTCCATACATAAAGTAAGTACTCAAGTACTTGATGACTAGGCGCTTTCTAGAATCTTCTAGAATAATCTAGAACATGTGAGTCACTAGGCTAGTCACCTAGGTGAGTAATCAAACGATGAGTCATCATCTAAAACATTCTAGAGTGAGTGACTAGACTTGCGTCTAGAATCACTCACTAGATATTTTTCGGAAGTTATTATCCAATAGATAGTAAAACATACCCCAATTTTATTTTGTCAGATAAAATCGTAGATAAACAAAACTTCAAAAATTATTTCCGGTTTCAAGTTTAGTAAAATCTATCGGCTTTGAATCAACAATACAAAAATTTTTCAGCTCCGAAAAATTTTATTTTTCCAAGCTCCGCCCGCGCCTACATAGCCAAAATATCAAAAATATATTAAATATTCAAAATATTCCAAATTATCAAAAATATAATAAAATATTTAAAATATCTCAAATATATTAAAATATTCAAAATATCTCAAAATATCTAAAATATAATAAAATATTCAAAATATCTTAAAATATATTAAAATATTCTAAATATCTAAAATATCACAAAAATTCATAAAAATCATAAAAATTATAAAAATCATATATATTTAGAAAAAAAAAAATGAAATTTGAGGTGTTACAAGTCCTTCCTAAGATAACGCCTAGAATCAGGAAAGGGCACAACCCCAAGATAATCCTAATCAAGATAATGAATGTTGCCATACAGAAGTAACCCAAACAATTATTAACATTTCGGGAGGCTTCGCAGGTGTCGACGAATCAGGGAATACTAGAAAGAAAGCTCTCTAGGATGTGTTGAGTATACGTAGCCTCTCGTTTAGGATCAAAGTCGGAAGATGGACCCAGGAAGACCCCGTTGATCTCTTTTTCAGATGAAGATTATGGCCACACTATCCCGTACTATGATCATCCCTTGGTGATCTCTAGGATAATAACCAACGTCGAGGTCTGACATATATTTGTTGACCAGGGGAGTTCAACTAATGTTATGTTCCTAGATCTAGGACTTTCAAAGGAATGATTTGATTCTGTATACCGGCGAGTTGATTGGGTTCATAGTTGATAAGATCACATCGGTAGGATACATTGAGACTTATTTGACCTTGGGGAAAAAATTCTTTGTTTAAGACACTTAAGGTCAAATTTCTTGTGGTGGATTGCCCTTCTGCCTATAACATCATATTGGGTCACCCCTCACTCAATGCTTTTGGAGTCATGATCTCCACACCCCATTTGGCTATGAAGTTCCTTGACTAGTATGATAAGGTTGTCACAGATAAAGGAGGCCACGCAACGACTAGGAATGCTATAATGAGATCCCGAAGATTGCTAAGAAATTGCGAACCATATACCAACGCAATAATTTAGCCACAATCACTACAGACCCTGTAAACATCCTCTTGACTGAACTAGATGTTTGGAAGGAAATCCGTGATACACGCCTCCAACACGATGGAGAACTTCAGCCCCTTCAACTTTGTGCTACGTCAGACCAAGTAACCAAGATTGGAAGCAACTGAACGAGGAGGAAAGATCCCAGCTAATCGAGTTTCTTATGAAGAACAAGGATCTCTTCACCTGGACGTCTGCAAATATGCCGGGGTTAGATCCCGAGTTCATTTTCCACTGACTTTTTATCAGAAAGGATGCGAAGTCAGTGGCCCAACGAAAAAGGAAAGTTGGACCTGAAATACATGAAGTAATACAAAAGCATATGAAATAACTTCTAGATGCTGGATTTATTAGAGAAGTTTCTTATACCACTTGGCTTATCAACGTGGTCCTAGTGAAAAAGGCTAATAGGAAGTGCTGTATGTGCATCGACTACACTTGTAACGTCCCAAATCTAATACTAGTAGTATATTCGGAATTAGACAAAAGTTATTAGGCTTAGGCACGTCACTATCTACTATTAATATTCTCTAATATTGAAATAACACATATATGAGCCTTGTGAGGGATGAATAACATACATATAATTGGAAATTCCTTTTTATACTAATTTGTACATCATTGTACTATATATACAAACCAGGTCCTTAAGGCACAAATACTTATAAAACTATGTACAACCCTTGTACAAAGAAGAAACAAAACTATAATCTAAAATAGTAGACTATGCATTCTACTTCCATATTCCTTCATCTTAATTACTTTGTAGAAGATTCCTTCCCTAAAATTATCATAGAGATACAAATACATGGGGTAAGAATTCTATAATTCCCAGTAGTTCTAACATATATATATGTATAATGACATCACAATAATTTCAGCTACTTCAGGGAAATCATTTCAATATTTAAAATATAACATAGGAAGGTGGCAAAAGCCAAAACAAGTCATTTATCTTCCCGAGGCAGAAATTCAATTATTATCCTTACTAAATAATTTATAACATTCATTATCAATAACTTATATTCTCAATAAATAATTCAGATATGAGTTACAACTCAATATCACTATAATAATCTCAAATTCTCATAACAACTCTATGATATTTAATAATAACATTCTCATGTTGATTCATTCATATATAATTCTCTTGCTGGTGCTTATTTAATTATCATCTTTTTAAGCTCATTCCCAGAACCCATATTAATGTACCTTAATAGGTAGGGCCACCTCATATAACCCGGGGTTTATATTCTGAAGGTAAGGAGTGAATTTATGCCTCACACTACCAATATACTTGGTGATAATCTACTTTCAGGTTAGTGCACTTCAACCTATTTATAATAATCCATTTTGTTACATAGTACTATCCTGAGTAACCCTTATTCTACTAATGAGGGAAACTATGGCTGAGGAAACTAATAAGGAGTTTACTTGAATTTAGGATCACCTTCCTCATAGAGGGTTGTTTTCATGATTCATAACTAGAATTTTGGATCCTCTTCCCCTATATAGAATCATTTCCAAAACTCACTAATGCCAAAAAAAATTATTATTCAATTCAGAGGGTCACCCTTCATGTGGGAATGACAACTAAGGACTATTCTCCTCCCATTTTCAAGGAAAATGTCCAATATATCTTATTCCATGAGCACTTATAATTTTAGATTCAAATACGAGCTTAACTTTAATAATTTAAAGGAGCAATTCTCAATTCATTATTCCATTGTAGCTCAACTTTAATATTTCTAAGGAGCAATACAATTCTAGTACACCTTATAATCATAGCCAATGTACATTTCAATAATACTAAATGCACAATATTATCAATTCATCATATACTAGGTGCATAAATTGGTTACTCTACTTCACAAGTAACTAAATGCAAAAAATCATCATTCTCAAAGAAACTATATACATAAAATCATCATTTCTCTAAGTCAATAAGTGCATATTCATAGTAAACATTGTCTTAGTTAAAGTTCCCATTTAATTTGATTCATATGGTACTATATAGGACTCTGTTTTATGTCCTACTAATCGATTAGTTCACTCTGCTAATCGATTAACATCCAAAATCATGGCATTCTGGAAGTGTCTAATCGATTAGCACCCTCAATCTAATTGATTAGCACTCAAAACTTGGAAATTCTAGAATAGCCTAATCGATTAGCCTTCTTGGTCTAATCAATTAGCTCACTAAAAATTGCATCTTGGAATTGCCTAATCGATTAGACCTCTCATTCTAATCGATTAGCACCCAAGAACTTGTCATTCTGGAAAGCTCTAATCGATTAGCTACATGGGATAATTGATTAGTTTATCCCATTTTGCAGCAAAAACAAGTTTTATCTCATGCCATCCTTTATTTTCTTCTATTCCATCACTTAATAGCTCAAACCAACCATCATATACATATATTCAAGCCAAAACCAAGTGATAAATAAGATGAAAATCATATCCATGATATCAAACATATAATAAATCTCAATTTCTAAAGTTGTTTATATGTATAACCTAAAAACTCATGAATTCTATATATATACATAGCTAGTTCCATATAGAAATTCATAAGAAACTCTTATTCAATCCATCCAAACAAGAGTTCAAGAAACAAAATGGATAAAACATGGTAAAAATATACAACAATCCCTACCTATACTCCTTAGTGGATGATATTCTATTTATCTTCTTATTCTTCCTTGATTTTTCCTTCTTTCTTCCTCTTCTTTCGTTTCTTTCTTTTCTTTCGTTTTCTTTCTCTTCCTTATCCTTCTGCTGCAACTTGGTTATGTGTGAGAGTGAAATAAAAGTGAGAAACGAATAGGAAGTAAGCTCAAAGACGGTGGATGAGTTAAATAGGATAAGAACATTGGACTTTCTTGTTAGCCATGGCAACCATTACCCAAGAGGGGGGGTGAATTGAGTGATTACAAATTTTAATGCAACTTTGAGAAATTAAGCATTTTGAATCACCAAGTAATAAATGCAGCGGAATAAATTTAACAAAGGTGCAACTATTAGAGATTTTACAAAAACCACTTAGGCTATAGGATAAATCAAGCAAATAAGCTAGATATCAAATTCAACTTAAGCATATATAATTGAAGCACAAATGTAAATGAGATAGAGTTGAGAAGAGCAAACACAATGATTTATCCTGGTTCAGCCACCAACCACTAGTGACCTACATCCAGTCCCCAAGCTTAACTTGAGATTTTCTTCACTATCTCCTAGACTTCACGGGTGCTAGGAAAACCTTTATACAAGCAAGAGCACTCCTCACACCTTGGGATAGCTCACCCTTGTGCTAGAACCTCCAACTCTTTAAGCTTCACAGGTGCTTGAAAAACCTTTACATTCAAGAGCACTCACAACACCTTTGGGATATCTCACCCTTTGTGTTTAAGCCTTACTACAAGGGACACCTCACCCTTTTCTCTCTTGAGGGATACCTCACCCTCTTACAATGATTATGAGATGAAGAGAAAGATTATAAACTCTCACAAGAGTAGATATACAACTTGAAGAACAAAAGAATAGAGGATAAGAAACTCTCTTTAAGAGTGGATAATACAAATTGAAGCACTATGGGTATCAAGGATTTGCACTTCAAAGCTCAAAATATGATGTTGATGATTCAAGGATCAAATCAAGTGTTCAAGAGGTGTATAAGCTTCCTACAACACTTATATATAGAGCCCAAGTGATAAAATAGTCGTTAGTAGTGTTTAGAAATGATTTTTTATGAAAACTAGCCGTTTATAGCCGTTAGAAACGTTTCTGGGCACTTGGTAATCGATTACACACTTCTGGTAATCGATTACATGGCTTCTGTCATTGTTGTAATCGATTACAGGACTTGTGTAATCGATTACAGCTTTTCTGGTTTTGAAAGCTGACTTTAAAATGTCATAACTTCTTCATTTCTTATCCGATTAAAGCAAATGACCAGTCATTGGAAAGATCTTTGAGTCTATTTTCAAATGAAAGAAGTTTCATAACAAAACTCAAAGTATTTTGAGAGTTATGATAAAAAGAGTGACCAAAGGTCAGTTTTTCAAAACTCAAACTTGACTATATTTCATAGTTTAAAGCAAATGGCCATAACTTCTTCATTTCTTATCCGTTTAAAGTAAATGACCATTCATTAGAAAGATATTTGAGTCTATTTTCATATGAAATAAGTTTCATAACAAAACTCAAAGTATTTTGAAAGTTATGATTAAAATAGTAACTGAATGTCAGTTTTGCAAAACACAAACTTGGCTATTTTTCAAAGGTTTGAACTACCACCAAGACTAACTTTCCAAAAACAGTTTGTTGGGCATTAAAACATGTAAGAAACACTTTCTCAAGATGTTAAAACATATTTGAGCTTAGTGTGATTCCTTTTTACCTTTACACAAGATCTAGGTCCTATAAGCTATTCTTGAAGAACCTTGGGACATGATCTTTTGCCATCATCAATTCTTGATGTAATCCAAGCTTCCAAAAATTTCTTCTCTTCAAATCTTGTAAATTGCTTGGAACATCTTTATCATTCTCGTTCTTCTTGAGTTGAGCGTGATTGTGATCTTTTGCTTTCTTATTGCAATGCTCATTCTTAATACTTGGACTATCCTACAAAGTATTACTCACTTAACACAAGTATAGTTAGTCCAAATTCATAACTCAGTATATTCATATGCATGATACAATATATATCTCATTAAGCACATCTATGTAACATGATTAATATTCTTTTTGTAATGCATTTGTCATCTATAAAGCACATCTATCAAGCATAAGCATCATTCTTTTTGTCTTGTATTTGTCATCATCAAAACTTAACATATTAAACCATTAGGGCAAACCTATTTCCACATTTCTTGCATGATTGAAAGTATTGTATCTATTAGGGATACTTTGATCTTTCATTAATAAGTTTTCTAACTTTCATAAGTGTTATAGAAAATTCTAAGACTTCATTTAGTCCTTATACTAATTGTTCCATTATTTTCTATACACTATTAACTGTTACTTAAGCTATATTATTATTCCTTAAGTTAAGTTAAACCTAAGAAAATAAGCTAATAGGTTCACAGATATATGCCTTAACATGTATTCATTTCCAAAACATTCTCCATCCTCTACTTAACATCTCCATAAAATCTTATAATTTTTTGAGCTACTTTCCTATTTAATTTGGCCTTTAAACACTCATCTTGGATTATTAAAAATGTCAAACTAGCTCAGTTAATTCTCCAAAATTTATCATAACTTATTCTAATTATTTGTGATCTAGAAATAAATTTTTCATATTTATTTCCATCATCAAAGCCATTTATGTCAAGTTCTGGGTTAATAATAACGATTTTTCATATTTTGTATTATAGCATTGACGAGGGCCGATCTCAGTCAAAATTATAACCGAAGTTATTACCTAAGCTTGTAGCACAGTGACAACATCGGATCGTCTCGTCAAGGATCGTAGATGCAATTTAATCAAATCAAGTGAAAGTTAGCAAAGGAGGGTTTGACAGATTAAGATTGTACTTAACAAAATTAACGAAAGAAATGACAATTAAAGAGTAGTCAATTTAGAAACCTATCCAAGATTGGGTGGATTCATTCATAGACCCTTCATAGAACACTTGAAGCGCAATTGAATTATTAATTTGGATCTAACCGAGATCTCTGCATCAAATCCAGAATTCATACTAGACGATCGTCTAGAATTCAATTAACAAGTGATAAACACAAATCCGCAATCGCACCATTCATGAAAATCTATGTTAATTTCAAGTACCGAATTCAATTAACTTAGGCACAAATCAGTAACCTAACCTCTTCAATTCTCATGTGATTAATTTAGATCAATCAGCTCTAAGTTTCATCACAAATCTCAATCTTCATTTATGTGATTAGTTTAGATCAATCAGTTCTAAGTTTCATCACAAATCTCAATCTTAAACCAAGATCAATCAGATCAACATAAATAGAATCACCATTCATGCATTCAAGATCAAGAAGAAGAAGAAAAAGAAGAAGAAAGAGGAATTCAATTACAAATCAAATACAATGCATAACCAAGGTCTCAAGAATCCAAACCACAATCTCTTCAAGAGTTCTAAATTGACCCAAAGTAGCTTAGCACTCCATTACCATGAAGGGGAGCATCAAAATATACAAAACTATGAGAAACTATGAAGAAGCAAGAAGAAACTTAGAGAGAAATGAAGGAGAATTACATCTTGTTCATGATAAATGGTGCCTTTTATAGAAGTCTAAGGTAACAAAATGACAAAGGGAAGTAGGTGGATGAGTGGGTGAGTGAGTGGAGTGTTTGAGTGGATGGATTAGTGGGTTGGTTTAGTGGATTGGTTTAGTGGATGAGTGAGTGGAATGGTTGAGTGGTTGAATTAGTGAAAAATGCCAAAGGACTTTTGGTGAGTGGGAAATTATGGACATGAATGGGTGAGTGGATGGATTAGTGGATGAGTGGGTGGAGTGGTTAAGTGGTTGGATTAGTGTATGAGTGGATGAGTGGGTGAGTTAGTGGATGAGTGGATGAGTGGATGAGTGGATGAGTGGATGAGTGGATGAGTGGATGGTTGAGTGGATTAGTGGATGGATGAGTGGATGGTTGAGGACGAAAATTTTGTGTCTGACTTGGAAGCCAAAAACAACCCACTATACTTCAGAATCACGAAAAGTGTTCTTCATAAAAGTTGTAGATCCTTGTCTTGGCTATAAAATGGATAGCTGGTTCGTCTAATTTGGCTTCCTTAAGCCCAAGATATGTCCCAAATACCGTAGGTTGCTCAAACCCAACTTCAGCACCTCTGTTCCGACTTGCAAGCTCAAAATGACCTACTAGACTTCTTTTTCTCAAAATGTGTTCTTAATGAAAGTTGTTTATTTGGATCTTGACTATCCAATTTCCAAATTTCAGCCCATCTTCATTATTAAATCTTGAGATATGATTTTTTTGAGTGCACACTGTTCGGATTCTACTGACAGAACCCGTATTCTGACTTCCATGTCAACTTAGGTCCCTTAGACATCTGAATCAGACTTCGAGCTCTTCATCAAAGTTGTAGAGCTTCCTCTTAGCTTTCCTACAAGGTAAAATTCATGTTCATCAGATATTAGAAACTCAAGTTATGGCCAAAATACAGAAACAGTATCAAATCTCAATAATGCTGGAAATATTCAATTAGGACCAATTTGAGCTCAAACTCAAAAAATCATACCAAACTCAATCAATTAAGAATATGGAGAGTGTAAATGACTAAACATAAGGGTTTCTTAATGAATAAAATATGTGATTATCAAATTCTCCCACACTTAGCTTTTTGCACTCCTGGGCAAAACTCAAGACCAAAATTTTACAATCAAGAAGAACAACCAAAGGTTCAAGGGATCAAAATATTCATGAGTTAACAATTCTCCACATCTCAAACCAACAAGCAAGGTATCTTCAACATGAATCGAGAATGATAGATCTTCACAAGATTCCCTCTCAATCTCTCAAGTGGTTAAAGGGTAGGTATTTCACTCAATTCAAC
This sequence comes from Ormosia emarginata, assembly GCA_029884605.1. NCBI lineage: Eukaryota > Viridiplantae > Streptophyta > Magnoliopsida > Fabales > Fabaceae > Ormosia > Ormosia emarginata. The sequence continues at coordinate 44,621,052 of JAQQTP010000077.1, read as the reverse complement.
CCATGAAAATTGCACTACCATAAGCTTGCTTATCTTCTACTTCTCCACTACTCAAAACACATGCACACACAAATCATGAGGACTTTATTCAAGGTTGTAGTGAGGTCAAGGTAACAGGAGAGGATAAAATGGATATGAGAAGATAAATACTAAAGAGAATAAAAGCAAATGAGAGCTGAGTTCAAATAACAAGCATAAAAGTTCATCCCAACTCTAGTGTATATCCCTTTGCATATTCATTTCCCAATCCTTTTTTTTTTAAACACTTGGTTTTTTTTTTTCTTTTTCTTTTATATATATGAACATAACTATATACATATATTTTTTTCTTTTTGGGCACTCTTTTCTTTTTCAACAACCATTTTGTACACACACCCCCACACTTGTTCAAAAACTCATCCATTAACCAAGCTAATGTTCTTTTATTCCCTAAGGTAAAGTAAGAACACGATTTCTCATTTAAGGCACATAATGAGCTAGAAACAAGGAATGGTCAAATAAGCTCAAAGGGGTTAAGCAAAGGAAAATATACAAGGTTGGCAGGAATCAGAGAATTTTCAAGAAGTCAAAAGAGTGCTTGATATCATATTGAAAACAAGGTTGGCTATTTGGTTAAACTAGCTAATTAAGAAAGAGGGCCTCAATCATGTTCATGCATGCAAGTGAAATGTAGCCTCAAAAAGAATCAAAACAAGTTCTAGAGTGGTCATTAACATGAGTGAAAATCACACAAGAAAGAAGAGAATGGCATAAATGTTAAATCCATCCATTAGGCTCAAAATCTCACAAGGTATGCATCCATCAAACTCAATTCATCAATTCAATCATCCATCACCAAGCATATCAGTTCAAGAAGGGAGAAAAGTTATTCAATCATGCAATGAACCCCTTTTTTTTATGCTAAAATCTCTCCCCCACACTTAATATAAACATTGTCCTCAATGTGAAAGTGATAAATAAAATGGAAAGAAAAGAGCAACACAACCTGATGCGGTGCGAGATAATGGCAAGCAGAAAAGATGCGTAAGAATCAAAGTTGCAACAAAACTCTGCCATTGGTAATGAAGTATATGTGCATCTTCTCGGTTTACGAAAACCATTCCCAAAGATCTTGAAAACAAATCTAGTTGGGTTGCCTCCCAATAAGCGCTTGTTTAACGTCGTTAGCTCGACGTTGGGACACTTCTTAGTGATCTTTATAATGTGGATGGTAAAAGCTCATCACTTTTACTTCCACATTTTTCGGCTTGAGATGGTGTCCATTGGTCTTATTAAGTGAGGTTAGTGAAAAGACTCCACCAGGATCCCATTGGTTGAAACGTGATGACCAGGTTATGGTTGACACAACATGATAGCTTCCACTACGGTCCCATTGGTTGAAGTGTAACGACCAAGTGAAGCTTGAAGCATGAGGGTTCACATTGGGCTCCCATTGGTCTTTCTTAATTTCCTTGACTTCACCAATGGCATGCAACACGTGTAATTTTGCAATCCTGCTTTCATTGATAATGTTGGACCATGACCCAAAAACAAAATCCACTTCAGTAGTTACTGTCATATGCTGTCTTTCCTCATTCTTTGAAAATTCCTCAATGGCCTTCAACTCCACCTCCTATGTGTTTCGATTCTGCAACTGCATTGTTGATAGACCCTTCAATATCATTAGATGTTTGCGTAAACAGAATCATCAACTTTCAAATATGCAGAAATCTCAAAGACACGTAACACATTTTATATCACCGTCACAATCAATACATGAGTTGCAATTGATAGAATCATCAAAACCAATTAAATCAGGAAATTCAGCACACAACTCATCATGAGTTTCCTCAACTAAATCTGCTGGTAAATCAATATGATAATTAGAATGCAGGGAGTTGGGAATTGTTTGGGAAGAAAGCTGGTCTGACTCTTGACTTCTCAGTTCATTAATAGTGGTTGTCATCTGCTCAATTTGGGTTGTTAAATCCTGAATAGTGGCAGTGAAATTCTGCTGGAACTCAATTTGGGTTTTCATCAAGTCCTCCCATGAAGGCTCAAGTTTTGTGGTTAATGGACTTGTTATCTGCCGGAATGGCTGCTCATATTGAAATGATTGTTGCTGTAGTGATGTCGTATTTCCATATCCCAGATCCGGATAGTATTCCCAGCTAGGGTTGTATGTGTTGAAGAAGGGGTCATAACTCTGTTCTTCTTCTTTGGAACCGTGGTTCATCAGGAAAATAACCAGCTGCTGCAACAAATTGATCTGGAAAAACAAAACTACCATACTGAAGTGTAGGGCATGCATATGTGGGGTGAGATGAACAAAAACAAATGTTACATACAAGTGTAGCTTCCTGCACAGGTAATTGTTGTCTCACTACTATATGTCTTACCAAAGAAGTCAACTCCTCAAGTTTTGACTCCATTATGCATGGTCCATTGTTAGAAAAGTTAATAAAAAGCAAAGGTTAGTAAAAACACTTAAAATGAAAAGATTACACTTACTAATCCCCGGCAACGGCGCCAAAATTTTGACGAGCGCCGAACTCAGTCAAAATTATAACCAAAGTTATTACCTAAGCTTGTAGCACAGTGACAACACCGGATCGTCTCCTCAAGGATCGTAGATGCAATTTAATCAAATCAAGTGAAAGTTAGCAAAGGGGGGTTTGACAGATTAAGATTGTACTTAACAAAATTAACGAAAGAAATGACAATTAAAGAGTAGTCAATTTAGAAACCTATCCAAGATTGGGTGGATTCATTCATAGACCCTTCATAGAACACTTGAAGCGCAATTGAATTATTAATTTGGATCTAACCGAGATCTCTGCATCAAATCCAGAATTCATACTAGACGATCGTCTAGAATTCAATTAACAAGTGATAAACACAAATCCGCAATCGCACCATTCATGAAAATCTATGTTAATTTCAAGTACCGAATTCAATTAACTTAGGCACAAATCAGTAACCTAACCTCTTCAATTCTGTGATTAATTTAGATCAATCAGTTCTAAGTTTCATCACAAATCTCAATCTTCATTTATGTGATTAGTTTAGAACAATCAGTTCTAAGTTTTATCACAAATCTCAATCTTAAACCAAGATCAATCAGATCAACATAAATAGAATCATCATTCATGCATTCAAGATCAAGAAGAAGAAAAAGAAGAAGAAAGAGGAATTCAATTACAAATCAAATACAATGCATAACCAAGGTCTCAAGAATCCAAACCACAATCTCTTCAAGAGTTCTAAATTGACCCAAAGTAGCTTAGCCCTCCATTACCATGAAGGGGAGCATCAAAATATACAAAACTATGAGAAACTATGAAGAAGTAAGAAGAAACTTAGAGAGAAATGAAGGAGAATTACATCTTGTTCATGATAAATGGTGCCTTTTATAGAAGTCTAAGGTAACAAAATGACAAAGGGAAGTAGGTGGATGAGTGGGTGAGTGAGTGGAGTGTTTGAGTGGATGGATTAGTGGGTTGGTTTAGTGGATTGGTTTAGTGGATGAGTGAGTGGAATGGTTGAGTGGTTGAATTAGTGAAAAATGCCAAAGGACTTTTGGTGAGTGGGAAATTATGGACATGAATGGGTGAGTGGATGGATTAGTGGATGAGTGGGTGGAGTGGTTAAGTGGTTGGATTAGTGTATGAGTGGATGAGTGGGTGAGTTAGTGGATGAGTGGATGAGTGGGTGAGTGGATGGTTGAGTGGATTAGTGGATGGATGAGTGGATGGTTGAGGACGAAAATTTCGTGTCTGACTTGGAAGCCAAAAACGACCCATTATACTTCAGAATCACGAAAAGTGTTTTTCATGAAAGTTGTAGATACTTGTCTTGGCTATAAAATGGATAGCTGGTTCGTCCAATTTGGCTTCCTTAAGCCCAAGATATGTCCCAAATACCGTAGGTTGCTCAAACCCAACTTCAGCACCTCTGTTCCGACTTGCAAGCTCAAAATGACCTACTAGACTTCTTTTTCTCAAAATGTGTTCTTCATGAAAGTTGTTTATTTGGATCTTGACTATCCAATTTCCAAATTTCAGCCCATCTTCATTATTACATCTTGAGATATGATTTTTTTGAGTGCACACTGTTCGGATTCTACTGACAGAACCCGTATTCTGACTTCCATGTCAACTTAGGTCCCTTAGACATCTGAATCAGACTTCGAGCTCTTCATCAAAGTTGTAGAGCTTCCTCTTAGCTTTCCTACAAGGTAAAATTCATGTTCATCAGATATTAGGAACTCATGTTATGGCCAAAATACAGAAACAGTGTCAAATCTCAATAATGCTAGAAATATTCAATTAGGACCAATTTGAGCTCAAACTCACAAAATCATACCAAACTCAATCAATTAAGAATATGGAGAGTGTAAATGACTAAACATAAGGGTTTCTTAATGAATAAAATATGTGATTATCAAGCATCATGCTTAAACTAACCCAAAGAACCCTTATCCACTTCCCAAAATAGATACATTGGTGGACAATTCATATGGATTCCAACTTTTCTTGTTCATAGACGCCTATTCCAGATATAATCAAATTCCCATGAACCTGGAAGACAAAGATAAAACTACATTCATAACCGAGATGAGAAGTTATTGTTATCGTGTTATATCGTTCGGGTTAAAAAATGCAAACGCAACTTACCAGTGGATGATGAATAAAGTCTTTGAAGAATAGATTGAAAAGATGTTGAAAGTTTATATTAATGACACGATTATCAATACAATGGAGTTTGGTGATCATGTGGAAGATTTGGAAGAGGTTTTTGCCCAAATTCAAAAGCATAATATTAGATTAAATCCTGAAAAGTACACTTTTGGAGTATAGGTCAGGAAGTTTCTAGGCTTTTTACTGACAAATCATGGCATTGAAGCCAACCTGGAGAAATGTCAAGCCATTCTCGATATGCGCAGTCCACAGTCAGTAAAGGAGCTGCAACAACTGACAAGTCAGATAGTGGCCCTCACTTGTTTTTTTAGCTAAAGCCGCCCAAAAGTATCTTCCCTTTTTCAAAACTCTAAAAAAGGGGAAAGACTTTGAGTGAGCCCTAAAGTGAGAGGCCATATTCTAGGAGTTGAAGAAAATGTTGGCAACACCCCCAATCCTGACAAAGCCGGATCCCGGAAAAACATTATATGTCTATCTCTCAGTTAGCAATGAAGTAATCAATTCAGTCTTGATAAGAGAAACTAATGAAGGTTAGAAGTCAGTTTATTTTGTGATTAAGGTCCTACAAGGCCTCGTGCTCTGCTATAAGAAGATTAAGAAAGTGGCCCTAGTGTTGCTAACCACTACTACAAGATTATGAAAATACTTTCAGTGCCACCCCATGATTGTGAAGATAGATTAGCCGATCCGTTAGGTGTTGCATAAGCCAAACCTCGCTGGAAGAATGATTGCTTAGTCGGTGGAGCTGTCGGATTTTAGTATCACTTATGAGTTAAGGCAAGCCATAGAAGCTCAAGTGCTATTTGACTTCCTGGTGGAGCTAACACCAAATTCTGGCCTTCCCAGAGTAGATTCTTGGACCATCTATGTTGACGATTCCTCGAATCCTAAAGGGAGTGATGCTTGAGTCATATTACAAAATGGAGTCGAGATCAAGTTGGAACATTCTTTAAGGTTTGAGTTCTCAACTTCAAATAACTACGAAGAGTATGAAGCATGTATTGCGGGCATCACCATGGCAAAAGAAATGGGAGCCATAAATATAATTCTATGCAGTGATTCGTAGTTGGCGGCGTCCTAGATCCGGGGTGATTATCAGGCTAAGGAACCTTTGTTGTAGAAATACCTAGACAAAGTTAAGAAACTAATAGAGGATTTTAACAGTGTTAAGGTGAAACACATTTCAAAAGAACATAATTCAAGAATTGAAATCTTATCAAAGCTTGCCAGTACTAAAAGGCTCGGAAATACTAGGTCTGTGATCCAAGAGACATTGTTTATACCCAGTATCACAGACTCCGAGTCATACTGGAAGATAATGAAACCTGGATCACATCCATAATTTCCTACCTCCATGATGGCACTTTGCCTAAAGACCAGAAGGAAGCCCAAAAACAAATATGGACAATGGCATGGTATACCTTTATGAATAATCAATTATATTGTTGTGTGTTTTCTTCTCCTCTCCTCAAGTACCTCGGCTCGAAAGAAAGCAAAATATGTTTTAGCCAAAATCCATGAAGGAAGTTGTGGTCATCACCTCGAAGGAAAGTCCCTAGCACGGAAAACACTGAGGGCTGGGTATTATTAGCCTAGTATGGAAGCTGATAGCATAGAATATGTCCAGAAGTACGACAAATGTCAACGATTCTTGGACATTTATGCATCCCCACCAAAAGAGCTATCTACAACGTTCATACCCTGGCCTTTCTATCAATGAGGAATGGATATCTTAGGTCCTTTACCCCAGGCCTTGAGACAGGTTAAATACTTGGTGACAGCTGTAGACTACTTCACGAAGTGGATTGAGGCGGAACCATTATCCACCATCACCATGACTCAGATACAAAAGTTCACTTACAAAAACATCATAAGTAGATTTAGAATATCAGAATCCATTGTTACGGATAATGGAATGTAGTTTACAAACCAAAATTTCAGGGATCTCTTCGTCGGGCTCAAGGTCAAGCAACATTTCACTTCAGTGGAGCACCCAAATACTAATGGACAAGCAGAGGCTGGCAACCGGCTTATACTTCGAGGGATCAAGAAGAGATTTAATGAAGCTAAGGCGAATTAGGTGGAACAACTCGATCACGTCCTATAGGCATATCGGACCACGCCCTATTCCGCAACAAGGGAAACTCCCTTCAAGTAAATCTATGGATGTAAGGCTATTATTCTGGTCGAGATAGGAGAACCAAGTTAGAGAAGGCAGAATTTTTCTAAAGAAACTAACCTAAACCTTATCCACCACAACTTGGATCTGTTAGAGGAATAGTGTCGCATTGCTCACATTTGTGAAGCCGCTATCAAATAGAGGACTATAGCTCAATACAATCCCAAAGTGATACCACGAAGGTTTGTACTCGACAATCTTGTTTTCCACAAAGCAAATATCGAGCGCAAAAACATGAAAGAGCGAAAACTAGCTTCTACTTGGGAAGGACCACACCGGATCACTTCCAAGACAAACATTGGAGCCTATACCCAGGCAACCCTCATTGGCAAAAGTATCAAGAGTTTCTAAAATGTTGATAAACTCAGAAAATATTATAGCTAATTATCTTTAGTTTATGTTTTTATCATGTAAGTGACGAGTTTTGACATGAATAAATTGTGAATGCTTATGTGTCATGAAGCATATGAATGAAGTTTTTTATGATAACAATGTCAAGATGAAGACCAAGTTCAAAAGAGGTATATCTGGTATAGTTTATAGGTCTTAGTATCTTAATGTAAGATGCTCTCAATATATCTCAATAAAGTCTCAAAATGGTTTTTGAAAGATCTTCTTAAATCATCTCTAAGATTGAAGGTTTGAGTTTTTAATGAAATGTTAATTTTAATCATGGATAATATATTTCAAGTTCATTTATAAACAAATCCAAGTAGGTTTTATGTTGGAAATGATTATCAAGCTTAATTGGGCTTAAAAATTTGTTTAAGAGTCAGTGTAATCGATTACACAACTGTTGTAATCGATCATAAGTCTGGCAGAGGTCATGTAATCGATTACACAAGTGTTATAATCGATTATATCTCTAACAGAGGCTCTGTAATCGATTACATGAACCTTGTAATTGATTACATCCTACCCAGAAATCCAAGAACACATTCTAAAAGCCATATATGTAATCGATTACCACTGTCTGACAACAGCCAACAACTCTTTTCTTAGAATTTAATGTTGCTATTGAATGCACCTAACGACTCCTTTATGTTCAAACTCTATAAATATATGTCTTAGGTCATCATTAAAGGCCAACCAACAACTTAAAACTCATTTCTATTGCATTAATCTGTGAATTAATCCATGAATCATCTTGTGCTCTATTTTTGCTTAAAATTTGAGCTATTCTTGAAGAGCATCCTAAGGCTACAATTTGTATTACATACTCTTGTGAGAGTTTCATCTATCAAACATTTTGATTCTTTGTAAAAAGGGTGAGGTATCCCTCAAACAATTTGTAAGGGTGAGACATCCCTTGAATTTGAGGCTCAAGCACAAAGGGTAAGATATCCCAAGGTGTGGTGAGTACTCTATTGTGTAAAGGTAGCAAGCACCTATTCAAGCTTGAAGTTTTAGTGGAAAATCTCAGGTGATTACTTGAGGACTAGACGTAGGTCATAAAGAGTGGCTGAACCAAGATAAATTTTGTGTTTGATCTTCTAAACCCTACTATTTTACCTTTGTGCATTGTTTATATTTGTTTGCTTGAATACTATCTTGCTTGGTTAGTTCTTTTGTGAGTGAAAGTATTAAATCTTCTATATCCATTCATTTCTATCAATCAATAGCTTCAACAAAAATAGATAATCAAATGTTTTACGAAAGATTTGTGAAAATATTTTACATACTCAATTCACCCCCCTCTTGAGTATTGAGGCCACTTGGTAACAAGTCGTATCAGATATAGACTCTTGTGTAAAAAGCTTAGTAGCTTCAAGAAAAGTGATGGCTTCAATTGGTTTTTCTTCCGAAAGTTCTTCTATAAATAGACCCCTTATTTCAATGGGGATGGCTATGCCTATTAGAAAAAAATAATGAAAATTTTTATTGAAGCTATTGATTTAGATGTATGGGATGCCTTTGGAAATGGCCCATTTGTTTCCACACATATTGTTGATGATGTAAGAACTAATACACTAAGAAGTGAATGGACCGATGAGGACAAAAAGAAGGTTTAATATAATTTGAGAGCTAAGAGCATCATTATCATATCCTTAGGGTTTGATGAATTCTTTAGGGTGTCAAATTGTAAGACCGTCAAAGAAATGTGAAATACTTTACAAGTAACCCATGAAGGTACAAGTGAAGTAAAAAGATCAAGAATAAATACTCTCACTCATGAGTATGAATTATTTAGAATAAATCAAGGAGAAAGAATTCAAGAAATGCAAAAGAGATTCACACACATTGTAAATCATCTTACTTCATTGGGAGAGACTTTTCCTAATGAAAATCTTATTAACAAAGTTTTGAGATATTTGATCAGGAATTGACAACCCAAAGTAATGGCTATTGCAGAATCAAGGGATCTATCAATAATATCAATAGCCACTCTCTTTGGAAAGCTCCAAGAGCATGAGTTGGAGCTCAATAGGCTCAATCAAAATGAGGAGCATGACAAAAAGAAAAAGGGAATTGCTCTCAAAACCACTTCCTCCACAAATGATGATGATGATGAAGATAATGGAGATGGTGTAGAGAACCTTGAGCTAAATAAGGAGAATCTTAGTCTCTTTGTAAGGAGGTTTGGAAAATTCCTTAAGAAGAAGGGAATTCAAAGAAGGTCACCCTTCCTTCCAAAGAAGTCCTACCATAAAAGGGAAAGAACCTCTTCAACTCTAACATGCTATGAATGTGGAAAACCAGGGCATATGAAGATGGAATATCCCGTGTATCTAAAGAAGACGAAGAAGTTTGAGAAGAGACATTATAAAGAAAAGAAAGGAAGGAGAGCCTACATAGCATGGGAAGACAATGACATGGATTCTACCGAAAGCTCAGAAAATGAAGAAGTTCATCTATGTCTCATGGCTAGAGGAGAAGAAGAATAAATGAGCGACACCGAGGTGTGCTTGAAGACCAAGAGCTCAAGTTGGTATCTTGATAGTAGAAACTCCAAGCACATGACCGAAGATGGTTTCAAGTTCTCCTTCCATGTCCCCAAGAAGAATGGTCATGTAACATATGGTGACAACAACAAAGGGAAGATCCTTGGAGTTGGCAAAGTCGGTAAAATCCCTTCCTCTTCTATTGATAATGTTTTACTTGTTGAAGGGCTTAAACATAACTTGTTTAGCATTAGTCAATTATGTGATAAAGGAAATAGAGTTATATTTGATTCAAATTGTTGCATAATTGAAGGAAAGGATTATAAGCAATTAAAGTTTGTTAGTCATAGGGTCAATAACATATACATGATTAGCCTTGATAACATATTTTCAAATGTTGCTAAATAGTTTATGAATAAGGAAGATGATTCATGGTTATGACATAGAAGGATTGTTCATATTCGCATGGATCACTGGCGAGCGCCGAACTCAGTCAAAATTATAACCGAAGTTATTACCTAAGCTTGTAGCATAGTGACAACACCGGATCGTCTCCTCAAGGATCGTAAATGCAATTTGATCAAATCAAGTGAAAGTTAGCAAAAAGGGGGGTTTGACAGTTTAAGATCGCACTTAACAAAATTAAAAGAAGAAATAACAATTAAAGAGCAGTCAATTTAGAAACCTATCCAAGATTGGGTGGATTCAATCATAGACCCTTCATAGAACACTTGAAGCGCAATTGAATTGTTAATTTGGATCTAACCGAGATCTCTGCATCAAATCCAGAATTCATACTAGACAATCGTCTAGAATTCAATTAACAAGTGATAAACACAAATCCGCAATCGCACCATTCATGAAAATCTATGTTAATTTCAAGTACCGAATTCAATTAACTTAGGCACAAATCAGTAACCTAACCTCTTCAATTCTGTGATTAATTTAGATCAATCAGTTCTAAGTTTCATCACAAATCTCAATCTTCATTTATGTGATTAGTTTAGATCAATTAGTTCTAAGTTTCATCACAAATCTCAATCTTAAACTAAGATCAAATTAGATCAACATAAATAGAATCACCATTCATGCATTCAAGATCAAGAAGAAGAAGAAAGAAGAAGAAAGAAGAAGAAAAGAGGAATTCAATTACAAATCAAATACAATGCATAACCAAGGTCTCAAGAATCCAAACCACAATCTCTTCAAGAGTTCTAAATTGACTCAAAGTAGCTTAGCCCTCCATTACCATGAAAGGGAGCATCAAAATATACAAAACTATGAGAAACTATGAAGAAGCAAGAAGAAACTTAGAGAGAAATGAAGGAGAATTACATGTTGTTCATGATAAATGGTGCCTTTTATAGAAGTCTAAGGTAATAAAATGACAAAGGGAAGTGGGTGGATGAGTGGATGAGTGAGTGGAGTGTTTGAGTGGATGGATTAGTGGGTTGGTTTAGTGGATTGGTTTAGTGGATGAGTGAGTGGAATGGTTGAGTGGTTGAATTAGTGAAAAATGCCAAAGGACTTTTGGTGAGTGGGAAATTATGGACATGAATGGGTGAGTGGATGGATGAGTGGATGGATTAGTGGATGAATGGGTGGAGTGGTTAAGTGGTTGGATTAGTGTATGAGTGGATGAGTGGGTGAGTTAGTGGATGAGTGGATGGATGAGTGGATTAGTGGATGGATGAGTGGATGGTTGAGGACGAAAATTTCGTGTCTGAGTTGGAAGCCAAAAACGACCCACTATAATTCAGAATCACGAAAAGTGTTCTTCATGAAAGTTGTATATCCTTGTCTTGGCTATAAAATGGATAGCTGGTTCGTCCAATTTGGCTTCCTTAAGCCCAAGATATGTCCCAAATACCGTAGGTTGCTCAAACCCAACTTCAGCACCTCTGTTCCGACTTGCAAGCTCAAAATGACCTACTAGACTTCTTTTTCTCAAAATGTGTTCTTCATGAAAGTTGTTTATTTGGATCTTGAATATCCACTGTCCAAATTTCAGCCCATCTCCATTATTACATCTTGAGATATGATTTTTTGAGTGCACACTGTTCGGATTCTACTGACAGAACCCGTATTCTGACTTCCATGTCAACTTAGGTCCCTTAGACATCTGAATCAGACTTCGAGCTCTTCATCAAAGTTGTAGAGCTTCCTCTTAGCTTTCCTACAAGGTAAAATTCATGTTCATCAGATATTAGGAACTCAAGTTATGGCCAAAATACAGAAACAGTGTCAAATCTCAATAATGCTGGAAATATTCAATTAGGACCAATTTGAGCTCAAACTCACAAAATCATACCAAACTCAATCAATTAAGAATATGGAGAGTGTAAATGACTAAACATAAGGGTTTCTTAATGAATAAAATATGTGATTATCAAATTCCCCACACTTAGCTTTTTGCACTCCCGGGCAAAACTCAAGACCAAAATTTTACAATCAAGAAGAACAACCAAAGGTTCAAGGATCAAAACATTCATGAGTTAACAATTCTCCACATCTCAAACCAACAAGCAAGGTATCTTCAACATGAATCGAGAATGATAGATCTTCACAAGATTCCCTCTCAATCTCTCAAGTGTTTAAAGGGTAGGTATTTCACTCAATTCAACCCATGAAAATTGCACTACCATAAGCTTGCTTATCTTCTACTTCTCCACTACTCAAAACACATGCACACACAAATCATAAGGACTTTATTCAAGGTTGTAGTGAGGTCAAGGTAACAGAGAGGATAAAATGGATATGAGAAGATAAATACTAAAGAGAATAAAAGCAAATGAGAGCTGAGTTCAAATAACAAGCATAAAAGTTCATCCCAACTCTAGTGTATATCCCTTTACATATTCATTTCCCAATCCTTTTTTTTTTAAACACTTGGTTTTTTTTTTCTCTTTTTTTTTCTTTTTCTTTTATATATATGAACATAACTATATACATACATTTTTTTTCTTTTTGGGCACTCTTTTCTTTTTCAACAACCATTTTGTACACACACCCCACACTTGTTCAAAAACTCATCCATTAACCAAGCTAATGTTCTTTTATTCCCTAAGGTAAAGTAAGAACACGATTTCTCATTTAAGGCACATAATGAGCTAGAAACAAGGAATGGTCAAATAAGCTCAAAGGGGTTAAGCAAAGGAAAATATACAAGGTTGGCAAGAATCAGAGAATTTTCAAGAAGTCAAAAGAGTGCTTGATATCATATTGAAAACAAGGTTGGCTATTTGGTTAAACTAGCTAATTAAGAAAGAGGGCCTCAATCATGTTCATGCATGCAAGTGAAATGTAGCCTCAAAAAGAATAAAAGCAAGTTCTAGAGTGGTCATTAACATGAGTGAAAATCACAAAAGAAAGAAGATAATGGCATAAATGTTAAATCCATCCATTAGGCTCAAAATCTCACAAGGTATGCATCCATCAAACTCAATTCATCAATTCAATCATCCATCTCCAAGCATATCAGTTCAAGAAGGGAGAAAAGTTATTCAATCATGCAATGAACCCTTTCTTTTTTTTTCTTTTTTTTTTTAAAAAAAAGAAACTTGCTAAAATCTCTCCCCCACACTTAATATAGACATTGTCCTCAATGTGAAAGTGATAAATAAAATGGAAAGAAAAGAGCAACACAACCTGATGAGGAGTGAATCAACGCCAAGCAGAAAAGAAGCACACTGTCAGTTACGCATCAGGGAAGTGGGTGGATGAGTGGATGAGTGAGTGGAGTGTTTGAGTGGATGGATTAGTGGGTTAGTTTAGTGGATTGGTTTAGTGGATGAGTGAGTGGAATGGTTGAGTGGTTGAATTAGTGAAAAATGCCAAAGGACTTTTGGTGAGTGGGAAATTATGGACATGAATGGGTGAGTGGATGGATGAGTGGATGGATTAGTGGATGAGTGGGTGGAGTGGTTAAGTGGTTGGATTAGTGTATGAGTGGATGAGTGGGTGAGTTAGTGGATGAGTGGATGGATGAGTGGATTAGTGGATGGATGAGTGGATGGTTGAGGACGAAAATTTCGTGTCTGAGTTGGAAGCCAAAAACGACCCACTATAATTCAGAATCACGAAAAGTGTTCTTCATGAAAGTTGTATATCCTTGTCTTGGCTATAAAATGGATAGCTGGCTCGTCCAATTTGGCTTCCTTAAGCCCAAGATATGTCCCAAATACCGTAGGTTGCTCAAACCCAACTTCAGCACCTCTGTTCCGACTTGCAAGCTCAAAATGACCTACTAGACTTCTTTTTCTCAAAATGTGTTCTTCATGAAAGTTGTTTATTTGGATCTTGAATATCCACTGTCCAAATTTCAGCCCATCTCCATTATTACATCTTGAGATATGATTTTTTTGAGTGCACACTGTTCGGATTCTACTGACAGAACCCGTATTCTGACTTCCATGTCAACTTAGGTCCCTTAGACATCTGAATCAGACTTCGAGCTCTTCATCAAAGTTGTATAGCTTCCTCTTAGCTTTCCTACAAGGTAAAATTCATGTTCATCAGATATTAGGAACTCAAGTTATGGCCAAAATACAGAAACAGTGTCAAATCTCAATAATGCTGGAAATATTCAATTAGGACCAATTTGAGCTCAAACTCACAAAATCATACCAAACTCAATCAATTAAGAATATGGAGAGTGTAAATGACTAAACATAAGGGTTTCTTAATGAATAAAATATGTGATTATCAAATTCCCCACACTTAGCTTTTTGCACTCCCAGGCAAAACTCAAGACCAAAATTTTACAATCAAGAAGAACAACCAAAGGTTCAAGGATCAAAACATTCATGAGTTAACAATTCTCCACATCTCAAACCAACAAGCAAGGTATCTTCAACATGAATCGAGAATGATAGATCTTCACAAGATTCCCTCTCAATCTCTCAAGTGTTTAAAGGGTAGGTATTTCACTCAATTCAACCCATGAAAATTGCACTACCATAAGCTTGCTTATCTTCTACTTCTCCACTACTCAAAACACATGCACACACAAATCATAAGGACTTTATTCAAGGTTGTAGTGAGGTCAAGGTAACAGGAGAGGATAAAATGGATATGAGAAGATAAATACTAAAGAGAATAAAAGCAAATGAGAGTGAGTTCAAATAACAAGCATAAAAGTTCATCCCAACTCTAGTGTATATCCCTTTACATATTCATTTCCCAATCCTTTTTTTTTTTTAAACACTTGGTTTTTTTTTTTTTTTTTTTTTTCCTTTTTCTTTTATATATATGAACATAACTATATACATACATTTTTTTTTTTTTTTAGGCACTCTTTTCTTTTTCAACAACCATTTTGTACACACACCCCCACACTTGTTCAAAAACTCATCCATTAACCAAGCTAATGTTCTTTTATTCCCTAAGGTAAAGTAAGAACACGATTTCTCATTTAAGGCACATAATGAGCTAGAAACAAGGAATGGTCAAATAAGCTCAAAGGGGTTAAGCAAAGGAAAATATACAAGGTTGGCAAGAATCAGAGAATTTTCAAGAAGTCAAAAGAGTGCTTGATATCATATTGAAAACAAGGTTGGCTATTTGGTTAAACTAGCTAATTAAGAAAGAGGGTCTCAATCATGTTCATGCATGCAAGTGAAATGTAGCCTCAAAAAGAATAAAAGCAAGTTCTAGAGTGGTCATTAACATGAGTGAAAATCACACAAGAAAGAAGATAATGGCATAAATGTTAAATCCATCCATTAGGCTCAAAATCTCACAAGGTATGCATCCATCAAACTCAATTCATCAATTCAATCATCCATCTCCAAGCATATCAGTTCAAGAAGGGAGAAAAGTTATTCAATCATGCAATGAACCCTTTCTTTTTTTTTTCTTTTTTTTTTTAACAAAAAAGAAACTTGCTAAAATCTCTCCCCCACACTTAATATAGACATTGTCCTCAATGTGAAAGTGATAAATAAAACGGAAAGAAAAGAGCAACACAACCTGATGAGGAGTGAATCAACGCCAAGCGAGAAAAAGCACACCGTCGATTCGCATCGACCACGAAAAGAAATCAAACAAGAAAACGTTAGTACTTCCACAATTTAATACTAATTAATTACTACCTAAAAAAACTCCTTACTCTGCCACCAATTAAGATGCGTCTCAAGAGTAAAATTACTCCTTACTCTGCCATCACTAATTGGTTTAATAAGTCCATGACAATCATATCATACTTTCCAAACAAAACAACAATTTTTTTTTTAATAAAATCAAACCCATTAAAGAGAAAGTGTCAGATCGGGCTTTTGTTTCTTGTTACTCCCTTCGCTGCTTCCTGTTGACCAATCTATCTGAGCTAATACCTTATCAGGTACATACTCAAAATCTTCTAATTTATCAATGAGCTCATCAATAGTGGAGGCAAAGATAAGAAGTTGTCTTGCCGAAGGAGTGATAAATTTCTGTTCCACAGCTTTGTCAAGAAAAAATAACAAAAGATCAAAGAAATTATTAACATTCAACAAACCAATGGGTTTATGGTGGATGTTCAGTTCAGCCCAAGAGACAATTTGAAAAATCTCTTCCAAAGTACCAAAACCACCAGGTAAGACAAGAAATGCATCAGAATTGTCAACCATTGTTTTCATTCGTCCATGCATAGATGTTACTTGAATTTCTTCTCCAATTGTCCTTCCAGTGATGTTATTTTCACTAAAGGTTTAGGAATAACACCTAAAACCTGACTGCCTCCTAAAAAGGCAAGACAAGTGATACAACCCCCATTAACCCATGACAACCTCCCCATATACAAGATGAATATTCCTCGCAGCAAGTGATCGACCAAGAGTGCTAGCTGCATTTACAAACTCTAATCCCTTCCCATAACTCGACCCACAAAAAACACGACATTTTTGAGGTTACGAATAGAAGCCCCATTTTATACTCTTCCTCCCTTTGAGTGTCTCTCGAGTTGAAGGAAAATGGAGTGTTTAAATAAGAAAAAGAATGGAAAGGGGAATAATTGCACCTATAAGGGTAGGTTGGATGTTGTCGAAAAAGGTTGAAATTAAGAAACACAGAATCTTTTTTTTTTTTTTTTCTTTTTCTTTTTTTTTTTTTTTTTGACTTCAAGAAAACCATCAAGGTAAAGAAGTCTAGAAACCCCTGAAGGACCACGCTCAAAGGATCGTCGTCGTACAAAAATCAAAATACAACAAAATGATACAAAGATAAAAGAAATAGAAAATGATGACATACACAGTATATACTTTCCATGGCGTATCTTTATATTTAACGCGTCATGAGTGCGAGAGACATCACGTCCTTTTTTTTTTTTTTTCCTTTTTGAAATTGTTAGAAAAACTTGATGAAAGATGAGTGTATACTTACTTAAGATTGGGATGGAGGTAGTCTGCTCTTTTTCGGCTTTGTGCCAAAGCATTGTTGACCAAGATTCGATTCATTCAAGACCAGGCGTAACATAGGGCTCCCAAAAGGGGCAAGTGGCCATATAATACGACCGTCGCTTCACATGTGGAATACAATCTACCTTCTTTGTTTTTCAATTAAGAAGGCTGGATCGGATGCATGCATTTCCCCATTCACGGTGTGTGTTACCAAAGCCAACCCTAAGAAGTATACATTTTTTGTTTTTTTTTTGTTTTTTGTTTTTGTTTTTTTTTTTTTTTTTTTTTTTTTTTGAGAGATGACATGAAGAAGAAGAAGAAGATGATATGTACAGATTGTTTGTGGATATGGCTCACATCTGCCCTCTGGTTTAACGTCCGAAGAACGCTTAAACGTCTTCTATGAGTAGAGGATAAGCTTCCCATCCAATTTTCTTAAAAATTGGCAAACAGTCTTTTAGAGTCGATTCCCAAGATCGTAGCGTTGTTCTTCATCCTTGAAGAGATTCCACAAATTAAGAATTTCACCCCGCATCAATCCATAAGAACGCGTCTCAAGAGTCAATAAGATATCATCTAATGATTCCTTACTCAGTCCATTCTTAATGAAGGATTTATTTGCGGAAATCATCCCCAAAGAACGGCATTGTCTGTTACAATTCCATCGTCCACATTTGTAACAGACTTGTAACCTTTTTGCTCTTCTCCTTTTAGAATATGAACTTCTTCCAAGACCTGGCATGTATGAGTCAAATGAAGTTGAGGACTCACCTGCTAGTCGGACCTTCGCTTCAATTATCCATCGTACATCTTCTGGCATACCTTTGTGCATTAACAGTCTCAATCTTTCACATCGAACTTTGTAGATTTTTCTCAGAGCATTTTGAGGAAGAGAAGGAAAATGTTTTCTTAGGTTTGAAAGAATGACATCCATTTTGAAGGAGAAGAAGGATTCAGTTATTTTGGGAAACTGAAAAATAAACCGACTTGAGAGTCACGGAGTACCGTATCCGCCACTTAACCGGCAACACAAAGAACTCAAGAACTTGGTTTTCCAGGAATGGTTGAGTCTTTGTCCATTAACTTTACGTGCATTACCATTCCTAGGATCCTCAATATCTACGGCCCCAGAGGATACACGTGTTTGACAGCAAAAGAACCGCGCCACCTGGATCTTAATTTTTCAAGGAGTAGGTGCAGATGATAATCTCAAAGCAGAACCTTTTTGACCAATTTCCGCAACTTTTGCAAAAGGTGTAACAGACCTTGAATAAAGTGGGTCAATAAAATCCATACTGCAAGATTTTCGCTGTTGTTGTCGTTGAAGAAAAAGTGACCTCCACTTGCTTCCGAGTGACAAAAATTGAATGACACTACCTTCCTCATTGTCGGGCATACAAATTTTTTTTTTTTTTTTTTTTTTTTTTTCTTCTTTTTTTATTCATAATGCGGATGGAGAAGGTTCATCACCTCCACTTCGCATTCTCTGGAAGTTCATGATACTGTTTGAGGCGGTGTCCATTGGTCTTATTAAGTGAGGTTGGTGAAAAGACTCCACCAGGATCCCATTGGTTGAAACGTGATGACCAGGTTATGATGGACACAACATGATAGCTTCCACTACGGTCCCATTGGTTGAAGTGTAACGACCAAGTGAAGCTTGAAGCATGAGGGTTCACATTGGGGTCCCATTGGTCTTTCTTAACTTCACCAATGGCATGCAATACGTGTAATTTTGCAATCCTGCTTTCATTGATAATGCTGGACCATGGCCTAAAAACAAAATCCACTTCAGTAGTTACTAGCATCTGCTGACTTTCCTCCTTCTTTGAAAATTCCTCAATGGCCTTCAACTCCACCTCCCTATGTGTTTCAGATTCTGCAACTGCATTGTTGATAGACCCTTCAATATCATTAGATGCTTTGCGTAAACAGAATCATCAGCTTTCAAATATGCGAGAAATCTCAAAGACACATAACACATTTTATATCACCGTCACAATCGGTACATGAGTTGCAATTGATAGAATCATCAAAACCAATTAAATCGGAAATTCAAAGACACAACTCATCATGAGTTTCCTCAACTAAATCTGCGGGTAAATCAATATGACAATTAGAATGCGAGGAGTTGGGAATTGTTTGGGAAGAGAGTTGGTCGACTCTTGACTTCTCGCCATTAATAGTGGTTGTCATCCGCTCAATTTGGGTTGTTAAATCCTGAATAGTGGCAAGTGAAACTCTCTTGGAACTCAATTTGGGTTTTCATCAAGTCCTCCCATGAAGGCTCAAGTTTTGTGGTTGATGGACTTGTTATCTCATTGGAATGGCTGCTCATATTGAAATGATTGTTGCTGTAGTGATGCCGTATTGCCATATCCCAGATCCGGATAGTATTCCCAACTAGGGTTGTATGTGTTGAAAAAGGGGTCATAACTCTGTTGTTGTTGCTGGAACTGTGGTTCATCAGGAAAATAACCAAATTCTTTGCAACAAATTGATCTGGAAAAACAGTAACTACCATACTCAAGTGTAGGGCATGCATATGTGGGGTGAGATGAACAAAAACAAATGTTACACACAAGTGTAGCTTCCTGCACAGGTGATTGTTGTCTCACTACTATATGTCTTACCAAAGAAGTCAACTCCTCAAGTTTTGACTCCATTATGCATGGTCCATTGTTAGAAAAGTTAATAAAAAGCAAAGGTTAGTAAAAACACTTAAAATGAAAAGATTACACTTACTAATCCCGAGCAAGCGCAAAAATTTTGACGAGCGCCGAACTCAGTCAAAATTATAACCGAAGTTATTACCTAAGCTTGTAGCATAGTGACAACACCGGATCGTCTCCTCAAGGATCGTAAATGCAATTTGATCAAATCAAGTGAAAGTTAGCAAAAAGGGGGGTTTGACAGTTTAAGATCGCACTTAACAAAATTAAAAGAAGAAATAACAATTAAAGAGCAATCAATTTAGAAACCTATCCAAGATTGGGTGGATTCAATCATAGACCCTTCATAGAACACTTGAAGCGCAATTGAATTGTTAATTTGGATCTAACCGAGATCTCTGCATCAAATCCAGAATTCATACTAGACAATCGTCTAGAATTCAATTAACAAGTGATAAACACAAATCCGCAATCGCACCATTCATGAAAATCTATGTTAATTTCAAGTACCGAATTCAATTAACTTAGGCACAAATCAGTAACCTAACCTCTTCAATTCTGTGATTAATTTAGATCAATCAGTTCTAAGTTTCATCACAAATCTCAGTCTTCATTTATGTGATTAGTTTAGATCAATTAGTTCTAAGTTTCATCACAAATCTCAATCTTAAACTAAGATCAAATTAGATCAACATAAATAGAATCACCATTCATGCATTCAAGATCAAGAAGAAGAAGAAAGAAGAAGAAAAGAGGAATTCAATTACAAATCAAATACAATGCATAACCAAGGTCTCAAGAATCCAAACCACAATCTCTTCAAGAGTTCTAAATTGACCCAAAGTAGCTTAGCCCTCCATTACCATGAAAGGGAGCATCAAAATATACAAAACTATGAGAAACTATGAAGAAGCAAGAAGAAACTTAGAGAGAAATGAAGGAGAATTACATGTTGTTCATGATAAATGGGGCCTTTTATAGAAGTCTAAGGTAATAAAATGACAAAGGGAAGTGGGTGGATGAGTGGATGAGTGAGTGGAGTGTTTGAGTGGATGGATTAGTGGGTTGGTTTAGTGGATTGGTTTAGTGGATGAGTGAGTGGAATGGTTGAGTGGTTGAATTAGTGAAAAATGCCAAAGGACTTTTGGTGAGTGGGAAATTATGGACATGAATGGGTGAGTGGATGGATGAGTGGATGGATTAGTGGATGAGTGGGTGGAGTGGTTAAGTGGTTGGATTAGTGTATGAGTGGATGAGTGGGTGAGTTAGTGGATGAGTGGATGGATGAGTGGATGGTTGAGGACGAAAATTTCGTGTCTGAGTTGGAAGCCAAAAACGACCCACTATACTTCAGAATCACGAAAAGTGTTCTTCATGAAAGTTGTAGATCCTTGTCTTGGCTATAAAATGGATAGCTGGTTCGTCCAATTTGGCTTCCTTAAGCCCAAGATATGTACCAAATACCGTAGGTTACTCAAACCCAACTTCAGCACCTCTGTTCCGACTTACAAGCTCAAAATGACCTACTAGACTTCTTTTTCTCAAAATGTGTTCTTCATGAAAGTTGTTTATTTGGATCTTGAATATCCACTGTCCAAATTTCAGCCCATCTCCATTATTACATCTTGAGATATGATTTTTTTGAGTGCACACTGTTCGGATTCTACTGACAGAACCCGTATTCTGACTTCCATGTCAACTTAGGTCCCTTAGACATCTGAATCAGACTTCGAGCTCTTCATCAAAGTTGTAGAGCTTCCTCTTAGCTTTCCTACAAGGTAAAATTCATGTTCATCAGATATTAGGAACTCAAGTTATGGCCAAAATACAGAAACAGTGTCAAATCTCAATAATGCTAGAAATATTCAATTAGGACCAATTTGAGTTCAAACTCACAAAATCATACCAAACTCAATCAATTAAGAATATGGAGAGTGTAAATGACTAAACATAAGGGTTTCTTAATGAATAAAATATGTGATTATCAATCACCTAATTAACTTGGTCTCAAAAGAGCTAGTAATTGGACTTCCATAACTCAAATTTGAAAAAGATAAACTTTGTGATGCATGTCAAAAGGGAAAATAAGTAAAGGTCTCTTTCAAAGCTAAAATTGTGATTTCAACTTCTAGACCTTTACAACTTTTGCACATGGATCTTTTTGGTCCTTCTAGAACTATGAGCTTTGGTGGGAATTACTATGCATTAGTAGTTGTGGATGATTTTTCTAGTATACATGGACATTATTCTTACCCCACAAAAATGATGCTTTTTCATCTTTTAAAAGATTTGCCAAAGTTATCCAAAATGAAAAAGGTTTTTGTATTGCATCTATAAGAAGTGATCATGGTAGTGAATTTGAAAACTATGATTTTGAAACCTTTTGTGATGAGCATGACATTGAGTATAATTTCTCATCTTCTAGAACTCCTCAACAAAATAGAATTCTAGAAAGAAAAAATCGGTCTTTATAAGAGATAACAAGAACTATGCTTAATGAGGCTAACCTTCCTAAGTACTATTGGGTGGATGCGGTAAGTACTGCTAGTTATGTTATGAATAGAGCCCTAATCAGGTTATTTTTAAAGAAAATCCCCAATGAATTATACAAAGGAAGGAAACCATAGAAGAGTCCATTCATGTTGCTTTTGATGAAACTAACCCAAATGGACCAAGAAAAGAGTTTGTTGATGATGTTTCAGAAATCTTGGAAAAAACACATTTGGAAAATCAAGAGAAAGAGACCAAAAAGTAAGAAGAGAGACCCTTTAATCCTCCAAGGTAAGAGCATTCACAAATCATGGACCTTCCCAAGGAATGGAGGACATCAAGATATCATCCTCTTGATAAGATGATAGGTGATGTATTAAAAGGGGTAACCAAGATGCATGTAACCATATAGTTTTTATCTCTTAAGTTGAACTTAAAGACATAAATGAGGTCATTAATGATGAACATTAGATCTTAGCCATACAAGATGAACTAAACCAATTTGAGAGAAATCAAGTTTGGGAATTAGTTCTAAGATCCAATGATCATCTAATAATTGGCACCAAATGGGTCTTTAGGAATAAACTTGATAAACGGGCATAATAATAAGAAACAAAGTTAGGCTTGTTATTAAGGGTTATAATAAAAAAGAAGATAGATTATGAGGAAACATATGCTCTCGTAGGTAGATTAGATGCCATAAGAATACTACTTGTATGCATGCATCATGAATTTCAAACTTTATCAAATAGAAGTTAAAAGTGTTTTCTTAAATGGTTTTATATAAAAAGAGGTGTATATGGAATAACCTCCTAGTTTTGAAAACTCTGAACTACGCAACCATGTTTTTAAATTGAAAAAGGCCTTGTATGGCTTAAAACAAGCTCCTAGAGCTTAGTATGAAAGGTTGAACAAGTTCTTTTTGGAAAAAGGCTTCTCTAGAGGAAAAGTTTACACTACTCTCTTCATCAAGCATAAGAAGCATGACATACTTCTTGTTCAAATATATGTTGATGATATAATATTTGGTGCTACTAATGAATCTCTTTGTAAGGAGTTTACTAACATTATGCAAAATAAGTTTGAGATATTTATGATGGGTGAACTCAACTTCTTCCTTGGACTCCAAATCAAGCAAACTATGGATAGGATTTTCATAAGTCAATCCAAATGTTGTAAGGAGCTGCTAAAAAAATTTGGAATGGACAACACCAAGCATATGGCTACACATATGGGCATGGTTTTAAATTGCGGTTGCGGTTGCGGTTGCAGTTACTGTGATTGTGGGCATTACGGCTGCTGCAATGCGGATTGCGATCGTTACGACGTGAATTTTTTTTAAGCTTGCACAAAATGTTGCATCCGATGCGATCCGATGTGGTCTGATGCCCGATGCGGTCTTGATGTGGCTATAAATATTGTGACCGCATTTTAAAAAAATGCCTATAGGTACCTCTTATTATTTGAACAAGGATGAAAGAGGTAAATCTATATAAATCTCAAAATATAAAGGTATGATTGACTCACTCCTTTATCTTACAACACATAAGCCTGATATTATGTTTAGTGTGTGCATGTATGCTAAATATCAAGCAAATCCTAAAGAATCACACTTAAGTGTGGTAAAAAGAATAATGAAGTATCAAATTGACACTTCACAAGTGGGTTTGTGGTACCCTAAAGGTTTCTCATGCAGTCTTATTAGTTATTCCGATTCTAATTTTGCAGGATGCAAATTGGATAGGAAAAGCACTAGTAGGACGTGCAACTTGCTTGGAAGCTCACTAGTTTCTTAGCATAACAAGAAACAAACTAGTGTAACATTGTCTACACCTGAAGCTGAATATGTTGTACCTGGGACTTGTTGTGCTCAAATCCTTTGGATGAAGCAACAACTTCTAGACTTTGGTCTTGAGCTTGATCACATCCCTATAAGATGTGATAACACTAGTGCAAACAATTTGTCCAAAAACCTCATTTTGCACTCTAGAACTAAGAACATTGAGATAAGACATCACTTTATAAGGGATCATGTTTAAAAAGGTAATTGCATGCATGAGTTTGTTAAAACCACTAAACAACTAGCTAATATCTTCACCAAGCCTTTAAATAAACAAGTATTCTTTTATATAAGAAGAGAACTTGGCATTTTAGATCAATCATGCAGTTGAATTTCTTCAAAATTTACTGTATAATTTGCTACATAATGCTACATCTTATTGCATAATTTAAAGTGTTGCTGCATAATTCAAATCTCTACTGCACAATTATCATGTTTTTGAATCCAATACTGACTTAAGTGTCGGAGGCTCCCTTAAATTTTTTTTTGCAGGTACTCCATCGTGACTAAGCCCTCCAAAATGTTCAACATTTTAGTTGGATAAATGATTTTTGCAAGATGGTGTTAAAGTGGTTTCATTCTTGATAAGGATGGTGTTTTTTCAAGAACATGTGTTTTGTGCCATGAACTGGTCAGTTTTTAAGCCAACATGATGATTGGAATTGGTTTGGGAAGTTTTGGAAGTAGTTTGGAGGTTTTGGAGTTAGCCCTCTGCTGTTTGAAGTGCAAAATCCAAGTTCAAAAGGCTTGGAATCAATTACAAGAGCTTTGTAATCAATTACAAAGCCTCTGCCAAGCGTTCCAAGCGAAGTCAGTAAGCACGTAATCGATTACACCATCAATGTAATCGATTGCAATGTTTTCAGAAATCATGTAATTGATTACACTCACTGTGTAATCGATTACAAGGAACCCAGAACGCGTGCAATTGATTACAATCCCAATGTAATCGATTACAAGGGGGTTTAAAAGGCTTAGACGCGTGAAGAATCCATTTTTACTCTGCAACATCTTTCTCTTTCTACAAACTCACAAAACCCTCTCCCAAAATCTCCTTATATCTCTCTTAATTTTTGCCAAATCACACCATTTCATCTCCTAAACACTCGAATTTCTCACCCCTACAATAACCCCAACCAATTTCCCATAAAAAAAAAACCACCCTAAATCCATCTCCACATCTCCTGTCATATACAAGTTTATCTTTCTAGCCGTAACCCATGAACTCCACCATTTTCTCACAAATTTTCTCTTCCTTCCATCACCACACACCACGAAAACACCTTCCCTCCACCTTCTGTTCATCCTTTTCACCTCATTTCACCACAATGGCAGAATCTTCATAGTGCACAAATAGGCCAAGAACAGGGGTCTCAGTGGGAATGTCTTCTCACGTTCCTCCTCTCACCATTCTTGGGTTAGACCTCACTCAACAGTTCCATACCAACAAGAGAGCTATGTTCTTCCGCAAAAATTTTTAGTTGAGAAAGATCATCTCACCAAGTTATCTAATAAGGACTTTTGCTCTAATAAACCATTAGATAGTTTTAGAATTGTTAAGAGACTTATTTTGATAGATTTTCTGAGTATTAAGAAAAACATCTATCCGGATTTAGTCAAAGTCTTTTATACTAATTTGAAAAATAAGGATAATTGCCTGATTTCAAAGGTTAAAAAGAAATAGATAATTGTTACTAGGGAGCTATGGTATAGGTTGATTAAGCTGTCATTTGATGGTGCAAGTTTTTGTGGTGGTGAGAATGTATGGGGAAATGAGTATGAGTATAAGGATGCATTGACATCCCTGCTTAGAGTTGCCTATGAGATTCCTAGGGGAAATTAGAGGGTGATGGCCACTGGGCTGATAATGGAAAATAGGGTGCTCTATTACCTTGTGGCTAGAGGATTGGTTCCTAGGGGAGGCAACTACTCCCAAGTTCTTAAGGATGATGTGCTGACTTTGTGGGCTATGAACACTGAGAGGCAAATCAACTGGGCTTATTACATTATTCAGCATATGTTGCAAGCCAAAAAGAAAAACCATGTGCTACCCTATGACATGCTAGTCACAGCCATTCTAGAGCATTTCCACATTTCTTTGTCTAGAGAGGCAAAGGATACTAGCTCTAAAGGGCAACTGTTAGGAATTATGGATACATCACACAGCGGAAAAACAAAAATTCCTAACAAGGATCTATGCGAAAAAGACCATAATTCGTGATTTTTGAGTATACCTCTTGAAGCGAGATAAAAAATGATTAAGTAAATCACAAGCACCGCAACAACGATGATGCCTCTACGTTATCCACATGAACAGACTTCCAAAACGTCTAACGTCAGCAGTCTTGGAGTTCGACCTCTCTGTCATAGTGCTTGCTGAGAAGAGAATAGAAACCTATCACTCTCTCAGTCACTGTTTCTATCAAGTGCAGCTAGGGTTTGTAATGCATTCCTTGACAACCCATTAGCAATGCTATTTATAATAGTTGCTACTTTATATGAGTGAGAGTAACAGCAAGGTAAGCTGTGCAACCCTAGACTCATCTGTTATGAGTTTGGCCCACGATTGAATCTGAGTTCAACTTGGATCCTTATTGCTCCAACTAAGTCTGCTCTAAGTGTATGACCTTGTAGGTTCTCGTGACATTGGTAGCAATATTAAAATCTCATTTTAATATTACAAGCAGTGAGCGGTATCTAGCAACACATCGTTGCTACCCAAGTAATGAGAATGTTAGTGATTTGACATAACCTTTCTGTGGTCAATGTTATCATGCAATTTAGTCCATTTGTCCAGATATCTAGATTGAACACAAGGCATGGAACGTGTCACCCTTTTATAGTTCAATCTTCTGTTTCTTGATATTTGAGTAGACGTAGTAATAACAAATGAGATCAATATCTCATATTGACTCATTTGAGCATAGTCATGTATTTCGTAGTCTCACTCAATTAGGGGGGCCTAAGATATCACTCCTGTTATGTAAGAGGGACAAATCTAATCTAGGTCACTCATATCCCTCCATATGATTTGTAGTATGTTCAATAACTAACTTTATAATCATCTTGTTACAGATGACATTTGATGGCACTAAAATATACAACTCTTTATGTAGGAACTGTAGTGATTTTAGGTCAAAGAACCACATACATTATTATCACTATAAAAATCACTTATGACACTCACGTAACGATCCACATAGCGTTCTCATGGCGGGTCAGTCAAATACATCATTACTTTAATATGTATCTATGTGAAGACTTGATATCTCATATCCATGACCCATGAGATGTGGTCATCAGTCTACGCACATACTAGTATCAATGCATTATTGTCGTCCTGATTAACAATAATACTTGACTAGGGACATCTAAGAATAGTGTTTTGTTTCTATCTGATAGGATCTCACTATCAAGTCATCCACTTGATGTCCTATGGCATCGAACTTACTATTCTAAGAACTTTATTATGTATATCATAAATAACACAATAAATGAAATGTCTCATATATTAAATAAATAGAATAATACAATGTAAGCCAGTACAGTCAAAATAAATTAGCCTTTAGGGCATACACCAATAGCCATAGTCCATTAGCTTGCATACATTGCAAAATCTTCAGTTGAGAGTTATGGTCACATTCCTCAAGAGGTTGAGGCTGATGATGAAGAAGAAGATCAGCAGCCAGCTTCAGCCACACCTACCTTAGAGCTTTTACATCAAGAGATGCGAACTTGTGAATTGGGATGGATCGCATTGAGCAGAAAATAGATCATCTTGGGCTTTAGATGGATCACTCTAATCAGGAGTTAGCCTCTATTCAATCTTTCCTAGAGGGACCGAGTTATGTACCAAGGAGAGATGCTAATGCTCCCACCTCCTCTGCTACACCTCCTACTCCCATTTCCTTTGCTGGTCCTTCTGGTGCTATTGTTGGAGTTCCTGACGATAATGAGGAGATTCTTAGTTCTGAGGATGATCTTGATACAGATGATGACGATGTGGATCTTGATGATATAGAAAATGACAGTGACAGTGACAATGTCGCAATTGAGTGACTATGTGGCTTAGTCATGATGTTTTTATTACTCATATTTTTGTTTAGCTTATTAGCATTTTGTTGCTTCTTTACTCTGGATATGACTCTGGTTATTTTGATTATAATGTTTATATCATCTGATTATTATGCATCCTTTTGAGCTGTTGACTAGTTATACCTTAATATTACAATGTTGTAATACTCTGATAATACACATATCATGCTCACTGCTGCTGAAATACTGCTGGTATTAGTGCTTGCCTATTGAATGCTTATGTTTTTGTTTTTTATAATACCAATGAGGGAGAGATATAACATATATGTTGCATCTATAGTATAAGAATAGGGAGTTTTTCACATACAACTTATACTTAACTTTTGTCTCATCTCATGCATAAACTACAGGGAAGAGTTGTACTTTAATCTGACATACAATTAGAAATGCTACTCTTTTTCCTATGTTATTTTGTCATCATCAAAAAGGGGAGAGAATGTGAATGTTTATGTGTCATAAAGCATATGAATGAAGTTTTTTATGACAACAAAGTCAAGATGAAGACTAAGTTCAAAAGATGTATATCTAGTATAGTTTATAGGTCTTAGCATCTTAATGTAAGATGCTCTCAATATTATCTAAATAAAGTCTCAAAATGGTTTTTGAAAGATCTTCTTAAATCATCTCTAAGATTGAAGGTTTGAGTTTTTAATGAAATGTTGATTTTAATCTTGGATAATATATATCAAGTTCATTTCTTAACAAATCCAAGTAGGTTCTATGTTGGAAATGATTATCAAGCTTAATTGGGCTCAAAAATGTGTTTAAGAGTCAGTGTAATCAATTATACAAGTGTTGTAATCGATTACAAGTCTGGAAGAGGCCATGTAATCGATTATACAAATGTTGTAATCGATTACATCTCTGGCAGAGGCTCTGTAATCAATTACATGAACCTTATAATTGATTACATCCTACCCAGAAAGCCAAAACACGTTCGAAGAGCCATGTAACCAATTACATGGAACATGTAATCGATTACCACTGGTCTGATAGTAGCCAATGACTCTTTTCTTGGCATTTAATGTTGCCATTAAATGCACCCAACGGCTCTTTTATGTTCAAACTCTATAAATACATGCTTGGGTCATCATTAAAGGCCAACCAACAACTTGAAACTCATTTCTATTGCATTAATCCATGAATCAATCCTTGAATCATCTTATGCTCTATTTTTGCTTAAAATCTAAGATATTCTTGAAGAGCATCCTAGGGCTTCAATTTGTATTATATACTCTTGTAAGAGTTTCATCTATCAAACACTTTGATTCTTTGTAAAGAGGGTGAGGTATCCCTCAAACAAGAAGAGAAGGATGAGGCATCCCTTGAATTTGAGGCTCAAGCACAAAGGGTGAGATATCCTGAGGTGTGGTGAGTGCTCTATTGTGTAAAGGTAGCAAGCACCTATTCAAGCTTGAAGTTTTAGTAGAAAATCTCAA
This sequence comes from Ormosia emarginata, assembly GCA_029884605.1. Classification (NCBI taxonomy): domain Eukaryota; kingdom Viridiplantae; phylum Streptophyta; class Magnoliopsida; order Fabales; family Fabaceae; genus Ormosia; species Ormosia emarginata. The sequence goes on along the minus strand of JAQQTP010000077.1, from coordinate 44,591,400 downwards.
GTGATTACTTAAGGACTTGACGTAGGCTACAAGGAGTGACTAAACCAAGATAAACCTTGTGTTTGATCTTCTAAATCCTACTTTTTTACCTTTATACATTATTTATATTTGTTTGCTTGAATACTATCTTGCTTGGTTGATTCTTTTGTGCGTGAAAGTATTAAATCTTCTCTATTCATTGATCTCTAACAATTAATAACTTCAATAAAAATCGATAATCAAGTGTTTTAAGAAAGATTTTCGAAAATATTTTATATACTCAATTCATCCCCTTCTTGAGTATTGAGGCCACTTGGTAACAAGATAAATTGGTAATCATATTTCCAGTACTTGGTTATTTTACACATTTAAGACTATTACAACCTACAAGGTTATCGCACCTTAGAGAGGTCAAAGAAATACAAGGTCCACCCCAGATCAGATATTTCGATGCACAAATGAAGGTCAAAAAGGGCAACCCAATTTATCGTACTCCGAGGTCAACAAGCGATTTCAAGGGTTTTAACCCTTGTTCTAATGAGCGTGACCTTAACCTATAAACTTAAAGCAAGTTTAAAGAGGTTAAGGGTATCAGACCGAAGCCCAGATTAAGGCAATAACATTTGCTAGTGTCCAAAAAAAGATTATAATAACATATTTTATACATTAATAAATCTTTATTTTTAGTCATTTACATTCTCCATGTACTTAATTGATTAAGCCTAGTTATGTTTTGTAAGTTTGGACTCAAATTAGACTTAATTGATTTTTTTAGCACTATTTTGGTCTTACACTATTTCTGTATTTCGGTTATATCTTGAGTTCTAGATGTCTTATAATTATATATCTTACCTTGTAGGAAAGATAAGAGGGAGCTCTACAACTTTCATAAGAGCTTCAAGAAAAAATCGGACATCTAGTGGAGCTAATTGGGCTTGGAAGTCAGAACACAAGTTTTGTGACTGTAACCCAAATAGTGTGCAGTAATCATTGCATAATTCAAGTTTAAGGAACTGAAATGGCCTGAAAATTTGGCATCTGAAAGTTAAGAGCCATATCTACAACTTTCATGAAGAATACAAGAGCTCAATCGGATAGCTTAGAGGTCATATTGGGTCTGGAAATCAAAATAGAGGTGCTGAAACTGGGCCTGAATAGTGTGCAGTAATTGGGTCATATCTTGGGCTGTATGATGAATTTTTGGATGATTTTGGTGGCATTGGAAAGCTGAGACAATTTCCTAAAACTTTCATGAAGACTACTTTGCTTCATTCTAACGTTATCCATGAGTTCATCGCTGAATGATTTCGGAGATATGAAATTTCAATAATTTTTCACTCACAAAAGTTCTTTGGCATTTTCCACTCATCCACCCACTCATCTACTCACTCATTAATCAATTCCCTTGTCATTTTGTATCCCTAATCCTCTATAAAAGGGACCATAGGTAAATCATTTAGGTAATCTTAGCTTAGTTTTGATTATGCTATTGTGTTATTTGTTGTAATTTTATTTTGTTCTAAGTTGAAATTATGTTCATCTTTTTCTTCTACTCTCTTTCTTTCTTCTTGTTCATGGGTAACTAATCTTCATCTTGCTTAGGTGAAGGAGTGAAGCTTTTGGTAATAAAATCAAAAACTTGATGCGGATTAAAGGATGTAAACCCAAGTACAGGTTGTCTCAAGTAATAATTTTCTCGGGAGCCTGAGGTCGATCCACAGAGAATTGATGAAGAAAAATTCTTTGAGGTAAGGAAAGACTTTTTCACAACAATAAAAATAATAAAACTTATTCACAATTAAATTAAAGAACTTGCTTGGGCTAGGAAATCCACTTTTGGTAATAAATTAAGGACAAGATTAATTCTTTTTATAACTCAATTGAAATCCACGCACAACGGAGGTTCCAATTGGAGAATATAACATTCAAAGTCCGTTTAGAATTATATACATAGTTATATTATAGTTCCTTTAATTATTTACTAACACCTACACTTGTAAATGGATTCAAGCATTCATTGTGCCAAACCATTTGTCTACAATGAATCAAGAACTCCACATTACAAGGAGGGTTTCTAAATTGATTGAAAACTAAAAACAACACGTATAATGATCACTTGATAATATATCATTTAAGCATAAAAAAGAAATTAATCTAATCTTATTTTATTACCAAAAGCTTCACTCCTTCACCCAAGCAAGATGAAGCTTAGTTACCCATGAGCAAGAAGAAAGAAAGAGAGTAGAAAAAAAAGATGAACATAATTTCAACTTAGAACATAAAAAAATTACAACAAATAACACAATAGCATAATCTAAGTTAAGCCAAGATTACCTAAATGATCTACCTATGCTCCCTTTTATAGAGGATTAGGGATACAAAATAACAAGGGAATTGATTAATGAGTGAGTGGGTGAGTTGGTGGATGAGTGGAAAATGCTAAAGAACTTTTGTGAGTAAAAAATTATTGAAATTTCTTGTCTCCAAAATCATTCAATGATGAACTCATGGATAATGTCAGAATAAAACAAAGTGGTCTTCATGAAAGTTCTAGAAAATTGTCTTAGCTTTCCAATGCCACCAAAATCAGTCAAAAATTTATCCTACAGCCCAAGATATGACCTAATTACTGTTGACTGTTCAGGCCCCATTTCAGCACCTCTGTTTTGACTTCCAGACCCAATATGACCTCTAAGTTGTCTGATTGAGCTCTTGTGTTCTTCATAAAAGTTGTAGATATGAGTCTTAAATTTCAGATGCCAAATTTTCAGGCCATTTTAGTTCCTTAAACTCGAATTATGCAATGATTACTACACATTGTTTGGGTTACAATCACAAAACTCGTGTTCTGACTTCCAAACCCAATTAGCTCCACTAGATGACTGATTTTTCCCTAGAGCTCTTCATAAAAGTTATAGAGCTCTCTCTTATCTTTCCTACAAGGTAAGATACATAATTATAAGACATCTAGAACTCAAGATATGGTCAAAATATAGAAACAGTGTAAGATCAAAATAGTGCTGAAAAAATCAATTAAGTCCAATTTGAGTCCAAACTTACAAAACATAACCTGACTTAATCAATTAAGTACATGGAGAGTGTAAATGACTAAAAATGAGGGTTTATTAATGTATAAAATATGTGATTATTTAATTCTCCCACACTTAGCTTTTTGCACTCTTGGGCAAAACACATAAGACCAAAGCTAGGAAACAAAAAAAAACGACATAGACTCAAAAGCTAAAAACTCAAAAAGACTCGATAAATCAAGAAGAGCAACCAGAAATTCAAGGGATCAAAGCATTAATGAGGTAACATTTCTTCACATCTCAAACCAATAAGCAAGGAAACTTCAGTTGAAAAGAATGAATCAAGAATGATAGATCCTCACAGAATTCACTCTCTGCAACACCCTACTGAGGATATCACATTTACGAACAATAATAATAAAACTGTTACCCAAGCTATAAGTTATTTCATAATATATAATAATATAGGTTGTAAAAATATTCTTTTTGAACATTATATTATAAAATAAAATAAACAGAACATAAAATAAAATAACTATTACATACACACCATAATTATACATATGATTTTGTTTTTAATAGGTACAAATAATTTACATATTACAAACTATTTAATTAAAAACAGTAAACTGTCTGGTTTAAAGCAAACTATAAACTAGCCCAAGCATAACACTAAAAGTTTTGATTCTCCAAAGGATCTTCCTTGGGGAGATCATTAGAATACAGAAAACCTCGGTCAATGTTATCCCATGTCGCAGTCAATCCATATGATATGGATGATCTCGAGGCTCGCCCTCCTCAAACTGCTCGTTCGGTTGTTGCTCTTCTTCGTACTGAAAATCCAGCGGCTGCTCCTCTTCTACTTCCTCAACGACTTTACGGAACATAAATAATAATACAGAAAATATATACAAAGAGGTGAGACAATCTACATCATTACCAGCATAGCAGTAAAGAAAACGACAATACAAACAAATATAACAGTTAATATAACAATTCATATTATCACATATGCAAAATATCATAAATCAAACTATAACTATTCACATAGTGATACAGATTAAATATGCCATGTACTCAGACTCGTTTCTACTCCATGGAGCTAAACATAAACATCAGAGAGAATGATCCGGTAGACATGTCCGCACATCAGGCTGCCTCAACCAACTATTATACAGTCAAATACGTCGTGTAAATAGCACACAGTCAAATACGTCGTGTGAATGGTACACAGTCAAATACGTCGTGTACGTCCAGGCATAGTACCAGACAGTCCCCAATAGATCCTGATTAAGAATAGTATTTGTCGAGAACGCTAGTATGTGTTATCAGTTACCACGGCCCAGAGGAGCTGCCAACTGTCCACATGTGGAATCTATTGCACACTAACGCCTCCAAGTTCTCCACATGAACACACTACGCCTATCACACCTGCAACACAGTGTAATTCATCTCGTCAGTCAATCGTCAATTTCAACCAAATTGACATACCACTTTATGTATGTAATGATCCATAATTACAAAAATACTCTCAGTATCACCATGAATCATAATTACATAAATATCCTCATTGTCACCATAGTTACAAAAATACCCTTAGTATCAATAATTCCAAAAATAGCATGTCTCCACTTGACAGTACTATTCCCCAACAAGTCCGGGTCCACCACTTTGGCCCGACAGTAAAAATTACTATTCCCATTAGTCGCATAAATATTTTATTGTGTTTTTCAATCGCATAAATATTTTTCAATGTTTTCTCAATTGCGTTGTTTAAAATCCACTATTTTAAATACGCGTAAGCTATTTCTGCTGTTTTTCACTGTATAAAATATTTCTTGACGTTCCAAATTACATTTTTAAACTTTACAAAACTAAAAATATTATTTGGACATCATTTTCCATTTTTCTTACAAAAATTACTCTAAGTAATAATTTCTGACGTTTTTCTCAAAAATTCGACTTTAATAAATTCTTCTACAGTTAATTTTATTCTTTAACTACGTAAAATATTTCCTTACTTTCTAAATGTCATTTTGAAACGTTTTTCAATACTTGCTCATTATAAATCAATTTTGACAGCATTTTGTTTAGAAAATCTACTAAGGGATATTTTCTACGTTTTCCTTTTAAGAATTCCTTTATTTAATTATAACCATAAAATACACTTTGAAAATTACTAACATTCCTTAAAACTCAAAGGTAAGTATTTTTCAAGTGTCAAAAATTTATTTCTTTTCTATACTAGACTTCTAATAAAAATTTGTTTACTTATTTGGTTCTTGAAAATCCATTGTGTAACGCCCCTTTTTGGGAGGGAACGTCACATTGTCAAATAGAAGAAAATGCGAAAAATAAAATTTTCTAAATTAAGACCCGGTTCATTTAGTTTAAAGTTAACTTGTTCGATGCTTTAATACGTAAGTAAAATGGCGGTATATTTTTTTTTTGTTAATTAATAAAACTAAGCGACGAAAGTGGAATGGCAGTAAAGAGTAAGACAGAAAATAAAATTCACATCTGAATGATACGCATATATATATATTTAAATATCAACTGTACTTTAAATACAAGCCTGGAAATTTCCAAAAAAAAGCAAAACTATACATGTCCAAAGGATCATACATATACATCCCCAAGTATCAAAATATACAGCCCACCAAAATACAAAACATCAGGCCCCCAAAATAAAACACTGGCAGCCATCAGCAGCTACCAGTGAAATCAGTCCCTCAGAAGAGGAGGGACCGTATCAAGGTCCTCAGCAAGATCCTCCTCGTCTGAGGAAACCTCCATGGGAACCACAGAGCCATGGGCAGGAGCCCGAGCGGTAGAATCAAAAGAGTCCTCCTGCGAGGTGTAGTAACGGTCACCCCATATCTCTCAAATGGGCAGATAAAACTCCAAGCGTAGACTGACATAGCAGGTGAAGATCGGCATCTCATGACGTCTCCAGGCTAGAGAAATCAACACATCTCCCCGATAGACGCAGCGATCAGAACTCAAGTTGATATGCCAACACTCTGCCCCCCACAGGAAGGTCAGACGCACATCACCCAAAAATCTGCGCATGCGTGCCTCCATGCTCCACAGTAGGTGCTAGTCTTGATTAGGCCAGAAGCTGGGAAAATCAGAAGCTCCAACCTCCTTGTCGTCATCTTCGATAGATACAATATACGCACAGGCAGCAAATAATAGAAATACAGGAAATAGGTAAGATATCCTACCATCATTACCAATTATAGCAGCCAGAAACCAATATGGCGTATCGCGCCCACATAGCATTCCAAAAATAATAACAATAATAATAGGCAGTAAGTACAATCAATAAGCAGGTAAACAGTTCCAGGCAATCAGTTATCATATTAATAAATAAACAGTTCAAATCCATATAAGGCAGTAATTATCAGATGGTATGACATCTCATGATGTAAATGCACACAGTACCCAAAATCCTACTCCATGGAGATAGACTCAAACAGTCGGAGAGAAAGATCAGCAGACATGTCTGCAACTCTGCTGCCGTGGCCAAAGTGCTATAACTCAACAGTTTCCCACGTGCACATTCAGGCATTGTACAGACAGTCTACGCAAGATCATGATATAGGACAGTGTCTCGGTCCGGATCGCCGGTGCGTTTGCATCGGTCTACCCCACGTGCAGAAGAGCTATCAACCACCCATTGCGAGGAACCCGCATCCCGACGTCCCCAAGGTCAAACATGACCTACACTAGTCTACTCGCACCCGCATTAAGGTGTGTTCAATCTCCTAGGCAACTTGGCCTTACAACAGTCCACAGGACATTCACAATGCATAAGACTCTATGCATGAACATGTATGATCATCAATTTCACACAATTCCATAATATGCCACAATTGGCCAAGAGAGCATCAATATACAAATGGTCACTCATATGGACCCATAACATCATAATGTTAAGATCAAGCCAAATGGTACATTCTTAGGTCCATTATGAATCCTAACTTAGAATTTATCTTTCCTACAAGGTCCATTTCCAATTAAATTCTCATAATTAATATAATCTTCATATTGTAATTCATTCTTTTACACTTAATAAATCATTCTAAGCTCTAAAAGACTCACACTCTCTTGTTCTTGCTGTCTTGAATTTACCCTATGTCTTATGAAAGTTTTATTCTTGGTTCTTCAAATTTATGAAATCTCAAATTGTCTTCAATTCTTTCACTTTGTAATGTTTCTAGTTCATTACCTAGGATTTTAGCCACTTGATTTCTTAAATTTCAAAGTTACCAAAATTCCCTAATTAAGCCTAAATTACCCTAGAGGCCGTGGCCTCACTAAAGGTTCCAATTCCAAATTTTCCTTTCATCAATTTTTATTCTACCCACTTGATTACATTATGGCTTGCACTTATTACAAATTGATCACAAAAAGACCACCCTTTTTGGCCCCAAAAACCGTGACCTCCCAAGAGGCACTCCCAATTTATTTTTCTTCCATTAATTTTATTTTACACATTCCATTAGTTTAAGTCTTGCACTTGATACGAATTGTTTACCAAGAGACCCAATTCCTTGGGCCCAAAACCGTGACCCCTTAATGGTGAATCCCAAATCATTTTCTTCCATTTCAAGTCTTCAAATCCCTTCCAATATGCCAATTTATACAAACATCCAATCCAATAGCATAAACAAAATTTAAACAACAAGCAAACATCCTAATCAAGCAATCAAAGAATAACCCTCATTTGGGTTTTTCTACAAACAACACAACCAAGGTTCCTAGATGCTAAAAGAGGTTGAGGAGGAGTGTCTTCCTCTTACCCAAGTGAAGAAATCACAAGAAACCTCCAAGAACTCCCTTGAAATTTTGGATTGGTGCCACCCAAAACCCTAGAAATTTCAACTTCATTAGAATAGCACAAAGGCTTGAAAAATGGAGTGTAGATGGTCACAAAAAGAACCTTGAAACCGAAAATGAAGAGAAGAGGAGAAGAGTCTTGAAACTTACCCAAAAACCCTAACCTTGAAGCTTGAAGAAGGTGATGAAAATGGTGGATTTTCAAGATGCTCCAAGCAAGAAAAGTGTTTAGGAGGTAGAGAGGATTAAGAAAATGTGGTTGGTTGGAAATTTTGTGAAGATTGAGTGGGGGAGAGGGTTGCTGGCCGAATGGGTCTAGAGAGAAGGAGGAGAAATTTTTTGTGAAGAAAAGAAATGAAGGTAGAGAGAGAAGGTGCTTTGGTGAATTTTGGAAATTCATGTAGCATAATTGATTAAATGAAACAAAACCAATTCCCCCCCCCCAAAGTGAGGCTGCTGCCGTGCATGAAGAGAGAGAGAGGAGAGAATGTTTTGGCTTCCCTTGGAAGCTAAGGGCTTCTTGGTCATTGCTTGGTCAAAGCTTCTCAAAGAAGCTTTGATTATAATACATTAAATTTGAATTAAAGTGATTTAATTAGACATAAAGTAGATTTCATTAGGATAATGTGATAAAATTTTTATTACATGCTATTATCCAAAGGATAATAGTTACAGTTGACAGAAGTCAGTATTTAATAAATCTGACAGATAAATTTTACGCAGTGTTATTTCATTTCGTCTGTTAAAATTTTTCGAAAAATGTGAAATCTCGTAAATTGTGTCCAGCCTCGGGTTTAGTAAGATCCCCCGTCGGCATGTCCATAGTTCAAGGTCCACGGAGAAAACATTGCGTTTCTCCAATTCCGCTCAGTGCGCACGTAAAACGAGAAATATATTAAAATATTCGACGTTTCTAAAAAAATCCTAGAAAATTCTCAAAACTTACAAATATTATAAAACGACTATTTGTCTAATCATTTCCCAATTTTTGAAGTATTACAGTCGTTTTCCCGACTCTGCTCAATATTCACGCAAATCGAGAAATATATTAAAATATTCATCATTTCCGAAAAATTCTGAAAGAATTCACATAAATCACAAATATTAGAAAATGACTATTTATGGTGAAATATATGATTTCCGGAGCGTTACACTGACCTTCGTAGATTTCTACTCAGTGTGCACGCAAAACGAGAAATATATTAAAATATTCGTCATTTCCAGAAAATTCTTAAAAATCAAGAATATTATAAGATGATTATTTATAATTAAACAAACATTTTTCGGGATGTTACACATTGTAAATAAATACTTTTTAGGTTAACTAACTAGTCTACACATAGAAATAAAATTTTGATTAATTATACATTAAAAAGCATTTTTTTTTACCGAATTCCACCATTCTTTGTACAAATCATCTTTAAATTATTTTTCATCCTCTAAATTATTGTAAATTCCATTAACTTAATCAAATCAATTAAGTCATCCTTTCAAAAATGGTTGAGAACATTTTGGTTCTCTTTTTCATAGTAAAAATCGTGAGCTCTTCATCATGTGTTCTTTGGAATACTTATGCAAGTCTCAACATATTTTTCACATCTCACAATAGATATCATATATCTATGAACACATACCATATATTAAAGTAATCATAAAACACATACCAAAATATCAAAGCTATAGACATGCTTGCATGCATAATAAATCACAAATAGAAAAGACAATAAACATGTACACAAAATTAATCACAAATAGAAAAGACAACAAACAACCAAGTGAATGAATCCTTATGGATTCTTCACCACAATTACATCCATTTTCTCACCACCACACATGGTTGATGAGATTAAATCTCCCTCTTACCTATACAGAAGACAAGATCTCCTTGGACTCCTCTTTAGAAATTTTGTGTAGCTTCAACAAAAATCCTAACAAGCTTAAACAAATTATTAAGTCATAAATTATGGTTGAAAAAGATAAACCATGGATCAATCATGGCTTAGAACATCAAAAATCAAATTAGAAACAAGAAACAAGAATTTTCACCTTATAGGAAAGAAACTTCAAAGTGATTTTCCAAGCTCCAAATGGATGATTTTGTGAAAACTCACAACTAGAAATGTTCTTAGAATATGGTTTAGGTTTAGGAAATTGTGTTGGATGAAACTTTTGAAGATTGGAAGTAGGATCTATGTGTGATGGCTGAATGGTGTGTGGAGAGAAAGTTTGAAGTTTTCTTTGAGTTCATGAAAGGAAGAGATAGGAGAGAATAAGTTAGAATGATTGAATGAATTATTATGAAGTGAATAATAGCCCCCCCATAATGCATGGCCGTATAGCATCAATTATGGAGCTTGTCTCCTTTGTTGACAAACTAGACTTACTAATGGCCATTGATGGATTCAATGGTGGATGTTCTTGCATCTAGAATCTCATTGATTGCTTAATGGGTGCATATGACCGAAATTGCTATAGAAAACCCAATCAAATTTTGATTGATTTCATAAACCTATTTATGTTTAAGTCCTTCTAGTTATGTTTAATTAAAAATTAGCTAGGTTCCTTTATTATTTAGTTAATCATCTATTTATTTAGAAACACTAATCTCCTTCTTAATTATACTTGTACATTGGCTAACTAAAATTTTAATAAATAACTAACTAGGTTTTAATCCATTTGATTACTACTTAAACCCTTTAGATTAACTTAATTAAGTTTTAAATTAACTAATCTATTAAATTAAGTTTTAAACTAACTAATCTATTAAATTCAACCATTTTTTATGGATTTTCCTCCTTTTGGTTTAGAATTTTACAAGCTATTTACGTTGACAAATTTTCCTAAAAGTGGGTCCCACAAACCCAAACGAGAGTCCCACAGACTTTTCTGCATGATAAATATTTTTATTATACAGAAAAATCTTAAAAATTAAAAGATTGATGTACGTATTATTCGGAATTGGGTTTAGTAAGATCCCCTAGCTCCAAATAATCAAACAAGATTTTTTTCGGTCCGAAAATTATTATTTTCTTGACTCGAAGTAAATCACACAAAATAATCAAATACAGTTACAAAACCGTCAATTAATTTTATAACACACAGAAAACAGAAAACAGTACAATTAGGACAAAAATGTAATTTAGCCAAAAGTTAGGGTGTTACACTCTCAATCTCTCAAGTGTTTAAAAGGTAAGTATTTCACTCTATTCAACCTATGAACAATTGTACTACCATAAGCTTACTTATCTTCTACTTCTCCACTACTCAAAACACATGCATACAAAAATCAAGAAGACTTTATTCAAGGTTTTAATGGGGTCATGGTAATGGAGAAGGGATAATATGGATATGAGAAGATCAAAACCAAAGAGAATAAAAAAGCATTATGGTACAGTTAGAGTGGAGAAGATGTTTGAAAACATTCATCATAAAGGGTAATGACCAATATTTGACTAATGTTTTGTTGAAGATCAATCCCAAATTGGTGAATTGAATTCATTGTTAGGTGACGAGCGCCGAACTCAGTCAAAATTATAACCGAAGTTATTAACTAAGTTTGCAGTATAGTGAACAACACCGGATCGTCTCCTCAAGGATCGTAAATGCAATTTTATCAAATCAAGTTAAGTTAGAAAGGGGGGTTTTGATTGTTCAAGGATTACAATGACAAGATATGAAGAAAAATAATAATTAAAAGAACAGTCAATTCAGAAATCTATCCGAGATTGAGTGGATTCAATCATAGACCTTTCAACAAACACCTGAAATACATTTGAATGGTTAACTTGGATCTAACCGAGATCTCTGCATCAGATCCAGAATTCATACTAGACAATCGTCCGTAATTCAATTGACAAGTGATAAACACAAATCTGCAATCGCACCATTCATGTAAATATATGTCAATTTAAGCATCGAATTCAATTAACCTAGGCACAAATCAAGTAACCTAACCTCTTCAATTACGTGATTAGTTTAGATCAATCAGTTCTAAGTTTCATCACAAATCTCAATCTTCGCTTATGTGATTAATTCAGATCAATTAGTTCTAAATTTCATCACAATACTTAATCTTAAACCAAGATCAAATCAGATCAAACATAAACAGAATCACCATTCATGCATTCAAGATTAAGAGAACAGAAGAAGAAGAGAAGAGGAATTCAAATATAAATCAAATACATTACATAACCAAGGTCTCAAGAATCCAAGCCACAATCTCTTCAGAAGTCCCGAATTGACTAGAAGTGACTTAGCTCTCCATTACAATGAAGGAAAAATATACAAGAACTATGAAAAGCTATCTCTAACACCAAGTGTGTGTGTTCCTAGAGCTCTCCACATGCTTCCTTTTATAGAGGATTCGGAGTAGTAGTAGATGGGTAGATGGGATTAGTAGGTGGATGAGTAGGTGGATGAGTAGGTGGGTGAGTAGGTGGATGAGTAGGTGGGTGAGTAGGTGAGCTACCTTGTCTCCGAAATTCTTTATTGCTGAACTCATTGATTTCGTCATTTCTGAGCCAAGTGGTCTTCATGAAAGTTCTAGGAAATTGTCTAAGCTTTCCAATGGCTCTGGAAACACCCAAAAATTCGTCCTACAGCCCAAGATATGACTCAATTACTACAGACTGTTCAGGACCAGTTTCAGCACCTCTGTTTTGACTTTCAGACCCAATACCTCCATCAAGGAGCCCGAATCAAGTTTTGTGCTTGACATGAAAGTTGTACATATGGGTCTTAACTTTCAGATTAAAAATTTTCAGCCCATTTTATATGCCCAAACTCGAATTATGTTCTGGTTACTACACACTGTTCGGGTTCCAATCACAAATCCCGTATTTTGATTTCCATGCCCAATTAGCTCCACTAGATGTCTGAAATTGACTTTGAGCTCTCATCAAAGTTGTAGAGCTCTCTCTTATCTTTCCTACAAGGTAAAATTCATAATTATCAGACATTTAGAACTCAAGATATGGCTAAAATACGGAAATGTAAGACCCGAATAATGCTAAAAAAATCAATCAAGTCCGAATCGAGTTCAAACTTACAAAACATAATCAAATTCAATCAATTAAGTACATGAAGAGTGTAAATGACTAATAATGAGGGTTTATTAATGTATAAAATATATGATTATCATTAGGCCTGAACCTTCTCCTTTTAGAATACGTACTTCTTCCAAGACCTGACATGTATGAGTCAAATGAAATTGAAGACTCACCTGCCAGTTGGACCTTTGCTTTAATTATTTAGCGTACATCTTCTGGCATACCCTTGTGCATTAACAATATCAATCTTTCATATCTAACTTTGTAGATTTTTGTCAGAGCATTTTGAGGGAGGGAAGGAAATGTTTTCTCAGGTTTGAAATAATGACATCCATTTTAAAGAAGAAAGATTCAGTTATTTTGGGAAACTAAAAAACAAACCGACTTGAGAGTCATGAAGTACCATTATCCGCCACTTAGCCGGCAACACAAAGAATTACAAAAAGAAAACAACAAAATTAGAATAAATTCTATTCATAACAAGGATCAGAAAGATAGATGAATTCTACCTCATCAACTTGGTTTTCCAGAAATGGTTTGAGTTTTTGTCCATTGACTTTAAACACATTACCACTCCTAGGATTTTCAATGTCTATGGCCCCATGCGGATACACATGTTTGACAACAAAAAGGCCACTCCACCTAGATCTTAATTTTCCAGGAAATAGGTGCAGATGAGAATTATAAAGCAGAACTTTTTGACCAATTTCAAAAGATTTTCTCAAAATTGTCTTGTCATGAAAAGCTTTTGTTCTAGTTTTATAAATCTTTGAGTTTTCATATGCATCATTTCTTAATTCCTCAAGTTCATTTAATTGCAATTTGCGTATCTTGCAAGCATCATCAAGGTTTAGGTTGAAAGCTTTAATTGCCCAAAATGCTTTATGTTCCAATTCTACAGGCAAGTGACAAGGTTTTCCATAGACTAACCGATAGGGTGACACACCCAAAGATGTTTTGAAAGTAGTACGGTAAGCCCAAAGTACATTGTTTAGTCTTAAAGACCAATCTTTATGATTTGGATTAACTGTTTTTTTCAAAATTTGTTTAATCTCTCTATTTACCAATTCAACTTGTCCACTTGTCTGAGGGTGATAAGGAGTGACAATTTTGTGTGTAATACTATATTTCTTCATTAAAAATTCAAATAGTTTATTGCGAAAGTGTGTTCTCCCACCACTGATGATAGCTCGAGGGATTCCAAATCGACACAAGATATTTTCTTTTAAAAATTTGAGAACAGTTTTATAATCATTGTGTCAGCATGGAATTGCCTCAATCCATTTTGAGACATAATCAATTACAACCAAAATATACACAAATCCAAATGAAGATGAAAATGGACCCATGAAATCAACTCCCTAACAATCAAAAATTTCAATAACAAAGATGGGGTTCAGAGGCATCATGTTTCTTTTTTAAATTGAGCCCAATTTTTGACAATTTTCACAACTTTTACAAAATATAGTAGTCCTTAAATAAAGTGGGCCAATAAAATCCGCACTGCAAGATTTTTGCAACTGTTTTCTTTGAAGAAAAGTGACCTCCACATGCTTCTAAGTGACAAAATTTAATGACACTACCTACCTCACTGTCGGGCACACATATCTGAAAGATTTGGTCAGGATAATATTTGAACAAGTATGGATCATCCCAATAAAAAACTTTCACCTCTATAAAAAAAATTTCTTCTATCTTGGTGCGTCCATTAAGGTGACATCTTTCTTGTTACAAGAAAGTTGACTATGTTAGCAAACCAAGGCATGGAATTAACAAAAAATAAAAATTCATCGGGAAAAGAATCATTGATGGGTGTGCTATCAAAATGTGAGTCTGTTGTAAGTCAGGACAAATGATCAGCGACAACATTTTCGGCTCCTTTCTTATCTTTTGTTGTGATGTTGAATTCTTGAAGCAACAAGATCCATCATATCAATCTTGGTTTGGCATCCTGCTTAAACATCAAATATCTAACAGCAGCATGATCAGTGAAAATCATAAAAGAAGAACCAATTAAATAAGATTGAAATTTGTCCAGTGCAAAAATTATAGCAAGTAGTTCTTTTTTAGTAGTGGTATAATTCATTTGTGCACTATTTAAAGTTCTATTTGCGTAACAAATCACATCAAGCTTACCTTCCTTTCTTTGGCCTAAAACAGTGCCCACAGCAAAATCACTAGCATCACACATCAACTCAAAAGACAAAAACTAGTCAGAGGATTGCATGATAGGAGCATATGTCAGAAGACTAATTAATTTTTCAAAATTTTTTTGACATTCTTGAGTCCAATCAAATGGTGCATCTTTCAACAGAAGATTATATAATAGTCTAGATATGACACTAAAGTTCTTTATGAATCTTTTGTAAAATCCTGCATGTCCTAAAAAGGAACGAACTTTTCTGACAGTTTTTGGGGAAGGCAAATGGGCAATTAATTCAACTTTATCCTTATCAACTTCAATTCCTTTAGAAGATATCATATGTCCTAATACTATTCCTGAGGTAACAATGTAATGACATTTTTTCTAATTTAACACAAATCCTTTTTCTTCGCATCTTTTTAAGAACTTTTTCCAAATTATCAAGATAAATTTCAAATGAATCACCAAAAATTGTTAGGTCATCCATGAAAATCTCTAAATAATGCTCAATCATATCACTAAAAATGCTTAACATGCATCTTTGGAATGTTGTCAGAGCATTACAAAGGCCAAAAGGCATTCTTCTATATGCAAAAGTACCAAAAGAACATATAAAATTGGTCTTTTCTTGATCTTCCAATACAATTGGTATTTGATTATAACCTGAATAACCATCAAGAAAATAGTAGTATGGATGTCCTGCAAGGGGAAATGATCTTTCCTAATAGCAACATTTAATTTTCTAAAATCAATACACATACATCAACTAGATGAGACTCGCGTAGGTATTAATTCACCTTTATCATTTTCAAACACTATTATTCCAAATTTCTTAGCCACAACTTGTGTAGGACATACCCACTGGCTATCAGAGATAGGATAGATAATTCCAACATCGAGCAATTTAAGGACTTCAGCTCTAACTACCTCTTTCATGTGTGGATTTAATCTTCTTTGAGGTTATTAAGAAGTTTTAGCATTATCCTCTAAATGTATTCTATGTGTACAAATTAATGGATTAAAACTTTTTATGTCCTTTAATGTCCATCCAATTGCACTTTTATGCCTTCTAAGTACTTCTGTTAACATACCTTTTTGTTCTTTAGTAAGAGACAAGGAAATTACTATTAGAAAGCTTTGCTCTTCTCCCAAAAATATGTACTTCAACCCAACAGGTAATGGTTTTAGTTCAGGTGTGGGTACTTCTTCATGGGCATTATCATTCATGGGTTTTAGCTCTTCAAATCTTGGCTTCCATCCCTTGTACCCCATTACCTGTGTACAATCAAGCAAAGAGCATATTTTAGAGATGTCATCTTTTAATTGCATGCCTGAATCAAATGAATTGACTAAACAAAATTCTAATGGATCAGAAGAACTCCTTGTTTGAAGATGATCATCTATAATGGCTTCAATTCCTTCAACTTCCTCATTTTCATCAAGGACTTCCTGTGGTTGCTTGCACATGTTAAAAACATTAAACTCTAGTGTCATGTTTCCAAATGTTAGTTTCACCACTCCATTTCTGTAATTTATCAAAGCATTAGATGTTGCTAAAAATAAACGGCCTAAAATAACAGGAATAGACTTGTAACTATTAACCATAAGTTCAGTATCCAAGACAATAAAATCCACAAGATATATGAATTTATCAACTTGAACTAACACATCTTCCACTATTCCTCTTGGAATTTTAATTGATCTATCGGCAAGTGAAATAGTTATAAAAGTTGGTTTCAACTCACCTAAGTTGAGTTACTGATAAACTGAATATGGAAGCAAATTGACACTAGCACCAAGATCAAGTAAAGCTTTTTCAATTTTATGTTCTCCAATAATGCATGAAACTGTAGGACAATCAGGGTTTTTATATTTCAACGCATTATTATTCTGAAGAATGGAGCTTACCTGATCAGTCAAATATGTTTTCTTTTTCACTTTTAGTTTCCTTTTAACAGTGCACAAGTCCTTCAAATATTTGGCATAAGAAGGAATCTGTTTGATAGTATCTAACAGAGGAATATTGACCTTCACTTGTTTCAAAATTTCAAAAATTTCAGTGTTATGGTTCAATTTCCTTTAATTTTTTAATGCTTGAGGAAATGGGGTACAAACAAGAGTTTGGTATCTTTGGTCAACTACTTCATTTTCTTGGGGTATTGGTTCATCTTCTTTCTCACAAGGTTCGGGAATTTGTTTTTCAACAACATTTCCACTCCTAAGAGTTATCCCCAGTTGTTAGTTTTCTGAACTACCTTCACTTAGACTATACTGACTCTTGGGATTTAGTTGAGGTTAAGAAGAAAATTTTTCTTTCTCGTGAATGGTGAGTGCAGAAGAAAGTTTAGCAAGAGTTTCTTTTATGTCAATCATGGTTTGATTGTTTTGTTTATTAATGACCTCTTGCTTTTCTATGAATGTATGTAGTGTTTCTTCAAGGTTTTTCCTATATGATAGGACATAAGGTGCATATCCTTGAGAATTTTGAGAGTCCTGTTGTGCCTGAGGAGGTGCTGGTTGCACAAATTGTGACTGATTATTATTCCTCCAGCTGAAATTTGGGTAATTTCTCCATCCCGGATTGAATGTATCTGAAAAAGAAGAAGTAAATAACTTTTTACAATTATTCATTGCATTTACTTGCTCATGTACAACATCTTTAAACACAAGAATCTTAGTATATTCATGTGTTGAGTATCTTAAGTCATCACAAATGCCACAAATTTCTTCATTTTGCACAGATTTGACTTCTTTTGCTTTTCCTAATTCCATTACTTCAATTTTTCTAGTCAAACTGGCAAACCTAGCATTTAGATCTTCCTCTTGACTAAAGTGATATTTTCCTCTATTAGCACTTGCAAGGTTAGATCTAATTGAATTTTCAGAAATATTAGTACCATATCAAGATTGAGAATTTTCAGCTAACTGGTTTAAATAGTCTAAAGCTTCATCAGGTTCTTTATCAAGAAACTCACCATTGCACATTATTTCCATAAATTGTTTAGTTTCAGGTGATAAACCTTCATAAAAGAAGCTTATAATACGCCATTTTTCAAAACCCTAGTGTGGGCAAGAATTTAACAAATCTTTAAACCGTTCCCAACATTGAAAATATGCTTCATTTGAATTCCAGGAAAAATTTTGGATTTGTCTTTTCATAACATTGATTTTATGTGTTAGAAAAAATTTCTTTAAGAACTCATCTTGCATTTATTGTCATGTGCCAATTGATCTTGGTTTCAAAGTGTTAAGCTAAGTTTTTGCTTTATCTTTTAAAGAAAAAAGAAATAATTTAAGCTTAACAATATCTTCAGTGTAATTTTGATCATTGAAAGCAATACATACTGTGGATAAATGCCTCTAGTATATTTTGATTAATGACTAAACTTAACATGATTATTACTTTGATTCACTAACTACTTGCCAAGCTTGATTTTATTAATGAGATTTAATGAAGCAAGAACAGTGGATGCAAAGGATCAAGGATTATGAAGGAAAACTTAAAGAAGGAGCATCATGAAGAAGGAATTCAATGAAGACCATTAGGAATCTTTTTGTAAAGAAAAGACTTTGTTTAATTCTGTAACACCCACCGTAGGGTGCCACATTTTATGTTACTTAATTACCCAAATACCCTCAAGATCATAAAAAGTGATGTTATAATAAAAATACGAGTTGTAAATTTTTTTTTCTTTTTTCTTTGATAACAATAAAATAAACTTAGCAGAAATTAAAAATATTATACATCATCACACATAATTTACATCATTATACATAACGAAAGTTCTGTCAGGATTATTTATATATAGACCAAGTTCTCAAAGTAATTAAACATAACTTAAGACTCAATATATTGCCCAAGTCTGACTACACAATTAAAAACCTTCGATGGGTCCTCCTCGCATTCCTCGACATAAATAGAATCTGTTATTACGTAAAGCTCTACGAACAGGTGTCCGCACAGACGACACGATACTTATCGCACTAGGAGTACGGTAGTAAGCTCCCCAGTACTGCCTAATGGATAGTGAAAACTCTAACTGTACATAAATATTGATACTAAAGTAGGGGTTCCCTTGATAAAGCCTACTGTAAGTAATGTTCAGGTCCCCTATATAAAATATACATTGTCGATCCAAATGAACATGTCACGCCTTCGAACCTCCACGAAACTGTAATGTCATGTATCCTAAAAAGCTGGGCATCTCCATCTTCTCAAAATTCTACGTCCCAGACGTGAGAAGTAGTTCTTCTTCTCCTTCTTGTACTGTTTCTTTCTCAACGTCTTCAGTCAATTATAAATACAATATACAAATATACATATAAAGAGGTGAGATCACCTACGCCAATACCAGTATGATAGCACAGAGATAATACAAACAACATATTATGCAAAAATATCATATCATGATCACAATTATGCCATCATCATAATGTAGAATAATAATTACCATCATGCCACTATCACTGTTTAAATCACAAAATAATTACAATAACACCATCACATAGATATAGATGCTCAGTTTCATGCATGCGTACATAAACTCAATGTCCTACTCCATAGAGCTAATACTCAAGTCGGAGAAATTGATCGAAAAGATCTAATTCTTATAACGTGCCTCGGAAATCCAAGTGCTATAATTATATCTTGCACATCTAGCACATATACGACATTCTTTGTCGATCTCGATTAAGAATAATATGTAGTCTGGTCCGGATCATCGGTGTGTTGCATCGGTCTAACTCACGGTACAAAATGAGCTACCAACTTCATTGCGAGCAACCCGCACCCCGATGCCCCAAGGTCAACAAGTGACCTACACTACGCGTATCGCACCCACTCAAGAGGTGTACGACGTTTCTCCTAGGCAATTAGCCATATACAGTCCATCGGACCATTTTCAATGCATGTGTAATGCATCAATTACCAACCAAAGTAAATTACATAATTTCTCATACAAAGTTCAAATACTATTTTACGTTCGTAAAAAAATAGATTAATGCCAACTACCGGCAAACTTCTCGATTTCTTGTACAGAATAAACATACTGATTTTCACTGTAAGTTTACTATATAATTAACAGCAAAATTATATTATCGCATTTTTCTCATTCGCAAAATATTTTTGTCATATTTTTTTTACAGTCACGTAATATTTTATTACATAAACAATGATTTGTAATATTTCTATTACGTTTAAAAAAAATTGCGTAACAATTTTTTACTGTATTAAAATGCGTAAAAATATTCTTTCATTTTTAAATCGCCTAGCGATATTTTCTACAACATTTCGATCGTGTAAAATATTTAAACATTTTAAAAATTGCGTAGAAACATTTTAACGTTTTTCAAATCGCGTAACTTAAAAATTACGTTTTTGAGTTACGTAAATCATTTTTCACCGTTTTTACCCTTCGTAAAATATTTCTTAACTTTAAAAATATTATTTTGGACTTTTCTTACAATAATATAATTTCTTACTTTATTTTCTTCCTATTCTTAGTCAAAAATTCTTTTCCGTAATATATTTTCTCAAAATCACTTTTTATTGATTTAATTTTTACAAAATCACATTTAGTTGATTTAATTATTGTTTCTAATTTTAAATTTCCTAATGTTTTCTAAAACCCAATAAATAAATTCTAACTTTTAGTAAATTTAAGTTACAAACGTTTTTAACTTTTATATTTCTAAATCACTTCTAAAAATTAATTCTCTTTAAAATAATTTGAAGTTCAACACTTTCAATCTCCTTTTCTTTTATTTATGAAAATTCCACTTGATAACACTTTAGTTCCTTTCCAATATCCTTATTTGAAAATTCTTATATTTTATAACATCAAAACATTTTTCTAAAACTATCAAAACCTTATAGATGGCCATCTAGAAATAGTAATGACAACCATGAAATATTTTTCTCTTAACTTAAATAAATTCCATTCTTGTTTCTACACAAAATAAATTCATGAAAACACAACTCCTAAAACCGTGTGCATTCTTTTTACAAAACAAACCCTTTTGTTTATTTTCTTTACTTCTCAAATCATTTAATTTTTATCATTCATGAAAATATAATTTTGTGAATACCAAATTGGTTGATGTCTTAACCGAAATTTACTTTAGTTCAAAGACTAAAAATTAACTCCATAGTTCTTAAAAAATTTCAATAATAACTTTAGTCTTGGAAGTTCAAAACCGTGACCTGCTCCATGGCCTTTGGAGCCAAAATTTTGCTTATTTCAACATACATCCATCATAATATATTCAACATATATCATCATACATATTATAAGCATACCATATAAACAAATAAAAATCATACTAAGCATGCATACACAAGTAAATCATGCAAAGCATATCAAGCATAGGCAAAAATAATCAAAGCACATAACACACATAAATTATTTATACATGACCATGGATAGAAATCCTCACATGGATTCACCATCCATCAAATATAAAACCATCTCTCACTACCATGCTTGGTTGGTGAGATGAATCTCCCTCTTACCTCTTGAAGAACCACCAAAAAGCTTGTTACTTTGTGTTTTGAACAAGATCTCCACCAACACAAGTTCTTAAACATGAAACAAATACAAGAAAATTAGTATATCAAGCTTGAATAAGAAGAACCATGGATCAAACATGGTTTAGAACATGAAAAAGAAAAGAATAAATGAAGTTTCCTTACACTTCACCAACAAAAACTCTATAACTTGATCTTAGTAAAAGTCCTTCAAGATGGAAGATTTAGAGAAAGTCTTCAACATGAAAGTTGCTTAGAATAAGATAAGGATTCAAGAAACTAGGTTGTATGAAATTAAAGAGTGATGGAGGAGAGAATTAGGGTGCTTGGCCGAATGGTCTCTTTGGGAGAGAAAAAATGAAATTTTCTTTGGTTGGTTTCTTGAAACTAAGTGAAATAGGTGAATAAGTGATAATGTGAAGTGTAAAAAATGAATTATTTGGCCTTTTAGGACTATGCATAAACATGCATTGGAGAGAATCGAAAGTGAAGTTTGAAAAACATGGTCATTAATGATCAATAGGAAAAATAATAAATTGATTCACACTTGGCTATTGTCTTCATTTTTTTTCTTTGGCCTAAAAGCCTATACTAAGTTGTCTCCCTCTTCCTTGCTTCACCAAACCGTCCCCCCTCTTCATGCACTCCAAATGTGACAAATTTCATTACCATCATTTTAAGCCATCCTAACCATTGATTAAAAGAATGGTTTGGATTAAAAAATAAGAATCTAGGTTTAGGTTATAGATAGAAGACTTCATTTGAGCCATTGGATCATTTTTGCTTGCAATCCTAACTATTGAATGTGTCTCCAAAATGAAGGGTCAAGATTACACCTTCAAACTTTACATCCAAGGGTCCAAAATGGTTGTAGTCATTTTTTATGACCAATTCTCCACCATTGATCTCAAACCAAATCCAATGGTCATTAATGATCCATCTCCACCATTGATTAATTTTACATCCAAGGGTTGATAATGGTCATAGTCATTTATAAGACTAAATCTATACCCTTGATTTAATTTCCATCCAACGGTTATAATTAATCCTATTCACTTTTAGGATCAAATCTCCACCGTTAATTAAATCAAGATTAAATCTCCAACGATAATTAAATCGATAGTGGATATCCAAACTACTAATGTTGACTTAACAGTATAGAATTTTATTATTATCTATTATAACCCCACAAAAGAATATATTTACTGTATTTTTTTATCATTCGATAATTAAATACAAAAATGTGGTTAAATACAAGAAAAAAAATTTTCTAAAAGCTTTCCTGATTCAAAGTTTAGTAAGATCCCATGTCTTCGTCTAAACAGTACAAATTTTTTCATACGTAGAAAAATTTTCACTTTGCGGGACCCACCTGGGCCCACATACACCCCCTAGGGCCCACAAACAGTAAAAAATTCATAATCACACATAAAATCACAAAAATTAGAAAACTCACAAATATCACATCAGATTACGTAAAATAATTAAGACTTTTCCGTAATAATTAAATTACCTAAAAAAAATTTTCGGCCCGAAAATTATTATTTTCCTAACATGGAGCAAATTACTCAAAAAGATCAAATATACAGACGGAATATTCAAAATAATTTTACAGTACATAGAAATCACTAAACAAGTAGAGAAATTAATTCAAAATTAGGAATGTTTTGTAATAAATAAAAGTTTGTGTTACAAATTCTCTGATTAAGCTCTCTCAAATAAGTAAAAATGGCTTTCAAAAGTAAAAATAGATTAAGAATGAAAAAGGTTAATTAATAAGTTTGTACATCTATGTGTACATCAATGTACTTTCCGTTAATTAACTAACTTTTAATGAAAACCTCAGTGTACATCTATGTATAAATGTTATACATCTATGTATACATCAATTGATTACGAACTTAATGAAAATCTCAGTGTACATCTATGTATAAGTGATTATACATCTATGTATACATCGATTGATTCTTGACTTACTTGATCAGTATGCAATTTTGCATCTGTACATCGATTGATACATCTATGTATAAACCAGAACAGAAGCAAGAACTTTTTGATATAGTTATACAATCGATTAGGTAATCGATGTATAAACTTCTGTGTTGAAAATACGAATGTGTTTCAAGAACAACATCGATGTACTCATGTGTGTATTAATCAAGAATCAAGAACTTCCAAGAACACAATCGATTAGGCAATCGATGTACACATGTTATAAAAGTGAAATTTTGTTTAATACATCTGTGTACTAATCGATTGGCTGAGAACAGAATTTTTCAAATAAATCTGTTTTGATCTTAAATAACTTGTAAAGTGTATCCAACGGATCTATTTTAAAATATACCTATATAAGGACATTGGCAAACACTTTCACAATAACAATTGATTCGAAATTGGAGATCAATCACAACAATATTGTGAGAGCTTTTCATTGAAAGAAAACAGAGTATTCTTTTCTGTAGAACTTCAAATTGTTGTATCTGATTTTAGAATCTGATTCAATCTTTTCATATTTGTAAAAGAGAGATAAGAGAGAAGGTTCTCTCACTGATGAAATCAAGAGTAGAAGGGACTCTTGGTGGTGTGCAAGAATAGAAGGAATTCTTGTGGAAATTGCAAGATTGCTTTGACTTGATAAGCTGTCATTTGGGTAGAAGGAATCCAAAAGTGAAGCTTGTGTAAAGAATCTTGTATATTGATTTTCAATAGTGGATAAAACTCACAATGGTGTGGGGACTGGATGTAGGTCACCAGAGGAGGTAGCTGAACCAGGATAAACTCGATTCGCAATTTTCTCTATCTCTTAACTCTTTATATGCTTTATTGTAGATTATTTGAATTAATCAATATGTTAGGGATGTTTGCATGATTTGATTAGTTTATAATCTTGTTTATATCTGAAATCATAATTACTATTAATATTCTTTTTAAGTTTCAAGTCTTGATTGTAATATATCTTGCAAAAACACATTTTGGTTTGTTAGTTGACAAAATCTTTTTCATAATTAAAGAAAACAATCAGTTTTTGCAAAAAGGGGAATAAGTTTCGAAAAGTTTTATTACTCAGTTCAACCCCCCCCCCCTTCTTGAGTATTCAGAAACCACAACCAACAGGTAGTACCAGAGCTTACACTCTTGTGTAAAGCTTAACAGCTTAAGAGGATGGCTTTAAATGACATCTTGGGAGAAGGGGCTTCCTTGGCAAGACCCCCTGCTTTCAATGGCAATGCCTATATGTATTGGAAAGAAAGAATGTTAATATTCCTTGAGGCAAGTGGCATTGACGTATTAGATGCTGTTGAGAATGGTCCATACATTCCTCACACTCTTGATGCAAATGGCACCAAGAAAGAAAAACTAAGAAGTGAATGGGATAATGATGACAAAAAGAAAGTAGGTTATAATGCTAAAGCTAAAAATATTATAACTTCTGCCTTGAGTTATGATGAATTTTTCAGGGTTTCAAATTGTAAGACTGCCAAGCAAATTTGGGATACGCTGCAAATTACTCATGAAGGAACCAGTGATGTAAAGAGAGCAAGAATGAACTCACTCATGCACGAGTATGAACTCTTTCACATGAAGAATGGTGAAGACATCAATGATATGCAAAGGAGGTTCACTCACATAGTGAACCAGCTGAATGGACTTGGAAAGAGCATTTCAGTTGAACAACAAATCAACAAAATCATGAGATGTTTGACAAGAGAATGGTAACCAAAAATTACTGCTATAGCTGAATCAAAGGACTTAGCAACCATGAATATTGCTACACTATTGGAAAACTTAAAGAGCACGAGATGGAGTTGCATAGATTGAATGATCATGAAGAGAAGGAGAAAAAGAAAAGAGGCTTGTCACTTAAAGCACATGTCTCCAAAGAAAGCCTTGAAAGTGATGAAGATGAAGAAGTTGAAGAAGATGGTGAATCTAAAGACGATATGGGACTGCTAGTTAGAAAGTTCAAGAGATTCCTCAAAAAGAATAAAACCTTCAACAAAAGGCCCTCAAATTTCTTTTCCAAGAAGAACACTTCAAAAGCTGAAAGTTCAACATCAAATATGAAGTGCTATAAATGTGGCAAACCTGGACATTATAAAAATGAGTGTCCTAAACTTCAAAAGAAGGACAAGCATGACAATCATGAGTCCAAGGACAAGAAGAATAGAAAGCCAAGAAGAGCATACATAGCATGGGAGGAGAATGATATGGATTCCTCTAAAGATTCTGAGGAAAAAGAGGCCAATCTTTGTCTCATGACTAATCATCAAAGTGATAATGAAGATGAGGTAAATGAAATCCCCCTACCTTTGATAAACTACAAGATGCTTTTGATGAATTGCATAGTGAATATCTGAAAACTGCTAAGCAGTTAATATCATCTAAGAAAGTCATTGCTAAACAATGTAGTGAATATGCATCTCTTCATATTAAGATTAAAGAATTAGAAACTAAGAACAATAAGCTAAATGCATCCAGTTCTACATGTTCTAATTGCAATATTCTGGAAAAAAAGTGGAAAAACTGAAAACCACTCTATCTAAATTTACAATGGGAAGAGATAATCTAAATGCTATACTAGGACAGCAAAAAGGAGTGTATGACAAAGCTGGAATAGGATATAAACTAGCATTGTATGAAAAGATTTTTAAGAAACTCTTTGCTGCACCTAAATCCTCTACTAGTCCTTTTGTTAAATGTTTTTATTGTGCAAGAAAAGGACATACAACTTCTACATGCTATTTTAGAAATCCTTCAAGGATTAATGTTAAACAAATCTGGGTTCCCAAGGGAACATATGTGATGACTAATACCAAAGCACCCAACAAAACTTGGGTACCTAAGTCAAATGCTTAAAATCCGTTTTGTAGGTGTGCTTGAGAGCCAAAAGCTCAAATTGGTATTGATAGTGCTGCCTTGATAGTGGCTGCTCCAAGCATATGACTGGAGATATTACAAAGTTCTCATCCTTCACTCCCAAACAAGGTGGAGAATTTCAAAATGAAGAATTTGATAATTTCTGTGAAGAGTTAGGAATTCAACATAATTCTTCTGCTCCAAGAACTCCACAACAAAATGGAGTTGTAGAAAGGAAAAGCAGATCTTTAGAAGAAATAGCAAGAACTATGTTGAATGACTCAAACATGCCAAAATATTTTTGGGCAGATGCTGTAAACACAGCCTGCTATTTAATGAATAGAGTCTTGATTAGATCAATTTTGAAAAAGACTCTATATGAACTCTATAAAGGTAGAAAACCAAATGTTTCACACTTCTATGTCTTTGGGTGTAAATATTTTGTACTAAATAAGGACAATTTAGGAAAGTTTGATTCTAAAGCTGATAAAGGAATCTTTCTAGGCTATTCATCATCTAGTAAAGCTTTTAGAATCTTTAATAGAAGAACACAAACAATTGAAGAATCTGTATATGTTACATTTGATGAAACTAACCCCAAAAGGTTGGGAAAGGAATTTATTGATGATGTTGCAGAAACTTTAGAAGAGATTTAACTTGAGGAAAAGCAGGACAATGTCAAAGTGGATGAAGTAGTGGAAATTCCAGCAGAAGCTCAACTTGAAAATCTACCCAAAGAATGGAAAACTGCAAGAAATCACCCTCTGGACAACATAATTGGTGAAATATCCAAAGGGGTAACCACTAGACATTCCTTAAGAAATGTATGCAATAATATGGCTTTTATATCACAAGTAGAACCAAAAACTATAAATGAAGCAATTATTGATGAAAACTGAACTATGGCAATGCAAGAAGAACTTAATCAGTTTGAAAGAAATAAAGTTTGGAAACTTGTTCCAAAACCCAAGGATAAACAAATAATTGGTACAAAATGGGTGTTTAGGAATAAGCTTGATGAAAATGGTATCATAGTAAGGAATAAAGCTAGATTAGTAGCCAAAGGCTATAAGCAAGAAGAAGGAATTGACTATGATGAGACATATGCACCTGTGGCTAGATTAGAAGCCATTAGAATGTTATTAGCTTATGCATGTATTATGGATTTTAAATTGTATCAAATGGATGTTAAGAGTGCATTCCTAAATGGATATATACAAGAAGAAGTGTATGTTGGTCAACCCCCTAGTTTTGAAATAAATGAACTTCCTAATTATGTGTATAAACTCACTAAAGCTTTATATGGACTTAAACAAGCTCCAAGAGCTTGGTATGAAAGGCTAAGTAATTTCTTACTTCAAAAGGGTTTTATAAGAGGAAAACTTGACACAATACTATCCACTAAAAGAAAAGCACAAAACATACTACTTGTTCAAATTTATGTTAATGATATTATATTTGGTGCTACTAATGAATCCTTATGTAAGGAATTTACCAAATTAATGCAAAATGAGTTTGAAATGTCTATGATGGGAGAGCTTACATTCTTTCTTGGACTACAAATCAAACAATGTGATGATGGGACTTTCATAAGCCAAACTAAGTACTGCAAAGAATTATTGAAGAAGTTTGGAATGGAGAATGCAAAGGAAATGGCTACTCCAATGAGTTCATCATACTACTTGGACAAAGATGAGAAAGGTAAATCAGTAGATGTTTCCAAGTACAAAGGTATGATTAGTTCTTTACTCTATTTAACTGCAAATAGACCTGATATAATGTTCAATGTTTGTATATGTGCTAGATATCAATCTGATCCTAAGGAATCACACTTATCTACTTTAAAAAGAATTATGAAATACTTATTAGGAACTAAAGAAATGGGTTTATGGTATGCTAAAGGATTAACATGTAACTTAGTAGGATATTCTGATTCTGACTTTGCTGGATGCAAGTTAGATAGGAAGAGTACTAGTGGAACTTGTTACCTTCTGGGAAACTTATTAGTTTCCTGGTTTAGTAAGAAACAAACAAGTGTAGCTTTGTCCACTGCTGAAGCAGAATATGTTGCAGCAGGAAGTTATTGTACACAAATTCTTTGGATGAAACAATAACTTATGGACTATGGTCCCATAACGCATTCAAGAACCAAACATATTGAGATAAGACATCATTTCATAAGGGATCATATTCAAAGTAGAGATATAATCATTGAATATGTTGATACAACTAAGCAATTAGTTGATATATTTACTAAACCATTGGCTAACGAAAGCTTTTTCTACATAAGAAGAGAGTTAGGAATAATTGATCCTACCTATGTTTGATGTTTTGAATGTTAAATGCATTATAATTAGATGTTTGATGCCTATACATCGATTACACAATCGATTTATTTAGACAAAATGCTTAATCTAAAATGTTGGTACACAGATTAGGTAATCTATGTACAAACGTATAAATTCATTTTAAGTGTCTTTACATCGATTAGATAATCAATTGATACAAATATTGTTGTTTTAAAATAATTAAAACATCGATTTGAACATCGATTGACTGCACAAATTGGAAAACATGACTCTCTGGAAGTCATTATACATCGATTAGAAAATCGATTCATTTAATGAAATAAATACTGGAAGTCATTATAAATCGATTGCTAAATCAATTATTTTGATAAAATAGGTACAGGGTATCTTATACATCGATTGAAACATCGATTGTATAATAGTTTCAAAATTTATGTCTCTCTGACTTATCATATACATCGATTAATACATCGATTGAGTTCAAGTTTTCTGAACTTGATACTCTACACTTAAGAATACATTGATTTGAACATCAATTATATGTATACTGAAATTGTTAGAATTTCTGCAATTGCTTATACATTGATTTATACATCGATTGTGTATGCTACAATTGCTTATATATCGATTCACACATTGATTGAGTTCAAGTATTCAGAACTTGATACTCTAACTTAGCTTATACATCGATTAATACATTGATGTATCTGGTTTAAAATTAAAATCCTAATCCTAAGTACATCGATTAGCACGTGTGTACTGGAGGAAAAACTCCTTAATACATCGATTAGGAAATCTATTGATTAATCTGGGTTTATAAATTTCAACCTTTCCCTCTAAATCTTTCACTTTCTTAAATCCAAATATCACTCATACGAACCCTAGCAGAGCTCGAAATCGTTTCCAATGGCTCGTGTGAAACAACCTCAACCCTCTACACCTATTCCCTCTCATTCCACGTCTTCCTCCTCAACTCAATCCTTCTCTTCTCACTCTGTTTCACTCATTGCAACCCCTACACGCCCTAAAAGAAAAACAACTGAGAAAGCTCAGTCTTCTCAAAGGAATGACAAGCTTCCAATCCAAAGCTTGAAGAAGATACAAGATAAAGGGAAAAAGATTACTGAATCTTCAAGACCAGCACCCCAGAAACAAAAGAAGAAGAAGAAAGTGGCGAAGGAAACACCCAAGAAGAAGACTGCTCAAAAAAAGAGAAAAAGGATAGAAGATGATGATGATGATGATGAAGGAGCCACTGAGAATGAACTTCTTAAAAGGTATTTTTCTAATGAGGAACACATTATGCGTTACAAGAGTGACTTCAAGAATAGGGACATTCATGAGGCTAGGACTGTAGATTTCCATTACTTTGAGGAAAATGAATTCACGTTTCATAAGATTTTAGAGGAATAGAATCTGAGTCAATTTCTGAAAATAAGGAGTGACATTTATCCTACATTAATCAAAGCTTTTTACTGTACTTTTGAGATAGATAATGATGGATTTTCTGCTGAAGTGAAGAACACAAAAATTGAGATGACTTTTGTTGAGTTTGCTAAATTTACTGGACTTGATTACAAGGGAAGTAATCATGCTTGCACTGGACCTGACAATGTATGGATCAAGAATTTTGATAGGGAAGAAGCAAAGAAGGTGCTTCTAATTGAAAATGCACCAAAAGGAAGACTGATCAACATCAGCTTTATACAGATTCAGCATAGGCTCCTGCAATATGTGCTGGGCAGGATGCTACTACCTAGATCTGGTAATCATGCAGTGTTGCAAAATAATGATATTTTGCTACTCTGGGCTATGATACAGAGGAAGTAGATGAGTTGGAGCTTCATAATTGCTAGACGCATGCTGGATTGTAAAATCAGTGAGCTACCTTACCCTATCCTGGACTTGTGGTGAGGTTACTAGAACATTTTGGTGTCTCTTTGGACAATGAAGAGAAGTTTCAGTCTAGGGAGGCAACTCACAAGTTTGGTAAAGGAACCATTAGCAAGATGAAGTTTGCTAAAGCTAATGGAGAGTGGGTTAGGACAGCTGGTGAAGAACAAAGAACTGCTGTGGACAACTCTGAGATGGACAGCAAGATAGACAAGCTGCTCCAAATGTTTCAAAGTTTTGAGGCTAGGCAAACCAAACACCATATAGTGAAGAAACAGTCTATTGACTATCTGTGTTTGCTACGCAACAATGAAGATGTATTTTGATGATAACAAACATGAGGATGATGAGAAGACCAAGTCCAAGTATTTAAAGATTAGCTTTAGGACTTAGGATCTATCATGTATGGAGCTGTTAATTAAATATCTCAAATGATTAAAGATAACCTAAACTGAAAGTTTTAAAAGATCAAATGTTTTAAAAGTTAAAAACAAGCATTTCAAGCTTTTTGGAAAGGATTTTAAATCGTTTTTAATCGAGGTATTTGAATACCTCAATATGGTATTCGAATAACTCCGATTCAGAATCGATATTCTTTCATTGTGCTAAAGCGAGGCATTCGAATACCCCATATGGTATTCGAATACCCCGATTCAGAATGAACCGTTTTAAATGAGGCATTCGAATACCCCATATGGTATTCGAATACCCCGCTTTCTAAACATGCCTTATTTTAATGAGGTATTCGAATACCCTTGATCGGTATTCGAATAACTCTAACTTAAGCGCTTTTTAAAAGAGTTTTTGACAGAGGTATTCGAATACCTCCTTCGTGCATTCGAATACCCCACGAGAAACAGAGCCACGTTTTTAAACAAAGATACGAAGAATCGAAAGTTTTTAATGTTATTAATTGCTCCCAACGGCCATATTCTTCCACGAGCTCTATAAATAGAGGCCTGGGACTTCTCTGAAAACTCCCTTTACATTGTGATCATTTTTGCTTGCTTGAAAACGTGCTCTACCTTATTCTCTCTTTATTTTCTGAACTTATAATTGCTTAACTCTTGAGATATTTGAGAAACAGCTCCTTAGTGCTTCAATTTGTATTTATCTACTCTTAGCGAGAGTTTCACTTCATCTCTTTATCTATTTCTATATATTGAGGGTGAGGTATCCCCAAGGATTGTATAAGGGTGAGGTATCCCTTTTGTTTGATTGAGGCTTGAGCACAAGGGTAGAGTTTCCCTGTGTGTGAAAAGTGCTCCGTATTGTAAAGGTCGCAAGCACCTGTTGTTTAAGCTTGTCTTGAATAGTGAAAATCTCGAACAGTGTTTCGGGGACTGGACGTAGGCCACAAGTGGTTGGTGGTCGAACCAGGATAAATACTGTGCCTGTTTTTCTTTCCCTTATTCTCTTTATTTTATGCACGTTATTTATTGATTCCTGCAATTTATTTATTACTTGTTCTTCTTTTTTTTTCTCATCTCTTCCACATTCTTTAATAATTATATTGAGCAAAATTTATTTGTGTAAAGCTTTTGCAAAAGTTTTTGTTACTCAATTCACCCCCCCTCTTGAGTACTGGAAGCCACTTGGTAACAAGTGGTATCAGAGCTAGACTCTTGTATAAAGAGCTTAGCCGCTTCAAGAGAACATGGCTTCCTTAAATGGTTTTTCTGAGGGATCTTCCATAAACCGACCACCCTTTTTCAATGGGGATGGTTACGCATATTGGAAGGAAAGAATGAAAATCTTCATCGAAGCTATTGATCTAGATGTGTGGGATGCTGTCGAAAACGGCGCATTTATACCTACACGCGTTGTCGATGGTGTAAAAACCGAGACACCTAGAAGTGATTGGTCTGATGAGGATAAAAGAAAAGTCCAATATAATTTAAAAGCTAAAAACATCATTACCACTGCCTTGGGGTATGATGAGTTTTTTAGAATTTCTAATTGCAAAACCGCTAAAGAAATGTGGGACACTTTACAAGTCACCCATGAGGGTACTAGTGAAGTTAAGAGGTCGAGAATCAATTCTCTAACTCGCGAATATGAACTGTTTAGAATGAACCAAGGAGAAAGCATTCAAGAAATGCAAAAGAGGTTCACCCACATTGTTAATCATCTTGCATCTTTAGGAAAAAGTTTTACTAACGAAGATTTGATTAATAAAGTGTTAAGGTGTTTAAGCAGGATTTGGCAGCCCAAGGTGACAAAGAATTTCAGAATCAAGGGACTTGACAACCATGTCATTAGCCACCCTTTTTGGAAAACTTCATGAGCACGAACTAGAACGAGCGTATTAAGTCAAAGCGAAGAAAATGATAAAAAGAAAAAGGGGATAGCGCTTAAAGCCACTTCCACAACAATTGACAATGATGATGAAGAAGATGAGGAAAGCTCAAAAAACATTGAGGTAAACGAAGAAAATCTCAGTCTGTTAGTTAAAAAATTTGGTAAATTTCTCAAGAAAAAGGGAATGCAAAGAAGACCTCCCTTCCTCCGAAGAAGACTCATTACAAAGGCGAAGGAGCTTCATCAACACCTACTTGCTATGAATGTGGCAAGCCCGGTCACATGAAAATGGAATGCCCGCTTTACCAAAAGAAGAAAGAGAGACTTGAGAAGAAGCCCTTCAAAGAAAGAAAAGCAAGAAAAGCCTATATAGCATGGGATGAAAACGACATGGATTCAACTGACACTCGGATAGCGAAGAAGCTCAACTCGTCTCATGGCCAAAGGAGAAGAAGAAGAAAGCGAAAATGAGGTAAGTTCTAACTCTACTTTATCGCCTCTTATGATGAGTTACAAGATGCCTTTGAAGAATTGCATGACGAATCAATAAAACTCACAAAACAAATTTCTTCTTCTAAGAAAAAAAAATTTTCTTTAGAAAATAAAATTCTTATTTTAAATAAAGAGATTGAAGAACTAAAAATTGAAAATGAAACTTTGGGAATTATTGATGCATGCTCATCTCATCCCTCACATGCTTCTACTTCTTATTCTTGTTCTTCATGTCACACACTTGAGAAAGAAATTGAAGACTTAAAAAATACCCTTGCCAAATTCACTTCTGGGAGAGATAATCTAAATATTATATTAGGGAAACAAAGGGTTGTTTTTGAAAAAGCTGGAATTGGCTATAACCCGAAAAATCAACATAAATCTTATAAAAATTTTTTCGTTTATTCAAATACTTCCAGCAGTCCATTTATTAAATGCTTTTACTGTGGAAAGAAAGGTCATAGTGCTTCAACATGCAATGCTAGAAAGAATATTAACACAAAAATTGGGACAAAAATGGTTTGGGTTCCAAAGGGTACATTGCCTAAAACTGACACTCAAGGACCCAAGAAAATTTGGGTACCAAAAAGTTAAAAATTAAAATTGTGTTGTAGGTGTGCTTGAAAGCCAGGAGCTCAAATTGGTATCTCGACAGTAATTGTTCCAAGCACATGACCGGAGACGACTCAAAATTCACCATGTTTATTCCCAAGAATCATGGACATGTTACTTATGGAGACAACAACAAGGAAAAATTCTTGGAGTCGGAAAAGTTGGCAAGAATCCAAATTCCTCTATTGAAAATGTGTTGCTTGTTGAAGGCTTAAAACATAACCTTCTTAGTATTAGCCAATTATGTGACAAAGGTAACAAGGTAATTTTTGATTCAAATTGTTGCATAATTGAAGATAAAAATGATAAACATGTTAAATTCATTGGTCATAGAATAAATAACATTTATATGATTAGCCTTGATGATATATCTTCAAATGATGCGAAATGCCTTTTAAGTAAGAATGATGATTCTTGGCTATGGCATAGGAGAATTGCACACATTCACATGGATCACCTAAGGAAGTTGGTCTCTAAAGAGCTAGTAATTGGACTACCAAAGCTTAATTTTATTAAAGATAAATTATGTGATGCATGTCAAAAGGGTAAACAAATAAAGGTCTCTTTTAAATCAAAAAATATAGTTTCAACTACTAGACCTTTACAACTTTTGCACATGGATTTATTTGGACCCTCTAGAACTATGAGCTTTGGTGGGAATTACTATGCTTTAGTGATTGTGGATGATTTTTCTAGGTTTACATGGACTTTATTTCTTGCAAATAAAAATGATGCATTTCTAGCATTTAAAAGACTTGCCAAAGTTATTCAAAACGAAAAAGGTTTTCAAATTTCTTCTATAAGAAGTGATCATGGTGGCGAATTTGAAAACAATGTTTTTGAAAATTATTGTGATGAACATGGCATTAATCATAATTTCTCTGCCCCTAGAACTCCACAACAAAATGGAGTTGTAGAAAGGAAAAACCGTTCTTTAGAAGAAATGGCGAGAACTATGCTTAATGAGGCTCGCTTCTTCCTAAGTATTTTTGGGCGGATCTTTGTAAATACAACTTGTTATGTTATGAACAGGGCCCTTATAAGGCCTATTTTAAAGAAAACCCCATATGAATTATACAAGGGAAGAAAGCCAAATGTCGCACATTTTCATGTTTTTGGTTGCAAATGTTTTGTTTTAAATAATGGAAAAGATAACCTAGGCAAGTTTGATGCTAAGTCTGATGAAGGTATATTTCTTGGTTATTCAAATCATAGTAAGGCTTTTCGTATATATAATAAAAGAACTATGACTATTGAAGAATCTATACATGTTGCATTTGATGAAACTGACCCAAATGGATCGAGAAAGGATCTTGTTATTGATGATGTTGCAGAAGCCTTAGCGGAAACACATTTGGATAGCAAGGAAAAAGAAATCAAGGAGCAAGAAGATAAACAAAGACAAGAGGATTCACAAGCTTTGGAGCTTCCCAAAGAATGGCGTACCTCAAAGTATCATCCGCTTGATCAAGTAATAGGTGATGTATCCAAAGGTGTACTCATTTAATCGGGTAAGCTTTAATCTTCAAAATTGCTTCTGGACGTAATATTTGGTGTTTTTCTATCTAAGTTATTTGAATACCTTCATCTGGTATTCGAATACCATCATGCTTTCATGATTTATTAACCAGGAGTATTCGAATACCTTAGTGGTTATTCGAATACCCTGAAGCCTCTTGCTATCAGGCTTTTGTTCCTGTCTCTGGTGTATTCGAATACCCTAAGCAGTATTCGAATACCTGCTTATCTGGGCCAATCCTTTTTGGACAGAGGTATTCGAATACCTACAGAGGTATTCGAATACCTTCTTTCAAGAGAGCCCTGACCTTTGCGTTTCCAAACAGCAGTATTCGAATACCAATTGAGGTATTCGAATACCTCAGGTCTGAGCTTTATATAAGCCCCTTCGTTCACCCGTTCACTCATCTCATTTTTCATTTCTTCTCTCTCGTTTTTCATCTCCTATTCGAATACCTGATCCCTCGTATCACCCAACCGTCACTCCCTCTCTTTTCAAACCCATTCCTCTCATCTTCAACCTTCATCCATGGCTTCCTCCTCCAAACGTGCTCGCACAAAAACCGCGCCTTGCAACAACCCATTGGATCTGCGAAGGCTCTCCTCTCACCCAGAAACTCTTGGCCGATTCATCTCTCATTTCCGAGAACGTAACCTTGTGCAGCCCAAGTACCTGGATTTGGCCTTCTTTGAAAAAGAAGGTGGCTTTGATTTCCTACACCAGCTGGACATCCAGGGCGTGCTACGTTTTTGCTCCTATAAGGAGGTCCTCTATCCCGATTTGGTCAAAATGTTTTACTGCAACTTGAGGATTGAAGGATTGGAACTTCATTCTGACGTCTGTGATCAGCACATTGTGATCACTCCTCAGGACTGGGTTCGCTTCTTCGGATTAGAATCTGCTGGCCGTAACAATGAAGACTGTGAAGAGTTTGTCCAGCGGTTCGACAAGATTCGAGCCATTGAAGATGTCCTTAGACCTGGGTTGGCATTACCTCCGACTCAAAAGGGAGTCAAAGGGGGCATGATGAAGAGCCAGGACAGGCTCTTACATTATGCTTATGCCCACATCTTAGCTCCTAGAGGTGGGAACTACGCCTACCTGAGTGAAGATGATGTGTTTATGCTGTGGATCCTGAAGAAAGGATACCAGATAAACTGGCCCGTATTCATTATGAAGCATATGATGAGAGCTAAGGGAAAAGAACGCTCAGAGCTACCTTATGGGGTGATCATCACTGCCTTCCTAGGCAAGTATCCGCAAATTGTGGAGACCAAGCGAAAAACTCAGCTGACCCACCATAATGTGTTTGGCTCTTATACGCTGAACCGAATGAAGATGATAAAGACCGATGAAGGTTGGGTATTCCCGCTGAAGTTGACGATGATGAGGACGACCCACCGATCCCGCCGCCGCCCTCGCTGCTGCGCCGTTCCGCTTGCTCCGCAGCCCCCGCCTGCCTCGCTTCCGGCCCCGCCGCCCCCGCTTCGCCGCCGGTTCGGTCACTCTGGATCAAGTCATGGCCACTTTACTGTGCCAACCGTGCTTACATGGAGGATAACCGAGCTTATTTGGAACACACCTTCTCAGTTTTGACAGACTTGATGGTGTTGAGCGTGAGCAAGCTGCTTTGCGGGCTTTGCTATCTTCACGGGGTTCTGAGTCCCCTCCTCCTCCGCCAGATGCCTCTTTCTAGGCTTTGTTCTTGTTTGGATGTTTTTTTGTATTAGTATGTTAACTCTTTCATTACATTATGTATATCGGCTAAATTATTAATACAATCGTTTCTCTTTATGCTTATTGCCTCCTTTATGCATTATATTTTGTTGTATCTTTTGATTATGCCAAAGGGGAGAAAAATATAACTATGAGAAAAGACAGTTTAAAATAACTATTATTGGATTCCAACATTAAGGGGGAGCTACGCCACGCACATATTAGATATAAATGTAAGCCTCTTACTTTGTGAATTCCAATTATTTCTGTACTGATGCTTTTCTCTATGATAGTTTGTCATCATCAAAAAGGGGAGAATGTGTTTGCTACGCAACAATGAAGATGTATTTTGATGATAACAAACATGAGGATGATGAGAAGACCAAGTCCAAGTATTTAAAGATTAGCTTTAGGACTTAGGATCTATCATGTATGGAGTCATAATTAAATATCTCAAATGATTAAAGATAACCTAAACTGAAAGTTTTAAAAGATCAAATGTTTTAAAAGTTAAAAACAAGCATTTCAAGCTTTTTGGAAAGGATTTTAAATCGTTTTTAATCGAGGTATTTGAATACCTCAATATGGTATTCGAATAACCTGATTCGTAACTGATATTCTTCTGCTGTGCTAAAACAGAGGCATTCGAATACCCCATATGGTATTCGAATACCCCGATTGTAATGAACCGTTTTAAATGAGGCATTCGAATACCCCATATGGTATTCGAATACCCTGCTTTCTAAACATGCCTTATTTTAATGAGGTATTCGAATACCCTTGACTGGTATTCGAATAACTCTAACTTAAGCAGTTTTTTAAAAGAGTTTTTGACAGAGGTATTCGAATACCTCCTTCAGGCATTCGAATACCCCACGAGAAACAGAGCTACGTTTTTAAACAGCATACGAAGAATCAGAAAGTTTTTAATGTTATTAATTGCTCCCAACGGCCATATTCTTCCACGAGCTCTATAAATAGAGGCCTGGGACTTCTCTGAAAACTCCCTTAACATTGTGATCATTTTTGCTTGCTTGAAAACGTGCTCTACCTTATTCTCTCTTTATTTTCTGAACTTATAATTGCTTAACTCTTGAGATATTTGAGAAACAAATTTCCTTAGTGCTTCAATTTGTATTTATCTACTCTTAGCGAGAGTTTCACTTCATCTCTTTATCTATTTCTCGTATATTGAGGGTGAGGTATCCCCAAGGATTGTATAAGGGTGAGGTATCCCTTTTGTTTGATTGAGGCTTGAGCACAAGAGTAGAGTTTCCCGTGTGTGAAAAGTGCTCCGTATTGTAAAGGTCGCAAGCACCTGTTGTTTAAGCTTGTCTTGAATAGTGAAAATCTCGACAGTGTTTCGGGACTTTGGACGTAGGCCACAAGTGGTTGGTGGTCGAACCAGGATAAATACTGTGCCTGTTTTTCTTTCCCTTATTCTCTTTATTTTATGCACGTTATTTATTGATTCCTGCAATTTATTTATTACTTGTTCTTCTTTTTTTTTCTCATCTCTTCCACATTCTTTAATAATTATATTGAGCAAAATTTATTTGTGTAAAGCTTTTGCAAAAGTTTTTGTTACTCAATTCACCCCCCCTCTTGAGTACTGGAAGCCACTTGGTAACACTATCTAGGTCTTAGACTAAATACATTGGAAGGCCAAATGGCCACTCTGCACCAACATTTAGGTATTTCCATCACTACACCTCCAGAAGTTCATCCAACTTCTGAAGATGTTGTGAATATAGCTAGAGAAGCTGCTGCTGCTGCTGCTGCACCTGAAGAGGAAGGCAATCCTGAAGAGCAAGCAACCCAAGCTTCAACACACACTGAAGAACCAAGGACCAATGAAGATATTTAGATCTTAGGGTGTCTTGTGTGTATTTAGAATGATGTTAGTATTTTTTTTAACAATGATGAATATAATTTGTTTTGATTATGCTGATATCACTGAATGATCAAATTTCTCATATATTACCTGTTTTAAATACTTTAAATCTCCTATACATATTCTTTTTGATAATGAGAAAGGGGCAGAATGAATGCCATACTATTAAATGAGTACCATACTACTAAATAATGATGCAATGATCCTATGCATGTTCAAATGATATGAACTGTCAATTAGACAGGGAGAGTAAGTGGTAAACAACTGCTGCATTTTTAATTACTCTAATATTTACTCTGATATTTCTAATTACTTCCTAAGATATTTTGAATGATAAACATGTTATGTATAGTAAGTTTGTCATCAATCAAAAAGGGGGAGTTTGTGGATAAATGCCTCTAGTATGTTTTGATTAATGACTAAACTTAACATGATTATTACTTTGATTCACTAACTACTTGCCAAGCTTGATTTTATTAACGAGATTTAATGAAGCAAGAACAGTGGATGCAAAGGATCAAGGATCATGAAGGAAAACTTAAGAAGGAGTATCATGAAGAAGGAATTCAATGAAGACCATTACGAATCTTTTTGTAAAGAAAAGACTTTGTTTAATTCTCTGATTAAGCTCTCTCAAATAAGTAAAAATAGTTTTCAAAAGTAAAAATAGATTAAGAATGAAAAAGGTTAATTAATAAGTTTGTACATCTATGTGTACATCAATGTACTTTCCGTTAATTAACTAACTTTTAATGAAAACCTCAGTGTACATCTATGTATAAATGTTATACATCTATGTATACATCAATTGATTACGAACTTAATGAAAATCTCAATGTACATCTATGTATAAGTGATTATACATCTATGTATACATCGATTGATTCTGGACTTACTTGATCAGTATGCAATTTTGCATCTGTACATCGATTGATACATCTATGTATAAACCAGAACAGAAGCAAGAACTTTTTGATATAGTTATACAATCGATTAGGTAATCAATGTATAAACTTATGTGCTGAAAATACGAATGTGTTTCAAGAACAACATTGATGTACTCATGTGTGTGTTAATCAAGAATCAAGAACTTCCAAGAACATAATCGATTAGGCAATCGATGTACACATGTTATAAAAGTGAAATTTTGTTTAATACATCTGTGTACTAATCAATTGACTGAGAATAGAATTTTTTAGATAAATCTTTTTGATCTTAACTAACTTGTAAAGTGTATCCAACGGATCTATTTTAAAATATACCTATATAAGGACATTGGCAAACACTTTCACAATAACAATTGATTCGAAATTGGAGATCAATCACAAAAATACTGTGAGAGCTTTTCATTGAAAGAAAACAGAGTATTCTTTTATGTAGAACTTCAAATTGTTGTATCCGATTTTAGAATCTGATTCAATCTTTTCATATTTGTAAAGAGAGATAAGAGAGGGTTCTCTCGTGATGAAATCAAGACTAGAAGGGACTCTTGGTGTTTGTGCAAGAATAGAAGGAATTCTTGTGGGAATTGCAAGATTGCTTTGACTTGATAAGTCGTCATTTGGGTAGAAGGAATCCGTAAGTGAAGCTTGTGTAAAGAATCATGTATATTGATTTTCAATAGTGGATAAAATTCACAGTGGTGTGGGGACTGGATGTAGGTTACCAGAGGAGGTAGCTGAACCAGGATAAACTCGGTTTACAATTTTCTCTATCCCTTAACTCTTTATATGCTTTATTGTAGATTATTTGAATTAATCAATATGTTAGGGATGTTTGCATGATTTGATTAGTTTATAATCTTGTTCATATCTGAAATCATAATTACTGTTAATATTCTTTTTAAGTTTCAAGTCTTGATTGTAATATATCCTGCAAAAACACATTTTGGTTTGTTAGTTGACAAAATCTTTTTCATAATTAAAGAAAACAATCAGTGTTTTCAAAAAGGGGAATAAGTTTCGAAAAGTTTTATTACTCAATTCAACTCCCCTTCTTGAGTATTTAGAAGCCACAACCAACACATACTTCCTCAAATTATTTCAGATGTAAATATAGGCTTTCAGATTTTAAACCATGAAAATTAAGAAGTAAAGAAATCATACCTGACTTAAATCTAAAATTGTTGGCATTGAGCGGAAAGATAAAACATGATGGATTAAAATTTCGAGGTGGTTGCAAATATTCACGCAAGGTTTGCAACGGTTGATTTTCATGTTCATCATGTACACTTTCATTTTCAGTCATTGTGTCAATTGTGTGTGATTGTGATTCAAACAAAACAATATATAAAGTGTAACACCCCTTGATGTAGCAACCGGAGCGTAATCGTCATTACACCGTAGTTACTAAATCCAAGTGTGTTACAGATATGATAACAGTAATTTAAATCCCCAAGAGAGTATTTTTTTTTTATGAAATTTGCATAAGTAGAAAATACGAGCCTCGAATGAAATATAAATATATTCAACCCATAATACAACCACTGAAATAAAATCATATTCCTTATATATATATTTTATAGTCAATTTACACAAATCACTAATGACATAGAATATAATAATTACAGAGTCCAATAAAATACAGCGGGAATAAAAACACTAAAGGGGGGAAAAGTAGTAACCCAGAGATGGGTACTACCAGCAGACAAAGCCGCAACCCCATATGTACATGACGCACGGCGTCCCAGATAATGTAACACCCTCCATAGAGCGTCACATTTTAAATAAAACATAAAACCAAATGAAATCATTTTATAAAAGCTTTGAGTTTTAAAAGATAAATTTTAAAATATCTTTTTGCGGAAATATAAACTTACCAAAAATTATAAGAAAAACCGAAATTAAATTGAATTGATTAATACACATATTATAAATACCACCAAATATTCATTATAGAAGTAAAACATGTAATTTACAGACTCAGAGAAACAATAGTCACCCCAAAGACGGTACTACTTGATAGCACCAGAACAACACTAACGAAAAAAAAAACCCAACCTACAAGATCCATGTCTCCACCAACTGCATCCTGTTGAAGTCTGAAGGTCACTCTTCGACGCCGTCACCATCTTCAGAATATGGCCTCCAATAGGTTTACTCCGCCTACTATACGATTTTAACAATACAACACAACACAGCAATACAGTAAAGAGGTGAGATCCCCTTTCACCAATACCAGTACGGTAGCAAAGAATTATACGAATGACAAAGTCATTCCATACACACAGATATCACAAATACCATCATGTTATCAATTTATAAATAAATCAAATAAGCATATAATAAATAACAACATAGAATATCATGGATAAAAAAATATAAGAAATAACCACATATAAGATCATAAATAAAAAAAAATTAATAAAAAAAATTAATAAATAACAACATATAAAATCATAGGCACAAAGATAATAACAACATATAATCATAAGATCACATATAAAAGATCATAGATCACATATAAAAGATCATAGATAAAAGATCATAGTTAAAAGATCATAGATAAAAGATCATAGATAAAAGATAATAAAGTACAGCATATAAACATATGCAATATGACACAATCCTACTCCATGGAGCTAAAAACAAACAGACATCAGAGAGCGAATGATCCTCAAAATCTATTAGTACCACAAATGCCCAACCAAACTATTATTTGCCACACACATGTCCTATAGCCCCACGTCACATGGAATCCACCATCCAAGGCGTGGTGTAGTTCACGGTCTCACGTTGTGGCACTACAGGCAATGTACTATTAGACTTTACAAGATCTCGATTAAGTATAGTGTGTGTCGAGTCCATTAGTGTGTTACCAGTTACCACGGCCCAGAAGAGCAACCAACTATCCACATATGGAATTATGCACACTAACGTCTCCAAGTCCATTCAAAATCGAACCACACTACGCTTATCGCACCGACAACACGATGTGATTCGTCTCGTCAACCAATCCACCAAAAATTTGGCATAAACTCAACACAAAATTCCAAAAATATGAAATTACGAAGATACCCTCAAGATAAAAATATGCCCTCAATGGCAGAAAAATCGAAAGCCTGTACGGGTTCACATTTTCCCGACAGCAAAAAATCCTCAAAAGCCTGTACGGGTTCACATTTTCCCGACAGAGACAAAAAATAAATACAAAGAACGGTCAATCGCGTAGAAATTTTATCGCGTTTTCACAATCTCATCATTTTTATAAACGTTTTTAAATTGCGTAAATTTATTTTACTGTTTTTAAAATTGCGTAGAGTTTTTAATACGTTTTCTCAATCGCGTAAGATTTTTAAATCATTTTCTTGTCCGAATTCCTTAAAAACACTGTTTAAAACAAATAGAAATAATATTTAATACATTTAAACTACGTAGAATATTTTTCATACCGTATACTGTCTTTTGGACATCTTTTCTATCTTATTTGTCCGTTTTTAATATAAATTGACAGTATTATGTTTAGAAAAATTATAATAATGATTTTCTAGGTTTACTGTCAAAAATTCTTTTTATTTTAATTACAACCAATAAATTACACTTTTGATAATTACTAACGTGCTTCAAAACACAAGGTGAGCTATACGTTAGAAATTTTACAAAGCTACTGTATTTCTTCTAACAGTAAAAATCATTAGCTTAAACTTCTTAAACTTAATTCTAATCAATTTATTTCTTCAAAACTCATTGTAATAAAATCCTTTTGGCATTTATTACTTAAACTTAGTTGAAAAAAATTCTATAAATCAAAAAGATTTAAATTTGGCATTTTGGCCGAAAATCATTCTATGCTTTATAATTCATTCCTAATTATTTCCATACATTTAATCTCTTATAAAACTCTTGATCTAATTTATTTTTATTAAATTATCTAGTCCATAATTAGAAAATAAATTTGGATTAAAAGTATGTGGCATGTTGGCCAAATTTAACAAAGTCTTTGCATTTGATTCTTAAATTATTTTTCATCTTCTAAATCAATGTCCAATTCATTGCATCACCTAAATTCATTAAATCATTGTTTTAGAAAATGGTTTTAGAAATCAAAACATTCAATTTAGGCATGTTGGCCGAAATACCTAATTTCATTCTTGGATCCATAAATTCATTTTTCTTACTCTAAACAAATTGGTAACTTGTCAATTTTCCTAGGTTAATTAAATTCCACTTTTAGAAAATTTAAGAGAACATTTTGGTTCTCCTCTTTGCCTTGAGGCCGTGAGCTTGGGTTTGTGCTCTTTGGAACACTCATGCAAATCCTTGTATATTATTTACATGTTACAATAATTATCATGCTTATATATATACATACCATATACTAAAACAACCATAAAACACATACAAATTATTAAAGCCATTAGACATGTTACACACATAGCACATACAAAATATTAAAGCTATTAGACATGCTTTCACATATAATCAATCACAATTAGG
Source organism: Ormosia emarginata (assembly GCA_029884605.1). Classification (NCBI taxonomy): domain Eukaryota; kingdom Viridiplantae; phylum Streptophyta; class Magnoliopsida; order Fabales; family Fabaceae; genus Ormosia; species Ormosia emarginata. The sequence continues at coordinate 44,546,802 of JAQQTP010000077.1, read as the reverse complement.
AAAGGCTATAAACAATCAAGTGAATGAATCCTTATGGATTCTTCACCACAAACACAAACATTCCTCACCACCAACACATGGTTGATGAGGGTAATCTCCCTCTTACCTCTTGATGACAAGTATGCTTTCACTCCTTCTAGGGTCTTCGGTTTTCTCCACCAAAATTACCTAACAAGTTTAAACAAAATTCCTACAAATTACTAATATTAAAGAGAGCTTAAACCATGGATAAATCATGGCTTAGAACTTTGAAAAAGAATTTAGAAATAGAAAACAAGAAATTTCACCTTCTAGGTAAAATCTCCCAAGTAGGTTTCCAAGCTTCAAATGGAGGATTTTGCAAGAACTCTCAACTAGAGATGTTCTTAGAATTGTGTTTAGGTTTGGAAAACTTGGTTGGATAAATTTTTGAGTGGTTGGATGGTCTTGAAGTGTGTTTGGCCGAATCCATGGGGAAGAGAAAAAGGAGAGAAATTTGGTTGCTTGATCTTGGTTCTTTGGAGAAAAGGATATAGAAGAGAACAAGTGAGATAAATGGGTGAAGTTTGCCCTCTTCTTGGAAGCTATGGCCATGAAACACAAGGAAGGAAAAAGGGATGAGAGTTTTTGCTATTTGGAGAATTTTGGAGAAAGATGAAGACTTGACTATGCATGGCCGTAAATCATTTTGAGAGAAAGAATGAATATAAGGTAGGATAGCTAATTGTAGAATTCACCAAAGGTGAATTGCCGTAGAAGCCAAAAAGGAGAGCCACCAAAAATGACTAATTTTAGGAAATTGAAATTAGCTTTATTTTCTTTTTGAAAAGCATGACCGTAGATGCTTGGAGAACAAGAATGAATTGAAGCATTAAAATTGCTTTCTTCACACATGCATTGCCGTAAATGCATTATGAAAAGAAGCCACTAAAATTGACTTTGTCTTACTTGGTTAATTAATAAAAGATAGTAAGAATTGCATGGTAATATTTGCTTCACCAAAAGCTTGCTTTGCCGTAGACTTCAACCAAGAAAAGTCATCAATATTGACTATTCTTCATTTGTTCAATTTGGCTTTCTAAATGGATTTCCTAAAGCCTTTCTACATGAATTCACTTTGTGAATTGGATATTAGAGCACTTTGTCCTCCTTCTTCACCGTAGAACCATCTAATATTCAAGAAGTCCAATATTTGTTTGATAGCTTGTTTTCTATTGGTTCATAAAAATTCAAGCCATTAATCTTGACCAATTTCTATTGGTTAATTATTTACAAACTTGATTCCTATTAGTTGCTATTTTTGTTGACCAATTTCTATTGGTACACACTGTATATTTTATAGTATACTTTCACCAATGAATAATAATTACTGTTTATAAAGTCAGTATATATTGTCCAATGGGTAATAAAATATACATAGATTTTTATTTTATACTAACAGAGTAGCAATTATTATTGATCATTTTTTTCTACTGATTACCCTTGATAAGTCATAAAGCGAGTCATCAAAGAGAAATTTCTAGAACATGTGACTCACTACGATGAGTCAGTATGATGAGTCATCGTGGAATTTTCTAGAACGGTGAGTCAAGACATGGCGAGTCAACGTAGATATTTTCTAGAGCAGATGAGTCAAGATGGCGAGTCATCACCGAAGTCACTTGACCGCATCATTGGTCGTGTCGGCAAGATGGCAAGTCGATGTTGAGTCATCGGAGAAGTTTCTCGAACCGGCGAGTCATCATGGTGAGTCACAGGTGAGTCACCACTTCAAACCTTCTAGAAGGCTGGCCGAGTCATGATGCTGAGGTGTCATGCCACGTGTCATCGTCCTATTGGCCCGTTGCAATGAGTCATAGCCACCAATTTTGACTAGCTCCTCATTGGTCCACGTGTACAGCACTTGATGACTAAACGTGGGTCCCGCAAAATATTTCCGGGTCTGTCATTGTCACTTATTTGTACTTGACTAATAAAATAATATTATAATAATATAAAATTATTTTATTTGATGATTAAATCCTAAAAATTAAAAGATTAATTTTAGGCTCATTCAGAATTGGGTTTAGTAAGATCCCCGCCTCGAATAATTAAAAACAGATTTTCCCTTGGTCCGGAAAATATTATTTTCCTACCCCGAGCAAATCACACAAAAAGTCCAAATAAAATCACAGACAGTAATATTGAGCACTGTATCAAGTAGAAAACAATTAAAAATAGCAAAAACAGCACATTCGGGACGTAATGGTTATTTTCCCATTTTTCCCACAATGTAGCTAATCATCCAAAACGTTCAAATAAAATATCCAGCAGTATTATATAGCAGTATATTACATAGAAAAATTTAAAACAGCGGGTTCAAGAAAAATTTTCTTTTACTGTCTTGAAGAAAAATACGTAAAACGATTATATAAAATACCAGACAGTATTATACATCTGTTTTTCACACAGAAAAATTTAAAACAGTAATTTGATGAAAAAAATTTATTTTACTGTATCGAAACAAATTATGTGAAACGACCAAATAAAATAACAAACAGTATTATTTTTCTGTATTTCATACAGAAAAATAAGAAACAGTAAAATAGGGACACAACGGTCTTTTACCCAAAAGTTGGGGTGTTACAAACACGACAGGCATCGATGCCTCCACGCGGCTGCACTCTTACGTAGTTGAAGAAATCTTGTCCAGACACTCAAGCCAATCAACCAAGGTGTGGTCCCTCTTTATCTTCCTCACGATCTTTTATCAAATGTAAATATAAAATAGAAATGCACAAATATAGGAAAGAGGTAAGACATCCTATCATCATTACCAATTATAGCAGCTAGAAACAAACGGCGCAACGCGCCCAATGGCAATTCCAAACAGCATATCCAAATATTAAATGGTAAATCCAACAGCAAACAGATAAACAATTCCAGACATATATTCATTACTATAATGATACCAACAGCTCAAGTTCACATAAGGCAGTAATTATTAATAGCGAAGTATATCATGATGCACAAGCATGCTTTCCCAATTCCTACTCCATAGAGCTAGACTCAAACAGTTGGAGAGAAAGATCAGGAGACGTGTCTGCAACTTGGCTGCCGCGGCCAAAGTGCTATTCATCAATAATTTTCACGTGCACATCGTATTGTACGACAAATTCGCGCTCGATCACGATATAGGATAGTGTCAAGTCCGGATCGTCGGTGTGTTTGCATCGGTTTGCCCCATGGGCAGAGGAGCTACCAACTGCCCATTGTGAGGGACCCGCACCCCGACGCCCCTAAGGTCGTAACATGACCCATACTAGTCTACTCGCACCCGTACAAAGGTGTGTTTAATCTCCTAGGCAACTTGGCCTTACAACAGTCCACAGGACATCACAATGCATAAGATACTATGCATGAACATGTATGATTCACAGTCTCATACAATTCCAAAATATGCCACAATTGGCCAAGAGAACATCAATATATATATTTAGGGTCACTCACATGGACTCATAACATTATAATATAAAAATCAAATCATTTGGTACATTCTTAGGTCCATTATGAATCCTAACTTAGAATTTGTTTCCCTTTTCAAGGTTCATGTCCAATCCAATTTGTACAATTAGCTAAATCTCCCAAGGCAATTTAATTCCTTACAACTTGTACATTATTTAAGTCCTTGGACCTCACACTCTCTTGTTCTTTACTCACTTGCCATTACCTCAAGTCTTATGACTATCTCACTCTTAGTCTTTTAAGATTTATGAAACCCTTGATTATATTAAATTCTTCCAATTTATTAATTCCCTATCTCATTACATAGGCTTTTAATTGCATAATTATTTATGCTTCCAAGTTACCAAGGTTACCTATTTACACCTAAAAGGCCTTAGAGGCCGTGGCCTCACAAGTATTTCCATTCCAAATTCATTTAAGTCATCACATTACATGTCATTCTCTTAATTCATTTAATTGTCCACTTATTAAATTAGTTCACCAAGAACCCTAATTTCCTTGACTCAAAACCATAGCCTCCCTAGGAATTCCCATTTCAAGTTTTTCTTCCATTGATTTCATTTTGTTTCTCAATTAATTTAAGTCTTATGCTCATCAAAATTTGTTCACAAATTACCCCTTCTTCAAGCTCAAAACCGTAGCCCTCCAAGAGGGATTCTCAAATATTTTTCTTCCATTTTCAATCACATAATCCAATCCAATATACCATTATATACAACAAATCAATCCAATAGCATAAACAACATAAAATCAATACACAAACATTCTAATTACAAAATCAAAGAATAACCCTCTTTAGGGTTTTTCCACAACTAACACAATCAAGGTTCCTAGATGCTAAGAGTGGTTGAGGAGGAGTGTCTTCCTCTTACCCAAATGAAGAAATCAAGAGAAACACCAAGGAAGCTCCTTGTATTTTCGGATTTGCAACACCAAAAACCTTAGAAATTTCAACTTTGTTAAATCAACACCAATGCTTGAAAAATGAAGTGTGGATGGTCACCAAGGAGACCATAACCACAAAAATGAAGAGAAGAGAAGAGAAGTTTTGAAACTTACCCAAAAAGCTCAAAGCTTGAAGATTGGAGAAAGTGATGAAGATGGTGGATTTTCAAGAAACTCCAAGAAAGAAAGATGTTTAGAATGATGAGAGGATTAAGAAAATGTGCCTGGTTAAAATTTTTGTGAAGATTGAGTAGGGGAAGGGGCTGCTGGCCGTAGCAATGGGTAGAGAGAAGGAAGAGAAAAAGAAAAATGGAGAAGAAGAAGAAGAAAGGATGAGCGAGAAAGTGTTTTGGGAAATTATGAGTTAAAGTGTAGTAAATTGATTAAATGAAATGCAATTTTCCCCCTTGCATGGGCTGCTCCAGCCGTGCATTAGAGAGAGAAGAGAGGGAGAGTGTTGGCTTCTCTTGGAAGCCAAGGGCCATTTGGTCATTGCTTGGTCAAAGCTTCTCAAAGAAGCTTTGATTATTTAACATTAAATTTGAATTAAAGTGGATTGATTAGACATAAAGTGAATTTTATTTGGATAATGTGATAGGATTTTTATTACATGCTATTATCCAATGGATAATAGTTACAGTTGACAAAAGTCAGTATTTAATTAATCTGACAGATAAATTTTTCGCAGATTATTTTATTTTATCTGTTTGAATTTCTCAAAAAACGTGAAATCTCGTAAACTGTGTCCAGCCTCGGGTTTAGTAAGATCCCCCGTCGACATGTCCATAGTCCAAGGTTCCCGGAAAAAACATCGCATTTCTCCAGTTCCGCTCAGTGCGCATGCAAAACGAGGAATATACTAAAATATTCGACGTTTTCAGAAAATTCCCAGAAAATTATCAAAAATTACAAATATTATAAAATGACTATTCGTCACATAATTTTTCAATTTTTGAAGCATTGCAGTCATTTTCCCGACTCTGCTAAATGATCGCGTAAAACGAGAAATATATTAAAATATTCATCGTTTCCGAAAAATTCCAGAAAAATTCACATAAATCACAAATATTAGAAAATGACTATTTGTGGTGAAATAAATAATTTCCGAAGCGTTACACTGACCTCAGCAATCCTCAGCTCAGTGTGCACATAAAACGAGAAATGTATTAAAATATTCGACGTTTCCGAAAAATTTCAGAAAAATTCCTAAAAATCGAGAATATTATAAAGTGATGATTTATAATTAAATAAATATTTTTCGGGGTGTTACAACACTCCCCTACTAAAAGGAATTTCGTCCTCGAAATTTACATACCTTAAAATAGTTCTGGATGCTGCTCCTTCATCTTGTCTTCCAATTCCCACGTTGCATCACCAGTCATCTCATTCCAGATCACCTTTACCAATGGAATCTCCTTGCCTCTAAGTTGCTTTATCCGTCGATCCTCGATTCTCACAGGAGGCGCCTCATAGGTTAAGTTCTCTTTTAACTGTACTGTGTCTGGTGCTAAGACATGACTTAGATCAGGCAAATACTTGCGAAGTTGTGACACATGGAAGACATTGTGTATGTTGGAAAAAAAAGGGGGTAAGGCTATCTGGTAAGCTACTGGACCTATCCGGCGAAGAATTTGGTAAGGTTCAAGGAATTTTGGGGTGAGTTTTCTAGATTTCAAAATCCGGCCGACCCCAGTCGTGGGTGTGACTTTCAAGAACACATGCTCACCTTCTTCAAACTCAAGAGGCTTTCTCCTCTTGTCCGCATAACTCTTTTGTCGGCTCTGAGCAGTCTTCATCTTTTCTTGAATCATCTTGACCCTCTCAGTTGTCTGCTGAATGATATCTGGTCCAATCGTGAGTCGTTCACCGTCTTGGTACCAGCACAAGGGTGTTTGACATCGTCGTCCATACAGAGCTTCATAGGGTGTCATCCCTATACTTGAATGGTAACTGTTGTTGTAGGTGAATTCTATCAAGGGTAAGATTTCATCCCAACTTCCAGTATGTTCTATTGTACAAGCTCTAAGCAAATCTTCTAGAGATTGGATCGTTCTTTCAGATTATCCGTCGGTTTGTGGGTGGTACGCTGAACTCAGACGTAATTTCGTTCCCAATGATGCCTGTAGACTCTGCCAAAATTTTGAAGTAAACCTCGGATCCCTATCCGAAACAATACTCGTAGGCACACTATGCAGTCTAACAATCTCTCCAATGTACAGTTGGGTCAACTTCTCCAAGCTGTACCTTATGTTGATCGGAAGGAAATGAGCCGACTTTGTGAGTCGATCAATTATTACCCAAATCGAATCGTGTCCTCTTCTTGTTCTTGGCAAACCCACATCAAAATCCATTGCAATGCTGTCATATTTCCATTCAGGAATAGACAATGGTTGTAGCAGCCCTGCAGGTCTTTGATGTTCCACTTTGGCTTTCTGACAAACCAGACAAGTCGATACACATCTAGTGACGTCACTCTTCATCCCATGCCACCAGAATAACTTCTTCAAGTCTTGGTACATCTTCGTTATGCCCGGATGCATATTTAGCATGCTGGTGTGAGCATGTTCCACAATATACCGCTTAAGCTCTTGGTCACGGGGAATGCAGACTCTACCCCGAAATCTCAGAATTCCATCCGTTCCTTCCTCGAATTTCGTTTCCTTGCCTTGCTTCATTTGCTCTCTCACTTCTTGCAAGAATTTGTCGACTTTTTGTTTTTCTCGTATGTCCTCTATTAGTTCACTTGAGATGGTAACCATATTCATACAAATCCTTCCGGGTTCCAACTTGACAAATGACCAAGTATCTCTAAACTGTTCGATGAGCTCTCTTTCCTTGATCATCAGGGCAGAAACACTGACGGCCTTCCTACTCAAGGCGTCAGCCACGACATTCAACTTGCCAGGGTGGTACAACAGTTGAAAGTCGTAGTCCTTCAGGAATTCTAACCATCTTCGCTGTCTCATGTTCAGCTCCTTCTGATCATACAAGTACTTCAAGCTCTTGTGGCCACTGAAGATGTTGAACGTCGCTCCATAAAGGAAATGCCTCCATATCTTCAGAGCAAAAACCACAGCTGCTACCTCCAAATCATGTGTCGGGTAATTCTTCTCATGCACTCGCAACTGTCACGAAGCATAGGCCACCACTCTTCTGTGTTGCATAAGAACAGACCCCAATCCTTGGTACGAAGCGTCATAATACACCTTGAATGGTTCATTCGGATCAGGTAGTACCAATACTGGTGAGGTAGTCAGTCGTTTCTTCAATTCTTGGAAACTCTGTTCGCATCTATTAGTCCATTCGAAAGTTTGATTCTTCTTCGTTAGCTGAGTGAGCGGTCCAGCAATTTTGGAAAACCCTTCTATGAATCTCCTGTAATATCTGGCTAAACCCACGAAGCTACGAATTTCTGTCACTGACTTCGGTCGTTATGAATATCAGAAGTCTTAATTCTAGAAACTAATGAGGTTTTCATTGGAATGGTTTAGAAGGAAATGACTAGAAAATGATCAATCAGTCCCTAAATCATGAACTCTAACCGATGCGATTTCAAGTAAGCTAAATAGATCAACAAAAGGTTCAATCTTCATGAGAAGTAGGATAGATTAAACAAACTCAGGTGTCAAGACAAGTCTCAACAATAGGAATGGGAATAACTAAGTCGAAGATAAGAAAGATGCAAATGAATCTAAATGATCCATGCAGTTACGAATTGAAAATGGAAGGGTTACCCCCAGAATTATATGGCACGATTACAGGGTTATCATTTGAGGTATAACTTCCCTTGTTGAGATCCCCAAATGTTGAGGTCTGATTGGATCTACCACTACTAGCACTTTCCCTTATGGGTTGGGTGTGGTTGTTACTTCCTTGGTACCCGTGAACATAATTCTCGTTTAAACTTATTAGCTTTTCCATTATTCCTCCTTTGGAATCTAGGTAGTCCATGGTTATCCCAAGTCTAACTTTCCTTCAATAGATTTTGAATCTTAACCTCCAATTCTCGTTGTTGTGCGGTCCTCTGATCTTGGTGAATTGTCACATCAGCTATCCTTTGTATTTTCTCCTGCAGTCGCAGCCATAATTCTACGGTCTTGTCCTGCGCTTATGTGAGTACATTTGCCACGAGCCATTGAATCTCTTCGAAGGCGGACCAAACATAACACGATAAAACAAATGTAATTATTTCAAACAACATTACCTCCCTTCGGAAGTCAAACACAAAGAGTCACACAAAGCACACAATTCAAACAAAGCAAATTCAACTCACAAATCCTAATGATCTCTAGCTCTAACTTCTTCGTTCTGTCTCCTGTGGCGTAATCTCTCGTAAGTCCCCAATCTCCAAACAACTTCTCGAACCGAATTTAAACTAGTCATTCTTTCTCCAGAAGATCGGTTTTCCAAAACTTTTTGATCTCCGCACAAAAGACTTCCTATCTTCCTAACACAGCACGCCTTGGAGAAGTCATAGTTTCCTGTACACACAGAACATTACATATCGAGTAGGTCAGTCCTCAATATCATGCAACTGCATAACAGTAACTATCAACATTCAACCTACAGCAAGTCATGCATTCCTTTCCCATCATCTCAATCAAGAGATAAGGAAGTGCACAACAGACCAAATTCTAATATGCCTAAACATAGCAAGTCTATACCCCGGCTCAACAGGATGAACTGCTTTGATACCACCTAATATAACACCCCTTGATGTAGGAATCGGAGCGTAATCGTCATTACACCGCAGTTACTAAATCCAAGTGTGTCACAGACATGATAACAGTAATTTAAATCCCCAAGAGAGTTTTTTTTTATGAAATTTGCATAAGTAGAAAATACGAGCCTCGAATGAAATATAAATATATTCAACCCATAATACAACCACTGAAATAAAATCATATTCCTTATATATATATTTGATAGTCAATTTACACAAATCACTAATGACATAGAATATAATAATTACAGAGTCCAATAAAATACAGCGGGAATAAAAACACTAAAGGTGGGAAAAGTAGTAACCCAGGGATGGGTACTACCAGCAGACAAAGCCGCAACCCTATATGTACATGACGCATGGCGTCCCAGTTGACACGACAGGCATCAATGCCTCCACGCGGCTGCACTCTTACGTAGTTGAAGAAATCTTGTCCAGACGCTCAAGCCAATCAACCAAGGTATGGTCCCTCTTTATCTTCCTCACGATCTTTTATCAAATGTAAATATAAAACAGAAATGCACAAATATAGGAAAGAGATAAAACATCCTATCATCATTACCAATTATAGCAGCTAGAAACAAACGGCGCAACGCGCCCAATGGCAATTCCAAACAGCATATCCAAATATTAAACGGTAAATCTGATAGCAAACAGATAACAATTCCAGGCAGATATTCATTACTATAATGATACCAACAGCTCAAGTTCACATAAGGCAATAATTATTAATAGCGAAGTATATCATGATGCACATGCATGCTTTCCTAATTCCTACTCCATGGAGCTAGACTCAAACAGTCGGAGAGAAAGATCAGAAGACGTGTCTGTAACTCGACTACCGCGGCCAAAGTGCTATTCATCAATAATTTTCACGTGCACATCAGGCATTGTACAGACAGTCCGCGCTCGATCACGATATAGGACAGTGTCAAGTCCAGATCGTCGGTGTGTTTGCATCGGTTTGCCCCACGGGCAGAGGAGCTACCAACTGCCCATTGTGAGGGACCTGCACCCCGACGCCCCTAAGGTCGTAACATGACCCACACTAGTCTACTCGCACTCGCACAAAGGTGTGTTCAATCTCCTAGGCAACTTGGCCTTACAACAGTCCACAGGACATCACAATGCATAAGACACTATGCATGAACATGTATGATTCACAGTCTCATACGATTCCATAATATGCCACAATTGGCCAAGAGAACATCAACATATATATTTATGGTCACTCACATGGACTCATAACATTATAATATAAAAATCAAATCATTTAGTACATTCTTAGATCTGTTATGAATCCTAACTTAGAATTTGTTTCCCTTTTCAAGGTTCATGTCCAATCCAATTTGTACAATTAACTAAATCTCCCAAGGCAATTTAATTCCTTCCAACTTGTAAATTATTTAAGTCCTTAGACCTCACACTCTCTTGTTCTTTACTCACTTGCCATTACCTCAAGTCTTATGACTATCTCACTCTTAGTCTTTTAAGATTTATGAAACCCTTGATTATATTAAATTCTTCCAATTTATTAATTCCCTATCTCATTACATAGGCTTTTAATTGCATAATTATTTATGCTTCCAAGTTACCAAGGTTACCTATTTACACCTAAAAGGCCTAAGAGGTTGTGGCCTCACAAGTGTTTCCATTCCAAATTCATTTAAGTCATCACATTACATGTCATTCTCTTAATTCATTTAATTGTCCACTTATTAAATTAGTTCACCAAGAACCCTAATTTCCTTGACTCAAAACCGTAGCCTCCCTAGGAATTCCCATTTCAAGTTTTTCTTCCATTGATTTCATTTTGTTACTCAATTAATTTAAGTCTTATGCTCATCAAAATTTGTTCACAAATTACCCCTTCTTAAGCTCAAAACCGTAGCCCTCCAAAGGGATTCTCAAATATTTTTCTTCCATTTTCAATCACATAATCCAATCCAATATACCATTATATACAACAAATCAATCCAATAGCATAAACAACATAAAACCAATACACAAACATTCTAATTACAAAATCAAAGAATAACCCTCTTTAGGGTTTTTCCACAACCAACACAATCAAGGTTCTTAGATGCTAAGAGTGGTTGAGGAGGAGTGTCTTCCTCTTACCCAAATGAAGAAATCAAGAGAAACACCAAGGAAGCTCTTTGTATTTTCGGATTTGCAACTCCAAAAACCCTAGAAATTTCAACTTTGTTAAATTAACACCAATGCTTGAAAAATGAAGTATGGATGGTCACCAAGGAGACCATAACCACGAAAATGAAGAGAAGAGAAGAGAAGTTTTGAAACTTACCCAAAAAGCTCAAAGCTTGAAGCTTGGAGAAAGTGATGAAGATGGTGGATTTTCAAGAAACTCCAAGAAGAAAAGATGTTTAGAATGATGAGAGGATTAAGAAAATGTGCTTGGTTAAAAAAATTTTGAAGATTGAGTGGGGGAAGGGGCTGCTGGCCGTAGCAATGGGTAGAGTGTAACACCCTCCGTAGGGCGTCACATTTTTAAATAAAACATAAAACTAAATAAAATCATGTTATAAAAGCTTTGAGTTTTACAAGATAAATTTTAAAATATCTTTTTGCGGAAATATAAACTTACCAAAAATTATAAGTAAAACAGAAATTAGATTGAATTGATTAATACACATATTATATATTCCACAAAATATTCAACAACAAATTAAAACATAACATTTACAGACTCATAGAAACAGTAGCAAACCCAAAGAAGGTTACTACTAATAGCACGGTAACAACACTAACGAGAAAAACCCAACCTACAAGTTCCGCTTCTTCACCAACTGCATCCTATTGAAACTTGGAAGATTACACCTTGACGCCGTCACCATCTTCAGAACATAGCCTCCAGTAGGTCTAAGAAACTTCCTTCGTCTACTATACGAATTTAACAATACAAACACAACAAAAACAATACAGCAAAGAGGTGAGATCCCCTTTCACCAATACCAGTATAGTAGCAAAGAATAATACGAATAACAAAGTCATTCCATACACACAGATAATACAAATACAATCATGTTATCAATTTATAAATAAAATCAAATAAGCATATATCATAATAAAATAAACTACAATAACATTACCAGGATAGATATAACAATTCATACAATATAAAATGCCATAACAGTAAATCATAACAATATAAAAGGAAAATTAAAGGTAACAACAACATATAATATCACAAATAAAAGATAACAATGTACAGACAAAATACGACATATAAACATATAATATCACAGATAAAAGATCACAGATAAAAATATAATCAATAACAACACAGATACATGTGCAATATGACACAATCCTACTCCAAGGAGCTAAAAACATACAAACATCAGAGAGAATGACCCGCAAAATCTATTAGTACCACGGCTGCCCAACCAAACTATTGCGCTGTCACACGTTGCGTCTATAGCCCCACGTCACATGGAACCCATTGTCCAAGGCGTGGTGTAGTTCACGGTCTCACGTTGTGGCACTACAGGCAATGTACTATTAGACTTTACAAGATCTCGATTAAAAATAGTACGTGTCGAGTCCATTAGTGTGTTGCCAATTACCACGGCCCAGAGGAGCAACCCTACTGTCCACAAATGGAATTTTACACACTAATGTCTCCAAGTTCATTCAAAATTGAACCACACTACGTTTATCGCACCGACAACACGATGTTATTCACCTCATCAATCAATCCACCAAAGATGGCATTAACTCAATGCATGATAAAATAAGAAATTACCAAAATACCATCAATGGTATAAAAAAAAAATATGCCCTCAATGGCAAAAATATACAGTAAGTCCCACCGGACAAATACTATTCCAAAGCCTGTACGGGTTCACCTCATAGCTCGACAGTGAAAATATACAGAATACCCTCAACGGTATAAAATATACAGTTTCGGTCAATCGCGTAGAAATTTTATCGCGTTTTCACAATCTCGTTTTTACAAACGTTTTTAAATCGCGTAAATTTATTTTTCTGTTTTTAAAATCGCATAGAGTTTTTAATACGTTTTCTCAATCGCGCAAGATTTTTAAATCATTTTCTTGTCCGAATTCCTTAAAAATCACTATTTAAAATAAACAGAAATAATATTTAGTACGTTTAAACTATGTAGAATATTTTTCATACCGCATACTGTCTTTTGGATATCTTTTCTATCTTATTTGTCCGTTTTTAATAAAAATTGACAGTATTATGTTTTAGAAAACTTATAATAATGGTTTTCTAACTTTTCTGTAAAAATTCTATTTACTTAATTTTTTTAACCGTATAATTTAACTTTTTGAAAACTACTAACATGCTTCAAAATATAATATGAGCCATATGTTAGCAATTTACAAAAGTTACTGTATTTTCTTCTAACAGTAAAAATCATTAGTTTAAATTTCTTAAACTTAATTCTAATCAATTTATTTGTTCAAAACTCATTATAATAAAATCCTTTTGGCATGTATTACTTAACCTTAGTTGAAAATAATTCTATAAATCAAAAACATTTAAATTTGGCATATTGGCCGAAAATCATTCTATGCTTTATAATTCATTCCTAATTATTTTCATACATTTAATCTCTTATAAAACTCTTGATCTAATTAAATTATCTAGTCAATAGTTAGAAAATAAATTTGGATCAAAGGTATGTGGCATGTTGGCCAAATTTAACAAAGTCTTTGCATTTGATCTTTAAATTATTTTTCATCTTCTAAATTAATGTCCAATTCATTGTATTACCTAAATTCATTAAATCATTGTTTTAGAAAATGGTTTTAGAAATCAAAACATTCAACTTAGGCATGTTGGCCGAAATATACATAGTTGCCATTTGATCTTTAAATTCATCTTTCTTGCTTTAAACCAATTTGTAATTTGTTAATTTTCCTAGGTTAATTAAATTCCACTTTTAGAAAATTGATGAGAACATTTTGGTTCTCCTCTTTGCCTTGAGGCCGTGAGCTTGGATTTGTGTTCTTTGGAACACTCATGCAAATCCTTGTATGTTATTTACATGCTACAATAATTATCATGCATATATGTACACATACCATAGATTAAAACAACCATAAAACACATACAAAATATTTAAGCTATTAGACATGCTTTCACATATAATCAATCACAATTAGGAAAGACTATAAACAATCAAGTGAATGAATCCTTATGGATCCTTCACCACAAACACATACATTCTTCACCACCAACACATGGTTGATGAGGGTAATCTCCCTCTTACCTCTTGAAGAACCTCCAAAGCTCCTTGTATGTCTCCTTCAAGCAAATTTTCTCCACCAAGAGCTTCTTGAAAAACAAAGAAAACATGTAATATTAATACCTAAGGCTCTAAACTAAAATAATCATGGATTAAAATCATGATTAGAACTTTAAAATAGATAGAAACATGAAGATTAAAGAACCCAACCTTCAAGGCTTCAAACTTAAGCTTTGAAGAACAAGATAGAAAAAGGATGATTTAAGCTTAGGTTTCAACTACAAAGTGTCTTGAAATGAAGTAAGGAAGTAAGAAATAAGATAGTTTAGAATTATAGAAGAGTGAGTGATGGAATAGGGTGAAGAGACCGTGAGGTTGAAGAAGAAAAGGAGAAGCAAATTTGAGAGCTTTTCTTAAGAGATAGGAAGAATGAATATAATTTGAGATAGCTAAATGTAGGATAATTCCTTTCACCAAATGTGAGTAGCCGTAGAAGCCAAATGGAGAGCCACCAAAATTGACTAGCTTTATGAAATTGAAACTAAACTTATCACCTTTTATTATGCATGGCCGTAAATGCATAGAGAGTGAAAGTGAATTGGAGTGTTGGAATTGTCTTTCTAAAGGCATGCAATTGCCGTAGAAGCATGAAGAGAAGCCACTAAAATTGACTTGGTCTTACTTGGTTAATTTAATTGAGAGATAGCAAAAATTGAATTGTAATATTGGCTTCACAAAAGTTGCTTTGCCGTAGAATGAAATCAAAGAGAAGAAACCAATGTTGACTAGTCTTTATTTGGTTTAACTTAAGTCTTCTACGTGAATTCACTTTGTGAATTAGCTATTAGAGCAATTTCTCTTCTCCTTCACCATAGACCAACAACTTTAAGAAGTCCAATATTTGTTTAATAGCTTGCTTTCTATTGGTCCTTAAAGAGTCAAGCTATTATTCTTGACCAATTTCTATTGGTTGAATATTTACAAACTTGATTCCTATTGGTTGCTATTTTTGTTGACCAATTTCTATTGGTGCACACTGTATATTTTATAGTATACTTTAACCAATGAACAATAATTATTGTTTATAAAGTCAGTGTTTATTGTTTAATGGATAATAAATATACATAAAATTTTTTCTTACACTAACAGAGTAGCAATTATTATTAATCATTTTTTTTCTACTGATTGCCCTTGATGAGTCATAGAGCGAGTCATCACAGAGAAATTTTCTAGAATATGTGACTCACTACGATGAGTCAGTATGATGAGTCATCGTGGAACTATCTAGAACGGGTGAGTCAGCATAGATATTTTCCAAAACAGGTGAGTCAGCATGGCGAGTCAACATGTTGAGTCACTGACTGTGTCATAACTGCATCACTGGTTGTGTCATCAATGGTGAGTCACAAATACAGTCATCACCGAGTCATCATAGAAGCTTTTAAGAACGGTGACTCACTACGGTGAGTCACAGGGCGAGTCACCGCTTTTGGAACCTTCCGGAATTTACTGAGTCATGGTGCTGAGGTGTCACGCCACGTGTCGAATTTCTATTGGCCCGTTGCGATGAGTCACAGCCACCAATTTTGACCAGCTCCTCATTAATCCACGTGTAAAGCACTCGGATGACTAAACGTGGTCTCGCAAATATTTTCGGGTTATTGTCACTTATTTGTCTTGACTAATAAAATAATATTATAATAATATAAAATTATTTTATTTGACAAGCTTAAATCCTAAAAATTAAAAGATTCACAACAAGATTATCGTTAATTGGGTTTAGTAAGATCCCCCAAATTCCGAATAATTAAAACAAGATTTTCCCGGTCCCGTAAAATTATTATTTTCCCGCCCAAGCAAATCGCACAAAAAGTCCAAATAAAATCACAGACAAGAATATTACACATTTGTATCATACGTAAAAATTTAAAACAAGACATTCGGACGTAATGGTCATTTTTTTATTTTTCCCCATCACAAAGCAAATCACTTAAAACGCTCAAATAAAATTACAGACAAGATTATATATCCGTATTTCACACGTAAAAATTTAAAACAAGAGTTTGACAAAATTTTTATTTTACTTGTCTCGAAGAAATTACGCAAAACGACCAAATAAAATTAGAGCTCAGAAATATACTTGTATTTCATACGGAAAAACAAGAAACAAGAAATTGAGACACAATAGTCATTCACCCAAAAGTTGGGGTGTTACATAGAGAGAAGGAAGAGAAAAAGAAAAATAGAGAAGAAGAAGAAAGGATGAGAAAGAAAGTGTTTTGAGAAATTATGAATTAAAGTGTAGTAAATTGATTAAATGAAATGCAATTTTCCCCTTGCATGGGCTGCTCCAACCGTGCATTAGAGAGAGAAGAGAGGGAGAGTGTTGGCTTCTCTTGGAAGCCAAGGGCCATTTGGTCATTGCTTGGTCAAAGCTTCTCAAAGAAGCTTTGATTATTTAACATTAAATTTGAATTAAAGTGGATTGATTAGACATAAAGTGGATTTCATTAGGATAATGTAATAAGATTTTTATTACATGTTATTATCCAATGGATAATAGTTACAGTTGACAAAAGTCAGTATTTAATTAATCTGACAGATAAATTTTTCGCAGTATTATTTTATTTTATCTGTTTGAATTTCTCAAAAAACGTGAAACCTCGTAAACTGCATCCAGTCTCTGGTTTAGTAAGATCCCCCGTCGACATGTCCATAGTCCAAGGTTCCCGGAGAAAGCATCGTATTTCTCTAGTTCCGCTCAGTGCGCACACAAAACGAGAAATATACTAAAATATTCGACGTTTCCAGAAAATTCCCAGAAAATTCTCAAAAAATGCAAATATTATAAAATGACTATTCGTCATATAATTTTCCAATTTTTGAAGCATTGCAGTCGTTTTCCCGACTCTGCTAAATGTTCGCACAAAATGAGGAATATATTAAAATATTTATCATTTCCGAAAAATTTCAAAAAAATTCACATAAATCACAAATATTAGAAAATGACTATTTGTGGTGAAATAAATAATTTCCGGAGCGTTACACTGACCTCAGCAATCCTCAGCTCAGTGTACACGCAAAACGAGAAATATATTAAAATATTCGACGTTTCCGAAAAATTCCTAAAAATCGAGAATATTATAAAGTGATGATTTATAATTAAACAGATATTTTTCGGGGTGTTACATAAAGTACCAGGATTAATTTTAATAAACGACCAGAATTTAAATCACGATACCGATTAAGCATAAATAAATGACTTAAAATAGAAAAAATAATGTATAAAGCACTGTTTACATTATCCATTAAATATTAATAATAAATAAATTACATAAATAAAAAAACAATGTACAAGTTAGTAAGTTAAATAGCAAAATTAAATTACATAAATATAAAAGTTAAATAGAAAAATTAAATGACATAAAAATAAAAGTCAAAACTCAAATACAAAAAATAAAATACAAAAAATAAAATACAGAAAATAAAGTGCATAAAGTAAATTTAAAATATGAAAACTAGATAATCGGAATCCGATTTTTGTTCGGCGAAAGAGAAGAAGAAAGAAGAAAGATTATTTCATTACATTAGAAAGCAAAAATAAATGACATAAATTAAAAAGTTAAATAGCAAAAATAAATGATAAAAATATAAAAGTTAGAAAGTTAGTAAGCATAAATAAATAACATAAATATAAAAGTTAGAAGGCTAGTAAGTCGAAAAATGTAAATAAATAAGATAGAAAGCATAAATAAATAAAATAATAAGTTAGTAAGTCGAAGCGTAAATAAAAAGCATAAATAAATAACATAAATAAAAAAAGTTAGTTAATAAGTTAGAAAGTTAGTAGGTTAGTAAGTTAGAAAGTTAGAGAATTAGAAAATTAGAGAGTTAGTAAAGAAACTGAAAGACCGGCAAACTAATCTTTTGCTCCGGTGAGGGAGAAGAGAGAACAGCTTTTATTAAAAAAAAACTCAATAAATTAAAACTTCAAATCAAGTCCCTGGCAACGACACCAAAGACTTGATGTGGATTAAAGGATGCAAATCCAAGTGCAGGTTGTCTCAAGTAATAATTTTCTCAGGAGTCCGAGATCGATCTATAGGGAATTAATGAAGAAAAATTCTTTGAGGTAAGGAAAAGTTTTGTCACAATAATAAAAATAATAAAACTTGTTCACAATTAAATTAAAGAACTTGTTTGGGCAAGGATATCCACTTTTGGTAATAAATTAAGGACAAGATTAATTCTTTTTATAACTCAATTGAAATCTACGTATAACGGAGGTTTCAATCGGAGAATATAACATTCAAAGCCCATTTAGAATTATATATGTAGTTATATTATGGTTCCTTTAATTATTTACCAATACCTACACTTGTAAATGGGTTCAAGCATTCATTGTGTCAAACCACTTGTCTACAATGAATCAAGAACTCCACTTTACAAGGAGGTTTTCTAAATTGATTGGAAATTAAATACAACACGTATAATGATCACTTGATAATATATCATTTAAGTACAAGAAAGAAATTAATATAACCTTATTTTATTACTAAAAGCTTCACTCCTTCACTAAAGCAAGATGAAGATTAGTTACCCATGAGTAAGAAGAAAGAAAGAGAGTAGAAGAAAAAGATGAACATAATTTCAACTTAGAACAAAAGAAAATTACAACAAATAACACAATAGCATAATCTAAGCTAAGCCAAGATTACCCAAATGATCTGCCTATGGTCCCTTTTATAGAGGATTAGAGATGCAAAATGATAAGGGAATTGATTAATGAGTGAGTGGATAAGTGGGTGGATGAGTGGAAAATGCCAAATAACTTTTGTGAGTGAAAAATTATTGAAATTTATTGTCTCCAAAATCATTCAGTGATGAACTCATGGATAACGTCAGAATGAAGCAAAGTGGTCTTCATGAAAGTTCTAGAAAATTGTGTCAGCTTTCCAATGCCATGAAAATCATCCAAAAATTCTTCATAGAACCCAAGATATACCTAATTATTACAGATTGTTCAGGCCTAGTTTCAGCACCTCTATTTTGACTTCCAAACCCAATATGACCTCTAAGCTGTCTGATTGAGCTTTTGTGTTCTTTATGAAAGTTGTATATATGGGTCTTAACTTTCATATGCCAAATTTTTAGTCCATTTCAGTTCCTTAAACTCGAATCATGCAATGATTACTGCACATTGTTCGGGTTACAGTCACAAAACTTGTGTTCTAACTTCCAAGCCAATTAGCTTTACTAGATGTTTGATTTTTCCCTGAAGCTCTTATGAAAGTTGTAGAGCTCTCTATTATCTTTTCTACAATGTAAGATACATAATTATAAGACACCTAAAACTCAAGATATGACCGAAATACAGAAATAGTATGAGACCAAAATAGTGCTGAAAAAATTAATTAAGTCCAATTTGAGTCCAAACTTACAAAACATAACCAGACTTAATCAATTAAGTACATGGAGAGTGTAAATGACTAAAAATGAGGGTTTATTAATGTATAAAATATGTGATTATCAAAGGATACCACCTCAAGAGGCTTCTAAGTCAAAATCACACTTGGAAATTTAGCTAAGTATCCAAAGACTCCAACGAAAAGCAAAAATCGTAATACTGTATACAACAAAAGTGAAACCTGGAAGACGGGTTGCTATACAATCAAATAAATGAAAATTTACTAAGTGTCAATCAAAAAACCATCGAGATAGAGCGTTGGAACCATCCTAGTTGGAAAAAACAAAGGCAAGAAGTAGAATATGCAAGAAATAGCTGAATTATTCTAAGTATTAAAATTTATGCCCGAAATATGGGACTTGTCCATACGTGTTTAAAATTAACCCCACACAGAAGGTAAACAAAATGAAAAAAGATTGAAATTAGGCATATGGGTTGGGCTCTCCTTGGTCAACCTCCTCCACCTCAACTTTTTCTTCCCGGCCACCCTCCTCACTCTCCTCGCCCTCCTCCTCACCATGTTTAAAATTAACCCCACACAAGGGGTAAACAAAAAGGAAAAAAAAAAAGAATGAAATTATGCATCTGGGTTGGGCTCTCCTTGGTCAACCTCCTACACCTTAACTTTTTCTTCTCGGCCACATTCCTTACTCTCCTCGCCCTCCTCTTCACCGTCATTCACACTAGGAACCTGACTCACCGGAGTGGCTTCAGAGATGGCATCAACAATGCAACCAAACCAGACCACCTTCCAGGAACCATTCCCTTGGGTAATGAGGTCCAGGTTCAAGAGGAGAAGTTGGGCGAGCATGTTGGCAAATGAGTCTTCCATTGAAGCAGCCCACTCATCTTCAAGATACAACACGTCATTTTTCAACTTTGCCTCAGACTACCTGAGGATCTCATTTTCAACATGAAGCGCGGTCAGGGTAGACTCAGTTGAAGAGATTTGATCCTTCAAAGTCTTCTCTCGAGCTTCGTCCTTCATGACCTTCTTCTAGAGCTTGATTATTTCGACCTTGCACAGACTGAGCTCCTCGCTCACCTAGGCTAGTTGCCCATTCTTTTGAGTCACCATCATCTCCAACTCTCTTTTTTTTCACCCCGAAGGGTGTCCAACCCCTTCTCTAAGTCACAAGTATGACGAATAGACTCGAATGTAGACTCCATGAAGAGGAGGATGGAGGCATTGCGAAGAGCTCGGACTTGCACGTCCTAGATAATCTCGATTAAGTCTTGTCCTATCAGGACATCTTGGTCAGCTTGGGTCAGGAGGGCATTGTCAATGATCCTCCTTGGATCAACCACCCTGCCCTATACGGATCTGGTAGCAAATTAGAGTCGGGCCTCCTCTGGGACTTAAGACTCCCGGCCAGTTGTGAGGTCAATAGGAGCAACCTCGGTCATTGGACACTTCCCTCTCTGTTCCTGATGGTTGTCCCTTTTCATCTTTAACGGTCGAAAAGGTTAGCCAGGGAACCCGGGGTCCACCTCCTGTGTAGTAGGTTAAGCTTAAGGAGGAGAAACTGCTATCGATGGCTGGGATCCGGAACCCAATGCCCTAACCTTTCATTACACCAATCGCAGAGCAAGAGCTTCAAGCTTGCTGGGAGGTGCCATACTTTCTGTAAAAAAGAAGTAAACAATGTTACTACACTTAGAAAAATCATGAGTAACAAATATATCAATACACTCAAAGTGGCATACCTAAGAATTGTATTAAAGAATCTGATATGACTCATCTAAAACATCTTTATAATAGATGGTCCTACGTTTATCAGCACACTCAACTAAAAAGTTGAGGCCTCCCCCACTCTCTGTTAAAGCAGATAAAGAGTTTCTAATGTGACAAGTAGAGAAGCTAATATTCTACTATATATCATCTTATGTGGTTGTTTTCTCTAACATGTGATCTGATGCGACAACATGAGACACATGATAATCCAATAATCAAATAATAAATAAAATTAGATTACAATTCAATGACTAGAAAAAATGTACAATGCTTTGAGTCAAAACGTTTGAGTAAAAAATCAGTGTCGAACCAAAAATAATCATGTTTCCAAGGATGAAGCCAAGGATTGGAATTCCCAGCCACTGCATTTCGAATCACTCCATCCTTCGTCTCAGATCCATCGCCGCCGCTGTAAATCAGGCTCCCTCACCTGTCTCTACACCAATGCCTTTCTCATCCTCCACCTTTGACGACGATACTCGCCCTGACTTCCAGTGAAGGACCACCACGACATTGTTTTAGCTAGAGACAGGCAACCCATTAGCCACCCTTTCCACAGTAACCCATGGACCCAAAAATGCTGAAACAAACAAGTACATTGAGGCACGGCGACTTTGTTTGTTAGTTCACGGGGAGTCCGATGCTGGCAAATATAGTTGTGCAATGACTGTACTGGAGTGGCGGCTTTGTTTGTTTGGTTTCAACGATGATGATGCTTGGGTCGTGATGTTCTTAGGTTGGCACAAAGGTGTTCACGAAACAAGGAGGTGTTGAAATAGGCTCCTCATGGTTATTTCTCAAGCAAAACTTCTTCATAAACATTCTTCACTTGAACTTCTTCACTCACTTTGAATGGATGCTCTTGGTGGCTTTGATGGAGGCACAATGGTTCCATGTGTTGAAGTGTTTGACCATGTCTTGAGCCGTGCACGGGGAACCAATGAATCAACCTAAGGGGTATTATGCTGCTGACTTTGTCGAGGGATGTGACCACATGAGCTAAAGAAGTTACTGTCAACCTTTACCATTTGCCATTTATGTGTCGAACCTATTGTCTTCATTGTTTGAGTTCACATTTGCACTGTATAGTTTCAATTTTTATGAAGTTAACTTTTGTGGTTTCTTTTTTATGACTGCCATTGTAGATCTTTAGTTGATCCAGCAAAACAAGAGAGATTGGGGTTGAGGGAGTGTTGTGCTATGCAATACAAAAGAGATTGTTTGAAAGTGGCTATTTGGCTTTAGAGTTGGCAAAACGGGTTCAACCCGTTGGGTTGACCCGCCAACTCGCTATTTTTAAGTAGGGTGGATTCAATGTTTGAACCTATTTTCATTTTCTAACGCGTACAACTCGCCTCGCTTAACCCGCGGGTGCGGGTCAACCCGTTGGGTTGTTAGTTTTTTTTTTGAAACATTTCCATTTTGTTTTTTGTTTTAACTCTTTTCTCTTTACTCTTTTTAGTCTTTTCTTTTAATTCCAGATCTGTATTTACTCTTTCTATGAGAGAAGACCATGACTCACTGTTTTTATGTCTTCTTTTATAGTATTTTTTATACATTTTTTTGTTTTTTAGGCAGGTTACGCGGGTTGACCGGCCAACTTACCCAAATTTTCTCATTTTATCATTTATGCGGGTCAACTCATCAACACGTCAATCCTCTCTAAAACGGTGTGGATTGGTTTTCCTAACCTATTTCTCAAAATGACCCAACCCAACTAGCCCCACATTTTGCGGGTTGAGACGGGTCGAGACGGATTAACATGTTTTGTCACCTCTATATGGCTTCTGTTAAGATCAAACAATAATAAAGTGACCCCAAATATTAATTTGATTTTACATTGATTGCCATGCTATTAGAGTTCTAAACCACTGAATTTGATTTGGATTTTTGCCTTTCATCCTAGTGGAGTAGTGGATCTCTCTAGAATGATTTTTTTTTTTTTGTGCCTATGATCAAAATTTCTACTCTGAATTATTGTTAATTTATCACTTTTTTTATTATTAATTCTTGCTCTGAAGGATTGGTAGCAGTTTGAGCCTGACATTAAGAATAACACAGGCTCATAGTATGCATTGTAGTCTAAAGGTATAAATAGATTGAAATAAAGTACTCTCAAATTTGTACCAAAAAAAAAAAGAAGAAAAAACTGAGATATTAAGGAAGAGTATGACACTTAGCTATACCTAGATGACAAGAGGTAGGATCATTCGTGTAAGTTAGCAACATACAAAAAAAGCCCCATAGTTGTAGTGTAGTCAGTTTATCCTTCTTATATCTTCTAAAATTTGATCTGATAGTGCTCCCCCGACCTTAAAAAGATGCATGACCTTCTTCTAACATTCTTTATATATATTACTTACTTCGTTGCAAATTACAAAATTCGGTGGACTTCCAAGTTAGACTTCTTCAATCTTCAAAATTCCTTACAAACGTATTAACAATTTTTAGACACATCAACTTATTTTTACATTCAATTTGAATATTGATAATAAATTTTAGTTTTTTTAAACTTATATTTTATAAAAAAATTATTGTGAAATTATAAAAACACAACAAAAAATAATTGTAGTTTATAAAATTATATATGCGTTATTTTTTCTTTTAATATGATCCTGTGTATCACACAAATTTAAACACTAGTTAAATAAACGATAGTATTTTATTATATTTACAATAATTAATTTGACTTTTGAAACATTCCAAGATCAAAAAATTGACTTTTAAAATATTGATATCTTTATTTTAATTTAAGATTTGAGTCTTTATATTAATATTAATTACTATATTAATTTTATATGTTATTTCTTAGTCTTATTATATCTTATAATTTTTTTAAATTTATCATATATATGTATCAATTTGGCATTTGTGTCATATCTATATCTGTCCAGCTTAGAATAGAATACAAATTCAAAATGAGTGAGAATGTATCATAAGTTAACATAATGCAAATTAAAAATGAATAAATCGTTTACAAAAATCTTTGTAAATATAGCTTCTTTAGAATTGACCTCAAGGGTGTTCAAGGGATAAGCTGGAACAGGTTTTATTCAGGTCTGAACCTCGTTTTGATTTTTTGACCGAGCCAAGTTTCTAAACACTAACCCAACTCGATCATGACATAACAAAAAATTGGGCCTGGACTAGGTTGACCCAATAATTACTTAAAATGTATAAATTTAGACATTGTATATAATTAAATCATCAATTTTTGAAAGTTAAAAAATAAAAAATAAGAAATGTTTTACAATATATATTTTAAAGAAGATTATATCAACATAAATGTATTATCATGTTATAGAAAAACACTAATTTAAGTCAAAAAATTATTATTTATCACTAATTATTAAAAAATTATATTAAATTTTAAAGTAATATGCAATATTGAAATGATTGACAACTCGAACGCGACTTGAACTCGATCTAAAAAATATCGAGTCCATTTTATAGAACTCAAACCCGCTCTAATTAACTTCAGAAGCTAGATCGAATTATAAGAACATATCGGTTTTGAATACTCCTAATTGACCTGACAGAAATTTAAAAAAATAAATATTTAAATAAAACCATAAAATGAATAAGGAAAACAATGATATTAAAATATAAATAAAACTAAATAAAATAAAATCAAATAAAAATCCTAACATATAAAATCTAAAGTATGTTCAATTTTATATCACATCACTATTTTATATATATTTTAAAAAAGATTATATCAATATAAATGTATTATCATGTTATGAAAAAACACTAATTTAAGTTAAGAAATTTTATTATTTTGACATGGAAGATAGATATTTATTCAACCGGAAAATAAGCTAGTACATCCAAAAGAGCCAAATTACATAAGACGCAGGAGTAGAAAACAAATTGAGTAGAAATACAAATATGCAATTATTTTACTTTTTTCAAAGTAAACAAATACTATTATTTAATTTAGGATGTTCAATAAATAATTAGAGAATACCAATTGGTTTAAATATACTGATTTATGGGTATAATTAGAAGATTTTATTATAAGTAAAATTAATTTTCTTATTCTATTTAATTGAAAGTAATCGCACTTTAAAGAAGTGGAGTATAATTTGAGGACCTATACTTTCTATGGCAAGCCAGTTAAGGAAACTTTTGTTGATATCAATTAAATATCTCAATTTTATTGAAATATTTTTTTATTAATAAAGATATTAAAAAGACAAGAATAACCCATTCGATAAATGAAAATAATTTATAACATGAACAAAACACATGACATATATATTTTAAATTTAATTTTTTAATTGATAAATATTATTAAAATATTTTTTATTAAAGTTGATGTCTTTAATTAGTAACTAAAATAAAGTTTTAAGTCCTTAATTAATAAGTTTTAAAGTTGAAATTCTTAATTGAGGGAATGTCTATTGTCACTCTTTTATATCTATTGTCACTCTTTTATGTTTATTATCACTCTAATTTTATTAACATTTTTTTAAATGAGCTAATTTAAAGTATTAGGTCAAAACAAATTAAAGATTATTTGTATGCATATATATTGTTTCTCAGATTTTAAAATCATATAAATTAAACAAATCAAAACTTTCACTCAGATTTTCTTTCTCTACCTTCACCTGTTCAAGGGCAGTTATGATTCTGCACAGCTTCATGGCCAAGTCAGTATATTTTTACACAGGCGCAACTATTTCTAGCAGGCGTAAGAACGAATTTTCTATCTAGCAATTTTATTTGGCAAGAAGGGAACGAGAGTTTAATTAGGTCAAGTCTGATCTTTCACCCTTCCATGTTTCCTTCTTCAAAATATTGCCTCATGCCCTCATCTTGTCGGTCTCATTCAGAGTCTTGAGAGCACCAATGCTGATCAAGGTAAAAGAGTATTACTCATGATTAATTATGTGAATGAAGTCAAGAAAAAAAAAAATGGGATCCGCTGGGGATGGGGGAAGAAGTGTAGGTACCTGATCACGCTTCCCCTGAGTCGGTGAAGAAACCTATTCATGTCTTCCCTTTTGCTTATCTGCAGGTTCTTGGTCACTGTGTAAATACATATTTCATCAAATAGAAATTTGTTTTGCATGTATATATTAATGAATATGGTGGAAATTTCAATAGAAACACTATGATATAACATTTTTCTATTAATATATGCTTCTACACTTCTACTCACATAATTTTTTCAATCTCAGCAAACTGTCTAGTTGTGTCCTTGAAGTACAAAGGAAAAATCTCCTGATCAAAGTTAGGATTTTCCTTGTCTTGCAGCAGCTCTAGCCGTTGAAACTGGGTTGGAAGCAGAAATCGCTGAAACATTTGGCACATATACAATTATGCGTCAATTGAGCGGTAAAATTGATAACTAAATTGTGTTATTTGTGACTTGATATTTGATCTTTGAAAATCTTGTGTCAAGGAACAAACACTTTCAAATTTCAATTTTAAGATGAATCGATATGACTGTAGATTTTATCATATATAACTAAATGAGCCTTCAAAGGACAACAAAAACTATACAAAGGGAGCAAGAAAACCCAATTATATAAGTTGGGCAAAGATAATACATACCTCTATCAGTCCTACTAAATGATGAATCGAATATTTTGTTGTTTGGATGAAGGGTTTATGAGGAAAGGAAAGGAATGTCTTATTTTTCATTTCTAAATTAAGAGAATTATAAAATATTTATAAAATTAAATAAAGGATTATTGAAAAGTTATATGATCATATTTTATTTTATTCTTTAATTTTAAAAAAATTTCAAATATAAAAAATATTTACTCAAAATAAAGAATAAGTCTCCCCTTTCATTTCCCTCCAAAACCCTCCAAAATCCCAAAAATTTCAAAACCCTCTCCCCTTCCATTTTACCTCAATCTACACCAAATTTGTTTCCGTAAATATAAGGAGGGGAATTAATTCATATTGACACGAAAGAATCTAAAAATGAAAAGGAAAGTTAGAGGTTGACATTACACCAAGATAGATGTAGTCACGTAGAGGATGACTCAAGTGATAAGCAAGCTTTACCTTGGTAATTAAGTGAACATTGTATTATTAGAAATTCAAACCCGCGAGAAAGTACTTACAATTACGAACTCCTAAACGAGGTTTAGTCTCACACTTAAACAATGTGAAAAAAATCTTACAAAACTAAAAAAAAAAAACTCAAAAGAACAGGATGGCTATGAAACATGAATGCATCGGAAAGGCAAGGTTGGATTTTGCATAAATCCATTGAAGCAAGGGCCGTAGGCCCTAAATTTTCAAGGCCTAAATATTTTATAATAATATAATTAATCATGTTCTGAACAGGGTTCAACTGATTACTTGAATAAAGTTGATAAAGATGGTTTCTTCCAATGCACGGTAGTTATGACGATGGTGCTAGGGGTGAATACCTATAAAAGGTATTCTGATGATCAAGTTAGACGGTGCACAAGGTGAGTAATATTTAGAATTAAATTGCATACATTTGCTACCTTGTAGGGTATTTATAGGAGTGTCTTGGATGATAAGAATCATAATTTAATCTGTATTAAATGTTATTAATTAGGATAAAAATCTAATAAGATTGTTATCTCTTATAACTAAATCATTTATTTATGTGGGATATAATTAATGTCATTATCTATGAGGGATCTTGTGAGAGATTTACACCTCATAAATAGGTAGATTTACTTATCTAATAGCGCGTAGAGATATCTAGGATCTAATTCTAGCAGGCCGAGTTGCTCATGATTCGCTAACCTGAAACCCGGTCCAGAACAGTTGTCCAACTTAGCACTTAGATGTGACAGTTGAATGTCAAGATATCTGAGTTTAATAGGAACAAATGACATGCATGGGACAAAGGGATCCAAGTCATAACATAAATGTTGGATCTCGCGATATTTTTGCCAAAGGATCGATGTCCATGAAGTGGTAGAATGCCCCTAGTGTTAATGAATAAGGTCGGGATTCGAAATGGATCACTCTACTTAAAGTCATTACACCATCATTCAGGATTCATAGTAGGTTGCTCCCATACAAATTTTGTTTGTAGGGCCCATTCAATTCTGAAAGTAATTTAATCTCAAACTGAGATCTGTATTATGATTTATCATAATCACTACAAAAAAAGGTAAATTACGGCAGTTTTAATACGGCAGTTATCAAAAACTGCCGTAATGTGTAATATAATATGTTAGTTACTCACCTGCCATTTTTTACAAGTGAAAAACGGTAGTTACATGTATAAAACAGCGGTTTTAACCGCCGTTATTTTAATTTTAAATTTTAATTAAAATAATTTTAAAAGAACTAAAATTTCACTTCCCCTCCCACACCAAAATAATTCCCTCTCAGCCTCACCCTCGCCCTCTCTCTCTCTCGTACTCTCACTCTCGCCTCACCCTCACCCTCACCCTCTCACTCTCATTCTCTCTCACTCAAAGTTCTAGATCTGCTCAGCCTCTGCCTTTGCCGCGCTCGCGCCCCCTCCTCTTTGTTTGATAGTAGCTGAATCGCGCCCCCACCCCCTCTTCATCTCTGTTTGGCCGCTGGGAAATCGTGCCCTTGACGCTGCTTTGGTCTTTCTGGCCACCGCGTCTTACCCTATCTCGTTTCTGGTCTCGCCCTCATCCTCTCTCGCTGCCACGTCTCGCTCTCTCTTGCCACACGTCTCTCCCTCTGTTGGTCCTCTGCTTCTAGTCTTCTGGTCTATGACATTGTGTATGTATGTTACTGATTGTTAATGTGTTTCTTAGTGTGTTTGGCAAAATCGTTGTGTGGATTTTTAGTGTGTTTTTTTTTTGGAATATTAACTAACCTTTTAATTTTATTTCTACCAGACAACACAACTCTTGTATATCACCATGGGAATCTTCTAGCACTCTCCGAAGGAGATAAACCCTGTATGTACAAGTTTCATCTATTTTGTTTCCCTAAAATATAAACGTGTTTGATTTTATTTGAAATGGCATCAAATGAGTAGAATAAAGGAATTGAAAAAATTAGTAGGTGTCTGGCATTGTTATAAAGCAATTATGGCATTGTTATAAATGTATTAATCTTCAATAAACGTTATTTAATCCTTCTAGTTGAGCTAACTTTCATTGTCAATAGGCAATACTATGTATGCTAGTATTGACTTGTTAAAGCAAATACTATGTATCCTGCTGGTATTGACATGTTCAAATAAGTGTTGAGCTGAGTTGATTTTGTTTTACGACTTGGAAAATTCAGTGATTGGTTTCGTGTGTGTTTTTGTAGGGCATTGAGTGAAGATGAAATCAGGTTGCATACGCCCATTGTGATTTCATGTAACGAGGGAAGAAAGGAAGTTTTGGCTGTGCAGAATATAGCCAACAAGCAGATCGATAGAACCTTCACATTTGACAAGGTTCTGTGCCCTTTGCTATTTTTTGATTTATTATTATTATTTTGAGTTTTGAATACATGAATTGTGTGGTAAAATGAGACCAATTATATGATATTGTTTTCATGCTGCAATTCGTAAAAATGAAGAAACCAAATACATTTGACGTGTTTTGAGTGATTGAATGAAGTGAAGTTCTTTGAGTTTTGATGTTGCTTTCAGACTAGAGTTTAAATTTTTGAAGTTCTTTGAGTTCTCTATTATATTTTTTTGAGTTATCTCTGGATTTGCATAGAGGAAACCCTCTTCTGGATTAGGACAAGTTGATGTGAATACATATGTGCTTGGGACTGGTCTCATGGACATGGAATATTAACTTTTCATTTATTTTGTCTGTGTTCTGCTAGATTATCTTGTCTCCTTGAGCTTTAAGTGGCCGGAAGGAGATTATGGATGTATTAAATTCTCTTGTTAATAAGTTAGCAATAAATCCAAATTAGAACAATGTGTCACGTGCACTTAACTTCTGTTTGAATCAAGCATTTTTCAGAACAATGTGTCATAATGTACTTCATTTACAAGTTTATAGCAGTGAAATGCTCTAATTAGTAATTAATTTGGCAATTTCCTTTATCTTTGTTATGTGTTTTTTCTTTCTATATTAAGAGATTGGATAAATCTATAATGGTATTGTATGTAACAGGATTCTTCACGTTCACCAATCTTATTAAAAACAGATTCTATCTAAGTTATGTAGGCATCTAGATCTGATATTAAAGAGTCAGACATATCTATCGTAAAAAAGAATAAATTAAAAGGCATGGGCTGAAATCTGAATGCTCTGTATTTGGTTTCTAATGTTGCTATGCTGCCTTATTGTTTATCCTTCTTTTTTTTTCTTCTAATTAATGGTTGTGATTTCACATCAGTATGTTTACATCTTTACATCTTTACTAGTTGAGTTTGTGGGTTGTGTTTTTAGTAGAATTACATGATGCATGCATAAAGCAAAGAAGGGCAAAGAAGTATAGTAGTTGAACAATTTTATGGTTTATTTATTTTTTCTTGTTGGAGACTAGGAGAAACCAATGTCTTGTAAATTTTACTAAGGAAAAATTGAAACTGGAATGCATTCGTGTTGGTACCACGCGCACTGTAGCTCACTCTTTGGTTCTTCAATCCTTATGGGCTCACTGTTGTCCAGTAATTCCTCCTCTTCTTTCTACATGGCACTGGAGCAGAACTGTGAAAAGAAGCATCTTTTTGCTAAAACTCCTAGCATTCTCGGTTTAAATCAAACATATAGCCGCTTTTTTTGTAAAATTGGATTATTTCCGTGTGCATCCATGTTGAAAACGACTCATGCTGGCAGACATGGCAGATGGATGAGCTTACACATAAATAGATGTGAATGTGAAAAAAAAAGGCAAAAGAGAAAAAAAATCTTAACCAATTTTTGGAGCAAATTTTGTTCTCTAAATGAGTAATGCTAATGTCACATGTTTAAAAAATAAATTTCTGACTTATGTTATTGTCTTGATAAATCAACCTATATATTACATATTCAATTTCATTGTTATCCCACTATTATTGTTCTGTTTTTATTTTTCTAATTATTAATTTTCATTTAGCAATGTGTAACCTCTAACGTAAAAAGGCATTGTAAGGGAAGGATCGAATTGTGGATAGGACTGTCAATGTCCAATTCAGAACGTTTCATATTTATATTGGCATAGACTTGATTGAATGGTTAAAATATTTTCATTTATCATAGGATCTGTTCGACTTTGTGCTGTGATTGCATTGAATTGATTTTGCATAGGAAGTCTTGGGTACATGTAACAATCCTAGAATACTACTTTTGCATTGCCAAATATGAAATCCATTGTGCCATAAATGTCAACAGCTTTTGTAGAATTGCCTAAGGGAATGTGCATACAGTGTGTCTTGGTAGCCTACCAAACTACACTTGTTTGATGTGGCTAATTAAGTCTTAGAGTAATTAGAGTAATAATTAAGTCTGAACATCTTTGCCAGTTTAACTAACTCGTTAAAATATCTTCTATACTTTTGATGTGGCTCATGATCAACCCAAATATTTCTTTAGCAATAAAAATCAGATTGATTAATGGATTTGTGACATGAAAAGTGTGATATTAATTTTGTGGATCCATAATTTAGTGAAAATTAGTGATTAATTAATGCATTTTGTCTTTCTTGTAGGTACCAGATGAAGGTAGCGGGCTCTATCGCCTAATGACTTAAGAAGATCATGCAATGGAAGTAACACTCATCAATCAGTGGATATTTTAAGTCCTCATTAATTAATTTACTAATTGTTTGACTTATATGTAATTTGGAGCTATTTGACTTGTGTACTTATGTTACTATTTATGATGTTATTTCTCAAAACGTTGATGACTATTTGTGGTTATTAAGCTAATGTACTAATTTTAAATTTGATATTTGGATAATTAAATTAATGAGTATTTCTTACATTTCATTAAGCAAAATTATTATATTTATATTTGTAGATTTTGACAAACAAGAATTGTCATAATAAACATGATAATTGTCGTAATTAGATGTAAATATGAAAATTAATTAGCAATTTTTTATATGGATTATGACAGTCTTAAATTACTGTAATTATCTGTAAATTATGGCATTCAAACTGTCGTAATTAGTTGCAATTACAGATTTTATCAGTAATTTTTTAAGTGTATTATGGCAGTCAAAACTGCTGTAATTCTCGATAAATTATAGATGTCAAAACTACCGTAATTCTTGGTAAATTACGGCAGTCAAAACTGCCATAATTTATTGTGAATTACGACAGTTTTGACTGTCGTAATTTACCGAGAATTACGGCAGTTTAACCGTCATTTTATACATAATAAAATCACAATTTTTTTGGAAAATTACGGCAGTTTGAACCGCCGTTTTAAGCAGCACAAAACTATCGTTTTATACATGGTAAATTGTGGCGGTTATCGTGACGGTTAATGGGAAACCGCCGTATTATACTAAACGGCGATGAAAATTACGTCAGTTTTGAAAACTGTCACTAACGCGAAAAACGGCGGTTAAAACCGCCGTAATATGCAAAAAAAAAACCGCCGTAATTTACCTGTTTTTTTTATAGTGAATGTCATGATGTACGTCCTTGACCCGGTTCATATATTTCAGTACAACGTTATGCGTCGTTTCAACTTTGAGCTTTGTCTTTTCAACTGCTCTACTCAGGTGTAGTATGCCACGTGGTCAGAAGATATTGGAATACGTCGTTTGAGATTCGTACTGCCATGATTATTATTTCAAATTTTGTGTGGACTTCCAATTTTGCCCCTTCTTTTGGTAGTAGTTGAAGGAGGTTTTCCCTCGCTTATAAATAGGGAGTGAGGGGTTTTCCCCTCACTCTTCTACCTTCTTCGTATTTCTGCCTCTCTTTTTGGAAAACCCAGGCGATTTTTGGTCATTCTTTGATGAGACTTTTGCAGTTTCAACCTCTCAACACCTTTTCCTTCTTCAGAAACAAAGTATTTCCTTTTCCCATTTTATTTTTTTTTCCATAATCTTTCATTGTGAGAGAGAAAATGTCACAAAATAGTGGTGATGAGAATGTTTCCTTAGAAATCCTTAGTGCTTCGCTATCTCTGCCGCCTCAAACGTGGCGGAGACATGTTATCATGGTAGGGATTCTGATAGAGGTTTGAGGCCGATAACTAGGACGGATATCCTGGAGGCATTATGGAGGGTGGATCGTCCAAGAGAACTTGCAAGACAAAGACTAACACATCCGCTCTCCACGCTTATGATAGAGTTAGAGAATCTTAGTGAGTCTTCTTCTGATTCTAATATGAATGCGGCCTCTGTAAGTAATGCTACAAACACAGACATGGCATGTTGGAGAGCGGCTCCTTCAGAACCAAGGGAGCACATCTTCCCAAGAGATGCCTGCCTATACCAATGGGTCGACCAAGAAGTTTTAAGCACTTCTTCAATTGTAAAGAGCTCGGAAGACGCTCGAGCCAAGCAGGAATACTTGCACCTAACGAAAGAGCGACTTCGTGATGGAGAATATGTAATTCGGGCCCTGTTAGACCAAGAAAGGGTCTACTCAACAAGGACGAAGGGCGACCAGTTTATTTATATGTATGATGTGTTATTTACCTGCATCGGAGTCCAACTTCCTTTCTCTGACTTCGAGATTTCAGTCCTAAACCACTTGTGGGCAGCTCCAACTCAACTATATCCGAATGCATGGGGTTTTATCAGGACTTACGAGCTTCTTTGTAGGACCTTTGAATAGCCGTACTCGGCTAGGTTATTCTTCTTTATTTTCATCCAGTTTTCACCCTTTAGGAACAATTTTCAAAAGGGGTAGGTCACTTTACGCACACAAGCAGGGTAGAAAGTGTTCAAACCTTACCAAGAATCCTTCAAGAACTTTAAGAAAGATTTCTTTCGAGTTGAAGGAGCTCTGAGGTTAACACTTTTTTTCGTTACCCTAGACGACGAATCATGTATATATTTATATTGGACCCAGGCGGTATGGGATAGGAACTTGGAAGAATAGAAACTCTAATATTCACATTATTTGATGATGAGGCTGATGTCCTCAACTTCCTAGTTGAGTGGGTTGATAAAGGTGGGACTATATACCGTAAAGATGTCTTGGATGAGCCCTTTGACTTAATAAAACCATTATTATGTATCTTCTCATATATATATTTGATTGACTTATATTTCATAACTTTTTCTAAGTGTTGTTTCTTATTTGCAGAAAGCATGGCACCTCTTGGTGGCCTTGAAGCTCTCACCCTACATCTGGCAGCAAGAAAAGCTAGGGCCTTAGGGTCCGAATCCCAGCCCATGGTCACTATTCCTCTTCAACCCACAGTTGTTGCTCTTCCACCTTAACCTGTTGTACATGACGCAGAGCCTAGATCTCCTATGCAACCACTTTGACCTCAAAAGAGGAAGGCGGATAGTCGAAGGGAGCAAAGGAGAAAAAGGCAAGTGATCGAGGTTGCTCCCCTCGATCTAACTACTGGCCAGGAGTCTGAAATCCCAGAAGGCTCACCTCTACATTTTGCTGGAGGGCCAATCTGGGGTAGGGGGTTGATCCTGGGTGGATCATCGACAATGCCCTTTTGTACCTAGTTAACTAGGACGTCCTAATAGAGTAGGACTTGATAGAGCTTCTCCGAGATGCTTAGGTGTGGGCTCTATGGAATGCATCTATCCTTCAGTTTCTAAAGTCCACTTTCGAGTCTGGTCGTCATACTTGAGAGTTGGAGAAGGTACTAGACGCCCTTCGGGGTGAAAAGCAGGGGATTGAACTGGCCGTTGCTTAGAGAGACAGGCAGCTTGCCTAAGTCAATGAAGAGCTCGGCTTGTGCAAGGTTGAGATCTCTAGGCTCCAGGCCAGAGTTGTTGAGGGGGTCGCTAAGGTATCTAGGCTTTGGGCCCAAGTTGTTGAAACGGTGGCTCGAGAGAACAATTATAAAGATCAATTATCCTCTGCTGAGTCCACTCTAACTGCCCTCTGGAGTGAGAATGATATTCTCTGCTAGTCTAAGGCCAAGCTAAAAAAAGATTTTACATATCTTGAAGATGAATAGGCCAACAACATGGATGAATCCTTCTCTAATGCTCTTGCTCAACTTCGCCTTTTGAACCTAGACCTTATCGAAGAGGGAACCAATTTGAGGAAAGTGGTATGCGATGGCCGCATTGTGGATGCCATTCCTGAAGCCATGCACTCTTGTGAATCAAGTTCCTGCCACAACAAATGTTGGCGGGGAGGAGGGAAAGGATAGTTCAAAGGGCAACCCAACAAAAGAGGCTGAAACGATTAATGTTAGAAAACATGTTTGTATGATTAGAGTTAAAGACCATGATTAGAGTTAGAAAACACTTAAAATCCATGTTTGTATGATTGGAAATTGTTTTGGAGGCAATGGAACAGTGAGAGAAGTTCTAGGTATTAGGCGCTTAATCGCCCAATTTTAGCCGCTTAATGGGTGAAGGCCAGAGAGTTCCTACGTATAGGGCACTTAATTGCCCAGTTTGTGAGCGCTTAAACGCCTGAGGCCAAAAGGCTCTGGAGGTCCCTGATTAGTCATTCAAGTTTTGGGCGCTTGACAGATTCAACAAGAGAGTGTTTATGCTTCAGGGCACTTAATTGTTGAGAAAATAGGCGATTAATTGCCCAAATACAGAATCTTCCAAGGACTTTATCTTGGGAAATTTGGGTTCTCTATTAGTTGGAGTCATTCATATATGCCTTTTTAAGTGTGTTAAGACACTAATAGAGGTGTTTCTTGGGGAGAATGACCTTTTACCATATATGAGAATTTGAGAAACCTTAGGTATTCTTTGAGAGATAGAATGCCATAAGGAGTACCTAGAACCTTGTTCAACATGAAGTTGACTTGAAAATCGCTTGTGAAGTGATGGTGTGGGGTTCTAGATATAGAAGTGCTAGTATCATAGTTCTTGCTACTTTGTTTGATAAGTGAGGTTAAGATTCACATGTGCTAGTGTTTTAAAAATGTGCCTTGTGTTTTGGTTTTCTAACTTAGTATTTATTATTTTCTTATGTATTGTAACCTAACATAGTGTGCACAACCATATGACCTGATAATGAGGTGTTGGATCTAAGATTCTCATAGTATGCGATACTATTATGGTCAGGATTATCGATATAGGGGTGGTAGCAGTACTCTTACTTTGTAGGGGGAATGAATTCACTTATTACTAGGTAGTGTGATGGTTCCTTTGCCTAACCTACTGAGACAAATGCAATGAACGGAGGTTCTTGAGAAATAAGTAAGTAGTTTGTATTTTCAAATTTTGAAACTTGCATGAGTATTGCATAATCATTCTATTAAAAACTTGTTTAAGCATAATCATGCCTCATAACATAAAGCATTGCATGATTGACAATTGTATGAACAGTTGTCATTACTTGGTCAGTTAATTGATTGGTTGTTTGTTCGATAGTATCTTAGGATTGTATGGACGATTCTTTGATGTTATTGATTCTCAGATATTCTATTAAATAGAGTAGTTATATGTGTTCGGTTGATTTATTTGTGGTAAATGATTAATTGTTGGTCTTTGTATGCGAATACTGAGAAATCGTGATTTTTCACTCCTATGTGTTCCTTGTAAATCTAGGTGAATTAAAACCCTCCAAAGGGACATAGCAAGAAAAAGAAGAAGCAGAATGCTTAGTTTAACATTTTTATTTTATTTTAAATCAGATTATATATTTGTACTCTTCTGATTATTTATAAAAATTTATGTATACAGTATAACTTATTAGTCAATAATATATGTATTTATGATCTTTTTAACTTTCATGACCTTTTATAATAACTATACAAGTTATTATAAATTTTTATTTTATACATTTTTAAAAATGACATGCTAATGTGATGTTTTTTTAAATATTTCTGTATTTTATAATAATTATATTAGAGTGTTATAGAGTTAGTCAGCAATGAAGAAATTGGTTTGAAGTTCATCAATACCTCTAAACTACCGATAGATGTTTTTACCAAGGCAACAAGTGAAGAAAAGATTAACATGTTCAAAAGGCAATTGAAAATTACAAATCAAAGGGGCATTGAAAGTAATTTGCAATATCTAGATAAGTCTTTTACGTTGTTCCATGATCTCTAGAATAGTGGTTGAGACATTAAGTCTTTCAGTTTTTCTAAGTAGTTTTTTATACTCTTAAATGTTGACATGTATGTGAAATTTATCAGATACATTAATTTATTAAAATTTTCTATGCACTAATATAAATAAAGAAGCCTTGTAAGTCCTGATATAAGAGTAAAACTTCAAGTGAAAGCAAATTTAAGTACATTAAATTTATCCTTATTATTCCTCTACACTTAAGTTGTTGCCAACACATCAGTCATTTACATAAAATCCAGAACCTTCTAGCCATTATCATTACCATTTGACGAACTAAAGGACAAACAAAGTTAGATGACCTAAATAGAAGGCCAAAATAGATGGACATAGTAATAAAGGAATAAAACCTAAAATTGCTCTAGAAACTTCTACCTAAATATCCACATAACATATTTGTCTGTGGATGATTTTTTTTTTATTCATGTGTCTATGGATGATTTATTTTATTATAAGCACATTTTTACACTACCCTAAACTTAATACGTGGTTGAAAAAAATAAGAAAAGAAAAATAATTATTTTAATTTATAATTTATTTTTCTTTTAGTTGTATTTAAAATAAATAAAAATAAAAAATAATTTAATTTAAATTAATTTAATTTAATTTAAAAATTAAATTTTATATTTAAAACTTAAAAAAATAAAATTTAAATTAATTTAAAAATTAAATTTTATATTTAAAATTTATTAAAATAAGAATTGATTTTATTTAATTTTAATATTTTATATTTCAATCTTTATAAGAGATAATTAAATATAATTATTAAAAATAAAATAATTTATTTATTTTAAATCAAATTAAATTTTAATAAATCTTATTAAATTTAATAAAAATTTTAAAACAAAAAAATAAAATTTATAAAATTTAAAAATTAAATTATGTTTTATTTTTTTATACTTTAAACACACTCTTTGACTTGTTTTGATGAAGTGAACGCAGAAAACAAAATTAAATACTAGAACAGTAAATCGAAACAAGTGTCCCAAAGAGGAATTGAACACATTGGGGATGGAGAAAAATATCTTATTGCCATATTTGATTTTTTTGTTGTACTTTACCATCTCCAAATCAGATCTCCTTAAAAAAGGTGAAGGTACATCAGCTGGTATTTATACATTGAAAAAAACCCAACCAACTACACCTCAACCGCTCTTCTGGTTCCACATCGCTCCATCAAAAAACTTCTGTCCCCATATACGATAAAATCATAAAACTTGCACTTACTTCTCTAGCACACTTTCTCTGAGAGTTCACACTCTGTCTTTCTCTATCCCTGTGTGCCACCGGGCCTTGTTCTCTATGCAGAACTAGTATCTGATCTTCCTTTTACTCCTTAATCCTTTCCGTTTCATCTGTCATTCTTCAAACCGATCTGCAAAAACAACTCTTTTTTCTAGATAACCTTCCATGAATTGTTGACACTTGACACTGACCAGGTTAGGCTGTCAAAGTTTGTTGGGAGTTTCACAAGCTCAAAATCAAAGCCAAACCCATCATTTTTCAGGAAGAAAGAAACAGACCCAGATCAAAGCCTGTGCTCCATATTCCAAACATGAATAATCCTCACGGGAGAGTGAAGGAGGAGTTTCCTGGAGATTGTTCTTCCTTTTCTGGTGAACAGCAGCATGTGGTTATTCCCCAACCAATGGAGGGGCTCCATAAAAGTGGCCCTCCACCATTCCTCACAAAAACATATGACATCGTTGATGATGCTTCCACTAACCAGATAGTTTCCTGGAGCAGAGGGAACAACGGCTTCGTTGTGTGGGATCCCCAGGCATTTTCCATCAGCCTTCTCCCTAGATACTTCAAGCACAACAACTTCTCTAGCTTTGTCAGACAGCTTAACACCTATGTGAGTATATATTCTCTTTCTGCCCTTCAATTTTCAAAATGAGATTTTATTCTTGTTTCTCACTGTAATGATGATGTAGTCATCTTAAAGGTGTACAAGAACATGAGAACGGTTTTACTTCAATGTGTTTAATTAGCAATAAAACTATAACCTTATTCTCATTCACGTTACTGATGCAGCAGGAATGTGCTAGAATTCTTCTATCTTCATTTCCTGTTTGTTTATGATAATTAGTAGATTTGATTGGTCCCATTTTATCCTTTTATTTATTGAGTTTTCCTGTTGTGGACATTTTGTTTGTTTAATGTCTTGAAAAAGAAAAAGAACAACGATTAAAATATTAAATGTCATAACACACTATTGATTTGCTCCTTTATCATCTGCAGTGATGCTATATCTGTGTGTGCAAGAATTTTATTAGAACTTAGATGTGTACGGATCTTTTATCTTCCTTATCACTTGAAGGGTTTCTTTAGAGCTTGTTCATATGCCTATAAATTACCCTTACTGCTATAATGAGATTTTATGGTTTTGAACATGAAGGAATTTGATCTTGTTGTAGGGGTTTAGAAAGGTAGATCCAGATAGGTGGGAGTTTGCTAATGAAGGTTTTCTTAGAGGACAAAGGCATCTTTTGAAGAATATTAGGAGGAAGAAGACAACTCAACCTCAGGCTCCACAGCAAGCTCTAGACCCTTGTGTTGAAGTGGGGTGGTTTGGATTAGATGGAGAAATTGATCGGTTGAGGCGTGACAAGCAAGTCCTCATGGTGGAGCTGGTGAAACTTAGACAACAACAGCAGAATACCAGAAGCCACCTTCAAGCAATGGAAAGTAGGCTTAAAAAGACTGAGCAGAAACAACAACAAATGATGAACTTCTTGGCAAGGGCAATGCAGAATCCCAACTTCGTGCAACAATTGGTACAACAAAAGAAATGGAGAAAGGAGCTGGAGGAAGCTATTTCCAAGAAAAGAAGGCGACCTATTGATCAAGGGCCTAGTAATATTGTTGAAGTAGCTGAATCAGGTTATGCTGAAGATTGCTCAGTTTTTGTTAAACTTGAACAGCAGGAATACAATGACATATCAGGGCTTGAGGTTTCAGACCTGGACCTTGCTATGAA
Source organism: Ormosia emarginata (assembly GCA_029884605.1). Classification (NCBI taxonomy): domain Eukaryota; kingdom Viridiplantae; phylum Streptophyta; class Magnoliopsida; order Fabales; family Fabaceae; genus Ormosia; species Ormosia emarginata. The sequence continues at coordinate 44,506,158 of JAQQTP010000077.1, read as the reverse complement.
TATGGAGGGACAAAGTGGAAGCCAAAAGAACCTAGAGGAGAAAGGAGTTGAACTTGAAAGTAGAAATAAAGACATTGACAAAGTACTATGGGAAGATTTTTTGAATGAGGGTACTGATGAAGATCTACTAGGATTTAAAAATGATGATGAAGATATGGATGTGTTGGCTGAGGAACTTGGTTATTTAGCCCCAAGTCCTAAATAAAATGCTGTCCAACTCCAAGGCTGCATTTCTGATTTCTTGTATGTTGTTTACTTTAAATGAGCTAGCTGGGAAGCCATATCTCCTTATTTATCTGACTGTCTGACTTCCAGTTTTCAACTTTGACACTCAACATGATATGATTATGAATTTAAAGCACAGATTTATCAAGCAATGGACACCTTTTGGCACAGTAATTAACCAGTTAGATGATGCTTCTTGTTCTCAAGGTTTCTCGATGCTTCTCTCTCAAAGTTAACTTCATATCCAATTTTCTAGTTAAGCAAGATCCTACAATCTCCTTGAAATATTCTAGTTTCTTCCAATGAGCTGGGTAGGAACCTCTTCCTATGCTATTGAACATGCTTGCCATTTGTGTTTTCAACTTCAATGCTCAAGATGCTAATTAATTAAGCTCCATCTTTTAGACGGGTTTCTTTGTAAGGACGAACGGTTATCATGAAATGGGTGCCTCGTGACACTTTAAAGAGTTATTTGTATTCATGTCCTTATATATGGTATGCTTGTTCAATGTTCTCAAAATTTCTGGATGGTGCTATCTCAAGGTTAACCAGTTCTTCCATTCCAAATAATCTCCTAATTTCTCTTGTTCTTGAATGGATTTACAGCAGACTGTGGGGGAAAGGTAAATTCCGGTAGTAATTGAATTTGTTTCATGCTTATGATAGGATTTGGATTATTTCATGTTAGTCAATAACATGAGAGGGTCGTGTTAAAGAGAAAAAAACATAATTTTTTTTAAAATATAACTAGTGAGTCTTATAATTGATAAATTTATATTTATTTCTCTTTAACATAATGGTTATGTTATATGAGAGAATCTTATTTTTTTATGATATATCACTCCTATTCTAAACATTACCTCTTAAATATGAAAAAAAAAAGAAATATTTATATAAATGTAATATATTCAAATTAAGTACATTAAATTAATTATACAATTAATTAATAAATAATATTATAATTTATTAATTAATTAATAAATAATTATCTTAATTTATCATTATATAATTAATGATATAATTGGTTTAGTGGTTAATTAATACATCTAACTCAAGTAAACACTAAGTTTATGAAGTATTTCTCTCCTTATGAGATAGTATTTAGTTTGAAGTTTCAATTTTCTTAGCAATGACAGTAATCTTGTTCATGCACATAATTTGAAGTGGGTCAGCTCTATCAAAATCATTTTACCCCATTTCTTATCCCCTTGCCCCAGTTAAATTTTGTCAAACTGTAAATAAGTTACACTTTATTTACTATTCTAATTGTTACATCTCTTACGGCGTTAAAAAACACGCCGGTCTCATTTTTATTTTTATTTTTTATGATGAACCCTCATCCCATTTCCTTTGTGCAGAACAGCAAAGGGATTGTAGAGCAAAAAAAAAAATGCGTGACTTAGATGGGCAATGCTGTGCAATCTCAAAAGACTTAAAATCAACGACCAATGCCTTTTTTATGAAATTCCCACGAAATGAAAGATGTGGTGTCCTGGAATGCCATGATTGCAGGGGATGTCCAAAGTGATCGATTTGAAGAAACCTTGGCTTGATTCAATGAGATGCAGAAAGCAAATATTTCTGCTTGTGGTCATTCAGCATCACTTAAATTGGGGAACTGGATCAGTTCTTGGATTAGAGACCACGGGCTTGGTTCGAAGTGGGAGAAGAACGGTGTTTTAGCGCCGTGAGGAATGTAACAATTTGTATAATAAATTATGTGTAATTTATTTTCCCAGCATAATTTGAATGGAGAGAGGAGAGGGGACAGATAAGTGTAAGAGGTGATTTTCACCTCTCTCAATAATGCCATGCAGTGCGCAATAGGCGAGGGACACATATTGATCATGCCTGTATTACACTTTTGTTTTCAAACTTTTTTATGGTAACTAACAGCAAACATACATATTTTCATTTTAATCACTTTCCACGAAAGGGAGACATACATATAGGTCTTCGAGATATGATTCCAAACTTGAAATCTTATTTACATTCCAAACACTTCTTAGAAGTCACTAGTAACAGAAGAGTGACTTCTACACACTATAAAATAGACTTTATGCTTTCAGTGACAAAAATATTTATAAAATTGTCATCATTTTTAAATTATTTATCAAAATATTTCTATTTTAGTCACATTAAAATTTTTTATTATTTTTTGTTTTACGTAGAATGCGTCAGAGAAGATGACACATCTAACTAAGATATGCCAATACGCATGGCGTATCCTACATGGATACGCCAACACTTGTAGCGTTTTCCATGTGAAAACGTCACACATGATGGTGTATCTGCGTGGGATGTGCCACGCGTGTTGGCGTATTCTAGTTGGATGCGCCAACCGTGTTGGCGTTTTTCACGTGAAAAAAAAATAAAAAAAATGTCACGTTATATGTGCAAGGCACTTAACCCATTCCATTTGGATCTCTTGAGAAATGGCGTCTAAAGACACATATAATTTACATGTCTACTAAAGAGTGTATCATAATATTAAGAGATATTAATATCAATTAGCTTATTTATAAGTCAAGAGTTTGCTTCTAATTTGTAAAGTAGTCGATGTGAGACTTTGGTGTTAGCAAAACAAAACAAGTAAATAAGACAATAAAGTACATTTGTTCGATGTGGGACTTTAGTGTTGATAAAGTTAAAGTCTCATATCGATTACTTTACAAATTGATGTGGTGTGAGATCTATAAAGTAGTCGATGTGAAACTGGAATAAAAAGAATTTTTTACATACATCATCTTCTTACATTTGGGAACATGCCACATTATGTTTTTTTCCCTACCGATACAAAAGTTGCATGGCTAAAAAAAGAAATCAATATTTAGATTTTATAGCTTAGATTCACAATTATTTTCATATAAATTATGTTAAAATATGTAATTAATTTATCAATGAATATGACTGGAGTACTACCTTTGTATGGGAAACCCCTGTACTTGTATAGCAATTTAATTTGATCTTGAATTTGTGTGGAATGATGAGATTGCATGACATGACATTACTGCACTTTCTCCTTTCATATTATTCCTGGGAAAGATTATGACTCTAGATGCACATTTTCAATGTCGTTATTGAACTTTCCTTTCCATATATTCCTGGGAAAGATTATGACACTAGGGAAACATTTTCTATGCAACAGAAACAGGGTTTATGTGTACACATGAAACATGTAATCTATTTATATGTTTAGAACAATAGTGATATCTCTCCTTTTTTCCTCAACACACTGTTAATTCCTTACTATACAAGCATGTGAGAGTGAGAGATTACTATACGAAGCACAGAACCATCCCACGAACGAATAACAAAGTTGGTTGTGTGCGTAATGTGTTCATGGTTAAATATGTGTCTCACTCCTGATAGTATTCTTTTTATTTCAGTCTCACATCAACTACTTTACAAATCTCACATTACATCAATTTATAAAGTAGTCGATATGGGATTTTAGCGTTGTCAACACTAAAGTCCCACATCGAACAAAGGTACCTTATTCCCTTACTTAGTTGTTTTATTTTGCTAACACTAAAATCTCACATTGACTACTTTACAGATCAAAAGCAAACTCTTGGCTTATAAATAAACTAATTGATACTGATATCTTTAATATTATGGTGCACTCTTTAGTAGACATGTAAATTATATGTGTCTTTAGGCGCTATTTCTCAAGAGATTCACGTGAAATAGGTTAAGTGCCCTGCACATGTAATGTGACATTTTTTTTATTTTTTTTTCACGTGAAAAACGCCAACACGTGTGACGCATCCTATGTAGATATATCATCACATGTGGCGTTTCCACGTAAAAAATGCCACAGGTGTTGGCGTATCCTAATTGGATGTGTCATCTCCTCTGACACATTACGTGGAACGAAAAATAATAAAAAATTTCAACATGACTAAAACAGAAATATTTTGATAAATAATTTAAAAATAATAATAATTTAGTAAATGTTTTTGTCACAAAAAACATATCGATCAAAAAGCCCTATAAAACAATTATTCTTGAAACCCGTGTTTGATTAAGTTTCTCCGCTCCATACTCAATTTTTGTTTTTTTTCATTCTAGCACATCCCTGTCCCTCTTTTCTCTTTCAATCATTCAAGGAGTTTATGGAGAAATTAGGAGGAAAATGGGGTCATTCTAGAGCGGCCTATATTCAAAAGTTGTGACAAACAGCATGATATATTTACTTTAAAGAGGATCAACCACAAAATGCTCTTTAAGAATTTTGGAATTGCTAATTATTCCATTAATAAAACGCTGGTAGGCTATTAATATTTCAATAAGGTGTGATTATTTGAATAGTTTATATAAGGTCTTGGGTTTAATTATTGGCGTTGTCATGCGCGGAAATATTAAAAAAAAGAAAAGAAAAGAAAAAGACTGATCAGCCACTAAGTTGGTGGTAACGTGATGTGAAACATCTTGAACCATGAAGTTTTGAGTAAAGAGTTCCTTCAAAATTGGGGATATTGCCAATCTTCTATTGATTTATCTTAATAATAAAGTATTATTTATTAATCAAAAAGCAGGGAAAAATTAGTTAGCATCTCGTTATCATCATGTGTCAGCCGGGGACCAACATGGAGCATAATTGGAAGAGGTAATCGTAGTACATGCATGTGCAATTCTTTGAAGAATGTTTTGGCAATGCTTTGTGTCTTTTAATTGGAAAAAGGCAGACAAAAAAGGCTGAAATGTTAGCATCCCTTAAGTTGCAGAAGTTTTGATTATGCTGGCACATAAATTGAGTTGGATCACATAGGGTGCTGCAATTGTCTAGTTAAGTGATAAGGTTACACAGGCTGTGCATAAGCAAGGTGGGTAGCGTATGTGTCTGTATCCTGGGAAGTTCCTATTTCCTTGATCTGTTATTTTTTTTTAATGCTTTTTTCGTTATTTTTCCTACTTTGTTGTCTACTTTTTCTATTATGCTTCATTATTATGGTTTGTCCTAGTATTAAAATGAGAAGAACTTCCATATAAAAATTATAACAACTGATGAAAATGTTTGGGATAGTTTTACCTATTTGAATACATTATATATGTAGGATTTTGACTCTTCTAATTACAATTTAGGGAATAAAGTGTACATATCCTAGCCCTTAAAACAAAATGGATGGTGAAGATGAAAAAAACTCATTTAATGAATCCGACTCATTAACTTTTTTTAAAAAAATAATTATATCATTGAATTTTTTTTTTTAAAAAAAACTTCCTTCTTCTCTCTTTCTCATACTGCTTTTGAGACGCTACCGAGGCCAGCCCATCGTCATTGCCGATGTGATTCTTTAAGGACTGTGAACTATTGACATTTGGAGCTATTTTGATTTGTAGCAATTAGCACATATTATTTTTGTGTTAAGAGTTATCTTGGCCTCTGCTTGTTACCATTCTCTTTCAATTTATCTTAGAACTTCCACCATTTATAATGATTTGTTGATTTCTTATAACTTCGATCTGATTTATTTTTTAAACTTCAAATTACTTAGTGCATTGGAGCTATTGATGAGCCCTTATCATCACCATTCACCAGAAATAAGAAACCCATCAGGAGCCATCACCATTCCTAGCCTATGGTTGAACCACCCACAACCACCGACCCCTCCCCTATGAAACCCACAGCTGCCAGAACCCACCGCCAACGCCAAATCCACCGAACTCCAGCCCACGAACCAGAACCTCCATAGCCGAACCTAGCCTCCATGGTCCCTACGCATAGTCACCACCGACACTAGTCCTTGAAGCCAATCGACATCCATCATCGGCCACCCACCAGCGAACCCAGCGCCTCGACCCACCGCAAGCAACCACCTGAACCACCGTCCAGCCTCGCCCCCGCCACCGCGTCGCCTCCCATCGCGAGCCACTGCCAAGCCCCAAGCACAATTCAACCCTGCCTCAGTGAGCCTCTTTTCCTCGTTAATGTTGCTCTTTCCCCGGTAAGAGCACGAAGGATCCAAGGAGAAGAGAGACGAATGAGGATTTCCTTTTGGGATTTTTAATAATATATTTGTATTTTTCAAAAGACATGAGGTGTACTTATTAGATGAGTTGTATTCATTTCCACCATTTATTATCTTGAAGGGTTAAAATGTGTACACTTTACTTTCTAAAGTACAAGTTGCACTTTAAAAGAGTTTATAGTAATATTTATTAAAATATTTTGATTGTCATTAATTAGATTATAATAAATTTTTTATTTATGGATAAAATTTGATTCTCTTGATCTTAATTCGAAGAAAAGAATCGTTTTTTTTAAGATTTTCGTTTGAGTATTTTAAAAGAATGAAATTGATGATTTTGATTGCAAGAAGATTATGCAAATTCAAAATCGAATGTTTCTGCATGCTTTTAACTTTATGAAAAAAATAGAAAATCAAAGATGTTTTGTTTTCGAGAAATGAGAAAGAATCAATGTAAATGAAAACAAGTTAACAAAAATGAAAATACATTTGAAGTAAATGTGACAAATAATGTAAATGCTTAAAATAAAGAGTATAAAGTAAAGCAGTTTAAAATAAATTCAATGAAAAGTAAATGTGCAAGCATGTAAATTGCAAAAATATAAAGTTGCAGAAAAGTAATAAAAGCAAATAAATGAAAGTAATAAAAAAACTGAAATGATCCTTGAAAGAATCACTTGATCACGGGTAGAATAGAATTTGTAAAGAAAATAAATAACTAAATGTAAATAGACTGAAATTAAAGTTGCATTGAATTTGTAAATAGTACAAGAATAAAAGTGAAGGTGGATTGAAACATACTGAACTAGACTTAAGTGTTATTTGCTCGAGATGTCAATGGAAGTGAGAGCGTGAGTCAAGTGTTTGTGAGTATAAAATTTTCAACCCCAAAATGTTTTCATCCTCTTAGTATTTATAGACTTCCTAAGTAATTACTTTATTTACAAGATCTTGACATGTGTCTAAAACAAAGATAACTGTTTAAATGATTAGAAATCTTTGTTTGGTAACCACCAAATCTTTGTCAGCAATCCTCGTGCCACAAATAATTGCTCGATCTTTGTCAGCAATCTTCATGTTGTCTTGATCTTATATCCTTAACTACTGCTAACTTCCATTTCAAATTTAAATTCTTTCTTTTAAATTCAAACTTGAATCTTTGAACATTTGTTGGTTTCTACTCGAGGTCTCTTCTATCTTCAAAAATTTTGCTAAGTGTAACTACTCTTCAAGTCAAATGTTTCGATAGTCAATCGAAACCACTACTCCAAACACTAGATCAAAATGACCCTATTGATTTTGAATCGAAATCACTATTTCAATCACAACTTCGATTCCAATCTAAGAACTCATAAGTCCATAATGAATTGTATTCATGCTAATCTTATACTGAACAATCGAAATTGCACTAGATCGAAAAATGTTTATTTTTGTACTAACAGATGCCCCCCAATATTTATTCTCGAAGTATGAGAGATAAATATTTTAGCTTTTCGAACATTACTTTTCAATCACAGTTAGACTTAGAGATTTTGCTTGATCTACATCAGTTTAACGTAATACAAGCAACTAAAAAGGTCAAGTGACAAAATCTGTAATTTGAGATTCAAATCTCCACTCGCCTAAATTGTCACTACGTGGCCATTCCCTATTAACAAACTACCTCCAATTTTTAGGGAATTACAAAGCCAATGATGGCTTTTAATGGATAAAAATGGCTTCAATCGTACTCCCATCAAGTCAGTATTAAATGGAGTTAATGCATACATTCTCTCTCTTTTCTGATTTGAAAATCTCTATTTATATCATGGAAAAAGGGCTTCTCTCTTTTACTTCCCTTTCTTTTGGTATCCGAGTCTTTCATTATTTCCGTGCATTCTTTTGCCATTGTTTAACCTTAAGGCTTCATATTAAGCTTTGTCTTTCTCCTTGTTCCTTTCTCAAGATTCCAAAACTCTCAAGCGTCAATGGCCTCTTCCTCTAACAAAACTGTTGCCTCTGCACAAGCTTCACACTCAAGCTCTGAGACACAAGAGATGGAGGTTTTACCTGATGCTGCCACTGTGACTGCTCTAGTGATAAAAGATGGGGTTTTTTTTGCTCCTAATCCTTCCACAGACAACTTTGAACTCTGGAAGACCTAGGTAATCATCCTTTTTTTTCCATTAGCAAAGATAGGTTTGCAATTTTAAGTCCAACCCCTCCCAAAAAAGAATATGAACCAATTTGATCATTCTTCCCTTGTATCAAAGGAGAAATAATAATTGCATTCCATCCTTCCCTCAAAACTGATTTTTTCAATCATTTCCCAAAGGTTTTTCAAAGCTCACCACCTGTCAATAATCAAACGAGACCTCTTTACATCTATTGGTTGAACCGTATCGAAAATGCCAAGAAATCCGTTTGGAAATCAGCTGGCCTTTCGATTTTATCCAATTGAGTAGGGAGCATATCGAATATAATGTTCCCATGCTAATAAGTTCCTTCTTTTTCTGGAACAAATCTACAAACTCTTTTCATGTCCCTTATAGGATGTTGACTCCTACCCTTTTCGACATGGCTACCATTACTAGTCTTAAACTGGTTAGAGGGATAATCAAAAGCACCATAAGTCCCAAAACATTAATTGAGCCTGATTTCTCAAAATTAACCTATATTGCCTTCATTTAGAACAATTATCTCAAAACAGATGAAGTCTCTGATGAAGAGCATGTGGCATTCCTCGTGTTCTAGCTTAGTGCCTTCGTGTTCTATATCAAATCACTTTAAATCCCAAAATCTCTTCTTTCCTTGGCCATCCTTCTCCATGAAGGTGCTCCCCTCTATTTGAGCAAATTGATCCTTGCTCAATTTTACTCTTCGATGACAGAAGCAATAAACTTGCTTTGATCCAACGATAAATCCCTCATGAACCTTGGGGGACTTTTCTGGTTATTACAACTTTGGTTGAATGCCATCCTCCAACCATACCTTCAAAGTTCAAGTACGACCACTAATTACACAAAAATTAAAGGTCCTCGATTGTTTCAACTTTGTTATACCTCGAAGCCAGGCAATGAAATTGAAGACTTCAATTTTTTTTTTCATTATTCATGATCATGCAACGCCAATCGGATAACTTTGACTTCTCCCCCTTTGCTCTTTGTGAATGTGGCCCACAATGGTTTTGAGAACCATTTTTCTGTGAGACTCCTGGGGCACAATATGAAAACTTAGATATTTGGGCTCATACTCTGACTACCCAAATTCTATCTCATGGCCTTCCAAAGTCAAATGACTTTAGCCTTCAACTCTACCTTCCTTTATGTGCCTCGAGGCAAATTGGGTTTTCTAATGTATTCTTGCTCCCATCTCCTTAAAAGACGAACATCAAATATGTGAGTCTGAAGCTAGGGATCTTGAACAATATAAACACTTCTTGAAGCAGAATATTGAAAGGAGAAAAGGTTTTAATCCCTTCGAGTGCACTCCATCATTCTACTCAACCTAGGGGTTGGAAGACTAATGGAGGAAATAATACTTTCCTCAGAAGCCTACAATCGAAGAATGCTTTCAACGATTTACTAATTCAACTTCATCTGTGCAGACAAGAGCAACTAGCAAAAAATCCAAAGCTATGCATCTTAAATAAATTTCCAACTTCGAGAAATTCCTTAAATTTAAGTATGATCCTAAAAACTTAAGACTGGTGGTTCGAGAGGCTGAGCAAGTCCTGAAACAAAAGTGTAACACCTCAAAAATACGTATTTTATTTGTTTCGGTCGATTCTTGATTGTTTTAAATAATCCGACTCGGTTTCTGTGAATTTTAAGATTTTTGTGATTTTTAGGAATTTTTGGGAATTTTTACGTTTTTGATTATTTTAATATTATTTTAGGGCGGTGTATATAAGCCTTCGTATTTTATTTCTTTCTCTCAATTCTTAATTATTTTTACTAATCTGATTTGATTTTCATGAGTTTTACAATTAATATGATTTTTGTGAATTTTGTGATATTTCGGATATTTTGAATATTTTAATATATTTTAGATATTTTAAGATATTTTGAATATTTTATTATATTTTAGATATTTTGAGATATTTTAGGATATTTTAAGATATTTTGAGATATTTTGAGATATTTTAAATATTATATTATATTTTTGATATTTTGATATATTTTTAGTATTTAATATATTTCGATATTTTGATATGTGGGCGAACAAAAAATAAATTTTTTTTATTTGCGAAAAGTTTTGTATTGTTGATTCTAACAGGATCTTACTAAACCCGAAACCCGAGGAGGCAGATTTTGAAGTTTTATTTTCTACGATTTTATCGATAAATAAAACCTGGGTATGTTTTATTATCCATTGGATAATATCTTTCTTGAAAATATCAGTGGATGATTCTAGACGCGAGCCTAGTCACCCACTCTGAATGTTCTAGACGATGACTTATCGTTTGGTGACTCACCTAGGTGACTAGCCTAGTGACTCACATGTTCTAGACTGTTCTAGAAGACGCCTCGTCAATGCGCCTAGTCAGCAAGTGCTTTACATGTGGACCAATGAGGAGCTGGTCATTATTGGTGGTTGTGACTCATCGCGAAGGGCCAATAGAAACTCAACACGTGGCGTGACATCTTAGCACCTGTGACTCAGCAAATTCTAGAAGGTTCCAGAAGCGGTGACTCGCCATGTTCCAGAAGCAGTGACTAGCCAGATTCTAGAAGCGATGACTCGCCACATTCTAGAAGGTTGTAGAAACGCTGACTCACCCTGTGACTCACCGCAGTGAGTCATACGTTCCAGAAGGTTGCCTGACGACTCACCATTGCTGACTCAGCTAGTGACTCAGCTGATGACTCACCATACTGACTCACCTGTTCTAGAAAATATCTACGCTGACTCATCGTAGTGAGTCATATGTTCTAGAAACTTCTCTTTGAGGACTCGCTCTGTGACTCATTAAGGGCAATCAGTAGAAAATGATCGACAATATTTATATCAACTAGGAGAAAAATCTATGTATATTTTATTACCCATTTCTTAGACGTTGACTTTATAAACAATAGTTATTGTTCATTGATTAAAGTATACTTTATATAGTGTGTCTGCAATGAAATTGGTCAACAAAAATAAGCAACCATATAGGAATCAAGTTAGTAAATATTCAACTAATAGAAATTGGTCAGAATAATGGCATTGACTCTTTAAAGACTCAATAGGAAACAAGCTATTAAACAAATTTGGATTTCTTGAAATTTATTGATTCTACGGTGGAGGAGAAGAGCAAATTGCTCTAAATGACCAATTCACTTTGTGAAATTCATGTAGAAAGCCTAAGTTGAACAAAATGAAGACTAGTCAATATTGATGGCTTTTCTTTGTTGTATCCCACGGTCAAGCAAGCTTTTGTGAGGCAAATATCACAATTCAATTCTTATCACCTTTTATTAATTGAGCCAAGTAAGACAAGTCAATTTTGGTGGCTTCTCTTCATGTGCATTTACGGCAATGCATGCCTTTAGGAAGGCAATTTCTACATTTCAATTTATTCTCATTCTATATGCATTTACGGCCATGCATTTGGAAGAAGCAAAACCAAAAATATTTCTCACTTTCTCTCAAAGTGATTCACGGCCATGCATAACAAAAAGGAAGATTTGTTTTCATTTAATCAAAGTCGTCATCTTTTTCCAAAGTTAGCAAACTAGCAAAAGCTCTCAAATTTTCCTTCTCCTTTTCTTCTTCAACCTCACGGCCTCCACACCTAATCCCATCATTCACTCTTCTATAATTCTAAACTACCTTATATCTTGCTTCCTTACTTCATCTCAAGATACTTTGTAGTTGAAACCTAAGCTTGAATCATCCATTTTCTATCTTGTTCTTCAAAATTCAAGTTTGAAGCCTTGAAGGTGGAGTTCTTTAACCTTCATGTTTCTATCCATTTCAAAGTTCTAATCATGATTTTAATCCATGATTATTTTAGTTTAGAGCCTTAGATATTAATATTGCATGTTTTCTTTGATTTTCAAGAAGCTCTTGGTGGTGGTAGAAGGATTTATTCAAGAAGGACATACAAGGAACTTTGGAGGTTTCTTCAAGAGGTAAGAGGGAGATTACCCTCATCAGCCATGTGTTGGTGGTGAGGAATGGATGTGTTTGTAGTGAAGAATCCATAAGGATTCATTCACTTGGTTGTTTATTGTTTTTCCTAATTGTGTTTGATTTTGTGTGCAAGCATGTCTATAGTTTTAAAATATATAGTATGTGTTTTATGATTGCTTTAATATTTTGTATGTGTTTTATGATTGCTTAAATATATAGTATGTATACATAGATGCATGATAATTATTGTAACATATAAATAACATATAAGGATTTGCATGAGTGTTCCAAAGAACACCAAAGGGGCTCACGACCTCAATAAGAAAAAGAGAACCAAAATGTTCTCAACCATTTTCTAAAATAATGATTTAATGAATTTAGGTGATACAATGAATTTGACATTGATTTAGAAGATGGAAAATGATCCAAAGATCAAATGCAAGGATTTTGGGGAATTCGCCAATATGTCATATAATGTATATTTAATTTCTAAAATTATTTTCCAAGGTAGATCAAGTAGTTAATTACAAAAGAATTTAACTTCAATAAATCTTTGGGAAATAAAATGGATGAACTTAGTTTTAGAAATTAAAGTTAGAGGATTTTACTATAAATGCGAAATACAGTGAACATTTGAAAAATGCTAACATAGAGCTCACTTTATGTTTTGAAGCACGTTAGAAGTTTTCAAAAGTGTAATTAAATGGTTGTAATTAAATAGTTGTAATATAAGCAAAAGGATTTTTTTGACAGAAAACCTAGAAAACCATTGTTATAAAATTTCTAAGCAAAATATTATCAGTTTTTGTAAAAAGCAGACAAATAAGGTAGAAAAGATATCCAATATATTGATCAACGATGAAAAAATATCCTACGTAGTTTAAATATATTAAATATTATTTCTGTTCATTTAAATAGTGATTTTTAAGGAATTGACAAGAAAATAATTTAAAAATCTTACGCAAAAACGTTTTAAAAATAGTACACAATTTTAAAAACAACAAAATATATTTACTGGATTTAAAAATATTTGTAAAAACGGTCCTGCGATAAAATTTCTACGCTTTAATTGGAGCAATATTTTCCTCGAAGCGGGCCAAAGTGGTGGACCGGACATGTTGAGATCTGAGTCTTGTCAAGTGGGACGTACTGTATATTTGAGATTTTTACCATTGAGGGCATTTGCATAAATATAAGAATATTTTGAGAATAAGGGTAATTTGGTAATTATTGTTTTGAGTTGTGCCAATTTGGTTGATAATTGGTGAATTGATTGACGAGGTGAATTATATCGTGTTGTCGGTGTGATAAGCATAGTGTGGTTCGATTTTGTATGGACTTGGAGGCATTAGTGTGCGGAGTATTCCACATGTGGACAGTTGGTCGCTCCTATTTGGCCGCTGTACTCGACAACACACTTCTGATCTCGACACGCACTATGTTTAATCAAGATCTTGTAAAGTCTATTTTAGTACAATGCCTTAGTTACACGATGTTTGGATCATGTGCTACTACACGATGTTGGACGATGGGCTATAGACCTCGAGGCAAATGCAATAGTTTGGTTGGGCAGCCTGAGGTACTAATAGTTCTTTCTGGATCATTCTCTCTGATGTCTGTGTTTAGCTCCATGGAGTAGGAATGAATCTGTGTATATTTGTATATGTTGGTTGCATTTTAAAATGGTTATTTATATTCAATATTGAGACATTATGTATGATGTATTAATGTGAGTTAATTTGCATGATGTGATTATATGGTTTATTGTATCAATGGTTATATCTATCATGGTAATGCTATTGCTATTTATTTTATTAGGATATATGCTTATAAGAATTATTTGCAAATTGATAACATGACTATATTTGTGATATCTGTGTGTATGGAATGACTTTGTCATTCGTACGTTTCCTACCTTCGGTATTGGTGAAAGGGGATCTCACCTCTTTCTTGTATTGTTTTGTTGTGTTTGTATTGTTTAAATTCGTATAGTAGGGGTGAAAGAGTTTCTTAAACCTATTGGAGGCAAATATTCTCAAGATCTTTCCTCGAGTAGTGATCTTCCGGACTTCAATAGAGGCAGTTTGGTGAAGAAACGAAACATGTATATTGAGTTTTCTCGTTAGTGTTGTTACCGTGCTATTAGTAGTATCCGTCATTGGGTTTGCTACTGTTTACTTGAGCCTGTAAATTTTATGTTTTAAACTGTTGTTCAATATTATGTGGTATATATAAATGTATTAATCAATTTAGTTTTACTTATAATTTTTTGTAAGTTTATGTTTCCGCGAAAAGAAATTTTAAAATTCATCTTTTAGAACTCAAAACTTTTATGAAATGATTTTTAGGTTTTAAGTTTTTAGTTAAAAATGTGATGCCCTATGGAGAGTGTTACAAAAGAAAGCAGAATACTATCAAAAGTGTTATACCCTCGTTTCATTGGTGCGTTGGTTTCGAATTCCTATGCTTTGTTCAAACGATTCGAAACCTCACTAAAGTTTCTCCCACTTATCCGGACCCCAAAAGTGGAGCGTTAGGTATGGGTAAGGATTCAAAGGAACGAGAGGTAACTTTTTCCTACTGCTACTTGAACAACTGCCAAGTTTCAATCTATGGATATACTCGAGTAATTAAATATCCACTTTATGGTAAAGTCTTAAGTCCTACCTTTTATTTCCTCTACCTTAAAATTCGACTACTAATCATGTATTCATCAATGCAGTCTTAAAATAGATGAAGGTTATGGCAGATGTGGGTGAAGATGAAGATTGGGAGGATGAACCCCCAAAGAAATCAAAGAAAACCAAATCGAAGGCTTCAACAAACACTAGCTCTTCGTCCCAGCTTCCAAAGAAACCTATTCCAGTTTCCCTAAACCAAAGCCAATTGAAAAAAATAAAAAGAAAGTGATCGATACCTCCAAATAAACTATTCCGAAAAAACCAGTAGTAAACTTTCATTTAATTTTTTATCCCAATTACCAGTTTCAGTTTATTACTGATTTCAATTTCTTATTTTCAAGAAAAAAAACAACTGAACCTAGCCTAGTGAAATCAGGACGTGTCAAACATGGAGTGTCAAAATAGGCACAGATCATTCTTTCATAAAGCTCTAACAAATCCTCGAAAAATGATGAAGAGTCTATTTCTTCGAAGAGTGCAAAATCAACTTTAGCTAGTTTGAGGGCTGAACCTTCAACAGTACAATCTTTCATCTCAATTCCTTTTATTCGCAACTTTCTAGATCCATGCTAATATCATCTGCACAACAGGACTCTCCTCCCCTAACTCTTAAAGAAACACATCCTCCAACCTCGAGAAGATTAAGGACTCTATCTCCAATTACTTCTCCTCCAAGGGGTTCGATCCCAACCCTAGATATTCTTACTCCTGGGCCTAAAGTAACGTCGGCCCTAAATTCTCGTTTTGATGGGCTATTCGTTGCAGAAGCTTAAATCGAAAAAGGAATGAGCATTGGGGAACAAAACGTCCCTGTTGAAGCTAATATCCAGGTTTGATGTGTATGTGTGTGTGTGTGTGTGCGTGTGTGTGTGTGTGTATGTGTGAATAACGAATCAATTCTTTTCATATTTTTTTATGAATTGTTCGTAACCTTGGTTTATTTTATTTCAGTAAAACATTACTCCTGAAATTGATCCCACACCAGAAACTCCTATCGTCGAAAGTGATATTCAAGTTCGACACTTTCCTTTAAATTACTATAAATGGACAAAATTCCTGAGAATTACTTTATGACTTTCAATCGTGTAGGAAAACATTACCTCACTTGAAGCCAACACTCCAGTCGAAGTTGGAATTCCCATTTCAATCGAGACCATTCAAGCTTCTGAGACTGTTCCCTCCACTTCTGCTAAAGTATAATCAGGACAAACTGAAATTACTTTCGAAGAAGAGGCAGAAGCCATATGCATTGATGACAACGAGGATGAGAATGACATCCAGAAATGTCTGGAAGATATTCAATCTAAACGAAACTTTATCCTCAAAGTCCCATCATTCCACAACCTATTCAAAAGTTGAAGTCCAAAGTATTTTTGCCCCCCAGCTACTGAAAGAGTTGGTTCATCTCTCAAGCCTTGGGGTAGATCAAGTTATGGCTGTTGAAGACAAAAAACAAAAAATGCTAGGCCTACTTGACCAACTGAATCGAAATAAACACCTTCTAGACTCGAATACTCTATCAGTGGTTCAAGAATTGTTTGACCTTACAAAAGACTTGCCAACTAAGCTTCCTAACATTGATCAAGTTATCATTAATAACTAACAATTGCTGGAGAAAAAGAACCAATTGATGGTAATCGTTGCTGAGGCAAAAAAGAAACGCTCGAAGCTCACTTATGTTCTTTCATCGACTTAGCAAAATATCAATCAAAACGAAGAAAGAATTGTTGAACTGAGACAAGAACTGGAAGTACTTGAAGAACAACAGTGTGAACTTTGGACCCTGACCGAGGATTGTGCTCGTCAAGAACGAACCCTTAATAAAGATTGCCAAATGTGGACAGTCGAAGGCAACCTCATAAAGCAAGCTATTCAGGACTTGGCCTCATCATTCGAAGCAGCCTCCAATGAAAATAAGAAGATCATAGATACTTGGGCATCTTTGTTTTCAAAACTTCAATAAATACTTTATATATTTAGTGTAATGACCATTTGAATTCTGGTCACTTTCTTTTTTTGTTTCGAAACTAATGACATTTACATTGAGATGTTAATTTCATGAATTTGTTGGTCTATATATCTTTAAGTATTTACCATTTATCGAAGTAATCCTTTCATTCGAATTAACATTCGTAATCAAATAAGCATTACTAGAAAAAATACTTTCAATTCGATATAGCCCCCCGAATTTGGGGACCATTTTCCAAATGACTTTGATTTTTTCTCCATAGGTAAAATAACCTTCCAAACTAAATCACCCAAGTTAAACTTTTTTTTCTTGACTCAAAGATCGTAGAATTTTGCAATTCTTTCTTTTTGTCGAATCAGATTTTCAAGAACAATTAATCTTTCTTTATCCAGTTGATTTATTTCATCAAACATCAAGTCCCAATAATCTTTAATAGGAATTTCATCTTGACGTTATAATCTAATTGACTGATGATTAATTTTGATTGGTAGCACTGCTTCATGTTCATAAACCAACTGATAAGGCATAGTGCCAATAGCTTCTTTAGGAGAATTTCGATAAGCCTATAGAACTTGACTCAAAGTTTCAAGCCAACTTCTTGGTTTTCGACCAATATTCTTCTTGATTATACCAAATAAAATCTTATTGGCTGCTTCGACCTGCCCATTAGCTTGAGTATTTTAAGGTGTCAAAGTAATTAATTTGATATTCCTAGTCTTAGCAAACTCAGTAATATAACGACCAGTAAATACAGTACCTTGACCATCAATTAAAGTTTGAGGAATACCAAATCTATAAATAATATTCTCTTCAACAAAATTAATAATATCTTGTTGAGTGACATCTTTCAAAGGGATTGCCTCAACTCATTTCGTAAAATAATCGATGGCAGCTAATATATTAATGTGCCCTTTAGAAGATGGTGGATGAATTTGGCTTATCAGATCGAGAGCGCATCCTTGAAATGGCCAAGGTTTTATAATTGAATGTAAATCACTCATAGGAACATGTTGAATGCCATGCTTTTGACATTCCTCACAGGACATAGCATATAAATGAAAATATTTAGCCATTGTAGGTCAATAGACTCTCTGCCTATGCAGTACCTATTTCATTTTCTCACCAGCTTGATGAGCACCACAAATACCTTCATGCACTTCTGCTAAGGTTGTGAATGCTTCCTCCTTATTTAAACATGTCAGTAAATTCCCATCTACTGACTTTTTGTAAAGTGATTCACCCAATATAACATAATGTAAGGCTTTGTATTTTAGTTTCCTTTTGACTACTATATTTAGGTTTTGTATATAATTAACAATTAGTTTTCTCCAATCAGAATCATTCATATCCTCGATTAGGCATACTTCTAAATTCTCGAATGGATATAACTTTTCTCTGATTTCAATTAATTTAGTCAAAGTTAAACTCGAAATCTTGTAACCTGAAGCTATTTGAGCAAGCTCATTGGCTTCATAGTTTTCTTCTCTTAGAATATGTTGCAATATAACTTCATCAAATTCACACAACAACCTTGCTGCGAAAGCAAAGTACTTAAACAAATTCTGATTAATGCATTTATATTCTCGAGTCAATTGCTTAATGACTAACTGGGAATCACCCAATACTTTAATATTTCTAGCTTTGAGTGAAATGCAAGCCACCTATTAAAGCTTCATACTCGGCTTCATTATTCGAACATTCATGTTTTAATTCAAATAAGAACTTAGTTGGAGTCCCAATTATTGAAACAATTAAAACCCCAAGACCAACACCCCTACTGTGCTTTGATCCATCGAAATATAACTTCTATGGTTTTAAACCCACGTAATTGATGTCTTTTTCTTTGATGTCAACACAATGATGGTCAGTCAAAAAGTCTGCCCATACTTGGCCTTTCACAGCCTTTTGTGGCACATATTTTAAAGAAAATTTTGTTAAAACAAGAGCCCATTTTCCTACTCTACCATGCAAAATATGTTTAGATAACTTGTACTTTACTATATCTATTTTCGAAACAACAAATACATCATGTGACTTTACATAATAATCTAACTTAGTACAAGAGAAATACAAAGCCAGACATAATTTCTCGATTACACTATATCTTGTTTCAGTATCTATCAAAACTCTACTAAGATAATAAATGGATCTTTCGGCTCCATTCTTATCTTCCTAGGCTAATGTACACCCTACAGTTTCATTTGATGCTGAAATATACAACTTCAAGGGGCGTCCAAGCACTGGAGGCGTCATTATTGGAGGATTAGCCAAACAATGCTTAATTTAATCGAAAGCCTTTTGATGTTCTTTTTCCCATCGAAACTCCTCCACAGCTTTGAGCTTCAAAAGTGAAGAGAATACTTTGGTCTTTCTAGATATATTCGAAATAAATCTCCTTAGGAAATTAATCTTTCCTAACAAAGACTAGAGTTTCTTCTTATTCGAAGGAGGTGATGCTTCAAGTATAGCTTTAGCCTTATTCTAATCAACCTCTACTCCCTTCTTTTGAACCAGGAACCCAAGGAAATTTCATGCAGAAACACCAAAAGCACACTTAATAGGATTAACACACTTAATAGGATTCATTTTCAATTTATGTTTTCTCATTCTTTCAAATGATTGTCTCAAATTTGAGAGGTGCTCCTGTTCAGATTTTGACTTGACCACCACATCATCAATATAAACTTATATGAATTTACTAATAACATCATGAAAAATGGTATTCATGGCTCTTTTATATGTTGCTCCAGTGTTCTTCAAACCAAATGATATGACTACCCATTCATAAGTACCAATTGCACCTGGACATCGAAAGGTAGTTTTCGATACGTCTTCTTCTGCAATATAAATTTGATTATACCCATAATAGTCATCTATAAAACTTAGAATTTCATAACTTGAAGCTGAGTTAATCAACATATTAGCAATTGGCATAGGATATTCATCTTTATGAGTAGCAGAATTTAAATCTCAAAAATCAATGTGTACTTTTAACTTACCATTTTTTTCATAACAGGAACAACATTAGAAATCCAGTTAACATACCTGGCTGTTCGAATGAATTAGCCTTTAATAACTTTTTGATTTCTTCTTTGATCTTCAAAACCACTTTAGGGGCAAATCTTCTTGGAGCTTGCTTGATCGGTCTTTGTCCTGCTCGAATTGGTAATCTGTGTTCTATCAAATCTCGACTGAGTCTAAGAAATTCTTCATATTCACATGCAAAACAATCTTTATATTCTTCGAGCAAATGAATTAACTTATACTTGAAATTGGAATTTATTAAACTACCAATAAAAGCAGGTTTCCTTATTACAATATCTCCTACGTTGATTTCCTCCAAAGGATCTTGTACCTCTATCCTTTTAATTTTAGAAGGTAGAGAAGCCTGTTCAAATCCTATAGAGGAATCATCATAAATACAATCCAAGTTGGTACCTTCGATGGTACCAAATTTCTCAGCCATATAGGCTGAGAATCGAGTTATCTGACTTAAAATTGTACTTTCTATGTAATTTTTAGCCATATAGGCTACAATTCGAGCCATATGGCTCTTAAGTTCCGACATTATTACAACTAGAGACTAAATACACTCGGCCTAGAATGTTAAACAGCTACTTATAGGCCCTAGAATCCTTACAATTTCTTAACTGAAATGAATTAGCTTTTGGTATTATTGAGAAACCTGTCGGGGTAAGAGCCACCATCTTGACTCCTTTTTTGTCCAAGGTTGCTGAATCCCAAATGTAGAAAGGTTTGACCCCTGGCACGTAGATCTGCAAGTCTACATGGTTCTAGTTAATGTGACATAACGTATCATCAGCCTCTACCATCTCGAGTTCATCCAACTGGTTCCATAGAAACATTTGCTGGTGCACGGTCGAAAGCACCGCTCCCACAACATGAATTCACTCTCTCCCTAGCAAAATGTTATAACTAGCTTTGGAGAGGACTACAATAAACATGGTTGACCTTGTGACCGAAGCCACCTTGATGTCCAAGGCAATAACATCCTCTGATGTCGAGGACCTGCCATTAAAATTTGTTACCATCATATTGTGTGGCAACATGTCAGCCTCTGTCTTGCCAAATTTTCTCAGCAAATTCTTAGGCAAAAGATTGATGGCAACTCCCCAATCAACCAGCACCTTACCCACTAATTTACCATTTACTGTTGCCTTGAAAAATAGTGGGCACATATGACTCTTCATTTCAAGGGAAAGAGTATTGAAGATTGCAGAATTCACCATTACCTCGACCGTGTCTTCCTCAACCATGTACCAACTAGTCTCTTCTGAATCATCTTCGAAATCCTCATCCTGGTCCACTTCCTGGTCACATGAAATGGAAAAGTTAGAAGGGAGAAGGGATATCACATTGACACCAAAAATGGTGTCTAGATTATCCTTAAACGTAGATTCGAATGAATCTGTGATAACGTCATCGTCCATTGGACTTAGAGGTTTTTGTTTTTCAGTTTTCAGGGGTGGTTCTTGGACCACCTGGGTATATGACCTTTGTTGCTGTTGCAGCTTGGTTAATGCATGTTGTTGTAGTTATTGTTGTCGAAGTCTCTGGGCCTTACGCCACTGAGACTTAGATAAATATGGGCTTAAGTCCTAGTTCGAGTTCGAACCTCCCCCTCGAAACTAAGTATTTGGCCTCCCATGTAACACCCCAAACTTTTTATTTATTAAACAGTAATTTTGACAGTTAACAGAATTCTATTGTTTAGTGATTTCTATGTACTGTAAAGTTATTTTGAATATTCTGTTTGCATATTTGATCGTTTTGAGTAATTTGCTCCGTG
The DNA here is from genome assembly GCA_029884605.1 of Ormosia emarginata. Classification (NCBI taxonomy): domain Eukaryota; kingdom Viridiplantae; phylum Streptophyta; class Magnoliopsida; order Fabales; family Fabaceae; genus Ormosia; species Ormosia emarginata. The sequence goes on along the minus strand of JAQQTP010000077.1, from coordinate 44,484,402 downwards.
TCAAGAAAATAATAATTTTCGAGCCGGAAAAATATATGTAAATTAATTTTTACTGTTTAGTCTTAATTAATTTACGTAATTTGATTTGATATTTGTGCGTTTTCTAATTTTTGTGATTTTATGTGTGATTTTGGAATTTGTACTGTGTTGTGGGCCCCACAAGGTGTATGTGGGCCCAAGTGGCCATACGTGGGCCTAGGTGGGTCCTGCAAAATGAAAATTTTTTTTACGAATAGAAAAATTTGTCTTGTTTAGACGGAGACAGGGATCTTACTAAACCCGAATCCGGAAACGCTTTTAGAAAATTTTCTTTCTTGTATCTTGTCTCGTATTTAATTAAAAATACAAGTAATTATATATATATATATATATATATATATTTGTGAGGTTAGAACAGAAGATAAAAATAAAAATTCTATATTGTTAAGATAACATTAGTGGTTTGGATATCCACTATCAATTTAATTATCGTTAGAGAATTAATCTTGATTTAATTAACGATGGAGATTTGATCTTAAAAGTAAATAGGATCAATTATAATCAGTTGGATGGAAATTAAATCAAGGGTAGGGATTTAATTTTATAAATGGCTATGACCATTATCAACCCTTGGATGTAAAATTAATCAATGGTGGAGATGGATCATTAATGACCATTGGATTTGGATTTAGATCAATGGTGGAGAATTGGTCATAAAAAATGATTACAACCATTTTGGACCCTTGGATGCAAAGTTTGAAGGTGTAATCTTAACCCTTCATTTTGGAGACACATTCAATGGTTAGGATTGCAAGCCAAAGATGATCCAATGGCTCAAATGAAGTCTTCCATCTATAACCTAAACCTAGTAGCTAATTTAAATCCAAACCATTCTTTTAATCAATGGTTAGGATGGTTTAAAGTGATGGCTAGGCAATTTGTCACATTTTGAATGTTTGAAGAGAGGGGGGGACGGTTTGAAGAGCAAGGAGAAAAGGAGACAACTTAGTGTAGGCTTTTTAGGCCAAAGAAAAAGAATGAAGACAAGCCAAGTGTATAGACAATTTCCTATTGATCATTAATCTTATGTTCTTTCAAACTTCACTTTCCATTTCTCTCTAATGCATGCTACGGCCATGCATAGTCCAAAAGGTCAAATAACTCATTTTTACACTTCACATTATCACACCTTCACTTATTTCACTTAGTTTCAAGAAACCAATCCAAGCAAACTCTACTTCTCTCCCAAAATATGACCATTCGGCCAAGCACTCCAACCTTCTCCTCCATCACTTTTTAATTTCATACAACCTAGTTTCTTGAACCTTTACCTCATTCTAAACAACTTTCATGTTGAAGACTTTCTCAAAATCTTCCATCTTGAAGGACTTTTACTAAGATCAAGTTCTAGAGCTTTTGTTGGTGAAGTGTAAGAAAACTTCATTTATCCTTTTCTTTTTCATGTTTTAAACCATGTTTGATCCATGGTTCTTCTTATTCAAGCTTGATATACTAATTTTCTTGTATTTGTTTCATGTTTAAGAACTTGTGTTGGTGGAGATCTTGCTCAAAACACAAATCAACAAGCTTTTTGGTGGTTCTTCAAGAGGTAAGAGGGAGATTCATCTCACCAACCAAGCATGGTGGTGAGAGATGATTTTATATTTGATGGATGGAGAATCCATGTGAGGATTCCTATCCATGGTCATGTAATAATTTATGTGTGTTATGTGCTTTAAATTATTTTTGCTTATGTTTGATATGCTTTGCATGATTTACTTGTGTATGCATGCTTAGTATAATTTTTATTTGTTTATATGGTATGCTTATAATATGCATGATGATATATGTTGAATATATTATGATGGATGTATGTTGAAATAAGCAAAATTTTGGCCCCAAAGGCCATGGAGGAGGTCACGGTTTTGAGCTTCCAAGGCTAGGGTTTTTATTGAAATTTTTCAAGAACAATGAAGTTGATTTGTAGTCCTTGAACTAAAATAAATTTCAGCCAAGACACTAACAAATTTAGTGTTCACAAAAAATGATATTTTTATAAATAAATTGAGTAGTAAAGAAAATAAACAAAAAGGATTTGTTTTACAAAAAGAGTGCACACGGTTTGTGAGTAAATATTTTCATGAATTTATTTTGTGTAGAAAAAAGAATGAAATTTATTTAAGTTGGAAGAAAAATATTTCATGGTTCCAATGGCCATTTACAAGGTTTTGATAATTTAGAAAAAATGTGTTGATGTTATAAAATATAAGAATTTTCAAATAAGGATTTTGGAAAGGAATTAAAGTGTTGTCAAGTGGAATTTTCATAAATAAAAGAAAAAGGGGATTTATAGTGTTGAACTTTAAATTATTTTAAAGAGAATTAATTTTTAGAAGTGATTTAGAAATATAAAAGAAAACGTTTGTAATTTAAAATTTACTAACATAGAATTTAATTATTGGGTTTTGAAAAACGTTTGGAAATTCAAAATTTGAAATAGTAATTAAATCAAGTAAATATGATTTTGTAAGATTAAAGAGTGATATTGAGAAAATATATTACGGAAAGGATTTTTGATTATGAATAGGAAGAGAATAATGTAAGATATTATATTTTTATAAGAAACGTTCAAAATAATATTTTTAAAGTGAGGAAATATTTTATAAAGAGTAAAAACAGTGAAAAATGATTTACGTAACTCAAAAACGTAATTTTTAAGTTACGCGATTAGAAAAATATTAAAATATTTCTACGCGATTTATAAAGCGTTTAAATATTTTATACGATCAAAACGTTGTAGAAAAATCGCTATGCGATTTAAAAATAAAAGATTATTTTTTACGCAATTTAGAAAACAGTAGAAAATAGTTTTGCGATTTTAAAACGTAACAGAAAATGTTACAAATCATTAATATTACGTAAAAACGTAACAAAAATATTTTGCGAACGAGAAAAACATGGTAATATGATTTAGCTGTTAATTATATAGTAAACTTTACAGTTAAAAGCAATTTATGGATACTATGCAAGAAATTGAGAAGTTTACCTGTAATTGGCATTAATCCATTTTACGAACGAAAAATAGTATTTGAATCTGGAATGAGTGAGAAGTTATGTGATTTACCTTTGGTTAGTAATTGGTACATTACATATGCATTAAAAATGGTCCGATGGACGGTATATGGCTAATTGCCTAGGAGAAACGTACACCTCTTGAGTGAGTGCGATACGCGTAGTGTAGGTCACTTGTTGACCTTGGGGGCATCGGGGTGCGGGTTGCTCGCAATGGGCAATTGGTAGCTCTTTTGCACCGTGGGTTAGACCGATGCAACACACCGATGATCCAGACCGAAACATTATTCTTAATCGAGATCTGATAAAGACTATCGTGTATGTGCTAGATGTGCAAGATATAATTATAGCACTTAGTCTGAGGCACGTGGTACCGACAGATCTTTTCGATCAATTTCTCCGACTTGAGTATTAGCTCCATGGAGTAGGTCATTGAGTCTACTTGCGCATGCATGAAACTGAGCATCTATATCTATGTGATGGTGTTTGTGTAATTATTATGTGATTTAAACAGTGATAGTGGCATGATGGTTATTATTATTCTTACACTATGATGATGGCATAATTGTGATCATGATATGATATTTTTGGTATAATATGTTGTTTGTATTATCTCTGTGCTATTATGCTGGTATTGGCGTAGGTGATCTCACCTCTTTGTATGTATATCTGTATATTGTATTTACATTGGGTGAAGACGTTGAGAAAGATACGGTACTAGAAGGAGAAGAGGAATTACTTCTCACATCAGGAACCGCAGAATTCTGACAGTATGACGTCAAGAGTCAGTTTCTTTGGATATGTACGTTTACAATTTCACGGAGGAGCTGGAGAATGGAGGACAAGTCCCGATGAGCGAGGACTTATTTACGAGGTACCTGACTGTTAGTATTAGTAGGTCAGTATCGTGGGGATCCATTTTTCTGTGTGACTATCTTTGTTCATGTTGAATTTTCGTTGCATATCAGGCGACATTGGGACACTAGAAATTATGTCCCAATGGAAATCAGCATAGTGTCGTCAGTCCGAACACCTGTTCGTAGGGCTACTCGTCATAACGGATTCCTACCTGCTGAGGAACCCGAGGAGGACCCATTTGAGGGGTCTTCTACTTAGTTAAACTTGGGCATGTTTGAACTCTGATATAAATAATGTTTGTAATTATTTAAGTGTGTTTGTTGTTTCAAGAAATGGTCTGTAATAAATAAACCTGACAGCACTTGTGTACTATATATAATGATGTAAATTACGTGTGATGACTGTTATGTATAATGGTGTACATTATGTGTGATGATGTATAATAGTTTTATTTTTCGCTAAGTTTATTTTATTATCATAAAAAAAAATTTACAACTCGTATTTTATTATAACATCATATTTTATAACTTGGGGTAATTTGGTAATAAAGTAACATAAATGTGGCACCCTACGGTGGGTGTTACATCCCACCTAGGGGATTCATCCCATATTCGAAACTAGGCCAGAACGGTATGTTTTGGACTTTGTGGGTTTGTGGATTGTTTCTTACCCATTGATTGGGAACCATATTTGAAGGACACACTCTCATCTTTCCTTTCCTGATCCATTCAGGATCACTACTAGAAAAATCAGATTTAGAGATGAAATTTAGAGATGGATAAAATTTCGTCTCTAATAAAGACGGAAACAGAGACGAATTTGATGATTTACTGAAGGAAAATAAATTTTACAATTCAGAGACGAAATTTAGAGACGAAAATTATCCGTCTCAAAAATTGTTATCTCTATTTCTTTCTCTAAATAGTCAATCTTAAATTTTATAAAGTCAAATAGATTTAGAGAGAGAATTTAGAGACGGAAACAATTCCATCTCTAAATAGAGACAAAAACAAAGACAAATTTGATAAAATTTAAAACTTAGAGACAAAATTTAAAAACAAAATTGATCCATCTCAGACTTTTCCATCTCTAATTAGGTTTTTATTTTCTAAAAAAAAATTCTCAATTTTCCCCCTCCACCTGTCTCTAAATCCCTTTCAAATCTAATTTTTCCCTTACCCACCCAATTTTAGGAGCTACGAAGCCACCCAATTTCCCCCATGCCCATTTTCCCCATTTTTTCCCAATTCCTTTCTCTTTCAGTCTCTCTCTATCTCCATCTCTGATTCCCTTCCTCTTTTAGACTCTTTCTCTTCCTCTCAGATCCCCCATTCCTCTATGCTTCCTGTTCCTTTAATCCTCTTTGTTTCACTGCGAAATCGTGCCCCACCCAAATAAAAAAACTCCCCAAAATTGAAAACTAAACCCTAGCAAAATAGAACGACAACGATGCACCCACCAGGCCAGGCCACAACCCACTGCCATCAGCACAGGACTCAAGACAACCTCGCAATCACCACTGCTGCGCAAAAGTGGCAAAACGCAAATTGCAAGTTGCGACCACTTAATAAGAAAGGAAGATCAACTGATAGTGACCCTGTTAGGAACCGAAAATGAAGTGGGTCATTCGTGCATTTACATGTCGTACAAGGGCAAAACCATCTTGTTCGATTGCAGAATACACCTTGCTTATTGAATCATGGCTGCTCTGCCATACTTCGTTGCCTTATTTCCTGGAGAAGACCATATTTCGAGGGTGAGTGTTCATGACCTACGCAACCAAGGCTATATACAAGCTTCTCTTATCTGAATTTATCAAAGTCAGTAAGATTTCTATCGAAGATATGCTCTATGACGAACAAGACATCAACCGTTCCATAGATAAAATTGAGGTACGTCCTCTTGGCTAGGGATAGAATAGGTATTATAGGGAATAGATCAATAAGAGAATGGATTTAGGCTTTTAGATTGCTTACCTTTTTTATTTCACAGCACAAGAAAGGGATTTATGTTAATGAAAGCTTATTATAATAACCTTGAAATTTGTCAAATATGATTTTTCACGTGGATGGATTGTTGTACTAACAATGTTGCACATTTGATGACTCTGGTGCCTCTTCCCAGTTGGCATTATCATTCTATGTTGGATGAATCTAGATGCATATCCAGTGTTCAATAATGCTTCCAACATCTATATAGTTATCATCCTTTTTTTTAAAAAAAATTGCAACATGAATTAGATTTTGGTCTATTATAAATTTTACATCTTCTGTATAGTTATCTATTAACCTGTATATATATCAACAGACTCCCAATCCATGTCCACTTCTGCATCTCTTCCTGTTTTTCTCATGACTTATGACACACATAATGCATATCAATATTATCATGTTTTGACCCTTTGAATTTTAATATATCTTCTAACAGTAGTTAGTGAATATTGAGCTGGTGGGAACTGCAATATGGCTATAGTAGCTGTAAGGCTAGGACTTGGCTACATATCAATTGGTTATGTGGGTAATGAAATTTATAGGAAGTTTCTGTCAGATGTGCTTTATGAGGCGGGCATTGGTATGGTTGAGATTAGTAATAATGATGATGTTGTCTATAGGTCTAGTGCCTCTTATGAAACACTTCTGTGCTGGGTTCTTGTTGATCCTTTACAAAGACATGGTTTTTGCAGGTAAAAATCATTTGTCTTGTAATTTTTACGTCACTATCTTGGTGGTTATTATTTGTTCTCATATTTTCCTTAACGAAAGCCTGAACAATGAACATTTTTTCTCTATTAGTCGAGCTGATTTTAGCAAGGAGCCTGTATTTCATTGGATGAGCAAACTGTCCAGAGAAGTAAAAATAGTCAAAGGTCTTATTCTGTAATGGATATGGCTTTGATGAGCTCTTTCCTGGTATACTACTCTCAGCAGTGGAATATGTTGTTGAAGTTGGCACATCAATCTTCTTTAATCCTAGACCACGTGGAAAGAGTCTTTCCACTAGGACCCCAGAAGAATAAAGAGCTTTTGGCCAGTTTCTGAGAATGAGTGATGTTCTTCTTCTAACTTCTGATGAGGTTTCACTTATAGCTCTCCTCATACAGCTTTTATCCTTGATAATATTATGGTTGCTTATAATTATGTGCTTTAAGCTTGTGCTATGCATTTTCTAATATGTTGTTGTATAATGCTTTATAAACTATGAAATTTCTCCTTCTATCTTTCTTATGAGCTATATATTATTGCTGTTTGCACTTTGCATTTAGATGCATGACAAGGACTCCATGTTATATGTCTCCATCTTTCAGTTTCTTGTTCTGATATTAAAGAATTCATATTCATATTCTGTGTTTATAAGGAGTTTCTTAACCTTATGCAGTGGTTTTGTCATGCCTATTAAGTATGGGCATGTTTTGTTTTGAAAAAGGATAATCTTTAAACTGAAAGTTTCCTGAAAAGGTTCATTTACTTTTGTCAGTCAACAAGTCCAGAGTCTAATGGGCCTTGTTTGTTATTTGTCTCCTAGGTTTTTATTCAAAATATGGTAGCAGTAGCATCTGTATATCTACATGTGGGATCAAACTTGCCTAATTTGTAATATTTGTATAATTTACTACTACAAGCTATGTGTGCTATAATTTTTGCTTTGCTTTCCAAGTGGAAGATTAATGTCATTTTAAATGGATTTCTTCATGACTATTCAGCCATATTTTCACAGGAATTTGATTGTTACTGGATCAAAAGGTTAGAAACATAAGTTCCATGTATCTCTTTTGAAGCTTTAAGAAAATTATAAGACAATTCTAAAAATTTTCCATCATAAAAATTCAATATTATCATGCATATCAAGAGCTCTTCTTGATCCTTGATGAATATTAGGCTGGTGCTTTAGCGCTAGGGTGAGTGACATGTATTACTTAATTGTTGAATGATTTTGTCTGTAAAAAGAATTCCAATTTCAGTTTTTTTAATAATACTAGAATGCATAGAACCTATTCTGTTGAATGGTATAGAGGCCACTTGTTTAGTATTTTACTAGGTTGTTTTAAACACATTATCAAATTTAGTGTTCACACAATATCAATGCTAGAACCTATTTGCTTGAATTTAGTGCTCACACTTTTTATTAATCTACAGGAAGTTATGAACTTGTGCCTTACTATAAGGATGAAAATATAGTATTTGATGTCTTGCCATCCATTGTCTCAGTTAATGTTAAGCATCAACATGTAACGGTGCCTCAGAAATTTTAGGTACATTATATGGATAAAAATATGGCTTATACTTACCATCTGCATTGTTTGTTTCCTTTGGCTTTCAAAATAAAACATGGGGTAAACCTAAATATCTAATTATGTATCACTACTTTGTGCAGGCCTTGTGAAACTTTCATTAAATGAAATGTGAATGCGAGGTTATGTTGTGGTGGCAGGGATTGAATTTAACAAAAGAATAGTAAGTGACTTTTTTTGGTTGATTGGGCTTGGAGCTAACTCATAAATTATGAATCTTAATATTTTTCATGTCTTCTTTTTCTTACATTTTGTTATAGATAGCTCAAAGAAGATGTGAGGTGTGTGGAGGGTCAGGGCTTGTTCTTAGGGAAAAGGACTACTTTCGTTGCCCAAGATGCGGTATGATTACATTCTCTTCTTCAGCATGGTTGTTGATAATTGTGACTCCATAACTTTGATTAATGTTACCTTTCTATTTTTTCCCTGTTTTTTTCTTTTTAATCTCCGGCTTGATTCTAATCATTTTCATACTTTAGGTCATTTTTCATATGCTATATTTAAGCAATTAAGCAGTTGGGAGAATGTCATTCTGTACCTGTGAAATATTCATCATTTATGGGGCTTTTAGAGGAATTTTGATATGTTATTATTTATTTATTTATTTATTGTGGTTGGAAAAAGTTTAGGGGGAGAGGATAACATCAAACTTAGTATCTTGAATGTTAGGAAATCTAAAATTTCATGTTTGGTATGACAACTAGAAATTATTTAAACTTGCATAGAATACCCAATAATGCCCAAGAATGTAGAATCTTGGATTCCCAAGCTAATTTGAATATAATATTTATCAAACTGAGAATCTTTTGATGTTAAAATGTAGACAAGTTTTAATAGATTCTCTTCCTTTTGGTTCATAGTTCCTTTAGTTTTGTTTGGTTGTAAGTTGTGACAAATGATATGATGGTCAGTTCTAGCATTTCTTTAGTAGTAAGTTGTGACAAATATAATATAAACCTATTCTGTTTTCAAGTTGTATGGTTTGATGGGTACAAGATCTATGTTTGAAGGGTGCTGGGAGTATTTAGAGTTTGTATTTGTGTGTGACTGATTTTGATTTGTGTGGTGTTGAAGAGATAATTTGGTGATATTTGAGGATACTGTGATGGTTGAAATTTTGGGTTAGATGGAGATGGCTTGTGATATTGTAGTGGTTATGAAAGTTCAAGGTGGCTTATGTAAATCCTCAGCAAGCATTTTGAGCTCTTTCCTAATATGAATGCAATGTTGTCCTCTTCCCCTCCTTTCTCACTCACTGTGTAATCATACCAATTTTTGGTTCCTTACTTTTATCTTATTTATTAGTTTATTTGGATTACTATTCTTGTTATATATTTCTGAATTTGATACTTTGGTGGTGGTGCTCCAAAATAGTTTAGCTTCTTCAATGTAGCATGTTCGTTATAGTACTTAAATTTTTGAGCTTGTATATTGGTTAACATTGTCTTGTTTCTCATTTGTAGGCTTTTGTAGTTACTGATTTTCATGTATAATATGTAAATTAAGGGTACCTTCTTTATAACATTTTTTATTGATTTTTTTTTCAAAAAAATAAGGCAGCTTTTATAAAATATTTTTTTTTCTAAAATGAAGACATCTAGTTGTGGCAAATCCCAACTAGATGCTTAATTTTTTTTAATATTTTTTAAAATATTAGAGACGGATTTAAAAACGAAAAATTCCATCTCTAATTTAGAAACGAAAATAGAGACATGATTTTTTCGTCTCTAATTTAGAGACGGAACTCATTTTCTATCTCTAAATATTTAGAAACGACAATTTTAGAGATGAAACAATTTTCGTCTCTAATTCTGTCTCTAAATATTTAGAGACGAAATTTTATACATTTAGAGACGAAATTTGTTTCGTCTCTAAATCTGAAAATTCTAGTAGTGGATCTTGAACCACCACAGAATTATGGTTTGTTGGCTGATTATTTATGTTCATCGAATTCCTTACAAGAGCTTTCTTTTGTTTCTGCTTCATAGCATCCAAGTATGACTTGGATGCCAACTTGTCAAATACAGCACTGCATCTAGGGCATAGAGATACTTCCCTCTCATCTTCCTTCTTTCTAAGAAGGAACTCAACTAACGTTTTCCCAGCTTTTGGGAAAACTTCTTACTTCTTAGCTTCAAATACCTTAAGGCTACTTTCAGAAGTGTGGACAGGGCCAGTCTCTCCCAACTCCACCATGTGAACCTCAACAAAGCCAACTAGCTCGATATAGTTGGCATTCACTTTGAATGGATTAGCATCCACTTTCATGTTTCTCTTGTTCTCGAATTTCAGTCTTCCTTCCATGATGCTTTTCTGAATTAAATCCCTGAAACGTATACAATTGTTAGTCAAATGACCATATCTATTATGATACTTGCAATATTTTCGACCCTTTATTTCTTCTGCTAAAAGGTTTTTATGTGCATCAGGGAGTTTGATTTGCTTATCTTTTAACAAGACATCAAAAGCATAAGTTGGCCTATTAGAGGACTTCATATCCTTAGTTTGATTAGGCATTAAAGATGAACAAGTATAAGGAGGACCAAACTTTAATTCTGCTATGTTAACCTCATTTTCCTCATCATCCTGCTCTTCATCGATTTCGACATAAACTACTTTATTATCTTTTGATTGCTTAAAGTACTTATCTTGAATATCAGAAGTTTCGACATAAGCAATATTTTTTTTTCTTAGATTTTTCCAAAATCTTTCCTTTTCGAGCTTCAATTGCTCGATCTGTTTTACTTTATCAGCAAGTTGAGACATGTCGAGGAGTTGCTGGTTTATTAGTTTTTTTCGAATGGAATAATCTAAACCACCAATAGCCATTTTCACTACCTCGGATTTAGGAATAATAGTGAAGCATCTAGCCTTCATTTACCTAAACCTAGCTAAGTAGTCATCAATGGACTCCTCATGTCCTCTTCTAATGTTAAACAAATCTACGAGACTTACTTTTGTCTATTCTCTAGAGAACTGATCATGATAATTTCTTTCCAACTGGTTCCAAGAGTGAATCGAATTTGGTGGAAGAGTTATGAACCACATAAAGGCATTCTTGGTTAAAGAGTTGGAAAAATATTTCATTTTTAAATATTCATTCGAGGTTACTTCCCCAGCTTCGATTGTGTATCGAGCAATATGTTCAACCGTGGATTCTCCACTTTATCCAGCAAACTTGCTAGAGATTTTAGGTGCTTTGCATCATCTAGACAATTCTGCCTGCTGGACAAATTCAGGGAAAGTTAACACAAAATAAGGTCTATTTGCATATCCCACATTGAAACCATACAAATTTAGCACTTGTTCCACTGCTTGGCTGATATTTTATTGCCCCCAAGATTATTAAGCCCAATCCTTTCTAGGAGGTTATCAACACCTTGATTTTGATTAACTATTCAAAATCCTACATTTTAGTGGTGTGGTATAGATTGTGGTTAAAAATAAAGATAAAAATCAGTTGCCAAGTTCCACAAAAAATATATAAAACATTGCAACAAGTTGTAATTAGCAAGAGTCAATCCACAGAGAACTAATTCAATTAACATTGTAAATTGATTCCTAATTTAAACTCTCAAAAACATTAAACAGTAAAAATGGGGTTTTGTTTATTAAACTAAAAACAAAAATTGAATCTAAAGTAATAACAATAAACACGATTTAAATTACCAATTAAAAGATATTGGTTAAGAGATGAAATCCACCACTAGATTTATATGATCATACTAACATGCAATTCCTTTATCCCAATATAACCAATTATGTTCCTATACGATTATGAGATTAATTCCCTATTTTCCTTAAGTTTTGGTTAATTTAGCAATCGCTCAAATCATTATCTAATTAGTAGTTATTTGTAAAGCAATCACTCTTACACTTGCCTAATGATTGCATTATGATTTAGAAAACCAATCACATCAAGATCTAATCATACACCGAGATTGAATTACTTAGATCATATATTTCACTAATCCTACAGCCGTAACCGCGTATAGCAATCCTAGTTTTACCACTTTCGAAATTGACAGAAAGTATAAAAACCTTTATACCAAATTAAGATCAGAAAACATATGAATAGAAACACAATTGTATTGAAATAAAGAATTATACAGAATTCACATGATCAAAACTAGGGTTTCATCTTCCCTTAACCAAATAAGAAAGTTAGCCACACATGGCAAATTCAAAATCAAAAGAATAAAAGAAGAAAGACAACATCCAGAATAAAAGAAGAGAATAAACCTCAATAGCAAACTAGTTTCCAAGGAGTGAAGTTGATTGATCTTCGATTGCTCGAACCCGAGTATCTAATCTTTGATCGAATCTCCCTCGTTCTTGTTCTTCGTATTTTCTTCAGTTCCTTGACGGCTTCTAGTCTAGAGATCTCCCTTTTTGAGCCCCAAGCAATCCTATTTATAGCTTTGGATACCTAATTCCTCAATTAGATTGAAATTTGATTTCCTGATTCGCAAACGCGGGCCATGTCTGATGACACGACCCACCCCGTGTTTGAGTATGCCAACACAAATTTAAGTGGATTGCAAGTCAAAGAGGGACACGGCTTACCCCGTGTTTGAGGACACGGCCCGTGTCCTAAGGTATGCTCAAAACTGGATTCAATTTGTGATACTAGAGAAGGAAACGATCTACCCCGTGTCTGAGGACACAGGTTGTGTCACTTGATTTCTCCAAATTCTGTCTTGATTCTTCACATATACTCTTCTTTCTTTGCTTCTAGGGGTAATATTGATCTTCTTAAGTCTTTAGCTTTCTTCTCAAATGGATAGTAAACTTAGTTTGATGCTAATTGACTCAAATTCTCAAAGATCTCCTAAAAAGCACAATTCAATTATGAGTGTTTATAATCACATTTAAGCATAGTTTCACAATAAACATCCTATTAAACCTTATATCAGAAACTTAGCTAAATGTTAACAATTAAGTACATGTGGAGTCCAATTAAATCAAACATAAAACATTCAAGAAATAGAAATAATACATAGATCATTGGGCCATGTGGAATTTCTCTTGGTTGGTTATCCTCAACTGTATTATTAACATTGGGATTATTTACCAACTAGGGGTTCTCTTGATAAACAGGCTGATTGTTTATGTAACACCCCAAACTTTAGGATAAATGATCGTTGTGTCCCGAATTGTACTGTTTGTTGTTTTTCTGTATGATACAGAGTTTTATTTTACTGATTGTGATTTTATTTAAACTTTTTGTGTGATTTGCTCCGGGTCAGGAAAATAATAATTTCTGGGCTGGGGAAGTCTTATTTTAATTATTCGGAGCTGGGGGATCTTACTAAACCCAATTCTGAATGATACTGTTATTAATCTTTTAATTTTTAGGATTTTACTGTGAAATAAAATAATTTAAATTATTATAATAATATTTTATCAGGCATTATAAATAAGCAGCAGTGGACCCGAAAATGTTTTGCGGGACCCACGTTTAGAGAAACAATCAACGATTTTGGCTAGAGAAATTTCTAAGCCAATGAGAGCAAGTCAACGAAGTAGGCTTGAAATTTCTAACCAATAGGAAGAGGTCAACAAAAGTGGTTAGACTAATTAGTTTATAACTAGAAAACCTAAGCTAGTTAGTTTGAAACCTAATTAAATTAGTTTACAAGACTTGTTAAGTAACTAAGTGATAGTAAATTATTTAACTATCTAGTTGGTTTCTAAGTTAATAAAAATCTATTAGTACCAAGTTAACTAAATTAACCTAAGTAACTAACTAGTTAGACAAGTAACTAGATTGTTTCACCTAAGTGTAACTAGATGGCTAAGAAGAAGCAAACTTAGTTGCTTTCTCTTTGGTTAGTTTCGGCCAAAGCCATGACAAGGCAAGCCAAGAGCTTTCAAGAACAAGCTTAGTCATTGCATGACTAGGTTTGCAAGCACCAATGAGAGCTAAGCTTGGAGGCCAAGGGTTTATCCTAGCCTTTGATCATTTCTAAGGTTTGGATGGAGCCACCAAAGTGGACACCTCTCTAAGGTGACTCCACGGCTACAAGGGAGAGAGAAGGGTTAGTTTGGTTAAGATTTCTATCACTTTTCTCTCTTGCAAAAACAAAACTAAATTGAAGCTTCCCTTGAGAGCCATTCGGCCAAACCACCCAAATCACCATCCATTCACCCAAAATTTTATCTACCTCACTTTTCTAAACCTAAACACAATTCTAAGATCATCTCTAGTTGAGAGTTCTTTCAAAATCCGTCATCTTGAGCTTGAAAAACTACTTTGGAGATTCTACCTAGAAGGTGAAAATCCTTGTTTTTCATTTCTAATCTTATTTCTAAAGTTCTAAGCCATGATTGATCCATGGTATATAGTTTTCTCTTATAGTAGTAACTCTTTAAAATTTTGTTTAAGATCCTTAGGTTTTTGAAGGGTGAAACCGAAATCCATAGAAATGAGAGGAGAAGAGTTTGTCTTCACTTAAGGTAAGAGGAAGACTTAAATCTTATCATCCTTGGGTGGTGATAAGAAAATGGACTTGTTTGTGATTGTAGAATCCATAAGGATTCATTTGTGTGTTTGTTGTAATAGCTTTCTTAGTTGTGATTTGTATTAATATGCATGTCTACAAGTTTTGAATATATTGTATGTGTTAGTAATGCATGTCTACAAGCTTTGAATATATTGTATGTGCTAGTAATGCATGAATAAGTAGTAGGATGTGAATAATATACAAGGGTTGCATGAGTGTTCCAATGAACACAAATCCAAGGCTCACGGCCTCAACACAAAATGGGAACCAAAATGTTCTCAACCATTTTCTAAAAGAGTGATTTAATTGACTTAGGTAAATTGATAAGATACAAATTGATTTAGAACAAGAAAAATGAATTTAAAGATCAAATAGAAAATTTTGTAGATTTCAACCAACATGCCAAAGTTAAGTGTTTTGGTTTCTAAAAATTGTTTTTAATCAAGGATTGATGATAATGTCAAAAAGATTTTTAGTATAATGAGTCTTGAGGAATAAAAATGATTAGATTAAGTTTAAAAAGCTAAAACTAAGAATTTTACCGATTATGAGAAAATACAGTAGCTTTGGTGAAATTTCTAACGTAGAGCTCACTTTATGTTTTGAAGCACGTTAGTGGTTTTTAAAAGTGTAATTAATTGGTTATAATATAAATGAAAGGAATTTTTTTAGAAAACTTAGAAAACCATTATCATAGATTTTTTTTAAGCAAAATACTGTCAATTTTTGTTAAAAATAGACAAATAAGATAGAAAAGATATCCAATATATTGTATACGATATGAAAAATATTCTACGTAACTCAAACATATTAAATATTATTTCTGTTTATTTAAATAATGATTTATAAGGAATTCAAACAAGAAAACGATTTAAAAATCTTACGCGATTGAGAAAACGATTTAAAAATAGTATGCGATTTTAAAAACAGTAAAATATATTTACGCGATTTAAAAACGTTTGTAAAAACGATGAAATTGTGAAAATGCGATAAAATTTCTACGCGATTGATGGAAATAGTAAGTTTTACTGTCGGGCCAAAGTGGTGGACCCGGACAAGTTGAGAAACAGTACTGTAAAGTGGGACGTACTGGATTTGAGATTTGAGGGCATTTTCATAATTATTTAAGATTTGAGGGTGTTTTAGTAATTATTTGAAATTGAAGGGTATTTTGGTAATTATAATCTTGTTCATATTTTAAGAGTCAAGTCGATTCGTTTTGGAATCGGCGATTGATTGACGAGATGAATTACACTATGTTGTCAGTGTGATAAGCGTAGTGTGGTTCAACTAGTGTGAACTTGAAGACATTAGTGTGCAGATTATTCCATATGTGGACAGTTGGTCACTCCTCTGGGCCGTGGTAACTGGTAACACACTAGTAGTCTCGATACGCACTATACTTAATCGAGATCTTGTAAGGACTAGTTTAGTACAATGCATGTAGTTACACGATGTTGAACTGTGTACTACACCACGATGTTTTGGACAGTGGGCTATAGACACAATGTGAGACAGTGCAATAGTTGATTGGGCAGCTTAAGGTACTAATAGAACTTGCAGGTCATTCTCTCTAATGTCTGTGGTTGTAGCTCCATGGAGTAAGGTTGAGTCATATTACATATGATTATGTGTTGTATATTATAATATTTTTTATTTGTAACATTTTATCTGTAATGTTATGATGTTGTTGCATTTAATTTCTGTGTTATATTATATTATCATTCATGTTGTTGTAGTATGCTATATTGTAGGATATATTATATGAAGTGTTATATTTGTCGTATTGGCGTTTTCTTATTTACCATGTTCGTGGTGATATAGATTGTTTTACCTCTTTATTGTACGTGTTTTCTGTATTTTAAATTGTATTATAAAAGAGTTTGAGGAAGAGGAATAGCCTCTTGATTGTGTATATCCTGAGGAGGAAGAGTAGCAAACTGAGGACCAGTTTGACGAGGGCAAACCATCCGACCATCCATATCCCCTGGATTAATTGTGGGAGTATGGTGCTGCCGGGATTCTTTGGATTCGTGAGGCTTGAGTTTCATGGAGGCTCTGAAGCCTGGTGTCTGCGAGAGGACAGAGATTCAGTTACGTACGTAGGGCATCTGACTGTGACCATACGTACAGAGTTTGATGCAGTGCCTATCTTTTCTACTATGTTGTATTTACATGTGGAGCTACCGCTATCTCTTAGGCATCATTGGGGTGGTATGTTTGATGCGCCTAGTGAGATTAGCAGCGTGTCGACAGCACGGACTAGGGTCCGTAGAGGGTCGAGGCATCCTGGATACTTATCACTTGAAGTTTCATCCGAGAGTGATCCTTCAGAGGGTTAGAGTTCTGTGATGTGTACTTGGGCGCGTCTGCGTTTTGTATATGTAGACTCCTTACTGCTTGGTTTACTGTTTTTGTTAAATATTTTATAGTCGTAAATTATTTGTATAACTTATGACAAAAACATATGTATATTATGTGTGATGATAGTTTACTAATTTTATGTTCCGTGTTATTTTATTTCGTAATATTCTGTTTAACCAGAAAAATTTTACAACCAGTATTACTATGTAACAAATGTTTTACAACTTGGGTAGAATTTTATTTATCTTTATTTTATTTTAATAATAAATGTGACATCCCCACAAGGGTGTTACATTAGTTGGTATCAGAGCCCAAGTTAGAGTCTTTTGGGGTTGTGGTTGGGTCTGTTTTTGCTTGTGTTGTGTGATTCTCTGTAATTTACTTCCGAAAGGATGTATCTAACTTTGCTTTGTTGTGATTGAAGAAAGGAGATGTCTGGCGGAAGAGGAACACGTGTGAACGCAAATCGTGCTGTGGATCCCATGATTGCAGTTGCTGAGGCTATGCAGAGAATGGCTGAAGTAATTACTCAGCAGAATCAGAGAGCAGCTCAACAGCAAGATGTTATTACTGATGCCCTAAATTTATCTGAATTTAGGCGTAATAACCCGCCGCAGTTTAGAGGTGAGATTGATCCTGTGAAGGCAAGTCAATGGATACAAGACTTAGAAAAGATATTTGAAGGAATGAGATGTACATATGATAAGAAAGTAACGTATGTAACTTTCATGTTGAGAGGAGACGATGAACATTGGTGGAGAGGACCCCGCCGATTATTGCAGGCTGAAGGAACAGAAATTACATGGGAAGTATTTTCTGAAGTATTTATGGATAAGTATTTTCCTGTGAGTGCTAGATATGCCAAGGAGATAGAATTTCTTAGTTTACGTCAAGGTAACATGACGGTTAATGAGTATGCTTCTAAATTTGAGAGCTTGTCTTAGTTCTCAGATTATGCTCAAACTCGACAGGATGATGTGTGGAGATGTAGGAAGTTTGAGGCAGGGCTGAGAGTGGAATTGAAACGAGGAGTGTTATCCTTGAGAATGAATCAATTTCATGCGTTGGTGGATACTTGTGCACGACTCGAGGAGTTGGAGCCGTCACGGGATCAGAGAAACCATAATTTCGGACCAACAAGGTTTCAAAGGGGTGGTAGTAGTAATAACAGTCGGTTTCAGCGCAAGCCATATTCTAGACCACCGGGGAATCAACCTCAACGACCACCTGTTGGAGGAAATGCTAGTAGTAGTAGAGCTGGACAAAGAGTGGCGTTTACGCCAACATGTTCTAAGTGCAGAAAGAAAGGCCATATCTCTACCGATTGCTCAATCAGAGGGACAATTTGCTTTAATTGCATACAACCTGGACATATAGCCAAGGATTGTACTCAGCCGGAGAGGAAACCTGCTATGAGAAATGTTCGTGCTACCCAACCGAGGTCAGGAGGGCGAGTATACACTATGACTGGAACTGAAGTTTCACAGTCTGAGGATTTGATTCAAGGGGAAAGTGTCATTGAAGGTAATCTTCTGACTGTGTTATATGATTCTGGTGCAACACATTCATTTATTGCATATGATTGTGTGGAAAGATTGAAGTTGCCTGTATCTTCTCTGAATTTTCAATTGGTTGTGTCTACACCAACTGCTAAACCTGTACTTACATCTAAGATATGTTTGGATTGTCCTGTTGTTATAAAGGACCGTGTGTTTTCGGTCAACTTGATTTGTTTGCCTCTTGTTGAGTTGGATGTAATATTAGGGATGGATTGGTTATCTTCTAACCATATCCTTATAGACTGTGCAAGCAAAACCATAGTCTTTCCTAAGGAAGAAAAGTCTGGATTCTTGACTGCTGTTAAAGTCAAATCATTGTTGAGAGATGGGGCGCAGGGATATATATTATTATTTTCTCTAGAGGTCAAGAACGAGAAAGAGGTGAATACTATTCCTGTTGTCAATGAATTTCCAGAGATTTTTCCTGATGACGTACCTGGTTTGCCACCAGAGAGGGAGATCTAGTTTTCAATTGATTTAGTACCAGGAGCAGGTCCTATCTCAATTGCACCGTATCGGATGTTGCCAGCGGAGTTGGTGGAGTTAAAGAAGCAATTAGAGGAACTATTGGAGAAGCAGTTTGTGCAACCTAGTGTTTCACCGTGGGGAGCACCAGTGCTTTTAGTCAAGAAAAAGAATGGAACTTCTCGACTTTGTGTAGATTATCGTCAGCTGAACAAGATGACTATAAAGAATAAATATCCACTTCCGAGAATTGACGATTTGATGGATCAGTTAAAGGGAACAGTGATATTCTCTAAAATAGATTTGAGGTCAGGTTATTGTGACTGATATGGACAAGATGCAAATGGTTTTGATGTCGACAAACAATGAAAGCAATGGGAATACAATGATCAAGTCTCAAGGAACTCAAGCTTAGCATATAGGTTATAGATCTAATGTAAAGGTATTCTAGAGATTCACCTCAAGCTCAAATGTCTTCCTTAAAATGCTTTTGTAAAATGGTTTTTCATGTTAGGATCAAAAAGGTTTTATGCAACAACTCCTTCACATCTAATGTCCTAAGTTTTTTTTGTGATCTTACCAACCTTTTGATAAACATTAGGAGCCAAAAATTCAAGGCCCCTAACCGATTAGGACCAGCTCCTAACCGGTTAGTTTGTTCAAACAAAAGCTTTGCCTCGTTTTTTATAACATGCCTAACCGATTAGGCAAAGTAGCTAATCGGTTATTTTATAACTCAGAGGCCAAAAATGTTTTGTCCTAACCGATTAGGTAGAAGACCTAACCGGTTAGTATTACTTCCGAAGTCAAAAATGTTTTGTCCTAACCGATTAGGCAGATGGCCTAACCGATTATTCATAAACTCGAAGCCTCTCTAATCTCGTCCTAACCGATTAGGCGTAAGGCCTAACCGGTTATTCATCAACTCAGAACCCACGATGGAAATGTCCTAACCGATTAGCTTTGTGGACTAACCGGTTAGCATCCTTCCTAGAACTCATTTTCGTGGTGTCCTAACCGATTAGGACACATTCCTAACCGGTTAGTTATTAAACCAGAACACTTCTCCTTTCGTCTAAATGAGCCCCTAACCGGTTAGGATACATGGCTAACCGGTTAGCCTATGTTCTGGAAAAACAAGCAAAAGCCCGTAACGGCTATTTTGCTGAGCATTAATTGCTCCCAACCACTTCCAACGGCAATAAATAACACTTACCTATATATTTGCTTGTTGGGCTTCGTTGGGAGGTTAGAAAAACTGAGTCTATTCTTCTGAAAAGTTTGTATTGTGCTTTAAACAAGTTTTTATCATCATTCTACAAAATCCCTTGATTTGAGCTTGAACTTGTGTGAATCCCATATACCATAGTGCTTCAATTTGTAATACTTGCTCTAGAGAGAGTTTCTTCCATTTAAATCTTATACAATCTGTTTAGTGAGGGTGAGGTATCCCTCAAGTATTGTAAGGGTGAGGTATCCCTTGAAAAATAGAGGCTCAAGCATTAGGGTGAGGTATCCCATAGTGTTGAGTGCTCAAGATTGTAGTGGTTGTCAAGCACCCATTGAAGCTTGAAGATATAGTGGAAAATCTCAAGTTGTTGCTTGGGGATTTTGACGTAGATCACAAGCGGATTGGTGATCGAACCAGGATAAACGATTGTGTTTGTTCTCTCTAAACCCTTCTCTTTATTTGGTTTACTGTTTTATTGAATTGTTTAGATATTATCTCCTTTGGCTATCACATTCATAAGTAAAAGTGTTAATCTCATTCATCCATTTATCTCTAATCGTTCAATAGCTTCAACGAAAATTGTTTATCAAACGATTTGCGAAAGATTTGCTAACTTGTTTTAATTACTCAATTCACCCCCTCTTGAGTATTGAGGCCACTTGGTAACAAGTGGTATCATAGCTAGACTCTTGTATAAAGAGCTTAGCAGCTTCAAGAGAAGTGATGGCTTCAAATGGTTTTTCAAATGAAAGTTCTTCTATAAATAGACCTCCTTATTTCAATGGGGATGGTTATGCCTATTGGAAAGAAAGGATGAAAATTTTCATTGAAGCTATTGACTTAGATGTGTGGGACGCCGTTGAAAATGGTGCTTTTGTTCCAACACAAATTAAAGATGGTGTGAAAATCAATACACCTAGAAATGAATGGACCGATGATGATAAAAAGAAGGTTCAATACAACTTGAGAGCCAAGAACATCATCACCACATCCTTGGGGTATGATGAATTCTTTAGGGTGTCAAATTGTAAGACCGCAAAGAAATGTGGGATACCCTTCAAGTAACTCATGAAGGGACTAGTGAGGTAAAACGATCTCGATAAACACTCTCTTACTCATGAATATGAATTGTTTAGAATGAATCAAGGTGAGAGTATTCAAGATATGCAAAAAAGATTTACTCACATTGTTAATCATCTCATCTCATTGGGAAAGACATTCCCTAATGAGGATCTTATTAACAAAGTCTTAAGATGTCTAAGCAGGAGTTGGCAACCCAAAGTTACGGCTATTGCGGAATCAAGAGACTTATCAACAATGTCTCTAGCCACCCTATTCGGAAAGCTTCAAGAACATGAGCTGGAATTAAATAGGCTCAACCAAAGTGAAGAGCAGGATAAAAAGAAGAAGGGAATTGCACTCAAAGCCACCTCTTCCATACTTGAAGATGATGATGAAGATGGTGAAGAGGATGCTGAAAATTTTGAACTAAGTGAGGAGAATCTTAGTCTCCTTGTGAGAAAATTTGGAAGATTCCTAAAGAAAAAGGGATTTCAAAGAAGACCACCCTTTCCTCAAAAGAAGACATATCACAAAGGAGAAGGATCCTCCACTCCTCCAAAATGCTACGAATGCGGAAAACCGGGGCATATGAAAATGGAGTGTCCTATATATCTCAAGAAGACGGAGAAGTTTGAGAAAAGACCCTCCAAGGAAAAGAAAGGAAGAAGGGCATACATAGCTTGGGAGGACAATGACTTAAGCTCTTCCGACGACTCGGAAAATGAAGAAGCCCATTTTTGCCTCATGGCTCAAGGAGAAGAAAGTGGAGAAAGCGACACCGAGGTAACCTCTTCTAACCAAGAACCTTCACCTAGTTATGATGAATTGCAAGATGCCTTTCAAGAATTGCATGATGAATCCGTGAGACTCACTAAAATGATTTTGTCTTCAAATAAAACAATCTCCCCATTGACAAACAAGGTTTCTACTTTAACTAAGGAGATAAATGAACTTAAAATTGAAAATGAGACCTTAGGACTCATAGATGCTAATTCATCATGCATGACTTGTTCCTCACATGATAATGCATCCATTTCATTACCTTGTTCATCATGTAAAGCTTTTGAAAAAGAAATTGAAGACTTGAACAACACTCTTGCAAAATTCACTTTTGGAAGAGACAACTTGAATGTGTTGTTAGGGAGACAAAAATGTGTTTTTCAAAAAGCCGGTTTAGGATTTAATCCAAATAACCATCAAAAATCTTATAAAAACTTCTTTGTTTCCTCAAAAACTTCAAGTAGCCCCTTTATCAAATGTTTTCATTGTGGTAGGAAAGGGCATAGTGATCCACTTGCAATGTTAGAAAGAATATAAACACTAAAGTTGGAATAAAAAAGGTTTGGGTTCCTAAAGGCACCATATCTAACTCTAACACACAAGGACCCAAGACAATTTGGGTACCAAAAGTTAAAACTTGAATGTGTGTTGTAGGTGTGCTTGAAGACCAAGAGCTCAAATTGGTATCTTGATAGTGGTTGCTCCAAGCACATGACCGGTGATGACTCCAAGTTCTCCTCCCTTACTCACAAGAAACATGGTCATGTCACATATGGTGATAACAACAAAGGGAAGATTCTTGGAATTGGCAAAGTTGGTAAAATTCCTTCATCATCTATTGATAATGTTTTGCTTGTTGAAGGACTTAAACATAACTTGCTTAGTATTAGTCAATTGTGTGATAAAGGCAATAGAGTTATATTTGATTCCTCTTGTTGCATAATTGAGGGAAAGGATGATAAGCAAGTTAGGTTTGTTGGTCATAGGGTCAATAACATATATATGATTAGCCTTGATGACATTTCCTCAAATGATGCTAATTGCTTTATGACTAGAGAAAATGATTCATGGTTATGGCATAGAAGAATCGCTCACATTCACATGGATCACTTAAACAAATTAGTTTCTAAAGAACTAGTAATTAGTCTTCCAAAGCTCAAATTTGAAAAAGACAAACTCTGTGATGCATGTCAAAAGGGAAAACAAGTAAAGGTCTCTTTTAAAGCTAAAAATGTGGTTTCAACTTCTAGACCTCTACAACTTTTGCACATGGATCTTTTTGGTCCCTCTAGAACTATGAGCTTTGGTGGGAATTACTATGCCTTAGTGATTGTGGACGATTTTTCTAGGTTTACATGGACATTGTTTTTGTCTCACAAAAATGATGCTTTTCAATCATTCAAAAAGCTTGCTAAAGTTATCCAAAACGAAAAAGGTTTTTGTATTGCATCCATAAGAAGTGATCATGGTGGTGAATTTGAGAACCATGAATTTGAAACGTTTTGTGATGAACATGGCATTGAGCATAATTTTTCAGCCCCTAGAACACCACAACAAAATGGTGTTGTAGAAAGAAAAAATCGATCTTTAGAAGAAATGGCAAGAACTATGCTCAATGAGGCCAACCTTCCTAAGTATTTTTGGGCGGATGCGGTTAACACCGCTTGTTATGTTATGAATAGGGCTCTAATAAGACCAATTTTAAAGAAAACCCCTATGAATTATACAAAGGAAGAAAACCAAATGTCTCACATTTTCATGTCTTTGGATGTAAATGTTTTGTTCTAAATAATGGAAAGGATAACTTGGGAAGTTTGATGCAAAATCTGATGAGGGAATCTTTCTTGGTTATTCTATACATAGTAAGGCCTTTAGAGTTTATAACAAACGAACTATGACCATAGAAGAGTCCATACATGTTGCATTTGATGAGACTAACCCAAACGAGCCAAGAAAGGAGCTTGTTGATGATGTTGCAGAAAACCTTGCAAGAATTCACCTTGGAAATCAAGAAGAAGAAGTCAAGAAGCAAGAAGAAAGCCCATATGATTCTCCAAGATAAGAGGACTCTCAAATCATGAATCTTCCCAAGGAATGGAAAACATCAAGATATCATCCTCTTGACAAAGTGATAGGTGATGTATCAAAAGGGGTAATCACTCGTAACTCTCTTAGAGATGCATGTAATCATATGGCTTTTGTTTCTCAAGTTGAACCTAAAAACATAAATGAGGCCATTAATGATGAACATTGGATCTTGGCCATGCAAGATGAATTAAATCAATTTGAAAGGAATCAAGTTTGGGAATTAGTCCCAAGGCCCAATGATCATCCAATAATTGGCACCAAATGGGTTTTTAGGAACAAACTTGATGAAACGGGCTTAATAATAAGAAACAAGGCTAGGCTTGTAGCTAAGGGTTATAATCAAGAAGAAGGTATAGATTATGAAGAAACGTATGCTCCCGTAGCTAGACTAGAAGCCATTAGAATGTTACTTGCATATGCTTGCATCATGGATTTCAAACTCTTTCAAATGGATGTCAAAAGTGCCTTTTTAAATGGTTTCATACAAGAAGAAGTATATGTTGATCAACCTCCCGGTTTTGAAAACTTTGATTTGCCCAACCACGTTTTTAAACTTAAAAAGGCCTTGTATGGCTTAAAACAAGCTCCTAGAGCTTGGTATGAAAGGTTGAGCAAGTTTCTTTTGGAAAATGGTTTCTCTAGGGGAAAGGTTGACACAACTCTTTTCATCAAACATAAAAAATATGACATTTTACTTGTTCAAATATATGTTGATGATATTATATTTGGTGCTACTAATGACTCTCTTTGTAAAGAATTTGCCAATATCATGCAAAGTGAGTTTGAGATGTCCATGATGGGTGAGCTCAACTTCTTCCTTGGACTTCAAATCAAGCAAACAAGAAATGAGACTTTCATAAGTCAATCAAAATATTGCAAGGAGTTGCTCAAGAAGTTTGGAATGGAAGGAGCAAAGCAAATGGCTACACCAATGGGAACTTCCGTTACTTGGACAAGGATGAAGGAGGTAAATCGATAGAAATCACTAAGTATAGAGGTATAATTGGCTCACTCCTTTATCTTACCGCAAGTAGACCGGATATCATGTTTAGTGTATGCATGTGTGCTAGATTTCAAGCAAATCCTAAAGAATCACATCTAAGTCTTTGTAAACGTATTATGAAATATCTAATAGGCACCTCACAAATGGGATTATGGTACCCTAAAGGTGCTTCATGTTGTTTGGTTGGTTATTCCGATTCTGATTTTTTGGGTGCAAAATGGATAAGAAGAGTACTAGTGGGACATGCCACTTGCTTGAAGCTCACTAGTTTCTTGGCATAGCAAGAAGCAAAATAGTGTGGCATTGTCAACAGCTGAAGCTGAATATGTTGCAGCTGGGAGTTGTTGTGCTCAAATCCTTTGGATGAAGCAACAACTTTTAGACTATGGTCTTGAGCTGGATCACATCCCCATAAGATGTGATAATACTAGTGCAATCAACTTGTCAAAAAATCCCATTTTACATTCTAGAACTAAACATATTGAAATAAGACATCACTTCATTAGAGATCATGTTCAAAAAGGTGATTGCATACTTGAATTTGTTGAAACAACTAAGCAACTAGCTGACATTTTCACTAAACCCCTAGCAAAAGAAGCATTTTTCTATATAAGAAATGAACTTGGCATATTGGATCAATCATGCATCAGTTAAGTATTTCCTGCATAAACATAATCCTAATACTTGCATCTTTCTGTATAATCATGCCAAATTACCGCATAGTCTTTGAATTTCTCTTTATATATTTGAATCCAATACTAACTTGAGCGTCGGAGTTTTCCCTTATTTTGTTTTGCAGGAGCTGAGTTCATGCTTAAACCCCCCCTGCTCCCAATTTTCTGTAATTCTAATCCTGTTGAAGAACTATGCATTCTGGTTTTCTTGAAGAAGGAAAATCAATCCATAAGTCAGAAATATTGGCTTGGAAATTCATGATGGAATTAAAGTGAATCTCAAGAAGACTAAGGGTTGATGTGTTTCAAGGGGTGATCACATGAAGGAGTTCTAATTCTGAAAGTGAAACAACCAATTGGAGAAGGAAACAACTTGAATGATTAGCCTTTGGAAATGTTCTGGCACTTGGGAAGGCTTTCTGTCAAGCCTAAATAATCGATTGGGCAAGCTCCTAACCGATTAAGCATTCAAAACAGAGGCCTCGTCATCTTTGGAAATAACAAGCTAATCGATTAGATAAATAATCTAATCGGTTAGTCAAGTAAACAGAGGCTCGTACGTTCACAATCTCAAAGAAGGTAATCGGTTAGACCTCTTTCTCTAATCGGTTAGTGCATCTGGCAGAAGTCCCTGTAACATTTCCTAACCGGTTACTCAATTATCCTAACCGGTTAGTGACCCAAACAGCAACCCACCCTTGTGAAATAATGAACCTCTAACCGGTTAGCCAATATACCTAACCGGTTAACCCCGTCCCCTTTAAACTCCACCCTCAGCCACATTCACCATTTACGCTGCCCCTTCATCTCCACTATCATCTTCCTCCTCTCAGTCTCTCCACAACCCACTTCCTCCCTACATTTCCTATCCCTTCCATTTCCTCTTTCTCCCTTTTCCTCCATTTCACCGTACACATTCCACCGAACCATACCTCCATTCTCATCCATGGCCAGCCACCTCATCTCAACCAAAACGCTCTCGTACCAAAAACCCCAATGTTTCCCGTCAACCTGAAGACTCTTCACTCTCTGCCCCTGATCTCTCAAACGCTCTCAACATTGGAAGATATTTTTCTCACAAATCTCAAATAGAGTCATACACACTTGGGTTTCATGCACGACGTCTCATTCAACCCAAGTTCATGGACTGGGTTTTCTTCGAACAAGAAGGCTTTGCATTCTTCACCGAACTCTTGGAATTTCAGGGCTTGAAAACCCTTGTCACCACCAACCCAGGTTACTTCTATCTTGAACCAACCAAAGTCTTTTTCTGCAATTTGTCTCTTTCTGGTACAAACTTGGTGTCTGAAATCAAGAGACACAAAATCAGTGTATCACCAAGTCAGTGGACTACTTTGTTTGGGCTCACTCACTCTGGAGCCAAACTTACTGAGAATGACGACCTTACATGGGCAGATTTTGATAGAGCTCGAGCTGTACAAGACATGATTCAACCAGTATCTTGTCGTGCCCCGGGATCTTTGACTACTGGTTTTCTGAAATTGCTGGATCGCCTTCTTCACTTTGTGGTCACCCATATCTTGGTACCAAGGGCAAGTAACTATGCCTTGGTTGAAGAAGACGATATATTTATGATATGGGCTCTTAAAAGTCGCAAGAAAATCAACTGGCCACACTACATTATGCACAACATGAAGAAAGCCAAAGACAAGGCAATGATGGATCTGCCTTACGCCTTCCTAGTGTCTAAAATTTTGGATCACTATAAGGTCAATTTGAAGGACGATGGAGTCATCTTCTCTGCTGGTCCTCACAAATTTGGTCTTGCGTCTCTAAACCGAATGAATGCAAAGAAAGTCGATGGAGAATGGATTTATAGTCGAAGAAATGAAGCGGCAGCTCCACAAGGGGAATATCCTCCTGCTCCTACTGATGACCCTATGGAAGAGGCCCCTGCCACCGACAATGAGCATGTCCTGGCAGCAATTGCCAATATGCAAGCCAGTATTGAAGCCCTGGATTGCGGATCTTAAAGCTTATCAAGAACACAAAGCAATTCTGCTATTTATGATCGCTTGAGCGCTATGGAAGGACGGTGGATAGGCTTGAGCATCGCTTTTCACAATCAGAGGACCCTGGGGCTTAAGCATGGACTCTCTGTTTAAATCATGATTGTGTTGCTGCACTAATTGTCTTTGAACTCTTTCTCACTTTAATTAGCTATCTTTTTGGATATTATGGGAGACTTATCTAGCATGACTGATGACTGTTTATCTTTGGCTTATTTTGGTAATCCTAATTGTGATCTTTGCTTCTTATTTTTGGATCTTGAATATTTCTTTTAAATATGATATGCCTACTAATGCATTTTTTTTGGGTCTGACTGCTTCTGAGTTACTAAAAAATGCTTAATCTTATGATTCAGTTCTGCATGCTTGTTCTTGTTTAATACCCTAGGCTACTGG
Organism: Ormosia emarginata; assembly: GCA_029884605.1. Taxonomy (NCBI): domain Eukaryota; kingdom Viridiplantae; phylum Streptophyta; class Magnoliopsida; order Fabales; family Fabaceae; genus Ormosia; species Ormosia emarginata. Next base: position 44,456,047 of record JAQQTP010000077.1, on the reverse strand, counting down.
ATTTCTTTTTGATTATGCCAAAAGGGGGAGAAGGATAACGGTCTTTCTATTTATTGAGAAAAGTAAGAAAAGTGAATGTGTTATGATAATATAATATATTGTCTGTTAATGGTCCTGGAATCCCAAAACAAAGGGGGAGCTGTGCATCTCTGATTCAAGCACCTCTTGAACAAAAGAGGGGGAGTAAGCCTCCATATTCCATTCTTATTTCCAATTATCATTTGAACTAATCTCTTTCTCAATAAGTGTTTGTCATCATCAAAAAGGGGGAGAATGTGACTGATATGGACAAGATGCAAATGGTTTTGATGTCGACAAATAATGAAAGCAATGGGAATACAATGATCAAGTCTCAAGGAACTCAAGCTTAGCATATAGGTTATAGATCTAATGTAAAGGTATTCTAGAGATTCACCTCAAGCTCAAATGTCTTCCTTAAAATGCTTTTGTAAAATGGTTTTTCATGTTAGGATCAAAAAGGTTTTATGCAACAACTCCTTCACATCTAATGTCCTAAGTTTTTTTGTGATCTTACCAACCTTTTGATAAACATTAGGAGCCAAAAATTCAAGGCCCCTAACCGATTAGGACCAGCTCCTAACCGGTTAGTTTGTTCAAACAAAAGTTTTGCCTCGTTTTTATAACATGCCTAACCGATTAGGCAAAGTAGCTAATCGGTTATTTTATAACTCAGAGGCCAAAAATGTTTTGTCCTAACCGATTAGGTAGAAGACCTAACCGGTTAGTATTACTTCCAGAAGTCAAAAATGTTTTGTCCTAACCGATTAGGCAGATGGCCTAACCTTATTCATAAACTCGAAGCCTCTCTAATCTTGTCCTAACCGATTAGGCGAAGGCCTAACCGGTTATTCATCAACTCATAACCCACGATGGAAATGTCCTAACCGATTAGCTTTGTAGGACTAACCGGTTAGCATCCTTCCTAGAACTCATTTTCGTGGTGTCCTAACCGATTAGGACACATTCCTAACCGGTTAGTTATTAAACCAAAACACTTCTCCTTTCGTCTAAATGAGCCCCTAACCGGTTAGGATACATGGCTAACCGGTTAGCCTATGTTCTGGAAAAACAAGCAAAAGCCCGTAACGGCTATTTTGCTAAGCATTAATTGCTCCCAACCACTTCTAACGGCAATAAATAACACTTACCTATATATTTGCTTGTTGGGCTTCGTTGGGAGGTTAGAAAAACTGAGTCTATTCTTCTAAAAAGTTTGTATTGTGCTTTAAACAAGTTTTTATCATCATTCTACAAAATCCCTTGATTTGAGCTTGAACTTGTGTGAATCTCATATACCATAGTGCTTCAATTTGTAATACTTGCTCTAGAGAGAGTTTCTTCCATTTAAATCTTATACAATCTGTTTAGTGAGGGTGAGGTATCCCTCAAGTATTGTAACGGTGAGGTATCCCTTGAAAAATAGAGGCTCAAGCATTAGGGTGAGGTATCCCATAGTGTTGAGTGCTCAAGATTGTAGTGGTTGTCAAGCACCCATTGAAGCTTGAAGATATAGTGGAAAATCTCAAGTTATTGCTTGGGACTGACGTAGATCACAAGCGGATTGGTGATCGAACCAGGATAAACGATTGTGTTTGTTCTCTCTAAACCCTTCTCTTTATTTGGTTTACTGTTTTATTGAATTGTTTAGATATTATCTCCTTTGGCTATCACATTCATAAGTAAAAGTGTTAATCTCAGTCATCCATTTATCTCTAATCGTTCAATAGCTTCAACGAAAATTGTTTATCAAACGATTTGCGAAAGATTTGCTAACTTGTTTTAATTACTCAATTCACCCCCCTCTTGAGTATTGAGGCCACTTGGTAACAGTTATCATCAAATTCGTGTTAAGGTGGAGGATGTACCTAAAACAGCTTTTCGAACTCGTTATGGACATTATGAGTATCAGGTAATGCCATTCGAAGTGATGAATGCTCCTGCCATCTTTATGGATTATATGAATAGGATTTTTCGTCCATATTTAGACAGATTTGTTGTTGTCTTTATCGATGACATTCTAATCTATTCTCAATCTAAGGAAGAGCATGCTGAACATCTCGGTATAGTTCTTCAGATTCTGAAAAAGAAGAAGTTGTACGCGAAATTGGCGAAGTGTGAATTCTGGTTGGAGGAAGTTCAATTTTTAGGTCACGTGATTTCCAAGGAAGGTATTGCGGTAGACCCATCGAAGGTGGAGACTGTTTTACAGTGGGAAAGGCCTAAGACGGTAACGGAAGTTCGAAGTTTTGTTGGACTTGCTGGATATTACCAGAGGTTCATAGAAGGTTTTTCCAAGATTGCTGGACCGCTTACACAGCTTACGAGAAAAAGTCAAGTTTTTGATTGGACGGAGGAACGTGAAGCAAGTTTCCAAGAATTGAAGAAGAGGTTAACAACTGCACCAGTGTTAATTTTACCGGATCCTAACAGATCTTTTAAGGTGTATTGTGACGCTTCTTACCAAGGGTTAAGATGTGTGTTGATGCAAGACCGGAATGTAGTGGCTTATGCTTCTAGATAGTTAAAGGTTCATGAGCGGAATTATCCAACACATGATTTGGAATTGCCGCAGTGGTTTTTGCATTGAAGGTATGGAGGCATTTTCTGTATGGAGCTATGTTCAATGTCTTTAGTGATCACAAAAGTTTAAAGTACCTGTTTGATCAAAAAGAACTGAATATGAGGCAGAGGCAATGGTTGGAATTCTTAAAGGATTATGATTTTCAACTCCAATACCATCAAGGAAAAGCTAATGTGGTAGCAGATGCTTTGAGCAGAAAAGTGATCAGTGTTTCGACAATGATGATAAAGGAGGAGGAATTACTCAACAAGTTTAGAAATCTATTAGTGTCAGTGGAATTGGTGCCTGGAAAGATTCGCCTAGGTAAGGTTGTGATCTTAAATGAATTACAAGATATAATTCGAGATAAACTGGAGGAGGATGCGTTTTTGCAAAACGAAAGGGAATTGTTGAAGCAAGGTCATAAGGCAACGGTAGAGGAAGGACCAGATGGAATCTTAAGATTTAAAGGAAGAATTTGTATACCTAATGGCCCTGAGCTTAAACAAGGAATTTTAGAGGAAGCTCATACCAGTGATTTGAGTTTGCATCCGGGGATGACTAAGATGTACCAAGACTTGAAAAAGTTATTTTGGTGGCCAAGGATGAAAAGAGATGTAGCGGAACGTGTGGCGTCTTGTCTGGTTTGTTAGAAGGCGAAAGTGGAACACCAGAGGCCAGCCGGTATGTTATAATCGTTAGCTATTCCAGAATGGAAGTGGGATAGTATCTCAATGGATTTTGTTACCTGATTGCCAAAAACGAGAAAAGGTCATGATTCGATATGAGTTATAGTTGATAGGCTTACGAAGTCAGCCCACTTCTTGTCCATCAATATTAAGTATTCATTGGAAAGATTAACCCAGATGTATATCAGTGAGATTGTTAGATTGCATGGTGTACCTACCTGTATAGTTTCTGACCGAGATCCAAGGTTTACATCAAGATTCTGACAAAGTTTGCAAGAAGCCATAGGAACTAAATTGCGATTGAGTTCAGCTTATCACCCGCAGACTGATGGCCAAACGGAGAGGACTATACAGTCTTTGGAAGATCTGTTGCGTGCCTGTGTGTTAGAGCAACGTGGAAGTTGGGATGAATTTTTATCTTTGATAGAATTCACCTACAACAATAGTTTTCACTCGAGTATAGGGATGGCACCCTATGAGGCGTTGTATGGGAGACGATGTCGAACACCTCTGTGTTGGTATCAAGATGGGGAGAGTATGACTATTGGACCAAATTTTGTACAACAGACTACATAAAAGATAAAAATGATACAAGAGAAGATGAAGACGATGCAAAGCAGACAAAACAGTTATGCTGATAAGCGAAGGCGACCTCTTGAATTTGAGGAGGGTGAGCATGTGTTTCTAAAAGTGACTCCTACGACCGGTGTCGGAAGAGTTATTAAATCTAAGAAACTTACTCCTAAGTTCATTGGACCGTATCAGATTATCTGTCGAATAGGTCATGTAGCATATCAGATTGCTTTGCCGTCTTTTCTATCCAATCTGCATGATGTATTTCATGTGTCTCAGTTAAGGAAGTATATTCCTGATCTGACGCATGTGATACAGCTTGATGAAGTACAGCTAAGAGATAATTTGACGTATGAGACATTTCCTGTTAGAATAGAGGACAGAAAAGTGAAGCAGCTTCGAGGGAAGATGATCGAGTTAGTGAAGGTCATATGGAACGATGTGACAGGTGATGCTACCTGGGAGCTAGAGGATAAAATGAGGGAGCAGTATCCTCATTTGTTTTGAGGTATAACGAATTTCGGGGACAAAATTTTTGTTTGTAGGGGAGAGTTGTAACACCCTAAACTTTAGGATAAATGACCGTTGTATCCTGAATTGTACTGTTTGTTATTTTTCTGTATGATACAGAGTTTTATTTTACTGTCTGTGATTTTATTTGAACTTTTTGTGTGATTTGCTCCGGGTCAAGAAAATAATAATTTCCGGGCCGAAAAAATCTTATTTTAATTATTCGGAGCTGGGGGATCTTACTAAACCCAATTCTGAATGATACTGTTATTAATCTTTTAATTTTTAGGATTTTACTGTGAAATAAAATAATTTTATATTATTATAATATTATTTTATCAAAAGATATAAATAAGCAGCAGTGGACCCGAAAATGTTTTACGGGACCCACGTTAGAGAAACAATCAATGATTTTGGCTAGAGAAATTTCTAAGCCAATGAGAGCAAGTCAACGAAGTAGGCTTAAAATTTCTAACCAATAGGAAGAGGTCAACAAAAGTGGTTAGACTAATTAGTTTATAACTAGAAAACCTAAGCTAGTTAGTTTGAAACCTAATTAAATTAGTTTACAAGACTTGTTAAGTAACTAAGTGATAGTAAATTATTTAACTATCTAGTTGGTTTCTAAGTTAATAAAAATCTATTAGTACCAAGTTAACTAAATTAACCTAAGTAACTAACTAGTTAGACAAGTAACTAGATTGTTTCACCTAAGTGTAACTAGATGGCTAAGAAGAAGCAAACTTAGTTGCTTTCTCTTTGGTGAGTTTCGGCCAAAGCCATGACAAGGCAAGCCAAGAGCTTTCAAGAACAAGCTTAGTCATTGCATGACTAGGTTTGCATGCACCAATGAGAGCTAAGCTTGGAGGCCAAGGGTTTATCCTAGCCTTTGATCATTTCTAAGATTTGGATGGAGCCACCAAAGTGGACACCTCTCTAAGGTGACTCCACGGCTATAAGGGGGAGAGAAGGGTTAGTTTGGTTAAGATTTCTATCACTTTTCTCTCTTGCAAAAACAAAACTCCATTAAAGCTTCCCTTGAGAGCCATTTGGCCAAACCACCCAAATCACCATCCATTCACCCAAAATTTTATCTACCTCACTTTTCTAAACCTAAACACAATTCTAAGATCATCTCTAGTTGAGAGTTCTTTCAAAATCCATCATCTTGAGCTTGAAAAACTACTTTGGAGATTCTACCTAGAAGGTGAAAATCCTTATTTTTCATTTCTAATCTTATTACTAAAGTTCTAAGCCATGATTGATCCATGGTATATAGTTTTCTCTTATAGTAGTAACTCTTTAAAATTTTATTTAAGATCCTTAGGTTTTTGGAGGGTGAAACCGAAATCCATAGAAAGGAGAGGAGAAGAGTTTGTCTTCACTTAAGGTAAGAGGAATACTTAAATCTTATCATCCTTGGGTGGTGATAAGAAAATGGACTTGTTTGTGATTGTAGAATCCATAAGGATTCATTTGTGTGTTTGTTATAATAGCTTTTTTAGTTGTGATTTGTATTAATATGCATGTCTACAAGCTTTGAATATATTGTATGTGTTAGTAATGCATGTCTACAAGCTTTGAATATATTGTATGTGTTAGTAATGCATGAATAAGTAGTAGGATGTGAATAATATGCAAGGGTAGCATGAGTGTTCCAAAGAACACAAATCCAAGGCTCACAGCCTCAACACAAAATGGGAACCAAAATGTTCTCAACCATTTTCTAAAATAGTGATTTAATTGACTTAGGTAAATTGACAAGATACAAATTGATTTAGAACAAGAAAAATGAATTTAAAGATCAAATGGAAAATTTTGTAGATTTCGGCCAACATGCCAAAGTTAAGTGTTTTGGTTTCTAAAAATTGTTTTTAATCAAGGATTGATAATAATGTCAAAAAGATTTTTAGTACAATGAGTCTTGAGGAATAAAAATGATTAGATTAAGTTTAAAGAGCTAAAACTAAGAATTTTATCGATTATGAGAAAATACAGTAGCTTTGGTGAAATTTCTAACGTAGAGCTCACTTTATGTTTTGAAGCACGTTAGTGGTTTTCAAAAGTGTAATTAATTGGTTGTAATATAAATCAAAGGAATTTTTTTTAGAAAACTTAGAAAACCATTATCATAATTTTTTTTAAGCAAAATACTGTCAATTTTTGTTAAAAACAGACAAATAAGATAGAAAAGATATCCAATATATTGTATACGGTATGAAAAATATTCTACGTAACTCAAACATATTAAATATTATTTCTATTTATTTAAATAGTGATTTTTAAGGAATTCGAACAAGAAAACGATTTAAAAATCTTACGTGATTGAGAAAACGATCTAAAAATAGTACGCAATTTTAAAAATAGTAAAATATATTTACGCGATTTAAAAACATTTGTAAAAATGGTGAAATTGTGAAAACGCCATAAAATTTCTACTCGATTGGCGGAAACAGTAAGTTTTACTGTCGGGCCAAAGTGATGGACCCGAACAGGTTGAGAAACAGTACTGTCAAGTAGGACGTACTGGATTTGAGATTTGAGGGCATTTTTATAATTATTTAAGATTTGAGGGTGTTTTAGTAATTATTTGAAATTGAAGGGTATTTTGGTAATTATAATCTTGTTCATATTTTTAGAGTCAAGTCGATTCGTTTTGAAATTGACGATTGATTGACGAGATGAATTACACTGTGTTGTCAGTGTGATAAGCGTAGTGTGGTTCAACTTGTGTGAACTTGGAGACATTAGTGTGCGGATTATTCCATATGTGGACAGTTGGTCGCTCCTCTGGGCCGTGGTAACTGGTAACACACTAGTGGTCTCGACACGCACTATACTTAATCGAGATCTTGTAAGGACTAGTTTAGTACAATGCCTGTAGTTACACGATGTTGAACTGTGTACTACACCACGATGTTTTGGATAGTGGGTTATAGACACAATGTGAGATAGTGCAATAGTTGGTTGGGCAGCCTAAGGTACTAATAAAACTTGCAGTTCATTCTCTCTGATGTCTGTGGTTGTAGCTCCATGGAGTAGGGTTGAGTCACATTACATATGATTATGTGTTGTACATTATAATATTTTTTATTTGTAACATTTTATCTGCAACGTTATGATGCTATTGCATTTAATTTCTGTGTTATATTATATTATCATTCATGTTGTTGTGGTATGCTATATTGTAGGATATATTATATGAAGTGTTATATTTGTCGTATTGGCGTTTTCTTATTTACCATGTTCGTGGTGATATAGATTGTCTTACCTTTTTATTGTACGTGTTTTTTGTATTTTAAATTGTATTATAAAAGAGTTTGAGGAAGAGGAACAACCTCTTGATTGTGTATATCCTGAGGAGGAAGAGCGTGGCCGAGGACCGGTTGACGAGGGAGAACTATCGACCATCCATATCCCCTGGATTGATTGTGGGAGTATGGCGCTGCCAGGATTCTTTGGATTCGTGAGGCTTGAGTTTCATGGAGGCTCTGAAGCCTGGCGTCTGCGAGAGGACAGAGATTCAGTTACGTACGTAGGGCGTCTGACTGTGACCATACATACAAAGTTTGATGAAGTGCCTATCTTTTCTACTATGTTGTATTTACATGTGGAGCTACCGCTATCTCTTAGGCGCCATTGGGGTGGTATGTTTGATGCACCTAGTGAGATTAGCAGTGTGTTGATAGCACGGACTAGGGTCCGTAGAGGGTCGAGGCATCCTGGATACTTATCACCTGAAGTTTCATCCGAGAGTGATCCTTCAGAGGGTTAGACTTCTGTGATGTGTACTTAGGCGCGTCTGCGTTTTGTATATGTAGACTCCTTACTGCTTGGGTTACTGTTTTTGTTAAATATTTTATAGTCGTAAATTATTTGTATAATTTATGACAAAAACATATGTATATTATGTGTGATGATAGTTTACTAATTTTATGTTCCGTGTTATTTTATTTCGTAATATTCTGTTTAACTAGAAAAATTTTACAACCAGTATTACTATGTAACAAATGTTTTACAACTTGGGTAGAATTTTATTTATCTTTATTTTGTTTTAATAATAAATGTGACATCCCCACAAGGGTGTTACGGTTTACCCTTTGATTGCCTACAAAGTACTTTGGGTTACCAAAAACATCTGCAATCCTACCCATTTGCCTAGCTAATGTGGTGTAGGTATTATTGGTTGACTTTATGAGTGGAGTTATTACAGTAGTCATCTATTGAGTCAGCATATGGACCATCTCATGGTTACTTTCATCAACCTGTTGCCTGATATTATTCAAGGTTGTATTCGTATTCCCTGAAGGAATCGAATACATATCCCTGGTCATATTAGGGAATACTGGTATTCCCATATTTTACTTATTAATTTGATTGGTACTTGTTCCTACAACTTGGCCACTACTATTTACCATTTGGTTTCTTGGTGAAACATTAAGTACTGGACTTGTATAGGTGGCTTGGACAGTATCTATGTTTTGTGTGACATTTTGGGGAGTGAACCTAAGAGGCAACCCATACAAGGGTGCAATTCTATTTACCCCAAGAGTTTTGGTTTCTGCATTCAAAACAGGCCATGTGATTTCACTGATCACAGGTTCCAAAGCTTGTGGTAAATTTGCAGAGACTATGGTGTCTCTATTGCCATTGGCTCCATTATTCCTTGTTTGAGGGTTCTGAGCACTCAAAGATGTGTTTTCAGACATATTTAGCAGTATTCTACCACTTCTTAAGCGCATAAACTTAACAAAATCCCTTAAGATCTTACTCAATTGACCTGTCCCACCAGACATGCCAATTTGTTTACCAAAATATTTCGATTGTCACTAATTAGACTATGGTGAACCCTTTGTTTATGGACAAAGTTTGATTCTCAAACTCAATTCAGGGAAGGAAATCACTTCCTCTTGGGATTCTCGTTTGAGTATCTTAAAGAAATGAAATTGATGATTTCAATTGCAAGAAGGTTATGCAAATTTAAAATTGAATGTTTATGCATGCTTTTAACTTAATGGAAAAAATAGAAAATCAGAGATGTTCTATTTTTGAGAAATGAGAAAGAATCAGTGTAAATGAAAACAAGTTAAATGGAAATAACAGAAACAAAAATACATTTGAAGTAAATGTGACAAATAATGTGAAATGCTTAAAATAAAGAGCATAAAGTAAAACAATTTAAAGTAAATGCAATGAAAAGTAAATGTGCAAGTATGTAAATTGCAAGAAAGTAAAGTTGTAGAAAAGTAATAAAAGCAGATAAATGAAAGCAATAAAAGAGCTCAAATGATCCTTGAAAGAATCACTTGATCAAGAGTATAAGAGAATTTGCAAAGAAAATAAATAACTGAATGTAAATAGACTGAAATTAAACTTGTATTGAATTTGTAAAGGGTACAAGAGTGAAAATGAAAGTGGATGGAAACATACTGAACTAGACTTACGTGTTGTTTACTCGAGATGTCAATGGATGTGAGAGCGTGAGTTTGCAAGTATAGAATTTCCAACCCCCAAATGTTTCCATCATCTTAGTATTTATAGACTTTCTAAGTAACTACCTTGTTTACAAGATCTTGACATGTGTCTAAAACAAAGATAACTGTTTAAATGATTGGTAATCTTTGTCTGGTAACACCAAATCTTTGTCAATAATCTTTGTGCCACAAATAACTGTGCGATCTTTGTCAACAATTCTCGTGTTGTCTTGATCTTATGTCCTCAACTGCTGTTAACTTCTATTTCAAATTTAAATTCTTTCTTTTAAATTCAAACTTGAATCTTTGAACATTTGTTGACTTCTACTTGAAGTCTCTTATATCTTTAGAAATTTTCCTAAGTGTAGCTACTCTTCGAGTCAGATATTTCGATAGTTAATCGAAACCAATACCCCCAACATTAGATCAAAATGACCCCATTGATTTTGAATCGAAATCACTATCTCAATCACAACTTCGATTCAATCTAAGAACTCATAAGTCCATAATGAATTGTATTCATGCTAAATCTTATACTGAACTATCGAAACTGCACTAGATCGAAAAATGTTTATTTTTGTACTAACAAGCAGATAATTAATTTCGGCATCAATGGCGGTTGATTGAGTGTATAGTCAAATTCTGACATTAGGTCTAGATTTTACATTAGCCAATACAACTACCAATTGAGGTTGAAGGACAACAATTTCGGCTTTGATGTGGCCAAGTTCCTTATCCAGCTTATCTCATTGATTATTGATGCTGGTATGTTTCAGGATATTTTCTTGTCTCTCTTTCTCTATGACCTCATACTGTGTTTGGAAGGTGGATTTTTCTGGAGCTCTATTAGCTAATTCAGATCTTTTTGGTTGTTATCCCTTTGAGTTTTGTGCATTTGATAGTTGAAAGATATATCAACTATAGCAAGAGGGCAAGTTGATTGTAGGCCACCTTAAAATGCTAGAGATGGATTGGAAGACTTGGCCACCTTGGTTAAAGAGAGCTTGATGTAACGCCCCAATTTTTTTAGAAAATATTCTGAATGTACTGTTTTCTGTTTTTCATGCTTTTGTATGAATGACCGCTGTGTCCCTATTTTTCTGTTCTTGAATTTTGTATGAAAACAATTACGATAATACAGGTTCAAATTTTATTTGATCGTTTTACGTAATTTGTTTCGAGACAACGATAAAATAAAAATTTTTACCTAACTCTTGTATTAATTTTTCTGAAAGATATACAACTAAATAATATCTTCTTTGGATATTTTATTTGAACGTTTTGGACGATTACCTACGTTGTGGGAAAAAACGGAAATGACCGTTACGTCCCGAACGTCTTGTTTTCTCTGTTTTTGTCTGCTTTTTAATTGTTTTCTTCTTGATTTAATGCCGAAAAATCATGCTGTAATTTTATATGGACTTTTTGTGCGATTTGCTCGAAGCGGAAAATAATATATTCGGTAGGAAAATCTTATTTGATTATTTAGAATTGGGGGATCTTACTTAACCCGATTCTGAATGAGTCTAAAAATAATCTTTTAATTTTTAGGATTTAAGCACAAATAAAATAATTTTATATTATTATAATATTATTTTATTAGTCAAGATGTTTTAGTGACAGTGGACCCGGAAATATTTTGCGGGACCCACAATTAGAAACGGTTAGATCGGTAGCTTAATTAATCACCGTAGGTCAGTAGAACTTTCCGAGCAGTGACTCAAATTAGTGACTCAAGCAGAGCATTTATTACGCAAAGTGTGACTAAGCCATGTGAGTCACCTGGAACCAACCAATGAGAAGTAGGCTTGCTCACCAAGGCTTAATCTTAGCCTTTGATTCATCCAATGGCTTGGATGAAGCCAAGCAAGGTGCCCACCTTGCACCCCACTTGAAGTCCACGGCCAAGAGGCTTTTGGTGACCTAAAAATCACTTTGTCTTCATCACTTTTCTCTCTTCTCTCTCATCAAGAACCCTAGCCACCATTCTTGCCCATTTTCTCCACCATATTCGGCCAAGCTTGTTTCCTAACACTCCAACCATCCAAAAATTTTTCTAACCAAGTTTCCTTAATCTAAACACCATTCTAAGAACCTTTGTAGTTGGGAGTTTCTTCAAATTCTTCCATCTAAGGCTTGGAAACCAACCTTGGAAGTTTTACCTAGAAGGTGAAATTTCATACTTTTCTTTTCTCTCTTCTTTTTCAAAGTTCTAAGCCATGATTCTTCCATGGTTTAGCTTCTCTTTCATGGTTAGTAACATGTAGGTTTTGTTTGAAAATTTTAGGTGTTTGGTGGAGTGAAAACCGTGACCTAAGGAGGTGAGAAAGCAAGTTTTTGTCTTCATTTAAGGTAAGAGGAAGACAATTCTTATCATCCCTTGATGGTGGTAAGAAGATGGAGTTATTTGTGATGTTGTAGAATCCATAAGGATTCGGTGGTCATGTGTTATTTATGTGTGTATTTGTTAATTTTTGTGGTTGCTAGTAGTTTATGTGGTAATTGTTATTAGCTTTCTTGTTTGATGATTGTAATAATTTTGCATGCTTATTAGCTTTTGAATGCATGTCTACAAGCTTTAATTTAGGTTGTATGTGTTAGAAATATTTTGCATATGTTAGAAATATAATGCATGTGTTAGAAATTGTATGATAAGTCATAGGATGTGAATAACATGTGTAAGTTTGCATGAGTGTTCCAAAGAACACAATCCAATAGCTCACGGCAATGACAAGTTTGGAGGACCAAAATGTTCTCTTGATTTTTCCTAAAGTGTAGCTAAATTAACCTAGGAGAATCAAGAAAGTTTCAAATTGATTTGATCAAGAAAAATGCATTTAGAAATCAAATGGTAAAAACTTAGTATTTTGGGCCAATATGCCTAAAGGATTAAATTGACCATTGTTAACTATTTTCTAAAATGATTTAATGAACTTAGACAATATAATACGTTTGATATGATTTAAAAAGGTGAAAGACATTTTGGAAATCAAATGCAAAAGTTTTACGAAATTTGGCCAACATGCCACTATAGGTAATCATGATTTCTAAAACTTGATTCTAAACCTTTTTCAATTAAAAAGAAACAATACAAGTTAAGAAGAAATTTTCTATAATGATTTTTGAAGTAACCAATTGATTAGAAGTAAGTCTAAAGGGTTAAAAATTCATAATTTTATCATTAGGAAGGAAATACCGTAATGTTAAGAAATTTTCTAACATATAGCTCACTTTTGGTTTTGAAGCATGTTAGAGATTTCAAAAAGAATTTAATGAAATGGTTAAAAAATTAGGTAAACAGAAATTTTATGGAAAATTTAGAAAACCATTATTATAAGTTTCTAAACAAAATACTGTCAAATTTTAGTAAAAATGAACCTATAAGATAGTAACAATATCCTAATGACAAGATATGCGGTATGAAAAATTATTCAACGTAGTTTAAATGTACTAAATATTATTTCTATCTGTTTAAATGGTAATTTTAAAGGCATTCGAATAAGAAAATGATTTAAAAATTCTACGCGATTGAGAAAATGTATTAAAAATGCTACGCGATTTTAAAAACAGAAAAATATTTTTACCCGATTTTTAAACGTTTGTAAAAACGACGAGATTTCAAAAACGCGATAAAATTTCTACGCGATTGACCGTTACTATATTTAATTTTTATTTGTCGGAAAATGTGAACCCGTCATGAGCTTTTGAGGTTATTTCGCTGTCGGGAAAATGTGAACCCGTACAGGCTTTTTGTCATTGTGGACATATTTTTATCTTGAGGGCATTTTCGTAATTTCATATATTTGGAATTATGTTTTGTCTTTATGCCAATTTTTGGTGTTTTGGTTGACGAGACGAATCACATCGTGTTGTCGATGCGATAAGTGTAGTGTTGTTTATTGTTCTAATAAACTTGGAGACTTTAGTGTACGGGATCCCACATGTGTGAATGGAGTTGGTAGCTCCATTTGGCATAGTAAACCGATAGCACACTAATGTACTCGACATTCACTATATTTAATCGAGGTTTGTAAAGTCTAGTAGTACATTGCCTATAGTGCCACAACGGGAGATCAGAACTATACTACGCCTGGATGGTGGATTCCCAGTGTCGTAGGCTATTGACGCAACGTGTGATCGCGTAATAGTTGGTTGGGCAGCCGTGGTACTAATAGATTTTGCAAGTCATTCTCTCGATATCTGTTTGGGTTTAGCTCCATGGAGTAGGGTTGTGTTTTGGTGTATTTGAGTATATCTTGGATATTATTCCATTTTTCTCATTTATCTATCTGGTAATATCTTGGATGTTCTTACATTTTCTCTATTTATATTTATCGATAATTTTTATGTTAGTTGTCTATTTCTTATCTTATCTTATCTGTGAGATTGATTTATCTGTGTGATTTTCTCTATTTGTGATCTGTCTCTATGATGTTCTGAAACCCTAGGATATTTAATATGTATTACTGTTATAGCTTCTTCATATTGTATGAACTGTGTAATTGTTACTTGTCGTCTTCTTATTTGCCATGTTGTGATGATTTTATGTTGTCTTACCTCTTTATTGTATGTGTCTATTGTCTATTTATTTTTATGCGGTAAAGAGTTTGAAGAGGAAGAAGAGGAACAACCTCTTGAGATCGTGTACCCTGAGGAAGAGGAAGGTCAACAAGCCGACGATCAGTTTTACGAGCAAGAACCATCCGATCATCCATACCCTCTGGATTGATTGTGTGGGGTATGGCGACGCCTGCATTTTGGGATTCATAGAGCTGGTATTCCATGGAGGTGATCTGGCTTGGCATTTGCGAGGAGATCGTGCTTCATTACCTATCTTTGGACGTATGACCGTGATTCTACGTCATCGGTTGACGGAGATCCGATTGCGACGACGACGCTTTTTCTCGCATTTAGAGTTGCCCTTATCCATTAGGCGTTATTGGGGTCTTGAAAACCCCGAGCCTAGTGAGATAAGCATCGTATCGACCGCGCGATCCCGTTATCGCCGTGTGTCGAGACATCCGGATATCTATCTCCCGATGATCATTTTCGGATCGAGAGTGATCCATCGAGGATTAGATAATCATGATGTTTTTTTTTGGGCGCGTCGGTACGTATGTACGTATATATTAACTCTTTTATTGCTTTCTTTCTTTGTTCTTGTTTAAATAGTTGTAGTCTTAGTTGTAAATTATTTGTACAGTTTATAACTTAACGATATGTATATTATCGATAATGATGTTTTTTTTTTATTTCGTATTTTCCGTTATTATCTTTTTGTTACATATTTAAATATCGGGAATTATTTTTACAACCCGTAATAATATTTAACAAATGTTTCACAACTTGGGTAGATTTTATTTCTATTTATTTTATTTTCTTTTATGTGTGACATCCTCCAAAGGGGTGTTACATTAGTTGTATCGAGCCCAAGTTAGAGTCTTTTGGGGTTGTGGTTGGAGTCTGTTTTTGTTTGTCTTTGTGTGATTCTCTGTGATCTTTGTGATTTATATCCTTTTGGAAATATCTTAAAGGATGTATCGACTTTGTTTTGTTATGTTTGAAGAAAGAAGATGGCTGGTAGAGGCGGAGGGGCGTGCTAACGTAAATCGAGATGAGGATCCGATGTTGGTTCTTCTTGAGGCTATGCGGCGGATGGTGAAGTGATAACTCAAAAATTTGAGAGCGACCAACAACAAGATGCTACGACAGATGCCCTAAATTTATCTGAATTTAGGCGTCATAATCCGCCACAATTTAGAGCGAGGTGGATCCGGAGAAAGCGAGTCGGTGGATGCAAGATTTAGAGAGAATATTTGAGGGGATGAGATGTACGGATGAAAAGAAAGTAACTTATCTTTGTTTTCATGCTTTGAGAGGAGATGCGAGAACATTGGTGGAGAGGAATCCGCCGAGTGTTGCAAGCTGAAGGGACTGAGATCACCTGGGAAGTGTTTTCTAATACTTTTCTGGATAAATATTTTCCTGCGAGTGCTAGGCATGCCAAGGAAATGGAATTTCTTGGTTTGCGACAGGGAAATATGACGGTGAATGAGTATGCCACAAAATTTGAGAGTTTATCTCAATTCTCAGATTATGCTCAGACACGACAAGATGATGTGTGGAGATGCAGGAAGTTTGAATCAGGTTTAAGGGTGGAACTGAAACGAGGAGTGGTATCTTTGAGGATGACTCAGTTTCATGCGTTGGTGGATGCTTGTGCTCGACTTGAAGAGTTGGAGCCATCTAGAGATCAAAGGAATCGGAATTTTGGACCGACAAGGTTCCAGAGAGGTGGAGGTAGTAATGCCAATCGGTTTCAGCGTAAGCGTATACCAGGCCAACGGGAAGTCAATCTCAACGACCATCTGTTAGTGGAAGTGCAAGTGGTAGTGGAACCCCGATGTGCAGGGTGGCGTTTACGCCAACATGTTTTAAGTGCGGGAAGAAAGGTCATATTTCTCTCGAGTGTACGATTAAAGGTGCGGTTTGTTTCAATTGTAAACAACCCGGGCACATAGCAAAGGATTGTCCACAGTGGAGAGAAAACCTATTGTTCGGTATGTTAAAGCTAATCAGCAAAAATGTGGAAGTACTCAACCGAGATCTGGAGGACGAGTGTATACAATGATGGGATCTGAGATTTCTAAGTCTGATGATCTTATTCAAG
The DNA here is from genome assembly GCA_029884605.1 of Ormosia emarginata. Classification (NCBI taxonomy): domain Eukaryota; kingdom Viridiplantae; phylum Streptophyta; class Magnoliopsida; order Fabales; family Fabaceae; genus Ormosia; species Ormosia emarginata. Next base: position 44,439,550 of record JAQQTP010000077.1, on the reverse strand, counting down.
GAGAAGGAGACATTGGAGGTAACCTTCTGACTGTCTTGTATGACTCGGGTGCTACACACTCGTTTATTGCATATGATTGTGTGGAAAGGTTGAAGTTGCCCATATCTTCTCTGAATGTTATGTTGAATGTATCTACACCAACTGCTAAACCTGTAGTTACTTCTAAGATCTGTTTGGATTGTCCTATTGTTGTGAAGGACCGTTTGTTTTTGGTTGATTTAATTTGTTTGCCTCTTATTGAGATAGATGTAATCTTAGGGATGGACTGGTTATGTTCTAACCATATCCTCATAGATTGTGTGAAGAAAACTATAGTTTTTCCTAAGGAAGAAGAATCTGGATTCTTAACTGCTGTTAAGGTCAAGTCTTTATTGAGAGATGGAGCGCGAGGGATATCGGTATTGTCTTCTCTAGAAGTTAAGAATGAGAAGGATGTGAATACTATTCCCGTTGTCAACGATTTTCCTGATGTTTTCTGAAGATGTACCTGGTTTACCGCCTGAGCGGGAGATCGAATTCTCAATTGATTTTAGTACGGGAGCAGGTCCTATCTCAATTGCACCATATCGTATGTCGCCAGTAGAGTTGGAGGAGCTGAAAAAGCAATTGGTGGAACTGTTGGAGAAAGAATTTGTACGACCTAGTGTTTCCCCATGGGGTGCACCAGTACTTTTGGTCAAAAAGAAGGATGGAACATCACGACTTTGTGTGGACTATCGGCAATTGAATAAGGTGACTATCAAGAATAAATATCCGTTTCCAAGAATCGACGATTTGATGGATCAATTGAGAGGAGCTGTGATATTTTCCAAAATAGATCTGCGATCAGGTTATCACCAAATTCGTGTAAAAGGGGAAGATGTGCCGAAAACTGCTTTTCGAACTCGTTATGGACATTATGAGTATCAGGTAATGCCATTCGGGGTGACGAATGCTCCTGCCATATTTATGGATTACATGAACAGGATATTTCGTCCGTATCTAGACAGATTTGTCGTTGTCTTTATCGATGACATTCTGATCTATTCTCAATCGAAGGAAGAGCATGCTGAACATTTGAGTGTTGTTCTTCGATTTTGAGGAGAAGCAGTTGTATGCGAAGTTGTCTAAGTGTGAGTTCTGGTTGGAAGAAGTTCAATTTCTTGGTCACGTAATTTCTAAAGAAGGTATAGCGGTGGACCCATCGAAAGTGGAGACTGTTTTACGGTGGGAGAGACCTAAGACGATAATGAAGTTCGAAGTTTTGTTGGACTTGCTTGGTTATTATCGGAGATTTATCGAAGGTTTTCCAAGATTGCTTTGGACCACTTACACAACTTACGAGGAAAAGTCAAGCTTTCGAATGGACAGAAGAACGTGAAGCTAGTTTTCAAGAGTTGAAGAAGAGGTTAACAACCGCGCCGGTGTTAATCCTACCAGATTCGACGAAATCTTTCGATGTGTATTGTGACGCTTCTTATCAAGGACTAGGATGCGTGTTGATGCAAGACCGGAATGTGGTGGCGTATGCTTCTCGACAATTGAAGGTTCATGAAAAGAATTATCCTACGCATGATTTAGAATTGGCTGCGGTAGTTTTTGCTTTGAAGATATGGAGACATTTTCTCTATGGAGCAACGTTCAACATCTTCAGTGATCACAAAAGTTTGAAGTACTTGTACGACCAGAAGGAGCTGAATATGAGGCAGCGAAGGTGGTTGGAATTTCTGAACGATTACGATTTTCAACTTTTGTACCACCCTGGTAAAGCGAATGTCGTGGCTGATGCTTTGAGCAGGAAGATTATTAGTGTTTCTGCTCTGATGATCAAGGAAAAGGAGCTCATTGAACAGTTTAGAGATGAGTGGTCATTTGTTGAGTTGAAACCGGGGAAGATCTGTATTAACATGGTTACTATCTCGAGCGAGTTGATGGAAGATATAAGGGAAAAGCAAAATGCCGATAAATTTTTGCAAGGAATAAGGGAGCAAATGAAACAAGGCGAGACACTAGAGTTCAAGGAAGGAACTGATGGAATTCTGAGATTTCGGGGTAGAGTCTGTGTTCCTCGTAATCGAGAGTTGAGAAGATATATTGTGAAACATGCCCATACTAGTCTATTGAGTATGCATCCAGGTATAACAAAGATGTACCAAGACTTGAAGAAGTTATTCGGTGGCATGGAATGAAGGGTGATATAGTTAGATGCGTGTCAACTTGTCTAGTTTGTCAAAAGTCGAAAGTTGAACACCAAAGACCAGTACGGGATGTTGCAACCATTATCGATTCCCGAGAATGGAAATGGGACACATTTCTATGGATTTCGTTCTTGGTTTGCCAAAGACAAGGAGAGGTCATGACGCAATATGGGTTATAGTCGATAGACTTACGAAATCGGCTCATTTCTTACCGATCAATATCAAATATTCATTGGAAAGATTAACCCGATTATACATCGGTGAAATTGTCGAGACTACATGGTGTACCGACAAGTATAATTTCGATCGTGATCCGAGGTTTACGTCAAGATTTTGGCGAAGTCTACAAGAAGCTATGGGAACTAAGTTACGGCCGAGTTCAAGCATATCATCCATGGACCGACGGTCGAGACGAGAGAACTATACGATCTTTGGAGGATTTTTGCGTGCTTGTGTTTTGGAACAACGGGGAAGTTGGGATGAATTTTTATCTTTGATAGAATTCACCTACAACAATAGTTTTCACGCAAGCATCGGAATGGCACCTTATGAAGCATTGTATGGAAGACGATGTCGAACGCCGTTATCTTTGGTATCAAGATGGAGAAAGTATGATTGTTGGACCGGAGCTTGTACAACAAACTACGGATAAAGTCAAGATGATACAAGAGAAGATGAGGACGACGCAAAGCGGACAAAGAGTTACGCGGATAAGCGAAGACGACCTCTTGAATTTGAGGAGGGTGAGCATGTGTTTACGAGAGTTACTCCTACGACCGGTGTCGGAAGAGTAATTAAGTCTAAGAAGCTTACTCCTAAATTCATTGGACCATATCGGATTATCCGACGTATTGGCCCTGTAGCATATCGATTGCTTTGCCGCCGTTTCTATCCAATTTGCATGACGTGTTTCATGTGTCTCAGTTACGGAAGTATATGCCAGATCCGACACATGTTATACAGTCAGATGACGTACAATTAAAGGAGAATTTAACTTACGAAACTTTACCTGTCAGGATAGAGGACAGAAAGGTAAAGCAACTTCGAGGAAGATGATCGAGTGGTGAAAGTTATATGGAATGAGGAGACGGGTGAAGCTACTTGGGAACTGAAGATAAAATGAAGGATCGTATCCTCATTTGTTCGGATGAACATCAATTTCGAGGACGAAATTTTTATTTGTTGGGAGTGTTGTAACGCCCCATTTTTTTAGAAAATATTCTGAATGTCTTGTTTTTCTTTTTTTCATGCTTTTGTATGAATGATCGCCGTGTCCCTATTTTTACTGTTCTTGAATTTTGTATGAAAACAATTACGATAATACTGAGGTTCAAATTTTATTTGATCGTTTTACGTAATTTGTTTCGAAACGATAAAATAAAAATTTTTCTCGAGCTCTTGTATTAATTTTTCTCGAAAGATATACACTAAATAATACTTCTTTGGATATTTTATTTGAACGTTTTGGACGATTACCTACGTTGTGGGAAAAAACGGAAAATGACCGTTACGTCCGAACGTCTTGTTTTCTCTGTTTTTGTCTGTTTTTAATTGTTTTCTTCTTGATTTAATGCCGAAAATACATACTGTAATTTTATATGGACTTTTTGTGCGATTTGCTCGAGGCGGGAAAATAATATATTAGGTAGGGAAAATCTTATTTGATTATTTAGAATTGGGGGATCTTACTTAACCCGATTCTCAATGAGTCTAAAAATAATCTTTTAATTTTTAGGATTTAATCATCAAATAAAATAATTTTATATTATTATAATATTATTTTATTAGTCGATATGTTTTAGTGAATGATGGACCCTAAATATTTTGCGGGACCCACAATTAGCGTGAATCTGCAGTTAGATCGGTAGCTTAATTAATCACCGTGAGTTTTGTAGAACTTTCGAACAGTGACTCGGCTAGTGACTCAATGAGCATTTATTACGCGGTGTGACTAAGCCATGTGAGTCACCGGAACCAACCAATGAGAAGTAGGCTTGCTCACCAAGGCTTAATCTTAGCCTTTGATTCATCCAATGGCTTGGATGAAGCCAAGCAAGGTGCCCACCTTGCACCCCACTTGAAGTCCACGGCCAAGAGGCTTTTGGTGACCTAAAAATCACTTTGTCTTCATCACTTTTCTCTCTTCTCTCTCATCAAGAACCCTAGCCACCATTCTTGCCCATTTTCTCCACCATATTCGGCCAAGCTTGTTTCCTAACACTCCAACCATCCAAAAATTTTTCTAACCAAGTTTCCTTAATCTAAACACCATTCTAAGAACCTTTGTAGTTGGGAGTTTCTTCAAATTCTTCCATCTAAGGCTTGGAAACCAACCTTGGAAGTTTTACCTAGAAGGTGAAATTTCATACTTTTCTTTTCTCTCTTCTTTTTCAAAGTTCTAAGCCATGATTCTTCCATGGTTTAGCTTCTCTTTCATGGTTAGTAACATGTAGGTTTTGTTTGAAAATTTTAGGTGTTTGGTGGAGTGAAAACCGTGACCTAAGGAGGTGAGAAAGCAAGTTTTGTCTTCATTTAAGGTAAGAGGAAGACAATTCTTATCATCCCTTGATGGTGGTAAGAAGATGGAGTTATTTGTGATGTTGTAGAATCCATAAGGATTCGGTGGTCATGTGTTATTTATGTGTGTATTTGTTAATTTTTGTGGTTGCTAGTAGTTTATGTGGTAATTGTTATTAGCTTTCTTGTTTGATGATTGTAATAATTTTGCATGCTTATTAGCTTTTGAATGCACGTCTACAAGCTTTAATTTAGGTTGTATGTGTTAGAAATATTTTGCATATGTTAGAAATATAATGCATGTGTTAGAAATTGTATGATAAGTCATAGGATGTGAATAACATGTGTAAGTTTGCATGAGTGTTCCAAAGAACACAATCCAATAGCTCACGGCAATGACAAGTTTGGAGGACCAAAATGTTCTCTTGATTTTTCCTAAAGTGTAGCTAAATTAACCTAGGAGAATCAAGAAAGTTTCAAATTGATTTGATCAAGAAAAATGCATTTAGAAATCAAATGGTAAAAACTTAGTATTTTGGGCCAATATGCCTAAAGGATTAAATTGACCATTGTTAACTATTTTCTAAAATGATTTAATGAACTTAGACAATATAATACGTTTGATATGATTTAAAAAGGTGAAAGACATTTTGGAAATCAAATGCAAAAGTTTTACGAAATTTGGCCAACATGCCACTATAGGTAATCATGATTTCTAAAACTTGATTCTAAACCTTTTTCAATTAAAAGAAACAATACAAGTTAAGAAGAAATTTTCTATAATGATTTTTGAAGTAACCAATTGATTAGAAGTAAGTCTAAAGGGTTAAAAATTCATAATTTTATCATTAGGAAGGAAATACCGTAATGTTAAGAAATTTTCTAACATATAGCTCACTTTTGGTTTTGAAGCATGTTAGAGATTTCAAAAAGAATTTAATGAAATGGTTAAAAAATTAGGTAAACAGAAATTTTATGGAAAATTTAGAAAACCATTATTATAAGTTTCTAAACAAAATACTGTCAAATTTTAGTAAAAATGAACCTATAAGATAGTAACAATATCCTAATGACAGTATGCGGTATGAAAAATTATTCAACGTAGTTTAAATGTACTAAATATTATTTCTATCTGTTTAAATGGTAATTTTAAAGGCATTCGAATAAGAAAATGATTTAAAAATTCTACGCGATTGAGAAAATGTATTAAAAATGCTACGCGATTTTAAAAACAGAAAAATATTTTTACCCGATTTTTAAACGTTTGTAAAAACGACGAGATTTCAAAAACGCGATAAAATTTCTACGCGATTGACCGTTACTATATTTAATTTTCGCTGTCGGGAAAATGTGAACCCGTACAGGCTTTTGAGGTTATTTCGCTGTCGGGAAAATGTGAACCCGTACAGGCTTTTTGTCATTGTGGACATATTTTTATCTTGAGGGCATTTTCGTAATTTCATATATTTGGAATTATGTTTTGTCTTTATGCCAATTTTTGGTGTTTTGGTTGACGAGACGAATCACATCGTGTTGTCGATGCGATAAGTGTAGTGTTGTTTATTGTTCTAATAAACTTGGAGACTTTAGTGTACGGGATCCCACACGTGTGACGGAGTTGGTAGCTCCGTTTGGGCGTGGTAAACCGATAGCACACTAATGTACTCGACATTCACTATATTTAATCGAGGTTTGTAAAGTCTAGTAGTACATTGCCTATAGTGCCACAACGGGAGATCATGAACTATACTACGCTGGATGGTGGATTCCCATTAATGTCGTAGGCTATTGACGCAACGTGTGATCGCGTAATAGTTGGTTGGGCGTGCCGTGGTACTAATAGATTTTGCAAGTCATTCTCTCTGATATCTGTTTGGGTTTAGCTCCATGGAGTAGGGTTGTGTTTTGGTGTATTTGAGTATATCTTGGATATTATTCCATTTTTCTCTATTTATCTGTATCTGGTAATATCTTGGATGTTCTTACATTTTCTCTATTTATATTTATCTGATAATTTTTATGTTAGTTGTCTATTTCTTATCTTATCTTATCTGTGAGATTGATTTATCTGTGTGATTTTCTCTATTTGTGATCTGTCTATGATGTTCTGAAACCCTAGGATATTTAATATGTATTACTGTTATAGCTTCTTCATATTGTATGAACTGTGTAATTGTTACTTGTCGTCTTCTTATTTGCCATGTTGTGATGATTTTATGTTGTCTTACCTCTTTATTGTATGTGTCTATTGTCTATTTATTTTTATGCGGTAAAGAGTTTGAAGAGGAAGAAGAGGAACAACCTCTTGAGATCGTGTACCCTGAGGAAGAGGAAGGTCAACAAGCCGACGATCAGTTTTACGAGCAAGAACCATCCGATCATCCATACCCTCTGGATTGATTGTGTGGGGTATGGCGACGCCTGCATTTTTGGGATTCATAGAGCTGGTATTCCATGGAGGTGATTTGACTTGGCATTTGCGAGGAGATCGTGCTTCTGTTACCTATGCTGGACGTATGACCGTGATTCTACGTCATCAGTTTGACGGAGATCCGATTGCGACGACGACGCTTTTTCTGCATTTAGAGTTGCCCTTATCCATTAGGCGTTATTGGGGTGCTGAAAACCCTGAGCCTAGTGAGATAAGCATCGTATCGACTGCGCGATCCCGTTATCGCCGTGTGTCGAGACATCCGGATATCTATCTCCCGATGATCATTTTCGGGCGAGAGTGATCCATCGGAGGATTAGATAATCATGATGTTTTTTTTGGCGCGTCGTATGTACGTATATATTAACTCTTTTATTGCTTTCTTTCTTTGTTCTTGTTTAAATAGTTGTAGTCTTAGTTGTAAATTATTTGTCAGTTTATAACTTAACGATATGTATATTATCAGTAATGATGTTTTTTTTTTATTTCGTATTTTCCGCATTATCTTTTTGTTACATATTTCTGTCTATCAGGAATTATTTTTACAACCCGTAATAATATTTAACAAATGTTTCACAACTTGGGTAGATTTTATTTCTATTTATTTTATTTTCTTTTATGTGTGACATCCTCCAAAGGGGTGTTACACTTGAGGGTGGACATAATCTTTAGGTTAGTTGGAAAGTCTTTTTGCAATTGATTTTCAGCAAAGTTTATGTGCATGGAAAGAGGTAAGGTGTCACCAACAGCATGACTTGAGAATGGTGATCTTAAATATTGGCTCACCACTTCATCAGAAATCTTTAGGGAGGCAGTCAATTCGGCTTCAACTGAAGGTTGTGTAGTCGAGGGCTTAGGCTTTTTTGGAGTGAATTGAGTTTTAACTTTCTTCTATTAGCAACATAATGAGGATGTTAGTCGAATTATGAAGGACTAAAGATAAAGACTGGTTAAGTTCATTACCTTGACAGTGGTGTCAGCTTTGGCCAACAACCTTTTGGATTTAGCTACGGGAGCAGGAGTTTTCATAACTAGAGCAAAAGATTACCTAGTTTGCCTTCAGAAAATGCTAGCTTAAATGCTTGTAAGCAGGGACGGACGGAAGGGGAGGCGTGCATAGGCCACGGCCCCCCAAGAAAAAATAAAAAATTTATTAGATATTTATAATGTGAAAAATAAAGCTTATTTAATGACAAATTATTAATATTAAAAAGTTATTTTATTAAAAGACTTAAAAGAAAATAAGTAAGGCTCACTAATTTTATTTTTATGTGGGCTTTAGTAATTAAGTTGTTGCTAATATTAAGTAATTAAAGTCTTACAATTATAAAAAATTAAATTATAAAAAAAAGAGAAAAAAGTAGCAGTCATTCGACAGAGTGGGTGAAGCAGTCGAGCATCACTTTGCAGAGACATAGAAGTCGTAAAGTGTAGCACTTTGTAGAGACAGAGAAGTTGTAAAGTGTCTAACAATTAACGAATGAGTAATGACAATGAGCAATTCACCATGTAATGTAAGTATTTCACGTATGGAATTTCTAAATTTCTAATATTCTAGTCAAGTTTCAAATTGTGTTGTACTATTCGTGTTTGACTATCTAATATCTATTCCAAATTTCCAATTATCACAGGGAGGGTCACATGACAGGGGCCACTATGTTATTTAACTATTATTTCTAAATATTATTGCTAGCTAATTATCTAATTGGAATTTGAAATTGTGAATTATTTGATGGTGCTGACATTAACTAATCATTTTTCTTTTTGCTTCTCGCGATTCAGATTAGACTCCAGAACATCTGCTAGCGCTACGAATTCTAGTAGATCGAATCTCAACAAAGGAGTGTGATTCATAAACAAATAAACGGTCATACAAAAATACGATCAGGATTTCTCTTCAGCAAAAGTAAAAGACCTATTTCATTATGCCTTTTTATTTTTATAATATACTGTTAATTTAATTGATTTTAGTTAATTTAATTTTTTGTTTATTTGTTCTCTTAAACATACTTAAGTTGTTAATATTAATTTTATTTTGTCATATATGATAATATAAGAGACTTCTATAATGGGAAAGCAATCTAAAATAGATGCACTTTTTAAGAGAAAAGCTACACATAATCTTGAAGTTCTAGTCAGTGAGTCCTCCATTCCTACTTCAAATGCACAATTAATCAATGATGAGCAGCAAAAATCTAAAGTCCCAAGAATTGAAAAGGATGAAATTGATATCTCCTTACTAGAAAAAGATCTAGGAAAGCGAAGTCCAATTTGGAAATATCATGTTGATCAACATGATAAGGTTCGTAGAGCTTATATAAAAGCTGGACCATATAAACCAACAAATATTAAATATCTAACTTCTGGTAAAGATAATAATCATCGATATTTTCAATCTTCTTGGTTTAAAAAGCTCCTAAGTTGGTTAGAATATTCACCAGAAAAAAGATGCTGCTTATTGCTTGCCATGTTACTTGTTTAATAAAAATTATGGTGATCGCAATGATGGTAAGAATGCATTTACAGAGTTAGGATTTATAAATTAGAAGAAAGTAAATGATGGGAAAATTTGTGCATTTCTATGTCATGAAGGTCATGGTCCTAATTCTCCACATAATATAAGTGTGAAATGTTGTAATGATTTAATGACTCAATCTCATCATATAGATAAAGTTTTTCATAAGCAAAGTGCTCAACTTATTGCAAATAACTGTTTACGGTTAAAGACTTCCATTGATGCAATTCGATGGCTTACATTTCAAGCATGTGCATTTAGACGCAATGATGAAAGTCTTCAGTCCTTGAATAGGGAAAATTTTTATTGAGTTGGTTGAGCTTTTAGCTTCTTATAATCAAAATGTTGTCAATGTTGTCCTTGGAAATGCTCAGTATATATCTCCCAGTGTTCAAAAAGATATTTTGTATATTTTTGGTAGAAAAGTGCGTGCAGCAATTCGAGAGGAAATTAGTGATTCTAAATTTTGCCTAATTATTGATAAAGCTAGAGATGAGTCTAAACGAGAACAAATGCTTGTGGTCTTGAGATTTGTCGATAAACATGGTTATGTTCAAGAAAGATTCTTCGATCTTGTTCATGTTTCTGATACTTCTTCTTTGACATTGAAAAAAGAAATTTCATCAGTTCTTTCTCGTTATAATCTTGATATTCATAATCTTAGAGGCCAGAGGTATGATGGAGCTAGTAATATGCATGGTGAATGAAATGGATTACAAGCATTGTTTTTGAAATATTGTCCTTATGCATATTATACCCATTGTCTTGCTCACCGATTGCAATTAGCACTTGTTGCGGCAGCTAAAGAAGTTAGTTATGTTCATCAATTCTTCTCAAAACTTGTATTGATTGTGAATGTTGTGACTGTTTCTCCTAAGCGTCATGATCAATTAAGGGTTGCTCAAGCAACAAATATTGCAAATTTGATAGCTAATAATGAGATTGAGACGAGTAATGGACTTAATCAGATAGGTACTTTGCAACGAGTTGGAGATACTAGATGGTGTTCTCACTTAAATTCTATACGCAACTTATTATGCATGTTAGATGCCACTTGTGAAGTACTTGAAAAAAAACACAGAAGAAAGTAATTACTCTATTCATGGTGAGGCTACTGCTGCTTATGATGATATTACATCTTTTGAATTTGTCTTTCTTTTACATTTGATAAGAGAACTGAGAATTAGTCATGATCTTTGTCAAGCTTTGCAACGGAAAAATCAAGATATATTGAATGCAATGACTTTCTTGTCTAATACTAAGACTTTGATTCAAAATATGAGGGAATCTGGTTAGGAATTTTTTTTCCAAAGAAGTCATATCATTTTGTGAGAAACATGAAGTTGATGTTCTTGATATGAATGCTTTGTATATTCCAAGAAAAGGGCGAACTCGTTAAATTGTTGATCACATTTCAGTGGAGCATCATTATCGTGTTAACTTGTTTCTTGCTATTATAGATACTCAATTGCAAGAGCTTAATAGCATATTCAATGATAATATGGTGGAGTTGCTTACTTTAAGTTCGACTTTAGATCTAAGAGATAACTACAAATTTCTGGATGTTGATAAAATTTATGAATTAGTAATAAGATTTTATCTTGACGATTTCAGTGAACAAGAAAAATTGCACATTAGAATACAAGCTCAACATTATAAACTTGATGTTCCCAATCATTCTAAATTGAGTAGCTTGACAACAATTTCTGAGTTATGCCAAGGGTTGATGAAAACAAGAAAGTCTTTATCATATCCTTTGATTGATCATTTGATTCGCTTGGTGTTGACTCTTCCTATTTCAACTGCTACTACTCAGAGATCTTTTTCAGCTATGAATATTATGAAGAATAGACTCAGAAATAAGATGGAAGATGACTTTCTGGCTAACTGTCTAATCACTTATATTGAGAGGAAGATTGCTGAGAAGTTTGATACAGATTCTATCATTGATGAGTTTTATGATATGAAGGAATGTCGTGCTCGACTTCGATGAAGGTATTATGTATCATTTTTTGTACTATAATATATATTTTATTGGTAGATACTATCATATAATTTGATAATGTGATTCATAACTTTTGGCTCTTTTTTTGTACTATAATATAAATTTTATTGATAGATACTATAATATAATTTAATAATGTGATTCATAAATTTTGACCCCACTACTAAATATTTTATGGATCTGTCTCTGCTTGTAAGGGAACTTTGCAAAGTTTCCACATCAATAACAACCATAACAAATTTTCTTGAAGCTGATAGCAAAGTGTCAGATAATTTATCAAGCAAGGATAAACGATAAGTGAAACAAAGGAGGGATCGATTACCTTTAGTCGAGGAAGTTATGACTTGGGTTTTCTCAGTAGAGGCTTTAGATGATTTTCCCTTTTTCTTCTTAATAGAGGGTTCTGAACTCTGATCAACCAATCTGGCTAAATAACTGGATGGAGGTGCAAGAAAGGATGAATTGAAGACACTGGGCCACCAATAAGAGAAATTTATAGTTTTGCTGGGATGAATGGAAAAACTAAAGAATTAGAAGTCATTTAATTTAGAGTAGTTGGCCTTCCATAACTTCTTGATTTTAGCATCAGTTAGAAGTGGTCTAGTGAAAGTGTCGCTAACTATTCAAATGGGGTGGGAATACCTTGAATGAAACCCAATTGTTTTGAGAAACATTGAGGATTGTAAGGTTCAGTTGAGGTCTTTTTGTACCGAGAAGTTGGTTTTACGCCACTAAGCAAGTCTTTGGCCGATAAGATGCTACTCCAGCCAAGTACTATGTTAGATAGTTCGTGAGTTTCATAGTTCTCAAGAGGATCTAGTCTAAGCCAATTAGGACCACTTTTTTTGTGCATATATGGAAACATGTTGAGAGGATTAGTGGACTAGTTCCCTTTGGTCTAGTCTCAGCGAAGACATACTTGACTAGTTCCATTTGAATATTCTTGAGTCTGCAATAGACGTGATAAGAATTGTAAAAGAGTTTGTGTAAGTATTTTCAACCAATGTAAATGTCTCCACTTCCTTAGTATTTATAGACAAATGTGGTAATCGTTATTCTGACAAGATCATGACATGTGTTTTTGTCAGAAATAACTTTTTAAACTAACGGCAAAGATTGCATTGTCTTAATATTATAGACTCAACTGCTAATAATTTTTTAAATTTAAATTTGAACACTTGAATTTGAATTTTGAATGAAGTAATTGTCTTAAATTTATCTCAAAATATCTCTAAACTCAAAGACGTCTTTACAATCTTAAAAATTTGTTAAGTGTCATCTTCATTGTTGTTTCGATCTTTAATACGTATCTAAAATGTATTCTTCCTTTGTCTAGTCGAAACGAGTCTTCAAGAATTCATTTTTTGTCTTTGAATAACTTTGATATGTAAAACTAGAATATCTTGATCGAATTGGCTATTTTCGATTGAAATAATCAAAATTTAACTTAATTAATTAAACCAACTAAAAAATGTTTTTCATGTTAAAATATTTCTTTTAATGGTCGAAAAATTTAATTTTATAGCAAAACTTCCAGAAGGCTATCAAATTAATTTCAGAATTAATACCTTGAAGTAGGGAAGTATCATATTTGCGCCTTTTTTTTTTTTTATAATGAGATTAATTTCTGCTCGAGCGTCTGCTTGTCCTAACGTGAGGTATCTTTGCGTTTTAACCAAAAAGGTCCTCTTCAAGAGTGTACGCATCCTTTCGATTCCCTGTTAGTAGTGGCGCATGCTTCTCCTAATTGCGTTCAGACCCGAGAATCTCTCGTGCGAAAGTGTCCATCACGCAAAACATCTTCAAAATTCAATTTGAAAAGTTGAAAAGTTGGGACACAAAGCGACGCTACATTTCAATGTCATTGGCCTGGTGATGTTGTTACTACTACTTACTACAAGGCTTATAGAACAAGCCCATTGGCATTGGCATTGGCATTGGCATTAAGTGACACAGACAAAGGAGGGAGGGCCCTTCGTTATCTTCTAAGCGTTATCCACGCTCACGGTCATCACGGACAGCCCAACTTTACATTGGCTTGTCATTTTCTACACCAACCCGTTGCCCCCTTTGAGCATCTAACCAATAAATAATTCAAATCCTAATAACTTTGTTAACTACTAGAGATTATGTTGAAAGAAGTATTCTTATAAATTCCTTAATTTTAGCATAGATGTCTTTGATCGAACCAAAGAGATAAATTCATTAAAATATGTATAAATTAATCCAGACATTATTTAACAACAATAATAATTAATTCAAATAAAAAAACAACAATAATTAATAATTATAATAGAACAAACAATTGTTTGAGACCCATTTGTAACTTCGTCTCCATCTCTTTGTTTAAAATAAATTATATTTGTGTCCAACATTTTATTTTAAGAAAAAAGATAGTTATATATTATTTTTAGTGGTGTATGTCTTATTTAAATACATTTTTTAAGAGATGTAATTGAGTGAAAAAAATAAGAAAAATAAGTATATATAATGAATAATATTAAATAAAATATAAAAAAAATATCTGTATTTAATGTAAGAATATAAAAATTATTATTTTAAACATATAAGTCTTTGTTAAAAAAAAATTAAAAAGAGTCATCTAGCGTTAACTTTAAGTAAAGTCAAAACGACATTAGAAGAGTTGGACTTCATGACCTAACATTTCTTAAAGGGATTCAATATATTCTATCTTGAACTACATTTTTTTTTTGTTTTTTCCTTTTTCGTGCTTGAACTACATTTCTCAGATTACAAACAAACACATTAAAGAAGAAAAAAATTGCTTTGCTCGTAAAATGATCTTAGCAAGTTTGTTTTTGAATTTTGATTATTTGGAGTCAACGATCAAGGAATTCCAAGACGCGCATTAAATTGGTGGCACGTCGCGCATTTGACAAGAGCCAATGAATAAAAAGCGTGGAAAGTGGAGGGCTATTTTATTGGTTGATCATTGATGTGATGATGCACATTTCCTTAATTACTTCGAAAATGGCCTACCATGTTCCCACCCATACATGAGAAATTCTTATGGCCACAGTTTATGTTAACCGACTGTTAAATATATTCAGGATTGTTATGGTTTGTTTTTATTGGCTGAATTAACCTTTGCTGGCTTAACTTTTTGAATTAACCTTTACTGGCTTAACTTTTTTGTTTTTGTTTGATTTATCCAAAACACATTGTTAATTTTGTGATTGTTACAATTTTAAAAATTGACACATTATTCCCTACTCCCTGGTCCATTTTTCCAAGGCTTCATTACATTAGACATTCCCAAACATGCAAAGATGACTTGGAATAGTAAAGGACAGAAGATGGTCCAAAAGTTTTCCAATAGACTTTTCTTATTTGTTTGTGTTTTCGAATTGTTTCCAAAATTTTGAAAATGAAAAAAACAAAGGAGAAGTGAAACAAACAAGCTTTTATTTAATCGCTCTTCTATGTCCAAGGCGGTGGGTTATTCAAATGGAGAGATTTTTTGGTGGATATTTCTCATTTTAAGCATGTAAATCAAGCTTGTAGCCTAGCTACATCTACTTGAGTGGAAGCACATGCTCTCTTTTAAACTTTTTAAAAAAATAAATTACTATCATGTCTTCTCATTCTCTAATCAACCAAAACTTATTTTCCCTCATAAGTAGTCGTTAATTTTTCATTCATACTTTAAAAATTTTTAAACATGAAACTTTTATTTTTATTTTAAAAAAGTGGTGAAATTTTTTATTTATTATACATTTTTTGTGCTTTTGTTTGATACAATAGCTGTTATTCTTTTCGTTTGTCTCTATTATTTTTTTCAATTTTAGGAAGCTTTTTTTTTTTCTACTTTTCCTTCTATGATCTCAAATTATATTAATTGTTGTTCTCATTGTGTGTATACTTCTTACTCTTATAGTTTAAGTTTATTAATATTAAAAATTTAAGCTTATGTTATATAGTTTTATTAAATTTTCAAGTACTAAAGTTATAATTATTATTAAGATAAATGTATGGAATAATATAATGATAATTGTGCTTTTTTAATCTGATATGTCGATATAAATAAATTCATTAAAAAAAGTAATTTATCATCATCAACACCAAAATTTCTTTCAATTAAAGATACAAAAAATTAAGACAAACTTTAAAAAAAAATTAAGAAACTTTTATTTACATCTTGAAATTTCATCTTATCATCTAAATAATAGAAATAACATTTAAAGAAAATACTTGTACTCTTTCTAACCTTTGGAGTATGTCTCTACCATTGCCTATGACATATGTAAAGTTATGTGAGTCGTATTAAAAATACACATATCTTTATTAAAATTATTTTACACATATTAAAAATTTATTTGCATACCTAATGTACAAAGTTCCTACCTAAAAATTTCTAAATACAAATGTCAAAAGTACATTCAGAAATTCCATGTTGCAAATTGTTAACATAGAGAAGACTAAAAATGAAACAAACATACCGATCCATTAAGGCAGATACGCGTCAGTTTTAATAGTCTTATGCTAAAAGTTATATATGATAAATACTGAATTAAAAATGTTGTTTTAAAATTAGGATGAAAGTAAAATACATATATTTGTTCGAGTGAAAAAAGTTTGGATAATTTAAATATGTGATCTTATATTTGATCTTGAGATTCATCTATATAGAAATAACGTATTAGGAGGGGTCTTCACGTAATTAGATACTTGATCCTATCACAAAAAATTAATCTCTCACATATCAAAATAAAATACTATACGAAAAAAAAATGTATAAGACTTATTTATTGCTTATGCTTCATGATTTTCATAATAAATTGACAATTTTTACTGATGGCTCTTAATTTAAGATTCTTTTATATATATATATATATAAACAAAGTTGAATTTGTTAAGCTAATGCTAAATAACGAATAATTTCATTTTTATGTATAACATGTTTGGTGCACTAGTAGGCTGACAATTATGTTAGGTGAGTCAACCTTAGGCTAAATGCATATTGCATAGTTTTAATTATCTGCATAATATCGTATGAGTTGGTTTTCTTTTTCAATAACTATAATGTTTCGTTTTTCTTGATGCCAAATATAGTACTAGATTGAGTAGTTTTATTTACTTTGTATTAAGAGGAGCACTATTATTTTCGTCAAATGTTATCTCTATTATTTGAAAGATAATATGATATTTTAAAGGATAAATAAAGATATGTCAAAAGATTTTTAAATTTTTTCAATTATTTGTACTTTAATTAAAAAGAATTTTGGTGTTCATATTAAAAATATTTTTTTAAGGAAATTATCCATACCTGCATGCCCTATAAAAAAATTACAATTAGCATGATGTTACTCCATCAATTTATTTAAATAATTATAACTATGACATTTGAAATTTTCAATAAAATTCACAAACTTTAATTCTAAATATCAATAAACCCAAATCATGAAACCAAAAACTAAGAGCAATAAAGGTATAAAAAATTAATGAATAAGCATAAAAAAATAATGACGAAATGAAAGGCTTTGATCAATTGTAAAAGAAAAGGACACGAGGCATAATATTTGTTCTATAAAAAACATTAATTTTTTTCAGATTTTGTAATACTTACTAATTTATTTTTTAAATTTCAAGGAAAACACGTGTCCCTTGAAATATATGTGGCTCCTCTTTTGATAAAAATAAGATAAAAATATTTAAAAACAAAAAAAATGACAAATCAACTAGATTAACCAAGTTTGCCTGATTAAAGTGACAGGTTGAAGTGTATAAAAAAAAAGGTGACATTTTGAACAATTAGCATGCCTAATCGGACAGTAAGGAATTGAGCAGCCAAAATTTCAATTCGATCATGGGGCGATCTTGAACTACAAACATTGTTGCCCTAACTATTTTTTCTATTTTTTTATGGTAAGAATAAAGTTTAAGATGGTAGATAATCTAGCTTTCTCTTACCTAGTGCAAGTAGGATTTTATGCAATATTAGACATTTAAACTTGCAAAAAAGTACTTATGTAGGGATAATTTTTTTCAGTAATATGAAAATTAATTTTACATTCGAAAAGTGTGAGATACATCATACGATTAAAAAGCCTCCTATATTAAAAACAATAATTAAATTATTTATTGAAGTTTGCAATGTAATTAAGAGCTTGAATCCGCATAAAAGCATTCATTGTGAGCAACAATCTCAGTATCCGGAAAGAAGGTTAATCTCACAACCTTTTGGGTGTGTAACACATAATAAGAAAAACAAAAAAAATCTTATATTAAAAAAATAGAAAAATAGATTAACTTATTTTCTTCAACTTTGAGTCATGTGTATTTTTATTCTCAAATTTTAAAACACAATCTCTAAATTTTTTAATGCGTGTATTTTTGTCATTCTGTTAGATTTTTCGTCAAATTCTAATAATTGAAATTATATTTTTAAAATTTTAAAATCAAAATGTACATGATATTAAGTTTGTAGAAATAAATTAAACTTTTTTATAAAAATATTTGATAGAAAAAATAGTCACATAATTTCAGTATAACGATTTTTATTAAAGTTTGACGTAAATTTAAATAAAAATATTAAAACGCACATATTAAAAGGTTTAAGAAAATTTTTAAAGTTTGAAGATTAAAGTACATGAAACCATAAGTTGTTAGGGGTAAATTAGATTTTTTTTAAAAAAAATTAAAATTAAAATTAATTATTCAAGTATAACCTAAAAAAATGAAAAAGAAAACTCAAACAAAGACGCTATTAGAGCTGGCAAAACGGGTTCAACCCGTTAGATTGACTTGTCAACCTGCTATTTTTAAGCAGGATGAGTTTAATGTTTGAATCCATTTTCATTTTTTAACTCGTACAACTCGTCCTGCTTAACTATTTTCATTTTTTAACCAGCACAACTCGCCCTGCTTAACCCGCGAGTTAAGTGGGGAGGGTACGCGTCAACCCATTGAGTTGTAATGGGTTGTTAATTTTTTTTTAAACATTTCTATTTTGTTTTGTTTTTTAACTCTTTTCTCTTTATTCTTTTTAGTCTTTTCTTTTCATTTCAGATCTGCATTTATTCTTTCTATGAATGAGAATCATGACTCACTATTTTTATGTCTCATTTTATAATATTTTTTATTTTTAGACATTTTGTTATTTTTTAGGAGGGTTAAGCGGGTTGATCTGCTAACCCGTTCAAATTTCTCATTTTATCATTTATGCAAGTCAACTCACCAACCCGCAAATTTTCTCTAAAACGATATGAGTTGACTTTTTTAACCCATTTATCAAAACGGGCCAACCCAACTTACCTCGCATTTTGACTGATTGAGACGGTCTGAGAGGCGAGTTAGGGCAATTGACCCGTTTTACTGCCTCTAAACGCTATTACATCCAAAACAGAATAAACTAAAAAACAAAAAGAAAAAAAAAATACTCAAACAAACGAGTCCTTAACTCATTTCTTCCTCGCGAAACAAAAACCTTTCATTTCGAAGCTCCTTCTCCTTCTCCTTCTTCTCCCTCTTCTCCCTCTGTTCCCTTCTTACACTGCACCAACACCCCAGATTTTCAAAACCCATCTCCCTTTCCATTTTCGGATCAAACCCTTTTCACATCTCTCCCTGATTCCGCACAATGCCGTTGGCCTGAACCCGCCACCATTAGCCACAGAAAAACCAACACAAACACGACTTTCACCGTTTGATTCGGAAAGTAGCCGAGTCAAGACCCGTTTTTCCAAAAATGGGTTCGGTGCCGTCGACGCCTCGTAAGGGCGGCGGCGTGTCCTCGCCAGACACGGCGCAGTACCTCGTCGGGACCTTCGTCGGCGACAAGTCCTTCCCTCTCTCCTCTGAGTTCTGGCCGAAGCTTCTCGAGCTTCCTTTCAAAGCTGAATGGCCCTCTCACCGTGTTCACGAAGCTTGCGAGCTCTTGGGTCAGTGATCATTGTTTTGAGAACTTTGTTGCATGACATTTGGTTATGGGATAACAGAACTAGTGGGACAATGTTTTTTTGGAGCATAATATTCCCCATGTTCAAATCATAGTATAAAGTAATTTAGGGTGATGTTTATGTTCTCTCAAAAATTGGGTCTTTGATGAATTAGTGATTTCTATACCTGGTAAGTGTGTTTATAGTTTTTGCCCCTCAAGTAAAAACCATTCATGAGCCATCACCTAATAGCTCAAGCTTTTGGGATAGTTGGTTGTTGACATGGTATTAGAGCCTTTATGACCAAGTGATTAGGAGTTCGATAAAGGAATCTTTCATGAAGGAGTGTGTTAGATATAAAGCTTAAGCTTTTGGAATAGTTGGTTCTTGACACTCATTTTCTCTTATTTTTAATATATGACAAGCATGAAAACCTTTTGAATACGTTGGTTGTATGCTAGTTATGCTATTAAGGAGGGTAATTTGTTTCTCATGTCAAAATTTTATTATTTTATAGTACTTGTTTCTGAGTGGGTGTGATTTTACTTCCTAATATTTGAAATTTTTGTTTTCTTTTGTTTCTTATTTATTTATTTTTGGCCTTTTTGTTTTTGGGATCTTTTTCCTACTTGTATTGCAGCAAAAAACAATTGTCACACAAGGCATCTTGCAAAGAATTTGTTCCATCTGGCATGCTACTTGCAAGAGTCCATGTCTACTTCTGGTGTGCCGCCCTTGGTTTATGAAAAGACTGTTAATGCAGTTTACATCACTTCAGTTTTCCTAAAGCACTTGATTGAAAGTGCCCACGGTGATGATAACGAGTTATACTTGTCTCTCCATGATAACGAATTGATACCAAAGGATATTTTGGGAGGTACATAACTCTCATTGTTGCAGCATTAGAGTTTAGAATATCATCTTTGCCTGGTACTTTAGGATGCTCCTTTGTCTTTTATTTTAAGCTTTCTGGTTTTATGGGAAGTTGGTAAAATTCAGATATCTGGCCATGGAACTTCCTCTTCTAGTTTTCAAAATTTATCTTATTAAAATATGAACATAGCAATTTATGTGAACCTTGTCGTGTATATGATTTGGGGCAGTGTATTAGCCTTAGATTAATGTAAAGGCTGGACCTGAATTTTGGCACCTGCCTACGTAAGAAATGTTGGGTTAGATGCTAATTTCTTCTCCTTGTGTCTGATATAGTATGTACAGGGTTTTTGTTATTTATTTGAATTGGAATCTTCTTAATTCTTCACAGGTTTCATTATGACATTTTCTTTCTTTCCTTTCATTTTTTATTTTGGTTTTTATGTTTGCAGTTTCAGCATTATTCAGATTTTTTTTTATTCTAATGCAGATCAGACCATTGAAAATCTTGTTATGCGGAATGTTCTTAACTTTATAGCATCTGTAGATGTGAGGTATATCATGGATAACGTGCTGATGAATTGTTGTGCGAAACTGTAAACTTTTTTTTTTTTTATATAGTCCCAGCACATATCTCTTACATCTGGAGCTGCTTAATTTTATGACTATTGCAATGTCAACTCAGCTTCTTTGTGGGCCATCTCCTGGACCAAATGATGTGAACCCATTTCTTGATGCAGCAATGGCTCAGGTTAGAAGTTGAAACTTAAACATCAAACTATGGTTATTTAGTTGCTCTTAACTGCAGCTAGCAAATTTCAGGTTAGTGTACTGTTATTTTTTGCAGGATAGCTCTCTGGTTAGTTCAGTTGTGCGCAAACTGCTTCTAAATTACATTACCTGTTCTGGTGTTCTATTTAATAGAGCATCTTATTCCATCTTCTACGACGAAAGTCAGAGTAGTGTGATAAAGAGAGTTGGTTCTGCTGCTGGTATGGTGACTGGATATAGTATTCTATTTATGGACTTTTTGAGGTCAAATGTACTTTTTTAATAAAATATTATGATAATTGTCTTATCGCTGCAAGATTCTTGTTTCAAAGTTGGATACATACTGACAGATACTTCTTTTGGCATTTCTTTTTTTCCTGTCAGCAAATATTGTTTTATTGCCATTCAGTTATTTGATCAGTTCAAGCGGTGAAGGATCAAGAAGTCCTATAGCAGATAGCAGTCTTAATGTGCTTCTTGTTCTCATTCATTATCAGAAATGTGTTGTGAGTGAGGGCTACTCTGCCATTGAGAATGACAAATCTGCCACTTCAGATTCTTTACTCAAGGAGAACACATATTTTTCTGACAACCCTTACTGCAAGGCCTTAGAGCATGCAACTGATTGTGAATGTAATATATCTTTTATTTTATATCTCTCTGTATTCCTTTAGTTGATTGAGAAAGGTAGCAATTTTTGATCAATGCTTTAAATGCAGTGGATCGAGTAGATGTTGAGGGTAATGCACACAGTGGTCCACATGTAAAGTTGCCTTTTGCTTCGTTGTTTGATACACTTGGCATGTGAGTATCTGGCCGCCTGTATGTGTGTTTGTTATTTGACAATTAATTTACTAGATCCATAACATGCTTACCTTTGGTTTTAATTGAGTTATGCTCTTCAAAATAGAATTCACATGGTTTGCATGTTATCATGGTGAGATGGTAACTTCTGGTTCTCAAAAGTGAGATGATCAGAACATGTATCAGTTGTAGGTGAGTCTTGTGATGACAGAGTACTTGTTTCTTATACTTTTCTGTTCACCCATTTGACACTTATATTGAAGAGAGGGAGAAAAAAATAAAAGAAGTAAGAAATTAGAATTTCGTCCATTTGTTTTTTTCCCATTACTTGTCTGCTGTTCAGCCATTCTGTTTTCCTCTTGTTTATGTGGCTAATGTATATTGTTGTTTTTTGCTGCTTTGTGTCCCTGTTCCCCCTGTTTCTTGGTTTGAGTCCCTAGTAGTACCTTGTGGTCCATGACTCCAATTTTGTAATAAGTGGCCTTCCTTTTTTTTTTCCTGCCGCATGTAGATCAAGCAAGAATTCTTGGACTTCTTTCCGCTTCGGACTTTTTTATACATACGAAGTTATGTGTATGCATGTAGTGTCTAAATTTCATTTTTTTTTATAATGTGTGTGTGTATACAATTCATTATATTGGATTCATTCATTAGTATTTTAAATGTTGCAACTTTTTTCCCTCTTCAGGTGCTTAGCTGATGAGACTGCTGTCCTGCTGCTTTACTCATTGTTGCAAGGGAATTCCGCCTTTCTGGAGTATGTCTTGGTGCGAACTGATCTGGATACATTGGTATGAGGAAGCAAACTTTCTCCTATGGAAAAATGGGAATGAATAAATTTATTTTATACATAAATATGTTGAAGTCAAAAGAATAATTTTCTGAAGAATTCCTTGACTATCATATGGTATATGGAACTGCCTGTTTCGAAACTCACATAACACATAAGTCATTCTTATATCTTAATCATATGGGTCCAACTGGTGCAGCCACAATGACTGAGGATTGAATCTTATTCTGATCCCTGTTTATCTTGTGAAATTAACAGTTAATGCCTATTCTAGAAGCATTAAATGATGCTCCAGGGAGGACAGCTAATCAAATTTACATGTTGTTGATTATGCTTCTCATACTTAGTCAAGATTCTTCTTTCAATGCAAGCATTCATAAGCTGGTAAGACTTGTCTGTTGGCATTGTACTTTGTCCTACTAAAAATGTAAGGGTTGTGCTAAATGCTAATGTAGTATATGTATCGACAGATATTGCATACTATTCCTTGGTACAAAGAACGTCTCCTCCATCAGGCTTCTCTAGGTTCCCTCATGGTCATCATTCTTATCAGAACTGTACAGTATAATTTGTCTAAACTACGGGTATGAATCTTAAAGTGAGTTGGACTATTATTTTAATTACCCCATGTATTATGCTGCCATGTTCTACTGACTGATTATTTAATAAAAAGTTTTGTATTGTTAGTGCATTGGCTAATCAAGATGGCCATTATGAGAGATGTGTTGACTGTTCTTATGAGATGGCCATTGCATATTAGTGGAATATGCAAATTGATTGATGCTATGGGTTGTATTTTTTTTCTTTAAATATGCAAAATACTATGTGCAATTGCAGTTGATTTGAAGGAACTTCACCTCAAAAAGCCTAAAATTGGATTTTGGCTTCTGATTATAAACTGCACATAACATGGTTACTTTTATCCTTACCCTGACCCTATGATAAAATGTGCCTGCCTTGAAAATCTGTTGTATGTTTCAGAATGTCATGCATAGACATATTCCTGAGCACATGTATATATTTCAATTCAATAAATTTTAAATTTTAAAGATTCTTGATCTTGATAACATAATTTCCACCCTTGTGTGTGTAAGCTTTAAGTTTGCATTTATTTACGTCTTAATCTGTTGATATGATTTTATGGTGTGCTAAAATAGGATATTTTGTTGAATTATGATAGGATGTATATCTTCATACAACATGTCTAGCAACTTTGGCAAACATGGCACCTCATGTCCACCATTTGAGTGCATATGCATGTCAGAGACTAGTCAGCCTCTTTTATATGCTATCACGGAAGTATGTCACTGCTCTTTCTGGGCCTTCATGAATATACTATTTCCATTTCATATTTATATCTTGAACAACTAATTTCCGGTATAAAAATTTGATTATATGGTTGGTTCTCATTAGGTATAACAAATTAGCAGATCTCAGAGATAATAAGCTTGATATTGCAAAAGGCAACTCGATTGAAGGAAGTAGCCTTGTAGAATATATGGTATATGATATTGCTTTGGTGCTTTTGTGATTCAATTGATTACAGACTTAGACGATTCCTTTTGCTAAATATATATTCTTTTGATGCAGTCAGCTGAGTTGCACATTTATACTGACTTCTTAAGGCTTGTATTAGAAATTATAAATGCAATCCTGACTTATGCACTGCCTCGAAATCCTGAGGTACAATTTAATGTTCTACTTGATTGATTGCACATTAATCACATTTACACCTTTTTTTTTATCTGGTTCCCAATAGTAAAAAAAGTACTCATCATGACCTTTTATATCTGCTGTATTGCTTTTTCATGTTTGGAATAGGTAGTATATGCAATAATGCACAAGCAGGAAGTCTTTCAGCCATTCAAGAATCATCCACACTTCAATGAGCTGCTTGAAAACATTTATACTGTATGTTTCATATATTTTATTTAAATCATACTGCAATATACCCTTTAAAATCTTGTAACTTCAAAGGAGCAAGTTTCATGGTGTCTTTAGTTACATTTGTGAACCTTGTTTTTTGTATAATACATCATGTTTTCAGCAACTCTGCCTATGTGTGAGCTTTGTTGCAAATCCCTTTACATAGCCGGTCCTAAACCTGGAAAAAAGAGGAGGGTTGTGTTAGGCAGTCGACAGCCAACGTAAAACGTTGTCGAATCTTTATGACATGGATCAAAGATGTGATTGTGTTAATGCTAGGTCGTTGCCCCTAAGCAACGCGCTGTATGGCTCGAGTATAGTGTCAAATGAGCTAGAGCCGCTGCATCGCCGCCTGGGTGCAGTGAAAAATAAGCAAGGGTTCCCACATTTTCGTGAACGGGTGGGGGTAAAGAAGCTAGTTCACAAGAGTAGGATGCGTTTTGGTACTTGGAATATAGGCACTCTTACAGGTAAATCTATGGAAATAGTTGATACCATGATTAGGAGGAGGATTAATTTTATGTGCCTACAAGAAACTAAGTGGGTGGGAGAAAAGGCAAAGGAACTCGACACTTCAGGTTTTAAGCTTTGGTACACCGGCAAGGTAAAATCTAGAAATGGGGTAGGCATAATAGTAGATAAGAATTGGAAGAAAAATGTTGTGGATGTGAGAAGGCTCGGAGATAGGATCATAGCTTTGAAGTTTGTTGTGGAACAAGAGACTTTTAATGTTATCAGTGCGTATGCACCCCAAGTAGGTTTAGACGAGCACTACAAGATAAAATTTTGGGAGGATTTAGAAGGTTTAATTTAGGGAATACCTTTAGGAGAGAAGATTGTTCTAGGAGGGGACCTAAATGGTCATGTGGGGAGTGAATCTAGGGGGTTTGAGGGTTTGCATGGAGGGTATGGTCTAGGAGTAGCTAATGCAGAGAGCAAAGCGATTCTAGATTTTTCGGTAGCTTTTGATTTTACAATAGTTAAACACTTGTTTTAAGAAGCGGGAAGAACATCTTATCACGTACAGAAGCGGTAGTTCTTGCTCTCAAATTGATTATTTTCTTATAAGAAAATTAGATAGAAAGCTTTGCATGGATTGCAAAGTCATCCCTGGAGAGAGCTTGACTACCCAAACAGGGTTTTGGTTATAGATGTACGGGTTAATATGAGAGTAAGGAGAAATTGTCGAGACAGAGTCCCAAGGATCAAAAGGTGGTAACTAAAGGGAGGAAAACAAATACTCTTTCAGAGGAGGATTATGGAGAAAGAGATTTGGGAGGTACAATGGAGTGCAAATGATATGTGGGACGAAGTGGCTAAAGGGATTAGGAAGGTAGCAAAAGAGTCACTTGGTGAATCAAGAGGCTTTGGACCCTAGGATAAAGAATCTTGGTGGTAGGATGCAAATGTACAAGATAAGGTTAAGGTTAAAAAGGAATGTTATAAAGCTTGGCACGTGTGTAAAAATGTTGAAAATTGGGAAATATATAAGGCAGCTAAAAAAGATACTAAGAAGGCGGTGAGCGCGAAAGCTAAAGCATTCAATGGGTTATATCAATCTTTGGGCACCAAAGACGGAGAAAGGAATATTTACAGGCTTGCTAAAAGTAGGGAAAAGAAGACAAGAGACTTGGATCAAGTGAAATGCATTAAGGATGAAGAGGGTAAAGTCTTGGTTACGGAACAAGACATCAAGGATCGATGGAAGGGTTATTTTCACAAGCTATTTAATGAGGGACATGGGACGTTAGGGGACTCGGACATTCTAAACACTAGAGAGGAGGACCAAAATAAAACCTTTTATCGTAGAATTCGGGAGTTCGAGGTAAAAGAAGCTTTGAAGAGGATGGAAAATGGAAAAGCGGTCGGACCAGATAATATACCTATCGAGGTGTGGAAGTGCCTAGGAGAGAAAGGTATAAGCTGACTCACAAAGCTATTTAACGAGATAATGAGATCTAAGAAAATGCCAAATGAATGGAGGAGAAGCACTTTAATTCCTATTTATAAGAATAAGGGAGATATACAAAACTGTGCAAATTACAGAGGGATTAAGCTCATGAGTCATACCATGAAGTTATGAGAAAGAGTAATTAAACGAAGATTAAGACAAGAGACTTATATTTTAGAGAATCAATTTGGTTTTATGCCTGGGAGGTCAACCAAGGAAGCAATCTATCTTCTGCGAAGATTGATGGAGAGGTATTGGAGGAAGCAAAAAGACCTGCATATGGTTTTCATTGATTTGGAAAAAGCCTACAATAGGGTACCGAGAGAGGTCTTGTGGAAGGCTCTGGAAAAAAAAGGAGTTCGTATCGCTTATATTCGAGTAATCCAAGATATGTATGATGAGGCTAAAACTTGTGTGAGAACACAAGGAGGGGTTACAGAAGATTTTCCTATAACTATAGGATTGCATCAAGGGTTAACTTTGAGTCCATATCTTTTTAGCTTGGTTTTGGATGTGCTTACTGCGCATATCCAAGAGCCGGTGCCACAATGCATGCTTTTTGCAGATGATATAGTCTTCGTTGGAGAGTCGAGAGAGGAAACAAATGGGAAGCTAGAGCTATGGAGACGAGCTTTAGAAGAACATGATTTTTGTATAAGCAGGAGTAAGACGGAGTATGTGGAATGTAAGTTCAGTAAGAAGCGTGCTAATACTAATTTAGCGGTGAAAATTAGGGACCACACCATATCACAAGTCACACGGTTTAGGTATCTTGGATCTATCATGCAAAATGACGGAGACATAGAGGGAAATGTAAATCATAGGATTCAAGCTGGATGGATGAAATGGAGGAGTGTTTTAGGAGTGATTTGTGATAAAAAAGTACCTCTCAAGCTTAAGGGTAAATTTTACCGCACAGCTATAAGGCCCTTGATGTTGTATGGTACTGAATGTTGAGCGGTAAAAAGCCAGCAAGTGCATAAGATCAGTGTTGCGGAGATGAGGATGTTATGCTAGATGTGTGGCCATACAAGACAAGATAGGATTAGAAATGAATGCATTAGAGAGAAAACAGGGGTAGCAGCTATTGTGGAAAAGATGGTAGAATCTCGCCTTAGGTGGTTTGAACATGTAAGGATAAGACCTTTAGAAGCCCCGGTAAGAAGAGTAGATCATGTGGAGGATAGTCCAATAGTTAGAGGTAGAGGGAGACTAAGAAAAACAATAGATGAAATTATTAAAAAAGATTTATATTTGAATGACATTTTTGAGGACTTGGTTTATGATAGGGCACAATGGCGTCGTTTGATCCATGTAGCCGACTCCACCTAGTGGGAAAAGACTTGATTGTTGTTGTTGTTGTTGCATGTTTTCAGCGGGTTTAAATAATGTGGTCTATTTGGTATTTGCAGGTGTTAGATTTTTTTAATAGTCGGATGGATGCTCAAAGAATTGATGGTGACTGGTCAGTCAATGAAGTGCTCCAAGTGATAATTGTCAATTGTCGGTCTTGGCGGGTTGAAGGGATGAAGGTAAAATGAAAATAATTTATGTGATTTGCGGTTTGCTTCCTATAAGGAATAAAATTAGGAGGATTACTTGCTTCGCTTCAATGAGAGTGTATCTTGTTTGGCAGATGTTTACTCAACCGCGCTTCACTTACGAACAAGAGAGTCACCCAGAGGAGTTTTTTATCCCATTTGTCTGGCAGCTAGTACTATCCAGATGGTATGGTTCCTGGAGCTTCTTTCCACATACTCTCATGACTAGTTGTAACTGTTTTACTCTTCTTGTAGTTTGAAATTTGTTGGTCTTTATGCATTGGCTTTCCACTTCTAAACTGAATGGGATGGTTATTAAAGTACCAGCCTTGGATAATCATTAGGAGTAGTTGAGAATTAAAGGGGTTGATTAATTTTATTAGCTATCTTATCACTAATTATAAGTATTTTTAATTCCCTTCTACGTATGGTTATCTCGTTCTGTGCATGTCACTGATGCGAAAATTCTGCCATCTTCAGTGGATTCAAATTCAATACAGCAGCCATAAATTTGTTTCCAGTTGATCTACCTACAGAAGTATGTATCTGAATCTCTATTATATATTTTTATACCGAATGTTACTTGTAATCAAATAGCACAATTGTATCTTTTATTCTTTTCTTATCCTTGCGTACATTTTTGTTTCTTAGCCGACCCTACCACTGGGATAAGGGTTGGACGTTGTTGTTGCTTACTTGCTTATTTTACTGTTCTATGATAGATAAATGATTACTATCATTAGGATGTTAATTTAAGTTCAAATGGGGGAAAAAAGAGATCTATTTTTCTTCTCTCTTTTTCTGATTTTTACGTTGTTTCCGTAGACACGGGTTGTCCGCTCTACTGTTATTTCAAGGGATACAATAAAATCACATCTTATTTGTGTTATTGATAGGTACTGATGGAACTAGGACAGAAAATGAATAATACTGATTTATTGAGGCACTCAACCCAGAAGTTATAAGAAAATTCAGAAAAAAAACAGTAGAACAAATATTCTGAGCAAGTGTAGAGTGCTCAGTTCTTCCCAAAGCCTAGCCACGTTTTTCCTCCCCTTTTCAAGCTCCCCTGCCCCTACACTTATAGCAGCGTCCCCCTTCTCTGCTGTTATATAATTAATCCCTGCTATGAATCCCATTTAATCCCACTGTTACAGTCATTAATCTATTGTTACAACCATTAATCCTATTTAATCCTACCGTTACACAATTAACACCATTACTAGTAATTATTCCCATGTTCCCCACTCACTTAGTGCTATCTAGTCCCACTATTACAATCATAAATTCCAGTTAATCTTACCGTTACACAATTATCAGCAATTAATCCCTATGTTCCCCACTCAATGCCGTTCCAGCAGACTTGATGCTGCATATTCTCCTTCCTTCTGGCCCAATTCCTTGCCCAATTCCTTTGCAGTCTGATACTTTCTTCTAATATATACTTGGGTCATCTTTTGAGGTTCTATCAGTTATGCATAATAATTGAAGGCACATTGACCTTCTAACTCCTAAGAAACTGAAGTTTTACATGTTGGTTTGGCTAAATTGCACCAGCCCATTCTCTTTGACATATAAAATAAGTAATTAAAGGATGGAAGAATTGGTTCCCACCTCCCAACTTGTAGCTTTACTTGGTGTAGTGTTAGGTCAGTATCAATCTTGTGCTTTGTGCAATGTGTCTTTAGTTTCTTTTGCATTGGATGTGACATACTTCTGCACTTATATTTTGATCATGGACTTAAAATGACAAAATTTACTTTGTTGCAGAGACTTGACAATGGGGTGGTGGGAAGTACTCTCCAAAATGGTGACTTTGAAAAGCCTGAGTATCAGCTTCACCCATTGCCGGGTTAATACTGAACGTGGCTGCCAAAGAATCTAGTTCTGTTGGTGAATATTTGTACATATGAAATAGTTGCAAAGATGTAATGTTCTCATTCTTTTCTGTTCATAAATTTGAGTGTATAGGTTCATTCCCGTAGATGAAAAATGAGATATGCGTGTAATCAATAAGTGATGATGCTATCTTCCATGTTATATCATAGTTTTTACGTATGTGCTATCACTTGCACCTCATTAACTGCCGTTCACTATTGCCTGTCTATTTTAAGGTAGCTTTATAATAAAGGCCAATATTTATGGTTGATCAAGTGTAACTTCATTGAAAATAACGCATATATTGATGTAATGACTATAGTGATGGCATATTTAATTATTTGTCGTGTCTTTATCGCTAAAGGTACGCCAGACATATCATGATCTGAGGATCACGGTTTATTCATCTCACATCTACTTATTCTAAGCAAGTCTTGAAACATTTATATTATTCAATAACTTTTTATAAAGCTATTTTTTAAACATATAATATTTTTTTAAGAATGTATTTAAATGTTAGTTATTAGATTGATGCTAACAAATGTTTAATTAATCTCAAATTTAGCATGTATAATTATCATAGTAGTATTACGTAGTATAACAGTTAAATCATTGAAACTTAATATTTATAAAGTAAGAGGAATGTCTTAATATAGAAGGCAAATATTGACCATTAAATTATGAATGTATAATCAAAAGGTTACACTAAAAGTTATGCGGTCATATTGCTTTTAAACAACTTATCATAAACTTCATGTATGATTAATACTCTAAAAACCGAATTGAAAATCGAAATTGTGAGACTCTATATTATGGTTTTATTAGCTCAATTAACGAAATTATTAATTCAACTAGGTCAAACCGAACACCATAATAAATATTGATTAGACTAAAAAACTAACCACTTCACTATATGCTTAAACTGCTATAGAAAAAAAATGAGTAATTATTGTTATGCTAGCCAATCTAATGTAGTTTTTAAAACATTGTGTAAGATATAAAGATCAAATTTACTATTTTCACTTCTCACAATGAATACTCTCACTTGAAATGCCACATACTGATCCATCATGGAGTTTTAGACCTCTAAGAGCTAAGTCCATTAACAGCAAAGGTGCAACCCATGACCTTTGGCAAAAGGGCACCCTAGCTGGACCAATGAGGCACAAACAAGCACGCATAAGTGGAGCCACCTCCTAGGGTTCTTTTAGGACACAAACTTTCTTGTATACTCATAACCGCTAGAGAGATTCCCTCTATAAATAGCAACATTAAGGATGACGATAAGCATATTTTCCAACTCATAATAAAACCTAGCATACCACACTGACTTGAGCGTTTGAATGTCTTTACAAGTACCAAACTCCTCATTTCCAACACCTCTAAGCTTAAGGACTACGTAACAAGAAGCTGGTTTTGACCCAAGTAGCTCAAGAACTCTAGGACATAATAGGTGGCGCCGTTTGTGAGAATATGGTAAACTACTACTTCCACCTTCCTACTATGGCTAACACGAGGAAGAGATCGACAACAAACCAAAAGCAGAGAGATGGAGTTGAGGCCTTTGTCACACCCAACAGGCCCAGCTACATCTCAACGTCTTCGTTCTGTCATTCGTTAAGTGGAACAACCCATTCCGCAATAGCTAGCTCCCTTTCCAGTTCAACAAGCTCCTTTTCTAGTTCTACAAAGCAGCAAACACCAAATCGACCTCCTACTAACTAGTAACTGTATGCCATGCTTAACCGTCAATAAGAGCAGTTGACAGAGATACTGCATGCCCTTAATGGGAACTAAGAACGCGTAGCTAAGAATGATGCTGAGGATGGTGTGGACCACGAAGCTTGGGTAGTTGTATAACCACACATTGTGGAACAGCCCCATGTTGGCCGTGAACCTCAAAGAAGGCAAGAGCCTTGCCTTTCGTCGACTCTAGCCCCGTGCACTAGCATGGGGCCCATTATAATTTTAGCCACTTGTTCTCTGAGTTCATCATGGGGGTACATGTACCAAAAGGCTTTAAGCCTTCTGCCATTGAAGCATACTATGGGTCTACGGACCCCCAAGAACACTTGGCCACCTTAATGGCCTCCATGTTGCTCCTGAGGGGAATCGACCCTATACGATGCTGCGCTTTTCTGTGCACCCTGAAGAAGGCAACCCAAAAATGGTTTACTGCATTACCAACCCATTCCATCAACAACTTTGATGAGCTGGCCCAGAGCTTTTTTACTCACTTTGCCATAACTAAGACTTAGCCCAGAAGGACCCAAAGTTTGTTCAGCATTAGGCAGCGGAAGAATGAGACCCTCCGGGATTATATGCACAGGCTCAATAGGGACTGTCTCGTGGTCCGTGACTTCAACCACGACGTGGCTAAGCACACAATCAAGGGCAGACTCAGGCGGGGAGAGTTCGCTAAGTTGCTAGCCAAGAAGAGCCCAGAGACTTTAGATGAGCTGAAGTAGCGCTCTGAAAAATATATCAACATGGAGGAAACCCTGAAAGACATGAATGATGCCCATAAAGAACGAGACTGGTAGTGGAAGAAGGAGAAAGAGTCCAAAATCAAAGTGATGGGATGTAATTATATTTAAAAGTTTCAAACCCAAGTGTAAGTTGTCTCAAGTAATAAATTCTCAAGAGTCTGAGGTCGATCCACAGGTAATTGATGAAGAAAAATTAAGGTAAGGTAAATATTTTATTACTACAGTAAAAAATATTTACTTGGGTAAAAAGATCCACTCTTGGTAAATAAAATAAAGGTAAGATTAATTCTTTTTTATAACTCAATTGAAATCATGCATAATGAAGATTTCAATCGAAAAATATAACATTAAAAGTCCATTACGTAATTATATTATGTTTCCTTTAATTATTATCACCACTTGTAAATGTGTTAAAATATTCATTTGTGTCAATCTTATTTGTTACAATAAATCAATAACCCTCTTTACAAGGGTGGTTTCTAAGTTATCAAAAACAAAATATAACACGTATAATAGTTACTAGAAAAATAAATCATTAAAGCACAAGAAATAGAATAATTTAACCTTATTTTATTACCAAAAGCTTCACACTTTGACCCAAGTAGATTGGAACTTATTTATACATAGACTAGAAAGAAGAAAAAGAGAAAAAGAAAAGAAAACTAAAAATTTAATAGAGGAGAAATTCTTCAGCGTTTGCCTCCCCCTCCTCTTCTCCAGAATTCTTCAGCGTCACCCCTATTTATAGAAAATTTGAGGTTACTGTGCATATGCATAGTAATACTTAACGATTAAGTATTGCATAGTAACCTGCATAGTAAAACTTTAAAAAATGTAATGGATGACGTTTTTCTTTTTATTTTTTTTTTTTTTTTTTATAATAATACTTGAGCAAACTTGTACAATCGTGTCTCCTATTTTCTTCATTTTTTGAGAATAGTGGTCTTCATGAAAGTTGTAGACCTGGATATTTGTTTTAAAATGGCTTTGGTCTGAGTTCAAAATCATGCCTAAAACTCAAGATATAGTCCAATTATTGCAAAGTATTTAGGCCCGATTTCAGCTCCTCTATTTTGACTTCAAAGCCCAATATCACCCGTTAGACCTCAGAATCTGAAAAAGTGTTCAACATGAAAGTTGTAGGGAATTGTCTTAGCTTTCCTACAAAACTAAAATCACATCAAACAGATATTTACAACTCAAATTCTAGCCAGTTTACTAAATATTGCCAAAGAGATAATTAAGGTTAATTTATGCAATAATTTGTTTAATGATCCAATTCAGCTTAATATCATAAAATGTGTCAAAACCAATTTAATTAAGCTTAATTGAACCTTAAGAAGCCTAGTGAGAGAATTATAAAATGTATAAAATATAGTGTTATCAAATTCTCCCACACTTAACTTTTGCATTCTTGGGCAAAACACAAAAGACAAAAACCAAAGAAAAATGACACAGACTCAAAACTAAAAACTCTAAAGGATTTAATGACTCAAGAAGAGCAACCAAACATTCAAGGGATCAAAACAGTCATGAGGTAACATATCTTCACATTTCAAACCAACAAGCAAAGAAACTTCAGTTGAAAAGAATGAATCAAGAATGATAGATCCTCACAGAATTCACTCTCAATCTCTCAAGTGTTTAAAAAGGTTAGTATTTCTCTCTATTCAACTCATGAATAATTGTACTACCATAAGCTTGCTTATCTTCTACTTCTCCGCTACTCAGAACACATACACACACAAATCATGAGGACTTTATTCAAGGTTGTAATGAGACAATGGTAAAGGAGAGGAGATTAATATGGATATAAGAAGTTAAAAACCAAAGAGAATAAAAGAACATGAGAGCTGAGTTCAATTAACAAGCATGAAAGTTCATCCCAACTCTAATATATATTCCCTTTTCATATTTTTCCTTTCCCTTTTTGCCTTGTTGGCCCTTCTTTACACATTTGTTTTTTTTTTATGAACATAACTATACACATACATTTTTTTTTTCAATTAGGCACTTTTTCCTCTTTCAACAACCATTTTGCATACACACTCCCTCACTTGTTCAAGAACTCATTCATTAACAAAGCTAATGTTCTCTTATTCCCTAAGGTCAAGTAAAAACATGATTTTTTATTTAAGGCATGTAATGAGCTAAAAACAAGGAATGGTTAAATAAGCTCAAAGGGGTTAAGCAAAGGAAAATATACAAGGTTGGTAGGAATCAGAGAATTTTCAAGAAGTTATAAGAGTGCTTGATATCATATTAAAAGCCAGGTTGACTATTTGGTTAAAGTAGCTATTTCAAGAAAAATGCCTCAATCATGTTTATATATGCATGTGAAAATGTAGCCTAAAAAAGAATCAAAGCAAGTTCTAGAGTAACAATTCCATGAGTGAAAATCACACAAGAAAGAAAAGAATGGTATAAATGTTCAATCCATTCATCAATAGGCTCAAAATCTCACAAGACATATTTCTATCATTCTCAATCCATCAATTCAACATTCATAACCAAGCATGTGAAATTTTAAAAAAAGACAATTTATTCACCCATACAATGATCCTTGAATTTCAATTGCTTTAAAAGGATGTGAAAGTGCATTCACTTGAATTTTACAAAGGAAATCAAAAGACAAAAACTTTGTTACTTCCACACAAAATAGTTATCTACCCCAATCTAGATGCGTCTCAAAAGTAAAATTACCACCACAGCAAAATTAACTCCTTACTCTATCATCCCTAACTAGTTTAGCTATTAGTAAATAGGACAAACATAAACACACTTAAATTTTTTTTCCAAGCATTTTTAAACAATTTTTTTTACACAATTATTCACACAACAATTCTTCTCCCCAACCAGATCACAACATTGTCCTCAATGTTAAAACATAGAAAGGTAAAGGAAAGAAGATAGTACCTGTTAGTGCAATTACTGAAAAGAGAAACCCCACACAAATATAAACAGAAACAAAGTACGACTAAAGATTGAAATTATTTAAACAGATGGAGTGTCTTGACTGACTTTCTTTTCTTACTGCTTCTCGCAACATTTCCTTTGGACCACTTCTTGTTTTTTTTTTTTTAAGTTGTTAAAAACCTGATGAAAGATGAGTGTATACTCACTTGAGATTGGGATAGAGGTAGTCTGCTCTTTCGGCTTTGTGCCAAAGTATTGTTGATCAGTATTAGACCCATTAAGACCAGCGCAACATAGGGCTCCCAAAAGGGACAAGTGACCATAATACAACTGGTTGCCTCACATGTGGGATACAATCTACTTTCTTTATTTTTCAATTAAGAAGGCTGGATCAGGATGCATGTATTTTCCCATTCACGTTTTGTGTTACCAAAGCCAAACCCAAGATGTATACATTTTTGTTTTCATTTATTTTTTTTGTTAGCCGACACTATTTACATCCCCATACAAAGGTTCCGAAATCTGGGAGGTACTTAAGCCAACTCAAAAACACAAATGAAATATTAAAAACTTACCTTAGCTTTGGTAGATAAGATCTTCTACCAAAGTTTTGACTACATCTAGATCTTTCATCTCAAGTTATGGCTTCAACTGCTGACCATTTACCTTTCTCCAATTTAATTTTATGAGAACAGACCAAGGGACGACCACATTTTTTATCAGGAAAACTCCAACCTGTATTAAACAACTTCTTAAACTTTAGATGCCATCCCTGAGTGTCATGATCCTGAGTTAAATCAAAATTAGTACAAATATCAATTACATCAGATGAATTATAGTTAGAATCAAACTCAAAATTAACAAGAAAATTCGCAAGGGGGTCAAAATCAAAGGTTGTAAAAAGTCCCTTCTTCATGATTGAGTTAATCATGTATGTTTGGTGACCCTTGTCATTATTTTTTGGCTTAACAGGATTCTTTGTCACCTCTGGTTCCTTGGGTAGTTTGACATTACTACTATCTTGATTCTTTTTCACATCTTGTAGCTCATTCACACTCAAAGAGTTCATCATTCTAGACACTTGGCTCTTTATCTCCTTACTTTCTTCAACAACCTTTCCATTCCTAAGAGTTATTACTGAATTGACTTGATCTATTTGTTTGCTTTCAGAACAACCCTCATTTAGACAGTACTGACTTTTGGGATTTAATTGAGGTTGAGAAATTTTTTTTTCTTTCTCGTGAATAGTGAGTGCAGAAGCAAGTTTAGCAAGAGTTTCTTTTATGTCAATCATGGTTTGATTGTTTTGTTCATTAATGGCATCTTGCTTTTCTATGAATGCATTCAATGTTCCTTCAAGATTTTTCCTATATGGTGGGACATAAGGTGCATATCCTTGAGAATTTTGAGAATCTTGTTGTGCCTGAGGAGGTGGTGGTTGCATGAATTGTGATTGATTATTATTCCTCCAACTGAAGTTCGGGTGATTTCTCCATCCTGGATTGTAAGAATTTGAAAAAGAAGAGGTGAATGACTTTTTAAAATTGTTCATTGCATTTACTTGCTCATGCATAACTTCTTTAAAAACAGGAATATTAGGACATTCATTTGTTAAGTGTCTCAATTCATAACAAATGCCACAAATTTTTTTACTTTGCACAGATTTGACTTCTTTTACTTTCGCTAATTCCATTGCTTCAATTTTTCTAGCCAAACTGGCAATCCTAGCATTTAGATCTTCTTCTTGACTAAGATTATATTTTCCTTTATTAGCATTTGCAAGGTTATATCTAATTGAATTTTCAGAAATATTAGTATCATGCCAAGATTGAGAATTTTCAGCCAATTGGTCTAAATAATCTAAAGCTTCATCAGGTTCTTTATCAAGAAACTCACCATTACACATCGTTTCCATAAATAAGCTTATAGTCTGCCATTTTTCAAAACTATGATGTGGGCAAGAATTTAACAAATCTTTAAAACATTCCCAACATTGAAAGTACGCTTCATTTGAATTTTGGAAAAAATTTTGGATTTGTCTTTTCAAAGCATTGGTTTTATGTGTTGTAAAAAATTTCTTTAAAAACTCACATTGCATTTCTCGTCATGTGCCAATTGATCTTGGTTTCAAAGTGTTAACCAAGTTTTTGCTTTATCTTTCAAAGAAAAAGGAAATAGTTTAAGCATAACAATCTATTCAGTGTAATTTTTATCATTGAAAGCAATACAAACTTCTTCAAATTCTTTTAGATGTAAATATAGACTTTCAGATTCTAAACCATGGAAATTTGGAAGTAAAGAAATCATACCCGGCTTAAATCTAAAATTGTTAGCATTAGCTGGGAAGACAAAACATGATGGACTAGAATTTCGGGGTGGTTGCAAATATGCACACATAGTTCGCAATGGTTGATTTTTATATTCATCATGTACACTTTCATTTTCAACTATTGGTGGCTGATTTTCATCCATTATGTCAATTGTGTATGATTGTGATTCAATCGGATCAATATATAAAGTATTAGGATTAATTTTAACTAAATGATCAGAATTTGAATCACGATACCAAATAAACATAAATAAGTGACGTAAAATAAAATAAAAGTAATGTACAAGCTGGCATATAAACTATCCATTAAATATTAACAAGGGTGTGGTATAAACCGCCACCCAAAATATATAATAATAATAATAATAATAATAAATAATAATAATAATAATAATAATAATAATAATAATAATAATAAAAAAAGTTAAATAACTGATAAAATAAAAAGTTAGATAGTTAAAGAGTTAATAATATACTGAGAAAATAAAATGCATGAAATAAAGTGCGAAAAATAAAATATAGAAAATAAAATGAAGAAAGTAAAGTACAAAAAGTAAATTTTAAAATATGAAAATCGATGAGTGGTGAGTCCACAGAAATTCAAGTGAAAGAGAAGAGAAGAAGAAAGATTATATCATTAAGTTAGATTATGAAAAATAAATAACGAGAATTTAAAAGTTAGATTACAGAAAATAAATGATAGAATTTAAAAATTAGAAAGTTAGTAAGCATAAAGCGTAAATAATAATAATAATAATAATAATAATAATAATAATAATAATAATAATAATAATAATAATAATAATAATAATAATAGAAAGTGTAAATAAAAAAAATGTTTACAAAGATGGGGTAATAAACCAACCACCAAATAAAAACAAAAAATATAAAAAATAAATTACAGGAAAGTAAAAGGGAGAGTTACCCTCACTGAGTTAGTGCGTAAAAATAAAACGGAGAATTAACCCCACTATATAAGAAAATAAAAGGGAGAATTACCCTCACTGAATTAATATATACAAAAGGTTAATTTTTTTTTTATTTTTTTTTATTTTTTTACTATTCACTATCACTATTTACTATTTACTTTTTACTATGTACAAAAATATTTACACTAGAAATTTATTTTTCAAAACAAGTCCCTGACAACGGCGCAAAAAACTTGATGGGATATAATTATATTTAAAAGTTTCAAACCCAAGTGTAGTTTGTCTCAAGTAATAAATTCTCGGAAGTTCGAGGTCGATCCACAGGAAATTGATAAAGAAAAATTATGGTAAGGTAAATATTTTATTACTATAGTAAAAAATATTTACTTGGGTAAAAAGATCCACTCTTGGTAAATAAAATAAAGGTAAGATTAATTTTTTTTATAACTCAATTGAAATCATGCATAATGAAGATTCCAATCGAAAAATATAACATTAAAAGTCCATTACGTAATTATATTATGTTTTCTTTAATTATTATCACCACTTGTAAATGTGTTAAAGCGTTCATTTGTCTGCCAATCCTATCATTTCACATAAATCAATAACCCTCTTTACAAGGGTGGTTTATAAGTTATCAAAAACAAAATATAACACGTATAATAGTTACTAGAAAAATAAATCATTAAAGCACAAGAAATAAAATAATTTAACCTTATTTTATTACCAAAAGCTTCACACTTCGACCCAAGTAGACTGGAACTTATTTACACATAGACTAGAAAGAAGAAAAAGAGAAAAAGAAAAGAAAACGAAAAATTTAACAGAGGAGAAATTCTTCAGCGTCTGCCTCCCCCTCTTCTTCTCCAGAATTCTTCAGAGTCACCCCTATTTATAGAAAATTTGAGGTTACTGTGCATAGTAATACTTAACGATTAAGTATTGCACAATAACCTATATAGTAAAACTTTAAAAAACGTAACAGATGACGTTTTTCTTTTTATTTTTTTTTATTTTTATAATAATACTTGAGCAAACTTGTACAACCGTGTCTCCTATTTTCTTCATTTTTGAGAAAAGTGATCTTCATGAAAGTTGTAGGCATGGATATTTGTTTTAAAATGGCTTTGGTCTGAGTCCAAAATCATGCCTAAAACTCAAGATATAGTCTAATTATTGCAAAGTATTTAGGCCCGATTTCAGCTCTTGTATTTTGACTTCAAAGCCTAATTTCACCCGTTAGACCTCAGAATTCTAAAAAGTGTTCAACATGAAAGTTGTAGGGAATTGTCTTAGCTTTCCTACAAAACCAAAATCACATCAAACATATATTTACAACTCAAATTCTAGCCAATTTACTAAATATTGCCAAAGAGATAATTAAGGTTAATTTATGCAATAATTTGTTTAATGATCCAATTCAGCTTAATATCATAAAATGTGTCAAAACCAACTGAATTAAGCTTAATTGAACCTTAAGAAGCCTAGTGAGAGGATTATAAAATGTATAAAACATAGTGTTATCACAAAGCCCCAAACAACAACCCAAATGGACCACCATGAGGAAAGTTCGACAATTATACTCCCCTCAAGGTCCCTAGGAGCACTATTTTGCAGGAGGTATACTCCATTGACCTTGCTGACCTCCCAAAATCTAGACAACTGAGGCCAAAAGGACCGATGGACAAAAATAAGTACTGCAACTACCACCATGGGTATGGGCACACCACGGAGGATTGCGTGGACTTTTGAGATGCCATAGAAACCTTGATTTAGCACACGTGCCTGTCACGACCGAGATCTGCGATGGGAGCGGCGAACAAAATGAGATTTTAAAAAATTGAAAAATGGAGTCGCCACTAATTTTATTTGAATTAGGAAAGAATTGAAAAACATTTCTTAGAAAATTGTCTTTGAAACTAGATTGGATTCGGGAGTCGATTATGCATAGGGAAGGGTGGAAACTTAATCCCACAACACCCCTAATACACCCGTCCTGAGACGGTACCTTAAGTCAATTGTGCAAAACTTGATAATCTCAAAATATATTGTTTTACCTCTTTTGTTAAATGATAAACTTAAAAAAATAAATAATTTGTGAAAATTTAATTTTTGGCTCAATAAAATAGGAGTTTTGCTCCTACGTATCCCCTGGTGCAATGAGAAACTCAAAGTTACGTAGTTCTTTAGAAAATAATTGTGGGTTGATTAATTTTAATTATGAAAAAAGAATTTTTGAAAAGGAATTTTTGTTTGGAAACAAATCTATTCCTGCACAGGGTTCAAGTTAGCACCAAGCTACTCAATAAACACTTATGATCCAAATGACATTGAAGATGGTATCCGCTATTCAATCATTATCATTGGTCATTGCGTTTGATTAAAAAAAAGTTTTTTTTTTTTTAAAAATTATTTGATCATGGTTCACATAAAACAGATAATAAGACAAGAACCAAATGAAGAAATAAACATCCTATTTCATTTTTCCCCTTTTCTTTATCCTTGTTTAAATTTACTAATGTTTAATCATAATTTATATTTTTTCTTTTATGTTTTTTTCATTTTATTTTTAAAAAAAGACATTTTCATTTTTTTTTGGGGTTAGTTTTCAAGAAAAAAAATAGAAAAAAATGAAAGGAATCTCTTCGCAGAGCAATGATGCAAGGATGGCTTGTGGTGGCCAGGCTCGGTGTGGCCAGATCTGGTGGTCACGTGGCCGCGACGAGGATGATAGTTGGTTGCTGGCAGGCTTGAGTTGCAAGGGTTGAGGCGTGACGTAGTGGCTCTTGGCTACGAGGATAGCGGTGTGACGTTGCGACGCAGATCTGGGTTGATCGCGGTGGTCTATCTCACGGATCTGGTGGCATAGTAGCAGAGGTGATGACATGATACAGATCTGGGATAGTCGAAGTTCTGCGCGTGGTGGGCTGCGTGATAATGTTGTTATTCGGGGTGGAGCAACACTGAGCGGCGGTGGCCTTGGGTTGTTGCTGTGTTGAAGGTGGTTATGGAGGATCTCACAATGAAGTGGGGTGCGTGACGTGGTTTGGGTGAGATGGTTCACGGTTTGGACGTGGTGGTTGTTATGGTGGATGGGGGCATGTGGTTTACGGTTTGGTTGGCTTGTGTTTGGTAGATGGGGGACTATGGTTCACGCTTTGGTTGGGTGAGGATAGAGGTGATGAGGTGAGGTGCGTTATGGGTGAAGGTGATTGTGAGGTTGTTTGGTGGTTGTGGTTGTGTTGTTGATGGCTACGTAAAATGAAAAAAAAAATGGCTAGGGTATTTTCATGTGATCACTGTGTATCATTGTCTGAATTTGTTTGAATTTTTGTGTGAATAAAAAATGTGTACGTTATGAGTTTTTATAGGAGGGGATTTGGATTTGGAGAGTGATGGTGACTAGGGTTTAAGATGGGTCTAATGGTTGTCTTTAGGGTTTCTTTGTGTGTTAAGTGGCATATGGGTTATGGGTTGGATAATGGGTCGATGGGTTAGGTTATGAGACACGGGTTTATGCAAGAAAATTGAGTCATATTTTTTATTATTATTTTTTTAATTTTCTTTTCTTTTTTTTTTCTTTTTTTTTAAATAAAAGGTATTAATGCCTCAAAAAAAAATTAGGCGTTCACAGTTACTCCATCTTTACTTGTTTCTTACTAGATAAAAAGAATAATCACAATTTTTTCATTTTATCGTTATAAGGAACGAGTAAAGACATGAACTCGAATTTTGTTCAGGAATGCATAAGATGATATGAAAAATAATGTGAGAACAATAAAATGTGATGCGCTGATTGTAACACCCCGAAAATATGTATTTTATTTGTTTTCGTTGATTCCGAATTATTCTGAGAAATCCGACTTGACTTTTGTGAATTTTATGATTTATGTAATTTTTAAGAATTTTTGAGAATTTTTACGTTTTTGATTATTTTAATATTATTTTGGGCGGTATATATATAAGCGCCTCGTATTTTATTTCTTTCTCTCAATCCTTAATTACTTTTACTAAATCTGATTTGATTTTCATGAGTTTCACAATTAATAAGATTTTTGTGAATTTTTTTGATATTTCAGATATTTTGAATATTATAATATATTTTAGATATTTTAAGATATTTTGAATATTTTATTATATTTTAGATATTTTAAGATATTTTAAGATATTTTAGGATATTTTGAGATATTTTGAGATATTTTGAATATTATATTATATTTTTGATATATTTTGAATATTTAATATATTTCGATATTTTAAAATGCATGTATGTGGGCCCGAGGCGACTTAAAAATAAAAATTTTTATTAGCCGAGAAAGTTTTATGTTTGATTCGGAGTCGGGGGCTTACTAAACCCGAAACCGTAGAAACGAAAGTTTTATTTTCCTGCGATTTTATCTGACAAATAAAATTAGGGTATGTTTTATTATCCATTGGATAATATCTTTCTTGAAAAATATCTAGTGGATGATTCTAGACGCAAGCCTAGTCACTCACTCTAGAATGTTTTAGATGATGACTCATCGTTGGTGACTCACCTAGGTGACTAGCCTAGTGACTCACATGTTCCAGACTGTTCTAGAAGATGCATCGTTAGCGCGCCTAGTCATCGAATGCTTTACACGTGGACCAATGAGGAGCTGGTCAATATTGGTGGCTGTGACTCATCACGAAAGGCCAATAGAAATTCGACACGTGGCGTGACACCTCAACATCTGTGACTCAGCAGATTCTAGAAGGTTCCAGAAGTGGTGACTCGCCCTGTGACTCACCGTAGTGAGTCACCTGTTCCAGAAGCTTCCCTGACGACTCACCATGCTGACTCAGCGCTATGACTCACCATTAGTGACTCAGCTGATGACTCGTCATGCTGACTCAGCCAGTGACTCAGCGTTGTGACAAGTCATGCTGACTCAGCCAGTGACTCAGCACTGTGACTCGCTATGCTGACTCACCTATTCTAGGAAATATCTACGCTGACTCATCATGCTGACTCATCGTGGTGAGTCACATGTTCTAGAAACTTCTCTTTGATGACTCGCTCTGTGACTCATCAAGGGCAATCAGTAGAAAAATGATCAATAATAGTTGCTACTCTATTAGTATAGGAGAAAAATCTAAGTATATTTTATTACCCATTAGACAATAGATACTGACCTTATAAGCAGTTATTATTGTTCATTTCTTATAGTATACCAAAAAATATCTTGAGCCTACATCTTTTTCATGAAATCTATAAATAGGAGGGCTTAGACTCATTTGCAACTTTGGCAAGAAACTCTCACCCCTTTCTCTCCTATGGTCTTCCACGGCCAAAGCTCCCAAAGTGGAAGACAACCTTCATCCATTCACCTCACTTGCTCTCTTACACATCCTTTTCCCCAAAGAACCAAGAACAAGCAACCAAAACTCTCTCCTTTTCTCTCCCCCATGATTTCAGCCAAGCACCAAGAAACCTTCTCCAAATTTCTATAATTCCTACCAATATCATTTCTTGAATCCTCTCATCAATCCAAGACACTTTCATGTTAAGAATTTCTCAAGGTTCATTCATTTTCATCTTCCTATCAAGCAAAGACCACAAAAGCTCATATATCTTCCTTTCCCAAGCTCACGGCCAACCCCACAAAAGTCACCTTCCAAGCTTCAATAATTCTAAACAACCTTGGATCTCGAATCTTCATGCAATTCTAAGGAGCTTTCATGTTGGAGATTTTCCCTAAATCATCCATCTTCATTTTCGTTCTTCAAGCTCAAGGTTTGGAGTTTTAAGGTGAAGTTTATGAAATCTTCACTATTGATTTCATTCTTTCCTTCTAAACCATATATTGATCCATGGTTTTCTTATTCAAACCTTAGGTATTAATATTTCACGTTTTCTTTGTTTTTCAAGAAGCACTTAGTGGTTGAAGTTCATCTTGAAGGAGACAGCAGGAGAACATACAAGGAACTTTGGAGGTTCTTCAAGAGGTAAGAGGAGATTACCTCATCGCCATGTGTTGGTGGTGAGGAATGAATGTGTTTGTAGTGAAGAATCCATAAGGATTCATTCACTTGGTTGTTTATTGTTTTTCCTAATTGTGTTTGATTTTGTGTGCAAGCATGTCTATAGTTTTAAAATATATAGTATGTGTTTTCTGATTGCTTTGATATTTTGTATGTGTTTTGTAATTGCTTTAATATATGGTATGTGTTCATAGATGCATGATAATTATTATAAAATGTGAATAGCA
Source organism: Ormosia emarginata (assembly GCA_029884605.1). Taxonomy (NCBI): domain Eukaryota; kingdom Viridiplantae; phylum Streptophyta; class Magnoliopsida; order Fabales; family Fabaceae; genus Ormosia; species Ormosia emarginata. The sequence goes on along the minus strand of JAQQTP010000077.1, from coordinate 44,394,577 downwards.
TGTAAGGTTTGTATGAGTGTTTCAAAGAACACAAATCCAAGGCTCACAGCCTCAATACAAAAAGGGAACCAAAATGTTCTCAACAACTTTCTAAAAGAGCAATTTAATTGACTTAGGTAAATTGACAAGATACACATCAATTTAAAGCAAGGAAAATGAATTTAAAGATCAAATGACAATTTTTGTGGAATTCGGCCAACATGCCAAATTTAAATATTTTGGTTTCTAAAATTATTTTCAACCAAGGTTAGGTAATAATGCCAAAAGAATTTTATTACAATGAATTTCGAGGAATAAAAATGATTAGATTAAGTTTAAGGAACTAAATCTAAGAGTTTTACCATTTAAAAGAAAATACAAGAAATTTTTGTAAAATTTCTAACGTAGAGCTCATTTTATATTTTGAAGACGTTAGTAGTTTTCAAAAGTATAATTAATTGGTTATAATATAAATAAAAAGGAATTTTAACGAAAAACTTAGAAAACCATTGTTATAAATTTTCTAAACAAAATACTTTATTAAGTTTTATTAAAAACAGACAAATAAGATAGAAAAGATATCTATTATATTATATACGGTATGAAAAATATTCTACGTAGTTCAAACGTATTAAATATTATTTTTGTTTATTTGAATAGTGATTTTTAAGGAATTCGGACAAGAAAATGATTTAAAAATCTTACGCGATTGAGAAAACGTTTGAAAAACGCTACGCGATTTCAAAAATAGTAAAATATATTTACGCAATTTAAAAATGTTTGTAAAAACGACGGAATTGTGAAAATGCGATAAAATTTCTACGCGATTGATGAAAACAGTGAGTTTTACTGTCGGGCTAAGTGGTGAACCCGGACAGATTGTGGAACAGTATTGTCAGGTGGGACATACTGTATATATTTGGAATTTTTGCCATTGAGGGCATATTTGAAATTTTTGCCATTGAGGGCATTTGCGTAAATACGTATATTTATACCATTGAGAGTATTTTGGAAATTTTCTTCTGGACATTTATTGAGTTAATGCCAATTTTTGGTGGATTGATTGACGAGGTGAATCACACCGTATTGTCGGTGCAATAAACGTAGTGTGATTCATTTTCTTTATGGACTTGGAGACATTAGTGTGCGGTATCCCATATGTGGACAGTTGGTCGCTCCTTTGGGCCGTGGTAACTAACAACTCACTAATGGACTCATCACACACTATATTTAATCGAGATCTTGTGAAGTCTAATAGTACATTGCCTGTAGTGACACGATGTTAGACAGTGTGCTACACCACGCCATGTGACTGTGGGCTATAGACGCAATGTGAGACCGCGGAATAGTTTGGTTGGGCAGCCGTGGTACTAATAGATTTTGTGGGTCATTCTCTCTGATGTCTGTGTTTTTAGCTCCATGGAGTAGGGTTGAGTCACATTACATATATTTATGTGTTGTATATTATGATGTTATTATCTGTAACATTTTATCTATCTGTACCATTACATTTGCATATGTGATCTGCTTCTTTATGTGGTTATTTATATTCACTGTTGAGATATTATGTATGATGTGTTAATGTGAGTTATTATGTATGTTGTGACTATATGGTTTAATTGTATCCATTATTATATCTATCATGGTAATGTTATTGCTGTTCATTTTATTATAACATGTGTTTATGGGAATTATTTGTAAATTGATAACATGACTATATTTGTGATATCTGTGTGTATGGAATGACTTTGTCATTTGTATCTTTCTTTGCTACTGCACTGGTATTGGTGAAAGGGGATCTCACCTATTTACTGTATTGTTTTATTGTGTTTGTTTTATTTAAATTCGTATAGAAGTCAAAGCAAGTTTCTTAGACCTATTGGAGGCAATGTTCTGAAGTTGGTGACGACATCGAGGAGTGATCTTCCAGTTTTTAACGTGATGCAGGTGGTGGAGAAACGAGGCATGTATGTTGGGTTTTTCTCGTTAGTGTTGTTACCGTGCTATTAATAGTAACCGTCATTGGGTTTACTACTGTTTCTCTGAGTCTATAAGCTATATGTTTTATTTCTTTATTAGATATTATGTGGCATAAATAAAGTTGTGTAAAAATCTATTTAATTTATTTTCTATATTACTCATGCTTCTGTAAGTTTATGTTTCTGTGAAATGAAATTTTAAAAAAATTCATATTTTAGAACTCAATTCTTCTATGAAATGATTTTCAGGTTTTAAGTTTTTATTTAAAAATGTGATGTCCTATGGAGTGTGTTACATTAGTTGGTATCAGAGCACGGTTAGAGTCTTTTGAGGTTTGTGGTTAGGTTTATCTTGTTTGTGCTGTATGACTCTCTATGCTTAGACTTTGAAAGGAGACAAGGTTTCTTTGAAATGGTTACATCTGGTTTCCATTGTATTCTAATTCATTCGTCTTTGAAGAAAGGCGATGACTCGTGGTAGACGTACGTATGTGGAAGCAGGATGTGATAGCGGAGATATGACTGCAACTATGGAAGTGGTGCAAAGAACAGCTGAAGGAATAGTGAAACATGATCAAAAGATTGCTCAGCAGCAAGGAACGATAACCGAGGTTTAGAATCAGATAAAGTTGGAATAAATCTTAGAATACAAGATTTCGTAATGTTGGATCATGTTGGTTCCTAAGGAGGAGAAATCATAAGGCCAGACGATTCTAGTGGAAAACGTATTCATGATCATTGAGAAGTCAACAACAACAATCTCGTGGAGAAAGTGCGAGTGGTAGCAGGTTTAGTCAGACTATGACATCTGCACCAACATGTCAGAAGTGTGGGGAAGATTATCTAACCAGGGATCGTACAATCAAAGGAATTATATGTTTCAAGTGTAGGATGCCGGACATTTGCTGAAAAGTGTATTCCACCAAAGACGAAGTCATCTGTTAGTAACGTACGTGCTTCGACATCTTAAGTAGAATGGAGCATCGATTCTTCAAGTGGAGCAAAAACATCTTAGATTAAAGACCTAAATAAAGAAGGTTGTGTTACAAAAGGTGATCATTTAACTATACTGTATAATTCCGAGGGTAACCTATTTCTCTTGGCATATAATTGTGTGGGTCAATTAGAGTTATCTGTGTCTTCATTATCTTTTGACCTGGTTGTTTCTACTTCTATTGCTAAAACATGTGGTTGAGGACTTGAGTTACTTAAACTATCCTAAGTCTGTTAAATAATTGAATCTTTTCTGTTGATTCAATTGGTATACCTCTTTTTCAAAAACAAACGTGATCTAAAAATATGGATTGGGTATTTTTTTCCAACCCTTCTTGCTCTGTTAGACCTGTCGGTTGAATTGTTCAACTTAAAAAGCTCACTTCTAAATTTATCGGACCGCATCAAATTCTCCATTGGATAGGTCCGGTAATATATTAGATGACTCCATCATCTTTTCTTTCTATGCCTTCATAATATCTTTCATGTGTCGCCATTGTGGAAATGTACTTTTGGTCTAACCCATTCTTTTATGACTAATTGACTATGTGAGTTGATTAGAGCTATCAATATCTTTGTTACCTTTCGACTTGTCTATTTTTGCTTTTATTACCAAACCTATTATTATTTTCCAGTTCCTTAAACAATTTTATCTGTTAATCTAAACTATCTACCTCTTTCATGAGATAGATGTGATCTTATAAATGGATTGGTTATCTTTAACCGTATCCTGTGGATTGTTTCAATAAAATTTTGGTGTCTTGAAAAAAATTCATTCTTAAAATCGGACAATATCAAATTTCTTGTTGGATCTGTCCAGTAACACATTGGATAGTTTTGCTATCTTATTTTCTAATTTTTTTTAATGTCCTTTTTATGTATTGCAATTGCAAGAAAGGATATTCTTAATCAAAATCATGTCATAGTATCAGATACAGTACTGTTGAAAAAGAGAACTTGATTTGTGAGACACTTCCTGTTAAAAACAGAAGCAAGAAAGTGAAGTGGTACAAAGGTAAGAAAATTTCAAGTGATGCTGTTCAGAATGGCGAATGTTTCCACAACATTCACAAATGATGTGGATAGAGTCTTTCGTCCTTATCTAGACAAAATTGTCATTATCTTTATTAATGACACTTTGATCTATTCTCGAAATCGTGAGGAACATGCTGAACGTTTCCGTGTGGTTCACCAAGTCTAAAGGAGGAGCAGTTATATACTAAAGTTATTGAAATACGAATTCTAGTTGGATGAAATGCAGTTTTTGGGCCACGTGATTCAAAGGAAGGAATTGAGGTGGACGCGTCAAAAGTTGAAATAGTTCTTGAGTGAGAAAGACCGAATGTTGCATTGGAAATTTGTGGCTTTGTAGGATTAGTTGGTTACTATCAAAAAGTTATTGAGAGATTTTCCAAGATCGCAAAACTTCTCACCCAGCCTACCGAAAAGAATCAAGCATTTGCATGGACTGATGCATACAAGGAGTTTTCGTCACTCAAGGTAATCTGGAATGGCGTAGACGGATATGCAACATGAGGACTGGAAGACAAGATGAAAGAGCAGTATTCATATTTGTTCTAAGACTACTCTGAATTTCGAGGACGATTTTTTTTTTTTGGAGGGGAGTGTTGTAACACCCGAAAATATGTATTTTATTTGTTTTTGTCGATTTGAATTATTTTGAGTAATCCGACTTCAACTTTTGTGAATTTTATGATTTATGTGATTTTTAGGAATTTTTGGGAGTTTTTACGTTTTTGATTATTTTAATATTATTTTAGGCGGTATATATATAAAATTTCGTATTTTATTTCTTTCTCTCAATCCTTAATTACTTTTACTAATCTGATTTGATTTTCATGAGTTTCACAATTAATAAGATTTTTATGAATTTTTGTGATATTTAAGATATTTTGAATATTATAATATATTTTAGATATTTTAAGATATTTTGAATATTTTATTATATTTTAGATATTTTAAGATATTTTAGGATATTTTGAATATTATATTATATTTTTGATATATTTTGAATATTTAATATATTTCGATATTTTGGTCAGTATGTGGGCGAAAATGTGCCGGAAAAATAAAATTTTTATTAGTCGAAAAGATTTTTACTTGTTGATTCGGATGGGGAACTTACTAAACTCGAAACCGGAAACAGTTTTTGAAGTTTTATTTTCCTGCGATTTTATCTGACAAATAAAATCGGGGTATGTTTTATTATCCATTGGATAATATCTTTCTTGAAAAATATCTAGTGGATGATTCTAGACGCAAGGCTAGTCACTCACTCTAGAATGTTCTAGATGATGACTCATCGTTGGTGACTCACCTAGGTGACTAGCCTAGTGACTCACATGTTCCATACTGTTTAATTATGCTTGGCAAAATCAGCTTCAGCTTTTGCATGAAATTCGATGTAAAATAAAAGCTTTTTTAAGATAATTTTTATAATGTTGAAGATTGAAACTTATGATTCTAGCTTATAGATTATTCCTTACATTTTGATATGTAAATACTATTTTGTCCTTAATCAAATAACTTTTTTAATCATTCTATATCTATTTTAGCAATTTAATGCATAAAAGTGATTCTTTTTTATATCAACTAAATGAAATAAATTAATATAAAATCAATTTTCAGCTAACATATCCAAACATAAAAATAAATCGATTATAACAAAAAGCTTTTATACAATAATCGATTATAATCGATTATTGAAATAATCAAAGTTTTCACAGCTGAACCAAACACACACTAAATGCAGGGAGTTGATGTGCTCAAAAATAAATAACATAAATTTAAAATGCAAGGATCTGATGCGCTCAAAAGTAAATAACAATAATTTAAAATGCGAGGAGCTGATGCGCTCAAAAGTAAATGGAACCGCTACGCTCAAATAAATTTAAAATGCATAGAGCTGATATGCTCAAAATAATTTAAAATGCATTGATCCGATGCGCTCAAAAGAATTGACAAAAATTTAAAATGCATGGAGTCGATGCACTTAACATAATTTAAAATACATGGAGTTGATGTACTCAAAATAATTTAAAATGCATGAAGCCGATGCACTCAAAAGAATTTGAAATACATGGAGCTGATGCACTCAAAAGTAAATGACAAGAATTTAAAATGTATAGAGTCGATGCACTCAAAAAGTATATAACATGAGAACATTTGTGCTAGTTAAACTTGGAATTAAAGTCATCTGAATCAATGACAACTCTGGAAAGCTTTGACCAATAAAACTCTTGTTCACATGCTTTTCTTCATTGGACCCTTTGGTTAGCTTGGAATCCTCTTGACTTTCTCTTTTCCCTTCTTCAATTTTTTTTAGCAACAAAAGCTTATGTGACTAGCATTGTAATAATTTTCAATAAATGCTACATTGCAATATGTGCTTTGAGCTACTGAGATCTTTTAGTCCAACTCAACCATTGAAGTATTGCTGTTAGAATTATCAAATCAAACAATTGACCTTAAATTTATCTTATTTGAGACATAAGTTAATGAGTATACATGCATTTATGAATGGATAAGAATTCGTTGAATGAATAAACTTCCTTTCATTACTCTGGTAATGTAACTGTACATGATCTTTGAGTAAGGCATATACTTTGAAAAATGAAAACGAAGAAACAAAAGAAACTTGCAAGGATTTTTTTTAAAAAAATTGCCTTAGTAATGGTTCCTTGTCCCTTATGCAATTGATTCCCTGCAACTAGTTGATAAATCAACCACTGTCTCTATTGCTATTTTCTTCAACACATTTTCTCCTTAATCCTTCATATATTTTTCCCCAGTATGGCCAATTGAATGCATAGAAAATTGCCCATGTGTAGCCAATCAGATGTAAATCAAAATTGCTCCAATTTGGTGAGCCCTTAAGGAGTTTCAAACCATCTTTCTTTGAGATTTTGCTATTTATTTACCCTAACTTTTGCTTAGGCTATCCTTTCGAGTTTTCAACCTAATATACTTTTTTTTATTTTTTTTATATGAGCAAAAAATTGAAAATTCGGAAGAGCATGCACCTTTTGTCTCAAAATTAAAGTTAACAAAAATGACAATAACCCTTCATTGATCAAAATGGACTTTTTGAGGCTTGTAATGTGACCAATGTTAAGGGTTATGAAAGGAAGAATATAAGGATCAAACAAGTGTTTAAGGGTTAAATAGGACTAAGGATCTTTAGTGAGCTTTGGCATTATCAAGAGCACTAACACTTTTTGCTCACTTTTGTATTCTCTTCTTTTTTATTCCACTTCATCATTTGCCTTTGCTATGAGCAATTTTATTTATCATAATCTCTTCTTCTTTTCCTTTTTCTTTTCTTCTCTCTCTTTCCCTTTCTCTCTCTTTTTTAAAAAATCAACCTTTTTTACTTTATGCTAACCTTTAGTGCAGGGGTGATCCTTGTCCAAGGTTCTTTAAAGAAATTTTTCAAGCTCAAAAGGGGGTAACAATGGATAATAAAGATGATGAAAATTTGTAAAGGATAGAAAGATGACCAATCTTCATTTTCAAATCATGATTGCTTATTTTCAAAACTTTAATTTTAAGACAAAAAGATAGTGCACACCTAATGATTACTTATTTGCTCCATTTATTTTTATCTTTTTTTTTGTTCTTCCAATTACTTGGTGACTTCTTCCTTGATCTTCAGGGACATATCAGGATGCATCCTCCTTAACTTCTGCTTATTTGCCTTAAAATTCATGTTGATCACCTTTGCTACCTTGCTATTCAAGTGAAATCCCTTCTCTGAATATTCTAGTAATTTTGCAAATTTTTGACAACTTCTTCCTCTTCACCAGATCCAAGGTCTTTTTCATCAAACGTCACAGGGGAAGAAAAAATATAGAAAACAAAAAGAAAAAAGAAGAAAGGAACCTCTTCACAGAGCAACGGTGCAAGGATGGCTTATGGTGGCTAGGCTCGGTTTGACCGGATCGGTGGTCACGTGGCTGTGACGAGGATGGTGGTTGGTTACTGGCAGGCTTGAGTTGCAGCGATAGAGGTGTGACGTGGTGGCTCCTGGCTACGAGGACAATAGTGTGACGATGTGACAGATTTGGGTTGGTCGCACTAGCGCGTGGTGGTCTGTCTCATGCATCCGGTGGCGTGGCAGCAGAGGTGACAACATAATGTTGATCTAGACTAGTCACAGTTCTACGTGTGGTGGGTTATGTGACAGTGCTGCTGTTCGGGGTGGAGCAATGTTGAGTGACGGTGGCCTCGGGTTGTTGCTGTGTTGAAGGTGGTTATAGAGGATCTCATGGTGAAATGGGCTGCGTGACGTGGTTTGGGTGAGATGGTTCATGGTTTGGACGTGGTGGCCGTTATGGTGGACGGGGGCTATGGTTCACGATTTTGTTAGGTAAGGAAGGAGGTGATGAGGTGAGGTGCGTTGTGGGTGAAGGTGATCGTGAGGTTGTTTGGTGGCTGTGGTTGTGTTGTTGATGACTGTGTAAAATGCAAAAAAAAAATGGCTAGGATATTTTCATGTGATCGCTATGTATCACTGTTTGAATTTGTATGAATTTCGTGTGAATAAAAAATGTGTGAGTTATGAGTTTTTATAGGAGGATATTAGGGTTTGAAGAGTGATGGTTGCTAGGGTTAGGGATGGGTCTAATGGTGACTGCTAAGATTTCTTTGGGTGTTAAGTGGCATATGAGTTATGGGTTGGATAATGGGTCAATGAGTCAAGTTATGAGACATGAGTTTATGCAAGAAAGTTGAGCCATATTTTTTATTTTTTATTTTTTATTTTTATTTTATTTTATTTTATTTTTTTTTTTTTTTTTTATATTTCTTTTTTTTTTTTTTTTTTTTCTTTTTATTGTTTTTTTTTCTTTTCTCTTTTTAAAATAAAAGGTGTTAATGCCCTAGACAAAATTAGGTGTTTGCAACACCTATAGAACAATGTTCAAGGTTATAGGGGGAATGAATCACAGTGCTACTAGAGAAGGGAAAAAAAGAGAAGGACCTGAGCCCGCGACACCATTCCCCGTCACTCGCTAAGTGCTCCCCATCAAGAGAAAATGCTAGAGGGTGAAGAATAACATCACCCTAGAGAGAAACTAGGTGTGACAATGAGGTCACAAGGACCATCAACACTATAACTGGAGGCGAGCAAACTGTTACCAAGTGATTTCAAAACTCAAGAGGGGGTTGAATTGAGTTTTTCAAAACTTTTCGCAAACAAGCCCTTTTGATTTTTGTAAAAGCTACTTTCTTATGAGGTGAATGGATTTATGAAAACAAACAGTTCTCACACAAGCTTAAAGAAAGTGAATGAGTAGAGGATAAAACAACAAGTATGCAAAAGCAATAAATAAGCTTGAAAGTAAAAGCATAAGGGTAGAGAAGATTACAAACGAGATTTATATTAGTTCAATCACCCTTGTGATCTATGTCCAGTCCCTAGGATCATTCGCCCAGGAGTTTCCACTATTTTTCAAGTTTTAAAAGGTGCTTGATAAACCCTTACAATATTTGAGCCCTTTTTACACTTCAAGGATCATCAACCTCTATGTGTACAAGCCTCTTTGTTTCCTCAAGGGATCCTCCACTCTCTCAAGTGTTTACAATATAGATTGAATGAAATAAACTCTCTCAAAGACCAGTTAATACAAATTGAAGTTCTATAAAGCTCTCAAAGATATCTCAAAAGTGATAAATACAGAATGATATGAATAAAAGAATTATATCACGAATTAAATGCTTGGGAATAGGTTATTGGATATTCAAGAGTTAGCATTAAGTGTCCTAAGGCTTGTATTTATAGCCCATCAATGAAATAGATCAATTAGAGTGAGTTGGCGTAACACCCCAAGTTTTCTAACTATTTGACAGTAATTTTGACAGTTATAACAGAATTCTACTATTTAGTGATTTCTGTGTACTGTAAAATTATTGAGTATTCCGTGAATACATTTGATCATTTTGTGTGATTTACTCTATGTCAAGAAAATAATAATTTTCGGACTGGGAAAAATCTTACATCTTTTAATTATTACTGTTAAGTCTTAATTATTTTACGTAATCTGATTTGATTTTCGTAAGTTTTATAATTTTTATGATTTTGTGGATGATTATGAAATTTTATATTTCTCTGATTATTTTAGTGTTATCCATGGGCTGTCTGTGGGCCTAGGGGGCTGTACGTGGGCCTAGGTGGGTTCAGAAAAGTGAAAATTTTTTTCGGACCCAAAAATTTTGTGCTATTGAGACGGGGACGGGGGATCTTACTAAACCCGAAATCGGAAATAGTTTTTAAAATTTTCTTTTACTGTGTTTTATACTGTATTTAATTATCGGGCAATAAAAATATAGTAAAAATATTATTCGTAGAGTTATAGCATATAAAAATAAATATTGTAATGCGCAGTCAACATTAGTGGTTATGACGACTTTATGACGGACTAATAGGAAGCAAGCTTAATGTTGAAGACTTTGAATATCAACCATCAATTTTAATCAACAGTGGAGATTTGGTCTTATAAAATGGCTAGGACCATTTATGACCCTTGGATGTAAAGTATAACGGAGTGATCTTGACCCTTCATTTTGGAGATACATCTAATGACTAGGATTTCAAGGCGGAAAGAGCTAATGACCTAGATTAAGTCTTGCATCTAAAGGCTATACCTAGAATCTACATTAATCCTACGCATTGATCTAATCAATGGCTAGTAATACCCAAAATGGTGGCTAGTGAGATTGGTCACTCACTGAGAGTGCAAGAGAGAGGGGGGGGATAGTTTTGTGAGGCCTTAAGGCCATAGCAAAAGTTTCAAGACCATTATTGCTATTCTTGATCATTTCCAAGAAGCAAAGCTCTTCAAACTTTTCTCTCCATTTCTCTTCTTCTCTAGTTTCGGCCAAGACATCTACAACCACCTTCCATCACTCAAAAATTTTAAACAACCTTACTTCTTGAATCTATACCTCAATCCAAGACACTTTGTAGTTTAGGCCAAGTTCTAAATCCATCATCTTCAAGGACTTTCTTCAAGAGCAAAGTTATAGGGTTTTTAAGGTGAAGTGTAAGGAAACTTCACTTCTTATCTCTTTTTCATGTTCTAAGCCATGTTTGATCCATGGTTTTCCTTGTTCAAGCTTAATATGCTAATAAACTTGTGTTTTGTTTTGTATTTGAGAAGCTTTTGGTGGTGAAGAACTTAGAAAAAGAAACAAAGCAAGGAGCATTTGAGGTTCTTCAAGAGGTAAGAGGGAGATCCATCTCACCAACCAAGTATGGTGGTGAGAGATGAATTTGTATTTGATGGATGGTGAATCCATGTGAGGATTCATATCCATGGTTGTGTAATTTATTTATGAGTGTTTATGTGTTTGATTTATTTGTTCATGCTTTGTATGATTTGCATGATTTATTGTTTTTGTTTATGATATGCTTGTGATATATATATGATGAATATGTATATGTATGCCACGATTTGATGATGGAAAGGAAAACAATTTTTGGTTTCAAAGAACCATAGGGGCATCATGGCCTCAAATTAATTTTGGGAGCAAGAGATTCTAAGTATTTTACTAATTATGAGTAATATGTTGATGATTTTAAGGATTTGCAAAGAAAGTGGACATGAAAATGAACAAATCAATTGGTTTCAAAGACCAAGAATCTCATGGTTTTTGAAGAAAATTTTAATGGTTTTGTTTGTGTAAAAACAAGAATGGTATTTAATTGATTTAGAAGAAAAAAATATTTGATGGTTTCAATGGCCATGTACCACGGTTTTGAAGGCTTGTAAATGCCTTGATTTTATGAAATAATGTGATTTCAAAGTGGAAAAATAATTGATGAAGTACAAGGATTAAAGAAATGGAAACAAAGTGTTTTATCACTTGGAAAATAGAAATTTCGGTTATAAGAGAAAAAGAGAGGTTGAAAGTGTCAATTTATTTTAAAGAGAACTGAGTTTTAGAATTGATTCATGAATTATGGAAAATACGTTGGTAACTTGAAAGTTTCTAACGTATAACTCATCCTTTGGATTTTGGAGAGCGTTAGGAAATTTTAAGTTAGAAACATTGATTTAATTCAATGAAGTGATGAAATTATGGAATATATTATGAAAAAGATTTCTTGAGTAAGAAATTGTGGAAAATAATGTGAGAAGTCATATTATTTTGAGAAAGGTTGAATTGAGATTTTGAAGGTTAAGAAATATTTTACGACATTGAAAAATGGAGAAAAATGATTTACATAACTTAAAAACATGATTTTTAAGCCACGCGACTTGAAAAACGTTAAAATATTTCTACGCGATTTGGAAAGCATTTAAATATTTTTACGTGATTGAAATATTGTTGAAAAATCACTACGTGATTGAGAAATGATGAAATATTTTTATGTGATTGAGAAAACGATAGAAAATCGCTACGCGATTTGAAAACGCGACAGAAATGTTGCGAAATTGTGAAAATGTAATAGAAATGTTACGCGATTGTGAAAAATGCAACAAAAGTGTTTCGCCACTATGAAAATGCGATAATGTGATTTTGCTATTGAATATACAGTATGATTATTGTTGAACCAGTATATGGACACTGTATGAAAAAAATGATGAGATTAGCCTGTGATTGGCATTTGGTGCATTATACATGCATTGGAAAGATATGCTTTGAGGCATATGATGAAATTGAACAAAATTGCATTGAGATATTCATGCATTGAACGAAAATATATAGCTGATAGCTATTGTGGCCTTTATGGTTGAAGAGAGAATGAAAATTGAAAAGTGAGGCCTATGATGGATCTTGGGGGCGTCAAGGCGCGATGGTCGATCCAATGGGCAGTGACAATTACCCTGTGCCACGTGGCGACGCAGTCCGTTGCAGCGCATTGACGATACCTGACAAGAACACAATTCTTTTCGAAGACTGGAGATTGTCTGTGGGCTAAGGCTGGACAATTAACCAAAAAGACTGGAGATTGTCTGTGGGCTAAGGCTGGGCAATTAACCAGAGCATTCTTCTCAAAATTGTGAAAACCTCCATGGAGTAGGAAAATTGAATCTATGTGCACATACATAATCTAAATATTTATATTTGTGTGATATATTAATTGAGGAATATTGGATGATGATGATGATAAATAATTTTGATGGCATTATTGTTATTATCGTGTGATTTGAATAATGTTAATGACATGATTGTAATTATTATTTATTATATTTATTATGATAAATAATGACTGAGGGCATTATCGTAATTATTATTTATGATAATTGAATTGATGAATACTTGGATAATGTTGAGGGCATTATCGTAATTATTATTTATTACGTCTGTTGTGAGGACAATAATGTTGAGGGCATGATTGTAATTATGGTATGATATACCTGTATGATATGTTGTATGTGTTATCTCTATGCTACCGTATTAGTATTGGCGTAGGTGATCTCACCTCTTTGTTATATTATTTTGTTGTGCTTGTATTGTTAAAATTATATAGTAGATGGAACGAGTTTCTTAGACTTAACTGGAAGTAAATATTCTGAGTTCGGTGACAACATCGAGGAGTGGCCATCTCAGATTCGATGGTGTACAGATTTGAGGAGGAACAGATACATGACACATCAAGATGGATACAAGATGAAAATAGTATGTTGAGTTTTTCTTGTTAATGTTTTACCGTGCTATTAAGTAGGACCCATCATGGGGTTTGCTACTATTAAAAATTGAGTCTGTAAGTGTTGTGTTTCCTAAATAATTATTAAATATTATGTGGTGTCAGTAATGTATATTAATCGATTTAAATCTATTTTTCAGTATTACTTATAAATTTCAATAAGTTTATGTTTCTGCGAAAAGAAATTTTAAAACCCATGTTTTCTAACTCAAACCTTTTACGAAATCATTTTCAGATTATGAGCTTGTAGTCGGAAATGTGATGCCCTACAAATGGTGTTACATTAGTTGGTATCAGAGTCCGGTTTGAGTCTTTTGGGGTTTGTGGTTAGGTATATTTTGTTTGTGTTGTATTCTCCGTGTTTTTGATTTCCGAAAAGAAACAATGTTGTTTGAAATGGTTACATCTGGTTTCCATTATATTTTTGATTCGTCCATCTTTGAAGAAAGGAAATGGTTCATGGTAGATGTACGCGTGTGGAAGCAGAACATGGTACTAATAATATGGTTGCAACTACAGGAGCAATGCAGTGGACAACTGAAGTGATAGTACAGCAGGAACAGAGGATCGCTGAACAGCAGGAACTGGAGGTTGAGGTTCAGGATTTGATAGAAGAAAATCAATCTTGGAATATAAGATTTCGTAATCATGGAACCTAGGTATTCTAAAGGAGGAATAATAGGAAGGTAAATTGATTTCAGTAGAAAACGTATTTACAATCAGTGGGAAATCAACAGAAGCAGCAAATGTGTGGAGGAAGTGCTTGTAGCAGTAAACCCAATTGGACCGTGACATCTTTATTGTTATGTAAGAAATATGGAAGAGGGCACTTAACGAAGGATTGTACGTCCAAGGAAATAATTGTTTCAAGTGTGGAAAGCCTGGACACATTTCCAAAGATTGTGTTCCACCGAAAAACGAAGCCTTCTATTAGTAATAGGTAGTAGGGAGTGTTCCGAGCTGAAGACTTAAACAAGGGAGACTATGCCGCAGAAGGTGATTCTTTAACCATACTGTATATTTCTGGGGGCAACCCATTCTTTATGGCATATGATTGTGTGGATCAATCTGGAATTACTGTGGTAAGAAATGCTGAAAATGAGCTTATTCCCACTAGGTTACAGACAGGGTGGCGTGTTTGTATTGATTACAGGAAGTTGAATGCCGCCACGAGAAAAGACCACTTTCCTTTACCTTTCATTGATCAAATGTTAGAAAGATTAGCTGGTCATTCTTATTATTGTTTTCTGGATGGTTTTTCAGGTTACAATCAGATTGCCATAGCTCTAGAAGACCAAGACAAGACTACATTCACTTGTCCATTTGGTACCTTTGCATATAGGCGAATGCCTTTTGGACTCTCGCAATGCACCAGAACTTTCCAAAGATGCATGATGAGTATATTTTCGATTACATTGAAAACATCATTGAGGTTTTTATGGATGACTTTAGTGTCTTTGGAAATGATTTTGAAAATTGTTTGGAACATTTAACTTTGGTGCTTAAAAGATGCATTGACACTAACCTGGTACCTTGAATTGGGAAAAATGTCATTTCATGGTGAATGAAGGTATTGTGTTAGGTCATGTAATTTCTGCTAGGGGAATTGAAGTAGATAAAGCTAAGGTAGAACTCATGCATTCTTTGCCACCACCCACTAGTGTGCGGGAGATTCGTTTTTTTATTGGTCATGCAGGTTTCTACCGGAGATTCATTAAAGACTTTTCTAAAGTCTCATTGCCCCTTTGCAGACTTCTTCAAAAGATGTTAATTTTAACTTTGATGAGAAATGTATGGAAGCTTTCAATAAACTCAAGAAGTTGTTAAGCTGTTGCACCTATCATCGTGCCACCCAACCTGGGAGTTACCTTTTGAACTAATGTGTGATGCCGTGACTTTGCAGTAGGAGCTGTCTTGGGACAACGAGTTAATAGAGTTCCTTATGCCATTTACTATGCATCAAGGACTCTAAATGATGCTCAACTTAATTACTCAACCAATCACGAAAAGGAACTTCTAGCTGTTGTATTTGCTTTAGAAAAATTTAGATCATATCTAATTGGTTCTAAAGTGATTGTGTTTTCAGATCATGTAGCCTTGAAGTATCTTCTAACAAAGAAAGAAGCAAAGCCTAGATTGCTCGATGGATTTTATTGCTCCAGGAATTTGACTTGGAGATTAAAGACAAGAAAGGGAGCGAAAACTTGGTGGCCGATCACTTGAGTAGATTGGTAACGAAGAGGAAGAAATGCCTATCATGGAGACTTTTCCTGATGAATATTTGATGGTTGTCAACACCATAATCCCTTGGTATGCTTGACATTGTTAACTACCTGGTTACTAAGGACTTTCCTGAGGGTTTGAACAAGGCCCAAAGAGATAAATTAAGGAGTGATCAGAAATACTATATCTGGGATGACCCGTACTTATGGAAGCATTGTGCGATCAAGTCATTAGGAGGTGCATTCTGATTCTCGAGACACACTCCATCCTCCTTTTTGCCACACCTATGCATGTGGAGGACACTTTGGCGAAGAAAAGGACAAAAAAAAAGTGCTTGACAAAGTGGTTTCTATTGGCCTTCAATTTTCAAAGACGCTTACAACTTCGTAAGTCTTGTGACCGCCGTCGAGAACAGTAATATTGGTCCTCGTAATCAAATGCCTCGACTCCGATCATTTTTATGGAACTCTTTGATGTGTGGGGTATTGATTTCATGGGACCATTCCTCCTTCATTTGGTTTCACATACATTCTTTTATCTCGTTGATTATGTGTCTAAATAGGTGGAAGCAAAAGCCACTCGATCCGATGATTCTAAAATCATTGTTGCGCATTTTGTTAAGTCACATATTTTCTCCAGGTTCGGGACCCCAAGGGCTATCATCGGTGACCAAGGGACCCATTTCTCGCAACAAAACCTTTGATGCTCTATTGAAGAGATATGGAGTAATGCACGAAATTCCACTCCTTACCATCCACAGACAAATGGGCAAACCGAAGTGTCCAACCGAGAGATTAAGTCAATCCTTGAAAAGACAAAGTGAATCCCTCAAGAAAGGATTGGAGCACTCGACTTGAAGATGCTTTATGGGCTTATAGGACTGCCTATAAGACTCCCATCGGCATGTCACCATTTCGGTTGGTGTATGGAAAGCCCTGTCATTTGTCCGTTGAGTTGCAACATCGATCTTACTGGGCCATTAAACAAGTTAATATGGAATTGGAAGGTGCTGGAAAGCAAAGGAAGTTCCAGTTACAGGAATGGGAAGAACTAAGAAATGAGGCCTTTGAGAATGCCCTGATTTATAAGACTAAAGCTAAGGCATTCCACGACCAATTGATTTCCAGAAAGAAATTTCACAGAGGACAAAAAGTCCTGCTATTCCAATCAAGACTCAAATTATTTCCAAGTAAACTGCGTTCTAAGTGGATTGGGCCGTTTGAGGTAACTAATGTTTTTCCTTTTGGTGCAGTTGAGATCAGGAGTGAAATTTCTGGCAAAGCATTTAAGGTCAATGGTCATCGTCTCAAACCATATCATGAACTTCCCGACAAAGGCGAGAGATGGAAGTGATGACCCTCATCCTTCCACAATATGAGGAGCATTGAAAGTATCATCATGTCGGGTTGAGGACAAAAAAGTAAGCGCTCATTGGGAGGCAACCCAACTAGATTTACTCTCTTTATCCCTTTTTATTTTGTGTTTTCATTAGTTTCTTAGATTATGTTTTTATCTGTTTGTTGGTTGTAAGCATTTGAATCTCTAAAAAAAAAAAACCAAAAAAAAAAAGCAGCTGTGTGCCCGACAATAAGGTAGGTAGTGCCATTAAATTTTGTCACTCGGAAGCATGTGAAGGTCACTTTTCTTCAGCGACAACAACTGCGAAAATCTTGCAGTATGGATTTTATTGGCCTACTTTATTCAAGGTCTGTTACACCTTTTTCAAAAGTTACGGAAATTGGTCAAAAAGGTTCTGCTTTGAGATTATCATCTGCACCTACTCCTTGAAAAATTGAGATCTAGGTGGCGCGGTTCTTTTGCTGTCAAACACGTGTATCCTCTGGGGCCGTAGATATTGAGGATCCTAGGAATGGTAATGCGCTTAAAGTTAATGGACAAAGACTCAACCATTCCTGGAAAACCAAGTTCTTAAGTTTTTTTTTTTTTTTGTGTTGCCGGTTAAGTGGCGGATACGGTACTCCGTGACTCTCAAGTCGGTTTATTTTTCAGTTTCCCAAAATAACTGAATCCTTCTTCTCCTTCAAAATGGATGTCATTCTTTCAAACCTGAGAAAACATTTTCCTTCTCTTCCTCAAAATGCTCTGAGAAAAATCTACAAAGTTCGATGTGAAAGATTGAGACTGTTAATGCACAAAGGTATGCCAGAAGATGTACGCTGGATAATTGAAGCAAAGGTCCGATTAGCAGGTGAGTCCTCAATTTCATTTGACTCATATATGCCCGGTCTTGGAAGAAGTTCATATTCTAAAAGGAGAAGAGCAAAAAGGTTACAAGTCTGTCACAAATGTGGACGATGGAACTGTAACAAGCGATGTCATACTTTGGGGATGGTTTCCACAAATAGAGAAGATAAAATTTTCTTCATTAAGAATGGACTGAGTAAGGAGTCATTAGATGATATCTTATTGACTCTTGAGACGCATTCTTGTGGATTGGTGCATCGTGAAATTCTTAAATTGTGGAATCTCTTCAAGGATGAAGAAAAACGCTACAGTCTTGGGAATCTGACTCTAAAAGACTTCTGTTTGCCAATTTTTAAGAAAATTGGATGGGAAGCTTATCCTCGATTCATAGAAGACGTTTAAGCCGTTCTTGGACGTTAAACCGAGGCGGATGTGAGCCACATCCACAAACAATCTGTACATATCATCTTCTTCTTCTTCTTCTTCATGTCATCTCTAAAAAAAAAAAAAAAAAAAAAAAAAAAAAAAAAAAAAAAAATTATGTATACGTCTTAGGGTTGGCTTTGGTAACACACACCGTGAATGGGGAAATGCATGCATCCTGATCCAGCCTTCTTAATTGAAAAACAAAGAAGGTAGATTGTATCCCACATGTGAGGCAGTCAGTCGTATTATGGCCACTTGTCCCTTTTGGGAGCCCTATGTTGCGCTGGTTTTGAATGGGTCGAATACTGGTCAACAATGCTTTGGCACAAAGCCGAAAGAGCAGACTACCTCCATCCCAATCTTAAGTAAGTATACACTCATCTTTCATCAAGTTTTTCTAACAATTTCAAAAAAAAAAAAAAAAGAGAGGACGTGATGTCTCATCGCACTCATGACGCGCAGTATAAAGATACGCCATGGACACTGTACATACAGGTATGTCATCATTTTCTATTTCTTTTATCTTTGTATCATTTTGTTGTATTTTGATTTTTGTACAGACGATCCTTTGAGCACGGTCCTTCAGGGGTTTCTAGACTTCTTTACCTTGATGGTTTTCTTGAAGTCAAACAAAAAATAATAATAAAAAAATAAAAAAATAAAAAAGTAAAAAAAAAAAGGAGAAAAGATTCTGTGTTTCTTAATTTCAACCTTTTCTGACAACAGCCAACCTACCCTCATAGGTGCAATTATTCCCCTTTCCATTCTTTTTCCTACTTAAACACTCCATTTTCTCCATTTTCCTTCAACTCAGAAACACTCAAAGGGAGGAAGAGTATAGAATGGGGCCTTCTATTCGTAACCTCAAAAATATCTGTGTTTTTTGTGGGTCGAGTTATGGGAAGGGATTAGAGTTGGTAAACACAGCTAGCACTCTTGGTCGATCACTTGCTGCGAGGAATATTCATCTTGTATATGGGGGAGGTTGTCGTGGGTTAATGGGGGCTGTATCACTTGCTGCTTTTATAGGAGGCAGTCAGGTTTTAGGTGTTATTCCTAAACCTTTAGCTGAAAATAACATCACTGGAAAGACAGTTGGAGAAGAAATTCAGGTAACATCTATGCATGGACGAATGAAAACAATGGTTGACAATTCTGATGCATTTATTGTCTTACCAGGTGGTTTTGGTACTTTGGAAGAAATTTTTCAAATTGTCTCTTGGGCCGAACTAAACATCCACCATAGACCCATTGGTTTGTTGAATGTTAATAATTTCTTTGATCTTTTGTTATCTTTTCTTGACAAAGCCAGTGGAACGTAAATTTATCACTCCTTCAAAGAAGACAACTTCTTA
Source organism: Ormosia emarginata (assembly GCA_029884605.1). Lineage (NCBI taxonomy): Eukaryota > Viridiplantae > Streptophyta > Magnoliopsida > Fabales > Fabaceae > Ormosia > Ormosia emarginata. The sequence goes on along the minus strand of JAQQTP010000077.1, from coordinate 44,374,742 downwards.
TCTCTGCCTCCACTATTGATGAGCTCATTGATAAATTAGAAGCTTTTGAGTATGTACCTGATCCGGTATTAGCTCGTATAGATTGGTCAACAGAAGCAGCGAAGGAAGTAACAAGAAACAAAAGCCGATCTGCGACTTCATCTTTAATGAGTTTGATTTTATTGTACCTTGTTTCGTTTAAATTTGTGTCGACTTTCTCCAACAGGTAATATCTTCTCGTCCTTTACTCATCTATATTTTAACATTGAGGACAATGTTGTGATTTAGTTGGGGGAAGGATAGTTGACCAAAATATATATATATATATATATATATATATATAAAAATAAAAAATAAAAAAAAAAATAAAAAAAATTGTTGTGTTGTTTGGAAAGTATGATATGATTGTCATGTACTTATTAAATCAATTAGTGATGGCAGAGTAAGGAGTAATTTTACTCTTGAGACGCATCTTAATTGGTGGCAAAGTAAGGAGCTTTTTTAGGTAGTAACTAATTAGTACTAAAGTTTTATTGTTTGATTTCTTTTCAGGGTCTGATGCGGTACTGACAGTGTGTTTCTTTTCTGCTTGGCGTTGATTCACTTCTTATCAGGTTGTGTTGCTCTTTTCTATATCTCTCTTTCACATTGAAGGCAATGTTATATTAAGCGTGGGGGAGAGATTTCAGCATGTTCTTTTTGTAAAAAAAAAAGGGGGGGGGTTCATTGCATGATTGAATAACTTTTCTCTCTTCTTGAACTGATATGCTTGGTGATGGATGATTAAATTGATGAATTGAGTTTGATGGATGCATACCTTGTGAGATTTTGAGCCTAATGGATGGATTCAACATTTATGTCATTCTCTTCTTTCTTGTGTGATTTTCACTCATGTTAATGACCACTCTAGAACTTGCTTTGATTCTTTTTGAGGCTACATTTCACTTGCATGCATGAACATGATTGAGGCCCTCTTTCTTAATTAGCTAGTTTAACCAAATAGCCAACCTTGTTTTCAATATGATATCAAGCACTCTTTTGACTTCTTAATTCTCTGATTCCTGCCAACCTTGTATATTTTCCTTTGCTTAACCCCTTTGAGCTTATTTGACCATTCCTTGTTTCTAGCTCATTATGTGCCTTAAATGAGAAATCGTGTTCTTACTTTACCTTAGGGAATAAAAGAACATTAGCTTGGTTAATGGATGAGTTTTTGAACAAGTGTGGGGGTGCGTGTACAAAATGGTTGTTGAAAAAGAAAAGAGTGCCCAAAAAGAAAAAAAATGTATGTATATAGTTATGTTCATATATATATAAAAAAAAAGAGAAAAAAAAAAAAAATAAAAAAAAAACCAAGTGTTTAAAAAAAAAAGAAAAGGATTGGGAAATGAATATGTAAAGGGATATACACTAGAGTTGGGATGAACTTTTATGCTTGTTATTTGAACTCAGCTCTCATTTGCTTTTATTCTCTTTGGTATTTATCCTCTCATATCCATTGTATCCTCTTCTGTTACCTTAACCTCACTACAACCTTGAATAAAGTCCTCATGATTTGTGTATGCATGTGTTTTGAGTAGTGGAGAAGTAGAAGATAAGCAAGTTTATGGTAGTGTAATTTTCATGGGTTGAATTGAGTGAAATACCTACCTTTTAAATACTTGAGAGATTGAGAGGGAATCTTGTGAAGATCTATCATTCTCGATTCATGTTGAAGATACCTTACTTGTTGGTTTGAGATGTGGAGAATTGTTAACTCATGAATGTTTTGATCCCTTGAACCTTTGATTGTTCTTCTTGATTGTAAAATTTTGGACTCTTGAATGTCGTTGGAATTTAAAATTTTGTTAATCTCTTATGTCCTTGTTTTGGTCTTGAGTTTTGCCCAGGAGTGCAAAAAGCTAAGTGTGGGGGAATTTGATAAACACATATTTTATTCATTAATAAACCCTTATATTTAGTCATTTACACTCTCCATATTCTTAATTGATTGAGTTTGACATGATTTTGTGAGTTTGAGCTCAAATTGGTCCTAATTGAATATTTTCAGCATTATTGAGATTTTACACTGTTTCTGTATTTTGGTCATAACTTGAGTTCCTGATATCTGACAATCATGAATTTTATCTTGTAGGAAAGCTAAGAGGAAGCTCTACAACTTTGATGAAGAGCTCGAAGTCTTAAACAGATGTCTAAGGGACCTAAGTTTACATGGAAGTCAGAATACGGGTTCTGTCACTAGAATCCGAACGGTGTGCACTCATAAAATCATATCTCAAGCTATAATAATGGAGATGGGCTGAAATTTGGACAGTGGATAGTCAAGATCCAAATAAACAACTTTTATGAAGAACACATTTTGAGAAAAAGAAGTCTAGTAGGTCATTTTGAGCTTGCAAGTCGGAACAGAGGAGCTGAAGTTGGGTTTGAACAACCTATGGTATTTGGGACATATCTTGGGCTTAAGGAAGCCAAATTGGACGAACCAGCTATCCATTTTATAGCCAAGACAAGGATCTACAACTTTCATGAAGAACACTTTTCGTGGTTCTGAAGTATAGTGGGTCGTTTTTGGCTTCCAAGTCAGACACGAAATTTTCGTCCTCAACCACCCACTCAACCACCCACTCATCCATTCACTAATCCACTCATCCATCCACTAATCCACTCATCCACTCATCCACTAACTCACCCACTCATCCACTCATACACTAATCCAACCACTTAACCACTCCACCCACTCATCCACTAATCCATCCACTCATCCATCCACTCACCCATTCATGTCCATTATTTCCCACTCACCAAAAGTCCTTTGGCATTTTTTCACTAATTCAACCACTCAACCATTCCACTCACTCATCCACTAAACCAATCCACTAAATCAACCCACTAATCTATCCACTCAAACACTCTACTCACTCATCCACTCATCCACCCACTTCCCTTTGTCATTTTGTTACCTTAGACTTCTATAAAAGACACCATTTATCATGAACAACAGGGAACTCTCCTTCATTTTTTCTCAGTTTTTCTTGTGATTTCTTTCTAGCTATGTGTAACTAAACCTCCCTTGGTTAAGGGGGTGATGAAACCGCTAGTATTAATGTTGTAAACTTTGCATATTTGATTATTTCAACACAGTTATGTTTTTATTCATATATTTCTGAATCTATTGTTGGTATGAAGGTTTTTGTACTTGTTCCTACTTTCAAAGTAGTAGATCTAGGTTTATTATGCGCGGTTGCGGTAGTAGATCTAGTGGGATGTATGATGTTCATATGGGTATAATTATCTTTGTGCTATTTGCCAGTTATAAAAGTGGTAGATCTGGGTTTATTATGCGCGGTTGCGATATTAGATCTAGAGAAATATATATTCTAAGTAATTTAATCCCGGTGTGTGATTAGACCTTAGTGTAATTGATTTTCTAAATCTTAATGCAATTGTTGGATAGTTGTAAGAGCGGTTGCTTTATGACTAATCAGTGATTAGGAGTTGATTTGAGCGGTTGCTAAATTGGCCAACACGTAAGGAAAATAGAGATTTACTCCCACAATTGCATAAAAACATAATTGAGCATGTTGGAATAAAAAGGATATGTGGATTTACATTATCATATAAATCTAGTGGTGGATTCAATCTCTTAACCAATTTTCTTATATTGTTGATTTCAGTTTGTTTATTGTTATCTTTGAAGTGTTCATTGTTCATCAAAACTCCAAAACCCCCTTTCTTGTTTATTGTTAATCAGAGTCTAAATTGGGAATTGTTTAATAGTGTTAATTGAATTGGTTCTCTGTGGATCGACCCTTACTAACTACAACTAGTTGTAAGGTTTTTATTTTCTGGTGGGCCTGACAACTGATTTTTATCTTAATTTTAATCACTACATCCGCACACATCAAATCCTATGTGTTTGATGCAGAGATTTCTGTTAATCATAAATTAACTAATTAATTAAATTCATATGCATGTTTGTGATCGATGACAAACCAACTAGATTTCTGTCGGTTTCTTGGATTGGTCGCTTTGCAAATTAATTTTTCTTTAATTATTATGTTTACATTCTATATACATATTCCCCCCTTCTTTGACCTTGATTTGATTTGATTGATACATTGATCCTCGAGAAATGACTTAATTCATTGCTTTGTGCTACAAGTTATCGATAGAACTAGAATATTGTTATTTGGTTGAGTTTGGCACTCGAATCAAATTTGGTGCCATTGTCGGGAATCATTAGGTGCTAATTAATCATATCAAAACTTTCATTAACCCCCTAACCCCTTTTCTTCTGTGTTTTGGTGGTTTTTAGGTGAAAATAGGTGATTTCAAGTCTTTTTGTTGAGTTTTGTACGAACAAACATGCTCAAAATAAGCTGAGACTTAGTCAGTTGAAGGAAAATGGCCTAATAAACAATGCTCACAATGTTACTATGACGTCACCCTTGGTTTTCCTAGATAACGTTTAGACCACTTTTTTAATTTTTTAAGATTTTTTATTTTATTGTTTAGTAGTATTTTTTACTAGTTTTCACCGCCTGGAAGTCCCATAATTTTTAAAAATATATAGATATAGTTTCTGTTGAGTTTTTATGTGATTTTTACCATTGCTTTGTGTTTTGAGTCAATTTTGACTCCCTATAGTGCTATCTGATGCAAGACTAGGTTTTTTGATAGTCATATACTTGACATTGATCCTGAAATTGAAAAAACCTTGCATGTATTGAATAGGGCTCGTAGCATTAGTGAAAGAATAACATTTGAGGTTAAGACTAACATTGAATTTGAAACTAAAGGTGAGCATATAGATAACACTACACTTATGGCTAATAACATGCAAAATAGGACCTTAAAGGAACTAGTTACACCTGATGTGAACTATAAACCATTGTGTATTCAATATTCTAATTTGGATGCTAATTTTGAACTTAAATATGGTTTAATTTACTTGCTGCCTAAGTTTCATGGCCTTGTAGGAGAGGATCCTCACAAACAGTTAAAGGAGTTCTATGTGGTCTGCTCCACCACGAAACCACAAGGAATTGCAAAGTAATACATCAAGTCGAGAGCCTTTCCCTTTTCATTAGATGGTATAGCCAAGGACTAGTCATACTACTTGCAACTGAGAGCTATCACTTGCTGGAATGACATGAAAAGACTATTTCTAGATAAGTTTTCCCCTACCTCAAGAGCTGCTGCAATATGAAAATATATATGTGGGATTAGACAGATGAGTGGTGAGACCTTGAATGAATATTGAGAGAGATTCAAGAAATTATGCGCAAGCTGTCCACACCACCATATTAGTGATCAACTATTGACCTAATACTTTTATGAAGGCTTGTTCCCAATGGATAGAAGCATGATGGATGCTACGAGTGGAGGTGCCTTAGTTGACAAAACCCCAACTGCTGCCAGAGACTTGATTACAAACATGGCTGCCAACTCACAACAATTTGGTACCAGAATGATAACTCCAACCAGAGGAGTCAATGAAGTCCATCTTTCTAATGCTGATCAACAAAGACTAAAACATAGACTTGATGAATTGACCTCTTTAATGAGACAATTGGCAGTAGAGGGGCATTAACCATTTGTTCAAGGACTAGCTCGAGTGTGCAATATCTGTTTTTGTCCTTCACACCCCACAGATGCATGCCTTACACTTTAGAATGATAGTTCTGCATTCCAAGTCCAATTTGTTACTGTAGTAGATATCTTTCCTATTAAACCATAATTCCAGTAGAAGTAACAAGGATATGATCCATTCTCGAACACTTATAATTCTAGCTGGAAAGATCATTCTAAATTGAGATATAGGAATGCAGTACCACAGTAGTAGTGATAATCACATATTTTATACATTAATAAACCCTTATTTTTAGTCATTTACACTCTCTATGTACTTAATTGATTGAGTTTGGTTATGTTTTGTAAGTTTGGACTCAAATTAGACTTAATTGATTTTTCTAGCATTATTTGGGTCTTACATTGTTTCTGTATTTATGTCATACCTTGAGTTTTAGATGTGTAAAAATTATGTATCTTATCTTGTAGGAAAGATAAGAGAGAGCTCTACAACTTTCATGAGAGCTCCAGGTAAAATATGGACATCTAGAGGAGCTAAATGGGCTTGGAAATCAGAACACAAGTTTTGTGATTGGAACCTGAATAGTGTGCAGTAATCAGAGCATAACTCGAGCTATAGGAAGTTTCTTGGGCTGAAATTTGGAGAATTAAAAGTTAATACCCATATCTATAACTTTCATGAGAATATAAGAGTTTATTCAGACAGCTTAGAGGTGATATTGGGTCTGGAAGTCAAAACAGAGGTGCTGAAACTGGACCTGAATAGTTTGCAGTAATTAGGTCATATCTTGAGCTATAAGACGAATTTTTGGATGATCTTGGTGGCATTCGAAAGCTAAAACAAAATCCTACAATTTTTATGAAGACCATATTGCTTCATTCTGATGGCATCCATGAGATCAACACTGAATGATTTTAGAGACAAAGAATCTCAATAATTTTCCACTCACCAACTCACCATTTGGCACCACTCATCCACCTACTCCTCACCTACTCTTAATCAGCTCCCTTGTCATTTTGTATCTCTAATCCTCTATAAAAGGCTCCATTGGCTGATCATTTGGGGGACTTTGGTGTTAGGCTTAGTTTTTAGAAGTTATGGTTATGTTTGTTTATTGTTTTCCTTTGTTGTAATTTTCTCTTGCTCTATATTAAAGCTATGTTCACCTTTCTCTTCTTCTCTCTTTCTTTCTTCTTGTCTATGAGTAACTAAATCTTCATCTTACTTGGGTAAAAGAGTGAAGTTCTTGGTAATGAAATAAGGTTAGATTATTCTATTTCTTGTGCTTAAATGATATATTATCAAATAGACATTATATGTGTTGTATTTTGTTTCCAATCAATTTAGAAACCTTCTTTGTATAATGGAGTTCTTGATTTATTGTAGATAATAGGATTGGTACAGTGAATGCTTGAACTCATTTACAAATGTTAGTAGATAATTAAAGGAATCATAATATGATTGCATATATAATTAAACTTTGAATGTTATATTTTTCGATTGGAACCTTCATTGTGTATGGATTTCAATTGAGTTATAAGGAGAAATAATCTTGCCTTTAATTTATTACCAAGAATCAATCTCCTAACCTAAGCAAGTTCTTAAATTTAATTGTGAACAAGTTTTATTATTTTTATTATTGTGACAAATCCTTTTTCTTACCTCAAATAATTTCTCTTCATCAATTCCCTGTGGATCGACCTCGGACTCCTGAGAATTTATTACTTGAGACAACTTGCACTTGGTTTGCATCCTTTAAATCCCGCATCAAGTTTTTGGCGCCGTTGCCGGGGACTTGATTTGAAGTTTTAATTTATTGAGATTCTTTTTCTTTAATAAAATCTATTCTCTCTTCTCCCTCACCGGAGCAAAAGATCGGCTTGCCGATCCTTCGGTTTCTTTACTAACTCTCTAACTTTCTAACTATCTAACTTACTAACTTACTAACTTGCTAACCTACTAACTTGCTAACATATTAACTTTCTAACTTTTATATTTATGTCATTTATTTATATTTACTAACTTTTAATTTATGTTATTTATTTTTTGTTTACTAACTTTTATTTTCTTCTCTCTAACTTTTAATTTACATCATTTAATTTTTGCTCTCTAACTTTTTAGTTTTTGTTATTTATTATTGCTTTCTAATATAATGAAATAATCTTTCTTCTTCTCTTTTTTTCGCTGGCTCTGGTGGGGCTCTCTCCTCTCTCTCCGTTTTCATATTTTAAATTTATTTTTTGTAATTTACTTTCTTCACTTTACTTTTTATACTTTATTTTCTTTCTCGTATTTTACTTTCTAATTATTAACTTTCTAACTTACTAATTATTAACTCTCTAATTATCTAACTTTTTACTTCTTAATATTTATTGGGTGGTTAGTTTATACCATATCCTTATTAATATTTAACAGCTGGTGTAAACTGCCGACTTGTACATTATTTTTTTCCATTTTAAGTCATTTATTTATGCTTAATTGGTATCGTGATTTAAATTCTGGTCGTTTAGTTAAAATTAATCCTGGTACTTTATATATTAATTTGTTTGATTCACAATCACACATAATTGACATAATTGCTAAAAATGAAAGTGTACATGATGAAAATGAAAATCAACAGTTGTGAACCATGCGTGAATATTTGCAACCACCTCGAAATTCTAGTCCATCATGTTTTATCTTTTCACTCAATGCCAATAATTTTAGATTCAAGCTAGGTATGATTTCTTTACTTCCTAATTTTCATGGTTTAGAGTCTGAAAGCCCATATTTACATATGAAAGAATTTAAGGAAGTATGTATTGCTTTCAATGACCAAAATTGCATTGAAGAGATTATTAAACTTAAATTGTTTCCTTTTTCTTTAAAAGATAAAGCAAAATCTTGGCTTAACACTTTGAAACCAAAATCAATTAGCACATGGCAAGAAATGCAAGGTGAGTTCTTAAAGAAATTTTTTCTAACACATAAAACCAATGCTATGAAAAGACAAATCCAATTTTTTTCCCAAAATTCAAATGAAGCATATTTTCAATGTTGGGAACAGTTTAAAGATTTGTTAAATTCTTGCCCACATCATAGTTTTGAAAAATGGCGCACTATAAGCTTCTTTTATGAAGGTTTAACACCTGAAATCAAATAATTTATGGAAACAATGTGCAATGGTGAGTTTCTTGATAAAGAACCTGATGAAGCTTTAGACTATTTAAACCAGCTAGCTGAAAATTCTCAATCTTGGCATAGTACTAATGTGGCATCCTAGGGCTGACGAGGGCGGGGAGTGGTCGCCAGTGCTAATTAAAAGCATCAATAAGCATCTCCTGGCAGTGCTTCTAGGCGAAGGTCCCATGAATGAACTGAATACGCATCGTAATGAGAGGGATTCAGAGACTATGCAAGTGTGGGACTGCATAGTTGAGGATGACTTAAAGGAATTGATTAGGTGTAGCCATATCAACAAGTTGTAACTTTTTTTTTGGAGCCTAGAATATAAGAACTTTATGGGTAAGCGTGCTTGACCTGGAGCAATTGTGGGATGGGTGACCTCATGGGAAGTTTCCTAGGATGCGTGTGAGTGAGGACAAAGCACGCTGAAAAGACCCATGTTGGTTTGTGGAGACACTTGTCAATCCTGCAGGCAGTCCCGAGATGTTACAGATGGTATCAGATATGGGACTTCTCCCAGTACGGTGTGGTTCGGGGACGAACTAAGCCGAAGTTGGTGGGCATGTGGCGTCCCGGGACCGATGAGGGCGGGGAGTGGTCGTCGGTGCTAATTGAAAGCATCAATAAGCGTCTCCTGGCAATGCTTCTAGGTGAAGGGTCCCATGAATAAACTGAATACGCACTGGAATGAGAGTGATTCAGAGACTATGCAGGTATGGGACTGCATAGTTGAGGATGACTTAAAGGAATTGATTAGGCGTAGCCATATCAACAAGTTGCAACATCTTTTCGGGAGCCTAGAACATATGAACTCCATGGTTAAGCATGTTTGACTTGGAGCAATTGTGGGATGGGTGACCTCCTGGGAAGGTTCTTAGGATGCGTGTGAGTTTGGACAAAGCATGCTGAAAAGACCCATGTTGGTTTGTGGAGACACTTGTCAATCCTGCAGGCAGTCCTGAGATGTTACAAATTGCATGAACATTTCTTTCAATGCTAGCTTCCTTTCTTGCATAGGTGGCCTTGTTTGCGATGAGAAATCAGGAGGATACAATGGTCTTTCATTTCCAGTAGATGAAGATGCTGGCCCTTGGCTATCCCTCCATGAAAAATTAGGGTAGTTTCTCTACCCAGGATTATGTTGTTGTGAGTAAGGGTTGTTCTGAGTTCGACGATAGTTTCCGGTATATTGAACACTCTCAAAAGTAGATGGACAACTATCGTTGGCATGATTATTTCCACATCAGTCACACAGCACGAAGGGGCTTTGATTAGGGCATGTACCCAAACTATCAAACTTGTTTGCTAATGATGCCACCTGAGCCGACAAAGATGTAAGTGCATCAATATCAAGAACTCCAACTATCTTCCTTTGAGTGTTTCTTGCTGAAGGCCATTGGTAGTTGTTGGCGGCCAATTTTTTGAACAGTTGGTATGCTTCATCGAAAGATTTACTCAATAATGAACCACCTGCAGAAGCATCCACAATTGGACGATGACGAGGTAGTAGACCTTTGTGAAAAGAGTAAATCTGGTGCCACGGAGGACACCTTCTAAGCGGATCCTTGTACCTCTCCCAAGCTTCATACAAGGATTCAGATTCTGACTGGGTGAATGAAGTGATGTCATTCACCAACCCAGCAGTCTTAGTCGAAGGAAAGTATTTGTTGAGAAATTTTAGCACATATCCGCCTATGTAGTTATAGATCCCGCAGGTAGAGACTACAACCAACTCTTGACTTGATCTCTGAGAAAGAAAGGGAAGAGCCTGAGGCGAATGACATCTTCTGATACTCTATTATGCCTAAAGGTGTCGCAGATCTCTAGAAAGTTTGACAAATGTGCATTGGGATCTTCATTTAGTAAACCACCAAATTGTACAGATGTCTGAATTATTTGGATAATGGTTGGCTTGATCTCAAAATTATTTGCGCGGATGGGAGACCATCTGATACTTGATTAGAGATTTTCCATTTGAGGGTTAGCAAACTCCCTCAGAGGCCTCGTATGATTGTTGTTTTCCATCATTGATGGTACCATATTCACAAAAGAATAAAATATTAAATCAAAATGCAATAAAAGAAAAGACTTGAATTAGAATTAATAAAGCTCGATATCAGTATTAGCACTATAGAAACTAGTCATACTCCCCGTCAATGGCACCAAAAACTTGTTCTCAGTTTTACCCAACCTTGAATTGGTGGATAACCCCTTTTGCTAACTGCAAATGCACGGGTCGCTCAAGTAATAAAAATGAAGAGTAGAGATCGTTCCCACGAGGAATATGGTTACTTTCTAATGTTAAATATTAACCTATAGCTTAACTAATTCTATTTAAGCAAACGTTGGAAAATGGGATGATTAATTAAACTACAAAGCATAAAGAAAATATAAAGATATGGTTGAGAGAATAGGGAATCCTTTTTCACTCCATACTTCAATTAATAACATGCAATCCATTCAAGCAATACATACGATTAGATTAGGTTAGCCTGAGAAACTAACTTAGGTAAAAGCCTATGTCTAGACTGATTAACTTATATCATTTACCTATTTCACTATGTGTCCATGAGAACTAGAGGAAACAACAAGCATTAAGATTGATTCTCAATTATGACTATACATGGCTAAGAGGTATATGTCTATCCTATTAGCGAATCAATCTACCCCGCCATTGGAATGAAATCGAACAAACATTTACCATATATATTATCTAAAACCCGAAGTCCTATGTCTAGGCTCATTAGATTTCATCAAATCACCTATATACTGATCAAACAAGTAAAAGCATTAAGCACATTATGATAAAATAGAACCCAAATCATTCATATAGGCTCAAAAGAGTACAAATCAATTAATATTCATAGGGGGATCCAAAGAATACCCTATACACAGCTTAGCTACTCATTGAATACGAAAATTTATTACAAAATTCATATTCAAGATAAAGGGAAGAGAGAAAGAAGAAAGAATAGAAGATAAAGCCCAATGAGGTGAGCCTTGAAGCTTGAATCTCCCTCCAAGATGAAGAAAACCTCTAATCTAGGCTCCTTCTACTCTCTTTCAGTATATAAATGAAGATCTAGCTGCTAGATTCTCAGAGAGGCAAAAGCCCAAGAAGTTTTTGAGAGAAAAAAATAGAAGAGAGAGAGAGAGCAGAAATCTGTGTAGAAAGTATTTATAGGCCCACAGATTTTGCACTTCACGTTGCGGTGTTACACAAATCGCGCCACGGCTCACAAAAATTAGGGCACCTGCGCCGCAGCGTTCACTTCCTTGCGCTGTGACGTTAAAGCTGTTAGGAATTACAGATAAGAATCACACAACAGAATAATAAAATTCCCTCACATGATCCATGAGAAAAAGCCATAATCCGAGTTTTAAAATGTTTACCTCTTGAAGCGTGATAAACACAAGCGATGTGAATCACCAACACCATAATAGTGATGATGTCTCTGCGGTATCCACACGAACAGACTTACAAAATGTCTAACATCCGCAGTCTTGGAGTCTGGCCTCTATACAACAGTGCTAGCTGTGAAGAAAAGAGAAGGAAACATGTCAATCTCTGACACACTTTCTGTAGGTGCGGCTAGGGTTCTGTAATATCTTACTAGTAGCCCCCTTAGTAGTACTATTTATAATAGTGGTTGCCTTAAGTGAGTGTGAGTAGTAGCAAGGTAAGCTGTGCAACCCTAGACTCATTTGTTATGAGTTAGGCCCACAATTGAATAGGAGTCTAACTTGGATTCTTATTGCTCCAATTTAGTCTACTCTAAGTGTGCGACCCTGCAGGTTCTCATGATGTTGGTGGTAATATTAAAATCTCATTTTAATATTACAAACAACGAACGATATATAGCAACACATCGCTACTACCCAAGTAATGAGAATGTTGGTAATTTGACATAACCTATCAGTGACCAATGTTACTGTGTAGTTTAGTCCCTTTGTCCAGATATCTGGATTGAACACAAGGCATGGAATATGTCACCCTTGTTTAGTTCAATCTTCAGTTTCTTGATTCTCGAGTAGACATAGTAATAACAAATGAGATCAATATCTCATATTGACTCATTTGAGCATAGCCATGCATTTTGTAATCTCACTCAATCAGGGCCCCCGAAGATATCACTCCTATTATATAGGAGGGACAAATCTCATCTAGGTCACTCACATCCCTCCACATGAATCGTGGTATGTCTAATAACTAACTTTATAATCATCTTGTTACAAATGACATTTGATGGCATTAAAACACACAACTCCTCATGTAAGAATCGTAGTGATTTTAGGTCTAAGGACCACATACACCATTATCACTATGAGAATCGCTTATGACACTCACGTAACGATCCACGTAGCGTTCTCATAGCAGGTCTGTGCAATACATCATTACTCTAATATGTATCCATGTGAAGACTTGATATCTCATATCCATGACCCGTGAGATTTGGTCATTAGTCTACGCACATATTAGTCTCAATGCATTATTGTTGTCCTAATTAATAATAATACTTGACTAGGGATATTTAAGAATAGTATTTTATCTAATAGGATCTCACGATCAAGTCATCCACTTGATGTCCTATAGTATCAAACTTACTATTCTAAGGATTTTATTATGTTTATCAGAAAAGAACACAATAAATGAAATGCCTCATATATTAAAAATAACATAATATAATGTATGTAAACACAAACAAAATGTATTGACCCCTAGGGCATACACCAACAAAAGCCTCAGGTTATCAGGGTGCACTGGCAAAGAGCAGAACACCGCAGCGTAAGCATACCAACGCTGCGGCGTGATGTACTGGAGCTTGTCTTGTGATTTCTCTTCTAATGCAGGGTTTTGGCTTGCATGGAGTTAGTTGTTTTGGGCTCATCCTGCAATTGAAAAATCAACTAGTCAAATGCAAATGTAATCAAACTCAATCCATTCAAAGATTAGGAAGCATTTTAGCAAGATTGGCAAGGAAGACATCAACATGGATTTTTCATGAAAATGGAGCCAAAGTCTTCTAACAACACTTAACAACAAGGACAAAGCAATCAATAGTGCATAGTAAAAAGGGCACAAATAACTATATTCTATGAAGTTATCACCATTGTCACAAAACTAACTTATGCTAAGAAGATTGTGTTCTAACCTTTTGCTAATACACAATATCTACAATAATAGAGTTTTTCTTACCAATTTTACCTATCCCTCTTATTTTTTCCTTGCTATTGTCTTCAAATGTGACTTCACCTCCATCTTTGTCCTTAAGAATAGGAATTTGCTTTTGTCCCCAATTATATGCCTTGAACACCCACTGTTTAAGTATCATCTATTCTTTTTCATTTTTGTGATTAGGAAAACTTGCATGAGAGGGTATCATGCCTTTAGGTACTAAAAATTTCTTGGGTTCTTTCATGTTAGATGGTTGGACCTTTTATGACTTATTTTTGTCGTAGCACTTGAAGCTTTATGTCCAACCTTGCCACAACAAAAACACACCATTTCAGTCTTCTTAGCAGCCACAAAAAAGTTCTTATACAACTTTTGTTTTGCCTCTCTCTTGTATCATAGTCCAACTTTGTCAAAGACACATTGTTGGCTTCCAAAAAGCCTTTCAAGATTTTTGGTACCAATGACAAACTTGGATAGGCCATTGGTTAGTATTTCTATCTTCCCTTTCAACAACACATTCTCTTCTAACACTTGAGAGAGTTGTTGAGAAGGTTGGTGAGAAGGTTCAACCTTCTGAGACTGTGCTGCCAATTATATATTCAGTCTTACTAAGGATCTAGTCCTCTTGCTTAAAGCTTCATTGTCTCTTTTTAGTGAATCATTTTTTTTCAACTTAGTCATTTTGTCTTTAAGAATAATGTAGTTTTGAGCTAAGAAGTTTGAATCAGAAAGGTTATCAAAAGCTGTTTTGAGATCATCATAAGAGGGTTTAGAGAGTTCAGTATCTGATACTTCATCACCACTTTCTTAATCTCTGGCAACTAAGCATAGATTTGCAACTTCCTCTTCATCTCCCTCACTTGATAAGTCATCAAGATCATCCCATGTTGCCATCATTCCCTTCTTCGTTGAGGACTTCTTAGGTTCTTTCTTCAAAAGTGGGAATTCAAATTTAAAGTGACCAGGTTTCTTGCTTTCATAGCACACTATCTAATTTTTATTGTTGCTTTCAAATTTTCCCTTTTTGATGTTATCTTCTAGATATGAAATAGAACTTATCTTCATCAAAGTCATCATCTTCGCTCTCCTCCTTTGATTATGTTCTAGAGCTTAGAGAGCTTTAAGAAGGATAGTAAGTGAGTTACTGACTGCCTTGTGGGTGGACATGAGAGTAATGCACTTTCTTTTTCTTGGTGCATCTTTTTCCATTTCAGCTAGCTCTTGCTTATGCACTTTCAAGGATCCCAACAGCTTATTCAACCTTAAAACTAATAAGTCTTTGGCTTCGTGGGTGGCAGTCACCTTGGGTCTCCACACCATAGGCAAGCTTCTCAACAACTTTCTCACATGCTCTTGATTAGAGTAGGTCTTCCTAAGAGACTTAAAATCATTCATAATCACTGTGAATCTAGCAAATGTAACATCTTCCCTAACCTAATAGTCCTAATCAGGGTTATAGTAGCTAAATAACATTGGCATAAGTTATTTGTTCATTTTGGTATTTGGATTAGTTTGAACATAATTCTATAACACTAAATGTGAATAATAGCTTATAAAAGCTCATAATTCAGCATTAACAATTGAGACGATAGAAATAAATATGAAAAATTTATCTCTAGGTTGTAAATAATTGGAATGAGCTATAGTAAATTTTGAAAAATCAAATGAATTAGTTTGACTTTTTTATTCACACTGGATGAGTGTTTAAAGGCCAAATTAAACAGAAAAATAGCTCAGAAGATCATAAGATTATGAAAAGATGCTAAATAGAAGATAAATGTTATTCTGAGAATGAATACAGGTTAAAGTGGATGCCTATAAGCCTCTTAGCTTAACTCCTTTGGTTTATCTTAACCTAGGGAAGAATAATGAAGCTTAACAGCTGACAAAGATGTATAAGGATAGTTGTTGAATGATGAAATTGAAAATTGAATGAAATCCTAGAATTTTCTAAAATACCTATGAAGGTTAGAAAACTCATCAATGGAAGATTAGAATATCCTTAAGGGATACAATATTTCCAATTATCCATCTGCATTCTTATTGTAACACCCCTTTGGAGGATGTCACACATAAAAGAAAATAAAATAAATAGAAATAAAATCTACCCAAGTTGCGGAACATTTGATAAATATTATTACGGGTTGTAAAATAATTCCTGATAGACAGAAATATGTAATAAAAAGTTAATGCGGAAAATACGAAATAAAAAAAAAAACATCATCACTAATAATATACATATGGTTAAGTTATAAACTATACAAATAATTTACAACTAAGACTACTACTATTTAAACGAAAACAATAAAGAAAGCAATAAAAGAGTTAATATATACGTACATAGTTGACGCGCCCAAAAAAAAAAAACATCATGGTTATCTAATCCTTAGATGGATCACTCTCGGTCGAAAATGATCATCGGGAGATAGATATCCGATGTCTCGACACACGGCGATAACGGGATCGCGCGGTCGACACGATGCTTATCTCACTAGGCTCGGGGTTTTCAAAGACCCCAATAACGCCTAATGGATAAGGGTAACTCTAAGTGCGAAATAATGTCGTCGTCGCAATCGGATCTCCATCAAACGATGACGTAGAATCACGGTCATACGTCCAAAGATAGGTAACGAAGCACGATCTCCTCGTAAATGCCAAGCCGATCACCTCCATGGAATATCGGCTCTATGAATCCCAAAAATGCGGGCGTCGCCATCCCCACACAATCAATCCGGAGGGTATGGATGATCGGATGGTTCTTGCTCGTAAAACGATCGTCGGCTTGTCGACCTTCCTCTTCCTCGTGGTACACGATCTCAAGAGGTTGTTCCTCTTCTTCCTCTTCAAACTCTTTACCGCATAAAATAAATAGACAATAGACACATACAATAAAGAGGTAAGACAACATAAAATCATCACAACATGGCAAATAAGAAGACGACAATTAACTACTACACGCTTTATACAATACGAAGAAACTATAACAAGAATACATATTAAATATCCTAGTGTTTTCGAACATCACGGATATAACACAAATAAAGAAATTCACACGTATAAATCAATTTCACGGATAAACTAAGATAAGAAATAGACAACTAACATAAAAATTATCGATAAATACAAATAGAGAAAATGTAAAAACATCCAAGATGTTACCGATAAAGATAAATAGAGAAAAATGGAATATTATCCAAGATATACTCAAATACACCAAAACACAACCCTACTCCATGGAGCTAAACCCAAACAGATATCGAGAGAATGACTTGCAAAATCTATTAGTACCACGGCTGCCCAACCAACTATTACGCGATCACACGTTGCGTCAATAGCCTACGACACCGGTAATCCACCATCCAGCGTAGTATAGTTCACGATCTCCCGTTGTGGCACTATAGGCAATGTACTACTAGATTTTACAAACCTCGATTAAATATAGTGAATGTCGAGTACATTAGTGTGCTATCGGTTTACCACGGCCCAGTGAGCTACCAACTCGTCACATGTGGGATCCCGTACACTAAAGTCTCCAAGTTTATTAGAACAATAAACTACACTACACTTATCGCATCGACAACACGATGTGATTCGTCTCACAACCCAAAACACCAAAAATCGGTATAAAGACAAAACATAATTCCAAATATATGAAATTACGAAAATGCCCTTAAGATAAAAATATATGCCCTCAATGGCGTAAAAGCACAGACGGGTTCACTTTTTCCCGACAAATAAATAACCTTAAAAACTCAGACGGGTTCACATTTTCCCGACAAAAAAAATAAATACGGTAACGGTCAATCGCGTAGAAATTTTATCGCGTTTTTGTCTCGTCGTTTTACAAACGTTTAAAAATCGGGTAAAGATTATTTTTCTGTTTTTAAAATCGCGTAGCATTTTTAATACGTTTTCTCAATCGCGTAGGATTTTTAAATCATTTTCTTATTCGAATGCCTTTAAAATTACCATTTAAACAGATAGAAATAATATTTAGTACATTTAAACTACGTAGAATAATTTTTCATACCGTATACTGTCATTAGGATATTTTTACTATCTTATAGGTTCATTTTTACTAAAAATTGACAAGATTTTGTTTAGAAACTTATAATAATGATTTTCTAAATTTTCCATAAAATTTCTATTTACCTAATTTTTAACCATTTCATTAAATTCTTTTTGAAATCTCTAACATGCTTCAAAACCAAAAGTGAGCTATATGTTAGAAAATTTCTTAACATTACTGTATTTCCTTCCTAATGATAAAATTATGAATTTTAACCCTTTAGACTTACTTCTAATCAATTGGTTCCTTCATAAATCATTATAGAAAATTTCTTCTTAACTTGTATTGTTTCTTTTTAATTGAAAAAGGTTTAGAAACAAATTTTTTTAAAAATCATGAATTCCTATAGTGGCATGTTGGCCGAATTTTATAAAACTTTTGCATTTGATTTCCAAAATGTCTTTCACCTTTTAAATCATATCAAATGTATTCTATAGTCTAAGTTCATTAAATCATTTTAGAAAATAGTTATCTATAGTCAATTTAATCCTTTAGGCATGTTGGCCCAAAATACTAAGTTTGTACCATTTGATTTCTAAATGCATTTTTCTTTGATCAAATCAATTAGAAACTTTCTTGATTCTCCTAGGTTAATTAAGCTACACTTTAGGAAAAATCAAGAGAACATTTTGGTCCTCCAAACTTGTCATTGCCGTGAGCTATTGGATGTGCTCTTTGGAACACTCATGCAAATTTACACATGTTATTCACATCCTAAACCTTATCATACAATTCTAACACATGCATTTATATCTCTAACACATGCAAAATATTTCTAACACATGCAAAATATTTCTAACACATAAACCTAATTTAAAGCTTATAGACATACAATCAAAAGCTATTAGACATGCAAAATTATTACAATTACCAAATAAGAAAGCTACTAACACATAACACTTAAGCTACTAGCAATCACAAAAATTAACAAATACACATCAATAAACACACCACCACCGAATCCTTATGGATTCTACAAACAACTCATCTTCTTACCACCATCAAGGGATGATAAGAATTGTCTTCCTCTTACCTTAAATGAAGACAAAAAGCTTGCTTTCTCACCTCCTAGGTCACGGTTTTCACTCCACCAAACACCTAAAAATTTCAAACAAAACCTACATGTTACTAACCATGAAAAAGAAGCTAAACCATGGAAAAATCATGGCTTAGAACTTTGAAAAAGAAGAGAGAAAAGAAAAGTATGAAATTTCACCTTCTAGGTAAAACTTCCAAGGTTGGTTTCCAAGCTTTAGATGGAAGAATTTGAAGAAACTCCCAACTACAAAGGTTCTTAGAATGGTGTTTAGGTTAAGGAAACTTGGTTAGAAAAATTTTTGGATGGTTGGATGGTTAGGAAATGAGCTTGGCGAATATGGTGAAGAAAATGGGCAAGAATGGTGGCTAGGGTTCTTGATGAGAGAGAAGAGAGAAAAGTGATGAAGACAAAGTGATTTTTGGTCCTTCCTCCTTCACTTGGCCGTAGCTCTCTAAGGGCATGCAAGGTGGCTCCTTGCTTGGCTTCATCCAAGCCATTGGATGAATCAAAGGCTAAGATTAAGCCTTGGTGAGCAAGCCTAATTCTCATTGGTTGGTTCCCTGGTGACTCACATGGCTTAGTCACACTTTGCGTAATAAATGCTCACTGAGTCACTAGTCGAGTCACTGTTCGAAAGTTCTACGACTTACGGTGATTAACTAAGCTACCGATCTAACCGTTTCGCTAATTGTGGGTCCCGCAAAATATTTCCTGGGTCCACTGTCACTAAAACATACTTGACTAATAAAATAATATTATAATAATATAAAATTATTTTATTTGACGATTAAATCCTAAAAATTAAAAGATTATTTTTAGTCTCATTCAATCGGGTTAAGTAAGATCCCCCAATTCTAAATAATCAAATAAGATTTTCCCGCCCGGAAAATATTATTTTCCCTCCGAGCAAATCACACAAAAAGTTCATATAAAATCACGAGACGGTATTTTCTCGGCACTAAATCAAGAAGAAAACAATTAAAAACAGACAAAAACAGAGAAAACAAGATGCGTTCGGGACGTAACGGTCATTTTCCCATTTTTTCCCACAACGTAGGTAATCGTCCAAAACGTTCAAATAAAATATCCAGAAGATTATTTAGCTGTATATCTTTCAAAAAATTAATACAAGAGGCTTCGAAAAATTTTTATTTTACCGTCTCGAAACAAACTACGTAAAACGATCAAATAAAATTTGAACCTGTATTATCGTAGTTGTTTTCATACAAAATTCAAGAACAGAAAAACAGGGACACCGCGGTCATTCATACAAAAGCATGAAAAACAGAAAACAGTACATTCAGAATATTTTCTAAAAATTGGGGCGTTACAACACTCCCCAACAAATAAAAATTTCGTCCTCGAAATTCGATGTTCATCCGAACAAATGAGGATACTGATCCTTCATTTTATCTTCCAGTTCCCAAGTAGCTTCACCCGTCACATCATTCCATATAACTTTCACCAGCTCGATCATCTTCCCTCGAAGCTGCTTTACCTTTCTGTCCTCTATCCTGACAGGTAAAGTTTCGTAAGTCAAATTCTCCTTTAATCAGTACGTCATCCGATTTGTATAACATGTGTCGGATCTGCATATACTTCCGAATCGAGACACATGAAACACGTCATGCAAATTGGATAGAAACGGCGGCAAAGCAATCGATATGCTACGGGACCTACACGTCGGATAATCGATATGGTCCAATGAATTTAGGAGTAAGCTTCTTAGACTTAATTACTCTTCCGACACCGGTCGTAGGAGTAACTCTCGAAACACATGTTCACCCTCCTCAAATTCAAGAGGTCGTCTTCGCTTATCCGCGTAACTCTTTGTCTCGCTTTGCGTCGTCCTCATCTTCTCTTGTATCATCTTGACTTTATCCGTAGTTTGTTGTACAAGCTCCGGTCCAACACCATCATACTTTCTCCATCTTGATACCAAAGATAACGGCGTTCGACATCGTCTTCCATACAATGCTTCATAAGGTGCCATTCCGATGCTTGCGTGAAAACTATTGTTGTAGGTGAATTCTATCAAAGATAAAAATTCATCCCAACTTCCCCGTTGTTCCAAAACACAAGCACGCAATAAATCCTCCAAAGACTGGTATAGTTCTTTCGGTCGGCCCGTCATCCATGGATGATACGCCGAACTCGGTCGTAACATAGTTCCCATAGCTTCTTGCAGACTTCGCCAAAATCTTGACGTAAACCTCGGATCACGATCGAAATTATACTTGTCGGTACACCATGTAGTCGACAATTTCACCGATGTACAACTCGGGTTAATCTTTCCAATGAATATTTGATATTGATCGGTAAGAAATGAGCCGATTTCGTAAGTCTATCGACTATAACCCATATTGCGTCATGACCTCTCTTTGTCTTTGGCAAACCAAGAACGAAATCCATAGAAATGCTTGTCCCATTTCCATTCGGAATCGATAATGGTTGCAACATCCCAATGGTCTTTGGTGTTCAACTTTCGACTTTTGACAAACTAGGCAAGTTGACACGCATCTAACAACATCACCCTTCATTCCATGCCACCGAATAACTTCTTCAAGTCTTGATACATCTTTGTTATGCCTGGATGCATACTCAATAGACTAGTATGGGCATGTTTCACAATATATCTTCTCAACTCTCGATTACGAGGAACACGGACTCTACCCCGAAATCTCGAATTCCATCAGTTCCTTCCTTGAACTCTAGTGTCTCGCCTTGTTTCATTTGCTCCTTATTCCTTGCAAAAATTTATCGGCATTTTGCTTTTCTTTTATGTCTTCCATCACTCACTCGAGATAGTAACCATGCTAATACAGATCTTCCCCGGTTTCAACTCAACAAATGACCACTCATCTCTAAACTGTTCAATGAGTTCCTTTTCCTTGATCATTAGAGCATAAGCACTAATAATTTTCCTGCTCAAAGCATCGGCCACGACATTCGCCTTACCAGGATGGTATAAAAGTTGAAAATCGTAATCGTTCAGAAATTCCAACCACCTTCGCTGCCTCATATTCAGCTCCTTCTGGTCGTACAAGTACTTCAAACTCTTGTGATCACTGAAAATGTTGAACGTTGCTCCATAGAGAAAGTGTCTCCATATCTTCAAAGCAAAAACTACCGCAGCCAATTCTAAATCATGCGTAGGATAATTCTTCTCATGAATCTTCAATTGTCGAGAAGCATACGCCACCACATTCCGGTCTTGCATCAACACGCATCCTAGTCCTTGATAAGAAGCGTCACAATACACATCGAAAGATTTCGTCGAATCTGGTAGGATTAACACCGGCGCAGTTGTTAACCTCTTCTTCAACTCTTGAAAGCTAGCTTCACGTTCCTCTGTCCATTCGAAAGCTTGACTTTTCCTCGTAAGTTGTGTAAGCGGTCCAGCAATCTTGGAAAAACCTTCGATAAACCTCTGATAATAACCAGCAAGTCCAACAAAACTTCGAACTTCTGTTACTGTCTTAGGTCTCTCCCACTGTAAAACAGTCTCCACTTTCGATGGGTCCACCGCTATACCTTCTTTAGAAATTACGTGACCAAGAAATTGAACTTCTTCCAACCAGAACTCACACTTAGACAACTTCGCATACAACTGTTTCTCCCTCAAAATCTGAAGAACAACACTTAGATGTTCAGCATGCTCTTCCTTCGATCTAGAATAGATCAGAATGTCATCGATAAAAACAACGACAAATCTGTCTAGATACGGACGAAATATCCTGTTCATATAATCCATAAATATGGCAGGAGCATTCGTCACCCCGAATGGCATTACCTGATACTCATAATGTCCATAACGAGTTCGAAAAGCGCCGACACGTCTTCCCCTTTTACACGAATGCGGTGATAACCCGATCGTAGATCTATCTTGGAAAATATCACGGCTCCTCTCAATTGATCCATCAAATCGTCGATTCTTGGAAGCGGATATTTATTCTTGATAGTCACCTTGTTCAATTGCCGATAGTCCACACAAAGTCGTGACGTTCCATCCTTCTTCTTGACCAAAAAATCTTGGTGCACCCCATGGGGAAACACTAGGTCGTACAAATTCTTTCTCCAACAGTTCCACCAATTGCTTTTTCAGCTCCTCCAACTCTACCGGCGACATACGATATGGTGCAATTGAGATAGGACCTGCTCCCGTACTACATCAATTGAGAACTCGATCTCCCGCTCGGCGGTAAACCGGTACATCTTCGGGAAAAACATCCTAAAATTCGTTGACAACGGGAATAGTATTCACATCCTTCTCATTCTTAACTTCTAGAGAAGACAATACCGATATCCCTCAAGCTCCATTTCTCAATAAAGACTTGACCTTAACAAAGAAGTTAAGAATCCGACTCTTCTTCCTTAGGAAAAACTATAGTTTTCTTCGCACAATCTATGAGGATATGGTTAGAACATAACCAGTCCATCCCTAATATTACATCTATCTCAATGAGAGGCAAACAAATCAAATCGACCAAAAACAAACGGCCCTTCACAACAATAGGACAATCCAAACAGATCTTAGAAGTAACTACAGGTTTAGCAGGTTGGTGTAGATACATTCAACATAACATTCAGAGAAGACATAGGCAACTTCAACCTTTCCACACAATCATATGCAATAAAAGAGTGTGTAGCACCCGAGTCATACAAGACAGTCAGAAGATTACCTCCAATGTCTCCTTCTCCTGAATAAGATCATCGACTTAGAAGTATCTCAGATCCCACCATTGTATACACTCGTCCTCCGGATCTCGGTTGAGTACTTCCAGATTTTTGCTTTGATTAGCTTTAACATACCGAATGGGTTTCCTCTCCTACCGTGTGGACAATCCTTTGCTATGTGCCCGGGTTGTTTACAATTGAAACAAACCGCACCTTTAATCGTACATTCGGGAGAAATATGACCTTTCTTCCCGCACTTAAAACATGTTGGCGTAACGCCACCCTCCATCCAGCTCCACTACCACTTGCACTTCCACTAACGGATGGTCGTTGAGATTGACTTCTGTTGGCCCGGGTATACGGCTTACGCTAAAACCGATTTGCATTACTACCTCCACCTCTCTCGGAACCTTGTCGGTCCAAAATTCCGATTCCTCGATCTCTAGATGGCTCCAACTCTTCAAGTCGAGCACAAGCATCCACCAAAGCATGAAACCGAGTCATCCTCAAAGATACTACTCCTCGTTTCGGTTCCACCCTTAAACCCGATTCAAACTTCCCGCATCTCCACACATCATCTTGTCGTGTCTCGAGCATAATCCGAGAATTGAGACAAACTCTCAAATTTTGTGGCATACTCATTCACCGTCATATTCCCCGTCGCAAACCAAGAAATTCCATTTCCTTGGCATGCCTAGCACTCGCAGAAAATATTTATCCAGAAAAGTATTAGAAAACACTTCCCCTGGTGATCTCGGTCCCTTCACTTGCAACACTCGGCGGATTCCTCTCCACCAATGTTCTCGCATCTCCTCTCGATGAAAACAAAGATAAGTTACTTTCTTTTCATCATCCGTACATCTCATCCCCTCAAAGATTCTCTCTAAATCTTGCATCCACCGACTCGCTTTCTCCGATCCACCTCGCCTCTAAATTGTGGCGGATTATGACGCCTAAATTCGGATAAATTTAGGGCATCTGTCAGTAGCATCTTGTTGTTGGGCTGCTCTATCACCTCGGCCATCCGCCGCATAGCCTCAAGAAGAACCAACATCGGTCCTCATCTCGATTTACGTTAGCACGTCCTCTACCTCTACTAGCCATCTTCTTTCTTCAAACATAACAAAACAGAGTCGATACATCCTTCTAGATATTTCCGAAAGGATATAAATCACAAACATCACAGAGAATCACACAAAGACAAACAAAAACAGACCCAACCACAACCCCAAAAGACTCTAACTTGGGCTCGATACCAACTAATGTAACACCCTTTGGAGGATGTCACACATAAAAGAAAATAAAATAAATAGAAATAAAATCTACCCAAGTTGCGGAACATTTGATAAATATTATTACGGGTTGTAAAATAATTCCTGATAGACAGAAATATGTAATAAAAAGTTAATGCGGAAAATACGAAATAAAAAAAAACATCATCACTAATAATATACATATGGTTAAGTTATAAACTATACAAATAATTTACAACTAAGACTACTACTATTTAAACGAAAACAGTAAAGAAAGCAATAAAAGAGTTAATATATACAGACATACGCTGACGCGCCCGCAAAAAAAAAAAACATCATGGTTATCTAATCCTCAGATGGATCACTCTCAGTCTGAAAATGATCATCGGGAGATAGATATCCCGGATGTCTCGACACACGGCGATAACGGGATCGCGCAGTCGATACGATGCTTATCTCACTAGGCTCGGGGTTTTCAGCACCCCAATAACGCCTAATGGATAAGGGTAACTCTAAGTGCAGAAATAATGTCGTCGTCGCAATCGGATCTCCATCAAACTGATGACGTAGAATCACGGTCATACGTCCAGCATAGGTAACAGAAGCACGATCTCCTCGTAAATGCCAAGCCAGATCACCTCCATGGAATATCAGCTCTATGAATCCCAAAAATGCAGGCGTCGCCATCCCCCACACAATCAATCCAGAGGGTATGGATGATCGGATGGTTCTTGCTCGTAAAACTGATCGTCGGCTTGCTGACCTTCCTCTTCCTCAGGGTACACGATCTCAAGAGGTTGTTCCTCTTCTTCCTCTTCAAACTCTTTACCGCATAAAATAAATAGACAATAGACACATACAATAAAGAGGTAAGACAACATAAAATCATCACAACATGGCAAATAAGAAGACGACAATTAACTACTACACAGTTTATACAATACGAAGAAACTATAACAGTAATACATATTAAATATCCTAGTGTTTTCAGAACATCACAGATATAACACAAATAAAGAAATTCACACAGATAAATCAATTTCACATATAAACTAAGATAAGAAATAGACAACTAACATAAAAATTATCAGATAAATACAAATAGAGAAAATGTAAAAACATCCAAGATGTTACCAGATAAAGATAAATAGAGAAAAATGGAATATTATCCAAGATATACTCAAATACACCAAAACACAACCCTACTCCATGGAGCTAAACCCAAACAGATATCAGAGAGAATGACTTGCAAAATCTATTAGTACCACGTCTGCCCAACCAACTATTACGCGATCACACGTTGCGTCAATAGCCTACGACACTGGTAATCCACCATCCAGGCGTAGTATAGTTCACAGTCTCCCGTTGTGGCACTATAGGCAATGTACTACTAGACTTTACAAACCTCGATTAAATATAGTGAATGTCGAGTACATTAGTGTGCTATCGGTTTACCACGGCCACGGAGCTACCAACTCGTCCACATGTGGGATCCCGTACACTAAAGTCTCCAAGTTTATTAGAACAATAAACTACACTACACTTATCGCATCGACAACACGATGTGATTCGTCTCACAACCCAAAACACCAAAAATCGGTATAAAGACAAAACATAATTCCAAATATATGAAATTACGAAAATGCCCTTAAGATAAAAATATATGCCCTCAATGGCGTAAAAGCTCAGACGGGTTCACTTTTTCCCGACAAATAAATAACCTCAAAACCATACGGGTTCACATTTTCCCGACAAATAAAAAATAAATACTGTAACGGTCAATCGCGTAGAAATTTTATCGCGTTTTGAAATCTCGTCGTTTTTACAAACGTTTAAAAATCGGGTAAAGATTATTTTTCTGTTTTTAAAATCGCGTAGCATTTTTAATACGTTTTCTCAATCGCGTAGGATTTTTAAATCATTTTCTTATTCGAATGCCTTTAAAATTACCATTTAAACAGATAGAAATAATATTTAGTACATTTAAACTACGTAGAATAATTTTTCATACCGTATAATCTTGTCATTAGGATATTTTTACTATCTTATAGGTTCATTTTTACTAAAAATTGACAAGATTTTGTTTAGAAACTTATAATAATGATTTTCTAAATTTTCCATAAAATTTCTATTTACCTAATTTTTAACCATTTCATTAAATTCTTTTTGAAATCTCTAACATGCTTCAAAACCAAAAGTGAGCTATATGTTAGAAAATTTCTTAACATTACTGTATTTCCTTCCTAATGATAAAATTATGAATTTTAACCCTTTAGACTTACTTCTAATCAATTGGTTCCTTCATAAATCATTATAGAAAATTTCTTCTTAACTTGTATTGTTTCTTTTTAATTGAAAAAAGTTTAGAAACAAGTTTTTTAAAAATCATGAATTCCTATAGTGGCATGTTGGCGAATTTTATAAAACTTTTGCATTTGATTTCCAAAATGTCTTTCACCTTTTAAATCATATCAAATGTATTCTATAGTCTAAGTTCATTAAATCATTTTAGAAAATAGTTATCTATAGTCAATTTAATCCTTTAGGCATGTTGGCCCAAAATACTAAGTTTGTACCATTTGATTTCTAAATGCATTTTTCTTTGATCAAATCAATTAGAAACTTTCTTGATTCTCCTAGGTTAATTAAGCTACACTTTAGGAAAAATCAAGAGAACATTTTGGTCCTCCAAACTTGTCATTGCCGTGAGCTATTGGATGTGCTCTTTGGAACACTCATGCAAATTTACACATGTTATTCACATCCTAAACCTTATCATACAATTCTAACACATGCATTTATATCTCTAACACATGCAAAATATTTCTAACACATGCAAAATATTTCTAACACATAAACCTAATTTAAAGCTTATAGACATACAATCAAAAGCTATTAGACATGCAAAATTATTACAATTACCAAATAAGAAAGCTACTAACACATAACACTTAAGCTACTAGCAATCACAAAAATTAACAAATACACATCAATAAACACACCACCACCGAATCCTTATGGATTCTACAAACAACTCATCTTCTTACCACCATCAAGGGATGATAAGAATTGTCTTCCTCTTACCTTAAATGAAGACAAAAAGCTTGCTTTCTCACCTCCTAGGTCACGGTTTTCACTCCACCAAACACCTAAAAATTTCAAACAAAACCTACATGTTACTAACCATGAAAAAGAAGCTAAACCATGGAAAAATCATGGCTTAGAACTTTGAAAAAGAAGAGAGAAAAGAAAAGTATGAAATTTCACCTTCTAGGTAAAACTTCCAAGGTTGGTTTCCAAGCTTTAGATGGAAGAATTTGAAGAAACTCCCAACTACAAAGGTTCTTAGAATGGTGTTTAGGTTAAGGAAACTTGGTTAGAAAAATTTTTGGATGGTTGGATGGTTAGGAAATGAGCTTGGCGAATATGGTGAAGAAAATGGGCAAGAATGGTGGCTAGGGTTCTTGATGAGAGAGAAGAGAGAAAAGTGATGAAGACAAAGTGATTTTTGGTCCTTCCTCCTTCACTTGGCCGTAGCTCTCTAAGGGCATGCAAGGTGGCTCCTTGCTTGGCTTCATCCAAGCCATTGGATGAATCAAAGGCTAAGATTAAGCCTTGGTGAGCAAGCCTAATTCTCATTGGTTGGTTCCTAGGTGACTCACATGGCTTAGTCACACTTTGCGTAATAAATGCTCACGAGTCACTAGTAGTCACTGTTCGAAAGTTCTACGACTTACGGTGATTAACTAAGCTACCGATCTAACTGTTTCGCTAATTGTGGGTCCCGCAAAATATTTCCGGTCCATCATGTCACTAAAACATCTTGACTAATAAAATAATATTATAATAATATAAAATTATTTTATTTGACAGCTAAATCCTAAAAATTAAAAGATTATTTTTAGTCTCATTCAGAATCGGGTTAAGTAAGATCCCCCAATTCTAAATAATCAAATAAGATTTTCCCGGCCGGAAAATATTATTTTCCCGCCTCTGAGCAAATCACACAAAAAGTTCATATAAAATCACGACGGTATTTTCGGCACTAAATCAAGAAGAAAACAATTAAAAACAGACAAAAACAGAGAAAACAAGATGCGTTCGGGACGTAACGGTCATTTTCCCATTTTTCCCACAACGTAGGTAATCGTCCAAAACGTTCAAATAAAATATCCAGCAAGTATTATTTAGTCAGTATATCTTTCAGAAAAATTAATACAAGAGCTTCGAAAAAATTTTTATTTTACCGTCTCGAAGCAAACTACGTAAAACGATCAAATAAAATTTGAACCTGTATTATCGTAGTTGTTTTCATACAAAATTCAAGAACGAGAAAAACAGGGACACCGCGGTCATTCATACAAAAGCATGAAAAACAGAAAACAGTACATTCAGAATATTTTCTAAAAATTGGGGCGTTACACTTATCTCTTCATTTGACTTTTCTTTCTCATTTTTACTTTCTTTCTTCACATCACATAGCAAAAAAAAAAAAAAGAAAACTTGGGAAAGAAAGAAAGAAAGACAAGGGAAGGAGGAAAACAGGAAGAAGGAAATGGAAGGAAAAAGAGAAAAAACAAAAGAGAATCATCCAAGTAAAATGAGGTAAGGGTTGTTTCTCTATTTTCTTATACTTCATCTATTTCTTTCTTGGTTACGAAGAAATTGAAGTTATTAACTGGAATGAAAATTTTGTAATGCATATTGGAATGAATGGAATAATATGATTATGTATATTATAGAGCTTAATATTAGCTTTGATAATATATGAGTTTGAGATAAATGAAGTGGTTTAGATGTTTACCCTTTTTTGAAATATCATTTTAAGAATGGTTTGAATGCTTTTCTGTGGAGTAATTCTCTTGTGGTAGGATTATAAGTGTTTGTTTTGTGTTGTTTGGTCCTAAATCTCTATTTTCTACAAAATTCCAACCAATAATTGATTACCATGAGTGGGTAATCGATTACCAAGCCACAAATGATGTTGCTGGAAACATGGTAATTGATTACCATGAGCTGGTAATCAATTACCAAGCTTCTTGAAGAAGAGAATTGCAAGTGGTAATCGATTACCACTTATGGATAATCGATTACCAAGCTTCTATCAAGCTAGTAATCGATTACCATGGCTTGGTAATCAATTACCTAGGCTTTGTTTTGTGACAATAGCATGCAGTAAAAGATTACCACGTGTGGTAATCAATTTCCAACTCCCTATATTGAGAAAACAAAGTTTCTAAGCCCTTAGAAACCAAATGTAAACATAAGATATCATCCAAATCATTATGTATAACTTATTGTGATTCGATTGTACATTGGGTAATATTTTGTATTGTACCCTAATTGAAATTATGAATTGAGGATTGATTATTTAATGCATATGAAATACGATTAATGAATGATATTGTGCATAAGTATGTATATAGAATATGTTGAATGAATGGTAATATACAATGGTTGTGCATTAAAAAATCATATTGCTCCTTTGGAAAATAAATTTGAGCTAGAATTTCAATGAGAATTTAAGAATTTGCTACATTAATTCCCTAAGGTCGAGCTAGAATTTGAATTTGAATTTGAATAACCAGTGCTCATAGAATTTGTATTTGAATTGAATAAGATGAATTTGGGCATTTATCATTGAATGAGGAAGGAAAATGGTCTTGAATTGCTATTTCCACCCACATGAGTAATCCTTTTCAATTGAATTATCAGTTCATCTAGCATTAATGAATTTTGAAGATGATCCTATTTGGGGGAAGGGTATTCAAAATTCTATTAAAATTACGGAGATGAACCTGCTTGAGGAAGGGGATCCTATATTCTTATAAATTCCTTATTATATTTCCTCATTTGCCTATGTTTCCCTCATGTATATAAAGGTTACTCAGAATAGTTCTGTGTGACAAAGAGAGATTGTTATAAATAGGTTGAAGTGCACTAAACTGAAAACAGACTATTTCGTTGTATGGTGCTAGTGTGAGGCCCTAATTCACTCCATACCATTAGAATATAGAACTCGGGTTATATGAAGTGGCCTTTACTTATTAAGGTACAATGATATGGGTTTTATGGGAATGAGCATCACTAAATGAGCAATAGAATGTGAATGGTTTAAGAATAAAGTAGTATGAAAATGTTATCATAATAGATCATAAGTTGAAATGAGAACTGTAATAATGAATTGAAATTTGTATTTGTAAGTATTTGTGAATATAACTTATGATCTTTGATAACGAAAGTTTATGAATTAATGGTATTGTTAATAATAGAGATGAAGAATAGAGATATGTAATATTTTGATTCTATTTTTGTATAAGAATTGTAAGAATTGTTAGCCCTGGCAACCATCATCCAAGAGAGGGGTGAATTTGGTGATTACAAGTTTTTTAAATACTATCAAGAAATTAAACATTTTGAAGCACTCAATTAATAAATGCAATGGAACATGCATAAATTATGTTAACATAGAATATAAAGAGTCTAGGGAAGAGGGAATCAAACTCAAGAATTTATCCTAGTTCAGCCACCAACCACTTGTGGCTTACATCTAGTCCCTAAACTTACTTAAGATTTTCTTCACTATCTCCTAGACTTCACGGGTGCTAGGAAAACCTTTGTACGAGCAAGAGCACTCCTCATACCTTGGGATACCTCATCATTGTGCTAGAGCCTCTAACTCTTTAAGCTTCAAAGGTGCTTGAAAAACTTTTACATTCAAGAGCATTACCAACACCCTTGGAATACCTCACCCTTTGTGTTTAAGTCTCAGTACAAGAGATACATCACCCTTTTCTCTCTTGAGGGATACCTCACCCTCTTACAATGGTTTTGAGATAAAGAAAAAGTTTATAAACTCTCACAAGAGTAGATATACAACTTGAAGAATAAAGGAATAGAAGGATTTTGCAATAAAGAGCTCAAAATATGATTTTGATGATTCAAGGATCAAACCAAGTGTTCTAGAGGTTCTTAAAGATGTAAATGCTTCAATATACACTTATTTATAGAGACCAAGTGATAAAATAGTCGTTGGTAGTGTTTAGAAATGATTTTTTTTTTTATGAAAACTAGTCGTTTATAGTCGTTAGGAACGCTTCTGGGCATGTTGTAATCGATTACAACATCCATGTAATTGATTACATGGATGTTGTATTCAATTACATAGCCTCTTTCAAAGTTGTAATCGATTACAGGACTTGTGTAATCAATTACACGGCCTCTGGTTTTGAAAATTAACTTTAAAATGTCATAACTTATTCATTTCTTATCCGATTAAAGCAAATGACCACTCATTTGAAAGATATTTGAGTCTATTTTCAAATGAAATAAGTTTCACAACAAAAGTTAAAGTATTGTGAAAGTTATGATCAAAAGAATAACTAAAGGTCAGTTTTTCAAAACTCAAACTTGACTATTTTTCATAGCTTAAAGTAAATGGTCATAACTTCATTTCTTACAAAGTATTGCTCACTTAAACAAACATAGTTAGTCCAAATTCATAATTTAATATCATTATATACATAATTCATAAATGTATAACTCTAGTTAGTCTAACATGTATATAAGACTTTCATAGGCACATTTAAATAAGACATTTATCAATTACTAATAGATATGCTCTATATAGGATGCAACAAAGAACATTTTGCATATTTTCATTTAAATAGAGTCAAATCCAATATTAATTTAATACAACTCATATAACATATTATTGGATATATCCTATAAAAAATGCTATAAAGAATATACATGATTCTTATATGAAATATAACAAGATGGAGTGTATGATCATGTATGATCCAATATAATTTATTAAGCACATCTAAGTAGCATAAACATCATTGTTTTTGTTTTGTATTTGTTATCATCAAAACTTAACATATTAAGTCATTGGGGCAAACTTATTTCTATAATCTCTCCCTTTTTTATGATGACAAATCACCAAAGAAAAATATATTGAGTAATATAAAAGAATAGATATTCTTGTAAGCATATCAAACAATAAGTGCAAGATTATATTTTTCTTTTCAATTCTCACTCCCCCTATTTGACATTAACAAAAAACGTAGGAAGAAAAGATAATATTATCTCTCCCCCTATAGATAAAACTCATGTTGTCAAAAGAAGTAGGATCATCAAAACCAAAAGCTTCTTCAAGTTATTCAAAACATAATTATCTCCTCCTATTTGATTTTACATATGATTCAAGAATAGATAAATGAAACAAGCATGCTTTCAAGATATGAAATATTATTCATGCAGTGCTTGTCATATTTTGGTACATTAACATTTAGCATATGATAGTAATGAAACACTTTATGTCAAGCAAGGATGTAAACTAAGAAATATAAACAACTTAAGCGCTAGCCTCCCCCTCATTAAAGCACAAGATTAGAGATGTCAATTTAGGCTGAAGCCTATGAGACAACCCATGAAGCCTTGCATGAGGTCATTTATTTTATTAGCCCATCCATTAATAGGGCTTTGTAGCCCTTAACCCATAAAGTCACACCTGTAAGTGGGTTAGGGCAGGGTTGTCCAGTGGGTCAGCCCCAATCTCAAATTTTTTATTTTTTTTTATTTCTTATCAATAATTTCAATTCTTAAATTTTTTTTAACCCTAAAAAACCCTAATTCACTCCAATTACTGTTTAGTATGGCAGTCCCTGAAGCATCTCATTGGAGTCGTTGTTTGCCACCAGTACTGGAGTAACACAACACATGGGTTCCTCTCTCTCTCTCTCTCTCTTTCTCTCTCTAGCCTCATCTTCCTCTTTGCTAATCATGGGTTTGCT
Organism: Ormosia emarginata; assembly: GCA_029884605.1. NCBI lineage: Eukaryota > Viridiplantae > Streptophyta > Magnoliopsida > Fabales > Fabaceae > Ormosia > Ormosia emarginata. The sequence continues at coordinate 44,340,990 of JAQQTP010000077.1, read as the reverse complement.
GGAGTGGTTCAAGCAACTGGATGACAGTGAAGGTGGGGCAGTTTGGGTCGTGCGAGGCGAAGCGGTGTGGTAGAGCAAAGGAGTACAGGTTGAGATGTGGGTAGTTACAGGAAAGCACAACGAGTTTTTTATGCAGAAGCCGACGTTAGACATGGCAGGGGAAGCTTGGCGATAGGTTATGGGGTTCTATTTTTTAGGTTTTTTGGGTGGTGTTTGTGGTAATGCTTCTCAAGTTGGGTTTTCGGTCTTAGATGGTTATGTGACTTGGGTTCTAGTTTGGTGAATTTATTAGGTTGTTTTGTTTTCAGGTTGTATGGTTTGATAGGTACAAGATCTGTGTTTGAAGGGTGCTTGGAGTATTTAGAGTTTGTATTTGTATGTGTGTGGTGTTAGAAAGATAATTTGGTGATGTCTGATGATACTATGATGGTTGAAATTTTGGGTTAGATGGAGATGGCTTGTGATATTGTAATAACATGGTTGAAATTCAGTGTATGATCGTTTCAAACGTGTCCCCTTTTATTCCTACACCAAAAAAATAGAGTTCAGGTCTTCATTCTGATTTCCGTCTTTCTCAATTCCTTCATTTCTTCTCAATGCTACTCGTACTTGTTTATGTAACACCCACCGTAGGGTATCACATTTTTGTTACTTAATTACCAAATTACCCAAATATTATAAAATATAACTTGTAATGCAAATATAAGTTATAAAATTTCTAGAATATTAATAAAATAAACTTAGCAGAATATAAAATTCTAAACAACATCACAAATAATTTACATCATATACATAAGTCTCAGTGCTGACATACTTAAATATTTACAGACATAGTTCTCAAAAGTATTTGAACATTATTTAAACTAACATACTTGCCCAAGTATGACTAGACAACAGAACCCTCAGACGGGTCCTCCTCAGATTCCTCAGCAGGTAGGAATCCAATTTGACGTGAAGTCCTACGGACCAGTGTCCGTGCAGACGACACTATACTGATCTCTGTTGGGATGTGGTACCTACCACCCTAATACTGCCTAATTGATAGTGAAAATTCTACATGTACATAAATAGTGACAGAAAAGAATGGATCTCCATGAAATATCCTGCTCATGTTGATCGTCAAATGTCCCTGATATATTAGTCCCTCCTCGTTGGGACTAATCCTCCAAGCACTAGTTCCTCTATGAATTACAATCGTACATGCCGAAGAAACTCGATCTGGATGCCATCTTATCAAAACTCAGCTTCCTCAGTAGGAATCTGTTCCTCTTCACCTTCTTGCTTGGTACCTCGCTTAGTGTCTTTACCAAAATATAGATACAATACAAAATAATATACAAAGAGGTGAGATCACTTACACCATTACCAACATGACAGTACAGAGATAACACAAATAGCACATCATACAGATATATCATACAATGATACAGATATAATAAACAATAAAATCATCGTTTCATTCCATCATTCATTGACACTTAATAGATAAAATGTCACCAAAAAATTCAAACAAGTCCAAATTATGCATATGATTACTGAATAATTTTCCTACTCCATGGAGCTAAACTCAAGTCGGAGAGATTGATCCAGAAAATCTGTCGGTACCAAATGCCTCAGACCACGTGCCATAACTTTCGTTAGTTTCCGCATATCTAGCATATACACGACATTCTTCACCAGATCTTGATTACGAATAATATCTCAGTCTGGATCATCAGTGTGTTGCATCGGTCTAACCCATAGTACAGAAGAGCTACTAACTACCCATTATGGATAACCGCACCTCGATGCCCCTAAAGTCAACAAGTGACCTACACTACGCATATTGCATCCGCTCAAGAAGTGTATTCTCTCCTAGGCTAATGGCCTTATCTAGTCCATCGGACCTTTCCAATGCATGTTTAATGCACCAAAGCCAGTCACAGACAAAACTCATCATTTCTTATACAAGGTCCATACATTGGCCTAACAGTAATCCTACTGTATATTCAATCGCGTAATCATATTATCGCGTTTTCTCAATCGAGGAACACTTTTGTCGCATTTTTCCAATCGCATAGCGATTTTCCATCATTTCCTCAATCACGTAAAAATATTCCATCGTTTTTCAATCGCGTAGCAATTTTTTGACGTTTTTGAAATCACATAGCTTAAAAATCACGTTTTTAAGTTATGAAAAACATTTTCCATCATTTTTCCACAACGTAAAACATTTCTCAACCTTAAACCTCATTTCTCCATAAAATCACTTTTCCTTAATTTAAATTGTCGTTTCTCACTTAAAATTTCTTAACGCGCTCAAAAACCCAATGAGTGAGCTATATGTCAGTAAATTTTAAGTTCCCAACGTTTCATCATAATTCTTAAACCAATTCTAAAAGTCAGTCTTCTTTAAAAAAAATTAATGTTCAAACACTTTCAACCCCTCTTTTCTTTTCTAAAATGAATTTTCCATTTCTCAAGTGACAAAATACTTTGTTTCCATTTCTAAAATCCTTTTCTTAATTTCTTTAAATCAATTACTTTCCATTTCTAAATCATACTTTCATACAAAATTTCCTCATTCAAGTCTTCAAAACCGTGAGCACTTGGTCCTTGAAACCAACACATCTTTTCTTTTTCCTTTCCTTTTTAAATATCCATTTTTATCATTCATAAAAATCTTAACTTGGAAACACTTATTTTTGAGGTGTTGAGGCCGAAACCCTTATGGTCTTTCGAACAAAAAATTATTTTCCTTGTTCACTTCCATCATGGCATATATAATATATTCACATCATACATATCATAAGCATACCATAAAACAATAAAATCATGCAAATCATATAAAGCACAATTAAATCAATCAAAGCACATAAACACTCAAAAATAATTACACAACCATGAATAATGAACCCTAACATGGATTCATCATCCTTCACAAACAAATACATCTCTCACCACCATACTTGGTTGGTGAGATAAATCTCCCTCTTACCTTAAAGAGGAGACAAATCCTTCAAGTTTTCCCTCCTATGATGTTCGTGAAGTTCCTTGGAAAAATCCTAAAAATCTTAAACAAATTTTAAAATCAACAACAAGCTTAGAAATAGATAAACCATGGATCAATCATGACTTAGAAAATCAAAACTAAAAGATTGGGTCAAGAAATAAGAAGTTTACCCCTTTTTGGTAGAAACTTTAAACTTGGATTTGAAGCTCAAGATGGTTGATTTTGTGAAAACTCACAACTAGAGATGTTCTTAGAATAGTATTTGGCTTTGTGAAATGTGTTTAGGTAAAATTTTAGAAGCTTGGAGGTCTAGGTTTGGGAGGGTGGCCGAATGGCCTCTTGGAGAAAGAAAATGGAGTTTTCTTGGTTGCTTGAAGAAGAACATGAATAGTAGAAAGTTTATGACTTAAGTGAATTAAATTAACCTATTTGGTCTCTAAATTAGGTGCATGGCCGTGTAGGAGGGCACCAAAGGAGGTGGCCACTATTCTTGACCCCTAAGACTCCATCCTTGCCGTAGCTTGTATCAAAGGTTCACATGCAAAGCTTCTCCCCTAAGCAGCTTGTATCGAAGGTTCTAATTGGCTTCTCCCTTTAATCAAGCCTTAGTCACATGTTCATGAAGGTTCTAACCTAATGGTGGTCATAGGATGCTAACTAAGTTACTAATCTCGTTTAGTTTCTATGTACACTTAAGCTAACTTAGTTAGGATAATTAGTTACATTGCTAACTAAATAGTTTTCTATGCTTGAATCAAATGTTCTAGAAAACCCTAGACTCCACCAAAACCATGTGGCACTTAGGGAACTAACTAGGTTTGGTTCATTTAGTTTTCCACACAAGCTTAAGCTTAAATTCTAGTTAGGTTTTCTTAATTCTATCAAGCTAACTTAGTTAAGCTTCCTAGTTACATTACTAACTAGTTAGTTACCTTGATGTTAGTCATCCATTCTTGAACATTGTAGAAGCTTCTTGTAACTAGAAACCCAAAAGAATAACAAACTAAGTTTCCATCCTATTTGGTTACTACATAGAACATCAACTAACCTAGTTAAGTCATTTATTTACCAAGTAACTAGTCCAACCACTTAATTTGACTACATCTTATTGATTTAGAAATTCAAGCCTATTTTATTGACCTATTCTTATTGGTTTAGAGATTTCTAAGTCAGAAACGTTGACTTGATTCCTATTGGTTCATTATCAGTAATTCTTAAGGGCTTTACCGATTCTTATTGTCCACTGGATATTAAAATAATAATAAAAATATAAAATATTTTTATTACACAGATAAATTCTAAAAATTAAAAGATTATGACACGCATATCTCGAAATTAGGTTTAGTAAGATTCCCCGGCTCTGAATAACTGCGTAAAGATTTTCTTCGGCCAGAAAATTATTATTTTACTGACACGGAGCAAATCTCTTAAATACAATCACGGAATAGTCAAAATAATTTTATAACACTCAGAAATCACAAAACATTACAAGTTCATTGTTACTGTGATAATGGCTAATTTTCGGGGTGTTACAACTCTCCCCCTTTAAAGAGAAGTTTCATCCTCAAAACTTAGCATACATTCAAAACAAATACGGATATTGTTCATTTATTCTATCTTCCAGTTCCCATGTAGCTTCACCGCTTACGTTGTTCCAAACTATTTTAACCAATGAAATCTCCTTACCTTGAAGTTGCTTTGTCCTTCGATCCTCAATCTTGACTGGAAATGTTTCATAGGTTAAGTTCTCCTTTAGTTGTACTATGTTTGGTTCGATAACATGGGTGAGATTGAGAATATATTTTCGTAGTTGTGATACGTGAAATACATTGTGTAGATTCAAAAGAACAGGTGGTAACGCAATCTGATAAGCTACCAGACCTACTTGACGGAGTATCTGATATGGCCCGAAAAACTTTGGAGTGAGCTTTTTAGACTTAAGCACTCATCCAACCCCAATCATAGGTGTCACTTGCAGAAATACATGGCCACCTTCCTCAAACTCAAGCGGTCTTCTCCTTTTCTCTGGATAGCTCTTTTGCCGTGTTTGAGTTATCCTTATCTTATCTTGAATCATCTTCACTTTCTCTGTTGTCTGCTGTACAAATTCTGGTCCTAGAATAACACTCTCACCGTCCTGATACCAACATAACAGCGTTCTGCATCATCTCCCATACAATGCCTCATAGGGTGCCATCCCTATACTTGAATGAAAACTGTTATTGTACGTGAACTCTATCAATGGTAAGTGTAACACCCACCGTAGGGTGCAACATTTATGTTACTTTATTACCAAATTACCCTAAGTTATAAAATATGATGTTATAATAAAATACGAGTTGTAATTTTTTTATGACAATAAAATAAACTTAACGGAAAATAAAACTATTATACATCATCACACATAATGTACATCATTATACATATGACACATCACGGTCAATAATATACATATGATTAAGTTATAAACTCAGACAAATTTATATTATTACAACTATGATCCATTTCTTGAAACAACAAACACACTTAAATAATTACAAACATTATTTATATCGAGTTCAAACATGCCCAAGTTTAACTAGCGAAGACCCTCGGATGGGTCCTCCTCGGGTTCCTCGATCATCGGTAGAATCTTATGACAAGTAGCCCGACGAACAGTGTCCGATGGCCGACGACACTATGCTGATCTTTCCGTTGGGACATAATTTCTAGTGTCCCCCAATGTCGCCTAATGATATGCAACTCTAAATTCAACATGAACAAAGATAGTCACACGAGAAAAATGGATCCCCACGATCAACCTACTAATACTAATCACGGTACCCCTCGTAAATAAGTCCTCACTCATCACGACTTGTCCTCCATTCTCCAAGCTCCTCCGTGAAATTGTAAACGTACATATCCCAAGAAATCTGGCGTCTCTCTTGACGTCATATCCGTCGAACTGGATGATGTGAGAAGTAATTCCTCTTCTCCTTCTAGTACCGTATCTTTCTCTCAACGTCTTCACCCAATATAAATACATCTAACGATATACATACAAAGAGGTGAGATCACCTACGCCAATACCAAAGCATAATAGCACAAAAATAATACAAACAACATATTATACCAAAATATCATATCATGATCACAATTATGCCATCATCATAGTGTAAGAATAATAATTACCATCATTTACTATCACCAAGTTTAAATCACAAAATAATTACACAAACACCATCACATATATATAGATGCTCGGTTTCACGCATATAATAACCACGTAGACTCAATAACCTACTCCATGGAGCTAATACTCATGTCGAAGAAATTGATCGAAAAGATCTGCCGGATACCAAGTGCCTCGATACATAGAGTGCTATTATATATCTTGCACATCTAGCACATACACGACAGTCTTTATCGATCTCGATTAAGAATAGTGTCTCGGTCCGGATCATCGGTGTGTTGCATCGGTCTAACCCACGGTGCGAAGAAAGAGCTACCAATCGCCCATTGCGAGCAACCCGCACCCCCAATGCCCCCAAGGTCAACAAGTGACCTACACTACGCGTATCGCACCCACTCAAGAGGTGTACGTTTCTCCTAGGCAATTAGCCATATACGAAAGTCCCATCGACCATTTTCAATGCATGTGTAATGCACCAATTACTAACTAAAGGTAAATCACATAATTTCTCATACGAGGTTCAAATAGTATGTTTTACGTTAGTAAAATGGATTAATGCCAATTACAGGCAAACTTTTCAATTTCTGGTATCAAGATCCATAAATTGCTTTTAACTATAAAGTTTACTATAATAATTAACAGCTAAATCATATTACCGTGTTTTTCTCGTTCGCAAAAATATTTTTGTTACGTTTTTACGTAATATTAATGATTTGTAACATTTTACGTTCACGTTTTAAAATCGCGAAACTATTTTCTACTTGTCAGTATTCTAAATTGTGTAAAAATAATCTTTTACTTTTAAATCGCATAATGATTTTTCTACAACGTTTTGATCGGTAAAAATATTTAAACGCTTTATAAATCGCGTAGAAATATTTTAACGTTTTTCTAATCGCGTAACTTAAAAATTACGTTTTTGAGTTACATAAATCATTTTTCACCGTTTTTACTCTTCATAAAATATTTCCTCACTTTAAAAATATTATTTTGAACGTTTCTTATAAAAATATAATTTCTTACATTATTCTCTTCCTATTCATAATCAAAAATCTTTTCCATAATATATTTTCTCAAGATCACTTTTTAATCTTACAAAAACATATTTACTTGATTTAATTACTATTTCAAATTTTAAATTTCCAAACGTTTTCCAAAACCCAATAATTAAATTCTACGTTAGTAATTTTAAATTACAAACGTTTTCTTTTATATTTCTAAATCACTTCTAAAAATTAATTCTCTTTAAAGTTCAACACTATAAATCCCCTTTTTCTTTTATTTATGAAAATTCCACTTGACAACACTTTAATTCCTTTCCAAAATCCTTATTTGAAAATTCTTATATTTTATAACATCAACACATTTTTTTCTAAATTATCAAAACCTTGTAAATGGCCATTGGAACCATGAAATATTTTTCTTCTAACTTAAATAAATTTCATTCTTGTTTCTACACAAAATAAATTCATGAAAATATTTACTCAAAAACCGTGTGCACTCATTTTGTAAAACAAGTCCTTTTTGTTTATTTTCTTTACTACTCAATTTATTTATAAAAATATCATTTTTGTGAACACTAAATTTGTTGGTGTCTCGGCTGAAATTTATTTTAGTTCAAGGACTAAAAATCAACTTCATTGTTCTTGAAAAATTTCAATAAAAACCCTAGTCTTGGAAGCTCAAATCCGTGACCTCCTCCATGGCCTTTGGAGCCAAAATTTTGCTTATTTCAACATACATTCATCATAATATATTCAACATATATCATCATGCATATTATAAAGCATACCATATAAACAAATAAAAATTATACTAAGCATGCATACACAAGATAAATCATTGCAAAGCATATCAAACATAGGCAAAAATAATTTAAAACACATAACACACATAAATTATTACATGACCATGGATATGAATCCTCACATGGATTCGCCATCCATCAAATATAAAACCATCTCTCACCACCATGCTTGGTTGGTGAGATGAATCTCCCTCTTACCTCTTGAAGAACCACCAAAAAGCTTATTGATTTGTGTTTTGAGCAAGATTTCCACCAACACAAGTTCTTAAACATGAAACAAATACAAGAAAATTAGTATATCAAGCTTGAATAAGAAGAACCATGGATCAAACATGGTTTAGAACATGAAAAAGAAAAGAATAAATGAAGTTTTCTTACACTTCACCAACAAAAGCTCTAGAACTTGATCTTAGTAAAAGTCCTTCAAGATGGAAGAATTAGAACTTGGTGTGAACTACAAAGGTTCTTAGAATGATGAAAGGATTCAAGAAACTAGGTTGTATGAAATTAAAAAGTGATGGAGGAGAAGGTTGGAGTGCTTGGCCGAATGGTCATATTTTGGGAGAGAAATGGAGTTTGCTTGGATTGGTTTCTTGAAACTAAGTGAAATAAGTGAAGGTGTGATAATGTGAAGTGTAAAAATGAGTTATTTGGCCTTTTGGACTATGCATGGCCGTAGCATGCATTAGAGAGAAATGAAAAGTGAAGTTTGACAAACATAAGCATTAATGATCAATAGAATTGGTCTTGGAGACATTGGTTTAGAACTTGTCTTCATTTTTTTTTTCTTTGGCCTAAAAAGCCTACACTAAATTGTCTCCTTTCCTCCTTGCTCTTCAAACCGTCCCCCTCCCCTTCATACACTCAAAATGTGCCAAATTACATAGCCATCACTATAAGTCATCCTAACCATTGATTAAAAGAATGGTGTGGATTTAAATTAGCTACTAGGTTTAGGTTTTAGATGGAAGACTTCATTTGAGCCATTGGATCATTTTTGGCTTGCAATCCTAACCATTGAATATGTCTCCAAAATGAAGGGTCAAGATTACACCTTCAAATTTTACATCCAAGGGTCCAAAATGGTTGTAGTCATTTTTTATGACTAATTCTCCACCATTGATCTAAATTCAAATCCAATGGTTATTAATGATCCATCTTCACCATTGATTAATTCTACATCCAAGGGTTGATAATGGTCATAGCCATTTACAAGATTAAATCTCTACCCTTGATTTAATTTCCATCTAACGGTTATAATTGATCCTATTCAATTTTAAGATCAAATCTCTGCCGTTAATTAATTCAAGATTAAATTTCTAACGGTAATTAAATTAATAGTAGATATCCAAACCACTAATATTAACTTAATAGTAAAGAATTTTATTTTATTATTTTTTTCTATTTTATAACCCCACTAAGGAATATATTTATTATTTTTATCATCCGATAATTAAATACGATCACAAAACACAAGATCAATAAAATTTTAAAAACTATTTCCGCATTCGGTTTAGTAAGATCCCCACAAATCATTCTCCATCTAAATCAAGTAAAATTTTTCTATTCGTAAAAAATTTTTATTTTCTTGACCCACTGGCCCACGTATGGCCACCTGGGTCCACATACACCTCGTGGGGCCCACAACATAGTAAAAATCCAAAATCACACATAAAATCACAAAAATTAGAAAACACACAAATATCAAATTAAATTACGTAAATCAATTAAGACTAAACAAAAAATTAATTTACGTAGATTTTTCCTAAAAATTATTATTTTCTTTTGACACGAAATTACTCAAAACGATCAAATATGCGAAAGAATATTCAAAATAACTTTACAAATTGTTTTCATACGTAAATCACTAAACAAGGGACACAATTTCATTCAACTCAAATGAGACATGTTTAATACATAAGAAGTTCAAATATGTTATAGTAAGAATTCATCCCAACATCCAGTTTGCTCCAATACACATGCCCTTAGTAAGTCTTCTAATGACTAAATTGTCCTTTCTGACTGACCATCTATTTGCAGATGGTAAGCAGAACTTAGACGTAACTTTGTCTCCATTGCTCCTTGTAGACTGTGCCAAAACCTTAATGTAAATCGTGGATCTCGATCAGAAAGAATACTGGATTGTACACCATGAAGTCTAATGATTTCACTGATGTATACTTGAGTCAACTTTTCCATCGAGTACTTAATATTAATCGACAAAAAGTGCGTCAACTTAGTAAGCCGATCAATAATTACCCAACTAGAATCGTGACCTTTCCGAGTCTTTGGTAGTCTTGTTACGAAATCCATTACTATGTCATCCTATTTCCATTCAGGAATAGGCAAAGGTTGCAACATTCCCAAAGGTCTTTGGTGTTCAACCTTAGTCTTCTGACAGACTAAACAGGATGATACATATTCAGTGACATCTTTCTTCATTCCTTGCCACCAATATATCTGTTTCAAATCTTGGTACATCTTTGTGGCTCTAGGATGTATACTCAGTTTACTCCGATGAGCTTCATTCAATATTAATCTCCTAAGTTCTTGATCGTTTGGCACACAAACCCTTCCTTTAAACTTCAGAATTCCATCAGCACATTCGTTGAATTCTACCTCTGCGCCTTGGTTCCTTGTTTCCTTTGCTTCTTGCAAATATTGGTCACTGTTCTGTCCTTCTTATATTCTATCCATCAAACTATTCGAGATGGTGATCATGTTCAAATGCATCCTCCCCGGCGTCAATTTCATAGACAAACGCATATCTCAAAATTTGTCTATCAATTCTTTCTCCTTGATCATCATAACAGAAGCATTAAGCATTTTCCTACTTAAAGCATCCGTTACTACATTCGCCTTCCCAAGATGATACTGTAACTGAAAGTCATAGTCCTTCAGAAATTCTAGCCAACGCCTTTGCCTCATGTTCAACTCTTTTTGGTCAAACAAGTACTTCAAGCTTTTATGATTACTAAAAATAGTGGATGTTGTCCCATAGAGAAAATGTCTCCACACTTTCAACACAAACACTACAGCTGTCAATTCTAAATCATGTGTCAGATAATTCCTTTCATGCACCTTTAGTTGTCTTGAAGTATAAGCCACAACCTTCCGATGCTGCATAAGTACACAACCTAATCCTTGAAACAAAGCATCACAATATACTTCGAAAGGTTCATTCGGATTAGGTAAAATCAATATCGGTGAAGTAGTCAATCGTCGTTTCAACTCTTGAAAACTTTCTTCGCATGCATCAGTCCATGCAAATGGTTGATTCTTTCATGTAAGTTGGGTAAAAGATCCAGCTATCTTGAAAAACCCTCAATAAACCGTCGATAGTAACCAGCTAATCCAATGAAACTGCGGATTTTTGATACAGTCTTCGGTCTTTCCTATTCAAGAATTGTCTTCACCTTTGAAACATCGACTTCAATTCCTTCTTCTGATATCATATGTCCCAAAGATTGAACTTCGCTTAACCAAAATTCACATTTGGTCAATTTAGCATATAGCTTATTCTCTTTTAATATCTAGAGAACCACTATGAGATGTTCAACATGTTCCTCCTGACTTCGAGAGTAAATTAAAATGTCATCTATAAAGACAACAACAAACTTGTCTAAGTACGAACGGAAAATCCAGTTCATGAAGTCCATGAATATGGCTGGTGCATTAGTCACACCAAATGGCATCACTTGATATTCATAATGCCCATAACGTGTTCGAAATGCAGTCTTGGGGATATCCTCCACCTTCATATGTATCTGGTGATACCCATAACGTAAATCAATCTTAGAAAATATTGCAGCTCCTCGCAACTGATCCATCAGATCATCAATTCTTGGTAGTGGATATTTATTCTTAATCGTGATCTTATTCAATTGTCGGTAGTCTACACATAGATGAGAAGTCCCATCCTTCTTCTTAACCAATAATACTGGAGCTCCCCATGGTGACACACTTGGCTTCATGAATTGCTTCTCCAAGAATTCCTCCAGCTGTTTCTTGAGTTCTGCCAACTCTGCCAGTGCCATCCTGTAAGGCACCATAGATATCGATCCAGCTCCTGGTACCAAATTAATTATAAATTCTATTTCCCTCACTGGCGGTAGTCCATGTATATCTTCAGGAAACACTTCAGGAAATTCATTAACTATGAAAATATCCTTTAAAACATCTTCGCATTGAACCTCCAAAGAAGATAACAACAAGTACCCTTGATTTTCTTCCTTCAAACAATCTTCTACTTAAGTAGCCGTTAGGAATCTAAAATCCTTAGCCTCTAGAAATACTAACGTCTTATTGGAACAATCTATTAGGATATGGTTAGAAGACAACCAATCTATTCCTAAGATTACATTAATCTTGGAAAGAGGCAAACATATCAAGTCCACATAAAAGATTTTATTCCTAACACAGACAGGACAATTCAAACATACTTTTGAAGTTACTACAGGCTTATCAGTAGGAGTAGCAACACACAAATCATAAGGTAATGCAGTCACGAATAATCCCAAACGCTTCACACAATCATAGACAATGAAAGAATGTGTTGCGGCTTCCTCCTATTAAAGGATTACCTTCGATGGCACACTCCTCTATAATCAAGTCCCCTTATTTTGCGGCTTCCTCCCTACTCATGGTATATACACGACCACTCACTTGTGGTCTCGCTGTATGGACATTCCCCATAGAGGGTTCTGCCTTCGGTTGAGTACACTCCCTTGAAAAGTGTCTAGGCCTCCCACATTTGTAGCAAATAACTTCCTTGTGTGGACAATCTCTAGTCACATGGTCCTTCCCACACTTAAAGCATTTGTTCGTAGAAGTTCCAGCTTGACCTATCTTACTGCCACCAGAACTTCCCCTAAAAGATTGCTGCCGAGTTTGACCTCCCAATGGTCTCGCATATGGCTTCTGTTGAGAACGATTTCCACCACTACTCTTTCCCCAGTGGAACCATGCAGGTCCAAAGTTCTTTTTCCTCGCCTCACGTTGATAATCAATTTCCTCAATCTTTCGACATTTGTCTAACAATGCTAGAAACTGATCAATTTCCAAGGTTGCCACTGCCCGCTTAATATCAAGTTTCAATCCCTTTTCAAATTTTCTACACTCTCATTCCTCATCCGGGTGCATCTGAAAATACCTTGAAAACTTAGACAAGCTTTCGAATTTTGCAGCATATTCGTTTACGGACATGACCTTTTGTCTCAAACTAAGGAATTCCATTTCCTTAGCATACCGAACACTAGCTGGGAAATACTTCCCCAAAAATTTCTACTTAAAGAGCTGCTACATCACAACTCTTCCCTCGGCTTGTATTAATCTTTGGGCTCTTGCCCACTTGTCTTCTCCATCTCCTACTACCATAAAAGTTGCAAAAGTAAGCTTCTGTTCATCGGTACAATCCATACCTTCAAATATCTTTTCTAGTTCTTTGATCCACAGATTAGCTTTCTTTGGGTCAAATTCTCCATGAAACTTTGGTGGATTATTTCTATGAAATTATGACAAACTTTGAGCGTCCTCATTTGCTCTTTGGTTTTACTGCACAACGACATCAGGCATCCGTTGCATTGCTGCTACCGCTGCAACCATGTTTTGGTTGTCGTCACCAACATTTCCAATTCCCGCTCTAGCATTTACGCATCATCTTCCTCGTCCAGCCATTACGTTTTCTCTAAATCAAACTGGACAATACAAAGAAGAGTTAAGGTTAATCTTTCAAATAATATTGTTTCCATTCGGAAACTAGCCATAGAGAATCACACAACATAAACAACACGACCTAACCACAAACCCAAAAGACTCTAACTTAGGCTATGATACCAACTAATGTAACACCCACCATAGGGTATCACATTTATGTTACTTAATTACCAAATTACCCAAATATTATAAAATATGATTTGTAATGTAAATATAAGTAATAAAATTTCTAGAATATTAATAAAATAAACTTAGCATAATATAAAATTCTAAACAACATCACAAATAATTTACATCATATACATAAGTCTCAGTACTGACATACTTAAATATTTACAGACATAGTTCTCAAAAGTATTTGAACATTATTTAAACTAACATACTTGCCCAAGTATGACTAGACAGCAGAACCCTTAGATGGGTCCTCCTCAGATTCCTCAGCAGGCAGGAATCCAACTTAACGCGAAGTCTTACGGACTTGTGTCCGTGCAGACGACACTATACTGATCTCTGTTGGGACGTAGTACCTACCACCCCAATACTGCCTAATTGACAGCGAAAATTCTACATATACATAAATAGTGACAGAAAAGAATGGATCTCCATGAAATATCCTGCTCATGTTGACCGTCAAATGTCCCTGATATATTAGTCCCTCCTCGTTGGGACTAATCCTCCAAGCACTAGTTCCTCCATGAATTGCAATTATACATACCCGAAGAAACTCGATTTGGATGCCATCTTATCAAAACTCAGCTTCCTCAGTAAGAATATATTCCTCTTCACCTTCTTGCTCGGTACCTCGCTCAATGTCTTTACTAAAATATAAATACAATACAAAATAATATATGAAGAAGTGAGATCACCTACACCATTACCAACATGGCAGCACATAGATAACACAAACAACACATCATACAGATATATCATACAATGATACAGATATAATAAACAATAAACATCATCGTTTCATTCCATCATTCATCGACACTTAACAGATAAAATGTCACCAAAATATTCGAACACGTCCAAATTATGCATATGATTATAGGCTCAGTTTTCTACTGCATAGAGCTAAACTCAAGTCGGAGAGATTGATCCAGAAGATCTATCGGTACCAAATGTCTCAGACCACGTGCCACAACTTTCGTTAGTTTCTGCACATCTAGCATATACACGACAATCTTCACCAGATCTTGATTACAGATAGTATCTCAGTCCGGATCATCGGTGTGTTGCATCGGTCTAACCCACGGTACAGAAGAGCTACCAACTGCCCATTGTGGATAACTCGCACCCCGATGCCCCCAAGGTTAACAAGTGACCTACACTACATATATCTCATCTGCTCAAGAGGTGTATTCTCTCCTAGGCCAATGGCCTTATCCAGTCCATCGGACCTTTCCATCGTTTTTCAATCGCGTAGCGATTTTTTGGCGTTTTTGAAATCACATAGCTTAAAAATCACGTTTTTAAATTATGAAAAACATTTTCCATCATTTTCCACTACGTAAAACATTTCTCAACCTTAAACCTCATTTCTCCATAAAATCACTTCTCCTTAATTTAAATTGTCGTTTCTTACTTAAAATTTCCTAACGCGCTTAAAAACTCAATGAGTGAGCTGTACGTCAATAAATTTTAAGTTCCCAACGTATTCATCATAATTCTTAAACCAATTCTAAAAGTCAGTCTTCCTTAAAAAAAAATTGAGGTTCAAACACTTCCAACCCCTCTTTTCTTTTCTAAAACGAATTTTTCATTTCTCAAGTGACAAAATACTTTGTTTCTATTTCTAAAACTCTTTTTTCAATTTCTTTAAATCAATTACTTTCCATTTCTAAATCATACTTTCATACAAAATTTCCTCATTCAAGCCTTCAAAACCGTGAGCACTTGGTCCTTGAAACCAACGCATCTTTTCTTTTTCCTTTCCTTTCTAAACATTCATTTTTATTATTCATAAAAATCTTAACTTGGAAACACTTATTTTTTAGGTGTTGAGGCCGAAACCCTCATGATCTTTCGAACTAAAAATTATTTTCCTTGTTCACTTCCATCATGAGATATACAATATATTCACATCATACATATCATAAGCATACCATAAAAATAAAATCGTGCAAATCATATAAAGCACAATTAAATCAATCAAATCACATAAACACTCAAAAATAATTACACAACCATGAATAATGAACCCTCACATGGACTCATCATCCTTCACAAACAAATACATCTCTCACCACCATACTTAATTGGTGAGATAAATCTCCCTCTTACCTTAAAGAGGAGACAAATCCTTCAAGTTTTCCCTCCTATGATTTTCGTGAAGTTCCTTAGAAAAATCCTAAAAATCTTAAACAAATTTTAAAATCAATAACAAGCTTAGAAATAGATAAACCATGGATCAATCATGGCTTAGAAAATCAAAACTAAAAGATTGGGTCAAGAAATAAGAAGTTTACCCCTTTTTGGTAGAAACTTTAAGCTTGGATTTGAAGCTCAAGATGGTTGATTTTGTGAAAACTCACAACTAGAGATGTTCTTAGAATAGTATTTGGCTTTAGGAAATGTGTTTAGGTAAAATTTTGGAAGCTTGGAGGTCTAGGTTTGGGAGGGTGGCCGAATGGCCTCTTGGAGAAAGAAAATGGAGTTTTCTTGGTTGCATGAAGAAGAACATGAATAGTAGAGAGAGTTTATGACTTAAGTGAATTAAATTAACCTATTTGGTCTCTAAATTGGGTGCATGGCCGTGTAGGAGGGCACCAAAGGAGGTGGCCACTATTCTTGACCCCTAAGACTCCATCCTAGCCTTAGCTTGTATCGAAGGTTCACATGCAAAGCTTCTCCCCTAAGCAGCTTGTATCGAAGGTTCACATGCAAAGCTTCTCCCTTAAGCTTGCTTCTAATTGGCTTAATCAAGCCTTAGTCATATGTTCATGAAGGTTCTAACCTAATGGTGGTCATAGGATGCTAACTAAGTTACTAATCTCGTTTAGTTTCTATGTACACTTAAGCTAACTTAGTTAGGATAATTAGTTACATTGCTAACTAAATAGTTTTCTATGCTTGAATCAAATGTTCTAGAAAACCCTAGACTCCACCAAAACCATGTGGCACTTAGGGAACTAACTAGGTTTGGTTCATTTAGTTTTCCACACAAGCTTAAGCTTAAATTCTAGTTAGGTTTTCCTAATTCTATCAAGCTAACTTAGTTAAGCTTCCTAGTTACATTACTAACTAGTTAGTTACCTTGATGTTAGTCATCCATTCTTGAACATTGTAGAAGCTTCTTGTAACTAGAAACCCTAAGGATCAAGAATGCAACCTATGTTCCTCAAAAGAATAACAAACTAAGTTTCCATCCTATTTGGTTACTACATAGAACATCAACTAACCTAGTTAAGTCATTTATTTACCCAGTAACTAGTCCAACCACTTAATTTGACTACATCTTATTGATTTAGAAATTCAAGCCTATTTTATTGACCTATTCTTATTGGTTTAGAGATTTCTAAGTCAAAAACGTTGACTTGATTCCTATTGGTTCATTATCGGATAATGGAATAATTCTTAAGGGCTTTACCGATTCTTATTGTCCACTGGATATTAAAATAATAATAAAAATATAAAACATTTTTATTACACAGATAAATTCTAAAAATTAAAAGATTATGACACGCATATCTTAGAATTGAGTTTAGTAAGATCATCTCACATTATGCATTGTATTTTATTATATAGGCAATAAATGCGTAAAGATTTTCTTCGATGTGCTAGACCCTTTAAAATTATTATTTTATTTTCCTTTTCTCTATACACGGAGCAAATCTCTCAAAACAATCAAATACAATCACAGAATAATCAAAATAATTTTATAACACTCAGAAATCACAAAATAGTACAATTTCATTGTTACTGTGATAATGACTAATTTTCGAGGTGTTACAATTTAGGTCTTAGTTTTATTCATCAGGTTAATGACATCTCTCTGGATGATTATATTGGAGTGGTGGCATCCAAGAATGCAACCTATGTTCCTCACACTAACAAGTTTATCAACAGTTTGGATGGAAGGTACTCAGTGAAGCGTTTCAGGAAAGTCCAGTGTCCTATTGTTGAAAGGCTCACCAACTCCCTCATGATGCATGGTAGAAACAATGGCAAGAAACTAATGGTTGTCAAGATTATTAAGCATGCTATGGAGATCATTCATTTGCTCATTGACCTCAATCCTATTCAAGTTATTGTTGATGTTGTCATCAACAGGTATGTCCACATGTCCGGAACAAGCTTTCTTTCTATATAGATTATGATTATGATTGTTTATATCTATGTCCATATATTTGGATGCTAAGTTTAACAGGGATCAATTTGTTAATGCAACATCATCATTGAATATGTTCCCTTATGTAACATTAATATTAGCATGATTTATAGTTTAAAAGTTTAGTAAGCTCTAATATTTGGGTCACTGGGAAAACTGTCGTTGATTTGTTTCATTATTTCAATTTAAAAATTTTACATTGAGAGCTACTTGTCAGTTTTGATTTGGATAATGGAATGATGATTCTTTGTTTCCCTATTGGTTTGATCGCCTGAATGATGGCATTTTTGTATTAGCTCTATCTGATCGTTCTCCTTAACTTTCATATACCTTTTGTTTTGACTCTTGTAATTACATGGTTGATCAAATATTTATCCTTAGAAAATGAAAATTCTTTCTAAGGGGTGAAAATAAAGCATGTGCATTTCTGTGATGTTTTGTTTTCTTACTTTAAGTATTTATATGAACTTAACTATTGAAATTTTGAACTATTTGTCTGTCAGAATTCGGAGGATGAAATGATGATTATTTGTTTCCATATTGGTTTGACTGCTTGGATGATGGCATTTTTGTATTAGCTCTATCTGATCATTCTCCTTATTTGATTTCATTATGCATTGTATTTTATTATATAGGCAATCAAATATATGGAATTTATTAAAAATTCCAAATATATGTATTTTATTTCGATGTGCTAGACCCTTTATTCAAACGTGTCCCCCCTAATTTTTTTTTAAAATTATCATTTTCCTCTTTTCTCTATATTTTTTTATGTTTTTGAAAAAGCCTTTTCTATTTTATCCTTTTTTTTTACTATAGGCTATTTGGGATTCTTGTTTAGTGATAGTGTTCTTTTTTATGTTGAATTCATCTGAATGGTGAAGTTTTCAATTTGAATATTTGGTTTTTCATTTAAGAGTTGTTTGGTGTTTTTTGTTTTAGAAATAGAAGGACTTTGTTGGTAACTTACGAAGTTATGATTATATTTACTTTGTCGATTGTTATGTTAAGCTCTCTCTCTCTTTACTTTCTTTCTCTCTCTCTCTCTCTCTTATATATATATATATATATATATTGTTTCAACTTTCTGATTGTGAAAGAGTGTCAGCCATGTGATATGAGGATTTTTCAGAAGTTAGAACTTATGCTTTATATAAACTTAGTAGCCTGTGAGTTTTACTGATAACATTCATATGGATATCCCAATATGAATTAAATGTTGATCCATTGAAATTGCATTAATTCACTATCCATGTTGTGCGTTGATGCTAATAGAATGGTCTATGTTGTGCATTGAAGCTAAATATGAGTCTTAGGGAGAAACACACACTAGTTTTAGATTGTTTTCCCTATAGAAATGCTTGAGTTCAAACAAATTTTTTAGCTCACCAATAACAAGTTTATCAACAGTTTGGATTTTATTAGGGTCATAGGGAGTAAATCAATGATTCTCATCCAAGTAGTCAAGCTCTCTTTGTTGACTACTAGGTATAATATTTATGGATATAAGCTAACTTTAGGGAAGAGATATTTGTGTGCCAGCCCATAGGTGGGCCAGGGCTAGCCCATTAAATAAGTAGGCAAAATTAATTTTTTTTATTGTAAAGTAAATTTCATTACCTAGGTTTGAAATTAAATTACGTAAAGTTTCGATTCTTGAAAATTTTTATTTTCCAGCCCATGGGCTAGCCCTAGCCCACTTGGCCTTAGCCCACGTGGGCTAGGGCTTGATAGGGTCAAAATGATTAATTACTGACGTGGAATAAACAAAATAATTTTACAAAGGTAACGCGATTAAATTACTAAAACGTTGGCTAGACCTTTTTGACAGCTCTACACAAGATGCATAAAGTGAAATATGTATTCCAAGACTATGTAACCATATTACCATAAAGTAAAGCAAGGCAAAATATACTTATTCTTAATCCATCAATCAAAAATCATTTTAAAACTTCTCACCCTTTCAAAAAGAATTTCATAAAAACACATTATATTTTCAAAAGCATTTTAAAAGGTTAGAGAGGTTTTATATTAAAAACACATAGTCCTTGAGAGTGATCAAAGCCAAGTTAAAAGAAAATCTGAAAGTACATCCCTTCTCTTTCTCATTGAATAAGAGCCTTGAAAAAATAAAATACTTAGAAGAACAAGGCTTATATTTTGAAGAAACAAGATGGGCTCTATAGAACATTTCAAAATATCTATTTGGAAGCTTTCTTAAACATTTTCTCAAGATTTAATAAAACTTTTCAAAGCAAATGAAGATAGTACTACATTTATAGTACATATCCAAAGATTTCTAAATTTTCAAGACAAATAGGAAGTGAAAATGCTTTCAAGGTCTTAAGACAACTTCAAATGATTCTTAAGGATATGGAACTTGAAAAGCTTCTTTCAAATATAATACGAGATTTTTCTCTAAAAAACTTTTTAATCAAATCACAAATTCTTTTCAAAACAAGAGCATGATTCTCATAGATGTTATACCACTAAGAAATCATAGATCAAGAGAATCATAGATATCAAACATTCACCTTGATGAAATATGCTATGGGAATCAAAGTATGTATAGAACTAATATCATCCCCATATATGCAATGACAAAAATTGGCAAGTTAATATTCGATTAGGCTCTTTATCAATGTTAAATTATTTAAGATCAAATTATCAACAAGTACCATACAATCCATAGCATATATAATACCACAATAGCTTAGGGATAGAGATACTTATTGAGTTAGATAGAGAGTGATGCTTTTTTAGAATGTTCTACATTTATTGGTCCTTTGAGTTTAGGTTTTCTTCCATTGAGAATTTCATTCAATTTCACTTGAAGAAAGTCTCCTCATGTCCCTCTTCATTCAACTCTTCTCTTTATCCATTTATGCTTGACATTTCAATATTTGATGGTTATTTGAAGCACATAGAGACACTTGCAAAGCTAACTCTAAAAGTTCTCTAAAACATAGGTGAACGTTAAATATTATTTAAGTCCATTTACAAGCATAATTTAGGTTGATATATAATGTAAAACATGTACCACATTATCAATCATGCAATGTTAGCTCTAACAAGAATGCATGAAGTACATATGCACTTGAATCCAAAAATATGGTTTAAGCATTTTAAGACTTGATTCAAGTTTATCAAGAAACACATGATCATCATAAAAACTTATATAGGCATTTTGGGACAAACAATGATCATGTAAGGCATGTTATATCAAGTAAGGAATTCTAGTATGCACACATGCCAATCAAGAGTAAAAAGTCCCTTATTGTAATGCAAGATTGAAAAACCATAGGATTATAACTTTTGAAACCATTTATGATTCATTTCAAGATATACTTAATTGTAAAAGCCATTGAAGTTCAAAGACAAGTTCAAGACACAAAATGAATCATTTCCTTCTTGTTTTCAAGATATGAACATATCAAGCAATTTCAAACAAGAAGACATATAACCTTTAACTTTCTAATCTCCAAGTAAGTATAAGACAATTAAGCATCAAAGAGAAAGGATTAAAATTACTTATGAGCATATGAGTTTCCATATTTGAACAAAGAGAATTAGTCACAAGCATACCTAGCCAGTGTGTTTAGGGGTCCACATATATCACTATGTATGAGGCCCAAAAGATCACTAGCCCTTTCACCTTGTCCAGTGAATAGGGCTTTAGTTATTTTTCCCAATAAACAAGACTCACATATCTCATATGATTCGAAATCAAATGAGTCCAAGAATCCATCTTTATGCAGCTTGGAGATGCGTTTCTCATTTATGTGGCTCAAATGACAATGTTAGAGATAAGCTGGGTTCATATCATTTAATTTGAACATCTTCATATTTATGTTATAAACGGGCATTTTGAGATCAAGGAC
Organism: Ormosia emarginata; assembly: GCA_029884605.1. Lineage (NCBI taxonomy): Eukaryota > Viridiplantae > Streptophyta > Magnoliopsida > Fabales > Fabaceae > Ormosia > Ormosia emarginata. The sequence continues at coordinate 44,319,093 of JAQQTP010000077.1, read as the reverse complement.
ATAAAGTCCATTACTCAGTTGTGCACTACCATAAAAAATATCATTCCAATGAATAAAACAACTTCTGTTCTTTACTATAAAAGTAAAACCTTTCTTGTCCAAACAAGAAACAAAAATGATATTCCTGCTAATAGCAGGCACAAAATAACAGCTCTCTAATTCAATTACAAGCCTAGTGGGCAAAGATAATAAATAAGTCCCTATGACTTATGCAGCAACTTTTGCTCCATTTCCAACTCGTAGGTCGACTTCGCCCTTAGCCAATGGTTTACTGTTCTTTAGATCCTACATATTTACACAAATGTGAGACCCATATCTAGTATCTAATACCCAAGATGCAAAAGCAGACAAATTGACTTCTATAACAAAAATACCTAAAGTGGAAGTCTCACTTCCCTTCTTCTTCTTAAGCTCCTCCAAGAATTTGGCGCGGTTCCTCTTCCAATGTTTAGTCTGACCATAATGGAAGCAAGTACCTTCCTTAGCCTCTCCGCCTGTAGGTTTCAAGCTAGAAGTGATGGGCTTGGATTTCTCCTTACCTTTACCCTTCCAGTTGTCCTTGGACTTCTTCAACTGGTTTTTACCCTTAGCCTTTTGGACCATCATAATGGCCTTTCCCTTTCCTTTATTAATGTTCTGCTCAGAGTAACTCTGGTAGAGATTTGTCAATTTTATTCATGTTGTAGTTCTTGATAAATTGACTGAAACTTTTTGGCAATGATTGTCGGACTAAGTCACTGGCCAATTCTTAGCCCAAAGGGAAACCAAGCCTCTCTAGGTTTTCAATGTACCCAATCATCTTGAGCACATGAGCGCCAACAGGGCTACCCTCTACCAATTTGCACTGAAAAAATGCCTTAGAGACTTCGAATCTCTCATGCCTAGCTTGCTCTTGATCGAGCTTCTTTAAGTGTGTGATGTAACACTTCAAAATTTCTTGTTTTTCAGTTATATGTGATTTTTATGATTTTGTGATTTTTGTGAATTATTTGATTTTTTATTATTATTTTATTGTTATTTTTGGACTATTTGTGTGTTTGTAGCGGGATTGGAAAAATAAAAATTTTTTAGAGCTGAAAAATTTTGGATTGTTAATACGGGGCCGGAGGAGTTTACTAAACCCAAATCCGGAAACAGTTTTCAAAGTTTTATTTTTTTTGTGATTTTATTTGACAAATAAAATCTAAGTACGTTTTATTGTCCATTGGACAATAAACACTGATTTTGCTATCAGTAACTTTTGTCCATTGGATAATAGCTCCCGGTAAAAATCTAGTTGAATGATTCTAGACTTAGGCTAGTCATATTTTTCTAGAGGTTTCTTTTGTGCCTCACTTAGTGAATCACCTTATGACTCACCTTGTGTGGTGACTCATTGTGTGAATCACCATGTGCCTCATTCACCGTGATCAATGTTACCATGCAGTTTAGTCCCTTTGTCCAGATATCTAGATTGAACACAAAGCATGGAATGTGTCACTCTTGTATAATTTAATCTTTCGTTTCCTGATACTCGAGTAACGTAATAATAACAAATGAGATTAATATCTCATATTGACTTATTTAAGCATAACCATGCATTTCATAGTCTCACTCAATCAGGGGGCTCGAAGATATCACTCATGTTATGTAGTAAGGACAAATCCCATCTAGGTCACTCACATGCCTCCACATGATTTGCGATATGTCCAATAACCAACTTTATAATCACATTGTTACAGATGATGTTTGATGGCATTAAAACATACAACTCCTCATGAAGGAATCATAGTAATTTCAGGTCAAAGGACCATGTACACCATTATCACTATAAGAATCGCTTATGACACTCATGTAACGATCCACGTAGCGTTCACGTTGCGTTCTCATGGCGGGTTAGTCCAATACATCATTACTCTAATATGTATCCATGTGAAAACTTGATATCTCAAATTCATGACCCATGAGATGTGGCCATCAGTCTACACACATACTAGTCTCAATGCATTATTGTCGTCCTGATTAACAATAATACTTGACTAGGGACATTTAAGAATAGTGTTTTGTTTCTATCTGATAGGATCTCACAATCAAGTCATCCATTTGATGTCCTATGACATCAAACCTACTATTCTAAGGACTTTATTATGTATATCATAAATAACACAATAAATGAAATGCCTCATATATTAAATAAATAGCATAATACAATGTATGTAAGATGGTCAAAATAATTTGGCCTCTAGGACATACACCAACAAGTAGGCAAAAGAGTTATGCAGATGAGAGAAGAAGGCCTTTGGAGTTTGTAGAAGGAGAACATGTATTCCTAAGAGCCACTCCTACTACAGGAGTTAGTAGAGCCATAAAAACCAGGAAGTTGAATCCTCGATTTCCTTTCCAAATCCTAAAAAGAATTGAACCAGTTGTTTACCAAATAGTTCCCCCACCCAGTTTGTCAAACCTGCACAATGCCTTTTATGTTTATTAGCTTAGAAAGTATAATTCAGATCCTTCATACGTTCTAGAAAATAAATCAATACAGTTAAAAAATGATTTAATTTATGTGGTTAAGCATGTAAGGATCATGGATATAGGAGTTAAAAAGCTCAAAGGGAAACAAATTCCTTTACTACAGGTGTTGGAATAAGGGTGACTCGAAGGAGGTCACATGGGAACTTGAATCCAACATGATGTGAAGCCATCCGAAGCTTTTTGAATAAGGTAATCAAATTTTGAGGACAAAATTTTTAAAATGATGGAAGAATTGTAATATCTTTCCTGTCCTAATAGTCCTAATTAGGATTATAGTAGCTCAATAACATTGGCATGAGTTATTGTTAATTTTGGTAATCTTTTAGATTAGTTTGAACATAATTCTATAATACTGAATGTGAATAATAACTTATAAAAGCTCATATTTTAGCATTAATAGTTGAGATAATAGAAATAAATATGAAAAATTAGTTCTAGGTTGTAAATGATTAGAATGAGCTATAGTAAATTTGGAGAATCAAATGAATTAGTGTAACACTTTTTATTGACACTAGATAAGTGTTTAAAGACCAAATTAAATAAAAAAGTAGTTCAGAAGATCATAAGATTATGAAAAGATGTTAAAGAAAGGATAAAGGTTATTTTGAGAATGAATACAGGTTAAGGTGCGTGCCTGTAAGCCTTTTAGCTTAACTCCTTAGGTTTAACTTAAGCTAAGGAAGAATAATGAAGCTTAATCTTTGATAATGGTGTATAAGGATAGTTGTTGAATGATGAAACTAAGAATTGAATGAAATCATAGAATTGTCTATAATACCTATGACGGTTAGAAAATTCATCAATGGAAGATTAGAATATCCTTAAGGGATATAGTATTTCCAGTTGAATTTCATTATTTTCCTCTCATTTCTTTCTCTCCAATGCCTTCCCTCTGCATTCTTATCTCTTCATTTGACTTTTCTTTCCCATTTTGCTCTCTTTCTTCACGTCACTTAGCTGAAAGGAAAGAGAAAGAAAATAAGGCAAAGAAAGAAAGGAAGACAGGGGAGGAAGGAAAGCAGGAAGAAGGAAAGAAAGAAGAAACAAAAGAGAATAATCCAAGTAAAGTAAGGTAGGGGTTGTTTCTCTATTTTCTTATGCTTCACCTATTCCTTTATTGGTTACTAAGAACTTGGAGTTATTAACTTGAATGAAAATTTTGTAATGAATATTGGAATGAATGGAATAGTATGATTATGTATGTTATAGAGCTTGATATTAGCTTTGATAATATATGACTTTAAGATGAATGAAGTGGGTTTGATGTTTACCCTTTTTTGAATGCTTTTCTATGGAGTAATTCTCTTGTGGTTAGATTATAAGTGTTTTGTTTTGTGTTGTTTGGTCTTAAATCTATGTTTTTTGCAAAATTCCAGCTGATAATCGATTACCATGAGTGGGTAACCGATTACTAAGCCATGAATAATGTTACTGGAAATGTGGTAATTGATTACCACGAGTTGGTAATCGATTACCAAGCTTTTGGAATAGAAAAATTGCAAGTGGTAATAGATTACCATGGCTTGGTAATTAATTACCTAGGCTCTATTTTGCGACAATAGCATGTGGTAACGATTACCACATATGGTAATCAATTTCCACTCCCTATTTTAAGAAAATAGAGTTTCTAACCCCTTGAAAACCAAAATATAAACATAAGATATGATCCAAATCATTGTGCATAACTTATCGTGATTCGATTGTGCACTTGGTGATATTTTGTATTGGACCCTCATTGAGTTGTGAATTGAGGATTGATTAGTTAATGCATTAGTTGCTTGAATAGCAAAGTAACCAATGTATGCATATAAAACATGATTAATGAATGATATTGTGCATAAGTATCCATACGGAATATGTTGAATGAATGGTAATGTACAATGGTCATGCATTAAAAATCATATTGCTATTTGGAAAACAAAGTTGAGCTAGAATTGAATGAGAATTTAAGAATTAGCTCCCTTAACTCCCTAAAGTTGAGCTAGAATTTGAATTTGAATTTGAATTTGAATTTGAATAACCAGTGCTCATAGAATTTGTATTTGAATTGAATAAGAGAATTTGGACATTTATCCTTGAATGGGGAAGGAAAATGATCCTGAACCCACGTGAGTAAGCCTTTTGAATTGAATTATCAGTTCACCTAGCATTAATGAATTTTGGAGATGACCTTGTTTGGGGGAAGGGTATTCAAAATTCTATTAGAATTATAGAGATGAACCTCCTTAAGGAAGGGATCCTATATTGTGATAAATTGCTCATTATGTTTCCTCATTTGCCTATGTTTCCCTCATGTATATTAAGGTTACTTGGAATAGTTCTGTGTGACAAAGAGAGATTGTCATAAATAAGTTGAAGTGTACCAAACTGAAAGCAGACTATTGCCTTGTATGGTGGTAGTCTGAGACTTTAATTCACTCCCTACCATTAGAATATTGAATCCGAGTTATATGTGATGGCCCTTACCTATTAAGGTACAATCATGTAGGTTATGTGGGAATGAACGTATAACTAAATGAGCACTAGAATGTGAATGGTATGAGAATAAAGTATTATGGGAATGTTATCATAATAGATCATAAGTTGAACTGAGAATTGTGATACTGAATTGAAATTTGTATTTGTAAGTATTTGTGAATATAACTTATGATCTTTGATAATGAAAGTTTATGAATTAATGGTATTGTTAATAATTGGAATTCTGCCTCAAGAAGAGAAATGACTTCTCTTAGCTTTTTGCCACCTTTCTACTATATAGTTTGAGTATTGAAATGTATTTTCTCTAAAGTATCTGGAATTATTGTGATGACACTGTATATGCTAGAGTTATTAAGAATTTTAGAATTCTCACCCTTTTTTGTATTATGTTTCCATGATAATTCCAGGAAAACATGTTGCAGCAAGGAGATGAAGAAAAGAGATGTGTAATATTTTGATTCTATTTTTGTATAAAAATTGTAAGAATTGTGCCTTGAAGGCATATGATGTATTTAATGTATTATAATATACAATTTTGTATAATGACCATTCTCAGTATATGTACATTATATTTTTCCACAATAGGCTCATATTTTTACTTATGATATAAATGCATTTACAAATAAATGTTATTAGTCTAGAAGTGATGTGCCTAATCCTAATCTCTAATGCGTGATTTCGAATACACTATTAGTATTAGTATTGGGACGTTACAACAAGCATCTCATCAATGCTTTTATATTCCTTCATCTTGATCATTTCATATTGATATACCCATATACTTGTCTTAGTTTCTTTCACTCGGTTTGTTCCTTCTTGGGTTATGACAAGAGTGTCTTATATTTCTTTAGTTGTTGCACAATGAACAATCTTGTCATACTCTCCTCTACTTAATGCACAGGTAAGAAAGAATTTTGCCTTAGAGTTTAGAAGGAACTTGTTCTTTTCAGCTTCTGTCCACTGAGATTTAGGCTTTTCAACTTGGATTCCACCTTCACTAGTTCTCATAGGAATATAGGGACTAGTTTATATAATATCCCAGAGATAAATATGTTGGGATTCAATGAAGAGCTTCATCATTTCCTTCTAATAGTAGTAGTCCCTCCATCAAAAGCAGGTGGTCTATTGGTAGAAGAACCCTCTGGTAAGTAAGTTCCACCTCCTTGCTACATTGCTATACTTCCTTCAAGATATTTTTCCTCTCACACTGTTAGGTGTGTTCAACCAAGAGGCTGAGCTCTGATACCAATTGAAGTTGGTAGTAACACAAGAATGGGAGTTGAATTGTGTTGTTTTTCACCTTAAAATCTCATACTTCTCACACATTTCTCAAGTTTAACAAACTTGGAAGTGAGAAGGTTGCTTTAAAGTACAGGGATTAGATGAGAGAGTTCACAAAAAGGGAGAACAAGAACAAGTATTACAGGGTGAGAGAGTTCACAGGATGAGTAAAACTGAACTTTCTTACAGTTTCATCTTGCAACACCAGAATTCTTTTATGATTAATAGCTTAATGTATCAATACTTAAACTTTGAAAAAGCCTACTCAGTAACAAGAAATTGTTCCAGAAACTCAAATTCAAACTTTATAGTATGAAGATTCTTGTTAAGTTCACTTTAACTAAAAAAACTTTAGTTCTTATAGAGAAAAACATTGATTTAATTAAGATTAGTATCAGAATAGATTTGAATGAGTTAAAGTGAAGAAAGAGAAGCAAGACACCAAGATTTATACTAGTTCACCCCTAAACCACTTAGGGCTATGTCCAGTACCTAGCAAATACTATGATTTTCACTATGTAAAAGTATTATTTCTTACCAAGCCTCTTTAGGCTCTTATAAACGAGTATTATTTTCCCTCAACCTCTCCAGGTGCGTTTTACTAGTATTCTTTCCGACCAAGCTTCTTCAGGCTCTTGCAAACAGTTTTATTAAGCTTACAAGTGGTCTGCATAACCCACAAGCTCACCACCAACACTAAACAATCAAATATAGGTTTTAAGTGTTTGATACAAATAGGTAGGTCTCAAAATCACTCAATGAGTGTATAAACTCAGTTTTGTAGAACCTATAACACAACTACTAAAGATTTCAGAAGTTTCAGAATAAAGTAGGTAGAAATGAGAGAGTTGTTCTTCATGTATAAGATTTAATCTTTCTCTGATTGTTCTCCGATGGTTCAACCTTCTACATTTCAAGCTCGGAGCCTTTTATAGCATACGAAAAGTAACTGTCAAAGGCTCCCAACAATTATTTGTCTTTCTTGTGGCAGGTAGTCATTATTTTGTTGTTTATGTTGAGTCAGCACACTTTACTTAAGTTCCTACCCATGAAATCTCTCAAGCTTAATACCAACTAACCTTTTCAGCAACTCTCTCAAGCTTGAAGTTTCTCAACACCTCTTGATCTTTGATTCCATCATCATCTTCATGTTTCATCTTGATAACTTAGATGATGAAAACTTCTTTTTAACTATGATTTGCTCTTGATTTGGTCCTTGTGGAGAATCCTCTCATTCTTGAACTTTCTCACAACCTTCTCAAGATGAACTCTCTTAAGTTCTTTAGGAACTTTCTCATAATGTATCTTGAACTCTTTCAAGTCAGAATTTGATTTTCTTATCCATCTTTAATCATCTAGAAAGCTTCCTTATAATTGTTTTAGTCCTGAAAAAGTTATTACTAACAAGAAAACTTTACAAATATCATGTTAGCATAATCAAGATACTTAATAGCAAATGTTCATAATTTTCAATGAGTTGCTATCGTCAAAACACAACTTGCAAACTTAGCCACAAAAGGGCATTAGAGTATACAAAAAATCTATCTAAAGAAGAAGATAATAGTCTTATATAATGGTCTCATAGGTGCTAAAGACAAAGGGGAGTGTTGATTGTAGTCATACGAGATTTAAAGTGATGTGACAAGAAAAGGTGGTGTCAGCCTTTCGAGGTACGAGGTTTAAGGAAGTGTCAGCATGTAGGCTTAAAAAGGTTAGTGGGGATAGGGTCAATGTTGTAGCCCCTAGGCTCTACTGCACAATCTCAAGACACATCCTTGTTATATCATGCAAGCTTCTTCCCTAGGTAGTGACGCCTTAGAGCTTTCTTTCTCCAAAGCCTTCTAGGCCACAATATGGATAGTTCCCATATACAGCTTTGTTGGCCCTTGGGCATCGCTCTACACCCAGGTGCAGAATACACATTTAATGTTATTAAATGCATTGTCTTATCTTGGTCTGGTTGGGATCTAACGGAATTCCAACAACATCAATTGTGATCAAATCCCCTCAGTTACAGTGTTTGATTAAGATATTCTTATAGGCATTATTATAAGACTAACTCATCAAGTATATATTATTATGACTAGGAGGTCCTCTCAACAATGACTTTTTTTTAGAATTTTGACTTTGTTCCTTTCCTTAAAGGTATGACTTGCTTACCACATTGTCGAACTCTTGTTGATATGATAATAAATTTAAGTATATTGATTTATTAAATAAATTTAAGTATGACAATAACTATCTAAAATATGAAATTTTTTAAATGACATGTCAAAACATAATTTAATAAGTGTAAAATCTTACTTGAATTAAAATCAAACTCATTATTCTATAGATTAATCATTAATCAAAGCAACTTTGTGTATCTTATTATAATATTATTAATTTCTTAAACATATCATATCACGAGTAACAGTTTTACACAAAAAGTGGGAGACTTCTAGTTGTACTTTGTCTTCCTTTATTCAAAATAATCTTGATATTCTTATCGCAAATATTAAAACACCCTTTTTAACACCACTTACCACATCAGCTTTTATTTTTAAAAAAGAAATTCTTTCATGAATTCATCTCCTTTCCCATATTCCCTTTCTTCCTTTCAAATTTCCCCCTCTTCTTTCCTTATTTCCCCCTCTATTCGTTGCCTTCTCCGCTCATTGTTTTCCCACTTCTCACCCCTGTACTGCTCCTTCTATCTCTGTCCCTCTTACTCACCAAAACAAAAGCCTTGAGAAGATTTTCTATAGGAGGGCTCTGTGGCATCGTGGAGAGGCAAAAGGAAGTTCCTTAGTATGCGACCAAAGTAAGCGTCCAAGAATTTCTCAGGTTCGATTTTCCTCACCTATTCTTTGATTTTATTTTTCTCTAATTTTCTCTGAATCTATTTTTCTCCAATTTTCTTCAATTTTTCCTAAGTTCCATTGTGATATGAGTTTTGATTGGAGACAAGAAAGAGTTTTGTGAACTCAGCAATGAATAGTTTTCACTTTTGGTAGGGTTGAGGAGCGATTGGTTTTGATTATAGAATGATAGGGTTTTTGATTGATAATAATATTATTGAGGGTTGAGACATGAATATATGTTTAGTTAGTGAAGCAGGGATTGTGATTTTATTTTTCTATAAAAGAGTAAAGTTGGCTTTGGTCATGAGGTTGGAATGGAGAAAACGAAGTTCTGCAAAAAGTGAAGAAAATTGTGTTTGACAGAGAAGATAAGAGAGGGGCGAAAGGATTTCAGGAAGGAAAAAGGGATTGTGAAAATTGGAGTTAGGAGAGAAGAGGAACAAGGCCATGTGAGGTGATTCTCAGTTATTCTTAATCACGAGAACAATCAGGGGTAATCTCATTTTTTATTCTCTATTCTTTCTTTATGTTTTCATGCTTACAGAATGGGTTGAATGAATTTATTATAAGCTATGATTGAGATTACATAATGGGTTAGAAAATTTTTGGATAGCTAGATGTATTCTTTGATCCACACTACTTGCTTGATGAAAGGTTTGTGTGATAATTCTGGGTTGAGTTTTTTGAGTTTTTTTGTGGATCATTGTTCGTTGGAAATGGAATCAAGTGGTATATATGTTATAATTAGTATGGGTATACAACTGATTTGGGGATTAATAATAGACTGCATCCTTGAGTTTTGCATGCATTGCTAACACATGGTTATGAATAAAAATTGTTCTTGAGGGGTCTGAGTGTGTTGCCGCATGAAACTTAATTAATTAGTAACTCATTCTTTAGATCTTTTAATCTTATAGGTAGCTACTAATTCAACAAGTGTGAGTCTGATACAACTTCTTGTTTAAAATACTGAGTCCGTGTTTGGGCTATTAGGCCTTTTTACACATTTAGGCTGCCTAACATCTCATTTGCTCCTTGTATTGCATTGCACCCCACTCTGACATTGTCTGCTAAGGAGTTTAGGACTATTGCTTTCTTGCTTAATGCTTTGTATCCTTTGCAAAATTGGTCAGATATCCCTTTTTTTGTATTTTATATTTTCATCATATCATTTTAGAGTATGTTTAGATGCCAATATATATCCACTAAACTTTATACTTTTCTCTGTTTGTTTTGAATTTAGAAGTTTGTTTTTTAACTTAATCTATTAGTATGTCCTTGATAATAATTAATAACGCTTTTTTTGTTGGTGGTGCTTGCTTTTAGTGCACTGATTATGCATTGTGTTTGCTCTAGTCATTAGTCAAGACTTGTTGTTTAGTAACTGTACATGGTGTTTGCTCTTTTGTGTTAGTTCATTCAGGTATTTTGCTACAGATTTGACCTTGGTTCATTCTACATTTATTTTAAATTTATTAGGTCCATGGAGTCAGTTATGGTGCATCTTATGGATGGGCTCAGATCCAGTGTGGTCTTGGTTTGGTCAAGGTGTATCTTCACATTCATTTTTCAATTTTTGTTCCTGTAAAGCTATAACTAAAAGCCCTTTCAGTTCTATTTTTTTACTTTACCTACATTATTCAATTTTGGTAATGTATTGGTTTGGTAAGGATAAGGTTTAGGTTTACGATATTGTTTAGTGGTCTAAATCAATCATATGGTGCTACCACTCATTAGTTATTTATGTGTCACTTTCCTTTCTTTAATTTATGTGTCACTTTTTACATTGTCATAGATGAACAATGAAGATATAAGAAAATGAGATTAATTAAGAATAAAATAATTAAAAATGAGATTAAGATATAACAAAAAAAAAAGATAATCATGGGTTTGAGGTTGTTTGGTTGTCAACAGTGGGGATTTATATGATTGAACTAATTGTTTGGGCATGTTTTGTGGACTGAATATGTCACTTGTGCTGGGTCAAGTTTTGTTAGAACTTAAGCATTGGCTATTGACCAAAGCGCAGTAGTGTGTAGTTGTTGATAGGCATCAACTTGATTTTCTTTCCCGAGTTTACGTAGTTTGAAAGAGCATTTTTTCTTTCTTTTTTTTTAAAAAAATTCTTGACTTTTAGTGGGCAAGTATGCGCTGATATGATGAGGCAGAGCTCTTATGATGTTCGAACTATAAGATACATAACTACATAGATACATACACATGTACTAGAGAGGTTCTTATAAGCAAAGATATGGTTACTAGAGGAGCAATGGAGCATATATCTCTTGACTGGAATAAATAGTAATACATAACTAATGTATAAGGATCTTATTGTTTCTACTCAAGGACTCATTTAGCTGGTCTAGACCTTTGGGAGCAAGGATTGTCATTATTATTGTCACATCACATATACACGAACTTGCTTTCAGGATGGATGATATGACCCATAACATGACTTACAGTCACTCTGGAAAATCTTTAGACCATTGATATCTAAAATGCTTTCCATCATTTTGTAGGTGTTGTTGTTTCATTTATAAAGTGTGTTACCTAAATCAAAAATTGGAGCATGGCACTATCAAGAAGGAATGAGAGGTCAACAAGTTCAATCATGCAAAATGTATAGTACACATGAACTACTTTTACTATTTGCATGACTACTATTTATTTATTACAAATATGAACTTTATTGTTACATTTTTTAGTTACGTTTGAGGCATGCCTGGGTACCCAATTTGTTAGTTGACATTAAGAACAATTTATCTACTGTACAAAGAACCTGAATTAAGGCCACTCCATTCAAAGCGCTTGTAAATATGCTAGACAATTTGCAAATCTCTGGCATACTACTGTAGGAATTAGCTTGTCGATGGCATGACCAAAGTAGGGGGCTTAGAGTTAGAAGTCGGGTGGTTGGTTTTAATCCCATTGATGTATGTTTTGCACTTGGACTGTGCATCGGAGGTGAACGGGTCCAAGTTGACGATGGAGGGGAATATCAAACATTGTCTTTGTTTGGGGGTGAAGTTGTCACCATTGATAGAATTGTCCAACTGCTCCATGCGTATCGAGGTGACCATCAAGTGGATGATTCTTGTAGACTGTACATACTCCTTGCATTTGGCGTGTTCTATTTTCCAAGAATAGGAAAATATGTGTACGATGACATGATTAAAATGTTAGATGACTTAGATACTCTTAGCAATTACTGTTGGGGTTTAGTAGTATATGATTTCTTAGTTGATAGTTTTAGTGTAGCTGCTTCTGTTATGAAAATGGGTGAGAATTCAAGCCAAAGACATAATAGGATGTGCAGCTATCCTTCATATATGTTGGTGTATGCTCTAGTGGCCAATACATTTTGTTTGTATTTACATACATTATATTATGTTATTTTATATGAGGCATTTCATTTATTGTGTTCTTTTTGGTAGACATAATAAAGTCCTTAGAATAGTAAGTTTGATACCATAGGACATCAAGTGGATGACTTGATCGTGAGATCCTATTGGATAAAACACTATTCTTAAATGTCCCTAGTCAAGTATTATTGTTAATTAGGACAACAATAATGCATTGAGACTAGTATGTGCGTAGACTGATGACCACATCTCACGGGTCATGGATATGAGATATCAAGTCTACACATGGATACATATTAGAGTAATGATGTATTGGACAGACCTGCCATGAGAATGCTACGTGGATCGTTATGTGAGTGTCATAAGCGATTCTCATAGTGATAATGGTGTATGTGGTCCTTTGACCTGAAATCACTACGATTCCTACATGAGGAGTTGTGTGTTTTAATGCCATCAAACGTCATCTGTAACAAGATGATTATAAAGTTAGTTATTAGACATACCGCGATACATGTGGAGGGATGTGAGTGACCTAGATGGGATTTGTCCCTCCTACATAACAGGAGTGATATCTTCGGGCCCCCTGATTGAGTGAGACTACGAAATGCATGACCATGCTCAAATGAGTCAATATGAGATATTGATCTCATTCGTTATTACTATGTCTACTCGGGAATCAGGAAACTAAAGATTGAACTAAACAAGGGTGACACATTCCATGCCTTGTGTTCAATCTGAATATTTGGACAAAGGGACTAAACTACACGGAAACATTAGTCACGGATAGGTTATGTCAAATCACTGACATTCTCATTACTTGGGTAGCAGTGATGTGTTGCTAGATAGCGCTCACTGTTTGTAATATTAAAATGAGATTTTAATATTACTACCAACGTCATGAGAACCTGCAGGGTCGCACACTTAGAACAGACTAAATTGGAGTAATCGAATCCAAGTTTGACTCGATTCAATTGTGGGCCTAACTCATGACAGATGGGTTTAGGGTTGCACCACTTACCTTGCACGCTCACACTCACTTAAGGAAGCCACTTTGTTATAAATAATATGCTAAAGTATAGGTTACATCATAACCCTAGCCGCACCTACAGAAAAGTGAGTGAGAGATAGTGAGGTTTTCTTCTCCTCTCTTCGCAGCTAGCACTACGAAACAGAGGCGTGACTCCTTCTTGCAAGTCTGTTCGTGTGGATACCGCAAAGACATCGTCACTATTACGGTGTTGGTGATTCACCTCGCTTGTGATTATCACGCTTCAAGAGGTAAATTTTAAAAACTCGGATTATGGACTTTTTCGCATGGAACCTGTGAGGGAATTCTATTATTCCGCTGCGAGACTTTTGATCCACAATTCCCAACAATATATATATTTATAATATTTGAAAAATCGTAGTAATTTTTTCCCATACAATAATTTCATAGGCATATATCTATATTAACCTTCTTAGTAAAACTATGTACTTAAATCTGACAATTGTTTGATGTAGATTTAGGTATTAGACCACCTATCCATATGGCAAACAGGCAGTAGCCCTCGATTGTTTCCTTTTCCACGGTTTCTGAATTGGCAAAATGTGAGGAGCAGTAAGGACAAGATTGATTGGGCATTTCGACACAATTTGGTAAACATGTTTGAATTAGTTTTCAGTAACATGTTTGGTAAGAAACAAATTTTTGTGTGCTAGTATTCTGTTAACATTTGATATTTATGCATCTGGTGTGTTTTGTGCATTATCAGATAATCGAGGATGTGGCTGCAACGACTGAAGAGATGCGGGTTGAAATACTCAGAGAAGCACTAGACGAGGCACAACCCCAGTTTGGGCATGATCGAGTAAGGTCTTTTGATATAGAGGATCATGCTAGTGAACATCGTCGATTGGTGGCGAAGAATAGATAGTTTGAGGAGAGGATTTCCTTTCTCAAGAAAGAACTAAGTATGTTGAAACAAATAGTATATTTTAGAAGGGTAAATTTTAGACAGGTACATTTACCATATCTTTGTTTTGTGGGAATTTTTAAAAATTGACATTCCTTTTCAGGTGAATCATTGGTAAGCCTGCCTCAAGAGAATGATGCAAGTAATTATGCAAACCTTTTTTTTCCACTACCTCAATTGTCTTATATATACATAATTGTTTAACATCTAACCTAAGGTCTATTGTTACACAAATAGAAATAATCTTCGGGTTGAAGCTAATGTTGAGACTATTACCACCAATAAGCCCCATTGAACATTGCCACGTCAGCAAAACTCCAACCGAGGAAGCATGTGGAAAGTGCGTCCACTCAAACTCCATATGTATATCAGCTAAGGAAGAGGAAGAACACCCAGAAGTAATGGGTTGAATGATGGTTAATAGATATTAGGATATGAACTTTGTAATGTGATTATAGGCTGATCCCATATATTTGTGTATAGAATGTTTGATTTTTTAGGTGGAGGTGGCTCCTTTGAGGAGTTTCATAATGTTGATGCTTCTCTAATTGATGTCGTGAACTTGACAATGTTGAATTTAGTTTTTTTTTAGATGATACAATCTCACATAGATAAAGGGATCCAATGAAATTTTTACAAGTTATGTATGAAGCACAATTATATCTTGTGGTACATGTTACGTGAATGTATTTGTTTGGTTATTTTTGTTTGATTGGTAATGCCAAGTTGATTTTTAAATGAATATTACTCATTCCAGGATCAGTTCAATGTCGATTACACATGCCATCAATATCGAGGACAAGTATATAAAGAGTTGGCTTTGTCATGATCCTATTACCCACTCATTTTTGAAGGCTAAATCATTTTTTCATGTTTTCAAAGGAAACTAATCACTTTCTCACTTTTTTTCCTACACTTGTAAAAAAAATTGGTTAATGAAGAACAAAAAAATGGTTAATGACCTATAGAAGTTTGTTAACGGGGTAAAGGCTGGAAGGGTTGCATTTGTGCATGCCTATTAACCAACTTTCATAGGTCACTAACCACTTTTTTGTTCTTCATTAACCAACTTTATTTCTACGCTTGTAAAGAAAGTTAGTTAAGGAAGAACAAACTTAGAGAAGTTGGTTAACGAGGTAAAGGATGGAAGGATTGCCTTTGTGCATGCCCATTAACCAATTTTTATAGGTCATTAACCATTTTTTGTTCTTCATTAACTAACTTTGTTTCAACGCTTGTGAAAAACGTTGGTTAACGAAGAACAAAAACGTGGTTATTAACTTACAGAAGTTAATTAACGAGGTAAAGGTTGGATGGATTGCCTTTGTGCATGCCCATTACCTAACTTCTATAGGTCATTAACCACTTTTTTGTTCTTTATTAACCAACTTTGTTTCAACGCTTGTGAAAAACGTTGGTTAACAAAGAACAAAAAAGTAATTAATGACATACAGAAGTTGGTTAACGAGGTAAAGGCTAGATGGGTTGCCTTTGTGCATTCTCATTAACCAACTTCTATAGGTTATTAACCATTTTTTTGTTCTTCATTAACCAACTTTGTTTCAACGCTTGTAAAAAAAGTTAGTTAATGAAGAACAAAAAAGTAGTTAATAACATTCAGAAGTTGGTTAATAGGGTAAAGACTGGAAATGTTGCATATTATTTGTACATTCCCATTAACTAACTTTTATAGGTCATTATCCACTCTTTTGTTCTTCATTAACTAACTTTGTTTCAACGCTTGTGAAAAACATTGGTTAATGAAGAACAAAAAAGTGGTTAATGACATACAAAAGTTGGTTAACAGGACAAAGGCTGGAAGGGTTATATATTATTTGTACATGCCTATTAACTAACTTCCAAACGTAATTAACAACTTTTTTGTTATTCACTAACCAACTTTATTTCCTCACTTGTAAAAAAAGTTGGTTAATACAAAATAAAAATGTAGGTAATGACCTATATAAGTTGGTTAATGGGCATGTACAAATATGCAACCCTTCCAGCCTTTACCCTGTTAACCAACTTTTATAGGTCATTAACCATTTTTTTATTCTTTGTTAACTAACTTTTTTCACAAGTGTAGAAACATAGTTTGTTAACCAAGAATAAAAAAATGGTTAATGACCTACAAAAGTTAGTAAATTATGTATAGAGAATGGGTAATGGGCTCATGACCAAGCCAACTCTTTATATACTTGTCCTCGGTATTAATGGCGTGTGTAATCGACATTGAATTGATCCTGGAATAGGTAATATTCATTTAAAAATCAAAATGGCATTACCAATCAAACAAAAATAACCAAACAAATACATTCACATAACATGTACCACAAGATATAATTGTGCTTCATACATAACTTGTACAATTTTCATTGTCACCCTTATAAATCTTGTACCAAAAAAATAATTCTACCTGACCATTTACATAACCTTATATAATTTTGTACACATTATAAGTACTATGTCATTCACTACACTACACAAACAACCTATTCCAAAAAATATACCTAGGTAGGTTGCTTCAGGTACAACAAAATAAATGTTTCAAATAATAAATAGTTACAACATATTGCTATGTCATCACAGTTGACACTTTGCCACCACCACGTTTTTCAGCAGAAGTTGCCAAAAAATATTGAATTATTTGAACAAATTACAGGTAAATCGACAATTGCCCCATCAACCTGCAACACCAAAGCTAATTGCCTTAGTCTTTAAAACTAAATATTAACCCCAATAAAAACTGTAAAAATTATAATTAATTAAAAGAGTTAAGTACAATGTCAGTGTCCTTCGGCCTGTGTATCTTCAAATTGCTTGGAATTACTACTCATGGCAAAATTCATGTATGGAATCTCACTACTACTATCTTGAAAAAAACATTTAAATAAGTCAACTACAATCACTTATGTGACCTTAATTAGCATATGTTTGACATGCCCTTGGCCTACTAGTGACATCATGTTGAAAATCTTCAAGTAATGACAGAAAACTTAGTGCTGGACTTTCTGCTAGCTACGAAGTCCAACAACTATCTTTATAAACTACAACATTTGTATTGAGGTCAACAATTATTGACTGTAAGGGAAAAATATGACCAAAGTTAAATTATAAATTCTTATAATATGTTACACATAAGAATGGCTCCAATAATACTACTCTGAAACATAACAATCACTTCAACACTAGTTACAAATTAAATTAAATTTTCGTGTATACACACACCACAATACAATCATTATCTCGTTCTCCAGGAGTCATAATTTCTATAGATGAGCATGCATGTAACTTGTTTCTATGGACCTAACTTATGTTTCCCTCAGTGCACTCCTATATAAACCAACAAAAATAAGTTAAAAACACATTTCATAATCTATGCGCTCTTTCCAAAAGAATTAGCAGTACGCAGTTGTTCCATGCATAAAGAAAATATATCCAAATGCACTTACATTAATTGTGAACATGTGTGGAGTTTGATCAATTGTCTTTCTCTTTTTCCTCACAATTTGGTCAACTTTTGATACTTTTCTATTTGATCAAGGATGGCCTTTACGTGCTATACATAATGGACTATGAATCTCACTTAATGACTCCTTGGTTTGACTGCTACCAGTAGCAATCACATTATTTTACAACATTTTTTGCTCTTGGTTAATGAGGTAGAAATTTGTGGTTAATAATATATATATGTTGGTTAATAGGTAGATTCATGGTCAATGGTTAAGTCGTTAACCATCCAATACACTCCATTAACCATAAATTTATACCTCGTTAACCAAGAGTTAAAAATGGTGTAAAAAAGTGACATGATGAGCAACAGAATCAACAAACAATAGTTTATAAGGAATTACAAGTAATGTCAATCAACATGCATGCACACCAAGTGAGTAAGCAACCAGAAATCATGTGCCAAATTATGAAGTTTCTATCAAGTTGTTTAGATTGAGTTTGTTATTAAGTTGTTTTTATCATGTTGCTTTATTTGTTGCTTTAGTTAATGAGTTTATTTCTATTTCTGATTGTCAATATACCTAAACATTAAGCAGCATCACAAATTTTGGCTAAGCTTTGATAACTAGAGTCTTGTGCCATATGTTTGTATGCAACAGACACACTGATCAAAAGTGACGATTTACTCCATCATAGAAAGGTTTCATGGAGAATACTAGAAAAAATAAGAGTGCACTAATGAGTTATGTCATACAGGGGTCTTAGGCCAGAGGATAACAAGAAATAAAACATCAAAGGGTCCAAAGCAAAAATGGTTAAGTGCTTTTAGGGGAAAACAAATTAAATGTTAAAAGTGTCAAATTTAAAATTAAGGGAAATTTTTTAGGGGAGTGGGGGCAGAGTTCCGTCCCTATTAGGTGGCTAAAGAGTTTTTATTTTTCTTGTACTTTAGAATTCACAAGGACCTTAGTCATATTTTGCAAGCTATTTCAAACATTGAGTAAATATCTTATTATTGTAACCGCAAAGACTTGAAAAGTTGAACAAGGAAAGTTCTTGAACTTTATAGAAAGGAATTCATCAGGCTGAAGTATTACCATCTTAATGTTCTTCATTGGTTGATGCCTTTATATCTACCAATTTAGGCAGTTTCTAAAGTGGATTCATCATGTAGAAGTTTAGCAAATAGAATTACTTGGAATTATTAATAAACTCTTCTCATGATGACTTGGAAAACTTTGAGCTTTATTTCTGATAAAGAAAAAATTTCAGTTGTCTTCTTATAAGTGTCATTACGAGTTCAAAGAATGTGACTCTTATTTGTTGATGTTTTTCAAATGTGGTCCTTTGACTGGAAACTTGAACCGTGACTTTCACATAGAGGATGTATTCTGGGGTATACCTTTTGAACTTTCCTTTGCATGTAAGCAATGAAGTTCATTCCTCACTAATTGTAAATCTATTATCTATATATAATTTCATGTTACATTGCAAAGAAGTTAATGCCAAGGGAGTTTTGAATTTTGATACTACTATATTCATACAAAAGTTTTGGTTTGTTATATGGCAGAAAACCCAAAATTACATTCTCTTCCAAGCTTCCTCTTTGGACAGTCTATGGGTGGAGCTATTGCTTTAAAGATGCACCTTAAACAACCTAAGGCGTGGGATGGTGCCATTCTGGTTGCACCTATGTGTAAAGTATTGAGCTAATAATACTAAACCAAAACATAATCCTAAACCCTAATACATTGAGCTAATAATTCATAAATTTGGGGGTTTATGAGTTTCATCCAATGTTGAAAGTACCTTGACGAAGGAAGCGGCGGTGCGACAGTGCGCGACGGGCGACAGAGCTACGCGGCGGCGGAGGCGGCAAACGAAGCAACAGAGCTAAGAAGGAAGGATGAGAAGTGAAAAGCGTCGAAGGCGGCGGCTCGGACGAAGCTGCACGACAGAGATGAGAGGGAAAGATGAGAGAAATGAAAAAAGGAGAAATGAGAGGGAAAGATGGAGAAATTGAGAGGGAGAGAGGGAACATGGGAAAGGAAAGGAATTCATTCAGATTTTTGTAAAAAAAAAAACATTGTCGTGGCAAGGGGTGTTAAAAGTGGTGTTGGACTGTTTGCAGTAAGATGATTATTTTCCTCTTCAAAAGTTTCCATGCAAATCCAAAATTGGGCATGTCGGTAAGTTTCCATTGGCAAGTTGCATGTAGAATTGGTGGTGCAACTATTAACATCTTAAGGACTCAAATTTGTATTACAATTTTCACACGAACAATTTAAGGAATTTCATTGTATAGGAACCAAGGTGGGGGGCACCAGAGTGCCTTTCTGGCATCACGAAGGGGCAGACACGTAAGCACATGCACGGTAACTTGAAGACAATGAAAATGGATGAATAAGTATTATTATATTTAGTCTTATTAGTGAGAAGTAGCTAGAAAATAGCCATAGTGATGAGTGTAGAACGGCATCGAATATACCTGACCCCAAAAAAATTCAAAAGCAATCAAGGCATGAGAGGTGAAGGTTCCATATCTTTGCTTTTTGCTTATATTTTATTTTTTTGTGTTCTCGGAGCAGTTTATTTGGTTTGTCTAATTTAACTTCAAAGTCAAATAATTAGGCAAAACTAGATTAGATGCTTTCTTTGTCATGTAGACGTAGTTAAGACTTCTAATCTCACTCAACCAGCAGCTTACAAAGCACCAACATCTGGGGGAACTTTACCTGCTTTAGCTTTTGCAAACTCAACCATTCAATGATACACTGATACGTGGCTGATCCAAGCACATCATACTCTAAATTTAATGAAGTATCATATTAAGGATTAGTGGTGAAAAATTTGCATAATTTGCAAAATAGTCATAAGTTCAAATATCCATATGTTCTAATCAAAAAAATAAATAAATAATCTCAAACATTAACTTATGCTTACTACACGTTTAACTGTAGAATTAATTTTCAATTCGACAGAGTCAGGGCATTTATTTACTTAGTCTATTGATATGTTTAGATGGTGTGTTAAATAGGATACTGTGTTGAGTTATAATAGGATGTATATCTTCATACATGTTTGTCAACTTTGGCTCAAGTCCACCGTTTGAGTACATATGTATGCGTCTCAAAGACTAGTCAGCCTGTTTTATATGCTATCACGGAAGTATGCCAGTGCTCTTTCTGGGACTTCATAATATACAATTTCCATTTCTTATTTATATATTGAACAACTACTTTTTGGTATAAAAACTTGGTTATATGGTTGATTCTCATTAGGTATTACAAATTAGCAGATCTCAGAGATAATACGCTCGATACTGCGAAGGCAGATCGAGTGAAAGATGTAGTGTGTGTTTGAATTATAGTTAGGATTTTTAAAAGTGAGTTAGGATGCTTCGAACATAGTACAATGTTGTTTGAGTTATTTTTTTTTTCAGTTGACTCAACATACTTTTCTTTCCAAAAGTGAGTTGGGATCAAAGCAACATTTTTTTGCTTTTGTGTTCAATTGAACCTAAAAACAATCTTTCAAATTTACTTTTGAAATAAAAGTTCCCAAACATAAATTATGATTTTTCATATTTTAACCAAACTTAAGTTCAGCAAACATGTTTCAACTAAACTTAAGTTTTACTGGCTTGATTCAAACACACACGTAGTCTTGTAGAATATTTGGTATATGATATGGTTTTTGTGCTTCGGTGATTCTATTGATTACAAACTTAATACTATTCCTGTTGCTAAATATATAATCTTCTGATACAATCACATTTATACTGACTTTTGAGGCTTGTACTAGATTTTATAAATGCAATCCTGACATGCACTGCCTCAAAATCCTGAGGTACAATTTAATGTTCCACTTAATTGACTGCAGATTTTATCACATTCACACCTATTTTTATCTGGTTCCCAATAGTCAAAAACACTATTCATATTGTGACCTCAAAAACACTATTCATATTGTGACCTTCTACATCTACTGTATTGCTTTTTGTGACTGGGACAGCTAGTGTATCCAATAATGCAATAATGCACAAGTAAACACTAGAGCCAAAATTACGAACAATTTGTAAGGTTCTACAAGAAATGGTAATTAAGTGTTCTGTGTCTCCCCTAAAAATCACATCCAAAAACCTTGACCCAATATGTGACTGCACTGTTAGGTCTTACAACTGATCACAAATACGCATCGGTCGCATCTGAATTTTAGGTGTTCCAACTTAAAACTCTCATTAAAGAAGCCCATAATATTACAATAACATACTATTATGTTTACGTTAATTCTGTCCCTTGTTCTGATAATAGTAGTTGTACATAGTAATTTTTAAACGGCACAGGAAAAAAAGCACTGGTATTAAGTTTGTGTACAACATCAAAGCTAAAGGGTCAAATAACACAGACAATAACATAAAGACAGGTATCTTTAACTAAAGACACCATTATTTTTTCCTGTCCTTACTTTTAGTAGCAAAACCTTAGTCCTTTTCATCCCATCTTAGGCAGCAGCATCAACAGCTTGGTTGGAACCATCCTTTTCCACAAAAGCCTTGATATATTGCTCTCTGCACATTGAAACCACAGTATGAGGTTTGATAAAAAGCCTCTTGATTGTCCATCCGCCACTGAACTCATATAATAACTCATACCTTGCAGGCAGATGATCATGCGGGCGATTGTATGGAGTCCAAACTGGTTCACCAACAAAAAATCGCAAAGCCTGTATATTTATAATGAAAACACGAGTATATCAGTGGCACTTCCAGATGTCTGTTCATCCAAATAAGACAAGTGTAACCATATACAAGGTAGACTAATTTCAGCAAAAGTTAATAGAAAAAGAGAACCTGAAAAATGCACATCAACTGGTGAAAGATAAAAAAACAGTCTTGCAATATATCATCTCTCAAATTACACCTTCATTTTAACATATCAACAAGAATACAACTAGAAGTTTAACAATCAGATGCCCAATACCAATTAAAATAGAAGATCCCTAGATTACACTCACTAAAAAGCCTTCCAAAAAGGGTACAGGGCAATGCAGTAAGGTATTCTGCAAACCAAGTTCATGCTCCCTCAAAATGGGACAGAGGTGGGGAAAAAGTTGAGGGCTAGAAATTCTCTTTAATTAGCAACAGCAAAAGGAATAGTACAACAATCTGTAATATGTAATCAATACCTTAATGTAGTTGCTCTCATCCAATGTAAAGCGATGATAAATTCCAGCAGGTAAGATGATCATTCCTCCTTTCTTCACCCATACACGAATCCAAGCATCATTGTGATCCCTTACATCAAAATAACCTTCAGAAAAAGAGTAAATATTAGCAACTTAACAATGTAGGTAATGTATGATGACTATAATTGTTAGAATCGCACGATTCACGATTCAAATCGCACAATTCGATACGATTCTGCAAGCCAACGATTCGTATCATGTGGTGAATCGCAGATGGCTTTGAATTGTGCATGTATCGCACGAATCGGTGCAATTCTATATCACCAAATGATTCACACGATTCTACGATTCTGTGATATTTTCTTTTTTTGCTTTTTTTTTGCCTATATTCTCATCAGAGGATTCGAAGGGGCTTTAGAGGCTTAATAGAAAGAACTAAATGGGTGACTGGGAATTCATGCAAACAAGTTTTCACGCAAAGGCAGTCACTCTGTTTTAGTTCTTCTGGTGCAGAGTGTTCATGCAGTCACTTTGTTTTTGTTCTTTTGATGTAGAGTGTTCATGCAATCACTTTGTATGGCTCCTAAGACTAAGAATAATGAGAAGAAGGATGTGGAATCATGTATATTTAAATTGTTATCGATGTCTTTCTGAATTGTACAATGCGTTACGATTCACGATTCAAAAATTAAACAAACGATTCTCAATACGATTCTCGATTTGACAACTATGATTATGACAATCAAAGTAAAGCAAAACATGATTCCAAATAGAACAAAAAAAAAAAAACACCTTCAATCATTTAAAATTGTTTGAAAGGGAAAAGGAGAGGTAATATCTATCCTTAAATATTAATTTGTATTGACCATGAATCTCAATGACTAAGAATAGGAAATTGACACATTAAGGAACTATATATCCCAAAATTTCCAATTCATTACAAAATTTCAAATCAAATAAATTGTATCTTATTCAGACTGATAAATAGAGCTGAGTTTATAATAAAAGCCGCTAGTAGAAAACTGGAATAACTAGTCATAGTGGGCATAATGAAGTAAAAAACGAGAATAGGTTGAATTGATTTATTCACAATAGTACAAAGGGTTATAAAGACCCCAGCTAGGAGATAAAAAAGGAAACTAATCATCCTAATGAAAGAGAAAATATTCTGCCTATAAAGAAGCTTCCTAAAACAGAGAAATCAGATCCTCTCTAATAAATCAGAAATAAACAGAAAGCTAAAAAATCTCAATCAGTGTTGACTATCCTAATATAACACATAATACATAAATGCACAATATATACGGTGATATTTCAACACTCCCCCTCAAGCTGACATGAAGGCTGGCATGAAGATATCACTCATGGCTAGCTTGCCAACCAAATTCTCATGTGGTGACTTAGAAAGTCCTTTGGTGAGAATGTCAGCCACCTGACCTGTAGTAGGAATATAGGACATACATATCACACCACTGTCAATTTTCTCCTTGATGAAGTGTTTATCTATCTCTACATGCTTTGTTCTGTCGTGCAAGACTGGATTATGAGCTATACAAATTGCAGCCTTGTTGTCACAATAGACTTTAATAGGTGCTGGTGTAGAGATCTTCAACTCATCTAGGAGTCTTTTAATCCATAATACTTCACAGAACCCAATGCATGTACTTGGACCTAAATTCTGCTTCAGCACTACTCCTTGCAACAACACTTTGTTTTTTACTTCTCCAAGTGACTAGATTACCTCCTACAAAGGTGCAATATCCTGAGGTAGATCTTCTATCATTGACATCAACTGCCCAATCTGCATCAGTGTAAGCCTCCACCTGAAGATAGCCTCTGTTTTTGAACAAGAGTCCTTTACCCGGAGTTCCTTTGAGGTATCTCAAAATTCTAAACACGGACTCAAAGTGAGTAGGTCTAGGTGAATGCATGAATTGACTTACCATGCTTACTGCAAATGTTATGTCCTCACTAATCTAGTATGTGCCAAATAGATTAATTTTCCAACTAATCTTTGAAAGTGTTCTCGATCCACCACTTCATTAGCACTACTATTTCAACTTTACATTTGGTTCGGTTATGGAGTATCACCCACAACCGTCATTCTCTTCCAAGTTTCCTTGAGAAGATCAAGGATATACTTACGCTGATTGATGAAAATGCCCTCCTCCTCGATCTAGCAAATTCCATTCCAAGAAAATACTTTAGCTTTCCGAGGTCCTTAATATCAAATTCAAGCTCAAGTTTATTCTTTAGATTGCTAATTTCAAGAGCATCATCTCCAGTTATGATTATATCATCAACATAGACTATAAGTATAGCCATTTTCCCTTCTGGAATGCTTGAAGAATAGGGTATGATCAGCTTGACTTTGTGAGAACCCATATCTTCTAACAACATTTCCAAAGCGTGCGCAAACCAGGCTCTAGGTGACTACGCGGCGGCCGGCATATAGAGCTTTCTTCAACACACACTTTCCCCTTCCAAGTCTTTCTTGAATCTAGGTGGTAGGTCTATATACACCTCCTCTTGCAAATCTCCATTTAAAAAGCATTCTTAACATCAAAAAAGGAGATGAAGTGGCCAAAGAGAATTAATTGAGAGAGAGAGAATTCTAATGGAATTAATTTTAGCAACGGGAGCAAAGGTTTCTTGGTAGTCTATACCATGAGTTTGGGTAAATCCCTTTGCTAAAGTCTTGCTTTGTATCTTTCCACACTTCAAAAGTTTACACTTCACAGTAAATACCCATTTGCACCCAATTGTCTTCTTAGGTATTGGTAGATCAATAATGCTCCATGTGTGATTTTTTATGAGAGCATTCATTTCTTCCATCACTGCTAGTTTCCAATTCGGATCACTCAAGGCTTCCTGAATAGTTTTTGGAACAAACAGATTGGAAATCCTAGACACAAAAGCTCTATGAGTGTTTGACAAGTTTTCATATGAGAGGTATTTTGCAATAGGATGTTTAGTGCATTCTCGGGTCCCTTTTCTTAAAGCAATAGGAAGATCAAAATTAGAAGAAGGAATATCAGGAGGTGAAAGAGGATTAGAAGTGGAAGGAATGTTACCTTGTGTGGTAGAATCAGTACTCGGTAAAGCAAATTGGTCCCAAAAAATTCAAAAGAAATAAGGCATGGATTAGTGACCTTGTTGTGAAACTTCCGTCCGGTATAAACCTTTAAGTTCGATGGTTTTCGGGAGGTACTTCTCCCCCGTCTAATAAAGTAATGTTTGGCAAAGGTATGGGTAAAGTATCCCAAAAATTATCTTCCTCAACAACTATGTTCTCCGGAGAGAATTTTCCTGAAAAAAGGGCTGATCTTCAACAAAACTGACATCCATACTTTCAAAAAAAACTTAGTAATAGGATTAAAACATTTGTACCCCTTTTTATTAGATGCATAACCAAGGAAAACACATTTTTCAGCCTTTGGATCAAGTTTTGACCTGAAAGCACTTGGTATATATATATAACAAACACAACCAAAAACTTTTAGGGAAGATCATAAACGAGAGGTAGGAAAGAAATCTTGTAAAATTTGTAAGGGTGTTTGAAACTTCAAAACACGAGATGGCATTCTATTTACTAAATAACAGAGTCAGGGCATTAAGAGACATTACCCCAAAGATATTTAGGTACATTCATTGAAAACATAATGTGCACGGAACTTCAAGAAGATGCCTATTTTTGCGTTTCGGCAATGCCATTTTGTTGTGGTGCATCACGACAAGTAGATTGATGAATAACACCTTTTTCGGATAAGAAAGTACCCAAAAGAAAAATACTCAGTACCATTATCGGTCCTTAGAATGCCAATTTTTGTTTGAAATTGATTTTCAATCATGAGAAAGAAATCTTTAAATCGTTGTTCAACTTCAAATTTTTTGTCCAATAGATAAACCCAACATAATCTTGTGTGGTCATCAATAAAAGTCACAAACCATTTTTTGCTGAAAGAGTTTTAACCTTGACGGGCCCCAAACATCACTATGAAACAAATAAAATGGTTTTGAAGCTTCGAATAAGTTTTTATTGGAAAGGAAACACTGATCTTTAGCTAAATGACAAGCTTCACAATGAAGTTTTGAACAATCAATTCCTTTAAACAACTCAGGAAACAAGTGTTGGAGGTATGGAAAACTAGGATGTCCTAATCTCCTATGCCATAACAGTACTTGATCAATGACAAGTTGAACTTGTACTACCAAATCCATGAGCTTTTTTCATTCCAGGAGGTTTTTATTTTCATCAAAGTAATATAGTCCATTTATTTCTCTAGCAGTTCCAATCGTCTTCCCTGTATTGCTTTTTGTGAAAACACAAATAGAGGGAAGAAACAAAAATAATGCAATTAGAATCCTTAGATAATTTACTTGACAAAAAGTAGATTACGAACAAGTTTTGGCACATATAGGACATTTTTTAGGATGATTTTTTCTGAAATTCTAATGTGGCCCTTGCCTGCAACTAATGAAAAACTTCCATCAGCTATTCTAACTTTTTCAACACTGAATGTGAACAATGGGAACTAAACAAGTGAGAACAGCTGGTCATATGATCGAGGCCCCCGAATCTATGATCCAGGGACTTAAAACTTATTTGAAGAACGAGAGAGTGCCAAGGGATTACTACCTGTTTGTGCCACAGAACCAGTGGAAGCATTGAGTGATGAATGGGTTTTTAGCAATTTTAGAAGATGGTCTAGCTGCTCTTTGCTGAATGGAGAGGATTCAGCCTCATTTGCTGTAGGTGCACGTTGTTCACCAAGCTTTGATTGGTTTACAGTGTCACAGCCATGTAACTTGTAGCAAGTTTCTTTGGTATGACGTGGTTTTCCACAATATTCACAACGCATGTGATTTCTATCCTTACTTTTTCTAGAGATATTCTACCTGACTTGGGCTTTTCATCCCAACCGGCAGAACCTTCTATCGACCTAGTTGCACCTGCAACTTTTTTTCCCAGCATTACTTGTCTACGGCTTTCCTCTCTTCGCACCTCTGCAAATACGTCTCCAATTGAAGGAAGAGGATTTCTTCCAATAATCCGACCACGTACTTCATCGAAATCAACATTTAAACCTGCAAGAAACTTGAAGATGCGACGAATGTCGACCATTCTTTTATAGTGGTTGCAAACTGATTTCCACTCATAATCATTGAATAAGTCCAGGTCTTGCCAAATTCTTTTAAGAGAATTAAAGTACTTTGTTACGAGTAATCCTCACCTTGGTGAATTTCCCAAGTCGCAGTGTCAACTCATACACTTGGGATTGATTTCCTAAGTCCGAGTACATCCGTGAAACATTGTCCCACAATTCCTTGGTTGAAAGATAAAGAGGTAATTGGCACTTATCTCTTCTCCATGGAATTGACCACCATGTCATTTTACCATAGAGCTCTCAACAAGAATCCCAAGTGAAGGAAGAGGATTTCTTCCAATAATCCGACCACGTACTTCATCGAAATCAACATTTAAACTCACTAAGAAACTTGATGATGCGACCAATGTCGACCATTCTTTTATAACCAAGGTTGCATGCTCCTCAAAATGATTTCCACTCATAATCATTGAATAAGTCCAGGTCTTGCCAAATTCTTTTAAGAGAATTAAAGTACTTTGTTACAGA
Organism: Ormosia emarginata; assembly: GCA_029884605.1. Taxonomy (NCBI): domain Eukaryota; kingdom Viridiplantae; phylum Streptophyta; class Magnoliopsida; order Fabales; family Fabaceae; genus Ormosia; species Ormosia emarginata. Next base: position 44,290,384 of record JAQQTP010000077.1, on the reverse strand, counting down.
ATCCTCACCTTGGTGAATTTCCCCAAGTCGCAGGGTCAACTCATACACTTGGGATTGATTTCCTAAGTCTGAGTACATCTGTGAAACATTGTCCCACAATTCCTTGGCTGTTGAATAACAGAGGTAATTGGCACTTATCTCTTCGGCCATGGAATTGACCAGCCATGTCATTACCATAGAGCTCTCAGCATCCCAAGTGAAGGAAGAGGATTTCTTCCAATAATCCGACCACGTACTTCATCGAAATCAACATTTAAACCTGCAAGAAACTTGATGATGCGACCAATGTCGACCATTCTTTTATAGTGGTTGCAGTCCTCAGGTGATTTCCACTCATAATCATTGAATAAGTCCAGGTCTTGCCAAATTCTTTTAAGAGAATTAAAGTACTTTGTTACAGAATCCTCACCTTGGTGAATTTCCCCAAGTCGCATGAGGAACTCATACACTTGGGATTGATTTCCTAAGTCTGAGTACATCTGTGAAACATTGTCCCACAATTCCTTGGCTGTTGAATAACATAGGTAATTGGCACTTATCTCTTCGGCCATGGAATTGACCAGCCATGTCATTACCATAGAGTTCTCAGCATCCCAAGTGGCATAGTGTTCATGAGTCACTTTGTTAGGTTGTGTCGTGTCCCCTGTGATATAGCCAATCTTTCCTCTCCCCTAAGATACATACAAATGAGAAGTGACCAACGTAGGTAGTTGTCACCGTTCGTTATCGATCATGGTGATCTGAATAGGATGATTGTCGGATGAGCCTCGGGTGGCTTGAGGCTCGGACGGCCGAGAGGTTTCGGACGAAATCTCGACATTCTCGAGGCTGGACGTGAATTCAAAAACCTAGGATTCTAGTTTTTTACTCTCTGATACCATAAAAAAAACGAGAATAGGTTGAATTGATTTATTCACAATAGTACAAAGGGTTATAAAGACCCCAGCTAGGAGATAAAAAAGGAAACTAATCATCCTAATGAAAGAGAAAATATTCTGCCTATAAAGAAGCTTCCTAAAACAGAGAAATCAGATCCTCTCTAATAAATCAGAAATAAACAGAAAGCTAAAAAATCTCAATCAGTGTTGACTATCCTAATATAACACATAATACATAAATGCACAATATATACGGTGATATTTCAACATGAAGCTACATGAAATATGTTCTTTTTAAACATATGTAAGCACTTCCTTAAGTTTCCATTTTTGAGAGAAAAATAGGAAGATAAGCAAAAATACCACTTCCAGCAGCACAAAAGCGGATCTCCTCATCAGTGTGAAGGTGTTCTTCAAAAAAGCTTTTGATCTTCTCTTCGTAGTTTGGTAACTTTTCTGGGCACACCTCACAAACATCCTGCAGAATAAATGTACCTCAGGTCAAATTATTAAACAACTAAAACATAGCAGAATATCAAGATGCAGATATTTGACATAATTCAATGTCCAAATAATAAAAAAATCCATGTTATCACTTCCGATAAATAATTGCTCCATATAACTCATAATTAAGCATGGTCATTCATTTGCATATTGTTGATATTTCTCTGCATATATAATTGGCATGATTGAATATATGGAAGTTAAGTCTAAATGGGACACAAAATAAATGATAGTAAGGCAAGTTTAAATGAATATTAGTATAACGAACCATGTAGGTATAACCACGTTCTTCACGAATCTTTTTCAGCTCTGGATCTGTTTCATGGTTATCAGCATCTAATCGCCAGCTAAGGACTCCGAGTTCTGCATTGTTAACAAGATAATACCCAAAATCTGGGTGTAAACCCCTTAATCTGCAGATAAAAATAGCCAACACATGCTGCAGAGAAGCTTACCAGCAAGTTGGTCCAATGACACAAACTCCTTGGGGTCTTTGTGATGGGGAAGTCTTTGATCTTCATCACTATCATCCATGTACCATGCTTGAAGGACTTCCTCTCGGGGATCCTGTGAAAAGTGGCATTTGAAAAGTTACTCCTTATTTTTCCATGACTCTGAGTGAGGAACTCATACAACTCTCTCCACAACCAAAAAGTAGTAGTAAGTAGTAGAACACATCTAACTAAATAGACAATTTGAGCACAAGATCAACATAAAATGTATTAGTACTTGCAAAGTAAGCAATCTGTTTCAAATAAACAACTGGCTATAATACACCATCACACCACTCCCATAAAAAATAGACTAGGAACCTTCAACTACGAGCTATCTGCAATTGGACATCGTACAAAGAAAACAAATTCTCTAAGGAACAATGACTGTTAAGTGTTAACATCCGATTCTTGCACCCAATCCATTATCAACCTATCCAAGATGCTTTACATAATACCAGCTCAAACAAAGTCCTATGAGTGTTAGAGACAATATATATATATAAATACAGAATAGTTTGACAATTTAGGTTCAAACACGGGTCAGAACTCAAATTTCCCAGATTTCCAAGCAATAAGTAATAGTCTATATATTTGGCCTCTGCAGTTGACAGCAGAAGTAAAGCCTGCATTTCAATAAGGCATGTTTTTGGTAACCAAAATCAAAATAGAGACCTCTATCTCTCTCTCTTTCCATGAAATCTAGTGCTTACTAAGTAATGCTACACACAGATAACCTTGCAACACTTCACATTAACCAAATATCAAACTTATTTAACCAACAATCTACTTATGATTAACCAAAGGGTTTGCGCCTTTGTGGTAGTTAAGTGGCTAATGATAGGTAAATTATTGGTTAAATAAGTTTGATATTAGGTTAATGGAAGTGATGTGAGGTGATGTGTGTGGAAGTATGTGTGTTTAGACTTACTCTTGCTTGAAAGCAAACCTACGAGGAAGAGGGAAGGACCATGCACTAAAGCAATAACTTCGTAAATAAATAAATAAAAGGATTTTGCTAAGAATACTTGTTAAAGAAGACAAAAAAGGAAGTTCTAGATGAAAACAAGACATTCAATGCATTTGAAATTAAAAAAAAATTTACTTTTTCATTTAAAACTCTATTTTGCTATCTTTAACAAGTGTCCTACGGAACTTGTTAGCAAAACTCTTAAAAAAAAGGTTTCAGTTTTCTTCACACCCATCGGTAACCAGAGGACTAATAAATGCTACCCTTTACAGAGAGTTATGCAATAAAGCTCAAAACACAAGAAGCATACGATTGACCAAACAATTTTAACGCAATAAAATGATCTCTTCGAGCATGCTCTGCGTATCACAGTTGATATAGTTTGCAATCATACAGCAAATTCAACAAGATCTCTCAACATACACAACCCTCCTTGTTATCAATAAATAAATTCTTCATGATATCAAACAAGCAATGGAAGAAATTACACAAGCAGAGAGGGAGAAAAAAATAAGGAATTTTCTGATAAGAACAAAAATAAGTTCCCCAAGAAACAAGCTGGAAATTAAGAGCAATACCTTGTTGGAGGAATCCATGGTTATTGTTTGGAAATTCTGCAGCGTGAAATGCGTTTCGTAGCGACGCGATTTATATAGATAAGTAAAGGAGCGCCAACCAATAAGAGATTACGCGTTTGACTAAGATGCCCTTCGTCCAGGTTAAATGAATCGGGACAACCTTTAACGGGGGACTGTGGAATGTCCCTTAGACTTGAGTTGTGTTGTCAATATCGGACAAAGAGCGACCCACACACATGATAGTGGAAGCATGCCGTTTCTTAACGTTTCTGCATGCTTCTTAACGTTTCTTTAAGAAACGAGTGTGTGTTCTCCTTGAGTAAGCCTCTTTAAAATGTAAAAACCCATGTCGCTCTAGACACGAAAGGGGGTTGAATTCCGATTCATGTTCCCCTATGGCACGGGTTCAACGCGACCCTAATCCCTTTATATAAGTATTAACAACAAAAAAAAGTGAAGAAGCCGATCAGTCAAACCATGAATCAAACACATATATAAACGATTATGGTTCAGTCTCATAACCAAATTTACCACTAGACCATTTTGAACTAATCAAAGCCGATTAAAATCTGGTTGAATAGATTAGTTTAATCAATTAAATTAATTAACTATTAATATTTTTATTTTGAAAAAAAACTCGATATTTTTCATATTTCAAATATGTTTTATAGATTTTATATTGTTATTTGTGAAGTTATTTTTATAATGTCATTTGATTTGACCAATCGATTTAAATAGTTGAAATGAAGAGTCCTAAACTGAAAGTCTCTTAAATTTGCTATTCGATCTAGTTTTAACAACATTAGTCTTGAAAAGCATTTTACTAATATTTTTTTAATAAGCAAATAGGATCAAAGACCCAACAACAAAACAAACAAACTACCTAACCCTGTCAAAGGCCACATCAGAGGCTGCTGCCATTAGCTGTAGGGTAAAAAGGGGGGGAGCTGGATGACTTTGCACACCAAATTCATGAGTGTAGCCATAATTTGCAAATATGTCTGCACAAGAGACAGTAATAATGTTGTATCAGAGATGCGTGGCTCTTCATGATAACCATCATGCAGCCTCATGCATGCAAGCTTTTCTTTCATTTATGTTATTATAGCCGTTAGGGTTGTTACTTAGAAAGTTTGTGATTGGTTATTACAGGCGTAATCACATGCATGTGCGTCATACGTGGCATATGCCACTCTTGCTATGTAAGTTTGTAACGCCACTATAAACTCATATTTACATATTCAGTGAATTCATTTTTCATATCTATTACTATTCCCATTTTGTTGAAACGATTCGTTCTTCCTCCTTTATCATTTCATTATTCGTTTTTCTCTGATTTTTCACATTTTTCTTCTAAATCTTAAGCCATTTTGCATGGCAGAGCAAGCTCCAGATTATTTCACGAATTTTCTCAATCCATACTCTCTCCATTTGAATGAGAATCCTTCACTCATTGTTGTTTCTCCACCTCCCAATGGGCAGAACTATCATTCTTGGGCAAAAGCCATGAAAATGCCCTTGCTATTCAAGAATAAGGGCACTATACAGCAACCACCACCTTTTTGAAGCTGGCTAAGTGTACAAGAAAGGGGAATGAATTGTGCCTCTTAGAAGACTTTTTTGAACTCTTTCTGAAATTTAAAATAACTTTTTCAAGTATAGAACTTGGATGATCAAAGTAGTAGGTTAGCAAAATGTTCTCAACAGAATTATAAGTCCATGGATCTAGAGCAACCCGACCCAACAGAGTGGAACCCAGACATTATTGTATGCATGAAGCAACCTATACACTAAGTGTAACTCCATCAACATAAATGAATACTCATTATATCTCGCATAAAGAGGAGATTAATCATAAGGAATAACGATTTTCGCGATTTCAGGTAACAACATTCAATCCACACTAAATGCTCATATTCTCAATACTCTAAAACGCTCATATATATACTCAATAAGAGAAAAAGATACAAGACTAATCTCCAATTTTACGTACTACCCTCTTTGCTCACATACTGACTTGAGTGTCAGAGTGCCTTTTGCAGGTACTCACCATCTTACTCCATTGTTGTTGCTGCTACATCACGAATGAATCCACCATCACTTACTTTCTCAGGTAACCCTCAGAGCCCAGTTATGAGTATGTGGGAAACGATAAATTTCTACTCCCAACACCACCATCAACACTTCCGTTGCCACCATCATCATGGTTAACACCAACAAGAGACAAATCTCAACAACTAGAATCGCATTTCAGCTACGCGCAACCCACCATCTGTAAATCGCCGTCCAGCATCTATCCCTGCTTCTCAAGAGCCAGTCTTAGAACCAACCGTAACTCAATTGGAACCTAGGCAAGACAGGTTGGAGACCTCGTTCATTGGAGAGAATCTCCCTCTTAATCCTCGCGAGTTCCAGAGAGACAACGTCCAAGTACCCTAAGAGTACCATCTGGCGATGGCAATCGCGAGTCTGGAAACACCAAGAAGAGGGCCTTCCAGGCTATGATGTACGTGGCATCCCTCACAAAATCCAAGTCAGACAGTGGGTCAAGAAAAACCCCCACCGATCTCGTTTTCTGATGAGGATTATGGAAACACCATTCCAAATCAGGATGACCCCATGATCATTACCGGGATAATCACGAACGTCGAGGTCCGCATAATGTTTATGGATCAGGGGAGCTCAGGTGACATAATGCTCCTAGACTTATTCAACAAGCTAGGATTATCAAAAGGAGAACTCATCCCATACACCAGCGAGCTGATCGGGTTAACAGGGGACAAGATCACCCTGGTGGAGTATATTAAGACTCACTTGACCTCGAGAAAAGATCCCCTCTTTAAAACTATCAAGGTCATGGACTTGGTGGTTGACTGTCCTTCGGCTTACAATATTATTCTAGGCCGCCCTTCACTTAATGCATTTGGGCCATGATTTCCACACCCCTACTTGACCATGAAATTTTTGGACCAACATGATAGAGTTGTGACGGTAAAAAGGGACCAAGCCATGACGAGGAAGTATTACAATGAAAGCCTGAAAATTATCAAAAAACCCTGGACTATGGACCGATGCAATGATTCAACTCCGGTCACTATGGACTCTGTCAACGTCCTTTTAACCAAGTTGGACGTACACGAAGAGATCTGTGATACACATCCCCAACCTGACCGAGAGCTCCAACCTCTCCAACTTGGTTCCAAGTGTAGAAATAAGTTTGTCCCAATGAGTTAATATGTTAAGTTTTGATGATGATAAATATAAGATAAAAAGAATGATGTTTATATTAGATAGATGTACTTAATAGATTATATTGGATCATGCATGATCATGTAATCCATCTTGTTATATTTCATATAAGAATCATCCATATTCTTTATAGCATCTTTTATAGGATATATCTAATAATATGTTACAAGAGTGTTATTAAATTAATATTGGATTTGGTTCTATTTAAATGAAAATGTGCAAAGTGTTCTTTGTTGCATCCTATATAGATCATATCTATTAGTAATTGATAAATGTCTTATTTGGATGTGTCTATGAAAGTCTTATATGCATGTTAAACTAACTAGAGTTATACATTTATGAATTATGCATATGAAGATATTAAATTATGAATTTGGACTAATTATGTTTGTTTAAGTGAGTAATACTTTGTAGGATAGTTCAAGTACTAAGAGTAAGTATTGCAACAAGAAAACAAAATATCACAATTATGCTCAACTCAAGAAGAATGAGAATGATAAGATGCTCTAAGCATTTGCAAGATTTGAAGAGAATTTTTTTTTGAAAACTTAGATTACATGAAGAAGCCTAAAGACTAGAATTGATATATTTTCTTTTTAGGTTTTCTCCTATGTAAAGATAGAAGTTTTACATGAAAAAAACTCAAATATGTTTTTAAATCTTTACAAATGGTTCTTATATGCTAAAATGCCTAAGAAATGTGTTTTGAAAAGCTAGTTATGGTAGTAGCTCAAAACTATGAAAAATAATCAAGTTTGAGTTTTGAAAAGCTAACTTTTATTTACTATTTTGATCATAACTTTCAAAATACTTTGAGTTTTATTGTGAAACTTGCTGCATATGAAAATAGACTCAAAGATATTTCCAATGAGTGGTCATTTGCTTTAAACAGATAACAAATGAAGAAGTTATGACCTTTTAAAGTCAATTTTCGAAACCAGAGTTCAGTAATCGATTACCACTAGCCTTGTAATCAATTACCACTTTGGAAGAGGCTATGTAATCGATTACATGAACCTTGTAATTAATTATATCCTGTCTAGAAAGCTCAAAACGTGTTCTAAGAGCCATACAATTAATTACAACATCCATGTAATCGATTACCATAAGTCTGAAACGTTCTCAACGACTATAAACTGCTAGTTTTCATAAGAAATCATTCTTAAACACTACCAATGACTATTTTATTACTTGGGCTCTATATATAAGTGATGTTTGAAGCTTTTACAACACTAGAACACTTAATTTGATCCTTGAATCATCAAAATTATATTTTGAGCTCTTTATTGCAAAATCCATCTATTCATTTGTTCTTAAAGTCGTATATCTACTCTTGTGAGAGTTTCTAATCTTTCTTTTCATCTTAAAATCATTATAAGAGGGTGAGGTATTCCTCAAGAGAAAAAAGGGTGAGGTATCCCATGTAGTGAAGCTTAAGCACAAAAGGTGAGGTATCCGAAAGGTGTTGTGAGTGCTCTTGAATGTAAAAGTTTTTCAAGCACCTATGAATCTTGAAGAGTTGTTCTAGCACAAGGGTGAGGTATCCCAAGGTGAGAAGAATGCTCTTGTTTGTACAAAGGTTTTCTTAGCACCCATGAAGTTTAGGAGATAGTGAAGAAAATCGTAAGTTAAGCTTGGGGACTGGATGTAAGACATAAGTGGTTAGTGACTGAATTAGGATAAATTCTTGAGTTTGATTCTTTCTTCCCTACAGTCTTTAATTTCAATATTTGGTGCAACATATTTTTTATTGCATATCTTATCATCTTGATGTTTTGATTTTAAGAACTTGATATCTAGCTTAGTTGCTTGATTTATCTCATAACTCAAGTTGTATTTGAGTAATCTACAATAGTTGTATTTTTGTTAGACTTATTTAGCTACAAGTGTTGATTGAGTATATCAAAATGTTTGATTTCTAATGTTGTTTTAAAAATTTATGATCACCCAATTCACCCCCCTCTTAGGTGATGGTTGTCATAGCTAACAAGTGGTATCTGAGCTTCGTGCTCTATTAAAAGCTTAACCACTTAGAGTTAAAGATCCTTGTTTGTTGGCAACCATTGAAAGCTTTTCAAGATAGAAGATTTTGAAATTGATAAACCATCATCCTTTGATGGTGTACATTTTCTTTATTGAAAAACTAGAATGAAATTTTATATGCAATCTATTAATCTTGATTTGTGGGATGTTGTGCTTAATGGATTTACTTGTAAATCAAAACAAACTTGGAATAATTATGACAAGAAATGATTTTTCTTGAACATTAGAACAATGCAAATATTGGGAAGTAGTTTGAATAATGATGCTTATACTAAAATTAAAAATTGTTCTTGTGCCAAAGAAATTTTAGACACTCTTAATTCTCTTTATATTGATAACAATGATTTTGTATATAAAGTTGTATATAGAAAGCAAGAAGAGCAAAAGCCATTGAAGGAAGCTTGTCATGAAAAACATCATCAAAAAGATGTTCAAACTATTATAGGGAGCCAAATGCATCTTGGTGTGATGGTGCTCAATTTGAATAAGAGGCAAAACAAAACAAAATTGAGAAAGAAGATGTTCTTGAATCCTTGATGGAAAACAATGAGGAAGATGGTGATTCCCTTAAAGAGCCAAGTATGCTAGAAATTAAGACTACTTCCTATCTAGATAAAAAGGAATTTGAGATAAATAATGTTAAACTAGATTATAATACTTCATATTTTGAGCTACAATATGCATATGATGAATTGTATGGTAGTTTGTTGAATTTAGAAAAGAAAAACTTATCTTGTTTAGAAAATATTTCCTCTATTAAAAATGAAATTAAGACTTTGAAAAATGAATATGCTTTTCTTGACGAGGAAATGCCTTTGAAATATAAAACTTCAACTTCTTGTGAAAAATGCATTGATTTAAAAAATCAAGTTGAGGACTTATATTATGAATTTGCCAAAGCTAATGATTCTAATTGCTTACATTCTATGCTTGTTAATGAGAATAAAATTAATGTTATTCTACATAAAAATTCAAGCAAGACTTATGAAAAAAATAGTATAAAATGTAATAACAACAAAAGCCTTACGTTTTCCAAAGATGATCTTCAGAGGACGAAGTCATCATTGAATCCAATTATTTACAATTTTGTGGTCATTTAAGACATATTTCTCATTTATGTAATTATAGAAGAAATCCTTATATGAGAAATAGTACTGCATGAGTTCCTAAAGATCTTAAAGGCCCTAATATTAACATTTAAGGACCTAAGATGAAGTGAGTATCAAAATGTCTTCCTATTGTTTCAATTATGCAAAAAATTTCTCAAAATGATGGACTAATTGGTCAAAGGAAAGATGAATCATCAAGGAGAATGCTTCCAAAACCCACTGGTAGACTTCTTGGTCATGAAGGCAAGGATCCTTCAACTATAACTTCTCAAATGCATAATGTGGAACTTGCAAAGTTCAAAATACCAAAAGAGAAGCAATGGGTAAGGAAAAGAGTTTTCTTGATTACCATGGCCAAGGTATCAAAAGTTTTTACCCCTTATGCACCTTCACTTAAAAAGACAATAAATATGAGGTATATTCTTTGTAGGCCTTAAGTGATTGATAGAATCATATGTACTTAGTAAAATTTGAATATCATGTTTAACACATGATTATATTCATTCTTATTATTCCATAGCTCATTTATTTGTTATATTTCTTGGTACTTAAGGTTCTACAATGCCTAGGTATGCTTGCTATATTTTGAATTGTCTATATATCATAAAAGTAAGCATGCTATTGGCTATATGCTTAATGGTAATTGATTATTTAATTTGTTGTGCTCAATTTACTTACTATAGAAAAATTGATCTTTATGAGAGCATAATAGATTAATAATCAATTACTATCCTATATGGATCCAAAATTGGTGAATACCAAAGAAAGCACTTTGAATTGTGTTGTATGGTGACTATTAGCTCAAGCATGCAATGAAGTGAAATACAACTATACTATTTGAGTTTAGAAAAATTTGAAGTGGTCTAAGTTCTCTAAGAGTGATGAAAACATAAAAATAATGACATAGAGAATCACAACATTCTCAAGGAGCCTTGAGGCATGGAAGTTGGAGTCACCTATAAAAACTCAGAGTACACTTTTGGTGATATCAATCTCTTATTCTTATTTATTCTTTAATGTGAATATCATATGGAGAACTAGAGATTTGTTTTATGCCTTAACATGCCTTAAGTTGTGCTTCTCTAGAATTGTGTCTTAAAAGTATCTTCACATATGTTAACATGCCAGATAAGTACACACCTTATTTAGAATAACATGTTTTATGGTAACATCTTTGTTCTTAAGCTTGTGACCAATTCTCTTTGTTCAAATATGAAAATTCACATGCTCATAAGTAGTTCTAATCTTTTCTCTTTGATACTTAATTGTCGTATATACTTACTCGGAGATTGAAAAATTAAAAGTTATATGTCTTCTTTTTTGAAATTATTTAATATGTTCATATCTTGAAAACAAGAAGTAAATGATTCATCTTGTGCCTTGAACTTGTCTTTGAACTTCAATGTAAGAAACTTGAATCATGTGTGCATACTAGAATTTCTTACTTTATAATATGCCTAACATGATCATTGTTTGCCCAAAATGTCTATATAAGTTTTGATGATGATTATATGTTTCTTGTTAAACTTGAACCATGCCTTAAAATGCTTGAACCATATTTTTGGATTCAAGTGCATATGTACTTTATGCATTCTTATTAGAGTTAACATTGCATGGTTGATAATATGGTACATGCTTTAACCTACATTATGCTTGTAAATGAGCTTAAATGATATTTGATGATAACTTATGATTTAGAGAACTTTTGAAGTTAGCTTTGCAAGTTTCTCTATATGTTTAAAATATAGCCACCAGATATTTACATACAAGCATATGTGGATAAATAAGAAGAGTTGAATGGAGTTCAATTGAAGAGGAAGATAAAGAAGATTTTCTTCTAGTGCAATGTAATGGAGTATTCAAAGGAAGAAAACTCAAAATTAAAGGACCAATAAATAAAGAACATCACTCTCTATCTAACTCAATAAGTATCTTTATCTCTTAGTTATTGTGGTATTCTATGTGCTATTGATTGTATGATACTTGTTGATAAATTGATCTTAAATAATTAGATGCTTGCCTTACATGAGAAGTATGCTTAGCATTAACAAAGTGTCTAATTGGATATTAACTTGCTAATTTTGTCATTGCATATAGGATGGATGATTATGGGCTATAAATACATGCTTTGATCCCTATAGCATATTTCATCAAGGTGAATGTTTGATATATATGATTCTCTTGATCTATGGTTTCTTAGTGGTTAACACTTATGAGAATCATGCTTTTGTTTTGAAAAGAGTTTTTAGTTTGATGAAAAAGTTTTTAAAGTAAAATCTCTTATCATATTTGAAAAAACCTTTTAAAGTTCCATATTCTTGAGAATCTTTTGAACTTGTTTGAAAACCTTGAAAGTATTATCACCTCCTAATTGTCTAGAAAATTTGGAAATCATTGGTTATGTGCTATAAATGTAGTACTATCTTCATTTGCTTTGAAAAGTTTTATTACATCCTGAGAGAATGTTTAAGAAAGTTTCCAAATAAATATTTTAAAATGTTCTATAGAGCTCATCATAATACTTCAAGGAAAACTTAAAAAAAAACTCCTTCTACTATACGTGATGTGAACTTTGGTCATGTTACTTAAAAAATGTGCAAAAATGATATGTTACTTTGCGTTTTGTGCAAAGAAGTACAAAATAGTAACAAATGTTACATTTTGGATGGAAACGCGCATGTGCAACATGTGCATGTCTAAAAATTCTTCCCCCAAACGCGATCTTCTTCTCCTTCCTGCCCAAACCCTAGATCTCTAGAAGACACCTCCATTGTTGTTGATTTGCCCTTTGATGACAACCATCAGCGTGATGACAACAACACTGAACCGCTACTTAATAATCATATATTTTGTAAATTAATAAACCCTCATTTTTAGTCATTTACACTCTCCATGTACTTAATTGATTAAGTCTGGTTATGTTTTGTAGGTTCGGACTCAAATTGGACTTAATTGATTTTTCCAGCAGTATTTGGGTCTTATACTGTTTCTGTATTTCTACCATATCTTGAGTTCTAGACGTGTAAAAATCATATATCTTACCTTGTAGGAAAGATAAGAGAGAGCTCTACAACTTTGATGAGAGCTCAAAGTCTCATTTAGACATCTAGTGGAGCTAATTAGGCTCGGAAGTCAGAACACAATTTTTGTGTCTGGAACCTGAACAGTGTACAGTAATCAGAGCATAACTCGAGCTATAGGAACTTTTTTGGGCTGAAATTTTGATACTTGAAATTAAGACCCATATCTACAACTTTCATGAAGAATACAAAACTCAAATCGGACAGTTTGGAGGTGATATTGGGTCTGGAAGTCAAAATAGAGGTGCTAAAACTGGGTCTAAATAGTCTGCAGTAATTGGGCCATATCTCAGGCTATAACTGATGAAATGAGCTAAAATTTGGACATTGGAAAGTTAAGACCCAGATCTACAACTTTCATGAAGATGACTTTTCCATTTGATGACGGAATCCATGAGTTAAGCAATGAATGATTTTGGAGACAAAGAATCTTAATAATTTTTCACTCACCAACTCACCATTTGGTATTTTTCATTCATTCACCCACTCATCCACCTACTCTTAATCAGCCCCATTGTCATTTTGTATCCTTAATCCTCTATAAAAGGCACCATTGGTTGATTATTTGGTGCTCTTGGTGTTAGGCTTAGTTTTTAGAAGTTATGGTTATGCTTGTTTATTATTTTCCTTTGTTGTAATTTTCTCTCGCTCTAAATTGAAGCTATGTTCATCTTTCTCTTCTTCTCTCTTTCTTTCTTCTTATCTATGAGTAACTAAATCTTCATCTTGCTTGGGTGAAAGAGTAAAGCTCTTGGTAATGAAATAAAGTTAGATTATTCTATTTCTTGTGTTTAAATGATATATTATCAAATGGACATTATATGTGTTGTATTTTGTTTCCAATCAATTTAGAAACCTTCTTTGTATAATGGAGATCTTGATTTATTGTAGACAATATGATTGACACAATGAATGCTTGAACTCATTTACGAATGTTGGTAGATAATTAAAGGAATCATAATATGATTACATATATAATTGAACTTTGAATGTTATATTTTCCGATTAGAACCTCTGTTGTGTGTGGATTTCAATTGAGTTATAAAGAGAAATAATCTTGCCTTTAATTTATTACCAAGAGTGGATCTCCTAACCCAAGCAAGTTCTTAAATTCATTTGTGAACATCTTTTATTACTTTTGGTGTTGTGACAAATCCTTTTCTTACCTCAATTAATTTTTATTCATCAATTCCCTGTGGATAGACCTCGGACTCCCAAGAAATTTATTACTTGAGATAACCTATACTTGGGTTTGCATCCTTAAATCCCGCAATCAAGTTTTTGGCACCGTTGCCGGGGACTTGATTAGAAGTTTTAATTTATTGAGATTCTTTTTCTTTAATAAAATCTATTCTCTCTTCTCCCTCACCGGAGCAAAAGATCGGCTTGCCGATCCTTTGGTTTCTTTACTAACTCTCTAACTTTCTAACTATCTAACTTACTAACCTACTAACTTGCTAACATACTAACTTTCTAACTTTTAATTTATGTCATTTATTTTTTGCTTACTAACTTTTATTTTTTGCACTCTAACTTTTTAATTTCTGTTATTTATTTTTGCTTTCTAACATAACAAATAATTTTTTCTTCTTCTCTTCTTTTCGCCACTCTGGTGGGGCTCGCCTCTCTCCTAACATATCTTAAATTTATTTTCTGCAATTTACTTTCTATAATTTATTTTCTGCAATTTACTTTCTGCACTTTATTTTTTGCAATTTACTTTCTCATTTTTATTTTCTCGCATTTTACTTTTACACTTTCTAACTTATTAATTATTAACTCTCTAATTATCTAACTTTTTAATTTATCAGTTATCTAACTTTTTACTTTATCAATTATTTAACTTTTTACTTGTTAATATTTATTGGGTGGTTGGTTTATACCACATCCTTGTTAATATTTAATGGTTGGTCTAAACTACCGACTTATATATTATTTTTTCTATTTTAAGTCATTTATTTATGCTTAATTGGTATCGTGATTTAAATTTTGGTCGTTTAGTTAAAATTAATCATGGTACTATATATATTGATTTGTTTGAATCACAATCACACACAATTGACACAATGGCTGAAAATGAAAGTGTACATAATGAATATGAAAATCAACCGTTGCGAACCATGCATAAATATTTGCAACCACCTCGAAATTCTAGTTCATCATGTTTTATATTTCCACTCTACGCCAACAATTTTAGATTTAAGCCAGGTATGATTTCTTTACTTCCTAATTTTTATGGTTTAGAATCTGAAAGTCCATATTTACATCTGAAAGAATTTGAGGAAGTATGTATTGCTTTCAATGATCAAAATTGTACTGAAGAGATTGTTAAGTTTAAATTGTTTCCTTTTTCTTTAAAAGATAAAGCAAAATCTTGGCTTAACACTTTGAAACCAAGATCAATTGGCACATGACAAGAAATGTAAGGTGAGTTCTTGAAGAATTTTTTTCTAACACATAAAACCAATGCTATGAAAAGACAAATCCAAATTTTTTCCAAAATTCAAATGAAGCATATTTTCAATGTTGGGAACGGTTTAAAGATTTGTTAAATTCTTGCCCACATCATGATTTTGAAAAATGGTGCACTATAAGCTTCTTTTATGAAGGTTTAACACCTAAATCTAAACAATTTGTGAAAATAATGTGCAATGGTGAGTTTCTTGATAAAGAATCTGATGAAGCTTTAGACTATTTGAACCACTTGGCTGAAAATACTCAATCTTGGCATGGTACTAACCCTTCTGAAAATTCAATTAGATCTAACCTTGTAAGTGCTAATAAAGAAAAATATCACATTAGTCAAGAGGAAGATCTAAATGCCAGGTTTGCTAGTTTGGCTAGAAAGGTTGAAGCCATGAAATTAAGAAAAGCAAAAGAAATCAAATCTGTGCAAAATGAAGAAATTTGTGGCATTTGTGATGACTTAGGACACTCAACACATGAATGTCCCAATATTCTTATTTTTAAAGAAGTTGTACATGAGCAAGTAAGTGCAATGAATAATTTTAAAAAGTCATTTACTTCTTCTTTTTTGGTTACATACAATCTGGGATAGAGAAATCACCCGAACTTCTGCTGGAGGAATAATAATCAGTCACAATTTATGCAACCACCACCTCCTCAGGCACAACAAGACTCTCAAAATTCTCAAGGATATACACCTTATGTCCCACCATATAGGAAAAATCTTAAAGAAACACTGCATGCATTCATAGAAAAGCAAGAGGCCATTAATAAACAAAACAATCAAACCATGAATGACATAAAAGACACTCTTGCTAAACTTTCTTCTGCATTCACCATTCACGAGAAAGAAAAATTTCCTTCTCAACCTCAACCAAATCCCAAGGGTTAGTACAGTCTAAATGAAAGGAGTACAGAAAACCAACAAATGGTCAAGTCAGTGATAACTCTTAGGAGTGGAATGGTTGTTGAAAAACAAATTCCCGAACCTTGTGAGAAAGAAGATGAACCAATTGCCCAAGAAAATGAAGAAGCTGACTAAAAGGAGACTAAACTCTTACCTTCACCCCCATTTCCTCAACCATTGAATAATCCAAAGAAATTGGACCACCACACTGAAATTTTTGAAATTTTGAAACAAGTAAAGATCAATATTCCTCTGTTAGATGCTATCAAATAGATTCATTCTTATGCCAAATATTTGAAGGACTTGTGCACTATTAAAAGGACACTAAATGTGAAAAAGAAAGCATTTTTGGATGAACAGATAAGCTCCATTCTTCAGAATAATAATGCGTTGAAATATAAAGACCCTGGTTGTCCTACAGTTTCATGCATTATTGGAGAACATAAAATTAAAAAAGCTTTACTTGATCTTGGTGCTAGTGTCAATTTGCTTCTATATTCAGTTTATCAGTAACTCAACTTGGGTGAGTTAAAACTAACTTCTGTAACTCTTCTACTTGTCGATAGATCAATTAAAATTCCAAGAGGAATAGTGGAAGATGTGTTAGTTCAAGTTGATAAATTCATCTATCTTGTGGATTTTATTGTCTTGGATACTGAACCTATGGTTAATAGTTGCAAGTCAATTCCTGTTATTTTAAGCCGTCCATTTTTAGCAACATCAAATGCTTTGATAAATTGAAAAAATGGAGTGGTGAAGCCAAAATTTAGAAACATGACACTGGAGCTCAATGTTTTTAACATGTGTAAGCAACCACAGGAAGCCCTTGATGAAAAGGAGGAAGTTGAAGGAATTGAAGCCATTATAGATGATCATCTTCAAACAAGGAGTTCTTCTGACCCATTAGAAATTTGTTTAGTCAATTCATTTGAGTCAGGCATGCAACTAGAAGATGATATCTCTGAAATATGCTCTTTGCTTAATTGTACACAGGTAATGGAGAACAAGGGATGAAAGCCAAGATTTGAAGAGCTAAAACCCATGAATGATAATACCCATGAAGAAGTACCTACATCGAAACTAAAGCCATTACCTGCTAGGTTGAAGTACACATTTTTGGGAGAAGAGCAAAACTTTCCAGTGGTAATTTCCTCGTCTCTTACTAAAGAATAAGAAGGTATGTTAACAGAAGTACTTAAAAGACATAAAAGTGTAATTGGATGGACATTAAAGGACATAAAAGGTATTAATCCATTAATTTGTACACATAGAATACATTTAAAGGATAATGCTAAAACTTCTCAACAACCTCAAAGAAGACTAAATCCACACATGAAAGAGGTAGTTAGAGCTAAAGTCCTTAAATTGCTTGATGTTAGAATTATCTATCTTATCTCTGATAGTCAATGGGTAAGCCCTACACAAGTTGTGCCTAAGAAATCTGGAATAACAATGGTTAAAAATGAGAAGGGTGAATTAATACCTACGCGAGTCTCATCTAGTTGGCGTATGTGTATTGATTTTAGAAAATTAAATGCTGCTACTAGGAAAGATCATTTTCCTTTGCCATTTCTTGATCAAATTCTGGAAAGGGTAGCAGGACATCTATACTACTGTTTTCTTGATGGTTTTTCAGGTTATAATCAAATACCAATTGCATTGGAAGATCCAGAAAAAATCATTTTTACATGTCCATTTGGTACTTTTGCATATAGAAGAATGCCTTTTAGCCTTTGTAATGCTCCGACAACATTTCAAAGATGCATGTTAAGCATTTTTAGTGACATGATTAAGCATTATTTAGAGGTTTTCGTGGATGATATGATAATTTTTGGAAATTCTTTTGAAAATTGTCTTGATAATTTGGAAAAAGTTCTTAAAAGATGTGAAGAGAAAGGATTTGTGTTAAATTGGGAAAAATATCCTTACATGGTTACCTCAAGAATAGTGTTAGGTCATGTGATATCTTCTAAAGGAATTAAAGTTGATAAGACCAAAGTTGAATTAATTGCTCATTTGCCTTCCCCAAAAACAGTCAGAGAAGTTCATTCATTTTTAGGACATGCATGATTTTACAGAAGATTCATAAAAGACTTTAGTATCATATCTAGACCATTATGTAGTCTTCTGTTGAAAGATGCACTATTTGATTGGACTCAAGAATGTCAAAAATCTTTTGAAAAATTAATTGGTCTTCTGACATCTGCCCCTATCATGCAATCTCCTGACTAGTCTTTGCCTTTTGAGTTAATGTGTGATGCTAGTGATTTTGCTGTGGGCGTTGTTTAGGCCAAAGAAAGGAAGGTAAGCCTCATGTGATTTGTTAAGCAAGTAAAACTTTAAATAGTGCACAAATAAATTACATCACTACTGAAAAAGAATTACTTGCTGTAATTTTTACACTGGACAAATTTTGATCTTACTTAATTGCTTCTTTTATTGTGATTTTCACCGATCATGTTGCTGTTAGATATTTGATGTCTAAGCAGGATGCCAAACCAAGATTGATACGGTGGATCTTGTTGCTTCAATAATTCAACATCACAATAAAAAATAAGAAAGGAGCCGAAAATGTTGTCGCTGATCATTTGTCCAGACTTATAACAGGCTCACCTTTTGATAGCATTATCAATGATTCTTTTTCTGATGAATTTTTATTTTCTGTCAATTCCATGTCCTGGTTTGCTAACATAGTCAACTTTCTTGTAACAAGAAAGATGTCGTCTCAATGGACGCATCAAGATAGAAAGAAATTTTTGACAGAGGTAAAAATTTTTTATTGGGATGATCCATACTTTTTCAAATATTGTCCTGACCAAATCTTTCGGAGATGTGTGCCCTACAGTGACGTAGGTAGTGTTATTAAATTTTGTCACTCAGAAGCATGTGGAGGTCACTTTTCTTCAAAGAAAACAGCTGCGAAAATCTTGCAGTGTAGATTTTATTGGCCCGCTTTAGTTAAGGACTACTATACTTTTTGCAAAAGTTGTGAAAATTGTCAAAAAATGGGCTTAATTTCAAAAGGAAACATGATGCCTTTGAACCACATCCTTGTCATTCAAATTTTTGATTGTTGGAGAATTAATTTCATGGGTCCATTTCCATCCTTATTTTGATTTGTGTATATTTTGGTTGCAATTGATTATGTCTCAAAATGGATTGAAACGATTCCATGCTGACACAATGATCATAAAATTGTTCTCAAATTTTTAAAAGAAAATATCTTGTGTCGATTTGGAATCCCTCGAGCTATTATCAGTGATGGGGGAACACATTTTTGTAATAAACCATTTGAATCTTTAATAAAAAAATATGGTATTACACACAAAATTATCACCCTTTATCACCCTCAGACAAGTGGACAAGTTGAATTGGCAAATAGGGAGATTAAACAAATTTTGAAAAAAAGGTTAACCCAAATCGTAAAGATTGGTCTTTAAGACTAAACGATGCACTTTGGGCTTACCGCATCTTGCTTTCAAAACATCTTTGGGCATGTCACCCTATCGGTTAGTCTATGGAAAACCTTGTCACTTGCCTGTAGAATTGGAACATAAAGCATTTTGGGCCATTAAAGCTTTTAATCTAAATCTTGATGATGCTTGCAAGATACGTAAATTACAATTAAATGAACTTGAGGAATTGAGAAATGATGCATATGAGAACTCAAAGATTTATAAAGCCAGAACAAAAGCTTTTCATGACAAGACAATTTTGAGAAAATCTTTTGAAATTAGTCAAAAAGTTCTGCTTTATAATTCTCGCCTGCACCTATTCCCTGGAAAATTGAGATCTAAGTGGAGTGGTCCTTTTGTTGTCAAACATGTGTATCCTCATGGGGCCGTAGATATTGAGAATCCTAGGAATGGTAATGTGTTTAAAGTCAATGGACAAAGGCTCAAACCATTTTTGGAAAACCAAGTTGATGAGGTAGAATTCATCTCTCTTTCTGATCCTTGTTATGAATAGAATTTATTTTAATTTTTGTTGCCTTGTTTTTGCAGTTCTTTGTGTTGCCGGTTAAGTGGCGGATAACGATACTCCGTGACTCTCAAGTTAGTTTGTTTTTTAGTTTCTCAAAATAATTGAATCCTTCTTCTCCTTTAAAATGGATGCCATTCTTTCAAACTTGAGAAAGCATTTTCCTTCCCTCCCTCAAAATGCTCTGAAAAAAATCTACAAAGTTAGATGTGAAAGATTGAGACTATTAATGCACAATGGTATACTAGAAGATGTACGCTAGATAATTGAAGCAAAGGTCCGACTAGCAGGTGAGTCTTCAATTTCATTTGACACATACATGCCAGGTCTTGGAAGAAGTTCGTATTCTAAAAGGAGAAGAGCAAAAAGGTTACAAGTCTGTCACAAATGTGGACGATGGAATTGTAACAAGCGATGTCGTTCTTTGGGGATGGTCTCCACAAACAGAGAAGATAAAAAATTTTTCATTAAGAATGGACTGAGTAAGGAGTCATTAGATGATATCTTATTATCTCTTGAGACGCATTCTTATGGATTGGTGCATCGTGAACTTCTTAATTTGTGGAATCTCTTCAAAGATGAAGAAAAATGCTACAGTCTTGGGAATATGACTCTAAAAGACCCTGTTTGCCAATTTATGAGAAAATTGGATGGGAAGCTTATCCTCGACTCATTGAAGGCGTTTAAGCCATTACTGGACGTGAAACTAGAGGCAGATGTGAGCCATATCCACAACAATTTGTACATATTATATTCTTCTTCTTCTTCATGTTTTCTAAAAAAAAAGCAAAAAATAAAAAATAAAAAAAATAGAAAAAAAAATTTGAACAAGGGCGATCCGAAAGGAGTACCATGACTTTAATTAGTTGTGGAGTGATAATCACATATTTTATTCATTAAGAAACCCTTATGTTTAGTCATTTACACTCTCCATATTCTTAATTGATTGAGTTTGGTATGATTTTGTGAGTTTGAGCTCAAATTTGTCCTAATTGAATATTTCCAGCATTATTGAGATTTGACACTGTTTTTGTATTTTGGCCATAACTTGAGTTCCTAATATCTGATGAACATGAATTTTACCTTGTAGGAAAGCTAAGAGGAAGCTCTACAACTTTGATGAAGAGCTCAAAGTCCGATTCAGATGTCTAAGGGACCTAAGTTTACATGGAAGTTAGAATATGGGTTCTATCAGTAGAATCCGAACAGTGTGCACTCATAAAATCATATCTCAAGATGTAATAATGGAGATAGGCTGAAATTTGGATAGTGGATAGTCAAGATACAAATAAACAACTTTCATGAAGAACACATGTTGAGAAAAAGAAGTCTAGTAGGTCATTTTGAGCTTGCAAGTCGGAACAGAGGTGCTGAAGTTGGGTTTGAGCAACCTACGGTATTTAGGACATATCTTGGGCTTAAGGAAGCCAAATTGAACGATACGCCAATAAAACTATACCAGCTATCCATTTTATAGCCAAGACAAGGATCTACAACTTTCATGAAGAACACTTTTTGTGGTTCTGAAGTATAGTGGGTCGTTTTTGGCTTCCAAGTCAGACACGAAATTTTCGTCCTCAACCACCCACTCATCCATCCACTAATCCACTCATCTACTCATCCACTAACTCACCCATTCATCCACTCATACACTAATCCAACCACTTAACCACTCCACCCACTCATCCACTAATCCATCCACTAATCCATCCACTAATCCATCCACTCACCCATTCATGTCCATAATTTCCCACTCACCAAAAGTCCTTTGGTATTTTTCACTAATTCAACCACTCAACCATTCCACTCACTCATCCACTAAACCAATCCACTAAACCAACCCACTAATCCATCCACTCAAACACTCCACTCACTCATCCACTCATCCACCCACTTTCCTTTGTCATTTTGTTACCTTAGACTTCTATAAAAGGCATCATTTATCATGAACAAAATGTAATTCTCCTTCATTTCTCTCCAAGTTTCTTCTTGCTTCTTCATAGTTTCTCATAGTTTTTGTATATTTTGATGCTCCCCTTCATGGTAATGGAGGGCTAAGCTACTTTGGGTCAATTTAGAACTCTTGAAGAGATTGTGGTTTGGATTCTTGAGACCTTGGTTATGCATTGTATTTGATTTGTAATTGAATTCCTCTTTTCTTCTTCCTTCTTCTTCTTTCTTCTTCTTCTTGATCTTGAATGCATGAATGGTGATTCTATTTATGTTGATCTGATTTGATCTTAGTTTAAGATTGAGATTTGTGATGAAACTTAGAACTAATTGATCTAAACTAGTCACATAAATGAAGATTGAGATTTGTGATGAAACTTAGAACTGATTGATCTAAATTAATCATTGTAATTGAAGAGGTTAGGTTACTAATTTTGCTAAGTTAATTGAATTCGATACTTGAAATTAACATAGATTTTCATGAATGGTGCGATTACATGATTTGTGTTTATCACTTGTTAATTGAATTCTAGACGATCGTCTAGTATGAATTTTGTTTGATGCAGAGATCTCTGGTTAGATCCAAATTAACAATTCAATTGCACTTCAAGTGTTTTATGAAGGGTCTATGATTGAATCCACCCAATCTTGGATAGGTTTCTAAATTGACTACTCTTTATTTATCATTTCTTCCGTTAATTTTGTTAAGTACGATCTTAAACTGTCAATGTAACACCCTTTTGGAGGATGTCACACATAAAAGAAAATAAAAGAAATAGAAATAAAATCTACCCAAGTTGTGAAATATTTGTTAAATATTATTACGGGTCGTAAAATAATTCCTGATAGTATTAAATATGATATAAAAAAGATAAAGCGAAAAATACGAAATAAAAAAAAACATCATCACCGATAATATACATATGGTTAAGTTATAAGTTGTACAAATAATTTACAACTAAGACTACAAATATTTAAACAAAAATAGTAAAGAAAGCAATAAAAGAGTTAATATACATACGTAATATTACTGACGCGCCAAAAAAAAAAACATCATGGTTATCTAATCCTCGATGGATCACTATCACCGAAAATGATCATCGGGGGATAAATATCCCGGATGCCTCGACACACGGCGATAACGGGATCGCGCGGTCGATACGATGCTTATCTCACTAGGCTCGGGGTTTTCAAAGACACCCAAATAACGCCTAATGGATAAGGGCAACTCTAAGTGCGTAAATAACGTTTTGCGTCATGACAGGCTCATCATCAAAACGATGACGTAGGATCACGGTCACACGTCCTGCATACGTCACGAGTCACGGTCTCCTCGTAGATGCCAAGCCGAGAGCACCTCCATGAAACACCAACTCTATGAATCCCAAAAATCCTCGTCGCCATCCTCACAATCAATCCAGAGGATATGGATGATCGAATGGTTCTTGATCGTCAATATGTCGTTGCTTGCCGATCTTCCTCCTCTTCGGGTACACAATCTCAAGAGGCTTGTTCCTCTTCCTCGAAGTCTTTACCGCGTAAAATAAATAAACAGAAAATACATATAACAAAGAGGTAAGACAACATAAAATCATCACAACATGGTCAATAAAAAGATGACAAACAATATATACATACGAGTTCATGCAATACATAAAGCTTTAACAATTACAATAATTAGTTGAAGTAAAATTTAGATATCATCACAATATGTCACAATCACGTATAAAACCTCACGATAAAATAAGAAATATAAAATACACGATAAGATATAATAATCAATAATAACAAGAACCTTAAAATAAATAAATAAGATATAGATAAAATAAATAGATAAGATGGAAACAAATAGACATAGAGATAAATAATATAACAAAATCCTACTCCATGGAGCTAAAGAAAAACACAAGTATCGAGAGAGAAATGATTCGCAAAATCTAATAGTACCACGGCTTTGATTACCAACTATTCCGCGGTCACACGTTGCGTCTATAGCCCCACGACACACGAATCCATCAATCCAGCGTGGTGTAGTTCACGGTCTCACGTTGTGTCACTACAGGCAAATGTACTACTAGATTCCACCAATCTCGATTAAATATAGTGTATGTTGAGTACCATAGTGCGCTATCGGTTTACCACGGCCCAACGAAGCTACCAACTGTCCACATGTGGGATCCCGTACACTAAAGTCTCCAAGTTCATTAGAACAATGAACCACACTACGTTTATCGCATCGACATCACGATGTGATTCGTCTCACAACCAATCCACCAAATACATGGCACACATAAAAAAATAGATGGAAAGCCCATGCGTATTCACATTTTCCCGACAAAGAAATAATTCTCAAAAACCTTTACGGGTTCACCTTTTCCAACCTTGACAAAGATATAGATTTTCAAAAGCTCATGACGGGTTCACTTTTTCCCGACAAAAAAAATAAATATGGTTACTTCCAATCGCGTAGAAATTTTATCGCATTTTTGAAATCTCGTCGTTTTTTACACGTTTAAAAATCGGGTAAAGATATTTTTCTGTTTTTTTAAAATCGCGTAGCATTTTTTAATACGTTTCTCAATCGCGTAGGATTTTTAAATCATTTTCTTATTCGAATGTCTTTAAAATTACCGTTTAAAATCCCTAGAAATAATAATTTGTACATTTAAACTACGTAGAATAATTTTTCATACCGCATAATTCATTAGGATATTTTGACTATCCTATAAGTTCATTTTTACTAAAAATTGACAGCATTTTGTTTATAGACTTATAATAATGGTTTTCTAAATTTTCCATAAAATTTTCTATTTACCTAATTTTTTTTTTATCCATATCATTTAATTCTCTTTTGAAATCTCTAACATGCTTCAAAACCTAAAGTGAGCTATATGTTAGAAAATTTCTCAAAATTTCTGTATTTTACTTCCTAATGATAAAATCACTAGTTTTAATCCTTTAAACTTAATTCTACTCAATTGGTCTCTTCAAAAATCATTATAGAAAATTTCTTGTTAACTTGTATTATTTCTTTTTGATTGAAAAAGGTTTGAAATCAAGTTTTAGAAATCATAATTACCTATAGTGGCATGTTGGCCGAATTTTATAAAACTTTCTCATTTGATTTCTAAATCATGTCAAAGGTATTATCTTATCTAAATTCATTAAATCATGTTATAAAGTAATGATTTTGGAATCAAATAAATCTTTTAGGCATGTTGGCCCAAAATGTACTAAATCTTTACCATTTGATTTATAAATTCCTTTTCTTTGATCAAAACCATTTGAAATCTTCTTATTTCTCCTAATCAATTAAGTTGCACTTAAGGAAAAATGAAGAGAACATTTTGGTCCTCACACTTTGGCATTGCCGTGAGCTAAGGAATGTGTTCTTTGGAACACTCATGCAAATTTACACATGTTATTCACATCCTAAACCTTATCATACAATTCTAACACATGCATTTATATCTCTAACACATGCAAAATATTTCTAACACATGCAAAATATTTCTAACACATAAAACCTAATTTAAAGCTTATAAACATACAATCAAAAGCTATTAGACATGCAAGATTATTACAATTACCAAATAAGAAAGCTACTAACACATAACACTTAAGCTACTAGCAACCACAAAAATTAACAAATACACATCAATAAACACACCACAACCGAATCCTTATAGATTCTACAAACAACCCATCTTCTTACCACCATCAAGGGATGATAAGAATTGTCTTCCTCTTACCTTAAATGAAGACAAAAAGCTTGCTTTCTCACCTCCTAGGTCACGGTTTTCACTCCACCAAACACCTAAAAATCTCAAACAAAACCTACATGTTATTAACTATGAAAAAAGAAGCTAAACCATGGAAAAATCATGGCTTAGAACTTTGAAAAAGAATAGAGAAAAGAAAAGCATGAAATTTTACCTTCTAGGTAAAACTTCCAAGGTTGGTTTCAAGCCCTAGATGGAAGAATTTGAAGAAACTTCCAACTACAAAGGTTCTTAAAATGGTGTTTAGGTTAAGGAAACTTGGTTAGAAAAATTTTTGGATGGTTGGATGGTGTAGTTTGTGTCTTGGCCGAATGGAAGGAAGAAAATGGACAACAATGGTGGCTAGGTTTTTTGATGAGAGAGAAGAGAGAAAAGTGATGAAGATGGAAGGTGATTTTTGGCTTTCTCTCTCAATGGCCGTAGCCTTCTAGGGTAAGGATGTGCATGGATTTGGCTTCATCCAAGCCATTGAACACATCAAAGGTCAAGATCAAATCTTGCTTAACAAGCTTTAATTCTATTGGTTGCTCAAGGTGAGTCACCCCGGCTTAGTCATTGTGTAATAAATGCTCACTTGAGTCACTTGGTCGACTGTTCACTGAAAGTTCCATGACTTACGGTGATTAATTAAGCTTTCCGATCTAACCGCTTTGTTAATTGTGGGTCCCGCAAAATATTTCCTGTCCATTTTGTCACTAAAACATACTTGACTAATAAAATAATATTATAATAATATAAAATTATTTTATTTGACAGTTAAATCCTAAAAATTAAAAGATTATTTTTAGTCTCATTCAGAATCGGGTTAAGTAAGATCCCCCAATTCTAAATATTAAAATAAGATTTCCCATGGATTCGAAAAATATTATTTTCCCGCCTGAGCAAATCACACAAAAAGTCCATAAAAATTTACAGAATGATTTTCGTTGCATTAAATCAAGAAGAAAACAATTAAAATTTGACAAAACAGAATAAAATAAG
The DNA here is from genome assembly GCA_029884605.1 of Ormosia emarginata. Classification (NCBI taxonomy): domain Eukaryota; kingdom Viridiplantae; phylum Streptophyta; class Magnoliopsida; order Fabales; family Fabaceae; genus Ormosia; species Ormosia emarginata. The sequence goes on along the minus strand of JAQQTP010000077.1, from coordinate 44,263,415 downwards.
ACGTTCGGGACGTAACGGTCATTTTCCCATTTTTTCCCACAACGTAGGTAATCGTCCAAAACGTTCAAATAAAATATCCAGAAGATATTATTTAGTCAGTATATCTTTCAAAAAATTAATACATTCTAGAAAAATTTTTTATTTTTTATCGTTGATGCGAAACAAATTACGTAAAACGATCAAATAAAATTTGAACCTGTATTATCGTAATTGTTTTCATACGTAAATCGAGAACAGAAAAATAGGGACACAAATGGTCATTCATACAAAAGCATGAAAAAGCGTAAAACAATTGACATTTCTTCGTTAATATTTTCTAAAAATTGGGGCGTTATTAACTCAAACCCCCTTTGCTAACTTTCACTTGATTTGATTAAATTGCATTTACGATCCTTGAGAGACGATCCTATTGTCACTCGTGTGCTACAAGTTTAGGTAATAACTTCGGTTATAATTTTGACCGAGTTCGGCGTCGTCAAAATTTTGGCGCCGTTGTTCTTAGGATTAGTAAGTGTAAGCTTTTCATTTGAAGTGTTTTTACTAACTTTTACTTTTTATTAATTTTTCTAACATTTTTAACCATTGTCTAGTGTATTTTGCTTATTTATTTGTTTTTGTGTGATGCATGACTAGGTCTCGAGCCGATAACTTGGTTGACTTTGATCCCGAGATTGATAGAACCTTGCATAGGTTGATTAGAGCTCGTAGGCTAAGTGCAAGAATTGCTTCGAATTTGATCTTAATATTGAGAGTGAACTTGAGATCTTGAATAATTCCAAACCATGGCCGATAACATGCAAAATAGAACTCTTAAGGAACTTGTCGCTTCCCGATATAACTAACCGGTCTTTTGTGTATTCAATACCCGATCTTGATGCTGATTTTGAGTTAAAATTTGGATTGATACATTTGTTGCCCAAGTTTCACGGTTTTGCGGTGAGGATCCCCATAAGCATCTAAAGGAGTTCCATGTGGTTTGTTCAACCATGAAACCACAAGGGATCTCGTAAGAGCACATCAAGCCGAGGGCATTTCCTTTCTCACTTCTTGTCGATACCAAGGATTGGTTATTTTATCTTTCACCAGGTTCGGTAAGAAGTTGGACCGACATGAAGCGGTTGTTCTTAGAGAAATTTTTCCCTGCCTCTAGAGCTGCTGCCATTAGAAAAGATATATGTGGCATAAGACAAATGACAGGAGAGACCTTGCATGAATATTGGGAAAGATTCAAGAAGTTGTGCTCGAGTTGTCCCCACCACCAAATCACCGATCAACTCTTAATTCAATAATTCTATGAAGGCTTGTTGCCAAATGACAGAAGCATGGTGGATGCTGCCTCTGGAGAAGCCTTAGTAGACAAGACCCCTGCAGCAGCGAGAGATTTGATAGCAAACATGGCAGCCAACACCCAATAATTTGGCACACGAATTATTACCTCAACCAGAGGAGTCAATGAAATTCAATCGTATCATGTAGACCAACAGAGAATGGAACACAGACTTGATGAATTGACTTCTTTGGTGAGGCGTTAGCAGTGGGACAACAAGCACCAATGCAGATGGCCGCAACGTGTGTGGCATTTGCTCTTATTCATCTCATCCTACCGATGCATGCCCTACACTTCGGGATGGTGGTTCTATTTTTCCGTAAACAATCATTGCAAAGAAATGGTATTTTTCCCGGTAGACCCCAATACCAAAGAATCACAAAGAAGAAATGACCCGTATATGATCCATTTTCTAATACCTATAACCCTGGGCCGGAGGGACCATCCCAACCCGAGATATGGAAATTCTGGTCAACAACAACAATAGCCCTACCAACAGTAGCACACACAGTTTAGATACCAAGCTACAGGCCCTAGCAACAAGTACCAACCACTGCATTTAGGCAAGCACAACCTCGCGCCGCCACCCATGCAACGAGCCTTCTAGCTACTGTTCCAAGAGCCACTCCACCGAGCCACCTTTCGAAGACTTGATGAAACAGCCAGCAGAATGTCAATGCCACCATCCAGAATTTACAAACTCAAATTGGGCGCGATGGCAACCACTCGAGTGAGCCGAAAAGTCAAGGGTCGAACCAATTGCCTTCACAAACAAATAACAACCCAAGAGGCAATGTAAGTGCCATTAGCTTGAGAAGTGGCGAGAAGTTGACGATCCTACTCCACCACAACCCGAACTACAAGTACAAAGAACCAAAGGTGACCGTAGAAAGTGGATAGCTCACCAAAAATCATGTGACACGTAAGAAATGTGCAGAGAATTCAAATCGGCCATTCCACTACCTTTTCCAAACAGAGTCACACAAATTCAAGCATATTGCGCAAAACGAAATAGAAAGAGAAGTCATGGACACATTCAGGAAGATGGAAATCAATATTCCCTCCTTGATGCAATCAAGCGATTCCCAAGTATGCCAAATTCCTCAAAGAGTTGTGTACTCACAAGAGAAGACTTAAGGGTACCGAGAAAATAAGCATGGGCGTAAATGTTTCGCAATGATTCTACCAAGCATGCCACAAAAATGCAAAGATCCTGGAACTTTCACAATTCCTTGCATGATAGGTAACTCCAAATTTGAACATGCAATGCTAGATTTGGGTGCTTCGATTAATGTCATGCCTATGTCAATTTATAAATCCTTGAATATTGGCACTTTGCAACCTACTGGTATAGTGATTCAATTGGCAAATAGGACCACTGCTTATCCTGCAGGAGTACTAGAAGATGTGTTAGTTCGGGTGAATGAGCTAATTTTTCCAGCGGACTTCTATGTCTTAGACATGGAAGATGAGTCTTTAGCAAACCATGCTCCATTAATTCTAGGTAAACCGTTCCTCAAGACCGCCAAGACCAAGATAGATGTGCATGCTGGCACCCTTTCTATGGAGTTTGGCGATGATTTGGTACAGTTTAACATTTTTGATGCCATGAGACATCCCCTAGAGGAGCATTCTGTTTTCCATATTGATGTGATTGAGATGCTGGTTGATGATGTTTATGCTGATTTATATGCTGAATTCCCTGATATTGCTGACTTTCTGGATTCTGTTTCTTATGGTACATGTGTTGCTTGTGATGTTGAGCCATGTCTTGCATGTGCTGAGATTTATCTTTGGTATGAGTGATGATGCAACTCGCCGACTTAAATGATACCGCATGTGAAAATAGAAGTCGAATCGTGCGAATTTAATGTTGCTTTGAATTAGTTATTTCAAATAGCTTCTTCGCCTTCCATTGTACAAATTTCCCCATCCTTAGAGTTGAAGACTTTGCCGCACCATCTTAAATATGCATATTTAGGAGATGGTGAGAAGTCACAAGATGATTGTTGCTAAGAATCTCGCAACCCGAACAAGAAGAAAAATTGCTGCAGGTTTTGAGGCAGAATAAGCAAGCCATCGGATAGACACTTGCAGATCTTCCTGGTATTAGTCCCTCCACATGCATGCATAGGATTTTATTGGAAGAGGATACGAAACCAGTAAGGCAACCCCAAAGGAGACTGAACCCCTTGATTCTAAATGTGGTGAAGAAGGAAGTGACCAAGCTACTTCAAGTTGGCATTATTTATCCCATATCAGACAGTAAATGAGTGAGCCCCGTGCAGGTTGTTCCCAAGAAATCTGGGGTCATAGTAGTTGAGAATGAGAATAATGAACTTCTACCCACAAGAGTTCAGAACAGTTGGCGGGTTTGCATTGATTATAGGCGCTTAACCAGGCTACCATAAAAGATCATTTTCCGCTACCTTTCATTGATCGATGTTGGAGAGGCTAGGCGGCAAGTCGCATTATTGTTTTCTCGGATGGATATTCGGGTTATTTTCAGATTCATATAGCCTCGAAGACCAAGAGAAGACTACTTTCACTTGTCCATTTGGCACATTTGCATACGGGAGGATGCCCTTTGGTCCGTGCAATGCTCCGGCACCTTTCAAAGGTGTATGGTAAGTATCTTTTCTCGACTTTTAGAGAATTGCATGGATGTATTTATGGATGATTTTACTGTCTATGGTTCTTCCTTTGATGCATGCCTGGATAGCCTCGGCTCGGGTTTTACATAGATGCATTGAAACTAACCTTGTTTTGAATTTTGAGAAATGTCATTTCATGGTAGAACAAGGTATAGTTTTAGGACATGTAATATCTAGCAAGGGTATCGAGGTAGATCCTGCAAAAATAAATGTTATTTCATGCTTATCTTACCTCACATGCGTGCGGGAGGTTCGTTCTTTCCTTGGTCATGCATGCAGTTTTCTATAGGCGGTTCATAAAGGATTTCAAAGAAAATTGCTCTTCCACTATCCAACTTGCTACAAAAAGAAGTGGAGTTCCATTTTGACCAGAAATGCAAGGATGCCTTCAATCACTTGAAGCAAGTATTGACCAATACACCTATCATCCAGCCACCGATTGGACACTCCCATTTGAGCTCATGTGTAATGCCTCTAATTATGCTTTGGGAGTCGTTTCTTGCACAAAGGGTCGGCAAAATATCTCATGTCATCTCCTATGCTTCAAGAACTTTAGATCCTCGCACAAGTCAACTACACCACCACCGAAAAGGAACTTTTAGCAATTGTTTTTGCTTTAGACAAATTTTGATCATATTTGCTTGGTTCTAGAGTGGTTGTGTTTTCGATCATACAGCTCAAGTTTCTCCTGAAGAAGCTTGATGCAAAGCCTAGGTTGATTACGTGGATTTTGCTCCTCCAAGAGTTCGATATTGAAATCCGTGATAAAAGTGGAGCAGAGAATTTAGTGGCTGATCACCTAAGCCGAATTGAAAAGGAGGCAGATACTTTTCCTATCCATGATGTCTTCCCTGATGAGCAGCTTTTCAAGCTGCAAGGTAACACTCCTTGGTTTGCTGATTTGATAAATTTCTTAGTTGCTGGTGTTTTCCCTGCACATTTTATTAGGGCTCAAATTGATAAATTGAAAAGTGAGTCAAAATATTATGTGTGGGATGACCCTTATCTGTGGAAATTTTGTAGTGACCAAGTCATTAGGAGATGTGTGCCTGATAATGAATTCCATTCTATTCTTAGCTTTTGTCATACACTTGCATGTGGCGGTCATTTTGGTCCCCAAAGGACTGCTAGGAAAGTTTTGGAATCTGGATTATATTGGCCCACTCTATTTCATGATGCATATGTGTTTTGTAAATCTTGTGATCAATGCCAAAAAACAGAAACACTTCTCGAAGGAATGAGATGCCCCGTAAATCCTTATTGTTCTCAGTGAGATTTTTGATGTATGGGGTATTGATTTTATGGGACCCTTTCCTGTTTCTTTTGGTTTTGTTTACATTTTGCTAGTCATTTGATTATGTATCCAAGTGGGTGGAGGCGAAAGCTACTCGGACTGATGATTCCAAAGTTGTTGTGGATTTTGTTAGATCACAGATTTTCTGTAGGTTTGGAGTTCCGAAGGCCATCATCAGTGATCAGGGTTCACATTTTTGTAATCGAAGCATGGAGGCTTTGATGAAAAAGTATGGGGTCTTGCACAGAGTTTCTACACCTTACCATCCCCAAACTAATGGGCAAGCCGAGATTTCCAACAGGAGATCAAACGATACTCCATAAGACAGTTCAACCTAACAGAAGGACTGGAGCAAGAGGCTTGAGGATGCTTTATGGGCTTACCGGACTCGCTTATAAGAAACCAATCGGGATGTCTCCGTATCGGATTGTTTTTGGAAAAGCCTCACACCTACGGGTGGAAATTGAGCATCATGCACTCGGGCGTGAAAAGGTGCAACTTGGACCTAGATCAAGCTGGTATGGAGAGGAAGTCGCTAACCGCAAAGAATTGGAGGAGATTCGCTTGGAGGCTTATGAAAGTTCCAAACTCTATAAGGAGAAGACCAAAGCCTTCCATGATAAGTTGATTCTGAGGAAAACATTTGAGATTGGTCAAAAGTTCTCCTCTATAACTCCCGCCTCCGACTAATGCCTGGCAAATTAAGGTCTAGATGGGATGGACCATTTATTGTTACTAAGGTTTTTCCTTCTGGTGCTGTTCAGATTAAAAGTGAGGTCACTGCCAAAGCTTTCATCGTAAATGGACACCGCCTCAAACAAGATTCATGAACTTCCTAGAGAATGCGAAGTGGAGGTGATGAACCTTCTCCATCCGCATTATGAATGAAAAAAAAAAAAAAAAAAAAAAAAAAAAAAAAAAAAAAAACAATAAAAAACAGTGTGCCCGACAATGAGGTAGGTAGTGCCATTAAATTTTGTCACTCGGAAGCAAGTGGAGGTCATTTTTTTTTCTTCAACGACAACAACTGCGAAAATCTTGCAATATGGATTTTATTGGCCCACTTTATTCAAGGTCTGCTACACCTTTTGCAAAAGTTGCGGAAATTGGTCAAAAAGGTTCTGCTTTGAGATTATAATCTGCAACTACTCCTTGAAAAATTGAGATCTAGGTGGCGCGGTTCTTTTGCTGTCAAACACGTGTATCCTCTGGGGCCGAAGATATTGAGGATCCTAGGAATGGTAATGCGCTTAAAGTTAATGGACAAAGACTCAACCATTCCTGGAAAACCAAGTTCTTGAGTTCTTTGTGTTGCCGGTTAAGTGGCGGATACGGTACTCCGTGACTCTCAAGTCGGTTTATTTTTCAGTTTCCCAAAATAACTGAACCCTTCTTCTCCTTCAAAATGGATGTCATTCTTTCAAACCTGAGAAAACATTTTCCTTCTCTTCCTCAAAATGCTCTGAGAAAAATCTACAAAGTTCGATGTGAAAGATTGAGAATGTTAATGCACAAAGGTATGCCAGAAGATGTACGTTGGATAATTGAAGCAAAGGTCCGATTAGTTGGTGAGTTCTCAATTTCATTTGACTCGTATATGCCCGGTCTTGGAAGAAGTTCATATTCAAAAAAGAGAAGAGCAAAAAGGTTACAAGTCTATCACAAATGTGGACGATGGAACTGTAACAAGCGATGTCGTACTAAGGGGATGGTTTCCGCAAATAGAGAAGATAAAATTTTCTTCATTAAGAATGGACTGAGTAAGGAGTCATTAGATGATATCTTATTGACTCTTGAGACGCATTCTTGTGGATTGGTGCATCGAGAAATTCTTAAATTGTGGAATCTCTTCAAGGATGAAGAACAACGCTACAGTCTTGGGAATCTGACTCTAAAAGACCCTGTTTGCCAATTTTTAAGAAAATTGGATGGGAAGCTTTTCCTCGACTCATAGAAGACATTTAAGCCGTTACTGGACGTTAAACCAGAGGCAGATGTGAGCCATATCCACAAACAATCTGTACATATCATCTTCTTCTTCTTCTTCATGCCATCTCTCAAAAAAAAAAAAAAAAAACAAAAAAAAAAAACAAAAAAAAAAAAAAAAAAAAAAACAAAAAAAAAAAACAAAAAAAAAAAAAAAAAAATGTATACTTCTTAGGGTTGGCTTTGGTAACACACACCGTGAATGGGGAAATGCATGCATCCCGATCCAGCCTTCTTAATTGAAAAACAAAGAAGGTAGATTGTATTCCACATGTGAGGCAACCCCGGTCGTATTATGGCCACTTGTCCCTTTTGGGAGCCCTATGTTATCTTTGGTCTTGAATGGATCGAATACTGGTCAACAATGCTTTGGTACAAAGCCGAAAGAGCAGACTACCTCCATCCCAATCTTAAGTAAGTATACACTCATCTTTCATCAAGTTTTTCTAACAATTTCACAAAAAAAAAGAAGGACGTGATGTCTACTGCACTCATGACGCGCAGTATAAAGATACGCCATGGAAACTGTACATACAGGTATGTCATCATTTTCTATTTCTTTTATCTTTGTATCATTTTGTTGTATTTTGATTTTTGTACAGACGATCCTTTGAGCAGGGTCCTTCAGGGATTTCTAGACTTCTTTACCTTGATGGTTTTCTTGAAGTCAAAAAAAAAAACAAAAAAAAACAAAAAAAAAGAGGGTTCATTGCATGATTGAATAACTTTTCTCCCTTCTTGAACTGATATGCTTGGTGATGGATGATTGAATTGATGAATTGAGTTTGATGGATGCATAGCTTGTGAGATTTTGAGCCTAATGGATGGATTTAACATTTATGCCATTCTCTTCTTTCTTGTGTGATTTTCACTCATGTTAATGACCACTCTAGAACTTGTTTTGATTCTTTTTGAGGCTACATTTCACTTGCATGCATGAACATGATTGAGGCCCTCTTTCTTAATTAGCTAGTTTAACCAAATAGCCAACCTTGTTTTCAATATGATATCAAGCACTCTTTTGATTTCTTGAAAATTCTCTGATTCCTGCCAACCTTGTATATTTTCCTTTGCTTAACCCCTTTGAGCTTATTTGACCATTCCTTGTTTCTAGCTCATTATGTGCCTTAAATGAGAAATCGTGTTCTTACTTTACCTTAGGGAATAAAAGAACATTAGCTTGGTTAATGGATGAGTTTTTGAACAAGTGTGGGGGTGTGTGTACAAAATGGTTGTTGAAAAAGAAAAGAGTGCCCAAAAAGAAAAAAAAATGTATGTATATAGTTATGTTCATATATATATAAAAAAAAAAGGAAAAAAAAGGAAAAAAAAAACCAAGTGTTTAAAAAAAGAAAAGGATTGGGAAATGAATATGTAAAGGAATATACACTAGAGTTGGGATGAACTTTTATGCTTGTTATTTGAACTCAACTCTCATTTGCTTTTATTCTCTGTGGTATTTATCTTCTCATATCCATTTTATCCTCTCCTGTTACCTTGACCTCACTACAACCTTGAATAAAGTCCTCATGATTTGTGTGTGCATGTGTTTTGAGTAGTGGAGAAGTAGAAGATAAGCAAGCTTATGGTAGTGCAATTTTCATGGGTTGAATTGAGTGAAATACCTACCTTTTAAACACTTGAGAGATTGAGAGGGAATCTTGTGAAGATCTATCATTCTCGATTCATGTTGAAGATACCTTGCTTGTTAGTTTGAGATGTGGAGAATTGTTAACTCATGAATGTTTTGATCCCTCGAACCTTTGGTTGTTCTTCTTGATTGTAAAATTTTGGTCTTGAGTTTTGCCCAGAGTGCAAAAAGCTAAGTGTGGGGGAATTTGATAATCACATATTTTATTCATTAAGAAACCCTTATGTTTAGTCATTTACACTCTCCATATTCTTAATTGATTGAGTTTGGTATGATTTTGTGAGTTTGAGCTCAAATTGGTCCTAATTGAATATTTCCAGCATTATTGAGATTTGACACTGTTTCTGTATTTTGGCCATAACTTGAGTTCCTAATATCTGATGAACATGAATTTTACCTTGTAGGAAATCTAAGAGGAAGCTCTACAACTTTGATGAAGAGCTCGAAGCCCGATTCAGATGTCTAAGGGACCTAAGTTTACATGGAAGTCAGAATACGGGTTCTGTCAGTAGAATCCGAACAGTGTGCACTCATAAAATCATATCTCAAGATGTAATAATGGAGATGGGCTGAAATTTGGACAGTGGATAGTCAAGATCCAAATAAACAACTTTCATGAAGAACACATTTTGAGAAAAAGAAGTCTAGTAGGTCATTTTGAGCTTGCAAGTCGGAACACAGGTGCTGAAGTTGGGTTTGAGCAACCTATGGTATTTGGGACATACCTTAGGCTTAAGGAAGCCAAATTGGACGAACCAGCTATCCATTTTATAGCCAAGACAAGGATCTACAACTTTCATGAAGAACACTTTTCGTGGTTCTGAAGTATAGTGGGTCGTTTTTGGCTTCCAAGTCAGACACGAAATTTTCGTCCTCAACCACCCACTCATCCATCCACTAATCCACTCATCCACTCATCCACTAACTCACCCATTCATCCACTCATACACTAATCCAACCACTTAACCACTCCACCCACTTATCCACTAACCCATCCACTAATCCATCCACTCACCCATTCATGTCCATAATTTCCCACTCACCAAAAGTCCTTTGGCATTTTAAACTAATTCAACCACTCAACCATTCCACTCACTCATCCACTAAACCAATCCACTAAACCAACCCACTAATCCATCCACTCAAACACTCCACTCACTCATCCACTCATCCACCCATTTCCCTTTGTCATTTTGTTACCTTAGACTTCTATAAAAGGCACCATTTATCATGAACAAAATGTAATTCTCCTTCATTTCTCTCTAAGTTTCTTCTTGCTTCTTCATAGTTTCTCATAGTTTTTGTATATTTTGATGCTCCCCTTCATGGTAATGGAGGGCTAAGCTACTTTAGGTCAATTTAGAACTCTTGAAGAGATTGTGGTTTGGATTCTTGAGACCTTGGTTATGCATTGTATTTGATTTGTAATTGAATTCCTCTTTTCTTCTTCCTTCTTCTTCTTTCTTCTTCTTCTTGATCTTGAATGCATGAATGGTGATTCTATTTATGTTGATCTGATTTGATCTTAGTTTAAGATTGAGATTTGTGATGAAACTTAGAACTAATTGATCTAAACTAATCACATAAATGAAGATTGAGATTTGTGATGAAACTTAGAACTGATTGATCTAAATTAATCACAGAATTGAAGAGGTTAGGTTACTAATTTGTGCCTAAGTTAATTGAATTCGATACTTGAAATTAACATAGATTTTCATGAATGGTGCGATTGCGGATTTGCGTTTATCACTTGTTAATTGAATTCTAGACGATCGTCTAGTATGAATTCTGGATTTGATGCAGAGATCTCGGTTAGATCCAAATTAACAATTCAATTGTACTTCAAGTGTTTTATGAAGGGTCTATGATTGAATCCACCCAATCTTGGATAGGTTTCTAAATTGACTACTCTTTATTTATCATTTCTTCCGTTAATTTTGTTAAGTACGATCTTAAACTGTCAAACCCCCCTTTGCTAACTTTCACTTGATTTGATTAAATTGCATTTACGATCCTTGAGGAGACGATCCGGCGTTGTCACTGTGCTACAAGTTTAGGTAATAACTTCAGTTATAATTTTGACTGAGTTCGGCGCTCGTCATGGAGCCCCAGCCTTTGGCTGACCCGTCATTGACTCAGGTGGACCTTTGCACTCTGGTCCTTAAAAAAATTCGTGTACCATGCTTTGTAGAGAACCACACTCCATAACCCAATGTTTACCATCTAGGCATTATGGAGTTGATAGACAGGCAGAAGCGTCCCACTCTGGTTATTAGTGAGAAGTAACCCGCGGCTGCCAAAGCATATGAGGCATTTGAGCTTAATCCTCTCTTTTATTAGAAGGGACTCTCAGTGCCCTAGGATGAGACGTTCTGGATCTTGGACATTACGAGTTTCAGATTTTAGCATCTTTGTTGATGTTACGAGCCCAAGTGTGAGCTTTCCAGGTTCCAGACTCAGGATGGAAACCCACGATGATTTTTTTTCTCTTTTCTTCGAATAAACGGACGTGAGTATCTACTGCACTGGTGACACAGTATAAAGATATGCCACAACTACACTCATGATGCGCAATATAAAGATACGCTATGAAAAGTGTACATAAAGGTATGTCATCATTTGTTATTATATTACTTTTATCTTTGTATAATTTTACTGTATTTTGGTTTTGGACAGATGATCCTTTGAGCAGAGTCCTTCAGGACTTTTTAGACTTCTTTACCCTGATGGTTTTCTTGAAGTAAAAACAAAAAACAAAAAACAAAAAAAAAAAGATTCTGTGTTTCTTAATTTCAAACTTTTCTGACAACAACCAACCTACCATTGTAGGTGCTATTATTGTCCTTTCCATTCTTTTTCATATTTAAACACTCTATGTTGGGAATTTGCGGATCAAAGTCTCGCAGCGGAATAACAGAATTCCCTCACAGGATCCATGCGAAAAATCCATAATCCGAGGTTTTAAAATTTTACCTCTTGAAGCGTGACAGACACAAGCGAGGTGAATCACCAACACCGTAATAGCAACGATGTTTCTGCGGTATCCACACGAACAGACTTGCAAAAGGAGTCACGCCTCTGTTTCGTAGTGCTAGCTGCGAAGAGAGGAGAAGAAGACCTCACTATCTCTCACTCACTTTCTGTAGGTGCGGCTAGGGTTGTGATGTAACCTAGTAGCAGCTCAATTAGTAGTACTATTTATAATAGTGGCTGCCTTAAGTGAGTGTGAGCAGTAGCAAGGTAAGTGGTGCAACCCTAAACCCATCTGTCATGAGTTAGGCCCACAATTGAATCCGAGTCCAACTTGGATTCTGATTACTCCAATTTAGTCTGTTCTAAGTGTGCGACCCTGCAGGTTCTCATGACGTTAGTAGTAATATTAAAATCTCATTTTAATATTACAAACAGTGAGCGGTATCTAGCAACACATCACTGCTACCCAAGTAATGAGAATGTCAGTGATTTGATATAACCTATCTGTGACCAATGTTTCCGTGTAGTTTAGTCCCTTTGTCCAGATATCCAAATTGAACACAAGGCATGGAACGTGTCACCCTTGTTTAGTTCAATCTTCGCTTTCTGATTCCCGAGTAGACATAGTAATGACAAATGAGATCAATATCTCATATTGACTCATTTGAGCATGGCCATGCATTTCATAGTCTCACTCAATCAGGGGGCCCGAAGATATCACTCCTGTTATGTAGGAGGGACAAATCTCATCTAGGTCACTCACATCCCTCCACATGTATCGCGGTATGTCTAATAACCAACTTTATAATCATCTTGTTACAGATGACGTTTGATGGCATTAAAACACACAACTCCTCATGTAGGAATCGTAGTGATTTCAGGTCAAAGGACCACATACACCATAATCACTATGAGAATTGCTTATGACACTCACGTAACGATCCACGTAGCGTTCTCATGGCGGGTCTGTCCAATACATCATTACTCTAATATGTATCTATGTGTAGACTTGATATCTCATATCCATGACCCGTGAGATGTGGTCATCAGTCTACGCACATACTAGTCTCAAAGCATTATTATTGTCCTAATTAACAATAATACTTGACTAGGGACATTTAAGAATAGTGTTTTATCCAATAGGATCTCACGATCAAGTCATCCACTTGATGTCCTATGGTATCAAATTTATTATTCTAAGGACTTTATCATGTTTACCAAAAAAAAAAAGAACATAATAAATGAAATGTCTCATATAAAATAGCATAATATAATGTATGTAAATACAAACAAAACGTATTGGCCACTAGGGCATACACCAACACTCTATTTTCTCTATTTTCTTCTAACTCAGAATCATTCAAGGGGAAGGTGAGTATAGAAATGGAAGGTGTTTCTGTTCGTCAACTTAAAAATATTTGTGTATTTTGTAGGTCTAAGTATGGGAAGGGTTTAGAGTTTGTAAACACAGCTACCACTCTTGATCGATCACTTGTTACAAGGAATATTCATCTTGTATATGGGGGAGGTTATCGTGGGTTAATGGAGGCTTACTAAACCAATGAATGATGGTAGAGTAAGGAGTAATTTTACTCCTGAGACACATCTAAATTGGGAAGTATGTGTAGTGATATGACTATCAAAAACCTATTCGTAGTAAAACCAATTAGTGATGGCAGAGTAAGGAGTAAATTTTGGAAATAATTTACTACTCTTGAGACGCATCTTAGTTAGGGTAGTAACTATTTAGTATTTATTTTTGGAAGTAACAAAGTTTTGCTGTTTGATTTCCTTTGAAAGATTCAAGTGAATGCATTCTCACATCCTTCGAAGCAACTGAAATTCAGGAATCATAACATGATTGAATAAATTATCTTCTTTCTTAAATTTCACATTCTTGGTTATGGATGTTGAATTGGTGGATTGAGAATGATAAAAATATGCCTTGTGAGATTTTGAGCCTATTGATGAATGGATTGAATATTTGTAACATTCTCTTCTTTTTTATGTGATTTTTACTCATGGAATTGTTACTCTAGAACTTGCTTTGATTCTTTTTGAGGCTACATTTTAACATGGATACAGAAACATGATTGAGGCATTTTGAAATAGCTACTTTGACCAAATAGTCATCATTGTATATTTTCCCTTGTGTAACCCCTTTGAGCTTATTTGGTCATTCCTAATTTTTAGTTCATTACGTGCCTGCAAAAAAAAAACATGTTTTTACCCAACCTTAGGGAATAAAAGAGCATTGACATTGTTCTTGAATAAGTGTGGGGGTGTGTATGCAAAATGATATAAAAAAAAAGAACTGACCACTGTTACAATCAAAGAATTATCAGAGTCTAGAATAAAGGTGGACGCTTAGAAATAACAGGAAGAAAAGGAGAATGTTCAGGTCTAACAATGAATGCAATTCACCAATTTGGGATTGATCTTCTACAAAACATTAGTCAAATATTGGTGATTGTCCTTTATGATGAATGTTCTCAAACATTTTCTCCACTCTAACTGTACCATAATGCTTTTTTATTCTTTTTGGTATTTATCTTTTCACATCCATATTATCCTCTCTCTTTTACCATGACCCGATTATAACCTTGAATAAAGTCCTCTTGATTTTTGTATGCATGTGGTTTGAGTAACGGAGAAGTAGAAGATAAGCAAGCTTATGGTAGTGCAATTGTTCATGGGTTGAATAGAGTGAAATACTTACCTTTTAAACACTTGAGAGATTGAGTGAATTCTGTGAGGATCTATCATTCTTGATTCATTCTTTTCAACTGAAGTTTTCTTGCTTGTTAGTTTCAGATGTGAAGAAATGTTACCTTATTAATGCTTTGATCCCTTGAATTTCTGGTTGCTCTTCTTGCTTCATCGAGTCTTTTAGAGTTTTTAGCTTTTGAGTCTATGTCGTTTTTCTTTGTTTCCTAGCTTTGGTCTTATGTGTTTTGCCCAGGAGTGCAAAAAGCTAAGTGTGGGAGAATTTGATAATCACATATTTTGTACATTAATAAACCCTCATTTTTAGTCATTTACACTCTCCACGTACATAATTGATTAAGTCTGGTTATGTTTTGTAGGTTCGGACTCAAATTGGACTTAATTGATTTTTCTAGCATTATTTGGGTCTTATACTGTTTCTGTATTTCCATCATATCTTGAGTTCTAGATGTGTAAAAATTATATATCTTATCTTGTAGGAAATATAAGATAGAGCTCTACAACTTTGATGAAGAGCTCAAAGTCTCATTCAGACATCTAGTAGAGCTAATTGGGCTCGGAAGTTAGAACACAAGTTTTGTGTCCGGAACTTGAACAGTGTACAGTAATTAGAGCATAACTCGAGCTGTAGGAACTTTCTTGAGTTGAAATTTTG
Source organism: Ormosia emarginata (assembly GCA_029884605.1). Classification (NCBI taxonomy): domain Eukaryota; kingdom Viridiplantae; phylum Streptophyta; class Magnoliopsida; order Fabales; family Fabaceae; genus Ormosia; species Ormosia emarginata. The sequence continues at coordinate 44,248,148 of JAQQTP010000077.1, read as the reverse complement.
ATATTTGAAAGTTAAGACCCAAATCTACAACTTTCATGATAACGCAAAACTCAAATCAGATAGTTTAAAGGTGATATTAGGTCTGGAAGTCAAAACAGAGGTGTTGAAACTGGGCCTGAATAGTCTACAGTAATTAGGCCATATCTCGAGCTGTAGGTGATGAAATGAGCTGAAATTTGGATATCTGAAAGTTAAGACCCAGATCTACAGTTTTCATGAAGATGACTTTTCCATTTGATGACGGAATCTATGAGTTAAGCAATGAATGATTTCGGAGACAAAGAATCTCAATAATTTTTCACTCACCAACTCACCATTTGGCATTTTTCATTCATTCACCCACTCATCCACCTACTCTTAATAAGCCCCCTTGTCATTTTATATCCTTAATCCTCTATAAAAGGCACCATTGGCTGATCATTTGGTGCTCTTGGTGTTAGGCTTAATTTTTAGAAGTTATGGTTATGCTTGTTTATTGTTTTCCTTTGTTGTAATTTTTTGTCGCTCTAAATTGAAGCTATGTTCATCTTTCTCTTCTTCTCTCTTTCTTTCTTCTTATCTATGAGTAACTAAATCTTCATCTTGCTTGGGTGAAAGAGTGAAGCTATTGGTAATGAAATAAGGTTAGATTATTCTATTTCTTGTGCTTAAATGATATATTATCAAATAGACATTATATGTGTTATATTTTGTTTCCAATCAATTTAGAAACCTTCTTTGTATAATGGAGATCTTGATTTATTGTAGACAATAGGATTGGCACAGTGAATGTTTGAACTCATTTACGAATGTTGGTAGATAATTAAAGGAATTATAATATGATTACATATATAATTGAACTTTGAATGTTATATTTTCCGATTGGAACCTCTGTTGTGTGTGGATTTCAATTAAGTTATAAAGAAAAATAATCTTGCCTTTAATTTATTACCAAGAGTGGATCTCCTAACCCAAACAAGTTCTTAAATTCATTGTGAACATCTTTTATTACTTTTGGTGTTGTGACAAATCCTTTTCTTACCTCAATTAATTTTTCTTCGTCAAATCCCTGTGGATCGACCTTGGACTCCCGAGAAATTTATTACTTGAGACAACTTGCACTTGGGTTTGCATCCTTAAATCCCGCAATCACTACTCCCCTACAACCACCACTCACCCACAATTGCCGCTCTTCGATTTCAACGAGTAGGACAAAATCGACCCACAACCACCACTCACCCACAATCGTCGTTCTTTGCTTCTATGCTTGTTCGGTGGTTCGCTGCTCTTCACAATCACCTGAAACTGTCGTCGCTCAGCCAGCCAAGCCAGATTCGTGAACCACCACGACTAAGACTTAGGTGACTGGGTTTGATTTAACAATGGGTGCATCGTTAGATGGCAGATCTGCGCGATGCGACAAAGCTCGTGGGTTACGAATTTAGAACAGGTTCTGGACAGTGGGTCGTATCGGTCATGATTGGCTTGGAATGATGGAATGTGGTGGCTCGTGGTGGTGGTTCGCACGAGGTGGATCTGGGTTTATGGGGGTCCTATTTTAGAGCGTGGCAGAGAAACATGGGTGGCATGGTGAAGGCAGAGCAGTAGTGATGGTGACTGACAGTCCAAGGTTTGGGTGGCTATGGTGTGGACGGCGAGTGCACAGTTCTAGGCTTGTGAGTGGGAGGAAGAAGAAGACCACGTTTGGGGGAAGAATTTTTAGACGTGCACGTGTGTTGCACGTGTGCGTTTCCATCTAAAATGTAACATCTGTTACCATTTTATACTTCTTTGTACAAAACGCAAAGTAACAAGTCCTTTTTGCACATTTTTTAAGTAACAGGACTAAAGTGCACATCACATATAGTACAAGGGGGTTTTTAGAAGTTTTCCTATACTTCAAAAGATAAGCCTTATTCTTCAAAGTGTTTTATTTTCTTAAGGTTTTTGTTCAATGAGAAAGAGAGGAGATATACATTCAGATGTTCTTTTGACTTGGGTTTGATCACTCTCAAGGAATATATGGTTTTAATAATGAAACCTCTTTACGGTTCTCAAATGCTTTTGAAAATGTAATATGTTCTTGTAAAATTGTTTTTGAAAGTGGGAGACGTTTTAAAATGGTTTTTGTTTGATGAATTAAGAATAAGTATCTTTCGTCTTGCTTTAATTTATGGTAATGGGCTTACATGGTCTTGGCATGCATATTTCTCCTTATCTATCTTGTGCTTCATTGAGGGGGAGCCTAGCTCTTAAGTTATTTATATCTCTTGGCTTATAACCTTGTTTGATTACATAGAGTGTTTTAATATTATCATATGCTAAATGTTGATGTACCAAAATATGACAAGCATTGCATGAATAATCTTTTATATCTTGAAAGCATGCTTGTTTCATCTTTTTATTCTTGAATCATATGTAGAATCAAATAGAGAGAGACAAATATGTTTTGAATAACTTGAAGAAATTTTTGGTTTTGATAATCCTACTCTTTTTGGCAACAAGAGTTTTATATATAGGGGGAGAGACAATATTATCTTTCATTCCTACGCCTTTTTATTGATGTCAAATAGGGGGAGTGAGAATTGGAAAGAAAAATATGTTCTGGTGCTTATTGTTTGATATGCTTACATGAATATTTATTCTTCTATATTGCTTAACATATTTTTTCTTTGGTGATTTGTTATCATCAAAAAGGGGGAGATTGTATAAATAAGTTTGCCTCAATGAGTTAATATGGTAAGTTTTGATGATAACAAATACAAGACAAAAAGAATGATGTTTATGCTACATATATGTGCTTAATGGATTATATTGGATTATGCATGATCATGTAATCCATCTTGCTGTATTTCATATAAGAATCATGCATATTTTTTACAGCAACTTTTATAGGATATATCCAATAATATGTTACATGAGTGATATTAAATTAATATTAGATTTGGTTCTATTTAAATGAAAATGAACAAAGTGTTCTTTGTTGTATCCTATATAAAGCATATCTATTAGTAATTAATAAATGTCTTATTTGGATGTATCTATGAAAGTCTTATATGCATGTTAGACTAACTAGAGTTATACATTTATGAATCATGCATATGAAGATATTGAATTATGAATTTAGACTAACTATGTTTGTTTAAGTGAGTAATACTTTCTAGAATAGTCCAAGTACTAAGAGTAAGCATTGCAACAAGAAAGCAAAAGATCACAATTATTCTTAACTCAAGAAGAATGAGAATGATAAGGTGTTCTAAGCATTTGTAAGATTTGGAGAAATTTTTTTTTTTTTTTTGGAAACTTGGATTACATGAAGAAACCTAAGGACTAGAATTGGTATATTTTCCTTTTAGTCTTTCTCCTATGTAAAGATAGAAGTTTTACATGAAAATAGCTCAAATATGTTTTTAAATCTTTACAAATGGTTCTTACATGCTAAAATTTCCAAGAAACATGTTTTGAAAAGCTAATCATGGTAGTAGTTCAAAACTATGAAAAATAATCAAGTTTGAGTTTTAAAAGGTTGACCTTTGCTTACTATTTTGATCATAACTTTCAAAACACTTCGAGTTTTGTTGTGAAACTTGCTGCATATGAAAATAGACTCAAAGATAATTCCAATAAGTGGTCATTTGCTTTAAACAGATAACAAATGAAGAAGTTATAACCTTTTAAAGTCAGTTTTCGAAACCAGAGTTCAGTAATCGATTACCATAAGCCTTGTAATCGATTACCACTCTAGAAGAGGCTATGTAATCGATTGCATGAACCTTATAATCAATTACATCCTGCCCAGAAAGACCAAAACGTGTTCTATGTAATTGATTATAACATCCATGTAATCGATTATCATAAGTCTGAAACGTTCCCAACAACTATAAACTGCCAATTTTCATAAGAAATCATTTTTAAATACCACTAACGACTAGAACACTTGATTTGATCATTGAATCATCAAAATCATATTTTGAGCGATTTGTTGCAAAATCCTTCTATTCCTTTGTTCTTCAAGTTGTATATCTACTCTTGTGATAGTTTTTAATCTTTCTCTTCATTTTAAAATATTGTAAGAGGGTGAGGTATCCCTTAAGAGAGAAAAAGGTGAAGTATCCCTTGTAGTGAGGCTCAAGCACAAAGGGTGAGGTATTCAAAAGGTATTACGAGTGCTATTGAATGTAAAGGTTTTTCAAGCACCTACGAAGCTTGAAGACTTAGAAGCTCTAGTACAATGGTGAGGTATCAAAATGTGAGAGGAGTGCTCTTATTTGTACAAAGTTTTTTCTAGCACCCATGAAGTCTAGAAGATAGTGAAAAAAATCTCAAGTTAAGCTTGGGGACTGAATGTAGGCTACAAATGGTTGGTGGCTGAACTAGAATAAATTATTGAGTTTAATTCTCTCTTCCTTATACTCTTTAATTCCAATATTTAGTGCAACATATTTTTTATTGCATATCTTGTCCTCTTGATGTTTTGATTTTAAGAACTTGATATCTAGTTTAGTTGCTTGATTTATCCTATAACCCAAGTTGTATTTGAGTAATGTACAATAGTTGTATCTTTGTTAGACTTATTCTACTACAAGTGTTGATTAAGTATATCAAAATGTTTGATTTCTTAATGTTGTCTTAAAAAATTGTGATTACCCAATTCACCCCCCTCTTGGGTGATGGTTGTCATGGTTAACACCAAGTCAGACTAGATAACTAATATTAGAGGACAACTAAGCCAGGATGAAAGATCTCGGTTGTCTGAGGTCCTACAAAAAAAACAAGGATCTGTTTGTATGGACTTCAGCAGACATGCTAGGTTTAGACCCAGACTTCATTTGCCACCGACTTTCTATTGCAAAGAATACAAAACATGTGGCTCAGCGTAAAAGGAAGGTTAGTCCGGAAAGGCAAAAAGTGATCTAAAAATAAGTGAATGAGCTCTTAGATGCCAAATTTATTAGGGAAGTCTACTTCACCATATGGCTTTCTAACGTGGTCTTAGTTAAGAAGGTCAATGGGAAGTGGCGTATGTGCATTGACTACACTGATATCAACAAGGCGTGTCCAAAAAACCCTACCCACTTCCTAACATTGACAAGCTGATGGACAACTCATCCAGTTTCAAGCTACTTTCCTTCATAGATGCCTATTCTAGATACAACCAGATCCCTATGAACCCAAAAGATGAAGATAAGACTGCCTTCATAACTGAAATGAGTTACTGCTACCTGGTCATGCCATTTAGACTAAAAAATGCAGGAGCAACTTACCAACGTATGATGAACAAGGTCTTTGAGGAACAAATTGGCAAAATGATGGAAGTGTACATTGATGATAAGATAGCCAAGATGGCGGACATTGGTGACCATATTAAAGACTTAGAAAAAGTATTCGTAGAGGTTCAGAAGCATATCATGCAACTAAATCTAGAGAAGTGCGTCTTTGAGGTACAAGCTGGCAAATTTCTAAGGTTTCTGCTAACAAATCGAGGTAATGAGGCCAACCCAGATAAATGCCAAATCATGTAGAACATACGCAATCCCCAATCAATCAAAGAGGTGCAACAGTTGACAGACCGAATTGCCGCCCTAACACGTTTCTTGGCCAAGGCCGCTCAAAAGTCTATTCCTATTTTCCAAACTTTGAAAAAGGGAAAGAACTTTGAGTGGACCTCGGAATGTGAGGCCGCGTTCCAAGAGTTAAAGAGGATGATGTCCATGCCACTTATTCTGATAAGACTGGACCCCGGTGAGATGCTCTACACCTATCTCTCTATCAATAATGAGGCAATTAGCTCAGTTCTAATAAGAGAAACAAACGAGGGTCAGAGGTCAGTCTACTTCATCAGCAAAGTCCTACAAGAACCCAAGATCCATCATCAAAAGGTTGAGAAACTAGCTCTAACGCTGATAATCACTGCAAGAAGTCTGAGACTATACTTCTAATGCCAGCCAGTTGTATCGAGGACAGACCAGCCAATCTGGCAAATACTTCACAAGTCAGATCTTGCGAGGAGAATGATCGTTTAGTCAGTAGAGCTCTCCAAGTTTGGAATTACCTATAAGCCAAGACCAACTATAAAGGCTCAAGTACTATTTGACTTCCTGGTTGAACTCACACTAGACTCTGACTATCCTAAAACACATTCTTGGACCATTTATTTTGATAGATTCTCGAATCCCAAAGTGATCGGAGCTGGGGTCATGGTGAAAATTGAAGTCGGCCTTATACTGGAACATTCATTGAGATTCGAGTTACTCACATCCAATAACTAGGTCGAATATGAAGCATGCATCGTAGGCCTTAACATAGAAAAGGAGAAGGGAGACATATACATAGTTCTATGCAGTGACTCACAGTTGGTGACACCCCAAATAAGAGGGGAATATCAGACTAAGGAACCCTTACTACAAAAGTACTTAGCCAGGTTTAAAAAGTTGATGAAAAATTTTGACATCGTAAAAGTGGAGCACATCCTAAGCGAGCAAAACTCTAGAGTTGACATCTTGTCAAAATTGAAAAGTATAAAGAGCCTGGGCAATAATAGGTCCATGATCCAGGACACCCTACTCAATCCCAATATCACGAACAATGAAGTCCTCCTACTAGAAGATGATGAAACCCAAGTGACACCTATACTTACCTACCACCACAGTGGCTCACTACCCGAAGACCAAAAGAATCCTAGAAGTTAGTACGGATAGCAGCCTGGTACACCATTCTTGATAACCAGTTGTATTGTTGTGGTTACTCTTCTCCCCTCCTCAAGTGCCTTAGTCCAAAGGAAGCAAAATATGTCTTGGCCGAGATTCATGATGGAAGCTCAGGTCACCACCCTCGGCGGAAAATCCCTAGCAAGAAAAGCACTGAGGGCAGGGTATTACTAGCCTACCTTGGAAACTGATAGCAAGGAACACATACAAAAATTTGACAAATGTCAGCGCCACTCAGACATTTATGCAGCATATCCCGAAGAGCTATCAATGATGTCTATCCCATGGTTGTTCTAACAGTGAGGAATGGATCTAGGTCCCTTTCCCCAAACACCAAGGCAGATCAAGTACTTAGTGGTCGCTATTGATTATTTTACTAAGTGGATTGAAGCAGAACCACTGACCACTATTACCTCCACAAGAATCTAAAAATTTACTTACAAGAATATCATTAACAGATTTGGAATCTCAGAGTCAATTATCATGGATAGCAAGACCCAATTCACTGATAAGAAGTTTAAGGATCTCCTGGCTGGGATCAAGATCAAACAACATTTTACCTCGATGGAGCATCCAAAAACCAACAGGCAAGCTGAGGCCACCAACTAGGTCATACTTAGAGGGGTAAAAAAGAGACTTGATGATGCCAAGGGGAATTAAGTGGAACAACTTGATCATGTCCTATGGTTATATTGGATCGCGCCACATTCCTCCACTAGAGAAACCCCCTTTAAGTTGACCTAGGGTTATGAGGCCATGATTCCAGTGGAGATAAGAGAACCGAGCTAGAGGAAGCAAAACTTCTTTGAGGAAACTAATCCGGACCACATCCGCCATGAACTTAACTTACTAGAGGAACAACACCATATTGCCTATGTTTGGGAAGCCACCCTCAAACACAGGATCGTCACATGGTACAACTCCAAGGTGATTTCACGACAGTTTAGCCCCGGTGATCTCGTGTTACGTAGTGTGGATATCGATGATAGAAATGTAAAAGATGGGAAGTTAGCCCCTAACTAGGAAATACCATATAGAATAACGTCCAAAACTAATATGAGAGCCTACACTCTAGTAACCCTATCTAGAAAGACAATCAAGAACTTTTGAAATGCATACAAATTGAGAAAATATTACAACTAAATATTTTTTAAGTTGTTACTCTTATGTAAGCTACTTCTACTATGTAAGAGACATCAGTTGATATCAATGAATTAATCACTCAACATTGGCTCATTCTACTTATGATACAACCCATAAGGCTACAACACCTTGGCGAGGTCCTAGGAATATAAAGTTCAAAGAGGATCAACTATTTCGATATTTATACATGATGGCCAAAGAGGGGGATCCGCTTGACTATCAACCGAGGTCAACGAGTGCATTCAAGGGTTTTCACCCATGCCCTTTTGAGACTGATCTTAACCTATAAACTGACCAAGTTTACAGAGGTTGAGCGTATTCTTACATGACAGCCAGACAAGGGAATCCACTTGACTATCAACCGAAGTCAATAAGCGCATCCAAGGATTTTCACTCGTACCCTTATGGCCTGATCTTAACCCATAAACTGACCAGGTTTATAGAGTTTAAGCATAATCAAACATAGCCCAAGACCGTGGACTCCACACCAAGACGCTTCCATGTCACTTACACCTAAAGTTCAACTACCAACTATTCCTAAATGAACTCGACCACTGAGATCGAGCATTCAACTCATCTCGGCCAGGAAAAATGAGTGTTCATCAATCTGAAAAATAGCCATTAAGGTCGAGCATTGGACCCATCTCGGTAAACTGCACGTGCAAGTCACTAAACACTGAGATCGAGCATTGAACCCATCTCGACATAATAAAGGCAAAAAATACAAGTATAAAATAGAATCACTGAAATCGAGCATTGGACTTATCTCGGTGAAAGGAATAGATAACAAAAAGCAGAATATTCAAAAAAATAAATTTATTATTATTCACATTCCAAACATCATCAACTTTGCAAAGAGAACCTATAAGGTACTCTCATCCAAGAGTGCCCACTTGAAAGAAGCCAAGAAGGTAGTCCGATGAGATGATGATGATGATCAAGCACTGACCACGACCACCTTAACAGTTCCTCAAGATACAAGCACCTGTCTCTTCCCTCTTGCTCAACATGAGCAGAAGGTTTCACACCACTACACCCCCAAAATACCCTTGCGCACCCAAGGCATAGTAGGAACCTTCGGTGACAATCAGGATGGCAGAGGAGAGAGAGCAACGAAACCCCTCCACGCCTTACAAAAACTAAGATAGAAGTCATAAGCGTTTCCAGCACGAGTAAGATCTTATTCTGCTATTGTATACACCTAGAAAAGAAGGTTTCTGCTACTCGGAGACATGTTGACCAAGCCACACAAAGTAGTTACTCGACCCTCACCGATTCATTATGCCTAAATAGAAAGGCCTATACCATAAAAATATGCAAGAAAAAAAGGAACACCTTTAAGAATTTAGGGAAAAAACGAAAGATGATTTTAGAAAAAGACCCAGCCTCAAACAAAGCTAGAAAGCAAAAGAAAGGAAGAAGTGACAACCCCATTGCAAACATTCCCTATTTATAAAGGGAGTAATGTGCTCTGGTTAGCTCTCAAAAAGGTGAACTAACTATATATTTGAAACCAAGTTTAATTGTTCCTCCCTTGTGATTGGATACAGAAGCAGCTGGCAGTTGGGAAATGGAGCTAAAGACTACTATTGTCATTAATGCGGCTATAATTCCCAATAAATTCAAAGTAACAGTTCCTGAGCAAGTACAATGATAATCACATATTTTATACATTAATAAACCCTTATTTTTAATCATTTACACTCTCCATATACTTAATTGATTGAGATTAGTCATGTTTTGTAAGTTTGGGTTCAAATTAGGCTTAATTGATCTTTTCTAACATTATTGAGATTTTACACTGTTTCTGTATTTCAACCATATCTTGAGTTTTAGATATCTAAAAATCATGAATTTACATTGTAGGAAAGCTGAGAGAAAGTTCCACAACTTTGATGAAGAGCTCGAAGTTTCAATTAGACATCTAGTAGAGCTAATTAGCCATGGAAGTCAGAAAATCGGTTCTGCCACTAGAACCTGAGCAGTGTGCACTAATCAGGGCATAACTTGGTTTGTAGGAGTTACATTGAGTTTCCAGTGGCATTGGAAAGTTAAGACAAAACCCTTCAACTCTCATGAAGACTATTTTTCCAAAAAATGATGTTTTAACAAAGTTATAATCGTGTGAATATAGTTGAATTAATTCGTACAAATGGAGAGACAAGCATGATAATCATCCACCCACTCATTAATTATTTACCCACTCATTAATCATCTACCCACTAAATAATCATCTACCCACTCAATAATCATTCACCCACTCATTAATCATCCACTCACTCATTAATCATCTACCCACTCATTAAATAACTCTATTGTCATTTTCTACTCATCCACCAATCATTTACCCACTCATTAAATAACTTCATTGTCATTTGTACTCCTCAAGCTCTATAAAAGAGAGCATTGGCTGATCATATTGGGCATCTTGTTTTTAGATGAAGATCATGCTATTATGTTATTTGATTTTCTTGTTGTAATTTTCTTTTGTTCTAAATAGAAGTTATGTTCATCATCTTCTTCTTCTCTCTTTCTTTCTTCTTGCTCATGAATAACTAATTTTTATCTTGCTTGGGTGAAAGGGCGAAGCTTTTAGTAATAAAATAAGGTTAGATTAATTTCTTTCTTGTGCTTAAATGATATATTATCAAGTGGTCATTATATGTGTTGTATTTTGTTTCCAATTAATTTAGAACCTTATAAAGCGGAGTTCTTTATTCATTGTAGACAAGTGGTTAACACAATGAATGCTTGAACCCATTTACAAGTGTTGCTATTGGTGTTGGTAAATAATTAAAGGAACCATAATATAACTATGTATATAATTCTAAATGGACTTTGAATGTTTTATTTTCTGATTGGAACCTCCGTTGTGCATGGATTTCAATTGAGTTATAAAAAAATAATAATATTGTCCTTAATTTATTACCAAAAGTAGATCTCCTAGTCCAAGCAAGTTCTTTTTTTTTTTAACTGTGAACAAGTTTTATTATCTTTATTGTTGTGACAAATTCTTTTCTTACCTCAAAGAATTTTTCTTCATCAATTCCCTGTGGATCGACCTCGGACTCCCGAGAATTTTATTACTTAAAACAACCTATACTTAGGTTTGCATCTTTTGATTCGCATCAAGTTTTTGGCACCGTAGCTTGGGACTAGATTTGAAGTTTTAATTTATTGAGGTTTTCTTTCTTTAAGTAAACTTCACTATCTGATATAATCTTTCTCTACTCTTTTAATTTTCTAACTTACTAACTTTCTAACTTATTTATGTCATTTATTTATGTTTTCTAACTTACTAATTTATTTATTTATGTGATTTATTTATGCTTAATATTTAATAGCTGGTTTATACCGTCGACTTGTGCATTATTTGTTTTTATTTTAAGTCATTTATTTATGCTTAATTGGTATCATGATTCAAATTCTGGTCATTTGGTTAAAATTAATCCTGGTACTTTATATATTGATTTGTTTAAATCACAATTACACACAATTGACACAATGACTGAAAATGAAAGTGTGCATGATGAACATGAAAATCAACCGTTGCGAACCATGCGTGAATATTTGCAACCACCTCAAAATTCTAGTCCATCATGTTTTATCTTTCCACTGAATGCCTACAATTTCAGATTTATGCTAAGTATGATTTCTTTACTTCATAATTTCCATAGTTTAGAATCTAAAAGCCCATATTTACATCTAAAAGAATTTGATGAAGTATGTATCACTTTCAATGACCAAAATTGTACTGAAGAGATTATTAAGCTTAAATTGTTCCCCTTTTCTTTAAAAGATAAAGCAAAAATTTGGTTTAACGCTTTGAAACTAAGATCAATTGGCACATGGCAAGAAATGCAAGGTGAGTTTTTAAAGAAATTTTTTCCAACACATAAAACCAATGCTTTGAAAAGGCAAATCCAAACTTTTTTCCAAAATTCAAATGAAGTATATTTTCAATGTGGGAACGTTTTAAAGATTTATTAAATTATTGCCCACATCATCATTTTGAAAAAAAGGCCACTATAAGCTTCTTTTATGAAGGTTTAACACCTAAAACCAAACAATTTGTGAAAACAATGTGCAATGGCGAGTTTCGTGATAAAGAACCTGAAGAAGCTTTAGACTATTTAAACCAGTTGACTGAAAATTCTCAATCTCAGCATGGTACTAACCATTCTAAAAATTCAATTAGATCTAACCTTGCAAGTGTTAATAAAGGAAAATATCACCTTAGTCAAGAAAAAGATCTAAATGCAAGGTTTACCAGTTTGACTAGAAAGATTGAAGCCATGGAATCAGGGAAAGTGAAAGAAATCAAATCTATACAAAATGAAGAAATTTGTGGCATTTGCGATGAATTAGGACACTCAACAAATGAATGTCCAAAAATTTTTATTTTTAAAGAAGTTGTACATGAGCAAGTAAATGCAATGAATAATTTTAAAAAATCATTTTCTTCTTCTTTTTCAGATTCATACAATCCGGGATGGAGAAATCACCCAAACTTCAGCTAGAGGAATAATAATCAGTCACAATTCGTGCAACCACAACCTCTTCAGACAAAACAGAGCTCTCAAAATTCTCAAGGATATGCACTTTATGTCCCACCATATAGGAAAAATCTTGAAGAAACATTGCATGCATTCATGAAAAAGCAAGAGGCCATTAACAACCAAAACACTCAAGCCATGATTGACATAAAAGACACTCTTGCTAAACTTTTTTCTGCACTCACCATTCACGAGAAAAAAAAATTATTTCTCAACCTTAACCAAATTCCAAGGGTCAATACAGTCTAAATGAAGGTAGTTCAAAAAATTAACAAATAGATTAAGTCAAATCAAAGATAACTCTTAGGAGTGGAAAGATTGTTGAAAAACAAATTTCCGAACCTTGTGAGAGAGATGATGAACCAATTCCCTAAGAAAATGAAAAAGTTGACCAAAAGGAGTCCAAACTTTCGTTTTCACCCCCATTTCCTCAAGCATTAAACAATTCAAAGAAATTGAACCATAACACTAAAATTTTTGAAATTTTGAAACAAGGTCAATATTCCTCTATTAGATGCTATTAAACAGATTTCTTCTTATGCCAAATATTTGAAGGACTTGTGCACTATTAAAAGGAAACTGAATGTGAAAAAGAAAGCCTTTTTGGCTGAACAGGTAAGCTCCATTCTTCAGAATAATAATGCCTTGAAATATAAAGACCCTGGTTGTCTTACAGTTTCATGCATTATTAGAGAACATAAAATTGAAAAAGCTTTACTTGAACTTGGTGCTAGTGTTAATTTGCTTCCATATTCAGATTATTAGCAACTCAACTTGGGTGAGTTAAAACCAACTTCTATAACTCTTCTACTTGTTGATAGATTAATTAAAATTCCAAAATGAATAATGGAAGATGTGTTAGTACAAGTTGATAAATTTATATATCCTGTGGATTTTATTGTCTTAGATACTGAACCTATGGTTAATAGTTGCAAGTCAACTCCTATTATTTTAGGCCGTCCATTCTTAGCAACATCTAATGATTTGATAAATTGCAGAAATAGAGTGGTGAAGCTAACATTTGGAAATATGACACTGGAGCTCAATGTTTTTAACAAGTGCGAGCAACCACAAGAAGTCCATGACGAAAAGGAGGAAGCTAACATGATTGAGGCCATTATAGATGATTATCTTCTAATAAGGAGTTCTTCTGACCCATTAGAAATTTGTTTAATTAATTCATTTGATTCAGGTACGCAAGTAGATGATATTTCTGAAATATGCTTTTTTCTTGATTGTACACAGGTAATGGAATACAAGGGATGGAAGCCAAGATTCGAAGAGTTAAAACCCATGAATGATAATGCCCATGAAGAAGTACCCATACTGGAACTAAAGTAATTACATGCTGAGTTGAAGTACATATTTTTGGGAGAAGAGCAAAGTATTCCAGTGGTAATTTCCTCGACCCTTACTGAAGATCAAGAAAGTATGTTAATAAAAGCACTTAAAAGATATAAAAGTACAATTGGATGAACATTAAAAGACATAAAAAGCTTTAATCTATTAATATGTATACATAGAATACATTTAGAGGATAATGCTAAAACATCTCAACAACCTCAAAGAAAATTAAATCCATACATGAAAGAGGTAGTTAGAGCTGAAATTCTTAAATTACTTGATATTAGAATTATCTATCCTACCTCTGATAGCCAGTGGGTAAGTCCTACACAAGTTGTGCCTATGAAATCTAGAATAATAGTGGTTGAAAATGAAAAAGGTGAATTAATACCTATGCAAGTCTCATCCAGTTAGCGTATGTGTATTAATTTTAGAAAATTAAATACTTCTACTAGGAAAAATTATTTTCCCTTGTCATTTCTTGATCAAATTTTGGAAAGGGTAGCAGGATATCCATACTACTATTTTCTTGATGATTATTCGGGTTATAATCAAATACCAATTGCATTAGAGGATCAACAAAAGACCACTTTTATATGCCCCTTTGGTACTTTTGCATATAGAAGAATGTCTTTGGCCTTTGTAATGCTCCGGCAACATTCGAAAGATGTATGTTAAGTATTTTTAGTGACATGATTGAGCATTATTTAGAGGTTTTCATGGATGACCTAACAATTTTTGGAAATTCATTTGAAAATTGTCTTGATAATTTGAAAAAAGTTCTTAAAAGATGCAAAAAAAAAACATTTCTGCTAAATTAGGAAAAATGTCATTATATGGTTACCTCAGGAATCGTGTTAGATCACGTGATATCTTCTAAAAGAATTGAAGTTGATAAGGCCAAAGTTGAATTAATTGCTTATTTGCCTTCCCTAAAAATAGTCAAAGAAGTTCGTTCCTTTTTTGGACATGCAGGATTCTACAGAAGATTCATTAAGGACTTTAGTACCATATCTAGACCATTATGTAATCTTTTGATGAAAGATGCACAATTTGATTGGACTCAAGAATGTTAAAAATCTTTTAAAAATTAATCGATCTTCTGACATATGCTCTTATCATACAATCTCCTAATTGGTCTTTGCCTTTTGAGTTGATGTGTGATGCTAGTGATTTTATTGTTGGCGTTGTTTTAGGCTAACAAAAGGAAGGTAAGCCTCATGTGATTTGTTACACAAGTAAAACTTTAAATAGTGCACAAATGAATTACACCACTACTAAAAAAGAACTACTCGTTGTAATATTTGCATTGGACAAATTTCAATCTTATTTAATTGGTTCTTCTATTGTGATTTTCACCGATCATATTGTTGTTAGATATTTGATGTCTAAGCAGGATGTCAAACCAAGATTGATACGGTGGGTCTTGTTACTTCAAGAATTCAACATCACAATAAAAGATAAGAAAGGAGCCGAAAATGTTGTCGTAGATCATTTGTCCAGACTTACGACCAGCTCACCTTTTGATAACATACCTATCAATGATTCTTTTCCTGATGAATTTTTATTTTCTGTCAATTTCATGCCTTGGTTTGCTAACATAGTCAATTTTCTTGTAATAGGAAAGATGCCGCCTCAATAGACACACCAAGTCAGAAAGAAATTTTTGACAGAGGTGAAAATCTTTTATTGGAATGACCCATATTTGTTCAAATATTGTCCAGATCAAATCTTTCGGAGATGTGTGCCTGACAGTGAGGTAGGTAGTGTCATTAAATTTTGTCACTCAAAAGCATGTGGAGGTCACTTTTCTACAAAGAAAACAGCTGCAAAAATCTTGTAGTGTGGATTTTATTGGCCCACTCTATTTAAGGACTGCTATATGATGTGTAGATAAAATACACACGTTTTGTGCTTGATTTCAGATGGATTTATGTGTACTTTATTGGATTTATGTTGGAATTTATGCCTCATTTATCGTTTTCTTACCTTTCTTTGTACCCTTGGCCCCGTTACAACCAATTGAAGTCCTTTTGATTCTTGTGTTGTATGTGAATTTGAAAATGAAGATGAGATTGATAACCAAACCTATGATATTGCATTTTTCAAGAGAAATTTGAGTGATCTCTTTGTCCTTAAACACTTGAGTGATAGAAAGATGAGTGATCTCATATATTGGTAAAAAGAAAAGTTACAAGTTAGACTTAAACATATAATTATTTTAAGTGCTAAATGATCTTTCTGGATTAGATTTGATTGCTGAACTTGAGAATTTTTAACTGAGAAATTTCCCTTGATTCATGTTTCTGGATGTTGAGCTTAATCTTATTTTTTATTCCTTTTCTTTGCTTGAGGACAAGCAAATCTCAAGTGTGGGGGGGTTGATGTGTAGATAAAATACATACATTTTGTGCTTGATTTGAGATGTATTTAGGTGTGCTTTAATGGATTTATGTTAAAATTTATGCCACATTTAATATAATTATCATTGGTATCTTCTGATTAGTCTTTCTCTATGTTTTTAGGTCTAAAATATATGTTTTGACATGAATCTATGAAGCTTTGGATGGATTCATTGTAATGAAGTTGAGCTCAGAATTTATATGGCTAAGATTTGCAGAGTTTATTACCTTTGTGCAATGAAATGAGCATAACTTGAGCTACAGAAGTCGAAATCAGGTGATTTTGGTGTCATTGGAAAGCTAAGAAAAAGATTTACAACTTTTATGAAGATCACTTTTCTAAAAAAATGACGTTTTGAGTGATTTAAGAGTTAGACACAGCCATGTCTAACTTGAAAAATGCTTTTGTCAAGCTCACACGACCTTGTCTAACTCCAATGAAGCTTCTAACTTTGAGACACTGTCGTGTCTCCTGGACACATGACCGTGTCTCCCCCAAACGTGCAAAGTACACTATTTTTCAAGCTCACATGGCCGTGTCGAGCTTAGACACGGTCGTGTGAGTCTCCCTGACGCGGAAAAAAAAGTTTTTAGCCCAAAACATTATAAATAGGGGTAAACCCTCAAACCTGGGATATACCTTTTCGACGGCAAACTTGGAGAGGCAATTTAGAAGAGAGAATTGTCATGAATTCTTGGAGGATGGCTACGAAGAAAGTACAACATTCTTGAAGGCTTGAAGATCATAATCACCGTAAAAGGAGTTTTGATTTTTCTTTCCCTATAGTTTTATCTTTTCTTTGGGTTTGTTCTATAGATTTGTATCTAGATATGAGTATATTTGTATTGAACATGAGTAGCTAAACCTATAGCTAGGGCTATGGGGATCTTGTTTCCCTAATTATTTGGGTTTGATTTCTAATTTGATTAAGGTAATTTCTTTTAGGGTTTATCATATTGCTTGCATTCTTATCATAACTTGATCACTTTTGGCATGTGTTAATTTATTGTTTGACCAGTGATCATCTGTATTCAATGAGTGGATCTATATGGTAAGCTTAGGATTAGATTGGTGAATGACCAAACATCGATTTATCCTACCAATGGAATTGACGGTATATTAGTTCATCTCTTGAATTGAAGCTTAATGCATTCTTGATTAATTCAACTAAATGACCAAATAGGTGAATTAAATTAGGAATAGAATATTGTTTCATCCATGACCATTGAGATTCAATAGCAAATAAGAGAATATTGGCAAAAGAATTACCTTACATCATAAATGAAATAAAATATGAATAATTGGATTCAAGTGAACCCTGCGCCCTAATTTCTCTCTCATTGATTTCTCTCTATTTTGCTTGATTATTCATTGTTCTTCTTCTTTATTTGTTATTTGGTTTTATTTTGAATTTCATACACTTTCGATTGTCTGGATAACCAAGAGTTTTGTAAATCTAGTAATTACCACTTATTCCTCGTGGGATCGATAACTAGGACTTAAGTCCTATATTACTTGGCGATAGAGTGCACTTGCTCTTAGTGTGTTTTATGCATATCACTATACCTTTTGCAAAAGTTGTGAAAACTGTTAGAAATTGGGTTTCATCTCTAAAAGAAACATGATGCCTCTGAACCATATCCATGTCATTGAATTTTTTTATTGTCGGAGAATTGATTTCATGGGTCCATTTTCATCTTCATTTGGATTTGTGTATATTTTAGTTGCATTTGATGATGTCTCAAAATGAATTGAGGTGATTCCATCCCGACACAATGATCATAAAACTGTTCTCAAATTTTTTTAAAAAAATATTCTGTGTCGATTTGGAGTCCCTCGAGCTATCATCAGTGATGGGGGAACATATTTTTGTAATAAACCATTTGAATTTTTAATGAAAAAATATGGCATTACACACAAAATTGTCACCCCTTATCACACTCAGAGAAGTGGACAAGTTGAATTGGCAAATAGGGAGATTAAACAAATTTTAGAAAAAATGTAACCCAAATCGTAAAGATTGGTCTTTAAGACTAAATGATGCATTTTGGGTTTACCTTACTTCTTTCAAAACATCTTTGGGCATGTCACTCTATCGGTTAGTCTATGAAAAACCTTATCACTTGCTTGTAGAATTGGTACATAAAGCATTTTGGGCCATTAAAGCTTTCAACCTAAACCTTGATAATGCTTGCAAGATACGCAAATTACAATTAAATGAACTTGAGGAATTGAGAAATGATGCATATGAAAACTTAAAAATTAATAATTCTAGAACAAAAGATTTTTATGACAAGTCAATTTTGAGAAAATCTTTTGAAATTGATCAAAAAGTTCTGCTTTATAATTATCATCTGCACCTATTCCCTGGCAAATTGAGATCTACGTGGAGTGGTCCTTTTGTTGTCAAACATGTGTATCCTCATGGGGTCATAAACATTAAGAATCCTAAAAATGGTAATGTGTTTAAAGTCAATGAACAAAGACTCAAACAATTTCTAGAAATCCAAGTTGATAGAATTCATCTCTCTTTCTAATCCTTGTTATGAATATAATTTATTCTAATTTTGTTGCCTTCTTGTTGCAGTTCTTTGTATTCCCGGTTAAGTGGCGGATAATGGTACTCCGTGGCTCTCGAGTCGGTTTGTTTTTTAGTTTCCCATAATAACTGAATCCTTCTCATTTAAAATGGATTTTATTCTCTCAAACTTAAGAAAACATTTTCCTTCCCTCCCTCAAAATGCTCTGACAAAACTCTACAAAGTTAGGTGTGAAAGATTAAGATTGCTAATGGACAAAGGTATCCCAAAAGATATACGCTGGATAATTGAAGCAAAGGTCCATTTAGCAGGTGAATTCTCAAATTCATTTGACTTATACATGTTAGGTCTCAGTAGAACTTCATATTCAAAAAGGAGAAGAGCGAAAAGAATGCAAGTATGTCACAAATGTACAAGATGGAATTGCAACAAGCGATGTCGTTCTTTGGGAATGGTTTCCACAAATAGAGAAGATAAAATTTACTTTATTAAGAATGGACCGAGTAAGGAGTCATTAGATGATATCTTATTAACTCTTGAGATGCACTCTTGTGGAGTTGTGCATCGTGAACTTCTAAATTTGTGGAATCTCTTCAAAGATGAAAATAAGCATTATAGTCTTAGGAATCTGACTCAAAAAGATCCTATTTACCAATTTATAAGAAAATTGGATGGGAAGCTTATCCTCGACTCATAGAAGGCGTTTAAGCCGTTACAGGATGTGAAATTAGAGGAAGATGTGAGCCACAATCACAACATGTATATATTATCTTGTTTTTCTTCTTCTTTAAAAAAAATTGAATAAGGGGGATCCGGAAGGAGTACCATAACTTTAATTAGTTGTGGAGCTCCAGCCTTTGGCTGACCCATCATTGACTTGGGTTTAGACCTTTGCACTCCAGTCTTTAAATAAGGATAGTGTGTCATGCTCTGTAGAGAGCCATTCTCAGTATCCCAAAGTTTACCTTTTAGGTAAGCTAAGATGATGGGTAGATAGAAGCGCCTCATGTTAGCATACTCATGTGACTATGCAACTGAGTTGGATCCTGTGATTTAATGTCATGGGCTCTCCAGCTACCTCTCACTAGCTGTGGTCGTTGGTGGTAGTTGTCAGATTTATGACAGCTTTATGTACTTTAATTAGTTGCATCGTAACTCAATCCAAAATATCCCACAAGCGGGAGAGAGAAGAATTGCAAGATTGGTTGAGTTGTCTTGGTATTACTACACTGGTGACACGCAGTATAAAGATATGCCACCATTTATTATTATATTTCTTTTATCTTTGTATGATTTTGTTGTATTTTGGTTTTGGACAGACGATCCTTTGAGCAGGGTCCTTTAGGGGTTTCTAGATTTCTTTACCCTAATGGTTTTCTTAAAGTCTAATAAAAAAAATTGTGTTTCTTAATTTCAAACTTTTCTAACAACAACTAACCTACCCTTATAGGTGTTATCATTACCCTTTCCATTCTTTTTCCTATTTAATAACTCCATTTTCTCCATTTTTCTCCAACTCATAATCATTCAAAGGGAAGGTGAGTATAAAAATGGAAGGAGTTTCTGTTCGTTGACTTAAAAATATTTGTGTATTTTGTGGGTCTAGTTATGGGAAGGGTTTAGAGTTTATAAACGCAGAAAGCACTCTTGGTCGAATACTTGCTGCGAGGAATATTCATGTTATATATGGGGAAAGTTGTTGTGGGTTAATGGAGGCTATATCACTCTCTGCATTTCTAGGAGGCAGTTAGGTTTTAGGTATCATTCCTAGAGCTTTGAATAAAAAAAAATCACTAGAAAGACAATTGAAGAAGAACTTCAAGTATTATCTATGCATGAACGAATGAAGACAATGCTTGAAAACTTTGATGCATTCATTGCCTTACTAGGTGGTTTTGATACTTTGGAAGAAGTTTTTTAAATTGTCTCTTAGGCCTAACTGAACATCTACCATAAAACCCATAGGTTTATTGAATGTTAATATTTTTTTTTCTGGTTTGTTATCTTTTCTGAAACATACTGTGGAGTAGAAATTTGTCACACCTTCGGCAAGACTACTTCTTATCTCTGCTTCCACTGTTAATGAGTTGATTGATAAATTAGAAGCTTTTGTTTATAAACATGATCCAGTAATAGCTCAGATAAATTGGTCAAAAGGAAGCAGTGAGGGAAGTAGCGTGAAACGTAAGCCAGATCAGACACTTCATCTATAACTTTTCTTCACCTTTGGTTTCATTTATCGTACTCTGTTTCTGTTTGTGTTAGATTTCTCTTTTCAGTAATTTCTGCAATAGTTAATATATTCTATCATTTACTCATCTATATCTTAATATTGTAGACAATGTTATGATCTAGTTGGGGAGAAAGATAGTTGACATTTTAAAAAAAATTGGGAAGTATGATATGATTGTCAGCAACTTACTAAACTAATTAAGGATAGTAGAGTAAGGAATAAATTTTACTCTTAAGACGCATCTAAATTGGAAAAGTATGTTTATTGATATGACTGTCAGAAACCTATAGCAAAGCCAATTAGGGATGGTAGAGTAAAAAGTAATTTTACTCTTAAAGTAAATTACTCCTGAGACGTATCTAGAATGGGAAAGTAACTATTCTGTGTTGATTTGTGGAAGTAACAAAGTTTTATCATTTGATTTCCTTTGAATGATTCAAGTGAATGAACTCTCACATCCTTTAAAGCAATTGAAATTCAGGGATCATAGCATAGTTGAATAAATTGTCTTTTTTCTTAAATTTCACATGCTTGGTTATGAATGTTGAATTGATAGATTGAGAATGATAAATATATGCCTTGTGAGATTTTGAGCCTATTGATGAATAGATTGAATATCTGTAATATTCTCTTCTTTCTTGTGTGATTTTTCACTTATGGAATTGTTACTCTAGAACTTGTTTTTATTCTTTTTGAGGCTACATTTTCGCATGCATACATAAACATGATTGAGACATTTTGAAATAGCTACTTTGACTAAATAGCCAACCTTACATATTTTCCCTTGTGTAACCCCTTTGAGCTTATTTAACCATTCCTTATTTTTAGCTCACAACGTGCCTTAAAAAAAATATTTTTAGCCAACCTTAGGGAATAAAAGAGCATTGGCTTTGTTATTGGATGAGTTCTTGAACAAGTGTGGGGGTGTGTGTGCAAAATGTTGAAAAAAAAGAGAGATGATCATCGCTACAATCAAATGATTATCAAAATCTCCTGATACACCGTGTGACATATCCATACCTAGAATGAGAGTGGATGCTTGGAAACAACAGGAAGAGAAGGAGAAGGTTCAGGCCTAACAATGAATTCAACCCACTAATTTAGGATTGATCTTCAACAAACATTAGTCAAATATTGGTCATTGTTCTTTATGAGATTTAAACTGAATGTTGTCAAACATCTTCTCCACTCTAATTGTACCATAATACTTTTCTATTCTCTTTGGTATTTTAACTTGTCATATCAATATTACCCTCTTACCTTTACTATAGCCCAATTACAACCTTGAATAAAGTCCTGTTGATTTTTTTATGCATTTGTTTTTGAGTAGCGAAAAAGTAGAAGATAAGTAAGCTTATGGTAGTGCAATTGTTCATGGGTTGAATAGAGTAAAATACTTACCTTTTAAATACTTGAGGGATTGAGAGTGAATTATGTGAGGATTTTTCATTCTTAATTCATACTTTTCAACTGAAGTTTCCTTACTTGTTGATTTGAGATGCAAAGAAATGTTACCTCATGAATGTTTTGATCCCTTGAATTTTTAGTTGCTCTTCTTGTTTACAAACTTTTTGCATCCTTGAATATCATCGAAAATTGAGTCTTTTAGTATTTTTAGCTTTTGAGTCTATGTCGTTTTTCTTTGTTTCCTAGCCTTGGTCATATGTGTTTTTCCTAGGAGTGTAAAAAGTTAAGTGTGAGAAAATTTGATAATCATATATTTTATACTTTAATAAACCTTCATTTTTAATCATTTACACTCTTCATGTACTTAATTAATTGAGCTTGGTTATGTTTTGTAAGTTTGGGTTCAAATTAGACTTAATTGATCTTTTCTACCATTATTGAGATTTTACACTGTTTCTGTATTTCAGCCATATCTTGAGTTCTAGATATCTAAAAATTATGAATTTTACCTTGTAGGAAAATTGAGAGAAAGCTCTACAACTTTTATGAAGAGCTCGAAGTCTCAATTAGACTTCTAGTGGAGCTAATTGGGCCTGAAAGTCAGAAAATGAGTTCTGTCACTAGAACCTAACCAGTGTACACTAATCAAGGAATAACTTGGGCTGTAGGAGTTGCATTAAGTTGAAACTAGTGGCATTGGAAAGCTAAGACAAAACTCTTCAACTCTCATGAAGACCACTTTTCCATAAAATGAAGTTTTAATAGAGTTATAATCATGTAAAGATAGTTGAATTAGTTGGTATAAGTGGAGAGACAAGCATGACAATCATCCACCCACTCATTAATCATCCACCTAATCATTAATCATCCATCCACTCATTAATCATCTATCCACTAAATAATCATCCACTCATTCATTAATCATTCACCCACTTACTCCTTAATCATTTACTCACTCATTAAATAACTACATTGTCATTTTCCACTCATCCACCAATCATCTACCCATTCATTAAATAACTTCATTGTCATTTTGTACTCCTCAAGCAATATAAAAGGGAGCATTGGCTGATCATCTTGGGCATCTTGTTTTTAGATGAAGATCATGCTATTATGTTATTTGATTTTCTTGTTGTAATTTTCTTTTGTTCTAAATAGAAGTTATGTTCATCTTCTTCTTCTTCTCTATTTCTTTCTTCTTGCTCATGAATAACTAATTTTCATCTTGCTTGGGTGAAGGGGTGAAACTTTTGGTAATAAAATGAGGTTAGATTAATTTCTTTCTTGTGCTTAAATGATATATTATCAAGTAGTCATTATATGTGTTGTATTTTGTTTCCAATCAATTTAGAAACCTTTCTTGTAAAATGGAGTTCTTGATTCATTGTAGGTAAGTGGTTGACACAATGAATGCTTGAACCCGTTTACAAGTATTGGTGTTGGTAAATAATTAAAGGAACCATAATATAATTACGTATATAATTCTAAATAAACTTTGAATGTTTTATTTTCCGATTGGAACCTCCATTGTGCATGGATTTCAATTGAGTTATAAAAAATATAATCTTGTCCTTAATTTATTACTAAAAGTGGATCTCCTAACCCAAGCAAGTTCTTTTTTTAAATTGTGAACAAGTTTTATTATCTTTATTGTTGTGACAATTCATTTTCTTACCTCAAAGAATTTTTCTTCATCGATTCCCTGTGGAGGGACCTCACACTCCCGACAAATTTATTACTTGAGACAACCTGCACTTGAGTTTGCATCTTTTGATTCGCATCACATAGACTATTACAAGTTGCAAGATAAAGGTTGCTAAAAGGATGTTAGATCCCTAAGAGTAATAAAGTCCCTACCTTCCTTCAAGTGGAAATCAATAAAGAGACTATTGAGGAACGCGTTAGACATTGACTTATGATTATGAGCCATAGATCCTAACCTTTATGGGACCTTGCACCCCAACTCGTTAAGTTTCTAACCGATAAGTTACAAATATCAGACCTCGGACCCCAACAGGGACGTGGACCTCTAAATGCTTCAATAAGCTGAAGTGTTGCCATCGAGATTGAGTGTTGGACCCATCTTGGTGAACTACACAAACAAATTGCTAAGTGTAGAATGAATGTCAAGATCGAGTGTTGGACACATCTCGGCAATGCAAAGGCAAAAATATGACAAGTACTCAGGAGACACCAAGATTGAGCGTTGGACTCATTTCGGTGAAAGAAAATAGACATCGATATGAAAAAATTCCAAGTATTGAAATTAAACAAAATATGCCCGAGGTTGGGACTTGTCCAAATACAACATGGATCCCACGAACTACACATGGGGGCAACCTATTATATACCCCAGATAGCAAAATAATGATGTAAGCAAAGCAATCCAACTCGGATCTCAACCTTACTCATTAATCCTGGGAAACGCACAATGACACATCACGAACCTCAGTCCTTTGGAAATAAACATTGTAAGATCCAACATTAACACTATGACTAGGATCCTTTTGTCCATTGTGCATCGTGTGCTAATTTCAAACTCGGATATATTGACACTTAGCTATCTCATTTAAGCACCAAGTTGGGGAGCAACTGTTCTAAACTGGGTTATGGGTCCATAGATTTGGTGCAACCCGACCCTCCATAGTGGAACCCAGGCATTACTACGCTCATGAAGTAGCCTATACACTATGGAACCCTTAGAACCCATTTTTGAACACAAAGTAAGATTAGAAGGGCAGCAGGGTTCAGAAAATGATTAGAATGCTTAGAAAACTTCTCTGAATCATTTTGGAAAAACTTTACTGATAAAAGTTCAATCAGAAAACACTTTTCATATTGTAACACCCTAAACTTTTGGGTGAATTACCGTTGTGTCCCAAATGTAATGTTTGATGTTTTTCAATTTTACGATAAATGACCGTTGTGTCCTTTTTGTACTGTTTGTTATTTTTCTGTATGAATTACTATTTTATATTACTGTTTGTTATTTTATTTGGACTTTTTGTGTGATTTGCTCCGGGACAGGAAAATAATATTTTTTGGGTTGGGAAAATCTTAATTTAATTATTCGGAACTGGGGGATCTTACTAAACCCAATTCTGAATGATATGGTTAGTAATCTTTTAATTTTTAGGATTTAACTGTAAAATAAAATAATTTTATATTTTTATAATATTATTTTATTAGTCAATACAAATAAGCGATAATGGACCCAAAAATGTTTTGCGGGACCCACGTTTAGTAAAAACTTAATAGCATTAGTACCTTAATTAAGCATCATTAGAGGTGGAACATTCAAGAGCATGTGACTAAGCATGTGACAAGGCTTAATTAGTGACAAGGCTTAATGACAAGGATTAGTGACTAGGCTTAGATTAACTAATGAGAGCTAAGCTTGGTGATCAAGTTTTAATCCTCACCATTGATCATTCCTAAGGCTTGGATGGAGCCAACCAAATGGACACCTCCTTATGCATTGAAGTCTACAGCCATTCACTCTTGGAAGGCCATTCTTCACTTGATTTTCTAACACTTTCTCTCTTCTCTCTCTTCCAAAAATACCAAACTCCATTGTTGTTTTCTTGAAGGTCCATTCGGCCAAGCATCCATTTTCACCATCCATCCACCTAAAATTTTATCCAACCAACTTTTCTAAACCTGAACACAATTCTAAGAACATCTCTAGTTGAGAGTTCTTGCAAAATCCTTCATCTTGGGCTTGAAAACCTACTTGGGAGATTTTACCTAGAAGGTGAAATTTCTTATTTTTCATTTTTAAATTCTTTTTCAAAGTTCTAAGCCATGATTGATCCATGGTTTAAGCTTTCTTTCATGTTAATAACTTGTAGAATTTTGTTTAAGCTTGATAAGTGTCTTGGAGGGTGAAAACTGAAACCCTAGAAAGGAGTGAAAGAGTGTTTGTCTTCATTTAAGGTAAGAGGAAGACTTAAATCTTATCATCCTTGGGTGGTGGGAAGAAGATGAAAATTGTTTGTGATTGTAGAATCCATAAGGATTCATTTGTGTTTGTTATTAGCTTTTCTATTTGTGATTTGTATTAATTTGCATGTCTACAAGCTTTGAAATATTGTATGTGTTAGTAGATGCATGTGTAAATATTAGGATATGAACAACATGTCAAGGATTGCATGAGTGTTCCAAAGAACACACCACCAAGGCTTACGGCCTCAACCAAAAAGGAGAACCAAAATGTTCCTATCAATTTTCTAAGAGTGTGATTTAATTAACCTAGAAAAATTAACAAGATGCAAAATTGTTTAGAGCAAGAAAAATGAATGTAGCAATCAAATGGAAATTTTAAGTATTTCAGCCAACATGCCAAAATCAAGGATTTATGATTTCTAAAATCATTTCCAAACCATTTTCAATCAAAAAGAAGCAATATATGTTACAAGGAATTTTTTTTTCTTTCTACAATGAGTTTTGAAGAAATAAATTGATTAGAATTAAGTTCAAGAAGTTAAAACTAATGATTTTACTGTTAGAAGAAAATACAGTAGCTTTTGTAAAATTCTAACATATAGCTCATATTATATTTTGAAGCATGTTAGTGATTTTCAAAAAGTTAAATTATACGGTTAAAAATTAAGTAAAAGGAATTTTTACAGAAAAAATTAGGAAACCATTATTATAAGTTTCTAAACAAAATACTGTCAATTTTTAGTAAAAATGGACAAATAAGATAGAAAAGATGTCCAAAAGACAGTATACAGTATGAAAAATATTCTACGTAGTTTAAACGTATTAAATACTATTTCTGTTTATTTAAACAGTAATTTTTAAGGAATTCAGACCAGAAAATAATTTAAAAACCTTACGCGATTGAGAAAATGTGTTAAAAACCCTATGCGATTTTAAAAACAGTAAAATATATTTACACGATTTACAAACATTTGTAAAAAAAAGACGGAATTGTGAAAACGCGATAAAATTTCTACCCGATTGACGAAAACAATGAATTTTACTGTCGGGCTAAATGGTGAACCCTTATTAGTGAAACAAAATTTTATCAGTGGGACTTGACTTGTATTTATTTCTGCTATGAGGGCATGAGTTTCTGCCATGAGGGCATAAGTTTCTGCCATTGAGGGCATTTGTGTAAATATGCATATTTATACCATTGAGGGTATTCTGGTAATTTTTCTATTATGCATTGAGTTAATGCCAATTTTTGGTGGATTGATTGACGAGGTGAATCACATCGTATTGTCGGTGCGATAAACGTAGTGTGGTTCATTTTCTTTACGGACTTGGAGACGTTAGTGTGCGGTATCCCATATGTGGACAGTTGGTCGCTCCTCTGAGCCGTGGTAACTGGCAACACACTAATGGACTCGACACGCACTATATTTAATCGAGATCTTGTAAAGTCTAATAGTACATTTCCTGTAGTGACACGACATTAGACAGTGTGCTACACCACGCCATGTGACTGTGGGCTATAGACGCAACGTGAGACCGCGGAATAGTTTGGTTGGGCAGCCGTGGTACTAATAGATTTTGCGGGTCATTTTCTCTGATGTCTATATGTGTTTAGCTCCATGGAGTAAGATCGTGTCATATTGCATATGTATCTGTGTTGTACATCATTATATTTTTGTCTGTGATATCATATATATTTAATTCTTATATTATATCTGGATATATTGTATTTATGTTTATGTTGCTATGGCATTCTATATTGTATGAACTGTTTTATCTACTGTATTGTCGTTTTCTTATTTACCATGTTTGTGATGATTTAGATTGTCTTACCTCTTTCTTGTATGTGTTCTCTGTATATTTTAAATTATGTGATAAAGAGTTTGAGGAAGAGGAATAGCCTCTTGAGTGTGAGTATCCAGAGGAGGAGGAAGAGCAGCAAGCCGAAGATCGGTTCTACGATCAAGAACCATCCGATCATCCATATCCATTGGATTGATTGTATGGATATAACGCTACCAAGTTTCTTTGGGTTTGTGAGACTAGAGTTCCATGGAGGCTCTGAAGCCTGGCGTCTGCGAGAGGATCGTGATTCGGTTACGTATGTGGGGCGTCTGACGGTGTCTATCCGTACTGAGTTTGATGGAGTGCCGATCTTTTCTACTTTGTTGTACTTACATGTGGAGTTGTCGCTATCTCTTAGGCTTCATTGGGGCGGTATGTTTGATGCGCCTAGCGAGATCAAATGACGTATGATCGACCATGTAACGCCCCATTTTTAGAAAATATTCTCAGAATGTCTTGTTTTTGGAAATTTTTCATGCTTTGGTATGAATGACAAAATTTGTGTCCCTATTTTTACGTTCTTGAATTTTGTATGAAAACAACTACGATAATACTGAGGTTCAAATTTTATTTGATCGTTTTACGTAGTTTGCTTGAGATTGACGGTAAAACAAAAATTTTTCTCGAATTCTTTTGTATTAATTTTTCTGAAAGATATACAAGAATAAATAATACTTTTTGGATATTTTATTTGAACGTTTTGGACGATTACCTACGTTGTGGGAAAAACGGGGAAATGACCGTTACGTCCCGAACGTCTTTCATTTTCTCTTTTTTTGTCTGTTTTTAATTGTTTTCTTCTTGATTTAATGCCGAGAAAATAAACGCGTGATTTTATATGGACTTTTTGTGCGATTTGCTCCGAAAGGAAAATAATATTTTTTAGGGCCGGGGAAAATCTTATTTTATTATTTAGAATTGGGGGATCTTACTTAACCCGATTCTAAATGAGACTAAAAATAATCTTTTAATTTTTAGGATTTAAGCATCAAATAAAATAATTTTATATTATTATAATATTATTTTATTAGTCGGTGTGTTTAGTGACAAAGTGGACCGGAAATATTTTGCGGGACCCACAATTAGCGTAACGGTTAGATCGGTAGCTTAATTAATCACCGTATTTGTAGAACTTTCCGAAACAGTGACTCACTAGTGACTAGCGAGCATTTATTACGCATGTGACTAAGCCATGTGAGTCACAGGAACCAACCAATGAGAAGTAGGCTTGCTCACCAAGGCTTAATCTTAGCCTTTGATTCATCCAATGGCTTGGATGAAGCCAAGCAAGGTGCCCACCTTGCACCCCACTTGAAGTCCACGGCCAAGAGGCCTTTGGTGACCAAAAGATCACTTTGTCTTCATCACTTTTCTCTCTTCTCTCTCATCAAGAACCCTAGCCACCATTCTTGCCCATTTCTCACACCATATTCGGCCAAGCTTGTTTCCTAACACTCCAACCATCCAAAAATTTTTCTAACCAAGTTTCCTTAATCTAAACACCATTCTAAGAACCTTTGTAGTTGGGAGTTTCTTCAAATTCTTCCATCTAAGGCTTGGAAACCAACCTTGGAAGTTTTACCTAGAAGGTGAAATTTCATACTTTTCTTTTCTCTCCTCTTTTTCAAAGTTCTAAGCCATGATTTTTCCATGGTTTAGCTTCTTTTTCATGGTTAGTAACATGTAGGTTTTGTTTGAGATTTTTAGGTGTTTGGTGGAGTGAAAACCGTGACCTAAGGAGGTGAGAAAGCAAGTTTTTGTCTTCATTTAAGGTAAGAGGAAGACAATTCTTATCATCCCTTGATGGTGGTAAGAAGATGAGTTGTTTGTAGAATCCATAAGGATTCGGTTGTGGTGTGTTTATTGATGTGTATTTGTTAATTTTTGTGGTTGCTAGTAGATTAAGTGTTATGTGTTAGTAGCTTTCTTATTTGGTAATTGTAATAATCTTGCATGTCTAATAGCTTTTGATTGTATGTCTATAAGCTTTAAATTAGGTTTATGTGTTAGAAATATTTTGCATGTGTTAGAAATATTTTACATGTGTTAGAGATATAAATGCATGTGTTAGAATTGTATGATAAGGTTTAGGATGTGAATAACATGTGTAAGTTTGCATGATGTTCCAAAGAACACAATCCAATAGCTCACGGCAATGACAAGTTTGGAGGACCAAAATGTTCTCTTGATTTTTCCTAAAGTGTAGCTTAATTAACCTAGGAGAATCAAGAAAGTTTCTAATTGATTTGATCAAAGAAAAATGCATTTAGAAATCAAATGGTACAAACTTAGTATTTTGGGCCAACATGCCTAAAGGATTAAATTGAATATAGATAACTATTTTCTAAAATGATTTAATGAACTTAGACTATAGAATACATTTGATATGATTTAAAAGGTGAAAGACATTTTGGAAATCAAATGCAAAAGTTTTATAAAATTAGGCCAACATGCCACTATAGGAATTCATGATTTTAAAAACTTGTTTCTAAACCTTTTTCAATTAAAAAGAAACAATACAAGTTAAGAAGAAATTTTCTATAATGATTTATGAAGGAACCAATTGATTAGAAGTAAGTCTAAAGGGTTAAAATTCATAATTTTATCATTAGGAAGGAAATACAAGTAATGTTAAGAAATTTTCTAACATATAGCTCACTTTCGGTTTTTGAAGCATGTTAGAGATTTCAAAAAGAATTTAATGAAATGGTTAAAAATTAGGTAAATAGAAATTTTATGGAAAATTTAGAAAATCATTATTATAAATTTATAAACAAAAATGCTGTCAATTTTTAGTAAAAATTGAACCTATAGGATAGTCAAAATATCCTAATGACAGTATACGGTATGAAAAATTATTCTACGTAGTTTAAATGTACTAAATATTATTTCTATCTGTTTAAATGGTAATTTTAAAGGCATTCGAATAAGAAAATGATTTAAAAATCCTACGCGATTGAGAAAACGTATTAAAAATGCTACGCGATTTTAAAAATGAGAAAAATATCTTTACCCGATTTTTAAACGTTTGTAAAAACGAAATGAGATTTCAAAAACGCGATAAAATTTCTACGCGATTGACCGTTACTATATTTATTTTTCTCTTTGTCGGGAAAATGTGAACCCATTGTTGTTTTCTGAAGGCTTTTGAGGTTATTTATTTCCATCGGGAAAATGTGAACCCGTCGTAAACTTTACGCCATTGAGGGTATATTTTTATCTTGAGGGCATTTTCGTAATTTCATATATTTGGAATTATGTTCTGTCTTTATGCCAATTTTTGGTGTTTTTTCAAAGTTGTGAGGCGAATCACATCGTGTTGTCGATGCGATGTTAAATGTAGTGTGGTTTATTGTTCTAATAAACTTGGAGACTTTAGTGTACGGGATCCCATCATGTGGTGGGAAGAAGATGGAGTTTAGCTCCATAAGGATTGGCCGTGGTAAACCGATAGCACACTAATGTGCTCGACATTCACTATATTTAATCGAGGTTGTAAAGTTTAGTAGTACATTGCCTATAGTGCCACAACGGAGACCGTGAACTATACTACGCTGGATGGTGGATTCCTAGTCTGTGAGGCTATTGGCGCAACGTGTGTACCGCGTAATAGTTGGTTGGGCAGCCGTGGTACTAATAAATTTTGCAAGTCATTCTCTCAATATCTGTTTCAATTAGCTCCATGGAGTAGGGTTGTGTTTTGGTGTATTTGAGTATATATTGGATAATATTCCATTTTCCTCTAATGATTTTATCTTTATCTGGTAACATCTTGGATGTTTTTACATTTTCTCTATTTGTATTTATCGATAATTTTTATGTTAGTTGTCTATTTCTTATCTTAGTTTATCTGTGAAATTGATTTATCTAAGTGTGAATTTCTTTATTTGTGTTATATCGTGATGTTCGAAACACTAGGATATTTAAATGTATTCTTGTTATAGCTTATTCGTATTGTATGAACTGTGTAGTAGTTATGTGTCGTCTTCTTATTTTAAAGCTTATTTGCCATCTTTGTGATGATTTTATGTTGTCTTACCTCTTTATTGTATGTGTCTATTGTCTATTTATTTTTATGCGGTAAAGAGTTTTAAGAGGAAGAAGAGGAACAACCTCTTGAGATCGTGTACCACGAGGAAGAGGGAGATCGGCGATTGACCGACGATCGGAATTTACGAGCAAGAACCATCCGATCATCCATACCCTCTGGATTGATTGTGTGGGGGATGGCGGCCGCCATTTTTTTGGGATTCGTAGAGCCGGTATTCCATGGAGGTGATCACGCTTGGCATTTACGAGGAGATCG
This sequence comes from Ormosia emarginata, assembly GCA_029884605.1. Classification (NCBI taxonomy): domain Eukaryota; kingdom Viridiplantae; phylum Streptophyta; class Magnoliopsida; order Fabales; family Fabaceae; genus Ormosia; species Ormosia emarginata. Next base: position 44,215,740 of record JAQQTP010000077.1, on the reverse strand, counting down.
TGCTTCGTTACCTATGCCGGACGTATGGTTGGTGCTCCTGTGATTCTACGTCATCGGTTTGATGGAGATCCGATTTCGACGACGACGCTTTTACGCACTTAGAGTTACCCTTATCCATTAGGCGTTATTGGGGTCTTGAGAACCCCGAGCCTAGTGAGATAAGCATCGTGTCGATGTGGCGATCCCGTTATCGCCGTGTGTCGAGACATCGTATTTATCTCCGATGATCATTTTCACACCGAGAGTGATCCATCGTATCTAGGAGTAGATAATCATGATGTTTTTTTTTTTATATTATATCCGGGATATACGTCGGTAGTATGTACGTATATATTAACTCTTTTATTGCTTTCTTTCTTGTGTTTTTGTTTAAATAGTTGTAGTCTTAGTTGTAAATTATATGTAAGAAAAGAAGAAGAGGTTTATAACTTAACCATATGTATATTATTAGTGATGATGTTTTTTTTTATTTCGTATTTTTCGTATTATCTTTTTATTACATACTTCAGTCTATCAGGAATTATTTTACAACCCGTAATAATTTTAACAAATATTCCACAACTTGGGTAGATTTTATTTCTATTTATTTTATTTTCTTTTATGTGTGACATCCTCAAAAGGGGTGTTACACTGCACGGACCCATGTCCGTAGAGGGTCGAGGCATCCTGGATATCTATCACTTGAAGTTTCATCTGAGATTGATCCTTTAGAGGGTTAGATATTTATGATGTGTACTTGGGCACGTCTGCGTTTATATATTTTAACTTTTACTGTTTTGTTTACTGTTTTAGTTTAAATATGGATAGTTGTAAATTATTTGTATAACTTATAACTAGAACCATATGTATATTATGTGTGATGTTAGTTTGTTTATTTTGTGTTTCAGCATTATTTTATTTAATACTATTCTGTTTAATAAGAAGAATTTTTACAACCCGTAATATTATGTTACAAATGTTTTACAACTTGAGTAGATTTTATTTATCTTTTTGTTATTTTATTTATAAATGTGACATCCCCACAAAGGTGTTACACATATACTTTTCTCTTTATCATAAAGAACTTATAGATGTCCAGAAAGCTAGATATGCATCAACTTCAGAAAATAAAGAGAAAGGGAAGAGAAGCAATACATTCAAGATTTATACTAGTTCAACCAAACACTTGTGTAAATGGCTGTTAACCTTTGAATATTTGTTTTAATGATAACAAATATGAAAATGTTGCAAGATCAAGTCAAAGATCTTCAAGAATAGCTTTAGGACTTAGATCATTGTGTAAAGGTGTAAAGAGGTTCACACTAAAGCTCTTAAATTGTTTTTCAAAGAACCAAAATAACACACTTATTTTAAAGGCTTCAAAATGGTTTTTGGTTTCTTAAGAAAAAGCAACCAAGTGCCCAAAAGGTTGTTAGAACATTTGGAATCAATTGACAAGTTTTTAAAGTTGTTTAAAATGTTTTTCAGAAGGGTTTATTTGAATAAATGATCCCTTATTCAAATAACCAAAGTCAGAAAAGCCAAGAATTCCATCTGATCAAGCTTTATTTGAATAAAGCCTTGCTTTGTTGGGAATCATAGATACATCACGCAGCAGAAAACAAAATTCCCACTAAGGATCCATGTGAAAAAGCCATAATCCAAGTTTTTAAAATTGTTTACCTCTTGAAGCGTGATCAAAACAAGTGGCGTGAATCACTAATACCATAATAGCAACAATGTCTCTGCGGTATCCATATGAACAGACTCATGAATGTCCAAAATCCATAAATAAGAGTCACGCTTCTCTCACACAGTGCTAGCTGCTAAGAGAAAAGAAGAAACCTGTCACTCTCTCACTCATTATTTCTATCAAATGCGGCCAAGGTTTGTAATGCATGCCTTGACAGCCCCTTAACAGTGCTAGTTATAATAGTTGACTGCTTTAAGTGAGTGTGAGCAGTACCAAGGTAAGTTGTGCAACCCTAGACTCATCTGTTATGAGTCCGGCCCACAATTGAATCCAAGTTCAACTTAGATCCTAATTACTCCAATTTAGTCTGCTCTATGTGTACGACCCTACAGGTTCTCACAACGTTTGCTGTAATATTAAAATTCTATTTTAATATTACAACAGTGAACGGTATCTAACAACACATCACTGCCTCCCAAGTAATGAGAATATCAGGGTTTTGACATAAGCTTTCCGTGACCAATGTTACCATGTAGTTTAGTCCCCTTGTCTAGGTATCTAGATTGAACACAAGGCATAGAATGCGTCACCCTTGTATAGTTCAATCATTCGTTTCCTGATAGCCGAGTCGACTTAATAACAACAAATGAGATCAATATATCATATCGACTCATTTGAGCATGGCCATGCATTTCGCAGTCTCACTCAATCAGGGGCCCCGAATATATCGCTTATGCTATGTAGGAGGGACAAATCCCATCTAGGTCACTCACATCCCTCTGCATGATTCGCGGTATATCCAATAACTAACTTTATAATCACCTTGTTACAGATGACATTTGACGGCATTAAAACACACAACTCCTCATGTAGGAAGCGTAGTGATTTCTGGTCAAACGACCACATACACCATTGTCACTATGAGAATCGCTTATGACAGTCACGTAACGATCCATGTAGCGTTCTCATGGCAGCTCTGCCCAGTACATTATTACTCTAATATGTACCCAAGTGAAGACTTGATATCTTATATCCATGACTCGTGAGATGTGGTCATCAGTCTACGCACATACTAGTCTTAATGCATTATTGTTGTCCTAATTAACAATAATACTTGACCAGGGACATTTAAAAATAGTATTTTATCCAATAGGATCTCATGATTAAGTCATCCACTTAATGTCGTACGACATCAAACTTACTATTCTAAAGACTATATTATGTTTATCAAAAAAAGAACATAATAAATGAAATACCTTGTATATTAAAAAAAAACATAATACAATATATATCAACACAGACAAAATGTATCGTCCTTTAGGGCATACACCAATAATCTCCCACTTATACTAGAGCCAATCAGGCATATGTCTAATGCCTAAAGACCTAGTGTGACCCTCATACTTCTGCTATGCAAGATGCTTCGTTAGTGGATCAGCAATGTTATCATTTGTTGGTACTTTGTATATCTTCACATCTCCTCTATCGATGATCTCTCCAATGAGATGGAAGCGCCTAAGTATATGTTTGATCGCTGGTGAGATATAGGCCTCTTAGCTTGTGCAATGGCTCCATTATTATCACAATAGAGGTCCACTAGGTCCACAACGCTAGGAATAACGCCAAGTTCAAAAATGAACTTCCTAATCCAAACGACCTTCTTTGCTGCATTGGAGGTAGCAATATACTCAGCCTCTGTGGTAAAATCAGTGATTGTCTCCTGCTTTGAACTCTTCCAGCTCACAGCCCCACTATTCAGGCAAAAAACATAACCCGATTGCGATCTAGAGTCGTCCTTATCGGTTTGGAAGCTAGCATCAATGTAACCCTTTACAACTAGCTCCTCCTCGGCTCTATATACCAAGAACAAATCCTTAGTCATTCTTAAGTACTTAAGGATGTTCTTGACAGCAGTCCAGTGACTCTCACCGGGATTAGCTTGGTACCTGCTCATCATGCTCAAAGTATACGAGATATCTGGTCGAGCAAATAACATGCCATACATAATAGATCCAATTGCAGATGCATATGGAATCTTACTCATGCGATCCCTCTCATCCTGGGTGGTGGGGGATTGAGCCTTAGATAAGCTTACACCATGCGACATAGGCAAGAGTACTTTCTTAGATTCATGCATGTTAAATAGTTTTAACACTTTGTCTATGTATGTACTCTGACTTAGGCTAACCAGTCTCTGTGATCTATCTCTATAGATCCTAATACCTAACACATAGGTGGCTTCGCCCAAGTCCTTCATAGAAAAGTACTTTCCTAACTAAGTATTTACAGACTGTAGGGTAAGGATGTCATTTTCGATGAGTAGTATGTCATCTACATACAACACCAAAAAGATAAATGTGCTCCCACTAACCTTCTTGTATACACAAGATTCTTCTTCATTCTTGATGAAACCAAACTATTTTATTGTATCATCAAAATGAAGATTCTAACTTCTAGAAGCTTGCTTCAATCCATAAATAGATCACTGCAACTTGTACACCTTTCCAGCATCCTTTGGAGTGGCAAAACCCTTAGGTTGTGTCATGTACACATCCTTAAGAAGATTTCCATTAAGGAAAGTAGTTTTGACATCAATTTGCCAGATTTCATAATCATGGTATGCTGCAATAGAAAGTAAGATCTGAACGGATTTAAGCATCATAACTGGAGAAAAAGTCTCATCATAGTCTACACCATGAATTTGCTTGAAATATTCAGCCACCAATCGTGCATTAAAGGTATGCACATTACCATCCATGTCATTTTTCTTCTTGAAAATCCACTTGCACCTAATGGGTTTTACCCCTTCAAGTGGGTCAACCAAGGTCCATACTTGGTTGGCATACATGGATTCCATTTCAAATCTCATGGCCTCAAGCCATTTCTTAGATTTTGGGCCAATAATGGCTTCTTGGTAAGTCACAAGCTTATCTTGATCCATGAGCAATATGTCACCTTGTTCGGTTATGAAAAATCCATATCTCTCTGGTTGATGACGTATCCTATTAGACCTATACAGGTCTTGTGCTACTAGAGCAGGTTTTTGTTCCACAACACTTTGTGGATGCTGCTCTATTTCCACCATTGGTTCGTTGCTACTCTGTGAGCCTTGAAATTCTTGAAGTTCTACTTTTCTCCTATTGATTCCTTTGGAGATAAACTCCTTTTCTAGGAATAAAGCAGTCCGTGCGACAAACACTTTGCCCTCTGTAAGATTATAGAAATAGTATCCTTTGTTTTCCTTGAGATACCCCACAAAGAAGCATTTATCTGATTTGGGCCCAAGCTTATCAAAAACTTGACGTTTGACATAAGCTTCACAACCCCAAATCTTCATGAAAGACATATTGGGTCGTCTCCCAGTCTATATCTCATATGGTATCTTTTGAACTCTTTTTAGATGGAACATGGTTAAGTGTGAAAGTTGTTGTTAACGGAGTATGTCCCTAGAAAGAGCTTGGAAGGTCTACATGACTCATCATGGATTGGACCATGTCCAACAAGGTCCGGTTCCTCTTTTCAAAGACATCATTCCATTGTGGTGTTCTTCGAGGAGTGAGTTGAGATATTATCCCACACTCTTTCAGATGATCATCAAATTGTTAACTCAAGTATTCACCACCTCGATCTGATCGAAAGACTTTAATACTCTTGCCGAGTTAGTTTTGTACTTCATTCTTGAACTCCTTGAACTTTTTAAAGGATTCTGATTTGTGCTTCATAAGGTATACAAATCCATATCTACTGAAATTATCAGTAAATGTAATGAAGTACTGAAAATCGCCTCTAGCCAGTGTTTAGGGGTCCACATACATCACTATGTATAAGGCCCAAAAGATCACTAGCCCTTTCACCTTGTCCAGTGAATAGGGCCTTTGTCGTCTTCCCCAATAAACAAGATTCACATATCTCATATGATTCGAAATCAAATGAGTCCAAGAATCCATCTTTATAGAGTTTGGAGATGCGTTTCTCATTTATATGGCCCCAAACCACAATGCCAGAGATAAGTTAGGTTCATATCGTTTGATTTAAACCTCTTTGTATTTATGTTATAGATGGGCGTTTTGAGATCAAGGACATAAAGTCCATTACTCAATTGTGCACTACCATAAAAAATATCATTCAAATAAATGGAACAATATTTGTCCTTTATAATAAAAGTAAAGCCTTTCTTGTCCAAACAAGACAAAAATGATATTCCTGCTTATAACAGGTACAAAATAGCAATTCTCTAACTCTATTACAAGCCCAGTAGGCAAAGATAAAAGATAAGTCTCTACAGCTAATGCAGCAACCTTTGGTCCATTTCTAAATCGTAGGTCAACTTCACCCTTAGTCAACGGTCTATTGTTCTTTAGATCCTGCACATTTACACAAATATGAGATCCACATCCAATATCTAATACCCATGATGCAAAAGTAGATAAATTGACTTCTATAGCAAAAATACCTGAAGTGGAAGTCTCACTTCCCTTCTTCTTCTTAAGTTCCTCCAGGTACTTGGCACAGTTCTTCTTCCAATGTCCGGTCTGACCACAGTGGAAACACGTACCTTCCTTAGCCACTCCACCCACCGATTGTAATTGGCTAGCTATCATGGATAATGATTTTGATGATAACAAACATGAAGATGATGAGAAGACCAAGTCCAAGATCTTCAAAGAATAGTTTAGGACTTAGGATCTTTGTAAGGAGTCTTTTGGATATCTCATTGGTTAAATTTAAAAGATCTAAAAATCTATTCCTTAAAATCAAACTAAGGTTTTCAAAGTGGTTTTGAGAGATCAAAGGTTTTAGAGATTGGAAATAGTTTTTCAAAGCAATTACAATTGGTTTCTTAACTGTTTTTAACTGAGGTATTCGAATACCCCTCCATGGTATTCGAATAACATGCATCCTTTATATACGTTTCTGTTTTCCAAAACAAAGGTATTCGAATACCCTTCTTGGCATTCAAATATAGTGCTTCTTAAAAACTTGTTTTAAGTGACAGGTATTCGAATAGCCCTTGTGGTATTCGAATAACCTGATTTTAGAAAATACCTTTTAAACTGAGGTATTCAAATACCCTTAACTGATATTCGAATAACCCCCTTTGATCTGTTTTTAAAAATACCTTTTATCAGAGGTATTCGAATACCCCCTGATGGTATTCGAATAACCCACGAGATTCTGTTCTGGTTTTTGAAAATGGCAGCCAACGTTTTGGCATTTAATATTGTTTTAATGGCACCCAACGGCTTTTTTCTTCATTGCTCTATAAATAGAGACCTTGGGTCTCTTCTGAAGGTTGCCCAACCACTTGAATTATTTTTGCTTGTGCCAAAAACGTGATTTACTATTTTTCTCATATTTTATGTGCTCTTTTCACCAAAACTTTGAGATATCCTTAGAGAGTTTTATAGTGCTTCAACTTGTGATATTTACTCTTTGTGAGAGTTTATTTTTCATCTATTCTCTGCTGTATTTCTGAGAGGGTGAGGTATCCCTTGAAGGCTTTTGTAAAAGGGTGAGGTATCCCTTAGTGAAATTGTGAAGGTGAGGTATCCCTCAGTAAAAGGGTGAAGTATCCCTTGTTGTAAAGAAGGTGAGGTATCCTTCATAGGAGGTGAGGTATTCCTCTAGTATATATGGTGAGGTATCCCTATTGTGTAAAGGTTGCAAGCACCTGTTTTAAGCTTGTTTTGAATAGTAAAAAATCTCGAACTGTGTTTCGGGAACTGGACGTAGGCCACAAGTGGTTGGTGGTCGAACCAGGATAAATATCGTGCCTGCTTTTCTTCTCTTTATCTCTTTATTTATTGCAATTTATTTATCATTGTGTAATTGTTTATTTACTATTCTTAAGGCATTTTATCATCTTTATATATATTCATTATATTGCTTCAAGAAATTTGTATTAAAAAGGGTTTGCAAAAAAGTTTTTTAATTACTCAATTCACCCCCCTCTTGAGTACTGAAGCCACTTGGGTAACAAGTGGTATCAGAGCTAGACTCTTGTATAAAGAGCTTAGCCGCTTCAAGAGTACATGGCTTCATCAAATGGTTTTTCAGAAGCAACTTCCATAAATCGACCACCCTTTTTCAATGGGGATGGTTATGCATATTGGAAGGAAAGAATGAAAATCTTTATCGAGGCTATTGATCTAGATGTGTGGGATGCTGTCAAAAATGGCGCATTTATACCTACACGAGTTGTTGATGGTGTAAAAACCGAGACACCTAGAAATGATTGGTCTAAAGATGATAAAAGAAAAGTTCAATATAACTTGATAGCCAAAAACATCATTACCACTGCTTTGGGGTATGATGAATTTTTCAGAATTTCAAATTGTAAAACTGCTAAAGAAATGTGGGACACTTTACAAGTTACCCATGAGGGTACTAGTGAAGTAAAGAGATCGAGAATAAATTCTCTTACTCGAGAATATGAATTATTTAGAATGAACCATGCTGAAAGCATTCAGGAAATGCAAAAGAGGTTCACCCACATAATAAATCATCTTGCATCATTAGGAAAGAATTTTTCTAACGAAGATTTAATTAACAAAGTGTTGAGATGTTTAAGCAGGATTTGGCAACCAAAGGTAACAGCAATTTCAGAATCAAGGGACTTGACAACCATGTCCTTAGCTACCCTATTTGGCAAACTTCAAGAGCACGAATTAGAACTCAACAGGCTTGACCAAAGTGAGGAACACGATAAGAAAAATAAAGGGATTGCACTTAAAGCCACCACCTCCACTATCAATAATGAAGAAGAAGACGATGGAGATGACATGGACAACATTGAGTTAAATGAAGAAAACCTCAGTCTTCTAGTGAAGAAATTTGGAAGGTTTCTCAAAAAGAAAGGAACTCAAAGAAGACCGCCTATTTCCCCAAAGAAATTTGAAAAGAAGCCCTCAAAGGAAAGAAAAGTAAGAAGAGCCTACATAGCTTGGGATGACAACGACATAGACTCATCTGACAGTTCAAATTGTGAAGAAGCCCATCTATGTTTTATGGCCAAAGGAGAAGAAGAAGAAGAAAGCGACAATGAGGTAATTTCTAACTTTGACTTATCTCCCTCTTATGATGAATTACAAGATGCCTTCGAAGAATTGCATGACGAATCAATAAGGCTCACAAAAATAATTTTTTCATCGAAGAAAACTATTTCTTCTTTAGAAAATCAAATTCTCATTTTAAATAAAGAAATTAAAGAATTAAAAATTGAAAATGAGACATTAGGATTAATTGATGCATGCACATCTCATTCTTCACATGCTTCTACTTCTTCATCTTGTTCTTCATGTCATATGCTTGAAAAAGAAATTGAAGATTTAAAGAACACCCTTGCAAAATTCACCTGTGGAAAAGATAATTTAAATATAATATTAGGAAAACAAAGGGTTGTTTTTGAAAAAGTCGAGATAGGATATAGCCCGAAAAATCAACAAAAATTTTATAAAAATTTCTTTGTTAATTCTAACATTTCATGTAGCCCATTTATTAAATGTTTCTATTGTGGGAAGAAGGGTCATGGTGCATCAACATGCAATGCAAAGAAAAACATTAATACAAAAATTGGAACTAAAATGGTATAGGTTCCCAAAGGTACTATTCTCAAAACTGACATTCAAGGACTCAAGAAAATTTGGGTACCAAAAGCCACAAATTGAAATGTGTTGTAGGTGCGCTTGAAGGCCAAGAGCTGACTTTGGCATTTTGAAAGTAGTTGCTGCAAGCACAAGACTAGAAATATTCCAAGCTCTCCTCCTTGTCTCTATCAAGCTTGGACTTGCATTTTTTTAAGTGTTTCCAGTAAGTTTTCCTCTCTAATAATGCACTTTTGAACGTGTTAATTTATTTTTCTGATAACGTTATTCGAATACCTCCCTATGGTATTCGAATACCATTGCATCTGTACGTGAAAATCTATGTTTATTCTGATAGGTCTATTCAAATACCATCATAAGGTATTCGAATACCATACATCAGTACAGCGTTCTTATGGTTTTATAAGTTCGTGTATTCGAATAACTAAACATATATTCGAATAACCAGAGACTCATCTTTATTAGTATTTGTCACTTACCTCTGGAGTATTCGAATACTCTATAAGGCATTCGAATACTTGCTCTTTCTGAAGTTTATAAATTTGTGGTGGGTATTCGAATACATTAAGAGGTATTCGAATACCACATGGCTGAAAGCCAAATTTACAGCACGATCTCTGTTCTGTTTCTATTCTTTTTTATGCAAATGCAATGTAAAAATATTTGACTCTTTGGATGACATGCTTTTGATGAAATATATCTTACTTCTTTTGAGCCTAAATGAAAATTACATGATGTTCTTAAATGCATATTTCTTAGCTTGTTCTTGCACCTTCTTTTTCTCAAGAATATGTTGCATATTTAAATTCTTTGTAATACAAATGCTGAATGTAATTAGCTACTATTTTAATAAATATATGAACAAGTACAACAAGTGGTATCAAACAAAGTGGTATGAACGTAATAACAAATAGTAACAAATGGTAACAAACAAGTGGTTAATTGGCCAAATTAATCAATGAAATATCTTTTGCCCTTGTGAACTCATTTGTTATTTTGCTTTATTATTTTGAATGATTATTTGCTTATGAGTTTGCTAACCTCTATGGATCCAAAAATTAATGGATACCAAAGAAAATGCTTTGAATTGTTTTTGTAGGGTTATAACTACCTCAAGTACACATTTAAATTGAAAAAGTTTATTCAACTTGAGGGAAATGAATGAAGAGGACATGAAGGGACTTTCTTCAAGTACATTGAAATGGAAAAGTCAATGGAAGAAAAGCTCAAGACTATCTTAAATGCCTAAATATTCTTTCTTACATGAGTAGCATGCTTAGCATTGACAAAAGTGCTAAATTGGATATTATCTTGCTAATGTTGTCATTGCATATAGGGTAAATAATGTTAATTCTATACAATGCTCTGATCCCTATAGCATATTTCATCAAGATAAAATATTTAATATCTATGATTCTCTTGATATATGGCAGATTCATAAGAAATTGTCAACAAGTAGTTATATTTGATAACAAGTGGTAAATGTTTTACATTTTGATAATAAGTGGTATCAAATATAAGTAATTCTCGTGGTAAATGTAATGATTGTTTTGATGATAATACAATGTAATTAGTTGTTCTATGAATGAATATATCTTTGCTCATGTGCTAAATATTGTGCTTATATTGCTAAATTTATAAAATTAAACTCTGTTGCTATTCTTGTATGCTATGAATGAACATATCTTGTTGGACTGGAATATACTCTGTTTATCCTTATGCTTTATTTTGCCCCATCTTTTTGATCATGACAACAGGGGGAGAAAAAGCTTGAATTCCTTGTTTGAGAAAAGTCAAGGGGAGAAAAAGTAAAAGTTCGGTAAGACAAAAATGGAAATTGGATTCCAAAAGTAAGGGGGAACTACTGTGCACATCTCTGATATAAATCACTTCTTATGAAAAAGAGGGGGAGTAAGTATCTCTAAACAACTTTGTAAATTCCAATTTATATGAACTGATGCTTTTCTCAATGATAGTTTATCATCATCAAAAAGGGGGAGAATGTAATTGGCTAGCTATCATGGATAATGGTTTTGATGATAACAAACATGAAGATGATGAGAAGACCAAGTCTAAGATCTTCAAAGAATAGTTTAGGACTTAGGATCTTTGTAAGGAGCCTTTTGGATATCTCATTGGTTAAATTTAAAAGATCTAAAAATCTGTTCCTTAAAATCAAACTAAGGTTTTCAAAGTGGTTTTGAAAGATCAAAGGTTTTAGAGATTGGAAATGGTTTTTCGAAGCAATTACAATTGGTTTCTTAACTGTTTTTAACTGAGGTATTCGAATACCCCTCCATGGTATTACCAAGTGGCCTCAATACTCAAGAGGGGGGTGAATTGAGTATGTAAAATATTTTTGTAAATCTTTCGCAAAACGTTTGATTGACAATTTTCATTGAAACTATTGGATGATTGAGGTGAATGGATAAATGAGATTGAATACTTCACTCATAAATAAACAACCCAAGATAGAAAGAATTCAAGCAAAGCAAGATATCAAACTCAACTCTAGCATATATAATTAAAGCACAAAGTAAAGAGATAGAGTTGAGAGGAACAAACACAAGATTTATCCTGGTTCAGCCACCAATCCACTTGTGACCTACGTCCAGTCCTCAAGCAAACCACTCGAGATTTTCCACTAAACTTCAAGCTTGAACGGGTGCTTGAAAACCTTTACACAAAAGAGCACTCAACTCCTTGGGATGCCTCACCCTTGAGCTTGAGCCTCAAACTAGGGATACCTCACCCTTTTCACTAGAGGGATACCTCACCCTCTTTACAACCTTTGAAGGATGCCTCACCTTCAACAAGGGATACCTCTCACCCTTTACAAACTTTGAGAGATACCTCACTCTCTTTTCTCTAGAGGGATACCTCACCCTTTACAAAGAATCAAAGTGTTTATAAAATGAAAACTCTCACAAGAGTAGATGATACAAATTGAAGCCCTATAATGCTCTTCAAGAATATCTCAACAATATATACAAAAATAGAGCAAAAGAGATTTTAATGATGATTCTCGGATTAAAGCAATTGATAGATGTTTCTCAAGTGTTGTTCAGTCACAAATGATGCCCCAAGATGAGTATTTATAAGTTATTGGAACAAAAGAGCGTTGGGGCTTTAATGGGCAACATTAAAAGCCAAATAATATAGTCGTTGGGCTTGTCGGAATCTTTGTGTAATCGATTACAAGGTTACGTAATCGATTACATGACAGTTAGAACGTGTTCTTGGCTTTATGGGTTTGTGGTAATTGATTACAAGACTTGTGTAATCGATTACACGCCCTCTGACTTTCTAGTAATCGATTACAATATTGATGTAATCGATTACATGGCCCTTTGAACGTGTTCTTGGATTTACAGAACATGGTAATCGATTACATGGATGTTTGTAATCGATTACAAGTCCTCTCGACTTCTTTGTGTAATCGATTACCAAGAGTGTGTAATCGATTACTTTCCACTTTGAACACATTTTTCAATCCCAATTAAGTCTCTAGGCCATTTTTATCATTTGGGTACTTGGACAAAACAAGATTTACAAATGTTTACCATAATCCAAGATTGAAATCAACATTTCTTTAAAATATGAACTTTGAAAACAAGTTGATTTATGAGATCTTTGAAAAATCATTTGAATATAATTGAGATACCTTGAGAGCATTTCACATTGATGTTCTAAGACCTATATCTAATATACCTCTTTTGATCTTGGTCTTCTTCTCTTGGTCTTGATCTTTTCTTTTGATCTTGAACTTTTCTTTTGATCTTGGTCTTTTTTTTTTATCTTGGTCTTTTCTTTTGATCTTGGTCTTCTTCTCTTGGCTTTGTTATCATCAAAAACTTATTTGATATGTTTCATGACATAAGCATTCACATTCTCCTCTTTTTTGATGATGACAAAATAAACATTGAAAATAGAGAAATATTTGTATATTATTCATCAGAGATTTAAGCGCAATTCTCCCCCATAATGTATGCATGAGATAGGATAAATGATTTTCATGTAAAAGTGCAAAGCTCCCCCGTACACATGCAACATATTTCACTAATCTCTCCCCCGTTGGCATTATCAAAAACAACATAAGCATTCATATTATATAATCATTTTAGCCCAACATGATCAATATCAGAGTATAAACGGTTTAGCACAACAATATGTGACACTAATGACAAAAGCATATGAAAATGAGATCTTGGGTAGTATTTATCACTTATGCCAATAGAATTTAGAGACAAATACGAGAGCAGATGGGGTTAGATAAAGATTAAGCATAAGGAAAGCATCATGAAAAGGCTTGATGGCAGATAAAAAAGGTATAACCCATGAATTTTTGCCTTTTAAAACCCTGTGTAATCGATTACAATGTCTGTGTAATCGATTACGCATGTTCTGGATTCCTGGTAATCGATTACGTATGTGATGTAATCGATTACATGCCTTCTGGAATTGTTGTAATCGATTACATTGGAGGTGTAATCGATTACCTGCTTTCTGACTTGGCTTGGAACGCTTGGCAGAGCCTTTGTAATCGATTACAAAGGTGTTGTAATCGATTACCAGTTCACTAAAACTCAGATTTTGCATTTTAAACAGAAAAAGATCAATTTTAAACCTTTCAAATTTGTTCCAAAGCAATTTCAAATATCATGTAGGCATATAATCCAGATAGATTGTGATCTAAAACATATGATCATGCGAAAATGCTACTTTTACTAAGAATTACACCCTTTTGATGGATTGGTGAAGTTTTTGAGCTTTTTGAGGGTTTTTGTCATGATGTAGTACTTGCAAAATAACTTAAGGGGAATCTCCAACGCTCAAGTCAGTATTGGATTCAAATATGATCAAGAACCATCATGATATGCAGCAAAAATGTCATGATTATACAGCAAGGTAGCATGTTATGCATCACAATAGCACATTATGCAGCAAAAGAAATAGATTATGCATTTAAAATCATGCATTGTGCAAAAAAGGTGCATTTTATGCAGCAATTAAGTTCATTATTCAGCAGAAATGAGATTATGCGGAAGATTGTGACTTTGTGCCATACAAGTGACAAGTTATGCATCATTTGCAGAAAATCACAGATTATACAGCATATGACACATTATGCAGAAAATTATGCATCAAAATTGTGTTACAAGAGTTTAGATGCATGATTGATCCAATATGCCAAGTTCAAAGATGTTTTATATCAAATATGCTATTTCAAACAAGAAATGAACTTATCAAGCATATTATTGCATATAAAGATATTTTCATGATATAAAACTTAGAGAAATACAATTTTAAAACAAGTTAAGGCATAGAATAGATCTCCACTTATCCAAAGATTGCAAGTCCAAGCTTCTTGGAGACGAGGAAGAGAACTTGGAGTAATTTCTGATCTTGTGCTTGCTTCGGCCACTATTGAGATTCCAAAGTCCATTCTTTGGCCTTCAAGCATACCTACAACACACTTCAATTTTTGACCTTTGGTACCCAGATTCTCTTGGGTCCTTGTGTGTTAGTGTTAGGCAAGGTGCCCTTAGGGATCCAAACCATTTTAGTTCCAATCTTGTTATTGATATTCTTCCTTACATTACAAGTTGATGCACTATGTCCTTTCTTGCCACAATGAAAACATTTTATAAAAGGACTTGTTAATGAACTTGAGGGAACAAAGAAATTCTTGTAAAGTTTTTGTTAATTTTTGGGATTGTACCCTAAGCCAGCCTTTTGAAACACACATTTTTGATTCCCAAGTAATATGTTCAAATTATCTCTTCCAAGGGTAAATTTTGAAAGAGTATTTTTCAAATCTTCAATTTCCTTTTCAAAAGTTTTACATGATGAGCAAGAAAAGGATGTAGATGCATTATCAAGTAAAGAACATGTTAAGCATGAGGAATTTGCATCAATGAGTCCAAGAGTTTCATTTTCAATTTTAAGTTCCTCAATTTCTTTGTTTAAAATAGAGATTTTGTTTTCAAAAAAGGAAATTGTTTTCTTGGATGATGAAACAAGTTTTGCAAGTCTCATAGATTCATTATGCAATTCTTCAAATGCATCTTGCAATTCATCATAGGAAGGAGAAGAATTTGATTCATAATTTGAGGATGTTACCTCTATGTCATCTTCATCTTCCTCTTCTCCTCTAGCCATGAAACATAGATTGGCTTCCTCATTGTCCGAACTATCGGTTGAATCCATGTCATTATCATCTCATGCAATGTATGCTCTTCTTTCTTTCTTTTCCCTTGAGTACCTCTTCTCATACTTCTCCACTTTCCTTTGATAGATTGGGCACTCCATCTTCATGTGACCCAATTCTCCACATTCATAGCATTTAGGAGTGGTTGAGGTTCGTTTCCCTCAAAAGGAGGTCTTCTTTGAGCTCCATTCTTTTTGAGAAATCTGCCAAATCTCTTAACAAGGAGGCTGGAGTTTTCTTCATTCATCTCAAGATTATCAATACCGTCTTCATCATCTTCATCCTCATTATAAATTGTTGAGGAGGTGGCCTTGAGAGCAATTCCCTTTTTCTTCTTATCTTGCTCCTCATTTTGACTTAATCGGTTTAGTTCCAACTCATGTTCTTGAAGCTTTCCAAAGAGAGTGACTAAGGTCATAGTTGCTAGTTTTCTTGATTCTGAAATAGCTGTCACTTTAGGTTGCCAATCCCTGCTTAAACATCTCAACACTTTGTTAATAAGATCTTCATTAGGAAAAATCTTTCCCAATGAAGCAAGATGATTTATGATATGTGTGAAACGTTTTTGCATTTCTTGAATGCTTTCACCTTGGTTCATTGTAAAAAGTTCATACTCATGAGTGAGAGTATTTATCCTTGATCTTTTCACTTCACTAGTACCTTCATGAGTTACTTGTAAGGTGTCCCACATTTCTTGGGCAGATTTACAATTTGAAACTCTAAAAAACTCATCATACCCCAAAGCAGTGGTAATGATGTTTTTGGCTCTCAAATTATATTGGACCTTCTTTTTATCATCATCCGTCCATTCACTTCTTAGTGTATTAATTCTTACACCATTTACAACTTGTGTGGGTACAAAGGGACCATTTTCAACAGCATCCCACACATCCAAGTCAATAGCTTCAATAAAAATTTTCATTCTTTCTTTCCAATAAGCATACCCATCCCCATTGAAAAAGGGAGGTCTATAAAGAGAAAAACTTTCATAAAAATCATTTGAAGAGGCCATCACTTTCTCTTGAAGCTGCTAAGCTCTTTACACAAGAGCCTAGCTCTGATACCACTTGTTACCAAGTGGCCTCAATACTCAAGAGGGGGGTGAATTGAGTATGTAAAATATTTTTGTAAATCTTTCGCAAAACGTTTGATTGACAATTTTCGTTGAAGCTATTGGATGATTGAGGTGAATGGATAAATGAGATTGAATACTTCACTCATAAATAAACAACCCAAGCTAGAAAGAATTCAAGCAAAATAAGATATCAAACTCAACTCAAGCATATATAATTAAAGCACAAAGTAAAGAGATAGAGTTGAGAGGAACAAACACAAGATTTATCCTGGTTCAGCCACCAATCCACTTGTGACCTACGTCCAGTCCTCAAGCAAACCACTCGAGATTTTCCACTAAACTTCAAGCTTGAACGGGTGCTTGAAAACCTTTACACAAAAGAGCACTCAACTCCTTGGGATGCCTCACCCTTGAGCTTGAGCCTCAAACCAGGGATACCTCACCCTTTTCACTAGAGGGATACCTCGCCTCTTTACAACCTTTGAAGGATGCCTCACCTTCAACAAGGATACCTCACCCTTTACAAACTTTGAGAGATACCTCACTCTCTTTTCTCTAGAGGGATACCTCACCCCCTTTACAAAGAATCAAAATGTTTATAAAATGAAAACTCTCACAAGAGTAGATGATACAAATTGAAGCCCTATAATGCTCTTCAAGAATATCTCAACAATATATACAAAAACAGAGCAAAGGAGATTTTAATGATGATTCTCGGATTAAAGCAATTGATAGATGTTTCTCAAGTGTTGTTCAGTCACAAATGATGCCCCAAGATGAGTATTTATAAGTTATTGGAACAAAAGAGCCGTTGGGGGCTTTAATGGGCAACATTAAAAGCCAAATAATATAGCCGCTGGGCTTGTCAGAATGCTGATAATCGATTACATGACAGTTAGAACGTGTTCTTGGCTTTCTGGGTTTGTGGTAATCGATTACAAGACTTGTGTAATCGATTACACGCCCTCTGACTTTCTAGTAATCGATTACAATATTGATGTAATCGATTACATGGCCCTTTGAACGTGTTCTTGATTGGAAACATGGTAATCGATTACATGGATGTCAGAATCGATTACAAGTCCTCTCGACTTCTTTGTAATCGATTACCAAGAGTGTGTAATCGATTACTTTCCACTTTGAACACATTTTTCAATCCCAATTAAGTCTCTAGGCCATTTTTATCATTTGGGTACTTGGACAAAACAAGATTTACAAATGTTTACCATAATCCAAGATTGAAATCAACATTTCTTTAAAATATGAACTTTGAAAACAAGTTGATTTATAAGATCTTTGAAAAATCATTTGAATATAATTGAGATACCTTGAGAGCATTTCACATTGATGTTCTAAGACCTATATCTAATATACCTCTTTTGATCTTAGTCTTCTTCTCTTGGTCTTGATCTTTTCTTTTGATCTTGAACTTTTCTTTTGATCTTGGTCTTTTC
Source organism: Ormosia emarginata (assembly GCA_029884605.1). Lineage (NCBI taxonomy): Eukaryota > Viridiplantae > Streptophyta > Magnoliopsida > Fabales > Fabaceae > Ormosia > Ormosia emarginata. Next base: position 44,197,724 of record JAQQTP010000077.1, on the reverse strand, counting down.
TTTTGATCTTGGTCTTCTTCTCTTGGCTTTGTTATCATCAAAAACTTATTTGATATGCTTTATGACATAAGCATTCACACATGGTATTCGAATAACATGCATCCTTTATATACGCTTCTATTTTCCAAAACAGAGGTATTCGAATACCCTTCATGGCATTCGAATACAGTGCTTCTTAAAAACATGTTTTAAGTGACAGGTATTCGAATAACCCTTGTGGTATTCGAATAACCTGATTTTAGAAAATATCTTTTAAACTGAGGTATTCAAATACCCTTAACTGGTATTCGAATAACCCCCCTTTGATCTATTTTTAAAAATACCTTTTATCAGAGGTATTCGAATACCCCCTGATGGTATTCGAATAACCCACGAGATTCTGTTCTGGTTTTTGAAAATGGCAGCCAACGTTTTGGCATTTAATATTGTTTTAATGGCACCCAACGGCTCTTTTCTTCATTGCTTTATAAATAGAGACCTTGGGTCTCTTCTGAAGGTTGCCCAACCACTTGAATTATTTTTGCTTGTGCCAAAAACGTGATTCACTATTTTTCTCATATTTTCTATGCTCTTTTTGCCAAAACTTTGAGATATCCTTAGAGAGTTCTATAGTGCTTCAACTTGTGATATTTACTCTTTGTGAGAGTTTATTTTTCATCTATTCTCTACTGTATTTCTGAGAGGGTGAGGTTTCCCTCGAAGGCTTTTATAAAAGGGCAAGGTATCCCTTAGTGAAATTGTGAGGGTGAGGTATCCCTCAGTAAAAGGGTGAGGTATCCCTTGTTGTAAAGAAGGTGAGGTATCCTTCATAGGGGGTGAGGCATCCCTCTAGTATATAGGGTGAGGTATCCCTGTTGTGTAAAGGTTGCAAGCACCTGTTTTAAGCTTGTTTTGAATAGTGAAAAATCTCAAACTGTGTTTTGGGGACTGGACGTAGGCCATAAGTGGTTGGTGGTCGAACCAGGATAAATATTGTGTCTGCTTTTCTTCTCTTTATCTCTTTATTTATTGCAATTTATTTATCATTTTTTAATTGTTTATTTACTGTTCTTATGGCATTTTATCATCTTTATATATATTCATTATATTGCTTCAAGAAATTTGTATTATAAAGGGTTTGCAAAAAAAGTTTTTTTAATTACTCAATTCACCCCCCTCTTGAGTATTGAAGTCAATTGGGTAACACCGATTTCAAGCCAGAAGTGATGGGCTTAGACTTATCCTTGCCCTTGCCATTCCACTTGTCCTTAGGCTTTTTCTGCTATTTCTTGCCCTTTTTCTTTTAGACCATCATTATGGTCTTTCCTTTGCCTTTGTTTATGTTCTACTCAGCAGTTATCAACATGCTCAGCAGCTATGTAGTGATTTGTCAATTTCATTCATGTTGTAGTTCATGACAAACTGACTAAAACTTTCCGGCAATGATTACAGGACTAAGTTAGTGGCCAACTCTTGGCCTAAAGGAAAACCAAGTCTCTCTAAGTTTTTAATGTACCCAATCATCTTGAGTACATGAGCACCAACAGGGCTTCCTTCTGTAACACCCCAATTTTTAGAAAATGTTCCAAATGTACTGTTTGCTGTTTTTCAAGTTTTTGTGTGAATGACCGTTGTGTCCCTATTTTACTGTTTCTCGATTTCTGTATGAAATACAAATACGTTTATACAAGCTCAAATTTTATTTGATCTTTTTACGTAATTTGTTTTGAGATGGTAAAATAAAAGTTTTTCTGAGCTACTGTTTTAATTTTTCTGATTGATATACAGATAATTAATACTGTCTGTAATTTTATTTGAACGTTTTGGTTGATTAGCTACGTTGTGAGAAAAAATGGGAAAATGGTCATTACGTCCTGAATGTGCTGTTTGTGCTGCTTTTGTTGTTTTTAATTGTTTTCTACTTGATTTAGTGTTCAATATTACTGTCTGTGATTTTATTTGGACTTTTTGTGCGATTTGCTCCTAAGAAAAATAATATTTTTCCTGGCGGTAGGAAACCTTGTTTTAATTATTCAGGTTGGGGGATCTTACTAAACCCAATTCTGAATGAGACGATTAGTAATCTTTTAATTTTTAGGATTTAACTGTCTAATAAAATAATTTTGTGTATTATTTTATTAGTCAGTATAATTAGATGACAGTGGACCCGAAAATGTTTTGCGGGACCCACATTTAGCTAATATAGTTAACTTAGTAGCTTAATTAAACATCATTAAGAGTGGAACATTCTTGAACATGGTGACTAAGCTAGATGACTAGGTCATTAGTGACTAAGCTAGATGACTAAGCTTCAACCAACCAATGAGAGCAAAGCTTGTTAATCAAGGCTTAATCTTAACCTTTGATGCATCCAAGGGCTTGGATGAAGCCAAATCCATGCACACCTTGCATGCCCATTGAATGCTACGGCCAAGGGAGTGTGGAAGACCATTCTTCACTTTTCTTTCATGCAAATTTCTCTCTTCTCTCTCATCCAAGAACCCTAATCACCATTGATGCTTTTCTTGTGAAGCATTCGGCCAAGCCAATACCTAGACCATCTAATCATCCAAAATTTCATCTAACCAAGTTTTCTAAACCTAAACACAATCCTAAGAACATCTCTAGTTGGGAGTTCTTGCTAAATCTTTCATTTGAAGCTTGAAAACCTACTTGGAAGATTGTACCAAGAAGGTGAAATTCCTAGTTTTTCTTTTCTAAATTCTTTTTCAAAGTTCTAAACCATGTTTTCTCCATGGTTTAAGCTCTCTTTCTATAGTTAGTAACTTGTAATTTTTGTTTAAGGTTGTTAGGTTCTTGAAGGAGGAAAACCGAAACTCTAGGAGGAGTGAAAGAATCCTTTTGTCTTCATTTAAGGTAAGAGGAAGACAAATCTTATCATCTATGGATGGTGGTAAGAAAATGGAGTGTGGTTTTGTGATTGTAGAATCCATAAGGATTCATTTGTGTGGTTGTTAGTAGTTTGTTAATATGGTTGTGTATTTGTTAATAGCTTTCCTATTTGTTGTTTGTAATAATTTGCATGTCTACAAGCTTTGATAATATTGCATGTGTTAGAATTGCATGATAATGTATAAGATGTGAATAACATGTCAAAGAATGCATGTGTGTTCCAAAGAACACTCCACAATGCCCACGGTTTCTAACCAAGAGGGGAACCAAAATGTTCTCTTAATGTTTTTAAAAGGTAATTTAATTAATCTAGGAGAATTAGCAAGATATCAAGTTGTTTAGATCATGACAAATGAATTTAGAAATCAAATAGCATAAATTTCTAAGTTTCGGCCAACATGCCAAACCAAGTATTCATGGTTTCTAAAATTAAATCCAAACCTTTTCTAAATATAAGGATGCAATATGTGTTAAAAAGAATTTTTCTAAAATGAGTTTTAAGGAAAAGAATCAATTAGAAATAAGTTTGAGAATTTAGAACTAATGATTTTGTGATTAGAAATGAAATACAATAACTTTTGAAAATTTCTAACATATAGCTCATGCTATCATTTTGAAGCATGTTAGTGGTTTTCACAAGGTTTAAGTTATACGGTTTCAAAATTTAATAAACAGAATTTTCTTACGGTAAAATTAGGAAACCATTAATATAATTTTCTAAGCAAAATACTGTCAATTTTTAGTAAAAACGGACAAATAAAATAGGAAAGATGTCCAAAAGACAGTATACGGTATGGAAAATATTTTACGTAGTTTAAACGTATTATTTATTATTTTTGTTTATATAAACAATAATTTTTTTAAGGTATTTGAATAACAAAACGATTTAAAAATCTTACGCGATTGAGAAAACGTATTAAAAATCCTACGCGATTTTGAAAACGAAAAAAAAAAAAAAATATTTACGCGATTTCAAAACATTTATAAAAATGACGAGATTGTGAAAACGCGATAAAATTTCTACGCGATTGACCGAAATAATATTTTTCCTGGATTTACTCAGTTTTTTCTCTTGTCGGGCTATGAGGTGAACCCGTACGAGGCTTTGAGACAAGATGGGACTTATCAGATATTTTTGCCATTGAGGGCATATATTTTTATACCTTGAGGGTATTCTGGTAATTTACCAATTTTTGGTGAATTTTGGTTGTTAAGTGAATCACATCGTGTTGTCGATGCGATAAACGTAGTGTGGTTCATTGTTCTAATGAACTTGGAGACGTTAGTGTACGGGATTCCATATATGAACAGTTGGTAGCTCCGCTGGGCCGTGGTAACCGATAGCACACTAATGGACTCGACACGCACTATATTTAATCGAGATTTGTAAAGTCTAGTAGTACATTTGCCCGTAGTGTCACGACGTGAGACAAGTTGAACTACACCACGCCCTGGATGGTAAATTCCTAGTGATGTGGAGCTATAGACGCAACGTGTGACCGCGGAATAGTTGGTCAAGCAGCCGTGGTACTAATAGATTTTTGCGAGTCATTCCTTTGATATCTCGTGGTATCCGTGTTGTTTAGCTCCATGGAGTAGGAACGTGTCATATTTTATATGAGTATATCCGGAATCTTATTTTATCTTATCCGTCTATTTTTATCTGGTTAGTATTATGGGGATTATTTATCTTTCTATTATTTTATATGTGATGTTTTATTTTATCTCGTGATATTATGTGTTGTTATGATAATTAAATCTTTTTCTTTATTCTCACATTATCGATTTCTTTATAGCTTTTCATATTGCATGAATTGTATAACTGTTGTTTGACGTTTTCTTATTTACCATGTTTGTGATGATTTTAGATTGTCTTACCTCTTTTCTGTATTGTGTATGTTTCCTGTATATTTATTTTACGCGGTAAAGAGTTTGAGGAAGAGGAAGAGGAACAGCCTCTTGAGGTTCTGTACCCCGAGGAGGAGGAGGAAGATCAGCTAGCCGACGACCAGTTTGACGATCAAGAACCATCTGATCATCCATATCCGTTGGACTGATTAGTTTGGAGATGGCGGTGCCTGGATTTTTGGGGTTCGTGACTCTTGAGTTTCACGGTGGGTCATTAGCTTGGCATATGCGAGGAGACAGAGATTCCGTGACGTATGTCGGACGGATGACGTGTCCCTACGCCATAGGTTTGATGAAGAGCCGCTGATGAGGACTACAAGTGTTCCTACATTTGGAGTTACCGTTGTCCATTAGGCGTCATTGGGGTGGGATATCCACTGAGCCTAGTGAGATGACACTCAGTGTCGACCGCGCGGTCACATTTCCGCCGAGAGTCGAGGCATCCTGGATATTTGTCTTCTGATGAGTTTCCTGAGAGTGATCCATCAGAGGATTGAATGTTCATGATGTGATTTGGGCGCGTCTGCGTATGGTTGTAGAAATTGCTTTACTGTTTTTATTTACTGTTTCTGTTTAAATATTTGTAATTGTAGTTGTAAATTATTTGTATAACTTATAACTTGGAACATATGTATCTTATGAGTGATGTTGTTATGTTTATTTTATGTTTCCGCATTATTTTATTTTCAATAATCTGTTTAACAGGAATTATTTTACAACCCATATTATTATGTAATAAATGTTTTATAACTTGGGTAGATTTTATTTATTTTCTTTATATATGTGACATCCTCCAAAAGAGGTGTTACACCTTCTACTTGCTTGCACTGAAACAATGCTTTAGAGACCTCGTATCTCTCATGTCTAGCCTACTCTTGATAGAGCTTTTTGAGGTGTATGATCATATCGTAGGCATCTATGTTCTCGTGTAGCTTTTGGAGCTTAGAGTTCATGGTGGCTAACATTAGACATTCGATGTCCAAGGCGTCATCTTGATACATCTTATAAGCATCTCTTTCAGCTCTAAGGGCATTAGTAGCAAGTGCTCAATAACAGACTGTTCCAGAACATATAGTTTTTTCTCTTGCTTAAGGATAATCCTCAGTTCCTGTACCAGTCTAGGAAATTTGTCCCAGACAACTTGTCCTTCTCAAGGACTGATCGCAATGATAACTTACTTGAAGTGTTTGTTGCTATAGTAATCTATCAACAGAAATATACAAAATATAATTAAATATAATTAAAAAGGTCTTTAATTAAATATGTCTCCCACTATTTTATTCAAATCAATGACCCTCAGCATTGACTCAAAAAATCCCATCATAAGATTTCTTAGTGGGCCAAGATCCATATTTTACCTAACTTTGAGTCAGCTTTGACTGATCACCCAAAATTCGGTTATTTAGGTAGGAAACTATTTCCAATTATATCACATGCAACTCTTGGATAGTTAGGTGAATAACACTTATTCTAATCCATCCAATGGACTAAAGCCCAACTTCATGCCTCTAAGCCTTCAATCCTATTGAAATGGCCTAGTTAAGTCAGACCCAATGGTTGGCAGTTGGATATTACCTTTCTCCCATCGCGTCTTACTAATATAGATAACAGCATCCTGCTTTGACAGACCTACACTTAATCGATACTAGTCTTGACAAGTGCCATGCATTGGAAGGCATCACATAATGACTTAATATTTGCTTTGAGGGAATTTTATTATTATAATTAGATCTCACCATTTATTAAATTGTTTAACATATAAAGCATATAAATAATGTGACATGGTTATGGCCCCTAAGAGAGAACCATTAACTAAAACGAGGGAGCGAATCAGCTTCACAAGCGTCTCCCACCAACATCTTCATTTAATATCGCCTTCATAGCTCCACATCAAGATTACATTATATATAAACCTCTTTTACATTTGAGGGGAGTTAGGTGAGATGAGAATGTACAATCAGAATGTAGAGAGAAAGGCACGACACATAGGTCATATTTTAAAATAACCAAAACACTATAAAAGGAGGACGAAGTACACATAAACACAAAGTACACATAAACACAAAGTAATAACATATTATTATTTTGAGAGTTATAAAAACGGATTTGAATATTGCGCTTCAGAAAAGATGCGTTACGCAGAGATAGCACAGGCTTCGGGACAGCGCCCCGACAGGGGTCAAGGGGTAACCGCCCCTTGCGGGGTACATCGGCCCAAAAATTTGAACCGTAAACAAGAGCTGAATCTCTTGCACCTCCCTTGACGACTAGGGCATCAACACTTGAACCCTAAACCCAAAAACATATGAATACTTTATGTGTCATTGGGAAACCTTGTCTCATTGTTCAACATTTGAAGTTTTTGCACCTCCTTGACGGCTTGACATCAACATTTGATGTCGCTACCGCAAAATAGGAACAAGGTTACCAAAACCCCTGCACCGTGCCACTTATGCAGAAACAAGGATTTCATAACCTTTACTGCCATAAACCAAGAACAAATTTCCTAAACCCTTGCACTGCACATCAAGAATAAGGATTCTATAACCCCCTTGCTCCGTGCCACTGCGCATAATGTTGTACGTATCACATACATACTAGAAAGCTTCACAAAAACATATATCTCAATACAAAACGGTTTTCATAGAACATATGAACAACTTCATGGTTTTTGAAAACAACATCACAGTTTTGCATACAACACATAAAATAGAATATGTTTTCGCAAAGGGTTTCATTCGTTTTTTGAAATAACATATTAAAGATCATATATTTTACCAAAAACAGAACAATAATCATGTTATCTCATACAAAATGAAAATTGAAAAATCAAACTATGGTTTCGCAAGTGGCTTTGATACCACTGTTGGATATTGCGGATACATCACACAACGAAAAATAGAATTCCCACCAAGGATCCATGCGAAAAAGCCATAATCTGAGTTTTTTAAAATTGTTTACATCTTGAAGCGTGATCAAAACAAGTGGCGTGAATCACCAAAACCATAACAGCGACGATGTCTCTGCGATATCCACATGAACAGACTCATGAATGTAACACCCTAAACTTTTGGGTGAATTACCGTTGTGTCCCGAATGTACTGTTTTCTATTTTTCAACTTTAGGATAAATGACCGTTATGTCCTTTTTGTACTGTTTGTTATTTTTCTGTATGAAATACTGTTTTATTTTACTGTCTGTGATTTTATTTGAACTTTTTGTGTGATTTGCTCCGGGACAGGAAAATAATATTTTTCGGGCCGGGGAAATCTTATTTTAATTATTCGGAGCTGGGGGATCTTACTAAACCCAATTCTGAATGATACGGTTAGTAATCTTTTAATTTTTAGGATTTAACTGTGCAATAAAATAATTTTATATTATTATAATATTATTTTATTAGTCAATACAAATATGCGGTAATGGACCCGGAAATGTTTTACGGGACTCACGTTTAGCGAAACAGTTAACGTTTTGGAGTAGTAGCTTAATGACTAGGCTTAATTAATGACTAGGCTTAATGACAAGGCTTGGATTAACCAATAGGAACTAAGCTTGGAGGCCAAAGGTTTATGCTAGCCATTGATCATTCCTAAGGCTTGGATGGAGCCAACCAAGTGGACACCTCCTTGCCATTGAAGTCTACGGCCATTCACCCTTGGAAGGCCATTATTCACTTAATTCTCTAACACTTTCTCTCTTCTCTTTCTTCCAAAAATACCAAACTCCATTGATGCTACCTTGAAGCACCATTCGGCCGGCCACCTTACTCCAACATCCAACCACCTAAAATTTTATCCAACTAACTTTTCTAAACCTAAACACAATTCTAAGAACATCTCTAGTTGAGAGTTCTTGCAAAATCCATCATCTTGAGCTTGAAAAACTACTTGAGAGATTCTACCTAGAAGGTGAAAATCCTTGTTTTTCCTTTCTAAATTCTTTTTCAAAGTTCTAAGCCATGATTGATCCATGGTTTAAGCTTTCTTTCATGTTAATAACTTGTAGAAATTTGTTTGAGCTTGATAGGTGTCTTGGAGGAATGAAAACTGAAACCCTAGAAAGGAGTGAAAGAGTGTTTGTCTTCACTTAAGGTAAGAGGAAGACTTGAATCTTATCATCCTTGGGTGGTGATAAGAAAATGGAATTGGTTGTGGTTGTAGAATCCATAAGGATTCTTTTGTGTTATTTGTTATTAGCTTTCCTATTTGTGATTTGTATTAAATTGCATGTCTACAAGCTTTAAATATGTTGTATGTGTTAGAAATGCATGTATAATTAGTAGGATGTGAATAACATGTCAAGAATTGCATGAGTGTTCCAAAGAACACCAATGAAGGCTCACGGCCTCAACATCAAAGGAGAACCAAAAAGTTCTCATCAATTTTCCAAAAGTGTAATTTAATTAACTTAGGGGAATTGGTAAGATATAAGTTGTTTTAGAATAAGAAAAACAAATTTAAAGATTAAATGTTAATTTTATATATTTCAGCCAACATGCCAAATATGAATGTTTTTATTTCTAAAATTGTTTTTCAACAAAGGTTAGGTAATAATGCAAAAAAAGGAATTTTATTACAATGAATTTTGAGGAATAAAAATGATTAGATTAAGTTTAAGAAGTTAAAACTAATGATTTTAATGTTTAGAAGGAAATACAGTAGCTTTTGTAAAATTTCTAACGTAAAGCTCATTTTATATTTTGAAGCACGTTAGTAGTTTTCAAAAGTATAATTAATTGGTTATAATATAAATAAAAGGAATTTTTACAGAAAACTTAGAAAACCATTGTTATACATTTTCTAAGCAAAATACTGTCAATGTTTGCTAAAAATAGACAAGTAAGAGAGAAAAGATATCTATTATATTATATACGGTATGAAAAATATTCTACGTAGTTCAAACATATTAAATATTATTTTTTGTTTATTTAAACAATAATTTTTAAGGAATTTGGACAAGAAAATGATTTAAAAATCTTACGCGATTGAGAAAACATTTGAAAAACAGTACGCGATTTCAAAAATAGTAAAATATATTTACGTAATTTAAAAACGTTTATAAAAATGATGAAATTTTGAAAACGCGATAAAATTTCTACGCGATTGATGAAAACAGCAGATTTTACTATCGGGCCAAAGTGGTGGACCCGGACAGATTGTGAAACAGTACTGTCAAGTGGGACATACTGTATATATATGAGATTTGCCATTGAGGGTATTTTCATAATTTTTGGCATTGAGGGCATATTTGAAATTTTTACCATTGAGGGCATATTTGGAATTTTTGCCATTGAGGGCATATCTGAGATTTTTGCCATTGAGGACATTTGTGTAAATACGCATATCTATACCATTGAGGGTATTCTGATAATTTTTATCATGCATTGAGTTGTGCCAGTTTGGTTGATAATTGGTGGATTGATTGACGAGGTGAATTGCATCGTGTTGTCGGTGTGATAAGCGTAGTGTGGTTCAACCTGAATGAACTTGGAGACATTAGTGTGCGGATTATTCCATTTGTGGACAGTTGGTCGCTCTTCTGGGCCGTGGTAACTGACAACACACTAATGGACTCGACACGCACTATACTTAATCAAGATCTTGTGAAATCTATTTAGTACAAGCCTATAGTGACACGACGTTTTGACAGTGTGCTATACCACGACGTTATGACAGTGGGCTATAGACGCAACGTGAGACAGCGGAATAGCTTGGCGGTTGATGGTACTAATAGATTTTGCGGGTCATTCTCTCTGATGTCTGTGTTTTTAGCTCCATGGAGTAGGGTTGAGTCACATTTCATATACTTTTATGTCATACATTTTAATGCTATTTATCTATAACATTCTATCCATCTGTACCATTATTTATCTGTACCATTCTATCTATCTGTACCACTATATGTTATTGTTACGTTGAGTTCTGTGTTATATTACATCCGTGTTATCTTGTATTTTTATTTATGCTATTATAGTATGCTATATTGTATGAACTGTTATACTTGTTGTATTGTCGTTTTCTTATTTTACCATGTTTGTGGTTATATAGATTGTCTTACCTCTTTCTTGTATGTGTTATCTGTATATTTTAAATTATGTGATAAAGAGTTTGAGGAAGAGGAACAACCTCTTGAGTGTGAGTATCCAGAGGAGGAGGAAGAGCAGCAAGCCGAAGATCAGTTCTACGAGCAAGAACTATCCGATCATCCATATCCATTGGATTGATTGTGTGAGTATAACACTACCAGGATTCTTTGGATTCGTGCAACTTGAGTTTCACAAAGGCTCTGAAGCCTGGCGTCTGCGAGAGGATAGAGACTCGGTGACGTACGTAGGGCGTCTGATTGTGACCATACGTACGGAGTTTGATGGAGTGCCGATCTTTTCTACTTTGTTGTATTTACATGTGGAGTTGCCGCTATCTCTTAGGCGTCATTGGGGTGGTATGTTTGATGCGCCTAGCGAGATCAGCAGCGTATCGACTGCACGGACTTGTGTTCGTAGAGGGTCGAGGCATCCTGGATATCTATCACCTAAAGTTTCATCTGAGAGTGATCCTTCAGAGGGTTAGATATTTAAGATGTGTACTTGGGCACGTCTGCGTTTGTATATATTGACCTTTTACTGCTTTGTTTACTATTTTGGTTTTTAAATATTTGTAGTTGTACATTATTTGTATAACCTATGATGGAACCATATGTATATTATGTGTGATGATAGTGTGCTTATTTTATGTTCTGTGTTATTTATCTCGTAATATTTTGTGTAATCGGAAAAATTTTACAACCCATATTATTATATAACAAATGTTTTACAACTTGGGTAGATTTTATTTATCTTTATTTTATTTTCTTTATAAATGTGACATCCCCATAAGGGTGTTATAATGAACGTCCACCATCCTCAAATAGGAGTCATGCCTTTCTCACACAGTGCTAGCTGCGAAGAGAAGATAAGAAACCTATCACTCTCTCACTCACTGTTTCTATTAAGTGCGGCCAGGGTTTGTAATGCATGCCTTAATAGCCCCTTAACAGTGTTATTTATAATAGTTAACTACTTTAAGTGAGTGAAAGTAGCAGCAAGGTAAGCTGTGTAACCCTAGACTCATCTGTTATGAGTCCAGCCCACAATTGAATCTGAGTCCAACTTGGATCCTTATTGCTCCAATTTAGTCTGCTCTAAGTGTGCGACCCTACAGGTTCTCATGACGTTGACAGTAATATTAAAATCCCATTTTTATATTACAAACGGTGAGCGATATCTTGCAACACATCACTACTACCCAAGTAATGAGAATGTCAGTGATTTGACATAACATTTCCTTAATTAATGTTACTGTATAGTTTAGCCTTTTTGTCCAGATATCTAGATTGAACACAAGGTATGGAATGTATCACCCTTGTATAGTTTAATCCTTCGTTTCCTGATACACGAGTAGACTTAATAACAACAAATGATATTGATATCTCATATCAACTCATTTGAGCATAACCATGCATTTCGTAGTCTCACTCATGTTATGTAGGAGGGACAAATCTCATCTAGGTCACTCACATTGCTCCGCATGATTCGCGGTATGTCCAATAACTGACTTTATAACCACCTTGTTACTGATAATGTTTAACGACATTAAAACACATAACTCCTCATATAGGATTCGTAGTGATTTCAAGTTAAAGGACCACATACACTATTGTTACTATGAGAATCACTTATGACACTCATGTAACGATCCATGTAGCGTTCTCATGGTGAGTTTGTCCAGTACATTATTACTCTAATATGTACCTATGTGAAGACTTGATATCTCATATCCATGACTCGTGAGATGTGGCCATCAGTCTATACACATACTAGTCTCAATGCATTATTGTTGTCCTAATTAACAATAATACTTGACTAGGGACATTTAAGAATAATGTTTTATCTAATAGGATCTCACGATCAAGTCATCCACTTGATGTCCTACGGTATCAAACTTACTATTCTAAATACTTTATTATGTTTATCAAAAAGAACACAATAAATGAAATGCCTTGTATATTAAAAAAATAGCATAATACCTGGTATGTAAATACAGACAAAATGTATCGGCCTTTAAGGCATACACTAACACAAATTCCTATGTCTAAGTTTATCAGATTTCAACAAATCACTTAAAAGCTTATCAAACAATTAAGAGCATTAAGATCCATATGATTGAACAAAACCAAATATCAATATAAACTCGAAGAAGTACAAAATCATCAATATCTATACAAGGATCCAAAGTAATCCCTAAATATAACTTAACTACTCATTGAACAATAAAATATACAGCCAAAACATCATGTTCATGATATATGGAAGAGAAGAAAGTAAAAGGAAAAGGAAGGAAGCTCATAGATATGATATTTGATGCTTGAGTCTCCTTCCATGAAGAAGATGGCCTCTATCCTTGGCTTCTCTAGCCTCCTCTTAACCTAGAAATAAAAATCTAGTTGCAGCTTTCTAACCTAGAACAAGTTATTCTTTTAGAAATCTAATAAAATAGTATTTGTAAGCTCAGTAAACAGAGTCACGTCGCAACATTAACAAGCCTACGCTGCAGCGTGTGTGTAAATTAGGGCCCCACGCTACGATATACGCTCTTTGCACCGCGATGTTCAATTCTCGGGTTTCTCTGTCTATAGTAAGGGAATGCACCACATCGCGGCATTGATATGCATACGCCACAATGTGAGTTGCCATAATGCTTCTTTGGCTTTCTCTTCCAGTTTTAGCTCAAATGCTCCATATATCAGCTTGTTTGGACCCCTTCCTATAATAGAGAAATCACCAATTCAATAACAGTTTCAAATCCACTTAATCACTTAAAGAATATGTACAATTTGCTCAAGATCATAAAGGAAGATATCCAAATTGAATTTGACCAATATAAGCATAAAAACCTTTCATATATGCATAATAATGAGGACTTAAGCAATCAACAAAGTACAAATAAAAAGAACAAATAACTACATTTAAAGGAGTTATCACTCTCAAAGCCACTTCCTCCACAATTAATGATGATGGAGATGACCTAGAGAACCTTGAGCTAAATGTGGAGAATCTTAGTCTCCTTGTAAGAAGGTTTAGAAAATTCCTTAAGAAAAAGGGAATTCAAAGAAAGTCATATTTCCCTCCAAAGAAGACCTATCATAAAGGGGAAGGAACCTCATCTACTCCAACATGTTATGAATGTGAAAAATCGGGGCACATGAAGATGGAGTGCCCCATTTATCTAAAGAAGAAGGAGATGTCTGAAAAGAGACCTTCTAAGGAAAAGAAAGGAATAAGAGCCAACATAGCATGAGATGACAATGACATGGATTCCACAGATAGTTTAGAAAATGAGGAAGTCCATCTGTGTCTTATGACTAGAGGGAAGAAGACGAAAGTGACACGGAGGTAATCTTTTCTAACCTTGACTCTTCACCTTCCTATAATGAATTACAAGATGCTTTTGGAGAGTTGCATGATGAGTCCATGAGGCTCACAAAATTTGTTTCATCTTCCAAGAAAACAATCTCCTCTTTGGAAAACAAAATTTCTATTTTAAATAATGAGATTGAAGAACTCAAAGTTGAGAATGAGACTCTAGGACTAATTGATGCTAACTCATCATGCATGACTTGTTCTTCACATGAAAATACATCTACATCCTCATCTTGCTCATCATGTAAAGCATTTGAAAAAGAAATTGAGGATTTGAAAAACATTCTTTCAAAATTCACCTTTGGAATAGATAACTTGAATATATTGCTAGAGAAACAAAGATGTATTTCCTAAAAGGCTAGTTTAGGGTATAATCCCAAAAACCAACAAAAGTTTTACAAAAATTTCTTTATTTCCTCAAGTACTTCAAGTAGTCTCTTCATCAAATGCTTTCATTGTGGCAAGAAGAGGCATAGTACTTCAACATGTAATGTGAGGAAAAACATCAACACCAAGGTTAGGACTAAAATGGTTTGGGTCCTCAAGGGCACCTTGCCCAAAGCCAACACACAAGGACCTAATAAAATTTGAGTACCAAAGGTTAAAATCTAAATGTGTGTTGTAGGTGTTCTTGATGTAACATCCTGGGATTAATACTAACAGTATAATCAAAATTATACTAAAGTAGTTTGATCTAGATGCTACCACCTGCTAAAATATTTCTAATATAACAATTTCTTTTATCCACGAAAAGATGAATATTACATAACGTCTGTATTTATCACAAATACATAATATATACAAAGCATGTCCCTAGGCCTCTCAAGGCATAAAATGAATTTACAAATATCAAAATAAAACTAAACTAAGCTCCCTCGCATCTTGTCTGCATATTACTATTCATAAGTCTTCTTTCCTAGAATCATCATGGAAATCACAAACATTGGGTGAGAATTACAAATTCTCAATAGATTATCAATAAAATATGTCATCATAATCATTCCAGCTATTTTGGAAAAAAATATTTTTTTTAAAACTCAAGTTATATACTTACATAAGCAAGAAAGGTGGCAAACTGCCAAAACTGATCTTTTCTCTTCCCGAAATAGAACCTTAATTTATTATATTGTATAAAAACACATTTCCACAAGCAATCTTCAAGTAATCATAAAAAAAATCATCATCCCCATCTCAGAGATACGCAATGTCATGAATATCTATCTCAGAGATATGTAATGTCATGAATCTCCATCTCAGAGATATGCAATGTCATGAATCTCCATTTCTAAGATATGTAATGTCATGAATCTCCATCTCAGAGATATGCAATGTCATGAATCTCCATCTCAAAGATATGCAATGTCATGAATCTCCATCTCAGAGATACGCAATGTCATGAATCTCCATCTCAGAGATACGCAATGTCATGAATCTCCATCTCAGAGATATGCAATATCATGAATATGTTATGGTTAGCAACCGTCCATACGATTGCCATGCATATGTTTGTTGATGCCTTATGTTCATGCTTGTGCAATAACCAATAAATGTATTTGATTATGTCATGATACCATATTCAAGAACTCAGTTCCATGGTAATGTTATGATATGTCATGAGTCATTAGATGTAGTGAGGGAATCTCATACCCCAACTACTCTGGAAATCCTTGTTATCACCTCTCGGTAGTGAGAGAATCACTCGCCCAGCTACCTTCCATTTAGGATAACATCTAGCAAAGATGGAAGATTCTACCTCAACTGCTAGAATAATGAGGGAGGGAAGACACCATCCTCAACTTATTACTATAATAGGGAGGGAAAACACCGTCCTCACACTATCATATATTATCGTTAAATGTGTGGATTCACTTCCTTTATCAGTCACAAACTTACAACAATGTCTAATTATCACAAATAATTAGCATTACAAATTAATTTGATTTATCACATTACCACTTCATTTGGAAAATCATTCACATCTTAGTGAATTTCAGTTATTTATTTCAAGGTTTAAGGTTTGCATTTAGGTCTCATGGGGTAAATAACTTTGTTTCTAGCATTTTCAAATCAAAATCCTCATTTTAGATGTCTGGTAATTGATTACATGACTCTGGTAATCGATTATCAGCTTAACAGAACCCATGTAATCGATTACAAGCAGGATATAATCGATTACAAGCATAATGTAATCAATTACAAGCTGCCTAAAAACACAGTTTGCAGTTCCAAAAGCTTGGTAATCGATTACAAAGGCTAAGTAATCGATTACAAAGGCTAAGTAATCGATTACAATGTGGAAATTTGCATAAAACAGAATTCTTATGGCATACTAACCCAAACCAATCATTCATAACTCATATACAACAACAAAGCTTCATAGAAAACTAACCAAATCCATCACAAGATGATAAAACAAATATGGGTAATTCTCAAACGCATTTCTCATCCACAAAATCTCATCAAAATCAAGCTAGAAATATTGAGTTTCATTACCCTTTTCATAACACAAACATCATTTAAATTTCATCAACCATTTGTATAAAAAACAACCTCAAATAAAACAAATTCATCCATGGTTCACAAATCCAAAAGAAAAAGGTTGATGAAAGAATGAAAAGAGAGAAAACCCCCTACCTCCAATGTCTTGAAAGAATATATAATGCCCCTTTTTCTATTAGAAGAAGGAACGTCACACCATAGTAAAGTAAAATGAAAATGAAACAAAAATGCTAAAAATGCAATTTCATTGATTAATTAAGACCCGGTTCATAATTGTTATTTGAATAAACAATCTCCCTTTTAATAGCGTAATAATTGAGTATCGAAATATGAGTACTTTTTTTTCTTGAAGAGGTAATGATAAATATGGTTACAATAAAAATCGACAAGAAATGGAACCATACATTCATTATATGTATATATATATGGAACCATATATATTCAATATTATATATATATATATATATATATATATATATCAATATATGTATTATATATTGCATCATCAAATTTACAAGTAAAGGCTTTACCCACCCCCAAGATGTTTACAAATTTACATCCCATCAAAATAGCAGAACGTCAAGCTTCCCAAAAAGATATATGGTTAGTCATCGGTATACCGACATATATATATATGTATGAGAAGGAATCGTAGCGGGATCCTCCTCAGGGTCCTCCTCATCCGATGAAATCACCATCGGAGCGACCGAATTTCGAGCAGAAGCTCGAGCAGTGGAGAGAAATGAATCATCTCGTGGGGTGTAATAAAGGTCATCCCACAAATCCCTAATGAGTAGGTAAAATTCCAAATGGACAAAAGTAGTAAAACCAAAGACAGGCGGGTCATAGCGACCCCAAGCTAAAGACACAGTCAGCTCCCCGTGATAGATGCAACGGCCCATGCTCAAGTTTATGCGCCAGCAGTCTGGACCACCGTGATAGGTCATCCTTGCGTAACCCAAAAATCGGCGCAGACGTGAAGACATCTTCAATCAACACTAATCGTAATCGGGCCAAAAGCCAGGAAACTCAGGTGCTTCCTCTTCTTCGCGTACGTCTTCTCAAAAGTACATAATTTAAAACAGAAGTACAAATATACAGAAAGAGGTGAGACACCCAACATTCAATGCCAATACGATAGCAAGAAAATAGAACGGCACTGGGCGCCCACGTAGCATTACAACATGTATATTCATCAATAGTAATAAATAAGATAAGCAGTAAAAGAAGGACAACCGTAAGCAATAATAAAATAGGCAATGAAAGTTTAACAGTATTGATATCTCAAGCAGTCAACAGTTTAACCATCAGACAATAATTGCAATATCAAAAATAGATAGTTCAACAGTCATAAATACTCATGCTCAATGAAATATGAGATTGACAATGCACAATGCACATGGTACCAAAAATCCTACTCCATAGAGCTAGACATCAATATTTCAGAGAAAATGATCAAGGAGTCATGCTAGTATCTCGTTAGCATAAAAAATAAAGTGCTTCATCTCATAAAAATATTTGCGCAATATGGCTTATACATGGCACCTCAACAGTTAATCACGATATAGGACAGCGTCTCAGTCCGGATCGTCGATGTGTTTGCATCGGTCTATTCCACAGCCCCAGTGGAGCTACCACTGTCTATTATGAGACACCCGTACCCCGACACCCCCAAGGTCAACCACTATGACCCTATGCTTAGTCTACTCGCACCTGCACAAAAGTATAATTCAATCTCCTAGGCATACATCGCCTTCTCAACAAAGTCCAACGGACATCACATATGCATGACGACTCAATTTACATCATGTATGTGTATCAATGGCATATAGTCAATCTTCAACTACATCATGCCTCAATTTAAGCAAGTATACATCAACAAGCACTTAGTCCCACACATGGACTCACGATATCATATAATTCATTCTTAATATCAACATTTTATATATATATATATATATATATATATATATAGTTCAACATATACCACGATTCCCCATTATGAATTCAATATTATTAATTTCCTAAGTCTTGATTTATTTCACAAATTTTGGGTCAAGAAAATTGACGAGCGCCGAACTCAGTCAAAATTATAACCGAAGTTATTACCTAAGCTTGTAGCACAGTGACAACACCGGATCGTCTCCTCAAGGATCGTAAATGCAATTTAATCAAATCAAGTGAAAGTTAACAAAGGGGGTTTGACAAAAGATCGTACTTAACAAAATTAACGGAAGAAATAACAATTAAAATAGCAATCAATTTAGAAACCTATCCAAGATTGGGTGGATTCAATCATAGACCCTTCATAGAACACTTGAAGCGCAATTGAATTGTTAATTTGGATCTAACCAAGATCTCTGCATCAAATCCAGAATTCATACTAGACGATCGTCTAGAATTCAATTAACAAGTGATAAACACAAATCCGCAATCGCATCATTCATGAAAATCTATGTTAATTTCAAGTACCGAATTCAATTAACTTAGGCACAAATCAATAACCTAACCTCTTCAATTCCAATTAATTTAGATCAATCAGTTCTAAGTTTCATCACAAATCTCAATCTTCATTTATGTGATTAGTTTAGATCAATCAGTTCTAAGTTTCATCACAAATCTCAATCTTAAACCAAGATCAATCAGATCAACATAAATAGAATCACCATTCATGCATTCAAGATCAAGAAGAAGAAAAAGAAGAAGAAAAGAGGAATTCAATTACAAATCAAATACAATGCATAACCAAGGTCTCAAGAATCCAAACCACAATCTCTTCAAGAGTTCTAAATTGACCCAAAGTAGCTTAGCCCTCCATTACCATGAAGGGGAGCATCAAAATATACAAAACTATGAGAAACTATGAAGAAGCAAGAAGAAACTTAGAGAGAAATGAAGGAGAATTACATCTTGTTCATGATAAATGGTGCCTTTTATAGAAGTCTAAGGTAACAAAATGACAAAGGGAAGTGGGTGGATGAGTGGGTGAGTGAGTGGAGTGTTTGAGTGGATGGATTAGTGGGTTGGTTTAGTGGATTGGTTTAGTGGATGAGTGAGTGGAATGGTTGAGTGGTTGAATTAGTGAAAAATGCCAAAGGACTTTTGGTGAGTGGGAAATTATGGACATGAATGGGTGAGTGGATGGATGAGTGGATGGATTAGTGGATGAGTGGGTGGAGTGGTTAAGTGGTTGGATTAGTGTATGAGTTGATGAGTGGGTGAGTTAGTGGATGAGTGGATGAGTGGATTAGTGGATGGATGAGTGGATGGTTGAGGACAAAAATTTTGTGTCTGACTTGGAAGCCAAAAACGACCCACTATACTTCAGAACCACGAAAAGCGTTCTTCATGAAAGTTGTAGATCCTTGTCTTGGCTATAAAATGGATAGCTGGTTCGTCCAATTTGGCTTCCTTAAGCCCAAGATATGTCCCAAATACCGTAGGTTGCTCAAACCCAACTTCAGCACCTCTGTTCCGACTTGCAAGCTCAAAATGACCTACTAGACTTCTTTTTCTCAAAATGTGTTCTTCATGAAAGTTGTTTATTTGGATCTTGACTATCCAATGTCCAAATTTCAGCCCATCTCCATTATTACATCTTGAGATATGATTTTTTTGAGTGCACACTGTTCGGATTCTACTGAAAGAACCCGTATTCTGACTTCCATGTCAACTTAGGTCCCTTAGACATCTGAATCAGACTTCGAGCTCTTCATCAAAGTTGTAGAGCTTCCTCTTAGCTTTCCTACAAGGTAAAATTCATGTTCATCAGATATTAGGAACTCAAGTTATGGCCAAAATACAGAAACAGTGTCAAATCTCAATAATGCTGGAAATATTCAATTAGGACCAATTTGAGCTCAAACTCACAAAATCATACCAAACTCAATCAATTAAGAATATGGAGAGTGTAAATGACTAAACATAAGGGTTTCTTAATGAATAAAATATGTGATTATCAAAAATCCTTCAAAACCGTGGCCTCTCAAGACCATTACTAACTCAATTTCTTCTATTTCAAGTATCAAATTTTTAATGCCAAATACATAGGTTTCATATCACACAAAAATTAATTCAAACCCTTAAAATTTGTGGCCAAAACTGCGGCCTCTCAATAGGGCAGTAAACCCTCAAAATTTTCATTTTTCAAATACAACATTATCAAAGCATTCCAACATACTTAATGCATTCAAAACAACCAATCATTATTCATCTCAATCAAGAACACAAAAACATGAAAAACAATCAAACAAAGTAAGCATCTATTATGGATTTCTCCATCAATAAACACACAAAGGTCTCCTTACCACCAATAATGGTTGAAGTGAGTAAATCTCCCTCTTACCTAAAGGAAGAACATGAAAATCACCTCCTTGTTATGCTCTTGGTGGTTCAGTTTTGGCTCTCCAAAAATGCTAATCTCCTATAGTTATGACTCTTTAAAATTTGTTTGAGCATGTTAAGATTCTCTTGGAGGGCACACGAAAACCATAGGAGGAGAGTTAGAAGAAGTTCTTTTCCTTTAAGGTAAGAGGGAGATTTGATCTCATCAACCATGTGTGGTGATGAGAAAGTGGTTGTATTTGTGGTGAAGAATCCATAAGGATTCCTTCACTTGGTTGTATAAATGCTTTCTTTATTTGTGATTGATTATATTTGCATATATGTTTATAGCTTTAAAATATATTGCATGTGTTTATAGATGTATGATTATTAATATAGGATGTGAATAACATGTAAAGATTGCATGAGTGTTCCAAAGAACACAAAAGAAGCTCACAGTTTTTCCAAGAAAAAGAGAACCAAAATGTTCTCAACTATTTTCTAAAAGAAGGATTTAATGGATTTAGGTAAATTAATGAATTCCAAAAGGATTTAGAAGATAGAAAATGATTTAAAGATCAAATGCAAAGATTTTGTTGAATTTGGCCAACATGCCATATAATGTATATTTGATTTCTAAAATTATTTTCCAAGGTAGATTAAGTAGTTAATTACAAAAGAATTTAATTTCAATGAATCTTTGGGGAATAAAATGAATGAACTTAGTTTTAGAAACTAAAATTAGAGTATTTTACTATAAATGAGAAATACAGTAAAAACTTGAAAAATGCTAACGTAGAGCTCACTTTGGGTTTTGAAGCACGTTAGTGAGTTTCAAAGTGTAAATAATGGTTATAATTAAAGCAAGTTAATTTTTAAAGAAAATCGTAGAAAATACCTTTTTAATGAATTTTCTAGACAAAATGCTGTCAAAATTTACCAAAAACGGACAAATAAAAGAAAAAGTTTCATCATACATTTATAACGTAAGGAAAATATTCTACGTAATTTAAAAGTATTAGAAAGAGCTTGCGCTTATTTAAAATAATGATTTTTAAGCTTTACGGTTAAGAAAACGATTTAAAAATCTTACGCGATTGAGAAAACGATTTAAAAACCCTACGCAATTTTAAAAACGTCAAAAAATATTTATGCAATTTAAAAAAATGTTTGAAAAAAAGTGACGTGATTGTGAAAACGCGATAAAATTCTTACGTGACTAAAAGGAACAGTGAGTTTTACTGTCGGGCCAAAGTGGTGGACCCGGACATGTTGAGATATAGTACTGTCAAGTGGAGACATACTATATTTGAGAATATTGAGACTGAGGGTATTTTTGTAAATATGGTGACATATTGAGATCGAGGGTATTTATGTAATTATGATTCTTATTCATGCATTGAGAATTGTGTCAATTTGGTTGAAAATTGGCGATTGATTGACGAGATAAATTACATCGTGTTGCCAGTGTGATAGGCGTAGTGTGGTTCATTGAGTGGACTTGGAGGCATTAGTGTGCGGAGTATTCCACATGTAGACAGTTGGTCGCTCCTCTGGGCCGTGGTAACTGGCAACACACTAATGATCTCGACACGCACTATTCTTAATCAAGATCTTGTGGAGACTGTTTAGTACAATGCCTGTAGTGCACGACGTATTTGGACTGTGTACTACTACACGATGTTTTAGACTGTGGGCTATAGACACGACGTTGGACAGTGTAATAGTTTGGTTGGGCAGCCTGAGGTACTGATAATTCTTTTCGGATCATTCTCTATGATGTCTGTGTTTAGCTCAATGAAGTAGGAATGAGTCGGTATACATTTGCATCTATGGTCAACATTTTAATGTTTACTGTAACTTGTAATAGAATGTATGATGTGTAAATTTGATATATTCTGTATGATGTGGTGATATGCATTACTGTATTTATTTGTGATATCTGTGTGTATTTTCATTTTCTTTATTGTCATGCTGGTAATAATGTAGGTCGTCTCACTTCTTTATTTGTATGTATTTCTGTATTATTGTTATATTTTATAAAGAGTTTGAGGAAGAAGAAGAGGAGCAACCTCTTGATATTCAATACCCTGAGGAGCAACAGTCGGGCGGCCAGTTCGAGGAAGACGAGCCGTTAGACCACCCATACCATCTGGATTGATCTTGTGGTTATGGCGTTGCCTGGATTCCTTGGGTTTGTGAGACTCGATTTTCACGGAGGTTTGGAGGCCTGGCGACTACGTGAGGATAGAGGATCGGTAGTCTACGTGGGACATCTAACTGTGTCCCTGCGTGGAAAGTTTGACAGGAAGTCTGTTTTTACTACCACCTTGTATTTACATCTTGAGTTGCCACTGACTCTTAGGCGTTATTGGGGAGGACTTTTCCATGCGCCTAGTAAGATCAGTAGTGTGTCGACAACACGGACTTCTGTCCGTAGAGCTGCAAGACATCTTGGATTTCTGTCATCCGATGATCCATCTGAGAGTGATCCTTCGGAGGGTTAGAAATCTTTGATGTGCACTTGGGCACTTTATGTTTTAGTATTATGCTGACTCTTTTTACTGTTTTACTAAATATTTGTAGTTGTAAATTATTTGCACAACTTAAAACAAAATCATATGTATATTATGGTGTGTGCTAATGGTTTGTTTTATTTTATGTTCTGTGTTATTTTATTTAACGTTATTATGTATAAAAGGAAAAATTTTACAACCCATATTATTTATGTACTAAACGTTTTATTACTTAGGTAAGATTTTATTTTATTGCATCAGAAATGTGACATCCCCACAAGGGTGTTACAAATTCGCTATTTTCTTGTAGTGATACGTTTAAATTGGTTTTTCCCCGAAGTAGCTGGATTTACCATGATGTCCCGATTTTGAACTTACTACTGAGAATTATAAATTCTCACCCTAGTTTTTTTTTTTATGTTTCCATGATAAATCCAGAGGAAGACCACAACAAGAGCAAAGGAAGCGCTAAAAACTAAGTTTAGATTTATGTAATTCTATATATTTTTCTTAGTTTGTATTAAGTTCTGTATTTATATTAATGGTTATATAATTAAGCGTTGCAGGCAGTTTTGTAAAAAGTTATAATCTCAGACATATCAGAGAGTTTCGTAGTAAAGAGCAAGTTGTCAAATGCATAAAAGGTCTTACTCTTTTACTTTGTTAAGGCTCTATATATGTATGTGTTATATTTGTTATACAGGTTATGATTATGTTTTAAGTTTTACATTTTAAATCTAGAAGTGACATACTTAATTCTATTTACTCAGCATATTTAGCGTATGCTACAATATCTAAGATTAGGGTGTTACACCTAACTCCCCTCCTCTGCCACTGGATGCATACTTTTAGGCTCTCTATGCTTAGGATCTCTGGTTGTTTTTGTATTAGCTGTTTTGATGAAAATGTACATATAATTGGCCAAACTTTTTAATGAAATGAATTTGATGTTTTGCCTCAATGCTTTGATTGTTTAATTGATTATCATTGGCTTTGTTGAATTGTAACTAATTATGTTTAGGCCTGTATTTAAATGATAAATTTACTATCTCAAATAAAAGCAAAATGCTGGACTTAAATGAATATTAATTACTTATGTTTTGTCTTTCTCTTGCCCCATCTTTTTTATCATGACAAAAGGAGGAGAAAAAGCTAGAGTTCTCACGTT
Organism: Ormosia emarginata; assembly: GCA_029884605.1. Classification (NCBI taxonomy): domain Eukaryota; kingdom Viridiplantae; phylum Streptophyta; class Magnoliopsida; order Fabales; family Fabaceae; genus Ormosia; species Ormosia emarginata. Next base: position 44,172,958 of record JAQQTP010000077.1, on the reverse strand, counting down.
TTTTAGAATGTTTTAAGAAAAGACAGGTTAATTCAAAACAGATCTTGGGATTCCAAAAGTAAGGAAGAGTTGCGCATATATCTAAATTAAATTCACCTCTTACGAAAAAGAGGGGGAGTAAGTCTCTCTAACAATCTTGTGAATTCCAATTTATGCAAGCTAACTCTTTTCTCAATGATTGTTTGTCATCATCAAAAAAAGAGAGAATGTAATGGACTATTGACCTTTGAAGATTTGTTTTGATGATAACAAACAAGAAGATGTTGCAAGATCAAGTCCAAGACGTTCAAGAATAGTTTTAGGACTTAGATCATTGTGTAAAGGTATAAAGAGGTTCATACTAAAACTCTAAAATTGTTTTTCAAAGAACTAAAATAGCACACTTGTTTTAAAGGTTTCAAAATGATTTTGGTTTCTTAAGAAAAAGCAACTAAGTACCCAAAAGCTTGTTAGAACATTTGGAATCAATTGGCAAGTTTTTAAAGTTGTTTAAATGTCTTTCAGAAGGGTTTATTCAAATAAAGGATCCCTTATTTGAACAACCAAAGTCAGAGAAGCCAAGAATCCCATCTGATCAAGTTTTATTCAAATAAAGCCTTGATTTATTCGAATAAAAGTTTAAAATAAGCTTTAGCGTGTTATGTTTATTCAAATAATATATTTGTTATTCGAATAACAGTGTTTTTCATAAACATGTTTTAAAAGGCTTTATTCGAATAACACAAGTGTTATTTCAATAACATATACCACAACCAACTTTCCTCTGTGTTATTTACAACTTTATTCGAATAACAAAGTTGTTATTCGAATAAACTCATTTTCCAGAAACAGAGACAACGGCTAGTTATGAAGCATTTAATGCTCCAACGAACTCCCCAATGGCTCTAATATTTAATGGGCTATAAATACAAGTTGTTGAGCATTAAAGAAAAGTTAAAAATTAATCTAAAATTTATTGTTGAGCATTAATACGAGCTTTCATAGTCATTTCCACAAAGGCTATGTTTTGAGCATTAAAGTGTGAATCCATATACCCTTTGAGCTTCAATTTGCATTATCTACTCTTTTGAGAGTTTCCTTTCATTAATACTCTGATTAATTCTGTAAAGAGGGTGAGACATCCCTCAAAGTTGTAAGGATGAGGTATCCCTTGTTGTTAAGGCTCAAACACAAAGCGTGAGGCATCCCAAGGTGTTGTTGATTGCTCCAATTTGTAAAGATAGCAAGCACCTGTTCAAGCTTGAAGTTATAATGGAAACTCTCAAGTGATTGCTTGAGGATTGGACGTAGGCCACAAGAAGTGGCTGAAACAAGATAAATCTTATGTTTGATCTTCTAAACTCAACTCCTTTACATTTGTGTATTTATTTTATATGCTTGATTGAATACTATTTGTCTTGGCTTATTCATTTGTGAGTGAAAGTATTCAATCTTCTCTATCTATTTACCTCAATCGATTAATAACTTCAACGAAAATTGACATTCAAGTGTTTGGTGAAAGAATTGTGAAAATCATTTATAAACTCAATTCACTCCTCCTCTTAAGTATTGAAGCCACTTAGTAACAACTTGCCTATGCCTAAACAGAAGTATCTTAAGAACTTCCTTGTTAAATCATCATCAAAGCATGAGAAAATATGTTCTTACTATCATAAAAATGGTCATACTATTTCTGCATGCTTTAAAAAAAAGAATGATAAAAAAGCTTCTGATCATTAGAAAACTAATAGAAAAGAACCCAAGCTAGTGTGGGTACCTAAACAATTAATAACTTCCACTGCATGTCTACTTGAGAAGAAAGAAACTCAAGGAGAAATGATATTTGGACAGTGAGTGTTCAAAGAACATAATAGGAGACCAATCCATGTTTGTGAACTTTAAACCAAAGAATGTAGGCACTATCACCTTTGGAGATTACTTTAAAGGAAAAATCATTGGTATTAGTAAGATAAGTAACAATTATTCACCTTCTATCAATAATGTACTATTAGTTGATGGTTTGAAACATAATATACTTAGCATAAGTCAATTATGTGATAGTGGATATAATGTTTCTTTTGACAAAGCTTTTTGTATTGTGAAAGATTCTAAGGATGACTCTATCCTCTTTATTGCCAAGAAATATAACAATCTTTACATGGTTGATCTAAAGCAATTAAATAGTCAAAATGTAACATTCTTTGTTTCTATGAATGATGATAAATGGCTTTGGTATAAGAAACTTAGACATGCTAACATGAAATTGCTTTCTAAACTTGTGAAAAATGATCTTATAAGGGGACTCTCTTAAATCAAATTTGAAAAGGACTTATTCTACGAAGCAATTCAAAGAGGAAAATAAACCAAAACATCTTTTTAAGCTAAAAATGTGGTTACTACCACAAGACCCTTGAGCTATAACATATTGATCTTTTTGGTCTTACTAGGGCTACAAGTTTTAGTGGTAAAAAAGATGGTTTTGTCATTGTAGATGATTTTTCAAGATTCACACCGATACTCCACATTGCCCATAAGGATAATTCTTTTGAGGCCTTTAAGGTATTCTATAAGAAAGTCCAGAATGAGAAAGGATTATGCATTTCTTCTATAAGAAGTGACTGTGGAGAAGAATTCAAAAATCAAACCCTCAAGCAATTTTGTGATGGGAATGACATCTCTCACAATTTCTCATCTTCTAGAGCACTTCAACAGAATGGTGTGAGGGAAAGAAGAGCAAAACACTCCAAAGAATGGCCAGAACACTGTTGTATGAGAGCTCCCTAGCAAAGTACTTTTGGACTAAAGCTGTCAATATATCTTGCTATATCTAGAACAAAATATTGATAAGGCCAATACTAAATAAAACTCCATATGAATTGTGGAAGGGTAGGAAATACAACATTTCTTATTTCCATCCTTTTGGATGTGAATGCCTTATTCTTAATACAAAGGATCAAATTGGTAAGTTTGGTTCAAAGGTTGACAAAGGTATCTTTCTTGGTTACTCTACAACGTCTAAAGCTTATAGAGTTTACAATACTAGAAATTTTGTTGTTGAGGAATCCATGCATGTTACCTTTAATAAGACAAACCCTAGTGATTAGCAGAGAAAGATTGCAAAGCTAGACGAAGAACTTGAAGATTTGAACTTGAATCAAAATCAGAATACAATAAGATAGGCATTAGAAAACTCTACTGGAAAAGCATAAAAAAGTACTCAGAAAGGTTCTCCAAAAGATGAGAATCGTTCTGATAAGACTCCAAAAAAAGTTTCTGATGTTTATGATGTTTCTGTCTCTACTATTACTATTTTTGTTTCTGACGTTTCTTCTACTTTTGCTGTTAATTTTTCATTTATGTTGTTTTTCTACTATTTTTTCTTTATTTTTGTTTTCCGCGCTTAATTTTGTTTCTATCTTAATTTTCTATTTTTATTTCTAATTTTTGCTATTGCTGATTTCTACTATTGTTGATTTTTGTTGTTTCTATTTTTTCAAGCTTCGTTTTTTTTTCTCTTTTGTTTCTGTTTTCATTTTTAATTATGTATTTTGTTTTAAATTCTATTTTTTTTCTTTAAAAAAAACAAATTTTGTTTCTGTTTTTAATTGTTTTCCAATGATGTTTTAGAATTGTGAAGTTTTTGAGTTTGAAGCAATTGAAATTCAATGTTCATAAACATGAATGAATAAAGTTTCTTCCTTCTTGAATTTGATAATGCTTGGTTGTGGATGTTGAATTGGTGGATTGAGTTTGATAAATACATACCTTGTGAGATTTTGAGCCTGTTGATGGATTTAACATTTGCACCATTCTCTTCTTTCTTGTGTGATTTTCACTCATAGAAATTGATCACTCTAGAACTTGCTTTAATTCTTTTTTAGGCTATATTTTCACTTGTATGCATAAACATGATTGAGGCCTTCTTTCTTGATTAACTATTTTGGCCAAATAGCCAACCTTACATAATTTCCCTTTAATTAACCCCCTTGAGCCTATTTACCTATCCTTTGTCTTAGCTCATTACATGTCTTATGTGAAAAATTATGTTTTTACCTTACCTTAGGGAATGAGAGAGCATTAGTTCATTTTCATTGGAGGATCTCTTTTATTTATGGATAATTAATAGTACATTGTGGGGATTGTGCAAATTGATGTGCAATATGCAAAGTGTTTGGTGGAAGAAAAAAAAAGAAAAAAAGCTAATTAAAAAAAAGAAATGAAAAGAAAAAGAATAAATGCAAGAAGGTTAAAAAAGAAAAGAAATCAAAAAAGAAAAAAATAAGAGAAGGAATATGTAAAGAGAATATGCATAATATGGTATTGGGGGGTAAAATTCCATGCTTGTTACTTGTCATTTGAGTTCCTCCCTAATGCTCTTGGGTGTTTAGCTTATTATATTCATATTGTTTTCTTTCCTTACCTTGGTCCCATTACAACCTTGAATAAAGTCCTTTTGATTTGTGTGTGCATGTGCTTGAGTAATGGAGAAGTAGAAAAAAAAAGCAAGCTTATGGTAGTGCAATTTTCATGAGTTAAATTGAGTGAAATACTTACCTTGTAAACACTTGAGGGATTAAGAGTGTATCTTGTGAAGATCTATCTTTCTTGATTCATGCTTTTCAAATTGAAGATACCTTCCTTGTTGGTTTGAGATGTGAAGAAATGTTACCTCATAAATGTTTTGATCCCATGAATCTTTGGTTGCTCTTCTTACTTGTAAACTTTTGCATTCTTGGATATTATTGGAAATTTAGTCTTTTAGAGTTTTTAGCTTTTGATTTTTTATTGTTTTCCTTGTTTCCTAATTTTGGTCTTATATGTTTTGCTCAGAAGTGTAAAAAAGTTAAGTGTGGGAGAATTTAATAGTAATATATTTTATTCATTTAATGATTCTCTCACTAGATGTCTTAAGGTTCAATTTGGCTTGATTGATTTGATATTGTCATATTTTATGATATTGGGCCTAATTGGATCGTTGTGGGAATTATTGCATGAATTGATGTTAATTTGTTTATTGGGCAGTGTTCAGTATTTTGGCTATAATCTGAGTTTCGAGTATCTGATTGGTGTGATTCTAGTCTTGTAGGAAAGCTAAGACAAATATCTACAAGTTTCATAGACCTCAGGAGCTGAATCACACGTTTGGATAATTTAAATTGAAGTTGAAGCAAGAGTCAGAATGCTGATCCTGACAGCTTGACCTCTGCGCACTTATTAGCCCATATCTTGAGTTACAAGGGTGAAATGGACGTTAACCCAAGCCCAAATGAAAGATAAGATCCAAAGCTACAACTTTTATGAAGACTCCTAAGCTAAAATACGTCGTTTTTGGTATGTAATTGAAGCTGGGAGTCAGAGACGAGTTGTTGATGAGTTTGGCCACTTAATTCAGCATAACTTGAGTTGTATACCTCTAATTGACATAGGACTTGGGCCCAATGACTTCTAATGGACCCAGATTTGTAACTAATAGGTTTTTAATCATGTGATGCCAAATTAAGGGTAGTTATAGGGTATAGAAGTAGAAAACCAAGACTCATCTTTTCATTCTACACTTCTCACCTTCTCTCTAGAACGCTCTTCCTCTCCCTTCTCTCTAGGTTTTCATTTTTCTCTTATTTTTCTAAGTTCTTCCCTCATATTCATGGATGGGTAGAGCCTTTAATCAATCCAAGGGATTGACATTCTTGATGATTAATCTTGAGATCCTATTTTAATTGCTATACATTCATCTTTTAATCAAATTTCTCTTCTTCTTCTTCTTCTTCTTCTTCTTTTGTTTAAATTCTAATTTAATACTTAATTTGATTGGGATTTGCATATGTTAATTGCGTAATTACCATGTGCCATGAGATGAATTCAGAGGTTAAACAATGCATCAAAGGTGTTTGATTAATTGTTTAGCTTGGTTGGATCTTGGTTTTTAAGTTAATTTGAGTTTTGGATGGATACTTAATTTGTCTAACCTCAATTAATTAAATTATGGAAGCTTTTCTAGTAGAAGATCCGTGGATCATTGAGAGGCGTCTTGATGTGATCTAAGACTAAGGGTTTGGTTGATAGTTGATTTGATCTTTAGTAATCAAGGATGGATTGAAATCAAGTTTGGACAATTCTCTTGGATTGGTTGATTCTTAATTCTATTTTTTTTTCATTTATTTGAATTATGTTTCTGTGTTTTTAATCTTGCAAACCCCCCCTTTTGTTTATGTTTTTGTTTCTAATTTGTAATTCTATTTTTGTGATTCTGTTTCTAACTCTGTCACTAGTTTCTATTTTCTTCAAGTTTGATTTCGTCTATTTTTAATTTCGTATATCTTTTCTCCCTTGTTAATTAACATCCTAATTTGAATCTGTGATCATAATCAAAGTGATCCGTGGGCTCGACCCGATGTTACCGTATGCTGCAAGTTATTTTGGTAAACTGGTTATAAATTGTTAAATCTGATAGTCTCGGCAGTTATCAAAAGTCTACAGAGGTATGATTGGTTCTTTCCTATACCTTACTATTCGTAGACCTGATATTATGTTCAGTATACGCTTATGTGCTAGATTCCAATATAATCCTATGGAATCACAACTTAAAGTTATTAAGATAATATTCAGTTACTTGGTTGGAACCACAAATTATGGTTTATGACATGAGAAAACTCCATATTTTGAGTTAGTAGATTTCTATGATGCTGACTATGTTGGAGATCATGTGGAAAGAAAGAGCACCACTGGAGGAAGTCACTTCATTGGAAAACCTCTAATCTCCTAGTCAAGCAAGAAGCAAAACTCAATTTCCCTATCAATTGCTGAAGCTGAGTACATTTCTACTTCAATATACTCTTTGAAAAATAATGCTATACTTGTTTTATGTGATAACACAAGTGCTATAAACCTAGCTAAAAATCTCATTCAACAATCAAGAGTAAAGCATATTGAGATCAAATACCATTTTATAAGATACTATTATGTTTAAAAGGGTGTTTTTGAACAACATTAATCATTAGTGGCTTGATATTCTGACCAAAGCCCTTCATGAAGATCATTTTTGTTTTATAATGAATAATATAAATGTGTTTGGATCAAGGCTCTGACATTGAGTTTGAATGTTTTATTGTTGGTTTTTGTTTTTGAGATTATACCACAAGTTTTCTAATCATCAGAACGTCATGAGAAAATCATCATAATAGTATAAAAAAAAACCTTCATTAGAAAAACAAACTGTCCTCAGAATCAACTTCAGAAAACCCATAACTAAAAATGTTACTGTTGGAAAATCTTGACACATTTATTTTGGAAAATATAACCGTTGGACCCTTTCTCTCTCTCTGTCAGTAAATGCCTAACAGTAACTTTGGCCATCTTTGACAGTCAGAAACGTTTGAGAAATCTATAAATACCTATTCTCCCTTAAGGTTTCCAACACTTTGCGAACCTTTCTAAACTTTCAAACACTCTTTAATTCTTATCTGCCTTAAATCTCTTTCTAAAATCCTATACCTTCTCTCTCACCTACTACCAATAAGCCTTCAAATTTTCTCTACACCTCTCTCAGATAATCATCACCATGACTCAATCCAGAACTTCATCCAAGGCCACCAAGAAATAGTTGCAACCAACCCGCATCTCTTCAAGGAAAACATCAATGGAAAGGAAAAGCAAGAAAAATATCACCCCTCAAAATAGAAAAGAGATGTCAGAATCCTCTGCACCAAAGTCCAAACCTTTAAAGGAGAGGATAGTTTCTATAAGTTTAGAAGAGGATGTTCCAAAGAAGCCTCTCTTCATATCTAAACTGGAGAAGTTTATCTATGACTCCCAAGTTTTCTAGCAAGCACGTGGTGTCTGGACGAAGAATCAACCTGTCCATAATTGCTACATATGGGATGGATGTGTCTGTGGAGATTAGAAAGCAGAGGTAGGAAAGATTCTTTGAGCTTTCTAAACATGTCTACCCCACTCTCATTCGTGCTTTCTTTGCTCGTGCACGAGAGTATATAGATCCTCCAAGGCTGATTGGTAATCTCTATGGAGAGGAGATCATAATCTCCCTAGAGATTCTGGCTAAAATAACTGGCTCCAGGGATAAAGGACTATTAACAGGATGGGTCCATATTTTATTTGATTTTATTTTTTTTTATAATTTTAATTTTTTTTAAATTATATAAAAAGACAAATTTATCCTTATGATAAAATTACATATAATTTTTAAAATTTTGAAAATATTGTTTAACTTAAATTAATTTTTTATAATTTTAAATATTCACTTTACATATAGTTAAATTATTAAAATAATTTTATATTTTTTAATTTTTAAAATAATATAAATAACAAAATTAGCCTTAAGATAAAATAAAAATAATTTTTTAAATTAATTTTATTATTTTAAATATTTTATATTTATTATATAAATTTTATTATACTTTAATTATTTTATATTTATATTTTTTTATATTTTTTTATCCTATCCCGCCGGGAGTAAATAAAAATAATTTTTAAAATTAATTATTATATTTTATTATTTTAAATATTTTATATTTATTATATTTTATTATACTTTATTTTACCTATTTTATATTTAAAATATTTTTTTTATATCATACTTTAAATCACCTTATCCTATCCTTGTTGAGTTACTAGCAGTAACCTTCCTCAGGATAGAATTTTCCCTCGTGATAATAAATAAATAATGTCGGGATAAGATAAGTGACAAGGATTAATTTATCATATCAGAGTTTCTTAATTTTATCACTGAAGATCCTATCCTGATGAGGAGAATTTGAAATTAAAGACAAGAACCTGTCAAAAGCAGAGTTTCTTGATTTACAAGAACCTGTCAAAAGCAGAGTTTCTTGATTTTATCACTGAAGATGTTGATGAGGAGAATTTGACTGTTGATATGTTGCTGAGCAAAGCAAGGTTTCTCCATACCTTGCTTATGCACTTTATCTTACCGTGTGGTATGTTGCGACTTTTTTAGAAGTTTTAAAATACTTTCACACATGTATCGAAGTACAGTTAAGAAAGAATAAGATCGATTTTACAAAAAATTAAAATTAATTTTAAGTATTAAATTTTTTTTTTTTAATTTAATAGCATAAATTGATGAATAAAAATATAAAAATTAAATTAAATTAAATAAATAACTGATAAATTAAAAGAAAATAAGTAAATAAATTTGATTTCAATCAATTTTAAAAGAATTAAAGTTCAAAATATATTAATATTAATTTTAATATTAACTATGTCAAATTATAATACTTAAATAATTTATTTTATAAACAACTAATTGTAAAATATGTGTTTACGAAAATTTATCAATAAAATATTAAAAATAATAATTAAGTGTATGATAAAAAATTTTAATTAATAATAAATTATCAAATCATTAAATGTATCCAAAATAAAAAATTATAATTGATATTTAATAATTACCACCAACACTCAAATATCACAAATAAATTATAAAATATAAAAAAAAAATATGATTAAATTCATTTAAAAATTTATTTATATAATTTGATAAAAAATAAATAAATAAAAAATAAATTTAATAAATATTAAATTTTAAAATTGAGTAATAATAATTTAATATAATAATGTTAAAATAATCAAAATTTTATTATTTCTTTAATATAAAAAATTTAACAAACACAACAAAATTATCGCAGTGATATTTTCCATTACTCTTCTTTTCTTCTCTGCGTCACTGTGCCGCTGTGCTGCACGTTACTGTTTCGTCTCTGCGGCACTGCTGTTGTTGTCTTCCGCTCACGTCCAATCCCCCAATTTATAACAAACTGTGTTGCATTTAGTTTAGGTTTCTCCATAACATTACTATGGGCCATGTTGGGCCCTTAAAGTCTTTGACTTTTTTACTTTTGCTTTAGCTTTTCACTTTTGTACTGAGTCACTTTTACTTTTGTTTTATTTTTTTTAATTGTGGGTCTAATTATCTACTCTTTACATAATTTAAAATTTATTATAAAAATTAAATTAATAACTTTTTTTAATAAATAAATCAATAATATTATAAAATTATTAAAATTAAATATAATGAAATATAATAATACTTATTTTTTATAAAGAATATATATATATAAAATTAAATTATTATCATGATAAAAGTAAGAAAAATGTCACAGTTTTTTATATTACCGTGTTGTACCATTTGCTTGCAAGGAAGAGAATCAGCCTTCCTCATTTGATTTTCCATCATATGGTTGCTATCCTCAAAGCTTCCAAGAAGACAACTTGCATTTCCTATAGAATGTTGATGACCAAGATTTTCAAGTATAATTGACTAGGTCTTGAGCATGAAGATTCTGTTCCTGATGGCCCTGAGTTCACTTGCAACAATCTGAAAATGATGCACTTTGATTCGCATCATGTTGTGAAAGTGGATGAGGAGAAAGTTAAGAAAAGAAAAGTAGAGTAGGAAGGAGAGAAAGAAGGAATGAAAGAAGAGAAAAGGATGAGGGAAAAGTATGAGAAAATAGAAGAGAAAAGGAAAGAAAAACAAGAAAAAGAAGAGAAAAGAAAAGAAAAAGAAGGAAGAAAAGTAAAGAAAAAGAGAATATGATGATGATAATGCTCCCGATGCACCTGCTCCAAAATCCAAAGCTATTGATGTTTTGACCAAAGAAGCTACAGAAAGAAAAACCAAGAGGAGACTTGATCCTTTTTATGAAGAATTTGCTGAAGTCACCAAAGAGCATGTTGTTGTGACTATAGGAAATGCAAGGTGCCATCAGAAGATCATTGACGGAGTAATCCACACTATTGTTGAAACCATTAAGGAAGAATAAGAACATCAGAAAACTCCATCAGAAAAAGATATCTGAAGAAGAGAAAAGCGCAGGCATTTTTTATGAAGAAGCAAAAGAAGAGTAAGAGGAAATTAAGGGAAAAAAGAAGGAGGAGGAAAAAGCAGAAGAATAAGGAGATGAAGAAAAAGGAATATAAAAGGATAAGGAACAACAAGAAGAGCTAAAGGAGAATCAGAATCTGAAGATTTAAAAAATAAAAGGAGAAGCAAAGGAAAGACAATAGTTGAAGAAGAGGAAGTACCTCAAAAGCAAGAAGAAGAGCCAGAAAGCTTCTCTGAGATGATAAAAAATATTGATCTCAATGTGAAAGCTTAGAGCATAAGAGAAGAGGAAGCCTCTAAAGGTGTAGGATCCTCCTATGATCCAAACCTCTCAGATACTCTTGGGCAAGCATTTGTCTCTATTGTCGAAGCTATCTTCAACATCCCTCCTGCTTCACCACTTTGATCACCTCACTCTGATGCCACTCAGACATAACCACTTGCACCAACTCCTACAACAGTTCAAAGAACCTTTTATGAATTCTTTTATACCACTTCCACTGCTGAATCATAAAACCAATTTATGCTGGTCAATGCACACGTTCCCTGTCTATCATTCCAACTCTTAGATGATGAACTTGCTGCAGAAACCCAAAACATGGCTACTATTTAAAATCAACAAGGCTCTGATGCTGATCAGAACCTTTCTGAACCAAAAAGATCTACACCTACCATTCTCACTAGTGAGTATGCACTCCTGCCTCCATTAGGCGTGGTTCCTTATCATCCCATGCACTATGAAAGAACAAGACCTTCATGGTCTCTCAAACAACAAATTGGTCATCTGAACTCTAAAGTAAAAGAAGTCAGAAAGCCTTCATAAGAGGCTAGTGTTTATGGTGCACCCGTAGTTAAGTGGTGCATCAGATGGTATTTATAATAGTGTCATTTTATATTTATATTTTAACCCTTTATGCTTTATTATTTTCATTTTAATCCCTTATCTGCTTCAACTACCAAGCACCCTCACCACCAGCAAACACCGAGCAACCTAGCCACTGTCTGGTCGACGACTCAACACCATCATGCTACACCGCCACACCATCCGCTCGCCGACGATTCAACACCACTGTGCCGCACCACCACACCATTCACACAGAGAACCCATTCAACCATTCACGCAAACCACTCATGGCTTAAAACACCATAAGACAGCCTAAGCACCTCTCACAAACCAAATCCAAAAAGCAACACAAACACAAACCCCCTACATATAGAAAGCCCCAAATCTTCACACTCCCCACTACTGCCACCAACAGCAGCCAAACTCACACCGCTGCTCAGCCACCTAATCAGAACCACCCACAGTAGAAATCCAAACCACGATTACCTCTCTATAGCCACCACAACTCTTCCAAATATGTCGTTCCAATTCCATGGTACCTACTTGAAGTTACACTCACAAGTCTTGTTAAGCAAATGAAGGTTTATTGTAGAATGGGCCTTCCATTCTCTAAACAAATACGACATGGATTGGCCAATAATTAGATTCAACAGTTTTCTTCCTTGTATTATTATATTACTATCTTAGAAAGACTTTGAAAGGAAATTGCTTAAGTCATGGAATAAGGCCGAAAAATTGGAGGGGTGTGTTTAATTTAGTGCGGTTTTGTTGAAGGAGAGAGAGAAAGAGTAAATTCATATTTTAATTTTTGAGGGATTAAAAAATAAATAATGATAAGTTAAAAGGACTTTTGTATAATTTATGGAAGTTACAAAATTACCTACTGTCTAAGTTATAGGTCATAAATCTCTGCCATTGAATTTTTTTATTATTTAACAATGGCTAAAGATTAGGGGTCCATGATGGACCCAAAGTCAGGTGATCCATGTTCAGTGGCACCTCAGAAAAGAAGTGAATAACAAGTTCAATAATGTTCACTTCACTTGAGGAATTAAAAAAACATTTCAAAGGATTTGAGATGTGGTGGCTGATCTAGTATGATACAGAAATTAAAGGTCAAAGGTTCACTACCTATAGGCCTAAACCTATGCCTACCAGAAAGCGTCAGTCTTCCAAACCTATTCATATATCATCTTCTAATACTAACTCAACTTTTGATGATTCGATCGAATCCAATAGTCGTCCATGATGAGTTGCACTTTAATGCATATTTTCTGTTTTTATTATGACTTTTTAGAAACCTATTTGTAATCTTTTTATTAATAAACAAAAATATTTGATGTTATTCAACATTTCAGTGTAAGTGTTCCAGTTTCTTATCATTATCTCTGACTTTTTTGAACTTTTCTTATCTTGTTATTAGGTATGCTTTGATCCATATATAGGCTCTGATACTTAAAAAATATAATTCATAAACAAGAAAGAAAGGCTCCGATATTTATTCAATGTGCTACATGTTGTGATATTTTTGTCTTAAAAATGCTTTGATAAATTTCATAGATCTTGACCTATTCTTTATGACTAACATTTGCTAGATGTGTAAGTTAAGAGAGAGCTTCTTAGTCAAGAAACACCTACATCAGAAAACCACTCTACTAGAAAACTCGCATTAGAAAAGAATGGTTTCTCATTATCAAAACGAGGAAGAATGTTAGCTTCAAAGTCTGACCTTTTTTCTGTACTTAAGCTTTGATTTTATCTTAGTTGTGATGACAATAACAAATCCATGCTTTTCTGATCATATATTTTGCTTTCGTTAGAAAACTCACTACACTTTTATATTATGGTCACATATACTATCTTAATATGTTTATTTGTTGAGCTTTGCTAGTATGTGTTATGAAGTGTGTTAGAACTTGAAACTCAATTTCTATATGAAGAAAACCAACTTCAAACTCTTGGTTACTCAAAATTTTCACCACTGATAACTTTAAGAAATGTAGTTATTTGTGTCATATCTCTATGCTTTGTTGATTGCTTTAGTCCTTGTTATTATGCATATATGAAAGGTTTTATGTTTATATTAGTCAAATTCAATCTTAGTATCTTCCTATATGATTTAGAGCAAATTGTGCATATTCTTCAATTGATTAAGTGAATTTGTAACTTTTAGTAATTTGACAATTTTTCTATTGCAGGAAGAGTTGCAACCAAGCAGATTGGTGGAAGATTTGGACTAACATTGGAAGCAAAAGCCCAAGAGGAAGCTAAGTGTGAAGTTTAGCATCTCACGCCATGACATAGGCATGTCAATGTCGCAATGTGGTGCATCCACTGCTTCAAGCAGAGAGCTTCGAAGATTGAACGTTGCGGCATAGGCAAATTAATACCGCGGCATGGTGACCTAATTTACACGTGTGCCGTAGCGTAAGGTGTTTAATGTCGTGGCGTGAACCAGATTTCAGGGCCTATATATTGTTTTATTAGATTTTTAAAGAGAGTTTTAGTTTTTAGGTTAGAAAGTTGCGGCTATGATTTCATTTCTGGGTTGAGATGAGGCTAGGGAAGCTAAGGTTGGAGGTCATCTTCTTTATGGAAGGAGATTCCACTACAAAAAAATGGGTAAAATACGGCAATTTATTTTGCATATTACGACGGTTTTGACTGCCATTTTTCGCGTCAACGATGGTTTCCAAAACTGACATAATTGACTTCGTCATTCGGTATAATACGACGGTTTCCCATTAACCGCCACGACAACCGCCACAGTTTACCATGTATAAAACGGAGGTTTCATGGTGCATAAAACGGTGGTTTATGATTGTCGTAATTAGCCTAAAAAATTATGGTTTAATTGTGTATAAAATGACGTTTTTAATTGCCGTAATTCATAGGGAATTATGACAGTTTAGGACTGTTGTAATTAGCCTAAAAATTATCATTTAATTGTGTATAAAATGATTATTTTAACTGTCGTACTTTACAACAAATTATGGCAGTTTATGACTACCGTAATTTGCAGATAATTATGGTAATTTATGACTATCGTAATTAGCCTAAAAATTGCCATTTAATTGTATATAAATCGACGATTTAGCAATTTTATGAGCAAGCTATTTTTCATGTTTATTATGACAATTCTTATTTGTCCAAACCCACAAATATAAATATAATAATTTTGCTTAATGAAATGTAAAAAGAAATATTCATTAATATAATTAACCAAATATCAAATTTAACATGAGTACATTAGCTCAATAATTGCAAATTATAAGTCATCAAAGTTTTGATATATAACATCCTAAATAATAACATGAGTACACAAGTCAAATAACTCCAAATTACATATAAGTCTTAAAAGTTTTGAAAAATAACATCCTAAATAGTAATTCATTTGACAACAATTAGAAAAACGATTAATAAGGACTCAATATCCACTGATTGATGAGTGTTACTTCCATTGCATGATCTTCTTGGGTCATTAGGCGATAGAGCCTCACTACCTTCATCTGGTACATACAAGAAGGACAAAATTATGCTTGAGATTCTCCAAACATAGCATTAATTATGGCTATGCAACACTACAGGTAATATAATATTAAGAAAGAATTGGCTTAATTGAACCACAAATTCGCAAAAATCTAACATCATCTAAGTAGCATGTTATAATCCTTAATAATTTCACAGATCTAGAATTACCCAATCAAAATACAAACCAAAATATCTAACCATAAGCATGCAAACAAGACTTATAATTAAACAAAACAGGACCCATATACTTAATCTCAAGTCACTTTGATGGTTCAAAATTTAAAACCCAAATCACAGTAGTGGACCTCCATCACAGCATAACACATAAGGAAAGCAACATCACAACATATAAAGAAAGCAAACAGTGATTTTATATGGTAGTGTTACAAGATTTGATGCCACTTACAAAGGGATGTTTTCCAATTCTTAAATCATAGACATATTCTTTATATCAAATCTCAAGTAATAGACTAATGTAAATCCTAAAGTTGTATATCATTAGTATGGGGATTGAGAATTCATTTTACCTAAAGCTTCCCAAGATGCTATGTTCCAAATATGCTCACAACTTCAAGTATCTTATCATGCATAGATTGTGGATCAAAATTATCATAATTTTCATCCTTATTTTGCCACAAATCTACACCTTCCATGTAGCTTCCAATATTGGCAACAAGCACACCTTTTGCATCCTGAATGAATTGAAAACCAAATTAAATAATTCAGCAAAAGGTTGTGCCTAGCTCTTATTTTTGGTGGGGGGTGGGTTGCAGTGTATCAGAAATTAAAAAACGAAGTTCTGATATAAAAATTTGAGCAAATTACTTACATTACACCTCTTGTCCCCAAACTTAAACCTACACTTTGGGCCCCTCTATGCTCAAAACCTACAAATGCACCCCTTGATTTGAATTTTCACATGACAAATTGCCCCTTCCATTAACTATTTGTCAAAAAAGTTAACCTCATGCTGAAATAAGCACATATATCATAAATATAATGCAAAAATTACACTTCTTGTGATTACTAACTCGTGCATATATATAATTCATAAACTACATATATTAGAGTAATTTCAGCATTGAATCTAAAATTTCCAATACAAGATCAACAACAACCAAGTCTTTTCCAATACAAGATCATTGTAAGCAAATTAAGATAATTGTGGGACAAGGCAGCAACTAATATTAGGTGTGATATTGAACCCCTATACTACAAGGTTCTGAATGGTAAAATTCATGTAATCTCCTGTTCATGTAAATCTGTCAGATATTATTCTAAGTGTCAATAAAACAAACTTGAAAGGAAAGACAATCCATCACATGCAAGGGTGTCAAATGGCTCAAGATCATTACTTGACAACCTCAAAAAATGTCATTAAATTCAACCCAGTACAACAACTTCATAATCAATGCCTGCTTATAAGATTTACTTTACAGTAGTCCCAGATCTCAATAAAGCAACATAGAATGATGTAATAGTTTCATTTGCATTAATTTACAAATAGGTCATAAACTAATAAACCAGTGTTATCCATCATATGATCAAAAAAATTATGCTGATTTTTAATCAGTATTAAAAAAAATGTGCCAATCACTTCCTTCAAAGGAATTGAAGGGAAGAATTTAAAAAATAAATAAATAATAAAAGTAGCATTGAAACTCAAAAAAAAATATCATCAATATGTGTTGCTTTTTTTATATTTCACAGCATATATCTTTCCCAATGTAATAGAATGTCTTAAGCCAGGAATCACTTTTAATATTATGCCAAAACTAACTCAATGTAATTATGTTACCATTCACTAAAAGAGGAAGCAATCTTATATCATACACCCAGTCTCCTATTTCAATGAACTTCCCATCTTTCTTAAATTTAAGCTTCAAAATGCCAAGCAATTCAAAATCCAATTCAAGTTAAACATTAAATACCTGGTTATAAAACTTTTCAAGATTTGATATAAAGATTTGATATGGAATGAAGGGAGGAGGAGGGAGAGGATGCATTAATCATTTAACCCACATCCCCTATAGACATTCAAATATGTTTTAATTAGTGACCAGAAACTGATACTAATCCTTACCCAAAAAAAAAAAAAGAAACTGATGAAACTAAAAAGAACAAGTGAGAATTTGACAATGCAAATGCACTTCTATGAGCAAAATGGCGGTGCAGAAAATAAGATGAAAGTATATATCTAGTGTAAGTATATATCCAGAGTATGCATCCTCTATCATGCTTAACTTACATTCCATTATATAACAATTTAGATGGTAGGAACCACTCCCAGCTACTTGTTTGAGAAGATTCTTAATTCGCTTTGGTTTTGGCATATCTGCATATATAAATGAAACAATCAAATATAATCAATTTATATTAGTGTATTATAAAGGTAAACATAGGAGTATTTTATTAAAAACTAATATATACATAAATAGATGATAGACTTAGCACACCACAAAGTCATACCATAAATATATTCACTCTGTTGACTATTCTGACATATGTTCATCTTCCCCAACCTCATCCTTATCATTCCATTCACTTAATAATTCATCATTTGCATCCTCCCTTAACAATGGTAGATCATTAACATCTCCAAAGAATTGATCTAAGTCTTGCTCTGGGCATGGCTCATTATCATAAGCTTCATTATCTCCTTCTTCTCCCATATCGTACAAATCTCTTGGCTTCAAATGCACAACAACACTCCAACCTTTATTCACCTCATCATCCACATAATACACCATTTGAGCTTGTGAAGCTTCAATGTATGGATCATGCTCTTCACAGTCACCCATGTGAATCAATCGTGAAAAATTAACAAGAATAAAACCACATGCGTCCTTTGTAAACCCCATATCCCTAGTGGTGTCAGCCCATTTACATTTGAATAGTGTCACCCTAAATCAACCATAGTAATTAAGCTCAATGATGTCTTTTAATTTGCCATAATATGACAGATCAGCTTGCCTTAAGTTCCCATCAACACCACTAGCAACACAAGATGTGGAAGAAGTTAGAAAAACTCCACTGTTTTGGGTTTTCAACCCATGTTCCCGAGCTATTGTCAGAAATTTGAACCCATTAATATTAAATGCAAAAAACCTTCTAGCATGTTATGTTGGACCTTTTTCTAGAATCTTTAGATCATCTAATACATCATTCGCAATGTTTGGATTCATAAGTTAAAACAATAGCATTAAAAGTATTAGTTGTAGTTTCAAATTTACAAACCTATATTAACAAAAAATATATATATAACAAACACAATTTCATTACATTTTGAACCCACCTTACGAGGAAACCAATCAATGAAGTCTTTATTAACTATCTTCTCTAACTCTGTAGTTATAGGCCTTCGCCCCTTAGACCGCCTCCGGACTTGATCCTTAAATTCACTATATAAACAATTAATATCAATACTACATCTTAAATAAGTGCTTTCATCTTGGTCATAAGTGTTATATAGAGTTTGCCTAAGTACTCATTCAATGTATGGCATGACTTGTGCACAATTTAGTAACACATATCGATGTGCTTGTCTTTTCAAAATAGTTGACAACTCTAAGGTTGAGGAAGCTCCTACTGCTCTACCCATCGGTAGAAAAATGCGAGGCAAATATGAAGAGTCTCTATCACCAAGATAATCATTAACTCGTGCAGGCCTATTAATTCGTGTCTCAATCCCTTCTATATAGAAAGAGCAAAAGGTAAGAACCTCATCAGGTAGGTATCCTTCAGCAATGGAACCTTCTGGATGTGCCTTGTTTCATACAAAGGACTTTAAGTGTCCCAAATACCTAAGAGGTTGTAAGATAGAGAATTAATTAAGGGATATGAGATATTTACCTTAAAGAATAACCTACAACAAAGAAATTAGATATTTACCTTTCAATTGGATACATCCACTGAAAATGTACTGGGCCTCTAAGTTTTGCCTCACCAACTAGATGACAAGTTAAATGAACCATGACTGTAAAGAATGATGGAAGGAAAAACATTTCTAAGTGACAAAGGGTGAGAATGATTCGGGACTGGATCCTATCAAGATCTAATAGACTTAAGATTTTGGCACATAATTGTCGGAAGAATGAACACAACTCTATTAACACCACAACCACTTTGTCTGGAAAAACATTACGTATGACAAGTGGTAATAACTACTCCATAAGAATGTGACAATCATGACTCTTCATTCCAAAGAGCATTCGTTGTTTCAAGTCAATGCACCTCGAAATGTTGCTTGAGTACCCATCTGGCACTATGACATTCTTTAAAGTCCGCAAAAATACATCTTTCTTCGTATTTGACATTGTAAACAAAGATGGGCGATATCTTCCATTCTCATTTGGCCAAAGATCCTTCCTTATACCCATTTCTTTAAGATCCTTTAGATCATGCTTGGATACACTTATCTTAATTTTTAAAATAAGGATTTAAAAAGAAAAAGAAAAAAGATGAAAGATGATGGTGCAAACTCTAAGTAGTCAATTGCAAACTTATATTGAACCAAAACTAGTAAATAAAAGGGATGCTACGGAAAACAATCTTAAAAGATGTGACAATGACATGACACACTTACCAATCTTATGTCATAAACACAAATCTGAAACAGACTAAGTCATGCCCATAGTTTCTCTTATCTCTTAAATACCAAGTCAGTAGCACCAAATAACTTCAACATGCAGTACACAACTGAATCCAAAACCAAGTTACCTTGTTATCTTCCTAACACACAAATTCTATACAAGATTTGATGCATTGTGGATCATTAAAATGTGGGGGGGGGGGGGAGAACAAGGTGATATAGAGATTGATACATTATCGAGCATTTCAATACCACTGGCTTGTATACATTCAAAACATCAAATAAAAAAACTAACTGTCAAGCATTCTCCAAAGAAAACCCGTAGCTCAGGATTTTTGCCAAACACGTTGTATGCATCCATACAAGTACCTTAGATCAAAATTACAACTAACATGAACCAAGGTCTCGGACTCAGTCTTAATCATCAATTCACTTGAGTTAGAGGATAATTCGCTGCTCAATTTTCTCATTGAAACAGATAATATGCATGCACATTGTTATATCGATCGAAACTCAAAATAATATTAATAAATCAAAAAATAGCAAAAGGCGCAAAACCTTGTCAAATGCGAAGGTTCTATCGATCTGCTTGTTGGCTATATTCTGCACAACAAAAACTTCCTTTCTTCCCTTGTTACACGAAATCACAATGGGCGTATGCAACCTGATTTCATCTTCACTCAATAGCCTACAAAAGCATACACGAAACCAATCACCGAATTTTTCAAGTCATAAAACAAAATCAACTCAGCTCAACACCGAGTTAGACCAAGTTAGACTCACCTAATTTCTTTGGGGCTTACCCGTGGACTTGGAGCAGAGGCTGAGGTTGAGCAAATCTGGACCTGCGAGCTCGTGTTGGCGCAATGATGGCGCGGGTTTCACGGCTTTGGGCAGAGGCAGAGGCAAAAGGCGAATATCATCAATATGTGCTAAGCTTTTTTTAATTTCAGAGGTTACGGCTTTGAGTGAGAGAGAACGAGAGTGAGAGTGAGAGTGAGAGCACGAGAGAGAGAGGGTGAGGTTGAGAGTGACAATGAGAGTACGAGAGAGAGAAGGTGGGAGTGAGAGAGAGAGCGCAGTTGAGAGGGATTTTTTTCTTGTGAGAGAGGAAGTGTGTAACATCCCAAAAATTAATAATTTCAGAATAAATGATCATTTTACAATATTTGGGATTTTCTAGAATTTTTCTGGATTTTTCTCGGGAACGCAGAATATTTTAATATA
Organism: Ormosia emarginata; assembly: GCA_029884605.1. Classification (NCBI taxonomy): domain Eukaryota; kingdom Viridiplantae; phylum Streptophyta; class Magnoliopsida; order Fabales; family Fabaceae; genus Ormosia; species Ormosia emarginata. The sequence continues at coordinate 44,151,925 of JAQQTP010000077.1, read as the reverse complement.
TTCCTCGTTTTGCATGCGCACTGAGCTGAGAATTGCTGAGGTCGATGTGCACGCTCCGGAAACTAATTATTTCGCCACCAATAGTCATTTTCTAATATTTGTGATTTATGTGAATTTTTCTGAAATTTTTCGGAAACGACGAATATTTTAATATATTTTTCGTTTTGCATGAAACTCGAGCAGAGTCATGAAAATGACTGTAGTGTTTCAAAAATTGGAAAATTATATGACGAATAGTCGTTTTATAATATTTTCAATTTTTGGGAATTTTCCGGAACCGTCGAATATTTTAATATATTCCTCATTTTGCGTGCGCGCTGAGCAGAACCAGAGAAACGCGATGTTTTCTCTGAGAACCTTGGACTATGGACATGTCGACGGGGGATCTTACTAAACCCGAGGCTTGACACAGTTTACGAGGTTTCATAATTTTCGAGAAATCTTAACAGATAAAACAAATCAATATAAAAATTCATCAGTCGATAAATTAAATACCACAAAGTCATAACTATTATCCATTGGATAATAGCATGCATTAAATGATGATAGACAAACCCTATCACATTATCCCAATGCAATCCACTTTATGTCAAATCAATCTCACTTTAATTCAAATTTGTGTATCCTTTAAAGCTTCTTTGTAGAAGCTTTGACCACCAAATGACCCATTTGATCCTTGGCTTGCATGAGAAGCCAATTTTTTTAAGCTCCTCACTCTCTTCTCTATTCAGCATATCCCACTCATGCCAAGGAGGGCAAAAATGTAACTCATCCACACTTAACCTAAACCCACCAAACCCTAATTCACTTTACCTATCACTTTCTCTCTTTCACTTCATCTTCTTCATCTTTTCTCCTCCTTCTCTCTACACCTCCTCCTCAACCACGAAATTGCAGCCCCTCCCTCACCATTTTCCTTCATCTTTTCTCTTCACCAAGCTCATTTCTTCACTTGTCTCCATCTCCTCTACACTTTCTCTTTAGAAAGTTTCTTCATTTTCTATCTTCACCTCCATTTTTCTCTTCCTTCTCTCTTCTTCCTCCTCTTCACCAAAAATTCCAGCCACCACCACCATTATTTCTCTTCACTTTTCTCTTTATAAACACCATTTCTAGATTCCTCCCAACCTCCTCTACAACTTCTATTTGAGGGGTTTTCTTTAAAAGCTCATTTTTCCTCCATTGTCATACAAGGCAAAGCTTCTAACTTTGAGGTAAAGCTTTCACTTCTCTTCCTCTTTCTCCTTAATTTCGTGATCTAGGATCTCAATGGAGACCAAAGATCCATTCTTTTCAACTATTAATGTTGATTTTTGATGCTTGAAAAATTAGGGTTCTTGAAGACCCAAAACCGAAATTCACCAAGAAGCCATAGGAGATTGTTTTTGTGTTCTTCCTTTAGGTAAGAGGGAGACTACTCACTTCAACCACTTATGGTGGTGAGAAGACGTTGTATGTGTGTTGATGGAGAAATCCATCCTTGTATGCCCTTTGTATGCTTGTTTGAATTATAAATTTTGTATGATTTAGTATTCTTGAATTTGATTGATGCTTGATTATGCTCTTGAATATGTTTGATATATAAATTGTGCTTGATCATGTTGGGGTTGCTAAATGAAAAATTTGGAGTTTCCTACCTCAACATGGTGACACGGTTTTGGCATGGAATCTTGGGTACTTGGATTGATTTTAATGAACTAAAAACCTAAGTGAACTAATGACAAGAAGTTAATACCTAAAAGAGAAGGAAAGAATGGATTTGAAGACTTGAAATGGAAGAAAGTGATTTGGGATTCACCATGGGGAGGTCACGGTTTTGGGGTGGAAAATTGGATAAATTGTGGTTAATATGTAACAAGCATAAGATGAGGATTAATTAAGCAACAAGATGGAATTTAGTGGAAGAAAAACTTGGAATTGAAGCCTAGGGGATGGCTACGGTTTTGAGGCCAAGGAATTAGGGTTCTTGGTGAGCTAATTTAATAAGTAAACACCTGAAATGAATTAAAGGAATAACATGCAAGATGTTGGCTTAAAAGGATTTGAAATTGGAACCATTGTGAGGCCACGACCTCTAAGGTATTTTTGAGTGTAAGTATGTGATTTTGGTAAATTGGAAGCATAATGAATTAGGTAATTAGGAACCTATGTGATGGAATGGGAAATTAATAAGTTAGAAGAATTTGATAAAAATCAAGACTTCATAAATCTTCAAGGACTAATATTGAAAGCATCATGAGATTTGAGGTAATTCTAATTGAGTGAAGAACATGAGAGTGTGAGGCCCAAGAACTTAAATAAATTGCAAGTTATGGGAAATTGAATTGCCTTGGAAGGCTAAATTAATTTTATAAATTGATTTTGAACATGAACCTTGAAATAGGGAAACAAATTCTAAGTTAGGATTCATAATGAACCTAAGGACACATCAATTGACTTGATATTGATATTATGATGTTATGGGTCCGTGTGAGTGGCCATTTATATATTGATGCTTATGTTGGCCTAATGCGGCATATTATGGAATTGTATGAAATTGTGAATCATACATGTGCTGCATAGTGTCTTATGCATTGTGAATGTCTTGTGGAACTGTTGTAAGGCCAAGTTGCAAACTAGGAGATTGAACACACCTTAGTGCGGGTGCGAATAGACAAGTGTGGGTCGTGTTATGACCTCGGGGCGTCGGGGATGCGGGTCCTCCACATGGACAGTTTAGAGCTCCTCTCGTGCCGTGGGGCAAACCGATGCAAACACACCGACGATCCGGACTTGACACTGCCCATAGTTTATATCGTGATCTAGTGTAGAATGTCCGTACAATGCCATGATTTGCGCATGAGAAAATTTATTGATAGCACCTTGGCCTTCCTAACACACATGTCTCCCGATCTTTCTCTCCGCTTGATTGAGTCTAGCTCCATGGAGTAGGAATTGTGGTATCATAATGCATCGTGCATCATCCATTGTCGGTCTCATAAATTGTTGAGCATGAACACTGTGAATGTGAAGATAAAACTAACTCACGCACTTCCAAAGAAAATGATTATCTTATTATGCTTTGATTCTTGGAAATACTATTGTGATATGTACAAGCTATTGTTTGATCAAAATTGTTCTACCTTACTTGTAAATGTCGTTGTTATTATTAATTCTTATTATTGCTTACAATTGAATTGCTTTTATTATAAATTATGTTGTTGCTCATTAATAGATATATGAACACATTGTTTTATGGGCGCTAAACTGCAAAATGTCGTTTTCTTAAATCCGCAATGGTAATGAAGGATGGGTGTCTCACCTCTTTCCTATATCTTTGTATGTCTGTTTTATTCTTATATTGATAAAAGATCGTGAGGAAGATAAAGAGGGACCACACCTTGTTGATTGGATTGGGCGTTTGGACAAGGTTTCTTCGGCTACGTACGAGTGCAATTGCGTGGAGGCATTGATGCCCGACTTGTTGACCGGGACTCCGAGCGTTTTAAGTGTATATGGGGTTGCGGCTTTGTCAACTAGTAGTACCTATCCAAGGGTCACTACTTTTCCCCTTTTAGTGTTTTATTCCCGTGTATTTTATTGGACTCTGTAATTGTTATATTCTATTTCAAAGAGTGATTTGTGTAAATTGACTATATATATATATGTATAAGAGATATGATTTTATTTCGGTGGTTGTATCATGGCTTGAATACATTTATATTTCATTCGAGACTCATATTTTCTACCTATGCAAATTGTCAAAAAAAAAATATAGACTCTTGAGAATTTAAGTTATTGTTATCATGAGTGACACACTTGGATTTAGAAGCGTGGTGTAATGACGATTATGCTTTTTTTCTACATCAAGGGTGTTACAAAGTGAAAATTTAGTTTTTTTTCAAATATTTTAATTAAAATTTAAAATTAAAATAACATCGGTTAAAATCGTCGTTTTATACATCTAATTGCCGTTTTTTACATGTAAAATACGGCAAGTGCATAACAGACGTATTATACTACACATTACGTGAGTTTTTGATATCTGCCGTATTGAAACTGCCATAATTTACCCATTTTTTTTGTAGTGTTCAAGCATCAAAGATCATATCTATGAGCTTCCTTTCTTCTCCCTTTGTTTTCTTTTCTTCCTTATATCATGACCATGATTTTTTATGTATATTTTCATGTTCAATGAGTAGCTAAGCTGTATTTAAGATTACTTTAAATCCTTGTATGGATATTAATAATTTTGTACTTCTTTGAGTTTATATTGATGTTTGGTTTTGTTCAATTATATAGATCTTAATGCTGTTGATATTTTGACTAACTTTTAAGTGATTTGTTGAAATCCGATGAACCTAGATATAGGAATTTGGATTTGCAATCATATGTATGGTTGATGCATGTTCGATTTTATTCAATTAGTTTGGATAAGTTAATTCGCTAATGGGATAAAAATATACCTCTTAGCCATGCATAACAGGTGTTTGAGAATAGACCTTAATGAGTGAAGTTTGTGCTAGTTCTCATGGAACCATAGTAAATTAGGTGAATAAAGCATAGTTGATTGACCTAGACATAGGCTTTTAACTAAAGTTGATTCTCAAGCTAACTTAACTCATTCATTAATATTGCTTAAAGGGGTTACATCTTATTAATTGAAGTAGGAGATGAAGATAGATTCCCTAATCTCTAACAATTATCTTTAATTTCCATTTATTATTTTTTAGTCTTTAGATTAGTTTAAATGTACCTTTCCCTATTTTTATACTCTTGAATAGAACTATTTAAGTTATTAGTTAATATTTAGCATTAGAAGTTCCATTATCCTCATGGGAATGATATTCTACTTTATAACTGTATTACTTATTCGATCCGTGCACTTGCAGTCTAAAAAAAGGGACAAACAATCACATAGTTGCTCAGAAAGATATTGAAAAAGCTTATCAAAAAACATATCAGAAAGGAGAACATAAAACCACCAAAATAGGTCAAATAGAAAAGTACTTCAAGCACGTCTCTTAAGACATTCCCATTGTTGTATAATAAGTCTCCATCTCCAAACAAACATTCTTGTACTAAGATGAGATGTTAGAAAGCTGGCAAAAGTGGATAAGAAAAAGACAAATAAACTAATAGGAACCCAAAAATAAAACTAAAATTTTATTAAAAAAATGCTTATTTGATCATTGATATAGATCAGGAATAGATCAGTATAGCTATAGAAGAAGAAAATAGAGAAAAAGAAAAGGTAGACATTGTATAACTAAGTGTCTTCTCTCTTCCTCCACTTTCATATTTATTCTCTCCACTAACTGTTTATTTATTTGTCATAAATCTCTTAGTTAAACGCTAAGTGTTACCCCTCTTTATTCTATTCACTCTCATTAGTTGTAAATTGTCCTTGTTACCCTCTCTTTACTATCTCTACTCCCACTAGTAGCCACATGAATATTTCAACCCATTAACATATTGAATATCCCATGAACTATACTCCTCCACTAACTGCCACACAAATGATGTAGCACATTAACATGAAGATTCTCAATATTTTCCTTCTTGTCCTTATTGCACCTGTGGGTCTAACATTACTCCTCCCCCCCCCCAAAGATTCACTTTGTCCTAAGGTTTAGGTAAGGGTCATGTAATAGCTGCAATAAACCTCCAGGGTCCCATTCCTTGTTGCATAATGGCCAAGTTCTTAAATCTTTGGCAACCTCACGTGCACTGCTAAGCGCATCAAGTCTGGTACCATCCCTGCTATAAGCATGTCAAACCCCAACAATAATTGTTCTTGCATACTCCTAATTTGCATTGATTATACCCTTCTTCAGTTGAATGAAGAAGGATGGCACACGATTTCCATGTAGTTAGCTTATGATTAACAACCTCTATTTCTCCTCAAAGCCATAACCAAGAAGCTTTACCAAATTACAGTGTTAAAGCAATGCAATAGTGTTAACTTGTTTAAATTCATTTAGTCTCTAGCCAGAATTCATGGATAGCTTCTTCGCAATTGTATCCTGGCAACGCATTATCTGACCATTAAAAATACAGCCAAACCAAAGAAAAGGGTAGGAGAACATTCCCTGAACCATCCCTGTAACTCAGTAACACAATCAACACCAATAAAGCGAACCCGTTTGGCCTATGTATATGAAAGCACTGTTATTGCTTCCATGCACGATGCCACCTGTAAATTCTGATGCAAAATGCTATACTTGTTTATAGAGACTAACTCAGAAATCAACTCGTTACAATCAACTACTATGTGGTGTAGCTCAATCTCAGTCCTCAATTCCAATTTGTGGCAAAAAGCCACTATTGTGGGAAGTCCAATAAAGGAATAGACTGTCTTTACTGAGAATAGGAATCCAGATGATCCTTCTAAGGAGTTGTTCAGCTCCAACTCTGACTCAAAGCATGCCAACAAAAATCTAATCATGGTCATGTATGTATTTAAAGGAATAAGAAGATTATGTTCTCTAGTTTTTGTGGAATGTAACAACTTTGCATGTTGTTGAAGAATATATTCGAGCATGATTCCAAGGTTGGGGTACGTAGGACCAGCATTTTGACTGACACAGGCCTCCAAGAACCTTGATAAAAATCCTGACATGTAATACCTTGAGTGGAAACTATTTGATAGCCTTATTATAGTTGATGTTGAGCCAAGATGCTGCCCAACTCAACCAGTCTAGTACCAACAGAACTTCAAACTTGCCCAGATCAAACACAAAACTTCCCTAAATAGAAAACTTGCCAGAAAAATTACCAAACCATCTTCCTGACTCACTCAAACCATATGTAATTTTCAGTAAGGGCTTGGGTGTATGCTTTTGGCTAGAAATACTTCGTGAAGGCATAAACAACCAGGTTGCTTATGCTCCAGCACTTTGTCATTGTTACAGCAGCTTGGAGTCTTACCATACCACACCCTATTCATGTCAAATTCAACACTGGAGTGAGGTGGGTTTAATTCATCAAACTTGTCTCTATTATTTATGTTTCATCGTGGCCCAGTACTCGTTGCTGTGCTTTTAGGTGCTTGAGTGATAATTGGGTAATTTTTCCCCCTTTAGTCTAAGCCCATTTCTTCTTCATTAGTGAGCTGGGCTTGACCCATTTGTTCTAGAGAGGGGTCCAGCTTGTACCCACTCACTTCTGCCTTAGCTTCATTCCTCATTCCATCATGGTTGTCAACCTTCACCACACCACGATTGCCACTGGCCTTCGACACCATTGCGCTACCTCGGCCACCACATTCACAGCACCCATCAGCTCTGCTATCCAAGACACCATCCTTCTTGTTGCCAACACTTCTCCTCCATAGTCCACCCAAGGCATCTAGCAACATCCACTTCCAATAACTCATGCTTCTCTTCCTTCTCTCTGTTTACAATGGCCAAGAAATGGTAAACCACTAGTACGTCACCCTTTTCTTCATCCTTCATCTTGATCTCTTTCTGGAATTCCTTCTTAGTCTCTTTAACAGACCCATGGCACATCACTTTTTCTTCCACTGCAACACCCCCGACAAAACAACAATGGTTTCAGAGGGATGTCGCATCTTTTCACCTTGTGTGGGTATAATCCCTCTATTCTTGAAAATCCTCCATTACCTTTCGACTGTAACTTCTCCAACTCTGGGTCAGTTTTCCTTTCAATCCCTTATTTTAGTTCCTCATCCCAAACATATACTAGCAAGTCGAGATCATACTCAGGCTCAAATCGCTTGAGCACTATCTTCATGAAGGCTACCCAAGTCACCTAAAGGTTTCCCAATTTCCACCAGAGCCACCAGTTGAAAGCACCACCTGTCAAACCCTTCACATCGTCGGGTAGCTTTTCTGTCTTAGGTATACTGCTGGCATCAAAATATTGGGTGATGTTGATCAACCACCAATAGGCTTGTTTTCCTTCAAATAATGGAATCTCCACTCTCACTAGCTATAAATGCTCCTTGCTACCCCCTCCTTACTCTCTCCACTCTCACTGACTTCCACATAAATGTTGCAACTCATTAATGTATTGAACTGTAAATACTCTGATACTAATTGTTAAGGACCTAGAAATAGAACTGAAGTTTTATTGAAAAATGCTTTGTATTTGATCACTGATACAAATCAGGAACAAATTCATACAACTATAGAAGAAGAAAATAGAGAAAAAGAAAATGTAGACATTGCAGAACTTCAAGCATCTACTTCATCCTTCCTCCTTGCCTAATGACTGGAAATGCTCCTTAGGGTATATTTGGGATTTAGGGTTTTAGAGGGAAAGAAAAAGAAGGACTTATTCTTTATTTTGAGCAAACATTCTATATATTAGAGATTTTTTTTTTAAACAAAGGCATAAAATGAAAGATAATCATATAACCTCTCAATCATCATTTATTCATTTTTATAAACATTTTATAACTCTCTCAATTTAGAAATGAAAAACAAGTCTTTCCTTTCCTTTCCCTCCAAACATACCCTTACTGCCTTTTTTTATTTTCTCAATTCCCACTAACTGCTAGATAAATGTTGCAACCCATTATTAATATATTGAATACCCCATGAAACTCTACTCTCACACTAACTGCCACACAAATGTTGTAGCCCATTAACATGGAGATTCTCAATATTCCCCCTCATGTCTTTATTGCACTTGTGGGCCTAACATAAACAACTAGTTTTCTTGATGCACCAGAAAATCTACTAGGTGAATTTAATGCACTGTCAACTGCTAAAATTAATGAAGGGTTATGAATTAAAGGTGTTTCAAAGCATAAAAGGATGGAAGACTTGGTTGGTAAATGAATTTATTGTTGAGAAAAGTCCTACTGCCATTATCTGATAGATTTCTCAACTCTAATATATGTTTTTGATTCTGAGAAAGTCTCTTTAATCCTTTTCTTTGTAAATTTATAGTAGTAGAGAATTAGTTGCTCTGATTTGAAGTGATTGTATCCACTCCTTGAGTTTTAGTGAGTGCAAACACAAAATAAACACTTATTCATTATAACCTGACCTAGTAGTGGTCTAAGTGTTGAGCCTGGAGAGACTAGGTGAGAAAATAATACTCTGAGTGTTTAGCCAAGAGAGGATGTGTGCCAAAGAATACTCTATTGTAATTAGCCTGTAGAAGCTACGTTTCAAAGAATACTAGTGAAAATCCTAATGTTTTGCTAGGGAAAGAGAGTAATCCTCCAATTGTTACTTGATTCAAAGCTATCGTGTGTAGCAACTTGATGCTGATAAATATTTTTCTTCAATTGTGGATAATGTAATAGAATTTTGCTTCTTGCTGGACTAGGTTATTAGAGATTTTCCAAGAAAATTGCAGTATCCACTTGTTCTTTTTCTTTCCACACAATCTTTAGCAAATTCAGCTTTATAATATCCTAGTACATCAAAACTAGAACCTTTCTCAAACCATAATCCCATGTTAGGAGTTCTAGGTAAATATCTAAAGATTCTTTTAACAGTTTTGAGATGAGATTCTTTAGGATTTACTTGGAATTTAACATCTATATATGCACTAAATTGAATGTCAAGTCTACTAGCAGTAAGATACAAAAGAGATCTAATCATATCTGTAGAGCTTTTCACTTACTAGTTTACCTTTCTCATCATTGACCAAAACTTGAGAAGGGTCCATAGGTGTGCTCATAAGTTTAGTTGAGTCCATGTTGAATGATTTCAAAAGATCCTTGGTGCATTTTTCTTGATGTATTAGAACTCCATCTTTTTGTTGTTTGACTTGTATTTATAAAAAGAATTTGAGTCCACCCATCATAGTCATTTCAAATTCTCCCTACATTAACTTAGAGAATTCCTTGCATAGAAACACATTAGTTGATCCAAAAACTATGTCATCCACATATATCTAAACAAGTAAGAAGTCATTCATATGAAATATTTTAAACAAAGTAGTATCAATTTTACCTCTAGTAAAACCATTTTTCATCATAAAAGAGCAAAGACAATCATACTAAGCTCTTGGAGCTTGCTTTAATCCATAATTAGAAAATTTTTCAGTTTCAATGGATTTGTCTTACATAAACTTTTATAGAAATAAATACATTTAGAAAAGTACTTTTGACATTCATTTGATATAAGAGAAATCCTTTAAAAGTTGTATAAGGAAACAAGATTTTAATAACTTCTAATCTAGCTATAGGTGCAAAAGTTTTATTGAAATTAATACGTTCTTGTTCATTATAACCTTGTGCCACTAACCTTGCTTTATTTCTCACAACATTACCATATTCATCAAGCGTGTTACCGAACTCGTGACTTTGACTAACCCTGAGCAGGTAGAGCTCAAGGAAGATATGTTCAACCGCACTATTAGTGCCTTCACACCAACCCTGCTGTTGGGGGTGTCATTCTGCTACTTTTGCTCCTGTTTTCACTCTTGTCGCTATCGCTACTCCTAACCCTCTTATAGTACACCTTGATCATGGTAAAGTGGTTATGGACTAGGATTTAATTTCTGACTTTGCCCTTGCTTAAGTTGTCTATCGGGAGCCTTCTATTATAGACCACTTGAGAAGTGATCCATGGATAAACTACTTAACTTTTATAATTTTACCCTCACCCCACCCCCACCAAGCCACCGCCCCCCCCCCCCCACCCCTTCCACACCCCACCCCCATCGCCCCACCACCAGCCCATCTCCCACCACCTCCACCCTTTGTCCCACCAGAGCTCTCAAATCTGGTTCGATGGAGCTCGAGGACAACGACCAGAGGACGACGATCCAACATAAGGGCTCGAAGATCCGGGTAGAGGTGGTTGTAGGTAATTTGCGCGTGGGCAGCACAGTGGGTTGGGCGACCGATCCGCGCAGAGGTCGCATGTGGGTGGCACGATGGTTGCAGATGGTTCGCGTGTGGGTGATGACGAATCTGGTGGTCGCGCGTGGCTTGTGGATCGGTTTGGGGGTGAAGGGTCATGGTTGCTGGTGGGGTTCAAACGCTGGCTGCTTTGGGTGGTGGTGGTGGTGGCTAGCGGTGCGGTGCGGTGGGGTGGGGTGTGGAAGGGGTCGGTGGAGGTGGAGGTGGAGGTGGAGGGGTAAGAGTGAGGTGAAGGCAAAAATGTAATTTTGATTAAAAAATTAATATTTTAATTTCAATGATTAATTTATTTTAAGAATAAATTAATAACTGATTGCGCTTAGTTCATTCATGGACCACCTCTAAAGTGATCCATATGGAGGCTTTTATCATGGATCCAACATGTTTGGGTCTATAGATGAACCACTTCTTTTTTTTAATCTGACAGTATTTATATGTAGATATGGATATTTATAAACAAACATCTGAAGTTTGATGAAGATGTTAGTCGCTTTGACTCTGGGGGTCCCCAAGGCATCTTCTGTTAGCAGCAAATGTCAAAGTTGTCTACCACCAATTCTTACTTGGAGAACAAATTTGGAGAGCTTCAAAGCTATCTCTCCAACTTTGAAGACAAAAAAAAATTGAGGAACTAGAGCCATTGGTTACTGAGCATAGCCAACGAGAAGATTAGTTAAAGAAGAAACTTGCTAAGATAGAAGCTCTACAAATCAAAATGGCTAAAGCAAAGAGTTTGGCGAAAATCCTCAAGAAATCATTAGAGGAGGCTTGACAGAATACAGCTGCTTTGGAGAAAAAGGTGAAGGAGTTGGAGGCAAAAATAGAATCTGATGTACAGCTTCACCTTGTCGGCGTAAAGATGCTAGAAGCACAGGTGAACAACTATAAAGAAGACTTTGTTAACCAATATAAAGCTAGTTTTCGAAAGGCCATAAAACTTCTGCGATTTAAGAATCCCAACCTTGTTGTCGATGGGCTTGACTTTTAGAAAGATATTAAGGATGATGCGATAGCCAGCTCCAACGATGATGAGGATGGGTAGTGGAATGAAGAGGAAACCGGACAACCCGCCATTGAGGACCAAGCTGCTGATGAAGGTTAGGGGAATGCCCATGCTTAAACTTGTAGTCTTTAATTGGTTCAATGGTGTCCTTGGGGTGGGCCCTTTTTGTTATTATTCGGACACAAGCTAGAGCCACCTATGTTTTTACTGCTTTTAATTTCAATCTATAAGCATCCCATGTTATGTGAGTCTTGAATATCCTCAATGGTTTATTTTTGTCCAAGTGTTGATAAATAGTCGGTTCTTTGGGTGTATATTTATGTAGCATAGATACGTCGATTATGAGATGTGTTTGTGTATCTGATATGTGTTTGTGTTAGATATATAGAAATATTCATATAATATACGTGCCTTATATATTCGAATGTGTCTGATTAAAAAAAATTATTATTTTTTAGTTTAGACACGTCTCGGACACGCTCAAACACTTCTCGGACACGCTCAAACACTTCTCGGACACGCTCAGACACTTTTCGAATACGACTAAGACAGGATTTGAACACGATTCATTAATATTTTTTTAAAAAAAATTGATTTTCATGACTAATGTTCAATTAGTAAGTTCATAACTCACTCAAACTCACATAACTGACGTCCAAAGCTATTATTTTCACTAGGGGTGTCAAAACGGGCTGGCCCGGCCCATTCGGGCCAGCCCATTCGGGCTCGGGCCATTTTCGGGCCGGCCCATTCGGGCCACATAAATTTCGGGCTGGTATTTTTCCAGCCCAGCCCAGCCCATTTAGCTTTATGTAGTGTAAAAAGAGCGGGCTGGCCGGCCCATTCGGGCTCGACCCATTCGGGCCATGTAAGGTTCGGGCTAGCATTTTGCTGGCCCAACCCATCCATTTTGTCGGGCTAATCGGGTCAGCCCATCGGACCTGGCCCATTTTGACACCCCTAATTTTCACATGTCAATATTTTAAGTTTTATCTTTTCATGCGTCACTATTATACTTTTAAATTTTATCTTTTCACACACTACTATTTTCATCTGCTCATTCTACTTCTACGCGTACCAAGTCATCCATTTTATTGTCACCAAAGTTTGCTTCAAACTAATATTCCCTCTAGTTATTTTTTTTATGCACATGTACTTGTACATGATTTGTTCTATTAGGAGAAGTTAGTTTAAGAGATTTTTTAGAATATGTCAATAGAAATTAAGTTCCATATTTTTTAGAAGGGACTTACTAGATAGCAAATATTGACATATATGACATATATTAAAATATTATAAATTTTCAATCTTATAGAAATAATATTAATAAATTATAAATTTTTTTCTTAAATTTTAAAATTATATATATATATATATATATATATATATATATATATATATATATAATTTGTTATAATTTTTAAATTTGATATATTTTCATATCCATATTAATATTATATCTTGTATATGTGCTTTATAAATGTATATTTAATACCTCTTCCTTACCTCAAGATTGGGGTGAGCATTCCGTTACAATTCTCTCATATGGTAGGGTGCCACATTTTAAGTAGAGATTCCTTAAGATTTGGGTGATGTCTGCCATGATAAGGAGTGTGAAAGGCTCGGTTCTGATATGTGAATTGGGTCCATCAGGTATTTGCGGTACTTTGCTACCTGATTTAGGCCCAAGTGCTTAGTACGGTCTATAACCAATATTATAAACAAGTTCTAACACATACAACACTAATAACAAACTCAAATACAAATTTTAACAAATACAAAACAAGCTCAAATATTAATTAATAACGCTCAAATATTATTCTCACTAACAAAAATGTAAATATAAAATAAATCCAACAACAACCTGTTGGAAGTAAAAATAAAGATTTGGCAGTTCGTCGGTTGATGGAGGAAACTTTCTGAAATATTGAGCCGACAGAAGTGCCAAATAGAGAAGTCGACAGTAGCATTGGATAAAGAGGAAGATTCTAATGAGGTTAAGGTATGATGTCAGTGAGAAGAAGTATCCGACAGGGAGATTGCATTAAGTCGACGAAAACTGTTTAAGAGTAGTCGAGTGCTGGTTCCGTCGAAAGTTGGGTACTTGCTGAAGAATAAAACCGCTCGAACGTGCTGGTCTTTTTAGGATGTCAGTTATTTTTTATATTTGTCTATAAATACCAGTAGTTGATAATCACATATTTTATTCATTAAGAAACCCTTATGTTTAGTCATTTACACTCTCCATATTCTTAATTGATTGAGTTTGGTATGATTTTGTGAGTTTGAGCTCAAATTGGTCCTAATTGAATATTTCCATCATTATTGAGATTTGACACTATTTCTGTATTTTGGCCATAACTTGAGTTTCTAATATCTGATGAACATGAATTTTACCTTGTAGAAAAGCTAAGAGGAAGCTCTACAACTTTGATGAAGAGTTGAAGTCTGATTCAGATGTCTAAGGGACCTAAGTTGACATGGAAGTCAGAAGACAGGTTCTGTCAGTAGAATCCGAACAGTGTGCACTCAAAAAAATCATATCTCAAGATGTAATAATTGAGATGGGCTGAAATTTGGACATTGGATAGTCAAGATCCAAATAAACAACTTTCATGAAGAACACATTTTGAGAAAAAGAAGTCTAGTAGGTCATTTTGAGCTTGCAAGTCGGAACAGAGGTGCTGAAGTTGGGTTTGAGCAACCTACGGTATTTGGGACATATCTTGGGCTTAAGGAAGCCAAATTGGACGAACCAGCTATCCATTTTATAGCCAAGACAAGGATCTACAACTTTCATTAAGAACACTTTTCGTGATTCTGAAGTATAGTGGGTCGTTTTTGGCTTCCAAGTCAGACACGAAATTTTCGTCCTCAACCATCCACTCATCCATCCACTAATCCACTCATCCATCCACTAATCCACTCATCCACTCATCCACTCATCCACTAACTCACCCACTCATCCACTCATACACTAATACAACCACTTAACCACTCCACCCACTCATCCACTAATTCATCCACTAATCCATCCACTCACCCATTCATGTCCATAATTTCCCACTCACCAAAAGTCCTTTGGCATTTTTCACTAATTCAACCACTCAACCATTCCACTCACTAATCCACTAAACCAATCCACTAAACCAACCCACTAATCCATCCACTCAAACACTCCACTCACTCATCCACTCATCCACCCACTTCCCTTTGTCATTTTGTTACCTTAGACTTCTATAAAAGGCACCCATTTATCATGAACAACATGTAATTCTCCTTCATTTCTCTCTAAGTTTCTTCTTGCTTCTTCATAGTTTCTCATAGTTTTGTATATTTTGATGCTCCCCTTCATGGTAATGGAGGGCTAAGCTACTTTGGGTCAATTTAGAACTCTTGAAGAGATTGTGGTTTGGATTCTTGAGACCTTGGTTATGCATTGTATTTGATTTGTAATTGAATTCCTCTTTTCTTCTTCTTTCTTCTTCTTTCTTCTTCTTCTTGATCTTGAATGCATGAATGGTGATTCTATTTATGTTGATCTAATTTGATCTTAGTTTAAGATTGAGATTTGTGATGAAACTTAGAACTAATTGATCTAAACTAATCACATAAATGAAGATTGAGATTTGTGATGAAACTTAGAACTGATTGATCTAAATTAATCACGAAATTGAAGAGGTTAGGTTACTTGATTTGTGCCTAAGTTAATTGAATTCGGTACTTGAAATTAACATAGATTTTCATGAATGGTGCGATTGCGGATTTGTGTTTATCACTTGTTAATTGAATTCTAGACGATCGTCTAGTATGAATTCTGGATTTGATGCAGAGATCTCGGTTAGATCCAAATTAACAATTCAATTGCGCTTCAAGTGTTCTATGAAGGGTCTATGATTGAATCCACCCAATCTTGGATAGGTTTCTAAATTGACTACTCTTTAATTGTCTTTTTTTCCGTTAATTTTGTTAAGTACGATCTTAAACTGTCAAACCCCCCTTTGCTAACTTTCACTTGATTTGATTAAATTACATCTACGATCCTTGAGGAGACGATCCGGTGTTGTCACTGTGCTACAAGCTTAGGTAATAACTTCGGTTATAATTTTGACTGAGTTCAGCGCTCGTCAAAATTTTGGCGCCGTTGCCGGGGATTAGTAAGTGTAATCTTTTCATTTTAAGTGTTTTTACTAACTTTTGCTTTTTATTAACTTTTCTAACATTTTTAACCATTGTCTAGTGTATTTTGCTTATTTATTTGTTTTTGTGTGATGCATGACTAGGTCCCAGCCTCGATAACTTGGTTGACTTTGATCCTGAGATTGATAGAACCTTGCATAGCTTGATTAGAGCTCGTAGGCTAAGTGCAAGAATTGCTTCTGAATTTGATCTTAATATTGAGAGTGAACTTGAGATCTTGAATAATTAAAACTATGGCCGATAACATGCAAAATAGAACTCTTAAGGAACTTCTTTGCTCTGATATAACTAACTGGGTCTTTGTGTATTCAATACCCGGATCTTGATGTTGATTTTGAGTTAAAATCTGGATTGATACATTTGTTGCCCAAGTTTCACGGTTTTGCGGTGAGGATCCCCATAAGCATCTAAAGGAGTTTCATGTGGTTTGTTCAACCATGAAACCACATGGGATCTCGAGAAGAGCACATCAAGCCGAGGGCATTTCCTTTCTCACTTGCTTGTCTGACCAAGGATTAGTTATTTTATCTTTCACCGGGTTCGGTAACAAGTTGGGTGACATGAAGCGGTTGTTCTTAGAGAAATTTTTCCCTGCCTCTGAGAGTCTTTGCCATTAGAAAAGATATATGTGGCATAAGACAAATGACGGGGGAGACTTTGCATGAATATTGGGAAAGATTCAAGAAGGCGTGCTCGAGTTGTCCCCACCACCAAATCACCGATCGCTCTTAATTCAATATTTCTATGAAGGCTTGCTTTGCCAAATGACGAAGCATGGTGGATGCTTTGCCTCTGGAGGAGCCTTAGTAGACAAGACCCCTGCGACGGTGAGAGATTTGATAGCAAACATGGCAGCCAACACCCAACAATTTGGCACACGAATTATTACCTCAACCGAGAGGAGTCAATGAAATTCAATCGTCTCATGTAGACCAACGAGAGAATGGAACACGGACTTGATGAATTAACTTCTTTGGTGAGGCGGTTAGCGAGAGGCACAACAAGCACCAATGCGATTGCTTTGCAATGTGTGTGGCATTTGCTCTTGTTCATCTCATCCTACTTGATGCATGCCCTACACTTCGGGATAGTGGTTCTATTATTCCGAGAACAATGCATTGCGGCGGTGGTATTTTTCCTGGTAGAGCCCAATATCGGTAATCACGCGGCGACCCGGATATGATCCATTTTCTAATACCTATAACCCATTTTGGAGGGACCATCCCAACCCGAGATATGGAAATTCGGTCAACAACAACAACGGCCCTTTCTACCAACGGCGGCAACCACGGTTTAGATACCAAGCTACGAGGCCCAGCAGCAACAAGTACCAACCACTGCGTTTAGGCAAGCACAACTGCGCGCCACCCATACACAGACCCCTCCAAATACATGTTCCGGCGGCCACTCCGGTGAGCCACCTTTCGAAGACTTGATGAAACAGGTTTCAGCGAGAATGTCAATGCCACCATCCAGAATTTACAAACTCAAATTGGGCGGATGGCAACCACTGCGAGTGAGTGAAAAGTCAAGGGTCGAACCAATTGCCTTCACAAACTGGTCAACAACCCAAGAGGCAATGTAAGTGCCATTAGCTTGAGAAGTGGCGAGAGAAGTTGACGGTCCTACTCCACCACAACCTGAACTACAAGTGCATCAACCGAGAAGGTGACCGAGAAACAAAAGAAAGTGGATAGCTCGGTCAAAATTCTATGATACGAAGAAATGTGCGAGAGAATTCAAATCTGGCTATTCCACTACCTTTTCCACACAGTCACACAAATCAAGCATCTTTAGCAAACGAGAAATAGAAAAAGAAGTCATGGACACATTCAAGAAGGTGGAAATCAATATTCCCCTCCTTGATGCAATCAAGCAGATTCCCAAGTATGCTAAATTCCTCAAAGAGTTGTGTACTCACAAGAGAAGACTTAAGGGTACGAGAAAATAAGCATGGGCAGAAATGTTTATGCAATGATTCTACCAAGCATGCCACAAAAATGCAAAGATTCTGGAACTTTCACAATTCCTTGCACGATAGGTAACTCCAAATTTGAACATGCAATGCTAGATTTGGGTGCTTCGATTAATGTCATGCCTATGTCAATTTATCAGTCCTTGAACATTGGCACTTTGCAACCTACTGGTATAGTGATTCAATTGGCAAATAGGACCACTGCTCATCCTGCAGGAGTGCTAGAAGATGTATTAGTTCGAGTGAATGAACTAATTTTTTCAGCGGACTTCTATGTCTTGGACATGGAAGATGAGTCTTCAGCAACCCATGCTCCATTAATTCTAGGCAGACCATTCCTCAAGACCGCCAAAACCAAGATAGATGTGCATGCTGGCACCCTTTCTATGGAGTTTGGCGATGATTTGGTACAGTTTAACATTTTTGATGCCATGAGACATCCCCTGGAGGAGCATTCTGTTTTTCATATTGATGTGATTGAGATCTTGGTTGATGATGTTTATCTTGATTTATATCTTTGAATTCCCGATATTCTTGACTTTCGGATTCTGTTTCTTGTGGTACATGTGTTGCTTGTGATGTTGAGCCATGTGCTTTGCATGTCTTGAGATTTATCTTTGGTATGAGTGACGATGCAATCTAGCTAACGACTTGAATGATACCGCATGTGAAAATAGAAGTCAGAACTGTGCTGAATTTAATGTTGCTGAATTAGTTGTTTCAAATAGCTTGCTGCCTTCCATTGTACAACCTCCATCCTTAGAGTTGAAGACTGATAACACTATATTTTATACATTTTATAATCCTCTCACTAGGCTTCTTAAGGTTCAATTAAGCTTAATTAAGTTAGTTTTGACACATTTTATGATATTAAGCTGAATTGGATCATTAAACAAATTATTGCATAAATTAACCTTAATTATCTCTTTGGCAATATTTAGTAAACTGGCTAGAATTTAAGTTGCAAATATCTGTTTGATGTGATTTTGGTTTTGTAGGAAAGCTAAGACGATTCCCTACAACTTTCATGTTGAACACTTTGTCAGATTCTGAGGTCTAATGGGTGATATTTGGCTTTGAAGTCAGAACAAAGGAGCTGAAACCGGGCCTAAATACTCTGCAATAATTGGATCATATCTTGAGTATTAGGCATGATTTTGGACTCAGACCAAAGCCATTTTAAAGCAAATATCCAGGCCTACAACTTTCATGAAGACCACTTTTCTCAAAAATGAAGAAAATAGGAGACACGGATGTATACGTTTGCTCAAGTATTATTATAAAAATAATAATAAAATAAAAAGAAAAACGTCATCCATTACGTTAAGTATTACTATGCAGTTATTGTGCAATACTTAATCGTTAAGTATTACTATGCAGGTTACTGTGCATATGCACAACCTCCAAATTTTCTATAAATAGGGAGCGTCAGGCAGAGGGAAGGGTGTCGTGCCAGGGAGAGAAATTCTCTCTCTCTCTCCTTTGTTTTTCTTTTCTTTTATTTTCTTCTTTCTCATGTGTAATTAATTTTCATCTAGCTTGGGTGAAAGAGTGAAGCTTTTAATAATAAATTGAGGTTAGATTTATTTCTTTCTTGTGCTTTAAATGATATATTTTTATGTGACTTTTATATGTATTATATGTTGTTTCCAATTAATTTAAATACTATTCTTGTATAATGAATATCTTGATCCATTGTAGACAATAGGATTGGCACATTGGATGCTTTTGACGATTTACAAGTATTAGTCAATAATTATTGGAATCATAATATAATTACATGATTGAACTTTGAATGCTAAATCTTCCGATTGGAATTTTCAATATGCATAATTTCAATTGAGTTATAAAATAAAATAATCTTATTCTTAATTTATTATTAAGAGTGAATCTCTAACCCAAGCAAATCTTTTTCATTGTGAACAACTTAAATCATCTTAAATTTTGTGACAAATACTCTCTTTACCTCAATTAATTAGTTTCCTTCATCAATTCCTCATGGATCGACCTCGGACTCAGAGACTTTATTACTTGAGACAACCTACACTTGGGTTAAAACATTTAATTATAATTAAATCCCATCAAGTTTTTAGCGCCATTTCTTGGGACTTGATTTGAAGTTCTAATATATTGAGGTTCTCTTTTATGTAAATAAATTTCACTCTCAAGTATATTCTTCCTCTACTCTTTTCATTTTTATTTATCTATTTAATAACACACTAACTAGTATTATTTTTTTTGTGAATAGTAATATAAATAATACGTAAATAGTATGAATAGTAATATGAATAGTAACATAAATAGTAAATAGTAAATAATAAATAGTAAATAGTGAATAGTAAATAGTGAATAGTGAATAGTAAAAAAATAAAAAAAAAAAAAAAATAAAAAAATAAAAAAATTTAACCTTTTGTATATATTAACTCAGGTGGGTGGTAATTCTCCTTTTATTTTCTTGTCGATGGGGTTAATTCTCCTTTTTTTTTTACGCACTAACTCGAGTGGGGTAACTCTCCCTTTTACTTTACTTGTAATTTACTTTTTGCATTTTTTTATTTGGTGGTGGTTTATTACCCCCATCCTTTTTACTATTTAACGGTAGGTGTATGCCGCCTATTTTATTTATTTATTTATTTTTCTCGCAATCTAACTTTTAAATTAAATGTCATTTATTTTTCTCAATCTAACTTATCTAACTTTTAAATTCTGTCATTTATTTTTCTGCAATCTAACTTATTTAACTTTTAAATTCTGTCATTTATTTTTTTGCAATCTAACTTATCTAACTTTTAAATTCTGTCATTTATTTTTCTGCAATCTAACTTTTAAATTATGTCATTTTTATTTTTTTTACTTTTGGGTGGCTGGTTTATACCACATCCTACTTAATATTTAACAGCCGGTGTCTACCGCCTACTTGTATATTATTTTTATTTTTATGTCACTTATTTATGCTTAACTGGTATCGTGATTCAAATTCTGATCGTTTGGTTAAAATTAATCCTAGTACTTTATATATTGATTTATTTGAATCACAATCACACACAATTAACACAATGGCTGAATTTGAAAGTATACATGATGAACAAGGAAATCAACCATTGCAAACTATGCGTGCATATTTGTATCCACCTCGAAATTCTAGTCCATCATGTTTTATCTTTCCAATAACTACTAATAATTTTAGATTTAAGCCGGGTATGATTTCTTTACTTCCAAATTTTCATGGTTTAGAATATGAAAGTCCATATTTTCATCTAAAAGAATTTGAAGAAGTCTCAGATTGCTTTCAATGATCAAAATTGCCTTGAAGTGATTTGTTATGTTTAAACTGTTTCCTTTTTCTTTGAAAGATAAAGCAAAAACTTGGTTTAACACTTTGAAACCAAGATCAATTGGCACACGTGGCAAGAAATGCAAGGTGAGTTTTTAAAGAAATTTTTTTCAACACATAAAACCAATGCTTTGAAAAGACAAATCCAAAATTTTTCCCAAAATTCAAATGAAACGTATTTTCAAAGTTGGGAACGTTTTACAGATTTGTTAAATTCTTGCCCACATCATGGTTTTGAAAAATGGCGGACTATAAGCTTCTTTTATGAAGGTTTAACACCTGAAACTAAACAATTTGTGGAAACGATGTGTAATGGTGAGTTTCTTGATAAAGAACACGATGAAGCTTTAGATTATTTAGACCAGGTTGGTGAAGATTCTCAATCTTGGCATGAAACTAATCCTTCTGAAAATTCAATTAGATATAACCTTGCAAATACAGGAAAAGGAAAATACCATCTTAGTCAAGAAGAAGATCTAAATGCAAAGTATGCTAGTTTGGCTAAAAAGATTGAAGCCATGGAATTAAGAAAAGCAAAAGAAATCAAATTTGTGCAAAGTGAAGATATTTGTGGCATTTGTGATGAATTAGGACACTTGACAAATGAATGTCCTAATATTCCTGTTTTTAAAGAAGTTGTGCATGAACAAGTAAATGCAATGAACAATTTTAAAAAGTCATTCACCTCTTCTTTTTCAAATTCTTATAATCCAGGATGGAAAAATCACCCTAACTTCAGCTGGAGGAATAATACTCAGTCACAATTCGTGCAACCACCACCTCCTCAGGCACAACAAGACTCTCAAAATTTTCAAGGATATGCACCTTATGTCCCACCATATAGGAAAAACCTTGAACAAACACTGCATGCATTCATAGAAAAACAAGAGGTCATTAATGAACAAAACAATCAAACCATGATTGACATAAAAGACACTCTTGCTAAACTTGCTTCTGCATTCACTATTCACGAGAAAGGAAAATTTTTTTCTCAACCTCAACTAAATCCCAAAGATGTTGTTGAAGAAAGTAAGGAGATAAAGAGCCAAGTGTCTAGAATGATGAACTCCTTGAGTGTGAATGAGCTAGAGAATGTAGAAAAGAATCCGGATAGTAGTGATGTCAAACTACCCAAGGAACCTGAGGTGACAAAAAATCTGTTAAGCCGAAACTAATGACAAAAGTCACCAAACATACATGATTGACTCAATCATGGAGAAGGGACTTTCTACAACCTTTGATTATGATCCCTTTAAGAATCTTCTTGTTAATTCTGAGTTTAATTTTATTAGTAATCCATCTAATGTATTTGATAATTGTACTAACTTTTATTTAACTCAGGATCAAGACATTCAGGGATGGAATCCAAAATTTAAAAAGTTGCTTAATATAGGTTGGAATTTTCCTGATAAAAAATGTGGTTGTCCCCTAGTCTGTTCTCATGAAATTAAATTGGAGGAAGGTAAATGGTCAGCAGTTGAAGCCATAACTTGAGTTGAAGGATCCAGATGTAGTCGAGACTTTGGTAGAAGATCCTGTCTATCAAAGCTAAGGTAAGTTTTTAGTATTTTGTTTGTATTTTTTTTATTGAGTTGGCTTAAGTGCCTCCCAGATTTCGGAGCCTTTGTATGGGGATGTAAATAGTGTCGGCCAAAAAAAAAAGTATACATCTTAGGTTTGGCTTTGGTAACACAAAACGTGAATGGAGAAATGCATGCATCTTGATCCAGCCTTCTTAATTGAAAAACAAAGAAGGTAGATTGTATCCCACATGTGAGGCAGCTAGTCGTATTATGGCCATTTGTCCCTTTTGGGAGCCTTATGTTACGTTGGTCTTGAATGGGTCTAATACTGGTCAACAATGCTTTGGCACAAAGCCGAAAGAGCAGACTACCTCCATCCCAATCTCAAGTGAGTATACATTCATCTTTCATTAGGTTTCTAACAATTTAAAAAAAAAAAACAAGAAGTGGTCCGAAGGAAATGTTGCAAGAAGTAGTAAGAAAAGGAAGCCAGTCAAGACACTCCATCTATTTAAATAATTTCAATCTTTGGTCGTACTTTGTTTCTGTTTAAATTGATGTCAAGTTTCTCTTTTCAGTAATTGCAACAACAGGTACTATCTTCTATCCTTTACCTTTCTAAATTTTAACATTGAGGACAATGTTGTGATCTGGTTGGGGGGAAGGATAGTGTGAATAATTGTTATGTGAAATAATTGTTATGTGAATAATTATGTAAAAAAAAAAATTGTTACAAAAAAAAAATTGTTTAAAAAATTTTTTTAGGAAGTGTGTTTATTAATGTATTTATATGTCTGTCAGCAATTTATTAATAGCTAAACCAATTAGGGATGGCAGAGTAAGGAGTAAATTTTGCTGTGGTGGTAATTTTACTCTTGAGACGCATCTAGATTGGGGTAGATACCTAGTTTGTGTAGAAGTAGCAATTGATTCGGGAAATTTGCATGATTGAGTAAATTGTCTTCTTTCTTAAACATCACATGCTTGGTTATGGATGTTGAAATTTTTGTGGATTGAGAATGATGGATATATGCCTTGTGAGATTTTGAGCCTATCGATGAATGAATTGAATATCTGTACCATTCTCTTCTTTCTTGTGAGATATTTTTTTTAACTCATGGAATTGTTACTCTAAAACTTGCTTTGATTCTTTTTGAAGTTACATTTTCACATGCTTATATAAACATGATTGAGGCATTTTTCTTAAAATAGTTACTTTAACCAAATCGCCAGCCTTGTTCAGTAGCATATTATTTCAATATGATATCAAGCACTCTTATGACTTCTTGGAAATTCTCTGATTCCTGCCAACCTTGTATATTTTCCTTTGCTTAACCCCTTTGAGCTTATTTAACCATTCCTTGTTTTTAGCTCATTACGTGCCTTAAATGAAAAATGATGTTTTTACTTGACCGTAGGGAATAAGAGAACATTAGCTTTGTTAATGAATGAGTTCTTGAACAAGTGTGAGGGTGTGTGTGCAAAGTGGTTGTTGAAAGAGGAAAGAGTGCCTAATTGAAAAAAAAAATGTATGTGTATAGTTATGTTCATAAAAAAAAATGTGTAAAGAAGGGCCAACAAGGCAAAAAGGGAAAGGAAAAATATGTAAAGGGAATATGCATTAGAGTTGGGATGAACTTTCATGCTTGTTAATTGAACTCAGCTCTCATGTTCTTTTATTCTCTTTGGTTTTTAACTTGTCAAATCCATATTCCCCTCTCCTTTACCATGGCCTCATTACAACCTTGAATAAAGTCCTCATGATTTGTGTATGCATGTGTTCTGAGTAGTGGAGAAGTAGAAGATAAGCAAGCTTATGGTAGTACAATTATTCATGGGTTGAATAGAGTGAAATACTAACCTTTTTAAACACTTGAGAGATTGAGAGTGACTTCTGTGAGGATCTATCATTCTTGATTCATTCTTTTCAACTGAAATTTCTTTGCTTGTTCGTTTGAGATATGAAGATATGTTACCTCATGATTGTTTTGATCCCTTGAATGTTTGGTTGCTCTTCTTGAGTCATTAAATCCTTTAGAGTTTTTAGTTTTTGAGTCTGTGTCGTTTTTCTTTGGTTTTTGTCTTTTATGTTTTGCCCAGGAGTGCAAAAAAGTTAAGTGTGGGGAATTTGATAACACTATATTTTATACATTTTATAATCCTCTCACTAGGCTTCTTAAGGTTCAATTAAGCTTAATTAAGTTAGTTTTGACACATTTTATGATATTAAGCTGAATTGGATCATTAAACAAATTATTGCATAAATTAACCTTAATTATCTCTTTGGCAATATTTAGTAAACTGGCTAGAATTTAAGTTGCAAATATCTGTTTGATGTGATTTTGGTTTTGTAGGAAAGCTAAGACGATTCCCTACAACTTTCATGTTGAACACTTTGTCAGATTCTGAGGTCTAATGGGTGATATTTGGCTTTGAAGTCAGAACAAAGGAGCTGAAACCGGGCCTAAATACTCTGCAATAATTGGATCATATCTTGAGTATTAGGCATGATTTTGGACTCAGACCAAAGCCATTTTAAAGCAAATATCCAGGCCTACAACTTTCATGAAGACCACTTTTCTCAAAAATGAAGAAAATAGGAGACACGGATGTATACGTTTGCTCAAGTATTATTATAAAAATAATAATAAAATAAAAAGAAAAACGTCATCCATTACGTTAAGTATTACTATGCAGGTTACTGTGCAATACTTAATCGTTAAGTATTACTATGCGAGGTTCTTCGTGCATATGCACAAGAACCTCCAAATTTTCTATAAATAGGGAGCGTCGGGCGGAGGAAGGGTGTCGTGCCGGGAGAGAAATTCTCTCTCTCTCTCTTTGTTTTTCTTTTCTTTTATTTTCTTCTTTCTCATGTGTAATTAATTTTCATCTAGCTTGGGTGAAAGAGTGAAGCTTTTAATAATAAATTGAGGTTAGATTTATTTCTTTCTTGTGCTTTAAATGATATATTTTTATGTGACTTTTATATGTATTATATGTTGTTTCCAATTAATTTAAATACTATTCTTGTATAATGAATATCTTGATCCATTGTAGACAATAGGATTGGCACATTGGATGCTTTTGACGATTTACAAGTATTAGTCAATAATTATTGGAATCATAATATAATTACATGATTGAACTTTGAATGCTAAATCTTCCGATTGGAATTTTCAATATGCATAATTTCAATTGAGTTATAAAATAAAATAATCTTATTCTTAATTTATTATTAAGAGTGAATCTCCTAACCCAAGCAAATCTTTTTCATTGTGAACAACTTAAATCATCTTAAATTTTGTGACAAATACTCTCTTTACCTCAATTAATTAGTTTCCCTTCATCAATTCCCTGTGGATCAACCTCGGACTCCCGAAACTTTATTACTTGAGACAACCTACACTTGGGTTAAAACATTTAATTATAATTAAATCCCATCAAAGACTTTGCCAGACCATCTTAAATATGCATATTTAGGAGATGGTGAGAAGCTGCCAGTGATTGTTGCTAAGAATCTGCAACCTGAACAAGAAGAAAAATTGCTGCAGGTTTTGAGGCAGAATAAGCAAGCCATCGGATGGACACTTGCAGATCTTCCTGGTATTAGTCCCTCCACATGCATGCATAGGATTTTATTGGAAGAGGATACGAAACCAGTAAGGCAACCTCAAAGGAGACTGAACCCCTTGATTCTAGATGTGGTGAAGAAGGAAGTGACCAAGCTACTTCAAGTTGGCATTATTTATCTCATATCGAGACAGTAAATGGGTGAGCCCGTGCAGGTTGTTCCCAAGAAATCTGGGTCACAGTAGTTGAGAATGAGAATAACGAACTTCTACCCACAAGAGTTCAGAACAGTTGGCGGGTTTGCATTGATTATAGGCGGCTTAACCAGGCTACCAGAAAAGATCATTTTCTGCTACCTTTCATTGATCAGATGTTGGAGAGGCTAGCTGGCAAGTCACATTATTGTTTTCTGGATGGATATTCAGGTTATTTTCAGATTCATATAGCCCCAGAAGACTAAGAGAAGACTACTTTCACTTGTCCATTTGGCACATTTGCATACAGGAGGATGCCGTTTGGTCTGTGCAATGCTCCGGGCACCTTTCAAAGGTGTATGGTAAGTATCTTTTTTGACTTTTTAGAGAATTGCATGGATGTGTTTATGGATGATTTTACTGTCTATGGTTCTTCCTTTGATGCATGCTTGGATAGTCTGGCTCAGGTTTTACATAGATGCATTGAAACTAACTTTGTTCTGAATTTTGAGAAATGTCATTTCATGGTAGAACAAGGTATAGTTTTAGGACATGTAATATCTAGCAAGGGTATCGAGGTAGATCCTGCAAAAATAAATGTTATTTCATGCTTATCTTACCCCACATGCGTGCGGGAGGTTCGCTTCTTTCCTTGGTCATGCGAGGTTTCTATAGGCGGTTCATAAAAGATTTCAGCAAAATTGCTCTTCCACTATCCAACTTGCTACAAAAAGAAGTGGAGTTCCATTTTGACCAGAAATGCAAGGATGCCTTCAATCACTTGAAGCAAGCATTGACCAGTACACCTATCATCCAGCCACCAGATTGGACACTTCCATTTGAGCTCATGTGTGATGCCTCTAATTATGCTTTGGGAGTTGTTCTTGCACAAAGGGTTGGTAAAATATCTCATGTCATCTCTTATGCTTCAAGAACTTTAGATCCTGCACAAGTCAACTACACCACCACTGAAAAGGAACTTTTAGCAATTGTTTTTGCTTTGGACAAATTTCGATCATATTTGCTTGGTTCTAGAGTGGTTGTGTTTTCGATCATACACCAAGTTTCTCCCGAAGAAGCTTGATGCAAAGCCTAGATTGATTAGGTGGATTTTGCTCCTCCAAGAGTTCGATATTGAAATCCGTGATAAAAGTGGAGCGGAGAATTTAGTGGTGATCACCTAAGTCGTATTGAAAAGGAGGCGGATACTTTACCTATCCATGATGTCTTCCACGATGAGCGGCTTTTCAAGTGCAAGGTAACACTCCTTGGTTTGTTTGATTTGATAAATTTCTTAGTTCTTTGGTGTTTTCCCCGCACATTTTATTAGGGCTCGATTGATAAATTGAAAAGTGAGTCAAAATATTATGTGTGGGATGACCATTATCTGTGGAAATTTTGTAGTGACCAAGTCATTAGGAGATGTGTGCCTCGATAATGAATTCCATTCTATTCTTAGCTTTTGTCATACACTTGCATGTGGCGGTCATTTTGGTCCCCAAAGGACTGCTAGGAAAGTTTTGGAATCTGGATTATATTGGCCCACTCTATTTCATGATGCATATGTATTTTGTAAATCTTGTGATCAATGCCAAAAAACAGGAAACACTTCTCGAAGGAATGAGATGCCCCTGAAATCCTTATTGTTCTGTGAGATTTTTGATGTATGGGGTATTGATTTTATGGGACCCTTTCCTGTTTCTTTTGATTTTGTTTACATTTTGCTAGTTTGTTGATTATGTATCCAAGTGGGTGGAGGCGAAAGCTACTCGGACTGATGATTCCAAAGTTGTTGTGGATTTTGTTAGATCACGATTTTCTGCAGGTTTGGAGTTCCAAAGGCCATCATCAGTGATCAGGGTTCACATTTTTGTAATCGAAGCATGGAAGCTTTGATGAAAAAGTATGGGGTCTTGCACGAGTTTCTACACCTTACCATCCCCAAACTAATGGGCAAGCCGAGATTTCCAACGGGAGATCAGCGGATACTCCGGAGACAGTTCAACCTAACGAAAGGACTGGAGCAAGAGGCTTGAGGATGCTTTAAGGGCTTACCGGACTGCTTATAAGACACCAATCGGGATGTCTCCGTATCGGATTGTTTTTGGAAAAGCCTGCCACCTACCTACCGGTGGAAATTGAGCATCATGCATTTTGGGCGGTGAAAAGGTGCAACTTGGACCTAGATCAAGCGGTATGGAGAGGAAGCTGCGACTGCAACAATTGGAGGAGATCCGCTTGGAGGCTTATGAAAGTTCCAAACTTTATAAGGAGAAGACCAAAGCCTTCCATGATAAGTTGATTCGAGGAAAACATTTGAGATTGGTCAAAAAGTTCTCCTCTATAACTCCCGCCTCCGATTCATGCCTGGCAAATTAAGGTCTAGATGGGATGGACCATTTATTGTTACTAAGGTTTTTCCTTCGGTGTTTTTCAGATTAAAAGTGAGGTCACTGCCAAAGTTTTCATCGTAAATGGACACCGCCTCAAACAAGATATCATGAACTTTCGAGAGAATGCGAAGTGGAGGTGATGAACCTTCTCCATCCGCATTATGAATAAAAAAAAAGAAGAAAAAAAAAAAAAAAAAAAAAAAAAAAAGAAAAAAAACAAAGCTGTATGCCCGACAATGAGGAAGGTAGTGCCATTCAATTTTGTCACTCGGAAGCAAGTGGAGGTCACTTTTTCTTCAACGACAACAACAGCGAAAATCTTGCAGTATGGATTTTATTGACCCACTTTATTCAAGGTCTGTTACACCTTTTGCAAAAGTTGCGGAAATTGGTCAAAAAGGTTCTGCTTTGAGATTATCATCTGCACCTACTCCTTGAAAAATTGAGATCTAGGTGGCGCGGTTCTTTTGCTGTCAAACACGTGTATCCTCTGGGACCGTAGATATTGAGGATCCTAGGAATGGTAATGCGCGTAAAGTTAATGGACAAAGACTCAACCATTCCTGGAAAACCAAGTTCTTGAGTTCTTTGTGTTGCCGGTTAAGTGGCGGATACGGTACTCCGTGACTCTCAAGTCGGTTTATTTTTCAGTTTTTCAAAATAACTGAATCCTTCTTCTCCTTCAAAATGGATGTCATTCTTTCAAACCAGAGAAAACATTTTCCTTCTCTTCCTCAAAATGCTCTGAGAAAAATCTACAAAGTTCGATGTGCAAGATTGAGACTGTTAATGCACAAAGGTATGCCAGAAGATGTACGCTGGATAATTGAAGCGAAGGTCCGATTAGCAGGTGAGTCCTCAATTTCATTTGACTCATATATGCCCTACTTGGAAGAAGTTCATATTCTAAAAGGAGAAGAGCAAAAAGGTTACAAGTCTGTTACAAATGTGGACGATGGAATTGTAACAGACAATGTCGTTCTTTGGGGATGATTTTCGCAAATAAATCCTTCATTAAGAATGGACTGAGTAAGGAGTCATTAGATGATATCTTATTGACTCTTGAGACGCGTTCTTATGGATTGATGCGGGGTGAAATTCTTAATTTGTGGAATCTCTTCAAGGATGAAGAAAAACGCTACAGTCTTGGGAATCTGACTCTAAAAGACCCTGTTTGCCAATTTATAAGAAAATTGGATGGGAAGCTTATCCTCGACTCATAGAAGACGTTTAAGCCGTTACTGGACGTTTAACCAGAGGCAGATGTGAGCCATATCCACAAACAATCTGTACATATCTTCTTCTTCTTCTTCTTCTTCTTCATGTCATCTCTAAAAAAACAAAACAAAAAAAAAAAAACAAAAAAAAAAAAAAAAAAAAAAAAAAAAAAAACAAAAAAAATGTATACTTCTTAGGGTTGGCTTTGGTAACACACACCGTGAATGGGGAAATGCATGCATCCTGATCCACCTTCTTAATTGAAAAACAAAGAAAGTAGATTGTATTTCACATGTGAGGCAGCCAGTCGTATTATGGCCACTTGTCCCTTTTGGGAGCCCTATGTTACGCTGGTCTTGAATGGATCGAATACTGGTCAACAATGCTTTGGCACAAAGCCGAAAGAGCAGACTACCTCCATCCCAATCTTAAGTAAGTATACACTCATCTTTCATCAAGTTTTTCTAACAATTTCACAAAAAAAAAAAAAGAAGAAGGACGTGATGTCTACTGCACTCATGACGCGCAGTATAAAGATACGTCATGGAAACTGTACATACAGGTATGTCATCATTTTCTATTTCTTTTATCTTTGTATCATTTTGTTGTATTTTGATTTTTGTACAGACGATCCTTTGAGCAGGGTCCTTCAGGGGTTTCTAGACTTCTTTACCTTGATGGTTTTCTTGAAGTAAAAAAAAAAACAAAAACAAAAACAAAAACAAAAAACAAAAAAAATAAAAAACAAAAAAAAAAGATTTTGTGTTTCTTAATTTCAACCTTTTCTGACAACAGCCAACCTACCCTCATAGGTGCAATTATTCCCCTTTCCATTCTTTTTCCTATTTAAACACTCCATTTTCTCCATTTTCCTTCAACTAAGAAACACTCAAAGGGAGGAAAAGTATAGAATGGGACCTCCTATTCGTAACCTCAAAAATGTCTGTGTTTTTTGTGGGTCGAGTTATGGGAAGGGATTAGAATTTGTAAACGCAGCTAGCACTCTTGGTCGATCACTTGCTGCGAGGAATATTCATCTTGTATATGGGGGAGGTTGTCATGGGTTAATGGGGGCTGTATCACTTGCTGCCTTTTTAGGAGGCAGTCAGGTTTTAGGTGTTATTCCTAAACCTTTAGCTGAAAATAACATCACTGGAAGGACAATTGGCGAAGAAATTCAGGTAACATCTATGCATGGACGAATGAAAACAATGGTTGACAATTCTGATGCATTTCTTGTCTTACCTGGTGGTTTTGGTACTTTGGAAGAGATTTTTCAAATTGTCTCTTGGGCTGAACTGAACATCCACCATAAACCCATTGGTTTGTTGAATGTTAATAATTTCTTTGATCTTTTGTTATTTTTTCTTGACAAAGCTGTGGAACAGAAATTTATCACTCCTTCGGCAAGACAACTTCTTATCTCTGCCTCCACTATTGATGAGCTCATTGATAAATTAGAAGCTTTTGAGTATGTACCTGATAAGGTATTAGCTCAGATAGATTGGTCAACAGGAAGCAGCGAAGGAAGTAACAAGAAACAAAAGCCCGATCTGACACTTTCTCTTTAATGGGTTTGATTTTATTTAAAAAAAAAAAATTTTGTTTTGTTTGGAAAGTATGATATGATTGTCATGGACTTATTAAACTAATTAGTGATGGCAGAGTAAGGAGTAATTTTACTCTTGAGACGCATCTTAATTGGTGGCAGAGTAAGGAGTTTTTTTAGGTAGTAATTAATTAGTATTAAATTGTGGAAGTACTAACGTTTTCTTGTTTGATTTCTTTTCAGGGTTTGGTGCGTAACTGACAGTGTGCTTCTTTTACTCGCTGCGTTGATTCACTCCTCATCAGGTTGTGTTGCTCTTTTCTTTCCGTTTTATTTATCACTTTCACATTGAGGACAATGTCTATATTAAGTGTGGGGGAGAGATTTTAGCAAGTTTCTTTTTTGTTAAAAAAAAAAGAAAGGGTTCATTGCATGATTGAATAACTTTTCTCCCTTCTTGAACTGATATGCTTGGAGATGGATGATTGAATTGATGAATTGAGTTTGATGGATGCATACCTTGTGAGATTTTGAGCCTAATGGATGGATTTAACATTTATGTCATTCTCTTCTTTCTTGTGTGATTTTCACTCATGTTAATGACCACTCTAGAACTTGCTTTGATTCTTTTTGAGGCTACATTTCACTTGCATGCATGAACATGATTGAGGCCCTCTTTCTTAATTAGCTAGTTTAACCAAATAGCCAACCTTGTTTTCAATATGATATCAAGCACTCTTTTGACTTCTTGAAAATTCTCTCGATTCTTGCCAACCTTGTATATTTTCCTTTGCTTAACCCCTTTGAGCTTATTTGACCATTCCTTGTTTCTAGCTCATTATGTGCCTTAAATGAGAAATCGTGTTCTTACTTTACCTTAGGGAATAAAAGAACATTAGCTTGGTTAATGGATGAGTTTTTGAACAAGTGTGGGGGTGTGTGTACAAAATGGTTGTTGAAAAAGAAAAGAGTGCCCAAAAAGAAAAAAAAAAAATGTATGTATATAGTTATGTTCATATATATAAAAGAAAAAGAAAAAAAAAAAAAAAAAAAAGAGAAAAAAAAAAACCAAGTGTTTAAAAAAAAAAAAAAAGGATTGGGAAATGAATATGTAAAGGGATATACACTAGAGTTGGGATGAACTTTTATGCTTGTTATTTGAACTCAGCTCTCATTTGCTTTTATTCTCTTTAGTATTTATCTTCTCATATCCATTTTATCCTCTCCTGTTACCTTGACCTCACTACAACCTTGAATAAAGTCCTCATGATTTGTGTGTGCATGTGTTTTGAGTAGTGGAGAAGTAGAAGATAAGCAAACTTATGGTAGTGTAATTTTCATGGGTTGAATTGAGTGAAATACCTACCCTTTAAACACTTGAGAGATTGAGAGGGAATCTTGTGAAGATCTATCATTCTCGATTCATGTTGAAGATACCTTGCTTGTTGGTTTGAGATGTGGAGAATTGTTAACTCATGAATGTTTTGATCCCTTGAACCTTTGGTTGTTCTTCTTGATTGTAAAATTTTGGTCTTGAGTTTTGCCCAGGAGTGCAAAAAGCTAAGTGTGGGGGAATTTGATAATCACATATTTTATTCATTAAGAAACCCTTATGTTTAGTCATTTACACTCTCCATATTCTTAATTGATTGAGTTTGGTATGATTTTGTGAGTTTGAGCTCAAATTGGTCCTAATTGAATATTTCCAGCATTATTGAGATTTGACACTGTTTCTGTATTTTGGCCATAACTTGAGTTTCTAATATCTGATGAACATGAATTTTACCTTGTAGGAAAGCTAAGAGGAAGCTCTACAACTTTGATGAAGAGCTCGAAGTCTGATTCAGATGTCTAAGGGACCTAAGTTGACATGGAAGTCAGAATACGGGTTCTGTCAGTAGAATCCGAACAGTGTGCACTCAAAAAAATCATATCTCAAGATGTAATAATTGAGATGGGCTGAAATTTGGACATTGGATAGTCAAGATCCAAATAAACAACTTTCATGAAGAACACATTTTGAGAAAAAGAAGTCTAGTAGGTCATTTTGAGCTTGCAAGTCGGAACAGAGGTGCTGAAGTTGGGTTTGAGTAACCTACGGTATTTGGGACATATCTTGGGCTTAAGGAAGCCAAATTGGACGAACCAGCTATCCATTTTATAGCCAAGACAAGGATCTACAACTTTCATTAAGAACACTTTTCGTGATTCTGAAGTATAGTGGGTCGTTTTTGGCTTCCAAGTCAGACACGAAATTTTCGTCCTCAACCATCCACTCATCCATCCACTAATCCACTCATCCATCCACTAATCCACTCATCCACTCATCCACTAACTCACCCACTCATCCACTCATACACTAATACAACCACTTAACCACTCCACCCACTCATCCACTAATTCATCCACTAATCCATCCACTCACCCATTCATGTCCATAATTTCCCACTCACCAAAAGTCCTTTGGCATTTTTCACTAATTCAACCACTCAACCATTCCACTCACTAATCCACTAAACCAATCCACTAAACCAACCCACTAATCCATCCACTCAAACACTCCACTCACTCATCCACTCATCCACCCACTTCCCTTTGTCATTTTGTTACCTTAGACTTCTATAAAAGGCACCATTTATCATGAACAACATGTAATTCTCCTTCATTTCTCTCTAAGTTTCTTCTTGCTTCTTCATAGTTTCTCATAGTTTTGTATATTTTGATGCTCCCCTTCATGGTAATGGAGGGCTAAGCTACTTTGGGTCAATTTAGAACTCTTGAAGAGATTGTGGTTTGGATTCTTGAGACCTTGGTTATGCATTGTATTTGATTTGTAATTGAATTCCTCTTTTCTTCTTCTTTCTTCTTCTTTCTTCTTCTTCTTGATCTTGAATGCATGAATGGTGATTCTATTTATGTTGATCTAATTTGATCTTAGTTTAAGATTGAGATTTGTGATGAAACTTAGAACTAATTGATCTAAACTAATCACATAAATGAAGATTGAGATTTGTGATGAAACTTAGAACCGATTGATCTAAATTAATCACGAGAATTGAAGAGGTTAGGTTACTTGATTTGTGCCTAAGTTAATTGAATTTGGTACTTGAAATTAACATAGATTTTCATGAATGGTGCGATTGCGGTTTGTGTTTATCACTTGTTAATTGAATTCTAGACGATCGTCTAGTATGAATTCTGGATTTGATGCGAGAGATCTCGGTTAGATCCAAATTAACAATTCAATTGCGCTTCAAGTGTTCTATGAAGGGTCTATGATTGAATCCACCCAATCTTGGATAGGTTTCTAAATTGACTACTCTTTAATTGTCATTTCTTCCGTTAATTTTGTTAAGTACGATCTTAAACTGTCAAACCCCCCTTTGCTAACTTTCACTTGATTTGATTAAATTACATCTACGATCCTTGAGGAGACGATCCGGTGTTGTCACTGTGCTACAAGCTTAGGTAATAACTTCGGTTATAATTTTGACTGAGTTCGGCGCTCGTCAGTAGTCATAATGTAAAAAGGGAAGGTTATTTGCTGATAAAAAAATCCTAACATCTCAACCCGAGCAGATTAAAGGATTTTTGTCCAAGTATGCCTTCCTTTTTCATTTCATGTCATTTAAATTAATGCAATGTTCCTTTAAAATTCTTTACTTTTTCAGTCTCGTCTTTTAAATTTTCTTTACAGTTCTTCGCACTTTTATCTGCTTTTCTTTACTGCTTTTCCATTTAAATTCTGCACTTTAATTTCGTGCCATTTACATGCTTTCAATTAATTTTCTGCATTTTAAGATTCCTGCAAAGTTTCTTTAAATTTCTTTAATCTTTCCTTTCTGCATTTTCCTGTTTATTTTACTTCAAATTTCCTAAATTTCTTTTGTTTGCTGTTAAAACCATTTTCATAACGAGATTACCACATAACTCGTGAACCCGCATTCGTTTGATAAAATATATTTGTTTGTTGGAATTAATTCTGAATCTTTGAACCAAAATTCCGCATAAACAAATTGGCACGCCCAGTGGGACTCCAAAATCCTGCATGGGCCAACAAATTGACATAAACAAATTGGCACGCCTGGTGGGACTCCAAAATCCTGCATGGGCCAACAAATTGACATAAATAAATTGGCACGCCCAGTGGGACTCCAAAATCCTGCATGGGCCAACAAATTGGCATAAACAAATTGGCACGCCCAGTGGGACGAGTTTAGAGTAACTCGTAGTGTCATAAGAAATGGTTTTATGCGTTTAAGGAGTGGGAGATTTATCTACTCTTCTCAGAATACGCAAACTATGAGTAATATAAGTAGTCAGGCGTTGGATACACCTTCGATAGCCGTTACTGTGCCACCCTCAAATATCGTTAATACTGAGTCGGTAGAGGATGTTATAGCAACTGGTGCTCTCCGGAGTAATCCAGTAGTAGAACAAGTGGTGCCTGGAATGACTCAGCTATCACCGAGTCAGCCAAGTAACCAAAGCATAATAAATTCAAATTCGAGGTTTGTGCCCCAATATGGGTTGCCACCGAATTATGTAATTCCTATTATGGCACAAACGGGACTTGGCGCTACTTTAACTAATACTGTCGGACAATCAGTAGCTTCACAAGGCCAACCACAGATAAGTTCGGCCTTGGCAAGTTTTGGTAGCCAAAGAGTAGGGGTTGCAAGTACAAGCAATCCAACCCCCTTTCGACAAGAAAGACTGAATTTGGGACCAGTTTTCCCAAACATGTCAAGAGATAATCCCCAAAATATAACAGGGCCAACTATGAATTCTTTGGCCAGTTTTCGACAACAGATGGATGAGAGTAATCATGATATAGTGCATATGTTCACTCAGCAAATGGGTGCTGTGATTACGCCAATCATGGAAAATACAAATAACGTTTGCAGTGCATTGGCTCAGCAAATGACAAGGCTAAACCAAGCCTTAGGACTAGGTGATGTAGCCAATGATAATATTCAAGGAGCCCAACTTGGGGTAAATAGAGAAATGGTCGCACCTCAGGCAAATGTGGGACAAAATCAACAAAACTTAGACCAACCAGGCCAAAATGATCACCCTCGTTTGGAATATGGAAATGTCCATATGCTCGTCGAGGAAATGAAGATCAAATGGCCAGAAATGATGTAGCCATGAGGTTGCTTCGACAAAATCTTGGGGGGCACCAAGTAATTGAACAAAATGTAAACCAAGTGGTGGAACAAGTGCTGAATCGGTTTGGTTTTAACGTTGGCTACACCAACCAACCATATTTTGTATCAGCATTTCCTGAATGGGTCCAACAGGCAGAGTTGCCTAGAGGAGTTAAGATTCCAAAACTTTCTAAGTTTGCAAGAGAAAGTGGGGAATCGACCGTCGAACATATTGCACGGTTTACAATAGAAATGGGGGAGTTGGCCACTGTTGAAGGCCTTAAAATGAGATTCTTCCCAAGTTCCCTCACAAAAAATGCTTTTTCCTGGTTTTCGACATTGAGACCAAATTCAGTCCACTCCTGGGCTCAATTGGAAAGAAGCTTTCATGATCAATTTTTTAGAGGGGATTTGAAAGTAGGACTTACAGATCTTTTCAACATCAAAATGATGTATAATAAAACTGTGGATGACTATCTTGCTAGGTTTCGACAAATGAGGAGTAGATGTTTTACTCCTATACCTGAGGTCGAAATAGTAAAGATAGCTGCAAACGGTTTAGATTATTATATAAGAAAGAAGTTGGTGAATCAACATTTGATTGATCTTGCCCAGCTAGGTGAAAAAGTTAGGCAAATAGAACAATTAAAAGTTGAAAAGATTCAAAAACAAAAAAGATTTCTTAAAAGAGAAAAGGTGGCGTTTGTCGGATTAAATGAATCCGACAATGAGTTTGAAGGCAGCGATGATGAGTTCGAAGTTAACATTGCTGAACTTCAGAATAGTCCTCCTTATGTTTGTCAGGCATTACAGCCTACTAGAAATAAGGAGAAAATGGGTTACGTTAATAGAAAAACATACACATTTGACGTAACTAAAGCCGACAAGATTTTTGATTTGTTACTAAAAGATAAACAGATTAAACTGTCGGAAGGCCATAGGTTGTTAAAGTTGGATGAAATTAAAGACCGCAACTATTGTAAATTTCATAATAATTTCGGTCATGTTACTAATGAATGTATTCGTTTCAGATACTTAATTCAAAAAGCAATAATGGATGGGCGTCTGAAGTTTGCCGACAAGCTTAAAGCGGATATGAAAGTTGACATAGATCCGTTTCAGGCTGAAGTATCTTGTGTTGGTCAGCAAGTTCCTCTAAATGTTGGGATGCTCAACATTAGGAGATTGCAAGAATTCAACGTAGATACAAAGGACGCAACTGACGTATATCCTAAGCCAAGTGAGTCTCTCGAAGCATTTCTTGAAAGAAAGAAAGATGAGGGCAAGGTAAGGTTGTGCCCAAGGTGTAATGCAGTATATGATGAGCTTGCTGCGAAGAAAGCTGCTGAAGAACAACCAAGTATCCAACGGAATAAAGGAAAAGTTCTCGACGTGAAAAACCTGGAGACCACAGAATACTTTTCATGCTCCAAGGCCAAAGCCGGTTTACATACCCTAGGCCTAACATGAATGGTTGGTTGGTCGAATCACAAGGATTTGGGGAACAGAGCTCATGATAGACCCTTTAAGACTAGGGTGCCACCTGCTAATGTTGTTGTGGATAGGTGGATGAAGAATTCCGTAATGGATGGTGTAACACCCCAAAATTTCTGTATCTCTTAAATAGTAATTTTTGTGCTTTGTTTAGTAATTTTTGTGCCTTAAAATTATTTTGTTTATTCCGTCAGCGTATTTGATCGTTTTGAGTGATTTACTCCGTGTCGGAAAATAAAAATTTTCGTAGGGAAAACTTTACGTAATTTAATTTTTACCGTTAGGTAATTAATTTACGTCTCGATTTGATATTTGTGCATTTTATAATTTTTGTGATTTTATGGATGATTTTGAAATTTTTCCTGTCTGTGGGTCTCGCAAGGGGTATGTGGGCCCAGGTAGCCATACGTGGGCCCAGGTGGGTCCCACAAAGTGAAAAAATTTTCTACGCATAGAAAAATTTGTACTGTTTAGACGGAGACAGGGGATCTTACTAAACCTGAATCCGGAAACAGTTTTAGAAAATTTCTTGTACTGTATTTTATACTGTATTTAATTATCAGATGATAAAAATACAGTAAAAATATTATTTGTAGGATACAAAAATAAATATTATCTTTAAGTAGTCAACAAAGAGAGCTTGACTTGATCTATACCCTTGGATGAGAATACTTAGTTTGAATATTAACCATTGATTTAATCAAAGGCTAAGAAACAAACTTAATAAAGAAGCCTTGGATAATAACCATTGATTTAATCAATGGTGTGAGAATAAGCTTAGTTAGGAAGGCTTTGATATCAACCATAGATGTAATCAAAGGTGTAGAATTGGTCTTGAAAAATGACAAAGACCATTTATAACCATTGGATTTAGATTAAATCAAGGGTGGAGATTTAATCTTAAAAAGTAACAAAAATATTTATGACCATTGGATGAAGAATTAATCAAGGGTAGAGATTTGGTCTTCTAAAATGGCAAAGACTAATTAGGACCCTTGGATTTAAAGTTTGAAGAAGCAATCTTAACCATTAATTTTGGAGACACATCTAATGGTTAGAATTTAAAGGAGAAAAATCCAATTGGCTTGCAGATTAAGTCTTCTAACCTATCTAAATCTACCTAAATCCTAACCATTGAATTAATCAATGGCTAGAAATGCTTCAAATGGTGGCAAATAATGAAGACAACTTTATTGAATGCATTATGAAGAAAAGTGATGGTTTTGGAGTGTTTAGAAGACAAAGAAAACAAAGCTTTATGTCATTTTTGCATGTCTTGGTCAAGTTAACATCATAATGGCTTACTTTTGATTTTTTTGCACTCAAGAAGAATGCAAGAAGGGGGACTACGAATTTGGTGCTGCATGAAGGAGTTTGGAAGACCATAATTGCATGCTTTAGTCATTATTGTCTTCCTTGGTCTTCATTGATTCATTTTCAAGAAGGAAACTTAGAAAATTTTCTCTCTCCTTTCTTCTCTAGATTTTGGCCAAGCCCTCCAAGAGCACCTTTCATCACTCAAAAATTTCATCCAACTTGATTTTCTAAACCTAAACACCATTCTAAGAACATCTCTAGTTATGAGTTTTTCCAAAATCATTCATCTTGAGCTTCAAATCCAAGCTTCAAGTTTCTATCAAAAATCAAAAATTTCATCTTTGTGCTTCAAGAGAAACCATTCGGTTATCTACCCTAAAATCACCATCCAATCTCTTTTAATTTCATCCAACCATAGATCTTGAATCTACATGATGTTCTAAGCAACTTTCATGTTGAAGATTTTCTCTAAATCATTCATCTTCATGGACTTTCTTCAAGATCAAAGTTATTGGGTTTTTGAGGTGAAGTATAAGGAAACTTCATTTTCTTCTCTCTTTTTCATGATCTAAGCCATGTTTGATCCATGGTTCCTCTTAATCAAGCTTAGTATACTAATTTCTATGTATTTTGTTTTGTATTTGAGAAGCTCTTGGTGATGAAGGACTTGGAAAAAGAAGCAAAACAAGAAGTTTTTAAGGATCTTCAAGAGGTAAGAGGAGATCCATCTCACCAACCAAGCATGGTGGTGAGAGATGGTATTTTATTTGATGGATGTGGAATCCATGTGAGGATTCATATCCATGGTCATGTAATTAATTTGTGGGTGTTTATGAGCTTTGATTAATTTTCTATGCTTGATATGCTTTGCATGATTTTATAGCTTTGATGATATGCTTGATATGCTATACATGCTTTTATGGCTTTGATGGTATGCTTATATTATTTATGATGAAATATATATGTATATGCCATGACTTGATGGTGGAAAGGAAATTGATTTTTGGCTCCAATAGCCAAGGAAGAGCTACGGTTTTGATGCCCTTGATTAGGGTTCATGTTGAAAAATTTTAAGAACAAAAGAATTGATTTTTGAGTACTTAGAACATGGTGGATTTGAACAAGACACCTCAACATAGGTGTTTATAACTTAAGATTTTCATGAATGATGAAAACGGATGATTTGAAGAATTTGGAAAATAAACAAAGGGTTTGTTTTTCAAGAGAACAAGAACACGGTTTTTAGAAGGATTTTTATTAATTTATTTTGTGTAAAAAGTTTCTAAGTGTTTAACTAAACATGAGATTTAAATGAAAATAGCAATGATGATTTTAAGGATTTGCAAAGAAAGTGAAAAAGGATTTGTAAAGAAAGTGAAAATGGATTTGCAAAGAAAGTGAAAAATTGAAAATGAACAAATGATTTGATTTTCAAAGACTATGAGTCTTACGTTTTTGTAAAGGATTTTTAATGGTTTTGTTTGTGTAAAACCATATCAATTTAAAAGGAAAAATATTTGATGGTTTCAATAGTCATGTCCACGTTTTTTTTAGGCTTGTAATGCCTTGATTTTTATGAACAAAGTGAATTTCCAAGTGGAAACGTAACTGGATTTAATACTAAGGATTTTGGAAAGGGAATCGAGCATTTATCACTTGAGAAAAATCAAGTTTTTGTAAACGAAAATGTTTTGAACTTCAATTTATTTTGAAGAAGGTTGAGTTTGGAAATGATTTGGGAAAATGAAGAATATAATGGTATTTTGAAAATTTACTAACGTATAACTTATTTTCAAGTTTTGAAATACGTTAGAAAAATGTTAAGTTTTGAAACGTTGATTTACATCAATGGAAAAGTGATTTACGTGAAGTATATTTTGAAAAAGAATTTCTTGAGTAAAGATTTGTGGAAAAATATTTTCTTGAGTAAGAAAATATATTAAATGAAATATAAAGTTATATTATTTTGAAAAAAGTTGAAGAGGAATTTTTGAAGGTTAAGAAGTATTTTCTGTAATGAAATTGTGATGAAAAATGTTTTACGTATCTTAAAAACGTGATTTTTAAGCTACGCAATTTTGAACAATGTGTTAAAAATGATATTGATTTATTTAAGTCCAAAATAATGTTTGGAATATTGAGGAATATTTTATGTGATTGAAAAATGTTGAAAAATATTTTACGTATCTTAAAAACAATTTGAAATACAGTAAAATATTTCTACGCGATTTGAAAAATGTTTAAATATTTCTACACGATTTGAAAAGCGTTTAAATATTTTACGCGACTGAAATATTGTTGAAAAATCACTACGTGATTTGAATAGTGATAGAATATTTTTACGTGATTGTGAAAATGATAGAACATTGTTATGAGATTTGGAAAGTATTTTAAATATTTTGAGAATGATAGAAAATGATTTACGTGACGTAAAAGAATGATTTTTAAGTTACGCGATTTTGAAACAGTGAAAAAAATACTATGCGATTTGAGAAACGTATGTTTTTACGCGATTGAGAAAAACGTTAAAAATTAGTACGTGGTTTAAAAGTGCAACAGAAGAGTTACAACATTTTGAAAACGTAACAGAAATGTTACGAAATTTTGTAAACGTAATTGATGAGTGTTACTGATGATTGTAAAAACGTAATAAAAACGTTTTGGAATTTTAAAAACGTAACAAAAATGTTACGGTATTGTGAAAATATAAAAGAAGTGTTATGGTATTGTGAAAACATAACGTAAAAGTTTTTGGATTGTGAAAACATAATGAAATGTTACGCGATTGTGAAAATACGGTAAAAGTGTTTTACAACTATGAAAACGTGATAACATGATTTTCGCGTTGAAAGTACAGTATGATTCTTGTTGAACCAGTGTCCATACACTGTTTGTGAGAAAATGACATATTTGATTGGATTTGGTGCATTATACATGCATTGGAATGGTCCGATGAGAATTTGGATATGGTGATTGCCTAGGAGAAACACACCTCTTGAGTGGGTGCGATATGCGTAGTGTAGGTCACTTGTTGACCTTGGGGGCATCGGGGTGCGGGTTGCCTACATGGGTGGTTGGTCGCGCTTCTTCCCGTAGGTTAGACCGATGCAACACACCGATGATCCGGACCGAGACACTATTCTTAATCAAGATCGATAAAGATTGTCGTGTATATGCTAGATGTGCAAAATCAAAATGAGGATTATAGCACGTGGTCCGAGGCATGTGGTGCCGTGAGATCTTTTCGATCATTTCTCCGACCTGAGTTTTAGCTCCATGGAGTAGGAAATCGAGTCTTGTGTACATGCATAATCTGAACATTTATATCGTGTGATATATTAATTGAGGAATATTAGCTATGACAATTGTTTTGAATACTTGGATGATGATGATGATAATTAGGACATTATCGTAATTGTTGTTTATAATAATTGAATTGATAAATGATTTGATGATGATAGTTGATTAATATTGAATATATTATTGGAAGTTTGATATGATATCCTGTAAAATATTGCTTGCTTGTGTTATCTCTGTGTTTGCCATGTTGGTATTGGTGTAGGTGATCTCACCTCTTTGTTATGTTGTCTTCTTTGTATACGTATTGTTAAAATTAAACATAGAAAGAATGAGTTGTCTTAGACATAACGGGCGATGGACACTCAGAGATTGATGAAAACATTGAAGAGTGGCTGTCTCAAGTTCGAAGGTGTTCTGAGTAGACAAGGAGTAGAGTTCTGATGCAACAAGCTGGATACAAGATAAGGAATGAGTATGTTAAGTTTTAACGTTAGTGTTGTACCGTGCTATTAAGTAGGACCCGTCATGGGGTCTGCTACTGTTAAAAAAAAAAGAGT
Source organism: Ormosia emarginata (assembly GCA_029884605.1). NCBI lineage: Eukaryota > Viridiplantae > Streptophyta > Magnoliopsida > Fabales > Fabaceae > Ormosia > Ormosia emarginata. The sequence goes on along the minus strand of JAQQTP010000077.1, from coordinate 44,108,317 downwards.
CTGTTAATTTTATATTTCTCTTTAAATTGTGAAATATTAATTGGTGTCAATGTTGTATATGAATTAGTTTAAATATATTTTCAGTAATACTTATGGATTACAGTAAGTTTATATTTCAGCAAGAAAGAAATTTTTTTTTTAAACCCATGTTTTTAACTCAAACCTTTTATGAAAACATTTTCAGATTATGAGTCGGAAGTCAGACATGTGATACCCTAGGGAGGGTGTTACATTAGTTGGTATCAGAGCACGGTTTGAGTCTTTTGGGGTTTGTGGTTAGGTCTGTTTTGCTTGTGTTGTGTTCTCTGTGTTATTGTTTTCCCGAAAGGAAACAATGTTGTTTATAATGGATATCAGATCTATTGTATTTTGATTCATCCATTTTTGGAGGGAGAAAACAACTCGTGCTAGATGTACGTGTGTGGATGCGGAACATAATACTATTAATGCAGTTGCAGCTACGGGAGCAATGTAAAAAGATAACTGCAGGAACTAAGGGAGCGTAATGTAGTTGCAAAAGCTATGGCAGCAACGGGAGCAATGTGGAAGGATGACTGTAGGAACAAAGGACCGCTGTTCAGTGGAAAAAAAAATGAAAGTTGAGGTTCAGGATCTGATGGAAGAGAATAAGTCTTGGAATATAAGATTTCGAAATTTTGGAACCCGATATTTTTAAGGATATTTGGAAAGTGATTGATTTCAATGGAAGATGTATTTACAACCATTGAGGAAACCAAAGGCAGTAACTGATGTGAAAGAAGGTACTTAATAAAGGAATGTACGTCAAGGAAACAAACGTTTATTTGAAATGGTTACATCTGGTTTCCATTTTATTTTGATTCGTCCATCTTTGAAGAAAAGAAATGACTCGCGATAGACGTACACGTGTGGAAGCGAGACATAATGGTGGTGATATGATACGCAACTTTGGAAGTAATACAAATAGTGGTGAAGCAATTATACAACAAACACGAAAGATTGTTCCCAAAGAAGAATTGATTGCTTAAGCTAAGATTTTGTTAGAGTTGAATCAATCTTAGGATGAGAGAGACCTATAACGTTGGACTATATTGGTTACGAAAAAAAAGGAAAATCTTAAGGTCAAGCGATTCCAACAGAAAACGTACTTGTAATCTCCAAGAAGTCAACAACAACAACAAGCTTGTGGAGAAAGTACTAGTAATGACAGGTTTAGTTTGACTGTGACATCTGCACCGGAATGTAAGAAGTATGGAAAGGGGCACTTAACGAAAGATTGTACGTTCAAGGAAATAATTTGTTTCAAGTGCAGAAAGAGTTCCAATAAAAACAGAGTTTTCTGTTAGTAAAATCTCATGTAGTAGGAAGTGTTCAGAGCGGAAGATTTAAACAATGGAGATTACGTCATTGGAGCTAATCCTATAAACCATACCAAATATTTCTTTGAGTAACCTATTCCTTATGACATGTGATTGAGTAGATCAATTATATGTTAGAGTTATTCGTAATCCTCTCATTTGTTTACTTCTGTTTCTATTCTCAGCTTATCGAGCTACTCAAGTTATTCAAATTGTTGTTATGGATCAAATCTTTGGGTTAGTTTGATCTGTCGTTCAAAATTTTTATATAGGTTGATCTGTTTCCTAAATAGATGTGATCTTTCAAAACTCAAAACTTTGTGTTAGTTTGATCTGTTTCATAAACAGACATGATATTTGAAAATGGATTGGTTATTTTCCAACCATATCCTATGAGATTGTCTCAATACAAGTATTAGTATTTCAGAAAAAACTCATTCTTGAAAATCGAGCAAAATCAAATTCTTGTTGAATATGTTTGGTAACATATCGATCATTTCGATAGCTTTTCTTCCTAAACCTTTATAATGTTCTTTCATATATTGCATTTGCAAGAAAGAATATTTTGCAAAAAGGATATTCCTATTTAAAATCCATGTCATAGTATTTGATATAATGCGGTTGAAAGGAGAACTCGGTTAGTGAGACGTTTCACATTTAAAGAAGCTAAAATTTGGAGAATAAAGTGATATGAGGATAAGAAAATTTTAAGTAATACATTACATTAGTTGGAAGTTATTTGAGAAAAACTATTCTAGGCATGAATGAAGGATGGTAGCCGCTGTATTGATATCAGAGAATTCATTCTTGAAGATCGAGTTACATCCAATTCTTTGCTGGATATGTTCGATAACATATTCGATTCGTTTTGTTCTTTTCCATGATGTTTTCTTTCATCTACTGCAATTGAAGGAATATCTTGCAAGAGAGAATATTCCTATTTATATCCAGGTCAGAGTATCAAAATGGCGCAGTGGAAGCGTGGTGGATTCTTCAAAAATTGAAGAAGTCTATCTATTGGAAAAGTTAAGACGGTAATGGAGAACCGTAGAAAATAAAATTATTAAGATATTTGTTTGATCAGGAGAAGTGAACAAGAGATAAAGAACTTTCAATAGTTTAGAATCGTTTGGAATAACGTAAGAGGTGAAACTACATGGGAACTGAAGAAAAGATAAAGGAATAATATCATTATTTATTCCGAGGGTGTGAAATCATGGTCATGAAATTTCGAGGACGAAATTTCTGTAAAGAGGGGGAGTATTGTAACACCCCAAAATTTCTGTATCTCTTAAATAGTAATTTTGACAGTTAACAGAATTTTACTGTTTAGTAATTTTTGTGCACTGTAAAATTATTTTGTTTATTCCGTCAGCGTATTTGATCGTTTTGAGTGATTTACTCCGTGTCAGGAAAATAAAAATTTTCGGGCCGGGGAAAACTTTACGTAATTTAATTTTTACCGTTAGGTAATTAATTTACGTAATCTGATTTGATATTTGTGCATTTTATAATTTTTGTGATTTTATGGATGATTTTGAAATTTTTCCTGTCTGTGGGTCTCGCAAGGGGTATGTGGGCCCAGGTAGCCATACGTGGGCCCAGGTGGGTCCCACAAAGCAAAAATTTTTCTACGCATAGAAAAATTTGTACTGTTTAGACGGAGACAGGGGATCTTACTAAACCTGAATCCGGAAACAGTTTTAGAAAATTTCTTGTACTGTATTTTATACTGTATTTAATTATCGGATGATAAAAATACAGTAAAAATATTATTTGTAGGATACAAAAATAAATATTATACTGCGTAGTCAACAAAGAGAGCTTGACTTGATTTATACCCTTGGATGAGAATACTTAGTTTGAATATTAACCATTGATTTAATCAAAGGTTAAGAAACAAACTTAATAAAGAAGCCTTGGATAATAACCATTGATTTAATCAATGGTGTGAGAATAAGCTTAGTTAGGAAGGCTTTGATATCAACCATAGATGTAATCAAAGGTGTAGAATTGGTCTTGAAAAATGACAAAGACCATTTATAACCATTGGATTTAGATTAAATCAAGGGTGGAGATTTAATCTTAAAAAGTAACAAAGACCATTTATGACCATTGGATGAAGAATTAATCAAGGGTAGAGATTTGGTCTTCTAAAATGGCAAAGACTAATTAGGACCCTTGGATTTAAAGTTTGAAGAAGCAATCTTAACCATTAATTTTGGAGACACATCTAATGGTTAGAATTTAAAGGAGAAAAATCCAATGGCTTTAGATTAAGTCTCTAACCTATCTAAATCTACCTAAATCCTAACCATTGAATTAATCAATGGCTAGAAATGCTTCAAATGGTGGCAAATAATGAAGACAACTTTATTGAATGCATTATGAAGAAAAAGTGATGGTTTTGGAGTGTTTAGAAGACAAAGAAACAAGCTTTATGTCATTTTTGCATGTCTTGGTCAAGTTAGACATCATAATGGCTTACTTTTGATTTTTTTGCACTCAAGAAGAATGCAAGAAGGGGGACTACGAATTTGGTGCTGCATGAAGGAGTTTGGAAGACCATAATTGCATGCTTTAGTCATTATTGTCTTCCTTGGTCTTCATTGATTCATTTTCAAGAAGGAAACTTAGAAAATTTTCTCTCCATCTCCTTTCTTCTCTAGATTTTGGCCAAGCCCTCCAAGAGCACCTTTCATCACTCAAAAATTTCATCCAACTTGATTTTCTAAACCTAAACACCATTCTAAGAACATCTCTAGTTATGAGTTTTTCCAAATCATTCATCTTGAGCTTCAAATCCAAGCTTCAAGTTTCTATCAAAAATCAAAAATTTCATCTTTGTGCTTCAAGAGAAACCATTCGGTTATCTACCCTAAAATCACCATCCAATCTCTTTTAATTTCATCCAACCATAGATCTTGAATCTACATGATGTTCTAAGCAACTTTCATGTTGAAGATTTTCTCTAAATCATTCATCTTCATGGACTTTCTTCAAGATCAAAGTTATTGGGTTTTTGAGGTGAAGTATAAGGAAACTTCATTTTCTTCTCTCTTTTTCATGATCTAAGCCATGTTTGATCCATGGTTCCTCTTAATCAAGCTTAGTATACTAATTTCTATGTATTTTGTTTTGTATTTGAGAAGCTCTTGGTGATGAAGGACTTGGAAAAAGAAGCAAAACAAGAAGTTTTTAAGGATCTTCAAGAGGTAAGAGGAGATCCATCTCACCAACCAAGCATGGTGGTGAGAGATGGTATTTTATTTGATGGATGTGTGAATCCATGTGAGGATTCATATCCATGGTCATGTAATTAATTTGTGGGTGTTTATGAGCTTTGATTAATTTTCTATGCTTGATATGCTTTGCATGATTTTATAGCTTTGATGATATGCTTGATATGCTATACATGCTTTTATGGCTTTGATGGTATGCTTATATTATTTATGATGAAATATATATGTATATGCCATGACTTGATGGTGGAAAGGAAATTGATTTTTGGCTCCAATAGCCAAGGAAGAGCTACGGTTTTGATGCCCTTGATTAGGGTTCATGTTGAAAAATTTTAAGAACAAAAGAATTGATTTTTGAGTACTTAGAACATGGTGGATTTGAACAAGACACCTCAACATAGGTGTTTATAACTTAAGATTTTCATGAATGATGAAAACGGATGATTTGAAGAATTTGGAAAATAAACAAAGGGTTTGTTTTTCAAGAGAACAAGAACACGGTTTTTAGAAGGATTTTTATTAATTTATTTTGTGTAAAAAGTTTCTAAGTGTTTAACTAAACATGAGATTTAAATGAAAATAGCAATGATGATTTTAAGGATTTGCAAAGAAAGTGAAAAAGGATTTGTAAAGAAAGTGAAAATGGATTTGCAAAGAAAGTGAAAAATTGAAAATGAACAAATGATTTGATTTTCAAAGACTATGAGTCTTACGTTTTTGTAAAGGATTTTTAATGGTTTTGTTTGTGTAAAACCATATCAATTTAAAAGGAAAAATATTTGATGGTTTCAATAGTCATGTCCATCGCGTTTTTTTAGGCTTGTAATGCCTTGATTTTTTATGAACAAAGTGAATTTCCAAGTGGAAACGTGAATCGGATTTAATACAAGGATTTTGGAAAGGGAATCAGGCATTTATCACTTGAGAAAAATCAAGTTTTTGTAAACGAAAATGTTTTCAACTTCAATTTATTTTGAAGAAGGTTGAGTTTGGAAATGATTTGGGAAAATGAAGAATATAATGGTATTTTGAAAATTTACTAACGTATAACTTATTTTCAAGTTTTGAAATACGTTAGAAAAATGTTAAGTTTTGAAACGTTGATTTACATCAATGGAAAAGTGATTTACGTGAAGTATATTTTGAAAAAGAATTTCTTGAGTAAAGATCTGTGGAAAAATATTTTCTTGAGTAAGAAAATATATTAAATGAAATATAAAGTTATATTATTTTGAAAAAAGTTGAAGAGGAATTTTTGAAGGTTAAGAAGTATTTTACGTAATGAAATTGTGATGAAAAATGTTTTACGATCTTAAAAACGTGATTTTTAAGCTACGCAATTTTGAACAATGTGTTAAAAATGATATTGATTTATTTAAGTCCAAAATAATGTTTGGAATATTGAGGAATATTTTATGTGATTGAAAAATGTTGAAAAATATTTTACGTATCTTAAAAACAATTTGAAATACAAGATAAAATATTTCTACGCGATTTGAAAAATGTTTAAATATTTCTACACGATTTGAAAAGCGTTTAAATATTTTACGCGATTTGAAATATTGTTGAAAAATCACTACGTGATTTGAATAGTGATAGAATATTTTTACGTGATTGTGAAAATGATAGAACATTGTTATGAGATTTGGAAAGTATTTTAAATATTTTGAGAATGATAGAAAATGATTTACGTGACGTAAAAGAATGATTTTTAAGTTACGCGATTTTGAAACAGTGGAAAAATACTATGCGATTTGAGAAACGCGTGTGTTTTTACGCGATTGAGAAAAACGTTAAAAATTAGTACGTGGTTTAAAAGTGCAACAAGAGTTACAACATTTTGAAAACGTAATGAAATGTTACGAAATTTTGTAAACGTAATAAAGAGTGTGTTACAAGATTGTAAAAACGTAATAAAAACGTTTTGGAATTTTAAAACGTAACAAAAATGTTACGGTATTGTGAAAATATAAAAGAAGTGTTATGGTATTGTGAAAACATAACAGAAAAAGTTTTTGGATTGTGAAAACATAATGAAATGTTACGCGATTGTGAAAATACGGTAAAAGTGTTTTACAACTATGAAAACGTGATAACATGATTTTCGTTGTTGAAAGTACAATGATGATTCTTGTTGAACCAGGTGTCCATACACTTGTTTGTGAGAAAATGACATATTTGATTGGATTTGGTGCATTATACATGCATTGGAATGGTCCGATGAGGATTTGGATATGGTGATTGCTAGGAGAAACACACCTCTTGAGTGGGTGCGATATGCGTAGTGTAGGTCACTTGTTGACCTTGGGGGCATCGGGGTGCGGGTTGCCTACATGGGTGGTTGGTCGCGCTTCTTCCCGTAGGTTAGACCGATGCAACACACCGATGATCCGGACCGAGACACTATTCTTAATCAAGATCGATAAAGACTGTCGTGTATATGCTAGATGTGCAAAATCAAAATGAGGATTATAGCACGTGGTCTGAGGCATGTGGTACCGGCAGATCTTTTCGATCATTTCTCCGACCTGAGTTTTAGCTCCATGGAGTAGGAAATCGAGTCTTGTGTACATGCATAATCTGAACATTTATATCTCGTGTGATATATTAATTGAGGAATATTAGGCTATGACAATTGTTTTGAATACTTGGATGATGATGATGATAATTAGGACATTATCGTAATTGTTGTTTATAATAATTGAATTGATAAATGATTTGATGATGATAGTTGATTAATATTGAATATATTATTGGAAGTTTGATATGATATCCTGTAAAATATTGTTTGCTTGTGTTATCTCTCGTGCTTTGCCATGTTGGTATTGGTGTAGGTGATCTCACCTCTTTGTTATGTTGTCTTGTATGTCGTATTGTTAAAATTAAACAATAGAAAGAATGAGTTGTCTTAGACATAACGGGCGATGGACACTCGAGAGATTGATGAAAACATTGAAGAGTGGTGTCTCAAGTTCGAAGGTGTTCGAGTAGACAAGGAGTAGAGTTCGATGCAACAAGCTGGATACAAGATAAGGAATGAGTATGTTAAGTTTTAACGTTAGTGTTGTATCCGTGCTATTAAGTAGGACCCGTCATGGGGTCTTGCTACTTGTTTAAAAAAAAAGTCTGTTAATTTTATATTTCTCTTTAAATTGTGAAATATTAATTGGTGTCAATGTTGTATATGAATTAGTTTAAATATATTTTCAAGAATACTTATGGATTACAAGGTAAGTTTATATTTCAAAGAAGAAAGAAATTTTTTTTTTTAAACCCATGTTTTTAACTCAAACCTTTTATGAAAACATTTTCGATTATGAGTCGGAAGTCGGACATGTGATACCCTAGGGAGGGTGTTACATTAGTTGGTATCGAGCACGGTTTGAGTCTTTTGGGGTTTGTGGTTAGGTCTGTTTTTGCTTGTGTTGTGTTCTCTGTGTTATTGTTTTCCCGAAAGGAAACAATGTTGTTTATAATGGATATCAGATCCATTGTATTTTGATTCATCCATTTTTGGAGGGAGAAAACAACTCGTGCTAGATGTACGTGTGTGGATGCGGAACATAATACTATTAATGCAGTTGCAGCTACGGGAGCAATGTAAAAAGATAACTGCAGGAACTAAGGGAGCGTAATGTAGTTGCAAAAGCTATGGCAGCAACGGGAGCAATGTGGAAGGATGACTGTAGGAACAAAGGACCGCTGTTCAGTGGAAAAAAAAATGAAAGTTGAGGTTCAGGATCTGATGGAAGAGAATAAGTCTTGGAATATAAGATTTCGAAATTTTGGAACCCGATATTTTTAAGGATATTTGGAAAGTGATTGATTTCAATGGAAGATGTATTTACAACCATTGAGGAAACCAAAGGCAGTAACTGATGTGAAAGAAGGTACTTAATAAAGGAATGTACGTCAAGGAAACAAACGTTTATTTGAAATGGTTACATCTGGTTTCCATTTTATTTTGATTCGTCCATCTTTGAAGAAAAGAAATGACTCGCGATAGACGTACACGTGTGGAAGCGAGACATAATGGTGGTGATATGACTGCAACTTTGGAAGTAATACAAATAGTGGCTGAAGCAATTATACAGCAAACACAGAAGATTGTTCCCCAGCAAGAATTGATTGCTTAAGCTAAGATTTTGTTAGAGTTGAATCAATCTTAGGATGAGAGACCCTGTAACGTTGGACTATATTGGTTACGAAAAAAAAGGAAAATCTTAAGGTCAAGCGATTCCAACAGAAAACGTACTTGTAATCTCCAAGAAGTCAACAACAACAACAAGCTTGTGGAGAAAGTACTAGTAATGACAGGTTTAGTTTGACTGTGACATCTGCACCGGAATGTAAGAAGTATGGAAAGGGGCACTTAACGAAAGATTGTACGTTCAAGGAAATAATTTGTTTCAAGTGCAGAAAGAGTTCCAATAAAAACAGAGTTTTCTGTTAGTAAAATCTCATGTAGTAGGAAGTGTTCAGAGCGGAAGATTTAAACAATGGAGATTACGTCATTGGAGCTAATCCTATAAACCATACCAAATATTTCTTTGAGTAACCTATTCCTTATGACATGTGATTGAGTAGATCAATTATATGTTAGAGTTATTCGTAATCCTCTGATTTGTTTACTTCTGTTTCTATTCTCAGCTTATCGAGCTACTCAAGTTATTCAAATTGTTGTTATGGATCAAATCTTTGGGTTAGTTTGATCTGTCGTTCAAAATTTTTATATGGGTTGATCTGTTTCCTAAGCAGATGTGATCTTTCAAAACTCAAAACTTTGTGTTAGTTTGATCTGTTTCATAAACAGATATGATCTTTGAAAATGGATTGGTTATTTTCCAACCATATCCTATGAGATTGTCTCAATACGGTATTAGTATTTCAAAAAACTCATTCTTGAAAATCGAGCAAAATCAAATTCTTGTTGAATATGTTTGGTAACATATCGATCATTTCGATAGCTTTTCTTCCTAAACCTTTATAATGTTCTTTCATATATTGCATTTGCAAGAAAGAATATTTTGCAAGAAAGGATATTCCTATTTAAAATCCATGTCATAGTATTTGATATAATGCGGTTGAAAGGAGAACTTCGGTTAGTGAGACGTTTCCTGTTAAAGAAGCTAAAGTTTGGAGAATAAAGTGATATGAGGATAAGAAAATTTTAAGTAATACATTACATTAGTTGGAAGTTATTTGAGAAAAACTATTCTAGGCATGAATGAAGGATGGTAGCCATTGCCATTATATTGATATCGAGAATTCATTCTTGAAGATCGAGTTACATCCAATTCTTTCTTTGGATATGTTCGATAACATATTCGATTCGTTTTGTTCTTTTCCATGATGTTTTCTTTCATCTACTCAATTGAAGGAATATCTTGCAAGAGAGAATATTCCTATTTATATCCAGGTCGAGTATCAAAATGGCGCAATGGAAGCGTGGTGGATTCTTCAAAAATTGAAGAAGTCTATCTATTGGAAAAGTTAAGACGGTAATGGAGAACCGTAGAAAATAAAATTATTAAGATATTTGTTTGATCGGAGAAGTGAACAAGAGATAAAGAACTTTCATAGTTTAGAATCGTTTGGAATAACGTAAGAGGTGAAAACTACTACATGGGAATCGAAGAAAAGATAAAGGAATAATATCATTATTTATTCCGAGGTGTGAAATCATGGTCATGAAATTTCGAGGACGAAATTTCTGTAAAGAGGGGGAGTATTGTAACACCCCAAAATTTCTGTATCTCTTAAATAGTAATTTTGACAGTTAACAGAATTTTACTGTTTAGTAATTTTTGTGCACTGTAAAATTATTTTGTTTATTCCGTCAACGTATTTGATCGTTTTGAGTGATTTACTCCGTGTCAGGAAAATAAAAATTTTCGGGCCGGGGAAAACTTTACGTAATTTAATTTTTACCGTTAGGTAATTAATTTACGTAATCTGATTTGATATTTGTGCATTTTATAATTTTTGTGATTTTATGGATGATTTTGAAATTTTTCCTGTCTGTGGGTCTCGCAAGGGGTATGTGGGCCCAGGTAGCCATACGTGGGCCCAGGTGGGTCCCACAAAGTGAAAAATTTTTCTACGCATAGAAAAATTTGTACTGTTTAGACGGAGACAGGGATCTTACTAAACCTGAATCCGGAAACAGTTTTAGAAAATTTCTTGTACTGTATTTTATACTGTATTTAATTATCAGATGATAAAAATACAGTAAAAATATTATTTGTAGGATACAAAAATAAATATTATACTGCGTAGTCAACAAAGAGAGCTTGACTTGATCTATACCCTTGGATGAGAATACTTAGTTTGAATATTAACCATTGATTTAATCAAAGGCTAAGAAACAAACTTAATAAAGCGCTTGGATAATAACCATTGATTTAATCAATGGTGTGAGAATAAGCTTAGTTAGGAAGGCTTTGATATCAACCATAGATGTAATCAAAGGTGTAGAATTGGTCTTGAAAAATGACAAAGACCATTTATAACCATTGGATTTAGATTAAATCAAGGGTGGAGATTTAATCTTAAAAAGTAACAAAGACCATTTATGACCATTGGATGAAGAATTAATCAAGGGTAGAGATTTGGTCTTCTAAAATGGCAAAGACTAATTAGGACCCTTGGATTTAAAGTTTGAAGAAGCAATCTTAACCATTAATTTTGGAGACACATCTAATGGTTAGAATTTAAAGGAGAAAAATCCAATGGCCCAGATTAAGTCTTCTAACCTATCTAAATCTACCTAAATCCTAACCATTGAATTAATCAATGGCTAGAAATGCTTCAAATGGTGGCAAATAATGAAGACAACTTTATTGAATGCATTATGAAGAGAAAGTGATGGTTTTGGAGTGTTTAGAAGACAAAGAAAAAAGCTTTATGTCATTTTTTGCATGTCTTGGTCAAGTTAGACATCATAATGGCTTACTTTTGATTTTTTTGCACTCAAGAAGAATGCAAGAAGGGGGGACTACGAATTTGGTGCTGCATGAAGGAGTTTGGAAGACCATAATTGCATGCTTTAGTCATTATTGTCTTCCTTGGTCTTCATTGATTCATTTTCAAGAAGGAAAACTTAGAAAATTTTTTTCTCTCCATCTCCTTTCTTCTCTAGATTTTGGCCAAGCCCTCCAAGAGCACCTTTCATCACTCAAAAATTTCATCCAACTTGATTTTCTAAACCTAAACACCATTCTAAGAACATCTCTAGTTATGAGTTTTTCCAAAATCATTCATCTTGAGCTTCAAATCCAGCTTCAAGTTTCTATCAAAAATCAAAAATTTCATCTTTGTGCTTCAAGAGAAACCATTCGGTTATCTACCCTAAAATCACCATCCAATCTCTTTTAATTTCATCCAACCATAGATCTTGAATCTACATGATGTTCTAAGCAACTTTCATGTTGAAGATTTTCTCTAAATCATTCATCTTCATGGACTTTCTTCAAGATCAAAGTTATTGGGTTTTTGAGGTGAAGTATAAGGAAACTTCATTTTCTTCTCTCTTTTTCATGATCTAAGCCATGTTTGATCCATGGTTCCTCTTAATCAAGCTTAGTATACTAATTTCTATGTATTTTGTTTTGTATTTGAGAAGCTCTTGGTGATGAAGGACTTGGAAAAAGAAGCAAAACAAGAAGTTTTTAAGGATCTTCAAGAGGTAAGAGGGAGATCCATCTCACCAACCAAGCATGGTGGTGAGAGATGGTATTTTTTTATTTGATGGATGTGGAATCCATGTGAGGATTCATATCCATGGTCATGTAATTAATTTGTGGGTGTTTATGAGCTTTGATTAATTTTCTATGCTTGATATGCTTTGCATGATTTTATAGCTTTGATGATATGCTTGATATGCTATACATGCTTTTATGGCTTTGATGGTATGCTTATATTATTTATGATGAAATATATATGTATATGCCATGACTTGATGGTGGAAAGGAAATTGATTTTTGGCTCCAATAGCCAAGGAAGAGCTACGGTTTTGATGCCCTTGATTAGGGTTCATGTTGAAAAATTTTAAGAACAAAAGAATTGATTTTTGAGTACTTAGAACATGGTGGATTTGAACAAGACACCTCAACATAGGTGTTTATAACTTAAGATTTTCATGAATGATGAAAACGGATGATTTGAAGAATTTGGAAAATAAACAAAGGGTTTGTTTTTCAAGAGAACAAGAACACGGTTTTTAGAAGGATTTTTATTAATTTATTTTGTGTAAAAAGTTTCTAAGTGTTTAACTAAACATGAGATTTAAATGAAAATAGCAATGATGATTTTAAGGATTTGCAAAGAAAGTGAAAAAGGATTTGTAAAGAAAGTGAAAATGGATTTGCAAAGAAAGTGAAAAATTGAAAATGAACAAATGATTTGATTTTCAAAGACTATGAGTCTTACGTTTTTGTAAAGGATTTTTAATGGTTTTGTTTGTGTAAAACCATATCAATTTAAAAGGAAAAATATTTGATGGTTTCAATAGTCATGTCCACGCGTTTTTTTAGGCTTGTAATGCCTTGATTTTTTTATGAACAAAGTGAATTTCCAAGTGGAAACGTAATCGATTTAATACAAGGATTTTGGAAAGGGAATCAGAGCATTTATCACTTGAGAAAAATCAAGTTTTTGTAAACGAAAATGTTTTCGAACTTCAATTTATTTTGAAGAAGGTTGAGTTTGGAAATGATTTGGGAAAATGAAGAATATAATGGTATTTTGAAAATTTACTAACGTATAATTTATTTTCAAGTTTTGAAATACGTTAGAAAAATGTTAAGTTTTGAACGTTGATTTACATCAATGGAAAAGTGATTTCTGTGAAGTATATTTTGAAAAAGAATTTCTTGAGTAAAGATTTGTGGAAAAATATTTTCTTGAGTAAGAAAATATATTAAATGAAATATAAAGTTATATTATTTTGAAAAAAGTTGAAGAGGAATTTTTGAAGGTTAAGAAGTATTTTACGTAATGAAATTGTGATGAAAAATGTTTTACGATCTTAAAAACGCGTGATTTTTAAGCTACGCAATTTTGAACAATGTGTTAAAAATGATATTGATTTATTTAAGTCCAAAATAATGTTTGGAATATTGAGGAATATTTTATGTGATTGAAAAATGTTGAAAAATATTTTACGTATCTTAAAAACAATTTGAAATACATAAAATATTTCTACGCGATTTGAAAAATGTTTAAATATTTCTACACGATTTGAAAAGCGTTTAAATATTTTACGCGATTGAAATATTGTTGAAAAATCACTACGTGATTTGAATAGTGATAGAATATTTTTACGTGATTGTGAAAATGATAGAACATTGTTATGAGATTTGGAAAGTATTTTAAATATTTTGAGAATGATAGAAAATGATTTACGTGACGTAAAAGAATGATTTTTAAGTTACGCGATTTTGAAACAAATGGAAAAAAATACTATGCGATTTGAGAAACGTATGTTTTTACGCGATTGAGAAAAACGTTAAAAATTAGTACGTGGTTTAAAAGTGCAAATGTAAGAGTTACAACATTTTGAAAACGTAATGTAAATGTTACGAAATTTTGTAAACGTAATGAAGAGTGTTACAAAAGATATGTAAAAACGTAATAAAAACGTTTTGGAATTTTAAAAACGTAACAAAAATGTTACGGTATTGTGAAAATATAAAAGAAGTGTTATGGTATTGTGAAAACATAACGAAAGTTTTTGGATTGTGAAAACATAACGAAATGTTACGCGATTGTGAAAATACGGTAAAAGTGTTTTACAACTATGAAAACGTGATAACATGATTTTCGTTTGTTGAAAGTACAATGATGATTCTTGTTGAACCAGGTGTCCATACACCTTGTTTGTGAGAAAATGACATATTTGATTGGATTTGGTGCATTATACATGCATTGGAATGGTCCGATGAGGATTTGGATATGGTGATTGCCAGGAGAAACACACCTCTTGAGTGGGTGCGATATGCGTAGTGTAGGTCACTTGTTGACCTTGGGGGCATCGGGGTGCGGGTTGCCTACATGGGTGGTTGGTCGCGCTTCTTCCCGTAGGTTAGACCGATGCAACACACCGATGATCCGGACCGAGACACTATTCTTAATCAAGATCGATAAAGACCGTGCGTGTATATGCTAGATGTGCAAAATCAAAATGAGGATTATAGCACGTGGTCTCGAGGCATGTGGTACCGTGAGATCTTTTCGATCATTTCTCCGACCTGAGTTTTAGCTCCATGGAGTAGGAAATCGAGTCTTGTGTACATGCATAATCCGAACATTTATATCTCATGTGATATATTAATTGAGGAATATTAGCTATGACAATTGTTTTGAATACTTGGATGATGATGATGATAATTAGGACATTATCGTAATTGTTGTTTATAATAATTGAATTGATAAATGATTTGATGATGATAGTTGATTAATATTGAATATATTATTGGAAGTTTGATATGATATCCCCGTAAAATATTGTCTGCTTGTGTTATCTCTCGTGCTTTGCCATGTTGGTATTGGTGTAGGTGATCTCACCTCTTTGTTATGTTGTCTTGTGTGTCTGTATTGTTAAAATTAAACAGTAGAAAGAATGAGTTGTCTTAGACATAACGGGCGATGGACACTCAGAGATTGATGAAAACATTGAAGAGTGGCTGTCTCAAGTTCGAAGGTGTTCTGAGTAGACAAGGAGTAGAGTTCTGATGCAACAAGCTGGATACAAGATAAGGAATGAGTATGTTAAGTTTTAACGTTAGTGTTGTACCGTGCTATTAAGTAGGACCCGTCATGGGGTCTGTAGCTTTCTTAAAAAAAAAAAGTCATTAATTTTATATTTCTCTTTAAATTGTGAAATATTAATTGGTGTCAATGTTGTATATGAATTAGTTTAAATATATTTTCAGTAATACTTATGGATTACAGTAAGTTTATATTTCAGCAAGAAAGAAATTTTTTTTTTTAAACCCATGTTTTTAACTCAAACCTTTTATGAAAACATTTTCAGATTATGAGTCGGAAGTCAGACATGTGATACCCTAGGGAGGGTGTTACAGATGGACATACGTATTTTTGACAGAATGTGTCCGCCAGGAGGAGTAATTTCCAAAGGGATCAACCTTTTTGGAATGAGGACTACAAGAATGGAAGGATCAATCTAGGAAAAACTTTGATTGGCCAGAATGAAGCAGGGCCATCAAAGGTTCTTCCAATGTCGAAAAGCAAGAAAAGGAGATTACAGAGATTAAGACAAGCTTAAAAAAGAAGAGATATGGCTGAAGGATTGGTGATCAAGGAATAGCCTACAGAGACAGGTTGTTTGGTGGTCGAGAAAAAACCAATGCTTGATCAGGATAAAGATGATAGAAAGATAAAAAGTGTTGTTACCAAGGGATCATTCCCAGGGGAGTCGACGACAAATGCAATCGGACGGCTTGACACTAATGATAAAATCTGACAAGAAAAGTTGGAGGAAATCAGAAGGGGTAAGCAAGTTCGAAGGCCAATTCCAAACAAAACAAAAAGGAAATGGCCAACTGGATTGATAGCAGCAGAAAAAGAGGCAAGAGAGAAGGCAAGTGGGAATAGTTTACCCATCGAAAAAGACCAAGAGTCAATCAGTTCGAGTGTTGCAAAACCAATAGTTGGAAAAGAGCAGGTTAAGGACTCTGGAATGGGAAACAGTAATATTGAAGACTGGTCGAATGAAGAAATCAGGAGAATTTTAGAAGACCCAGATCAAGATGTTGAGTGGAGGAAGAAAATGCTCGACATAAGAAAAGAAAGAGAAAGATTGGCAAAGTCTGACTGCCAAGATATAGACCTAATGACTGATGAAGTTATTGAGGCCTTGAATGATCCAGAGGATCCTTTAGGCCTTGGTGATGATGAGCAATTCGACATGGATATCAACATGGAAGATAGTCTGGATGATATCTTGACAGCTATGGATAACAATTTGTCGTCGGAAGATTACTTAAGGATTGGAAGGCATTTAGATGAAGAGTCGTCTGACGAAGAGGAATTCTTGAAGGCGATGAGTGTTAATTTAGTTTCGGTGTTACCTGCAGATTTTGAAGGGTATCACGAAATTGAATACACTGGGGAGAATGAAGAAGATGTTGATGACCTCGACGATCATTGGCTTTTTCAGGACAATATGATCACGGTCTTTGACAATACGGCTCAGCTTGAAAAACCGACAGAAGATCAGAAGGCTCATTTACGACCGTTACACATCAAGGCTCTGTTGGAAGGAAAACCCACTAATAGAGTTTTGATCGACGGGGGCAAGCAATCAACTTAATCCCAAGGGCCATGATTAAAAAACTTGGGAAAGATGAGTCAGATTTGATGTCGACAAACATGATAGTCACGGATTTCAGTGGTAAGACTTCTCCATCAGACGGAGTGGTGATGTTAAAGGTACAAGTCGGATCTGTTGTAAGGCCGACATTATTTGTGGTAATACCGACGAAGTCGAGTTACAATCTTTTACTTGGGAGAGATTGGATCCATGCCGTCGGAGCAATACCATCAACAGTTCATCAAAAGCTCATTCTTTGGAATGAGGAAGATCAAGTGGAAGTAATAGAAGCGAGATGACGAGTCCTTGCTATCTTCAAGAACTTCATGTCGACTTCGAATATATGCTCCAAGTGTTAAACCAAGAATGTGACAAGTGGTGGAGTGATTAATGAGGACGCACTTGAAGTTTGCTTGAGGGATCAGTTTGGTGTACGACTGGTGAAGAAGGCCGAAGAAGATCGGCCAAGTACTAGTTATGAGTGTTAATGATTATTCAGAAAAATTGTCGGCTTATTTGGCCGACAAAACAGTTTTCACTGCTGAGAGCATGATGTCGGATTGCATAATTGATGACGGTCCTTTAGGATTTGAAAAAAGGCTTGATGAAAAGCAGAGTGTGGAAGTGGAAGATCCTTTGGAAGAAATAAACTTGAGCACTAAAGCAGATAGAAGGCCCATTTTCGTAAGTTCATTTCTGCCAAAGGATTTTAAAGAAAAGCTTGTCGGGTTAATTATGGAATATAAAGATTGTTTTGCCTGGGATTACGATGAGATGCCTGGTTTAAGTAGAGATCTTGTCGAACACAAATTGCCTCTGAAAGAAGGATGTAGACCTGTTAGGCAAGCTAATAGGAGATTTGCACCTGAGGTGATATTAAAGATAAAAGAAGAGATTGAAAGATTGCTCAAAGCCAAATTCATCAGAACCACCAGGTATGTCGAATGGCTTTCTAATATTGTTCCTGTAGTTAAGAAAAATGGCAAGTTGAGAATATATGTAGATTTTAGAAATTTGAACACTGCCACACCTAAAGATGAGTATCCTATGCCAATTGCGGATATGTTAGTTGATGCCGCATCTGGACATGAATTATTAAGTTTTATGGATGGCCATGCAGGTTATAATCAAATTTTTATTGCTTTGAAGAGGACGTGTCGAAAATTGCCTTCGGTGCCCAGGAGCTATTGGGACATTTGAATGGATAGTCATGTCTTTTGGTTTAAAGAATGCAGGGGCCACTTATCAGAGAGCAATGAATACAATTTTCAATGATGTCATTGGAAAATTTATGGAAGTCTATATCGACGATGTCATTGTCAAGTCGGAAACGAAGGAAAGCCATTTGACAAACTTAAGGCAGGCATTCGACAGAATGAGGAAGCATAGCCTTAAGATGAATCCAGAAAAATGCGGTTTTGGAGTGTCGGCTGCTAAATTCTTGGGTTTCCTAGTCCACAAAAAAGGTATAGAAGTGGACAAGAATAAAGCCAGGGCAGTTTTGGAGGCCACACCACCGACAAACAAGAAAGAATTGCAATCTTTTTTAAGAAAAGTTAACTTCCTAAGAAGATTTATATCCAATTTGTCGGGAAGAACTAGAGTTTTTGCTCCATTGATCAAGTTGAAGGCTGAACAAGATTTTGTGTGGGAACCTTGCCACCAAGAAGCCTTCGACCAGATAAAGCAATATTTGACAAAATCACTGGTCATGATGCCTCCAGTGCCTCGTCGACCGTTGAAATTGTATATATCAGTATCAGAAGAAACCATAGGAAGTATGCTGACTCAAGATGTGAATGGCGTCGAAAGGGCCGTGTATTATCTTAGTCGAGTTTTAAATGATGTCGAGAGAAGATATAGTGCAATAGAGAAACTTTGTTTAGCATTGTATTTCTCATGTACTAAGCTCAAGTATTATATGATGCCTTGTAATGTATTGGTTATGTCGAAAACTGATGTAATAAAATATATGTTATCGAAACCATTGTTAAATGGTCGTATTGGAAAATAGACTATTGCTTTGTCAGAATTTTCTTTACAATATGTACCAATGAAAGCAGTAAAAGGCCAAGCAATTGCTGTTTTCTTGGCCGATCATCCTTGTCTGGATGTAGAAAATATAAATATTGTCGGTTTAAAACCTTGGTGTTTATATTTTGATGGTTCAAGGCATCAAAATGGAATTGGAGTTGGGATTTTAATTGTTTCCCCTCAAGGTACTCCAACCAAGTTCATGTTTGAACTTAAATACGCTTGTTCTAACAACGAGGCTGAATACGAAGCCTTAATTGTCGGATTGGAGATACTAGTGGAAATGAAAGCACGTAATGTGCATATATTTGGTGATTCGCAGTTGGTCGTTAAGCAACTTACACAAAAATATAAATGTGTTAGTGAAAATCTAATGAAATATTATGTTGTGGCAAGTAAGCTAATGAAACAATTCGACGAGATAATTGTCGAACACATTTCCAGAGATTTAAATGAAGAGGCTAATGAATTAGCACAAGTAGCCTCTGGGTATAGACTTTCATCCAAGGTCCTTACAAATCTAATGGAAATAAGGGAACTTTTATATCCATTAGAGGAAAGAGATATACTACAAAACGACGTTTCGACGATTAATGATTGGAGACAACCAATATTGAGTTACTTGGAAAATCCCAGTCAAGATGTGCATAGAAAGCTCAAGTATAGAGCGTCGAAGTTTGTGGTATTAGGGGGAGCCTTGTATAGAAAGTCTATCGATGGAAATTTAGAAGTTTGCCTGAGTGAAGCAGAGGCTTATATTGCCTTGGCAGAAGTCCACGAAGGAATTTGTGGAGCTCATCAGGCAGGTGAAAAGATGAAATGGGTCCTTCGACGTCAAAGGTATTATTGGCCAACACTAGTTAGGGATTGTATTATGTTTGCCAAGTCTTGTGAAGAGTGTCAAAGACATGGCCATATACAAAATGTTCCTGCCAGTGAGCTACACGCTATAGTTAAACCTTGGCCTTTAAGAGGATGGGCTTTGGATTTAATTGGCCAAATTCATCCTGTCTCGTCGAAAGGACACAAATACATTCTAGTAGGAGTCGATTACTTCACCAAATGGGTTGAGGCTGTGGCCTTGAAGGATGTAACTCAGCAGGATGTGATTAACTTTATTGAAGATAATATAGTTTGTTGGTTTGGAATACCACAAACTTTGACAACTGACCAAGGATCAGTATTCATTGGAAAAAAAGTAGTTTTTGCGAGAAAATAGGGGTAATTATGAGCCCTATTTATTAGGAACGGCTATTTATTGTTTGCTATGATAAGATTGATTATGGTCGTTCAAGTACTGATGAAAGGTTCTGATTGGATTTAAATATATATATATATATATATATATATATATATATATATATATATATATAAAAGGACCTTTGATTAAAAATTTTTCTTTCTTACATTTGGCGTCGAAAGAAAATTTTTGGGGACATCTGTTGGAAGTAAAAATAAAGATTTGGCGGTTTGTCGGTTGATGGAGAAACTTTCTGAAATATTGAGTAAACGAAGTCTTGAATAATAGAGAAGTCGACGATGGCGTTGGATAAAGAGGAAGATTCTAATGAGGTTAAGGTATGATGTCGGTGAGAAGAAGTATCCGACAGGAGATTGCATTAAGTCGACGAAACCCATTTTTAAGAGTAGTCGAGTCTTTGGTTCCGTCGAAAGTTGGGTACTTGTTGAAGAATAAAACCGCTTTCGAACGTCTTTGGTCTTTTAGGATGTCGATTATTTTTGATATTTGTCTATAAATACCAAGGTAGTCATAATGTAAAAAGGGAAGGTTATTTGCGATAAAAAAATCCTAACATCTCAACCCGAAAGCAGATTAAAGGATTTTTGTCCAAGTATGCCTTCCTTTTTCATTTCATGTCATTTAAATTAATGCAATATTCTTTAAAATTCTTTACTTTTTCAGTCTCGTCTTTTAAATTTTCTTTACAGTTTTTCGCATTTTTATCTGCTTTTCTTTACTGTTTTTTCATTTAAATTCTGCACTTTAATTTCGTGTCATTTACATACTTTCAATTAATTTTCTGCATTTTAAGATTCCTGTAAAGTTTCTTTAAATTTCTTTAATCTTTCCTTTCTGCATTTTCCTGTTTATTTTACTTCAAATTTCCTAAATTTCTTTTGTTTGCTGTTAAAACTATTTTCATAACGAGATTACTGCATAACTCGTGAATCCGTATTCGTTTGATAAAATATATTTGTTTGTTGGAATTAATTGAATCTTTGAACCAAAATTAGCATAAACACAACTACATAATAAACAATAAATTAACAATAACAATGGTTCAAATATCTATTATACATGCAAATATATAACAAAACAATGACAATAAGAAAACTATATATTAGATTAAAAAAACACATAAATTATCAAAAACAATCAATAACAATGTCCAAACATATTATTATACATGTAAATACAAAATAAAAGGAACAATATAACATACACACACGCATATATCTATATATATATATATATATATATATGTAAATACAAAATAAAAGGAACAATATAACATACACACGCATATATCTATATATATATATATATATATATATATATATATATATATATATATATATATATATATATATATATGACTTCAAAGTCACCAGAAACGAACTATTGTCAATGGAAAACAAGCGAGAGAAAGAGAAAGCGGTAAAAAGAGAAATTTAGCAAACGCGAATGAGGGAGAGAGCACTTGGTGCCAATATATAAATTTACCGACGAATCATTGATGACATATTCCGTTGGCAATCATGTTTAATGAAACACGCGTTTCATTGAACGTAACTGCCGATGAAAAACTCCATTTGCTAACAGAATGTATGTCAGTAAAACACTAGTTTCACATCGTCCATTCGATCAGTAGTTCTATTTTTGTAATCTTGTCATCCATTACCAACAGCGTCACCAACGGTCAATAACTAAAAGGAAAACAAACGATGATCGCTACCCAGGTATTCTCCAACGGACAAAAAACCAAGCAATGTTGCAACGACCAATACTGACAAAATTATTGTCAGACACAGAACACCGACTAAATATCCGTCAGTAACAGTCATTAGTAGATATTGGCACTAAAAGGCACCAAATATATTGACAAAATTACCGACAGATTATCTTCTCTAACATCCTTAGTCAACGATAAAATCAAAACCCCAACTTTTGCAAGATAAACTTCATTTCTGTTGTGATTGATTGCTATTTTGCGACAGGATGTTTCCCGTCAGTGAAATGCAAAACTATAGTAATGTTAGCTGTCAGCTGCTAATCCCTTTTAGGTGTAATTTTTTCAATTATGTCTTTATGCTAACAAACTGTTGAAATATCATAAATTATTGCTCTAACATTCTTAATGAATTAATGCATTTATGTGGAGTTTTCTTTGAGTTATTTATGTGTAGGATTTAAAATTCATGCATGGGAAAGATCTCTGAATGGCTGGAACAACATAAGAAAGTCCATGAGAAGACTTGAAAAAGTTTCCTACCAACATAAGAAAGTTCTTTTACACTAATAGTGTATTCCGATTGTTGATGTGATCTGTTATTGTCGTGGATTTACTCATTCGAAGAGTATAAAATCTCTTTTTTAAGAATATCCTGTTGTGAAGTGACTTGATATTATGCAATTTGGTGAGTGCGTCCTAAATCTCCTTCGCTGTCTTCTTTTCTGCAACACTTACAAAATTGAATCTTCTAAAGCTAAATGTAGGTTTCCAACAACATTATTATTCATCTCTTTCCACTTGTCATCAAGTATCCCAGTGGTTCTACCTTCAATTGCTGCTAAGCAATTGTCCTTCCTCAAGATTGGTTTTATTTTCAATTTCCATAAAGAGAAATTACTCCCATTGAATCTCTCAATCTCAAATTTTGATGCCATGGTATTGATAATAATATGTTTTTGAACTGGACCGACTTAGTCTATTTCATCATGAATAGTACCGTATACGTGAACAATATTATATATATATACCGTATTAAGACAACCTTTTATACGTTAACAATACTACAAAAGTATACAACTATACATGTGAATAGAAATCGTGAATAGTACCCGCAATGTGAATAGTATTAACAACCAATGACTCTGATATCACTGTTGGGTACCAGAGTTATGGAAACAATATCACACAGCTAAACTAGAGTTGAAAAAATAGGAACTGACACACACAATATTTAATGTGAAAAACCCTCTAATGGTGATGAGGGAAAAATCATAGGCAAGAATAGAATGTTTTAACTATGTGGAAGAAAATTATAACTTCTCTCTAATTACAAGGAGAGAACAATAATACTCTCTCTTGAAATAGGAGAATACATCTATCTCTACATAAAATAGGAAGACTCTCAAAAGACACTATATAATATTTCTCTATGGAATGGGATGATAAAACCATTGGAGGAGATCTCTATTTATAGGGAGAACCTCCTCCCTGTTCCATCGAAAGAATGAAGAAAAATGAAGCAACCAACTTTCACCTGTCTTCTGCCTCATTTTTAATTTTCTTTGACTTTCTTTAATGCCACTGAAAGTGACTTTACGTTTACAATCTCCCACTTAAAGTCACTTTTGGTGAGCTTTCAAAACCTTTCTCATCTTATCATTTCCAACCTGCTTACGTTTCTAATAGGCCATAGGAGGATCTGCACCAATTGAACTTGTCAGAGCTGATTGGTTTTGTTATGACGTCTGCTAGGTTGTCTTTGGTGTGAATCTTTTGCATATCCACACTCCCTTCTTCTACTACTTCTCGAACAAAGTGATATTAAACTCCTATGTGCTTTGTCCTAGAATGAAAGGCTAGATTCCTTGCAATGTGCAAGACACTTTGACTGTCACAATACAAAGAAATCTTTTGTTGCTTGTGCCCGAGTTCCTCCATTAACCTTTTAATCCAAATTGCTTCCTTGCATGCTTGGATAGCTTCTATGTATTCAGCTTCTGTAGTAGACAAAACTACAACAGTTTGTAACTTTGATAACTAGCTCACAGCTCTTCCTGCAAGTGTAAATACATAGTCTGTAGTAGATTTCCTTTTATCAAGATCACCTACAAAATCAGAATCAACATATCCCCTAACAACAAACTTAGATCCTCCAAAACATAATGCAGCATATGAGGTCCCTTTAATGTATCTTAGGATCCTTTTAACTATATTTCAATGCTCTTTATCAAGATCTGCCATAAAATGACTGACCGTACCAATTGCTTGAGCAATAGTTAGTCTAGTACAGATCATTGCATACATAAGGCTTCCCACTGCTGATGCATACGGTATACGAGACATTTTCATCCTCTCTGCTTCATTGCTAAGACACATACTTGAGGATAATTTATAATTGATAGGAAGTGGGGTAGAGACTGGCTTACAATCTTGCATGTTGAAATGCCGCAAGATTTTCTTCAGGTAGTTCTTTTGAGAAAGTAAATCTTCCTATCTTTTCTGTCTCGATGAATTTGCATCCCTAAAATCTTATTTGTTGGTCCCAAGTCCTTCATATCAAACTCCCTAGCCAACTGTGCCTTCAATTCTTAAATTCGATCTTTGTTGGGGCCTACCATCAACATATCATCCATGTATAACAATAAGATGATAAAATCATCGTCACCAAACCTCTTGTAATATGTACAATAGTCTGAACTCAGTCTATTGTATTTGAGGCTAATAATGAAGGAATCAAATCTCTCATACTAACACATTGGCGCTTGCTTTAGACTGTACAAAGATTTGGTTAACCTGCAAACCAAGTTTTCCTTGCCTTTTTCTTGAAAGCCTTATGGTTGGAGCATATATATCTTTTCTTCTAGCTCTCCATGAAGAAAAATTATTTTCACATCTAGTTGTTCAAGATGTAAATCAAATGTAGTACACATGACCAAGACTACTCTGATAATGGTAAGTCTGACAACTAGAGAAAATATCTCATTGAAATCAATTCCTTCTTTTTGAGCATACCCTTTGACCACCAGCCTTGCACGATATCGTTCCACTTGATCGTTGTCATCTCTTTTGATCTTATAGACCTATTTGTTACCAATGACTTTCTGTCCCTTTGGAAGTTCAACAAATTCTCATGTCTTGTTTCTATGTAGGGCTTCAATTTCTTCTTGCATTACTACCATCCACAGAGAAGTGTCTGAGCTACTCACAGCCTCCTAAAAAATTGACGGCTCTCCTTCTTCTGTTAGAAGACAATATGCATCGTGGCTTACCATAACATAGTCTGAGTGCCATGATGGTGCTCTTATCTGACACATTGATCGTTGAACTTCTGTATCATTAGCCTTATCTGGTTCTTGTTCCTCGTGCTCTAGTTTTGCTTCAAAAGAATCATATTCTCCATATTTCTCATCTATTTGGACCATAGTAGCCTATTTAGAAGTGTTGTCATTTTCTTGTTCACTTTGTAGTTCATTTTCTGCAAATATCACATCTTTGCTAACAATAACCTTGCGAGCAGTGGGATCCCACAGGTGATATCCCTTAACATTGTTAGCATAACCCAAGAATATGAATTTCCTGGACTTTGGATCCAACTTTGTTCTTTCTTGGGAATTGTACATCATATATGTAGGACATCTGAACACATGTAAAGAAGAATAGTCTGCTGGCTTGCCATTCCATATCTCCATTGGTGTCTTTAAGCCAATTGCAGTTGATGGTGACCGATTTATCATGTAATAGGTAGTTTTGATTACTTCTTCCTATAAAGACTTGGCTAATCCTGTTGTTCTCAACATAGCTCTTGTTCTTTCTAGGAGAGTTCTATTCATCCACTTTGCTACACTATTTTGCTGAGGTGTATGCGCAACAGTAAATTGCCTTTGAATACCCTCTTGCTTGCAAAATAAGAGAAAACTATCATCTGCATATTCTCCTCTATTGTTTGTCCTTAAGCACTTGATTCTTTTTCCAGATTCAAGTTCTACTCTTGCTTTGAAGTCCTTGAAGATTGGAAACACATTTGACTTCTTCTTGATTGGATACACCCATAATCTCCTGGAGTAATCATCAATGAATGATACAAAGTATTTTGCTCCTCTTACGGATAGTTCTGGTGACTCCCACACATCAGAATGAATCAAATCTAGTATATGCTTGCTTCTAACAGTTGATATATCAAACTTTAATCTATGTTGCTTACTTGTAACACAGTACTAACAAAAAGGTAAGTTTACTGATTTGAACTTGGGAATGAGATTACGTTTCACGAGAATCTTCAAACCACATTCTGACATGTTGCCTAATTTGCAATGCCACATTATTGTTGATTCTTCTTGACCGGCTAATGCAACTGATGCATCTGCCTTTTGCAACATTTCTCCTATAAGCATGTATAGATTTGTCGCGATCTTTTCTACTTTCATTACCACATGAGCACCTTTAACAACTTTCAAAATCCCACCTTCAATATAGGTCTTGCATCCGAGGTCATCTAATATCCCAATAGACAATAATTTTTTCTTTAAACCCTTCACATGTCGTATCCCTTGAATTGTGCGAACTGTACCATCATGTAATTTTATTTTAACAGTACCAACTCCAATAATCTCTAAGGCATGATCATTTTCCATAAACACAGATCTTTCTGAGATAGGTTCATAAGTACTAAACTAGTCTCGTTGTGAAGTCATGTGTCATGTTGCTCCTGAATCTATTATCTAAACATCAGTGAGCTGTTTTCCGCCTTTAGAACCAATTACTACTTCTCTATATAGGATTTCTCCATCATCAGAGATACTAGCAACACATCCTTAAGAGGTTGTTGCTTCAAGAGATTTTTCTGCATTTTTCTTGTTGTACCAACAATCTTTCTTCAAGTGCCCTCTCATGACATATTGGTAGCATTTGAAGTTCTTCATTCTTCGTGACTTTGATCTACTTTGATTTCGGCTCCCATTAGATCTACGTTCTGTTGATCTTCCTCTTGTCACGGACAAAGCCTTTGCTTGCTTTGAGCTTTCTAATCTGTCTTCCTTGTTCTTCCACCTAGATTCTTCTTCAAGAATAGCAGCAACAACATCATCAAATTGAAGACTATCTACAATATTATTATTTGTTATATTGATCATAAGAGTCAGGTAGACTTTGAAGTAGAAGCTCTACACGTTCATTTTTCACCATGTTATAATTTGATGCAGTAAGCTGAGAAAATAGTGTGTTCAGATTGTTGATGTGATCTATTATTGTCGTGGATTCACTCATTCAAAGAGTATAAAGTCTCCTTTTTAAAAATATCTTGTTGTGAAGTGACTTAACATTGTACAATTTGGTGAGTGCATCATAGATCTCCTTCGCTGTCTTCTTTTTGCAACACTTGACAAAACTGAATATGTCAAAGCTAGATGCAGGTTGCCAACATCATTATTATCTATCTCCTTCCACTTGTCATCAGGTATTTAGTGGGTTTGCCTTCAATTGCTGCTAAGCAATTGTCCTTCCTCAATATTACTTTTATCTTCAGTTTCCATAAGGAGAAATTACTCACATTGAACCTCTCAATCTCAAATTTTGTTACCATGGTATTGACAACAATATGTCTCTCAACTGGACCAGATTACTCTATTTCACTGTAAATAGTACCGTATACGTGAACAATATTGTATATATATATCGTATCAAGACAACCTCTTATACGTTAACAATTTTGAAAAAGTATACAAGCACACGTGTAAATAGTAATCGTGAACATTACCCGCAACGTGAATAGTACCAACAACCAATGATTCTGATGCCACTGTTGGGTACCAGAGTTATGAAAACAATATCACACAACTAAATTATAGTTGAGAAAATAGGAACTGACACATAATATTTAACGTGAAAAACCTTCTAATGGTGATGAGGGAAAAATCACGGGTAAGAATAGAAAGTTTTCACTATGTGGAAGAAAATTATAACTTTTCTCTAATTACAATGAGAGAATAATAATACCTTCTCTTGAAATAAGAGAATACAATTCTCTCTATATAAATAAGAAATACTTTCAAAAGATACTATATAATATTTTTCTGTAAAAATAAGATGATGAAATCATTAGAGGAGGTCTCTATTTATAGGGAGAACCTCCTCCCTGCTCCACTGAAAGAAGGAAGATAAATGAAGCAATCGACTTCCGCCTGCCTTCTGCCTCCTTTTTAATTTTCTTTGACTTTCTTTAATGCCACCGAAAGTAGTTTTACGTTTACAGGTTAGATTGAGTGTCCCAATGAAGTGAAGAGCATGTTTGGAATATGACTTAGTTACAAGTAATTGAATGTTCAAGGACCACGTAAGACGAAGGCCATGCAGGTTATCCCAAAGCTCTACATATGTTATCGAATTAGAGCCTAAGTTACCCATGAAGCTATCTATAAATTCACTATCAGCCCGCTTAAGGAAAATCAGTATTTATAGTTGCTCAACACAAAGGTGACTCCTCATGTTTATAAATAGGGGCCTCACTATCTCATATATGAATTCTAAACATGTCACTCTCAACCTACATATATATTTTAAGCTATTCAATTTTAATGACTTGATTGTCAGAGCAAACTCAAGCTATTATCAATGACAATTGTGTCGCCACATTTATTTTGTTTGACATGAGAAAAAAAAAAGTAAGAAAATTGTTTCAATCTTATCTTTAAAGCTTATGTTTTGTTCTTTTTTATTTTTTGGAAAAAAAATGATAGTAAAAACATGTTACTTCAAAACTATTGGCACTAGTGGCATGTTTGACATCCCAAATGGAAAAGCATAGGTAAACCAAAAGGATTAGCTCCAAAAAATTCTCCTTAAAAAGAGACTACTCAAGTAGCCCCAAATGATGAGAGAAGGACGACTAGCAACTAAGACTTTTAAGTCAAATGATGATTCAGATTTATTCCCGTTAAGAATGTTGAGTCTTATTTTCTTCATCATGAAATTCACATATATAGCTTATACAAAATTTGTATGGTTAAAATTTAGTTAATATATAAGATTGAGCCACCATCGAAGGTTGTGGTCAAAGTGGTCCCAGCCTACGCCAAGTTATGGAAGTGCTCCAGTTCAATTTTCAAATTGGCCACTTGATGAGCAGGTTTGAGCTGGGTTCTCGATGGGATTAGGCCTGAATCTCGTGACAATGCCTCTGACAAGTAGATAGGAGTTCACCCATGTCATCCAGGCTATGGAATTTTATTTTACGTAAAAATAAAATAAATAAGATTGACCCAAATAGTTGTAAAGATCAGATGAATCAAGTGAAGAAGAAGTTCAAATTTCTTTTTTAAACAAAATGAAACGAACTCCGCCAATGCATCGAGTTCAAGTGCTTCTTGCTTCAATTAGGCAATTTCTCGTTGAGGGACAAACTTGATTTAAACAACTTAATACAGAAAAAAATAGCAACATACACAAACATATAAACTAAACATGTAACACAAGAAGCAAGTACTTGGTGAACATACATTGCTCATACTTGTTTAACAGCTTCATCTCGATGCATAATGTGGTTTTATGTTCATAGACAAGTCTCCTCTTGTACAAAACTTTAATGCTGACGAAGTCCAACACAAACTTTACATTGTAGATCAATCATATATATATATATATATATATATATGCATCCATGTATATCATTAAGGGCCCTAATGAGCTGCAAGCGGCACTCCCATTTTCTCAGTCAAGCTCTTAATGTATTCTTGTCTAGCAGGGTGATCTTCTTGTGGTCTATTGTATGCTGTCCACACTGGTTCTCCCATAAACGACCTCATTAGCTGCACACAACAAAACACATAGGTGCATCAATCAATAATAGCCCTGTATCTTGATCTGCTTTAACAATCTTGAAATTGCATAATTTGTTTTGCTCTTCCCTGTCTCTAAAATGAAGCTTTAATCATGAGACTTGATTGTGGTGGTTAGCATAAGAAACTTTCATACCTTGACATAGTTACTTGTGTCAAGAGTGAACCTGTGGTAGATTCCAGCAGGCAAAATGATAAGATCACCCTCCTTAATCCAAATGCGAATCCAGCGATCATCCTTGTCTCGCACATCAAAGTACCCACTTCCTTCCAAACAATAACGAATCTCTTCATCCTGGTGAATGTGCTCAGTGTAGAAGTTCTTCAACTTCTCTTCATAATTTTCCACCTTTTCTGGGCGTAAATCAAGCAGATCCTACAACATATTCAAATAAAACAGAGAGATATTGAAAACGAAAAGATATGCCACTAACGACCAGAACATACATAAATGGTCAACTTAATCATATTCATATACGTCTAGCAAACATTAACCAAACTTGAAAGGCGACATTCACCTTCAAATAATGGGAAAATTTTACGGAACAAAATACAACAAGAGGTTGAAAACATGAAAACACCAAATTTCTAAATAGGCAAGGAATTTTTGTCTAGTTTAGCAACTGTGCTACTAAGAAAGGGAAGAAAATCCTATGGTAACGATAATTTTTCTGCTAAATTCTATGCAGCAGTTCCAAAAATCATGTTTTTTTCATGTAAACTCCTCTATAACTGAAGTATATGCAGTATATACCATCCATATCTAATCTGAAGGCAATTTAATACATTATTTAGCTCATAGTTACCAGAAATGTGTATATGGGGATACGCAGTACAAATAATCGTCACTTCTTGTAATTATACTACAAGACTTTCTTTACAGCAAATCAAGTATGAGGTACGGTGAATCCGGTACGTGAATTGCAGGGTTATTGAGCGAATCAGGTAACTAGGATTTAGTAGATGACATTAAGATCCCAATAGTTCTAAGTTCATGAAACATATTGTATGGAAGAACACAGTTTTCCCATTTTAAATCTTAAACAACATATTTATGTATTATTCTTTTCCAAGTCATATTCTCTCAACATCCAAGAAGCAGACTTCTATCCTGCATTGATGAAAAAGACAAATTTTCAAAAGAAACTCTAAACTATGAATCTGATACAAGCCATTTAAACATGATGATGTTATTCTTGTTCCCCTTTTCCAGCTAGATAGGAATCTAAAATTATAAATGATGTGCAAAGTTTGAAGTAGAAACATCTTGATAGAACCAAGCTACAGAGCATATAACTTTCCAAGCTCAAGCAACCAGCCAGAACCAAGACAAGAAAGTGTGCAGTTTATATATCTGTTAAGTCACTCTACTTAATATCAATTGATTTTAGGTTAGAATCTTACATAGTATCAACATCTATTCCAATAGGCCTATCTCTATCTCTTGAAAGCGGATAAACAAGTTTGGTTTTTACTTTGTTACAAAGCCAGTATTGTTGGTTTTTGTGTTTTACCTACTTATGCTTACTTAAATAAAATTATTGCTATTTAAAGAAAAAAAAAGAAAAAAAAAAGAAGATTTTGATCCTTCAATTGCAGAAAAAAATCAAATTAACTGAATTTTTTTAAAAAAAAGTAGTACAACATTACCATGTAATTGTATCCCCTTGCCTCTCTAATCTTCCTCAATTCTTCATCATTCTCATAGTCATTCGGATTCAGCTTCCAGTATAATACCCCCACGTCTGTAAATTCACCATTTCTCAACTATGTTACAAAGAAGCGAGGGAACTATATAACGTACATACACTTAATCTTCAAGAGAGAGAGAGAGAGAGGACCTGCTAATTGGTCCAAGGAAACAAATTCCTTGGGGTTGCCATGGTGTGGAAGCCTTGGATCTTCATTGCTGTCGTCCATGAACCATGCCTGCCACAATTTATTCATAACAAATGTCCTCCATTAAGAAACCGGAACAATGGACATAGCTCACTCTAATTAATAATTATGGTTTTTTTGGTGCAACTCTAACTATGGTTTAGTTCAACGGCACAAGGATGAGAACTCGCCTCAATCCCCATGATTGACAACTCTGAATGAATCACTGTGCTTCTTGTGGAACGGATGAAAATATGTATATAATTGTGGCTTATACACGCCATACACTCATATTTTACTATCCATGCGTGCGCCATGTACTTGTGGTGGGCGTTTCTACCCAAGAAAAATATCACTATCGTGTGCACCAAAAAATTATATGCATATCACTCCTGTCGTTTTTTAGAATATTATCGTAGCCTCTTGTTAGTCCACCTGATATGGTTTCCCAGAAAATGATAAAAATATTTGAGAGGCTAAAAAAAATAAAAATAAAAAACTCAACAACCATGTAAAACTATTAAGTTGTTAAATAATCTGTGAAAAAAATGAAAATTTATTTTTAATTTTCTTCTTCCTACATATTCTAGAAGCTACCAGCTAGTCATAACTTTCTTGTTCTATTTTTTTTTGTCAGAATACCTTTCCGTCCTAATTTCATTGTGTCATTTTTTTTTAATTGAAGGGCCAACATGCTTAAAACAAATGTTTTGACAACTCAACCCCAACATATTTTTACCCAATTTGTATGTTTAGAGAGGTATTTGGCGAAAAATTTTAAAATACTCTTGGAGTAATATTATAAGTAAATTTATAATTGTTTAGATGTGATTTTAAAATATTTAAATTTTAATTCAATCTTATGTATAATTATAAATGGTCACTTATTATAATTTTATTGAAACAGTATAATATTCCAAAAATATAGAAAAAAACTATATGGAAAAAACCATTAACATAAGTTTCTTAAAAATGGACCAATTCGTATGCACATGCACAAATTGAAAAGATATAAATATCACATTAAATGTTTTTCAGTTCCGTTAATTTTTTCGTCTAAAATCTTACCCCTGACGCATAATAAGTTAATTATTCGTTAACCGTATTGATTAGTTAATGAATTAATAACTTATTTTTTTCTTAGTGGGGTGTGAGATTTTAGAAACATTTTCCAAATGTTTTATTATGTACAAGTCACCTTAGTGTAAATCAGAATGAGGATGTTATGATCCATCATCAAGAGTTTTGATGTATCATACACTACTCAAAATGACGTGTTATTATATGTCATTCGATTATTTTTTAAGAGAAAAACCTAATTGTCACTCCTCTTGTCTCTAGTCACCACGCCACTCGTCACCCCTCTCATCTTCAGGCGCCTTGTCACCGCTTACTACCAAAAGCAACCCCCCACACCACCAAACGGAAACCAGAGCCACCGTGCTAGTGCACCACCACCATCGCCAGCCACTACCCCCCCCCCCCCCACCTCACCGTTAGCTACAACCTTGTCAGTTGCACACCAATTCCAACGAACCCCATCCTCATCCCCATCGGATTTACCTCCATCGCTCACCACCACATCAGACTTATGACCACCCAAACACAACCAGCCACACAGCCCAGAAATTAGTGACGACAGAGGCAACATCAAGGTTGCAGTCATGAATGAGGGATTGGACGCGGTTGTAGAGGCCGAGGAGAGTTTGAGTCACACGATGGAGGCTAGTGTAGTGCTGGGTCGTGGTGGTTGGAAGGTGCGATTTGAGGTTCAGTGGGTTATGGGTTGAAAAATGAGTTTCACGATGGGTGTGGTTGAGTTCCGACGATTTGGGTAGTAGGTGCGATGACGGCTATTGAAGGCCCGACGAGTTGTGGTTTTGTTTGGGTGATTTAGGATTGACTATTCTGATTTGGTGTTGAATCTTTTTATGGATGAGATTTGATTAGTCAACCAGCTAACTAGAGTAGCATAGACTAGAGGTCGCCTCTACCATCGGCCGTGCTCTCTCCATCGCTGCTGTTGCCGGATTGGGATAACGGTGGTAGTTCAAGTAGTGGTTTTGACTCGTTCTTTGAGTTCTGGACACTTTTTTTTTTCAAATGTGTTTTACCACATCACTAAATTATCAGTCTATCAATAATGCATCATTTTTTTTTAAGAATAATAATATCACATCATTTTTTTTTGCAATACATCACTTTTTACATTATTTTTAAATGGTTGTAATTAAGTGAAAAAAAATGATAAAGAAAAAGTGATATAATTAATAATATGAAAGTAGTATAAAAAATGATATGAGAAAAAAAAGTAATAAGAATATGTTTTTTTTTTTTTTAATGGTGTGTTAGACGAATCCCGTGTTCATAAATATTTAAGTTACGTTAAGGTTATAAAAGTTACCAACAGTTCAAAATTAGGAAAGCTCGGGATACATGAATGAGACTTGAGCTTCTCCGTTGTTAACTTCTGTCAGCTTCCTTTCGGCAGAATCATTTGAGATTGTAGGATCAATTAATTGAACTGGAAGTTGTGATTTTTTAAATAAAAATGAGTTGATCACTTCTTCAATTTTTCATGTTTTTGGTAACGGGCCCTTCAATTTTTTATTCTTATGGTTTTACACTTTTAATGTCTCTCCCTATTTTTATTAGGGTCAGGTGGTGTCCTTTTAATATCTCTCCTAATAATTCTCTATTTGAGTCTGAAATTAACTCTTGACATGAAAAAACATGTTTGCATAATTAATATCGTATACATGATGTAACTTTAACCTAATATGCAAATGTGTAGAAATGGCTAGTCTAATAAACTCAGTTACATGTGCCATGTGCCATGAGAACATAAATATATACTCCCTATCTTCTCTAATTTTCACACAAAACAATCAATTTTGAGCTCCACTGGTACACTCTCATGCCTGTCCCTTATAGCCAATAAGTCACTGTTATCACCATGCAGGTAAGCTTTCAAGAATGCAACTATAACTCCTCCAACAAAAATCCTCATGGGTTTCCTTGATTCTCCATTCTTGCATAAACAATATGTAGCTTTCCCCCTAATTCCCTTGGTATCATCATCTAGCATGTCAGAGTGGCCATAATTCTTAGCCACAAAATACCAAGCAGGTTTCTGGCATTCATTAAAGAAGTCCTCATGGTTGACACCCTCAGGCGCACAAGGTGGAAACAAGGGATTCCTTTTCACTTCACCTAACCCTGAACCTATAACCATTGCAGCCATATCAAAATCAAATGAATGAGGAACATAGGTGAGAACTGGTGGGGGAGTTTGCTTTCCTCTGTCCATTCCATCAACTGGGTCCACTCCTATTAAGGCTGAAAACTTGAGATTAGTGGTGATGTTCAATTTTCTCAGAGCAAGAGCAAATGCTGTTTTGCCTCCACGACTATGGCCTGCAAGTGCTAACTTGCCAAAAGCTGGTCTTACATTTGGTGGAAGAAGTTTGGAGAGTCCCTCAGATAGCCAATTTGTTATTGCAGCTGCAGAATGAATCTCATCACTTGTATCAGGTCCAGCCACCGTATACAACTGTCAAGTGCAAACAAGATTCAACCATGTATTTCATCCAAAGGGATTCTAACTGTTCAAAAAAGGGAGACTACAAGTAATTATAAGAAGCATTCAATTCAATAGCATGCCATGCCAAAGCTCAATGTTTTTCCATACACTAAATCCCAGATTAAATGTTAAACTTTTGCCTGTCAAGTTGCCATTGATTAGAATTTGATTTTTATTTTACAGTGTAGGGCTTGTTAAACCAATCAGTGATAGGTGTGTTAATCAACTAATATAAGTGAAGTTGAGTCCTTCTCGAATACACTCACAATTGTGAGACTATTCCCAAATAATAGAGAGATGGAGAAGACTCTCAAATCCTTATCATATACACATTTTACATGTAATCCCAAATCTAGAGACATGTCTATCAAAGGTAAAGACTCGTTTAGTTTGTATGCTTAAGGTGTTCTACATTTAATTAAGTGCATGAGGACAACGTTTAATACCTAACTAAATCTAGAACACCTTAAGCATACATAATAAACAAGTGTTACCTTTGACGGATGTCATTAGGTTTGAAATTTCATGTAATCCATACACGTTAAGGATCAGTGTCTTCTTCATCTCTCTATTGTTCCATAAAACTCGTCTAATGGGAATAGAGTATCTTGTGAGTGAACTGGAGGAGGGACTCAGATCATTTCCAGCATTACATGGAAATCTAAATCTAGAGCCATATCTGTCAAAGGTATGCACTTGCTTATTATGTATATTTAAGGTGCTCTAGATTAAGAAATTAAAAAAGAACAACAGTGTGTAAATATCTGAACTTTATTAAGATAACTGATAGGTACTCTCCCATAAGTAAGGTTTAACACATAGATAAATGGAAAAGTAGCAGGGGATTGCACACTCAAGTGTGCAATGAGGAGAGCATGAGGAAGGGAATGGGTTTGTAACAACCTGCCCAAGTGGCAGGTTAGGGCAGGGAGTGGAATCTGTTAGAGTAACAGGCTAAAAGGGAAGGAGGGAAGTGGGGAAGGGGTAGGCAAGATTTGAGTGTGGACTAGATGGAAGGTTACAGATCTCTCAAATGACCTGTGTTATCTTTTTCTTCTTTCTCTTTCTGTTTCTGAGCTTTTCCTTTCCGGTGCAATGCCTTCCTGGTTGCTGGCTTCTCACTGAAATCAGTAACTAGAGGAGTTTCGTTGTGGATATTCAATAAAATCAGACAATTCAGAATCAGCTTTTTATCAATAACATTGTCTGCCAATTTGATTAGGCCTATTTCTGGTGCTGTATTGGAGCATAGAAAATAAGTGAAGCAAATGGAGAAGAACAAAGAGAACAAAATAAGAAAACAAGGGTGTGTCTGTCATAGAAGACATGAATGTGAACAGAGGAATAAGCTACTTAATGGAAACAGCCGTAATCTATTCCATGCAATAGACAAAAAAGAATTATACCCATACAAGAAACAAAGAATTGATGATGACACTGGTCCAAAGGATTAAGTCTCTCTTTTGCCTGCATTTATCCTCCTCTATGAATTAAGTTATGACATGATAAACCAACCTCTCATCATCATCATGCTTTTCTACTACAAAATGATAATGCCAAACCTTTTGCCCAATAGGGAATTCAAATGAAATGGTATCACGGGAGACCAAGAAAGGGATGGACTCATTGAAATGCATATACTCTATAATTCTGTTGGTCATGTATTGTTAATCACACTATGCGAGCCACATCTCCAATAAGTACTAGTGAGAATAACACAAGTCACAGAAAGTGACAACCCAAAGGTCTGCATTAATTGAAATCTTATCTTACACAGAATGGTTGAAGTTGAACTCTATAAACAGTTAACATAATTGATGAGTGGTACAGAGGTAGTGAAGCAACTACTCTAATATTTGGATCAGTAAAGATTGAAGACAATAACCATGAACATAATATGACAAAGCAAAGAAATATCCATTGCCTCTAGGACTAAATCCAGATAGATCTTTCCATTTTCTGGTCCAACCACAAATCTTTTTATTACTTGCTACGGTCATACATTTTAATATGATACTGGTGTTTCTGATGGTTATCATGCCTCTTTTGGGGGATGGGAGTGTGAAACATTAGACTCATCCTCGCCCTGCAATACTCTCTTCCTTGTTAATCTTTATTTTGCCTTTCTCTAATGCATTTGACAGTTGATAAAAAATGGCCAAGGCAAAATAAAATAATACTTACAATAACTTATTGTAAGTAACACTAATCTGCTTCTTGCAAAATCAAATGTTTGTTACATTAGGGTGTCAAATGGGCACTAACCTGAGGAGCAATGACAATGAAGCCATGAGAAGCAATGTGTTGGATAAGCTGGGAGTAAAATGAATTGTAAAGAAGGTAGCCATGGAGGAACAGCAGAAGTGGGAATTCTCCAGCTTCAAGAGGGGTGGCAATTAAGAGTGGTTTTGGTGGTGGAACTGAAAATAGCAGAAGTATACATAAGCCTAATTCAACTGAGCTTCATGCAGTAATAATAATAGCTAGAGTGACCAAAGGGTACCAGTGTATGAGCCGGATTCGACGGATTCGAACCTTCGCAGCTCGGTGGTATACTTGCCAGTCTCAAAGACATTAGTGAGAACAGTAGACGAATAAGAACACATGAATGATAATTGACCTTCTGCCATGTTTTGCCTTAACCTGCAAGTGTTATTCTGCTGCAGAAAAAGATGACATTATGACAAACTTGTGGTCCTTATTAGTTATTAGTCTTGTAGGCTTTTGTTTTGGGGATTTTGTTCAAGATCTTTTAGAAATTAAGTACATATGTTTGCTGGACTTCAGTTGACAAAGGCCCAAGTTTGTTTTTGAGCCTTCACTGAGTAGGCTTAAGATGTATTAGTACTCCGTAAAATGGGACATATGAAAATTCTTCCTATCTCTTTGCTTCGCATACATAAATTAAGAATTGGGCCTCCTTGAGACAAAAAAAGATGAACATTCAAATAAAGAATGGATCTATGCTGGGCCCTGAAAATGGTGTTGGGTTTGACCTTGTAATGTGTTTTGATAATAACATACTTATTGATGACAAAACATACACCTTGATAGGTGCTAAATTCGGTGCTAAATCTTTAGTTTTTATGTACTTAATTTTAGAGGTGTCTGTGAGTTTGGTCGGGTGAGTTTGGCGTCGATTTTAGACTCAACCTGATCAAGAGATTTTTTCACTCGACCCGACTCATTCAAGAGATTTTTTCTACTCGACCCGACCCAACCTGACCCGCTCAAGAATGGGTTAGGTTAGGTCGAACCCGTAGGTCCAATATTTTTTTAATAAAAAATTCTTGAAAATAAAATCAAAATACAAAATAAAACAAATTAATACCATAAGTCGCAATCTCAAATAAACTAAACACCGCAAGTCAATAAGTGCATAATAAATTAACAACTAACAAGTCTTACTAAATCTGAATAAATTAAACAAAGCTAGTCATAACTTAAACAATAAATTAGTCTAACCAATCAAGTCAGTGTCATCACGCATGTCATATGTATTAACATAATCATTGACTTCACTCTCTATTTTTCCATATACCATTTATCATCTAAATGATCAATTAGTTTTTCAACACAATTGTCACTTAGATGCGTCGAGAGTCTTATGAACTTATTTTCTTTGTTCACTTTGAGAGTGACACCACAATGCCTACACTTAAACTTGATTGGAACAACACAAAAATGAAGAGAAAGAAAAAGAAATCTCCCCACAGTTCTCATATGAATTATGAATTTATATGATAATAACATGAATATACCTCTTTTTTTTTTCTTTTGAAGGAAACTGTTCTCTTTTCTTCTATAAGGTAAAGCCCCTATGGTTGAATTATACTCATTTGAACTTGAACCCACATGCCAAAATCTCCAATGCCCTCTGATGCGGACTAAAGGATGCAAACTCAAGTGCAGGTTGTCTCAAGTAATAAATTTCTCGGGAGTCTGAGGTCGATCCACAGGAAATTGATGAAAAAAAATTAATTAAGGTAAGAAAAGGATTTGTCACAACACCAAAAGTAATAAAAGTTGTTCACAAATGAAAAAGGATTTGCTTGGGGTTAGGAGATCCACTCTTGGTAATAAATTAGAGGCAATGTTATTTCTCTTTATAACTCAATTGAAATCTACACATAAAGGAAGTTTCAATCAAAAAATATAACATTCAAAGTTCAATTATATATGTAATCATATTATGATTCCTTCAATTATGTACCAACAATTGTAAGTGAGCTCAAGCATTCACTATTCCAATCCTCTTGTTTACAATAAATCAAGATCTCCACTACACAAGGAAGGTTTCTAAATTGATTGGAAATAAAATACAACACATATAATGTCAACTTTATAATATATCATTTAAGCACAATAAATAGAATAATTTTACCTTATTTCATTACCAAAAATTTCAGTCTTTCACCCAAGTAAAATGAAAATTAAGTACTCATAATCAAGAAGAAAGAAAGAGAGTAGAAGAGAAAGATGAACATAACTTCAAATTAGAACAAAAGAAAATTACAACAAATGAAGACAATATACAAATATGAACATAATTTCTCC
The DNA here is from genome assembly GCA_029884605.1 of Ormosia emarginata. Taxonomy (NCBI): domain Eukaryota; kingdom Viridiplantae; phylum Streptophyta; class Magnoliopsida; order Fabales; family Fabaceae; genus Ormosia; species Ormosia emarginata. The sequence goes on along the minus strand of JAQQTP010000077.1, from coordinate 44,068,548 downwards.
TAACCAAGCCTAAAACCCAAGTCACCTAAATGATCAGCCAATGGAGCCTTTTATAGAGGATTAGAGATACAAAATGACAAGGGGGTTGATTAATGAGTGGGTGAGGAGTAGGTGGATGAGTGGAAAATGCCAAATGATGTGGTGAGTGGAAAATTATTGAGATTCTTTGTCTCTGAAATCATTTAGTGTTGATCTCATGGATGCCATCAGAATGAAGCAACGTGGTCTTCATGAAAGTTGTAGCATTTTGTCTCAGCTTTCCAATGCCACCAAAATCATCCAAAAATTCGTCCTACAGCCTAAGATATGACCTAATTACTACAGACTATTTAGGCTCAGTTTCAGCACCTCTGTTTTGACTTCCAAACCCAATATCACCTCCAAGCTATCCGAATGAGCTCTTATGTTCTTCATGAAAGTTATAGATATAGGTCTTAACTTTCAAGTGTCCAAATTTCAGCCCAAGAAAGTTCCTATAGCTCGAGTTATGCTCTGATTACTACACAATGTTCAGGTTCTAGTCACAAAACCCGTGTTCTGATTTCCAAGCCCATTTAGCTCTACTAGATGTCTATATTTTACCCGGAACTTTCATGAAAGTTGTAGAGCTCTCTCTTATCTTTCCTACAAGGTAAGATATATAATTATAAGACATCTAGAACTCAAGATATAACCGAAATACAGAAATAGTATAAGACCAAAATAGTGCTGAAAAAATCAATTAAGTCCAATTTACGTCTAAACTTACAAAACATAACCAGGCTTAATCAATTAAGTACATGGAGAGTGTAAATGACTAAAAATAAAGGTTTATTAATGCATAAAATATGCGATTATCACCTTCTACTCCATCTAGTGAGCTCACTCATAAAGCCACACTAACTTCCATTGCATTTGAAAACTCATAACATTGCATTTGAATCAAGATTTATTAAAATGAACCCAGTTGTAGAAGGACATATAGTTTTTCCAAGTTGGTAAACTTTTTCTTATTAGTGAAAATCAAAGACCAAAAAGAGAGAGAAATATATAGAAATAAGAAGAAGTCAGTAATGACAAGGTAGTAGCTGAATCAGACCTGATCAGTGTTATTGAGGTTAATGATTTTGCTCTTCTTAAGGATCTTAACAGCAAAAAGGGAGGATGGTCACGAATCGCATTCTTAGGCAAGGAAACGACACAGCAAACTAGATCTGGAGCGGGATGGAAGCTGGAGCCATACGGCTTGGACACAGGCACTGCAGACGCAAAGTGTGGAGGGCCAGGAGGGGGATGTTGGGAGGCTTTACCATAGACAAAGTGTGGACTGTGGAGGGAGAGAAGAAGCAGTGGGTGTGGGTGTGGCTGTGTCACCATGTGAATGGAGATGTGAAGTGGTGGATTTAGGGATTGAAATAAGAACGGTGGGTGTTAAATTGATTTTACAAAAAAAAAATTGGGGCCGTGGGTGGGTTGGGTTGTGTGAGTTGGAAGTGTTCCAACCTGTTACCCGATCCATATACTGTGGGTTGAACATTTTTCAACCTTACCCAACCCACGAACCCAACCCAACCCGCATTTTATAGGTTGGATTGGGTCAAAACCCGCGAGTTAGTGAGTCCACCCAACCTGCTGGACACCCCTACTTAATTTGTCTATGGCACGCATGATATTATGCTCATATTCATGTTCATATAGTTTAACTTCTCCATTATCCTTATAACTACAGCAAAATTTGGATGAACTTCAAATGATTTTAATATTTTTTGTTAAATTAAAATTTTGATCCTATAGTTTTCACTCATTTTTAATTTAATTCTTATAATTTTTTTTTAAATCAGTCTTTACACTTAGATATATTTTTAAAATAATTCATATAATCAATTTTCATTATAACACCATTATAACATCGGCAATTAGCTAACCTAATAAATGTTCCTTTATTTAGTAGGTGCTCATTTAGATACTCACTTTTCTGTAAAACATCTAATAAGTACTCTTATATTCTAGTAAGTGCTCTTGTAGGTGCTCATTTCTTCTAAGTAAGTATTCATTTATTAAGTAAGTAATCTTTTAAATGCTCTTTTATCTCTATAAAATATTTAGTAGTGACTACATTAACGTTGTTATAATAAAAATTGACGGTAGAGATGACTTTGAAAACATTGATAAGTGTAAGGACTGATTTAAAAAGAAAAAAAAATCATAGGGACTAAATTAAAAATGTGTGAAAACTATAGGGAATAAAATTATAATTTAACCCATATTTTTTAGGCTTAATTGTAGTTTTGGTCCTTTTATTTTAACAAAACAAACGATTTGATCCCTTATTTTTAAAATGAACTATTTAGTCCCTTTATTTTCACAAAATGAGCAATTTTAGTCTTTCTATTAGTGTGTTGTTAAAAATTTAACGAAAGTTACTAATGTAGATTTAAAATTTATTATTTATTCTATGTAAGCAATTTAAGTACATATGAAATATACACAACTCTTTAAATACTCAAAATAACCTTTCTAAGTAAATTAAGCATTAATATTGTTCAACGTAAAATTGATCACCAAAAATTCCATATTCATCAAATATGTAAATAGTTATCAAGTATGAATATAAACTTTTTTTATCAAAATAGATTCTCATTTAAAATATCAATAAACACACAAAACTCCATAAAACTTAAAGCAAGAAGGGGATTTCATATACCTGCATACGTGATTTGGTGGGATATCTCTCTCTAAACTGTTAGCATGATTTTAGGAATTAGTTTTGATATTTTAGAAATTTGTTTTGTATATAATCGGAGATATTATGTTAATTGTGTTTGATTGTTTTTCTTTTTTTGTATAGACACCCTTTTATATAAATAGAGAACCCTTATACTCACAAATTATTTAAAAAATACAGAAAAAAATTCAATCTCTCTCTATGCTCTCTGATACCATGTTAAAAAGATAAATTTTTACATGAATTGATTGACTAAGTGAATAACATATAAAATGTCCAAGCAAGTAACAATAAGATAAATCAAACTGACTACCAACTGTTGATGGAGAGTGGGGTTATCAAGCATAGTATCATTCATAGGTGTAAAGCAAACATTAGGCTCGAGAGGAGTGGACTCGGTGTGACTATCGAGAATAACTCAAAAGATAAGATTTGAACCTTGTGACATGAAAATGCCATCAGCATAAGAAAGAATTTCAAGACTTGGAAAGTAATTAAGAGTGCCAAGATCCTTGATTTCAAAGTTGGGGCTTAAGAAAGCTTTGAGAATTGTAATGCCAAAAGTGTCATCTCCAAATAATGATAATGTCATCAACTGTCTTCCCTCCTTTGTCTTTGGTAATATCTCTCCTTTTTAGCATCTCTATAATACTTTTCCAGACTACAGTTCCCTCAAGGTTTTTGGTTATTCCTAGTTTATGCTTCTTCAACCTCATGAATACAATAAACTCAAGCCTCGTTCTTGTCTTTGTTGTTTTCTTGGCTACAGCACAAAACACAAGGTTACCATTGTTAGGATCTCATCTCTAAGTGCATCTGTATCTTTCGTCATGTCATTTTTCTAGAATATATAATGTTTTCCTCTTTATCTAAGTTTAAGTTGATTCCTTCCACCTTCATTCCTCTTTTCACCAACCCTTCTGTTGATCTTTTTCCTAATGACACTAATGTAGGTTCCTCTAGTGAGCTTCCAAACACTTTTGGTGTTCCAATCACTCCCGATGACATTGTTTCGGACATTGATCCTGCCCCTGTAACTGCACCCCTTCCTCCTTCAAAGTGTCCAACTAAGGAAAGAACTCAACCTACTTATCTTCATGATTATCATTGTTTTTTTATAATGATTCACTTACATGAACCTTAGTCCTATCAAGAAGCCTCCATGGATCCTCATTGGCAGCAAGCTATGCATGAAGAGTTACAGGCTCTACAAAACACTAATACTTGGGACCTAGTTGATCCTCCTATTGATAAGGCACTTGTGGGATATAAATAGGTGTACAAAATCAAGACTCACTCTGATGGCTCTATTAAACGATATAAGACTCGTTTGGTTGCTAAAGAATTTACTTAAGAGTAAGGCATTGATTATGAGGAGACATTTGTCCATGTTGCTAGCGTCACCTTAGTCTGCACTCTCGTTGCTATTGCGGCTACTCAAAAGTGGAATGTTAATCATATAGATTTGAAAAATGCTTATCTCAATGACTACTTGAAAGAAGAAATTTATATGTGACCACCTTCTGGTTACAATTGTCCACCTTATAAGGTCTGTCTTCTTCGCAAGGCTTATACGGTCTTAAACAGACTCCCCGAGCCTGATTTTCCAAATTTAGTTCTACCATCAATCAGCTTAGGCTCTCATCTAGTCCTCATAACTCAATTCTCTTCATCTGTCGAACTAATCAAGGCACTGTGTTATTGCTTATTTATGTTGGTGATATGATCATTGCTGGAGATGATACTTATGTCATTACAAATCTCCAAACTTTCTTGAGCCTCAACTTTGAAATGAAGGATCTTGACACTCTTAGTTACTTTACAAGTCTTGAAGTTATTTTTTTCTACCTTTTCCTGTCACAAGCTAAGTATGCCTCATATCTTATCTCTCAAGCTGGTCTTACCGATAGTAACACCGAGTCCACTCCTCCTCTTGAGCCTAATGTTCGCTTTATACCTATGGATAGTACTGTGCTTGATAACCCCACTCTTTATCAACAATTGGTAAGCAGGCAAATTTATCTTATTCTTACTTGCCTAGTGTTAACTCACCAGCAAGTGTAATGGTTCGTATAAATAATATAGAAAATAGATATCATTCCCATGCGAATTGAGATTAACACAATTTTTTTCACTAATTTCACAACTTAGTTATAATCGAAGTTTGATAAAGTTTTGTTCAAAATAGAAAATGTAAATTGAATTAAAATTACTTGCCAGAAATAAATCACAGAAATTATCAAAACTGGAATTTTCAAATAGATAAAAGCGGTTAGGGTTTGATTTCACTTAATCTCCCTATGAGCAATGACAATTGATTAATTCAAATCCTTCATTCATGTTGGTTTACGATTCAATCCTGAAACTAGTTCACATTCAACTCCTTGAAATGTGAAACCCTCTTAAACCTACAAACATCAATTAATCTGTTACTTAAAATATGCAAGAATAAGGATTTTACGCTTTATGGATGTTCTAAAAATCACATACTCATGAAATTCTATTCCTAGATATTCCACAGATACGACAATCAGACCAAGAAGCATAACCCATACTCCATCTTCCAATTTTGTATGAATTCTTCATGTTAGAAAACTATGTGATTAGCTACTTTATATACAAAACATTGATATAAAATAGGGCCAATTGCTAAACCATGAAAGAAAAACTTGAATTAATATCAAATAGTCATTTCATCATAAGTTGAGAAAGATCCATCAGCCTAACCAGAGAAACTTAGCAATACATGGTGCAAACAAAGGAAACAACAAGAAGAAAAGAAAACACCCTAGTCATCTTTGATGATTTGCAGAGGTTCCCCTTCTTCTTGGTGGTTGAGCAGCCACTTTCACGCTTCTCAAGGTTGATTCGTCCTTTTCTCTAACGCTTCTGACGACTGATACATGAATTAGGTCAGAATTAATGTATTTATACTCTGGTCTGGTTGCCTAGACTCTGCGTCTGGAGCACCTGGGCGCTGATGGTCCAGCATGCAAGTTTCTGCTATGAGTCTGAGCACCTAGGCGCTGCGTGTTGGGTGCCTAGGCACTGGTAGTTTAGGAAATACCTTCTGATGCACTCAAGGGCGCCTAGGCGCTGCTTCTGGAGCGGCCGGTGCTGAATGTCTTGGGTATTTTTCTTCTGATTTGTTTTCCAGGCTCCCAGTTATCCTTCCTTGAGTGTTTTCCTGTACAAATACATAAAAAAGGGTGATGATTCTTTCTTTCACTTAATTTTTCTTAATTAAAAACTAAAAGAACTTAAATCTTATTCTACGTTTACTATTCCAAGATACTTGGACCAAAATGAAACAAGAGAACAAGTTCAAGGGAAACAAATCAACTTATCAACCCGTAAAACCATATCTTTTTCGTGCTTATCACTGCCCCAAACTTAACTTTTACCACATCCTTGGGCAAAGAGACAAAGTCATAAAAAGAAAGAAATCAAAACCATTTTGTTGTAAAAGAATGAGGTCTGTTGAAAACAATTATAATGCTGCAAACCAAGAATACAGAGTCCAGATCACGGAAAGAAATAACTAAGAGAAAAACTTTACTCTGTCACCACATCACTGAGAACAAAGCAACTTTGCATGCACTCAACTTCACATGCAACAGATTTAACACATTTGCTCTCCACTCGAGTGTTTAGGTTTGTATTTTCACTCCTACACAATATAATCACACCTTACAATAGGCTTGATTCCCCTCTACATTCATTATCAACATGTATGCATGCCATAAGTCATGAGGTCTTTAATTCAGGGTTGTAATTTGGCTGAGGTGAGGGGTGGACAAATAAGGAATGGTTAGGTAAAAACAAAGGAGTAATAGACCAAAAAGAACCGAATTCTAAAGGAACTAGCCCACACTCCTTGCTCCATCTTTCAAGCCCCACAACCACATTTATTCTGAAACCTTTTTTTTTCCTTTTTTTCTTCTTCTTCTTTTTTTTACCTTTGAATTTGAATTTGATTTTCTATTTTTTTTAACTTACAAAATCTCACACATTCTTTCACAATGAACTCTATTAAACTCATCATTTCCCAACGTACACTTTCCTTTTCAGTACCAAATCAGTAATAATCTATTAACTCCTTTGGTGGTTAATTCTCATGGTTTTATGCTTAAGGGTTGTATTGAGCTAAATAAAATGAAATGGTATTCAGGCTCAAGGGGTTACACTAGGGAAAATACATCAGGTAGTCCTTTTGGCTAGAAGGTTATCAAACGAACAATGCCTCAATCATTCCTCATGTAAGCATACATGCCAATAATTTCAAAAAGAAAGGAAACAAGTTCTGAAAGGTTTTTCTATGAGTGAAATGCACACAATCAAGAAAAATGAGTGGGTGAATGTGTTCCCTCTCATATATCAAGGCTCAAAACTCACTTTGAGTTCTCACCAACATGTGATTGCACAAACAAAGCTACCCTATCCTCAAAGTTGTGGTGAAGAGCAACTTATTCCCAAGTTAATCCCTCAGTTACCTTTCTCCTTCTTCATGATTGGTAACCAAATTGACTTTTTTTCTCTCTTTTTTTAAACCATGAAAAAAAAATAGGGGAAGGTCAAAATGGCATTGTTCATGGCATAAAAACAGATTAAATTCTCTCCCAAGCTTATTCTCGTGCTTGTCCCCAAGCAGTTGAGAATTGAACGAAAAACATTAACTATGGTAATGCAAAATATTTAAAAGCAAACTAAAGAAATTAATTCTAAAAATGAAAATGCAAAATAAAAGAGATGAAAAGAGAAACTCCCCCTCGTAGGCTACTGTGTTGGGGATATGAGCAGGTTCCTTCACACATCACTCTGTGTCCTCTCACTTTTTGGGGTGTTTTTTCACTTGGGTTGGGATTTTTTCTCGCCGACCCGACCCAACGGAATGGATTTAGTATCGATTTTGGACTCTAACAAATTAACCTATAAGTCTCAAATAAACTAAACAAGAGAATAATTTTTAACAACTAACAAGTCACTTGACCTAGATAACTTAAACAATAAATTAGTCTCAATGGATTTTTGTATTAACATAATCATTGACTTCAACTCTCTATTTTTTCCATATATCATTTATCATCTAAACGACAATTGGTTTTTTAACACAATTTCACTTAGATGCGTCGAGAGTCTTATGAACTTATTTTCTTTGACTTACACTTAAACTTATTTGGAACAACACAAAAATGAGGAGAAAGAAGAAGAAATCTCCCCACGCTTATATGAATTATGAATTTATATGATAATAACATGAATATACAAGAATGGATTAGGTAACATTGCATTTGAATCAATATTTATTAAAATGATCGAAGTTTTTCCAAGTTGGGAAACTTTTTCCAATTAGTGAAAATCAAAGACTAAAAAGAGAGAAAAATATTCGACATTTTTTAAAAAAAAATCTTGAAAAAAATTCTTGAAAATAAAATTAAAATACAAAATCTAACAAATTAACACCATAAGTCTCAGTCTTAAATAAACTAAACACCATAAGTCAATTAGTGCATAATAAATTAACAACTAACAAGTCTTACTAAATCTGAATAAATTAAACAAAGCTAGTCATAACTTAAACAATAAATTAGTCTAACCAATTGAAGTCAGTGTCATCACGCATGTCATATGTATTAACATAATTATTGACTTCACTCTCTATTTTTTCCATATACCCTTTATCATCTAAACGATCAATTAGTTTTTCAACACAATTGTCACTTAGATGCGTCGAGAGTCTTATGAACTTATTTTCTTTGTTCACTTTGAGAGTGACACCATAATGCCTATACTTAAACTTGATTGGAACATCACAAAAATGAGGAGAAAGAAAAAGAAATCTCCCCATAGTTCTTATATGAATTATGAATTTATATGATAATAACATGAATATACCTCTTTGTTTTTCTTTTGAAGGAAACTGTTCTCTTTTCTTCTATAAGGTAAAGCCCCTATGGCTAAATTCTACTTATTTGAACTTGAACCCACATGCCAGAATCTCCAATGCCCTCTGCTCCATCTAGTGAGCTCACTCATAAAGCCACACTAACTTCCATTGCATTTGAAAACTCATAACATTACATTTGAATCAAGATTTATTAAAATGAACCCAGTTGTAGGAGGATATATAGTTTTTCCAAGTTGGGAAACTTTTTCCTATTAGTGAAAATCAAAGACCAAAAAGAGAGAAAAATATATAAAAATAAGAAGAAGTCAGTAATGGCAAGGTAGTAGCTGAACCAGACCTGATCAACGTTATTGAGGCCAATGATTTTGCTCTTCTTAGGGATCTTAATAGCAAAAAGGGCGAATGGTCGCGAATCGCATTCTCAGGCAAGGAAACAACACAACAAACTAGATCTGGAACGAGATGGAAGCTGGAGCCGTACGGCTTGGACATAGGCACCGCAGACACAAAGTGTGGAGGGCTAGGAGGGGGATGCTTGGAGGCTTTGCCATAGACAAAGTGTGGACTGTGGAGGGAGAGAAGAAGCAGTGGGTGTGGGTGTGGCCGTGTCACCGTGTGGGTGGAGACGTGGAGTGGTGGATTTAGGGATTGAAATAAGAGTGATAGTGTTAAACTGATTTTACAAAAAAAAAAAATTGGGGCCGTGGGTAGGTTAGGTTGTGCAAGTTGGAAGTGTTCCAACCTGTTACCCGACCCACATACTGTGAGTTGAACATTTTTCAACCTGACCCAACCCACAAACCCAACCCAACCCGCATTTTATAGGTCGAGTTGGGTCAAAACCCATGAGTTCGTGGGTCAACCCAACCCGCTGGACACCCTTACTCACTCTCATCCTCGTCAGTGCCATCTTCTTCCTATGTACAGTGCCTGAGCACTTGGTAGGCAACAAGGCATAAGGTGCAGCGCCTAAGCGCTTCATTTACAGTGCCTAGGCGCTGAAGTGGCAGAAACATGCTTAATTCTGGGTTGCCTTAGCCGCCTAGGCGCTTCAGATGCATCGCTTGAGAGCTGAATAACATTGCTGATACTGTTGAAAATCTGCCTTCTTTTCTGAGTTAACAATAAAAACACCTCAATTAACCCCTATTCCACTGCTTTTCAATCTAAATCAATCCAACAAACAACTACTAATAAAAAGGATAAAATTTAAGAAAATAAAATGAAAACAAAAGAAACACCAAACCGAACTTGGGTTGCCTCCCAAGAAGCACTTGTTTAACATCATTAGCTCGACGTTGCCTCTTCAACTCATCAAGGTGGCTTGAAACAGGAGAGGTAGGATGACACTTTTCTTTTCTCGGACCAATGCTTCCTTCCTTAGTCACTAGCCTTGGTATCCCTTCCACCAACATTTTGAACTCCAGTTTGAAATGGTTGTCACAAGTGTGCCTTGACATGATAGATTCCATTATTACATGGTGGCTCTAATCGATTAGAAGATGAAAGACCAATTCGCAAAAGAGTATGAATCAATGGAGATCCTTCCTCTGTTTTAATAACTTGATTTTTAGGAGGATCAATATCAACATTGTATGATGGTGGGGGAGCTTTAATAGCTAAGGATTCCTGCTTCTTAGCTTGAATGATATCAATAGGGGCATGAAGATTTGAGATTGGGCAACATTTAGCATCCCTAAAGACATTGATTGTCACACAATCTCCATCCACTCTCAAAATAAGCTATCCTCTAGGCACATCAATTAGTGGTCCTGAAGTTGATAGGAATAGTCTTCCAAGAATTAACGGGATATCAATATCCTCCTCTATATCAAGTACCACAAAATCTGCGGGAAATATGAATTTATCAACTTTAGCAAGAACATCTTCAACTACTCCATATGGATCCTTGATTGATCTATCAGCTAGTTACAACGAGATCATGGTCGGCTTCACTTGTCCAATGCCCAACTTGTTAAAGATAGAAAGAGGCATCAAGTTTATACTCGCTCCCAAATCACACAAAGCCTTTCCAATCACCAAGTTCCTTATATGACAAGGAATGGTGAAGCTACCTGAATCTTTCAATTTTAGAGGAAGCTTCCTTTGAAGTATGGCGCTGCACTCTTCTGTTAACATCACATTTTCATCATGCTTGAGCTTTCTTTTGTTAGAGAGGAACTCCTTCATGAACTTGGCATATGTTGGCATTTGCTCCAAGACTTCTGCAAAAAGTATGTTAATTTGGAGCCTCTTAAAAATGTCCAAGAATATCTCAAACTGCTTCTCCTTCTCTTGCTTCTTCAGCCTTTGAGGATAAGGAATCTTGAAATATGGATCGGTAGTCAAATCATATTTTTCAACTTGATTCTTCCTTTTTTCTATAGCTCTACTGTCCTTTTGATTTACTTCTTCTTCAACCTTCTTGTCTTGCTTGTTTTCTTGCTCCTCTATCACCTCTTCTTCTCTTACACTGGTATTGCTCCATTCTACCACCCTGTCACTCCTCAAAGTGATGGTATTGTAGTGCTCTTTCGAATTTGTTACCGTGTCACTCAGTAAGCTTCCAGGTGGTCTTTCAAAAATTTGCCTTAAGAGTTGTCCAATTTGTGCTTCCAAATTTCGAATACTTGACTCTTGATTCCTGAAATTTGCTCTTGTCTCAATCATGAAACTCGTCATTTGTTGCACAAAAGAAGAGGTTTGTTGTGTAAGCTTCTCTAAGGCCACCTCCAATGGTGATGGTTTGTCTTGAGTGGGTGGAAAATGAGGTGGTTGGTAAGGAGGTTGTTGAGCTCTTTGTCCCTCCTGGTTGTTCCATGCAAAATTTGGGTGATTCTTCCAACCAAGGTTGTATGTGTTGGAGTATGGATTGTTTTGATTCCTCTGTGCATTACCTATAAAGTTAACCTGCTCCTGTGAAACGGCTTGGTGTCCTCGTGGACCCTCATATTCTCCATTAGGATGGTTAGCACCACAAAAATCACAAATTAAAAGAGGATTAGGAAAGGAAGTACTTACTGATGCACTAACTTGAACATTACCTAGCTTCTGTGTGATATTGGTGAGCTGTTGGGAAACGAGCTTGTTTTGTGCTAAAATTGCATTCAGTGTGTCTGGATCGAGTACTCCTTTCTTACCTATAGATCTTTCACTACTTGTTTGGTAACTGTTCATGGCCATCACATCAATCAGTTGTTGAGCTTCTTCAACCGTTTTACTGTTCAAAGAACCACCAGCGGCTACATCTACCATTCCCCTTGTTGAAATGGTCAATCCATTGCAAAAAGTTTGAATTTGCAACTAATCGAGCAAGGCATGATGGGGGCATCTTCTTAGCAAATCCTTGTATCGCTCCCATGCATCATAAAGTGATTATCCATCTTGTTGAGTAAAATTTGTAATCTCACTCCTCAGTTAGCAGACTTTGATGGATGGAAGTATCTTGTCAGGAATTTGGATACCAAATCTTCCCAGGTGGTGATGCTACCTTGTGGTTGAGATTGGAGCCAACTCTTTGCCTTGTCTCGTAGTGAGAAAGGGAAAAGTCTTAGCCTAATTGCATCTTCACTTGCACCATGGATCTTGATTGTGTCGCATAGTTACAAAAAATTAGCAATATGCACATTGGGGTCATCCAGCGATCCTCCCCCAAACTGATCTTGCTGCACCAAATGCAAGAGTGCAGGCTTTATATCAAAATTGTTCGCTTGCACATTTGGTCTGACTATGCTTGTGGTACAACTATCAGGACTTGGTACTATATAGCCCCTAAGAGTTCTTCGTGGCTGTTGATTATTGTTGTTCCCCTCCATACTTGTACTCACAGTAGCTTGTAGAGGATTAGTTTTCTTAGCCCTTGCAGCCTTCCTTTTTGTAACTTTTCTGTTTCTTTTTGCAGCCTTCTCTATCTTTGGATCGAATAATTACGAGTTCGGGTCAACTGTACCTCACATAAACCACAACAATCAACTAGTGAATATTGTAGTCAAGTTAAGCACAATTAACTAAAAAAATAAAATAAAATGTGACCAAAGCAATAAAATCAGCTACTTTTAAATGTGTCAAAATTTAATCCCCGGCAACAGCGCCAAAAACTTGTTAACTCACCAGCAAGTGTACTGGTTCATATAAGTAATATAGAAAATAGATATCGTTCCCACGATGATTGAGATTAACACAAATTTCTTCACTAATTTCATTACTTAGTTACAATCGAAGTTTGATAAAGTTTTGTTCAAAATAGGAAGCGTAAATTGAATGAAAATTACTTGCCAGAAATAAATCACAAAAATTATCAAAATTGGAGTTTTCAAATGGATAAAAGCGGTTAGGATTTGATTTCACTTAATCTCCCTATGAGTAATGACAATTGATTAATTCAAATCCTTCATTCATGTTGGTTTACGATTCAATCCTGAAACTAATTCACATTCAATTCCTTGAAATGTGAAACCCTCTTAAACTCACAAATATCAATTAATCCCTTAATTAAAATATGCAAGAATAAGGATTTTACGCTTTATGGATGTTCTAAAATCACATACTCATGAAATTCTATTCCTAGATATTCCACAGATAAGACAATTAGACCAAGAAGCATAACCCATACTCCATCTTCCAATTTCGTATGGATTCTTCATATAAGAAAAATATGTGATTAGCTACTTCACATACAAAACAATGATATCAAACAGGGCTAATTGCTAAACCATGAAAAAAAAGCTTGAATTAATATCGAATAGTCATTTTATCATAAGTTGAGAAAGATCCATCACCTTAACCAGAGAAACTTAGCAATACATGGTGCAAACAAAGGAAACAACAAGAAGAAATACCTGAATTAGGAGAGGTTCCCCTTCTTCCTGGTGGTTGAGCAGCTCCTTTCACGCTTCCCAAGGTCGATTCATCCTTTTCTCCGACGCTTCTGACGGTTGATACCTGAATTAGGTCAGAATTAGTGTATTTATACTCTGATCTGGGCGCCTAGGCGCTACATCTGGGCACCTAGGGGCTACGTCTGGAGCACCTAGGTGCTGATAGTCCAGCACGCAAGTTTCTGCTGAGTCTGAGCGCCTAGGTGCTGGGTATTGGGCGCTTGGGCGCTGCGTATTGGGTGCCTGGGCACTGATAGTCCAAGAAATACCTTCTGATGCACTCAAGGGCGCCTAGGCGCTGCTTCTAGAGCACCTGGGCGCTAAGTGTCCTGAGTATTTTTCTTCTGATTTGTTTCCCAGGCTCCTAGCTATCATTCCTTGAGTGTTTTCCTGCACAAATACATAAAAAGGGTGATGATTCTTTCTTTCACTCAATTTTTCTTAATCAAAAACTAAAAGAACTTAAATCCTAATCTACGTCTACTATTCCAAGATACTTGGACCAAAATGAAACAAGAGAACAAGTTCAGGAGAAACAAATCAGCTTATCAAGCCGTAAAACCATATCTTTTGTGTGCTTATCACCTAGACATTTTATATGTTGTTCACTTAGTCAATCAATGAATGTTAGTTCTGCACTCCATTCACTTTGCTGTTGTTCTCCATATTATTCGCAATATGAAAGGTACTTTGTTTCATGGGCTTTATTTCTCTGCCAACTTTTCCTTGATTCTTCTAACTTATTCTGATGCTGATTAGGGACGAGATCCCACTGATTGCCTCTTCACCACTAGTTATTGTATATTTCTTAGTGATGCTCTTATCACGTGGTGAAGTAAGAAATAGATTTTGACTTCTCGTTCTAGTACTGAAGTAGAATATCAAGCTCTTGTAGACACCACTTCTAAAATACTTTCGATTTGTTGGCTTCTTGATGACTTGAGATTTTCTTAATCCTCTCCCACTAACATCTATTGTGATAACTAGAGTGCTATTCAAATTGCTCACAAGGATGTTTTTTATGAGCGTACTCAACATATTGAGATCAATTGTCACTTTATTCGCCAACACATTCTTCGTGTTGCCCTTCATCTTTTCTCCATTGGAACTCTTGATCAGTCCGCCGATCTATTTACTAAAGCTCATCATCCTGATCATTTTCGTACATTAGTTTCCATACTCAAGTTAATTCCTTTTACACCTACTTGAGTTTGAGGGAGGATGTTAGCATGAATTTCGAAATCAATTTTGATATTTTAGAGATTTGTTTTGTATATAATTAGAGATATTACATTAATTGTGTTTGATTATTTTTTCTTTTTGTATAATCATCCTCTTGTATAAATAAGGAACCCTTGTACTCACATTTTTTTTAGAAATACAAAAAATATTCAGTTTCTCTCTACGTTCTCTATTTCAGTTTCTAACATAAATAATCCATGAAAAGAAAACTTTCCAACTCACAAATTGTTTCAAGCTCTAATGGGTTCCAACTTCGACACACCATCTTGGACTGTCCAGTGACGTCTATTGGACTCTCATCAAGCTTTCCATACTTGTTATGTATGTAACTAGGGTTTAGGAATTTTTAAGTTGAATTAATGTTATTTTGGGTATTTAGGAAGTCATGTGCATATCACATGCTCTTAAATTGCTTAATTAGATTAAAAGATTAATTTTTAAATGCTACATCAACAATTTCTATTAAGTTTTTAACTATATAATGACAGAAAGACTAAAATTGCTTATTTTATAAAACAAAGAGACTAAATAGTTCATTTTAAAAAAAGAGATCAAATTATTTGTTTTGTTAAAATAAGAGGACCAAAACTGCAATTAAACTTATTTTTTATTAAATGGGTTGATAAAGTTTTAAACAATTCATAAGAAATTTGTAATATCATAGTCCACATATAAAATCTCATCACACACTAAGTAAATATTTGAATTTGAGGAGACACAATACTCTCTTACACTTATACATTGAGTTTAATTATACATAATTATTATATTTTTTTCATTTAAATATTATTTACATATTATTTATTTATAATGTTACTTTTCAGCGTTTTAGTTCAGTGATTAATTGCAAATTCCTCGACAACCCTCCATAGGACTACTAGTTTTATGATTACGATTTGCCTTGAAGTAAATGAAAAAATTTATTTTAGATAAATTAAAACTCTTTAAACTTTAACTCATTTTTATTTCTATAAATGAACTTTATTTTGTAATACACATTCTTCTTAAATTATTAGTAAAAAAGTATAAACTTACATAAATTTAATAGTGACAATATGTATTTGCTTGAGAGTTGAATATTTAAAGATTATAATAAAAAAATTATAATAAAAGAAATTAAGTGTTTCTTAGGTGCAGACTTCAAATACACAGATTTATATTTTTTTTATCAAAATTTAAAGAATGTATGTGTTACAAAATAAAATTTATATATAAAAAATAAAAATAGATAAAACTTCAAAGAATAATATATAATTTACCCTTTTATTCTCTGGGCTGGTCGGAAGCTAATGAACTTTATGAAAAGCCTTTTAATTTACCACCACATCATGAAATGAAGTTACAAAGTTACATAGCTCGCATAGCTCTCATCAACTTAGACAAAATCCTCCAACCTGTGAAACACTCTAATGCTGAGGTCAATTTATTGTTAAGCACACACAAACAAAATGCACAAAGTGAAAGAATGTAATCCAAGACAAAGCTGGCTCTAGATCACAAACCTAAACAATTTATCGGGATCCAATCAAGGAAAGCCCACACCACCATGTATAAACAAAGCACATAATATCAGGTTGTCTTTATCTTCAATATTACACTTCACGCAAATGTGATTCTATCGTTTTTCTTTTGACTGCCCCGGTCCAAGATGAATCCTTTTTCTTTCCAGGTCAGTGAAAGAACGCTAAGGTTCACATGATGTTCACTTACTTTGGTTCAAATGACTTCACTTTCCCATTCAAAAAATACATCAAAATACTCATGAACATTCTCCAAGATTAAAGAGACCCCTATCTGGCATAACTTTGCCATTACTTTACCCTTTTGACAAATGGATCAAAACCCCACCATGTATCAAAAGATCTTTCATGTTAATAGCACCATGGATTCTATTCAGTGCCAAAATTTCTTCTCCCACACAATAAAATAGAAGCTCATATTCTGTTTTTGTTGTTCCTTTCTGCAGCAATAGAGAGAAGCCTTGACACACCCTGAGTCCATACATCATATTCTCTTTGATTTCTGCACTCAAATTCAACTACACCACGCATTACTGTTTTCAAGCCGAAGTAGCGACGGTTCTCACTACCTTCTAGCAAGTGGCGGCCAGGCCAGGCAGGCATATCTTTGATCACTCCAAGCACCACATCTGTGAAAATTTCAAAAAGGGGTTGGAATTAAAGAGCCCTTTTAATCTTTTCCAACTTTAAAGACCATGACTTTCACAAATCCCCAAATGGAACAAGACCCACCTCCAATCTGTTAAATTATTAGTAAGAGCGGGACAAAAGTAATCAAGACTCACTCTTTTTCTTTTTTGTGATGGTCCCAGCAACATGCCTACTCTTCATCTTCAGCATAACCTGCACAAAAAGAGCTTCCAAAGAGTTAAAATTGCAGAATTCTAGGAAAACTAAAGCAAGTTGATCCCTTGGCATCACATCAAACTAAGCGCCCTTACTTTACAACTTTTCCACGACCAGGTTCATACTCATCATTAAAACTCCAATTGATGACCAAATAATTAAGTGATTGGGTATCCTCTAGAACCAAAAGTACATTACATTACATAATTTAGAATAGAGAGGGAAAAAAATTACCTGGTTCATCCTGTTTATATAAACAGATACAATTTTCCAATGAAGTTCTCCTGCAATTCACAAATCAAATCACTTTCCAATCATCATATGCATAAAAATTAGAAGAAACACAATAAACAACAAAAAAACAAAATGCAATTTCTTTCACTCCACAGACACAAACACAAACAATGCTAAATTATGTAGGCAGAGAACAAAACTAAAAGAAACCAACAAAAATTCAGAAGCACAATATTTTGTAAAATAGAAAGGCAATTTTCAGGAAATAATAATATACCTGTGCGCGTGCGCTTGAGGAGCTCACAACCTCTAGCTAGTAATTCTCTACTGCAGATACCCAAGAAATTTTCTTCCGGTGCTATTTCACCACTGAAGCTACTATTAGAACTACCATTGCTACCATTACCACCACCACCAACAGAAGCTCCCAAATTCTTCTCCACAGGAATCACCGCTGCAATATTCCAAACCTCCTTGAGGGCCCTTGCTTTCAATGTTGCTGCCCCACGTAAAGCTGCAAATTCAAGCCACAGACACCATGCCCAACTTGGTCAACAAAAATATCAAAAACATGAAAACCCCATGCAGGGGCAACTACAAAAATGTTCTGTCAATTGTTATATATATATATATATAGAGGAAACGTATAGAATGAGATGAGTGTTTATTACAAGAGAATAAATTTTAATAATTAAATCTTACATAAAAATTAAAACATAAATGTATATAACATTTTTAAATGATCATATGAATTTTAAATAACTTTTAATCTTTATTATCTTTGTATGATTATATAATCAAAATTTAATCGCCACTCTCTTACAATAAAATCTTCGTTAATTATATATGCCCTTATATATATAAATTTGAATGCGTGTAAAAAAGTTTTTAACACTACCTGTTGCTGCAGCCGCGGTTAATGTGGTGATATCGCCCGCAGATCTTACGTTCACTGCAGAGCTAACCACGGAGGCCAGGTGATCACGCTCAGCTCCCATAGCCTCGGCAGCCTCAACACATTGAGCCGCAACCAATGTTGCCGCCGACGCCACCGCCATGTGGGTCTTTGCCATCTGCTCATCTTTGCCAGAGCTGGACGACGCGGCAGTAGCGGCGGTGATGGCTGCAACAGCTGCCGCAACCCCGGCAACCGAGACAGCTGCATGTAGCTGAGCATTATGGGTCCTGGTTTCCTCCTTCTTCTTCTCCTTCCTGTCCTTGAGCCACCTCCCAACTGTCTTACTGCCGCCACCAGCGGCAGCGGTGCCACCGCCAGTTGTGCCAGCCCTGTATTGACTGTTCAAGCTGCTGCTGATCACGTTGTTGTTGTGGTTGTTGTTGCAGCGGGTATACTGCATTAAAGCATGCGTGTGAGCCATTCAAAAATTGGCTTAAAATAGAATGATAATTATACTTAATCCAATAAAATTGCATAACCATAGTTAGATTAAATTTAAAATATTTAGTAAATACAAAATCAAATCTCAGTAATTGAGACTATTGCTCTCGGTATAAATTCTCAAATGGAACAAACTCGGACACACCATTTAGATAACCAACCTTGTGCTCTGTGTGCAATATGTGTTTCCTGTTGTTGTTTAGTCCCAACCCAACCATTTGTAACAAGAGCTTGGGGCTGTTTCTTAAACGTAACTGATGCAAGTAACACTAGACTCTCAGATTCTAAACAAGTGACAAACAACCATTGGTGCGGCAGTGACAAAAAAGCTATGCCTATGCCTGTGCCTATGCCTGTGCCTATGCCTGTGCCCACCCACCATGTCCTCAAAGGGGAACGTATTTTGAAGCCTTGTGTACTTAAGTTAGGACTCGCACGGACAGTTTTGGTTGGTGTTCAACGTAGGTGTTCTTAACCAATTTGACAGTGGAAGGAGGGGGACCAGGACCAGGAAGAATAACAGGAGGTTAAGGACAATCATGTAATTGTAATGGTAACAAACAAGTGTAGAGTTTTTTCTTTTTTTGTTTTTTATTTTTTGAACAGAGACTATAATAATACGCTAAAAATAGAGGGGTCAAAAACGAAAATTTGAACTTTTGCAGGCTTAATTTCACACACTTTCTATTAATCATTTAGAAGTTGTTAATTATATAATTAAAAAATTAAGCTTTAATTTAGTGAATCTTTTAAATGGGTAGTAGCAAAGCCAAAAACTAGTCTTTTTTTTTTTTCGTTTATTTTTTAATTTTTTGGTGAAATTTTCTTTTTTTGTTAAAAAAAATTGTCTGCATTCAAGATTGAAAAGAGAAAAACAGGTTACTCTAATCCGGGTGTCATTAAATTTTGTTGTTTTGTTACAGAGAAAGCTGAAACAACATGATGGTTGGTACTAAGTGTGCAGTGAGATCAGTATTCGTGCTTTGTACCCAAAAAGTTAAAGAAAAACAGCATGGATGTCTTGTCTATTTAGGATGATGTCAGATTCCGGCAACCTATGAGAGAGAGAGAGAGAGGCATACCTTGAAATCGTCAATTTCAGTGGGGGAAACTGGGGGGCTATCCGTTAAGGAGCCATTGAGAGGGCCACTGCTGTGAGAGAGTCTTCCTGAGGTGCGTGGAGAAGATACCTCCTGCTGAGCAAGTCAAAACAGTAATTTGCTTCAATTCCTTTGCTTGGAACAGTAAAAAGGGTCATTCATTGTGGTCACCAAAACACGTTAAGAAGAATTAAAGAAGGGGTTTTTTGGAGAGAGAGAGAGAGAAATGAAAATGAAAATGAAAATGATTCTGTTGCAAAGAAGATGACCCAGAAATGGAAAGCTGAAATCTTAAGGAAACTGAGAAGGATTGGCTCACAAAAAACTTTTTTTTTTTTTCAGAAATGGAATTCCATAACAAACAAGACCAAGCATCAATTGAATGAAACAGAACAAGACAAACACAGCTTGAACACAAATCAACTTCTGAAATACACGGAAAAGCAGAAGCACCAGAAGAGCTTCTAGAATAACAAAAAAACCAAAAACATATGTTCCATCTCAGGTGTTTCAAATGAAGATGAAGACAAGACAAGACAAGAAGTTAAAACAAAAGTTGAAACTGAAACAAAACCGAAAGTGCTGTGTTTACAGAAGTTGAGATTAACAACAACAACATACCGACTGTGACATGATTCGGTCCATGACCATCTGAGAGGTCTCAGAGGAAGCAAAAGAAAAAGGGTTCCCGGGAACAATGGACGATGACTCTTCCACTTCACCGGCTATGTCCTCAAGTATAGCACTAGCACCAGCACCACCACTACCACCATTGATGACAGAAGAAGCGTTGTTCATGATCATGACCTTGGAAGGTGGTGGTGGTGGTGGTGGAAGTTGAGCTGGGGACAGAGCCTTGGAGACTTCCAGAGCAGAGGCACTCCACGAGCGAGAGAGAAACTCCATGGGGTCCCATGGTGTCTCCGGTGGCCTGAACACTATGGCGTGAAACGGGTCGGGTCTCCATGGTTGGGTTTCGGGTTTCTCCTTTTCCATGGTGATTGTAGAAGCAGAGCAAATAAAAAGAAGGTGAAGAGTTGGAGTTGGAGGAAGAGAGTTTTGGTTGAATGTGGTTTTATACAGAAGAGAGTGAGTGAGTCTGAGAGAGTGGGAAGAAGAGACTCAAATTAAAGCACCCTATGCTTACCTCTCTGTGTGTCGTAATAAAGGTCAAAATTTTGGATATAAAGAAAGGTTAAATTTTGATAAACCAAAAAGGAGAAAAAAAAAAAAAAAAGAGAAAAAAGTAATTAGGCTAGATGAAAAGAGTAATTGAAATCAAAATTGGATTAAATTCAATAATTGTCTTTTCATTTTGAAGTCAAACGAAAGGAATTCAGGTTATGGAGATGGTTGCTTTTATTAGGGTTACAGAATACTTCTAGATTTATGAGTACTCATATTACAAGCACTTATAAGGCGTTTACAAATAATTTATTAACAGAAGATTCCTGAATTTAAATTTAACTAATTAAGCTATATGTTTATCATGGATGGAAGATGATCATGTGAGTTAATTCCTATTGACAAACTAAATAATTGTCTAATTAGCAATAAATGTTTATATAAAAAATAATAATATTTAGTATTTTACTCGCAAATGAGGATAATGAGGTGGTAATCGATAATCTATTGCTCTTAACTTCTTACTCAAGCTTTGAAAAAAAAAAACATGATAAGTGTGTTGCCTTAATAAGATCGAACAATTCACGAGAAGATTTCATGTGCGTTTGGCTCAATTCACTTTAACGGAGGCTTTCGAAGCCAACTTTGAATATTTGGTTGTTTTTCTGTCTTACACTCTTGTAACGTATTTTTGTTCATTTAAGTTGAAGTAAGAAAGTGTTACTTCTACTTTGAATTTGATTTTTTTATTTGAAAAATAAACTTTATTTGCCTAAAGCATTATCAATCAGCAAAAAGTATAAAAATTGCAGAGGATCATCAACCCGATCATTAGACTCAGTTTCTAGCATGTTTGGCAAGGGTATCCGCTACAGCATTACAATGACGAGGAATAAAACCAGAATAAAAAATAAAAAGTCAAGATGCATAAAGTTTAACATCACTAAGTAGGAGACGTTTATTATGTTTTTAAAATTTTTTTGAGTATTTATGTTTCTCGTTTATTTTACTTGTAATGACAAATCAGGTGATAAACAAGTTTTTGGTACTCTTTTTCTTTCAAATTAAAATTCATCACATTAATTAATTTCTAATTATTATAAGAAGTTGTCGAAGGTGGAAGAACCGTCGCCACATGAGACCAAGTATTGCAAACCTCCTTTTGGCTACATCCCAAAGGGTCTAGCGAGCGACAAAGTGGGGACCCGCAAGGAATTCCAGTGAAGGATTGGGATTGAGTCGGGTCAAAAATTGGGTCAGTTTGGGAGTAGCATTTTTTGCAAGGTGAGCATTGGAGACAAATGACTTCACTTTATGGTGTCCAAAACCATGCACACATATCTAGGAGGAGTTCCCATGCCCAGGCTCGTGAAATACTCGCCGTTTCCTTGAGCGAGACCCGATGTGACAGAGCTGCTGAAACCTGACTCGGACCCGGTTACTTGGGTATGTTTCGAAGTTGTGGCTTTGGTGGCCATGGAAGTGAAGGCTTTGACCCTGGCAGCGTCTTTGTGAAGCCTAAAGTGGAAGAACTGCTCTGGTATTTTGGTGAAGGAGAGAACATTTATATATATCGTGTAGGTGAGCTGAGAAGGTCGTGGAGGATTCCAGGTTGAACTCTTTTGTCTCAGATTTGGGCCATGAGAGGGTGGGTGGTTGGGGGAGGGAATGGAGGACTAGAGTTTGGGTTTGGAACTAAAGTCAGTCTAAAGAAGCAGTGGAGAGAGAGAGAGAGAGGAACATGGTCAAAAAGGAGAAGAGAAAGACATTATTTACTTTCCCTTCCATTTTAGATAGAGAGAGTGGGTGGAGAGAGAGAAATAAAAGTCACAATAGTTCTTAGGGTGACAAAGATTAAATAATGGAAGTGAAGTGAATGAGTGCAAAGGCAGTTTTGATGATTTTTGAAAGTGTTCCTATTTGGGCGCTAATTCGAAAACACGGGTGAGTAGATGGCTAGAAGGTGGGGGGACTCCGAGGGTGAGATGCAGTGGCAAGTGGAGGCATGTCGGAGAAGGTGGGTGGTTTCAATGGTGGTAGAGGCCTCTGTTAAGGGGTACTCTTTGCTGGTTTTAATTTTTGAAGATTAATGGTGCTGGTTGAAGATGATCTAAATCTAGGTTTGAAGATTCAAAGACTAATAAATAAATGTGACCAATTATGAAGTTTACCAGTAATCAATGTCAGCCATGGATCTATTTCTTGACAATATCAATGGTTTAAACAATTGGAACATCCATACTCCACATGATTTTAGGAGCATTTAAAACGTTTTCCACTAAGTACGGTGCCCGAATAAGATAACTCCTCCTCCCTCATCTTTATGCTAAAGTACACACCGCGAACGTCACCCTCGAGAAATACACATCCGCACCCTATCTTTATGCAAATTTTAAACTTCCCTTCACAGGTATCATATCTCTCATGTGGACTGCTATGGCACCCTAAAGTTTTTTATTTTTCCCCACCACAAACTAACCGTTCAAATCCATGATCATTATCTCGGTCCCATATGAGTTATCCTTAGCAAAGAATACATCATTTATGTTTGTCTTAAAAATGTCAGGACCAAGTTTTTCCTATGCTTGAATATCACCAAACCCATTATCTGTAGTTTGCACAAAAGCTTTGGCCTCTTGGAACGTTGTTAGACCAACAATAGTTAAGCAATTCACATTCCCACCATGTTTACGCTCCTTGCCTAGCCAATCTTTTATTTTATTCACTCCAAATTACAACCTATACTTGCACATCCACCCATTGCCTTAGCAACCAAACATGATGTGACCACACAACATTCCCACCCTTAAAGCTTATGGGAATTATTGCAACCACAACCTCAAGAGTATAAAGGATTCCATGAATAAATGCTCTGCTATTTTGGAGGCCCTCTGCACATGTAACAACTATCGCCTACATCCACACCTCTCTATTGAAGTCAAAATCTTGTAGGAAGAAGGTTCCTGCACAAAGTCTCCATAAGAATAACCTGACCCATGTAGGAGGACCTATAAATGCCAAATTAGTTTCCACAACTCACTTAGTTAGTGAAGCTCCTCCAAACGATCATATCCAGACACATCTTCCTTTTTCTTTCACGTCATACTTCTATTCTAGGCAAGCTTATATGCACTTTTCATCAAGAAGCAGCCATAATTATCAAAATGCCACAAATGGGAGTCTTCGTGTGCACCGATGCTAAGAGGAATACATAAAATGGCTTCAACATCTAACGAGTGAGACAATTATTGAACTAGTGCTACCTTCCAAGTATGTGTATGTTTATCAATTAATTCAACCACTTTCTCTTGTTACTAAGTTGCTTCACTACTCAAGAGAAGTGTGAATTGAGTTTATAAAATATTTTTGAAAATCTTTTACAAAGCACTTGAATATCAATTTTCCTTGAAGCTATTAATTGATTGAGATGAATGAACAGATAAGATTGAATACTTTTACTCACAAATGAATCAGCCAACACAGAAAGTATTCAAGCAAGCATATAAAATAAATACACAAATGTAAAGGAGTTGAGTTTAGAAGATCAAACACAAGATTTATCCTAGTTCAGCCATTCCTTGTGAGCTACGTCCAATCCTTAAGCAATCACTTGAGATTTTCCACTAAAACTTCAAGCTTGAACATGTACTTGCAACCTTTACAAACTAGAGTACTCAATAACACCTTGGGATGTTTCACCCTTTGTGATTGAGCCTCAACAACAATGAATACCTCACTCTTACAACTTAAAGGGATATCTCACCCTTTTTATAGAATTAATTAGAGTATGAATGAAAGGAAACTCTTACAAGAGTAGATAATACAAATTGAAACTCAAAGGGTATATGAATTCAAACTTTAATTTTCAAAATAGAGGTTTTATATAAATGACTATGAAATCTCGTATTAATGTTCAACAATGAATTTCAGATTGATTTTCAGCTTGTCTTTAATGCCCAATAACTTGTATTTATAGCCTGCTAAAGATTAGAGTCATTGAGGGTTGGTTGGAGTATTAAATGTTTCAAACTAGTTGTTGTTTCTATTTCTAGAAAACGAGTTTATTCGAATAACACTTTTATTATTAGAATAAAACTATAAATAGCACGGAGAAAATTTGATTCTAAAACGTGTTATTTGAATAACACAAGTGTTATTCGAATAAATCCTTTGAAAACATGTTTATGCAAAATACTGTTATTCGAATAACAAATGTGTTATTTGAATAACCTATTTAAAACAAAACACGTCAAGGATTATTTTAAACCTTTATTCAAATAAAGTAAGACTTTATTCGAATAAAGCTTGATTAGATTGAATTCTTAGCTTCTCAGACTTTTGTTGTTCGAATAAGAGATCCTTTATTAGAATAAATCCTTTTGAAAAATATTTAAACTGCTTTTAAAAACTTGCTAATGGATTCCAAATGTTCTAACAAGCTTTTGGGCACTTAGTGGTTATTTCTTGAGAAACCAAAAACTATTTTGAAGCCTTTAAAACATGGGTGCTATTTGGGTTATTGAAAAATAAGTTTAGAGCTTTAGTGTGAACCTCTTTATACCTTTACACAATGATCTAAGTCTTAAAGCTATTCTTGAAGGTCTTGGACTTGATCTTGCAACATTTCATGTTTGTTATCATTAAAATAAATTTTCAAAGATCAATAGCTGGCACGAGCGTCGCACTCAGGCCAAAATACAACTAGGTTCCTTGATTAAATGTAATATAAAGCACAACCTAGGTCATTCTTCTAAGAACACACATAGATGTTTCAAATCTAATTAAGATGTAGCAACCAGGGGTTTTTTGTATTCAGCAATTCAATTTGAAATTAAAATCAAATGCAGTAGAAGAATTCAGATTAAGCAAACATCAATTCAAGGCATTCAAGTTCATGTGGTAGAATTTATCATCGTTCTCAAAGTGACATGTTCTGCATACAATTTATAGTAAATTTGAAATTTAACTAGGTAATCACCTAGAATCCAATCAACACAAATAGAATTACAATCGCAATCCATAAATTAATATTGGTTTTAAATTGATTCACTTAACCTAGATTACCAATTGGTAAAACTAGCCTCAATTGATTTCGGATTAATCAATCTTACTTTCTATCACTTCAATTATGAACACAAAATCTAAATCTAATTAGAATTAGATCAAAACATAATTGAAGAGATATAGAAGAAGAAAATGTATACAAAATAACCATTAAGCATAGGAACTCAAAATTCAAACCACACTTCTTGGATCCCTTAGATTGACAAGGTCTTTAGCCTTCCATGGCCATCACCATTGGAGAAGCTTCAGGAACAATATAGAAAATGAAGTAACAAAGAGAGGAGGAGAAGAAAGGTTCTAAAAACCAAGACTACAACATGAAAAAAATGAAAATGCATAAGCTCTCTCTATAATACAATCTGATTGCAATTCTTCGTAACAATCCACTAAAAATCTCCATTATGAAAGTGGTTGCACCATTATTATCCATTATTAAAGTATGTCTCTCACTTTTCATTAATTATGCCAATGATTCTTCCACCTACTCTTTAATTATTCCAATAATTTCTACTTTTCCACCTAATTGTAATCTAGATTTTTTCCATTCATAATTGTCATTTTTATCACAATTTTGAATCCACCTTAAGCCCATCAGACAACCCTTGAAATAAGCTTTCTAAGGAGTGCTCATATGCTTAATTTGGGCTTGAAATGAGTGATATATGCACAAAATAGTGAAGGTATGTCCAGAAATACGTGACAGCACCATTGGTCCAACTTCAAGGTTGTCTTTGAGCACCTAAATGTCTGAATTTGCCAATTTGACATTTCACAAAACTTTTAGATATTTTTCTCATCTTTCCTTGCATGTAAAGAACATCAAAATTAGAGATATACAATTCAAGTTATGGACAAAATATTGAATCAATGTCAATATGTATAAAAATCTAAAAATTTTGCTTTAAAACCCAATTCAACCCAATGATTAAAATAGGTGTTAAGATCACTTAATTACAACCTGGACATCATTAATAAGGTAATTATGTGGATAATTAATATGTTAAAAACTGTAATTATCAAATACTCTCACACTTACTCTTTTGCACGTCTTCGGGCAAAACTCAGAATTTAGCACAAGGTAGAAAAGGAAAAATTAGTGCACTCCAAAGTCTCAAAACAAAATACTCCCTCTTTTTTTTAATGGAAATCAAGAGTGCAAAAGCATGAGCAAATCTAACTAAGCTCTAAGGATCAAAACAATCATGGATATCACTCCCTAACATCTCAAACTAACAAGATGAGCCAATCAATTTATATGAGTGGATTACAAGTGGTTTAAAGCTCACAAGTTATACCCTACAATATTTCAAGCATTTGGGCTAAAGTGTATCATTCAAAAACGCATCATGAAGTATACACAACCATAAGTTTGCCTATTGTCTACTTCTCCACCACTTAATACACATGCATACAAAGATCAAAAGGGCTTAGAAGGATGTAATGAGCTTAGGGTAAGGAAGTGAACATAGAAAGCACGAAAGATCAACCCCAAGTGTATGTAAACGAAAATAATGTAAAGTAATCCAAATTTCTTTTTTTTTTCTATTTTTTTGTTTTTTGTTTTTTTGGAAGCTTATATATGCTACCTTTTTTTTCATCACCAACTTTTAGCACAATTTAAAAGTAACACCCCGACACTTGTTCTTAAACCTATTCCCAAAACAATTTCAAGGTTCTTTTACCCCCTAAAGTGAGGTCAATTCATTGTTTTCCACCTTGGCTTGGAATGAGCTAATAGAACAAAAATAGGTAAAAATAGGCTCAAAGGGGCTCAAACAATGTGTATGATGCAAGGTTGGCTATTTGACAAGTAACTTATTCAAGAAACAACGCCTTAATCATATCAATGTATGCATGTGAAGATGTGTTCTCAAAAAGACTCAAGGCAAGTTCTAGAGTGTCATATAATCATGAGTGAAAACACACAAGAAAGAAGGAATGACATGATATTGTCATCCATATAATAGGCTCCAAACTCTCACAAGGTTAATTTTTCAACCACAAATAATCCACCCACTTGACGTTTCAAAGCTCACTTGTTAAATCCAAAATGCAAGTTGTTTAATCCACTCAAACCATGAACCTTTTACTTAATTTACTTCTACTCATCATTTTGACACAACTAAAAACCCATTAGAAAACACATTTTTCTTTCAAAAACATTGTTTTTTAATGTTTTTTTAAATAGTAAACAAACACAGAAAACAAAACCAAAACAGAAACAGAAACAGTAGCAGTAAAATAGAAAAAATAGTAAAACAGAAGAAAGTGCAATAATTCCCCCCCACACTTAAAATTTACATTGTCCTTAATGTAAAACTGTGAAGTACAGTAAACAATACATGACAAGAAAAATGAATGTGGGGTAAGGAAACTCCCTCATGGTTAGTGAAGTTGAATCACACAGAGGTGGCTACACTTAAGGCCACTTCCTCCATTGTTTGTTCTTGAAAGTCCTTATGAAATTGCTTGAGTCTATACCCACTATTGACCTTGAAAATTCTCTTGGTCCTCATGTCTTGAAGCTCAACTACACCATAAGGAAAAGTGTTAACAACAAGAAAAAGACCGTCCCACTTAGATCTTAACTTACCGGGCATCAACTTTAGCCTAAAATTATACAAAAGAACTTTTTCACTAAGTGCAAACTACTTTCTACTAATCATCTTATCATGGAAGGTCTTGGTTCTTTCTTTGTAAATTCTTGAATTCTTATAGGCTTCCAAACGGATCTCTTCCAACTCTTGAAGTTGCAATTTTCTATGTACTCCTGCTTGTTCTAGATTCATGCTACATTTCTTCACCGCCCAAAATGCTCTATACTCTACCTCTACTGGAATATGACATGTCTTTCCAAAGACAATCCTGTAAGGTGACATCTTTATTGGTGTCTTGTAGGTTGTTCTATAAGCCCAAAGAGCATCATTAAGGCACAAGCTCCAATCCTTCCTGTTAGGTTGGATTGTCTTCTCCAAGATCTGCTTGATCTCTCTATTAGAAACTTTTGTTTGCCCGTTAGTTTGGGGGTAGTATGGTGTGGATACCCTATGAACAACTCCATATTTGCGCAGCATGGCCTCCATAGTACAGTTGCAAAAGTGAGAGCCTTGGTCACTAATCAAAGCCCTAGGAAACCCAAATCTGCAGAAAATATGAGATCTAACAAAATCCACAACGACTCAAGAATCATCAGTACGAGTAGCCTTAGCCTCCACCCATTTAGACACATAATCAACAATAAGCAATATATAAGCAAAACCAAAAGATACAGGGAAATGACCCATAAAGTCTATACCCCAAACATCAAAAACCTCACAGAAGAGAAGAGGTTGCTGAGGCATCTCATTCCTGCGTGAAATGCTTCCTGTTCTCTAGCATTGCTCACAAATCTTGTATAGTCTGTGTGCATCACGAAACATGGAAGGCCAATACAGTCCTGAGTCTAAAATCTTCCTAGCTGTGCGTTATGGTCCAAAATGGCCTCCATAAGCTAGGGAATGACAAAATTTCAACAAGGACAGGAACTCATGGTCAGGCACACATCGTCTGATCACTTGGTTGTTGTACATCTTCCAAAGATATGGATCATCTCAAATGTAATATTTGGCATCACTCTTAAGCTTAGCAACATATGCTCTAGTAAAGTGCTGAGGTATACCACATGCAATATGTAACACCCCAAATTTTCGTATCTCTTAAACAATAATTTTGACAGTTAACAGAATTTTACTGTTTAGTAATTTCTGTGCACTATAAAATTATTTTGATTATTCCGTCAGCGTATTTGATCGTTTTGAGTGATTTACTTCGTGTCAGGAAAATAAAAATTTTTGGGCCGGAGAAAACTTTACGTAATTTAATTTTTACCGTTAGGTAATTATTTTACGTAATCTGATTTGATATTTGTGCGTTTTCTAATATTTGTGATTTTTGTGGATGATTATGAATTTTTTTTACTGTTTGTGGGCCCAGGGGTGTATGTGGGCCCAGGGCCATATGTGGGCCCAGGTGGGTCCCGCAAAGTGAAAATTTTTCTACGCATAGAAAAATTTGTACTGTTGAGACGGAGACAGGAGATCTTACTAAACCTGAATCCGGAAATAGTTTTAGAAAATTTTTTGTACTGTGTTTTGTACTGTATTTAATTATCGGGTAATAAAAAAATACAGTAAATATAATTTTTGTGGGGTTTTAGCATATAAAAAATAAATATTATATTGCTTAAGTCAACATTGGTGGTTTAGATATTCACCATTGATTTAATTAACGATGGAGACTTGATCTTGATTTAATCAACGGTGAAAATTTGATCTTAAAAGTGAATAAGATCATTTATAACCGTTAGATGGAGATTAAATCAAGGGTAGAGATTTAGTTTTATATAATGGCTATGACCATTTACAACCATTGGATTTAGAAGTGATCAAGGGTGGAGATTTGGTCTTGTAAAGTAATAAGGACCATTTATGACCATTGGATGAAGATTTAATCAATGGTGAAGATTTAGTCTTAAAAAGTAACAAAGACTAATTATGACCCTTGGATTAAAAGTAAGAAGGAGTAATCTTGACCCTTCATTTTGGAGACACATCTAATGGCTAGAATTTAAAGGAGAAAGATCCAATGGCCTAAATTAAGTCTTCTAAATCAAAAGTCTACCTAAATCCTAACCATTGAATTAATCAATGGCTAGAAATGCTCTAGATGGTGGCTAATAATGATGACAACATTATTGAATGCATTATGAAGGGGGGGGGGACGGTTTTGTGATGTTTTCTTGTGTAGGAAAATTTGAAGACACCATCATTGTCATTATTGGTCATTATTGATCAATTCCAAAAAGCCAAAGCTCTTCAAAATTTTCTCTCCTTCCTTCTCCAAGCAAGCTTCGGCCAAGACACCCAAAACCACTCTCCAAGCTCTTTTAATTTCATCCAACCATAGATCTTGAATCTACATGATATTCTAAGCAACTTTCATGTTGGAGACTTTCTCTAAATCTTCCATCTTCAAGGAGTTTTTCCAAGAGCAAAGTTCTAAGGTTTTTGAGGTGAAGTGTAAAGAAACTTCATTTTTTCTCTTCTTTTTCATATTCTAAGCCAAGTTTGATCCATGGTTCCTCTTAATCAAGCTTAGTATACTAATTTCTATGTATTTTATTTTATATTTGAGAAGTCCTTGGTGGTGAAGGACTTGGAAAAAGAAGCAAAACAAAGAATTTTTGAGGATCTTCAAGAGGTAAGAGGGAGATCCATCTCACCAACCAAGCATGGTGGTGAGAGATGGTCTTATATTTGATGGGTGTTGAATCCATGTGAGGATTCATATCCATGGTCATGTAATAATTTATATGTGTTTATGAGCTTTGATTAATTGCCTATGCTTAATATGCTTTGCATGAGTTTATGATTTTGATGGTATGCTTATACTATGCATGATTATAATATGGCATGCTTTTGATATATATATATATATATATTGTGTATGTATGTGTATGCCATGATTTGATGATGGAAAGAAAATTAATTTTGGTCCCAATGGCTAAGGAAGAGCTACGGTTTTGATGCCCTTGATTAGGGTTCATATTGAAATTTTTCAAGAACAAAGGAATTAATTTTTGATCCCTAGAAACATGGTGAATTTCAGTTAAGACACCTCAAGATAGGTGTTCACAAAATTAATATTTTCTTGAATGATGAAAATGAATGTTTAGAAAAAGCAAGGAAAATAAATAAAGAGTTTATTTTTCAAAGAGTACATGAACACGGTTTTAGAAGGATTTTTATTGATTTATTTTGTGTAAAAAGTTTCTAAGTGTTTTACTAAACATGAGATTTAAATGAAAATAACAATGATGATTTTAAAGGATTTGTAAAGAAAGTGAAAACGGATTTGCAAAGAAAGTGAAAAAAAAATAGAAATGAACAAATGATTTGATTTTCAAAGACTATGAGTCTTACGTTTTTGTAAAGAATTTTTAATGGTTTCGTTTGTGTAAAACCATATTAATTTAAAAGAAAAAATATTTGATGGTTTCAATAGTCGTCCCACGCTTTTTTAAAGGCTTGTAATGTCTTGATTTTTATGAACAAAGTGATTTTCAAAGTGTGAAAACGTAACTTGATTTAATACAAGGAATTTGGAAAGGGAATCGAGTGTTTTTATCACTTGAGAGAATTTTGTAAACAAAAGACAAAGAGAGGTTGAACATGTTTGAACTCTAATTTATTTTGAAGAATGATTTTGGAAGTGATTTGAGAAAAATGGAGAATATAATGGTGATTTGAAAAGTTACTAATGTATAACTTATTTTTGAGTTTTGGAAGACGTTAGAAAATGTTAAGTTTTGAAACGTTGATTTATATCAATGGAAAAGTGATTTTATGAATTATATTTTGAAAAAGGATTTCTTAAGTAAAGAAATGTAAAAAAAATTTTCTTGAGTAAGAAAATATATTACATGAAGTATAAAGTTATATTATTTTAAAAAAGTTGAAAAAGGAATATTTGAAGGTTGAGAAATATTTTCGTAATGAAATTGTGGTGAAAAAATTATTTACGTATCTTAAAAACGTAATTTTAAAGTACGTGATTTGAAATACCGTAAAATATTTCTAAGTATTTGAAAATACAAAAATATTTATATGCGATTTTAAATACGTTGAAATATTTCTACGCGATTTGAATTACGTTTAAATATTTTACGTAATCAATTACTATTGAAAAATCACCACGTGATGGAAAAGTGATGAATTATTTTTACGTGATTGTGAAAATAGCGAAAAATCATTATGTGATTTGAAAAATGTTTTAAATATTTTAAAAATGAAAGAAAATGATTTACGCGACTTAAAAGGATGATTTTTAAGTTACGCGATTTTGAAACAGTGGAAAAATATTATGGGATTTGAGAAACGTATATTTTTACGCGATTGAGAAAAACGTTAAAAAATTAGTATGTGTTTTAAAAGTGCAATAGAAGAGTTGCGGTATTTTGAAAACATAACAGAAATGTTACGATATTGTGAAAAAGTAATAGAAGTGTCACAGAATTTTGAAAACGTAACATAAGTGTTACGGTATTTTGAAAACGTAATATAAACATTTTGGAATTGTGAAAATAAAACGGAAATGTTGCACAATTTTGTGAAAATACGACGAAAGTATTTTATAACTATGAAAATGTGATAACATGATTTCGCTGTTGTAAATACAGTATGATTACTGTTGAACCAGTGTATGAACATTGTGTGAGAAAATGACGTGTTTTGCCTGTGATTGACATTTGGTGCATTTTATATGCATTAGAAAGATATGTCTGTGATTGACATTGGTGCATTATACATGCATTGAAAAAATATGCGTTGAGGCATATGATTGAACAAATGAATTTGAAAAGATTTGGCCCTTGTGGTTGGACTTGCACTGATATATTTATGCATTGTATAAAGTATAGCTAATAAGCTATTTTGGCCATTGTGGTTGAAGAGGGAATGAGAATTAATAGTGAGATCTATGATGGATCTTGGGGTCGTCAAAGGCGCGCGGTCGACCGCTGGACACGGTGCGAGTACCCTGTGCCACTTGGCGATGCGCATCCGTTGCAACGCATTGACGATACCCGACAAGAACACGATTCTTTTCAACAACTGGAAGATTGTCTTTGGGCTAAGGCTGACAATTGACAGAGCATTCTCCTCGAAATTGTGAAAACCTCCATGGAGTTGTTTTTGAAAAACTGAGTCTTTGTGCACATGCATGAAACTGAGCATTTTATATTTGAACGATATATTAATTGAGGGATATTGGCTATGACAATTGTTTTGAATACTTGGATGATGATGATGATAATAATGTGATGGTATTATTGTGTTTATTGTTATTTTATACATTATGATGATGGCATAATTGTAATTATGGTATGATGTATCTGTATGGTATGTTGTTTGTGTTATCTCTATGCTACCATGTTGGTATTGGTGTAGGTGATCTCACCTCTTTGTTATGTTGTTTTGCTGTGTCTGTACTGTTAAAATCAAATAATAGAAGGATCGAGTTGTCTTAGACATAACGGGCAATGAATACTCTGAGATGAGTGACAACAATAAGGAGTGGACATTCAGGACTCGAAGGTGTGCAGTGTTGACAAAGAACAGATGTAGAACAGATGTCTGATGCAACAAGATGGATACACAACAGAATAAGTATGTTAAGTTTTAACGTTAGTGTTGTACCGTGCTATTAAGTAGGACCCATCATGGGGTTTGCTACTGTTAAAAAAAAAGAGTCTGTTAGTTTTATATTTTTCCTTAAATTGTGAAATATTAATTAGTGTCAATATTGCATATGAATCTGTTTCAATATATATTTTTCAGTATTACATATAAATTTCAATAAGTTTATATTTCAACAAGAAAGAAATTTTGAAACCCATATTTTCATAACTCAAACCTTTTACGAATTGATTTTCAGATTATGAGTCGGGAGTCGAAAATGTGATGCCCTAAAGAGGGTGTTACACAATAATGTAATTCACTAAATTAGCATACCACGAACTCTGCTCACGCATCTGGTAAAGTTGCTTATCTGGGAAAGTATCACGAATGGGAGAATCCTTAAGTGGTTTATGGATCCAACTCAAATGATCTGCTACTAAGTTTTCTGCACCACTCTTATCTCTGATCTCTATGTCAAATTCTTGAAGAAGAAGCATCCATCAAATTAATCTTGGTTTAGCATCTGGTTTCTTTAGTAAGAACTTTAAAGCTGCATGATCAAAGAAAACAATTATTTTATAGTCAAGTAAGTAAGAGCAAAATTTATCTAATGCAAAAATGATGGCCAAAAGCTCTTTTTCAGTAGTGGTGTAATTAGCCTGGGCTGCATCTAATGTGCGAGAGACATAAGCTATGACATGAGAATTTCTGCCAACTCGCTGAGCTAAGATTGCACCAAGTGTTAAATTGGAGGCATCACACATCAGCTCAAAAGGAAGATCCTAATTAGGTGGCTGGATGATTGGAGTGGTAGTGAGGCGTCTCTTCAATTCATCAAAAGCATCTTAGCATGCTTGATCAAAAACAAATTCCACATCTTTTTGAAGCATTTTGGATAAATGCAAAGCAACTTTGCTAAAGTCTTGGATGAACCTCTTGTAGAATCCTGCATGGCCAAGAAAAGAATGCACTTCCCGCACATAAGCAGGGTAAGGTAAAGAAGCAATAACATCTATCTTGCCTTATCAATTTCAATGCCTCTACTAGACACCAAATGCCCTAAAACTATGCCTTCCTCTACCATGAAATGACATTTCTCAAAAATCAAAACAAGGTTAGTCTCAATGCATCTATCTAAAACTCTAGATAGACTTTCAAGACATGTATCAAATGATGAACCATACATAGTGAAATCATTCATAAATACATCCATGCAACTCTCTAAAAGATAAAAAAAGATACTTATCATGCACCTTTGGAAAGTGCCCAAAGCATTACATAGGCCAAATGTCATCCTCTTATAGGCAAATGTGCCGAAAGGATAGGTGAAAGTGGTCTTATGCTAGTCCTCGGGTGCATTGTGAATCTGAAAGTAGTTTGAAAATCTATCCAAGAAGCAGTAATGACATTTTCCTACTATCCTCTCTAAGACCTGATCTATGAAGGGAAGAGGAAAATGGTCCTTTCGAGTGGCTTGATTTAGGTTCCTGTAGTCTATGCACACTCGCCAGTTATTCTACACTTTAGTTAGAACCAATTCATTGTTCTAATTCCTTACCACAGTCATCCCAGTATTCTTAGGAACCATTTGGACAAGGTTGACCCACTCACTGTCAGATATAGGGTATATGATCCCTGTTGCTAGTAGCTTGCTGATTTCTTCCTTAACCACATCTAGAATAGTAGGATTCAGCCGCCTCTGGGGTTGTCTTATTGACTTGACACCTTTATCTAATAAAATCCTATGCATGCATATAGAAGGACTAATCCCTGGAATGTCAACCAAAGTCCAGCCAATTGCCTTCTTGCGACTCCTTAAGGTCTGTAGCAACCTCTCTTCTTGGTTTGTTGGAGGCTCTTGGCTATAATCACTGGTAGCTTCTCATTAGCCTCTAGATATGCATATTTCAAGTGTTCAGGAAAAGGCTTTAACTCTAGAGAAGGTGGTTGCACCATGGAAGGTGGTAATAACCCATTTGCTGTAGCTAAGTCAACAATAGCTTCGTTGCCATCACAACTCAATACAACATTAATTTCTGAATAAAAAGCACATAATTCAGATTCATTACAAGTGCAAGGAATGCAATCAAAATCGGCCATATTAGGAAACTTAAACTATAAGTCTGCATAAGACTCATCAACCAGTAGCTCATCGACTTCAAGATAGAAAATTGAATACTCCTCTATAGGATGTTTCATGGCATCAAAGAGAGGACTATTAACCTCTACTTTCCTAAAGGTCTCCAAGAGCTCCTTATCCATTTCTACCTGAACAATTTGTGTTGAATGAGCTGTTCTATTTGGGAAGGGTAATGGAGGTCTATATTTAAAATCTGTAACCTTTGAACTGGAGCCGTCATTTTGCATTGTTGTTGTTTTATCTATAGAATCAGATTTTTCTGTATAAACTAATTTCTTTACTGTTGCATCAAATTCAGTTGTCTCTTCATTCTTCTCTGCCGCATCCTTTTCACTTACTCTCTTGGTAGGTATAGTATTGTGCAGTTCTTTGTCATTTCTCAAGGTAATAGCACTAATATTTCCTTTAGGATTGATGACTAGCTGAGAAGGAAGTTGTCCAGATCCTTGTGACTTTAGTTTATTTACAGTAGTTGCCAACCGTCCAATTTGAATCTGCAAGTCTTGAATGGTGGAATTCACATTATGTTGAAACTGAATATTATTGGTAGCCATTTGTTGCACCAAATCCTCTAATGAAGGTTCAAAACTATTTTTCTGCATAGGTTGTACAGGTTGCATAAGTTGCTGCAAAGGTTGCTGCAAGTTCTACTGTTACCTGAATGGAGGTGGCTGATATTTATTACTTGGTCCAGCTGTTAGAAATCTCTGTTGTTGTGGAGGAGGAGGAGGATGATGACCATATCTCAAGTTAGGATGATTCCTCCACCCAGGATTGTATCTGTCAGAAAGGGGATCATACTTCTGTTGTTGAGGGAATTGATGTGGAGGTCTATAGGGCTGGCCTCCAGTGAACACTCCATGTACTGCAGCTTGATCCTGAACATCTTGCTCACCTTCTTGAAGTGTAGGACATGCATCAGTAGGATGCTCTATTGAGGTGCAAATGCCACATGCTCTAGGCACATGTTGACTTGCAACATTAAGTTGTTGGTGTTATCCAATGGCCATTTGCCTGACAAGGGAAGTCAACTCCTTTAATATGTTTTCCAGCCTCAGGTGGTCAGCACTAGTGTTCACCCCATGCACTCCTTTAGCTAGTGTCATAGCTCGAGTACTGAACTGTTGGGAGTTTTTAGCCATATTAGCTATTAGATCTCGAGCTGCCATAGGTGTCTTATTCATCAGTGCTCCACCACTAGCTACATCAACCATACTTCTATCCATTGGCATTAATCCTTTATAGAAATATTGGATTAAAAGTTGGTCACCAATCTGGTGGTGAGGACAGCTTGAACACAACTTCTTAAATCTCTCCTAATACTCATATAATGTCTCCCCAGAATGTTGTCTGATGCCACATATCTCTTTTTTGATGGCTGTTGTTCTGGATACAGGGAAGAATTTCTCTAGGAACAATCTCTTCATGTCATTCCAGCAAGTGATAGAACCTGGCTGAAGGTAGTATAGCCAATTGATAATAATATATGTTATACATTTTACAACCCTCTCACTAGGCTTCTTATGGTTCAATTAGGCTTAATTAAGTTAGTTTTGTCATATTTTGTGAAATTGAGCTTAATTGGATCATTGAAGAAATTATTGCTTAAAATGTCATTAATTTGAGTGATTACATTTTTCAGTAAACTAATTATAATTTGAGTTATAAATATCCAATGGATGTGATTTTGGTCTTGTTGGAAAGCTAAGACAATTTTCTACAACTTTCATGAGGATCTCAAGATCTGGAACACATGTTTGGATAACTCAAATTAGAGTTGAAGCAAAATCTAGAGTTCTGAACCTGACAGTTTGACCTCTGTGCACTCATTGGGCTATCTCTCGGGCTATAGGAGGTCTTTTGGAGTGAAACTGACGGCTATAAAAAGCTAAGACAATTTTCTACAACTCTTCTGAAGACCACTTGATGAGAAAATGACGTATGCCATGAGCTCAGAACTGAAACATTTCAAAGACAAAAATCTCTATAACTTCCACTCACTTATCTTTATCAAACAACTCCTTTGGCATTTACTTATCATCATCAAACTACTCCATTGTCATTTTGTACTCCTTGAGCTCTATAAAAGGGAGCATTAGTTGATCATTTGATAATCTTAGCTTAGATTATGCTATTGTTTTATTTGTTTCGCTTGTTGTAGTTTTTTTTATTCTAAGTTGAAGTTATGTTCATTTTTTTCTTCTTATCTCTTTCTTTCTTCTTATTCATGAGTAACTAATTTTCATTTTGCTTGAGTGAAATGGTGAAGCTTTTGGTAATAAATTAAGGTTTGATTAATTTCTTTCTTGTACTTAAATGATATATTATCAAGTAGTCATTATATGTGTTGTATTTTGTTTCCAATCAATTTAGAAACCTTCTTTGTAAAGTGGAGATCTTGATTCATTGTAGACAAGAGGTTGGCACATTAAACTCTTGAGCCCATTTATAAGTGATGGTGTTAGGCGATAATTAAAGGAATCATAATATAATTACATATATAATTTTAATGAACTTTGAATGTTGTATTTTCCGATTGAAACCTCCATTATGTGTGGATTTCAATTGAGTTATAAAAAGAAATAATCTTATCTTTAATTTATTACCATGAGTGGATCTCTTAACCCAAGTAAATCATTTTTCATT
The DNA here is from genome assembly GCA_029884605.1 of Ormosia emarginata. NCBI lineage: Eukaryota > Viridiplantae > Streptophyta > Magnoliopsida > Fabales > Fabaceae > Ormosia > Ormosia emarginata. The sequence goes on along the minus strand of JAQQTP010000077.1, from coordinate 44,029,527 downwards.
TGTGAACTACCTTTATCACCTTTATTGTTGTGATAAATCTTTTTCTTTACTTCAAAGAATTTTTCTTCATCAATTCCCTGTGGATCGACTTCGGACTCCTGAGAATTTACTACTTGAAACAACCTGCACTTGAGTTTGCAACTTTTAATTCCCATTAAATTTTTGGCGCCGTTGCCGGGGACTTGTTTTGAAGTTTTAATTTCTCTGAGGTTCTCGTTCTGTAAGTAAATTTTATTCTCAAGCATATTCTTCCTCTAGTCTTTTAAATTTTTTTAATTTACTAATTCACTAACTAACTTACTTAATTAACTTACTAACTTATTAACTAACTTTTATATTTATGTCATTTATTTATACTTTCTAACTATCTAACTTTTTTTATTTATGTCATTTATTTATACTTTCTAACTTATTTATTTATGTCATTTATTTACGCATTCTAACTTTTTATTTACGTCATTTATTTATGCTTTTTTTTTTTTTATTTACGCTTTCTCGACTTACTAACTTTATATTTATGTCATTTATTTACATTATCTAATATTTTAATTTATGTCATTTATTTTTATTTTCTGACTTATTTACTTATATCATTTATTTTTATTTTCTGACTTACTAACTTGTACATTATTATTTTTATTTATTTTAAGTCATTTATCTATGCTTAATATTTAATGGCTGGTTTATACCGCCTACTTGTACATTATTATTTTTATTTTACGTCACTTATTTATGCTTAATTGGTATCGTAATTTAAATTCTGGTCGTTTGGTTAAAATTAATCCTGATACTTTATATATTGATTTATTTGAATCACAATCACACACAATTGACACAATGACTGAAAATGAACCACAAGCTGAAAATGAACCACGAGCTGAAAATGAAAGTGTACATGATGAACATGAAAATCATCAATTGCAAACTATGCGTGCATATTTACAACCACCTCGAAATTCTAGTTTATCATATTTTATCTTTCCACTCACTGCTAATAAGTTTAGATTTAAGTCAAGTATGATTTTTTTACTTCCTAATTTCCATGGTTTAGAATCTGAAAGCTCATATTTACATCTAAAAGAATTTGAGGAAGTCTGTATTGCTTTCAATAATCAAAATTGTACTGAAGAGATTGTTAAGCTTAAATTATTTCATTTTTCCTTTGAAGGATAAAGTAAAAACTTTTTTTTTAAATAAAGAAGATATGCAAAAGCATCATTGCATTGCAAGGCATCCCAACTATGTTGGCACCCCAAGCAACGCCTATCATCTGCAGCATATAAACATTTTATTAATAAGAGGAAAAAAGAATACAAAAAAAACCAAAATGTGGGGGCGTAGACCAAACCCATGAAAACAGTTAAGAAAATCTATAACTAGGCAAACCATATCTATTATGGTAAAAATCATCACTAATGAAATGTGAAATTGTATTCTACTAACTAAAACTATGAATTCCTAAACCATGAGAGGCCAATTTATCAGCACAATTATTGCCTTCCTGAAATATATGAGTACAATAAAAATCCGTATCCTTTTTCAAAATCATGCAATTCTCCTATCTATTCCTTAATTTCCAAGGAATATTAGAAGATCCTTGAAATGCTTGAACCACCAGCATTGAATCGCATTCCAACCAAAAATTCCTCCAACCTCTTTTATGAGCTATTTCTATTGCATACATAGCTCCAATGAGCTTAGCATGATAAGCAACAGAGATTCCTATGTTAGCTGAAAAACAACCAAGAGTTGAGGCTCTAAAGTCCCTGAAGATGCCTCCACAGGCTGCTAATCCCGGGGAACCCATTGCCGCACCATCTGTGTTGCATTTGATCCAATTGCAAGAGGGAGGAGACCAATTAACTTCTATAATTGTTGGAGATCTTCTCGGATGACCAGAGATAGAAAAGAATTTCAGGATAGTGAATTCCATCATGTCAGAAGACATGTTTCCTCTGCTGAGATTTCCTGAAAGAGAAGTATTTGCTATTATCAAGTTCTTTGCTGCCCTTAAAGAAATGCTTGTGTTATCAAATTTAGCTTTGTTCCTACAAAGCCAGATCACCCAAATGATGTTTACAATGGCTGTTACAACCACCTCTCTGACCTGAGAGCTCCAATTTCTGTCACATAAAGAGAGGATGTCTAGCATATTTAAACTGTTAGCACTAAACTGCAAAATAGAGAAAAACCAGTTCCAAAGACTCTTTGCAAAACAACAATCAAAAAACAAATGAGAAGTGCACTCATCACTTGCATAACATAAATGACAAGTAGAAACAATTATGCAACCTCTCTTTCTTAGTTGATCATTAGTAGGCATTTTATCTTTGAGAATTCTCCAAACAACAAAGGATTTTGATGAAGGAATGTTGCTGCTCCACATATTCTTGTGCCAACTTACTTGCTGACCAGATGGACTGATAAAAGAGTAAGCCTCCTTAAGAGACAAACAACCCGAGTCATTGTTCCATCTTCTGTTATCAACAAAATTTCCTAATAGAATATGAATCCATTCTAGTTCTTTCAATATTGAAGGACATTTCTACAATAGAACCTCAGGAAATTGCAAGGAGCCATTCACTATAAAGTCCTGCAGATTAGATTTCAATCTGGTCCGAACTGTTGCAGGAATTTCTAAATAATCAGCTAGAGGTTTATCAAGCCAAGGATCATGCCAGAAGCTGATACTCTCCCCATTACCAATTTTCCAAGATGAAATATCAAGAACAACTTGAATTTCTGATTTCAAACCATTCCATAAAGAGGATGTAAGATGATAGGCCATAGGAACATTGTTTTTGAAAGCTCTTGCTCTAAGAATGCAGGACCATTGACATTGAGAAGTTACTAATTCCTAAGCTAATTTAAGCATTGAAGCTTTATTTATAGACCGGATTGACCTCAGTCCCAGCCCTCCTTCTGAAACAGGCTTGCATGCACTCTTCTATGCAACAGTTACAATTTTCCTATGATTAGTGCTACCCGACCATATGAAATTTCTTAGCCAACTGTCCACCTCTTTTATACATTGCACTGGCCATTTATAAATCTGAAAACTATATAATAACATACTTTAAGCCACTATTTTCACCAGCATCACCCTCCCCATGATAGACAATAGAGAGGCTTTCCAGACAGCAAGTTTCGACTTTGTCCTATCCATGATATGCTACAAATAAGACTTTTTAGGCTTGCCCTTGAAAAGAGGAATTCCTAAATAGTTAAATGGAAGGGACCCTATAGAAAATCCTAGAAAAGTTGCTATATCAGTCTTCCTTCTTGCAGAAATAGAACCAGAATAAAATTTAGATTTTGCACAATTAATCAATTGTCCTGATGCATCTCCATAGTCAGAGAGCAGCTTCATCAAATTCCTCATGTTTCTCTGGGTACCTCTGCAAAACAACATAATATCATCAGCATATAATATGTGGGAAGGAGTTGCATAAGTCCTTGGACCTGCCATCAATTGAAGTTCTCTAGAAACAACCAATTTAATAAGCCCTCTGCTAAGAACCTCCTCAGCTAAGCAAAACAAAAGGGGAGACAAAGGATCACCTTGTCTAACCCCTCTATTACATGAGAAAAAGCCAGCTGCCTTCCCATTTACAAAAATGGATAATTTGGCTGATTGAAGTATCACTTTGATCCAATTACAAAATCTATCATTGAAACCAAAACAGTGCAACACCTTTAATAAAAAGTTCCAATCTAAGGTGTCAAAAGCCTTCCCAATATCAATCTTCATTGCTATATTGCCTCCAAACACTTTCTTATCCAGCATATTACAGCCTCTGAAGCTGTACAAATACAATCTCCAATTTGCCTACCTTGAATGAAACCTCTTTGATTTTCAGAGATGATTCTTGGAGCCAATCTAGCCAATCTGTCTGCTAGCACTTTTGTAATGATTTTAAACTTGTAATTAGCCAGAGCAATAGGTCTAAATTTGTTAATTCTATCAGCTCCTTCTTCCTTAGGAATAAGAACTATCAGATTTGCATTGTAGTTTGACAATAACCATCATGTTTTGAAAAACTGAATCACTGCATTATAGACATCATTTGCAAACAAATTCTAGTAAGTTTGGTAGAAATATCCACCAAAACCATCTGGACCCGGAGCACCATTAGCATTCATTGAAAACACTGCATTCTTGACTTCTTCAATTGTTGGCAAATCTGTTAGGTACTGATTATCTTCTTTTGACAGCAGGTTTAGAATCATTTGGTCAATAATGCCATTATCAACACAAGCATTACTTGAAGCAAAAAGACTTTCATAATAACTAATGACAGGCTGCTCTATGTCTTCAATTCTGTCTAGCACTTGATCATCATTCTTTAACAAAGAAATTTGCTTAGTGACATGCCTTACTTTGGCGATTTTGTGAAAATATTCAGTGTTCCTATCTCCCTTACTATACCAGTTGATTCTAGACTTTTCAAGCCAGAACTCTTCTTGACGATGAAGGGCTTGCTGCAATTTCAACTAGGCCTCCTTCTCCTGTAAATAGAGGATCTCAAAAGAACTATCAAGGTTCAGTTCAGCTTGAATTCTATTCAGTTCAGCTTGAATTCTGTTCAGTTCTGTTTCAGCAACCAACACTTGAGCATTTACATCACCAAAAACATTTTTATTCCATAGTTTTAGCATAGTTTTGACATTTTTCAGTTTTTCAGACAAAACAAACATTGGACATCCAATTACAAGAATTTCCCATGCTTCCCTGATCAACTTTGCACAGTTAGGGTGGCTTGACCACATTTTCATGAATTTAAAAGAAGATACCTGTTTACTTATACCATCTTCCAAACTGAGAAGGATTGGATAATGATAAGATTTATTTCTGACCAAGGTGCAACAATTAATACTAGACCAAAAGTCTATGCCTTCACTGTTGACAACTGCCCTATCTAGCCTTTTTTCAGTTAAAGCTGATCCTCTTCTTCCATTTGCCCAAGTGAATTGAGATCCTCTAGTCATGACATGGATAAGATGATTTGAATCAGACCAAAGTCTAAATTCCTCACAAGCAATTCTAGAAGGCATACCACTCCTTCTATATTCATGCGCACCAAGCACCACATTAAAATCACCTATGTAGCACCATGGTCCAAAATGAGCAGACTACAAAGAACTTAAAACATGCCAAAGATTTCTTCTTACTGCATAATTAGTACTAGCATATATAGTAGCAAAATAAATAGCTTGACCATTAACCACCAGAGAGAATGCCATAAACTGACTAGAGACAACTATTATGCATGGATCCAAAAGAGAATCACACACACACCAGAGATTAGGCATGAGATTACCTCTTTCATTAACAGTAAACATTTTTAAGTTTAATTTATTCCAAAATCCAGCTGGAAATCTTTCATCCTGTAACCAAGGTTCAGCAATGAAGAGTAAAGCAGGTTTATTCACATTGCATAACCTTTTCAACACTAACCTTGTTTCCTTATTTGCTAGTCCTCTAGCATTCCAAAAGAGAACTTTCATTGAGTAGGATTTTGAAGAGCAGCCCTTGATCGGGTAATATGGACCACTTGTTGAGCCTTTAATTTCCTTTGTTTCTTTTTCTGAGATTTGGTCAGAACTTGAGTAAATTCTGCATCTGCATCAGGAATGACATTTTCCTCTTCACTAACATTACCATCAGTCCAAAATCTAGAAACAATTCTAACATCTTTCTGAGCTTGACCATGTAGTTTATTAACTGAACAAACTCTAGCTTCAGAGTTAACTTCAGTCCTAGCAGCACCTAATGCACCATTCCTATCATGAGAGTTTAAAGAATCCTGAACCGAATTTGACACATGATCAGGAATTTGAAAAGAATTGGGATCAGCCCTTGGGAAATTAATTTCAATCCTAACAGCAGCTGATGCACCATTCCTATCGTGTGAGTTTAACAAAGACATATGATTGTGAATTTGAAAATTGGGATCAGCCCTTGGGGAATCAGGGTGAAGAGATTCATCATACTCAGACCTTTTATCAGCATTTTTATGCACTGATTCTCTTGCTGAGCAATACTTCTCCTCCATCTGGTTTTTAGACTGAACATGTTGCCCTTTAACTGATGGAACTTGTGCGCCATTATTATCTAGATCCTGCTGCATAGCTTTATCCTTATCATTCTTCACAGTCCTATCCCGCACATTGTTTTGTTTAGGCATATACATTTGAACAACCCTTTTTCCTTTATCTTTGGTTGCCTTCAAATTACCATTCTTCTTAATACAGTTGGTAGGGTCATGACCAATCATCTGACAGAAATCACAAAAGGATGGTATTTTTTCATATTCGATGCCAACAAAGAATGCAAAATCATTCCTTTCTACCATTAAATCGTTCAACAAACTACCATTCAAATTTATCTCCACTAATATACGAGCAAAATGCCCCAAAGTTCTTGATCTTGTTGCTTCATCCAGGGTTATTGGAGTCCCAATGCCATTAGCAATTTCGAAGAGAATCTTTGGTCTCCAATACTCTTGTGGAAGATCATAAATCCTAACCCAGCATTGTACATGAGTTTGCCTTTATTTGTTTAGATTAAAATTTGAACTCCATCTTGATAACCTTAGTATTCCAGATCCTATATTCCAAGATCCTGATGACCAGATTCTCCTCAAGTCATTCTGTGATCCAAAAAAGAACTCAAAATAACCTTTCCTATGAGGAGTCAAACACCAATTAGAAACAGGTTTCCATAGAGCAACAAGTTTAACTCTTAATTCATCGGCCTTCAGAGGTTGGTTCCCTTTGGCAATAATTAATCTACTATGTGAACAATTTTTGGAGCCTTCTAAGCTAAGCTTATACTCATCCTCTGAAATTTTAATTGAAATCGAATCCCCCTTAACACAAGGTTGAGGAAGTTGACTCAATGAAATATCCAAGGAGGGTTGACTCACGATTTGTGCAAAAATTTTGCATTGATCAGCAGTCTTTGTAGCAATCTCGGTTTCTTGATGAACAAGATTCTCATTAAAATCCTGATGAGAGGAAGAGACAACACGAGTAGGAGAAATATGATGCAAAAAAGGTTTAGAAAGAGGATTTGAAGAAGGAAGAAGATCAGGGAACATGAATTCCCATGGACAATCCGAGAAGAAAGCCATGGTTGCTAAAAAATCATGTAAACCGTCAGTTTACCTAACTAACCATCTCCCAAAATCAGTCCCATGCCAAACTCAATTAAAAAGTTGACTTAACTCTTTGAAACCAAGATCAATTGGCACATTGCAAGAAATGCAAGGTGAGTTTTTAAAGAAATTTTTTTCTAACACATAAAAGCAATGCTTTGAAAAGACAAATCCAAATTTTTTTCCAAAATTCAAATGAAGCATATTTTCAATGTTGGGAACGTTTTAAAGATTTGTTAAATTCTTACCCACATCATGGTTTTGAAAAATAACATACTATAAGCTTCTTTTATGAATGTTTAACACCTGAAACTAAACAATTTGTAGAAACAATATGTAATGGCGAGTTTCTTGATAAAGAACTTGAAGAAGCTTTAGATTATTTAAACTATTTAGCTAAAAATTCTCAATTTTGGCATGGTACTAATCCTTCTAAAAATTCAATTAGATATAACCTTGCAAATGCTGGTAAAGGAAAATATCATCTTCGTTAAGAAGAAGATCTAAATGCTAGGTACGCCAGTTTGGTTAGAAAAGTTGAATCCATGGAATTAGGGAAAGTGAAAGAAATCAAATTTGTGCAAAATGAAGAAATTTGTGGCATTTGTGACGAATTAGGACACTCGACAAATGAAAGTCCAAATATTCCTGTTTTTAAAGAAGTTGTGCCTGAGCAAGTAAATGCAATGAACAATTTTAAAAAGCCATTCACCTCTTCTTTTTCAAATTCTTACAATCCGGGATGGAGAAATCACCCGAACTTCAGTTAAGGGAATAATAATCAAGCACAATTTATGCAACCACCACCTCCTCAGGAATAACAAGATTCTCAAAATTCTCAAGGATATACACCTTATGTCCCACCATATAGGAAAAACCTTGAAGGAACATTGAATGCATTCATAGAAAAGCAAGAGACCATCAATATAAAAAACACTTAAACCATGATTGACATAAAAGACACTTTTTCTAAACTTACTTTTGCGCTCACCATTCATGAGAAAAGAAAATTTTCTTCTCAACCTCAACCGAATCCTAAGGGTCAATATAGTCTAAATGAGGGTAGTTCAGAAAACTAACAAATAAATTAACTCAATTCAGTGATAACTCTTAAGGGTGGTAAAGTTGTTGAAAAAGAAATTCCTGAACCTTGTGAGAAAGATGATAAATCAATCCCCTAAGATAAGGAAGAGGTTGATAAGCCATCTGGCCAAAATGAGACTAAACTCTCATCTCCTCCACTCTCATTTCCTCAAGTATTAAGTAATTCAAGAAAATTGAACCTCCATACTGAAATTTTTGAAATTTTTAAACAAGTGAAAGTCAATATTCCGTTGTTATATGCTATCAAACAAGTTCCTTCTTATGCAAAATTTTTGAAGGATTTATGCACTGTTAAAAAGAAATTAAATGTGAAAAAGAATGCGTTTTTGATTGAACAGGTAAGTTCTATTATTTAGAGCAATAATGTTTTGAAACATAAAGACCTTGTTGTCCTACGGTTTCATGCATTATTGGAGAACATAAAATTGATCAAGATTTACTTGATCTTGGTACTAGTGTTAATTTGCTTCCATATTCAGTTTATCTACAACTCAATCTGGGTGAGTTAAAACTAACTTCTGTAACTCTTCTACTTGCTGATAAATCAATTAAATTTCCAAAAGGAATAGTGGAAGATATGTTGGTACAAGTTGATAAATTCATTTATCCTGTAGATTTTATTATCTTGGAAACTGAACCTATGAATAATAGTTCCAAGTCAATTCCTGTTATTTTAGGTCGCCCATTTTTAGCATCATCTAATGCTCTGATAAATTGCAGAAATGGAGTGATGAAGTTAACATTTGAAAACATGACACTAGAGCTTAATGTTTTCAACATATGCAAGCAATCACATGAAGTCTATAATGAAAATGAGAAAACTGATGGGATTGAAGTCATTGTAGATGATCATCTTCTAAAAAGGAGTTCTTCTGACTCATTAGAAGTTTGTTTAATTAATTCATTTGATTCAAGTATGCAAGAAGATGATGATATTTCTGAAATATGTTCTTTGCTTAATTGTACACAGGTAATAGAATACAAGGGATGGAAGCCGAGTTTTGAAAAGCTAAAACCCATGAATGATAATACTCATGAAGAAGTTCTCACACTGGAACTAAAGTCATTACCTGCTAGGTTGAAGTACACATTTTTTAGAGAAGAACAAAGTTTTCCAGTAGTAATTTCATCAACCCTTACTAGAGAACAAGAAAGTATGTTGATAGAAGTACTTAAAAGGCATAAAAGTGTAATTGGATAGACATTAAAGGACATAAAAGACATTAATCCATTAATTTGTACACATAGAATACATTTAGAGGATAATGCTGAAACATCACAATAACCTCAAAGAAGATTAAATTCATACATGAAAGAGGTAGTTAGAGCTGAAGTTCTTAAATTACTCGTTGTTGGAATTATCTACCTTATCTCCTATAGCCAGTGGGTAAGCCCTACTCAAGTTGTGCCTAAGAAATCTAGAATAACAGTGGTTGAAAATAAAAAAGGTGAATTAATACCTACGCGAGTTTCATCCAGTTGGCATATGTGTATTGATTTTAGAAAATTAAATGCAGTCACTAGGAAAGATCATTTCCCTTTGCCATTTCTTGATCAAATTCTAGAAAGAGTAGCAGAACATCCCTACTATTGTTTTCTTGATGGTTATTCAGGGTATAATCAAATACTAATTGCATTAGAAGATCAAGAAAAATTTACTTTTACGTGCCCCTTTGGCACTTTTGCATATAAAAGAATGTCTTTCGGCCTTTGTAATGCTCCGGTAACTTTTCAAAGATATATACTAAGTATTTTTAGTGACATGATTAAGCATTACTTAGAGGTTTTCATGGATGATCTGATAGTTTTTGAAAATTCTTTTGAAAATTGTCTTGATAATTTAGATAAAGTTCTTAAAAGATGTGAAAAAAATAAATTGTTTTAAATTGGGAAAATGTCATTACATGGTTACCTCAGGAATTGTGTTAGGTCATGTGATATCTTCTAAAGGAATTGAAGTTAATAAGACTAAAGTTAAATTAATTGCTCATTTGCCTTCCCCAAAAACAGTTAGAGAAATTCGTTCCTTTTTAGGACATGCAGGATTTTCTCAAAGATTCATTAAGAACTTTAGCACTATATCTAGGCCATTATGCAATTTTTTGATAAAAGATGCACCATTTGATTGGACGCAAGAATGTCAATAATCTTTTAAAAAATTAATTGGTCTTCTGACATCTGCTCCTATCATACAATCCCCTAATTGGTCTTTACCTTTTAAGTTGATGTGTGATGCTAGTGATTTTGTTATTGGCGTTATTTTAGGTCAATGAAAGGAATGTAAGCCTCATGTGATTTGTTACGCAAGTAGAACTTTAAATAGTGCACAAATGAATTACACCATTACTGAAAAAGAACTACTTGTTGTAATTTTTACATTGGACAAATTTCGAGCTTATTCAATTGGTTCTTCTATTGTTGTTTTCATTGATCTTGCTGCTGTTAGATATTTAATGTCTAAGCAAGATGCCAAACCTAGGTTGATATGGTGGATCTTGTTGCTTCAAGAATTCAACATCACAATAAAAGACAAGAAAGGAGTCGAAAATGTTATTGCAGATCATTTGTCCAGACTTACAACAGGCTCACCTTTTGATAACACACCTATAAATGATTCTTTTCTTGATGAATTTTTATTTTCTGTCAATTTCATGCCTTGGTTTGCTAACATAGTCAATTTTCTTGTAACGGGAAAGATGCCGCCTCAGTGGTCACTCCAAGACAGAATTTTTTTTTTTACCAAGGTGAATTTTTTTTATTGGAATGACCTATATTTATTCAAATATTGTCCTGATCAAATGTTTCGGAGATGTATACCTGACAATGAGGTAGGTAGTGTCATTAAATTTTGTCACTTAGAAGCATGTGGAGGTCATTTTTTTTCAAAGATAACAGCTGCGAAAATCTTGCAGTGTGGATTTTATTAGCCCACTTTATATTAGGACAACTATACCTTTTGTAAAAGTTATGAAAATTATCAGAAATTAGGTTCCATTTCTAAAAGAAATATGATGCCTCTGAACCCTATCCTTGTTATTGAAATTTTTTATTGTTGGCGAATTGATTTCATGGGTTCATTTCCATCCTTATTTGGATTTGTGTATATTTTGGTTGCAGTTGATTATGTCTCAAAATGGATTGAGGCAATTCCATGCCGACACAATGATCATAAAACTGTTCTTAAATTTTTAAAAGAAAATGTCTTGAGTCGATTTGGAATCCCTCGAGCTATCATCAGTGATGGGGGAACATATTTTTGCAATAAACCATTTGAATCTTTAATGAAGAAATATGATATTACCTACAAAGTTGCCACCCCTTATCATCCTCAGACAAGTGGACAAGTATAATTATAAAATAGGGAGATTAAACAAATTTTGAAAAAAATGGTTAACCCAAATCGTAAAGATTGGTCTTTAAGACTAAACGATGCACTTTGGGCTTATCGTACTGCTTTCAAAACATCTTTAGGCATGTCACCCTATCAGTTAGTCATGAAAAACCTTGTCACTTGCTTGTAGAATTGGAGCATAAAGCATTTTGGGTCATTAAAGCTTTCAATTTAAATCTTGATGATGCTTGCAGGTTATGCAAATTGCAAATAAATGAACTTGAGGAATTGAGAAATGATGCATATGAAAATTAAAAAATTTATAAAGATAGAACAAAAGCTTTTCATGACAAATCAATTTTGAGAAAATCTTTTGAAATTGGTCAAAAAGTTATGCTTTATAATTCTTGTCTTCACCTATTCCCTAGAAAATTGAGATCTAGGTGGACTGTCCCTTTTATTGTCAAACATGTGTATCCTTATAGGGCCATAGACATTGAGAATCCTAGGAATGATAATGCGTTTAAGGTCAATGGACAAAGACTTAAACCATTTCTGGAAAATTAAGCTGCTGAGGTAGAATTCATCTCCCCTTCTAATCCTTTGTATGGAAAAAATTTACTTTAATTTTGTGGCTTTATTTTGTTTTGTAGTTCTTTGTGTTCCCGGTTAAATGGTGGATAATGGTACTTCATGACTTTCAAGTTGATTTGTTTTTCAATTTCCCAAAATAATTGATTCCTTCTCCTTTAAAATGGATGTCATTCTTTTAAACCTGAGAAAACATTTTCCTTCTCTTCCTCAAAATGCTCTTACAAAAATTTACGAAGTTAAATCTGAAAGATTGAGATTGTTAATGCACAAGGGTATGCCGAAAGATGTACGCTGGATAATCGAAGCAAAGGTCCGACTAGCAGGTGAGTCTTTAATTTCATTTGACTCATACATGTCAAGTCTTGGTAGAAATTCATATTCTAAAAAGAGAAAAACAAAAAGGTTACAAGTTTGTCACAAATGTGCATGATGAAATTGTAACAAGCAATGTTGTTCTTTGGGGATGGTTTCCACGAACAGAGAAGATAAAATTTTCTTCATTAAGAATGGACTGAGTAAAGAGTCATTAGATAATATTTTATTGACTCTTGATATATATTCTTGTGGATATATGTATCATGAACTTTTTTTCTTGTGGAATATCTTGAAGGAGGAACAAAATCATTACAGTCTTAGGAATCTGACTCTAAAAGACCCAGTTTGCCAATTTATAAGAAAATTGGATGGGAAGCTTATCCTCGACTCATAGAAGGCATTTAAGTCATTTCTAGACGTGAAACCAGAGGCAGATGTGAGCCACATCCACAATAACATGTACATATTTTCTTCTTCTTCGTCTTCTTCTTCTTCGTCTTCTTCTTCTTCTTCTTCTTCTTCTTCTTCTTCTTCTTCTTCTTCTTCTTCTTCTTCTTAAAAAGAAATAAAAAAAGGAAAAAAGAAAAGAAAAGAAAAGATAAAGTATGTACATATCTTGGGTTTGGCCTTGGTAACACAAAACATGAATGGGGAAATGCATGCATCCTAATCCACCCATCTTAATTGAAAAACAAAGTAGGTAGATTGTATCTCACATGTGAGGCAGCTTGTCGCATTATGGCCACTTGTCCCTTTTGGGAGCCTTATGTTGCGTTAGTCTTGAATGGGTCTAATAGTGGTCAATGATGCTTTGACACAAAGCCAAAAGAGCATACTACCTCCATCTCAATCTCAAGTGAGTATACACTCACTTTTCATCAAGTTACTAACAACTTGATAAAAAAAAAGAGAAAAAAAAGAGGGCGAAACTACGGTTGTACTTAGTCTTTAATTAGATTAGGAGTCCCAGGCGGATGCCCGTCCTGTCATAGACTCAGGAGGAGACCTTCACATGCCAATATGTAAATAAGGGTCGTGTGCCATGCTCTGTAGAGAGCCATGTGCTACATTCCCAATTCTTGGAACTAAGGCTCTGTAGCGCTAATGGACAGATAAAAGCGTCCCGTCTTTACAGTGAACAAAAACTATTAACTGAGCTGTATACTTACTTTAATTAGTAGGCCTCTATGGCGAGTTCTGACTGGCTGTGGTCAAGTACCATCTTCTTAGAATACAGGCCTTTAATTAGGTTTGCTGGAAAATAGAGGGCTGTTATTCTGTAAGCAGGATGGAAAGGACTCAAAGGTTCTTGTTTTTGGTTCGGCAATCCTTGTGGAGTTCTTATGTTGCACCGGTGACATGCAACTCAAAGATATACCACTACTATACTCATGACGCGTAATATAAAGATACACCATGAAAACTGTACATAAAGGTATGTCTTCATTTGTAATTATATTTCTTTTATCTTTGTATGATTTTGTTGTATCTTGGTTTTGGACAAACGATCCTTTGAGCAGGGTCCTTTAGGAGTTTGTAGACTTCTTTACCATGATGGTTTTATTAAAGCAAAAAAAAAAATAAAAAAACAAAAAATAAAAAAACAAAAAAATAATAAAAATAATAAAATAAAAAATAAAATGAAAGTTTCTTAATTTCAAACTTTACTGACAATAGACAACCTACGCTTATAGGTGTTATAATTACTTTTTCCATTCTTTTCCCTATTTAAACACTTCATTCTCTTCACTTTCCTCTAATTCATAATCATTCAGAGGGAATGTGAAATTATGGGACCTTCTGTTCGTAACCTTAAAAATATGTGTGTTTTGTGGGTCTATGTATGGGAAGGGTTTTGAGTTTGTAAACACAGCAAGTGCTCTTGGTCAAACACTTGCTGCGAGGAATATTCATATTGTATATGGGGGAGGTTGCCGTGGGTTAATAGGGGCTGTATCACTTGCTGCTTATATAAGAGGTAGTCAGGTTTTAGGTGTCATTCCTGGACTTTTAACTCAAAAGAACATCACTGAAAAGACAATTAGGGAGGAACTTAAGGTATCATCTATGCATGCATGAATGATGACAATGATTGACAACTCTAATGCATTCATTGCCTTACCAGGTGGTTTTAGTACTTTAGAAGAAATTTTTCAAATTGTCTCTTGGGCCTAATTGAACATCCACCATAAACTCATAGATTTGTTGAATATAAATAATTTCTTTGATCTTTTATTATTTTTTCTTGACAAAGCTGTGGAACAGAAATTTATCACACCTTCAGCAAGACAACTTCTTATCTCTACTTCCACTGTTGATGAGTTGATTGATAAATTAGAAGCTTTTGTTTATGAACCTGATCCAATAATAGCTTAGATAGATTAGTCAGCAGGAAGCAGTGAGGGAAGCAGCATGCAAAGAAAGCTAGATCTAACACTTCATCTATAACTTTCCTTTACCTTTGATTTTATTTATCATACTTTGTTTCTATTTAAATTTGTGTCTAATTTCTTCAACAAGTACTATCTTCTATCATGTGTTCATCTATATTTTAACATTGCGGACAATGTTGTGATTTGGTTGGGGGGAAGGATAGTTATCAAAAAAAAAAAAATTTTGGGAAGGGTGATATGATTGTCGGCAACTTACTAAACCATTTAAGGACGGTAGTGTAAGGAGTAAATTTTGCTCTTGAGACACATCTTAATTGAGGAAGTATGTTTATTGATATGATTGTTAGAAATCTATTCGTAGTAAAACCAATTAAGGATGACAAAGTAAAGAGTAAATTTTGCCTTGGTGGTAATTTTACTCTTGAGACACATCTTAGTTAAGGAAATAATTATTTTGTGTAGGAGTAGCAAAATGATTCTTGGATCTTAGCATAAATTACTTCTTTTTTAAAAATCACATGCTTGGATATGAATGTTGAATTGATGAATTGAGAATGATAGAAATATTCCTTGTGAGATTTTGAGCCTATTGATGAATAGATTGAATATTTGTACCATTCTATTCTTTCTTGTGTGATTTTCACTCATGGAATTGTTACTCTAGAACTTGCTTTGATTCTTTTTTAGGCTACATTTTCACATGCATATGTAAACATGATTGAAGCATTTTTCTTGAAATAGCTACTTTAAATAAATAGCCAACCTTATATATTTTCCTTGCTTAACCCCTTTGAGCTTATTTGACCATTCCTTGTTTCTAACTCATTATGTGCCTTAAATAAAAAACTATGTTCTTATTCGACCTTAGGGAATAAGAGAACATTAGCTTTGTTATTGGATGAGTTTTTGAACAATTGTGGGGGTGTGTGTGCAAAATGGTTGGTGAAAAAAAAAGGAAAGAATTACTAATTAAAAAAAATATGTGTATATTTATATAAAAAAAAACAAATGTGTAAAGAAGGGCCAAGAGGCAAAAAGGGAAGGAAAAATAATATGTAAAGGGAATTGGTTTTAAGTGGAGTTGGGATGAACTTTCACGCTTGTTAATTGAACTCAGCTCTCACGCTCTTTTATTCTCTTTAGTTTTTAACTTGTCAAATCCATATTACCACCTTCCTTTACCTTGACCCCATCATAAACTTGAATAAAGTCCTTATGATTTGTGTGTGCATGTGTTTTGAGTAGAGGAGAAGTAAAAGATAAGCAAGCCTATGGTAGTATAATTTTTTATGAGTTGAATTGAGTGAAATACCTACCTTTTTAACGCTTGAAAGATTGAGAGTGAATCTAGTGAGGATCTTTCATTCTTGATTCATTCTTTTCAACTGAAGTTTCCTTGCTTGATGGTTTGAGATGTGAAGAAATTTTACCTCATTAATGCTTTGATCCCTTGAATTTCTAGTTGCTCTTCTTGATTCATCAAGTCTTTTAGAGTTTTTAGCTTTTGAGTCTGTGTCATTTTTTCTTTGTTCCTTAGTTTTTGTCTTATATGTTTTGCCCGGGAGTGCAAAAGTTAAGTGTCGGAGAATTTGATAGTAATATATTTTATACATTTTACAAGCCTCTCACTAAGCTTCTTAAGGTTCAATTAGGCTTAATTAAGTTGGTTTTGTCATATTTTGTGAAATTGAGCTTAATTGGATCATTGAAGAAATTATTACTTAAAATGTCATTAATTTGGATGAGTACATTTTTCAGTAAACTAATTATAATTTGAGTTACAAATATCTAATGGATGTAATTCTAATCTTGTTGGAAAGCTAAGACAATTTTCTACAACTTTCATGAAGACCTTAAGATCTGAATGTATGTTTGGATAACTCAAATTAGAGTTGAAGCAAAATCTAGAGTTCTGAACCTGACAGTTTGACCTATGTACACTTATTGGGCTATCTCCCGGGTTATAGGAGGCCGTTTGGAGTGAAACTAGTGTCATTTAAAAGTCAAGACTCATATCTACAACTTTCATAAAGAACACAAAAGCCAGATCAGACATCTTGAAGGTGATATTGAGCTTGGAATTCAGAATAGAGGAGAAGTAGTTGGGCCTGACCTATGTATAGTAATTGAGCCATATCTCGGTCTGTAAGTGGTATTTTTGTCTGAAACTGGTGGCTATGGAAAGCTAAGACAATTTCCTACAACTCTTATGAAGATCACTTGATGAGGAAATAACGTATGCCATAAACTTAGAACTGAAACATTTTAGAGACAATAATCTCTATAATTTCCACTCTCTTATCTTTATCAAACAACTTCTTTGGCATTTACTTATCATCATCAAACCACTCCATTGTCATTTTGTACTCCTTGAGCTCTATAAAAGGGATCATTGGCTGATCAATTGATAATCTTATCTTAGATTATGTTATTGTGTTATTTGTTTCTCTTGTTGTAGTTTTCTTTATTCTAAGTTGAAGTTATGTTCATCTTTTTCTTCTTATCTCTTTCTTTCTTTTTGTTTATGAATAACTAATTTTCATTTTGCTTAGGTGACAGGGTGAAACTTTTAGTAATTAATTAAGGTTTGATTAATTTCTTTCTTGTGCTTGAATGATATATTATCAAGTAGTCATTATATATGTTGTATTTTGTTTCCAATCAATTTAGAAACCTTCCTTGTAAAGTGAAGATCTTGATTCATTGTAGACAAAAGGTTGGCACAATGAATTCTTGAACCCATTTATAAGTGATGGTGTTAGTGAATAATTAAAGGAATCATAATATAATTACATATACAATCTTAAATGAACTTTGAATATTGTATTTTTCGATCGGAACCTCCATTATGTGTGGATTTCAATTGAGTTATAAAAAGAAATAATATTGTCTTTAATTTATTACCATCAGTGGATTTCTTAGCCCAAGTAAATCCTTTTTCATTTGTGAACTACCTTTATCACCTTTATTGTTGTGATAAATCTTTTTCTTTACCTCAAAGAATTTTTCTTTATCAATTCCTTATGGATCGACCGCGGACTCCCGAGAATTTACTACTTGAAACAACCTGCACTTGAGTTTGCAACTTTTAATTCCCATCACCAATCCTTGGCTGTAGCATCCAAAGAGAACGGAAAAACCTTCAGCTTAATGTGATCTTCAAGAATTCCTTAAGCTCTCATGGTAGAGTAGACTATATGGAACTCCTTAAGATGTTTGCTCGGATCTTCACCTACAAGTCCATGGAACTTAGGCGGCAAATGTATTGGACCAGATTTAAGCTCAAAAGGTGCATCAATATTAGGATACTGAATGCATAAAGGTTGCTGAGCAACATCAGGTGTAGCTAACTCTTTCAATGTTCTATCATTAGGATTAGCCATGGTATCAATACTATATTCAGAACCAAGATCCGATAAAGGATCAATAAGTTTGAATTCAGAATCACCTAAGTTCCCTAAGTCACTATCTATTTGATTTTCCACTTGACTACTATGGTTAGAAAATCTTCAATGTTGTTTGGCAAGCCTATGGAAGATCCTATCTATCTCAAGGTCATAAGCATATAAGTCACCAGGGCAGGACCTAGCCAAGCAAACACATATAGGACAAGATAGCAATAAAACAACTCAACAACACCGATAGTAGTTATAAACACTAAAAATAAAAAAAAATAGAAATTGAAAAAACGTACCACATGATTTATTTATTTATTTTATTTTTATTTTTATTTTTATTTTTATTTTTTGCTCAAGAGGGTGGAAAACCTTTGAACACAAGTTCAAATTCGAAAGTCAGATCACCAACCTTGACCTTATCACCTACAAAAACAACTATGCAGAACACAACAAAACACAAATCAAAAGAACAAGGTTAGTAAGCATTTAAGGACTCCTAATATGATCAGAAAACATAATTTGTGGTCCCCGGCAACAACTCCAAATTTTGGCATGAGCATCACACTCAGGCTAAAATACAAATAGGTTCCTTGATTAAATGTAGTATAAAGCACAACCTAGGTCATTCTTCCAAGGACACACATAGATATTTCTAATCTAATTAAGAGGTAGCAGGCATGCGGTTTTTGTATTCAGCAATTCAATTCGAAATTAAAATCAAATACAGTAAAAGAATTCAGATTCAGCAAACATCAATCTAAGGCATTCAAGTTCATGTGGTAGAATTTATCATAGTTCTCAAAGTGACATGTTCTGCATACAATTTATGTTAAATTTGAAATTTAACTAGGTAATCACCTAGAATCCAATCAACACAAATAGAATTATAATCACAATCCATAAATTAATATTGGTTTTAAATTGATTCACTTAACCTAGATTACCAATTAGTAAAACTAGCCTCAATTGATTTCAGATTAATCAATCTTACTTTCTGTCACTTCAATTATGAACACAGAATCTAAATCTAATTAGAATTAGATCAAAACATAATTGAAGAGATATAGAAGAAGAAAATGCATACAAAATAACCATTAAGCATAGGAACTCAAAATTCAAACTACACTTCTTGGATCCTTTAGATTGACAAGGTCTTTAGCCTTCCATGGCCATCACCATTGGAGAAGCTTTAGGAACAATACAGAAAATGAAGTAACAAAGAGAGGAGGAGAAGAAAGGTTCTAAAAACCAAGACTACAACATAAAAAAAATGAAAATGCATAAGCTCTCCCTATAATACAATCTGATTGCAATTCTTCATAACAATCCACTAAAAATCTCCATTATGAAAGTGGTTACACCATTATTATCCATTATTAAAGTATGTCTAAAGTATGTCTCTCACTTTTCATTAATTATGCCAATGATTCTTCCACCTACTCTTTAATTATTCTAATAATTTCCACTCTTCCACCTAATTACAATATGGAATTTTTCCATTCATAATTGTCATTTCTGTCACAATTTTGAATCCACCTCAAGCCCATTAGATAGATATTGAAATAAGATTTCTAAGGAGTGCTCATATGTTTAATTTGGGCTTGAAATGAGTGATATATACCCAAAATAGTGAAGGTATGTCCAGAATACGTGACAACACTACTGGTCCAAATTCAAGGCTGTATTTGACCACTTAAATGTCCAAATTTGCCAATTTGACATTTCACAAAACTTGTAGATCATTTTCTCATGTTTCCTATCATATAAAGAACATCAAAATTAGAGATTTACAACTCAAGTTATGACCAAAATACTGAATCAATGTCAATATGCATAAAAATCTGAAAATTTTGCTTTGAAACCCAATTCAACCCAATGATTAAAATAGGTGTTAAGATCACTTAATTACAACCTGGATATCATTAATAAGGTAATTATGTGGATAATTAATATGTTAAAAACTGTAATTATCAATAGCCAATTAAATCTCCAATGTAATATCCATCACTTCATAAGATTGCACCCTAAATCTAGGCTTCTAGGCAACTGTTCCATTCGTTCTCTTAGTGGATAGCTTGGCTAGTAGATGAACTCGCCAGAAGGCCTCCGAGTAGGTCAGACTCATCTGGATAGGGGTACCTACAAGCATTCTAATGCTCAAATTACTAAGTGTGTAAATGAATAAAGTAGGAAAGATAAAGAAATAGAGAGAGCAAAGAGAGAAATAAAAGAACCATTTTTCCGGTAAGGACAATGTCTACTTATAGTAGGGGGTGGGGGTGCATACTGTGCACCCTATGGTATAAGGCCTATGATTGGAGGAAAAACTCTCCTTAAGGGTGATAACACATGTCTAGGCCGTTATTAGATATTTTGAGTGACGTTGATAGCTAGTAGTGCGCTGGTTCATGGTCGGGTCGAAGAGATAAGTTAGATGATAGGTAATGGGTTGGATTCTAACAAGTGGATAATAATATCAAATGGTTTTTGGTGGGTCATATTTGTTGGGCATCGAGTTGGATTGTGCTTAGAGAAATGGGTCACAACGGTTCTATTAGTATTATTAGATGGTGGTTTTGGACTTGGGCTTAGCCCATTTATTCTAGTAAGGTTCACAAGACCCCAAGCTCGGAGCGAGCCAATGAGACAGGTGAGGGATTGAGCTTCCAAGCTATAAGGTCGGTTGTTCTTTCATCTATGGCAAGGGTTCATTTGATGTTTCCTTTTGCCTAGATGGTATTTATTTGAGGCTTTGGAGATTAATCAATCATTCCATATTTAGACGTGTTGTTGGGGATTCGCTTATCGTTTCATATGGAGGTTTTAAATTCTTAAACCTTTTTGAATCTCATGCTCATGATGGTGTTCTGTATACAACTATCTCATCAATCATATCCCATTAATGCTTGAGAAATCTCTCATTGTTGGATCGAGGAGAAGCTTATCCTTACCTTTGGATCCATCAGGTGGTTATGACCATTGGATCTCCACCTTTTCATTCTTATTGTTAGTTGAAATATGTGTGCTTTATACCATTGGATCTTGAGTTTCTTCACCATTGGATCGCATATGGTTAAGCAATCATTTTTCCCCGCTCTTTATAAACCCCTCTCTTCTTCCTTTTCTCACATTTTCACTTTAGTTTTCTTTACAAGTTTCGCTTGAGTCTTTTCTTCCTTTCCTCCTCATTTCTCATGCAAGCATTTCTTTTCCATGTTTCTTGTGTTGTATCCCTCTTCATCTTCTTAATTCAGATTACCAAATATCTTCCCCTCTTTTTAGTTTCTCTTCCTTTGTTGCTCGTTTCCTGTTTTCAGTGGCATTTTGGGTATTTGTTTAGGCTTTCTTTTCTCCTTTTTCTCTTTGTATTCATTTATGGTATAAGGATCAATGAGATGAAGGACAATTGCGAAAGTAGTGATGATAGTTTGGTGATTATTGAAGAGAATTGCCCTTGAATCTCTGATCAGCGTCAAGGTCACGGATTTGATTTCTGCCTTATGGAGGCCAAGAGTAGCGAGGAGGTTGACCATACAGATTTTGATAAGATAGGAATAAGTTCAGAGGCTTCTCAGCAGGGCGTTTATAAGTTAGAACTAGTAGATAGCGAGGACAACAATTCACGATATTAGCAGTCGCTATGACTTAAGTACCCTTTCACCACCTTCATATTTTGACTAATCGTCTGACGTTATAGGTTCTTTTGATTCGAGAATGTTTAAGGAGACCCATGATTCTAAGGAGGTGAGATTAGGTGAGTCTGATGCAAGTGAAGTTATTCCTTGGGAATTCTCTGAAGATGCGCATGATATCAGCTCAGAGTTCGAGTTAGTTGATGATAATGGCCTTGTGGAGTTGCATTTGGATAAGTTGGGACAGTCAGGAAGGCGACTATGTCTTGAAGCCATGTGATGTTGATGATAGAATTTGCTCTAACCTTAATCTTGAGGGTGATGAAGTGATGTTTTACATGTACGAGACCTATTTTAGCCGATTGAGGTTACGTCAGCCCTTTATGAATTTTGAGGTCAACATTTTATCGATTATGAACATTGCACTTTCTCAGCTACATGCCAACAATTGGGCCTTTATTTGATGCTTTGAACTGATTGCTGGAGCTTTGATTTCATTACCACATATGCCAAATTTTTCTATTTTTTTCTGATCATTTTCCAATAGAAAAGAGTAGAAGACTTGTTTGATTTTTTTTTTCAGTGGCACTCGGGCTTGGAGAATACTTGGCTTGTTTGAATCATCCGACAAGTCCTTTAAGATTAAATACTTTAAGGTTGTACCTTGTCAGGAAGTCGATGAGTCATTTTTGGACAAAGAGGGTAAAGATAAGCTCCATTTCCTTTAGTCGCTTAGTGCTAGTGATTTGCCCATGATAATTAAAGAAGAGTTTACTGATGAGACGAAAATAGAATTTTTGAAGTAGCAACGAGCAAAGTCTTTTAAATGCTCAAGGATTCTTCGGGCAGAATCTGATCTTACCATACTTAGTCATTATTTTCGGAAGTGTATTTGCTCAGTCGGTGAGGGATCTTGTGTGACTTTTGTTTTTTTCTTAACTAATGCTTTGCCTTTTCTCTATTGCTTTTCTTATAAGGACTAGAGAGATGGCTGGAAGAAGGATTTCTACTGAAGACATCATCCTTCAAAAGACTGAAAAGGGGGAAAAGGAAGGTTGGTGAAGGCTTGGAGCCCCTATTTGCTGCTAAGAAAGCTCAGGTCACTTTTGGCTCTGCTACTCATGTCACCCTCTCTGAACCATCCTTGCTTCTAGCTCTCGATTTCCTAATGAGATTATGGAAATTACCGATGATCCTATTCTTTTTTCAAGTATAGAGTCCTTTTCGGGACAATCAGAGTGGCTGGTCAATGTTGATGAGTTCTTATCATTTTTCAAGGAATTCTTTAGAGGTAACCCGAAGTGTCCCTAATCACTTTGGGATAACATGTTATGTGTCGATAAATGCATTAATGAATAGGACATCTTGAAATTGAATGAGGTTGGGATGGTCAGGTGGTCACATTGGATAGCCACCCATAGCCTTCGAATGGCAAGCATGGCTCAGTCATTGATGTTCCAAGCTAATGCATCAATCGAGATAATGAAATGACTGAAGAAGGAGTAGGAGCAACTTTGAGGTAAGCAGGCCGAGAAGGAAGAAAGCTTCTGTCGTGTTGAGGCATTGGAGAAGGAGGTGTCTTCTCTTAGAGAAAAAATTACAAGTTGAAAATTGCCTTTGACTTGTGGAATACTAGCCTAAACGTTGCCAAAAAGAGAACCGACTCATTGGACAAAGATCTTCGGGCTATTAAAGGCCTGACTGAGGAGGCTGAGGGGAAGTTGCATTAGGCTCAGTAGAAATTAGAGACTGTTGAGAAAGAAAAGTATGAACTGAAAGCCTTAGTTGATCAATTGGAGAAGGCCTTTATACAGGGGTATCAAGAGGGCTTTCACTGCGCCTTAGATTAAGTTCAACTTCTCCATTCACGTGTTAAAGTCATTAGCATGAGAATGTGAAAGGTTGTGAAGGATGGGAAACTGGATGGTTCTGAGGATGTTGATGTGCCTGATGATGATGCGACTGTGGAGGTCGATCTTAAGCAAGGTCAAGAGAATATCGAGCTGACCGAGGTTGAGTCGACCGAGAGTGTTGCTATTGAAGATCAGGGGAATGTCCCTAATTAATTTGTAATTTCCTCTATGTTTTTCATGGCCTAGGTATGTCTCGTACTTTATTGGTTGTTTAGGTTTGCTCTTCTTTTTGGAACACTAGCTTTATGCCATTTTGGAATATCAATTATTGATTTCCCTGCATTCTCTTTGTGTTATATTAATTGAAGTTGAGTGTGTTGATAGCCATAACTGTGTGGATCATGCAAGTGGGAATAATAATTCATGAATTTGTATGGCAAATAATTACATTCTTTTGTTTGGTACAATTCTAAGTACCTGAGTGACCATAAAATGAACAATAATATGCTACCAAGTTACTATTAAGTCTTTCTCTACCCAATTCACTTAAGTGATCTTATTCATTAATACTATAATAATAATTAAGGAATGTTTACTATCATAAACTATCCAATGGAGCATAACCATCAAGATGATTTAAGTTTATTATTCCGAGTTTGATTTTCGGGGGCATAACCTAATGGATCTGAGTGACGACTTGGGCCTAACATGGGTACAAGATTTTTTGGAGCGCTCAGCAGTTTATAGGGTTTCACAGGCCTGACCTGATGGATATGAGTGATGACCTGGGCCGAAGAACATAGGTACATGATTTTTCAAAGCGCTCAATGGGTTCAAGGGTTTCACAAGCCTGACTTGATGGATCTAAGTGACGACTGAGTTCGTAGAACATGGGCACAAGATTTTTCAGAGCACTCGACAGGTGCAAGGGTTTCACCAACCTAAGCCAAATGATTCTAGTGACAAATTGGGCCGAATAACATGGGCAAAATTTTTTTTAAAGCACTCGACAGGTGCAAGGGTTTCACAGACTTGATTCGATTGATCTGAGTGACAATGCTTTTAAGATAACTTGGTCTTGCTCAAATTTTCAATAGTCAAAGGATTTGTAACCTGTGTTATAACTTGTGCATTAAGACTTAATAACTTAAGTAATGAATGATTTTAATGTAAAGTATTGCATTTTATTCTATTGTACAACTTTCGGTATCTTGAGTACGACTGACCTTTATTATGAAATCATGTTTAACTCCCAACATGCCATATATATGTTAATCTGTCTTTGTAAAGGTAACATAATCTGTTACATATTCAACTTACTAAAGAGAAAATGGTATGCAAGTGTAGATCATAAACTACATATTTTTATATGTTTTGAGGGATGTGCCTCATTAAAACCTCTAACAAGAAAAACTTGGTGGGAAAAAATCCTATTGGTAAGAAAATGAGTACATCATCCCTTCTTTTACATGTAGACAATTTGTACAAACTAGTATTTAAAGGAAATAAAACATGAAACTTAAAAGGATGAAAGTAACATAAGTTGGGACAAATGGACTTCCAGACTTAGCTATTGTCAATTATAATTTTTCCTTAAGTTGGCAGCATTCTAGCTTCTGAGGATGGGCTTGGTCAGGTTGTACAATCCTTTCCTAAGATTAGAAACTATTCTATAGGGGCCTTGCCAATTTACTGCTAGCTTGCCTTCTCCTAGAGGTTTCCCATGAATCCCAGTCTTCCTTAAGACCAAATCTTTGACCTAAAATTTCCTTGGTATGACCTTGAGATTGTACTTTCTTGTAACCTTCCTCTTTGCTACTTTTCTTTTATGTGAGTTTTCTCTCAGTCTTCATCCAAAAGTTCTAGCTTAAGTCTCTGATCTTCCCTATTCCTTTATTCTTAGAAAATTGATCTTCTTATGCTTGGTTCTCATACTTCGACTAGTATCATTGCATTAGCCTTATATTAAGTCGGAAGCAAGACTCCTGGATAGATGATTGTGCTATTGTATGGTATCCCTATAGCACCTTTGGAAGTTTCTCAACCTAGTTTCCCTTAACTCATTCCAGACACATGGAATGGTAAAAGTCCCTAGATCTTTGCATTTCTGAGGCATAGGTTGAATGAGGGCTGAAACATTTTGGTTCATATTAATTCTCTTATCACCCTTCAGCCGCCTCCTCTGGGTGCATACTTCCTTAAGAAACTTGGCATATTTTGGGATTTGCTTAATTGTATCCAGCAAAAGAATATTGACTTCCACTTTCCTGAAAGTCTCAAGAACATCTCTATCATTGTCACCCTCAGCTTTCTTGCTCTTAACCAACCAACTAGGGAATGGAGCCTTAGTGACATGTCTAGGATGTAGTTCAAGAATGCTTCTCTTGGGGGCCTTGGAGTGTTACCCCTCTTCATTTACCTCTTTAGTCTCTTGCTCTTTCTCTTTAGTGGCTTGTGGAAGATATGGAAATTCATCTAACTTCTTCCCACTTCGCAATGTGATGGCACTCACATTTTCCCTCAGATTCACCTCTAGTTGTGAGGGAAATCTCCCAGAAAGTTAGCTCTGAACGTTATTGATTTCTGTGGCCAGTTGCCCCACTTGGTTCTGCAAGTTATGAATGGTGGCCTTTGTCTCTTGCTGAAACTGAATATTATTAGTGGCCATTTACTTCACCAACTCCTCTAGTGAAGGCTCAGGTTGCCTAGGAACTTGAACTTGTTGATGCCTCAGAGGAAAAGGGGCTTGCCTCTGCTGAAATCCTGGAGGTCCATAGGTTGGAGGTTGATTCTGGGGTTGCTTTCCATAGCTCAAGTTAGGATGATCCTTCCACCTCAGATTATATGTGTTTGAGTAGGGGTTGTAGTTGTAAAAAGGTCCAGAATATCTTCCTACTACTTTTACCTCCTTATTTGTGTC
Organism: Ormosia emarginata; assembly: GCA_029884605.1. Lineage (NCBI taxonomy): Eukaryota > Viridiplantae > Streptophyta > Magnoliopsida > Fabales > Fabaceae > Ormosia > Ormosia emarginata. Next base: position 44,002,827 of record JAQQTP010000077.1, on the reverse strand, counting down.
CTCTTGAAGAGTGGGACACATATCAGTGAGATGTCCTGAAGAGCAATAAATCCCACAAGCATTCACCGTTGTTTTTCCATTGTCCATTAACCGCTGAACCATGGCAGTCAACTGGGTCATTTGTTATTGCAGACTGGCCGTGTCTACCTCTTTGACTGCTCTCACTCCAGTATCATTTCGAGTGAAAAATGGTTGAGTGTTAGCAGCCATCCTGGAGATCAAATTTAAGGCCTCTTGAGGAGTCTTATCAACCAAAGCTCCTCCACTAGTAGCATCAATCATGTTGCGGTCCATAACTAGTAAACCCTCATAGAAGTATTGAATCAAAAGTTGTTCACTAATTTGATGTTGAGGGCAACTAGCACATAGCCTCTTAAACCGCTCCCAGTAATCATGAAGTGATTCCCCATGTCTTTGCTGAATGCCGCAGATTTCTTTTCGGATGGTTGCGGCCTTTGAGGCAGGGAAATATCTGTCTAGGAAGGCTCAAGCCATATCCTGCCATGTTTGGATGGATCCGGGTGGCAAGTAGTATAGCCACTCCTTTGCAGAATCTTTCAAAGAGAATGGGAAAGCCCTTAGCTTGACTTGATCCACTGGAATTCTTGGAGGCTTCATGCTAGAGCACACCACATGGATGTCCTTCAGGTGCTTGTTAGGGTCTTCTCCGTCTAATCCATTGAAAGATGATAAAAGATGGTAAAAGATGGATCAAGCCGGACTTCAACTCAAATGCCTCCTCATTTACTGGAATTTCTATGCATAGAGGCTGTTGATCTACGTTTGGAGCACCCAACATCCTCAGAGTAGATTCTGCCATCATCACTTCTTCAGGTGTCTCCTCAGATATCTCAGAATTTCATAAATCTATGTGGCGGGCAGCTTCAACGTCGGCAGGTGTGAATTGTAGAGGAAACTATAAGCTGACTTGTTCAAAGTAATGCCTTAGATTCCTCAATTGCTCATTTACTTCACCACTGGACATGAACGCCTATAAAACAATCGGAAAGGAGGAAGAAAAGAATTAAAAACTTAAATAAAAACAGAGTGAAAAATAGGAAACAAACTAATAGCACAATTGAACAATTAGTTCCCCAGCAACGACACCAAAATTTGGTGTGGTGTGGATTATGATTAAAATTTGGAATGAAAATCAGTTGTTAAGTTCCACCAAAAATAAAAACCTTGCAACCAGTTGTAGTTAGCAAGGGTCGATCCACAGAGAACTAATTCAATTAACACTATAATTTGAATCCTAATTTAAAGACTCAAAAACAATAAATAATAAAACAGGAATTTTGTTTGTTACAATTAAAAATAGAAATTGAATCCAAAACAAAAACAGTAAATATGATTTGAAAAATCAATTAAAAGACAATGGTTAAGAGATAGAATCCACTACTAGATTTATATGATTATGCTAGCTCGCATATCCTTTATACCAACATGATCAATTATGTTTTTATGTGATTGTGAGATTAATTCTCTCTTTTCCTTAAGTTTTGGTTAATTCAGCAACCGCTCAAATCAATCCCTAATCAATAGTTATTTATAAAGCAACCGCTCTTACACCTACTTATTGATTACATTAAGATTTAGAAAACCAATCACATTAAGATCCAATCTCACACCAGGATTAAATTACTTAGATTATATGCCTCACTAGTCCTACCACCACAACCGCGCATAGCAATCCTAGTTTTACCACTTTCGAAATTGGCAAAGAGTATAAAAATCTTTATACCAAATTAAGAACAGAAACATATGAATAAAAACACAATTGTATTGATATAAAGAAATATGCAAGAATCACATAATCAAAACTAGGGTTTCATCTTCCCTTAACCATATAAGAAAACTAGCCACACATGGCAAATTCAAAACCAAAAGAATAACAGAAGAAAAACATTGTCAAGAATAGAAGTGCAGAAGAAAACTAAAGATCAAACTAGTTTCCTAAGGTTGGGGATAATTGATCTCTGATTGCTCGAACCCGAGACTCCAATCTTCGATCCAATCTCCTTCTCCCTTATTCTTGGTCTTCTCCTCAGCCTCCTGGCAGTTCCCCAGTCCAGACTCTCTTTTTAGGACCCTAGGCAACCCTATTTATATTTTTGGATACCTAACACATCATTAGAATTCGTATCTAATGTTTTGATGCGATGACACGGGCCGTGTCATTTGACACGGCCTACCCCGTGTCAGGTTCTGGTAACACAAATTCAAGTGTTTTGCAAGTCAGAAAAAGACACGGCGTATCCCGTATTCAATGACACGGGCCGTGTTGATGTTCAATGCACAAAACTGGATCCTCTTGTGAAGATAGAGATGTACACGGCCTACCCTGTGTCATATGACACGGGCCGTGTTGTTGGTCAGGTCCATGTTGAAATCCAGATAAGGACACGGCCCACCCCGTGTCATGTGACACGGGCCGTGTCACTTACTTTCTTTAAATTCCTCTCTCTTTCTTTGCTTCTAATGGTGATATTGATCTCCTGAAAAACACAATGCAATTATGAGTGCTTATAAACATACTTAAGCATAGTTTCACAATAAAAATCCGATTGAACTTCATATCCAGAAGCTTAGCTAAAAGTTAACAATTAAACATACATGAAGTCCAATTAGATCAAACATAAGACACTCAAGATATAGAAATAATTGATAGATCAGACATGTTGCTTCCTAGTCCTTTAGTGCTTGCTAACTTGGATAAAAAGTCCACCCTTGCATTATGATCCCTTGGTATATGCTCCATCTTGAAAGCTCTGAATTCCCTATCAATGTCCTTTACTTTTCCCAAGTATTTGGCCAACTATGAATCATATATTTGACATTTGCGTTTGATTTCCTAAGCTATCAATTGTGAGTCACTATTTGCTACTAATTCTGATGCTCTCATTTTTCTGCTAAAGTCATGCCAGCAATTAAAGCTTCATACTTTACTTGGTTATTGTTAGCTCTAAAATCAAACTTCAATGATTGGCCCATTACTATTTCGTCAAGCTCCTCCAAAATGACTTCTGCTTCATTTCCTCTGATATTGGATGCGCCATCTACAAATAAAGTCCATTCCTTCTTTCATTCTTTTGAATGGGTTTTCTTGAGAATACTACCAAAAAATCTAATAGGATATGAGCTTTGATTAGGTCCCTTTAGTTGGTACTGTATTCCAAATTTAGATAGTTCAACTAACCATAAGATCATTTGTCTGGCGGGCTCGGGCATTCTGAGGATTTGTCAAATGAGTGGGTTTGATAGAATGGTGATAGGATGAATATGAAAATATAGTCTCAATCGACAGGCGATTGTTATTAGTGTTGGTGTATGACCTAGAGGCCAATTTATTTTGACCGTACTAGCTTACATTGTATTATGCTATTTATTTAATGTATGAGGCATTTCATTTATTGTGTGTTATTTATGATAAACATAATAAAGTCCTTAGAATAGTAAGTTTTATGCCATAAGACATTAAGTGGATGACTTGATCGTGAGATCCTATTGGATAGAAATAGAATACTATTCTTAAATGTCCGTAGTCAAGTATTATTATTAATCAAGACGACAATAATGCATTGAGACTAGTATATGCATAGACTGATAGTCACATCTCATGGGTCATGGATATGAGATATCAAGTCTTCACATGGGTACTTATTAGAGTAATGATGTATTAGACTGATCTGCCATGAGAACGTGCGTGGATCGTTACATAAGTATAATAAGCGATTCTCATAGTGATAATAACTTATGTAGTCCTTTGACCTGAAATCAATATGATTCCTACATGAGGAGTTGTATGTTTTAATGCCATCAAACGTCATCTATAACAAGGTGATTATAAAGTTAGTTATTGGATATACCACGAATCATGTGGAAAGATATGAGTGACCTAGATGGGATTTGTCCCTCCTACATAACAGGAGTGATATCTTCGGGCTCCCTGATTGAGTGAGACTACGAAATGCATGACCATGCTTAAATGAGTCAATATGAGATATTGTTTTCATTTGTTATTACTACATCTACTCAAGTATCAGGAAATGGAAGATTGAACTATATAAGGGTGACACGTTTCATGCCTTGTGTTCAATCTAGATATCTGGACAAAGGGACTAAACTACATAGTAACATTGATCACAGAAAGGTTACGTCAAATCACTGACATTCTTATTACTTAGGTAGCAGTGATGTGTTACTAGATACCGCTCATTGCTTGTAATATTAAAATAGGATTTTAATATTACTATCAACGTCATGAAAACTTGTAGGGTCACACACATAAAGCAGACTAAATTGGGGCAAGGAGAATCTAAGTTGGACTAGGATTTCATCGTGGGCCTAACTCATATCAGATGAGTCTAAATGTTGCATAACTAACCCTGTTACTGCTCACATTCACTTAAGGCATTCACTATTATAAATAGTACTATTAAAGGGGCTGCTAAGAAAGTATAACAGAATTCTAGCTACACCTACAAAAATAGTGAGTAAGAGAGTAACAGATTTCTCTTCTATTCGTAGCTAGCACTGTGTCAGAGACGTGAGACTCCTTTTTGCGGATGTTGGACGTTCGTGAGTCTATTCTGTGGAAACTACAGAGACATTGTCACTCTTATGGTATTAGTGATTCACGTCATCTGTTTTTCATCTTGCTTCAAGAGGTAAACTCAAAAACATGGATTATGGTCTTTTTCGCATTGATCATTGGTGAAAATTTTTATTTTTCCACCGCGTGATGTATCCATAATTCCCAATAATTAGGGCGAGGACCAACTTTTTAATCTTTTAGTATTAGGTTTTGGGTCCCTGTAGGACTCAACTGACAATAAATCGGGGATTGTTCTTTTCCTTTCTCCTTGACAAGTATTGAACTGATTGCATGGTTCAAAATTGATAAGTACAAGAATAGGTGCTCACCAGGCTCGAGTTTAGTATGGATAGGCAGGGATGCCTGTAACTCCTTTAATTTTGGAATGCATCATCGCATTCTTCAGTCCACTGGAACTGCTCAAGCTTTTTCATGCATTTAAAGAATGGTGAGGCATGGTCGGCTAACTAGGACATAAAATGAGATAGTGCCACTATCCTTCCTGTCAAATGTTGTATTTGTTTGATGGTGGTTAGACTCTTTATTTCCAGGACCACCTTGTTTTTTTCAATGTTGGCCTCAATTCCTCAGTTTGTGATCATGAACTCAAGGAACTCGCTTACCTGTACCCCAAAATGCGCACTTGTCTAGGTTCAGGCGCATGTTGTGTTTCCTGAGCTGCCTAAAGATTTCAGTTAGATGATCACAATGCTCTCCAGAGGTCAAGGTATTTGCAACCATATCATCAATATATACTTCTATATTTCTTCCAATTCGCTCTAAAAACACCTTATCCATAAGTCTTTAGTAGGTTGCACCAGCATTCTTTAGAATGACCTTTTAGCAAAAATTTGCTTCGTTGGTAATGAACATAGTCTTTTGTTCGTTATTAGTGTGCATTGATATTTGATTATACCCCGAATAAGCATCCATGAAGCTTAAGTGTTGGTATCCCGATGCACTATCTACTAGGTTGTCGATACTTGGTAGCAAATATGAGTCCTTAGGACAAGCCCTGTTTAAGTTGATGAAGTCTACACATATTCTCCATTTCCCATTTGACTTTTTGACCATTACTATGTTGGAAAGTCATGTGGTGTACTTCACTTCCCTAATGAATTTTGCCTCAGATAGCCACTTGACTTCTTTTACCATTACTTTCCTCTTTTTTTTCTCTTAGCCTTCGCTTTTTTTGAGCCACCAATTTTGCTTTTGGTTTTATTGCGAGCTTATGACATATAAAACTTGGGTTTATTCCTAGCATGTCCTTTGATCCCATGTAAAAAAAATTTGTGTTGTTTTGAAGCAGCTTTATCAGTTGGTCAGTTTGGTCTGGGGAGAGGTTAGCACCAATTTGAACCATTTGATTTTCTTTTTTTCCTAGTAGTCTTGAAATCAATTCACCTTTTGGTTGTGGTCTTATTTCTTGGAACTCTTATCTTAGGTCTAGCTCTGTTATATAAATTCTGTGCAAGTCATACATTGGGCCTTTTCTTCTGTAACTATATATTGACCTTTGTCCTAGGGTTCTTGGCTTCAAGGCATCGTGGTAACTTTATTAGGAATCCATCTAATTTGCATGATTCATCGCCACTTTTTCTTCATCAATCGAGAATTTCATAGTCAAGTGGGGGTGGAGACTACCTCCCCAAGTTTGTTAAGTGAAAGGCAACTGAGAATTATGTTGTATGGTGCTTGGCAGTTTCTGACCATGTACTTGATGTTGATTCCTTTATTCAAGATCCCATCTTTTCCCACAAAGGTTATCCGCAATCCTATATATCCCTTAACCTCAACATGTTCATCTGAAAATTAGATAAAGTTGTAGTCAAATGGCTTCAGCTGCTCTTTAAGAATACCAAACCTTGAGAATGCTTCTGAATATTGAATATTCGCTAAGCTACCTTGGTCAACCAACATTCTTTTTACTTCGTAATTTGCCAAAGCCACTGATAGATCATCTTGGTTTCGATCTATGCCTTGAAAATCTTCTTTTGAGAAAACTAGTGGTGGAGTTTTTCTTCTCCTGACTGTGCTGGGATTGGTCCGTTGCTTTTACAGCCATAATTGACTTTACAACCCTTAGATGACTCTATCAGGCGTTTGTCGACTCACCACCTCTTGTCAATCCTCCTATTATCATGTTGATCACTACCTTGATTGTTCCTTGTGGTACAATTGTTCTATCATCTCCTAGTTATTAGTCTCCTAGTTTTCCTTATCTTTGGCTCTATACTCTCAGTTAGTTTTGGTGTTGCTAGTTCGTATTAGTCCTTTTGTCATTGCTTTTATCTCTCCTTCTACCTAGATATCTATCTAGCAAACATCTTCTTTCTAAATCTTCCATCACATCCGTTAGACTAATGCAATTATCTATTGTGTGCCCATATTCTCGGTGGAATTCACTTCGTTGTCATTGATCAATATAATGGGGCTAGAAAGCTGGAACTGGTGGAAACTATATCAAACTAGTATTGTAGATATCTCTCAGAATCTCCTCTATTCTGGATGATAAAATGGTGTCCTTGTGAAGCCTAGGAGGTGGGTCGGTCACTCTTGTAGGCATGTTTCTTGCTTGATTTTTTTTATCTCATTTCTTCTTATTGTCCCTATGTGCCTTTTGGATCGGTTTGGGCTAGTTGGGCGTGCTTGATTTACATTTTAAGTCTCGGCCTTGTCTTAGACTTTTACGGCCTCCTCAACATTAATGTACCTTGTAGATTGGGTTAGCAGTTCATCCAAGTTCTCCGAGTTTCTCATGATGAGGGAGTTTGTAAAGGGTCTAGGGCACAAGACCGAGATAATAGTGTGTAATGCCATAGCTAGATTGAACGCTCAGATTTGCAAAGATTGAAGGTTGAACCGATTCATTAACTCTCTTAGGGATTTCATTGGTCCTGCTTAAAGTGCATAAGGCTTTGTGAGGTTTTTTGGTGTGCCTGATTGGTGGCGAGATTTTCCAAGAAATAGTTTGACAGTTTAGAGAAGTCATTAATAGATCAGGTTCGCAGCGTAGAGAATCATTGGAGCATCACTTATTTTAAGGTAGCAGGGAAAGCTCGACACTTTATTAAGTCAGATTTGCCAACTAAAAACATTGCAGAGTTGAAAGCTTCTAAGTGCTCCTACAAGTCTGTCATACCATTGTACACGTCTATTGTTGTTAGTGGCCTGAAATTTGTTGGTAGTGGCATCAACATGATGAACTCTGAAAAAGGGTGTCTTGGATTTACAGGGGGTGCTAGTGATGATGGTATTAGGTTGCTGAGCTTCTGGGTTAGTGATTGAGAGGTTTGTGGCTGAGTAGAATCCTCTACATGGGTCTCCCTACAGTTTTCTTCGCAAGCATGTTGATTTTTAAGTTGTGGTTATTCAATTGGATTGCCTCATTATTGGTCACGTTGGCCTCTCCATTTCCTATATTTTGCTTGTTTTGGTTGTTTCCTTGGTCCATACTAGGGCTAGTAGTGTTTCTGGCATCGTTCTGTGTGACTTGACTTTTGGTTTGAGCCATGGATATTATAGGTATGTTTGATACTAGGTTATGGATGAGATTGTGGTTTAAATGGTATCTTGGGAAATAGTAGAAAGAGTGGGAAGCTATTTTACTAGATTCCCACAAACAACGATGCCAGTGTTTCGTTCCTTCTCTCAATGGATAGCTTGGCTAGTGGATGAACTCATTGAAAGGCCTCCAGGTAGATCAGATATATCGGGGTGAGGGTACTTACATGTACTTTGATGCTCAAGTTACTAAGTGTGTAAAGGAATAAAGCAGGAAACATAAAGAAATAGAGAAAGAAAGAGAATGGAGAAAGAAATAAAAGAACCATTTTTGCTATAAGGATCGTGCCTATTTATAGTAGGGGTGGGGTGCGTATTGTGCACCCTATGGTACAAGGCCTATAATTGGAGGAAAACCTCTCTATTGAGGTGATGACTCGTGTCTAGGCCGTTATTAGATATTTTGAGTGACAACTAGTAGTGAGCTAATTCAAGGTTGGGTTGTAGAGGTGGGTCGAGTGATGGGTAATTGGTCGGATTTTGACAAGTGGATAATATCAAATGGTTTGTGGTGGGTCAGATTTGTTAGACATCAGGTCGGGCTGTGCCTAGGGAAATTTGTCATAGTTGTTCTATTGGTATTATTATGTGGTGGTTTTGGATTTAGGCTTAGCCCATTTATTCTAGTACGGTCTATCACCCAAGGGTCTGTCGATATATTTATAGAATTATTGTCATCCATTTTCCTCATCACACCCATATCTAACACTTTCCTTCCCTCAAGAATGCTCTGCCATGTAAACAACAAGTTTTCTCCTTTACCAGTACTTAAGAAGTTACTTGTGGGGAAGTATTTAGCCAGAAGAGTTATAGTAACCAATGAGTTCGGGGAAGTTAGAATCCTCTATCCTTTTTTTGCCAACATAGCCAAATTAAACAAACGAAGATCTCAAAAACCTATACCCAATGTATTTTACGCTCATCAGATTTATCTCCCCACCAAAATTTTTTCATAATTAACCCGAGCTTGTCACACTATGTTAAGAACCTAATATTGATGAACAACAAGAGAAAAGAAAAGAAGGCTAAAGAAACAAAAGGAAAATCTAGAGAAAAAATTGAATGTGAATATGAGAGAAATAATTCTATTATGATCATATAATGTACACTCAATTATATATACAAGTGTTAATTCTGTTCTACAAGCTTAACATTGCTTCAGACATAAATAATTGTATAACTGATAAGCCTATATTTTATAGTGAATTGCTTATGATTATTGATGAATTTTGGATGGATCCTTATCAATTATCTTTGTTTTTGTAGATTAATAGAGATTTGACAAATTCAGAGTGAAAGTAAGCGAAGATATCTCGTTTTCAAAGCAAAATAGGACCATTTTGGCTTAGACAGGGCCCTATGTCAACTCAGAAGCGATTTAGGAGTTAGACATAGCACTGTCTAACTTGAAGAAAACTTCATACTAGGAGACACGACCGTGTCTCTTGGTCACATGGTCGTGTCTCCCCCAATGTTGAAGTTATGCAGCTCAAAGGACACGACCTTATCTTAATGGGTTGAAGCTTCTGACTTTGAGGCACAATGTAACACCCTGAAAATTAATAATTTCGTGATAAATAGTCATTTTATAATATTTGTGATATTTTTAATTTTTTGTGGATTTTTTCCAGAAACGTTGAATATTTTAATATATTCATCGTTTTACGTATGCATTGAGCAAAGCCGGGAAAATAAAATATTTTTTCCAAGGCTGGTAAACCTTGAACTGTGGAAATGTCGACGGGGGATCTTACTAAACTCGAGATCGGGCACAGTTTACGAGGTTTGTATTTTTTGAGATTTTAATCTGATAAATAAAAATTGCTATACAAATTTATTACCCGTTGGACAATAAATATTAATTGTTGTTAATTGTAATAATTGTCCATTGAGTAATAGTTTATAGTAAAAATTCTTATCACCTTGTCTAGAAATCTACTTTATGTCTAATCAAGTGGGCTTTTGCAAAATCCAACCAAAGCTTCTCAAGGAAACTTCCTAAAAATTTCCCAATCAATGGAAGAAGCTATTTCCCTCCTCTCTCTCTCTTGTTCCACGGCAAAAGCAATTTTAGGGGAGCCAAAATTTGTTTCTTATTTTATCACCTTCATTTCTAATTTCAAAAATTCCAATACACTTTCTCTTTCTTTTTTTTTTTTCTCTCTTCTCTCATTTTTTCTCAAACTCATCTTTCACTTTTTCTTTTTCTTCTTCCTCTTCTTCTTCCATGGAGACCATCTCCACTAATTTACCAAGCTATTTCCATTTCTTGCATCTTCTCATCATCCTAAGACATTTCTCCTTGGTGGTCATCCACTAGTTTTTCCTTCTCCATTTTCCACCATTGAAGCCCAAGCTTGAAGCTTTTGAGGTAAAGTTCTTAACTTTCTTCTCTTTCTTCTCTTTTTCATTTTTCTTAGTCACCTATGTGACCAAGGACTCCTCTTTTTATGGTTTGAGTGAAGATTTTGAAAGTTGCTCACCTTAGGGTTTTCTTGAAGGTGGAGGACGAAATTCCCAAGAGAAAGGAGCTTACTTTCTTGTGTTATCTTCAATAGGTAAAAGGGAGATAATCCTCTTCAACCTATCTTGGTGGTGAGGAAAGGTTTGTTTGGTGTTGTTGATGAGGGAATCCATATAGGATTACTCTTTTTGTTGCATTATTTTGCATGATTTTGTTGTTATTTTGATTTGTATGAATCCATGGATTTTCATTGTGCATTTTGATGATTACGAATCTATGGATTTTCATTGTGTACCTTGATGACTATGAGCCATATATTGGATTGTTTGAAATTGGTGAGAAATCTTGAAATGGGGTCGAGACAATAGAAAACGAATTCTGCAGAATTCTTGTTGATACACTAGCGCTCAGGCGCTGTGTAGAGAGCGCCCAGGCGCTCAACCGATGCTCAGGCGCTGGAGTTTGGACGCCAAAGCACTCAACGCCCAGAAAATTTTCCTGTAACGTAGCTTTGTTAGTGCTCAGGCGCTGTGCAGAGAACGCCCAGGCACTCAGGCGTTGTAGTTTGGACGCCTAAGCGCTCAACGCCCAGAAAGATTTTCCTGTAACGCAGCTTGGTGAGTGCTCAAGAGCTGCATGTTGACCGCCCAAGCGCTCAACCAGTGCTCAGGCGCTGAAGATATGACGCCTAGGCGCCCAGAGCAGAATCAACTAGTTGTATGGATTTTAGAATTAGGATGTTTTAATTAAACCAAAGTAAAGAACTTGACTAATTAAGAGAATTTCTCTAGAGAAAGACTTCATAAGAATTGTTAAACTAAAGTGAAATTCCATAATGAACCTTAGAGAGTGTTTTACCACTTTTGAGAACTTGATACTATGCTATTGTGGGTCCATGAGTGGGACCAAGGGATTATTGATGTTTAAGTTGGACAAATTGTGATATGTTATGGATAAGTATATTGTTGTTAAATATACATGGATATTGTTGATGTTTATCTTGGCCAAAATGTGGCATGTTATGAGAAAGTGTATTATAGTTAAATATACATGGATATGCATTGAGTCATCATGCATTATAAAAGTTCGGTGGACTCTATTGTAAGGTTGTATGCCTAGGAGATGAATCACACCTTAGTACGGGTGCGAATAGACTAAGTGTAAGTCATATCGTTGACCTTAAGGGCGTCGGGGTACGGATGTCTCACGAACGGACAGTTGGTAGCTCCTCTGGGCCGTGGGATAGACCTATGCAAATGCACCGATGATCCAGACTAAGACACTGTCCTATATCGCGATCCTGTGAGAATGCCGCTGTATAAAGCCTTGATGCACAAATTATTAATTTTTGGAAAGAACTTTATTTTTATGGCTGACGAGATACTGGATGACTCCTTGATCATTTTCTCCGATGTTTGTGTTTAGCTCCATGGAGTAGGATTTGTAGTACCGAATGTTGCATTTTGGTATCATGTGCACGTGCATAGTGAGTCAACATATCATTTGGCATTTATTTATTCATATGATGATGGAATTGTTGTTTATTTATGTATAACTGCCTGAATTTGTAAATTTATTTATTATGTGTACTTTGATGCTAATTATTATTCCTACTATGCTATGTGGGTGTCCTGTGTCGTTCTGTTTCTTTATTGCCATAATTGGTATTGAATGTAGGATGTCTCACCTCTTTTCTATATTTCTGTTATTTCTGTATATATTATATGTTTCTCCGAAGACACTGGTGAAGAAGGGGAAGTACACGAGTTCCCAGGCTTTTGGCCTGATTTTGATTAGTACCTACTTGGGAGCATGACGTCCTGTCCACATGCATTTTTGGGTTATGTTAAGCTGACTTTTCATGAAGGTCTGGACTACTAGTATATCAACCTACGTACGGATCACTGTATCTACTGTGGGGACGTGACAACATCTCTGGCTTGGGGTCGTTATGACCCACCTGTTTTTACTTTCGCTACAAATGTTCATTTAGAGTTTTACTTACTCGTTCATGATATGTGGAGTGACCTTTACTGCACTCCACGTGAGGATTTGTTTTTATCCTCTGCACAAGCCCTTGCTTGTAACTCGGTTGCTCTGATGAGGATTTCCTCTGACGATGAAGACCTCGAGGAGGATCCAGCCACGGTTCCTTCTCATTAGTTTTAGGGGTTGATGCTATTGATAGCCATTGATGGTTATCTATAAATATTTTTGAGGGCCTGATATTTTGTCATTTGGTGGGATGTACATGTGTAATATTTTGGGGCGGGTAAAGCTTTTACTTATTTTGTATATTTGTCAATGTAACTAAACAATGATGATATAAGTATATATGTATGTACGATGCATGCTTTACTTCTGATGTTGATTCTGCTGTAATAACGTCTTATCATTTTCTTACGACAAAAAGAAAAGAATTTGCCAAATTAATTATACGTTTATAAATGAACAGGCTTACCATTATTAAAATGATCCGGGTTTTAATTTATGTTTTATTTCCGCATTTTCCTGTTTGGTGTGACATTCCCTCCTCAAAAAAGGGCGTTACACACGACCGTGTCTCTTGGTCGCACGGTCATGTCTCACTTAAAATGCAGTTACATGGTTTTCAAAGGACACGACTGTGTCGAAAGGAGACATGATCGTGTGAAGTCTCTTGGAGCAAAAAATAGGCAGTTTTACCCTAAATCATTATAAATAGAAGCAAACCCTCAAACCTGAGACACACCTTTGCGACGGTAGACTTTGAGAGGCAAATCAGAAGGGAGAATTGCCACGAATCCTTGGAGGATGAATACAAGGAGAGGACGACATTCTTGAAGGCTTGAAGATCATAATCACTGTAAAAGGGGTTTTGATTTCTCTTTCCCTCTAGTTTTCTCATTTCTTTGGGTTTTCTTCCATGGGTTTGTATCTTGATATGGTTTTTTTTGTATTGAACATAAGTAGCTAAACTCATAGCTAGGGCTATGAGGGATCTTGTTTTTCTAATTATTTGGGTTTTATTTCTAATTTGATTAATATAATTTCTTTTAGGGTCTATTATATTACTTGCATTCTTGTCATAACTTGATCACTTTTGGCATGTGTTAATTCATTGTTTGACCGGTGATCATCCACATTCAATGAGTGGATCTATATGGTAAGCCTAGGATTAGATTGGTGAATGATCAAATATCAATTTATCTTACCAATGGAATTGATGGTATGTTAGTTTATCTCTTGAATTGAGGTTTACTGCATTCTTGATTAATTCTACTAAATGACCAAATAGGTGAATTAAATTAGGAATAGAATATTGTTTCATCCATGACCATTGGGATTCAATAGCAAATAAGAGAATATTGGCAAAAGAATTACCTTACATCATTAATGAAAGAAAATCTAAAAAATTAGATTCAAGTAAACCTTGCATCCTAGTCTCTCTCTAATTGATCGTCTTCACATTGTTTGATTGTTCATTGTTTTTTCTTTATTTGTTTTTTGATTTTATCTTAAATTTTTTCATACACTTTTCGATTGTCTGGATAATAAAAAGTTTTATGAATCTAGTAATTATCACTTATTCCTCCTGGCATCGACAACTGAGACTTAAGTCCTATATTACTTTGCGATATAGTGCACTTGCTCTTAGATGCACTTTTTATTTTATTTCTTTTTTTATTTTTATTTTTTATTTTTAATTTATTTGCCACTTTATCTCCTTGCTTATAATTCTTATTTATGCTTACTCGATCTCAATTTCCTGATTTGACATTTGATCCTGAAATTGAGAAAACAGCTCGCAGGTTTAGGAAACAATCTTATATTGTAGCTATGACAGAAGATAAAAACAAGATGGAAAAATAACCAGTAATTGAGGCAAACCGTGAAGAAAGAGTACCCCAGCAGAGCAAACTATGCTTGAGTATTCCACGTCCACTACTAAAGGCTATGTAGGGAGTATTATAAGACCACCTGCGGCGGCTAACAACTTTAAGATCAAGCCGACATAAATTTCCATGATTTAGAATTCAGTTCAGTTTGGTGGATTGCCTTCGGATGATCCAAATCAGCATTTGGGCAGGTTCTTGCAATTGTGTGATACTATCAAGTACAATGGGGCGACAGATGATGCAATCCAATTGCGACTCTTTCCTTTCTCTCTAAGGGACAGGGCGAGTCATGATTAACATCACTACCTAGGGGGTCCATCACTACATGGGATCAGTTGACAAAACAGTTTCTGACTAAGAATTTTTCTTCTTCTAAATATGCTAAGTTAAGGAATGACATATATTCTTTTGTGTAGTTTCACATGGACACTCTCTATGAAGTTTGGGAGTGTTTTCAAGAGTTGTTGAGAAGATGTCCACATCATGGATTTCCCGTTTAGCAGTAGGTGCAAACTTTCTACAATGGTTTATCTCTGGTAAACTGTTCACTCATTGATGTTGCTGCGGGAGATACAATTTGGAGAAAAAACACTTACTGAAAGCCAAGCACTAGTTGAAGAAATGACACTGAACAATTATCAGTGGCAAAATGAACGCCAGGATCCAAAGAAACAAGTCGATGTGCATGTTGTTGACTCCTCTACTGCCATTCTGAGTCAATTGGAAGCATTGACAAAGAGGTTGAGACTTTAATGGTAACAAATAGTGCGGTCCCACCAATCATTTGTTAAGCATGTAGCGAACAGGGTCATACAAGTTCAAACTATCAAGTTGGTAGTCTTTTTACCCCCGATCCTGAAGCAACAAATTTTGTTAGTAGTTCCAATCGGCAGCAGTACAATCCATATACCAACACCTACAATCCTAGTTGGAGGGACCATCTAAATTTTAAATAGGGAAATCAACAGAGCTATCAGTAGAGCTAGCAAAGAGCTCCGCAACCACCTCCAGGTTTCTAAGCACCTATAGAAAAACAAAATTTTGAAAATCTTGTGAAGAGGTACATGCAGAATTCAGAAGTCAGAATAAAGAGCATGGAGACTCAGATAAGCCAGTTGGCCACTTTGATGTCAGAAAGGGCACCGAGGTCTTTTCCTGGTACTACCGAGTCTAATCCGAAGGAACATATGTAAGCAATTATTTTGAGTAGTGGTAAGGAGCTTGGGGATCTTTCCAAGAATAAAGAGGAGCAAAATTAAGAGCATGAAGATACTCTTGATGAGCTAGTCACTGAAGAAAAGGAGAAGGCAAGTGAAGCACCCCCCATAGTACAGGCAAGTGAACTATAAAAGTTTTCCATTCCATTCTCTCAGAGGCTCAAGAACATTGAATAGGATAAGCAATTTGAAAAATTCTTGGAAATGTTCAGGAAATTACAAATTAACATTCTGTTTGTAGAGGTTATCTCCCAAATGCCAAAATATGCAAAGTTCTTGAAGGAGATACCTTCAAACAAACACAAGCTTGATGAATATGAGATAGTCAGACTAAATGAGGAGTGTTCCACCATTCTCTTGAAGAAGCTACCACCGACATTAAAAGATCCAGGGAGTTTTACTATTCCTTGCTCTATTGGTAATTCTTATTTTGAGAAAGCATTATATGACTTAGGTGCCAGTATAAATTTACTGCCTTTCTCTGTGTTTAAGAAATTGGGAATGCAGGAACCAAAGCCTACTAACATTTCTCTGCAGCTAGCTGATAGATCCATCACTTACCATCGTGGTGTATTAGAGTATGTCTTAGTAAAGATGGATAAGTTCATTTTTCTAATTGATTTTATTGTGTTAGACATAGAGGATGACTCTGAGGTCCCAATCATACTTGGGTGTCTATTCCTTGCTACCGGAAAGACTATGATTGATGTCCATCAAGGGAAATTGACCTTGTGATTAAATGATGAGGAAGTGGTTTTTAATGTTTTTAACTCTGTTAAACATTCTAGCTCCTTTGATTCATATAATTGCATTGATTCTACTGATGTTGTGAACAGTGTTGTGAATTCATATTTGTTAGAATCTACGGCTGATGATGTTCTAGAGAAGATCTTGACCATTGGCATCACTGACCTTGAGGATGATGAAGAGGTCATGGAAATGATAATGTGGTTAGAAGTTGGCATGTCCGTGGACAGAAGAAGAATTTGGGGGCATTATGAGGATTTGGACAGGAAAAACATTCTTACACAAATACTCTTAATTGAGGAGCCCCTTGAACTTGAGCTCAAGTCCCTTCCCTCTAATTTAAAATATGTTTTTCTAGATCCTCCATCATCTTTACTTGTGATTGTCTCTGCTTTGCTTTCAGGTCCGATGGAGGAGAAACACATGAGAGTGTTAAGGGAGAACAAAAAGGCATTTTGGTGGACCATTCATCATATTACGGGCATCAGCCCTACCATATGCAGCCATAGAATTTATATGGAGGCGTAGAATAAGCTGCTTGTGCAACCACAGAGGCGTCTCAACCCAAATATGAAAGAGGTTGTAAAGAAGGAGGTAATAAAGCCGCTTAATGTATATATTATCTATCCCATTTCTGATAGTCCCTGGGTAAGTCCAATACAAGTGGTGCCTAAAAAAGGGGGCACGACAGTTATGGAAAATGAAAAGAAAGAACTTATAGTCGTTAGAAATGTAACTGGGTGGCACATGTGCATAGATTTTAGGAAATTGAATGATGCTACTTGAAAGGATTACTTTTCCCTTGCCCTTCATTCATCAAATGTTAGAGAAACTTTTAGGTCAGGCATTTTTCTGTTGCTTGGATGGATATTTTGGTTATAAGCAGATAGCTGTGGCACCTGAGGATTAGGAGAAAATCACTTTTACATGTCCGTATGATACATTTGCATATAGATGGATGCCCTTTGGATTATGTAATGCACTGGCTACTTTTCAATGGTGTATGATGGCCATTTTTTCTAACTTGATAGAGGATTGTATTGAAATTTTCATGGATGATTTCTTTGTATTTGGCCCTTCTATTGATAATTGTTTACATAATCTCAGTTTGGTTTTAGAGCGATGCAGGAATATCAATCTTGTTTTAAACTGGGAGAAGTGTCAATTTATGGTACAAGAGTGCGTTGTTTTGGGACATAAGGTATCACCTAAAGATATGGAGGTTGATCTGACAAAGGTGGAAGTAATTATAAATTTACCCCCACCTAAATCTGTTAAGGTCGTTCGAAGTTTTTTGGGGCATGCAGGTTTTTGTCGAAGGTTCATCAAGGATTTTTCTAAAATTAGTAAACCCTTGACAGACCTCCTAACGAAGGATGCACCAATTGACTTTTCTGATTCTTGCTTAAACGCATTTCTTACTTTGAAAGAAAAGTTAATTAGTGCACCCATCATTGTTGCTCCTGATTGGTCCTTAGCTTTTGAACAATTGTGTGATGCAAGTGATACAACAATTAAGGTTGTTTTGGGCCAAAAGAAAGGTAAAATTTTTCAAACTATTTACTACACTAGCCATGCTTTGAATGAGGTACAAAGAAACTTACTAAAAAGGAGTTGCTAGAGGTAGTATTTACTTTTGATGAATTTCGCCCTGACATCATTCTCTCTAAAGTTATTTGTTATACTGACCACTCTGCTATTAAGTATTTGCTTGCGATACATGATGCTAAGCCTAGGCTAATTTTGTGGATCCTTTTGCTACAAGAGTTCGATCTTGAGATACGTGATAAAAAGGGGACAGAGAATTTTGTAGCTGACCACCTATCTCGATTGGACGAGGAAGTGTTAAAGCCTGCTACTAAGTGTGCCATAAATGAATCATTCCCTGATGAGTACCTTCTTGTAGTCTCCTTTTTACCATGGTATGTTGAATATGTAAACTTCCTCGCAGGTAATATCCTTCCACCGGATCTCACTTATCAACAAAAGACGAAATTCTTATATGATGTTAAGCACTATTTGTGGGAGGATCAATGTTTGTTTAGGGTTTATGTTGATAATGTTATTAGGAAATGCATTCATGGTAGTGAAAATCATTCCATTCTTGAACATTGTCATGCTAAGGAAACTGGTGGCCACTTCGATACCACTAGAACTGCACAAAAGGTTTTGCAATGTGAATTTTATTAGCCAACTTTGTTTAAGGATGCGTTTGAATTTATACAAACTTATGATAAATTCCAACGAAGTGGCAACATCTCTAGGAGACATGATATGTCATTGAATAACATCTTAATTTGTGAAATTTTTGATGTGTGGGGCATTAATTTTATAGGCCCCTTCCCAAAATCTTTTTCTAATCAATATATACTTGTTGTTATGGATTGCATTTCTAAATGGGTTGAGGCGGTGACGTTGCCTACTAATGATGCTCGGGTAGTGGTAAAATTTTTGAAACGAAATATTTTTACTAGATTTGGTACACCTCGAGCAATCATAAGTGATGATGGCACTCATTTTTGCCATAAACAGTTTGACAATCTTTTGAACAAATATGGTGTCACCCATAAGGTCGCCACACCTTATCATCCACAAACAAGTGGCCAAGTGGAAGTTTCGAACCGTGAATTGAAAAAGATTTTGGAAAGGACTGTTAATGCATCTCGTAAGGATTGATTTTTAAAGTTGGATGATGCATTGTGGGCCAATAGAACTGCATTGAAAACACCCATTGGCATGTCCCCTTATAGACTTGTGTTTGTTAAAGCCTGTCACTTACCTGTAGAATTAGAACATAGAGCATATGTGGAAATAAGTTTGCCCCAATGATTTAATATGTTAAATTTTGATGATGACAAATACAAGCCAAAAAGGATGATGCTTATGCTATATAGATGTACTTAATAGATTATATTTTATCATGCATGATGTACTTTATCGAATTATATTTCACTTAATAATCATGCAATGAGATATGTGTAGCATTTTTTATATAATATATCCAATAATGCTTTATATGAGTTATAATGAATTAATATTGGATTTGACTCTATTTAAATGAAAATGTGCAAAATGTTCTTTGTTGCATCCTATATAGAGCATATCTATTAGTAATTAATAAATGTATTATTTAGATGTGTCTATGAAAGTCTTATATGCATGTTAGACTAACTTGAGTTATACATCTATGAATCATGCATATGAAGATATTGAATTATGAATTTGGACTAACTATGTTTATTTAAGTGAGCAATACTTTGTAGGATAGTCCAAGTACTAAGAGTGGGCATTGCAACAAGAAAACAAAAGATCTCAATTATGCTCAACTCAAGGAGAATGTGAATGCCTATTTCATGAAGGTTTTGATAACAACAAAGCCATGTTAAAGACCATATCTAAAGGAAGATTAAATGGTATAACTTATAGGACTTAGGGTCTTTATGTAAGTAGCCTTCTGGATATCTCAAAAATGTTTTCAAATCTTTACAAATGGTTTTCACATGCTAAAATACCCAACAATCATGTTTTGAAAAGTTAATCATTGTGGTAGTTCAAAACTATGAAAAATAGTCAAGTTTGAATGTTACAAAATTGACCTTTGGTTACTCTTTTGATCATAACTTTCAAAATACTTTGAGTTTTGTTCTGAAACTTATTCCATTTGAAAATAGACTCAAAGATCTTTCCAATGAGTGGTCATTTGCTTTAAATGGATGATAAATGAAGAAGTTATGACCATTTAAAGTTAGTTTTTGAAAATAAAGTGGTTTATTCGAATAAGGGATGTGTTATTTGAATAACACACCTCAGACAACGTTCCAAAACATGTTTTTAGAGATTTATTCGAATAACTAAAGTCTTATTTGAATAACAATTTCCAGAAAACACTTCCTGGTATGCTATAAGTGGATTTATTCGAATAACAAATATATTATTCGAATAACACGACCCTAAAACACGCAATGGCTATTTTTCAGAGGCTTTAATGTGATATTAAATGATAGCCAATGACTCTTTTGTTAAGAACACTATAAATAGACGGTTTTTGGTCATCTTTTACATAGAACAAACATTGAAAAACATTTTTCTATTGGGTTTAATCCGAGTTTCATCTTTTTCCTTCATATGCTTTGTTTTTGAGATATTTTGAGATATTCCTAAAAGAGCTTCATAGTGCTTCAATTTGTATTATTCACTCTTAAGAGAGTTTCTATTCATCTATACTTTGTATAATCTATAAAGAGGATGAGGTATCCCTCAAAAGTTTGTAAGGGTGAGGTATCCCTTGAAGTTGAGACTCAAGTACAAAGGGTGAGGCATCCCAAGGTGTGTTGAGTGCTCTAGTTTGTAAATGTTTCAAGCACCTGTTCAAGCTTGACGTGATAGTGAAAAATCTAGAGTGGTTTACTTGAGGACTGGACGTAGGCCACAAGTGGTTGGTGGCTGAACCAGGATAAATACTGTGTTTGCTTCTCTTAACTCTATCTCCTTTACATTTGTGTTTTAATTATATATGCTTGAGTTGATTTTGATATTTAGTTTATTTTCTTGATTTATCCTATAACCCAAGTTGTATTTGAGTAATCTACAATAATTGTATCTTTGTTAAACTTATTCCGCTGCATGTGTTGATTGAAAATATCAAAATGCATAATTTCTCAAAGTTGCATTAAAATTTGTCATCACCCAATTCACCTCCCTCTTGGGTGATGGTTGTCATGACTAACAACATATTGAGCACTTAAATTTCTGAATTTTGATGTGAATGCGACAGGTGCACAACGACGTAACTAGCTCAATGATCTCGATGAACTTTATCTCGAGGCATATGAGAATGCTAAAACATATAAGGAGAGAATGAAGAAGTGGCATGACATGCATATCAAACAACGTGAGTTTAAGATTGGGGATCAAATTCTTGTTTATAACTCATATCTTCATCTTTTTCCAAGTAAGTTGCGGTCAAAATGTTATGGACCGTATGAGGTTGTTCAAGTTTTACCTTATGGTGTGCTTGAAGTGATGAAAGAAGGCCAACAACCTTTCAAGATAAATGGGCAAAGAGCGAAGTACTATGAAAAAAGAATAGAGACTGAGCACCATTCTATCTGCCACACCAAAGCATGGCAAAGGCCTAACGTCGAGCTAATGACGTTAACCAAACGCTTCATAGGAGACAACCTGTGTTTCTTCTTTATTTATCTTAATTTAGTTATTTTTGTTATTTTTATTTTTCTTTTAGATGCTACTTATTTGTTTTGAAACAAATATTATGATTTTTCAGATCCTATTACAGCACTGACTCTTGTGCTTCTTCTTTTCTTGACAGTGTATCACTTTTCATCAGGTTGTTACTTTTTTCCTTACCCCTTTTATTTCTTTTTCTTTCACATTAAGGATATTGTTTATCTTAAGTATGAGGGGTACTCTTTAAAAAAAATCGATGAACACTTGAGTATTCCTGGTAATCAAGTAGGAATTGTGTGTTGATTTCTTGATTTAGTCTAAGCTGATAGATATATGTTTGAAAAGGAAATCCATTGATCATGAGCTGATATTGTGTGAAGCAATCTTTTTCAATTAAGTATTAAGAAATTTAGCATCTTTGTTGGAAATTAGCCATGTCTACTTGCTTTTGCTCTCTTTGCTAACTTTAGCCAGAAAAGTGAGTTTTGAGCTTTAATGATTGGATTTTTCATAAATAAAATCTTATTTTTCTTCTGGAGTGAGTATTCTCTTTTTTAATGTACGCTAGAACTTGCTTTGATATCCTGTTGAGGCTTTAATGATTCACATGCAGACTTGAATATGATTAAGGCAATTAGGCTTTATTCTTTCTTGACTTTTAGAGTTGCATTGATAAAATAATCCCTTAGTTGTCCCATTTGAGTCTAAAATTGATTTCTTTGAGTACCCAATTAAATAATTAGGTGGAATTCTTTAGAGCATCTAATGTGTTGATTGAAAGGTCTTGAAAAGATGCTTTTGTCTTCAAGGGTTTAAAAAAATAAAAAAAAAATGGACAAGGAAAAAGAAATAAAAAGATTTGTGGTGATGAATAATAAGAATATTGGGTTGAAAGTGAGAATTTGTTATATGTTTGTGCATTATGCTCTATTTGTTATCATTTCAACCTAATTATGCTTTGTATTGATTTATTCATGAGCATGCTTTACCCTTATTTATCTTTTTTCCTACCTTTCTATATACCATTGGCCCTATTACAACTAATGGAAGTCCTTTTGATTCTTGTGTTGTATGTGAAGTTGGAAGTGGAGATGAGATTGATAAGCAAGCCTATGGTATTGCATTTTCAAGAGAAATTTGAGTGATCTCTTTTTCCTTAAACACTTGAGCGATGGAAAGTTGAGTGACCTCAATTGGTTGGTAAAAAGAAAATTTACAAGCTAGACCCAAGCCTCTAATTGTTTTAAGTGTTAAATGATCTTGCTTGGTTGGATTTGATGGTTGAACTTAAGAATTTTTAATTGTGGTATTTCTATTGATTCATGTTTCTGGATGTTGGGTTTGATCTTTTAGTTGATTCTTATTCTTCGCTTGAGGACAAGCAAAGTTCAAGTATGGGGAGTTGATAAGCTTATATTTTATAGTCTTATACCAGATAAATTATGATGAATTGCTTATGATTATTGATGAATTTTAGATGGATCCTTATCAATTATCTTTGTTTTTGCATATTAAGAGAGATTTGACACATTTAGAGTGAAAGCAGGCGAAGATATCCCGTTTTGAAAGCAAAAGAGGACCATTTTGGCTTAGACATGACCCTATGTCAACTCAGAAGCAATTTAGGAGTTAGACACGACCTTGTCTAACTTGAAGAAAGCTTCTGATTAGGAGACATGACCATGTCTCTTGGTCATACGGCCATGTCTCCCCCAATGTTGAAGTTACGTAGCTCAAAAGACACGGCCCTGTCTTAATGGATTGAAGCTTCTGACTTGGAGACACGACTGTGTCTCTTGGCACACGGTCGTATCTCACTTAAAGTGTAGTTACATGGTTCTCAACGGAAACGGTCGTGTCGAAAGGAGACACGACCGTGTGAAGTCTCTTGGAGCGAAAAATAGGCAGTTTTACCCCCCAAATAATTATAAATAGAACCAAACCCTCAAACTTGAGACACACCTTTGCGATGGTAGACTTTGAGAGGCAAATCAGAAGGGAGAATTACCACAAATCCTTGGAGGACAACTATAAAGAGAGGACGACATTCTTGAAGGCTTAAAAATCATAATCACCGTAAAAGGGGTTTCAATTTCTCTTTCTCTCTAGTTTTCTCCTTTCTTTGGGTTTTCTTTCCTTGGGTTTGTATCTTGAATAGGTTTGTTTGTGTTGAACATGAGTAGCTAAACCCATAGCTAGGGCTATGGGGGATCTTGTTATCTTAATTATTTAGGTTTAATTTCTAATTTGATTAAGGTAATTTCTTTTAGGGTCTATCATATTTCTTGCATTCTTGTCATAACTTGATCACTTTTAGCATGTGTTAATTCATTGTTTGACTAGTGAACATCCGCATTCAATGAGTGGTTCTATATGATAAGTCTAGGATTAAATTAGTGAATGACCAAACATCAATTTATCCTACCAATGGAATATGTTAGTTCATCTCTTGAATTGGGGCTTAATGCATCCTTGATTAATTCAACTAAATGACCAAATAAGTTAATTAAATTAGGAATAGAATATTGTTTCATCCATGATCATTGACATTCAATAGCAAATAAGAGAATATTGGCAAAAGAATTACCTTACATCATTAATGAAAGAAAATTTGAATAATTGGATTCAAGTGAACCTTGCGACCTAGTCTCTCTCTAATTGATTGTCTTTACATTGTTTGATTGTTCATTGTTTTTCTTCATTTGTTTTTTGATTTTATGTTAAATTTCTTCATACACTTTCGATTGTCTGGATAACAAAGAGTTTTACGAATATAGTAATTATCACTTATTCCTCGTGGGATCGACAATTGGGACTTAAGTCCTATATTACTTTGCGATAGAGTGTACTTGCTCTTAGTGTATTTTACGCATATTAATAACTAAGTAGTTACAACTATTTAAATTACTAACTAATAATGCCATGTTGGAATGCCAATGTTGCCTTCAAGAAGAACATCATTGTTGGGCTGAGATTTAACAAAACATTTAGTGGGATGGAACTTAAAATAAACATTATAATCTTTAACTAACTTACTTATACTAACTAGATTGTGTGTAATAGAAGATGGAATGTAAAGCAAATGATGTAAAGATTGTGAAACTAAAGAATTGAATGGAGAAGAAAGAGTAGAATAGCCAATGTGCTGAATGGACAAACTTGTGTCATTTTGTTATCTGTTTTGCTAGATTACGCTAGCACACGTGTTGACAAGTAATAAAGATTAGTATCAAGTATTGTTCCCACGAGGATTGTATTAAAAAATTATGCTAAGTATCAACCAATTACTACTTAATATTTATTCCAAGCAATCAAATTTTTATTAGTGATTTAAAGACAAAACAAATAATAGAGAATAAAAAATAGAGGAAAGTTTCCAAGACAAGATAAAAGTAAACAGAGAAGAAATAATGGTTTGGACATCTAGGGTCTAACTTCACTTATTATTTCATTTAACTTCATGAAAACCTTTCATTACTCTTGATCATAAATTGGTTATGTCAGCCAACATGTTTAAACATTTACAAGCCTATTTCGATGGCCTTGTAAACCTATGGACCCTAATCAAAACACTATATTTGTTGTGAATTTTTTGCAAGCGCACATATCGTTCAAGTAGTAAAATAAAGATCATTCTCTCGAGGATTGATTGATTACTAACTCTTACGACTATTTTGATTATTTAAGCGGTTAAAAATAATAGTGAAAGCTCAATTAAAATCAAGACGAAAATCAAAGTAATAAAGTAAGCAAATAAATCTAGAAATTTAACTAATATTTAAAGGCCTAAGACTAGAAATTCACTACATTACTCCCTATAATAAATTGTAATCCTATCTTTGCTAATGTTCAACTATGTTCTTGAAGACAGTTTGTCCCAAATTGTTTAAAGCCCAATTTCTTAGCACTGAAAATGTGCTAAAACTTCATCAACCCCATCATCATGGAAATTAATTCAAGTTCCGACCCATTAGGTTTTATGACAATCATTTACTCCTCGAAAGATTTAAGCCTATGTCTAGTTCTCAATTCCTAAGTTCAATTCTTAGATTATCTAGCAATTAGGTTTCATCTTTCGATACTTCACCTAAAACCGAAGATCATGTAAATATGGCCAATAACATACCACAAGCATTAAGCATACTAAGAATGAATCAAGAACAATAATTTTCCATTAACAAATAATCAAATTAATAATTCAACATAGAAAAGTAGAGAGTTGCATCCTAATCCTAGAAAAAGGAATTTAGCCACTTATGCCTAATATAGCACAAACAAGAACTAAAGTTAAAAAGGTAACCATGATTCTATCTTAAGAGAATATAGAGAAGATGAAGAAGGAAAAGATGTCTTCAATGGTTGAACTTCAATTACTCTTGCACTTGTTTTCAAAACCTTCGCCTCCAATCTTTAGTTGAGGACAACTAAAATTTTCTCATTTTCCTCTCAAAGTCTGTCGTCGCAAAAGTCTCCAAATGTGTCTCTTTAGGTTTAGGGATTTGCTCTATTTATAATAGTTTAGGGGTAAAAATGCTTATTTTTCATGTCAGCAAGCCTCACACGGCCATGTGAGTACACGACACGGTCGTGTGCTGATAACTCTAGGAAATGTAGTTATTTGTGCCCTATATATGTGCTCTATTGATAGCTTAGTCCTTGTTTCAATCTATGCCTTGAAAATCTTCTTTTGAGAAAACTAGTGGTGGAGTTTTTCTTCTCCTGACTGTGCTGGGATTGGTCTGTTGCTTTTATAGCTATAATTGACTTTACAACCCTTAGATGCCTCTATCAGGTGTTTACTGACTCACCACCTCTTGTAAATTCTCCTATTATCATGTTGATCACTACCTTGATTGTTCCTTGCGGTACAATTGTTCTATCATCTCCTAGTTATTACTCTCTTAGTTTTCCTTATCTTTGGCTCTGTACTCTCGGTTAGTTTTGGTGTTGCTAGTTCCTATTAGTCCTTTTGTCATTACTTTTATCTCTCCTTCTACCTAGATATCTGTCTAGCAAATGTCTTCTTTCTAAGTCTTCCATCACATCCGTTAGACTAATGCAATTATCTATTGTGTGCCCATATTATCGGTAAAATTCACATCGTTGTCATCGATCAATGTAATGGGGCTAGAAAGCTAGAACTGGTGGAAACTGTATCAAACTAGTATTGTAGATATCTCTCATAATCTCCTTTATTCTGAATGATAAAATGGTGTCATCGTGAAGCCTAGGAGGTGGGTCAGTCACTCTTGTAGGCATGATTCTTGCTTTATTTTTTTTATCTCATTTATTATTACAGTCCCCATGTGCTTTTTGGATAGGTTTGGGCTAGTTAGGCGTGCTTGATTTGCATTTCAAGTCTTGGCCTCGTCTTAGACTTTTACGGCCTCCTCAACATTAATGCATATATGGAAGATTTTAGGCTTATATTTGTCGAATTCAATTTTTATATTTTCCTATATGATCTTGAGCAAATCACGCATATTCTTTAAGTGATTAAGTGGATTTACAACTGTTATTAACTTGATGATTTCTCTAATGTAGGAAGGGCTCCAAGCAAGTAGATTGGTGTAAGATTTGGACCAACATTGGAAAAGGAAGCCTAAGAGAAAGTCAAGTTAAAGTTTAGCATTTCACGCAACGGCGCAAGGCAAGTAAATGTTGCGGCGTGGTGCATTCAGCCTGCTACATACTAATGATGGTGTATGCCCTAAAGGCCAATTTATTTTGACCGTACTAGCATACATTGTATTATGCTATTTATTTAATATATGAGACATTTCATTTATTGTGTTATTTATTATAAACATAATAAAGTCCTTAGAATAATATGTTTTATGCCATAAGACACATCAAGTGGATGACTTGATCGTGAGATCCTATTGGATAGAAATAGAACACTATTCTTAAATGTCCCTAGTTAAGTATTATTGTTAATTAGGACGACAATAATGCATTGAGACTAGTATGTGCGTAGACTGATGACCACATCTCACGAGTCTTGGATATGAGATATCGAGTCTTCACATGGATACATATTAGAGTAATGATGTATTGGACTGACCCACCATGAGAACGCTACGTGGATCATTATGTGAGTGTTATAAGCGATTCTCATAGTGATAATGGTGTTTGTGATCCTTTGACCTGAAATCACTATGATTCCTACATGAGGAGTTATATGTTTTAATGTCATCAAACGTCATATGTAACAAGGTGATTATAAAGTTAGTTTTTGGACATACCGCGAATCATATGGATAGATGTGAGTGACCTAGATGGGATTTGTCCCTCCTATATAACAGGAGTGATATCTTCGGGGGTCCTGATTGAGTGAGATTACGAAATGCATGACTATACTCAAATGAGTCAATATAAGATATTGATTTCATTTGTTATTACTACGTATACTCGAGTATCAGGAAATGAAAGTTTGAACTATACAAGGGTGACACATTCCATACCTTGTATTCAATCTAGATATCTGGACAAAGGGACTAAACTACATGGTAACATTGATCGTGGAAAGGTGATGTCAAATCATTGACATTCTCATTACTTAGGTAACAGCGATGTGTTGTTAGATATTGCTTACTACTTGTAATATTAAAATGAGATTTTAATATTACTACTAACATCATGAGAACCTATAGGGCCGCACACATAGAGCAGTCTAAATTTGAGCAATTAAAATCCAAGTTGGATTAGGATTCAATCTAGGGTCGGACTCATAACAGATGAATCTAGGGTTGCACAGCTTACCTTGTTACTGCTCTCACTCGCATAAGGCAACATCTATTATAAATAGCACTGCTAAGGGGTTGTCAAGGCATGTATTGCAAACCAAGCCGTACTTGATAGAAACAATGAGTGAGAGAGAGATAGATTTCTCTTCTTTTCGCAGCTAGCACTGTACTAGAGACGTGGGACTCCTTTTTGCAGATGTTGGACGTTCGTGAGTCTATTCGTGTGGATATCGCAGAGACATCATTGTTGTTATGGTGTTGGTGATTCACGACGCTTGATTTTATCACACTTCAAGAGGTAAACTCTTTTGAAACTCGGATTATGATCTATTTCACATAAATTCATGGTGGAAATTTTTGTTTTTTCGCAACAACTGAAACCCGATGCTAGAGGAGTTAATGCTGCGGCGTGGTGACCTAAATTAAACTAGCGTCACAGTGCAAAAGAGTTAACGTCGCGGCGTAAAGCAGAATTCTGAGCCTACAAATACTGTTTTATTAGATTTTTAGAGGAGAGCTTTTTAGGTTAGAGAAGCTACTAGTAGGTTTTCACTTTGAGGTTGAGAGGATGTTAGGGGAGCCAAGGTTAGAGGCCATCTTCTTTATGGATGAGGATTCAAGTATCAAAGATCACATCTATGAGCTTTCTTCTTTTTCCTTTCACATTAGTCTCTTCCTTATATCATGAACATGAGTTTTGTGCTTATGTTTTCGTGTTCAATGAGTAGCTAAGCTATATTTAGGGATTACTTTGGATCCTCCTATGGATATTAATGATTTTGTACTTCTTTGAGTTTATATAGATGTATGGTTTTGTTCAATCATATGGATCTTAATGCTCTTGATTGTTTAGCTAACTTTTAAGTGATTTGTTGAATTCTAATGAATCTAGACATAGGAATTTGGATTTGGGATCATAGGTATGGTTAACGCATGTTTGATTTCATTTTAATGGTGGGAAGAGTAGATTCGCTAATGAAATAGAAATATATCTCTTTGTCATGCATAGCGGGTGTTTAAGAATAGTCTTTAATAAGTGGATTTTGTGCTAGCTTTCATGGAAACATAGTGAACTAGGTAATTCAACCATGATTGATTGACCTAGACATAGACTTTTAACTAAGTTCGTTTCTCAAGCTAACCTAATCATTTCATTTATGTTGATTAAGAGGATAGCATATTGCCAATTAAAGTATGGGATGAAGAAGGAGTCTCTAATCTCTAACCATTATCTTTATTTCCAATTTATTGATTTTTAGTCTTTAGTTTATATAATTTTCCTATTTGTATGTTTTTGAATAGAATTACTTAAGTTATTTGTTGGTATTTAGCATTGGAAGTAACCTTGTCCTCGTGGGAACAATAGCCTACTTTACATTATATTACTTGTTTAATTCGTGCACTTGCGGCCTATAAAGGGAAAAACAAGTTTTTGGTGGTGTTGCCGAGGACTATAGTTTACTTCTGTATTGCTAATATTAACAATGAGCTTACTTAGTTCTAATTCAGGTTTTTATGTTTTTGTTGTTATTTTGCATAAATATGTAGTAAGTTTGATTTTTATGGTTTTGTTTTATTTTGGTTGTACATACTATAATTTAAGCTTATAGATAAATTTTACAGGTCCTAAAGATCCAAGTGAAGTCGAATTTGTAGCAAAATTGAGTATGCTACAGAATTCTGTAGACAGACTCCTCACGCCGTGGCGTGGTAGCATTTCTGGGCCAAAAATCCGAGAGATCAACACCAGGGCGTGGATACTTAATGTTGCGACATGATCTGGGTTTTTTTATAAATACCACGGCGTGGCACCCTGTATTTTGCATATTTTGTCTATTTTACATGTTTTTCTATATTTGTAAAGGCTCAGTTCTAATATGGCTGATATTTTGATAGGCTCAGGTACTATATACACCATGTACAGTGAAGACACAGTTTCACTTTGGTTTGAGGGAGTATCATTACATGTTTTGGATACTTTAATGTTTAATGTATAATATGTTTTGATGTTTAAAGTATGCAGTAGTAATAGTCATCATATTATCATGATTATATATTGCTTTGGCTATTACTGATGGGTTATTGATAAAAAATTTCAATTTTTAATATTCTGCACATGATGTTATGCACGCTTGAATTGGAAATGATGGATCTATTCGAATGCATGATATATTGCCAATTGCTAGTGTAGTATGATTGTCCAATGATATAAATGTTTGCAATTTGACCTCTTTTAGCGAAATCATTTATGATCAAGGAGCTTTGTGAAACAATCTAGTTGTTTTTTATGCATGATACAACCCACTTGTATACACGTGTAACTTTGAAAATGATAAGAGTGCATGTCTAGAGAAAGTTTATGGATATGCATGTAGAGATTTCTTGTATCCTAGAAATTATTTTTAAATTCTCTTAAAGTGAAATCCTAGATTATGCATGACTGAGGAAATGATTAGGGCATTGTTTGGATTAATTGAGACTTTCGAGCTTATCCTCACAAGATTGTATCTATAGGTCCCCTTTTGAAGCTTATTAGATGTTCGACCTTATATGTTTTTCAATCACCCTCGTATTCCCTACCATGTTAACCATTTTTATGCATGTGAAAGCATTACATTTTCTTCCTATCATCATTATTTGTTGAGTACATAATATGTTATTTCTTGAAGTGAGTCCAATGATTAAGGGTATTAATGCATATATATTGTAAAATGAGCTTGAAGGAACCACACACACACACACACACACACACACACACACACACACATATATATATATATATAAAGAGAAAAGAAAAGAAAAACAATTGAATGAAGTAAAGAAAAGTACAAAAAGAAATGAATGGTTCTAGAGAGTTCTAGTCTTTCACTTTTGAATACCCTAAATAGTTTCACTTGGAGGCTCAAGTCTTGAAATAACATGTTTATGTTTCTCAGTATTTTTATTAAATCCTTTCCTTATTGTTCATATCCCCATAACCATTGGCCTATATTACAAGCTGTTGAAGTCCCTTTTGATCCTCAGTAATGTGTGATTTACATTAGTAGAGAGAGAGTTTAGAGTCAATTTTGTGGATTATTGACGAGCGCCGAACTCAGTCAAAATTATAACCGAAGCTATTAACTAAGTTTGCAGTATAGTGAACAACACCGGATCGTCTCCTCAAGGATCGTAAATGTAATTTTATCAAATTAAGTTAAGTTAGAAAGGGGGGTTTTGATTGTTCAAGGATTACAATGACAAAATCTGAAGAAAAATAATAATTAAAAGAACAGTCAATTCAAAAATCTATCCAAGATTAGGTGGATTCAATCATAGACCTTTCAACAAACATTTGAAGCACATTTGAATGGTTAACTTGGATCTAACCGAGATCTCAGCATCGATCCTAATTCATACTAGACAATCGTCCAGAATTCAATTGACAAGTAATAAACATAAATCATTTCATGTAGATATATGTCAATTTAAGCACCGAATTCAATTAACCTAGGCACCAATCAGTAACCTAACCTCTTCAATTACGTGATTAGTTTAGATCAATCAGTTCTAAGTTTCATCACAAATCTCAACTTTCAGTTATGTGATTAATTCAGATCAATCAGTTCTAAATTTCATCACAATACTTAATCTTAAACCAAGATCAAATCAGATCAAACATAAACAGAATCACCATTTATGTATTCAAGATCAAGAAAACAACAGAAGAAGAAGAAGAGAAGAGGAATTCAAATATAAATCAAATACATTACATAACCAAGGTCTCAAGAATCCAAACCACAATCTCTTCAAGAGTTCCAAATTGACAGAAAGTAGCTTAGCTCTCCATTACAATGAAGGAAATCATCAAAATATACAAGAACTATGAAAAGCTATCTCTAACACCAAGTGTGTGTTGTGTTTAGAGCTCTCCACATGCTTCCTTTTATAGAGGATTCAAAGTAGTAGTAGATGGGTAGATGAGATTAGTAGGTGGAATTAGTAGGTGAGCTTGGTAGGTGAGATTGGTAGGTGAGCTTGGTAGGTGAGATTGGTAGGTGAGCTTCCTTGTCTCCGAAAGTATTCATTGCTGAACTCATTGATTTCGTCATTTCTGAGCCAAGTGGTCTTCATGAAAGTTCTAGGAAATTGTCTAAGCTTTCCAATGGCTCTGGAAACACCCAAAAATTCGTCTCACAGCCCAAGATATGACTCAATCACTACAGACTGTTCAGGACCAGTTTCAGCACCTCTGTTTTGACTTTCAGACCCAATATCTCCATCAAGGAGCCCGAATCAAGTTTTGTGCTTGAGATGAAAGTTGTGCATATGGGTCTTAACTTTCAGATTACAAATTTTCAGCCCATTTTATATGTCCAAACTCGAATTATGTTCTGGTTACTACACATTATTCGGGTTCCAGTCACAAATCCCGTATTCTGATTTCCATGCCCAATTAGCTCCACTAGATGTCTGAAATTGACTTTGAGCTCTCATCAAAGTTGTAGAGCTCTTTCTTATCTTTCCTACGAGGTAAAATTCATAATTATTAGACATTTAGAACTCAAGATATGGCTAAAATACAGAAATAGTGTAAGACCCGAATAATGCTGAAAAAATCAATTAAGTCCGATTCGAGTTCAAACTTACAAAACATAATCAAATTCAGTCAATTAAGTATATGAAGAGTATAAATAACTAAACATAAGGGTTTCTTAATGAATAAAATATGTGATTATCAATTATATGATTCATATACATGTATGCTCATAAACTTATCTGGATGTGTATGACTTAAATAGGAGAAGTTTATCTTGCATGTTTGTGGAAAATGTGAATTGCATAAAAGGAAGCTTTGATTATTAGTATGTTAAGGATTGTGAATGTGTGGAGTTGATTGTGAGGAATTAGCATTCTTTGAGGGCTGATACGATTATAACATCCTAATTCTTTTTCTTCTTTTCCTTATTTTTCGGTTATATGTGATTTTTGTGATTTTTTTATTTTTATGAATTATTTGACTTATTTTGATTATTTTAATATTATTTTCAAAAAAATTTGGATTGTTGAAGCTGGACCGGGGGAGCTTACTGAACATGAGACCAGAAACAGTTTTCAAAGTTTTCATTTTCTGAGATTTTATTTGTAAATAAAATCTGGATACGTTCTATTATCCATTGGACAATAAATACTAATTTGGTTAACTGTAACTTTTATCTATTAGTTAATAACTACTAGTTAATGTCTAGTTACTTTCTTTGATGCTTGTTTTTATGGTGGGACCATTAGCCATTAAATGACCATGGCCTACCATGTGACTTTTCTCTTTTTGGACCAATAGGAAGAAAGCTTCTTAAAGAAGTTTTGGAACAAGCTTGTAGGAGAAGCTTTGGACACCTTCCCAAGATGGAGTGCACGGCCAAGAGCTCCAAGGAGGCTTCTAGAGAAAGCTTCCACTTTTAATTCATTTCTATCATTTTCATTCATCTTTCATGAACCAAAAGGCTACACACTTTCTCTCTCACTTTTTCTCTCATATTTTCTCTTCCCCAAGCTCACGACCACACCATCAAAGACCACCATCCAAGCTTGTTTAATTTTAACCAACCTCACATGTTACATCTATTCACCATTCTAAGACACTTTGGTGTTGTGCTCTTGATCTAGTTCATCTATTTTCAAGTACTTCCTCAAGCTAGGGTTTTGAAAGCTTTTAAGGTGAAATTCCTCCATCTTCACTTCTCTTTTATTTTCAAATTCTAAGACCATGATTTTGATCCATGGTCATTCTATTTCAAGCCTTAGATGTTGATTTTTTTGTATGTTGTTTTTGTTTTCAAGAGCTTCTTGGGAGTGGAAGTTTAATACAAGAAAGCACCCAAGGAGTGTTGGTCATCATCCAAGGTAAGAGAAAGATTAACCTCATCAACATATCATGGTGGTGAGGAACAAAATTTGCTTGTTGTAAGTGAAGAATCCATATGAGGGTTATTCACTTAGTTGTATGTATTTTTGGTGATTTTGTGGTTTTTGCCTTATATGATTTTATGGCTTAATATTATGCATAACCTTGGTAGAATAGAAATTTTGGTGATTGAAGTATATTGTATGCTTGGAGTCTTGTTGGTAAAGATAAAAATTTTGGGATCCAAAGGCTTAGGGCTTACGGCCAAGTAACCCTAAATAGGGTATTCAAGACAAATTTTTATGTTGATTTGGAACTTAGATGCTTAGGTGGAAAGGAATTGGATTAAGGATTTATAATAATGGAAGAGAGATTGAACAAAAATTTTGTCATTGAGTAAGAGAGGGATTTCGGCTATTGAGTGGAAAAATAAGCTTGAAAGAGAAATTGAAAACTTAAGGTATTTTTATAAAAGGCTAAGGAAAAGAATTTATTAAATTAATATAATGTGGATTCCTTGTGTGTTCTTGTGAAAAATATTAGGAAGTACTACCTAGAGGAGCCTAGTTAGAAGAATATTGGAACTAAAGTTAATTTTTATATTAATCTTTGGAAGTTTCAAAAATTAAGCTTAAAAGTGTAATAAAAGTTTTACGTGATTGAAAAATAGGGATGATGTCTTACATAATTTAAGAATGATGATTTCTGAATTACGCGATAAAGATGCTTTACGATTGAAAATAACAACAGTATGTTATTGGGCTCTTAAACGGGACCCGGAGATGTTAATGACTGGTTTGGCTCATGAGTAGCTTATGTTTATGGAGAATCATGATATTAATATATATGTATGCATTGAGTTATTGATCATGCATTATACCGGCGGTGTCGGTCAAGGCTTTTGCCTAGGAGTTGAATTACACCTTAGTGCGGGTGCGATTTGTGTAGTATGGTTCACTTGTTGAACTTAGAGGCGTTAGGGTGCAAGTATCCCACAAGTGGCTAGTTGGTAGCTCCACTGGGCTGTGGTGACTGAGCAACACATAGACGATCTCGACCAGGCACTATTCTATTCACGATCTAGTGTAGATTGTCTTGTATAAACCATGATGCGCAAATTGAGAAATTATAGCACTTGACTTGAGGCTGACAAGATACAGATATGTCTTCTAGATCATTCTCTTTGAAATTGTATTTAGCTCCATGGAGTAAGAAATTGGTCCATTGTGCATATGCACAGTCTGTCTACATATCATTGTGATATTTTATATCTGCTAAATTATCTAATACTTGATGCCATAACTAAAATTGTTGTTTCCTATATATGAATGATATTACTATTCTTTATTATTTCTATGCTTCCATGTTAGTATTGATATAGGGGATCTCACCTTTTTGTTGTATTATTCTGTTTTATGTTTATATTTGATAAAGACTAAGAGGAAGACGAAGAAGGATCGCATCTTTTTTGTTGTAACATTTTTCTGTGATGGCAGCAATAAGAGATTTTGTTGGTTTTGTCAGAGTTTAGTTCCATGGGGGTACGGATGCTTGGCATATCGACTGAGATACTGAGTGTGTTAGTTATGTAAGGGATATGACTGTATCTGTACATAGGACCCGCGATGGG
The DNA here is from genome assembly GCA_029884605.1 of Ormosia emarginata. Classification (NCBI taxonomy): domain Eukaryota; kingdom Viridiplantae; phylum Streptophyta; class Magnoliopsida; order Fabales; family Fabaceae; genus Ormosia; species Ormosia emarginata. Next base: position 43,966,913 of record JAQQTP010000077.1, on the reverse strand, counting down.
GATCCTATCTTCGCTCTTGACATCTCGGTACGTTTTGAGTTTGTTATGCCAATTAGGGAGTTGTGGGGTAATTTGCATTACACCCCTAGGGAGGATCAAGACTCTGTGTTGTCATCTGCTAGGACATCTGCCCGTGAGACCTTACCTCTCTTCGGATCTCTATCTTTTGATGAGGATCCGATGGAGGACCCTACTCCCTAGGCATATGGACTTGGGCTAGTTTGTGTTTTGTTAAGCAATTTGTATATATCTTTTGAGTACAAATTTTAAGTTTTTTGAGCGGACTGTGATCTATGTCCCTTATGTATATATTCTTTTGATGTGTAATATTCTGTAATTACATCCTGTGTTGTTTATGCCTTGTTTAAGTTTATGTTTTCGAGAAAGAAAATTTGAAATATGTATTTTACTATATTAAAGTTTTTACACGTTTTGTTAAGTCTAGGAGTTTTAGTCTTAAATGTGATACCCTAAGGGAGGGTGTCACAACAATCATTATACACTAGTTATGGTTTAAGTGAAAATTGAATTCATAATAGATGTTGAATGTATATTGAAACATGATTGTCAAGTAAGGTACTTAATCATATTTTGTTTTGCTCGGGGACTAGCAAAAACTTAGATTTGAGGGTGTGATAACTCCAGGAAATGTAGATATTTGTGCCTTATATATGTGCTCTATTGATAGCTTAGTCCTTATTATTATGTATATATGGAAGATTTTAGGCCCATATTTGTTGAATTAAATTTTGATATCTTCCTATATGATCTTGAGCAAATCGCACATATTCTTTAAGTGATTAAGTGGAATTGCTAGTATTATTGACTTGGTGATTTCTCTAATGCAAAAAGGGCTCCAAGCAAGTAGATTGGTGTAAGATTTGGTCCAACATTAGAAGAGGAAGCCCAAAAGAAAGTCAAGTGTGAGGTTCAGCATCTCACGGCGCAGCGCAAGGCAGGTAAATATCGCGGCATGGTGCATTCAGCTTGCTGCATACTGAAACTCGAGGCTAGCACGCCGTGGCACAAAGGAGTTAATGTCGCGGTATGTTGACCTAAATTAATCAAGCGCCGCGGCGCAAAGGAGTTAACGTCGCGACATGAAGCAGAATTCTGAGCTTATAAATACTGTTTTATTAGATTTTTAGAGGAAAGCTTTTTAGGTTAGAGAAACTGCTGCTAAGTTTTCACTTTGAGGTTGAGAGGAAGCTAGGGGAGCCAAGTTTGGAGGTCATCTTCTTCATGGAGGAATATTCAAGCATAAAAAATCACATCCATGAACTTCCTTCCTTTCCCCTTTACTTTCTTCTCTTCCTTGTATCCTGAACATGAGTTTTGTGGTTATATTTTCGTGTTCAATGAGTAGTTAAGCTGTATTTAGGGATTACTTTGGATCCTCCTATGGATATTGATGATTTTGTACTTCTTTGAGTTTATATTGATTTATGCTTTTGTTCAATTATATGGATCTTAATGTTCTTGATTGTTTGGCCAACTTTTAAGTGGTTTGTTGAAATCTAATGAACCTAAACATAGGAATTTGGATTTGAGATCATAAGTATGGTTGATGCATATCTGATTTCATTCTAATGGTGGGATGAGTTGATTCGCAAATGTGATAGAAATATACCTCTTAGCCATGCATAGCAGGTGTTTGAGAATAGTCCTTAATAAGTGGATTTTGCACTAGCTTTCATGGAAACATAGTGAACTAGATAATTTAAGCATGATTGATTGACCTAGACATAGACTTTTAACTAAGTTAGTTTCTTAAGATAACCTAATTATTTCATTTATGTTGATTAAGAGGATTGCATATTGCCAATTGAAGTAGCGGGTGAAGAAGGATTCCCTAATCTCTAACCATTATCTTTATTTCCAATTTATTGCTTTTTAGTCTTTAATTTATATGTTTTTCTTATTTGTATGTTCTTAAATAGAATTACTTAAGCTATTGGTTGATATTTAGCATTGGAAGTAACCTTGTCCTCGTGGGAATGATTTCTTACTTTACACTGTATTACTTATTCAATCCGTGCACTTGTGGCCTATAAAGGGACAAACAAGTGCCATAAAAACAATGTAATTGCACCGTAAGTGAGACACAACTGCGTGACCAAGAGACACGGTCTTGTTTCCCACACTGAAGCATTTTCCAAGTTAGACAGGGTTATGTCTAACTCCTCAACCGCTCATAAGGCCTTGTCTAACTCCTCAATAGCTCACAGAGCCAAAATGTTCCTCTTTTGTTCTGAAATCGCGATATCTTCGCCTGCTTTCACTCCAAATGTGATAAACCTCTTTAATCTTCAAAAACGAAGACAATGATAAGGATCTATCTAAAATTTACAAATAAATATAAGTAAATTACCACAATTTATCTAATTTGAGACTATAAAATATAGACTTATTAATATTTCTATGTGAATTGATAAAGTTCCATACATTGAGAACAAACATCAAACACTTGCTATGTATGACCAATAGGTATATTTATATTCTATTGACTAATCAACTTATCCATACAATTGAGTGTAACTAAACATGCATCATCTAATTCCATTGTCCAACTTCCAAATCCCTTGTCTAGTTCAATGGGTTCACCAAGACATCACAAATAATGGTCAATCAAATGTGAGCATTAAGCATGGAATTAGAAAATCATAAACAAAATCATCATATGAGTAAGAAAGGATTGCAATCAATTCAAATTACAAAATAAGATATACTAGAACCCTAGAAAAGAGAATTAGAACATTATAGTTACAAAGGAAACAAACTCAAGAGAGAACAACAAAGTCATCATGAAAATTAACAGAAGATGAAGGGAAAAACTAGGTGTCTTGATGGATGAACAGAGGTTCTTCAAGCTTCTCTAAATCTTTATCACTCTCTTGCTTCTCTCTCTCCGAAAACCCTTCAGAACCTGGAGTCTCTCTCTCTAACTTGTGTAGAAGTTCCAAAGTCTCGTCTCATTCCGTCAAGGAAGTTAAAATACCCAATTTCTCATGTGCACAGGGGAAGCCACGACACAAAATACAAGGAGCCACGACTCCTAAGTCTCAGGAAAATCAGGAATTGGTGCACATGACATTGAGCTGCGACACATAATTGAGGAAGTGCTGCGGCACAAATGATTGGGTGTGCTGCAACATATAATTAAGGAAGTGTTGTTGCCTCCCTATGAAGGGTCAAATTCTCACATGCCTTCATCCATCTTGTTATCTTAAGTTCTTCCTTGCTTTTTTGCATGTTCCTGGAAGTAAGCAAATACCAAATTAGTCAAACATTCATAGAAAAACCTAGTGTGTGTATTTAAATTTATAAAGATGTATAAATGAGTATTCCCTATAACTTTTTTATCAAGAACTGAATGAAATCAAGGTATAACTCAAGGATGTAGCCTATGAATGTACAAGGAAATGCTTAAGTAATAACTCTATTTTATAGAGTTATCACATTCCCAACATACAGTTGTTCATTGCCACTATATGTAGTGCCTTGCATTAGATTTGAATAATCTGGCATCACGTGATTGGTGGCTCTAGATTCAAGGTACCAGGAAGAATCAAGAAGGGTCTCTAGAGTAGCAACCGTAGCTTCCATATTAGAGGGAGATCTTGGATTGGATGAGGAGGCATATGATGGGATAGTGGGATTGGTGCTTAATGGATAATTAGGTGAGCTTGAAAGTTAGTGATTTTGATCAAAGTGGTGAACACAATAAGCTACAATGTGACCACGTTTATGAAAAACTTGATAAATGATTGGGGATTTGGAACCTTGAAACCATCCACCTCATCCTCCACCTCTGAACTGAGCCCTTATGCCATAAGAACCATCGAACTAACCCCTAGATCCACCTCTAAAAGTTCTAGATTGTTGAGAGCACTGGCCTTTAACAAGATTGTAAGCTTGAGGACCTTGATCTGTGGAAGGAAGTTGAGCAAGATTTGTTGAAACTGAGTCAGAAACAACTAACTTGGAATGCTTCTCGATATGAGATTCTTGAGCAAGGAGTAGTGTTTCAATTTCAATGATTGAGTATGGATCAATGCGAGAGGTAACAGAAGTCACAAATGAATCATATTCATGAGCCAAGCCTTCAAGGATAACATTGATATGCTCCTGAGAAAAGAGAAAGTGATCAACAAAGATCAAGGACTCAACGATCATCTCGATTCTCAGTAGATACTCTGAAATCAATCTTGAACCCTTAGTTGTGTTACAAAGCTTAGTTTTGAATTGTTGCACCTTTGCATGCGTTTGAGATGCAAAATAGAGTTGAATCTGTTCCCAAACCTGCTAGCTGAAATTGCATCCAACAACTCTGGTGACAATTGATTCAGTCATCGAGGAGAGAAGCCAAGATAATAAAAGTTGATCATGTTGTTCGCATAGCAAATACACATCAATTTCGATACCAGTAAGCTCTTCCTCTAGATTATGAAATCTTAGTGGTGTTGCAAATGGAAGATTTGATAAACTTATGAAGATTGTGACCTAGAATAGTTGCAGTGACTTCTTGGTGCCACAAGAGGGGAATTTTCTTGTCCACTTTGACGGAAATTGGATGATTAAAGCTCAACTCCATATTGTGAAGCTAAAGAGCATGGAGTAAGATTGGCCAAAAACAGGTTCAGAGCTCTGGATACCATATTAATAATCCAATATTGATGAACAATAGGAAAAAACGAAAGAAAGCTAGAGAAACAAAAGAAAAATACAAATAGAAAATTGAATATGAATATAAGAGAAATTATTATATTATGATTGTACAGGGTACACTCAATTATATATACAAGTGCTAATTCTGTTCTACAAACTTCTACAAGCTTAACATAGCTTCAAACACAAATAATTGCATAACTAAGTTAGTTATAGCTAGCTGAATTCTTAACTAACAATGTCATGCTGGACTTTGCTCTAACACACAATCCTAGGGGTGAAAATTGGTTCGGATAACCCGACCAACTCGACTAATCCGACCAACCTGAATGAATTAATTAGATTAGTTTAGTTTGGTTTGGATATATTGATTGATTCGGATAAAATCTGAATCGAATAAAGCTTAATTGGTTTGGTTCTAGGGTTGAAAGTTTCAAACCCGAGAAATTCTAAACTATGCCTGTGCGTATGCTTGTTGCTGCTGTCATTTTGAATTTTTTTCCTAAACTGAACCCTCACCCACCCTTCTGCTCTGCGCCTTAACCCTCACCCCTCGCCGCTTGCCGTCACTCTCCGCTTGGTAAGTCTTCTAACTAGTTGAGGAATATGATGGTTCTGTGATTGTGGGTCTTGAAACATGATGAAGACTAGTTATGGTTTGGGTGGTTACTAAGTGGTGGAAAGTGGGTTGAGTTTTTTTTCCCTGATTTTGGTTGATTGATGATGGTGATTCTAATATAGTGGTGTGATGTTGAAGAGGCTATTTTGGGTTGTGTAAGAGTGATTTTATGAGTTTATTACTCAATTGATTGTGAAACATGTGAAATGGTTTTGATAATAAAGGATCTTTTGAGCTTGAAATTACAAAAATTGTGGGTTGGAAATGGGTTTTGAGAATTTCATGAACCCATTGCTGCTATTATGATATCATTTTTTGCCTATTATCTTGATTATATGTGAGTTTATACAATGTTTCTTTTCTACAGATATATAATTACATCTTTTGTCTAAGTGAACTATCATATTCAAAGATGCAAAGTTTCTATAATTTGGCTATCTACGATTATTTTGATTTTTGAAGTTTGCAAATGTTTGATTACATAATCATGTTAAACATTCTTCAAAGTATATATTTTTCCTGATACTTTGAGTTTCTAGTGTTCATATACTTGATATTTAACATTTTAGCATGTCATTTATTTTTTTCTTCTCTTTTGCTTAGGGTTACTTGATACACTCTTAAAAATGGGGGTGAAAAGTTTTAGGGTTGAGTTTTATGTGAAAAATTATATGAAAAAACTCATCAATGAGTTTTTCACCTATATTTTTAAGGATGTATCAAACTGACTATGAGAATTGAAAACTTTCACTCTTAGAATAGCTATTTAATGCATTCAAGGACTTCTTCAATTCTTGCACTCCAAGCTACTAGAATTATTTAATACATTGTTATGTTGACTCTGTAACACCCTCCTTAGGGCATCACATTTCCGACTCCCGACTCATAATCTGAAAATGTTTTCACACAAGGTTTGAGTTAAAAACGTGGGTTTAAAAATTTCTTCTTTATTGAAACATAAATTTACTGAAAATATTAGGTAATATTGAAAATCATATTTCAACTATTCATTATGCAATATTGACACTAATTAATATTTTACAATTTGAAGAGAAATATAAAACTAACAGACTTTTTTTTTGTCATTAGTAGCAAACCCCATGACGGGTCCTACTAAATAGCACGGTATAACACTAACGATAAAACTTAACATACTTATTCTTGTGTATCCATCTTGTTGCATCGACATCTGTTCTACATCCGTTCTTTGTCAACACTGCACACCTTCGAGTCCTGAATGTCCACTCCTTATTGTTGTCACCAATCTCAGAGTATCCATCGCTCGTTATGTCTAAGACAACTCATTCTTTCTACTGTTTAATTTTAACAATACAGACACAACAAGACAACATAACAAAGAGGTGAGATCACCTACACCAATACCAACATGACAGTATAGAGATAACACAAACAGCATATCATACAGATAGATTATACCATAATCATGCTATCAGCATTAATCAACTATCATCATCTAATCATTTATTAGTTTAATTATCATAAACAACAAATTACAATAATGTTCTAATTATCATTATCATCATCCAAGTATTCAAAACAATTGTCATAACCAATATCCCTCAATTAATATATCATGCGATATAAAATGTTCAGATTATGCATGTACACAAGACTCGATTTCCTACTCCATGGAGCTAAACTCGGGTCGAGAAATGATCGAAAAGATCTGTCGGTACCACATGCCTCGACCACGTGCTATAATCCTCATTTTGATTTTGCACATCTAAAGCATATACACGATGCTTTAACAGATCTTGATTAAGAATAGTGTCTCGGTCCGGATCATCGGTGTGTTGCATCGGTCTAACCTACAGGAAGAAGCGCGACCAACCACCTGTGTAGGCAACCCGCACCCCGATGCCCCCAAGGTCAACAAGTGACCTACACTACGCATATCGCACCCACTCAAGAGGTGTGTTTTGTAACACCCCAAAATTTTCAATCTCTTAAACAGTAATTTTGATGAGCTTAATGTAATTTCACCGTTTAGTGATTTCTCGAAGTCTTTGTAAAATTAATTTGATTATTCCGTCACTTATTTGATCGTTTTGAGTGATTTACTCCGTGTCGGAAAATAAAAATTTTCGGGCCGGGGAAAACGTTACGTAATTTAATTTTTACCGTTAGGTAATTATTTTACGTAATCTGATTTGATATTTGTGCGTTTTCTAATTTTTTTTTATTTTTGTGGATGATTATGAATTTTTTTACTGTATGTGGGCTCAGGTAGTCCTATGTGGGCCCAGTATACGTCGTGGGCCCAGTGGGTCCCACAAAGTGAAAAAATTTTCTACGCATAGAAAAATTTGTCTTGTTTAGACGGACAGGGGATCTTACTAAACTTGAATCCGGAAACAGTTTTAGAAAATTTTATTGTGCTGTGTTTTGTACTGTATTTAATTATCGGATGATAAAAATACAGTAAAAATATTATTTGTAGAATACAAGACTAAATATTATATTGCGTAGTCAACAAAGAGAGCTTGACTTGATTTATACCCTTGGATGAGAATACTTAGTTTGAATATTAACCATTGATTTAATCAAAGGTTAAGAAACAAACTTAATAAAGAAGCCTTGGATAATAACCATTGATTTAATCAATGGTGTGAGAATAAGCTTAGTTAGGAAGGCTTTGATATCAACCATATGTAATCAAAGGTGTAGAATTGGTCTTGAAAAATGACAAAGACCATTTATAACCATTGGATTTAGATTAAATCAAGGGTGGAGATTTAATCTTAAAAAGTAACAAAGACCATTTATGACCATTGGATGAAGAATTAATCAATGGTGGAAATTTGGTCTTCTAAAGTAGCAAAGACTAATTAGAACCCTTGGATTTAAAGTTTGAAGAAGCAATCTTGACCATTAATTTTGGAAACACATCTAATGGTTAGAATTTAAAGGAGAAAAATCCAATGGCCTTAGATTAAGTCTTCTAACCTACCTAAATCTACCTAAATCCTAACCATTGAATTAATCAATGGCTAGAAATGCTTCAAATGGTGGCAAATAATGAAGACAACTTTATTGAATGCATTATGAAGAGAAGGTGATGGTTTTGGAGTGTTTAGAAGACAAAGAGAAAGCTTTATGTCATTTTTGCGTCTTGGTCAAGTTAGACATCATAATGGCTTACTTTTGATTTTTTTGCACTCAAGAAGAATGCAAGAAGGGGGACTACGAATTTGGTGCTGCATGAAGGAGTTTGGAAGACCATAATTGCATGCTTTAGTCATTATTGTCTTCCTTGGTCTTCATTGATTCATTTTCAAGAAGGAAACTTAGAAAATTTTCTCTCATCTCCTTTCTTCTCTAGATTTTGGCCAAGCCCTCCAAGAGCACCTTCCATCACTCAAAAATTTCATCCAACTTGATTTTCTAAACCTAAACATCATTCTAAGAACATCTCTAGTTATGAGTTTTTCCAAAATCATTCATCTTGATCTTCAAATTCAAGCTTCAAGTTTCTATCAAAAATCAAAAATTTCATCTTTGTGCTTCAAGAGAAACCATTCGGTTATCTACCCTAAAATCACCATCCAATCTCTTTTAATTTCATCCAACTTTAGATCTTGAATCTCCATGATATTCTAAGCAACTTTCATGTTGGAGATTTTCTCTAAATCATTCATCTTCAACCTTGTTCTTCAAGCTAAAGATTGAAGCTTTAATGGTGAAATTTGGTACTCTTCACTTTTCTTTTGATTTTCAAGGTTCTAACCATGATTCTAATCCATGGTTTTCTTATTCAAGTCTTGTATATTAATTATTTGTGTGTTTTATTTTGTATTTGAGAAGCCCTTGGTGGTGAAGGACTTGGAAAAAGAAGCGATCAAGAACCTTTGGAGGATCTTCAAGAGGTAAGAGGAGATCCATCTCACCAACCAAGCATGGTGGTGAGAGATGGTATTTTATTTGATGGATGTGGAATCCATGTGAGGATTCATATCCATGGTCATGTAATTAATTTGTGGGTGTTTATGAGCTTTGATTAATTTTCTATGCTTGATATGCTTTGCATGATTTTATAGCTTTGATGATATGCTTGATATGCTATACATGCTTTTATGGTTTTGATGGTATGCTTATATTATTTATGATGAAATATATATGTATATGCCATGACTTGATGGTGGAAAGGAAATTGGTTTTTGGCTCCAATAGCCAAGGAAGAGCTACGGTTTTGATGCCCTTGATTAGGGTTTATGTTGAAAAATTTCAATAACAAAAGAATTGATTTTTGAGTACCTAGAACATGGTGGATTTCAAACAAGACACCTCAAAATAGGTGTTTACAAATTAATATTTTCATGAAAGAATAAAATTGGATTGATTTGAAGAATATGAAAAATAAACAAAGGGTTTGTTTTTCAAGAGAACATGAACACAATTTTAGAAGGATTTTTATTGATTTATTTTGTGTACAAAGTTCCTAAGTATTTTTCTAAACATGAGTTCTAAATGAAAATAACAATGTTGATTTTGAGGATTTGCAAAGAAAGTGAAAAAGGATTTGCAAAGAAAGCGAAAAAGGATTTGTAAAGAAAGTAAAAACGAATTTGAACAAATGGGTTTGGTTTTTATGACCATAAGACTTACGGTTTTGAAAACAAAATTTTAATGGTTTTGTTTGTGTAAAATCCTATCAACTTAAAAAGAAAGAATGTTTTCATGATTTCAATAGTCATGCCCACGTTTTTGAAGGTTTGTAATGTCTTGATTTTATGAACAAGTTTCCAAAATGAAACAAAAGAGAATTTCAAAGTAATTTGATACAACAAATTTGGAAAGGGAATCAGAGCGTTTATCACTTGAGAAAATCAAGTTTTTGTAAACGAAAATGTTTTCGAACTTCAATTTATTTTGAAGAAGGTTGTGTTTAGAATTGATTTGGAAAAAATGAAAAAAATATAATAATTTAACGTCTTCTAACATATGAATCATTCTTTGGGATTTTGGAGAGTGATTTTGTGAAATATATTTTGGAAAGGTTTTCTTAAAAGAGAAAATGTGAAAAATGACATTGGAAACGATATTGAGTTTTTGAAAGTCCAAAATAATATTTGGAATATTGAGGTATATTTTACGTAGTTTTCAAAATGACGTTTGGAATATTAAAGAATGTTTTGCGTATTGGAAATAATGAAATTATGGTGAAAAACGCGTTTACATATTCTAAAAACGTGATTTTTAAGCTACTACGATTTGAAAAATGTTTAAGTATTCCTACGTGACTTAAAAAAAATATTTTAATATTTCTACGTGATTTGGTGTATGTTTAAATATTTTACGTGATTTGAAATATCATTGAAAATCACTACGTGATTGAACAACAATAGAATATTTTTACGTGATTGTGAAAATAACGAAAAATCATTATGTGATTTGAAAAGCGTTTTAAATATTTTGAAAATGAAAGAAAATGATTTACGTGACACAAAAGAAAGATTTTTAAGTTACGTAATTTTGAAACAGTGGAAAAATATAATGGGATTTGATAAACGTATATTTTTACGTGTTTAAGAAAAACGTTGAAAAATTAGTACGTGAGTTAAAAGTGCAATGAAGAGTTGCAGATTTTGAAAATGTAAAGTATGTTACGATTATTGTGAAAATATAACAAAAGCTTTTTAGAATTTTGAAACGTAATGTGTGTTACGGTATTGTGAAAATATAACAAAACATTTTAGAATTTTGAAAACGTAATGTAAGTGTTACGATATTTGAAAACGTAACAAATACATTTTTTTTGAAATTGTGAAAACGTAATTAAATATTGCAATTTTATAAAGACACGGCGAAAGTGTTTTATAACTATGAAAAATGTGATAACATGATTTCACTGTTGAAAATACAGTATGATTACTGTTGAAGCTTGTGATTGGTATTATACCTGTGATTGGTAATTGGTGCATTATACATGCATTGGAATGGTCCGATGAGGACTGGATATGGCTGATTGCCTAGGAGAAACACACCTCTTGAGTGGGTGCGATATGCGTAGTGTAGGTCACTGGTTGACCTTGGGGGCATCGGGGTGCGGGTTGCCTACAATGGACAGTGAGTCGCTCTACTGTAACCGTAGGTTAGACCGACGCGACACACCGATGATCCTGACCGAGACACTATTCTTAATCAAGATCTGATAAAGACTGTCGTGTATATGCTTAGATGTGCAAAAATCAAAATGAGGATTATAGCACGTGGTCCGAGGCATGAGAATGCACCGACAGATTCTTTTCGATCATTTCTCCGACCCGAGTTTAGCTCCATGGAGTAGGAAATCGAGTCTTGTGTACATGCATAAACTGAACATTTATATCTCGTGTGATATATATTAATTGAGGAATATTGGCTATGACAATTGTTTTGAATAATTGGATGATGATAGTTGATTAATGTTGATAGCATGATTTTAATATTGTATCGTGTGATAACCATAATGATGATGACATGATTGTAATTATGAGATGATATAACAGTATGATATTGTTGTTTGTGTTATCTCTGTGCTTTTGCCATGTTGATACTTGGTGTAGGTGATCTCACCTCTTTGTTATGTTGTTTTTGCTATGTCTCAGTATTATTAAAATTATACAAGTAGAAGGAACGAGTTGTCTTAGACATACGGGTGACAAATACCTCTACGTTTGGAGACAACATCGAGAGAATGACCTTGCCGACAAGGTGTTGAAATGGAAAAGATGTTTGAGGACAAGGAACAGGACATAGAACAAATGTCCGATGCTTCAAGATGGACATTCCGATGGACACTCGAGATTGGGGACAACAATAAGGAGTGGACATTCATGACTTGTTGGGAGCAAAGTGTTGACAAGGAGTAGAGTTCTGATGTATCAAGTTTGATACGGGAGAAGGAACAAGTATGTTAAGTTTTCATTGTTAGTGTTACACTGTTGTCTTTATTAAGTAGGAACCGTAATGGGTTTGCTACTTGTGGAAAAAGAAAGAACAAAAGAGTCTGTCAATTTATATTTCTCTTTAAATGTGTGTGTCAATATTGAATAATGAGTAGTTGAAATATGATTACCTAATATTTTCAAGAAATTTACGTGTCGAGAAAGAAAGAAATTTTTAAAACCATATTTTTATAATTCAAACTTGTGTGAACTTCTTTTCAGATTATGAGTCGGGAGTCGGAAAATGTGATGCCCTAGAGAGGGTGTTACATGTTTCTCCTAGGCAATCAGCCATATCCAGTCCTCATCAGACCATTCCAATGCATGTATAATGCACCAAATCCAATCATAGACAAATATGTCATTTTCTCACAAATAGTGTATGGACACTGGTTCAACAGTGAATCATACTTGTACTTTCAACAAATGAAAATCATGTTATCACGTTTTCATAGTTGTAAAACACTTTTACCGTATTTTCACAATCGCGTAACATTTTACATTACGTTTTCACAATCCAAAAACTTTTCTCATTATGTTTTCACAATACCATAACACTTCTTTTATATTTTCACAATACCGTAACACTTTTGTTACGTTTTAAAATTCCAAAATGTTTTTATTACGTTTTTACAATACCGTAACACTATCATTACATTTACAAAATTTCGTAACATTTACATTGCGTTTTCAAAATATTGCAACTCTTCATTTGCACTTTTAAACCACATACTAATTTTTTAACGTTTTTCTCAATCGCGTAAAAACATACGTTTCTCAAATCGCATAGTAATTTTTTTTACTGTTTCAAAATCGCGTAACTTAAAAATCATTCTTTTATGTTATGTAAATCATTTTCTATCATTCTCAAAATATTTAAAGCACTTTCCAAATCTCATAACAATGTTCTATCATTTTCACAATCACGTAAAAATATTCTATCACTATTCAAATCACGTAGTGATTTTTCAACAATATTTGATCAATAAGTAAAATATTTAAACGCTTTTCAAATCGTGTAGAAATATTTAAACATTTTTCAAATCGCGTAGAAATATTTTATCAGTATTTCAAATTGTTTTTAAGATACGTAAAATATTTTTCAACATTTTTCAATCACATAAAATATTCCTCAATATTCCAAACATTATTTTGGACTCAAATAAATCAATATCATTTTTAACACATTGTTCAAAATTGCGTAACTTAAAAATCACGTTTTTAAGATACGTAAAACATTTTCATCACAATTTCATTCAAAAATACTTCTTAACCTTCAAAAATTCCTTTTCAATTTTTCTCAAAATAATATAACTTTATATTTCATTTAATATATTTTCTTACTCAAGAAAATATTTTTCCACATTTTTACTCAAGAAATTCTTTTTCAAAATATACTTCACAAAAATCACTTTTCCATTTGATGTAAATCAACATTTCAAAACTTAACATTTTCTAATGTATTTCAAAACTTGAAAATAAGTTATACGTTAGAAATTTTCAAAACACCATTATATTCTCCATTTTTCCCAAATCATTTCCAAACACAACCTTCTTCAAAATAAATTGAAGTTCGAAAACATTTTCGTTTACAAAAACTTGATTTTCTCAAGTGATAAACGCTCTGATTCCCTTTCCAAAATCCTTGTATTAAATCCAGTTACGTTTCCACTTTGAAATTCACTTTGTTCATAAAAATCAAGGCATTACAAGCCTTAAAAAACGCGATGACATGACTATTGAAACCATCAAAAATTTTTCCTTTTAAATTGATATGGTTTTACACAAACAAAACCATTAAAAATCCTTTACAAAAACGTAAGACTCATAGTCTTTGAAAATCAAATCATTTGTTCATTTTCAATTTCTCACTTTCTTTGCAAATCCATTTTCACTTTCTTTACAAATCCTTTTTCACTTTCTTTGCAAATCCTTAAAATCATCATTGCTATTTTCATTTAAATCTCATGTTTAGTTAAACACTTAGAAACTTTTTACACAAAATAAATTAATAAAAATCCTTCTAAAAATCGTGTTCTTGTTCTCTTGAAAAACAAAGCCTTTGTTTATTTTCCAAATTCTTCAAATCATACGTTTTCTTCATTCATGAAAATCTTAAGTTATAATCACCTATGTTGAGGTGTCTTGTTCGAAATCCACCTTGTTCTAAGTACTCAAAAAATCAATTCTTTTGTTCTTGAAAATTTTCAACATGAACCCTAATCAAGGGCATCAAACCGTAGCTCTTCCTTGGCTATTGGAGCCAAAAATCAATTTCTTTTCCACCATCAAGTCATGGCATATACATATATATTTCATCATAAATAATATAAGCATACCATCAAAGCCATAAAAGCATGTATAGCATATCAAGCATATCATCAAAGCTATAAAAAATGCAAAGTATCAAGCGTAGAAAATTAATCAAAGCTCATAAATACCCACAAATTAATTACATGACCATGGATATGAATCCTCACATGGATTCCACATCCATCAAATAAAATATCATCTCTCACCACCATGCTTGGTTGGTGAGATGGATCTCCCTCTTACCTCTTGAAGATCCTCCAAAGCTTCTTGATTTGTTTTTTTTTTTCCAAGTCCTTCACCACCAATGGCTTCTCAAATACAAAACAAAACACAAGTTAATTAACATATCAAGCTTGATTAAGAGGAACCATGAATCAAACATGGCTTAGATCATGAAAAAGAGAGAAGAAAATGAAGTTTCCTTATACTTCACCTCAAAAACCCAATAACTTTGATCTTGAAGAAACTCCTTGAAGATGAATGATTTAGAAGAAATCTTCAACATGAAAGTTGCTTAGAATATCATGGAGATTCAAGATCTAAGGTTGGATGAAATTAAAAGAGATTGGATGGTGATTTTAAGGTAGATAACCGAATGGTTTCTCTTGAAGAACAAAGATGGAATTTTTTATTTTTGATAGAAACTTGAAGCTTGGATTTGAAGATCAAGATGAATGATTTTGGAAAAACTCATAACTAGAGATGTTCTTAGAATGGTGTTTAGGTTTAGAAAATCAAGACTAAAAGATTAGAAGAGGAAACATGAAATTTACCATTTTTGGTAGAATCTTGAAGCTTGAATTTGAAGTACTAGATGTTGGATTTTGAAGAAACCTTCAACATGAAAGTTGTTTAGAATAAGGTAAGGATTCAAGAAACTAGGTTGGATGAAATTAAAGAGTGATGGAGGGTGTTCTTAGGTGCCATGACCGTGAGCTTAGAGAAGGAGAAGGAGAGAATTTTTTTTCTAAGTGTTTTAAGTTTTTGAAATGATCACAAATGACCAAGAATGAGTGATGATAGTAATGAAACACTTTCCTATAGTCTAAAGTCTTCAATTATGGTCTTCCAATGCTTTTAAATTCAGACCAAAACCGTAGCCCCCCTCCAAGCTTCTTCAAAAATTCAATAATGATGAAACATTGATCAAGACATCCAACAATGACATAAAGCATCATTTAATGGATTGAAATTTGTTTTTCTTTGTCTTCTAATAAGCCAAAAACCGTCCTCCTTGCTTTCTTCTTCCATGTAAATTGATCAATAATGATCAATAATATTGCAATATTGACCAAGACTACTTAACAAAGACATAAAGCAATTAATCAATGCATTGAAATATTTTTTTTTCTTTGTCTCCAAAAGCATGCAAAACCGTGAACTCCCTCCATGCATGCATTAAATCATGTTGTCATCTTTTCTAACCATTATTTAAATTAATTCTAGCCATTGATAAATTCAATGGCTAGAATTAATGTAGATTTTTAATTTTAGAAGACTAAATCTAGGCCATTGGATTTTTTTCCTTTAAATTCTAGTCATTGGATGTGTCTTCAAAAATTAAGGGTCAAGATTGCTTCTTCAAACTTTAAATCCAAGGGTCCTAATTAGTCTTTGTCACTTTTTAAGACTAAATCTTCACCATTGATTTAATCTAAATCCAATGGTTATAAATGGTCTTTGTCATTTTTTCAAGACCAATTCTACACCTTTGATTACATCTATGGTTGATATCAAAGCCTTCCTAACTAAGCTTATTCTCACACCATTGATTAAATCAATTGTTATTATCCAAGCTTTTTATTAAGTTTGTTTCTTAACCTTTGATTAAATCAATGGTTAATATTATTCAAACTAAGTATTCTCATCCAAGGGTATAAATCAAGTCAAGTTCTCTTTGTTACGCAAGATAATATTTATTCTTGTATCCTACAAATAATATTTTCTTGTATTTTTATCATCCGATAATTAAATACAAGATAAAATACAAGATCAAGAAATTTTTAAAAACGTCTCCTGATTCGGGTTTAGTAAGATCCTGTCTCTGTCTAAACAAGACAAATTTTTCTATCGTATGAAAATTTTTTCACTTTATGGGACCCACTGGGCCCACGATGTACCACCTGGGCCCACATACCCTTTTTGGTGGCCCACAAACAGGAAAAACTTCAAAATCATCCACAAAAATCACAAAAATTATAAAATCTTACAAATATCAAATCAGTTACGTAAAATAATTACCTAACGGTAAAAATTAAATTACGTAAGGTTTTCTCCTACCAAAAATTTTTATTTTCCGACGCGGAAAATCACTCAAAACGATCAAATACTTTGACGGAATAAACAAAATAATTTTACAAATAAGATTTAAATTACTAAACAAAAATAAATTACATTAATTGTCAAAATTATCTTGTTTAAGAAGATACTGAAAATTTAGGGTGTTACAGACTCGCTGTTAATATGTGTTCTTTTTACAAAATTTATACATGTTCCTTTGTGTATTTGCATTATTGCATAAATCATTATTTGCTTTGTGCCTTGTGATACTAGTAAGAAAGAACATTTCATCTAGAATCTATAATTTTACACTTTTAACTGTACTCACAATAGTACAAGTTTAAATTTTGATGTGTCTGAAGATGTTGCAGCATGGTCTCTTCCTTTAATTATGTTTGTCTATTTAGACTTTGTCTGTTTGTTATATTTTATAGTGTGTTTATTAAGATAAATAAGTTTGATTATATTTAAAAAAAAATTCATAGATTTATTAGGTATTTTTTAATAGAAAACTAATTATTTAATTAATTTTTATGTAAAAAAATATCAATTCGATCACTTGAATCAACCAATTCATAAATGTTTAATTTAATTTGATTTAAATTTAATTATCAAAAAATAAAAAAATTAAACTAAATTAAATTAATTAATTTTAATTAAATTAAATTTATTTTTCTTAAAAATTAAACTAAATCAATTTAATTATACTCTTACACAATTCAAGAGGAATCATAAAGTAAAATATGATTCACGTGGGAATGTATTTTTTTTTTAAAAAAATATAGTTCACTATATATCCACTTTAATTTAAAATCAAACACGTCCTTAGTAAGCAATGAAGGAGGTCAAATGTTTATACCCAACCTAGACGGAAAAGCCCTCAATTATGAGTGTATGGGAAAATATTCATAACTAGATTATTTAAGTAGAGTAGATGGCACTTGTTCGATTTGGACTTGTTCATATTTATTATCCAAAATATTTCATTTGATAAAATTTAAAAAAGAAATATTTGAATAAGGAGTAACAAAACTTTTTTTGGCTAGCCTTTTTATTTTTCATTCTCTGTATGTTGAGCTTTGGAACCTATTCATGTCCTCCATCTATAAATATATTACTTAAGTTTGAATTAATGATCTCTTATTAATTAATTATTTGTAAATTCTTTAAAAGTGTTGGTTGAAATCGGAGATTTATCGTAACTTTGGATTGAGATAATCATTCACGCATCCTAAATTAAAAAAAAAAAAAAAAGAAGAGTGGATAGCATGTGATGATAGACTCCAGGAAATGGATGACATTTTTGTCTTTTCAAGGTGAGAGGGTAAAGTGAAGTGAGGAGTTAGAAAGGTTCCAAGGCAAGCAGAATGTGGACGTGGGTCCCTCTGTCCATAGAACAAATCGTACGGTAGGATTCGGTTGAGAGACAGAGAGGCAACACTGCTTCACTAACTCAGACTTATGGTACTCTGCTTCACTGCTTCAATTAATGATGTAGAAAGTAACGCACAATCACAAACACAAATGAAAAATGAAACACAATAGGATTCTCACCTGTTAGAAAAAAAAACAAGAAAATCTTGTGGATAAAAGAATACATATTTTTATATATTATATATATAGTAAGAGAATTTATTTATATTAAATATAAGTTTTAAGATTTATATTTAATTTTTTATTATTAAATTTATTTTAATTAAATATTTTTAATAAATTATCAAGTTTACTTTTTAATTTTAAATTAAATATTTTAATTTAAAAAATAATAAAATATGATATATTAATAAATAAAAAAATTAATTATCAAGTTTACTTTTTAATTTAAAAAATAATTTTTATTAAAAATATGTGAAAATTATATCATAATATCACATTTTATTAAAAAATATAATTTTAATAAAAAATTAAATACGTATAAAAGGAATATAATATTATTAAAAATATAATTTTTAACATATTTATTATGAAAAATTAATTAACGATCTTTAAAATTTAATATATAAATTTATTAAAAATAATTTTTTTATAAATATCTAAAAAGTTAAACATTATAAATATTATAAATGAATAAAAAATAAACATTGTATAATTATTTGATACTAATAAAGTATAATTTTAAATTTTTTAAAGTAATCTTTATAAATTTAATTTTCTTCCAATTTCGTCTTTCTATTAGTGTGTTATTCAAAAATATGTTTAAATATATTTTTATTGACTGTGATCTTTTTTTATTTTGGTTCCAATATGATTCAATATTAATGCATCGTACTGACTCCGTATCATATAAATTAATTGTGTTTAGAATGATAAAATAAGATCTATGTAACAAAATAAAATCCATTCTTAACAAAAAAAATGAGATTGATAAAAAAATAAAACTTATGAACGCTACTTTAAAAAAATTGAAGTTATTGTAAAAACATATTTAATCCTTTATCTTTTTAACACTTATAGCTACTGCTGATAGTAATATATATATACTACGTTTCGTAATCTCGTAGATCACCAACAAATCAACAACCATTGGTTTTTGATTTTACGTGTCAAATTTGCCACAAAAATTTCAATGAAATTAATGGTTTAGGTACAACAAAGTTTTGTTAAAATAAAACAAGAAAAAATTGGGTGAACTCTCATCTCATTTTAATTCCTAAAATTGTTAGCATTGATTGTACTAATTTTTAACTTTAAAAAAATAGTATAGTAGTTTTGAAATTGTAATCCGTAAAGACTAAATAATTAAAAAAATAATAGTAGTTGTTTTATGATTTACTTTAACATATTTTTAATAAAAATTATTTTTTAAATTAATAAGTAGACTTGATAATTGAATTTTTTTTTATTAATATATCACATTTTATTATTCTCTTTCATAATTTAATTAGATGATTTAAAATTGTTAAATTAAAATAAATTTAATAATAAGATAAGTATAAATCTTAAGATTTATACTTTAAGACTTACACTTAATGTAAATGAATTCTCTTTTATATATATATATATATATTACACATATCATATGTAATATATAATAAAATATGTATTCTTGATTAATAATTTTTTTTATTTTTAATTAACAAGAGAGAATCTCAACCCTTTGTTTATTTGGTGAGTGATTCTGGCTGTGTAACACTAATGCTCGACACAAGAAACATAGTGGTAAAACTTAACGTGTTTATATGTGCGATGTAGTAAGTGTGTTATGTTTAATATGAATGTTGAAGTGTTGGATATGTATCCCACACATACAAATATACAATTTCTCTGCAAAGTTCCGTTATTTCATAATTTCTGTTTATTGTTTTTGGCAAATTATTGAGCTGCTTGGTTTCTCTCTCCCGTGCAGCCAAAGAAAAGAACCTCTTTGGATACTGAAATTTCATACCGCGTCACCGTTTCTTAACTTTTCTCTAGAACAACGATGGATACTGATTTTCCCTAGGAGAAAAATTGGAACACCTTCATTCAGATTTTAAATTAATTGCAATTGAATAATGCATATTCCGTTGAAGAAAAAGAAAATATTTTAAAATGCAAAAATTAATCATTGTTGATGACAAATTATAATAACTTAACTTTTTCTGGCTGTCGATATGAGTACATCTTAATTTTGGTAGAAAACTTCAACGTTAAGCACTTCAAATCAAATACATACACTTGAGAGTAATTTATATGTCACAATAAAAATCTTTTATAACGAGCAATGTATATTTAAGAATTGAATCTCAAAAATAAAATACCACATATATATATTGATAGGTTTTCGCTAATGGTCTAAGGCTCTTGGCAAGTTTCCTACTCCCACTGAAGTTGTTAAGCCATTACCACAATGAATCCTTCATCATCATCTTCATTTCTTCACGACTTCGTTATTTTCATTTAGACAACCAATGCACAATGCACAAACCAGGAGCTAGGAAGAGGGGACAACTATGGTACTGTTCTATGAAGAAGAACTGAAGAATTATCTCATGGCTCAGTGCAGATTAGGCTGTAAGCAGAGCTTGTGATCAGAAATATCATCGCTGATTGCACTCCCCCCACTAAAACTGTTCATCTTGTCCTTTCCATTTCCTCTATCTGGGGAGATACCAAGATGTCTTCATGCATTGTGGAGCTAGCGAGAGAGAAGGCTTTTTTCAATTCTTCATTATAAATGAACAGGAGATGCTGTGAGTCTTGCTTGGCTTTCCCTGAACCTTTAACGGGCCATTTCCTCCTGCAACACGAGTGGAAACAAAATGGGAATTCTCTCTACATTGGAGCGAGGAAGTTAAAGCCGTGGATGCATTTTCCACCACAATCCAAAATAGAAAGAAATTCTATTGTTCTAAAGTGAATTTAGAGGTGTAGTTGAGATAGGCACGTCGCAGTGTTTTCTTCCTTGCACAGTAACATCAGAGCGTGTTGAATCAGGGGATTAGTACATACAAAAGGACTCTAACGCTCAAGTCAGGCTATGCACAAGTAAGATTTATACAATAACATATTGATACCTGATTGGGGTAACTTAGCCTGATATTTATTGAGGTTTGATAGTTATGTTCTCATAAAGGAGAGATATGTTATTGTAATAGTAGTAGGAAGAGATATATTCCTCATTTAGTTGCAGTGGATCCCTATCTTATTAGAATATAGATACTGTAATTATGGGGAGTTAGAGGCAATTATGTGTGTCATTATTTCGTAAGATCATGATTAACAATAACAGATATCATCAGGATCTATCCATTGCGCAGATCTTATGGTAAAGTTATTGCCACCCAATGTCGTGGTCTGATAAGTATAGAGTCGAGATCTTGCCCACATGTCATAAGCGATCTCCTATTGAGGGCGTCGATGATGGATTCTGGGGTAATGCATGTTGGGTCGACCCACGGGACATAACCTCGTATTACAATCCAGAATAGTTGCCCTCAGTTTAGTGCTTAAGTGGAACAATTAAGTGTTGAGGTACTAGCAGTAGATATTAAAATCCAAAAGGGCCGAGGTCTGTTGTTAATGGTGAAATACCTTCGGGGTTGGCATGTGAGGTCAGAATCTGTTGTAGATTATTGCTCATGTTGCCATTTCGTCATTCGAGGTTTATCCTTTGTTGCTCCCATACGTAGTTCACAGCATTTTTGTCCTTTCTTGCAGCTCGTAATGGTTTGAGCTTTCTTGGCAAATTGTTACTTTGACTTTATTGAGAATTAAATATCCTTTAAGTGGATATCAGTTTCGAACTGCTTCCCAACTGCCCGCTACTCCCGTGACCAATCAGAAGGGGGAGCATTAAAGCGTGACTTCCAACGTGCAATCAGTTCACCCTTTTCGAGGCCAATCAGAGTGCTTCATTCCCTTTATAAATAGGGAATGCTTACATGGAGATTGACATTCCTTTTGTTTTGTGATTTTTCTTGAGAATGATATTCTCTCAGAGAATGATTTCCCTTTCATTTTTTGTACGTACATGGAGAGTTTTTCCCTCTGCTAAGATCATCTTCTTGTTCCTTTCAAAATCGTTGAAATTAATGTTTTCTCTATTTTTGTCAGTCTCTCTGGTGATGGCCTTTCTTTCTCGGCGTAATGGGCGACAGAAGCCTTTCTCTCCCGGCATACGTGGGAGTGTTTAATTTACCCATTCTTACCTATGGCTCCTGCTGTGTTGCATGGAGACGCTCTGCCCTTGCCTCTCCTCCTTTTTGAGTGCTTTTCGGGACATTTAGCCCAATCTTTGGCAGGTCCTCTAAGTGCAGTCGGATATGCAAGAGGGCTCTAAGGGTCTTTTGGAGCAGCTCGACGTGATTTTAAGCAATTTGGAATGATTGTGAAGCCAGTTAAAGTTTTGGTGGAACAATCTTTTGATGAAAGGTTGTCTCTTGTTCAATAGGGAAGAGACTGATGCTAGTTTTAGAGGAATTGTGGAGGTGGAAGTTTCTCAGGGAGCCATCATCGTCAATGACTGTGATGCCAGCCTCCTTCCCAGGTTCTCCATTGGGCATTCTTAACAGTACACTTTTTGATGTATTTTTCCTTCTCTTTTTGTCTTAGAGGAAACTATGTATTCCTTTTCCTTTTTTCTATTTGTTAGAGCTGACGATCTATGGAATGAGAATAATAAACTTCCATGTTCTGAATTTTGAACCTTCTGTTTTCCATTTCTGTTATCAGTCTTCTTCTTTTTCATCGAGGTGACTCCAACACTCATCCTGTAATGACAGTTACATTGCCCCTAACTTGGTGCTTAGCTAATATAGCGAAGTAGCAAGATAAAAAGGCCTTTATGCCCTCGGGTGAAGATACTCAAGCCTTACTTGAAGCTGTGGTCTGTGTTACCTTGTAGGGTTGAGTTTTATCTTATGGACACTTAAGTCGTTTAACCTTTTTGGGTGCATCGTGGTCCGAACTGACTTTGCGTCATATGACCACATGGACGTTCTGGGTGTAACCAGGGTCCATATAAAAAATTTGTGGTCTGTGAAAAATTTTTAGACTCAACTGGCTGAGGTTGTGTGTCTCTTGGTCTACTGCGTACTCGTCCTTTCAACTGCAACGACAGTTGTGAAGCCCACGTGGCACGCCTTGGATGGGTAGTCGTGCTTAGTGCTTCACGTGCCATTATGGGAGTCTTTCGAAATCTAAACTGTTAAGATGAAAATGCCCCCTAACCGTCTAACCTCTATTAATAGGGGTTAAAGCTCATTCTTTTCATTTTTACTGTTTCTTTCTAAAATTTAGTGGCCTGAGACGATTTTTGACGATTTTTCTCAGTGGAAGAGTGCAATTTTTAGTAGTTTTTCAGCGGTTCAACCTTCTAGTTGTTCATTTTTCCTCATTTTTTCAAGGTATTTCTTCTTTCTCACTTATGTTTCTGCTACTTTTAGCATCGTAGAGTGGTTTTGCTCCCTTTGTTTTTGGTGTACTCTCTTGCCTTTTAATAGAAGTGTGAAGCAAGTTGGGATACCATGGTTCCTAGGTCCCTTTAGTGATACCACCTTGCAGAACACATTCTTTGTCACGCCATGTGCGACAGAGGTATTCCTATAAGGTTTAAGCCTTAGTGGCCTTAGAGGCTGGTATGCGGGCGTGAACTTTCGATTTCTTTCTTGGTTCGCTTCCTTCCATGTCTGGTTCTGTAAGTTGAATTGATTCTGACAATTTTACTCGTCGACCTCCGTGGGTGTTTCTAAGGATTTAATGGCTAGGAGACGGGTGGCTAGGCCCCAAATATTAGTTCCAGCAGTCCGAGTGTCAGTTACAGAAGACCCTATAATGATTGGTCGTGGCCTGGGGCTGGCATATCCATGGGTTGGTGAAGACGTCTATGATTGAATACCCGCTTTCCAACTTAGGGATGAACAAGATAAACTTAAAGGTTACTTGATGCTGACGGAGAAAGGCACAAGGGACCACGAGTTCGAGATCCTGTCTCCAGAAAATGAAAGAGTGTGCTTATGCCGGCAAGCGGGTTCACATTATATGTTCATGTATGAGGATTTCTTTGTCTGACTTGGATTCCGGATCCCTTTCAATGATTATCAACTTGTCGTCTTCTGTACTCTACACTCGGCTCCAACCTAGATTCATCCCAACAATTAGGCGAACATCATTGCCTTTGAAAAGCTTTGCTGGTTGATTAGATTACGGTACTCAGAGAAGGTGTTCTTTTACTTATACACCCAATGGAGTCTTCAAGGCAGTGGCACTGTTGAAAAGATCGGGCTCACAGTTCGGTCAAGGTCTGGTCGAAAGGTCTTTCAGATTTTCCAAGAAAGCCACAAGGACTTCAAGGAAAAATTCTTCAAACTGAAGGCGATGCTAGGGACTTAACCTTTCTATTTGAAAGCCAACAGGGAGTTGAAGTTCCAACTATACTGGACCCAGGAAGCTTGGAGCACTCCCCTAAGTATGATTGAAAAGGATATGTCCCATCTTGACTGGAACAACATAGAGTGTGTCGATTTTTTTATCATGTAGGTCGAGCGAGTAGGCCTCATTTCATCTATGGATATGTTGGATGTCCCAGATGACGCAACTCTCCTAGCTACTTTAGGTAGCATAGTTCGTAGTCCATATTAAATTTTTTGTAAATAGTACTTTTTTTTTTTTTACATATTTCTTGTTATTTGACTATTGGCGTATTTTGAAGTAAGTTTGGCTTCGATGGCGTTAGGCACTACCCTTGCCGCACTTGAGGCTCTGATAGCTAGGAATGCAGTCAAACTTTCCAATGCTCCTGTGCTCATTGCTTTGGCCCCTCCGGCTCCACCAGTAGAGGATCTGGTTCCTAAGGAGGGGTCAGTTTAATTGGAGGAATCTCTGTCGTCACCACTCCAAAGGCGTGGGAAGGTGGATAACCGGGGAGAAAAAGGCGGCAGTTGAGGAGTTACAGACCCCATCAGTTTGTATCACGAGGAATCGGATCCTGGGGATTTTATTGACTTCAACATCCTGGACGACCAAGTTCAAAATCATGTTGCTTAGCGTAGCACGATGGAAATCCTATCATCATGGGAAACTTATGCCCTTCGCCTTGCTGCCGAAGCTCGATTCCTGGATATGAACTATGAGGAACATGCTCGGGAGATGGCAAAGAGAGTAACGATGGCTGAGAAGAGCCAGAATCGGGCCTTCCAAGCTAAGGAGGTAGTTGAGAAAGCCAAAAGCGATGTCAAAGCTAGGGCCAAAGATCTAAAGATGGAGCTAGCGGCCCTAAAAGATAGCCTAGAGCTGGAGAAAGTCAGTTTAGTGGAGATTATGAGGGAAGTCACTGTACTTCACATTGATTGTGAAAACCTCCACACACAGAACCGAGACCTCCGAACTGGAATAGCGCGACTGCAAGAGGATATTCAACAACTGAATTCGATTTGCATGAAGATCAGAGGGGAGCAATTCAAAAATGTAATTGACCAAGTCCAGCTTTTTTATCTAGGGGTGGCTCTGGTATTAGACTCATTGAACCGCAAAAGGGTGATTCAAGATGGTTGTCTTGTTTCTTCGAGTCAAGCTGTAAATGATCAAGGTGTCGTCGAGCCCTCCATCACCATTGTTCAGGGCCCAGATGTTGCCGAGGACACAAGGAATGACTCTTAGCCTATCTGTTTAATTTTTTGCCTCCTACATGGGGCATTTTATTTTTAACAAGACAATTATCCCAATGGCAGGGTGTTTTAATTTATTTGGTTCACTACATCATCTTTATCTATTTTATATGGTCAATATTAGGTCCAACTCCTATTATAAATGTGCATCTGTTGGCTGCTTGAAGGACTTAGGATTATTTGTTTAATTAAAACCTTAGTCTGGGGTCCAACGTCCAAAATGTTTTGGCACTTGGGATTCGACTTGCCTTATATATAATTTGAAATCAAGACCTTAGTCTGAGGTCCAACACTTACAATGTCTTAGTAGTTTGGATCCCATTCGACTTTAGGTGTAATTTAAGGTGATTCATAACCGTGGTCTTTAATGTTTGTGGTTTACAGCGGAAAATTACCTTAGGAATTTTTTACCTTAGAACCTGTCTAACATAAGACTTTTTCGGTGGATACCTGATGGTGGACCACGAATGTCGTAATCCGCACTGACACTTTATTTCATAACCACAGAATGGTTATGGCTAAGTGTTGAGGACTAGGTCTGGACCCATAACACGCGACCAAAACACTCCAACGGGTTTTGTGGGTTATTAATCCTCTTAACCTAGGTTATTAAGTCCCATGGGGACGGGTTCAAGGTGTTCTCAAGTCGTTTTCTAGCTTGATGACCATGAGACTTTAAATATGCATGATGGTATCTAAATAAGTATATTTTATTAAGTAAT
This sequence comes from Ormosia emarginata, assembly GCA_029884605.1. Lineage (NCBI taxonomy): Eukaryota > Viridiplantae > Streptophyta > Magnoliopsida > Fabales > Fabaceae > Ormosia > Ormosia emarginata. The sequence continues at coordinate 43,940,278 of JAQQTP010000077.1, read as the reverse complement.
TTGGTGGACAAAAGTCCGTACAGAGTGTTTGTTTGCCAAAATTGGGGCAGATTAAACATGAAGTAAACTAAGACTATGTCTTAAAGGGCACTTAGATGTAGTACTTTTTAAGTCTGTCCGCATTTTAATAATTCTTAATTAGCTTACCTGTTAGTATCTTTAGAGTGTAAGCTTCTTTGTCAGTGTTGCTTACAATGCGGTAGGTACCTTCCCAATTAGAAGCTAATTTTTCCTGAAAGGCATTTTTACCCCCGATATCCATTCTCTGGAGTACTAAGTTTCTTGACTGAAACTTTCTTAGAACAACCTTCAAATTATACTATGTTGCCATCCTCTATTTGATGGCAGCGTCGCGTATATGAGCAACGCACCTTCTTTCTTCCAAAAGATCTAGGTTTTCCCTGATCAATCCGGGATTAGTGTCGGGTGAGAACTGTTGGAGACACTAACTAGGTTCTCCTATCTCCACCGAGATCATAGCGTCATACCCATAAGTGAGTTTGAAAGGAGTTTCTCCTATCGTAGAGTGAGGCATAGTCTGGTAGGCCTAGAGGACGTGGTTGAGTTGTTCTGCCTAGTTTCCCTTAGCCTCACCCAACCTTCTTTTGATTCCTCGAACAATAACACGGTTGGTGGCTTTAGCTTGTTCGTTTGTCTTGGGGTGCTTAACAGTGCTACAATGATGCTTAATTTTAAGGTCGACGAAGAGCTCTTCGAATCCCTTATCCCTGAACTGTATCCTGTTATCCATCATGATGAACTCCGAAATTCTGAATCGGGTGATAATGTGATGCCAAGTGAACTTTTAGATTTGGACAAAGGTGATGGTAACCAAGGGTTCTGCCTCAATCCATTTAGAAAAGTTATCCACAACCGCCCCCAAGAACTTCAGTTGTTCGGGTGCTTGGGGGAACGGATCCAGAATATCCATACTCCATCTATAGAATGACCAAGGTACCGACATCGTGGATAGTTCCTTCGAGGGAACCTAATAATGGTTCGAGTGGCATTAGCATTTATCACAGATTCAAACATGTGTATAGGAATCTGCTTCCATTGTTGGCCTATAATATCTTCCCTTAAGTGCCTTTAAAGCTAGGGCTTTATCTCCCAAATAGTGTCCACAACTTCCCTCATGAACACGACCAACATATACTCTGCTTCCTTTAACGTGAGGCATTCAAGGAGAGGTGAGTAAAATTTATGTCGGTATAACTGCCCATCATAGATGGTGTACTTGACTGTTGTCTTGACTAGTTTCGAGGCTTCCTTAGGATTAGAGGGCATGGTTTAGGATTGCAAATTTTCCAAGATAGGGGTGATCCAAGTACGCTATTCCCCTTCTACTTGGAAAACAACGTGATTAGTGATGAAGGGTTGAGAAAGGGTCTCTTAGATCACATAACGATTGTTGGCGGGGCTTTTAGTACTGGCAAGCTAAGATAGGAGGTCTGTTCTAGAGTTTTGCTCCTTGGGTATATGTTCTATCTTAGTTCCTTGGAAGCTTTGAGGAGCTCTTGTACCTTGGCCAAATATCTCTGGAGGAGGAGTTCCTTGGCTTGATATTCACCTTGGATCTGGGAGGTCACAAGTTGGGAATCACTGCAAAGTATGATCTTAGTGGCTCCTATGTCCTTGGCCATTACCAGTCTAGCAATACATGCCTCATACTCCGCTTGATTATTTGAGGTTGGGAATTCGAACCTTAGAGAGTTTTCCAAAGTCATTCCTTTAGGATTTTCCAAGATTATCTTAGCACCACTTCCCTTGGGATTTGAGGATTCATCAACAAATATGGTCCAAGAAATTCCTACAGGATCGCTTGAGCTTTTATTGCTAGCTGAGGTTCATACGCAATTTCAAACTCAGAAAGCTCGATTGACCATGTAATCATTATGCCTGCTAAGTCTGGGTTGTGCAGCACTTGACGTATGGGTTGGTCCATTCTCACTATGACAGGGTGGCTGAAAATACTGCCAGAGTCTCCTAGTTGTGATAACAAGTACGAATGCGACCTTTTCAATTTTTTGATAACAGAGCTTTGGGCCTTGTAGGACTTTGCTCATGAAGTAGATTGACTTTTGTCCCTCTTTCGTCTCTTGGATTAGCACTGAGCTTACAACCTCTTCGTGAACTGAGAGGTATAAGTACAACATTTCTTCGGATTCCAGTCTTATCAGTATAGGAGGAGAGGACAGAAGGCTCTTCAAAGAGGATAAAGGCATCTTCACATTCCTGATTCCACTCAAAATCCTTCCTTTTCTTGAGTAGTTTGAATAAAGGGAAGGATTTGTGAGCAACTTTGGCTAGAAATCATGTAAGGGCTACAATCCTGCTAGTTAGCTGTTACACTTCTTTAATATTCTGAGAGCTTCGTATTTTGAGTGTCGCTTAGCATTTATCTGGATTAGCCTCAATTCCATGGTGGGTCAGTATGAAACCTAAGAACTTGCCTGCCTGGACTCCGAAATCGCATTTTTCTGGGTTAAGTCTCATATTGTACTTCCGGAGTTGTGTAAACACTTCTTCGAGGTCTGTGATATGTGATCCATCTTGTGGGATTTTTACTATCATATCATTGATGTAGACCTCTAGCATCTTCCCCACAATTAGTCTTCAAAGACCTTGTTGATCATCCTTTGATAAGTGCCTCATGTTTTTTTCAAGCCAAAGGGCATAACCTTGTAGCAGTTCCTTATCGGTGATGAAGGTAGTTTTGTCTTCGTCTTCGAGGTACATTGGAATTTTGTTGTACTCAGAGTATGCATCTATGAACGACAGTAGACAAAAACTTGAGGAGTTGTCTACTAGCTTGTCCACATTGGGAAGTGGGTACGGATCTTTTGGGCAAGTTTTGTTTAAGTCTGTATAGTCCATACACATCCTCCATTTCCCATTTGATTTTTTTACCAGGACCACGTTGGATAGTCATGTGGTATATGGTACTTCCCTGATGAAGCCGGCACTGAGCAACTCCACCTGTTCATTAATAACCTGCTGCCTTTCTGGACTAACTTTTCTTTTCCTCTAGGAGACTGACCTTGCATCCTCCCTAATAGACAGGTGATGACAGATGAAGGTGGGATCAAGCCTAAGCATGTCTGAGGACGTCCAGGCGAAGAGGTATTTGTTTTTGAGTAAGAGCTCAATTAGCTGACGTCTATCTTCGTATTCTAGGTTTATTCCAATCTTAGTGACCTGATTTGGCTTGGTACCAAGTTGGATGGATTGTAGTTCACTTTCCGGCTGGGCTCTAGTACATCGCATTACTTCTCGAACATTTAACTCAGTCATAAGAATGTTAACCTGATCTAGGACCGGATTAGATGTACCTGTTTTTTCTTTCTTAAGGACCCTACAAATTCTGAGGCTTTCGTTATAGCATTTTCGGGTTGTAATTTGGTTGTCTTTTACTGTGACCACTTCATCACTTTTGCTGAGACACTTCATGACTAGATGAGTTGTGGATACCACGACACCAAGTGCATTTAAGGTAGAACGGCCCAGAATGATGTTGTAAGCTGATGGACAGTCCACGACCAGAAACCTTACCTTGACTATCTTAAAGAGATCAGGAGTCCCCAGGGTTTGGTGGGTTTCACAGTATCCTGCCAGGGTGATCTTCTCACCAGTGAATCCTGTAAGTTATCCATCGTAGGGAGTTAGCTTTGAATATGGAAGCTCTACTTTCTAATAGAGATCCATGAACATGATGTCAGCTAAACTCCCTTAGTTCACAAAGATACGTCGGACTTCGGCATTAGAAATTATTCTCGAGATAATCAATGGGTCATCGTGGTCTGGGATTATTCTGCCATAGTCCTCGTCTGAAAAATTGATGGGGGACGTCTTCCTTTCTCTAGTCCGCGACTTAGACCCAGAATAGGAGACGCTCAACATTGCCATCTTGAGGGCTCTCTTCTGAGCGGCATTGGAAGAACCACCGCCAGCGAAAACACCAGTGATAGTATTAATGATTCTGTTGCGCTGGGGGTGTTGGTCATCATTTCCATTAGGTGGAGCATCCCTGTTCCTATCCATGCGTCCTTTGTATCACGATGAGGTGGACTTCGAGATCTTCTCCTAGGGCTATGTGTCCTCTTGCTTTGGCGTGGAGATAGGCTTCGACGAGGGTTATGCCTCCCTTCCTTTGGCCTATATTGCGGCGTTCCCTTTATTGAGCACAGATGACATATTGCTCCATCCGTCCTACCCTGATCAAGAATTCGTTAGCATCGCAAAGTTGATACCAATCTTCAGTTTCATGTCCATAGCTTTTGTACCATGAACAATGTTTAGAATGATCTTTCTGCTTACTTTTCTTCAAAAGGGGTGGCCTCTCAATATCCTGAAGCTCTGTTTGCAGCACTTCACTCAAGATTGTCTCACATAGGGTGTTCAAAGCAATGTAATTGGAGTACTTCCCCTGCGGTGGATTATCCTCGGAGTTCCGTGACTGTGAGGAATCGCGGTTGGATTTATGGTATAAGGGTTCTCCTTTCTCCAATCTCCTCTGGTCCTCGGTCGCTTCTTCGAGGCATATATATTTTTGAGACTGTTGCCAAAATTCTTGTATGTTCTCCAGTCTTTATTTTCCAAAGATGAAAAGAACTCGGAACTAGCCCAGAGGCCATTTCTAGCACAATGAAGGGCAATTCCGTCATCAAAGTTTTCCACTTTAATACAAGTCTTGTTGAATCTTTTAACGTATTCACAAAGGGGCTCTTCACGCCCTTAGTGAATTTTAGACAAAGATTCGATCGACCTGTATTGTTCCTTACTAGTAGTGTACTGGAGCTAGAAACGTTGTCCAAGGTCTAGTCAATCAGTGACAGATCCTCGGGCTAGAGTAACGAACCATCTGAGAGCCCCCTTCTTCATGAAGAGAGGAAATACACAACATAATAACTGGGGAGATCCCCTATGGAAGCATATAGATTAGATTTTATGTATTCTTAGAGGTCCGTAGTCCCGTCATAGAGTTCTATGTTGGCCGGGAATTTGAAATTCATCGAAATTTTGTATTCCAAGAGTTGCGCAGAGAAGGGTTGCTCTTGGCTGCCGGGGACCGGGTTATTGTTTCCAATGACCTCGACATTGTCATGCAGGGCTCTCCTCCGATTTTCACCTGTATTCCACCTTCCACCATTGTTTTATTCATGTACGGACCTCTTGAGATTTTCTTGCTGACAGTGTTGATCGTCTAATTAATATTGTTAGTCGTTGATCACTGCTGTTTGTTGACACACCAATTCCTGGAGGCGGTTTATCATCATCTCAGACTGAACAGTATCCTCGTGGTGGGACACATGATCTGCATCATTATTCAAGGGCCCTAGGCAAGTATGCACGGGAATCCTAGGCCCTTGAACAACATTATTAGCTCTTTCCCTGGGGAAAACAAGCCTATCTCTAACAGAGACCCTTCACAATAGATGAGGGCTATTGATAGAAAGTGAAGTCTCATGCCCCTCACTAAGAGTCTAGACGATAGGTGCTCGACTCCTAGTGGCGGAGGTTTTAGCAGGGGGTGGTGGTGTGACAGGCTGAGGATTTCGCTGTACCGCTGGACCCTATCCTTGTCTAGGAGCAGCAAGCGCATCACCTCCTCTTCTTGAATTTTGTCTCGAGCTCATCATGGTTGAATAGGAATCAAAGTTTATTAGGATCCCACAGACGGCACCAATGTTCTAAAGTGAATTCAGAGGTGTACCTGAAATAGGCATGTCATAGTATTTTCTTCCTTGCGTAGCAACAGCAAAGCGTGTCGAACCGGGGGGACTTGGTACCTACAAAGGGACTCCAATGCTTAAGTCAGGTTGTGCACAAGTATGGTTTATACAATAAAATATTGATACCTGATTAGGGTGACTTATCCTGGCATTATTGAGGTTAGATAGATATATTCTCATAATGGAGAGATATGTTCCCGTAATAGTAGCAGGGAGAGATATGTTCCTTATTTAGTTACGGTGGATCCCTATCTTATCAAAATATAAATACTGCAATTATCGGCAATTAGAGACAATTATGAGTGTTATTATTCCGTACGATCATGATTGACAATAACATATATAATCAGGATCTATCCATTGCACAGATCTTGTGGTAAAGTTGTTGCCACCTAATGTTGTGGTCCGATAGGCATAGAGGCAAGATCTTGCTCGCATGTCATAAGCGATCTCCTGCTGAGGGCGTCAACGACAGACTCCAGTGTAATGTGCGTCAGGTCGACCCATAGGACATGACCCCAGATTACAGTCCATAACATCTATCTTGAGAAAAATTGTTATTCAAGAAGAGATTTGATAAAAAAAAAAGAAGAAAATAATGAAATTATAAATAAGTTAAACAAGTTAAGCTCAATCAATCTTTACATTGTTAAATTGACCTAGTTCAAATTTTAAATTCGACCTATTTAAACAAATTAATTAAATTTGAGTAATTTTTTTAACAAGTCAAAGTTGATTTGACTTAACTTGTTTACACTCCTAACCACCAGAGTGGGCTCTAGCTTGGGAGTAGTCTCGGAAGTTAGTTTCGTTTGTATGGAGCCTTGAAAGCTTTGGAACTCAAGGCCTTTTATGGCCTTCTTAATGCTAACTAGTTACTTAGTAATTACTAATTATATACTTAATAAGGTTTGAAATATAATAATTACTTGTTTAATTTAACTTTTTATTTTTTGTATTGTGAGGTGTGCATGATTAATGTGGTATTTGTTTACTCGCTAAGCACTACTAAGTATATATATATATATATTTGTTTAATCAAGGTATTTCTATATATATTGTTGTGAGATTAATCTCTTAGATATTATCGTGATTAAGAAGTCATCTCAATAATTACCTTCTAAAGGTTTGAACTTTGATCTACTCCTTACATAAGAGTGTAACTTACTTATCACTGTACTAAATCCTTATTAGTATTAAGTCAAAGTTGATTTGACTTAACTTGTTTACACTCCTAACCCACCAGAGTGGGCTCTAGCTTGGGAGTAGTCTCGGAAGTTAGTTTCGTTTGTATGGAGCCTTGAAAGCTTTGGAACTCAAGGCCTTTTATGGCCTTCTTAATGCTAACTAGTTACTTAGTAATTACTAATTATATACTTAATAAGGTTTGAAATATAATAATTACTTGTTTAATTTAACTTTTTATTTTTTGTATTGTGAGGTGTGCATGATTAATGTGGTATTTGTTTACTCGCTAAGCACTACTAAGTATATATATATATATTTGTTTAATCAAGGTATTTCTATATATATTGTTGTGAGATTAATCTCTTAGATATTATCGTGATTAAGAAGAAGTCATCTCAATAATTGCCTTCTAAAGGTTTGAACTTTGATCCACTCCTTACATAAGAGTGTAACTTACTTATCACTGCACTAAATTCTTATTAGTATTAATAAACAAATATTTGAAGTAATTGATATGATATGACGTAAATGTTTAATTTAAGGAAAAAAGTATAGGCACTCCGTGAATTTTGCATGATTTTGAAATAGTCACATTGAAAGTTCGAGTGAGATGTCCTTAAGATTTTTAAAACCTATAAATAGACCATTTTGCTCACTAATTAAGTTAAAATCAGTGACCGTGTGATTTGCATGTATTGATTAATACATATAATGATATCAAATTTGTCCATATTATTTTATAAATAAATTTAAAAAATTTAATTATTTTTATTTATTTTTTATTTACATAAAATATCAAATATAAAATAATTTTAAAAATTAAAATTAAATGAGGAAAAATCATTAATTTTTAAATTAATATATGAACAAATTAAATATTATCATGTGCATTAATCAATACATACAAATTATATGTTATATATGAATGTATTTTGTTCAACTTATGCACAGAATTATCTATTTACAAGTTCTAGAAAGTTTAAGGGCCTTCCGTCCAAAAGTAGAAAATCACTGTGGCTGTTTAAAAATGAGGTGAATTTTAGGAAATGTGCATGCATTCTTCCCTTAATTTAATAATATTTCATAAACATATCAGTTAAGTTTGGGGGTAAGCGGCTCAAGATATTTGATAATCTAAAGCAAAATTATAAAATGAGATTTTTTTTTTTGCTTATCAAACATAATATTTTCTATTTAAATAATTTTATCTAGACTTTTATATCTAATTTTGTTTTGGACTGGGTATAGGCTCATAAAACTGAAGTAACTCGACCTGCCAAACTGATCCTCAAACGTACAATGTGCAAGGAACCACTTGCTGACTAAGCTTGTCCCTTCCTTGATAAAAAAGAGAAGACACCACTTCACTCTAATAGAGGAGACAAACTATAAGGAATAACGTTTTCCCTCACCACAAGGGGATAGTGCATGATACGCATTGAATCCCTCAGACCCTCTACATTTTTTACATGTTAATGCATCGCTATATAAAGGCTAAACGAGAGGACGAAGGTATTCATTAATTCTATTGCACATTATCTTTCTTGAGTAGTCACTGACTTGAGCATCATAGTAACTTTTACAGGTACCCATCCCCTCACTTCTCACACTGTTGCAGTTGCGCTACAGAGGGTCTACCATTGCTTACCTTATCAGGTAACTCTTAGAACCTAGTTTTGAACATTGATGCCGTATATGAGAAACGATAAATTTTTATTCATAATTTCACTCTCAAGATGCCACCTACCACCGCCACAATAGTGAACACAAGAAGGAGACATACTCCAACAAACTAGAACCGAGCTTTTGTTGTGCGTGCTCCCTCCACTGGAAATCACCGTCTAACATCAGTCCCTACTGCTCATGGACCAGTCGTACCCTGACAGGAACTCGAGTAGGATAGGCATGAGACTTCTTTCACTGGAGAGAATTTCTCCCCTCCAACCTAGAGAGTTTCGGCGCGGCAACGCCTCAATCCGCAAAGGGCACCCTCTGAAGATGCTAGGCTGCGAGTATCAATGTTGCATCACCTAGGTGACCATATGGACAACGAAGCTCAGTCTTGCCTAGTTAGAATTAACCATCAGGAGCTATCTAGGGTAGAACTACTCTCCGTGGTCAGATTCTAGGATGAGTCGATCAAGCGCCAAGATGAAAGACTCCACAACCTGGTGTGAATAACCAACCAAACCAAGGCGGTGAAAACCAATCTCTCAAAAGAGATCGTGAAGATGACAAAAGACTCAATGCAAATGACCAGGATCACGATTCCCAATTACAATGTTAGGCAAACCTAGGCAAGATACCAGGAACTTAGAGCTAGAAGCTCGATCTCTCAAAACCAGCCATTCTCTGATGAACTGATGGCATACGAGATCCCTAAGCAGTTCAAATACCCCACTAACATTGAACCCTATGACGGGACCTCAGACCCTCAGGAACATCTAGATACTTACATTTCTGCACACTTGTTCATTGGGGGTGAGGACTCTTTCATATGCTGAGTTTTCCCCTAATCACTGAAGAAAGCCCCCCCAAGGTCTATTGCTAATTGGGAAGATCTATCTTCAAGATTTTTGCTGCACTTCACCACGAGCAAAGTACAACCTAAATCCATATCCTGTCTTGCCCAAATCAAGCAAGGAAAGAAGGAGTCCCTACGAGACTTTATATCTCAGTTTAATAAGACAAATACATCATTACTGAGGATGTTCTCTGGGCTAGGAAGCACCTTGAGAGAGAAGATGCCAAACCTAAACCTGAAGAACAATCCAATCAACAGGGTTGAAGTTTGAGGCTGCATCTCAAGGGAAGTTCGAGAGTTACACCCCCTCAACATACCCCAGACTCAAATCTACCAAGAGGTCATGAATATCGAGCTCCAAGATGCACAAAAGCCTCCCCCTATAAAGAGGCCAAAGGACAGATTTAAGTTCTGTGCTTGGCATGACAACTATGGTCACAACACGGAGGATTCTACCAACCTCCACGATGCCATTGAGTCCCTCATTCGGGATGGATGTCTAAGCTGATATATGCGTCGAAACTGTAATAGCGACTAGAAAGAGGGCTACCATAGGAAACAGAACTACAGCCCCCGGAGTCCCTCTTCTCCTTACCGAAGAAGGCATTCCCCAACTAAGAATGACAATCCTAGCCTACGATCACCTCAGGTTAATACCTTAAATCAAGATAGGGCGCAACCTCGATGTAATAACTAAGAGGATGGTCGTCACTATATTGAAGTAACTCTGGCGATCACATAATATCATGTAATTACTACTTCAATGGTGTAAGCATCTTTGGATATCGATGAATCAACTCTTTCCAACTGTTGTCTCATTTGAAGCCGATACTTTCGGTCGTGACCTCAAGTCCATGAGTACCTCGGCATGCCATATCCCCAAGGTCGCCACACCTTGGCAAGGTCTAAGGAATACAAGGTCCCAAAAAAATAAGCTTTTTTGACATCTACGTAAGATGGCCAAACTAAGGAGAGCCACTTAAACATCGTCCGAGTTCAAGCAGCGCGATCAAAGGTCTTAATCGAAACCCATTTAAGTCGCACCTTAGCCACTGACCGATGTGGTTCGCAGTGGTTAAGGATAATCGACCGTAGCCGAAGATAGTGGACTTCACACTATAGGGTTAACGTATCAATCAAAAAAACGAACCCTACGGCCAAGGTCGAGTTTTATATTCATCTCGAATGGTGAAGTGAATGTTCGTCCAATCAAATGAACCTTATCATCGAGGTCGAGTTTCATATTCATCTTGGATAGTGAAGTGAATGTTCGTCCAATCAAACGAACTCTACCACCGAGGTCGAGTTTTATATTCATCTTGGTTGGTGAAGTGAATGTTCGTCCAATCAAATGAACCCTACCTCTGAGGTTGAGTTTTGTACTCCCCTCAATCAGGTGAAGCAAGCTTTCATTATACAAGCATGCATCGAGATTCGACATTGGACCAATCTTAGAACTACAAAAAATTACTACACAAGATAGTAATAATTCAACTGAACAATACAACGGGAGGCAGAATGTTCAGAAAAATAAGCCTTATTCTCATTTCAGACATCACCTCTTTTAGTCTACTTTACAAAGAGAAAGCTATTCTCTTTCAAGAAGGGCCAGCAAGTCATCTTCGAGCAAAGACTGCCCTTTTGAGAACAACTAAGAAGGTAGCCTGATGAAATGATAGTGATGACAAAGCACCGAGAAGGCATGGGCCACCGCAGTTGTTGCTCAAGATGAGAGCAACCATCTCTCCCTTGATCAAAGTGAAGATAGATTTCGTAACCCTACACTTCCTAACCACCCCAGCATGCCCACAACAAGGTAGTGATCAAGGGAGTGAAGGAAGAAGGGGATAGAACCCATCCACACCTCACAAGAACTACAAACAACAGTCCCAAGTCTTTCCAGCGAAAGCGGAACCATACTCCACAGTTGTATATGCCTGAAAGAAAAGGACTTATACTGTTGAGAGGTGGCTAGACCAGGCAGTGCAAGGCAGTTACTTGATCCCTATCAAGCCACTACACCAGGAAATAAAGACCTCTAGAACATGTAGCCAAAAAGGAAACACCTTTGAGAATTTGGGGAAGAACCAAAAGATGGCCTCAGAAGAGGGCACGACCTTCCATACACTCATAAGAAACAAGAAAGGGACCATTCTCTGGGGAAGACCCATGCTCAGTTATACCCATAAGACAAAACGAACAAGTGACAACTTCACTATAAACATTCCCTATTTATAGATGAAGTAACAAATCCTGATTGGTCCATAAAGGAGGTGAACTGGCTATACGATTAAAGCCATGATTAATTGCTCCTCCCTTGTGATTGGTGATAACTGCCGAGACTACCAAATTTAAATTAATTTATAATTAGTTTACCAAAATAACTTATAATATAAGGTAACACTGAGTTGAGTCCATGGATTACTCTGGTTATGATCACGAAATCAAATTAAGATGTTAGTAAACAAGGGGAAAAGGGTTTGTAAGATCAAATAACAGAAACAGAAAACAATTAAAGAAGAGAAAACAGAATTAAGAAATAACCAATCCAAGAGAATTATCCAATCTTAATTTTAATTCATCCTTAATAACTATAGGTCCATTGAATTATCAACTGAATCCTTAGTCTTAGCTTATATCACGATGCCTCAAAATTATCAATGGATCTTCTATTAGAAATGCATCCAGAATTCAATTAATTGAGGTTAGACAAATTAAACATTCATCTAAAACTCGAATTAACTTAAAAACTAAGATCCAACCAAGCTAAACATTTCATCAAACACCTTTATTGCCTTGTTTAGTCTCTACAATTCATCTTTCACACATGGTAGTTACGTAATTATCATATGAATAACCTAATCAAATTAAGCAACTCAATCTGAATTAAACAAAGATGAAGGAGAGAAACTTGATTAATAATTGAATGTAGAAGAATTAAAACTGAATCTCAGAATTAAGCATCAAGAATGTCAATATATTTGATTGATTAAAGGCTCTACCCCTCCATGAATAGGAGGGAAGAACTCAAAAAAAGAAGATAAAATCTAAAGAGAAGGATCTAGAGAGAAGGGAGAGAAGAGAAATCTAGAGAGAGAGTGAAAAATGTTGAATGAGAAGATGGTTCTCGAACTTCTCCTCTAACCTTCTTAAACTAACTCCTAATTTTGCCTTATGTAACGTTCTAATATTTCTATCTTGTTATACCTATATAATAGTTGAAAATAAGAATGCTTAAGCATTACTTTACACTTTTATTCTAATAAATATATCTATAATCACTTAAGAAAGTCATCATAAAGGGCCTTATGATATGTAAATGGATATGCACCTTATACAAATATTATACATCACTAGACTTAACCAAGGCTTGAAGTGTTACATAATTGCTTACATTACCAAAAAGGTAATAAGAAATACAATATAACAACAAAAAAAGTAAACTACATGAAACTAGTCTCTAGTCTCCATCTTCATCTTACTCTTTGAGAGGATTTCATCTGGAATTACATGATACACAAAGGGGTGAAAAATAATATTTCTCAGTATAAGTTATCAAAACCAGTTATAAATATCATAATAAATATGATTCAACTTATACTGAAAAGTAAATCATATTTATACTATCACAATAGTCTACATTACCAAATGAAGATATTAGGTTAAGAATACATTTGATCATTCTTATACACTTAGTTCACTTACAAACTAGGTACACATTTCTTTTTCTTTAGAATATTGACTTCTAAGGTTTATCTCTTGTAAATTGAGAAATTACGTATTTTCCACATTACTTGTAACGTTGGCACTTGGTTAGGAATAACTTGTTCCTTTAGGAACTTCTTTGACCCCTTACCTTCTTTGACCATATGATCTTACATCATATAAGTTACACTTCGAGATAAACCATGTCAACTTATTCTAATTCATTATTATCTAACACCAATTCTCTTCACCTCTATAGTGAATCTAGATAACAATAGGTTATCATTGGTGATACACCCTTTTCTTAAACAACCTATACTCTTGGCTATTATAGAGTTCATCCTAATCTATACATGCCAAAAGAATTACCTCTTATAGCATTTTCTCAACTAGTATATTCTATATAATTCTTTTATCATCCCTTTTTGTTATTGGATAATCAACAACTTAGGTAACAATTTCTCTATGGAAATGTACCTCAAATAAAGCCTTAACTTTGTTAGAATCATCTCCGTTGGTTCTTGAAGAGCTGTGTTTCAATCAAGTGTAACTCACTCATTTTCTGGTTTCTGGTTAGCGCGCCGCGGCGCTCACTCTCCCCACGTCGCGGTGCTAGCAGAAGAATGGAATTCTCACAGAACCAAATTGAAAATTGTTCCAATAGCCAATTTTCTTGAATTTGGCCATTTTCTAATTTCTTGGTAGTATTAAGTCTCTAACTAATTTATTATTGGATAGGGAACCTTAGATACTATCAAGCACATCTTAATTTGAACTCATGTGGTACAAGAATCCTCATGCTTAATTCAAAACTCTAAAATGAGTCTCAATAAGCTAAAAGGGAAATCTGAAGCTTCTAATTCAGGTTTTTACTCTAAACAAATCATAAATCATCATACAAAAATAATCATGCAACTTCTACACATCCTACTCTCTTAGAATTCAATTTAGCCTATTAGGTTGTTTAGAGCAAACATGAAGAGAATAGAGAAACTAGAAGAAGAGAAGTTCTACCCCCTACCTTCAAGGTTCCCAAGCTGCAAAAATGATACCAAACTTGATTGAAGCTCAAGCTTTAGCTTTGCCCTTAGCCTTCCTGTTTCTCTCTTCCTCTTCCTTAGTCTTTTCTTCTTCTTCCTTTAGGTTTCTTTCGTTTTCTGTTTCTGTTTTTTCCAAAATGAAAGCAGCCGTAAATTGCATGCTTAATAATAGCAAGCAATAGTCAAAAATAAGGGCTACCAACGTGGATAAATCTTAGCCATGAAATATATACTGATAAACCTCTATCTGTTAAAACATTCAACTTTAGCTAAATTAAGATTTTCAGCTTCCAACAACTTTGACATAAATACTAAGTTTCATCAAAATTATTGTTCCACTGAAATCTTAATTTTCCGTATCTGCTGGAGTCACTCCAGTATATAAAAAAACAAAACTAGTATGCCTAAGAATACCCAACTGACTTTGATTTCTCTCAAATTTTAACCACAACTTATAACATACATTTGTGACTTAGGATTAAATTATCCATACTTAAAACTCTTATTTAAACAGTTTATGCTAATAACTGAGTCATTTTAAGCTACTTTTTACCTTTGGAGTTGCAACAAAGTGTCTAACTAAACTCAGTTCGCCACCAAACACGACAGACAAGTTAAACAAGTCATATGTTACCCTTGTATACAAGTCAAAATTCTAATGGGTACAAAGCTGGGTCAATTACAAATCATTGGGCCCAAGTCTCATGTCATTTAGAGGCCTATAACTCAAGTTATGCTCAATTAAGTAGCTCAACTTGTTACTAACCAGTCTTTGTTTTCCTAATTCAATTATGCTCCCAAAACGATGTAGTTTAGCTTAGGAGTCTTTATAAGAGTTGTAGTTTTGTGTCTTAGCTTTCATTTGAGTTTGGTTTGACATCCATTGAACTTCTATAACTCGAGATATTGGCTGATGAGTGCGTAAAGGTCAACCTGTCAGGATTAACAATTTGGCTCTTGCTTCAACTTCAATTTTAATCATCCAAACATATGATTCAGCCCTGAGGTCTTCATGAAACTTGTAAAGATTTGTCTTAGATTTCCTACAGGACCAAAATCACACCAATCAGATATTTGAAACTCAAATTATAACTAAAATATGAAACACTGCCAAATAGACAAATTAAAGTCAATTCATGCAATAATTCATTCAATGATCCAATTAGGCCTAATATCATAAAATGTGACAAAACCAATCTAATTAAGCCAAATTGAACCTTAAGTCACCTAGTAAGAGAATCATTAAATAAATAAAATATATTGCTATCAAATTATCCCACATTTAGCTTTTTACACTCCTGGGCAAAACACTGAAAACCAAAACTAGGGAATAAGGAAAAATAACTAATGATATTTTCAAAATTTCGACATTGGAAAACCAAAAATAACATAAACTCAAAAGCTAAAAACTCTACATGACTCAATTTTCAAAATTTCTAATGATATTCAAGAATGGCACAAAAGTTTGTAAGCAAGAAGAGCAACCAAAGATTCATAGGATTAAAACATTCATGAGGTAACATTTCTTCACATCTCAAACTAATAAGCAAGGTATCTTCAATTTGAAAATCATTAATCAAGAATGAGAGATCCTCACATTATACACTCTCAATCCCTCAAGTATTTATAAGGTAAGTATTTCACTTAATTCAACCCATGAAAATTGCACTACCATAAACTTGATTATCTTCTACTTCTCCATTACTCAAACACATGCACATAAAAATCAAGAGGACTTTATTTAAGGTTGTAATGAGGTCAAGGTAAGGGAAGGAAACAATGGATATGATAAGCTTAGTACCCAAGAGAATAAAAGAGTATTGGGAAAGAACTCAATTGACAAACATGAAATTTAACCTCCCCCAATTCCATATAATATGCATTCTCTTTACATATTCCTTCTCTTATTTTTTTTTCTTTTACAACCTTCTTGCATGTAGTCTTTTTCTTTTTGTTTTAATCATCATTTTTTTAATTAGCTCTTTTTCTTTCTTTTTCCTCCACCAAACACTTTGAATATTGCACATCAAATTGCACAACCCCCTACATTGCCCACAAGCAAATGAGCTCCTCCAATAAAAATGAACCAATGCTCTCTCATTCCCTAAGGTAAGGTAAAAACATGATTTTTCACATAACGCATGTAATGAGCTAAGACATAGGATAGGTAAATAGGTTCAAGGGGGTTATTCGAAGGGAAATGATGTGTGGTTGACTATTTGGCCAAAGTAGTTAATTCAAGAAAGAATATCTTAATCATGTTCATGTATGCAAGTGAAAATATAGCTTAAAAAAGAATCAAAGTAAGTTTTAGAGTGATCAATTGTCATGAGTGAAAATCACACAAGAAAGAAGAGAATGACATAAATGCTAAATCCATCCATCAATAGGCTCAAAATCTCACAAGGTATGCATTTATCAAACTCAATCCACTAATCAAACATCCAAAAACCAAGCATGTCAAATTTAAGAAAGAAGTTAATTTATTCAATCATGTTAATAACCTTGAATTTCAATTGCTGCAAACTCACAAATTTCACAAATCCTAAAACATCATTAAAAAGGAAATTAAAAACACACATTTTTTTTTTCAAAAATAGCAAAAACAAAATTTAAGGAAAATAGAAAAATAGCAAAAATAACATAACAACAAAACAAAAAATAGAAACAACAAAAAATAAAATAACATAATTATTAACGAGAAAAACTAAAAATGGCGTAAAAATAGCAAATTAAAAACAGAAATAGTAAAACAAAAACAAAAAATGAAGACAAAAAATTAAAACAATAATGAAATTAAACATAAAAAACAAAAATAAAACTAAAAATAGAATGTAAATTCCTCCCCTACACTTAAATTCTACATTGTTCGCAATGTAAAGCGCAAAAGAAAACAACATCCCTCAATGAACATCCATTAATCTAGGACAAGTAAAATAAAAAAGAGAGAATAAACATCCTTATCATGTGAATAGACTTCCACGAGAGTCCTATTGCTTGAAGTGTAGTGACCAAATTAAGCTTGAAACATAAGAGCTTCCACATGGGTCTCATTGGCCATCCTTAATTCCGTTGACTTTACCACTGGAATGCAATATGTGTACTTTATCAACTCCATTTTCATTGTTTATGTTGGCCTATGACCCAAAAACACAATCCACGACTGTGGTTGAAAGTGTTCGGGTAACTAGAGGGCTATTTACAATAGTGACCTCCATCTGGTGCTTTTCTCCTTTCTCTGAAAATTCTTCAATGGTCTTCAACTCCAAGATAACTGTCGAGGCTACCAAATTTAAATCAATTTATAACTAGTTTACTAAAATTACTTGAAGCATAAGGTAACACTAGGTCGAGCCCATAGATCACTCTGATTATAATCACGGAATCATATTAGGAAATTAGTAAACATGAAGAAAGGGTATTGCAAGATTAAAACACAGAAACAGAGAGTAATTAAATGGAGAAAACAGAAGTAAGAAACAACCAATCTAAGGGAATTAACCAATCTTGATTTTAATCTATCCTTGATCATGTTAAATTCATTCAATTATCAACCAAATCATTGGTCTTAAATCACATCAAGATGCCTCAAAATGATCCACGGATCTTCCACTAGATAAGCATTCAGAATTCAATTAATTGAGGTTAGACAAATTAAGCATCCATCCAAAAACTCAAATTAACTTAAAAACTAAGATCCAACCAAGCTAAACAATTCACCAAATACCTTTGATGCCTTGTTTAGTCTCTGGAATCCTCTCTTAGCACATGATAATTACACAATTAACATATAAAAATTCCAATCAAATTAAGCATAATCAGAATCAAACAAAGAGAAGAAAAAGAAGAGAAACTTGATTAATAATTGAAGGTATAACAATTAAAACAGAATCTCAAGATTAAACGTCAAGAATGTCAATTCCTTGAATTGATTAAAGGTTCTACCCCTCCATGAATAGGAGGGAAGAACTCAGAAAAAAGAAGAGAACAAAATGAAAACCTAAAGAGAAGAGAGAAAACTCTAGGAAGAAGAATCAAGTAAGAACAACTAGGGTTTCTATCTATCTTGGGTTCCTTATTTATAACAAAATAACTAAATTAAAAATTAAGAATCCTAATTTGTCCCTTAGTTAAAGTTAATCATCCGCCTTTTAGCTTTCCTTGGCCACCGAAATCATCCGATTTGGGCTTTAGATGAGAGAGTTATGCCCAATTCACTCTTAACAGGTCTTTGATCCCATCAACAAACTTCAAAGGGGTGAAACTCCATCAAAATGTTGTATTTTCAATTTGTTGTCTTCATAAGAGTTCGATCTTTGTGTGTAAACTTTCCAATGGCACTAGTTTCAGGTCCATATCACACCTATAACCCAAGTTATAGACCAATTAGTGCACGCTACTCGGGTTCTAGTGACAGCACTGTATTCTGACTTCGTGGCCCAATCTGACCTACAAAACATCCTATTCAGACTTTGAACTCTCATCAAAGTTGTAGAGATTTCTATCAGCTTTCCTACAAGGTAAAATTCATAATTTTTAGATATCTGGAACTCAATATATGCTAAAATAGAGAAACAGTGTAAAATCATAATAATGCTGGAAAGATCAATTAAGCCCAATTTAATCCCACACTTATAAATTGTGGCAAAAACTAATCAATTAAATATATAAGAGATCCAAGAGACTAAATATGATGGTTAACTAATGTTTAAAAATTGTGTTTATCACTCCACCTCTCGATGTATTTCATATTCTGCAATTGCATTAAGAACATTGTTGATAGACCCTTCACTACTATCAGCTATTACGTAAGCTATAGAAATAGAATCATCATCTCTCAAGAATGCAGAAATCTCAGCACAAACAGCACATATCATATCATTATCACAATCAGGACATGAGTGGCAATGGATAGAATCATTAAAATCAATTAAATCTTGAAATTCATCACATAACTCATCATAAGTTTCCTCAACTAAATCAGCAAGTAAATCAATATTATAAATAGAATGCTTCTCCCTGGGATGCTTCATAGCTTAAAAAATGTTAAATTGAATAATAGAGTCTCAAAACTTCATGGATAGAGTTCATACATGCACATCTATCTTGGTTCTTGCTATTTTGAGGAATGACCTCCTTAGAATGAATGAAGCCTTACTGGATGGTGACTCCCCCTCCATCTCCATAATATAAAAATCTACAGGAAAAATCAGTTCATAAACTCGTACCAACACGTCTTCAATCAACCCGGTTTGATATACATTGCTCCTATTGGCTAATTGAATCATAACACCTATTGGCTAATTGAATCATAACACCTATAGCATGCAAAGGTCTAAGTCCAAGAGAATTAAAAATAGACATAGGCATTACATTAATAGAAGCACTTAAATCTAGCATGGCATGCTCAAATCTGTAATTGCCTATAACACATGGAATTGTAAAAGTCCATAGATCCTTGCATTTCTAAGGCATATGCTGAATGAGGGCTGAAACATTTTTGCCCACACTGATTTTCTCATTACCCTTCAGCTTCCTCATCTGGGTGCATAATTCTTTAAGAAACTTGACATATTTTGGAATATGTTTGATTGCATCTAGCAAGGGAATATTGACTTTTACTTTTTGGAAAGTGTCAAGAAGATCGTTATCCTTCTCAGCCTCATTTATCTTTCTGGATTGAATGGCTCTCTGTGGAAAGGGAGGGGTTACTGCAGGCTTCTACTGCTTATCAGCAACCATATATTTCTTTTTACCCTAAGATTTTTAGGCTGGTTCATAAAAAAATAATTTATCTGCTGGTTCTTGCTTGCTTACAGGTAAAAGTTCAGGTGGTGCTTATATAGACTTGCCAAACCTCAGCATAACAGCACTCATATTCCCTTTTGGATTAGGAATTGATTGTGAAAGAAGTTGGCCAAAACCTTAGGCCTACAATTGACTCAGTGAAGAGGCCAATTGTCTAATTTGGCTTTCGAAATTCTGTACGGAGGCCTTTGTGCTTTGTTGGAATTGAATATTGTTTGTGGCCATCTGCTTCACCAAATCCTCAAATGAAGGCTCAGGTTTTGTGATTGTTGGACTTGGTTGTTGCATAGACTACTAGAATAGCAGCCTACTTGGTCCAGCATAAGGCTCCTAAAACTATGGTTGCCTAGGTGGTTGCTGGAATTACTGCTAGAATGGCTTCCTATACTACTATCGTTGCTGCTGTTGTGAAGTTGCATTTCCATACTGCAAATTCGAATGATCTCTCCATCTAAGGTTATATGTATTGGAGTATGGATCATATTTAGGTTGCTGCAGCTATAGAGTGATCATGAAATACAGAACCATCTTCCTGAAGTGTTGGGCATACATATGTGGGATGAGACAAACTAGAACAAATGCCACACACATTTGCAACTATCTGCACAGGTAATTGTTGTCCTACTACTAATTGTCTCACTAAAGAAATAAGTTCATCAATTCTATACTCCATTCTTTGTTGGTCAACATGAGGCAATTGAACCTCATTGACTCCTCTGGTTGAGGTATTGACTCCTCTGGTTAAGGTATTGACTCGTGTGTCAAATTGTTGAGTATTTGCTACCATATTTGCTATTAAGTCTCTAGCAACTGGAGTTTTATTAACTAATGCACCTCCACTGGCTACTTCAATCATACTCCTATCCATAAGTAACAAGCCCTTATAGAAGTACCGGATCAGCAGTTGGTCACTAATTTGTTGGTGGGGACAGCTTGAGTACAACTTCTTGAGCCTCTCCCAATACTCATGCAAAGTCTCTCCCGTCATCTGTCTTATGCCACATATATCTTTTCTAATGGCAGCAACTCTAGATACAGGAAAGAATTTCTCCAAGAATAGTCTCTTCATGTCATTCTAGCACATTACTGAACCTGGTGAAAGGTAGTATAGCCAGTCCTTGGCCCCATCAGCAAGGAGAAAAGGAATGCTCTCAGCTTGATATGTCCTCATGTATTCCTTGTGGCTTCATGGTTGAACAGACCACATGGAATTCCTTTAAATGTTTATGAGGGTCCTCACCTGTAAGACCATGAAACTTAGGCAACAAATGTATTAATCCAGATTTTCAATTCAAAGTCAATATTAAGATAAGGATATTGAATGCACAAATACTGGTAAGTAACATCAAGAGCAACAAGTTCCTTAAGGATCCTATTATGCATGTTATCACCCATAGTTGTAATATCACTTAAGCTCTCATGTTCACTTTCAATTTCAATATCAAAATCAAGGTTATATGTAATTTTTTCACTAAGCCTATGAGCTCTAATAAGTGTATGCAAGGTTCTTTCAATGTCAGGATCAATATCAAGTAAAGAACTAGTGGAAGACCTAGTCATACAACATAAAAAACTTAAAAACACAAAACAAGTAAAATTGACTACACAACACTAAAAATCTATCAAAATAAATCTATTTAACCTATCTAGACATTTTTAAAAATTATAAGACTTATACAACATGAAAACTACACAAAAATGAAACTAAAAAATGCAATAAAAAAATAAAAAAAATAAAAAAGTGGTCTAAACGATGAAATTTGGGTACACCATAGGGGACCTCACAGTAAGACTGTGAGCCTTGTTTATTAGGTCATTTTCCTTAATCTGACTAAGTTTTAGCTCATTTTAGGCACATTTGTCAGTATGAAATTCTACAAAGTGACCCGTAATTACTCGTTTTCACCCAAAAACCACCAAAACACAAAACCACAGGGGTTAGTGAGGGATTAGTAGTCAAATATACTCTCAATAAGATTGATAAAAATCAGAGTGATCCCTGACAATGATGCAAAAAAATTGATAATTGTCGAGTCTACCAAATTTAAATCAATTTATAACCAATTTACCAAAATAACTTGTGATATAAGGTAACACCGGGTCGAGCCCATAGATCACTTTGATTATGATAAAAAAATCAAATTAAGATGTTATTAAACAAGGGGGAAAAGGGTTTGTGAGATTAAATAACAGAAATATAAAGCAATTAAAGAAGAGAAAACAAAATTAAAAAATAACCAATCCTAGAGAATTATCTAATCTTTATTTTCATCCATCCTTGATCACTATAGGTCCATTCAATTATCAATTGAATCCTTGGTCTTAGATCATATCAAGACGCCTCCAAATGATTCATGGATCTTCTACTAGAAATACATCCAAAATTCAATTAATTAAGGTTAGATAAATTAAGCATTCATCCAAAACCTGAATTAACTTAAAAACCAAGATCCAACCAAGCTAAACATTTCATCAAATACCTTTAATGACTTGTTTAGTCTCTGAAATTTGTCTTTCACACATGGTTATTACACAATTATCATATAAATAACCCAATCAAATTAAGTAATTCAATCAGAATTAAGTAAAGATGAAGGAGAGAAACTTGATTAATAATTGAATGTAGAACAATTAAAACAGAATCTCATAATTAAGCATCAAGAATGTCAATCTCTTGGATTAACTAAAGGCTTTACCTTTCCATGAATGGAAGGGAAGAACTCAGAAAAAGAAGATAAAATCTAGAGAGAAGGGAGAGAAGAGAAATCTAGAGAGAGAGTGAAAAATGTTGAATGAGAATATGGTTCTCGAACTTCTCCTCTAACCTTCTTAAACTAACTCCTAATTTTGCCTTACGTGATCAGAATTCTAATAGGTATAAAGTTGGGTCAATTACGAATCATTGGGCCTAAGTCCCATGTCATTTGTAGGCCTACAACTCAAGTTATGCTCAATTAAGCGGTCCAACTCGTCACCAACCCGTCTTTGTTTTCTAGCTTCAATTTCTCGTCTAAAAGGACGTATTTTAGCTTAGGAGTCTTCGTAAGAGTTGTATAGTTGTGTCTTATCTTTCATTTGGACTTATTTGACATCCATTGAACTCCTATAACTCGAGATATAGGCTGATGAGTGTGCAGAGGTCAAGCTGCCAGGATCAACATTCTAGCTCTTGCTTCAACTTCAATTTAAATCATCCAAACTTATGAACCAGCTCTCGAGATCTTCATGAAACTTGTAGAGATTTGTCTTAGCTTTCCTACAAGACTAGAATCACACTAATCAGATATTTAAAACTTAGATTATAGCAAAAATACTGAATACTTCCAAATAGACAAACTAAGGTTAATTCATGCAATAATTCCTTCAATGATCCAATTAGGCCCAATATCATAAAATGTGACAAAATAAATCTAATTAAGCTAAATTGAATCTTAAGACACCTAGTGAGAGAATAATTACATAAATAAAATATATTGCTATCAATTGGCCGCAAGGGCAGCGAACAGTTGGAGAACAGAGCTGAAAATTGTTGTGGCTATTAAAACAATCTTAACTCCCAATAAATCTAAAGTTATGGCTCCCGAGCGAGTACATATTGCTATAAATAGCAAAGCAAAAGCTACCAAAAAGGCGTCAGATCCAAAGCCTCACCACTGAGATCGAGCGTTGGACCCATCTCGGTGAGCTATGCAAGCAATATTGCTTAAGTATAAAGCCAACACCAAGATTGAGTGACTAACCCATCTCGTGGTCTAGCAAAGGATGGAGTGATGGATTTGCCTCAGTAATAGAAAAAAAAACATGCAGAAATTATCAACTATTCAGCTAAAGGGCACTTAAGGTCGGGACTTATCCAAATACAAAAGTAAAACCCCATACAGGGGGCAAGAAAATAAATAAAAAGAAGTAAAAAAAGTGGCGCTTTGATCTTATGGGTCTCCACTGTTGCCTCAGTCTACATCACCTCGGTTTCGATCACCTCGTCCACGTTTTGGCTAGCATCCGGCACTATCTCTGTCCCTTGACGGCCTACCACCTCGTGATTCGCTTGATTACCAGGGACGGCCTCTGAAATGACCATGTCCACAATCTGGCCATCCCGAACTTCCTTCAGCGTGCTGATTCCCTCCTCGTTAAGTTCACGATTAAGGAGGCAGAGTTGGATGACGACATTCTTAAATGCCTCTTCCACCGACGCCAACCAATTATCCACGGGCCAATCAAACTCTCTCTTCATAAGCTCATACTGGACCCAAGCATTAGCAAGGGTGAAGTCGAAAAATGCCAAGTTCTTCTTCAGTTCATCCTCCCTACTTTTCGTCTGACCGAGTTGTGCCCAAAGCTCATCGGTCTTGACAACCTTAACTTAAAGAGACTCCATCTCAATAACTCGAGCATAGAGATAGGGGATAACGGAAGCATCCGCAGTCAGGTGGTCAACCTTGGCCCCCAGTTTATCAACCTCAGCACTAAGCAACTTGAGCTGCCTATCTTTCTGGGTCGCCTCTGTCATAGTCAAGTCGAGCAGTCTGCCTTTCTCGCACAGATCTGGTTCAAGCTTTGCTTGTCACTTCAAATGGTGTTGAGTTCCCCCCTTTAAACTGGAAACATTCTGAGAGGAACACTAATTTACCTCTATGAGCCGAAGAAAAGAGGACAGCCATAAACCCCCTAACTGTGCCCTATGAAAGAACTCTAGCATGTCCAGCAGTACTAACACCTCGACTTTGGCCTAATTATATAACGAGTCGTCAATAAAGCTAGAAGGATCAGCCTCATGATGCCAGAGTGACACTAGGGGAGCACCATCAAACTCCAAGCCAATATGGGCCTCAAACACTACAGAACACTCCGAAATAACTTCACTGGTAGGCCTCTTCCCTTTGTCGTCCCTACTACCCTCAACTTGTTTTTTCTGGGGTTGAAGTGGCTATATAGGAGAGCTCGCCTCAACATTCATGCCCTAATGAACGGGGGAGTTGAAGAGACTACCACAACCTTAGGAGGAGGAACCATATTGCTTGGAGGAGTAGAAACAATGACAGTTACTCCTTGATCAACTATCAGAGCTCGAGACCCTGATGCCCCTCCGTTTTTTGCCACCAACATTTCAGCCAAGCGCCAAAGTTTGGAAGGAGGAGCCATGCTTTCTACAGACAAAAAGAATATTGTCACTAAACTTGGACAAGTTCATGCAAGAAGGAAAGTATAAAAGAGAAATTCATAAGACAAGGTACATAACATAGCCTTTACAGAAGCAGTGGGCTCATCCAATATATCCTTATAAGAGATGACCCCTCCTCCTTTGGTCCAATCAATTAAAAAATCCAATACCAAAGCCTCGGAAAGTGGGATCTCAGAGCTCGGAGTTTCCAACTCTTTATTACTTTGCCCCCAACTGACGTCGATCCAGTATAAATGAAAGAGTGACTCACCTTCCAAGGAGACAAAAAAAATGTCTTACTCGGAACCCCTTATACCTTAAAGAAGTCCTTTTAAAATTTTTAAAAGGACTCTTGATAGGGCTTGAAGAGGTCCGCTCTGTGCACGCAACGTAACCCACCATTTGGTTTGGTTACTCCCAGAGGTGGTCAACTGAGAGAAAAGGAAAAAGAAAGACTTGACAGAGTACGACCACCCTAAAACCCGACAAACCAACTTAAATGCTCGAACAAACCCCCAAACATTCAAATGAAGTTGGGTAGGCGTCACCCGCAGGTGATTAAGAATGCCCATCTCGAAGTCAGTAAACAGCAACCTTACCTTGATTAGGGTAAAGAGGGCTTCGTACATATACATGAAGTGCTCGCCCTCCGTACTGGTCGAGCACACCTTCCCTTCCTCCGATGGGTGCCATATCGCTAACTCTCAATCTCTTAGTCCCTCCATGGTCAACTGCATATACTGTTGCTTTTCTTGGGTATCTTTAGCAGTCCTCTCATCAAAGGGTGTGCCCAAAACCTCATGGTCCACCCACATGTATCTATTGATATCTCGAGGAAAGACAAGTATTTTCTCCTCCACAAGAACAATCCTCCCCTACTCTGCAAGTGCAGCCTCCGCTTTCGTACCATACCTACAGAGGATGCACCCGAGTTAGACTCCCAAGAACCACTCAAGTGTCCTAACGCCATCAGATACTCAGTGGCCCTACTGATAGGCCACTATTCTACGTCATCTCCTCACTACCCAACATTCTCCCCACTAAATGCCGCCCATTAAGGGCTCAAATAAAAAGGGTAAAGATAGAAAAGACAACGATGAGGAGTACCTCGAACTCTAAAGAAAAAAGGTCCTGAACAGTGAAGGAGCACTGAAGAAGCCTTGAAACAACAACGACCGCCAAGAAATCATCAGAGAAAGAAAGTTCGAGCCTGAGAATCTAGAAAGCAGATTTAGCACAAAGAATGGAGAAAGCCCCTCTCCACCCCTATTTATAGGCGTGGAAAGTCACCACCCAATTGTTGCCATTAAGGGAAGGGTATGTTGTTTCAATACAAACTAGACGTTTCATTCAAAACGAACCATCATGGTGCCCACTTTTCGAAACTCAAAAACGGCTCATCATGGCATTATGAATCCTAAACGATGACACCCACTACTCCTCAACCACGTGTCACATCGCTTCTGAACGAAGGAAACTGAAAGGACAAGGCTCAAAATGTTTAAAGTTGAAGTGACGCATGGCACCACGAAGGGATGCGTAAGTCAAACACTAGACTCGCAGCAGACCCCGCATAGCATGGGGGAAACTAACTATTTACCTTGGACCCCAGAATGATGTCGTAAGCAGAGCGATCTAACCCAGATCCTAACCTTACTCACATATCTTGGATTTTCACTATGGTACATCACGGACCTCAGCCTCTTGAGAGAACATTACAAGATCTAGCATAGAAGACTAGAGAACATTACGAGATCTAGCATAGAAGACTATGACTCGGATCCCTTTGTCCATTATGTGTCGAGTGCTCTACTTGAACACGTACCTTGACACTTAGCTATCTCGTTTAAGCGCCAAGCTGGGGACAACTATTTTGTACCGAGTATAGGCCTATAAAACTAGAGTAACTCAACCCGCCAAGCTGGTCCTTAGATGTGAAATGCGCAGGAAACTACTCACTCACTAAGCTTGTCCCCTCCTCGACAGAAAAGATGAAACACCACTCCACTCTGATAGATGGGACAAACAATACAGAATAACGTTTTCCCACACCACAAGGGGACAGTGCACGATACACACTGAAATGCTCATACCCTTTACATTTTTTATATGCTCATGCGTCTCTATATAAAGGCTAACGAGAAGACAAAGGTACGCATTAATTCTATTGCACACTATCCTCCTTGAGTAGCCACTGACTTGAGCGTCAGAATACCTTTTGCATGTACCCACCCCCTCGCTCCTCACATTGTTGCAGCTGCACTACGGAAGAGTTTACCATTGCTTATCTTTTCAAGTAACTCTCAGAACTCAGTTCTGAACAAATTTATTTTAATATATCTTTTTCAGTCAATAACATAACTAGTTTATTTAAACTTTTTGAAGACATTATTAATTTTATGTAAGAATTAAAATTATTTTGGAAAGAAGAAATTGCTTGATTTGTTGTAAATAAAGAACTAAGTGTAAGTGTGCAATAAATACAATAATAGTTGGTAGATTAGAAATAAGAAAAATAAATATACAATAGATATTTACTAGGCAACCAACTATTGTTGTATTTACTAAGATCTTCATTAAAAACGTGAGAGAATATGTGTCTATGTGAATAATTTATTAGTTATATTAATTTTTGTATATTTTTAATATAATTTATACTTGGTATAATTATAAAATTATATGTGGCCTAAATAAAATAGGAGGCCTAAAGCAATGGCTTTGATGGCCTTACCTAGAAGCCGGTCCGGGATAAGTTAGCATATGAGCATAGAATTTTAAGCTTATATATATACCTTTTAAATTTGAGCATATATGTCAAATTAAGTTATTATTTATATTTTGTATTATGTATACTTTTGGTTGTTGAGAGTTTGCGTTGCAACAAAACATGGTAAACAAAGTCATCCTTGTTCCTACATAAGCACTACATGCAATGAAACAGTATCGGGGGAAACAAAATTAAAGAATCTCCTATGCATTTTTCTAGCAACCCAAATGTGGAAAGCTAGAGAAAGGAAGCTAATTATAACGGAGGATGATTGGGAAAAATAAAGGTAGATGTTATCCTTGCTGGAAGCTTAATTAGCTGAAAAAGCTTCTCCAGAATCAGATAAATTTGGATAATACTATCTCCTGAAAAGTGTAACGGCAAGATCAAGGAACACCATATCTAGTGATAACCTGGTGGTACAACAGATCTCCATTAACGTAGGTGTCAGGGGTCTTATGATTTAACTATATAAATGTATATATTTATATAACTCATTTTATTATCGGTTAATTATAATTTTAATCTAATCATTTGTTGAAGCAGATAAATCACTCCAAGATTTAAAAAATTGACTCCAACAAAATATCAAATTTGAATAAAAATAAACTTATCTAAACTCTTCCCATGAGTATCTAGTAGTGGACATCCCAAGTTTGGTTCTCACATGCTTCACATTTTTGTCACAAAAATAAAAATAAAAATTTCATAGACTTGACGTTTACCTCTGAATGTAAATCGGTATTAACCTGGGATGTGCCAGCCACGGGCCCCAGCTCAGAATGGGTGATGTGCGTTCAGTGTGGCATCGCGTATCGGAGCGTGGCATGACTTCACTTCCAGCAACAAACAAAGAGCTCAGTTGATCAGGTGTGTTAGTGTTATTTATTTATTTATTTTTTAAATATTTGTGTCTGTGTATATGGTGTGTCTCGCTCCTCCTCTGAAGCCGACAATTACAAGAGAGTCCCTAAAGGATACGTTTTACCGTAGCAAATCTTCAGCTTTTATTATGAATAGTATTTGGTGCACTTCACTTACAAGAGAGTTGTGCCAAATCAATTTGTAAAAACAAGTGAAACTAACACTAATCAAATTATATATATAAAAGATAAAATATATTTATAAATGTGTAGCATTATTCTTTATTACCATGAGTCACTGGCCTTGCATTTCTACTCAATATATCCTCAACATATTGCTTTTTTTATTTGATCTCTCTCTCCCCACAAAAGCTTCATACACAGCAAGCATTTTTTTCCCTGTCCCTCGACCTATTTTTTCTTTTTCCTCTTTAGTAAATCTTCCTTGTTTCTTCTGCGTAAATTGAACCTCTGGCATTTTAAATTTTCCATTTTACCCCTATAGCTGCAGCTTATCTGCTTTAGCCTCATCGATTTGAAAGTTAATGTGAAAAATGAAACAAAACATAAGGCAAGGAATATTTTATATTTCTGTGGTCAGATATGTGGGGCTGTAAATGGTTAGTGCGAATGGTGAAAAACTGGATAATGTCTGTACTTTTGTTTCTTTTAAAGGCAACATTTTTGGAACTTACACCACATAATACAAGAAAAGATTTTTTTTTTCAATTAAAATAACATCTTAGCTGTGCATAAAAATTAGAGCTGTTAAAAAAAATTGACTTAGCCTTGTATTGCCCAGCCACAGGTTAGAAGAAAATAGTACGAGAAGGGTAGAATCATTTTTTTATTAGTGGGTTAAAAGTATTAGCTCATTTTGTTTTATGATAGATTTGTAGGTCAATTACTTAAAATTTTTTAAAAAATAAAAAAATTATTAGATTGATGAGTTAATGAATTAACTCATCTAAAATTGAACAAAAAATTAAGAAAATGACAAGTTAGAGAATTAATCCACTTAATTTAATTCTAACTCATCACTTATTAAGTAAAACTAATAATTATAATAATAACTTGATTCGTTACAACCCTCAAGTCAAATGAGGTAGATTATATAACCTGATCTTTGAAAATTAGTTGAATAAAACAACCTAATTCAAAAAAAAAAAAAGGCGAATCAAACTAATCAACCCAACAAGTTGATTATGTTTTGACAACTTTAATAAAAATGTACTCATATAACTTATCATAGAAAATGTAAACTATTGATAGTGTATAAGAAAAGATGAAGAGAGAGAAAAAAAAAATAGATGAAATTGATTGATAGGTATCAAGCTAGAAGAGTGAAAATAAAGAGAAAGCAAGAGCAGAGAGAGAATTGAGAGAGCAAAACATTCTGAATGTGATGATTTTACCCAATGAATTGAATAAGTGTACAGAATCAGTTTATATTTACATTGCACAGCTAACAACTAGCAACAGACGCATAACTAATCGTTAACTAACACAAAACGGCTTAATTGACTTAGTTACTCTTACATTCCACTATGAACCTAGGGTGGATGATACTTCAACTCTAGGTTTGATTCTCGGATTGTGGAGCAGAGTGTTGGAAATATATTTGGTGAGAATGTCACTAACCTACTCACCAGTGGAAATATAACATAGTGATTTGTCTCTGCACAACCTTCGATCCCTCACAGAATAGGGATATAGCTCAAAGTGCTTGGCTATATTGTTAAGAATTGGGTTTGTAGCCAACATCACTGCATTGATGTTGTCACTATTAAGATTAATAATGCATACGAGGAAGATAAGAAGAACAAGAAAAAAGAAAAAGTGGTTAGGGTTCTTTATTGTAAAAGTAAATTAACTAACATTACAAGAATAGAAAAAAGAATAAAAATATATATGCAACAAATAAAAGATTAAACTACCCTTAAGATAAATAAAATAAATAAAACAAAAATGTACCATGTTATTTAACATCCCCCTCAAACTCACGATGCATCAACAGGAAGCATTCAGAGTTTGCTAATCAAGAAACGAAAGCGTAGAGTGGAATATGACTTTGTAAACAAGTCAGTAATTTGCATGGAGGAAGATACAAAGGGTAAAGTGATGGTCCCATGCTGAAAGTGGTGTCAAGTGAAATGACAGTCAATCTCAATATGCTTAGTGCGTTCATGGAAGACTGAGTTGTGAGTGATTTGTATAACATTCATATTATCACAATACATAGGAGTGGGTCCAAGGGAAGTGACACCCATAGACTCAAGTAACCAACGCAACCAAACTATTTTGGTAGTAGTAGATGCCATGGCACGGTACTCAGCTTCGGTAGAAGAGCGAGAGACAACAACTTGCTTCTTACTCTTTTAAGAAATGAGAGAATATCCCAAAAAGATGCAAAACCCTGTGGTAGACTTACGATCAGTGGAGTCACTACCCCAATCAACATCTGAGTAAGCACGCAATTCCAAGGAAGATGATGAAGGAAAGAGAAGACTATGAAATTGAGTACCCCAAAGATAACGAAGAATGCGAAGAACAACTGCCCAATGAACTGTAGTAGGATAAGTAACAAACTGACTAACAACATACACTGCATAAGCAACATCAGGTCTAGTGATGGTAAGATATACCAAACTACCAACAAGAGTATGATACAAAGTGGGATGTAATAAAGAAACACCATTAGAAGAGGTATACTGAACATTATGCTCAAGAGGAGTATCCTTTGTTCTAGTGTCAGAGAGATGAGCTTGTTCAAGAATGGTGCCAATGTACTTAGATTGAGAAAGGAGGTAACCTCTAGGAGAGTAGGCAACTTCAAGCCCCAAAAAGTAACGAAGAGTACCTAAGTTTTTCATCTCAAACTGATGGGCCAATTGGAGTTTCAACTTCACAATCCCGTCAGCATCATCCCCAGTAATGATCATGTCATCAACGTATAAGGAGAGTAGGATACGATCATGAGAAGTGCACTTGAGAAACAAAGCAGAATCATGCGGGCTAGAGTGGAAGCCAAGAGATATAATCACAATGGAGAACTTCTCAAACCAAGCGTGGGGAGCTTGTTTGAGCCCGTAGAGAGTCTTCTTCAATTTACAAACTTCACTTGGATTATGAGAAACACCTGGTGGAGGAACCATATAAACCTCTTCTTGAAGATCATCATTCAAGAAGGCATTTTTAACATCCATTTGAGAAATATGCCACTAACGGATAAATGCGGCTGCAATAAGAGTACAAATAGTAGTCATTTTGGCAACAAGAGCAAAAGTTTCTTCATAATTCATACCATATTGTTGAGAAAAGCATTTAGCAACTAAGCGAGCTTTGTATCTTTCAACAAACCCATCAGACTTGGTTTTGATCTTATATACCCAACGAGAACCAATTGCAGTTTTTCTTGGTGGAAGAGAGACAAGGTCCCAAGTATTTGTCTTGTGCAAAGCAGAAAGTTTATTTGTCATAGCATGCTGCCAAAGGGGATCAAGAACAATCTCTTTATAGGAAGAGGGCTCAGACAAACTGTGAATAGAGGTTAAGAAGGAAACAAAAGAAGTGGAATAAGTAGAATAAACAAAATCTGGTAATTTAGTGGACTTACGATCACGATGAGGATAACGAGGAGGAGGAGGATCCACAATCACAGAAGGTTCTTGGGGAGGTGCGGGGACAGAGGAGGCATCTGGATCTGTAGAACTACTAGTGTCAACTCTGCAAAGCTCAACATCAGAATTATTTTGGTTATGGGTCACAAGAAGAGGAGCAGTGTCAGAATCTGTGTGAAAAGGATCAATGTGGGTGAGATCAGATTTGGTAAGGACATGCTGACTAGAAGGAATGGAATAAAAGGGAATATGCTCAAGAAACACAACATGACGTGAGATATAAAGTTTTTGATTTGCAGGATTATAACAACGATAACCCTTCTAACCATCACCATAACCAAGAAAAACACAAATCGCTGAACAAGAAGATAACTTACTATGTTCTACATAAGGACGAAGAACAAAGCAAGTAGAACCAAAGACTCTCAAGGCTGAATAATCAGGAACACAACCATATAATTTCTCAAAGGGAGACAAACCTGAAGTAACAGAAGATGGAATTCTGTTAATGACATGTACTGTAGTGAGGACAGCTTCCCCCCAAAACCCACTAGGAACAAAGGCAGACAGAAGAAGGGAACGAGCAGTTTCAATAATGTGGCGATGTTTCCTTTCAGCAACTCTATTTTGTTCAAGAGTGTTAGTACATGAAGTTTGGTGAAAAGTCCCATCAGAAGCAAGTAATTTAGAGAATTTATTAGAAGTATATTCACCACTAGGGGTGTCAAATGGATGGATTGGTTTGATTTTGGATTGGATCATAATGGATGGATCCAAAATAAACCATTAATCCATTTAAGATCCATTACAAAATGCTTAATATTATCCAATCCATCCATGACCTAATTTAATGGATGGATATTCAATCCATCCATTAATCAATTTTAATGGATTGGATGGATGGATATCCAATCCACTCATTTAAAAAAAAATTATCTCTAAAATTTATCTTTAAAAAAATACTTTAGTAAAAGTGAAAGTGTTGAAATAATTAAAAAGGTAAAATACATTGGATATCCATTGGATTGGTTTTTAATTGGATATCCAACGGATATCCAATGGATCCAATGGATATTTTGGTTGGATTACTAACTATCCATAACTAAATTTAATCCATTAGATCCAATCCAATAAAATACATTATTCTAATTGGATGGACTGGATTGGTTTTAATATGGATGGATTGGATGGATTAAAAATTAATGAATTTTTTTGCCAGCCCTATTCACCACTTAGATCACATCGAAAGCACTTGATAACAGCATTATGTTAGTTTTAACAAAAGCACGAAACCTATGATAAATGCCAAAAAATTCAAAACAATGTTTCATAAGATAAACCTAACAATAACGAGTGCAATCATCAATGAACGGTACATAATATCTAGAACCACCTTTGGTAGCAACTGGTGATGGTCCTCATACATCAGAATGAACCAAGTCAAAAAGTCCAACAGAAACTGAAATACTTTTAGAGAAAGGCAAAGTAGTAAACTTAGCAAGTTTGCAACCACAACAGTCAGAAATATGATTAGATTGTAACTTTCCTAAAGCCCCTGTAGAAGCTAAGTATTTCAGACGGGAAGAAGAAACATGTCCAAGATGAGAATGCCATAAATAAAAACTAGAAGATGAGGAATTCAAACGAAGAGACGACAGGTCAACACTAGAAGCTACAACATCTATAACTCTCATTTCATCTAGAATATAAAGTCTCCCCTGCATACGGCCTATCCTAATCAGCCTCTTGGATTGCATATCCTGCACAAAACAAGAGGTGGAAGAAAATAAAACTGAGTAACCAGAATTACACAATTGACTAACAAAAACAAGACTCAAAGTGAGATTAGGAATGTAATAAACATCTGAAATGGACAAATGAGATGTGGAAATAGACCCAGTACCTGCTAATGGCATAGGAGTGCCATCAATAGTCATGACTGACACAGATGAGGCAGAATGTAAAGACACAAATGATTTAAAATCAGATGACATATGATGAGAGGCTTCAGAGTCAAGGATCCATATGGGTGAAGATATACCTGATGAGCTAGATAAGGGCAAACCTATACTGGATTGGGCAGACATGGCATGTGGTTGTGTGGCAAGAAACCTCTGGAATTGCTCAGCAAGATCAAATATTGTAGGACTAGAAAATGATGTACTCTCAGCTGATGGAGGAACAACTGCAGCAACATTTAATGTTGGAGGCTTGAAGTTTCATTGGCTAAACTGGCTGGGAGGTCTCCATTGAGATGACTGTTGTGCTTGCTGCTACTTATTCAATAATTTTGGACATTGAGCTTTCTAATGGTCCTTCTGCTTGCAAAAACTACATTCATCGTAACCAACCTTTCCATGAGATTTACCTTTGTTAGAAGGAACAACAAAAACAGATGGGTTGGGGAGGATTCTTTTATCTACATTCCCTTTTTCTGATTGAGACTTCAGTCGGATCTCTTCAGCTAATAATTCATTAACAATCGAATCAACAGTTGGAAGAGGATTACGGTGCAAAATTGTTCCATGAAGCCCTTCAAAATCATCTCGAAGAGCCATCAAAAACTGAACCAGACGTTGTTCTTCTCTACGGTCAATATACGACATAAAAGCTTGTAACTTAGCAGATTCAGTAAGAACCAACTGGTCCCAAAGATTGCTCATGGCAGAGTAAAATTCTTGTATGCTTATGTTGTTTTGTTGAAGAGCTCGAATATCTATCTCCAACTGATATTGCTTTGTAAAATTAGACTGCATATACAACTTTTTCAAATGATCCCAAACCTCCTTGGCCATTTCATGTTTTGCTAGTTGAACCCCTATAAACTGTGAAATAGAGTTGTTGATCCAAGTAACAATCTTCGAATTATTTACCTCCCAGGTTTCTAGCTCTGTTGCAAATTTCCCATTTTTTTCATCTTTTGGCTTAATAGAGGTTCCAGAAACATAATCCTACATTCTCTTGCCTTTCAAGAAATTCTTCAACACATAACTCTAATATGAATAATTCTGCCCATTCAACTGCACACTAATGGATTGAAGAGAATCATCCTTTTCTCCAGCCATTGCAAACAATCACAAAACAGAGAAAAGAAAACCCTAATTTCTACAAATGGGTCTCTACAAAACCCTAACAGAGAGAACCACAAAAGGAAGAACAAATTGCTAACAAAAAATCACCAAGGTTCCTGTCGAAATGAACAGAATGGCGTCTGGG
Organism: Ormosia emarginata; assembly: GCA_029884605.1. Lineage (NCBI taxonomy): Eukaryota > Viridiplantae > Streptophyta > Magnoliopsida > Fabales > Fabaceae > Ormosia > Ormosia emarginata. Next base: position 43,904,651 of record JAQQTP010000077.1, on the reverse strand, counting down.
TCGTGCTCCAAAACACTGCAAAATGGGTCGCCAAAGCTGTGGCCAGAATCATCCTTGCTCTGATACTATATTAAGATTAGCAATGCATATGAGGAAGAGGAGAAGAACAAGGGAGAAGAGAAAAGTGGTTAGGGTTCTCTATTGCAAAAATAAATCAGCCAACATTACAAGAATAGAAAAAAAAGGTAAAAATATATATGCAACAAATAAAAGACTAAACTACCCTTAAGATAAATAAAATAAATAAAATATAAATGTACCATATTATCTAACAGTCACAATATACAGTAAGAGGATGTGGCACAGGAAGATGAAGTTCACCTATTGATGACTTAAGCCATGTCAGTTCTTCCATAATTGTTGTTAAACCTTGATACTCAATCAATAGTTAATAATTACATATTTTATACATTAATAAACTCTCATTTTTAATCATTTATATTCTTTATGTACTTAATTGATTGAGTTTGGTCATATTTTATAAGTTTGGGTTCAAATTAGGCTTAATTGATCTTTTTCAGCATTATTGAGATTTTACATTATTTTTGTATTTTGGTCATATCTTGAGTTCTAGATATCTACATATTATAAATTTTACCTTGTAGGAAATCTAAGAGAAAGCTCTACAACTTTGATGAGAGCTTGAAGTCTCAATCAGACATCTAGTGGAGCTAATTGGGTCTGCAAGTTAGAAAATGAGTTTTGTTACTAAAACCCGAGCAGTGTGCACTAATCAGGACATAACTTGAGTTATAGGAGAGGTTTTGGACTGAAACTGGTGCCATTTAACAGTTAAGACCAAAATCTAAAACTTTCATGAAGAATACAAGAGTCAGTTCAGATAGCTTAGAGGCCATATTTGGCTTGTAAGTCAGAATAGAGGAGCTATAGCTGGGCCTGAACAGCGTGCAATGATTGGGCTAGAATTTGAGCTATAAGAGTTGTATTAAGCTGAAAATAGTGGCATTGAAAAGCTAAGACAAAACCCTTTAAGTCTCATGAAAACTACTTTTCCAGAAAATGACATTTTAATAGAGTTATAATTATGTGAAGATAGTTGAATTAGTTAGTACAAGTAGAGAGACACGCCTCATTAACCATCCACCCACTCATTAATCATCTACCCACTAAATAATCATCTACCCACTCAATAATCATCTACCCACTCATTAATCATCTACCCTCTTATTAATCTTCTACTTACTCATTAAATAACTCCATTGTCATTTTCCACTCATCCACTCATCATCTACCCACTCATTAAATAACTTCATTGTCATTTTGTACTCCTCAAGCTCTATAAAAGGGAGCATTACCTAATCATTTTGGGCATCTTGGCTTAGAGATCAAGATCATGTTATTGTGTTATTTGTTTCTCTTATTGTAGTTTTCTTTTGTTCTTAATTGAAGTTATGTTCATCTTTTTCTTCTTCTCTCTTTCTTTCTTCTTGTTCATGAGTAACTAATCTTCATTTTGCTTGGGTGAAAGAGTGAAGCTTTTGGTAATAAAATAAGGTTAGATTAATTTCTTTCTTGTGCTTAAATGATATATTATCAAGTGGTTATTATATGTGTTGTATTTTGTTTCCAATCAATTTAGAAACCCTCCTTGTAAAGTAGAGTTCTTGATTCATTGTAGACAAGTGGTTAGCACAATGAATGCTTAAACCCATTTACAAGTGTTGATATTGGTAAATAATTAAAGGAACCATAATATAACTACGTATATAATTCTAAATGGACTTTGAATGTTTTATTTTCTGATTGAAACCTCCGTTGTACGTGGATTTCAATTGAGTTATAAAAAAAATAATATTGTCCTTAATTTATTACCAAAAGTGGATCTCCTAACCCAAGCAAGTTCTTTTTTTAATTGTGAATAAGTTTTATTATTTTTATTGTTGTGAAAAATCTTTTCCTTACCTCAAAGAACTTTTCTTCATCAATTCCCTATGGATCGACCTCGGACTCCCAAGAAATTTATTACTTGAGACAACCTGCACTTGAGTTTGCATCTTTTAATTCGCATCAAGTTTTTGACATCGTTGCTGGGGACTTGATTTGAAGTTTTAATTTATTGAGGTTCTCTTTTTTTAAGTAAACTTCATTATCTGGTATATTATTTCTCTACTCTTTTAATGTTCTTGTAACACCCTCCTCAGGGTATCACATTTCTGACTATCAACTCCCAATCTTAAATTGATTTCATAAAAGGTTTGAGTTATAAAAGATGAGTTTTAAAATTTCCTTTTCTTGCTGAAGACGGAAACATAAACTTATTGAGATCCATAAATATTACTGAAAATATATTTATTATACAATATTGACACTAATTAATATTTAACAATTTAAAGAGAAATCTAAAACTAACAGACTCTCTTTTTTTACAGTAGCAAACCCCATCACAGGTCCTACTTAATAGTACGGTACAACACTAACGATAAAAAAAAAAACTCTACATACGTATTCTGTTGTGTATCCATCTTGATGCATCAGATATCTGTTCTACATCTATTCTTTGTCCTCAGACATCTCTTCTTTGTCAGCACTGTAAGCTATCCAATCTGGAAAGGTCATTCTCTGATGTTGTCTCCAAACGCAAAGGTATTTGTCACCCGTTATGTCTAAGACAACTCGTTCCATCTATTATAGTTTTTACAATACCAAGTCCAACCACACAATATAACAAAGAGGTGAGATCACCTACGCCAGTACCAACATGGCAGCACAAAGATAACACAAACAACATACCATACAGATATGTCATACCATAATTCCAATAATGCATTCAACATTAATCAACTATCATCATTCAAATATTTATCAGTTCCAATCATATGATAATAACAGTAATGACATCAACATTATTTATCATCATCATCATCCAAGTATTCAAAACAATTGTCATAGCCAATATTCCTCAATTAATAGATCATACAGATATAAATGCTCAGATTCATGCATGCGCACATAGACTCAATGTCCTACTCTATGGAGCTAATACTCAGTTCGGAGAAGTCGATCCGAAAGATCTGTCTGTACCAAAATGCCTCAGACCAAGTGCTATAATCCTCATTTTGATTTTTACACATCTAGCATATACACGACAGTCTTTACGAGATCATGATTAAGAATAGTGTCTCGGTCAGGATCATCGGTGCGTTGCATCGGTCTAACCTACGGGAAGAAGCGCGACCAACCACCCGTGTAAACAACCCGTACCCCGATGCCCCCAAGGTCAACAAGTGACTTACACTACGCATATCGCACTCACTCAAGAGGTGTATGTCTCTCCTAAGCAAATAGCCTCATATAGTCCCTCGGACCTTTCCAATGCATGTTCAATGCATTAATGCCAATCATATGCAAAATTTATCATTTTCTCATACAGTGTTCATACACTAGTTCATGCATATAAAATGCACCAATGTCAATCACAAGCAAAGTTCACCATTTCATATTCCGGGTCCACACATTGGCCCATTCTCAGTTTAATTTCATAATCTCAAAATCAAGGTCCACACACTGGCCCAACAGTAATAATACTGTATTTTCAACAGCGAAATCATATTATTGCGTTTTCATAGTCATAAAACACTTTCATCATGTTTTCACAATCGCGCAACATTTCTATTACGTTTTCAAATTACGTATTGATTTTTCAACGTTTTCTCAATCGGGTAAAAATATTTACACGTTACTCAAATTGCGTAGCGATTTTCCACCGTTTTCACAATCGCGTAACTTAAAAATCATTCTTTTAAGTCGCATAAACCATTTTCCATCATTTTCAAAATATTTAAACGCTTTCCAAATTGCGTTGAAATATTTCAACATTTTTCAAATCGCGTAGCTTAAAAATCACGTTTTTAAGATACGTAAAACATTTTTCACTATTTTACAACCGCGTAAAATATTCCTCAATATTCCAAACATTATTTTGGACTTCCAAACAAATCAATATCATTTCTAACATCATTTTTCCATTACGAAAAGTATTTCTCAACCTTCAAAAATTCTATTTCCATTTTTCTTAAAATATTATGACTTTGTACTTCCTTTTCCATATTTTCTTACTCAAGAAAATCTTTTTCCACATTTCTTTACTTAATAAATCTTTTCCCACAATATAATCCACAAAAGAAATCCTTTTCCAAAATATAATCCACAAAATCACTTTTTCCATTGATATAAATCAATGTTTCAAATCTTAAAATTTTACTAACGCTCTCCAAAACCCAAAGAATGAGTTACACGTTAGAAAATATCAAATCACTCTTATATTCTCCATTTTTCTCAAATCAACTCTAAAATCAAATCTCTTCAAAAATAAATTGAGGTGTGTTTGAACCTCTCTTTTTCATTTGCATACTGAAATTCATTTCTTAAGTGATAAAATACTCTGATTCCCTTTCCAAATTTCTTATACTAAATCATTTTGTTCAAAACACTTTGTTTCCACTTTGAAATCACTTTGTTTCATAAAACCAAAACTTTTCCAATCTCTCAAAACGCCGTGGAGTCTTTGGTCGTTGAAGCCATCATATACTTTTCCTTTATAAAATCAAGGTATTCCCAAACCTTCAAAACCGTGGTACTTGTTTTCAAATGGTCATCAAATATTTTTCCTTCTAAATTGATATGGTTCTACACAAACAAAACTATTAAAAATTCTTTACAAAACCTGTGAGCACTTGGTCTTTGAAATCAAATCATTTGTTCATTTTATTTTTCACTTTCTTTGCAAATCCTTAAAATCCTCAACTCATTGCTCTTTTTATTTAAAACTCTTATTTAGTAAAATACTTAGAGACTTTTTACACAAAATAAATTAATAAAAATTCTTCTGAAACCGTGTTCATGTACTCTTTGAAAGATAAACCCTTTGTTTATTTTCCTTGTTTTTCTAACCATCTCATTTCATCATTCATGAAAATATTAATTTGTGGCACCTATCTTGAGATGTCTTGGCCAAAATTCACCATTTTCTAGGGACCAAAAATTAATTCCCTTGTTCTTGAAAATTTTCAACATAAACCCTCATCATGGGTATCAAAACTGTAACCCACTTCCTTTGGCCATTGGAGCCAAAAATTGATTTCTTTTCCATCATCTCATCATGACATACATATACATAATTTCAACATATTCTCATCATGCATATTATAAGCATACCATATTATCATCATGCATGTTATAAGCATACCATATAAGTCATAAAATCATGCAAAGCATATCAAGCATAGGCAAATAATCAAAGCATATAAACACCCACAAATTATTACATGACCATGGATATGAATCCTCACATGGATTCACCATCCATCAAATACACAAACCATCTCTCACCACCATACTTGGTTGGTGAGATGAATCTCCCTCTTACCTCTTGAAGATCCTCAAAAGCTCCTTATTTTGCTTCTCTTTCCAAGTCCTTCTTCTCAAATACAAAACAAAACATATATTTATTAGTAAATCAAGCTTGAACAAGATAAACCATGGATCAAACATGGCTTAGAACCTTGAAAATCAAAAGAAAAGTGAAGATTAACAAACTTCACCAATAAAGCTCCAATCTTTAGCTTGAAGAACAAGGTTGAAGATGAATGATTTAGAGAAAGTCTCTAACATGAAAGTTGCTTAGAATATCATGTAGATTTTATATCTATGGTTGGATGAAATTAAAAGAGATTGGATGGTGATTTTAGATGGTATGGCCGAATGGTTCCTATTGAAGAACAAAGATGAAGTTTTTGATTTTTGCGAGGGAAAGGCTTCTTAGACTTGGTTAAGGTAAAGAATGAAGTGAAAACACTTGGTTTCCCTTCCTATCAATTTCGTGGAGCTCCTTAGAAAAATCCCTAAAAATCATAAACAAATGTTACAATTAATAACAAGTGAAAGAATAGATAAACCATGATTCAAGCATGGCTTAGAAAATCAAAACTAAAAGATTGGGTGAAGAAATATGAACTTTACCCTTTTTGGTTGAAACTTGAAGCTTGGATTTGAAACTCAAGATGAATGATTTAGTGAAAACTCATAACTAGAGATGTTCTTAGAATGATGTAAGGATTCAAGAAATAAGGTTGGATAAAATTTTTGAGTGATGGAGGGTAATCTTAGGTGCTTTGGCCGAAACTAGTGGAGAAGAGAAATGGAGAGAAAGCTTTGATAACTTAGCTTCTTGAATTTGATCAATAATGATCAAAATGGAGTAATAATGGTCTTGAAACCATTCTATGCTCTTAAGCACTCTCCAAAACCATCCCCCCCTCCATGCATTCTCCTAAGAGTGCAAAGTGATCAATTATGATGCATATTGACCAAGACAAGTAATAATGGTCATAAAGCTTTTCTTTAGCTCCAAAATGAAGCACAAAACCGTCCCCCCTCCATGCATGCATTCCATAATGTTGTCATCTTTTTCAAGCCACCATTTAGAGCATTTTAGGCCATTGATTAGATCAAGGGTTAGGATTAAGGTAGACTTTTGATTAGAAGACTTAATCTAGGCCATTATATTTTTTTCCTTAAAATTCTAGCCATTAGATGCATCTCCAAAAATAAAGGGTCAAGATTACTCCTTCTTACTTTCAATCCAAGGGTCATAATTAGTCATAGCCATTTTAGAAGACCAAATCTCGACCATTGATTAAATCCAAATCCAATGGTTATAAATGATCCATCTCCACCGTTGATTAAATCCAAATCCAACGATCACAAATGGTCCTAACCACTTTATAAGATCAAGTCTCCACCCTTGATTTAATTCTTCATCCAATGGTTGTAAATGGTCATAGCCATTTTATTAGACTAATCCTACACTGTTGATTAAATCGACGGTTGATATCAAAGTCTTCAATATTAGACTTACTTCCTATTGGTCCGTCAAAAGAATTAAACTTGTTTCCTATTGGTCCATCAAAAGTTGTCATAACCACTATCGTTGACTTAAGCAGTATAATTTCTATTTTTATCTGCTAAAATCCCACGAAAGAATATATTTACTGTATTTTTATCGCCCGATAATTAAATACAGTACAAAACACAGTACAATACATTTTCTAAAAACTGTTTTCGGATCAGGTTTAGTAAGATCCCCTATCTTCGTCTAAATAGTACAAATTTTTCTATACGTAAAAAAATTTTCATGTTTTGGGACTCACCCCGGGTCCACGTAGGACCACTAGGACCCACAAACAGCCCAAAAACAACAAGATAAAAATAAAAATTTATAATCATCCACAAAAATCACAAATATTAGAAAACGAATGAAAATCAAATCAGATTGTTAAAAACAATTAACAGTCAAGAGAAATAAATACATAAAGATTTTTCTCCGGCCCAAAAATTATTATTTTCTTGACACAGAATAAATCACTCAAAATGATCAAATACGCTGACGGAATACTCAAAATAATTTTACAGTACATAGAAATCACTAAACAGTAGAATTCTGTTAACTGTCAAAATTACTGTCAACTATTTAGGAAGTTTAGGGTGTTACAGTTTTAACTTTCTAACTTATTTATGTCATTTATTTATGCTTTCTAACTTACTAATTTAATTATTTATGTTATTTATTTATGCTTAATATTTAATGGCTGGTTTATATCACCGACTTGTACATTATTTTTTTTATTTTAAGTCATTTATTTATGCTTAATTGGTATCATGATTCAAATTCTAGTCGTTTGGTTAAAATTAATCATGGTACTTTAGATATTGATTTTTCTGAATCACAATCATACACAATTAACACAATGGCTGACAATAAAAGTGTACATGATGAACATGAAAATCAACCGTTGCAAACCATGCGTGAATATTTGTAACCACCTCAAAATTCTAGTGCATCATATTTTATCTTTCCACTCAATGCCAACAATTGATTTAAGCTAGGTATGATTTCTTTACTTCCTAATTTCCATGGTTTAGAATCTAAAAGCCCATATTTACATCTAAAAGATATTGAGGAAGTATCTATTACTTTCAATGATCAAAATTGCACTGAAGAGAATGTTAAGCTTAAATTGTTTCATTTTTCTTTGAAAGATATAAATTGTTTCAAAATTGCACTGAAGAGAATGTCCAGCAATTTTGAAAAATCCTTATATGAATCTCCTGTAATATCCGGCTAAACCCACGAAGCTACGAATTTTCGTCACTGACTTTGGTCTTTCCCCCTATAGCATTGCCTCTACTTTTGATGGATCCACTGCAATCCCATCCTTCGAGATCACATAGCCTAAAAACTTCACCTCATCTAGCCAAAACTCACACTTCGACAGTTTGGCATACAGTTCTTTCTTCTTCAGAATTTGAAGAACTATGCTGAGGTGTTCAGCATGATCCTCCCAGTTCGGGGAATATATCAGGATATCATCAATGAAGATGACAACAAACTTGTCCAAGTACGGGCGAAATATTCTGTTCATGTTGTCCATGAAGATAACAGGTGCATTCGTCACACCAAATGGCATCACAAGGTATTCGTCATGACCGTATCGGGTACGAAAAGCAGTCTTGGGTATATCCTTCGTTTTCACTCTTATCTGATGGTACCCAGATCTCATATCGATCTTCGAAAATATCGCTACTCCCTTCAGTTGGTCCATCAAATCATCGATTCTTGGGAGAAGATATTTGTTCTTGATCGTCAGCTTGTTCAATTGCCTATAGTCCACACACAATCTCGAGGTACCGTCCTTCTTTCGAACTAGTAACACTGGTGCTCCCCACGGTGATACACTCGACCTGACAAACTGTTTCTCCAAAAGCTCTTCTATCTGTTTCTTAAGTTCAGCCAATTCCGTCGGCGACATCTGATAAGGTGCTATAGACACGGGACCAGCTCCCGGTACAAGGTCAATAGCAAACTCTATCTCATGCGTCGGTGGTAAACCAGGTACATCTTTGGGGAAGATCTCAGGAAACTCCTTCACCACAGGAATAGCGCTCAGATCAGTCTCGCTCTCGACTTTCAAAAAAGATAGTAGCATGTATCCTTGAGCTCCTTCTTTCAAGAAAGCTCGCACTTGGTTGGCCGTCAAGTATCTAGAATCCTCATCCACAGGAAAAACTATGGTTTTTCTAGAGCAATCTAACAGAACATGGTTGGAAGACAACCTGTCCATCCTTAGGATTATGTCTAATTATGACAAAGGTAGACAGATTAAATAGACAGAAAAGGCTCGACCTTCAACAACCAGGGGACACTTCAAACAGACTTTGGTAGTAACTACCGGTTTATCAATAAGGGTTGAGACAGTCAAATCAAAAGGTAAGGTAGACATTGGTAAGTCAAGTCGTAGCACACAGTCATATGATATGAAAGAATGGGTTACCCCAGAGTCATATAATGCTTTTAAAAGATTACCTTCTATGGTGCCTTCTCCTTGAATCAAGTCTTCAGATTCGGAGGCTTCAGCTCCGCTCATGGTGTAAACTCGACCTCCAGCTTGCGGTTTCTTGGCTCGAGTCGCATTGACTGAAGGTTCAACCTTTGTCTGATTGTAGTCTCTAGACACGTGGCCCGGTTTGCCATGTCTAAAGCAGATGATTCCTTTGATCATGCAGTCTCTCCTGAGATGATCTTTCCCACACTTTAGACATTTGGAAGGATATGTCACATTCTGACGAGTCCGGTTACCAGAAAAACCTCCACTAGAACTTCCGCCAGTTGGTTGCTGGCTTCCCGTTGGTCGGGAATAGGGTTTCTTTTGGAAGCGATTTGAACCACTGCCTCCACCTCTTTGGAACCTTGCAAGCCCAAAGTTCTTGCTCCTCGAGTCTTTAGCCTGTTCTAAGGCCTCAACTTCACAGCATGTGTCCAACAGTTTCGAAAACACCTTCATTTTTAGGGTGATCACGGCGTTCTTCACTTCATACCTCAGTCCTTCAGTGAACTTCCAACATTTCCAGGCTTCATCGGTTTGATGTTGGTAGTGTGTTGAGAACTTCTCCAGGTTCTCAAATTTGGCCGCATATTCACTAACGGTCATGTTCCCCTGTCTCAGGTTGAGGAATTCCTTCTCTTTCGCATGTCTCGAATTTGCAGGAAAATATTTGTCCAAGAACTTGTTCTTGAACACGTCCCATGTGATGTCAGTTCCCTCGACTTCCAGTGCTTTCTGAGCTCCATTCCACCAGTCTTCGGCGTTGCTGACAAGCATGAAGGTAGCATAGTTCACCTTCTTGTCTTCGGCGCAGTTCATGCCACGGAAGACTTTCTCCAGTTCTTTGATCCACAAACTAGCCTTGTCTGGATCAAATTCTCCCTTGAATTGTGGAGGGTTGTGGCAATGGAACTCTGCTAAGTTCTGCACATCGGCAGTCGCTTCAAGCTGTTGAGTAGCTCTCTCTTGTTGCTGAGCAGCACGTTCATTTTGTTGTGCGATGACTTCCGCCATCCTTTGCATTGCTTCTATAGCGACTGCTATTTCTTCACCTCTCGCCATCTCGCTTTTTCTTGAATCAGGTTAGCTGAAAAGCATAAGGAAAGTCAGATGTATCCATTCAGAATACCAATCACAGAGATTCACACAGCACAAATAAGACAGACTCACACACAAGACCCAAAGTAACACAAACCGGGCTCTGATACCAACTTAATGTAACGCCCCTTTTCTAGAGAGGGAACATCACATTATTCAACATAAAAGAAAGTGCAGAAAATAAAATTTTGAACAATTAAGACCCAATTCATTTAGTTAAAAGTTAACTTGCATGATGCTATAGTACGTGAGTAAACTGGCAGTATATTTTTTTTTCTTAATTTAACAACGCGACATATGAATACTGATGAAAAATAAAACAGTAAATAGAACTCACATCTGAATAGCATACACACACACACACACACACACACACACACACACACACACACACACACACACACATATATATATATATTATATATATATATAGATGTCAAATGTAATTTTAGATACAACTGAAATTCCCAAAAAGCAAAACTATACCTCCCCATGGATCATACAAATATACCCCGAGATATCGAATATACACCCACTAAAATATAATACATCAGGCACCCAAAATAAAACACTGGCAGCCATCAGCAGCTACCAGTAAAATCAGTCCCTCAGAGAAGGAGGGACCGTATCCGGGTCCTCAGCAGGATCCTCCTCTTCAGAGGAAACCTCCATGGGAACCACGAAACCACGAACAGGAGCCCGAGCAGTAGAATCAAAAGAGTCCTCCCAAGGGGTGTAGTAACGATCACCCCACATCTCTCGGATGGGCAAGTAGAACTCCAGTCGTAGGCTGACATGACAGGTGAGGATCAGCACCGCATGATGTCTCCAGGCTAGGGCAATCGACACGTCCCCATGGTAGACGCAGCGATCGGAATTCAAATTGATATGCCAGCACTCTGGCCCTCCGAGGAAGGTCAAACGCACATCACCTAGAAATCTGTGCATGCGTGCCGCCATCGCCTCAGTAGGTGCTAATCCCGTTCGGGCCAGAAGCCAGGAAAATCGAGATCTTCCGCCTCCTTGTCGTCGTCTTCGATCAATACAGTGTACACACAGGTAGCAAATAATAGAAATACAGAAAAGAGGTAAGACATCCTACCATCATTACTAATTATAGCGACGTAGAAACAAAACAACAAGAACGTGCCTGTGCAGTAGCGCTTCGTAAACAACATATCCAAGTAATAGGCAGTAAATTCAATAGTAAGCAGATAAACAGTTCCAGGCAGTCATTTATTGCAACATTAAACAAACAGTTCAAATTCACAAAGCAGTAATTATCAGATGATTTCATATTCCATAATGCATGTACACACGGTACTCAGATTCCTACTCCATGGAGCTAGACACAAACAGTCAGAGAGAAAGATCAAGAGACATGTCTGTAACTCGGCTGCCGCGACCAAAGTGCTATACATCAATAATTTCCATGTGCTCATCAGGCATTGTACAGACAGTCCACGCTAGATCATGATATAGGACAGTGTCTCGGACTGGATCGTCGGTGCGTTTGCATCGGTTTGCCCCACGAGTAGAAGAGCTACCAACTACCCATTGTGAAGGGCCCGCACCCCGACGCCCCCAAGGTCAAACATGACCTACACTAGTCTATTCGCACCCGCACTAAGGCGTGTTCAATCTCCTAGGCAACTTGGTCTTACAACAGTCCACAGGACATTCACAATGCATAAGACTCTATGCATGAACATGTATGATTCACAATTTCACACAATTCCATAATATGCCACAATTGACCAAGATAAGCATCAAAATACAAATGGTCACTCACATAGACCCATAATGTCATAATATTGAAATCAAATAAGGTAATACATTTCTAAGGCCCATTATGCCTTCTTATTCAAGTTTTGCTATTCTTACAAAAATTCACTACTAAGTAAGTTTCCGTAATTAATTGAATTCCCTAAAGCAATTTATTACCATACACTTAGAATGGCTATTCTAAGGTCTCCAATTCTCACACTCTCTTATTCTTGTTCTCTTGAGTTTACCCTAAGTCTTATGAAAATCTCATTCTCGGTTCTTTAAAATTTATGAAGTTCCCAATTATCTTCAATTCTTCCAGTTAGTAATTTTCTAGTTCATTATCTAAGAGTTAGCCACTTGATTGCTTAAGTTTTAAAGTTACCAAAAGTTGCATAATTAAGCCTCCAATGGCCTTAGAGGCCGTGGCCTCACAAGGGATCCACTTCCCAATTTTTTTTTTCAATTCATCAATTGTAAATTATACCTTTAATTTACTTAGTCCTTCACTTGTTGTATTGGTTCACCAAAAACCTCAAATTTGTGGGCTTAAAATCGTGGCCACCCTAGGAGTTCCAATTCCAAGTTTTTCCTTCCATTGATTTCATTTTATCACTTGATTAATTTAAGTCTTATGCTTATTACAACTTGTCCACAATTTACCCCAAAATTTGGCCCAAAAACCGTGGCCTCCCTAAGGTGATTCTCAATTGTTTTTCTTCCATTTTCAACCATCCAATCCAGCCCAATATATTATTATACAAGATCAATCAATCCAATGTCATGAATATCTTAAAATCAACATGTAAACATAATAGTCATCAAATTAAAGAATAACCCTCACTAGGGTTTTTCTTACAAACAACAAAATTAAGGCTCCTAGATGCTAATAGAGGTTGAGGAGGAGTGTCTTCCTCTTACCCAAGTGAAGAAAACAAAAGAAACACCAAGGAATCTCCTTGTAATTTCGGATTGGAGCTCCACCAAACCCTAGAAAATTCAACTTGGTTAGAATGGCATAAGGACTTGAAAAATGGAGTGTGGGTGGTCACAAGAACACCCTTGAAACCGAAAATGAAGGGAAGAGAAGGAGGGTCTTGAAACTTACCCAAAAACTCAAATCTTGAAGCTTGAAGAAGGTGGTGAAAATGGTGGAATTTCAAGTTGCTCCAAGCAAGAAAGATGTTTAGGAGGAGGAGAGGATTAAGAAAATGTAGTTAGTTGTAATTTTTGTGAAGAATGAGTGGGAGGGAGAGGGCTGGCCGTAGCTATGGTAGAGAGAAGGAGGAGAAATGTTTGAAGAAGAAAGGAGATGAAATGTAGAGAGAGAAATACTTTAGTGGAATTTAGAAATTAAGTGGTATAATGAATTAAGGAAGCAAAATAATTTTCCCCCCTTTTTCCTTGGGCTGCTGCCGTGCATAGAGAGAGAAGGGAGAGAGAGTTTTTGGCTTCCTTTGGAAGCTAAGGGCCATTTGGTCATTATTTGGTCAAAGCTTCTCAAAGAATCTTTGATTATTTTATATTAAATTTGAATTAAAGTGAATTAATTAGATATAAAGTAGATTGCATTTAGATAATGTGATAGTATTTTTATTACATGCTATTATCCAATGGAAATAGTTACAGTTGACAGAAGTCAGTATTTAATTAAGCTGATAGATAAATTTTTCGCAGTATTGTTTTATTTTATCTGTTAGAATTTCTCGAAAACTGTAAAATCTCGTAAACTGTGTCCAACCTCGGGTTTAGTAAGATCCCCCATCGACATGTCCATAGTTCCAGGTTCACGGAGAAAATATTGCGTTTCTCCAGTTCTGCTCAGTGCGCACGCAAAACGAAAAATATACTAAAATATTCGACGTTTCCGAAAAATTTCAAAAAAAATTTCTAAAATTCATGAATATGATAAAATGATGATTTATAATTAAATAAATATTTTTCGGGATGTTACAACACTCCCCTACTAAAAGGAATTTCATCCTCGAAATTTACGTACCTCAGAATAGTTCTGGATGTTGCTCCTTCATCTTGTCTTCTGACTCCCAAGTCACATCACCAGTTGTGTTGTTCCAAATTACCTTTACTAATGGGATCTCCTTGCCTCTAAGTTGCTTTATCCGTCGGTCCTTGATTCTCGCGAAAGGTGCCTCATAGGTTAAGTTCTCTTTTAATTGTACTGTGTCCGGTGCTAGAACATGACTTGGATCAGGCAAATACTTGCGAAGTTGTGACACATGGAAGACATTATGTATGTTGAAAAGAAAAGGGGGTAAGGCTATCTAGTAGGCTACTGGACCTATCCGGCGAAGAAGTTGGTAAGGTCCTAGAAATTTTGGGGTGAGTTTTCTAGATTTCAATGCCCGGCCGACCCCAGTCGTGGGTGTGACTTTCAAGAATACATGCTCACCTTCCTCAAACTCAAGAGGCTTTCTCCTCTTGTCTGCATAATTCTTTTGCTGGCTCTGAGCAATTTTCATCTTCTCTTGAATCATCTTGACCTTTTCAGTTGTCTGTTGAATGATATCCGGTCCAATCGTGAGACTCTCGCCATCTTGGTACTAACACAATGGTGTCCGACACCGTCGTCCATACAGAGCTTCATAGGGTGCCATCCCTATACTCGAATGATAACTGTTGTTGTAAGTGAATTCTATCAATGGTAGAACTTCATCCCAACTTCCAGTCTGTTCTATAGTACAAGCTCTAAGCAAATCTTCTAGAGATTGGATCGTTCTTTCCGATTGACCATCAGTTTGTGGGTGGTACGCCGAACTCAAACGTAACCTTGTTCCCAACGATGCCTGTAGACTCTACCAAAATTTTGAAGTAAACCTCAGATCCCTATCCGAAATAATACTCGTAGGCACACCATGCAGTCTAACGATTTCTCCAATATATAGTCGGGTCAACTTCTCCAGACTGTACCTTATGTTGATCGGGAGGAAATGAGCCGACTTTGTAAGCCGATCAACTATTACCCAAATCGAGTCGTGTCCTTTCCTTGTCCTTGGCAAACCCACAACAAAATCCATTGCAATGCTATCCCATTTCCATTCAGGAATAGACAATGGTTGCAGCAATCCTGTAGGTCTTTGATGTTCCACTTTAGCTTTTTGACAAACTAGACAAGTCGATACGCATCTAGTGATATCGCTCTTCATCCCATACCACCAGAATAACTTCTTCAAGTCTTGGTAGATCTTCGTTATGCCCGGGTGCATATTCAGTTTGCTGGTGTGAGCATGATCCACAATATATCTTTTAAGCTCTTGGTCACGGGGAATACAGACTCTACCCCGGAATCTCAGAATTCCGTCCATGCCTTCCTCAAATTCTATTTCTTTACCCTGCCTCTTCAGTTCTCTCACTTCTTGCAAGAATTCATCGACCTTCTATTTTTCTCGTATGTCATCCATTAGTTCGTTTGAAATGGTGACCATGTTCATACAAATCCTTCCGGGTTCCAACTTAACAAATGACTAAACATCTCTAAACTGTTCTATGAGGTCTCTTTCCTTGATCATCAGGACAGAAACACTGATGGTCTTCCTACTCAAAGCATCTGCCATGACGTTCACCTTGCCAGGGTGATACAATAGCTGGAAATCATAGTCCTTCAGGAATTCTAGCCATCTTCGCTGCCTCATGTTCTGCTCCTTCTGATTATACAAGTACTTCAAGCTTTTGTGATCACTGAAAATATTGAACGTCGCCCCATAAAAGAAATGTCTCCATATCTTCAGAGCAAAAACCACAGCTGCTAGTTCCAAGTCATGTGTCGAATAGTTCTTTTCATGCACTCACAACTGTCGCGAAGCATATGCCACCATTCTTCTGTGTTGCATAAGAACAGATCCCAATCCTTGGTATGAAGCATCATAGTACACCTCGAATGGTTCATTCGGAGCAGGTAGTACTAATACTGGTGAGGTAGTTAGTCGTCTCTTCAACTCTTGGAAACTCTGCTCGCAGCTATCAGTCCATTCAAAGGCTTGGTTCTTCTTTGTTAATTGAGTGAGCGATCCAGCAATTTTGGAAAATCCTTCTATGAATCTCCTGTAATATCCGACTAAACCCACGAAGCTACGAATTTCCATCACTAACTTCGGTCTTTCCCCCTGTAGCACTGCCTCTACTTTTGACGGATCCACTGCAATCCCTTCTTTCGAGATCGCATGGCCTAAAAACTTCACCTCATCTAGCCAAAACTCATACTTCGACAGTTTGGCATACAATTCTTTCTCCTTTAGAATTTGAAGAACTATGCTGAGGTGTTCAGCATGATCCTCCCGGTTTGGGGAATATATCAGGATATCATCAATGAAGACGACAACAAACTTGCCCAAGTACGGGCGAAAGATTCTGTTCATGTAGTCCATGAAGATAGCATGTGCATTCGTCACACCAAACGACATCACAAGGTATTTGTAATGACCGTATCAGGTACGAAAAGTAGTCTTGGGTATATCTTTCGTTTTCACTTTTATCTGATGGTACCTAGATCTCAGATCGATCTTCAAAAATACTGCTGCTCCCTTCAGTTGGTCCATCAAATCGTCGATTCTTGGGAGAGAATATTTGTTCTTGATCGTCAGCTTGTTCAACTGCCTATAGTCCACACACAATCTCGAGGTATCATCCTTCTTTCAAACTAGTAACACTGGTGCTCCCCACGGTGATACACTCGGCCTGACAAATTATTTCTCCAAAAGCTCTTCTAGCTGTTTCTTAAGTTCAGCCAATTCCGTCGGTGACATCCGGTAAGGTGCTATAAACACGGGACCAGCTCCCGGTACAAGGTCAATAGTAAACTCTATCTCACGCGTCGGTGGTAAACCAGGTACATCTTCGGGGAAGATCTCAGGAAACTTCTTCACCACAGGAATAGCGCTCAGATCAGCCTCGCTCTCGACTTTCAAAGAAGATAGTAGCATGTATCCTTGAGCTCCTTCTTTCAAGAAAGCTCGCACTTGATTGACCGTCAAGTATCTAGAATCCTCATCCATAGGAAAGACTATGGTTTTTCTAGAGCAATCTAACAGAACATGGTTGGAAGACAACCAGTCCATCCTTAGGATTATGTCTAATTGTGACAAAGGTAGACAAATTAAATCAATAGAAAAGGCTCAACCTTCAACAACTAGGGGACACTTCAAACAGACTTTGGTAGTAACTACTGGTTTATCAATAGGGGTTGAGACAGTCAAATCAAAAGGTAAGGTAGACATTGGTAAGTCAAGTCGTAGCACATAGTCATATGATATGAAAGAATGGGTTGCCCCAGAGTCATACAGTACTTTTAAAAGATTACCTTCTATGGTGCCTTCTCCTTGAATCATGTCTTCGGATTCAGAGGCTTCAGCTCCGCTCATGGTGTAAATTCGACCTCTGGCTGGTGGTTTCTTGGCTCGATTCGCATTGACTGAAGGTTCAGCCTTTGTCTGATTGTAGTCTCTAGACACGTGGGTTTACCACATCTGAAGCAGATGATTCCCTTGATCGTGCAGTCTCTCGTGAGATGATCTTTCCCACACTTTAGACATTTGGAAGGATATGTCACATTTTGACGAGTCTGGTTCCCAGAAGAACCTCCACCAGAACTTCCGCCAGTTGGTTGCTGGCTTCCCGTTGGTTGGGAATAGGGTTTCTTTTGGAAGCGATTTGAACCACTGCCTCCACCTATTTGGAACCTTGCAGGCTTAAAGTTCTTGCTCCTCGAGTCTCTAGCCTGTTCTAAGGCCTCAACTTCACAACATGTGTCCAACAGTTCCGAAAACACCTTCATTTTTAGGGTGATCACGGCGTTCTTCACTTCATACCTCAGTCCTTCAGTGAACTTCCAACATTTCCAGGCTTCATCGGTTTGATGTTGGTAGTGTGTTGAGAACTTCTCCAGGTTCTCAAATTTGGCCGCATATTCACTAACGGTCATGTTCCCCTGTCTCAGGTTGAGGAATTCCTTCTCTTTCGCATGTCTCGAATTTGCAGGAAAATATTTGTCCAAGAACTTGTTCTTGAACACGTCCCATGTGATGTCAGTTCCCTCGGCTTCCAGTGCTTTCTGAGCTCCATTCCACCAGTCTTCAGCGTTGCCAACAAGCATGAAGGTAGCATAGTTCACCTTTTTGTCTTTGGCGCAGTTCCTGCCACGGAAGACTTTTTCCAGTTCTTTGATCTACAAACTAGCCTTGTCTAGATCAAATTCTCCCTTGAATTGTGGAGGGTTGTGGCGACGGAACTCTGCTAAGTTCTGCGCATCGGCAGTCGCCTCAAGCTGTTGAGTAGCTCTCGTTTGTTGCTGAGCAGCACGTTCATTTTGTTACGCGATGACTTCCGCCATCCTTTGCATTGCTTCTATAGCGGCTGCTATTTCTTCACCTCTCGCCATCTTGCTTTTTCTTGAATCAGGTTAGCTAAAAAGCATAAGGAAAGTCGGATGTATCCATTCAGAATACCAATCACAAAGATTCACATAGCACAAACAAGACAGACTCACACACAAGACCCAAAGTAACACAAACCAGGGCTCTGATACCAACTTAATGTAATGCCCCTTTTCTAGAGAGGGAACGTCACATTATTCAACATAAAAGAAAATGCGAAAAATAAAATTTTGAACAATTAAGACCCAGTTCATTTAGTTAAAAGTTAACTTGCATGATGCTATAGTACGTGAGTAAAATGGCAGTATATATTTTTTTCTTAATTTAACGACGCGACATATGAATACCGATGAAAAATAAAACAGTAAATAGAACTCATATTTGAATAGCATACACACATATATATATATTTAGATGTCAAATGTAATTTTAGATACAGCCTGGAAATTCCCAAAAAGCAAAACTATATCTGCCCCATGGATCATACAAATATACCCCAGAGATATCAGAATATACACCCACTAAAATATAATACATCAGGCCTCCAAAATAAAACATTAGCAGCCATCAGCAACTACCAGTAAAATCAGTCCCTCAGAGGAGGAGGGACCATATCTGGGTCCTCAGCAGGATCCTCTTTTTCAGAGGAAACCTCCATGGGAACCACGAAACCACGGACAGGAGCCCGAGCAGTAGAATCAAAAGAGTCCTCCCAAGGGGTGTAGTAACGATCACCCCACATCTCTCGGATGGACAAGTAGAACTCCAGTCGCAGGCTGACATAGCAGGTGAGGATCGGCGCCTCATGATGTCTCCAGGCTAGGGCAATCGACACGTCCCCATGGTAAACGCAGCGATTGGAATTCAAATTAATATGCCAGCACTCTGGCCCTCCGAGGAAGGTCAAACACACATCACCTAGAAATCCGCGCATGCGTGCCGCCATCGCCTCAGTAGGTGCTAATCCCGTTCGGGCTAGAAGCCAGGAAAATCGAGATCTTCCGCCTCCTTGTCATCGTCTTCGATCAATACAGTGTACACACAGGTAGCAAATAATAGAAATACAGAAAAGAGGTAAGACATCCTACCATCATTACCAATTATAGCAGCCAGAAACAAAACGGTGCAACGTGCCCAGGTAGCAGTTCAGAAACAACATATCCAAGTAATAGGCAGTAAATTCAATAGTAAGCATATAAACACCTGTGTAGTCATTTATTGCAACATTAAACAAACAGTTCAAATTCACAAAGCAGTAATTATCAGATGATTTCATATTCCATAATGCATGTACACACGGTACTCAGATTCCTACTCCATGGAGCTAGACACAAACAGTCAGAGAGAAAGATCAAGAGACATGTCTGTAACTCGGCTGCCGTGACCAAAGTGCTATACATCAATAATTTCCATGTGCACATCAGGCATTGTACAGACAGTCCACGCTAGATCACGATATAGGACAGTGTCTTGGACCGGATCGTCGGTGCGTTTGCATCGGTTTGCCCCACGGGTAGAAGAGCTACCAACTACCCATTGTGAAGGGCCCGTACCCCGACGCCCCCAAGGTCAAACATGACCTACACTAGTCTACTCGTACTTGCACTAAGGCGTGTTCAATCTCCTAGGCAACTTGGCCTTACAACAGTCCACAGGACATTCACAATGCATAAGACTCTATGCATGAACATGTATGATTCACAATTTCATACAATTTCATAATATGCCACAATTGACCAAGATAAGCATCATAATACAAATGGTCGCTCACATAGACCCATAATGTCATAATATTGAAATCAAATAAGGTAATACATTTCTAAGGCCCATTATGCCTTCTTATTCAAGTTTTGCTATTCTTACAAAAATCCACTACTAAGTAAGTTTCCGTAATTAATTGAATTCCCTAAAGTAATTTATTACCATACACTTAGAATGACTATTCTAAGGTCTCCAATTCTCACACTCTCTTATTCTTGTTCTCTTGAGTTTACCCTAAGTCTTATGAAAATCTCATTCTTGGTTCTTTAAAATTTATGAAGTTCCCAATTATCTTCAATTCTTCCAATTGGTAATTTTCTAGTTCAATATCTAAGAGTTAGCCACTTGATTGCTTAAATTTTAAAGTTACCAAAAGTTGCATAATTAAGCCTCTAATGGCCTTAGAGGTCATGGCCTCACAAGGGATCCACTTCCCAATTTTTTTTCAATTCATCAATTGTAAATTATACCTTTAATTTACTTAGTCCTTCTTGTTGTATTGGTTCACCAAAAACCTCAAATTTATGGGCTCAAAACCGTGGCCACCCTAGGAGTTCCAATTCCAAGTTTTTCCTTCCATTGATTTCATTTTATCACTTGATTAATTTAAGTCTTATGCTTATTACAACTTGTCCACAATTTACCCCAAAATTTGGCCCAAAAACCGTGGCCTCCCTAAGGTGATTCTTAATTGTTTTTCTTCCATTTTCAACCATCCAATCCAACCCAATTTATTATTATACAAGATCAATCAATCCAATGTCATGAATATCTTAAAATCAACATGTAAACATGATAGTCATCAAATTAAAGAATAACCCTCACTAGGGTTTTTCTTACAAACAACAAAATTAAGGCTCCTAGATGCTAATAGAGGTTGAGGAGGAGTGTCTTCCTCTTACCCAAGTGAAGAAAAAAAAAGAAACACCAAGGAATCTCCTTGTAATTTCGGATTGGAGCTCCACCAAACCCTAGAAAATTCAACTTGGTTAGAATGGCATAAGGACTTGAAAAATGGAGTGTGGGTGGTCACAAGAACACCCTTGAAACCGAAAATGAAGGGAAGAGAAGGAGGGTCTTGAAATTTACCCAAAAACTCAAATCTTGAAGCTTGAAGAAGGTGGTGAAAATGGTGGAATTTCAAGTTGCTCCAAGCAAGAAAGATGTTTAGGAGGAGATGAAGATTAAGAAAATGTAGTTAGTTGTAATTTTTGTGAAGAATGAGTGGGAGGGAGAGGGCTGGCCGTAGCTATGGTAGAGAGAAGGAGGAGAAATGTTTGAAGAAGAAAGGAGATGAAATGTAGAGAGAGAAAGGCTTTGGTGGAATTTGGAAATTAAGTGGTATAATGAATTAAGGAAGCAAAATAATTTTCCCCCCTTTTTCCTTGGGCTGCTGCCGTGCATAGAGAGAGAAGGGAGAGAGAGTTTTTGGCTTCCCTTGGAAGCTAAGGGCCATTTGGTCATTATTTGGTCAAAGCTTCTCAAAGAAGTTTTGATTATTTTACATTGAATTTGAATTAAAGTGAATTGATTAGACATAGAGTAGATTGCATTTGGATAATGTGATAGGATTTTTATTACATGCTATTATCCAATGGATAATAGTTACAGTTAACAAAAGTCAGTATTCAATTAAGCTGACAGATAAATTTTTCGCTGTATTGTTTTATTTTATCTATTAGAACTTCTCGAAAACTGCAAAACCTCGTAAACTATGTCCAGCCTCAGGTTTAGTAAGATCTCCCATCGACATGTCCATAGTTCTAGGTTCACGGAGAAAATATCACATTTCTTCAATTCCACTCAGTGCGTACGCAAAACGAGAAATATACTAAAATATTTGACGTTTCCGAAAAATTCCAGAAAAATTCTTAAAAATCATGAATATTATAAAATGATGATTTATAATTAAACAGATATTTTTTGGGATGTTACATTAGGTTGTTCATTTTTAGCAACATCTAATGCTTTGATAAATTCAGAAATAGAGTGGTGAAGCTAACATTTGGAAGTATGACATTGGAACTCAATGTTTTTAACATGTGCAAGCAACCACAAAAAGTCCTTTGTGAAAAAGAGGAAGTTGGAGGGATTGAAGCCATTGTAGATGATCATCTTTAAACAAGGATTTCTTTTAACCCATTAGAAATTTGTTTAATCAATTCATTTGATTTAGACATGCAATTAGATGATGATATTTCTGAAATATGTTCTTTGCATGATTGTACATAGGTAATTGAGTACAAAGGATGGAAGCCAAGCTTTGAAGGGCTAAAACCCATGAATGATAATACCCATGAAGAAGTACCCACACTGAAACTAAAGGCATTACCTGCTAGGTTGAAGTACACATTTTTGGGAGAAGAGCAAAGTTGTCTAGTGGGAATTTCCTCGTCCTTTACTGGAGAATAAGAAGGTATGTTAACAGAAGTACTTAAAAGACATAAAAGTGCAATTAGATGGACATTAAAGGACATAAAAGGTATTAATATATTAATATGTACACATAGAATACATTTAGAGGATAATTATAAAACTTCTCAATAACTTCAAAGAAGATTAAATCCATACATGAAAGAGGTAGTTAGAGCTGAAGTTCTTAAATTACTTTATGTTGGAATTATCTATCCTATCTTTGATAGCCAATGGGTAAGCCCTACACAAGTTGTGCCTAAGAAATCTGAAATAACAGTGATTGAAAATGAAAAAGTTGAATTAATACCTACGCGAATCTGATCCAGTTGGCATACATGTATTGATTTTAGAAAATTAAATGCTGCTACTAGAAAATATCATTTCCCATTGCCATTTCTCGATCAAATTTTGGAAAGGGTAGCAGGACATCCATACTATTATTTTCTTGATGGTTATTTAGGTTATAATCAAATACTAATTACATTAGAGGATCAAGAAAAGACCATTTTTACATGCCCCTTTGGTACTTTTGCATATAGAAGAATGTCTTTTGGCCTTTGTAATGCTCCGACAACATTCCAAAAATGCATGCTAAGTATTTTTAGTGACATGATTGAGCATTATTTAGAGGTTTTCATGGATGACCTGACAATTTCTGGAAATTTATTTGAAAATTGTCTTGATAATTTGGAAAAAGTTCTTAAAAGGTGCGAAGAAAAATGATTTGTGCTAAACTGGGAAAAATATCATTACATGGTTATCTCAGGAATAATGTTATGTCATGTGATATCTTCTAAAGGAATTGAAGTTGATAAGGCCAAAGTTGAATTAATTGCCCATTTGCCTTTCCCAAAAACAGTTAGAGAAGTTCGTTCTTTTTTAGGACATGCAGGATTTTACCAAAAATTCATTAAGGACTTTAGTGTCATATCTAGACCATTATTTAATCTTCTATTGAAATATGCATCATTTGATTGGACATAAGAATGTCAAAAATCTTTTAAAAAAGTAATTGGTCTTCTAACATTTGCTCTTATCTTGCAATCCCCTGACTGATCTTTGCTTTTTGAGTTAATGTGTGATGCTAGTGATTTTGCTGTTGGTGCTATTTTAGGCCAAAGAAAGGAAGATAAGCCTCATGTGATTTGTTACGCAAGTAGAACTTTAAATAGTACACAAATGAATTCATCACTACTAAAAAAGAACTACTTGTTGTAATATTTGCACTGGACAAATTTCGATCTTATTTAATTGGTTCTTCTGTTATGATTTTCACCGATCATGCTGTTGTTAGATATTTGATGTCTAAGCAAGATGCCAAACCAAGATTGATACGATAGATCTTGTTACTTCAAGAATTCAACATCACAATAAAAGATAAGAAATGAGCCAAAAATATTATCACAGATCATTTGTCCAGACTTATAACAGACTTACCTTTTGATAACACACTCATCAATGATTCTTTTCCCAAAGAATTTTTATTTTCTGTCAATATCATGCCTTTGTTTGCTAACATAGTTAATTTTCTTGTAACAGTAAAGATGCCGCCTCAATGGACACAACAAGACAGAAGAAAACTTTTGACAGAGGTGAAATTTTTTTATTGGGATGACCCATACTTATTCAAATATTGTCCTGACTAAATCTTTTGGAGATATCTGCATAACAGTAAGGTAGGTAGTGTCATTGAATTTTGTCAAGCATGTGGAAATCATTTTTCTTCAAAGAAAATAATTGTGAAAATCTTGCAGTATGAATTTTATTGGCCTACTATATTTAAGGATTGTTATACCTTTTGCAAAAGTTACGAAACTTGTCAAAAAATAGGCTCCATTTCTAAAAGAAACATGATGCCTCTGAACCCTATCCTTAGCATTGAAATTTTTTATTGTTGGGGGTATTGATTTGATGTGTCCATTTCCATTCTTATTTGAATTTGTGTATATTTTAGTTGCAGTTGATTATGTCTCAAAATGGACTAAGGCGATTCCATGTCGACATAATGATCATAAAATTGTTCTCAATTTTTTAAAAGAAAATGTCTTAGGTCGATTTAGAATCCCTTGTGCTATAATCAGTGATGGGGGAATACATTTTTACAATAAACTATTTGAATCTTTAATAAAGAAATATGATATTACACACAAAATTGCCACCCCTTATCACCCTCAGACATATAGACAAGTTGAATTAGCAAATAGGAAGATTAAATAAATTTTTAAAAAAATGATTAACCCAAATCGTAAATATTGGTCTTTAAGACTAAACGATGCACTTTGGACTTACCGTACTGCTTTCAAAACATCTTTGGGCATGTCACCCTATCGATTAGTCTGTGGAAAACCTTGTCACTTACCTATAGAATTGGAACATAAAGCATTTTGGGCCATTAAAGCTTTCAACCTAAATGATACTTGCAAGTTACGCAAATTGCAATTAAATGAACTTGAGAAATTGAGAAATGATGCATATGAAAACTCAAAGATTTATAAAGTTAGAGCAAAAGCTTTTCATGACAAGTGAATTTTGATAAAATCTTTTGAAATAGGTCAAAAAGTTCTGCTTTATAATTTTTGTCTGCACCTATTCCCTAACAAATTGAGATCTAGGTGGAGTGGTCTTTTTATTGTCAAGCATGTGTATCCTCAGGGGGCCATAGATATTGAGAATCCTATGAATGACAATGTGTTTAAAATCAATGGATAAATATTCAAACCATTTCTGAAAAATCAAGTTGATGAGGTAAAATTCATCTCTCTTTCTAATCCTTGTTATGAATAGAATTTATTCTAATTTTGTTGCCTTCTTTTTGCAATTCTTTGTGTTCCTGGTTAAGTGGCGGATAACAGTACTCCATGGCTCTCAAGTCGGTTTGTTTTCAGTTTCCCATAATAACTGAATCATTCTCCTTTAAAATGGATGTCATTTTCTCAAATTTAAGAAAATATTTTCCTTCCCTCCCTCAAAATGCTCTAACAAAAATCTACAGAGCTAGATGTGAAAGATTGAGATTGTTAATGCACAAGGGTATGCCGAAAGATGTATGTTGGATAATTGAAGCAAAGGTCTATCTTACAGGTGAGTCTTCAATTTCATTTGACTCATACATATCAGGTCTTGGTAGAAGTTCGTATTCTAATAGGAGAATAGCAAAAAGGTTACAAGTGTGTCACAAATGTGCACAATGGAATTGTAACAAGCGATGTCGTTCTTTGGGAATGGTTTTCACAAACTGAGAAGATAAAATATTTTTCATTAAGAATGGACTGAGTAAGGAGGCATTAGATGATATCTTATTAACTCTTGAGATGCATTCTTGTGAATTTGTGCATCGTGAACTTCTTAATTTGTGGAATCTCTTCAAGGACGAACAAAAATGTTACAGTCTTGGAAATCTGACTCAAAAAGATGTTGTTTGCCAATTTATAAGAAAATTGGATGGGAAGCTTATCCTCGACTCATAGAAGGCGTTTAAGTCGTTTAAGCCGTTACTGGATGTAAAACCAGAGGAAGATGTAAGCCACAATCACAACAACATATATATATATATTATCT
The DNA here is from genome assembly GCA_029884605.1 of Ormosia emarginata. Taxonomy (NCBI): domain Eukaryota; kingdom Viridiplantae; phylum Streptophyta; class Magnoliopsida; order Fabales; family Fabaceae; genus Ormosia; species Ormosia emarginata. Next base: position 43,878,265 of record JAQQTP010000077.1, on the reverse strand, counting down.
TGTTCTTCTTCTTCTTAAAAAAAAGGCGATAAAAAGAATATCATGCTCTTAATTGAGTGTGAAGCCCCTGCCAATGGTAAACCCGCCATTGACTCGGGTGGACCTTCACACGCCAGTCCATAAATAAGGTTCGTGAGCCATGCTCTGTAGAGAGCCACATGCTACCTTCCCAGTTCTTAGAACTAAAACTCTATAGCACTGATGGATAAATAGAAGCATTGCATCTTTACAGTGCACATGAAACTGTCACTGAGACATATACTTACTTTAATTAGTAGGCTTCTATGGCGAGTTCTAACTGGCTACGGTCAGGTACGATCTTCTTATAATACATGCCTTTTATTAGGTTTGCAGGAAGATAAAAGGGCTGATATTCCGTAAGCAGGATAGAAAGGACTCAAAGGTTTTTATTTCTAGTTTCGACAATCCTTGTAGAGTTCTTATGTTGTACTGGTGACACGTAACTCAAAGATATGCCACTATTGCACTCATGACGTGCAGTATAAAGATTCGCCATGAAAACTGTACATAAAGGTAATGTCATCATTTGTTATTATATTTCTTTTATCTTTGTATGATTTTGTTGTATTTTAGTTTTGGACAGACGATCCTTTGAGCAGGGTCCTTTAGGGGTTTCTAGACTTCTTACCTTGATGATTTTCTTAAAGTTAAAAAAAAATAAAAAAAAATGTTTCTTAATTTAAAACATTTTTTACAACAGTCAACCTACCCTTATAGGTGCTATCATTACCTTTTCCATTCTTTTCCCTATTTAAACACTTTATTTTCTCCACTTTCCTTTAACTCATAATCATAAAAAGGGATGTTGAGTATAGAAATGGGACATTCTGTTAGTCAACTTAAAAATATCTATGTATTGTGTGGGTCTAGGTATGGGAAGGGTTTAGAGTTTGTAAATGCAGCAAGCACTCTTGGTCGAACACTTATTGCGGGGAATATTCATGTTATATATGAGGGAGGTTGCTGTGAGTTAATGGGGGCTATATCACTCTTTGCATTTCTAGGAGGCAGTCAGGTTATATTTATCATTCTTAGAACTTTGACTCAAAAGAACATCACTGGAAAGATAATTGGAGAGGAACTTCAAGTATCATCTATGCATGAACAAATGAACACAATGCTTGAAAACTTTGATGCATTCATTGCCTTACCATGTTGTTTTGGTACTTTGGAAGAAACTTTTTTCAAATTGTCTCTTAGGCCCAATTGAACATCCACCATAAACCCATAGGTTTATTGAATGTTAATATTTTTTTTCTGGTTTGTTAACTTTTCTTGACCATGCTGCGGAACAGAAATTTATCACACCTTCAGCAAGACTACTTCTTATCTCTACTTTCACTATTGATGAGTTGATTAATAAATTAGAAGTTTTTGTTTATAAACCTGATCCACCAATAGCTCAGATAGATTGGTCAAAAGGAAGCAATGAGGGAAGCAACATGAAATGCAAGCCAGATTTGACACTTCATCTATAACTTTTCTTTACCTTTGGTTTTATTTATCGTACTTTGTTTCTGTTTAAATTTGTGCCAGATATCTCGTTTCAGTAATTGCCACAATAAATAATATCTTCTATCTTTTACTCATCTATATTTTAACTTTGCGAACAATGTTGTGATCTGGTTGAGGGAAGGATAGTTAACCCCCCTAAAAAAAAGAGATTAAGAAAAAGAAAAAAAAATGGGAAGTATGATATGATTGTCAACAACTTACTAAACCAATGAAGGATGACAGAGTAAGGAGTAATTTTACTCTTGAGATACATCTAAATTGGGAAGTAGGTTTAGTGATATGATTGTCAGAAACCTACAACAAAACCAATTAAGGATGACAGAGTAAGGAGTAATTTTACTTTTGAAGTAAATTACCCCCAAGACACATCTAAATTGAGGAAGTAACTATTCTGTGTTGATTTGTGGAAGTAACAAAGTTTTATTATTTGATTTCTTTTGAATGATTCAAGTGAATGAACTCTCATATCTTTTAATGTAATTGAAATTCAGGGATCATAACATGGTTGAATAAATTGTCTTTTGTTTTAAATTTCACATGCTTGGTTATGGATGTTGAATTGATAGATTGAGAATGATAGATATATGCCTTATGAGATTTTGAGCCTATTGATGAATGGATTGAATATCTGTACCATTCTCTTCTTTCTTGCGTGATTTTTTCACTCATGGAATTGTTACTCTAGAACTTGTTTTGATTCTTTTTTAGGCTATATTTTCACATGCATACATAAACATGATTGAGGCATTTTGAAATAGTTACTTTGACCAAATAACTATCCTTGTATATTTTCCTTGTGTAACCCTTTTGAGCTTATTTGACCGTTCCTTGTTTTTAACTCATTATGTGCCTTAAAAAAACATGTTTTTACCCAACTTTAACGAATAAGAGGGCAGTGGCTTTGTTATTGGATGAGTTCTTGAACAAGTGTGGGGATGTGTGTGCAAAATGTCAAAAGAGAGAGAGAGAGAGAGCTTACCACCGCTGTAATCAAAGGATTATCAGAATCTCCTGATACACCATGTGACATATGCTTACCTAGAATGAGGGTGGATGCTTGGAAACAACAGGAAGAGAAGGAGAAGGTTTAAGCCTAACAATGAATTCAACCCACCAATTTGGGATTGATCTTAAATAAGCATTAGTCAAATATTGGTCATTGTTCTTTATGAGATTTAAACTGAATGTTCTCAAACATCTTCTCCACTCTAACTATACCCTAATGCTATTCTATTCTCTTGGGTATTTTAACTTGTCATATCCATATTACCCCCTCTCCTTTACCATGGCCCTATTACAATCTTGAATAAAGTCCTCTTGTTTTTTGTGTACAAATGTTTTTGAGTAGCAGAGAAGTAGAAGATAAGCGAGCTTATGGTAATGAAATTGTTCATGGGTTGAATAAAGTGAAATACTTACCTTTTAAACACTTGAGGGATTGAGAGTGAATTCTGTGAGGATTTATCATTCTTAATTCATGATACTTATAGAAGACAACGTTCCAAAAGAATGTCACTGGCTGACAAAATACCATGTGATTATTGATTTACTCTTAAAAACCGAAGTTTCCTTACTTGTTGATTTGAGATGTAAAGAAATGTTACCTCATGAATATTTTGATCCCTTGAATTTTTTATTGGTCTTCTTGTTTATAAACTTTTACATTCTTGAATATCATTGAAAAATGAGTCTTTTAGTGGTTTTAGCTTTTGAATTTGCCGTTTTTCTTTATTTCCTAGCTTTGGTCTTATGTGTTTTGCCTAAAAGTGCAAAAAACAAAGTGTGGGAGAATTTGATAATCATATATTTTATACATTAACAAACCCTCATTTTTAATCATTTACACTCTTCATGTACTTAATTAATTGAACTTGGTCATGTTTTGTAAGTTTAGGATCAAATTAGGCTTAATTGATCTTTTCTAGCATTATTGAGATTTTATATTATTTCTGTATTTTGGTCATATCTTGAGTTCTAGATATCTATAAATTATGAATTTTATCTTGTAGGAAAGTTGAGAGAAAGCTCTATAACTTTGATGAAAAGCTCAAAGTCTCAATCAGACATCTAGTGGAGCTAATTAGGCCTAAAAATCAGAAAACGAGTTCTGTCACTAGAACTCGAGCAGTATACACTAATCAGGGCATAACTTAAACTATAAGAGAGGTTTTGGACTGAAACTAGTGCCATTTGATAGTTAAGACCTAAATCTACAACTTTCATGAAGAACACAAGAGCCAGTTCAGATGGTTTGGAGATCATATTGGGCTTGTAAGTCAAAATAAAGGAGTTGTAGTTGGGCTTGAGTAGTGTGCAATGATTGGGCTAGAATTTGAGCTGTATGAGTTGTATTGAGCTAAAACTAGTGGCATTGGAAAGTTAAGACAAAACCCTTCAACTCTCATGAAGACTACTTTTCCATAAAATAATGTTTTAATAGAGTTATAATCGTGTGAAGATAGTTGAATTAGTTAGTACAAGTGGAGAGACAAGCATCATTAATCTTCCACCCACTCATTAATCATCTACCCACTAAATAATCATCCACTTATTCAATAATCATCCACCCACTCATTAATTATTCACCCTCTCATTAATCATCAACTTACTCATTAAATAACTCTATTGTCATTTTCCACTCATCCTCCCATCATCTACCCACTCATTAAATAACTTCATAACTTCATTGTCATTTTTCACTTATCCACCCATCATCTACCCACTCATTAAATAACTTCATTGTCATTTTGTACTCTTTAAGCTCTATAAAAGGGAGTATTGGTTGATCATTTTGGGCATCTTGGCTTAGAGATCAAGATCATGCTATTGTGTTATTTGTTTCTCTTATTATAGTTTTCTTTTGTTCTTAATTGAAGTTATGTTCATCTTTTTCTTCTTCTCTCTTTCTTTCTTCTTGTTCATGAGTAACTAATCTTCATTTTACTTGGGTGAAAGAGTGAAGCTTTTGGTACTAAAATAAGGTTAGATTAATTTATTTTTTTGTGTTTAAATGATATATATCAAGTGGTCATTATATGTGTTATATTTTATTTCTAATCAATTTTAAAACTCTTCTTGTAAAGTGGAGTTCTTGATTCATTGTAGATAAGTGGTTGGCACAATGAATGCTTGAACTCATTTACAAGTATTGGTGTTAGTAAATAATTAAAGGAACCATAATATAACTACATATATAATTCTAAATGGACTTTGAATGTTTTATTTTCCGATTGGAATCTCCGTTGTACGTGGATTTCAATTAAGTTATAAAAAAAATAATCTTGTCCTTAATTTATTACCAAAAGTGGATCTCTTAACCCAAGTAAGTTCTTTTTTTAATTGTGAATAAGTTTTATTATCTTTATTATTGTGACAAATCTTTTCCTTAACTCAAAGAATTTTTTTTCATCAATTCCCTGTGGATCAACCTCGGACTCCCAAGAAATTTATTACTTGAGATAATCTGCACTTGAGTTTGAATCTTTTAATTCTCATAAATAGTGTGCTTGATCTTGACACTACATGTTACTTCTTTGAGGCTCGTGAGACAAGGATGAACCCAAATAACTATAATAGCATGATGTTGACCTTCTTTCATCCACATCTAGTCTCTAGTCAATATCACAAAAGGCTATCAAGTTCAAATTATATGATTTCTTCAAGTGAAAACCCTATGATAGTGTGCCATTGAGGTTTGTGTTTGCTTTGACAAACCTTATTTATATAATTAGTGACCTTAAGTCTGGTGATGGTAGTTGATCCAGACTAGAACATTGGGTCCAAAATGGGCTAAGCTTAGTGCCACCTTACTCCAAAAGGGTGTCACCATCCTTATCTATTAGATGAATATTCCCTCATAAATGTCAATAGTTGGCCAACACACCAAATAAGGAAAAGACTAGGAAGCTTCCCTTTGATATTTTGCAAGGCATAAGGAAAGACCAATTTTCGTTATAGTCACTTGGTCCCCAAAACACTCCCCTCTATAAATTGAAGGAATGGCTTCCAAGGTAAGGATACTCCCCTTCACACTTATCCTCTTTCTACCCATTCTTACTTAAGCACTGAAATGCCTTTCAAGTACACTACCCCCCTCACTCCACCGCATCAAGGAAGCGCAACTTTGAGCAACCTTCTATCCAAAGTTGAAACCACCCTCTTCACTTCGGTACAGAACATTGGCGCCATCTATGGGGACTAATAAATTGTTATTCCCACCATTTGCACAGCTAACACTCACTGGAAAATAACCATTCACCAGGAGTAGTAGCGTGAAGATGCAAAGGCCTCTGTGATGGAGAGCTAGGCTCATAGCCAGGCACTCCTCATCCTCATGTGCCATCTCTGGTCCAAAGGCTAGAACCTGTTGCTCAGGAACCACCACCAATTCCTCCTCAAGCGGCAAAATAGTAAGCCATAGTGGATCTTGAATGACAGAACCTAGCATATTAGTAGCTATACACCTTAATAGCAACACAATAGAAGAAGTTAATAGACCTCCTCTATGGGGTGAATGCAGAATGAGTGGCGGAGAACCAGTACCTCAAAGGGAATCCTAACCTCGAGTGAATCCAAGTCTGCAAAGAGGACCTGAGCCCCCCGCAACTTTAAGCCCCTCTCACCAATAAGGGCCCTAATATCATTTCTATCACTTGTTCTTTGACTTCATCATTGGAGTTACTCTGCTAAAGGGATTTAAGGTCCTAGCAAGCATTAAAGCATATGATGGGACCACGGGTCCTTTTGAACACTTAGATGCCTTCATGTTGTCTATGCTACTCATAGGGGGAATTGAGTCCAAAATGTGTCGTGCCTTTCCAACTACCCTTAAGAAAGCTGCTTTTAAGTGGTTTTCCTCCCTTCCCCCAAAATCCATTAATGATTTTTCTAAGTTGGCAACGAAGTTCCTAACGCACTTCACCACAAGTAAAGCATAACGCACGACCTCGACAAGTCTCATTAATTTCAAGTAAGGGGAAGGATGAATCGATCCGAGACTATATTGGAAGGTTCAATAAGGAAGCTTTGGAGATCAAAGACCTCAATAAGGTGGTTGCAATGCATTCAATCATGGTTGGACTTCAGCCAAAGGAGTTCGTTAAATCCTTGGCCAAAAGGCCACTTGCTGACCTCGATGTACTGAAGAGCTGGTCCAAGAAATACATGAACATGGAAAAAGTCTTGAGGGCTAAAAGTAATGCCTACAAAGAAAGAGAATCATCCTGGAGAAAGGACAAAGAACTAGAGCCAATGGGACCTTGGAATACCCTGAAGGGACCACCACGGGAAAAATTCGATGAATACACCCGCTCTCGGTATCTCAAAGCAAAATTCTCGAGGAAGTGTATTATATGAAAATTTCAAAACTCCCTAAATCGAGAGCCCTATGATCTCGAGGACATGTGGACAAGTCTAAGTGCTTTAACTACCATAGTGCTTACGACCACACCACGGAAGATTGTGTTGACCTCCAATATGCCATCGAGACACTAATTCAACTAGAATGCCTCCAAGACTACATGCAAAAATCCTGAGATGGGGAATCCTTGCACTTCTAGCATCAATATAAAAAAAAGATAAGCTATAGCCTTAAGCAGCAAACCACTTCACTAGAGGACAGGTCCCCCACCTCGGGAATTTTTGTAACATCAATTAAGGGAGGACTCCTCGCAGAGAGGGGAAAGGCATAACAGTGAGATTACTAGGATCCTCAACACCCTATCGTGAGGCTTTGCTGGATGCAGACAAACAAGGCCTACAAGGAAAAAACACTTGAAGGCAATACTTAGTGTAGTATCTCAGCCAATGCACAAAAGAGAAAATAAATCTCATAAGGCACTGATAATTAGTTTCTCTGATGAAGATGCAAATGGAGTCATCCCAGGCCACGACAATCCTATAATAATTTCTGGAGTTATTATTAATGCTTGTGTCAAAAGGACCGTCATGGATCAGGGAAGCTCTGTGGACATCCTATTTGTGGATGCATTGTGCATTCTTGAATCTGGGATTACTAAAATGTTACTTGGTCCTTTTTTATGGGAACTTGGTATGATTTATGGGAGCCAAGGTCCAACCTAAAGGACAACTGACCTATATTTGACCCTATGTGTGAGCTTATTAATCAAAATGACTAAGGTTAGGTTCTTTGTTGTAGACTACCCATCCATTTATAACATCATTTTAGGATGGCCTTCTCTAAACTAGTTTGGAGTTGTTATATCCACTTACCATATGGCCACGAAATTTGTAACAATGGATAACAAGGTGGCAACAATGAAAGCGGACTAAGCCACAACAAGGAGTTGTTGTAATTCTAGTTTAGGGTTACCAAAGTTCTTGTCAAAGGTAGGACAATAGGTCACCTCCTATTCTAGTAAGGACTTCTCCACAGTTCTTTTGATTGAACTCTATGTCTAAAATGACTTGAAGGAAAAAACACCACAACCAGACGAATAATTTGTCAAAGTCCAAGTCGGGCCAAAATCCTCTCAAGTCACAAAGATTGGAGAAAGCCTTCCAGGAGAGGAACGTGTGAAGTTATACAAATTTTTGCAAAAAGAAAAAAAAAAGATCTACTTGCTTTGACAATAGCATATATGCTCGACCTTGACCCGAACTTCTTTTTCCACTAATTATCAATATTCCCACACACTAAATTGGTGTCATAATGGAAAAGGAATATGGGTCCAAAACACCAAAGAGCAATAATGAAGCAAGTTAAAGAGCTTCTGAATGCCGATTTCATCAAAGAAATTATTTACACCACATGGTTATTTAATGTTGTTTTGGTGAAGAAATCTTCGGGGAAATGGAGGATGTATATAGATTACACCTACCTCAACAAGTTTGCCCCAAGGATCCTTATCCATTACCAAATATAGGCAAGCTAGTGGATGGGGCCTTCGACTATTGATATATTTCCTTTACGGATGCTTATTCAAGGTACAACCAAATCCCAATACACCTAAGGGATAAAGGAGAAACCACATTCATAACAGAGCAGGCTAGCTACTACTACAAAGTGATGTTGTTTGGGTTAAAGAATGCAAAAGCCACCTTCCAAAGGATGATGAATAAAGTCTTTGAGAAACTGATTGGAAAGATGATAGAGATGTACATAGATGACATGATTGTTAAGACCCCTACCACGAGAGACCATGTGGAAGACCTCGATGAAGTATTTAGATAGCCAAGAAAACCCAACATGAGGCTGAACTCAATGTGCCTTCAAGGTCCATGCTAGAAAGTTTTTGGGTTTTATGCTTACACTTCTGGGGATTGAGGCTAACTTGGACAAATGACAAGTTATAATCAATATACAAAGTTTCAGTTGTGTCAAAATCATCTAGCAGCTTATAGGACTGATAGTGACATTGACTAGGTTCATGGCTAAATTGGCACAGAAGATCCTACTTTTCTTCAAGCTCTTGAAGAAGGGAAAAGACTTTGAATAAACTATAGAATGTGTGGAAGCTTTTAGGGTTTGAAACTTGCACTTGCCACACCTCCTATATTAACAAGGTCGAAGGAAAGAAAGACTATTTACTTTTACCTCTCAATCAATGAAAAGTTAGTTAGTTCAATCCTCATCAAAGAGATAGATGAAAGACAGAAGTCATTTTACTTTGTTAGCAATGTCCTATAAGGACACAAGATTCATTATCAAAGGATTATGAAGCTATCATTTGCCCTTGTCACCTCAACCAAAAGGCTAAGACAGTAGTTCCAATGTCATCCCGTAATCATGAGGATGGATCAACCCATCAAGAAAATCCTGCATAGGCCTAAACTAGCTAGAAGAATGATAACATAGTCAATTAATCTGTTAGGATTCAAGATTATATGTGAACCTTGACAAGCCATTAATGCACAAGCCTTGTCTAATTTTGTGCTTGAGCTCACTCACTACTCGATGTTTTCCCAAGAAAGGAAATAGATCATTTATATTAATAGAGCATCTAACTCCAAGAGCAGTGGTGCTGACATCATTCTAGAAAATATAAAAGGAGTAACTGTGGAGCAGGCGGAGTATGAAATGATGATTACGGAGATCCTTATGGTGAATGACCTTGGAGCTACCGGGGTGAGATTGTGTAGCGACTCACAACTAGTGACTTTTAAGGTCCTAGGTGATTATCAGGCAAAAGACAAAGGTATTTCTTAAAAGTAAAATAGCTCATGATGGATTTCGGTGAGGTGAAGACAAACCATATACCTCAAAAGAAGAATTCTAGGACATATATATTATCTAAATTATCCAATACTAAAAGCTTAAGGAATAATTGATTAGTTATCAAGGAAATGCTTCATGCACCCAGCATAGCAGATTGCAAGTTACTAATGGTGGTAGAAGAAGATAGTTGATGGATTAAGCCTATTGTATCCTACCTCCAAGTTACTAAGGATGACTAGCTGGCTTGTCCTAGTCGATAACAAACTTTACTTAAGACGGTTTTTCATCATACTTCTACAATGCCTTAATCTAAATAAGGTTTGTTATGAGCTAGCCAAGATACACAAAGGGGCTTGTGGAAAACACCTCAAAGGAAGGTCAATACCCCAAAAGGATTTATGTGCTAGAGATTTTTAGTTAATGATGACAACAGACTCTATGGCTTTCGTCCAAAATTATAAAAGTGCCAAAGCTTCACCAACATCCAAATTGCTCCACTTGAAGAACTCTTCATTATCTCATCCCTTAGTTATTCTACAGATAGGAGATATAAGCTCCAAAGCCAATTTATGCTTAAGATTGAATAATGTGTTTTGATGATAACTAACTATGTTAAAAATTTAGTATAATTACTCTTAATGCTTTAATTAGGGAAACATGCTTTATGTAGAGTTTTTCTGTTAGAATTAGCCTATACAAGACTAAACAAGTATGAAGGAAGTCTTCTGGAAGATTAGAGATGATTAAGAAGATCAAATTCTGACTTGAGAAAGCTCAAGTGAAACCTAAGAACATTATTGAAGAACATGAGAAAGTTCATCATAAGAAGGTCTTAAGAAGGTTATGAGAAAGTTCAGAAGAATAAAGAACTTCCACAAATGCTAATTAGAAGAGCAAATCAAGCGCTAATAAGAAACACATACCATCTGAATCATCAAGAAGAGAAATTAATGAGATGATGAAATTGAAGGATAAGAAGATTGAAGAAACTCAAGCTTGAGAAAGTTGGACGAGAGAGTTAGCTAAGAACATTCAGATGAATATTTCCACTAAAGCCACTTATGCTGACTTATCAGGAAAAGACGAAAAAAATGGTAACCTGCCACAAGAAGGGATAGTTATTATTAGCAGTGTCCAACAACTATATTTTTGAAGTCTATATAAGCATTTAAGCTTGAGGATCTGAAGGTTATGAACTTTGAAGCTAATCTAACAGTGAACATGAAGAACATAACCTTATCATATTTGCTTACTTGACCTGCAATCTATTAAGTCTTTTGTAGGTGTACTATGAGCTTTGTTAAATAGTGTTAATCTACTCCTTGAGTGTTTTTGAGAGTTACCCAGTTGTAACAAACACCTCTATCCTTGTATTGATTCTTGAGTAGTGAAAGTGAGTTTGTGAGTTGTACAAGTCATTTGATATCTTTGTGAAGGTGAGCCTGAAGAGGCTGTGTGAAAAGAATTGTGTTCATTTTGAAGAGGCTTGGTTGACAAAGAATACTCTCGATAGTAGAAAATCTTAGTGTTTGCTAAGTACTGGACATAGCCCTAAGTGGATTTTGGGGCGAACTAGTATAAATCCTGGTGTTAAGTTATTCTCCCCTCATATCTATTTATTATGGTCAGTTTTAATAAACTTATAAAGGTTAAAACTGAATATTAAGTAAACTAACTTTTTTGGTGAAGCTTTTCAAACGAATATTACTGATTCATTCTTGATATAATCAGATCTACTAATCTTAGGAGTATTTTCAATAGAAAAGAATTTGAAAAGTAAAATATAGCTTTGAAAAGAATTTCTATACTTAATTTTTATTGTGAGAAAGTTTAATTTTATCAACCCAACAAATTTCTTTGGAACTTTCTCTCTCTACTTTACTTGATTAGTCTAAACATTCTCACTAACATGCTGGTTTAAGTTGGAACCTTCTCACCTCCAAATCTGAATAACTTGAGAAAGTTGTGAGAAGGTTAATATTATAGGAAAATGGGAATACAATTGAACTCCCTTCTTGTGTTGCTGCTAACTTCAAGGGAAAGACCTCTTAGGACCTTTTCCCCAAGCACCCGACTAGCCAAAGTACCTGATAGTAACTATGGACTACTTCAGCAAGTGGATCGAGGCAGAGCCTCTAGAAACCTTCACTACAGATAGAGTTAAGAATTTTTTATACAAACATATCATCTACAGATTTAGAATCCTAGAGTCCATTGTTACGAACAACAGAACCCAATTCATCGATAAAAGGTTTAGGGACTATGTTCTGACCTACACATCAAGCAACACTTCACCTAGGTAGACACCCATAAGCCAATAGATAAGCGAAAACAGCTAATATGGTGATTTTACAAGGACTGAAGAGAAAGTCGGAAAGAAGCAAAAGGAGATTGGGTGGAATAGTTGGGGTATGCATTGTGGGCATACTAGAAGACACTTGATAACTCCATAGAATATAGTTATTTATGCCCTATCTCTATGCATTATTGATGGCTTTGTCCTTGTTGTGATGCATTGTTCGAAGACTTTTGCCCTATTTCATGTAAATTTCATGTTGAAGTCTTCATATCTAATTGATGTGTGTGATTCCACATCACATTTTGCATACATTTTGCATGCATTTTTATAGTCTTTTATGCATATTTGTTTATTTCATCATTCGTTTTTCTTTTAGTTCGGATAACTGCGGTTTGGCATGTGTTGCAATGCAGGAATGAGGCAAATTGAGGCTTAAAGAGGTGGAATGGAGCTAAGCTGAACTGATATTGAATTAGGGGTAAAGTGCACCAAAAAGAGGACAAACAGACTCAACCACGGCTTGGGTGTGGTTTCCATCACGGCCATGGTTCGAGGGAGTCAAGAAAAGTAAAACCAGAAGTCCAGAATCAACCACGCCCTGGCCGTGGTGGCCACAACGGCCGTGGTTGAGAGTTAGGCTGAGAATTTCAAATCCAGAACGAACCACGGCCTGGCCATGGTACCCACCACGGCCGTGGTTCGCATTACGGACAGTTTTAAGTGATTTGTTTTCCCTTTTTAAAGGGAGGAGGGTTTGTCAAAAGGAGGCACTAGGCCAAGGCACGAAGGAGGAGACCTAAATAGGAGATTTTGAAGCTTGAATCAAGGGGGGAGAGACTCTTGGATTGGAAGAAGAGCTGAAGAAGACAAGAAGGCTTCACAAGAGTTTCTCTCCTCTTCTCTTGGATTTTTCTTTTGGTTTGTTTCTGGATATATTATTATGGTTTGTATTTCAATGAATATGTTTGAGTAATTCCTTGTTCTAGGATTTGGTAGTAACCCATTGGAACAATTGACAATGTTTGATGCATGAATTTCTGCCTCTTTAATACTAAGTTTCTCTTGATTCAGTTTTTTGGCACACCAACTGTTTGTGAATATGCTTGGCCACATGTTTGCATGATCTTTGATATTAAGGGAAGAACTGAAAGGTGACTCTTGATTTCAGAACCCTAAAAACTGAACCTGAGCTTTTAAATCACGAAAGTAGATTAATTCTCTTGAGTTTTTCTACTGAATTGTCTGTTCTTATTGGATCCTATCTAATGCAATTGTTGTGAAAATAGGAATTGGATTAGATTGGATACGTTATTGTATTCTGAAAGGAAACAATAATTCTTTAGGATAATTCACCTTCAAGTATAACCTAGTTTGAGAAGAGAGGAAAGAATCGCAAACTTGTTGATTTCCATTGTGGTGAACCCATATCCTAGATTCCTTAAAACTGATTTCTTAATACCAATTTCTGTGTTCAAGTCCAAAGTTTATCTTTTTTGTTATTTTTAAATTTTAATTTCTGCGTTCTTGTCTATCATCACAACTTTACATCACTAGTTTGGTCTTGATAATCATAATTAAACTTAATTGGTTGTCATAAACTCAGTCCTCGTGGATCGATAATTTTATTACTTGACGAAATCGTGCACTTGCGATTACAACACAACAAGTTTTTGGCGCCGTTGCCGGGGACTGTGTTTTCTTTGACTGTCAATTCAGATTTAATTTGATTCTTCTAGGCATTTGAATTTCTGCGTTGGATATTTCTCTTCCTGTGCTCTTTGCAATTGACTTGTTTCTTGTTTATGCGAAGTTCTAGACGTTTCAGGACTCTTATTGAAGCAGATTCTGAAATTGAAAGGACTTTTCATCGAAGGAGAAGACAACAAAGACAAAGAGTGAGAGAAGTACTTAAACCAACATCAATCATGGCTGAACTTGTGGACAATAGACCGCTAAAGGAGTATGCAGCCCCTAATGCTCGGGGCTTGCGATCCGGAATTGCTAGGCCAGCCATTGAAGCTGAGAACTTCACCATACCGCCTTCCCTACTATCCATGATAAGGCAAAACCAGTTTGGAGGTTTACCTTCGGAGGACCCAAATGATCATGTGGAGATGTTCTTGGAATTCTGTGAGACTCTCAAGATTGAAGGTGCCTCAGTCGATGCCATTCGGCTCCGGTTATTTCCATTATCCATGAGGGACAAGGCTCGAGCTTGGTTGAAGTCGGTACCCACCGACACATTGACCACATGGAATCAATTGGAGCAAGCGTTCCTGAATAAATTCTTTCCTCCTTCAAAGACTGCACATCTTAGAACTCAAATCACAAGCTTCGTTCAAAAGGAAGGAGAATCGTTATCCTATGCTTGGGATAGGTACAAGGGGCTGTTGGAATCTTGCCTACATCATGGGTTAGAAAAATGGCTAATTATTCACACCTTCTACAATGGATTGGAATATCCTTCAAAGGTGTCACTTGATTCTACAGCCGGTGGAGCTTTGATGAATAGAAGCCTTACAGAAGCCTATGATATTATTGAGAATGTCGCTGCAAACCATCACCAGTGGGCCAATGAAAGAGGTAACAACCCAAGAAAACTCTCGGGAGGTAAGTTTGAGATAGATGGTGTTGGTTTAATTATGGCTAAGTTTGACTCATTGAATAAACACTTTGATAAGCTTGAAAAAGCTGGAGTTAATGTCGTAAATGCTGCTAACATCTTTTGTGAGATTTGTGGAATGCAGGGACATATGAGTGCGGAATGCCAAGCTGAAAGTGGTTCCTCGCAAAGCACGTCGGTGGAACAAATAGAATCATGCCATAATTTCTATGACATTCCACCGAAGGTGCACAATGATCCATATTCACAGACTTACAATCCCGGTTGGAGGTCTTATCCCAATTTCTCCTATAGGAACAATCAAGTTGGGCAAAGTGGTGCTAAACCTCCTATTGGATTCCCCCAGGTACAAAAGTCTAAACTTGAAACTCTCCTTGAAAATTTTGTAAAGAGTCAAACCAAGCAAAATGAAGAGTTTAGGCACCATGGTCAAGTTGTTAGTGAGGCTATTAAGGATTTGACATCTAAGGTTGATAATTTAGCTATTCATAACAAGATGTTAGAAACTCAAATAGCCCAACAAGCTAGCTCTTTAAATAGACCACATGGGAAATTTCCAGGACAGCCTGAAATAAATCCTAATGAACATTGTAAGGCTGTGAGTTTAAGAAGTGGAAAGCAATTAGAAGATTCTAAAGCAAAGGGGGAGAATGACAAGGATGGGAGGGATGAAGAGAAAGAAACAACTAGGACACAACCCTTAGAAGAAGAGGAGACCAATGAGAAAGTGTCTAAGTATGTACCCCCAAAACCTTACTAACCCCCGGTGCCCTTTCCTCAAAGATTGGCCAAGGCCAAGCTAGATAAGCAGTTTGGGAAGTTTCTTGAGGTCCTTAAGAAGTTGTACATTAATGTACCCTTCACTGAGGCGTTGCAACAAATGCCTACCTATGCTAAATTTCTTAAGGATATTTTGTCCAATAAGAGAAAGCTAGAGGAGTATGAGACTGTAGCATTAACTGAGGAGTGTAGCGCTTTGATTCAAAATAAGTTGCCTCCTAAACTCAAAGATCCTGGCAGCTTCTCTATTCCTTGCTTGATTGGGAATACCAGTTTTGATAAAGCCTTGTGTGATTTGGGGGCTAGTGTTAGTCTTATGCCCTTCTCTGTATGTAAGAAGTTGGAGGTGGGTGAACTAAAGCCCACAACTATCTCCCTTCAATTGGCGGATCGATCCGTCAAATACCCAATAGGCATCTTGGAGGATGTTCCTATTAGGGTGGGTAAGTTCTTTATTCCTACTGATTTTGTGGTACTTGAAATGGAAGAGGATGCACAAATTCCCATTATTCTTGGTAGGCCTTTCTTGGCTACTGCAGGTGCTATTATTGATGTGAAAAATGGTAAGTTGTCCTTGACTGTAGTGATGATAAGGTTGAGTTTGATATATCTAGGTCCATTAAGCAACCTTCTTTTGAGGATTCTTGTTGCAGGATTGATTTATTGCACCAGGTAGTGAAAGAAGAAACCATCAAGATGCACTTGGAAGATCCATTGGAAATGTGCTTGGTTGGAAGAGACTCATCAGAATTTGAAGGTGAAGTAGCTGAGTATGCCCGTCTGTTAGAGGCAAACCCAGCAATTCCACCTAAAAATGCGAAAATGGAAAAGCTTGAGTCTAAACCCAAACCTGAAGATTGGAAAGAGGACAAAGCTCCAAAGGTAGAACTCAAACCCCTCCCTTCCACTCTCAGGTATGAATTTCTTAGTCCAAACTCTTCTTATCCCGTCATTGTAAGTGCTAGTTTGAATGAGTTAGAGACAGAGAAATTGCTTAGAGCACTTAGAATGCATCGAAAGGTCATAGGATACACAATTGATGATATTAAGGGCATAAATCCTTCCTTTTGCATGCACAGGATTTTGATGGAAGTTGACCATAAACCATCCATTGATCATCAACGTAGGTTGAATCCTAATATGAAAGAGGTGGTTAAGAAAGAAATTCTTAAGTTGTTAGATGCTGGGGTAATTTACCCAATCTCGCATGTGAATGGGTTAGTCCGGTGCATGTGGTTCCTAAGAAAGGGGAAATAACTGTGACCAAAAATGAGAAAAATGAACTGATTCCCACAAGGGCTGTCACAGGATGGAGAATGTGCATTGATTATAGAAAGCTGAATAAAGCGACTAGGAAGGATCACTTCCCCCTCCCCTTCATTGACCAAATGCTAGAGAGATTAGCTGAGCATGCATATTTCTGTTACCTAGATGGTTATTCGGGATTCCACCAAATCCCCATTCATCCTAGTGACCAGGAAAAGACCACATTTACTTGTCCCTATGGCACCTTTGCTTATAGGAGAATGCCTTTTGGTTTGTGTAATGCTTCGGCTATTTTTCAAAGATGCATGACTGCAATTTTCTCTGATTTTATTGAAAACATCATAGAAGTTTTTATGGATGATTTCTCTGTATATGGTACTAACTTTGATGATTGTTTGTCTAATTTGTCTAAGATCTTGCAGCGTTGTGAAGAGGTTAACCTCGTCTTGAATTGGGAAAAGTGTCATTTTATGGTACAAGAGGGAATAGTGCTTGGATACTTAGTTTCTGGAAAAGGGATTGAGGTGGATAAGGCAAAGATTGAAGTAATTGAAAAATTGCCTCCACCAGTGAATGTGAAAGGAGTGCGGAGTTTCTTGGGACATGCTTAGGTTTTACCGAGAGATTTATTAAAGATTTTTCAAAAATTGCTAAACCATTGTCTAATCTCTTAGTGAAAGATGTTCCATTTGACTTTAATACTGATTGTTTGCAAGCCTTTTGCAGATTGAAAGAAGCTTTGATTACCGCTCCCATTTTACAGTCACCAGATTGGAATCTACCATTTGAGGTTATGTGCGATGCCAGTGACTATGCCATAGGAGCTGTTTTGGGGCAAAGGAAAGACAAGAAGGTCCATGCCATCTATTATGCAAGCAAAACTCTTGATGGAGCCCAAGCTAATTATGCAACTACGAGAAGGAATTGCTTGCGGTGGTTTTTGCCTTTGAGAAATTCAGATCATACCTTGTGGGTTCAAAGGTGACTGTGTACACTGACCATTCCGCACTTAAATATCTCATGAGCAAAAAGGAAGCTAAGCCTAGACTTATCCGCTGGATACTTCTCTTGCAAAAATTCGACTTGGAGATTCTAGACAAGAAAGGGGTAGAGAACTTAGTTGCGGATCACCTATCCAGACTTGAACCACCGGTGAATGAGCAAGATAACTTGCCTATTGATGATTCCTTCCCCAATGAGCAACTACTTGCCATTTCAGGAGAGGATGCTCCTTGGTATGCCGACTTTGTGAATTACTTAGCTTGCGGAATTCTACCACCAGAAATTAATTATCAACAGAAAAAGAAATTTTTCTCTGATTTGAAGCATTTTGTGTGGGATGAGCCGTATATCTTCCGGAGATGTGCTGATGGTATCTATCGAAGATGTGTCTCAGAGGATGAAGGTCAGAGTATATTGAATTGTTGTCATTCTTCATCCTATGGAGGACATGCTAGTGCCTCAAAGACAGCAGCCAAAGTTCTTCAATCTGGTTTCTTCTGGCCTCATATTTTCAGAGATGCTCGAAACTTTGTGATCTCTTGTGACAACTGTCAAAGAACTGGAAATATATCTAAGAGACATGAAATGCCTCTCAATCCCATCTTGGAAGTTGAGATTTTTGATGTTTGGGGAGTTGATTACATGGGACCATTTCCACCATCTTATAACAACAAGTTCATTCTTGTGGCGGTGGATTATGTCTCAAAATGGGTAGAAGCAATACCATCCCCAACAAGTGATGCCAAAACTGTTATGAAGCTATTCAAAAAGATCATATTTCCAAGGTTCGGAGTTCCAAGAGCAGTCATAAGTGATGGAGGTTCGCATTTCATCGAAAAACAATTTGAAAACCTCTTGAAGAAGTACGGAGTAACTCACAAAGTCGCTGCACCATACCATCCCCAAACCAGCGGATAAGTAGAGGTTTCCAATAGAGAAATCAAGAGCATATTGGAGAAGACTGTTTCAAAATCAAGAAAGGATTGGTTCTTGAAGCTTGATGACGCTCTATGGGCGTACAGAACAGCTTATAAGACTCCCATTGGTATGACTCCATTTCGATTGATTTATGGTAAGCCGTGTCATCTTCCAGTTGAGCTAGAACACAAGGCATTTTGGGCCATGAAACTACTGAACTTTGACATGAAAATGGCTGGGGAGAAAAGGAAGTTACAACTTCATGAGCTGGATGAATTGTGGCTTGATGCATATGAACATGCCAAGACTTATAAGGAACAGACCAAGCGTTGGCATGACAAGCACATTTTACGTAGAGAATTCAAAGAAGGAGATCTTGTGCTACTCTTCAACTCAAGATTGAAGCTATTTCCAGGTAAGCTCAGGTCTAGATGGTCCGGACCATTCCAAGTTCGCCAGGTGTTTCCTTATAGAGCTGTAGAGGTGTGGAGCGAAGCCACAGGATCCTTCAAGGTAAATGGACAAAGGTTGAAGTCTTATCTTGTTGATGAATCTATAGAGAAGGGAGTGACACACAACCTTCTTTGTCCAAGTGTTTCAAGCTAAAAGTGACAAAGGGTCGAGCTTAAGACCATAAATAAGCGCTTCTTGGGAGGCAACCCGAGTTCATTTTGATTGCTAAGTTTCTTTTATTTTTATTAGTTTTTGATGTAACCAAAAAAAAAATAGAAGAGAGAAAGTGAATAGGAAGCAGAGAGATATTTTTTATTCCAGAACCAACCACGGCCAGGCCGTGGTGGCCACCATGGCCGTGGTTCAAATTATGGTGCTTAAGTGGAATTCCAGAACCAACCACGGCCATGCCGTGGTGGCCACCATGGCCGTGGTTCACTTCTTGATTTCAAAAAAAAAAAAGATGTGGCTGCTTGGGCAAAAAAAAAAGGTGGTGAATTACAAATTCCAGAACCCACCACGGTCTGGCCGTGGTGTGCATCACACCGTGGTGCGTGTTCCGATGGTTTTTATCCATACGAACCCACCCCCCCACTCATTTCCCCCGTATCTTCTTCTTCTTCCCTTCCCCCACCTCCATAGCCACCTTCCTCAACCTCCATCCCTCACTCCTTCTCTCACAAATCACACTAAACATTTCCAAATTCACCCCTAAATTCAATCCTCCGCCTCCATTTCTTCTTCTTTTTTTCCCCATTCTTCTCCCTCATTCCCTCCATAGCTAAACCCACACATTCCTCCCCCTTCCATTTTACCATTTTCCCTCCTTTCACTACCCATTTTCTTCATATTTTCCATCATTCCAACCCTCCCTAACCCACACCCACACATCAAACTCTCACATTTGCACCAGATTTTAAATCCCCAATTTTGAAGAAGGCAACCCTAGCTCCCTAATTTTGAAAAATCTCCTGCAAATTGAGAGTTCATATGGCTAGCAAACGGCAACGTGGGGATCAATCTTCATCCTCCAGAGCACGAGGAGCTCCTTCAAGAGGTAACTCTCCTGACTCTAACCCTTATGGCATTGTGTTTAAGAATAGAGAACAAAAGGATAGGTACAATGTGTTAGCCAAAAGAAAAATAGTGAACACTAGGTACCTAGATGACCAAGTTCTAGACACCTTAGGCTTGACTGAGGAGATCAACTGGATGCTGGATAATATAGGGTGGAGCACCTTTGCTCGCACCCGTTATGTTACGCTTCTTGGGCCTACATTGGAGTTCTTGAGCTCTCTTGAGGCCAATATTTTACAAGGGGAGGGGTATGAAGAAGGCCGAATCACTTTCCGGCTGTTTAATGTTGATCATGTCCTGAATTTAGAGGAGTTTAACTCCATTTTCTCCTTGCCAGTGGGTGGGGAAAGGCGTCTCCCTAGAGAGTTCAATGTTGGGCGTTTCTGGAGTCAAATAAGCATCAGTGGAGGTAGCTATGATTCATCCAAAGCTAAGGCCACTGCCTTAGTCAACCCCTGTTTTCGCTATCTCCACCGCATTATGGCTAATACCTTATTTGGCCGCGGGGATAGCGATGGAGCCGTCCGTCAGGACGAACTCCTTTTCTTATGGGGTATGTTGCACAGTGTTCACTTGGACACAGGGTCACACATGATTCGGCACTTACTTAAAGTTGCCAAGAAAGGGGAGGGTTCAATAGTCATAGGTGGGCTTGTCACTGCAATAGCCCACCATCTTGAGTATGACTTAGATGGTTTTGTGGAAGCCGAAGGGCGAAATCGAATTGATCTCACTGCATGTATGGCTATGAAGATGATTGTTAGAGAGGAAGAGTCATACTGCTTAGTCATTCCTGACCGGCTGCACCCTTTGCCTCTCCCTAACCCTGCTGCCATCTCCGTCAGAAACCCGGCAAACTGGCGTGTGCCAGTGGTGGATGAGCCTGAACCACTTAACGTTCAGCAACCTCTTCGTCCACCACCACAAGGTTGGCTATCTAGGCCTCCTTCCTCTTCTGCAGGTACTTCTGATGAGGCTTCTGCTCGGATCTACACTTCCCTAGATGCCATTCAAGCTGAGCAAGCCCTCATCCGAGCCGACCAGGCACACATCCGGTCAGAGCAGGCTCAGCAGAGAGTGAAGATGGAGCAAATACAGCAACAAGGACAGAGCATGGAGACCATGATCCGCGCTATGTATGACTGGCATATGAGCCAGCATCACTTTCCACCGCAGTGAGTCCACTTCTTTTTCTTCTCTCTCTGAGTTGATGGTTTACATTGGGGACAATGTAAATCTCAAGCTTGGGGTGGGGTATTTACATTTATTTTCATGTTTTCATGCCGCATACTTAGTTGCATTTTAGCCTTTTCATATTGCACATTGCATTCTGTTGCATGATCACACCATCTTGTTACCCCAGTACAAGTTTGCATCCTCCTGTATGAACATTTTTTTTTTTTGCCAATTTTAAAGAAAGTGAATGTGGAACCCATATTTTTATTCCTGTGATAGGCAAGTTTTTAAAGGGAGATCTTTTGATAGCAATGGTTAGAGTAAGGTTCTCTATTTTTGAGCTTTTCATTGATTTAGCCACTAAAGGAGAGAATTGAGCCTAATCGGGGTATGTGCTTTACATTGATGTTAACCCCTCTTTTCTGTTGAGTGAAATTCTGTACTCTTGGATTTGGTGCTTTAGAACTTGATTTGAAACCATTTTGAAGCGAAATTATTGGTTGCATGCTTGAATGTGATTAAGGCATCTTAGGTATTTTCATGGCCTCCTGAAATTATTGTCACATCTTCATCCGTTAGTTGCCCATTTTGAGCCTTATGCATAATTGATTTTCTTGGTACCTATGAGGATACACTGTTGGTAACCATCTAGAATGATTAACGGAGCAAAAACTCGGCTTGAAGCTTGTGCTTAGAATTATGTGTTTTTGAGTCTTCTGAAAAAGAAAAGAAAAAAAAAATGAATGTTGAGATGAATGCTTGAAAAAGAAGGAAAAGAAATGAGAAAATTGTTTGGAAATGCGAAGCTATGCTTGTTATTGTATAATACCTTTGCTTCATCTATGTTCTAGAGGGTTTCTTGTTACTAGAAATTTCGCTAACCCTTTGTACATACTTTCCTTTCTTTATCCTACCAAAAATCATTCTCATGGCCCCATTACAACCCTTTTGAAAGACCTTTTGATTCTTGCATGCATGCTGATTATTAGTGAAAATCTGGTTTTCTATCAAGTTCATGAAAGTGCTTTTTGAGGAGCTTGAGTGATATTTCTTTACCCTTACACACTTTGAGAGTGATTAGATGAGTGACCCCAATTGATGGACAGCATGAATTTAGGGAACCTAAGCTTCTAATTGGACTGGACATTGATCATCTCTACACTGGTTGAATGTTTATGCCTATTACTTGGATTTGTTGTTCTTTGGGTTCCTCATTCACTGTCATATTTCAAAGTTCTGATCTTTATTCGGCCTTAGTGATTGCTTGAGGACAAGCAAAATCTTAAGCTTGGGGTAGTTTGATGCGTGTGATTCCACATCACATTTTGCATACATTTTGCATGCATTTTTATAGTCTTTTATGCATATTTGTTTATTTCATCATTCGTTTTTCTTTTAGTTCGGATAACTGCGGTTTGGCATGTGTTGCAATGCAGGAATGAGGCAAATTGAGGCTTAAAGAGGTGGAATGGAGCTAAGCTGAACTGATATTGAATTAGGGGTAAAGTGCACCAAAAAGAGGACAAACAGACTCAACCACAGCTTTGGTGTGGTTTCCATCACGGCCATGGTTCGAGGGACTCAAGAAAAGTAAAACTAGAAGTCCATAATCAACCACGCCCTGGCCGTGGTGGCCACAACGGCCGTGGTTGAGAGTTAGGCTGAGAATTTCAAATCCAGAACGAACCACGGCCTGGCCGTGGTTCGCATTATGGACAGTTTTAAGTGATTTGTTTTCCTTTTTTAAAGGGAGGAGGGTTTGTCAAAAGGAGGCACTAGGCCAAGGCACGAAGGAGGAGACCTAAATAGGAGATTTTGAAGCTTGA
Organism: Ormosia emarginata; assembly: GCA_029884605.1. Lineage (NCBI taxonomy): Eukaryota > Viridiplantae > Streptophyta > Magnoliopsida > Fabales > Fabaceae > Ormosia > Ormosia emarginata. Next base: position 43,855,133 of record JAQQTP010000077.1, on the reverse strand, counting down.
ATCAAGGGGGGAGAGACTCTTGGATTGGAAGAAGAGCTAAAGAAGACAAGAAGGCTTCACAAGAGTTTCCCTCCTCTTCTCTTGGATTTTTCTTTTGGTTTGTTTCTGGATATATTATTATGGTTTGTATTTCAATGAACATGTTTGAGTAATTCCTTGTTCTAGGATTTGGTAGTAACCCATTAGAACAATTGACAATGTTTGATGCATGAATTTATGCCTCTTTAATACTAAGTTTCTCTTGATTTAGTTTTTGGGCACACCAACTGTTTGTGAATATGCTTGGCCACATGTTTGCATGATCTTTGATATTAAGGGAAGAACTGAAAGGTGTCTCTTGATTTCAGAACCCTAAAAACTGAACCTGAGCTTTTAAATCACGAAAGTAGATTAATTCTCTTGAGTTTTTCTACTGAATTATCTGTTCTTATTGGATCCTATCTAATGCAATTGTTGTGAAAATAGGAATTGGATTAGATTGGATACGTTATTGTATTCTGAAAGGAAACAATAATTCTTTAGGATAATTCACCTTCAAGTATAACCTAGTTTGAGAAGAGAGGAAAGAATCGCAAACTTGTTGATTTCCATTGTGGTGAACCCATATCCTAGATTCCTTAAAATTGATTTCTTAATACCAATTTCTGTGTTCAAGTCCAAAGTTTATCTTTTTTGTTATTTTTAAATTTTAATTTCTGCGTTCTTGTCTATCATCACAACTTTACATCACTAGTTTGGTCTTGATAATCATAATTAAACTTAATTGGTTGTCATAAACTCAGTCCTCATGGATCGATAATTTTATTACTCGACGAAATCGTGCACTTGCGATTACAACACAACACTAATCTTGCTTTAATCCTTTCTAATCTTTAATTGGATTGAGTTTGATTACATTTGTATTTGACTGGTTGACTTCTCAATTGCAAGATGAGCCCAAAAGAACTAACTTGATGCAAGTCAAGGCCTTGCATTGGAAAGGAAATCATAAGACAAACTTCAGGACATCACGCCCCAACGCTAGGAACTGCATGTCGCGGCGTTCTACTCTCTACCTCTGCACCTTGATGAACCCGAGGCTTAAACGCCGCGGCGCAAGGTAGCTCATGCCACAACATTAGTGCCCTAAGTTTTGTGCGCTGTGGCGTGTATTGTTTAACGCTGCGGTGTGAGTTGTCTGTCTTTAAATATCGAAGCTTAGACTTCAGAATGGGGCTCGAATTTTCTCTTTTTTTTCCTTAGGTTTTATCATTTTTTCTCTTTTCTGCCTCTCTTAGTACATTTTGGGGCTTTTGCCTATTGGGGAGTCCAACAGTTAGGGGGCATTTTGGAGTTGAAAGAGGGTAGAAGGAATCAAGATTCAAGCTTCAAGGCTCAAGCCATTGGGGCTTCTTCTTCTGTTTATTCTTTTCTCTCTCTCTCTCTCTCTTTCTCATTTATCTTGAATACAGATTTTTGTATGACATTCTCGTATTCATTGTGTAACTAGTTGTGTTTAGATTATTCTTTGAATCTCCCTTTGACATTGAATGATTTGTATCCTTTTTAGTTTAAATTAAAGATTTGGATTTTGTTCTATTATTTTGTGCATAATGCTCTTATTTATCTGATCAACTTGTGAGTGATTTGATGAAATTTATTAAGCCTAGATATAGGACTTTAGGTTTTAGATCAGTTGTATGGTAGATGCATGTTCAATTTCATTTTCCTTAGGAAATAGGTTGATTCATTAATAGGATAGACATATACCTATTAGCCGTGCATAGTCATAGTTGAGATTCGATCTTAATGCTTGTTATTTGCTTTGGTTCTCATGGACACATAGTGAACTAGGTAAATAGCATAGGATTAATCGTCCTAGACATAGGCTTTTAACTAGGCTAGTTTCTTATACTAACCTAATCTAATCATTTATATGCTTAAAAGGATTACTTGTTATCAGTTGAAATAGGGGGTGAAAAAGGATTCTCTAGGTTCTCAATTTTATTTTTGCTTCTCTTTATGTTATGTAATTTATTTATCAAACCATTCCTCCAATTTACGTTTGCTTGAATAGACTTAATTAGGTCATATATTGATATTTAGCTTTAGAAATTACCATAGTCCCTGTGGAGACGAACTTACTCATCATTTTTATTACTTGTGCGACTCGTGCACTTGCTGTTAGCAAAAGAGGTGTTGTCCACCAAGTTCAAGGTTCGCTAACACCTCACCAACACCCCATTCCACCACAAAAGAAACCCCTTTCAAACTCATATATGGTTGTGAGGCCATGGAGCATATGGAGATTGAACAACCAAGTTGGCATAAAGACCACTTTTCCAACACTTTAAATGACAAACTTCTCCAAGAAGAGCTGGAGTTGAATGAAGAACATTATGAAATCAGGCATATTAGAATGACTGCTTTCAAGCTCTGAACTACTCAATGCTATAACAGAAAAAATCTCTCCACAAAAGTTCAAAGTATAGGACCATGTCTTGTAGAATGAGGATATTAGAGGAATAAATTCTAGCAAAGGAAAGCTCGCTCCAAATCAGGAAGGTCCATACCAAATTACGAAGTCACCAAACAAAAGAGGCTACAAGATTGCATGCTTATTAGGGAAAAAGTTGCCTAGAGCTTGGCACGCCTGCAATCTTAAGAAATATTATACTTAGGCCCTCTGTAATGAAAGTTCAAATGTAAGAAGCTGGTATATGACATCATATTATCAATGAAGAATTATTTTTATCCAGTACAAGAAGTTGTATGACTCCCTTAAAGTTTAAATTCAGTTCTCTCAAAGTTTTAGGTACTAAAAATCCAAGTATGGGACCATAGATCCCGACTTAGGATAAAAGGGACATTGGGCCTCTAAAACGTTAAGTAAAATCCAAGTACAGGACCATGAATCCTAACTAAGATAAAAAGAACATTCGATCCCTTAAACATTAAGTAAAACCCAAGTGTGGGACCATAAATCCTAACTTAGGGCAAAGGGGTGTTGGATCCTTAAACATAAAAAATAACTTAAGTATAGGATTTCAGATCCCAACTTAGGGCAAAGGGATGTTGGGTCCTTAAGCATAAAAAAAAAAAAAAAAACAAGTATAGGACCATGGATACAAATTTAGAGTATAGGAATATTGGATCCCTAAGCATTAAAAATAAACTCTTGTATGAAACCTCAGATCCCAACTTAGGGCAAAGGGATGTTGGATCCCTAAGCATAAAAATAAACCTAAGTATGGGACCTTAGATCTTAACATAGGATAATATATAAATTGCAAAAGACAACTAAAGTAATGAAGAAAATAAAGAAAGTAACAATAAGAATAATTAAAAACCCCAAAAAGGAAAGCATATGTTCATACAAATTCAAAACTGCCTACTAAGGGCCAAAAAACTAAATAATATTGAAGAGAAAAGAAAAGAAGCCAGAGAGCATAGCACGAATAGGTTGTGGGAGCATTCGAATGGTTGAAGTTGGCCTCCGGGGCATTGACCTCGACGTTTGCATCTTCACCGTCCACTTTCTCCTAGCCATCGAAGTTTGCAATATCGATGATCTTCCCGTTAACAACCATCTTCATTTTGCTGACCCCGGGAAGATCCAGGCCAGGGTGGTTAGCCCACACCTACACAAGGGCATTGTTGAAGGCTTCTTTGTTGGCATCCTCCAAATTCTTTGTAGCTCGACCTTCTTCTTAGCCCAAATGCGACACTTGTTCCCCAGGGCCTTCTCAAGCTTTATTACCCGAGCTTCCAAGGGTGAGTTCTTCTTCTCGAGCTCTGAGACCTTGAACTTAGCATCCTCAACCTCTTTTACTTTGTGTTATGCATCCTTCGTTGTCTTCTTCTAATTCAAAAGTAGGTTTGTGGTGGAGGTGACCTTGCCTTCAGTAATCTTCAGCTCAATGCGGAGATTGTTCAACTCAACCTCCATCTCCGACTTCTTGATAATTGCTCAAAAGACATTGCTTTAAGGCATAAAAAATTGATTTAGTCAGCCCTAATTTACCCCTTTGTTTATTTGTTGCCAAAGTTTCCTGCATTTGACATGGATTGTGTTATAAATCATTTTAGTTAGTGAATGTGAATATTTGATTCAAAGGAGCAAAATCTTCACTATTATAATGTGTTTTGTGTAGGAAAGCATCTCAAGAGCAAGGACATGGATGGTTGGATACAATGCAAGGAGGTGTCCCATGTTCACTAAGCGCCTAAGCGCCTAAGTCTCCCCAGAACATGTTGTCAGGAAGGTGAGTGCCCAGTTGCTCTAAACCTCAGCGCCTAGGCACTGAAAACCTGATCCAAAAGTGCATTGCTATACATAGCACGCCTAGGCCCTCCACACTCAGTGCCTAGGTGCCCAAACCAGACTATAAATGTGTTATTTCTGATCTAATTTTTGAAGGGGCATCTGTTAGATGCATCAGAAGGATAGACAGAAGCCACATTGGGTGACGTGAAGGGACGAAACGTGGAACCATTGGAGATTTTCATCAACCCATGGAATTTTTCTATTTTTTTCCTCTTATTTTAGCTTTTGTTCTTGTTTCCATGTCTAGCTAAACTTCCTTTTGTTGGGATTAGGTGGATTTTGATGGATTATATTTGCATTTGACATTAGATTCAATTAATACAAGTTGTTATTCTGTTTTGAGTTTTACTCTCTTTTCTTAATGCTTTCTAAGGATTGATCCTCTTTGGAATGATTTTAGAATTATATGTTGAATGGAAATTTGATGTATGGTTGAGCTATGAGATTTTGAACCTTGCTTATCTTTAGGCTAGGGATAGTTATTGATTTGCTCGTTACCCGTTGAATTCTAAGACTTAATGCTTGTTATCTCTTAGAATCACTTAAGGAATTAAGAGTTTTAATTGGGAACAAAGGATCAATTGCCTAAGGGATTAGGATTTGATTAATTTAGAGAATTTGGTAACAAAATTGGAATAGTGGCTTGCATTAAGTTCAATTGATATGCATTAGGTGAAATCAAATGAAGCTTGGTCCCAACTCTTCTATTAATTGAATTTTAATCATCTCGCATTTTACATGTTTGTTGAATTGCTAAGTATAAAAATCCAAAAATTTTGTCATTGCGTGAGTTCATATATTTCTCTTGTTTTGTTATTAGAGCTCACTTTGATCAAATCTTAGTTTGAATAATAGTTAGTTTCGAGAATCGGTACTTGGTCATTGATCCTTGAGAACGATATCTGGTATCTCACCGTTTTTATTACTTGACGATCCGGTATACTTGTCGTGGTCTCATCAAGTTTTTGGCGTTGTTGCCAGGGATTGATTTCATCAATATCAGTAATATCGAAGGCAGGTACTAGTTTAAACATTTTTCTCTCTTCTATTTATTTATTGTCGTGTTTAGTTTTCTTTATTTCTCTTATTTTTAGTATATTTAGAATTTTCTATTTAAATTTATGCATTTTGATTAGTTACTTTTGTTCTGACATTGTGCCTCTATTGTATGCGAGGTATCATTCATCCTGATAACCTTCTTTTTTATTCTGAAATAGAAAGAATCGCAAGAGTTTAAAGGAAGCAAGCAAGAGAACGAAGAAGGAATTTGGGTGACATGCACATTGTTGTTGAAGACATGGCAAATAATGAAGAAAATCATACCCCCAATATAGATGGAGAAAATCTGGATCTCCCACCACCACATCCACCCATTAGGACTCTCATGGACTACTCAATTCCTAATATAGATGGGTGTGGGGCAAGTATAACAAGACCTCCAGTTCAAATAAATAATTTTGAGTTGAAGCCAGCTCTACTCCACTTGGTTCAGAATAATCAGTTTGGAGGATTTGACGATGAGGACCCACATGCACATATAGTGGGGTTCTTGCAAATTTGTGATACTATGAAGCTGAACGGGGTGAGTGAGGATGTTATTCATTTAAGGTTATTCCTTTTCTCCTTGAGGGACAAAGCTAAGAGCTGGTTAGACTCATTGACGAGGGAAAGCATTACCACTTGGGCTATCTTAGTCCAGAAATTTCTAACAAGGTATTTTCCTCCGTCCAAGGCTGCAAAGTTAAGAAGCGAGATTACTTCTTTCAAACAGCATGATGGGGAATCACTTAGTGAGGCCTGGGACAGATATAATGAAATACTGAGGAAGTGTCTACATCACTATTTTGACTTCTGGATTTAGGTGCAGAGTTTTTGTAATGGTATGTTACCCTAGACTAGAGCCATGGTTGATGCTGTAGCAGGTAGGGCTTTAAATTATAAAACTCCATAGGAAGCTTAGGATTTGTTTGAAATAATGGCCAACAATGATTACCAGCGAAATAAGGAAAGAGCCGTGGTAAAGAAAGGGTACTTGGAGATTGATTCAATGAATGCACTGTTGGCTCAGAACAAGATTTTGACTAAACGACTTAAGAATTTCACAAAAAAGGTTGACACTCTTAGTGTGAATGCAGTGAGCAATACTCTTTTGGCTTGTGATTTTTGTGGAGGTGAACATAAGAGTGTGGAATGTCCAAGAAATATGTTTGGACCTCAGGCTCAAGAGCAAGTTAACTTCATAAACAACCCTCCAAGGTAACAAAACAACCCTTACTCCAACACTTACAACTCAGGGTGGAGGAATCACCCGAACTTTTCATGGAGTAACCAAGGCAATCAAGTTCAACCACGACAGCAGATGGGATATCAAGGACAGCTTTAACATTCATCATATCAAGGTCCTTCATCTTCCCAACCTCAGTCTAATGAGAAGAAGGCTTCTTGGGAGTTAACCTTAGAGAAATTGGCTACACAAACCTCATCTTTTGTTAAACAAACTGTTGATTTTATGGAGGAGACAAGAGTGGGGTTTAGAAATCAAGATGCTTCAATCCGGAATCTAGAAACTCTGATGGGTTAGCTTGCAAAATAGATTTCGGAGAGATCTCTAGGTTCATTTCCAAGTGACACAATCCCAAATCCTAAAGGGAATGCACATACTTTAGCCATAACCACTAGGAATGGGAAAGTAATTGAGCCTCAACCTAGGAAAGAGAAAAATAGTGAAGGTCAAGTTAAGTGGCCTAGTGAAGAAGTGCCTCATGAGGGAGTTGAAATATCTCAAGGTGACTCGCCCAATAACTCTAATGAAAAGGAGTCACAAAAGGGACATGTTGGTATATGTCCTAGAGGCCAATACATTTTATTTATATTTACATACATTATATTATGCTATTTTTTGATATATGAGGCATTTCATTTATTGTGTTATTTTTAGTAGACATAATAAAGTCCTTAGAATAGTAAATTTGATACCATAGGACATCAAGTGGATGACTTGATCGTGATATCCTATTGGATAGAGCACTATTCTTAAAATGTCCCTAGTCAAGTATTATTGTCAAATAGGACAACGATAATGCATTGAGACTAGTACGTGCGTAGACTGATGACCACATCTCACGGGTCATGGATATGAGATAACAAGTCTACACATGGATACATATTAGAGTAATGATGTATTGGACAGACCCACTATGAGAATGCTACGTGGATCGTTACGTGAGTGTCATAAGCGATTCTCATAGTGATAATGGTGTATGTGATCCTTTGACCTGAAATCACTACGATTCTTACATGAGGAGTTGTGTGTTTTAATGCCATCAAACGTCATCTGTAACAAGATGATTATAAAGTTAGTTATTAGACATACCGTGATTCATGTGGAGGGATGTGAGTGACCTAGATGGGATTTGTCCCTCCTACATAACAGGAGTGATATCTTCGGGTCCCCTGATTGAGTGAGACTACGAAATGCATGGTCATGCTCAAATGAGTCAGTATGAGATATTGATCTCATTTGTTATTACTATGTCTACTTGGGAATCAGGAAACTGAAGATTGAACTAAACAATGGTGACACGTTCCATGCCTTGTGTTCAATCTGGATATCTGGACAAAGGGACTAAACTACACGGAAACATTGGTCACAGATAGGTTATGTCAAATCACTGACATTCTCATTACTTGGGTAGCAGTGATGTGTTGCTAGATACCACTCACTGTTTGTAATATTAAAATGAGATTTTAATATTACTACCAACATCATGAGAACCTGCAGGGTCGCACACTTAGAACAGACTAGATTGGAGCAATAAGGATCCAAGTTGGACTCGGATTCAATTGTGGGCCTAACTCATGACAGATGGGTTTAGGGTTGCATAGCTTACCTTGCTACTACTCACACTCACTTAAGGCAGCCACTATTATAAATAGTACTGCTAAGGGGGCTGCTACTAGGTTACAACACAACCCTAGCCGCACCTACAGAAAGTGAGTGAGAGATAGTGAGGTCTTCTTCTCCTCTCTTCGCAGCTAGCACTACGAAAACAGAGGCGTGACTCCCTTTTGCAAGTCTGTTCATGTGGATACCGTAGAGACATCGTCACTATTACGGTGTTGGTGATTCACCTCGCTTATGATTATCATGCTTCAAGAGGTAATTTTTAAAAACGGATTATGGACTTTTTCGCATGGATCCTGTGAGGGAATTCTATTATTCCGTTGCGAGACTTTTGATCCGTAATTCCCAATAGGACAAGCAGTGAAGATGCCACCGTTAACTATCAAGTTGGCATTCCCTCAAAGACTCAAGAAGGAGCAAGATAAAAAACAATTTGGAAAGTTCCTAGAGGTGTTCAACAAGTTACAAATTAATATTCCATTTACCGAAGCTCTAGAACAAATGCCCTCCTATGTGAAATTTATAAAGGAGTTGTTGTCTAAGAAGAGAAGGATTGGGAATAAGGAAACTATTATGCTTACGGAGAAGTGCAATGCAATTCTTCAAAAGAAACTCCCCCCCAAAGCTAAAAGATCCCGTGAGTTTTTCAATTCCTTGTACCATTGGTGATAGAATATTTGGTAAATCCCTATGCGATCTTGGAGCAAGCATAAGCCTCATGCCTTTGTCCATTTTCAAGCAGTTGGGTATTGAACAACTAAAGCCTACCAAGGTAACTCTCCAATTTATGGATAGATCGGTGAAGCATCCTTATGGAATAATTGAAGATATCTTAGTGAAAGTGGATAAATTCATCTTCCTGGTGGATTTCATTTTCTAAACATGGAAGAGGATGGAGACATTCCATTGATATTGGGTCAGCTATTCCTTGTAACGGGGAGAGCTCTTATTGATGTAGCGGATAGGACTTTGACATTGAAGGTCCAAGATAAAGCTGTCACTTTTAATGTGTTTGATGCTATGAAGCATCCAAGAGATAAAGAAGTATGTTTTAGCATTGATGTACTTGAACCTCTCATCTCGAAGTCATATATGGAAAGCAACCCCTCTTTGCCTCTTGAAAAAGTCCTTGTTGAATCAAAGGTAGAAGTTAAAGAAGGGGATGGCTCATTGGTTAGATAAGTACTTGGCTTGTTGGAAGCTTCATCTCCCTATCCCAAGAATGCACAATCAGAATGGGAGGAATTAGTGAGAGGAGAAGATGAAGCCAATTAGAAAAAGAATAAAGCACCGAAGGTTGAACTCAAGCCATTACCCACACATTTAAAATATTCTTTTCTTGGTGAGCACAAATTTTATCCTATCATCATTAGCTCCGAGTTGAGCCAATTGGAGGAGGAAAAACTGTTGAGAGTTTTGCAAGATCATAGAGAGGCTATTGGATGGTCAATTGGAGATTTGAAAGGGATAAACCCTTCCTTGTGCATGCACAAAATTCTTATGGAGGAGAACCATAAAACAGTTGTGCAACCACAAAGGAGGCTTAATCCAGCAATGAATAAGGTGGTTCGGAAGGAGATTTTCAAACTCCTTGATGGTGGTCTTATATACCATATTTCAGACTGCCCTCGGGTTAGCCCCATCCAAATGGTGCCTAAGAAGGGCGAGACAACAATGATCAGAAATGAAAGTAATGAGTTGATTCCCACTAGGACTGTGACTGGATGGAGGGTATGCATTGATTATAGAAAGCTGAATGATGTTACAAGAAAAGATCACTTCCCTCTTCCTTTCATTGACCAGATGTTGGAATAGTTGGCCATCCATGAGTACTATTGCTTTCTAGATGGATATTCCGGCTATAACTAGATTCCGGTGGCTCTTGAAGATCAAGAGAAAATTGCTTTTACATGCCTTATGGAGTGTTTGCCTACAGAAGAATGTCATTCGAATTTTGTAATGCACCAGCCACATTTCAAAGGTGTATGATGTCCATCTTCTCTGATATAATTGAAAAACATATCAGAGTTTTTATGGATGACTTCTCTGTCTTTGGCTCTTCCTTTGATAATTGTTTGTATAACTTGTCATTAGTGTTAAAAAGATGTGAAAAGTCAAATTTGGTTTTAAATTGGGAGAAATGTCATTTCATGGTGAAAGAGGAAATTGTTTTAGGGCACTGTATCTCTGTTAAAGGGATAGAGGTTAATCGTGCTAAGATTAAAGTGACTAAAAAACTTCCCGCTCCCACCAATGTAAAAGGCATTCACAGTTTTTTGGGACATGTGGGCTTTTACAGGAAGTTCATAAAAGATTTTTCAAAAATTGCTAAACCTCTTAATGATCTCCTTGTAAAAGATGCTCTATTCAATTTTAATGATGCATACAAGTTAGCTTTCAATACTTTAAAGCATAAACTGACTACTGCACCAATTGTCACTACACCTGATTGGGATTTTCTATTTGAAATTATATGTGATGCTAGTGACACCGTTGTAAGTGCAGTTCTAGGCCAAAGAAAAAATAAGTTGTTGCATGTAATTTATTATGCGAGTCATGTTTTAAATGTTGCACAACTTAATTATGCAACTACTGAAAAAGAATTGTTGGTTATTGTTTATGTATTTGACAAATTTCATTCTTACTTGGTAGGTGCCAAAGTGATCGTGTACACGGATCATGTCGTTATTCGGTATTTGTTCGCCAAGCAAGATTCGAAACTAAGACTTATTAGGTGGATCTTACTACTCTAAGAATTTGACTTGGAGATAACGGATAAGAAAGGGACCAAGAACTCTGTGGCGAATCACTTGTCTCGGTTAGAAAGTGCTGAAGAAAGTGACGAAAAAAGGCCAATCAATGGCCAGTTCTGTCATGAGCAATTGTTGGCCGTGACAAATCTGTCATAGTATGCAGATATAGCCAACTACAAAGTGGGAAAGGTGGTACTAGCAGATTTTACTTCACAACAGTGAAAAAGTTCCTTCATGAACCTAGGTATTATGCATGGGATGAACCATTCCTGTACAAGAGAGATGTTGATGGATTGTTGAGGAGATATGAACCGGAAGAGGAACAAGAGCAGATTCTTTGGCATTGTCATGATTTCGGGTATGGTGGGCATTTTAGTGGAGATAGGACAACAACGAAGGTCCTTATTTCTGGATTTTGGCCATCATTGTTCAAGGATGCATTCGCATATGTCAAGAGGTGTGAGAGGTGCTAAAAGACCAGGAACATATCAAAAAGGAATGAGATACCTCAAAATCCCATCTTAAAAGTTGAAATATTTAATGTTTAGGGTATCGACTTCATGGTTCCTTTTCCCTCTTCATATTCTAAGGTATATATTTTGGTGACTGTAGATTATGTTTCAAAATGGGTGGAAGCTGCAGCTGTTCAGACCAATGATGCCAATGTAGTGATTAGGTTCTTGAAGAAATAAATATTCTCAAGGTTTGGGGTACCCCAAGCCTTAATAAGTGATGAGGGTATCCATTTCTGCAATAGGAAGCTTGCGACTTTGTTGAGAAAATATAATGTTCATCATAGAGTCGTCACTCCCTATCACCCGCAGTCAAGCAACCAAGTTGAGGTGTCCAACTGCCAACTGAAGCAAATCTTGGAGAAAACTATGAATTCTTCTTGGAAGGATTAGGCAATGATATTGGATGATGCTCTTTAGGAATATAGAAAAACCTTCAAGACCCCGATTGATATGTCTCCATTTCAATTAATCTATGGCAAAGCTTGCCATTTGCCTCTAGAGTTGGAGCATAAAGCACTATGGGCAACAAAGTATTTGAATTCGATTTGGCCAAAGCGGGTGAGTCAAGAATCTTGCAGCTTTATGAACTTGAAGAATTTGAGAATTTCGCCTATGAAAATGCCAAGATCTACAGGGAAAACAGAAAGAGATGGCATGACAAGAGGATTGTGTGGAAAAAGTTTCGAGAAGGGCAACTGGTACTTCTATTTAACTCGAGGCTTAAGCTATTTTCGGGAAAGCTAAAGTCTCGCTGGTCGGGACCTTTTGAGATCAAGCGAGTTTTTCCATACGGTGTAGTAGAAGTGAATGATCCAAACTCGAATAGATTCCTCACGGTGAATGGTCAAAGACTCAAACTCTACCATGGTGGAGATGTTGAGCGACAGAGAATGACCATCCAGTTAATATCAACTTGAGAAGCAATGTAACACCCTCCCTAGGGTATCACATGTCTGACTCCCGACTCAAAATCTGTAAAGAAGTTCACACAAGGTTTGAGTTATAAAAATGTGGGTTTCAAAATTTCTTCTTTACTGAAACATAAATTTACTGAAAATATTAGGTAATATTGAAAATCATATTTCAACTATTCATTATGCGATATTGACACTAATTAATATCTCATAATTTAAAGAGAAATATAAAACTAACAGATTCTTTTTTTTTAACAGTAGCAAACCCCATCGTGGGTCCTACTTAATAGCACGGTACAACACTAACGATAAAAATAACATACTTATTCTGTTGTGTATCCATCTTGTTGCATCAGACATCTGTTCTACATCTGTTCTTTGTCAACACTGCACATCTTCGAGTCCTGATTGTCCACTCCTTATTGTTGTCACCCATCTCAGAGTATTCATCGCCCATTATGTCTAAGACAACTCGATCCTTCTATTATTTGATTTTAACAAAGTCTGAGACAAAAAAAACAACATAACAAAGAGGTGAGATCACCTACGCCAATACCACATTGGCACAGAGAGAGATAACACAAACAACAATATCATACAGGGATATCATACCAAACTTCCAATAATATATTCAATATTAATCAACTATCATCATCCAATCATATATCAATCCAAGTATTCAAAACAGTTGTCATAACCAATATTCCTCAATTAATATATCACACGAGATATAAATGTTCGATTATGCATGTACACAAGACTCGATTTCCTACTCCATGGAGCTAAAACTCGGGTCGGAGAAATGATCGAAAAGATCTGCCGGTACCACGTGCCTCAGACCACATGCTTTAATTCTCATTTCAATTTTTACACATCTAGCACATACACGACAGTCTTTATCAGATCTTGATTAAGAATAGTGTCTCGGTCAGGATCATCGATGTGTTGCATCGGTCTAACCTACGGGAAGAAGCGCGACCAACCAAGGTCAACAAGTGACCTACACTACGCATATCGCACCCACTCAAGAGGTGTGTTTCTCCTAGGCAATCAGTTATATCCAGTCCTCATCGGACCATTCCAATGCATGTATAATGCACCAAATCCAATCACAGACAAATATGTCATTTTCTCACAAACAGTGTATGGACACTGGTTCAACAGTAATCATACTGTACTTTCAATAGCGAAAATCATGTTATCACGTTTTCATAGTTGTAAAACACTTTTACTGTATTTTCACAATCGCGTAACATTTTTGTTACGTTTTCACAATCCAAAAACGTTTATGTTATGTTTTCACAATACCATAACACTTCTTTTATATTTTCACAATACCGTAACACTTTTGTTACGATTTTAAAATTCCAAAACGTTTTTATTACGTTTTTTACAACACCGTAACACTACTGTTACGTTTATAAAATTTTGTAACATTTCTGTTACGTTTTCAAAATGTTGCAACTCTTCTGTTGCACTTTTAAACCACGTACTAATTTTTAACGTTTTTCTCAATCGCATAAAAACATACGTTTCTCAAATCGCATAGTATTTTTCCACTGTTTCAAAATCGCGTAACTTAAAAACCATTCTTTTACGTCACGTAAATCATTTTCTTTCATTTTTAAAATATTTAAAACACTTTTCAAATCACATAATGATTTTCTATCATTTTCACAATCACGTAAAAATATTCTATCACTATTCAAATCTCGTAGTGATTTTTCAACAATATTTCAGTCGCGTAAAATATTTAAGCGCTTTCTAAATCGCGTAGAAATATTTAAACATTTTTCAAATCACGTAGAAATATTTTAATTGTATTTCAAATCGTTTTTAAGATACGTAAAATATTTTTCAACATTTTACAATCACGTAAAATATTCCTCAATATTCCAAAACACTATTTTGGACTTAAATAAATCAATATCATTTTCAATACATTTTTTTTAAATTGCGTAGCTTAAAAATCACATTTTTAAGATACGTAAAACATTTTTCATCACAATTTCATTACAGAAAATATTTCTTAACCATCAAAAATTCCTTTCAACTTTTCTCAAAATAATATAACTTTGTATTTCATTTTTTTCACATTTTCTTACTCAAGAAAATCTTTTTCCAAAATATAATCCACAAAATCACTTTTCCATTGCTATAAATCAATGTTTCAAAACTTAACATTTTTCTAACGTATTTCAAAACTTGAAAATAAGTTATACGTTAGTAAATTTTTAAAACACCATTATATTCTCCATTTTTCCCAAATCATTTCCAAACACAACCTTCTTCAAAATAAATTGAAGTTCGAAAACATTTTCGTTTACAAAAACTTGATTTTCTCAAGTGATAAACGCTCTGATTCCCTTTCCAAAATCCTTTTATTAAATCCAGTTACGTTTCCACTTTGAAATTTACTTTGTTCATAAAAATCAAGGCATTACAAGCCTTAAAAAAAACGTGGACATGACTATTGAAACCATTAAATATTTTTCCTTTTAAGTTGATATGGTTTTACACAAACAAAACCATTAAAAATCCTTTACAAAAACGTAAGACTCATAGTCTTTGAAAATCAAATCATTTGTTCATTTTCAATTTTTCACTTTCTTTGCAAATCCATTTTCACTTTCTTTACAAATCCTTTTTCACTTTCTTTGCAAATCCTTAAAATCATCATTGCTATTTTCATTTAAATCTCATGTTTAGTTAAACACTTAGAAACTTTTTACACAAAATAAATTAATAAAAATCATTCTAAAAACCGTGTTCTTGTTCTCTTGAAAAACAAACCCTTTGTTTATTTTCTTCAAATCATCCGTTTTCATCATTCATGAAAATCTTAAGTTATAAACACCTATGTTGAGGTGTCTTGTTCGAAATCCACCATGTTCTAAGTACTCAAAAATCAATTTTTTTGTTCTTGAAAATTTTCAACATGAACCCTAATCAAGGGCATCAAAACCGTAGCTCTTCCTTGGCTATTGGAGCCAAAAATCAATTTCCTTTCCACCATCAAGTCATGGCATATACATATATATTTTATCATAAATAATATAAGCATACCATCAAAGCCATAAAAGCATGTATAGCATATCAAGCATATCATCAAAGCTATAAAATCATGCAAAGCATATCAAGCATAGAAAATTAATCAAAGCTCATAAACACCCACAAATTAATTACATGACCATGGATATGAATCCTCACATGGATTCCACATCCATCAAATAAAATACCATCTCTCACCACCATGCTTGGTTGGTGAGATGAATCTCCCTCTTACCTCTTGAAGATCCTCAAAAGCTTCTTGATTTGCTCTTTTTTCCAAGTCCTTCATCACCAAGAGCTTCTCAAATACAAAACAAAATACATAGAAATTAGTATACTAAGCTTGATTAAGAGGAACCATGGATCAAACATGGTTTAGATTATGAAAAAGAGAGAAGAAAATGAAGTTTCCTTATACTTCACCTCAAAAACCCAATAATTTTGATCTTGAAGAAACTCCTTGAAGATGAATGACTTAGAAGAAGTTTTCAACATGAAAGTTGCTTAGAATATCATGGAGATTCAAGATCTAAGGTTGAATGAAATTAAAAGAGCTTGGATGGTGATTTTAGGGGTTTTGACCGAATGATATCTCTTGAAGAACAAAGATGAAATTTTTGATTTTTGATAGAAACTTGAAGCTTGAATTTGAAGATCAAGATGAATGATTTTGGAAAAACTCATAACTAGAGATGTTCTTAGAATGATGTTTAGGTTTAGAAAATCAAGTTGGATGAAATTTTTGAGTGATGGAAGGTGTTGTATGGGTCATGGCCGTGAGCTAGCTTGGAGGAGAAGGAGAGAAATTATTTTGAAGAGCTTGCTTGAAGAAAATGGTCAAGAATAATCAATAAGTGACCAAGACTACTATTAATGGTCTTCAACTTTGCTTTAGTTTCCAAAAGCAGCACCAAACGTAGCCCCCCCTTCCAATGCATTCTCCTTGAATGCAAATTGATCAATAATGATCAATAATATTACATCATTGACTAAAACTACTAACAATGACATAAAGCAATTAATAATGGTCATAAAACTCTTTTTCTTTGTCTTATAAACAAGCCAAAACCGTCCCCTTCCTCTTCATAATGCATTCAAGTAGTTGTCTTCATTATTTGCCACCCTTTGAAGCATTTCTAGCCATTGATTAATTCAATGGTTAGGATTTAGGTAGATTTTTAATTTTAGAAGACTAAATCTAGGCCATTAGATTTTTCTCCTTTAAATTCTAACCCTTAGATGTGTCTCCAAAATTAAGGGTCAAGATTGTTTCTTCAAACTTTAAATCCAAGGGTCCTAATTAGTCTTTCTTTACTTTAGAAGACCAAATCTCCACCATTGATTGATTCTTCATCCAATTGGTCATAAATGGTCTTTGTTACTTTTTAAGATTAAATCTCCACCCTTGATTTAATCTAAATCCAATGGTTATAAATGGTCTTTGTCATTTTTCAAGACCAATTCTACACCTTTGATTACATCTATGGTTGATATCAAAGCCTTCCTAACTAAACATTCTCACACCATTGATTAAATCAATGGTTATTATCCAAGCTTTATTAAGTTTGTTTCTTAACCTTTGATTAAATCAATGGTTAATATTCAAACTAAGTATTCTCATCCAAGGGTATAAATCAAGTCAAGCTCTCTTTGTTGACTACGCAGTATAATATTTATTCTTGTATCCTACAAATAATATTTTTACTGTATTTTTATCATCCGATAATTAAATACAGTATAAAATACAGTACAAGAAATTTTCTAAAACTGTTTTCGGATTCAGGTTTAGTAAGATCCCCTGTCTCCGTCTAAACAGTACAAATTTTTCTATGCGTAGAAAATTTTTTCACTTTGTGGGACCCACCTGGGCCCACGTATGGCCACCTGGGCCCACATACCCCTTGCGGGGCCCACAGACAGGAAAAATTTCAAAATCATCCATAAAATCACAAAAATTATAAAATGCACAAATATCAAATCAGATTACGTAAATTAATTACCTAACAGTAAAAATTAAATTACGTAAAGTTTTCCCCGGCCCGAAAATTTTTATTTTCTTGACACGGAGTAAATCACTCAAAACGATCAAATACGCTAACGGAATAATCGAATTAATTTTACAGCACTCAGAAATCACTAAACAGTAAAATTCTGTTAACTGTCAAAATTACTGCTTAAGAGATTGGAAATTTTTGGGTTGTTACAAGCAACGTCAGGCTCGGGACGTTAAACAAGCGCTCTTGGGAGGCAACCCAAGCTTGGTTTATTTTCTTTCCTGCTTGTTACATTTTCTTCTCTTTTTATTAATGGTTGTTGGTTGCATTTGATTTTGTTTTCTTACCTGATAACTCTATAAATTGTAGTTATTTGTGCCCCATATATTTGCTATATTAATGGGTTAGTCTTTGTTTTGATACATGATTGGAAGATTTTAGCTTTGTGTTCATATAATTCAATTTCAGTGTCTTCTATTCTGATTCTGAGAAAATATTTCTAATTCTTTAATAAATTGAGTACATTTGCACTTATTGTTGAATTGGTAATTTCTATATGGCAGGTAGGGTTCTAACTAAGTAAAACTTAAAAGAATTGGACTAGCATTGCAAGAGAAATCCAAGATCAAGGACAAGCTTATCACACCGCGGTGTGGCATATGAATGTCGCGGCATGGGACATTTCCCTATTTAGGCAGAGAGCTACACATATTGAACGTCGCGGTACAAAGGAATGAATGTTGCGACGTGGTGACCTAAATTGTAAACGTGCCGCGGCGTAGGAAGTTGAATGTCGCGGCATGATTCTGTTTTCTGAAGCCCTATAAATATTGTTGCATTAATTTCTACGGTAGTTAGGTTATTTTTATAGAGTTGCGACCAAGGTTTTATATTTTAAAATGAAATGAAGCAAAAGTGACCAAGATTGAAGGCCATCTTCACCTTGGAGGAGGATTGGAGCTTGAAGGATAATCCCATTGAGTTTTCTCTTCTCTTTCATTCACCTTCCTCTTTTTCCATCTCCATGAACATGATTTATTGTGATATTTTCGTAGGGTTCATGGCTTACTAAGCTGTTTATAAGGATTTTCTTTGGATCCTCCTATGGATGTTGAATAATATTGTAATTCTTTGAGTTTATATACATGATTTGGTTTTGTTCAATCATATAGTGCTTGATGCTTTGATAGTTTGATCAGCTTTCAATTGATTTCATAAAATCTAATGAACCTAGAAATAGGAATTTGGATTTAAGATTATATGTATGCTTTATGCATGTTCTATTTCGTTCAATTGGTTTGGATGTGATGATTCGTTAATAGGATAGAAATATACCTATTGGTCATGCATAGTATTTGATTGGGAATAAATCTTAATGAGTGGATTTATACTAGTTCTCATGGAAACATAGTGAATTAGGTAATTGAAGCATGGTTGATTGACCTAGACATATGTTTTTAACTAATATAGATTCTTAAACTAACCTAATCATTTTATGTATATTGTTTATAAAGATCACTTATTATCAAAGGAAGTAGTAGGTGAAAAAGAATTTCCTATTATCTAATCATCAACTTAATCCAATTTTATAGTTTTTAGAGTTTTTTAATTAGTTCCAACATTTCTTTTTCTCAATTTATATGACCTTAAATTGAAATACTTGAGCTATTGGTTTATATTTAGCACTGATTTTAACCATTGTCCTCATGGGAACGATATCTGACTCCTAGTACACTACAAGTGAGATCTGTGCACTTGCGGTAAGCAAAAGAGCGAACAAGTTTTTAGCGTTGTTATCGAGGATAACATATTAAATTTAGTAGAGCTAATATTAACAACTAGTTTAAGTAGCTCTAGTTCAAGTTTCTTTTTGTGCATATTAATTTAACTTTTCTAATTCGTTAATTGTGTTTAGTAAATATTCGATGGCAGAAGAAGTCGCTATGCACGAGGTGGAGGACGATAGTCACACAAGGCCATTGAGGGAGTTTGCAACTCCTCAGATGGATAATATGCAATCCAGTATCAGACGTGCTGCCATCCAGGCTAATAATTTCGAGATAAAGCTAGCCATCATCTAAATGATCCAAACTTCTGTACAGTTTGGCAGCTTATCTAATGAGGATCCCAACGCACATCTCTCAAACTTCCTAGAGATTTGTGATATTTTTATGCATAATGGAGTATCTAATGATGTTATTCGCCTAAGGCTTTTCCCTTTGTCTTTAAGGGATAGAGCCAAAAGCTGGTTGCACTCTCTTCCAGCAGGATCTGTTACAACCTGGGCAGAGGTATATACTAAATTTTTGAATAAATATTTCCCCCTACCAAGACTGCCGAAATGGTGAATGATATTACATCATTCACTCAGACTAAGTTAGAATCCTTGCATGAAGCCTGGGAAAGGTACAAGGATCTTCTGCGAAGGTGCCCACATCACGAGATACCACCTTAGCACTAAATCTACTCATTTCATAAGGGCCTGTTACCGCACCATCGCCTAATCGTTGATGCTACAGTTGGAGGCTCTTTACTCAGTAAATCTTTCAATGAGGCCTTCTAGCTTTTAGAGGAATTAGTTGCTAACAGTTACCAATGGCCAGCAGCAAGGAATACTCCACGGAGGGTAGCTGGAGTGCATAAAGTAGATGCATTAACGTCGCTATCTGCACAGGTTGCAGCTCTAACAAATAAAATGGATAGTATAGGACAAAATACGCATCAAAGTCCATTTGTGTTGTGCAATAAATATGGAGATAACCATACGAGTGATAGGTGCCCTTCTTTGTCAGAAAGTGCACATTATGTTGGCAACTATCGCTCCTAGCAAAATAACCCATACACCAGCCAGTATTACTCTAGATGGAGAAACCATCCAAATTTCTCATGGAGGGACAACCAAGGACTTTCTTCCTCCTCCAATGCACTAGAAATGAACGCCAGTATAATCCTCCTGGATTCCTAGCCCAGCCAAGACAACTAATGCAAAAAAGAAAGCTTTCCTTGGAGGACATGTTTATGCAATTAATGGCTAAGAATAATGCTTTCATTTCCAAGACCAATTCCTATATGGCAATGATTGATGCTCATTTATCGAAAAACGATTCAATGATTCAAAGCCAAACGGCTTTGATGAGAGCGTTAGAAACCCAAGTGGGGCAATTAGCTAATACCATCTATAACAGGGCCCCAGACACCTTCCTAAGTGATACAATAAATAATCTGAAGGGTGCCTCAAATGAGCATTGTAAGGTCATTTGCCTTTTCAAAGCAGGAAAATCAAGCATAATATGGATGACCAATTTAAGAAGTTTTTGGAAGTTTTCAAGAAACTTCATATAAACATCCCTTTTGTTGAAGCTTTAGAACAAATGCCCAGTTACGTTAAGTTTATGAAGGATATATTATCCAAGAAACATAAGCTGGGCGAGTTTGAAATGGTAGCATTATCTGAAGAATGCAGTGCCGTATTACAGCAGAAGCTTCCCCCAAAGTTGAAGGATCCGGGAAGCTTTACAATCCCTTGTGCCATAGGAGAGAACTCCCTAGGCCACGTGTTGTGTGATATGGGGGCAAGCATCAATCTTAAGCCCCTATCCATATTCTAGAGGTTAGGTTTGGGGGAATGCAAGCCCATATCCGTAACCCTTTAACTAGCCGATTGATCATATACATATCCAAACGGAATAGTAGAAGATGTCCTGGTGAAAGTGGACAAGTTCATATTCCCTGCGGACTTTGTGATTCTGGATATGGAAGAAGATCATAGGGTCTCTTTGATCCTAGGCAGACCGTTCCTGGTTACTAAGAGAACACTCATAGATGTGTAAAAAGGAGAATTGACTGTGAGAGTTCAAGATCAAAAGGTAACTTTCAACATCTTTAAAGCAATTTAGTTTCCTTAAAATCAGGAAGAGTGCTCTTATGTTGGGATATTGGATAACATCATTGATGATGCTTTCCAAGCCAATATTCCTGAAGATTCTCTTGCTTTGGCTTTGACTTCATCAACTAATAATGATGAAGATGCTAGGGACGATGTGTCAAATTTTATCAAGCGCCTAGATGCGGTTCCTGGGCAATATCGGTCACCCAAGTTTGAAACCTTGGAGTCCGATGCAAGTATAGAGACATCTAAGCCTTCCATTGAGGAACCTCCGAGGCTTGAACTTAAACTTTTGCCTAATCATTTACAATATGCTTATTTAGGCACAACCTCCACTCTGTAGGTAATCATATCATCATCCCTCTCAGATGATAAAAAAGATAAACTATTTTGTGTGCTGAGGAAATATAAACATGTTATCGGATGGACTATTGCCGATATCCAAGGTATTAGCCCCTCCATTTGCATGCACAAGATCCTGTTAAAGGATAATCAAAGTGGTGTTGCGGAACACCAAAGGAGGCTAAATCCAATTATGAAGGAAGTGGTGAGAAAGGAAATAATTAAGTGGCTAGATGCTGGCATAATATATCCTATTTCTGACAGCCCTTGGGTCTCACCTATTCAATGTGTTCCTAAGAAAGGTGGCATGATGGTAGTCACTAATGAAAATAATGAGATCATTCCCTCTCGGAAAGTCACAGGCTGGAGGGTATGTATGGACTACTGCAAACTGAACAAAACCACCTGAAAAGACCATTTCCCGCTTCCTTTCATTGACCAAATATTGGATAGACTAGCAAGGATAGCCTACTACTGCATTTTGTATGGTTATTCTGGATATAACTAAATTGCCATAGTGCCAAAGGACCAAGAAAAGATAACATTTACTTGTCCCTATGGTATATTTGCGTTTAGAAGGATGCTGTTTGGGCTATACAATGCGCCTGCAACCTTCCAGCGTTGTATGATGACCATCTTCGCAGATATGATAAAGCATGGCTTGGAGGTATTTATGGATGACTTTTGAGTATTTGGGGATGATTACAACAACTGTTTGCAAACCCTATCATCCGTACTGAAAAAGTGTGAAGAGACCAACCTCGTCCTTAATTAGGAAAAATATCACTTTATGGTCCAAGAAGGCATAGTTCTTGGCCATAAGGTTTCCATTAAAGGGATGGAGGTGGACAAGGTAAAGGTTGAGGTAATTGATAAGCTTTCTTTGCCAAACTCAGTAAAAGGAATCCGTAGTTTTCTTGGCCATGCGGGTTTCTATCGGAGGTTTATAAAGGACTTTTTCAAGATAGCCAGCCCTCTCTGCAACCTTTTGGAGAAAGACATCCAGTTTACTTTTGATGATTCGTGCCAGGTTGTATTTGAGGAGCTGAAGAAGAAACTAGTCTTAGCACCAGTTATTATTACTCCAAATTGGAACTTACTGTTCGAACCCATGTGTGATGCCAGTGATTATGTTGCGGGTGCAGTGTTAGGACAACGAAAGGACAAGGTGTTTCGCTCTATATACTATATGAGCAAGATACTTAATGACGCCCAATTGAACTACATAACAACATAAAAAGAGCTGCTGGCAGTTGTATTCGCATTTGACAAGTTCAGAGCTTATTTAGTAGGGACTAAGGTGATCGTGTATACAGATCACTTAGCAATCAAGTATTTAGTCAGTAAGAAAGACGTGAAACCACAATTAATTAGGTGGGTTTTGCTTCTACAAGAGTTTGATCTGGAGATCAGAGACAAGAAATGTGCGAAAAATCAAGTGGCAGACCACCTTTCAAGACTAGAAAATGAAGAATGCCAAGCTGAACTGATCATGATTGGGGAAACTTTTCTTGATAAGCAGCTTTTTGGCAGCCACCACTCAATCATGTCCATGGTATGCAGACATGGTGAATTACATAGTGGGTGATGTGCTACCACCTGATCTAACCTCTCACTAGAAGAAAAAATTCTTATACGATGTCAGGCACTACATCTGGGATGAACTGTTTTTGTTCAAATAGTGTATTGACCAGATGTTGAAGAGGTGTGTACCTATGGAAGAGGTGGAGCAGATCCTGAACTAATATCATGCTTCTCCATATGGTGGGCACTATAGTGGTGAGAGAACAACTGCAAAGGTGCTCCAATCTAGCTTCTATTGGCCATCGTTATTCAAGGATGTACATTTTTATGTTCAAAGATGTGATCAGTGCCAGAAAAATACAAACATTTCAAGAAGAAATAAGATGCTCTTTAACTTAATTCTGGAAGTTGAGATTTTTTATGTTTGGGCATTGATTTCATGGGCCCCTTTATTCTCTTCTTTGGGAATTAGTACATACTTCTGGCAGTGATCTATGTGTCCAAATGGGTGAAGGCATGTGCATTTCCTACCAATGATTCCAAGGTAGTGATTAGCTTCATGAAGAAATAACTCTTCACCAGGTTTGGAACACCTAGGGCAATAATCAGTGACAGAGGGTCATATTTATGCAATAAATACTTACAAGCCCTCGTAGCCAAGTATGGAGTGACACATCAGATCGCCACTGCTTATCACCCACAGACAAGTAGGCAAGCGGAGGTATCCAATCGCGAGTTAAAGCGAATCTTGGAGAAGACAGTGCGTCCAACCAAAAAAGATTAGTCAAGAAAGCTAGATGACGTACTGTGGTCCTACATGACTGCTTATAAGGGCCCCATTAGTATGTCTCCATACAAGCTGGTATTCGAGAAAGCATGCCACTTGTCGGTTGAGCTAGAGCATAGTGCTTATTAGGCAATAAAACAGCTCAACTTCAATTTGTAAGCCGCCAATGAGAAAAGACTTTTGCAACTCAATGAACTAGATGAATTTAGGCTGCAAGCCTATGAAAATGCAAAAGTATACAAGGAAAAAGTTAAATACTGGCATGACAAAAGGATAGTTTAGAAATGATTTGATGAAGGCCAGCAAGTTCTCCTATACAATTCCAGGCTTCAAATCTTCCCCAGAAAGCTTAAATCGAGGTGGTCGAGACCCTTTGTTGTTAGAAAGGTGTTCCCCCATGGGGCAGTGGAGATAGCCCCACTGGATGGATCATCAAGCTTTAAGGTTAATGACCAGTGCCTAAAACCTTATTTCGGAGGAGAAATTTTTAAGGAGAAGACCTCCCTCGCTTTAACAGTTCCAACTAGATGTCTACAAAGTCCTGTCGAGACTATAAATAAGGCCCTTTTTTGGAGAAAACCCAATTATTCATATTCTAGTTTTTAAGTCATTAGTATGCTAATATGTTGATTTTGTGGTTTAAATAGATTTTTGTTATATAAACTGTTATTTGACCTAGATATTGGCCATATCATACACCAGCAAATCTGGAGAACTGCCAGGGAGTGCAGGAGCCTGTTCTTTCCTTCACTCATCCACCGGTTATGTAGGGGGCAGATGGTCCAGTCTTAAGACCATGAGGAGCGGTCAGAGGCCAAACAACCTCTCAATGATTACTTTTTTAAGAGGGTACAAGCAGTCCTAGTAGCACCGCCACCAGTTAGGAAGACCCAGAGGCAGGATCCAACAGGACCCAGTGCAGGGCCATCACAACCTAGGGCAGCACCAGCAGATGCTGTCGCATGGAGGGCAGACATGGAGGCTCGAGTGACATACCTGGAGGCCCACTCAGCACAGATGACAACCATGTTGTCATATCTCATTCAGACTCAGCGTTGGACGACAGAGTGATTGCATCTTCCGATGGATGATTATCCAGTTCCAGATTTCCTACCTGTTTCAGTTGATGACCCACCACCACCACCACCATAGGATCCTGGGCCTTCTCACCCGCTCGCAGCTGGACATGACGATGATGACGACTAGTCAGAGGCAGACGATGAGGCTACAGACTCTGAGGAGGCCTTTATCTAGCCCTTGTGGCACTCAGGGCACACCTTCTTTCATTGTATTTTGTTTTTGGGTATATTGTATATTTTTTTATGTAGAGTGAGGACACTATTTCCCTCAGGTTTGGGGGTGTCTTAAACATGTTATTTTGATATATATGTTATTTCGTTATATATGTATGTGTTAGTAATTATGGTATTATTGCCTATGTTTAATATGATGTTTTGGTATATTGGTACAACTAGTAATGTTTGTAATTATGTATGTTTGGATAGGATCCATAGGAACGTGTATCTTGATAACCATTTCATGAAAATCCCAATCAAGATACAATTGTCGTTCTCTTTCACAATAATCATATCATGATGTTAATAACAAGTGTGAAATGATTGCCAATGATAGATATGGATGCAATTTGACCTTAACATTTATATGAATCCATATACAATCTTTGACGCATGCTAAAGTAATCTAATTTCTTTTTATGCTTGATATGTTTCCCTCTAGCATGCCTGTTTAACTTTGGAACTAATACGAAGTCTTGCCTAGAGAAAGTTTATGTTCTATACATATGGAAGTTTCAGTTATATGTGAAATTATTTTTGAACTCTCTTGAGGCGAAATCCTAATTTGTGCATGATTGAGGAAATGATTAGGGCATTGTTTAGACCGTTTGAACCATAAAAAGCTTACCTTGACATGATTATATCCTTAAGTCCCCTTTGAAGCTTGAAATATGTTTGGGCTTATTGTTTTTCATTACCTATATATTCCATACCATGTAACCACTCTAAATGCATGTGAAAACATAACATTTGTTATCTTACCATTATTGTTGATTGAGTTCATATCATTTGATTTCTTGAAGTGAGTCTAGTAATTAGGGGTATTGTGCAAGTCAATTTCAAAAATGAAGTGGCAAGAACCATCTGCAGATAAAAAGCATTGCCTTGTAAAAGTGGAAAAAAAAAGAGACAAGCAAAGCAAAAGAAAAGGAAAAGAAAAATTAAATACAAAAATGAAGCATTGAATAGTTCTTATGAGTTCTAATCTTTCAAAGTTCTTTTTGGAATACCCTGATAGTCCACTTGGGCTCAAGTCTTGGAATCATATGTGTATGTGTCTCAATGTTTGTGTTAAATCTATTCCTTTTGTTCTTTAGCCCATTACCATGGTCTGACATTATAAGCTATAAAAGACTATTTTGATCCTCAATTATGTGTGAATTACATTAGTGGAGAGAGAGTTGAATTACAATGTTGTGGATTCCTTTATGCATATTCACTTGTATATTCATAAACTCATCCGGGTAAGTCAGAATTGAACAGAAGAAGTTTTATTTGCATGATTTTGGGAAATATGTCTTGAATAAAGGGAAACCATGAATGTTAGCATGATGAGGATTATGTATGTGTGAAACTGATTGTGAGGCAGTTACATTCTTTAAGGTTTTATACAGTCATCATACATTAGTTCAGTTTAGGTGAAGGTGGAATGTAAAAAGTTGACAGCAGGGTAACAAGTTAATCTTTATAAATGTACTTTGTTTTGCTCAAAGGCTAGCAAAAATCTAGGTTTGGGGGTGTGATAACTCCATAAATTGTAGTTATTTGTGCCTCATATTTGTGTTATATTGATGGCTTAGTCCTTGTTTTGATGCATGATTGGAAGATTTTAGCTTCGTGTTCATATAATTCAATTTCAGTGTATTCCATTCTGATTCTAAGAAAATGTTTCCAATTCCTAGATAAATTGAGTACATTAGCACTTATTATTGAATTGGTAATTTCTCTATGGTATGTAGGGTTCCAACCAAGTAAAACTTAGAAGAATTGGACCAGTATTGCAAGAGAAATCCAAGATCAAGACCAGCTTGTCACGCCGCAGCATGGCATATGAATGTTGCGGCGTGGGACATTCTCCTATTCAGGCAGAGAGCTACGCATATTGAACATCGCGAAACAAAGGAATGAATGTCGCGTCATGGTGACCTAAATTGTATACGCACTGCGACGTAGGAGGTTGAATGCTGCGACATGACTCTATTTTCTGAAACCCTATAAATATTGTTACATTAATTTTTTACGGTAGTTAGGTTATTTTTAGAGAGTTGCGGCCATGGTTTTATATTTTAAACTGAAAGGAAGCAAAAATGACCAAGATTGAAGGTCATCTTCACCTTGGAGGAGGATTGGAGCTTGAAGGATAATCCCATTGAGTTTTCTCTTCTCTTTCCTTCACCTTCCTCTCTTTCCATCTCCATGAACATGATTTATTGTGATATTTTCGTAGGTTTCATGGCTGACTAAGTTGTTTATAGGGTTTTGATTGTGGGATTTAAAGGATGCAAACCCAAGTGCAGGTTGTCTCAAGTAATAAATTTCTCGGGAGTCCGAGGTCGATCCATAGGGAATTAATGAAGAAAAATTAATTGAGGTAAGAAAAGGATTTGTCACAACACCAAAAAGTAATAAAAGATATTCACAAATGAATTTAAGAACTTGCTTGGGTTAGGAGATCCATTCTTGGTAATAAATTAAAAGCAAGATTATTTCTCTTTATAACTCAATTGAAATCCACACACAACGGAGGTTCCAATCGGAAAATATAACATTCAAAGTTCAATTATATATGCAATCATATTATGATTCCTTTAATTATCTACCAACATTTGTAAATGAGTTCAAGCATTCACTGTGTCAATCCTATTGTCTACAATAAATAAAGATCTCCATTATACAATGAAGGTTTCTAAATTGATTGGAAACAAAATACAACACATATAATGTCCATATGATAATATATCATTTAAGCACAAGAAATAGAATAATCTAACCTTATTTCATTACCAAGAGCTTCACTATTTCACCCAAGCAAGATGAAGATTTAGTTACTTATAGATAAGAAGAAAGAAAGAGAGAAAAAGAGAAAGATGAACATAGCTTCATTTTAGAGCAAGAGAAAATTACAATAAAGGAAAACAATAAACAAGCATAACCATAACTTCTAAAAACTAAGCCTAACACCAAGAGCCAAATGATCAGTCAATGGTGCCTTTTATAAAGGATTAGGGATACAAAATGACAAGGGGGCTGATTAAGAGAAGGTGGATGAGTGGAAAATGCCAAATGGTGAGTTGGTGAGTGGAAAATTATTGAGATTCTTTGTCTTCGAAATCATTCAGTGCTGATCTCATAGATGCCATCAGAATAAAGTAACGTGATCTTCATGAAAGTTATAGCATTTTGTCTCAGCTTTCCAATGCCACCAAGATCATCCAAAAATTCATCCTAAAGCCTAAGATATGACTCAATTACTGTAGACTATTTAGGCCCAGTTTCAGCACCTCTGTTTTGACTTCCAGACCTAATATCACCTCCAATCTGTCCGAACGAGCTCTTATGTTCTTCATAAAAGTTGTAGATATGGGTTTTAACTTTCAATTTTCCAAATTATATCCAAATAAACTTCCTACAACCTGAGTTATGCTCTGATTACTTCACACTATTCAGGTTCCAGTCACAAAACCCATGTTCTGACTTCCAAGCCCATTTAGCTCCTCTGGATGTCCATATTTTACCTAGAGCTCTCATAAAAGTTGTAGAGCTCTCTCTTATCTTTCCTACAAGGTAAGATACATAATTTTTACACATCTAAAACTCAAGATATGGCAGAAATACAGAAACAGTGTAAGACTCAAATAATGCTGAAAAATCAATTAAGGCCAATTTGAGTCCAAACTTACAAAACATAAACAGACTTAATCAATTAAGTACATGGAGAATGTAAATGACTAAAAATGAGGGTTTATTAATGTATAAAATATGTGATTATCAAATTCCCCCGCACTTAACTTTTTGCACTCATGGACAAAACACATAAGACCAAAGCTAGGAAACAAAGAAAAACGACATAGACTCAAAAGCTAAAAACTCTAAAAGACTCAATGAAGCAAGAAAAGCAATCAGAAATTCAAGGGTTCAAAGCATTAATGAGGTAACATTTCTTCACATCTCAAACCAACAAGCAAAGAAACTTTAGTTGAAAAGAATGAATCAAGAATGATAGATCCTCACAAAATTCACTCTCAATCTCTCAAGTGTTTAAAAGGTCAGTATTTCACTCTATTCAACCCATGAACAATTGCATTACCATAAGCTTGCTTATCTTCTACTTCTCCGCTACTTAAACCACATGCATACAAAAATCAAGAGGACTTTATTCAAGGTTGTAATGGGGTCATGGTAAAGGAGAGGAGATAATATGGATATGAGAAGATAAATACCAAAGAGAATAAAAGAGCATTATGGTACAGTTAGAGTGGAGAAAATGTTTGAGAACATTCATCATAAAGGACAATCACCAATATTTGACTAATGTTTTGTTGAAGATTAATCCCAAATTGGTGAATTGAATTCATTGTTAGACCTCAACCTTCTCATTTTTTTCCTGTTGTTTCTAAGCATCCACCTTTATTTTAGACTCTGATAATCCTTTGATTGCAACGGTGGTCAGTTTTTTTTTTATCATTTTGCACACACACCCCCACACTTATTCAAGAACAAAGTCAATGCTCTCTTATTCCCTAAGGTTGGGTAAAACATGTTTTTTTTCTCTTTTTTTTTGAAGGCACGTAATGAGCTAAAAACAAGGAATGGTCAAATAAGCTCAAAGGGGTTACACAAGGAAAAATATACAAGGATGGCTATTTGGTCAAAGTAGCTATTTCAAAATGCCTCAATCATATTTATGTATGCATGTGAAAATGTAGCCTAAAAAAGAATCAAAGCAAGTTCTAGAGTAACAATTCCGTGAGTGAAAATCATACAAGAAAGAAGAGAATGGTACAGATATTCAATCCATTCATCAATAGGCTCAAAATCTCACAAGTCATATTTTTATCATTCTCAATCCACCATATCAACATTCATATCCAAGCTTGTGAAAGAAGACAATTTATGCTAAGATCCAAGAATCCATTTGCTAATTCTGCACAAAATAATTATCTCCTCAACTAAGATGTGTCGCAAGAGTAAATTACCTCCAAGGCAAAATTTACTCCTTACTCTGCCATCCTTAATTGGTTTTACTACGAATAGGTTTCTAACAGTCATATCACTAAACATACTTCCCAATTTAGATGCGTCTCAGGAGTAAAATTACTCCTTACTCTGCCATCATTCATTGGTTTAGTAAGTCCATGACAATCATATTATACTTCCCAAAAAAAAATTTTTGTTTTGGTCAACTATCTTTCCCCCTAACCAGATCACAACATTATCCTCAATGTTAAAATATAGATGAGTAAAGGATAGAAGATATTACCTGTTGGAGAAATCTGACACAAATTTAAACAAAAAGAAAGTACGATAAATAAAATCAAAAGTAAAGGAAAGTTATAAACGAAGTGTCAAATCTGGTTTTCTTTTCATCCTACTTCCCTCACTGCTTCCTGCTGACCAATCTATCTGAGCTATTGCTGGGTCAGGTTTATGAACAAAAACTTCTAATTTATCAATCAACTCATCAATAGTAGAAGCAGAGATAAGAAGTTGTCTTGCTGAAGGTGTGATAAATTTCTGTTTCATAGCATGGTCAAGAAAGATTAACAAAATATCAAAGAAATTATTTATATTCAACAAACCTATAGGTTTATGGTGGATGTTCAGTTGGGCCCAAAAGACAATTTGAAAAACTTCTTCCAAGGTACCAAAATCACCTGGTAAGGCAATGAATGCATTAGAGTTTTTAAGCATTATTTTCATTCGTTCATATATTGATGATACCTTAAGTTCCTCCCCAATTGTCTTTTTAGTGATGTTCTGTTGAGCTAACGGTGCATGAATGACACCTAAAACCCTCCTATATATGCAGCAAGTGATACAACTCCCATTAACCCACGGCAACCTCTCCCATATACAAGATGAATATTCCTCGCAGTAAGTGATCAACCAAGTGTGGTAGCTGCGTTTACAAACTCTAAACCCTTTCCATACTTAGACCCACAAAATACACAAATATTTTTAAGTTGACGAACAGAAACACCTTCCATTTCTATGCTCACCTTCCCCTTGAATGATTCTGAGTTGGAAGAAAAAAGAGAAAATGGAATGTTTAAATAGGAAAAAGAATGGGAAGGATAATAATAGCACCTATAAGGGTAGGTTGGTTGTTGTCAGAAAAGTTTGAAATTAAGAAACACAAAATCTTTTTTTTTTACTTTTAATTTTTTTTATTTTTTTGTTTTTTTTACTTCAAGAAAACCATCAGGGTAAAGAAGTCTAGAAACCCTGAAGGACCCTGCTCAAAAGATCGTCTGTCCAAAACCAAAATACAGCAAAATCATACAAAGATAAAAGAAATATAATAACAAATGATGACATACCTTTATGTACAATTTTCATGGTATATCTTTATACTGCATGTCATGAGTGCAGTAGTAGCATATCTTTATACTACGTGTCACCAGTGCAGTAGATACTCATGTCCGTTTATTCAAAGAAAAAAAAAAGAAGAAACCATCGTGGGTTTCCATCCTGGGTCTGGAACCTGGAGAGCTCACACTTGGGTTCGTAACATCAACAAAGATGCTAAAATCTGAAACTCGTAATGTCCAAGATCCAGAACGTCCCATCCCAAGGCGCTGAGAGCCCCTTCTAATAAAAGAGAGGATCAAGCTCAGATGCCTCATACACTTTGGCAGCCGCGGGTTACTTCTCACTAATAACTAGAGTGGGACGCTTCTGCCTATCCATCAACTCCACATTGCCTAGATGGTAAACATTGGGTTATGGAGTGTGGCTCTCTACAGAGCATGGTACACGAACTTTTTTAAGGATCAGCGTGCAAAGGTCTACCCGAGTCATTGACGGGTCAGCTAAAGGCTAGGGCTCCACAACAAATTAAAGCCATGGTACTCCTTCTGGATTGCCCTTGTTCAAACATTTTTTCTCCTTTTTCTTCTTCTCTTTTTTTTTTAAAGAAAACATGAAGAAAAAGAAGATAATATGTACAAATTGTTGTGGATATGACTCACATCTGCCTCTGATTTCACGTCCAATAACGACTTAAATGCCTTCTATGAGTCGAGGATAAGCTTCCCATCTAATTTTTTTATAAATTGGCAAACAGGGTCTTCTAGAGTCAGATTCCCAAGGCTGTAGCGTTTTTCTTCATCCTTGAAGAGATTCCACAAATTAAGAAGTTCACGATGCACAAATCCACAAGAATGCGTCTCAAGAGTGAATAAGATATCATCTAATGACTCCCTACTCAGTCCATTCTTAATGAAGAAAATTTTATCTTCTCTGTTTGAGGAAACCATCCCCAAAGAACGACATCGCTTGTTACAATTCCATCGTGCATATTTGTGACAGACTTGTAACCTTTTTGCTCTTCTTCTTTTAGAATAAGAATTTCTTCCAAGATTTCGCATGTATGAATCAAATGAAATTGAAGACTCACCTGCTAGTCGGACCTTTGCTTCAATTATCCAGCGTACATCTTTTGGCATACCCTTGTGCATTAACAGTCTCAATCTTTCACATCTAACTTTGTAGATTTTTGTCAGAGCATTTTGAGGGAGGGAAGGAAAATGTTTTCTCAGGTTTGAAAGAATGACATCCATTTTAAAGGAGAAAAATGATTCAGTTATTTTGGGAAACTAAAAACAAACCGACTTGAGAGTCATGGAGTACCGTTATCCGTCACTTAACCGGCAACACAAAGAACTGCAAAAACATGTTTGACAACAAAAGGACCGATTAATTCTACCTCATCAACTTAGTTTTCCAAAAATGGTTTGAGTCTTTATCCATTGACTTTAAACACATTACCATTCCTAGGATTCTCAATATCTATAACCCCATGAGGATACACATGTTTGACAACAAAAGGACCACTCTACCAATATCTCAATTTTCCAGGAAATAGGTGCAGACGAGAATTATAAAGCAGAACTTTTTGACCAATTTCAAAAGATTTTCTCAAAATTGTCTTGTCACGAAAAGCTTTTATTCTATCTTTATAAATATTTGAATTTTCATATGCATCATTTCTCAATTCCTCAAGTTCATTTAATTATAATTTGTGTATCTTGCAAGCATCATCAAGGTTTAGATTGAAAACTTTAATGGCCGAAAATGCTTCATGTTCTAATTCTACAGGCAAGTGACAAGGTTTTCCATAGACTAACGATAGGGTGACATACCCAAAGATGTTGTAAAAGTAGTACGGTAAGTCCAAAGTACATTGTTTAGTCTTAAAGACCAATCTTCACAATTTGAGTTAACCATTTTTTTCAAAATTTGTTTAATCTCCCTATTTTCCAATTCAACTTGTCCACTTGTCTGAGGGTGATAAGGGGTGGTAATTTTGTGTGTAATACCATATTTCTTCATTAAAGATTCAAATAGTTTATTGCAAAAATGTGCTCCCCCATCACTGATGATAGCCCGAGGAATTCCAAATCGACACAAGATATTTTTTTTTAAAAATTTAAGAACAGTTTTATGATCATTGTGTCGGTATGGAATCGCCTCAATCTATTTTGAGACATAATCAACTGTAACCAAAATATACACAAATCCAAATGAAGATGGAAATGGGCCTATGAAATCAATTCCCCAACAATCAAAAATTTCAATGACAAGGATGGGGATCAGAGGCATCATGTTTCTTTTTGAAATTGAGCTTATTTTTTGACAATTTTCATAACTTTTATAAAAAGGATAGCAGTCCTTAAATAAAGTGGGCCAATAAAATCCACACTGCAAGATTTTTGCAGTTATTTTCTTTAAAGAAAAGTGACCTCCATATGCTTCTGAGTGACAAAATTTAATGACACTACCTACCTCACTGTCGGGCACACATCTCCGAAAGATTTAGTCAGGACAATATTTGAACAAGTATGGATCATCCCAAAAAATTTCTTTCTATCTTAGTGTGTCCATTGAGGCGGCATCTTTCCTATTACAAGAAAGTTGACTATGTTAGCAAACCAAGGCATGGAATTGACAGAAAATAAAAATTCATCGAGAAAAGAATCATTGATGGGTGTGCTATCAAAAGGTGAGCCTAATGTAAGTCTAGACAAATGATCAGCGACAACATTTTCGACTCCTTTCTTATCTTTATTGTGATGTTGAATTCTTAAAGTAACAAAATTCATCGTATCAATCTTGGTTTGGCATCCTGCTTAGACATCAAATATCTAACAGCAGCATGATCAGTGAAAATCATAATAGAAGAATCAATTAAGTAAGATTGAAATTTGTCCAGTGTAAAAATTACAATAAGTAGTTCTTTTTCAGTAGTGGTGTAATTTATTTGTGCACTATTTAAAGTTCTACTTGAGTAACAAATCACATGAGACTTACGTTCCTTTCTTTGGCCTAAAACAACACCAATAGCAAAATCACTAGCATCACACATCAACTTAAAAGGCAAAGACCAGTCAAGAGATTGCATGATAGGAGCAGATGTCAAAAGACTAATTAATTTTTCAAAAGATTTTTGACATTCTTGAGTCCAATCAAATGGTGCATCTTTCTATAAAAGATTACATAATGGTCTAGATATGGCACTAAAGTCCTTAATGAATCATTTGTAAAATCCTGCATGTCCTACAAAGGAACGAACTTCTCTGACTATTTTTGGGGAAGGCAAATAGGCAATTAATTCAACTTTGGCCTTATCAACTTCAAATCCTTTAGAAGATATCACATGACCTAACACTATTCCTGATGTAACCATGTAATGACATTTTTTCCAGTTTAGCATAAATCTTTTTTCTTCGCATCTTTTAAGAACTTTTTCCAAATTATCAAGATAATTTTCAAAAGAATTTCTAAAAACTGTCAGATCATCCATGAAAACCTCTAAATAATGCTCAATCATGTCACTGAAAATGCTTAACATGCATCTTTAGAATGTTGCCGGAGCATTACAAAGGCCAAAAGGCATTCTTCTCTATGCAAAAGTACCAAATGGACATATAAAAGTGGTCTTTTTTTTATCTTCCAATGCAATTGTTATTTGATTATAACCTGAAAAACCATCAAGAAAACAGTAGTATGGATATCCTGCTACTTTTTCCAGAATTTGATCAAGAGATGGCAAAGGAAAATGATCTTTCCTAGTAGCAGTATTTAATTTTCTAAAATCAATACACATACGCCAACTAGATGAGACTCGCGTAGGTATTAATTCACCTTTATCATTTTCAACCACTGTTATTCCAGATTTCTTAGGCACAACTTGTGTAGGGCTTACCCATTGGCTATTAGAGATAGGATAGATAATTCCAACATCAGGCAATTTAAGGACTTCAGCTCTAACTACGTCTTTCATGTGTGGATTTAATCTTCTTTGAGGTTGTTGAGAAGTTTTAGCATTATCCTCTAAATGTATTCTATGTGTACAAATTAATGGATTAATATCTTTTATGTCCTTTAATGTCCATCCAATTGCACTTTTATGCCTTTTAAATACTTTTGTTAACATACCTTATTGTTCTTCAGTAAGAGACGAGGAAATTACCATTGGAAAGCTTTGCTCTTCTCTCAAAAATGTGTACTTCAACCCAGCAGGTAATGGCTTTAGTTCCAATATAGGTACTTCTTCATGGGCATTATCATTCATGGGTTTTAGTTCTTCAAATCTTGGTTTCTATCCCTTGTACTCCATTACCTGTGTACAATTAAGCAAAGAGCATATTTCAGAGATATCATCTTTTAATTGCATGCCTAATTCAAATGAATTGACTAAACAAATTTCTAATGGGTCAGAAGAACTCCTTGTTTGAAGATGATCATCTATAATGGCTTCAATTCCTTCAACTTCCTCCTTTTCATCAAGGACTTCATGTGGTTGCTTGCATATGTTAAAAACATTGAGCTCTAGTGTCATGTTTCCAAATGTTAGCTTCACCACTCCATTTCTACAATTTATCAAAGCATTAGATGTTGTTAAAAATGGACGGCCTAAAATAACTGGAATTAACTTGCAACTATCAACCATGGGTTTAGTATCCAAGACAATAAAATCCACAAGATATATGAATTTATCAACTTGAACCAATACATCTTCCACTATTCCTCTTGGAATTTTAATTGATCTGTCGACAAGTAGAAGAGTTACAGAAGTTGGTTTTAACTCACCTAAGTTGAGTTGCTAATAAACTGAATATGGATGCAAATTAACACTAGCACCAAGATCAAGTAAAGCTTTTTCAATTTTATGTTCTCCAATAATGCATGAAACTGTAGGACAACTAAGGTCTTTATATTTCAACGCATTATTATTTTGAAGAATGTAGCTTGCCTATTCAGCCAAAAATGCTTTCTTTTTCACATTTAGTTTCCTTTTAACAATGCACAAGTCCTTCAAATATTTGGCATAAGAAGGAATTTGCTTAATAACATTTAATAGAGAAATATTGATTTTCACTTGTTTCAAAATTTCAAAAATTTCAATGTGGTGGTCCAATTTCTTTGGAATATTCAGTGCTTGAGAAAATGGGGGTGAAGGCGAAAGTTTGGTCTCCTTTTGGTCAACTTCTTCATTTTCTTGGGGAATTGGTTCATCTTCTTTCTCACAAGGTTTGGAAATTTGTTTTTCAACAACCTTTCCACTCCTAAGAGTTATCACTGACATGACTTAATCTATTTGTTTGTTTTCTAAACTCCCCTCATTTAGACTATACTGACCCTTGGGATTTTGTTGAGGTTGAGAAGGAAATTTTCCTTTCTCGTGAATGGTGAGAGCAGAAGTAAGTTTGGCAAGAGTGTCTTTTATATCATTCATGATTTGATTATTTTGTTTAGTAATGGCATCTTGCTTTTCTATGAATGCATGCAATATTTCTTCAAGGTTTTTCCTAAATGGTGAGACATAAAGTGCATATCCTTAAGAATTTTGAGAGTCCTGTTGTGCCTAAGGAGGTGGTGGTTGCACAAATTGTGACTGATTATTATTCCTCCAGCTGAAGTTCGGGTGATTTCTCCATCCCAGATTGTATGTATCTGAAAAAGAAGAAGTAAATGGCTTTTTAAAATTATTCATTGCATTTACTTGCTCATATACAACTTTTTTAAAAACAGGAATCTTATGACATTTATGTGCTGAGTGTCCTAAGTCATCACAAATGCCACAAATTTCTTCATTTTGCACAGATTTGATTCCTTTTGTTTTTCCTAATTCCATTGCTTCAATTTTTCTATCCAAACTGGCAAACCTTACATTTAGATCTTCCTCTTGACTAAGGTGATATTTTCCTTTATTAGCACTTGTAAGGTTAGATCTAATTAAATTTTCAGAAGAGTTAGTACTATGCCAAGATTGAGAATTTTTAGCCAACTGATTTAAATAGTCTAAAGATTCATCAAGTTCTTTATCAAGAAACTCACCATTACACATTGTTTCCACAAATTGTTTAGTTTCAGGTGTTAAACGTTCATAAAAGAAGCTTATAGTGTGTCATTTTTCAAAACCATGATGTGGGCAAGAATTTAAAAAATCTTTAAACCGTTCCCAACATTGAAAATATGCTTCATTTGAATTTTGGAAAAAATTTTGGATTTGTATTTTCATAGCATTGGTTTTATGTGTTGGAAAAAATTTCTTTAAGAACTCACCTTGCATTTCTTGTCATGTGCCAATTGATTTTGGTTTCAAAGTGTTAAGCCAAGATTTTGTTTTATCTTTTAAAGAAAAAGGAAACAATTTAAGCTTAATAATTTCTTCAGTGCAATTTTGGTCATCGAAAGCAATACATACTTTCTCAAATTCTTTCAAATGTAAATATGTGCTTTTAGACTTTAAACCATGAACATTAAGAAGTAAAGAAATCATATCTGGCATGAATCTAAAATTATTGGCATTGAGTGAAAAGATAAAACATGATGGACTAGAATTTCGAGATGGTTGCAAATATTCACGCATGGTTCATAACGGTTGATTTTCATGTTCATCATGTACACTTTCATTTTCAACCATTGTGTCAATTATGTGTGATTGTGATTCAAACAAATCAATATATAAAGTACCAGGATTAATTTTAACTAAACGACCAGGATTTAAATGACGATACCAATTAAGCATAAATAAATGACGATACCAATTAAGCAGAAATAAATGACTTAAAATAGAAAAAATAATGTACAAGTCAGCAATTTACACCAGCCATTAAATATTAACAATGATGTGGTATAAACCAACCACCAAATAAATATTAACAAGTAAAAAGTTAGATAACTGATAAATTAAAAGTTAGATAATTAGAGAGTTAATAATTAGTAAGTTAGAAAGTGTATAAAGTAAAATACGAAAATAAAGTGCGAAAAGTAAATTGCGAGAAAGTAAATTGCAAAAATAAATTTAAAATATCAAACCTGCAGGAGAGAGGCGAGCCTCACCAGAGCCGGCGAAAAAGAGAGAAGAAGAAAGATTATTTCATTGCGTTAGAAAGTAATAATAAATGAACGTAAATTAAAAAGTTAGAGAAAGCGAGAAAAAAAGTAAAAGTTAGTAAGCAAAAATAAATAACATAAATTAAAATTTAGTAAACATAAATAAATGACATAAATATAAAAGTTAGAAATTAGTATGTTAGCAAGTTAGTAGGTTAGATAGTTAGAAAGTTAGAGAGTTAGTTAAGAAACGGAAGGATCGATAAACCGATCTTTTGCTTCGGTAAGGGAGAAGAGAGAATAGATTTTATTAAAGAAAAAGAATCTCAATAGATTAAAACTTCAAATCAAGTTCCCGACAACGGCGCCAAAAACTTGATTGCGGAATTTAAAGAATGCAAACACAAGTGCAGGTTGTCTTAAGTAATAAATTTCTCGGGAGTCCGAGGTTGATCCACAGGGAATTGATGAAGAAAAACTAATTGAGGTAAGAAAAGGATTTGTCACAACACCAAAAGTAATAAAAAGATGTTCACAAATGAATTTAAGAACTTGCTTGGGTTAGGAGATCCACTCTTGGTAATAAATTAAAGGCAAGATTATTTCTCTTTATAACTCAATTGAAATCCACACAGAACGGAGGTTCCAATCGAAAAATATAACATTCAAAGTTCAATTATATATGCAATCATATTATGATTCCTTTAATTATCTACCAACATTTGTAAATGAGTTCAAGCATTCACTATGTCAATCCTATTGTCTACAATAAATCAAGATCTCCATTATACAAAGAAGGTTTCTAAATTGATTGGAAACAAAATACAACATATATAATGTCCATTTGATAATATATCATTTAAGCACAAGAAATAGAATAATCTAACCTTATTTCATTACCAAGAGCTTCACTCTTTCACCCAAGTAAGATGAAGATTTAGTTACTCATAGATAAGAAGAAAGAAAGAGAGAAGAAGAGAAAAATGAACATAGCTTCAATTTAGAGCAAGAGAAAATTACAACAAAGGAAAACAATAAACAAGCATAACCATAACTTCTAAAAACTAAGCCTAACACTAAGAGCCAAATGATCAGCCAATGGTACCTTTTATAGAGGATTAGGGATACAAAATGGCAAGGAGGCTGATTAAGAGTAGGTGGATGAGTGGAAAATGCCAAATGGTGAGTTGGTGAGTGGAAAATTATTGAGATTCTTTGTTTCCGAAATCATTCAGTATTGATCTCATGAATTCCATCAGAATGAAGCAACGTGGTCTTCATGAAAGTTGTAGCATTTTGTCTCAACTTTCCAATGCCACCAAGATCATCCAAAAATTTGTCCTACAGTCCAAGATATAACCTAATTACTACAGACTGTTCAGGCCCAATTTCAACACCTCTGTTTTGACTTCCAGACCCAATATCACCTCCAATCTGTCTGAATGAGCTCTTATGTTCTTCAAGATTGTTGTAGATATGGGTCTTAACTTTCAACTCTCCAAATTTCACCAATAAAGTTCCTACAGCCTGAGTTATGCTCTAATTACTGAACACTGTTCAGGTTCCAGTCACAAAACCCTTGTTCTGACTTCTAAGCCTATTTAGCTCCTCTAGATGTCCATATTTTACCTGGAGCTCTTATGAAAGTTGTAGAGCTCTCTCTTATCTTTCTTACAAGATAAGATACATAATTTTTACACATCTAGAACTCAAGATATGACGAAAATACAGAAATAGTGTAAGACCAAATAATGTTAGAAAAATCAATTAAGTCCAATTTGAGTCCAAACTTACAAAACATAATCAGGCTTAATCAATTAAGTACATGTAGAGTGTAAATGACTAAAAATGAGGGTTTATTATTGTATAAAATATGTGATTATCAGGTTTTTCTTTGGATCCTCCTATGGATGTTGAATAATATTGTAATCCTTTAAGTTTATATACATGATTTGGTTTTGTTCAATCATATAGTGCTTAATGCTTTGATAGTTTGATCAGCTTTCAATTGATTTAATAAAATCTAATAAACCTAGACATAGGAATTTAGATTTAAGATTGTATGTATGTTTTATGCATGTTTTATTTCGTTCAATTGGTTTGGATGCGATGATTCGTTAATAGGATAGAAATATACCTATTGGTCATGCATAGTATTTGATTAGGAATAGATCTTAATGAGTGGATTTAAACTAGTTCCTATGGAAACATAGTGAATTAGGTAATTGAAGCATGATTGATTGACCTTGACATAGGCTTTTAACGAATATAGATTCTCAAGCTAACCTAATCATTTCGTGTGTATTGCTCATAAGGATTACTTATTATCAAAGGAAGTAAGAGGTGAAAAAGAATTTTTTATTCTCTAATCATCAACTTAATCTAATTTTATAGTTTTTAGAGTTTTTTAATTTGTTCTAACATTTCCTTTTCTCAATTTATATGACCTTGAATAGAAATACTTGAGCTATTGGTTTATATTTAGCACTGGTTTTAATCATTGTCCTCGTGGGAACGATATCTGACTCCTAGCTACACTATAAGTGTGATCTGTGCACTTGTGGTAAGCAAAAAAAACGAAAATTACCCCTTTTTCATTAACTAATGCATATTGAATTAGTTTAGAGTGGAAAACAAGTGACAAAGAACTAGGAGGAGGAGCTTTTACTGAGGACTTAGAGCAGAAAACAGGTTTGCAGAAGGCTAGGAGTTCTTTATTCAGCACCTAGGCGCTGACTCTGGAGCCCCTAGGCGCTCAGGCACTAGATTTGAGGTGGTCTTCTGTCCCTACAGTGCCTAGCCGCTGTAAACAGTGCACCTAGGCGCCCATGACACAAAAAAATTACCCCTTTTTTAGCCTATTCAGTGCCTAGGCACTGTAAATAGAGCGCCTAGGCGCCCTTGGCACATCCTTTTGTCTCAATCTCTAGCACACCAGCGCACAGACACTGGTATTAAGCGCCTAGGCGCTTGGTTTCTATTTAAAAAAATTATTTGAAATTAGGGTAGCACGCTTAGGCGCCCAAAGCTTTAGCACCTAGGCACTTGCACCGGGTCTGCGTTTAAATGCAAAACCCTTCCCTTCCTCCCTTCACTTTTTCCCCCATTCTCTCACCCACTCTCTCACGCCCCCTCACAGAACCCTACCCCCTTGTGCGTCTCTCTCTCTCCCATTTCCCACTCCCATCCTCAATCTCAATATTCCCCTCTCTAGTTTTCACTCTCCCTTTCACCCTTTCCATCGTACCCCACTCCCTCTCCACTTTCCTTTTTTATTCTTCACAACCCACCAATTCCCTTTCCTCACTATCTCACTCTCACTTTTGCATGCTTAGGCTTGTCTTTCTTGCTTTCTTGCCATCTAGATTCATCGCACCCAAGCTCCAAACTAAGCGCAAATGCAAGACCCAGGCTGAGAGCTCAAGCCACTAGGCAGCCTATAATGCTGACCTATTTCTCT
This sequence comes from Ormosia emarginata, assembly GCA_029884605.1. Classification (NCBI taxonomy): domain Eukaryota; kingdom Viridiplantae; phylum Streptophyta; class Magnoliopsida; order Fabales; family Fabaceae; genus Ormosia; species Ormosia emarginata. Next base: position 43,813,058 of record JAQQTP010000077.1, on the reverse strand, counting down.
CTGAGGTGCATGAAAAGTGACTCAATGAGTTCCTCTGCAACTGGGGATTTGTACCAGAGCGAGGCATCCTCCTGGGAGATGGAGAATGTGATGACATCATGAATCAAATCCTGCATTGCAACTAGTCCAAGTTATGCAAAGTACCAAAAACTGGTTCTGCCTCCATCGTCCAAGAGTTTTATGTCAACGCTTATTGGCTAGAAGGGGACGAGCATGACAAGTATGTTACCTATGTCCGAGGCCACCACATTTCCTTCAATGATGGAGTTATAGACCGCTTCCTGGGGACCCCCACTGCTGTTGGGGATTGTGGGTACACAACTCTAAAGAAAGAGCCACTCGACGCCGATGAAGTTTTGTAAACTTTGTGCCAACCAGGGGCCCAACTGGAGCTAGATACTCAGAACTTCCCCAAATTCTTGAAGAAGTCATATTTGTTGCTAATCCCGAAGGCTTGGTGCACATTCTCAAAAGCAAGCTTCTTTCTAAACTCCCACCATCAGGAGGTCACAAGGGATCGAGCCCTACTTCTTTTCACTATAGTTACTAGGCGATCAGTGGATGTGGGATTACTGATCTCCCATAACAACCACACATTGACACAGAGTCAGACTCGGAGGTCACAACTGTGGTACCCTAGCCTCATCACTCAGTTATGCAAGGCAACTGGGGTGGATACCATCGGGGATGCATCTATCAGGCCAGCTCTAGTCGTAGACATAACCATGATCAACCGATATTTTCAAGAGGATGACCCTAACCAGATACACCCAGCGGCTCGAGCTCGCGTAGTCAAACCCCCTCGTTAGTGCCAGGATCCACCTTCCATTGGAGTAGAGCGTCGCTTCGACGATCCGGACTTAATCATCTTCTAGATCTAGTGTAGAATGTATGTACACATTGAGCGCTACTTGGTCCGGTCCCGGCCACAGCATTGGAGGGATGTTTAAGCGCGGCAACTTAGCTATCCAGCTGAACGTTGACCTAGATGCTCTAAGTAGCATTCCACTCCCATGGGAGGACTCACAGAGTAAGGGCGACGCTAACGCTGATGGAGACGGGAGTGTGAGTAGCGACAATTGATTGCCCATACACATCCCTCATTCACAGGGATCTACAAAAGGGAGTTTCTCTTTTCCTTTTCTTGTGCATTTATTGTTTTGTATTGTCATTTTTAGTGTTATTTTCTTTAGTTCAACTTTCTGCGTTCTATACTGTTCTAGTTATTTCTGTTTTAGTTAAGGGGAGTTTCTACATTCTTTAGTCTCTGCATTGTCATTCTTAGTTGATTAGGGCCACTTCTCGAGTGCTTAGGGACAAGCACGAGAGTAAGTTTGGGGGAGAAGTGTTGTTTTTCATGCCATGAATAATGTTTGTTTGAATTACCCCAGTTTTTTTGTCCCTATTTCTGTTTGTTGCAAGTTTCTTTCATGTTTTGAGTTTTTTGCCATGTTTAAGTGCAATTGCATAGATGTTAGGCTTGATTGTAGTTGGTTTTATGTTTTTGCTTTCCTGTTTTCGTGTTTTGTTTTTGCTGCTCTGTGTTTATTCAATTGAGTCAAGCCAATGTTGAACTGTTTGGAGTCTACTTTTATGGGTCTCCATGTTTGATAGTATCATTGTAATGTGAGCCAACCATGCATGCAGTGTCTGTTAGGAAAACTTGAAAGCTTTGTGGGCTTATTTCTTAGATTTTGGTACTTGAATGAGGATTATGATTTCCATGCATGAATCTTAGTGTCAGGATCCACCTTCCATTTAAGGTATAAAAAATTGATTTAGTAACCCATAATTTACCCTTTTGTTTATTTGTTGCCAAAGTTTCCTGCATTTGACATGGATTGAGTTATAAATCATTTTGGTTGGTGAATGGGAATATTTGATTCAAAGGAACAAAATCTTCACTATTATAATGTGTTTTGTGTAGGAAAACATCTCAAGAGCAAGGAAATGGATGGTTGGAAGCAATGCAAGGAGGTGTCCCCTGTTCACTAAGCACCTAGGTGCTATCCCTTGAGCGCCTAGGTGCCCAAGTCTCCCCAGAACATGTTGTCAGGAAGGTGAGTGCCCAGGCACTCTAAACCTCAGCGCCTAAGCACTCAAAGCCTGATCCAATAGTGCGTTGTTGTACATAGCACGCCTAGGCACTCCACATTCAGTGCCTAGGCGCCCAAACCGGATTATAAATGTGTTATTTCTGACCTAATTTGGTAGGGGGTAGCCGTCAGACGCGTCAGAAGGATAGACATAAGCCACATTGGGTGACGTGAAGGGACGAAACGTGGAAACGTTGGAAATTTTCATCAACCCATGGAGTTTTCCTATTTCTCTCCTCTTATTTTAGCTTTTGCTCTTGTTTCCATGTCTATCTAAACTTCCCTTTGTTGGGATTAGGTGAATTTTGATGTATTCTATCTGTATTTGACATTGGATTCAATTAATACAAGTTGCTATTCTGTTTTAAGTTTTACTCTCTTTTTTTAATGAGTTCTAAGGATTGATCATCTTTGCAATGTTTTTACAATTATATGTTGAATGAAAATTTAATGTATGACTGTGCTATGAGATTTTGAACCTTACTTATCTCTAGGCTAGGGATAGACATTGATTTGCTTGTTACTCGTTGAATTCTAAGTCTTAATGTTTGTTATCTCTTAGAATCACTTAAGGAATTAAGGATTTTAATTAGGAACAAAGGATCAATTGCTTAAGGGATTATGATTTGATTAATTTAGAGAATTTGGTAACAAAAATAGAATAGTGGCTTGCATTAAGTTCAATTGATATGCATTAGGTGAAATCAAATAAAGCTTTGTCCCAACTCTTCCATTAATTGAATTCTAATCATCTCGTATTTTACGTGTTTGTTGAATTGCTAAGTATAAAAATTCAAAAATTTTGTCATTGCGTGAGTTTATGTATTTTTCTTGTTTGTTATTAGGGCTCACTTTAATCCAAATCTTAATTTGAATAGTAGTTAGTTTTAAGAATCGGTACTTGGTCATTGATCCCTGAGAACGATATTCGATATCTCACCATTTTTATTACTTGACAATCCGGTATACTTGTTGTGGTCCCATCACTTCTTTGTCTCCAAGGTCACGCTCTTCCCTTAGAGTTTCTTTAGGTTAGACACCATAACTGCCATCCTTTTAACATCGAAGATGGCAGTCTCCAGTTATCAAAACAGGCTGGATATTTGGAGTCTAAACTTCGGAGAAAGAGTTGGCTTGGAGACAAGTTTCCCAGGGTGGCAAGATCCTCTGAGGTCTTATTAAAAGCATCGATGTGCCTGGTCACATTGAAGGAATGCCTCCACGACAGGCTTTTCCTCATCCACCACCACCATCACCACTTTCTTAAGTTGTCTCTTCCCTGCTTGTTTTGCAGTCTTTCGCTTCTAGTTGATGAGCGTAGGATCAACATGGTCAGAACTCGTGTCCTTCGCAACTTTGGTTTGACCCTCCACAATAGCCCAAAGCTCAAATTATGTCTGAATGGCCTTAAAGTCCAAAGTAGCAGTATTCTGCTTCATGAAATTTCTCAATTTGCAGAGACTTTTCCCGAAGCCACGCTTTTTGTGTCCACACAATAATCAAACCATGGTCAAAAATAGATAAAAATAGAAATAGAAATGCAGAAACAAAGTAAAAGTACGAAAAATAACTTCCCAAACCGAACCTCAAAGTTTACCTAATGAGGCCACCACATCACTCTCCATACAGTTGTTAAGTTGTGAGCAGCGTATGTGCTGCTTCTCTAACATCTCAAAGAAGAAGTTCACTATATACTAATCAAGCTCAGAAAGCTTACACCAAGAAGATTCCAACTTCTTGAAGCCCTTAAGCTAGTACAGGATAATTTTAGGGTCGCTCTCCAAAGTCAAGTAAAATGGATGATAACTAGGAGCGACTTCTAAACAGAAGAACATATCTTTTAAGTCTTTATATTACTCGTCGTATGGCTTGAAGCACTTCCACGCTATGTGGTTCCTGTCGAGATCCACCCTGGATTCCTATTGTCTTGAGTGTTATTCATCATAAAGAATAATTAGAAAAAGACACAGTGGAAATGGGAAAGCCAAAATGACAGCATGAGATCTCAAAGAAGCAAATAAACACACAACTATTTGGGTGGAGTTTTAGAGTATCGCCTCCATAATCGTAATGACCTCAGTTTGGAAAGGTGTGAATGATAGTCGGATGCCGAGAAAAGTGAAAAAGGTTTCAAATAGGCACATAAAATGAGGATTAGTTTTCCTCATACTAAAAATCCTTTCATCACAGCTACATAGATAGCAAATATAATTACCATCATGCTCCACACCCGAGGTGAGCTCCATGTAGACCCTGAGGGTAGCCACATCTTCGTTTTTCCTTATAACGGAGCATATACCTAAAGGTTCATAATCCACCTAGTCATATAGCTCCTTGTCTGGCAGAGGTGGGAACTCTTTTAAGAGCTCGACCTGATTAACTAGATTCTTATGCCTTATGATCCCGGATGATGGAACTGAAGCCAAAGCTACAAAGGTCGGACAACAATTAGAATTGCTACTTAGGAGCCCAAGTTACTTCTCCACATCAACCTTAATCTCGGACCACGGTCAATAACCACAGAAAATTTCCTTGAGCCCAAAAGCCTCAAAACACCTGCTACTCTTACCACGAACTTCGGCGAGTGTAGGTAGTTGTACCCCATGGGCAGAAACGCCCCATGGGGGCCCCCTTCGCTGTCCACGACATGGCGAAGGAAGGGGTGTGGGAAAAATCTCCAAATGAAATGGAAAGAAAAAAGGGGAAAAGAGAGAGAGAACAGAGTGGGCAAAAGCAAAGCGAGTGCTAGAGAAGAAAATGGAGAAGTCATAATGGTTGCCGCTATCAGAGAAGGAAATAAAGAAGCAGCAACCATAAAATAAACTTACTACAACTACCTACACAGCCACCAGAAATCGCTAGAGGAAAGTGAAAGACAGAGAGAGAGGGGGGAAGGAGGAACGGTTTCGGGGAGGAGTACAAATGAACACCTGCTCCCCCACTCCCTATTTATAGAGAGGCCAACACCAACTGCCACCAACTTTTTGAGGGGTAAAACAGTCCTTTTATTTCAAATTCAAAATGATTTATGGGCACAAATATCAAGCAACGGTTGTGCTCAAATGCACCCTTGCTCACCACGTGGTTAAAATCTACTAGTGCGCGGGTGAAAAGACATCTCCGCAGCAAAAGAAGCATTAGAGGCAAGCCAAAGGTCATATAAGTTATACACCACAAGGCCTTTGAGATCAGATCCTGGTTAGGCGTATGCTAACCTTGATAATCACATGATTCGACGTTAGAGTGATGAAACTACGAGGCTGCTAAGCCCTAATAAAGGAAGTTATGAGATCAAAGAACTAACTAAGCCAAATCTTGGAGTTATAACCTTCAGGATGAATTAACCAATATGACAACGACAAAGGATTCCTATGGTCAAGAGCCAAATATGCCAGACCACGAAATTCCACTGAACACAATTAAATGTTATTTCTGACCGATATCCGGATCTTCCGATTCCCATTTTGGGATCAACTCGGCATAAAACGCAATGTCTATCGGATTCCCCCAGTTAATACATTAAGATTAAGGAAGACTCACGACACGCTTCGGACCACGGCCAAGACACATGAGCAGTGACCACGATTTCGACTAATTTACGCTAAAGATAAATCCTTAAATACGCGTAATCGCCAACCGTCAACTCACGATATTATAGGATTTGTAGATACCTAATCGATGGCTAGATACCTTCCTAATATTAATCCAAGAAAGAGTTCTCAATAATCAGGGGATATATCCTACAATAAAGGAAAGATAATCATCATTAAGATATCAATCCTGTGGTTATTTATCCGCCTCCAAGATGAATCCCTTTAGTGATTCTACGTATGCTCCTATAAATACCAGGCCAAGCATCAAAGGTAGACATCTCCTCGATATACAAACTATTCCCTAATCCAAGAAAGGTTCCCAATAATGAGCGTCGGAATGCCTTTTAAGCGGTACCCACCCGCTCGCACCAAAAGTCGCGGGTGCAAATGAGAGAAATCCACCGTATATTGCCATACCTCGGTCACCAAAACATACGAACTTACTTCAGAACAACATGCTAATTAAATCCCACATAACATATTTCTGATATCACTAGTCACTATGGAACTTGACACTATAATAGCCATCAACTAAAGACAATGATTTGGACTGGAACATTGGGCTCAAAATGGACCAAGCCCACCACAATCAAATGAATGTGCCATCTCATCCCAAGATGGTGTCATCATCCTTATCCATTAAAGGAATATTCCTTCACAAATGCTAATGATTGGTTAGCAAATCAAATAAGGACAATATTAAGCAGCTTCCTTAGATATTTTGTAGGACACAGAGAAAAATTAATATATCTCTACTGTCACTTAATTCTTGAGACACCCTTTCTATAAATAGAATGAATGACTTCTAAGATAAAGATCATCTCCCTCACACTTAGTTTTTTTCTGCCTATTCTTATTTAAGCGTTAGAGTATCTTACATGTATACCACCCTCTCACTCCACCACATCAAAGAGGTGCAAATGTGAGCAACCTTCTGTCCAAGGTTAAAACCACCATCTTCACCTTGGTATAGAATAGTAGCATATTATAATGCACCAACAACAAACGTGTAGAGTGTAGGATTATTGAAAGGAATGCTGCCATGGGGGTAAGTATAAGCTTAGAGTTTGCCATATTTTCTTTAAGGATTACATCTGCAATATACTAGGACTAGGAGAGATGGATTCCTCCATTGGCTATTTGCTTAGCTTCAATTCCAAGGAAGTAATGCAAGTGGCTTGGGTCATTGAGGACAAAGGCAAAATTAAGGTTGGCAATGAGTTTTGAAACTTCAGTTTCACAGCTACCAATTAGCAATATATCATTAACATAGGAGTGGGAATAAGATTGACAAGAAAGATGGTAGTTGGGAATGTATCACCCTAGGATTTTAAGGGAAGAGATGATGCAGCCAGAAATGTGAGTCCATTTTAAACAAGATGTTTGTGCTTTCTCTCTGAACAACCATTTTTCTCATGTAAATAGGACAAGTTAGTCTATTAAGAATGCCATTGTCATGGAAATATTTGGTGAAAGGATTAGACAGACATTCTTTGCTACTATCAGTTTGTAAAGCTTTCAATTTTCTACTTAACTAAGGCTCTAACATGGTTTTAAATTGAAGAAAGGTAGAAAATGCTTATAATTTATGATGAAGAAGATATAACCATGCATGTGTATCTTGAATGAGCATATGTGAAGTGATGTAATACCTAGCGCCATTTGTAAAAAAATCAGGGTAGGACCCCAAGTATCATAAGGTGTTAGGTGGTTTGATGCACCCGAGTCAGGGTACCAAGAAGGGTCAAATAAGGTGGAGGGAATGGCTACTGGCTAACATGTCTTGCATGGGAGAAGGTGGTTGGGAAACAGGTTGATTAAGAAAGGTATTTGGATAGTTTTGGTTTAAGTGATGGTAGAAATATCACATCAAATGACCAGATTTGCCATAAACATGGCAACGAGCTCTGGCTTCTAACCAGTTGCTCATTCCTCCTCCTCTAGATGACTTCCCCTCTTCCTCTTGGTAGTGGATCTTTCAACTTCTTTGTACCCAAAATTTCCAAAATTGGAATCAGAAGTAAAATTACTCCTATTATTGTTACCTCTATGTGGTCACTAAGTCAGAGCAAAATTAGCATGTAGAATTCCAAATTTAGTCTTGTGTTTTTCAATTCTTTCTTCAAGTGCCATTAGCAATGCTTTTCTCATGCACTGACATGGATCAGATCCTAACATGATGAAGGTTATGAAAGCATCATATTATTCTAAAGACCATCAAGTATAGCCTCAATGTGCTATGCAGTGTTAACCGATGAATCAACTACAGCAAATGAATCCACAACCTTCTTGATCTGAAGAAGATAAGAATTAACTAAGGTCTCCTTCTTGATGCTTCGTAGCTTAGTTTTCAACTATTTGATTTTGGTAGTAGTTTGTGAAGTAAAGAATATTTTAATCTTCTCCCATATTCCTAAAGCAAGTAATGCTTCAATCTTCTCCCAAATTTATGGTGGGATATGAATTATATGTAATTTTTTAAATATTTATTAAAATTAATTTGAATATGTAATTTTAGTAAAAATGCCAAGCTACATGTAACTTTTTATTTTTAAAAATTATTTATTAATGTTAATTAATTGTATTTTTTAAAATATTCCTTAAAATTAATTTTTTAATAATTATCCTTGAAAATGTGGTACTAATTAATTTTCAATACATATCCTTTTGAGTTTTAATATGCTAGCAATTTTAAAATTATTTCATATTTTGACATTGATTATTAGGACACATGCATACAAAATAAAATGGGATGTTCTCTATACATGAATCATGCCAACCTCTAAAATCAAGGAGTTCATTTTTGCATAATGAGTTTTCTTCATATTAAATTAATTCCGTTACTTGAATGACTCAACTATATATAAAGATAATTTCAACACTTTCTCCTTCAATATACACATTAAATCAATTTTTCAAAACTCTCATTTATAATGAATAAGATTTTTTCCAGCAGAATGACAGAAACCAATAAATCATATTGGATTTCATACTTTTTAATTCAACTTTATCACAACTCACAGTGCAGATAATGATTCACTCTTACCCTGAAAGTAAGTATAATTTATTTTTGCAAATATTTTTTTAATGACTTAATATGTATTAATATGACTAATATGGTTTATGAAAAATATATGTAAAAAATTTATATAAATCAAATTTTAACGCACTAATTTTTTGTTAAATAAATTTCAGTATATAATAATAATTATATAAGTAAAATTAACTTGAGAAACTTAAAAGGCATTGTTAATTATTAACTATTACTTGAGAAAAAATTATTTTGAAATTTAATATTAAAATCTTCCTTATTTCCTTTGCTCTTTTGTCCCTTCTTATAGCACGAAGTATCCTCTTGACTTCAAACTTCGAGACTAGAATAAGATTTCATTGACTGCTTGTTCTACGCATAAGAGAGAAAAGGCGCTTGAAAAAAAAAACAGAGGAAACCAAAGTACGTAAAAGAAAACAAAAAAGAAAAGAAAATACTTTTATTAATCAAATTGTCGCTTGTGTTAATATCAAAGCCGATCCCCGGTAATGGTGTAAAAAACTTGATATGATTTTTTTGCAAGCGCATAAATCATTCAAGTAGTAAAATAAGATCATTCTAATGAGGATCAATATGATTACTAACTCTTACGACAATATCAATTATCTAAGAGCGATCGAAAGCAATAATGAAAACCAAATTTGAAACAAGACAAGAAATAAATCAACAAAGTAAACAAATCTACAAGAAGTAGAATTCAACCAAGTATTAAAGGTCTAGGATTAGGAATTCATTATAATACCCACTACGATGAATATCAACTCTATCTTTACTAATGATCAATTATGTTCTTAAAGGCAGTTTGTCTTAAATTATTTAAAGTCCAATCTCTTGGCATTAAAAATGTGTTAAAGCCTCATTAATCTCATTCTCATGACAATTAATTAAGTTAAAACACATTAAGTTCAATGACAACCGTTTTGCTTCTCTAAGGATTCAAGTCTATCTCTAGGTCTCAATTCCTAATTTTAATTCTTAGATTATCAAGCAATTAGATTTCAATTATCGATCATTCACCTAATGCCTAAGATCATGTAAATATGAAGCGTAATGTAATATCCTCTCTAACATGTTAGTCTTAAATATGGTTATAGAGGTACTATAATACTTGTATGAGTTACCTGTCAACTTTGGTGACCTTCTGGGTTAGTTGGGTTATATTGCTATAATACTGAATGTGAAAAATAGCTTATAATAACTCAGAATTTAGCATAAATTACTTTGATGATGGAAAAAAAGGTGAAGAATTTATTTCTAGGTCACATATGGTTGGAACTAGTTGTAGTTAATTTTGGAGAATTAACTGAGCTAATCAAGTATTTTTAATAACATTGAGTGGGTATTTAAGAACTAGATTAAATAGACAGATATCTTGTAAAATTATAAGATTTTGTAAAGATGTCAAGTAGAGAATGAAGATTTTTCTGGAAATGAATATAGGTTAAGGTAGATACATGTGAGTCTATTAGCTTAATTCCTGAGGTTTAACTTAACTTAAGGAAGAGTAATAGAGCATAGGTGACAATTAATGGTGTGTGAAATGATGAAACTAGGAATGAGATAAATCCTAGAATTTTCTATAACACCTACGAAAATTTGAAAACTTGATAATGGAAGATTAAAGTGTTCCTAAGAGATACAAGATTTCCAGTTAGCACCAAAGTTTTCAACCTTATCCCTTCAATTGTCTCTCCACCGCCTCTCTCTATTCAACCTTTATCTTTGACTTTCTTTTCACTCATTTCTCTCTTTTTCACACAGTTGGAGCTGCAGAAAAAGAAGAGAAAGGAAAGAAAGAAAAAAGGCAAGGAAGCTAGAGGAAGAAGGAGGGAAGAAAGGAAAGAAAGAGGAAAGCTCAAGCATCATCCTTGAGAGACTTGAGGTAGGCGTGTTTGTCCATGCTCTACCCTTTTTTGTTTTCTACATCTTATTGATGGTGCAAGTGCATATTGAACATGGTAGAAAATGGGTTTTGTGAAGTATTTCAACAGTTTAAGATAGTGAACTTGGTTAGAAGTTGAGAAAATGGTATGTAATGAGTTAAGATATGCATACTGGTGGTTTATAACTTATAAACATCCATATAACTCCTTTAACTTGTGTTTGAGAAAATAGGTTTGGGATGAGTTGTTCTTTAATCTTATTTCATTATTTTGGTAATTTGAGATTGTGCATGAGGTTTTAACATGCTTAGAAACCATGTTTAATGTTGAAAAATATAAAAATTGTTTGTGGGGGTCAAGAACTAGTTACCAACTCAAATGATTTAAGTATGAGAAATCTGGTGCTGAGCGATTAAGCGCTCAGAAATTGGCTGCTTAATCGGCTAACACAAGAATGAGAAAAGTATTGACTGACTAAGCTCCCAAAAAGTGAGTGCTTAATTGCCCAAGGCCATAATGACAAGGTGCTAAATGATTGATCACTCAAAAACTGGGCAACCAGTCGCCCCATGACAGCAAACTTGAGTGAACTTTGCTGTTATTGAGCGATTAATCGGTGGAAAAGTAGGCGATTAATCGCCTAAAGACAGATTGATTCTTGTTTCCCATTTTGAGATATTTGACTTCTTTGCTTGATGGGATTGCTTATTTATGTTATATAGTGTGAGTTAAGGCACTAATAGGGGTATTTAATGATAGTAGTATCCCCTTAGCATATACGTGAAAGTTTAGACCATTGTGCATTCAATTGTTTTGGATTTGGCAATAGTATACATCTAGGTTATTAAGGAGCAATGATATTGTACTTTGATGTTACTTGTGAAGTGAAGATATAGTGCACTAGATGCACGTTTGATGGTTTGCTCTTTATTGTGAATATTGATCTAGGAATACTTGTTTAATGAGTTTTGCTCCTTTATTTTCTAAAATTAAGCCATGAAAGTGAACTAGAAACATGAATTGTTCCTTTCTATGATAAAGTTGAGACATAATTACATGTTTGCTAGATTTTTTATCCTTTACTTGGTTGAAGTGAAGCCTTTAGTGAATGGTTGTGGTGTGTATGTGTGTTTAACCATAACAGTATATGTTGCATACTTGTTATTCCTACGTATTGTAACCTTATATGATGTGTACAATCGTTTGGTCAGAGAATTGTAGATATCCAGTCCTAAATTCTCAAAGTTGAGGATCTTAAGGCTAGGGTTACCGTATTGTGAGGAGGTAATTTTCCCTCTCTACCAGGTAATGAAAGGAGGTTATTTGCCTTTTCTACCTAGAAAAATACAAAGGAACCGGGTTCTTGGGAATATATAAGTTTCATGACATTGCACAAACATTATCATAACATTTTTCATAAACCTTACCTTAGGGCATTTCTTAGGCATGAGCATATGACCTTATTTAAGAATTTGCATTTGAATAACAATTGTATGGGCAAATGTTTTATCTTTGGCAGGTTAACTAATTATGTGTTTAGATTATGGAGTTGCTTGGTGAATATTTCCATAAAAAGAGTATGTGAATGTTCTAGTGGTATTGAGTAGTGACTTAATTACTTGTTGCAATCATAATCTATTGTTTTAATTTAAATTCACTATAAATGGTTAATTATGTGATAATTGAACCATAGTTATGAATAATTGAATATTTTGCCTTGAGAAGAGAGAGGAACAATTTTTTGCTCTTTCCACATTTCTACTTGTTAGTATATAACTTATTTTTCTCCGAAACAGTTGGAGTTATCATGATGCCATGTTATGTGATTATACTACTGAGAATTGTGAATTCTCACTCCTTTGTTAGTTTCTATGATAAATATAGGTCAAGATTCTTCTAAGGGAAAGCAAAAGAAGTAGATAAATTAGAATAATTTTATTTTCTTTTTGTCTAATACTTATATTTTGTAGTATTTGCATTGGGATGTGTTAATTCTTTTGTATAGTACTTATGCTTGTTGAGGCTTAGTTTGTACATTATGTTAAAGTTTATATAGATATACTTTTCTTTCCCTCATGACTCTTTATAATAACATGTATGGTTATTATAAATCTAGAATGTTGTTTTTAGGTTAGAAGTGACATGCTCAATTCTATTTACTTATGTATATTCTGGGTACACTATAGTATCAGTATTTAGGGTGTTACATGCAACATACCACAAATATTAAGTATACTAAGAATGAATCAAATAAAAAATTAAGTCAAATATTCAATATAGAATAGTAAAGTGTTACATCCTAAGCCTAGAAATTATAAAATTAGCCACTCATAGCCATTGTAACATAAATAAAAATAATAGATGAAGAGACGATACCCACAATGATGACTATTAACCCTTAAGCATGAATTAGCTATGGTTGGTTTCTTGAGCATGTGAACACCTAATTTTGTCTGGGTCATTAACACATTTTTATCAAAAACAAAAAATAATAATAATAATAAAAGAAGAAAAGGAAAAAAAGGAAAAAAGGAAAAAAGAAATAAAGATAATAAAAAAATAAAAAATAAATAAATATGATTCAACTTTCTTGCATAAGCTTAATTCATATATCATAACTTGACCCATCAACCCATTATTTAACCTATGACTCATATGCTACTAAACACCAAAAGAAACCCTAACAGCTACCAGTAGACTTATCTCTCATCTCAAACCATAGTCATCATCACTCTCTTTCAAACCCTAATTTCCTCCATAAAAACCCATAACCCACACACTTTTTCAGCACATGAATTCACACTGACAACCAACACAACCATATTGCATGTTTTTTCCATCACGTAATCTTCACCCTCACAGCAAACCTTTGCCAAGAAAAAAAAAAAGGCTTAAAACCATTTTCACCTCTTTCACCATTAAACCCTCCATCCACCCACACTCATCTCGCCACCACAACCACTAAGCTTCCACCTTCATCATTGACTCACCACGTCCCAACCACCCTTCACCATCTAAAACCACCAAACACCAAAACCCCCACTATGACCTAGTCTCCTTACTTGCACCATGTGAGCAACCCGCATAGAACCTATCACCATAATAGCACATGTAACACCCACCGTAGGGTATCACATTTTATATTAATTATTATCGAATTTCTTCCTAAGTTATAAAATAATATTATTTAATAAAAATACAAGTTGTAAAATTTCTTGATATCGATAAGATAATTTAGCAGAAAATAAAAATATTAAACATCATTACAAATAATTTACATCATATACATCATGTAAGTACTGTCAAACTTATTTATATACAGACCAAGTTCTCAAAAGTATTTAAACATTTATACATTACCATACTAGTCCAAGTACACCTAGACAACAAAACCCTCAGACAGGTCCTCCTCGGGATCAGCCTCAGATTCCTTAGAAGGTAGAAATCCTAGTTGACGTGTCGTCCTATGGACAAGTGTCCAAGCAGACGATACAATACTGATCTCAGATGGGACTTGGTAACAACTGCCCCAATAATGCCGAATAGATAATGGAAATTCTACATGTACATAAATAGTAACAGAAAAGAAAGGATCTCTATGAAAGATCCTACTCATATTAACTGTCCAATGACCCTGATAGATAAGTCCCTTCTCATTGGGACTAATGCACCACGTACCAGCTCCTCCATGAAACTGCAATCTCACATATCCAAAAAAATTTGATCGGGTTGCCATCAAATCAGAACTCAGCCTCCTTAACAAGAATCTGCTCCTCTCTACCTTCTTGCTTAATACCTTGCTTAGTGTCTTTACCAAATATAAATACACTACAAGAATAGGCATACAAAGATGTGAGATTATCTACGCCAATACCAACATGACAACATGGAGACAGCAAATACAACATATCATACAGATGTATCACACACACTAATTCAGGTATAACAAACGATAAATATAATCATTTCATTCAACATTCCTCAACATTTGACAGATAAAATATCTCAAAGATATACAGATACGTTCAAGTTATGCATATGCTCATTGACTCATTTTCCTACTCCATGGAGCTAAAACTCAAGTAAGAGAGATTGATCTAAAAGATCTATTTGTACCAACATGCTTCAGACCATGTGCCACAATTCTCATAAGTGTTTACACATCTAGTATATAAACGATAGTCTTTACCAGATCTTGATTAAGAATAGTGTCTCGATCAGGATCGTCAGTACGTTACACTAGTCTGATCCACGGTACAAAAGAGCTACTAATTGCCCATTGTAGAAAACTCGCATCCCGACGCCCCCAAGGTCAACAAGTGACCTACACTACGCATATCGCACCCACTCAAGAGGTGTAAGTCTCTCCTAAACCATTAGCCTTAACATAGTCCATCGGACTTTTCCAATGCATGTTCAATGCATACAAGCTATTCACAGTCCAAACCCATAATCTCATATACAGGGTCCACACATTGGCCCAACAGTATCTTTACTGTATTCCGCGTACACATTTTACTGCGTTTTCACAATCGCGCAATATTTTTGTCTCGTTGTCAAATCGCGTATTGATTTTTCAACGTTTTCTCAATCGCATAAAAATATTTCAATGTTTTCCAAATCGCGTAGCAATTTTTCGACGTTTTTGATATCGCATAACTTAAAAATCACATTTTTAAGTTACGTAAAACATTTTTCACCAATTTTCTACTACGTAAAATATTTCTCAACCTTCTAAACTTCATTTTGGCCTTTCTAAAAATTTATATAATTTCTTACTTTACTTTTCCATGTTTTCTCACTTAAAATTTCCTAACGCGCTTAAAAACCCAAAGAGTGAGATATATGTTAGTAAATTTCAAGTCACCAACGTAATCACCATAATAATTAGATCAATTCTAAAAATTTGTTCTTTTTAAAACAAGTTGAGATTCAAATACTTTCAACCTCTCTTTTTCTTTCATAAATGAAATTTTTATTTTTAAAATAACAAAGTGTTTTTTTTTTCATTTCTTAAATCCTTGTACTTAGTCAACTAAATTACCACTTTAAAATCATATTTCTGCATAAAACCAAGTCCTTCCAAGCTTTCAAAACCATGGGATACATGATCTTTGAAATCATCATATCTTTTCTTTTTCTTTCCTTCCTAAGCATCCAATTTTATCATTCATGAAAATCTTAACTTGAAAACACCTATTTTGTGGTGTTGAGGCCGAAAGCCTCATGGTCTTTGGAACCAAAATTTTGTTTTCCTTTCCATCACCAATCATAGCATACATGTATAAAATCAACATATCATATAATCAAGCATACCATAAAGCAATAAAATCACATAAATCTTATAAACACAAATAAATAATTTAAAGCACATAAACACCCAATAAATTAATTACACAACAAGGATATGAACCCTCACATGGATTCACCATCCTTTACAAACAATTTTATCTCTCACCACCATACTTGGTTGGTGAGATAAATCTCCCTCTTACCTTAAGGAAGATTAAACTCTTCTTGGATCCTTCTCCTAGGGATTTCGTATGGCTCTAAGAAAAATCCTATCAAGCTTAAACAAATTTACAAAGTCACAAACAATGGTTGAAAAAGAAAAATCATGGATCAATCATGGCTTTAGAACTTAAGAATCACCTTGAAAACAAGAAAACAAGGATCTTTACCTTGTAGGATAGAAACTTCAAGCTTGGATTTCAAGCACTAGATGGATGATTTAGAAGAAACTTGCAACATGAAAGATATTTAGAAAATGGTTTAGGTTTAAGAAGTAGGATTAGATAAAATTATGGAAGGTTAGATGTTGGTAAATGGTGTGGTTGCCGAGAGCTTTTCAAAGAAGAGAAAATAGAGTTTTTGTGTTTTCTTGGAAGAAAGAGAATGGAGAGAAAAGCTTAAGTGATAAGAATGATGAAGGATGAAATGATTTTGGTCTCCTTTGTCTTGGTGTTAGTCGTGAGAGTGTAGGGAGTGATTGGGAAGTTTTTTGTTTACTATTGGATCGTTATGGAGGCTAGGATATTTAACAAGGTGATAATCTCAAAATTTTGAGCCTTGAACCTTCCTTGAAGACCAAGTGGTCGTGGAAATGTAAAGAGAAACACTAACCAAGTTTGGCTCCATTTAATTACCTTGTGAAGCTTAGGCAAACCTAGTTAGCTTACTTAGTTCATTAGCCAACTATCTAGTTACTTTGATGTTAGTCATTGATTCTTGAACATTGGAGAACCTTCTTGTAACTAAGAGTAACTAAGTTTCCTAATGGTTAGTAACTAAGTTTGTCTCCATTTGATTACTTCCTAAGCTTTTAGAATAATCTAGTTAGATTTAAGCTAACTTAGTTAGATTTTCTAGTTTGTATCTAACTAGTCCAACCACTAAATTTGACCATTTTCCATTGGTTTAGAAAATGTCAAGCCACTAATATTGACTTCGTTCCTATTGCTTCACTATTGGTAAGTCTCAAGACTTTACAAGTTCTTATTGTCCACTAGACAGAAGCTACTGTTCCTAAGTCAGTAGATATCATCCACTGAATAATAAAATAATAATAAAAATATAAAATATTTTTATTTCACAGATAAATTCTAAAAATTAAAAGATTATGACATGCATCTCTCAGAATTGAGTTTAGTAAGATCCCCCAGCTCCGAATAAATGCGTAAAGATTTTTCCCGGCCAGAAATTTATTATTTTTCTATCCCAGAGTAAATCACACAAAATAATCAAATATATTCACAGAACTGTCAAAATAATTTTACAGCACACATAAATCACAAAATAGTACAATTCTATTATTACTGTGAAATAGCAAATTTCGGGGTGTTACAACAGACACCCATAATATATCATCCAAAATTTTCTTTTAAACAAATTATTAAACACCTCATGTGCATCATCTTCAACCCATAGCCACTGTGAAGCCAAATTCACCAGTCACCCTCTCCATTTTCAACCTCATACACACTAGCAGAACCACCATCCAGCTCCACCCCGTAACCACCATGAAACACTTGCAGCCATCATCGCCCACGTTTTACTCTGCCACCACGCAGAACTCTTAAGCCACTAAACCACTGTGCACAATCTGACCCATACGCAGGTCTCTATCGCCGTTCTCCCTCAGCACCAAGCCCAAACAAATCTGCCATGCCCAAATCTACAACACCGTGAACGAAGCACCATCACCCCTGTTCTACGCGTCCTCCACCGTGAACCAGCCTACACCGTCGCACCATCGCATCAGAACCACGCTCAGATCTACTCCTGTGCGCGCCTCCCATTGTAGCCACAAGCCAGCTCTGCCCCAAGCCCAAATAGAACTACCGCGTGACCATGCCTAACAGCACTACTCTAGTCAACACTATGAACGAACTAACAATAGCACGCGCAAGTCTCCGTCACCAACCTCCACCACACCGCTAGATCCACCGCCACTTATCGATCTAACCGTGCACTGCACCAACAACATCCAATTGTGCACAGAGCCTCCCCAAGTTAGCCATTGAACTAGTTCCCCTGTTTGCTTTGTTAACATTTCTTTTTCTCAATTATTTTCTCTATGTTTTACTTAGCTTAGGTTCATTTTTTCATTTTGGTTTATTTTGGCTGAGCTTTTTTTTTTTTTACTGATTAGTTTAGGGATTAGGCTTTGGTTGTTTTGGGCCTAAGGTGGATTATGGGTTGATCTCTTCATTTCCTTGATAATTTTTACACTAAATTTAGTATAATTGAGAGAAAAAGAACAAGGTAAGTTATATATTTTTAAAAAAAATTAAATTCTTAAATAATGTCTTGTTATGAAAAATAAAAAAATCTTTTATCCTTTTTCTTTCTAAAACAAAATTTTTTTTTAATTCATGTAATGACCCATGACAATGATTGAATAGTGGATGTTATCTTCAATGTCATTCAAATTATAAGGGTCTATTGAGTAGCCTAGTACTTACTTGAAACTTGTGCAAGAATGAATTTGTTTTCAAATAAAAGTCCTTTTCAAAAATCTTTTTCATAATTAAAATTAACCAACCCACAATCATTTTCTAAAGAGCTACGTGACTTTGAGTTTCTTATTGCACCCATGGATACGTAGGAGCAGAACTCCTATTTCGTCAAGCCAAAAGTTAAGGCATCAAAACCGTAGTTCTTCCTTGGCCATTGGGACCAAAATTAATTTTCTTTCCATCATCAAATCATGGCATACACATACATACACAATGTATATATATATCAAAAGCATGCCATATTATCATCATGCATAGTATAAGCATACCATCAAAATCATAAACTCATGCAAAGCATATTAAGCATAGGCAATTAATCAAAGCTCATAAATACATATAAATTATTACATGACCGTAGATATGAATTCTCACATGGATTCAACACCCATCAAATATAAGACCATCTCTCACCACCATGCTTGGTTGGTGAGATAGATCTCCCTCTTACCTCTTGAAGATCCTCAAAAACTCCTTGTTTTGCTTCTTTTTCTAAGTCCTTCATCACCAAGGGCTTCTCAAATACAAAACAAAATACATAAAAATTAGTATACTAAGCTTGATTAAGAAAACCATGGATGTGTATCATGATTAGAACCTTGAAAATCAAAAGAAAAGTGAAGAGTAACAAACTTCACCATTAAAGCTTCAATCTTTAGCTTGAAGAACAAGGTTGAAGATAGATGATTTAGAGAAAATCTCCAACATGAAAGTTGCTTAGAATATCATATAGATTCAAGATTTAAGGTTGGATGAAATTAAAAGAGATT
Organism: Ormosia emarginata; assembly: GCA_029884605.1. Taxonomy (NCBI): domain Eukaryota; kingdom Viridiplantae; phylum Streptophyta; class Magnoliopsida; order Fabales; family Fabaceae; genus Ormosia; species Ormosia emarginata. Next base: position 43,793,649 of record JAQQTP010000077.1, on the reverse strand, counting down.
GGAGAGTGGTTTTAGGGGTCTTGACCGAATGGTTCCTCTTGAAGCACAAAGATAGAATTTTTGGTTTTTGATAGAAACTTGAAGCTTGGATTTGAAGCCCAAGATGAATGATTTTGGAAAAACTCATAACTAGAGATGTTCTTAGAATGGTGTTTAGGTTTAGAAAATCAAGTTGGATGAAATGATAGAAATTTGGATGATGGTTCTAAGGTGCTTGACCGAAACTTGCTTGGAGAAGAGAAATGGAGAGAAAACTTAGTAACTTAGCTTCTTGAAAATGTTTAATGATGACCAAGGATGGCAATAATGGTCTTCAAACTTTTTTTATGGCCTTAAGGCCTCTCAAAACCGTGCCCCCCTTTCAAGTCATCTCCTAAGGATGCTAAATGATCAATAATGATCAATAATGAAGCAACATTGACCAAGACCACTTAACAATGACATAAAGTTTCTCTTTAGCTCCAAAATGCTTCATAAAACCGTCCCCCCCTTCATCCTTGCTTCTTCAAAGTTGTCATCTTTTCATGCCATTATTTGAAGCTTTTCTAGCCATTGATTAATTCAATGGTTAGGATTAATGTAGACTTTTGATTAGAAGACTTAATCTAGGCCATTGGATCTTTCTCCTTTAAATTCTAGCCATTAGATGTGTCTCCAAAATTAAGGGTCAAGATTGCTCCTTCTTACTTTTAATCCAAGGGTCATAATTAGTCTTTGCTACTTTTTAAGACTAATTCTCCACCATTGATTAAATTTACATCCAATGGTCATAAATGGTCCTTGTCATTTTTTGAGACCAAATCTCTACCATTGATTAAATCCATATCCAATGGTCATAATTGATCCATCTTCACCGTTGATTAAATCAAGATCAAGTCTTTACCGTTAATTAAATCGGTGGTTGATATTAAAGTCTTCAATCTTATATTTGTTTCCTATTGGTCCATCAAAAATTGTCACAATCACTAATATTGACTTAATAGTATAATTTCTATTTTTATCTGCTAAAACCCCACAAAAGAATATATTTACTGTATTTTTATCGTCCGATAAATAAATACAGTACAAAACACAGTACAAGAAAATTTCTAAAATTGTTTCCAGATTCAGGTTTAGTAAGATCCCATGTCTCCGTCTAAACAGTACAAATTTTCTATGCGTAGAAAAATTTTCACCTTGCGAGACCCACCTGGGCCCACGTATGGCCACCTGGGCCCACATACAGTTAAAAAAATTCATAATCATCCACAAAAATCACAAATATTAGAAAACGTATGAAAATCAAGTCAGATTATTAAAAATAATTAACAGTCAAGAGAAATAAATATTTAAAGATTTTCTCCGGCCCAAAAATTATTATTTTCTTAACACGGAGTAAATCACTCAAAACGATCAAATACGCTGACGGAATAAACAAAATAATTTTACAAATTACATTTAAAATTACTAAAAGAAAATTACATTAACTCACAAAATTATTGTTTAAGAGATAGGAAATTTTGGGATGTTACAATACTCCCCCTCTTTATAGAAATTTCGTCCTCGAAATTTTGGTAGTCATGATTTCACATCCTCGGAAGAAATATGAATATTACTCTTTCATCTTTCCTTCCAATTCTGATGTAGCTTCCTCTCTTACATCTTTCTATACTATTCTAACCAACAAAATCTTTTTGCCTGACGTTCAACTTCTGCTGATTAAATAGATATGTTAAACTCCTAGTTACTGAAGATATTGAATGTTACTCCAGAAAGAAAGTATCTCCATATCTCTAATACCAATACAGCGACTACTAACGTTCATTCATGCTTAGAATAGTTTTTCCTCAAATGATTTCAATTTCCTAAAATCATACCCTACAACTCTTCTATTTTGCATAAGCACATATCTTAAGCTCCGATGTAATATGTTTTTGTCGTGTTTTCACAAAATCTTAGGAAAATTCATGTCGTATTTTGCATAAGCACATATCTTAGGAAAATCATATTAACACTTTCGTCGTGTTTTCACAAAATTGCGCAACATTTTTGTTTCGTTTTCACAATTCCAAAACGTTTCTGTTACGTTTTCACAATTCCAAAATGTTTATATTACTTTTTCAAAATACCGTAACACTTATGTTACGTTTTCAAAATTCTGAAACGTTTCTGTTATATTTTCACAATACCGTGACACTTCATTACGTTTTTCACAATACAAGAACATTTTTGTTACATTTTCAAAATACCGCAACTCTTCTGTTGCACTTTTAAAACACGTACTAATTTTTTAACATTTTTCTCAATCGCGTAAAAATATATGTTTCTCAAATCGTATAGTATTTTTTCACTGTTTCAAAATCGCGTAATTTTAAAATCATTATTTTAAGTCGCGTAAATCATTTTCCATCATTTTCAAAATATTTAAAACACTTTCCAAATTCACATAACGATTTTTCATCATTTTCACAATCACATAAAAATATTCTATCACTATTCAATCACGTAGTGATTTATCAACAGTAGTTCAAATCACGTAAAATATTTAAACGTAATTCAAATCGCGTATAAATATTTAAAATCGCATAGAAATATTTTTCCATATCGCGTAACTTAAAAATCACGTTTTTAAGATACGTAAATAATTTTTCACCACAATTTCATTACAGAAAATATTTCTTGACCTTTAAAAATTCCTTTTCAACTTTTCCCTAAATAATATAACTTTATACTTTATTTAATATATTTTCTTACTCAAGAAAATCTTTTTCCATTTTTCTTTACTCAAGAAATCCTTTTCCAAAATATAATTCATAAAATCACTTTTCCATTTATATAAATCAACGTTTCAAAACTTAACATTTTTTAATATACTTCTAAAAAAATAAGTTATACGTTAAAATTTTTTAATATTTTCATATCTCATTTATATCGAAATCTCCTAAAAATTTTTTAAGAAATTTTTAAATCACCATTATATTCTCCATTTTTCTCAAATCAATTCCAAAATCATTCTTCAAAATAAATTGGAGTTCAAACATGTTCAACCTCTCTTTGTCTTTCGTTTACAAAATTTTCTCAGGTAATAAAAACACTCTGATTCCCTTTCCAAAATCCTTGTATTAAATCAAATTGTATTTTCTTACTTTGAAAATTACTTTATTTTATAAAACCAAGGCATTACAAACCTTCTAAAATGTGGACATGACTATTGAAACCATCAAATATTTTTCCTTCTAAATTGATATGGTTTTACACAAACAAAACCGTTAAAATTTTTTTACAAAAACCGTGAACACTTGGTCTTTGAAATCAAGTCATTTGTTCATTTTCATTTTTCACTTTCTTTGCAAATCCATTTTCATTTTCTTTATAAATCCTTTTTCACTTTCTTTGCAAATCCTTAAAATCAACATTGCTATTTTCATTTAAAACTCATGTTTAGTAAAACACTTAGAAACTTTTTACACAAAATAAATCAATAAAAATCCCTTCAAAATCGTGTTCTTGTTCTTCTTGAAAAACAAACCCTTTGTTTATTTTCCATATTCTTCAAATCATCCATTTTCATCATTCATAAAAATATTAATTTGTGAAAACTTATTTTAAGGTGTCTTAACCGAAATTCACCATGTTCTAGGGATCAAAAATTAATTCCCTTGTTCTTGAAAAATTTTAACATGAACCCTGTAACACCCACCGTAGGGTGCCACATTTATGTTACTTTATTACCAAATTACTCCAAGTTATAAAATATGATGTTATAATAAAATACAAGTTGTAATTTTTTTTTACTATAAAATAAACTTAACGGAAAATAAAACTATTATACATCATCACACATAAAGTACATCATTATACATATTACACAAGTGCTGTCAGGTTTATTTATTACAGACCATTTCTTGAAACAACAAACACACTTAAATAATTACAGATATTATTTATATCAGAGTTCAAACATGCCCAAGTTTAACTAAGCAAAAGACCCCTCAAACGGGTCCTCCTCGGGTTCCTCAGCAGGTAGGAATCCGTTATGACGAGTAACCCTACGAACAGGTGTCCGGGCTGACGATACTATGCTGATTTCCGTTGGGACATAATTTCTAGTGTCCCAATGTCACCTGATATGCAACGAAAATTCAACATGAACAAAGATAGTCACACAGAAAAATGGATCCCCATGATACAGCCTACTAATACTAACAGTCAGGTACCCCTCGTAAATAAGTCCTCGCTCATCGAGACTTGTCCTCCATTCTCCAGCTCCTCCGTGAAATTGTAAACGTACATATCCGAAGAAACTGGCTCTTGACGTCATACTGTCAGAACTCTGTGGTCCTTGATGTGAGAAGTAATTCCTCTTCTCCTTCTAGTACCGTATCTTTCTCAACGTCTTCACCCAATATAATTACAATATACAGATATACATACAAAGAGGTGAGATCACCTACGCCAATACCAAAGATAATAAAGACAGAGATAATACAAACAACATATTATACCAAAAATATCATATCATAATCACAATTATGCCATCATCATAGTGTAAGAATAATAATTACCATCATGCCACTATCACTGTTTAAATCACAAAATAATTACACAAACACCATCACATAGATATAGATGCTCAGTTTCATGCATGCACACGTAGACTCAATGACCTACTCCATGGAGCTAATACTTAAGTCGGAGAAATTGATCGAAAAGATCTGTTGGTACCACGTGCCTCGACCAAGTGCTATAATTATATCTTGCACATCTAAGCACATACACGACAGCTTTTATCGATCTCGATTAAGAATAATAGTATCTCGGTCCGGATCATCGGTGTGTTGCATCGGTCTAATCCACGGTGCGGAAGAGAGCTACCAACCGCCCATTGCGAGCAACCCGCACCCCGATGCCCCCAAGGTCAACAAGTGACCTACACTACGCGTATCGCACCCACTCAAGAGGTGTACGTTTCTCCTAGGCAATTAGTCATATACAGTCCATCGGACCATTTTCAATGCATGTGTAATGCACCAATTACCAACCAAAGGTAAATCACATAATTTCGATACGAGGTTCAAATACTTGTTTTACGTTCATGTATTAATGCCAATTTCAGGTAAACTTCTAAATTTCTTGTACAATATTCATATACTGATTTTAACTGTAAAGTTTTGTATAATTAACAAAAAAATACATTACCATGTTTTTCTCATTCGTAAAATATTTTTGTCACATTTTCACGGTCACGTAATATTTTATTACGTAATCAATGTTTTGTAATATTTCTCATTACGTTTAAAAATTCGCGTAACAATTTTCTCTTTTTGTATTAAAACGCGTAAAATATTCTTTCATTTTTAAATCGCCTAGCGATATTTTTCTACAACATTTCGATCGTGTAAAATATTTAAACGCTTTAAAAATCGCGTAGAAACATTTTAACGTTTTTCAAATCGCGTAACTTAAAAATTATGTTTTTGAGTTACGTAAATCATTTTTCACCGTTTTTACCCTTCGTAAAATATTTCTTAACTTTAAAAATATTATTTTGGACTTTTCTTACAATAATATAATTTCTTACTTTATTCCCTTCTTATTCTTAGTCAAAAATCTTTTCCGTAATATATTTTCTCAAAAATCACTTTTTATTGATTTAATCTTACAAAATCACATTTAATTGATTTAATTACTGTTTCTAACTTTAAATTTCCTAACGTTTTCCAAAACCCAATAAATGAATACTACGTTAGTAAATTTAAGTTATGAACGTTTTCTTTTATATTTCTAAATCACTTCTAAAATTATTCTCTTTAAAATAATTTGAAATTCAACACTTTCAATTTCTTTTTCCTTTTATTTATAAAAATTCCACTTCACTAAATATATTACACTTTAATTCCTTTTTCCAAAAATCCTTATTTGAAAATTCTTGTATTTTATAACATCAAATATTTTTCTAAATTGTCAAAATCTTATATATGGCCTTTGAAACTACCAAATATTTTTCTTGTAAATCATCTAAGATCCATTCTTATTTTCTACACAAAATAAATTAATAAAAATATAACTCAAAAACCGTGTGCCTTATTTTTGTAAAACAAACCCTTTTATTTAATTTCCTTACTTCTCAAATCATTCAATATTGTCATTCATGAAAATATAATTTTGTGAACACTAATTTGGTTGATGTCTTGGCTGAAATTTATTTTAGTTCAAGGACTAAAAATTTATTCTATAATTCTTGAAAAATTTCAAATTAAACCTTAGTCTTGGAAGTTCAAAACCATGACCTCTTCTATGGCCTTTGGAGCCAAAATTTTGCTTATTTCAACATACATCCATCATAATATATTCAACATATATCATCATGCATATTTTAAGCATACCATATAAACAAATAAAAATATAAAAATCATACTAAGCATGCATACACAAGTAAATCATGCAAAGCATATCAAGCATAGGCACAAATAATCAAAGCACATAACACACATAAATTATTACATGACCATGGATAGGAATCCTCACATGGATTTACCATTCATCAAATATAAAACTATCTCTCACCACCATGCTTGGTTGGTGAGATGAATCTCCCTCTTACCTCTTGAAGAACCACCAACAAGCTTGTTGATTTGTGTTTTGAACAATATCTCCACTAACACAAGTTCTTAAACATGAAACAAATACAAGAAAATTAGTATATTAAGCTTGAATAAGAAGAACCATGGATCAAACATGGTTTAGAACATGAAAAAGAAAAGAATAAATGAAGTTTTCTTACACTTCACTAACAAAAACTCTAGAACTTGATCTTAGTGAAAGTCCTTCAAGATGGAAGATTTAGAGAAAGTCTTCAACATGAAAGTTGTTTAGAATGAGGTAAAGATTCAAGAAACTAGGTTGTATGAAATTAAAGAGTGATGGAGGAGAAGGTTGGAGTGCTTGGCCGAATGGTCATATTTTGGGAGAGAAATGTAGTTTGCTTGGATTGGTTTCTTGAAACTAAGTGAAATAAGTGAAGGTGTGATAATGTGAAGTGTAAAAATGAGTTATTTGGCCTTTTGGACTATGCATGGTCGTAGCATGCATTAGAGAGAAATGGAAAGTGAAGTTTGACAAACATAAGCATTAATGATCAATAGGAATTGGTCTTGTGACACTTACTTTCTTCATTCTTTTTTTTTTTCCTAAAAAAGCCTACACTAAATTGTCTCCTTTCCTCCTTGCTCTTCAAACCGTCCCCCTCCCCTTCATACACTCAAAATGTGCCAAATTACATAGCCATCACTATAAGTCATCCTAACCATTGATTAAAAGAATGGTTTGGATTTAAATTAGCTTCTAGGTTTAGGTTTTAGATGGAAGACTTCATTTGAGCCATTGGATCATTTTTGGCTTGCAATCCTAACCATTGAATATGTATCCAAAATGAAGGGTCAAGATTACACCTTCAAATTTTACATCCAAGGGTCCAAAATGGTTGTAGTCATTTTTTATGACTAATTCTCCACCATTGATCTAAATTCAAATTCAATGGTTATTAACAATCCACCTTCACCTTTGATTAATTCTACATCCAAGGGTTGATAATGGTCATAGCCATTTATAAGATTAAATCTCTACCCTTGATTTAATTTCCATCTAACGGTTATAATTGATCCTATTCAATTTTAAGATCAAATCTCTACCGTTAATTAAATCAAGATTAAATTTTCAACGGTAATTAAATTAATAGTGGATATCCAAACCACTAATATTAACTTAATAGTATAGAATTTTATTTTTATCTTATGTTCTAACCTCACAAATATATATATATATATATAATTACTTTGTAATTTTAATTAAATACGATGCAAAATACAATAAAGGAAATTTTCTAAAACTGTTTCCGGATTCAGGTTTAATAAGATCCTATGTCTCCGTCTAAACAGTACAAATTTTTCTGTACGTATAAAAATTTTTCATTTTGCGGGACTCACCTGGGCCCACGTATGGCCATCTGAGCCCACATACACCTCGTGGGGCCCACAACATAGTAAAAATTCTAAAATCACACATAAAATCACAAAAATTAGAAAACGCACAAATATCGAATCAAATTACGTAAATCAATTAAGACAAAACAGTAAAAATTAATTTACGTAGATTTTTCCGGCCCGAAAATTATTATTTTCTTGACACGGAGCAAATTACTCAAAATGATCAAATATACAGACAGAATATTCAAAATAACTTTACAGTACATAGAAATCACTAAACAGTAGAATTCTGTTAACTGTCAAGATTATTGTTTAATACATAGGAAGTTTGGGGTGTTACAAACCCTAACTAAGGGCATCAAAACCGTAGCTCTTCCTTGACCATTGGGACCAAAATTAATTTTCTTTCCATCATCAAATCATGGCATACACATACATACACAATGTATATATATATCAAAAGCATGCCATATTATCATCATGCATAGTATAAGCATACCATCAAAATCATAAACTCATGCAAAGCATATTAAGCATAGGCAATTAATCAAAGCTCATAAATACATATAAATTATTACATGACCATAGATATGAATTCTCACATGAATTCAACACCCATCAAATATAAGACCATCTCTCACCACCATGCTTGGTTGGTGAGATAGATCTCCCTCTTACCTCTTGAAGATCCTCAAAAACTCCTTGTTTTGCTTCTTTTTCCAAGTCCTTCATCACCAAGGGCTTCTCAAATACAAAACAAAATACATAAAAATTAGTATACTAAGCTTGATTAAGAAAACCATGGATGTGTATCATGATTAGAACCTTGAAAATCAAAAGAAAAGTGAAGAGTAACAAACTTCACCATTAAAGCTTCAATCTTTAGCTTGAAGAACAAGGTTGAAGATAGATGATTTAGAGAAAATCTCCAACATGAAAGTTGCTTAGAATATCATATAGATTCAAGATCTAAGGTTGGATGAAATTAAAAGAGATTGGAGAGTAGTTTTAGAGGTCTTGAATGAATGGTTCCTCTTGAAGCACACAGATGGAATTTTTTATTTTTGATAGAAACTTGAAGCTTGGATTTGAAGCCCAAGATGAATGATTTTGGAAAAAACTCATAATTAGAGATGTTCTTAGAATGGTGTTTAGGTTTAGAAAATCAAGTTGGATGAAATGATAGAAATTTGGATGATGGTTCTAAGGTGCTTGACCGAAACTTGCTTGGAGAAGAGAAATGGAGAGAAAACTTAGTAACTTAGCTTCTTGAAAATGTTTAATGATGACCAAGGATGGCAATAATGGTCTTCAAACTTTTTTATGGCCTTAAGGCCTCTCAAAATCGTGCCCCCCTTTCAAGTCATCTCCTAAGGATGCTAAATGATCAATAATGATCAATAATGAAGCAACATTGACCAAGACCACTTAACAATGACATAAAGTTTCTCTTTAGCTCCAAAATGCTTCATAAAACCGTCCCCCCCCTTCATCCTTGCTTCTTCAAAGTTGTCATCTTTACATGCCATTATTTGAAGCTTTTCTAGCCATTGATTAATTCAATGGTTAAGATTAATGTAGACTTTTGATTAAGACTTAATCTAGGCCATTGGATCTTTCTCCTTTAAATTCTAGCCATTAGATGTGTCTCCAAAATTAAGGGTCAAGATTGCTCCTTCTTACTTTTAATCCAAGGGTCATAATTAGTCTTTGCTACTTTTTAAGACTAATTCTCCATCATTGATTAAATTTACATCCAATGGTCATAAATGGTCCTTGTCATTTTTTGAGACCAAATCTCTACCATTGATTAAATCCATATCCAATGGTCATAATTGATCCATCTCCACCGTTGATTAAATCAAGATCAAGTCTTTACCGTTAATTAAATCGGTGGTTGATATTAAAGTCTTCAATCTTAGATTTGTTTCCTATTGGTCCATCAAAAATTGTCACAATCACTAATATTGACTTAATAGTATAATTTCTATTTTTATCTGCTAAAACCCCACGAAAGAATATATTTACTGTATTTTTATCGTTCGATAAATAAATACAGTACAAAACACAGTACAAGAAAATTTCTAAAATTGTTTCCGGATTCAGGTTTAGTAAGATCCTCCTGTCTCCGTCTAAACAAGACAAATTTTTCTATACGTAGAAAAATTTTCACTTTCATGAGATCCACCTGGGCCCACGTATAGCCACCTGGGCCCACATAGGACCACCTGGCTACGCATACATAAAAAAAAATTCATAATCATCCACAAAAATCACAAATATTAGAAAACGTATGAAAATCAAGTCAGATTATTAAAAATAATTAACAATGTAAAGAGAAATAAATATTTAATGATTTTCTCCTACTGAAAATTATTATTTTCTTACACGAGTAAATTACTCAAAACGATCAAATATCTTTGATGGAATAAATAAAATAATTTTACAAAACACATTTAAATTACTAAATAATAAAATTTTGTTAATTGTCAAAATTATTGTTTAAGAGATAAAAAATTTTGGGATGTTACAAAAAGTATGGTCAATATTTGTGTGAGAATAATACCATCTTATGAGAAACTCATTGTGAGGATGACAAGGAGTCTTAGTTTAGTCCAATTGAGCAAATGTCAGATTCGTATCTGATATTCAAGTTTCAATAATGATTTTAGTGGAATATTTGATTAAGAGCAACAAACAACTCAATGTGTAGACACTATGAGGGACCTAATTTGACTTGAAGATGACATATCAATCACAAAGTGTTTGACGCCTGAAGTAGGCTTCTAGATATTTTCCTAAATTTGCATTAAACACCATCCAACTTAAGTAACCTTAACAATATCAATATGTGTGGGAATTTATTTAAAGGGGAAAAAAAGAAAGAAAGGAAAGGTTGCAGGGAACATAAAGGGAAAATATTTACTTGCATTTTGGTTTGAATGTGTTATTACTATAAATTAAGAGGCCATTCTTTGATTATTAAATTTTTGTCTCAGAATTTTTTAACAAGATTTGAATTCTCACAATGTAAGTAAATAATACATGAATCTCTAATTGCCAAATGAGTCAGGCTTTGTAATTTTGGTTTAAGGTGAAAGAAAATATAAGAAAATATGAAATTAATTTTAAATTTTTTTAATAAAAAAGAAATAAATTTACTCTATGAGAGATGAAAGAGTTCT